>CM028130.1:1559760000-1562675000 GCA_016271365.2 Neoceratodus forsteri | reverse complement strand
AGAAAAGACCATTCTAAGTGTACTGTGGTAGGAGATTTTGTTTGCACTTTTAAACCTTTTTTTTTTTTTTTTTTTTAAGTGATTTGTATGTTTGTGATATATGGTTCTGTATTTGCATTTTATCTATTTTAAGTAAACATCTCATTTTAGAGACTACTTGGTGTGCCTTTGAAATTCTTTCTTTGACAAGTGAAGCATATATGGTTAAAGCTAATACTGGGCATAACTACTGGTTTACCAAACTGGAAAAGGTAAGAGTTTATTCTGAGGTCTTTAATAGAGGTTTTAAGGGTTCATTTTGTACACCTGGTTAGGTGCCTGTAGGCAAAAGATATCTGCACGCTCCCCAAAGAGCAGAATTATCTGAGCCTGTACATTGGGTATGCTAGCAAGAGGTTCACAGTTTGAATCCTCCAAGAACTTGAGACCAAAGGTTGATTCGAACCCACAAAACAGACAGGAGGGTTACCCTGTTCTGTTTCCTGTTCTAAGACTGCGCTTGGAGGTTGACACTGTGGGAGCAGGGGACCTGACCTGCTGAGTGGGTTTGTGACAATATCCACTTCCAGACATAATTCCAAGAATTCTAGACTGAGAGGGGATCCTGCTTCGAGATCCTGACAGTTTATGTCCCTGTAGTTTAGGTCTCCTACTACCAAAACCTTCCCTAATTCACATGCTGTTTTTATTTCTTGAGTAATTTCCCTGGAGGTCTCTCTAAAAAGTACCGGCCTATAGCACACCCCTATAAGGATAGGCATGCTCCTGCCTGTTTCAAGCCTAATCGAAATGGTCTGTGGTCCCGTCCCCACATTTTTCTTTTTCAAACAACATGAAGTCTTGCTATATTATGACACATGCAGTGAGTCCCAACCTTCGAACTGCTCCGGAGGTGAAAGTTGACTTTCCATGCCAGGCATGGAACGCTGAGCTCTAGCTTGGTTGAGACTCTGTCTGTTGTTCTTCAAACTCAAACCGTCAGATTCTTTACTCCGCCTCACTGAACAGTCTCTCCGGAGATTTCTCCTTCTGCTCTGTTCATTTTGTCAGTTAAAGTATTGTTTTTCTTGGTTTTCGACCGAATTTAAACCACAACCGGTCGGTTCAGACTCTCTGTAGTATTGTGAGTACTAGATAGGTTTACATTAATTTCTATTCTGTGTGGAACTTGTAAGCAGGTTTATCGGTTTGGTTTGAACCGATCAGGTTGTTTAAAATATATTAATCTGTCATTTAGAGTGGTTACGGTTCTTATCAGTTCTAAAAAAACGGATTTTATTCGTTTTTCCCCACGACCGTGACACGGTTGGGAACCGATAAAGAGTGTCTTACTTGGTGGATTGCCATAAACGGGCAAGTTTGGTTAGGCTGGCACTATGTCTGAGAAACCCAAAAGAAAAACTGGGCCCACTGGGTTTCAACACTGCAGTGTCTGTGGGGAAGTCTTTGCCAAGGCTGACCCCCACACCACCTGTGTTTATTGTCTGGGGTTTGACCACCTCAATGCAGACTGCCAGATTTGTAAAAATTTTCCTGCAGCTACCCTGGAAAAGAGAGTTGGTAGGCTCAGGGAAAGGGAGGCCAAAAAGTCCGCTGAACGGATGGAGTGCCTTCTGACCAGGGCGAGACTTCTTGGCAAAAGGAGATCTGACTCTGAGTTGGTTCCAGCGAAAAGGACTAAAATCAGCAGGTGTGGAGCCAAAACTTTCCTCTCCAACCGCTGAAGAAATGGCCAAAGCGATTAAAATTGTCCAGTCGCTTTCCCCGGTTCCGACCGAACCGGCACCATCAGGTAAGCGTACGGTTTGGCTGGTTCCACCGGTTCAAGAGTATAATTTTAGAGGAATATTATGACCCGGAGGAGGGGGAAGAGGAGTATGAGGAGAGTGAATGTGGATTTGAAAGTCTGGATGTGCCCATTGACCTGGACATCTCCCCAGACAGACCTTCAGGAGTGTCTCCTCCTAGGCTTTCTGAGTCCCCTTATCATTTTATGTTTTATAAAAAAGTGGCTGAAACCCTCCAGCTCCCTATGGAGGAAGCTGTGGATGATCAACAGGAGCCTGACTATGTGGAAATGATGGATATCCCAGAGTCCAGGAGACTGTCTATTCCTTTGCATAAATCTTTTGGGAAACAGTTAAAATTCTAAAAACTCCTCACACTATACCTCCTGTGGATAAAAGAATGGACAAGAGGTACACATTGTCAGGCTCTGATACGGAGTTCCTTACACAACAATGCAGCCATGTTGGGGGTAGTGCAGGCTGCAGCCTGTGACAAGGCAAATATTCCCTTGGCTTCACACCCCCCTGACAAGGACTCCAGGAGGATTGATGCCATGGCAAAGAAACAGTACATGGCAGCATCCTTGGGACTCAGACAGGCAAATTTATGGCTTATGTTGCTAGATATCAGAAATCCAGATGGGATACTGTTATGGCTCTAGAAAACAGGTCCCTGGCCAGCTTGCCAAGGAGCTGGAGCAGGTGGCTGCTGATGGTATTGAGGCATCAAGGTGCAATTCCATGCTGCAGTGGACTCTAATGATGTGTCATCAAGAGTCATGGCTACATCTGTGGCACTTTGCAGAATGGCTTGGCTCAGATGTACTAGGCTGTCACAGGATACCCAGACTAAGGCCATGGATTTTCCTGTTGTGGGTAATTCTCTGTTTGGGGAGCAGACATAGAATTACATGAAGAAAATGGATGAGTATAGCACCACCTATAGGAGTGCACAGGCCAAGGAAAGGCAGGCCACTCCTCAAAGGCAGCTTTCCAGGGGCAGGGGCAGGCCTTTTCATAGGCCTTTTTACCAAGCCCAGGCCTCCTCTTCTGCTTATGCCCAGAGGGGGTTCTTTAGAGGGAGAGGCAGACTGGGTACAAGCAGGCCTGCTTCCACCCCTCAGCCCAAAGCCCCTGCCAAGCAGGCACCCTGATGGGGTTGCAGGGCTGATTCTCAGCTACCTGTAGGGGGCAGGCTGGCTTACTTTGACCAGGACTGGAAGTCTCTGACATCAGACAAGTGGGTCCTGGAAGTAGTAAGCCAGGGACTGGTTCTCTGCTTCAAAAATTTCCAAAGATGAGAACCAGATCCTTTCCATCTGCGAATCCACCAGAGGCACTTGCCCTAGAGGCAGAGATCTCTTCCCTCCTGGCTCTCAGAGCTGTGGAAAAGGTTCCACCCCTACACCAGGGCAAAGGATTGTACTCCAGGTGCTTCCTTACCCCAAAAAAGACAGGAGAATGGCATCCCATCCTGGATCTCAGATATTTAAACAAGCACCTTTTAAAACCAAAATTCAAAATGGTGACTCTGGGAATTATTCTACCCTCTCTAAGGCCAGGGGACTGGCTAGCGTCCCTGGACCTCAAGGATGCCTACTTCCATATTCTCATCAGAAGCTCCCACCGAAAGTACCTCAGGTTCAAGCTGCCCTCAGGCCATTACCAGTTCAGAGCAATGCTCTTGGCCTCACCTCTGCTCCAAGGGTATTCACAAAATGCCTGGCAGTAGCAGTTGCCTCCCTAAGAAGGCAAAAATTGCCATCTTCCCTTACCTGGACGACTGGCTCATAGTGAGCCCAGTCTCCAAACCAGAATCAAATTACATCTACAGATAACTCAGCAACTGCTCACCTCTCTAGGTTTCCTCCTGAATCTTTCAAAGTCAGTTCTAGAGCCTGTCCAGCTCCTCACCTTCATAGGCGCTGAGCTGAACACAGAAAGCCAGAGCCTTCCTTCCTTCCTTCCTTTGGACAGGGCAAGGACCCTGGTCTCTCTGGCCTCCTCATTCACCCTGCAGGTCTCTTGACCAGCAAGGCATTTTCTGCAGCTCCTGGGGCACATGGCTGCTTCTACAGCAGTAGTGCAGGGAGCAAGATTTCAGATGAGGGACATCCAGTTCCATTTGAGAGCCTTTTGGTCTCAAAGGAAAAACCCACTAACCAAATTGATCCCAGTAACTCGAACCCTGATCCAAGCCCTACAGTGGTGGCAGGATCAGAGCAATCTGAGACAAGGGGATGCCTTTGTCACTCAGTCTCACTCCTTAATCCTTACTACAGATGCATCCCTCTTGGGGTGGGGAGCTCACATGGGCGACCTCACTACCCAGGGATTGTGGTCCCCTCAGGAATCTCTGCTCCACATCAATCTGTTGGAACTCGGAGCAGTTTTTCTAGCACTTGAAGGTTTTTCAAAATCTGTTCAGAACAAAGTTGTACAGGTCAGAACAGACACCACTACAATGTGGTACATCAACAAGCAAGGAGGCACTCGGTCTACGGCCTTGTGCACTGAAGCAATGAAGTTCTGGTCTCTGGCTTACTCCCTGAACACCTCCCTTACGGCAGTTCACCTCCCAGGCAAGGATAATGTCCTGGCAGATGCTGTCAGCAGGATTTCCTAGGGCCATCACGAATGGTCACTGGACCCGCTGGTCCTGGAGGTAATATTTGCCAGATGGGGCACCCCGCAGATAGATCTTTTTGCAGCCCCAGACAATCACCAACTTCCCTTTTTTTGCTGCAGGCCCCCAGTGTTGGGCTCAGTCCCTCTGGATGCCTTTGTTCTCAATTGGGAAGGGAAGTTTCTCTATGCTTTTCCCCCCCTTCCCTCTCCTGTTCAAAGTGTTGGTCAAAATCAGATCTCAATCCTGCAAGATGATCCTGATTGCTCCAGACAACCCTGGTATCCACTCCTACTGTCCTTAGCAGTCCATCTTCCCCTGTGTCTTCCCAGGAATCACAACCTGTTAACCTGTGCTCAGTGGAGGGTTTGGTACCAGACCTCAAATCTCTCAATCTCAAGGCCTGGCTCTTGAAGAGTTAGAGTTTGCTGATCTACACCTCTCCCAAGCTGTAATGGATATACTGAAGGCTTCTAGGAAACCTTCCACCAGGGCTACCTATAATTCCAAATGGAAGAGGGTTTTCCATATGGTGCTCTGGGAAGCATATTTCCCCAGAATCTGCTGATTTAGCCACAGTCCTGGATTATATGGTCCATTTAAATACCTTTGGGCTGAGACCAGCTACCCTAAAAGTACATTTGGCAGCTGTCTGCTTTTATTTCAGCAGGTAAACCCTCTTCTCTTTCAGCTCATCCTGTATTCTCCAAGTTTTTTAAGGGATTGCTTCACACCAACCCTCCCATTCAGGGACCCTGCCCCTGCCTGGGATCTTAATGTTTGCATTGCTCAGCTTATGCAACCCCACTTTGAGCCCTTGTCTTCAGCAGAGCTTAAGTACTTGACTTGGAACACTGTGTTTCCGGTGGCCATCACTTCTGCCAGACGCATAAGTGAATTACAAGCTTTGTCAGTGGAGCCTGATTTTATCTCCTTTCATAGAGATAAGGTGGTCCTCAGGACTAACAGGAAGTTCTTGCCTAAGGTGGTTTCAGATTTCCACCATAATCAATCTATATCTCTTCCAGTGTACTTCACTGACCATTCCTCCTCTGGTGAGAGGAGGCTTCACAACAGATGTGAAGAGAGCCCTTAGTTACTACATAGAGCGTGCCAAGGGTCACAGGTTTGACTCCTCTAACTGTTCTCTCACTTATGGTGAGGTTGGTAAAGGAAACCTGCCACTAAAGATCCATTGCCAGGTGGATTGTCTCTTGTATTCAATTCCGTTATGAAAAGCTGGGTAAGGTTCCCTCAGGCCTGAGGGCTCCACTCTACCAGAGGGTACAGCTGCTTCCCTGGCTGCTGCGAAGGGCATCCCTATTCTAGAGATATGTCAAGCAGCTACCTGGAAAACAGTTCACACTTTACCAAGCATTACTCCCTCGACATCCAGACTAGGAGTGATGCTCTGGTTTAAACAGCTGTGCTTTAGAGCCTATTTCCTAAGTAGGTTCTGTCCCTCCTCCATGGAGGTACTGCTTTGTAGTCTGCATATGTCATAATATAGCAAGACTTCATGCTGTTTGAAGAAAAAATTACTCGCCTTAGTAATGTTGTTTCTTCTAATGGAGTCTTGCTATATTATGACCTCCCCTGCCTGCCCCTCTCAGAACCTCTGTTGTTGGGATGTGGGTGGGCAGTGCAGTGTTGGCACTTAGTAGATGCCCACCTTGTTGTTTTCATCCCTCCTTTTTTGGGGTGACTTGATGTTGTGTTTTTCATTTTTTGGGTCTCCTGACATGAGTCTTTGTTTTGGGACCAAAAAATGTATTCTTATGTTTAGTAGCCAGTTGGCTAGTGTAGGTTTACAGCTTCCACACAGGACCTCAGTGAGTTTAGCTTGTAAAGATCTGATGGTTTGAGTTTGAAGAACAGACAGAGTTTCAACCGAGCTCGAGCTCAGCGTTCCATGCCTGGCATGGAAAGTTAATTCTTTCGCCTCCGGAGCAGTTCGAAGGTTGGGACTCACTGCATATGTCATAATATAGCAAGACTCCATTAGAAGAAACAACATTACTAAGGTGAGTAATTTTTTCATCTTGTCAGAGATATTTATGGATTTCAGGGTATTTGATATATATGTAGCTACCCCCGGTTTGTCTCTCCTGTTCAGGTGATATAAATTATACCCAGGGATATGCCGTCCCCAAGCAACATCTCCCGTCCACCAGATCTCCGTGATAAATACCATCTGTATTTCCCGCACTTAGTTCTGCTTGCCACTCATCCATCTTATTATTCAGGCTTCTGGCATTTAAAAGCAAACAGTGTATATCACTAGTTGATTTAGGTTTATATTTAGGTAGAGGCTTAGTAAGTGTGTCAGTTAGCCCCCCCCCCCCCCGTATCTAGTTTAAATTATGTTGTACGGAATTTTTATTGCACAGCCAATGTTTGTGTTCTGAGTGAATTGGGTGTAGCTCATCCTTCTTATACATCCGCTCATTTCAAGAAAAAAGTCCCATAGGTTAATGAAGTGTACACCTCTATTATTACAACTATTTATTAGTCTGTTTGCCCTCTGTATGGTGTGATTCTTTTCTGGATTACAGCCATACAGGGAAGATACCTGAAACTATAGGTGTCTGCCCTTTCTTCTGTATTAGGTCTACACATGCAAGCAGCTCCATAACAATATCCTTTTCATTGTCTCTACCAATATTATTCCTACCCACATGCAACACCACGGTTTGTGTGCTTGGTATCTGGTATAGTATTTGTGGTAACCGACATTTAATGTCATGTATCCTTGCCCCAGGAAGGCAGTTTACAGTGGTAAATCCCTTATTACCCCTGGTGACAGTTGTATCAGTTTTTTTAATGTAGAATCTCCTATGGCCACTACTTGCTTATCCCTGAGGGTATCCTCAGTTAGTGGGTTGGAGCAGGTTTCAGAAATGGTACTAAGGGAGGAGTATCTATTTCGCTGCAGTATGTCTGGTGGTCCCATTGCTCTCCTCCTCTTTTTACTTGTCCCTTAGTAACCTTAGCCCAGCTACCAGAGTCTGTATCCTCGCTAGCAGTGACCCAGCCCTCGGTGTCAGAACCCATACTAGTATCATATGGAGGGGAAGGTGGCCCTACAGGGGGACCTGGAGGCTCTGGAAAGATGGTCTAGAAAGTGGAAGCTGAGGTTCAATGCAGGGAAATGCAAGGTACTCCACCTGGGGGCCAGAAACCCAGGTCAAGTGTACACCCTGGGGGGGGGGGAATGCTACAAGTCTCGATGGCTGAGAGGGACCTGGGGTGGTGGTGGATGTCAAGATGAACAACTGAGACTTGTAGGAGGGCAGCAGCCAAGGCCAACAGGATGCTGGGATGCATCGCTGGGGATCACCTCCAGAAGGAGGGAGATACTCCCTCTGTATAACTGCTTGGTGAGCGCACCTTGAGTACTGCGTGCAGTTTGGAGGCCACACTTAAAGCGGGACATTAACCTCCTGGAGAGGGTCCAGAGGAGGGCAACCAAAATGATTTGGGGCTTGGGGACAGGACCTATGAGGAGAGGCTCAAGAGCTAAATATGTACACATTGGAGAGAGAAGGGACCAGGGGACATGATAGAGGTCTTTAGGTACATGAAGAGGGTAAATAGGGGAGGAACAGTGGGGTGCTTGAAGGAAGGAGGAAGGGGCCACTAGAGGCATGGGTGGAAGCTGGAGGGAAGATTCAGGGAGAAAGGAGGAGGTGCTACTTCACTGAGAGGGTGGTGGAGCCATGGAATGCACTGCCTAGGGGCTGGTGGAGGCAGAGACAGTGGAGGGGTTCAAGAGGGGTGGGACAGGTACAGGGAAGGGTTCTGGAAGCAAAATCCAATGCAGCAAGAATATCCGGAACTGGGAAGGAGAAGCCAGAGAAGGCGAGGGGACAGCAAGGTCAGCACCCAGGTTGGGGACTGACCAAGCGAGCAGACACGAAACCCGTTAGGCCTATTCTGCTGGCATTTTAGTATGTTAGTATCAGTAGGCAACCTATTACTAGCTAGTATAACACTATCCTTTTCCACACATGTTATGGGGGTGTTACACCTGGTGAACTACAGTCCTGTGGTTCATTACCCTTCATTACCCTCAGTTGCTCTATCAATAGCATATTCTCCTTACATTTATTGCAGGTGTGGCCTTGCCGTGGGCCTAGGTTTCCTGCCTCATACATATTACCATTGCTACATTTTGTCAAGTCCCCCCCCGTGACAGAGAGACTCCAACATTTGATGTATCTCAATGTTGGGTACATCCATTATTACCTGGCTGCTCTGTGCTGATGGATCAGCAGCCCTACAGTATATGCTATGTACAGCTGGCTACCTCGCAAACAGCTATGTAGCGTGAAGTACCATCTAAGTGGCTCACTTACCACTGTTCTCATGAGGTGCTGACTACCGGTCAGGACAACCCCACTGTGCACTCATCCACGCAAGACCTGCGCACTCAGACGCAGTGTGACTCTGCAGCGACATCTCTGTGCATGTCAATGGCTCGAGTCTGCCGTCAGCTGGCATGAGTAGTTTAAATAGCCCTGCAGACCGGAAGTACGTCACCCGGCCCTGCGAAGCCTGTCAGCACTACAGACACACTTTACCCAGGTAAATACCCCTTTTCTATGAACACAGTGCCCGATTTACAGTTTACAGCATTACTGCTATACAGCAGTCCAGCCAGAGATATAGAATAATCTTCCTCAGTGATGTACTGGCCCATGGACTGCTGTCGGTGGACTACAGTACCCACTGTGCAATGTTTTGGTTGGTTTCACACTACACAAGATCCCCTCACCTGCAGATGCCCTGCTTAGCCAAGTAAATGTCAAATATTTATTTTTCTGATATTAGCACTGGTTTCCTGGTAGGAGCTGCAGCTTCATACGCTGGTCTTGGCCACCGCAGGCAAATGAGCACCTTCTCACAACAGGACTTCGTATAGAAGCCACTGTGGCCCTGTCAAAGGACTGATAATGCACCAACATGGGCTGGGGGTCGATAAGGTCATTCACAGAGTGCCCCACTGGGTATGACAGGTGATTGATCATCCAAAATTCCCCTGGGGTCTTCTTGGGCACTAAGCCAATAGGTGACACCTGTAAATTCTCCCACAGGGGCCTAGTGAAAAGTCCACTCGCTCACCAGCCGCCGATCCCTAGTAGACTTCAGGTTGTCTGCCTCGTATGCCCTCTGGGGACCCGAGTACGGAATCCTGAAACCCTCCAAGAAACCGCTTTCCAACAAGTCGGCGGCTACTCTGTCCGGGTACTGGTTAAGCCACGGCTTTAATACTTAAATCTACTGGGATGGGTAGGCTTCCCACCCTGGGACTTTGCAAACTTACCTTATACTCCCCGTCCAGTACCTGTTCCTCCCCCCACTTCTGCGGAAGAGCACTGCAGAAAGAGATGCTGCTTCTCACAGGCCATGCATGCATGCTTGAACCTGCAGCTGGTGCGCATGCACACAGTTTGATTATATGCATAGCACACCTGATGGTTCAAACTCTGCAGTTTGCTGCGCCAGTACCTTTATGCGCAGCCCGCTATCCATGTGCTGCACTCCTCCACCTTGCATTACATCCACCATCAGCAGCATGTCTAACTTGTCCCAGCGCAATGCTGTGTCCACTTGGTGCCTGCAACAAAACTTAGTCATAGTTTAGCCAGGCCGTACCCCCTGCTTCCTATGCATCAATGAAATGCATTGCATATAACTGGGTACTTCCACTCCTTGTTTCTCGTCTGCCTGTAATAAAAATAGTGGCATATATGAGAAATGCCACCACCCAATTGTCATACGTGCGTGGAACCTTACCCTTCTTGCAATCCTGGTCGTCCTCTTTCTCCTTCTTACCCTCCATGGGCTGGTTTAAGAGAGAGAAAATATCCATGTACTCCCGATTTTTAATCTGCCTGACCTTATCTGTCAAATGAGTACACACTGGGGTGTCCAGCCCTACATATTGGTTCTCCAGCGTTGGAGGTGCTGGCTTATCTGGTGCCATGCCGTCCTTCCCCCTCCTTGTCACCTCCTGATGGACCCAGCACTGACTTGTTCTTAATTTCAGCCACCAGATCCACCACCACCCCCACTAGCTGTTTTAAGCACTCATCTGCTGCTGTCCACAAGCTAGCCTCTGCCCTGGACTGTCCGCTATCTGCCCCTTCATCATCTGAAGAGTCTGTGGCCGCTGGTGACTCACCACCATCCATCTTCAAACCATCTGCATCCACCAGCATTTCTGACTCATTGTCTGCATCCTCTCCCCTAACTGCCCCCAAAACAGGTCTTACCTGACTGGCCCCTACTAGTGACCCATCAGGTTGCACCTTACTTTCGGCCCAGGGGACCTTTGCTGGTGGTACTGGTTTTCTTCCTCCTACCCTCTTCTTCCCAGGGGATGCCGACAACTCTTTCAGCCCTTCTAAGCAAGACTCTAGCCATGCCCCATTCTTCTTATACAAGGCTTGAAGTTTCTCTTCTGCTGCCACCAACGCTTTGGGTGATGGATTCCTCTTCTGAGAAGACATCATGCTACAATGACAGCTTGCACAGGGCTCCTGGACTTCTGGCTGTTCCGGTGGTCAGAGGAGACAGAGGATGAGGCCCCGGACAGCAATCCAAGATATCCTTCCAGCTCCTTCCCACCCAAACCCGCCCGGAGGTGCATGGTGATGCCTATTCCCAGTGTGTCAGGGCCTGCTGACCACTCACAAATGTGAGCATCCCATTACTGCAACTAGTCAGAGGGGAGGGCCCCCAGACAAATGGCTGGCTGTTTCAATGCTTGCAGCCTTTGTTATTTATGCCACTATGCAATAAAATGTTTGAAAGCTGCCTCCTCCCTCTCCAAGACCAGCCTATTTATTCACTTTGCCAGAATCAGAAATGTCTGGGGTTACTGACTGCTGGACCGTTTGCTGACGGTCAACACAAAAATTCTCATTTTCTGCATGTTTAACCCAGAGTTACCCCAAGATGGCACTCTTGACAAATACAGAGATGACTTGTCATCTGTAATATTTTGTAAAATGTCCAGTTTATAATATATCAATATAGCTAATAACAACTGGAAAAAAAAAATACCCTACCCCAAGTGAAACAGCTAACTTTTTTAGACTTATGCATTAGGATTTCTTGGGTCCTGATGCGCATTGAAATTTCAGTGCTGATGTTGACTCAGCTTGTTTTTGGTACAGCTTCACGTGTGTGTGTGTGTGTGTCTGAGTTGTATGGGGTACCTTCCGGCTCGCCGATTATAACTTTTTTTGCTCCGTCTCATGTACATGGCTTTCACCAATACCTTCGGAGACTGGCAGTCTTTCCATGTTGTTCACTGATTGGACTAGGTTAGGAATGACAACACAGGGGGTTGGAAGAGTGAACCCTGTGTTATGGTCTAGACCACCTGCCACAATCATCTCATCTGACACCTGACTGACTAAGACTACCTGATCTCAGTCCAGGAAGGTGCTGTGTTCATTAAAGTCTAATGTTTCCTTATGGGCGTGTTTATTTGTCAGTGGACAATGAGTCCTTTCTATTTCTTCAAATATTCACCTTAAAACCATCTGTCTGTGTGCCTATGACAGTCACATTTTGCACTAGTGTCTATTACTAAATATTTGATACTACACAAACAGTTGGCTTGGTGTAATTTTGGGCATAAGAAATTTAGCATTTAATTATCTGAATATAACCTGGAACTGTTATCTTAAGGGTACTGACCTACTTTTTAGGTTATCATTTTCTAAACTAAGTACTCTAACTTTTATAACATTAAATTGAGAAGCATAACTCAAGTCAGGACTCGTAGGTTAAAAATGTTTTCACAGACATCAGTGTTCAAAATGTACAAGTAGTTTTGACATCAACATGAACAGACCAGGTACAATTTAAAATACAGTTACAATTTTCTGAACTACAAGGAAAATGTCTATAGTGCAGTTTGTGGCATTAAATGCAAGTGGCCAAATACACTTCTTAAATCTCAGATCTTAAATACAATTAGTTTTTCTGAACAGCAGTGCAAGCAGAAAATAGTTCCTTAATGCAAGTAAAAATATGTTGTAAAAAGAATGAAACAAATGCCAGGCTTGTCAGCCTTAGGTCCTATGCCTAAGGTGAAGGTAAAAAACTCACCAAACCAGTACAAACTGATGTCCTCATGAGATCCTGGGAGCTGGGATGACTCTTTAGCTTTCCTCTAAGACTTCTTATCTCAACAGGGTTGTTGAGGTTTACTTTTCCAAGGAGAGGATAAAGACCCAGATAATTTTAGCTGTTGGCCAGGCAGAGGTGTAGGAGATTCCTTTTGCCAGATCTTTAGTAGCTTCTGAGAGTCATGTAATTACTGAATGATGGACAGATGCTGAGAGCTGTTAGTAAACAGGTGCATCTGACTAATATAGGAAAATATGTGGGCTGTAACCTGCACCTGACGTCATTAAATTTGTGTCAGTGATGTATTTTAAAAATAATTTTTATTAGCTGAAGACCAGATTGTGCTCAGGGCAGGGTACACTGCTTAGAGAAGAAACCTATTTTAGACAGGTGTGAACAGCTGGACACTAGTTGTGGTTAGTTTACTTCGGCTAGACAAGGTTGAGCACCCATGTGGTCAATTACTCACCTAGTGGGACAGGGCTGGCTGGTCATGATTGTTCATGCAGTCAGATATTCCCCAAGTACAGCAAGTACTCCCAGAGTACGGCAATGGTTGACTGCTCGCTGACCTCTTGCAGCCAGTCTGAGTAGGCAAAAATAGGCTGTCTGGGTTTATCAGTGGAACGTACCTCACAGGTGCCTGAAATTAAGAAGATCTCTCTTCGAATTCATGAAGACAAAGTTCTGTCTGTAAAGTAACAAGTTCACTCTCAATACTCTGCTCTACTTAAAATTGAGAATATAAACAATAGTAAATAAGTTTCAAACTACCATGTTATAAGTTTGTTAATCTGTTAATCATAACACACCATAATTCATTAATAAGTATCAAGTTATAAATTGTTGATTAGTCAGTACAGAATTATGCACACCAAAATCCATTACTGATTATTAATTGGAAAATTAAAAAAACAGATGCCCAAGCCTTGCTGGCTTGGTTATATTGTTAGCGTCTGCTGGGTGGAATGTAAGCAGCAAACCCTCTGGTCACTATACCCTCAAGCTCTGGGTCCAGTTCCTCAATCGCTGGGGGTAAATGGGTAGGTAAAGCCTGTGGAACAAGTAGTCTGAGCAATGGAATGAGGAGAGTCAATAGTGGGGCAAACAGTCCCTGCCAAGAGGCATGAAAGTTCAGTGACATAGGTAAGTTTGGTGGAACAGGTAAATTTAATAGGGCTGGCAGGGTCGGTCCTGGTAACGGTACAGGCAGAGCCGGACCCAGCAATGGATGAGCCTGAGGTGGCAATTTCTGTGATGGGGTGGACCTGTTTAATGGAATGGTCAAATCTAATGGAGCAGAGGCAGACCTGGTGGGATCTGTGAGATGGGATTGCATGCAGAGCAGTTCCACTCCCTTGACAGAAATGCATTGGAGGATAGTAGAGAGGATTTACTGGTTCATGTAATGGATAAATGGTAAGGATATCAGTAAAAAAATCTTTAATATTACACTCAAGTGTTGAGCAATTTTGTAAGTCTTTGTTTGACCATCATATGGTTTCTTAACGGCAAAGCTAGTCAGTGGTGACTGGTACTTGGGTATATTTGATTACGAAGGACACATTGGCTCGTCCTTGAAGCTAGGGTTGGATGAGTAAGGCAGTGGCGAAACTAGGTGTTTTCGCTCATGAAAGGAAGACTCTATTTCATGATGCCTCAGCATAGTCATGGTTGTAGGAAAATGGCACATGGAGCTTGTGCTGATGGCCATTTTCCGAAAGGCAACAGAGGCATGATAACAGCAGAGTTGCACGCTGTCTTTGGCAACTGCAGAACAGCAAGACAATAGCTAGCCCAAATACCACCAGTATTCCATTTAATGGGGATAACGACCAAGAATACAATGTTTTAATGTGATTTAGAGGATGTTAACCTTAATTAGGTTAACTGACTCTACTATTTGCCTCTGTAAAATGTTTATTGTGTTAAATAGGTGGTATGTTTATTGATTTGTATTGTATATTTTGTGCAGCCAGGTGCTTGTCCAAATTGCGTGTTGTCTTTTAGTAAACTTGATAACTGGCACAGTGCCTAGAACAGGGCTTAATTTGTATATAGTCTTGAATGAGGCCTTGTTGTGTAGTAGTAACGACTGGAATTTGTAATATGAGGGGGACATTTAACTGTTTTGCAATACAATTGTAATAGATTTACCAACTGGCCTTTAATCAGATTAAGCTGTTATTGGTATTTTTTAGTGAATGGGAAAAATTTGGCCAGGACACCGGAGAAATTCCCCTACTTTTTTTGAGAAGTGCCATGGGATCTTTAACATCCACCTGAACTACAACCAGTAGGCAGCTGGGCCCTTAGTTTAACATCTCATCTGAAAGATGGTACATCAGGAGTGCAGTACCCCCCTCATGCTGCACTAGTGTCAGTACTGGGATATTAACCCAAGTACCTGGTGTGGTGCTAGAACCCACAGCCTTTAGATCTGCTGGCATCAGAGGTGAGTGTGCTACTTGCTGAGCCCCAGACACTGCTATAAGTTATAGTGGAAAGACTCCTCAAATATCTAGCTAAAGTGATGTTTTGTGGCAGAGGATCCCAAGCCTGGTTGGCGATCTCTGTGTCCTTTAACTCCACAAATGTTTCTGTGTAGCACAACTGGTGGCCCAAGTGATATTTACTAATATGATTTACTATAAGGAATCCCAGTATAGCCTATCTGGCAATCCCTGTGCCACCAATTAAGATTGGATTTTGAAATTTGAAGCACATTGACCTTATTAAAAAAGGGAACATTTTTTAACTTGAGATACTGAAATTAACTTGGTCCACAAAGACAACCACACAATTAAGACCATGTAAAACCAGTTACTAACTACTGGTATGCAGGAGGTGCTATTTACTGCAGGATTATATGTGTGTTCTGTACATGTATGTGTTGTGGATGTTGTGCTAGTAGAATTATTGTATGACTTTATTAGATTAAGAATGTTAGTTTGGTAGGATTGTTGAAGTTAGGAATGGTATTGAGTAAATAAAATATTGTTCTGTGGTAGATGGGCATAAATTAAGAAAGTAAACATGCTAATGAAGAATATTGTAATAGTAACTTTTGTAACAGTTTACATGTGGAGCATTGCTGAGTTTTGTTTTAACCTTACATGATATAGCATGACATGAGACATAGAGTTCATCCAATATTGTATAAGCAGTATTTGTCTTCTTTAAGAAGGGTTTTGGACTACGTGTGTTGTCATACTGAAATAAAAACACTATATACGTGAAAAAAAGTAGGAACTGATAAACATTTGCTGTTTGAACTTTAAACCAAGCAAATTAGCAAGAGGAAATAATAAGTATTAAAATTAAAATAGTAGAGCAAGCATACATTGCTAAAATTATAATCTTAAGAGTTTTTTTAATTATGTTTTGTTTACTCTAACAATTTTAAAACCTCAGTATTTAAATGACCAGTTTGGCTAGAGGAAACACCAGAAAAGTGGCAACAACAAGCATTTGTCAATGCCGAATGTTGCTTGCTTCTATGTGCTGTTTAGGTATTTGGAAGTCATTGGAGTGAAAATATTGAAAATTTGTGAACTTACGAGCCTGTGTAGGAACTGCGCAACGCACGCTCGTAAAAGTCATTTTTAGGAATTTTTTCACCAAATTTTCAACATAGCCATTTTAAGATTTCTGCTCATGAACAGTGTCACTGTGATTTTCTTAATTTGTCCCGTACATTGATTTCACACATCGACTGCGCCATTCTGTTCTACAAGGGCGAAACACATTTTGGGTGAGATGTGAAAAATGACAGCTGTACTACTCATAAGAAGGTGTGGTAAAATGGCAATGTTGAAAATCTGGAGTGAAAATATTGAAATTTCGCGAACTTACGAGCCTGCGTAGGAACTGCGTAACGCACGCTCGTAAAACGGTCATTTTTTGGAATTTTTGGACCAAATTTTCAACATGGGGTTTTTGGGACCCCTTCTCATGAATGATGTCACTGTCATGGCGGTTTCAGGCCCGAAGGGTGATTTTGCAGTCACTGCGCCAAAATCACCCTTCGCCCAATAACGCTCATGACAGTGACATCATTATGAGAAGGGGTCCAAAATCCATGTTGAAAAATTTGGGCAAACATTCCCAAAAATGCCTGAGATATGCAATAAAGTTGAACCCCTCCTATCTAGCCCATTATACAGCTTACTGGCATTTCCTCAGTTCGATCGGCTTTGAAGAGTACAAGCGTGTTCCGGTCCACGAAGATCGTCGTGCGAGTCCGGAGATAAGTATGGGGTGAGGGGGTGTAGGGAGGCTGGAGTGCGCAGTGGGTGGGTCTGGGTTGTGGGAGGGGATTGGGAGATGCCCGGCAGGGACCGTTTTGTTTTACAGGTTTAAAACAAAAAAAGCGTTGTGGGACCGTTTGCCACGCTGGGGTGGGCTCCCAGCGTGGCACAGAAGCGAGGGCCATTCAGCCGATGGGGATTGGGCACCCCGTCGTAGAAACTGATTGCCACGCTGGGGTGGGCTCCCAGCGTGGCACCAGCTCTGAGGGGGCGACAGCAGCTCAGCCGGGCGAGTTGGGCACCCGTCGGCTACACAGGACTTGCGGGCGCGCACGCCTGCGTGTGGGGGGGGAGCTGCGCTTATCGGTGCTCACTGAAGCGTAGCTCCCCCTTTCAACTGTATGCCACTGCATTTTGGAGCATGTCATAGACAGCTCCAAAATGCATTGGCTTACAGAGGCCGCGCCTGCCAGCTCACTGACTGAATTGGAGGAGGAGGTGACACACCTCCGAAATCTCCGATGATGGCACTATGTTTCTTGCACATGCGTGCAAGCAACATAAAAATGAAAAGCAAAAAGGCAAAATAAACAGTAATTAGTGAGATAATGATTTTAAAATGTATTTTTATTATAATATGATGTGTGTGTGTGTGTGTGTGTGTGTGTGTGTATGTATGTCTGTGTGTGTGTGTATGTATGTCTGTGTGTGTGTGTATGTATGTCTGTGTGTGTGTGTATGTATGTCTGTGTGTGTGTGTATGTATGTCTGTGTGTGTGTGTATATATATATGTCTGTGTGTGTGTGTATATATATGTCTGTGTGTGTGTATATATATGTCTGTGTGTGTGTGTATATATGTCTGTGTGTGTGTGTATATATATGTCTGTGTGTGTGTGTATATGTGTGTGTGTGTATATATATATATATATATATATGTGTATGTATATATATATATATATATATATGTGTATATATATATGTGTGTGTATGTGTGTGTATGTATATATATATATATATATATATATATATATATATATATATATATATATATATATATATATATATATATATATATATATATATATATATATAGTATTTCATTGTACCCAATTTTCAAGTTCTGTTGTAAGTGCTTATTCATATTAAAGTAGACCCTGGAATTGAGCGTGGTACTGAATACCATAGTGACAATTAATACCATAGTTTTTTCAATTTAAAAACAGAACTCTTTTTGTGTTTTGAAATGCAAACCTTTAAGTGAATGGGTGTGAGAGGGATTCCCCAAAGAGGAACAATCTCTTGGTCAGTGCACACAGGAAATTTGGCTGTGGCCACCACCATACGGAATGCCTTCACATATTATGTAAAATGATTTGTAATAATCAAACAATATTTGTTATTTTCACTGGTAGATAAATTGTCCCACTAAATACAAGTGTATCCCTCAGGGCTCCTGAAAACTTACTTGCAGGTTGGGAGTGGGAATTGGTTGGACCTGCTATTATTATGGGCAGGTTACACAGCTATTTGACATAATTGGATATGTTTGATGTAACAGAAAGCCAGTTGAAGTTACTTTGATACCCAGATGTACATGTCCTGTGCTTGTATGGACTAAATGAATAAACTTTTATCTGTAAGAATTGTCATTTACCAAGTGTAGCCAGGGATTTTCCATTTTCAAAAATGGCCAGTTCTGTTTGACAGAAACTTAAAAGCCATATTTCCTGGTTTTCCCCAAATTAAGGAAAAAACCTGTTTTCTATAACTGATCAAAAATGTGGGTTTGCACAAAAAACTGATACAAAGTGAGGTTGCTTGCATGAGAAAGTGCTGCAAATAATTTTTTCATGAAAACTGGTCTCAAGTGCCAGATAAAAAAAAAAAAAATAAACTGACATTCTTTTGTTTTTTTTTGTTTGTTTTGTTTTGTTTTTTAAAGATGTTTTCAGCTGAAAATGGAAAAAAAATCAGTCTGGGGGGTGTGCTCACACACCTGCTTGCATTTCTGTTTCCTCCTAGTTAAGAATTTTTACAATACTAAAATAGAAAGTCACCTCTTAAATGTTCTATTTAAGGAGGCGGAGGAAGAGGATATGTTTATCTGATCTCTAGCATTCCTGTCTGGGTTAAGCAGAGTTATGAAACTGGTCTAAACATGCCCAGTTATTTAGATCAGTGATAGAAAGAACTTACATTCTTAAACCTAATGAGTCAGAAAGCAGTTCGGTTACTTTAATGATCACTTGGTGCTAGACTATGTATACCATTGGATGGTACTTCAGTAATGTAGAACAGTATTTTTGATCTATCACTCTTCCCCTTCCCAGATAATGATTTACTAACTCTGTCTTAAATACCTCTAGACCCATCCTCCTTAAAATGTAGAACACTGGTCTTTAAAGTGCAGATCAAATGGACAGAATGCAATGACTAGCGCCCTTTGTATATCGCATACTAATAAGGATAAAAATAGTAGGATAGGTAATGTAACGTTTTTGCAGTTTTGTTTTTCCTTTTTTAAAGCATTGCATGCCCAGAAAGTACTCTAAACTTTATGTGGAACATCACTATATATTCATGGAGTTATGATAATTTGAGTTGCAATATGTATAGTGCTAGGCTTTGCGGAATGCATAAACCTTGAAAGGTATTATATGCAAAGATGTCCAAGATTGCTGGTATGAACAGCAGTATCTGAACAGTGTTGTTCATGACATTTCTTAATACCTCCACCTCTTCCGGCTAATTAAATAGGCCTTGTGTCCACTGGGGCTTATCCTCCGAGGTGTGTGATAAAGTTACTGAAATTTGCTCTGCAAAAATAATTTGTGAATTTGGCAAACTACGCTTACCAATGGCCACAATTTGTTATTCAACTGGTGAATTAACCAAATTCATGCAACAAATCTGCACAACTGCCAGTTAACTTGTGCAGTTCAGGAAAAACCACGGAATTGCATCCCAGTCGCTAAGAAAAACTTTACCAACGTGACTGTGCAGTAGTACCACCCTCCCCTTCACTCCCAAAAAGTAGTCATAAATACTCCTCCCTGGAGAATTCCGACTCAAAGTAATACAACACTACTTGAATAGGTAGAAATACACCCTTCTCCTCAAACACCCCCAAATTCCACCACCAGGTCAATTAGGCATCATAACACCCCCATCTATTTCCCCTTCTGGCCTCCACCAGCACCCAGTGGGAGCAGCCATAGGGAGCAATAGCTAGCAAAGCAAATGCAATCCTGGCATGCATCAATACAGACGAACAGTTTGAGAGAGATTAAAATGCCTCTCTGTAGATCACTGATCAAGCCTCCTGCTTCAATGTAATGTGCCATTCTAGTCCCTACCGCTGAAGAAAGATTATTGAAATAATTGGGAGGCTGCAGGGTGAACAACATAAGGTTGAAGATTTGGGGGGAATTTTTATGAAGACTGTTGGACAGAGTTGGGTATGTTTTTCCATGAGGAAAAGAAGCCTCCGATGGAATGATGCCCAAGGTCACTGAAGGGAGGAAAATTAAATGGAAATGTCAAGAAGAACGAGTTCATAGAGCATGTGGTGGACACTTGCATAGAAAAATCTTCCAGAGAAGATGTTATGAGTTAATAACAAACTTCAAACTGAGACTTGACAAGTACTTTGAAGAAAAAAGGAGTGGCAGGGCAGTTCTACTGAGCTACAGTAGTGGGAAGCAAAACTTGACAAACTGGTTGTCTTCATGGATGGATGTCATCCAATTTAGGAATTAAAAGATTATTGATTTTTATCTGAAAGAGTATTTTATCAGTAATATTTATAGTAAAGAGCTAGCAGAGCCAAAACGGGCAGACAGGAAAATAATGCAAATTTTAAGCAGTAGTCGGTTGTAATTTTTTATTTCTGAAGTATTTTTCTTTTTGTTCATCAGAAAGTCTTCTGAGATAATTTTGTGTTGGATGTGTGGAACAGCTCTTAGCCTGGCAGCCGACAATTCTAATGCTACTGTGGCCACACACTACATCATCAGCATTATGATCTCACTGACTGACATCACAGGTGAATGACCTGGCAGTAACTCACTTGCCGTTCCTAAGTAGCAGTGATGTCAGTCAGTGAGGTCACAATGCTGATATCATGTGGGGCAGTAGAGCAAGATATGTTAGCTGCCCAGCTAAGAGCTGTTCTACATATCACACCTACTAACATCGGGTAAACAGTCTTCTTAATCAAACAAAGGGAAAAGTACCTCAGATATAAAAGTTAATGGTTGCCTACTTTTAAAAACTAATATTAGCTTTAGGCAGTATACTTGCTATAACTTTCCAGAACTGGTCTTTCTTAGAATACAGACTGCCAGAATTTGGGACCTGGGGAATATTTTTACCAAAACAATTAACCTTTCCCAATTTGGTCACCTGAAAGTTTTTTCAGGTCCCCAAAATAAACAGGAGCCCTGCTTGAAGTTTTATAACTTCAACATTTTTGCAGTTAAGGAATATCCCTATAAAGGTTGTTTACTAACATTAAAGAGCATACCAGACCTCCTGAGCCAAAACCAGCAAAATGTTTAACATGGTGCATGGCTATTTGCCTTTCCGAGTCAGTTTTAGCATCAGTTTGCGCTTCTGGTGGCCTAAAGGTTAGTTGTTGCAGGCTAGTACATTTTCTTGCATGTCTGTAGTACTGGTTAGTGTACAGAATTGTGGCATTTTACTGCTCTTTGCCCTTCAGTTATAGAAGCATCACAGTCACTTATGAGAGGGACAGGTAAGGTAGTAAGTCTCTTTCAATTTCTTATTTTTGATGAGGAAAGGCACACTGAGACAATGTGTGTTCCCAGGGCTTCGAGGGAGCACAAGGAGGTTATGAAGTGGAAATCAGGAAACAGGAAAAAGACCTGGGAGGATCATCTTGGATGACCTAAAGGTGGCTAGACAGTGTGACTGGCCGGTAGGAAAGGCTAGCCGAAATGCATGGATGCATTGGGAGGGGTATCGCCCATAGAAATAGGGATGTGATATTACCCCTATATAAGATGCTGGTAAGATCCCACCTCAAGTACTGCGTACAGTTCTGGAGCCCTGTCTCATTAAGGACATAGAGTGGAGGTGGTGCAGAGGAGGGTAACTAGAATGGTGCAGGGCTTACATGGGAAGGCCTGTGTGGATAGACTAAGGCAGGGGTTCTCAAATGGTGAGGCCAGCCTCCCTGGGGAGGCCCCAACCTGTTCCAGGGGAGGCTCAAGCAAGTCTGAAAAAGTACTGTATTTAAATTTTGGGTTTTATATATTTTGTGTGAAGAGATGAAGCAAACTGAAAGAGGATAATAACAGTAGGAGAATTTTATGTATTTGTTTACTAATAGGTGACAAGGGAAGGTGAATGAGCCAAGGCTCATTTCAGGTGTACCCAGGGAAGGGTAGGGGGGTGAATACATTTCAAAAAGTAACTGCAAAACAATCAAGAAATATACAATAAGCAACAGTGCAAACAAATATGAACAATAAATTAATAATGAGTCGTGGTAATTGATCAATTTGTAAACTGATGGCAGAACAGCCCAAATACAAGGGTTGAGCATAGAAGTGCTAAGAGCAACAGAGGGAAGGAGCAGAGTAATCCCGAAGTTGCTTAGGAGCAGGGAAGGAGGGAGGGCAAAGCATGTAGGAAGGTTATTTCATAGAGAGAGCAAAGTAGCTGACCCATGAAGGTACTGCAACAAGGGGTAACAATGGTTCAAGAATGAAAATAGCAAAGCGAATAGTTTGGCCGGGGAGGGGGGGGGTTACAATAAGCTGAATAGTAATAATTGTTTATTTTATTTATTTGTTATTCAGATAACACCTTTGAGCACAGGAGCTCATTTTCAAAAGTTCCAAGTCAGTATAAGACAAAGAACTGAATGTGAGCCAAGTACTCAAAGGGGTTTCAATTTGTTCATGGTGTACTGTGCAAAGTAGAGTGTGTTATTTTTCTTTGGGGAGGCCCAACATTATTTCAATTTTGGAGGGCTCAAAATCTTTTCCATGGATTTGGGAGGCTCACTGTGGCAAAGTCTGAGAACTATTGCTCTAGCTCAGGGGTTCTCAAATGGTGAGGCCAGCCTCCCTTGGGAGGCCCCAACCTGTTCCAGGGGAGGCTCAAGCAAGTCTTGAAAAAGTATTATATATCACTTTTGAACTTTATAGATTTTGTGTGAAGGGATAAGGTAAACTGAAAGAGGATAACAGTAGGTGAATTTATGTATTTATTCACAAGTCTGTGACCAGGGAAGGTACTGTACACTGAGCCATGTCTTATATCAGGTGTACCCAGGGAAGGGTAGTGAGAGAACACAGTTCAGAATGTAACTGCAAAACACTCAAGCAATACAAAATGAATAAAAGTGCAAACGAACAATAAACTAACAATGTAAGGAAAAATTGATCAATTAGACTGGCAGCAGAACTGTCCCAATACAGAGTTAACCATACAGGTACTAGGAATAAGAGCAGGAGGAGCAAATGATCCCTGAGAAGTTGCTAAAGAGCAGAGAGAGGCAGAGGTCATCAGGAAGGTTATTCCAGTTAGAGGGCAAGCGGAAGCAATCTGATCCATGAAGGTATGGCAGTAAGGGGTAACAATGGTCCGAGTCAAAATATTTGGAGCAAGTAGATTATCCTGTTGGGAGGGGTTACAATAAGCTTAACATGAGAGCCAGCTATGCAAGGAGGTTTCAATTTATTCCTGATGTACCTGTAAAAAGTTGGTTATTTTTCTATGGGGAGGCCCAAAAATATTTCAGTATTTTGGGGGAGGCTCAAGATCTGTTTCCATGGCTGAGGGGAGGCTCACTATGACAAAGTCTGAGAACTGTTGGACTAAGGGACTTTAATATGGATTCCCTAGAGGTAGGAGGGAAGGGGTATGATTGAGACAAATACCTCGCTGGTAGAAACAGAGTACAGGAAGGAGCATCTTCCAGAGTAGAGATGCTCCAGGACAAGGAGCATGTTATGAAGTAAGAGGGAAAGCTCATGGGTAATGTGAGAAGTACTTTTTCATGGAGAGGGTGGTGGATACTTAGAATGGCCTACCAAAAGGGGTGGTGAGGGCTACAACTGTCACGGATTTAAAATACATGGGATAAACACAAGGGTATCCTGGAGGCCAGAGGAGAGTCCGGAATTCTAGTTGGGCATCAGGTATCATAGTAGGTATGGAGAGATGGGGCAGACTATGTGGGCCAAAGGTCCTCATCTGCCAACAACTTCTGTGTATCTGTTTATTTATCTAAGAGACGTGTTCAGTATCCTCAGTATGCAAGTGGCAGTTGTGGGTTTTAAAACCAGGTCTGCTGGATCTCTGGGTTAAAAGCACAAAAAGACAGGAATTTGAGGAAATTATGCCTTTATTGCTTAAATGGTGACATGCAAATATAGTTTAAAACATCCTCCTGCCCTGTGGATGAAACTGGTATCCCTACGTAATGCATTCTGGTAGTGTTCTTCAGTCAGTTAATTTTTTCCCTACTGTGTGGCTGGAGGCACCACTCAAGGCGCAGGGTATGTGGGTTTCCTTCTTTGCTCTCCAGGTTCACAACTTGACGCTCTAACTTTTAGGCTATATTGCCTATTTTATTAAAATTAAATTCTTAGTTTTCTTGGCAGCTCTCTATTTGAATTTTCTTGTGCCAGCTCCTGAGTTGGCTATGACTTGCATTACTACAGTTTTTGCATTACCATGTCCCACTTCCTCCAGGATATTAATATTGTTAGTAACAAAATGTGTTCATTTAGTGTTCATGATCTGACTGATTTTCCTTTTAATGGCACTTTGCAAAAATTTGTGTTCCCTATACTGATAACCTAGTAAATGAGTCCCTTTTATTGAACTAACACAGAAATGGAATGCATAAATATTTGGAAAGGAACAACCCGATGACCAGGAAGTCATGTTTTCACTTTATACAGACATTTCAGATTTAAAAATGCAGAAGCACTCCAGGAAGATATTTTTTATTTATTCATTGAGTTCATGCTGGTTGTAAGAGCTCTATAAAAGATGTCCCCCAGAGCACAGGCACTGGTGTGTGTGTGTGTGTGTGTGTGTGTGTGTGTCTGTGTGTGTGTGTGTGTGTGTGTGTGTGTGCTTTTGTTCTTTGTACACACCTTTAACCTGTTTTAGTGCCTCTGGGCATACATGGTATGCCCTGAACTGTTTTGATGTTTTTGAC
Source organism: Neoceratodus forsteri (assembly GCA_016271365.2). NCBI lineage: Eukaryota > Metazoa > Chordata > Ceratodontiformes > Ceratodontidae > Neoceratodus > Neoceratodus forsteri. The sequence continues at coordinate 1,562,649,983 of CM028130.1, read as the reverse complement.
TCATTTTGGCACCTTTTAATGGAATATCAGTTACTGTGCATACATGGGACATCATATAAAATGAATATAATAAAATATCAGAAACCCTGTGGAACAGAAACAGATTAGATAATTAAAGCATAAATACATTTATAATCCATAAATACAATGTATAGGAAGAAAGTGACAACTGTTGAAACTTTATTCACCAATATGTAAAGAAAATCTAGTAAAATTTTTCTTGGCAGCGAAGGGGCTACAGCAACAGCATTTGTTAGTCACAATATAGTTTTTTCAGCAAAAATGTTTGTCTGGCAAAAATATCAATAACAATATTTCATTTTGTTCTGCTTTATTGCTGAGCCAAGATACAGGATTGTGAAGTTTTTAAAAGTTCCCAGCTCCCATGCCATGCTAGCCATGAAAAATGTACATATCTTAGTATAGTGCTGTTTACCATCAGAAACCTGTTATAACATCATCCTAATGCAGCCACATGTACATTCTACTGGTAATGTCAACGGAAGAGTTGTTTATTTTTTAATTGCGAGTGTCGGGCACTTTTAATGACGTGGATCATTAATTGCAAAATTAGCTATAAAAGCTGTTTTAACAGTACCTGAGAACCAGAGGTGAGGCTTGAGGCCCTTAACATTTTCACCCTGGGCAAAAGGAGGCTGATAGATGTGATCTCAGCCCTCCATATACTTAAGTGTATCAACAAAATGGAACAGTTGAAGATGTTCAATCTGATATTCCATAGAAGGGCATGTGGGAGTGCTCTGATGCTCATGGTGGTAAATTCAGGAGTAGATTTAGAAGCCACTGTTTCTCCCAGAGGGTGGTTAACCTATGGAACATTCTACAAGAAGATTTGACGACCGTATAGGGAATTACTGACCAGTCAGTCTGACCTCCATCATGGGCAAGCTCATGGAGACCATACTGAAGGAAAGGTTGGTGGAATATCTAGAGGAGTATTGTCTCCAGGATGAAGCAGCATGGGTTCATGGGGGAGATGCTGTCAAATGAATCTGATTGACTTCTTTGACTGTCACTAAGACAGTAGATGGGGCCAAGCGGTAGACATCCCTATCTTGATTTCAGCAAGGCCTTTGACTCTTTGCCCACAAAAGGTTGGATCAGGGAAGTTGGTGGATCATGGGGTTGGGGAAAGGACGGCCAGATGGGTGGAAAACTGGCTGAGGACAGAACCCAGAGGGTGGTTGTGGGGAGAGTTATCTGGTACCAGAGGTAAGCAGTTGTGTCCCACAGGGCTCTGTGCTGGGGCCAATGCTGTTCTATGTCTTCATCAGTGACATTGGGGATGCATTAAGGGCAAATTGTGCCTATTTGTGGATGACACCAAGCTCTGTGGGAGAGTGGACCCAGCTGAAGGGATACAGGACCTACAGGAAGATCTGGAAAACTGGGAGGTGTTCCAGAATCTGGCAGCTTGACTTCAATGCCAAGAAATGCAAAGTTCGCATATTGGAGCTAAATCCCAGGACAGAGTACTACCTGGGTGAAGTCAAGATATCTGCATCAGAGGAGGAGTAGAAGGACCTGGGAGTGATCATCACTATTGGACCTGAAGCATGCCACACTATACAAGAAAGCAGTAGCAAAGGCAAACAAGATGCTGTGATGCATATCTAGGGGGATCAGTAATAGGAGAGAGGAGGTTATACTGCCCTTGTACAGGTCACTGGTAAGGCCACATCTAGAGTATGGAGTTCAGCACTAGTGCCCACGCCTTAAAAGGACATTAACCTGCTGGAGATGGTCCAGAAAGGCTACAAATATCATAGTGGGTCAGCAGGGTAAGGCATATGAGGGAGGCTGAGGGCACTGAACATGTACTTCCTGGAAGACAGAAGAGGGAAAGGGGGCATGATTAGGACCTGTAAGTACTTGAAAGGGATAAATAAGGTTGATAAGAGGTCTCTCTAAGTTAGTGGCAACCCATAACACTAGGGGCACAGTCTTAAGCTGGAGGGTGGGAGGTTTAGGAGGGAGTTCAGGAGGCACTTCTTCACAGAGAGGTGGTGGACACTTGGGATGCACTGCTGGAAGAGGTTCTCATTGAAGACAGTGGGCAGCTTTGAGGCTGGGATAGGCATGGGGAAGGTAAGGATCATGGGTAGGGAGGATGGGAGTGGGAGCGGAGGCAGGGACATTAGCTCAACCTGTGGACCCTGCTATGAAGCAGACTTGATAGACCAAATGGCCTTCTGCTGGCTTCTTCATATGTTTGTAGGTATATACAGGACTTTAAGATAAGTCTGGAGAAATTTCTACTTCAGGGAATCACAGGATACCCTTGGTATAGTAGTATGTGAGGAATCCTACACAATGGTATATGATTATGCATCATACTTATTATATTCCTGTCTGTGAAGCAGGGGTGGGCATGATGCAGATCTTCCTGGACTAAATCTCCATCACTTATTCACACTAGTGGGATGGTGCCAGGTAGCTAGGACCAGCGGGAGCCAAAATTTAATGAAGTTGACAGGTGGGACCGCAATGCGCGCACTGCGAGACTGACTTGTGCCTGTAGGCTATCTCGGCGCTGACCCTCCAACTGCCTCAGTTCCTTTTTCTCCCGCCACGAGCGCGCTTTGATGTCGACATCGGCTCGTCTGCCGGAGTCAAAATTTTCGTCCATACGACAACAGCTTTTAGTGTTTAATTTAACTGTTTAACTATTTAGTAGTCATTTTTTATTTTACGAACAAGAAAAAGATTATGAAGAAATAGAAATTCTTTCCTGCCATCAACTGAGTCATCCTTAGGCGGTGGGAAGACTTTGTTTGAAAGTTGTTATGGCAGAGGCTGTGCAGTCCGTCACCTTAAGTAGCAGGGAGGGTCTGACTTTGGACAGTCCTGTGCTGGGGGGAGGACAGTCCACGAAGCATAGATCTGGTGGTGCCAGGATCACAAGCTCCGCTTAACCTCTAGCTCTTCTTCTTCGTTTGGGGAAGAAGAATCGGTGCCTTCGAGGTTGCCCACTGGTAGCATGTCTGCATGAGATTGTTCCTTGGTAGGGGCAATAGGCCTGAACTGACTTTCATGGGTTCCCCTTGGCCCTACTCCTAACGTCGACGAATACTCGACCCAGACTCCATCTCTGTCCTTGTTGGAGTTCGGTGAGCAGTTTCACCTCTGGGCGCTCCTGTGGAGCAGGAGGTTTGACTTTCCTTTTTCCTGGTTGTGTTCCTGTTTTGGGGCCTCCGACTCGGGCCGTTGGACGGGCAGGTCAGTTGGATCAGAATGGTAGCGGTGCCCTCTTGGTGCCTTAGCCATTGTGTCAACCCTAGTGCCTACCCTCCCTTCCTTTTTCCATGCTGGGGCCGCACGGGCACCACCTTTCTCCTTCTCCCCATCTTTCCATTGGCTTTTCCACTGTGTTTTCCTGGCGCTGTGCCAGACACCTTGGAGGCACCGCAGATCCGGCACATGCCACTGGTTTGGCATTGGTGTCATAGGTGGTGCCGCTGGTGTTTGGGTCGGCGGGGGGACTCGGCACCATGGATCAGTGCCATGGTTTGGCACTACACTCGGTGCCGTGGGCTCTATATGGTGCCGTGGGTGCATGTCATTGTTGCCCTTCGTTGCGGGGCTGCTAGCGATTGCTGTTACCCGTCTCACGGTGCCGTGGTGTTGCGGGTGGTGCCGGGCACCTGTGGGTGGCATGGGTGCCATGTGTGCCCATGGGTGCCATGAGTTTCTTGGGTGCCATGGTACCATGGGTGCCATGTGTGTCGGGGGTGCCCTTGCGTGTCTTTGCTGCCATTGTTGCCAAGGATACCTGCGGGTTCTGCCATGGGTGCCCTCGGGTGTCTCCCAGGTTGGCATAGGTACTGCTTGGTGCCCTCCTGTGCCACGAGTGATGCTGGTGCTGCAGGGGTGCCAGTTGGTGCTGTCTGACAGAACTAGGAAAAGATCTCCGTTTGCAGACCTATCTTCTGCAGGACTTGTGGCGGGATGTTTCTGTGGAATGAAGTCCTATTCTGCGGATTATTTTCCCACACATCTTAGTGGGTGGTGGTCTGCATCGGGTCTCATCATCCAGCAGTTTTCCGCTGATGGGACTCTTCTGTTCTGTTCTGTCAGCGGAATCTCTCATTCCGCTCAGCACTTTCTCAGCTCCCTACGTGGTGCCAAGCTCCTTGACACCCTTCCTGGTGGCGGAGTCTCTAGTGGCTCTGACCTAGACCTCTTTTTGGGGTCCTTCTGCGGTAGAAGGGCATCTAGATGAGTCTCTCCCTGTTCTGGTCAGTGATACAGCGGATGACTCATTTTATATACTGAAAGAACACGCCCTCTCTATCAGTCTGTGATAGAAGCTTTTTTCAGTAGTTCCTCATTTATGGGGTCCACAATAGTGTTCAGACCGGATCTGTGAACCATATACCTCTGCGTCTAGACTCTTTCAGTCGTCAAGACAATTACACTCTGTGAAACATTCTAATTCAGTGGTCAGGAGCCGCACAGACTGTTCCACTCCTTTGATAGGGGTATACAGCCCTCTTTTGATGCTGGCCCTCTGGTGGCTGCTTTGGCACAGGTGGTTAACATCTGTCTAGTCAAGAGTTCAGTTATGGATCCTCATGCTCCTCCTGCTCCTCAGAGGGATGACATCCATATCATTTCTGTATCAGGCAATCCTTGCCAAATAGCAGCCAGCAACCTTGTCAGGCTCAGACTAATGATAATTAATTCTGACCCCCCCCCCCACCTTTTTTGTTGTATTATCACAGCACAGGGCCTAGTTGGAATTTCCCGATACCGCACTTTGGATCTGGTCAGGTTCCGCCTCAACCCTGAGGCAGTTGTCTCTAAACTTCAGTAAAGAGTACCTGATTTCTTCTACCCTAGGGCAGTCCGATCCAGCGGTGGTACAGCTCGCCTCTTTTCTCTAGAAATTTTCTCTTATTCGAAATATTTCCAAAACTAGGTGTCTAACCAGTCTGTTAGTCCCTTTTGTTTTTTTAATTGGGCTTTCTTCTCTTGATCAGATCCTCCTAGCAACAGAAGTGACTCTTCAGCAAGTGGAACTTAGATTCCTACTTCCATGCTTGCTTCAACAACAGACGACATGCTCCTTTCTTGACCATAGGTCAAGTAGGTCTTTTTCTGAGGTAGCTTCTCAAATATTCACACCTTCAGTTCCTGTGCACTGGTTCCGTGCCAGTAGCACTCGAAGATATCCTCTCTGACTGCGTGAAGGAGCGGTGATGTGTGTTTGCTTTGTTGAAGGAAAAAAAAAAAAAAAACTACAGTCCTTCCTACTCCCTTCAGGGAGGCCGGAGTAAGTAGTGTCTCACCACATTGAACCACTTCTGCCACTATTCAGTCACTTCACGATAGGTTAACCCTAACTTGGTCCTGCTGTGTCCTGCTCGATGCACATCTGCCTCTATTTGCCTTACAAATCCAGCCCCCGTTTTTTTTTTTTCTGTCAATGTTTTTTTCCACAGTGGACACGTCCTCCTATACACTTTTCCTTTCTTCCCTGAGTTCAGAGACTGCTGCTACAGTTATACACACAGGGGCAGGATGATTCCCCTTGGAATATGCAGTGACTAGGATTTGATTCTACTAGACCACCACAAGAGGCTTCTAAGTTGTGCTTCGCCTTCCATCAGGAAGTTTTCAGTGACTTAGTGAAAACCATTTTCCTTGATGAGCTAACCCCACCTGGACCTTCTCTTGCTCACCAAGTAAGGGGTTCAAGTGCTACTGGACCTGTTGTTTGCAGGTCAGCCATACTTGGTAGTAGGGGTTCCATCTCCACTTTTCGGTCTACCTTGAACCTGTAGACTTTACCTCCGGCTCTTGCAGTTCCTGAGGTCCTTTACATTAGATTAGTACATGTGTCTGACACTATTAGTTTTGGTCGCATACCAAATTGTGAGTCTGGGTTTTCACCTTTCTCTGAGTGGTTGCGGCTTCCTGGCAGAGTTTCATTCAAACAACATGAAGTCTTGCTATATTCTGACAGTAGCAGTGAGTCCCAACCTTTGAACTGCCCCGGAGATGGAAGAGTTAACTTTCCATGCCAGGCATGGAATGCTGAGCTCTAGCTTGGTTGAGACTCTGTCTGTTGTTCTTCAAACTCAAACCGTCAGATTCTTTACTCTGCCTCACTGAACAGTTGCTCTGGAGATTTCTCCTTCTGCTCGAGTTCAATTTGTCGGTTAAAGTACCGCTTTTCTCGGTTTCGACCAAATTTAAACCGTAACCTGTCGATTCGGTCTCTGTCTGTGTAGTATTGTGAGTACTAGATAGGTTTCATTTTATTCTATTCTGTGTGGAACTTGTAAGCGGTTTATCAGTTCGGTTTGAACCGATCAAGTTGCTTAAAAATCTTAAATTGTGCTTTTAGAGTGTGGTTACGGTTCTTATCGGTTCTAAAAAACGGATTTATGTTTTCCAAGACCCGTGACACGGTTGGGAACCCGATAAGAGGTCTTGCCTGGCGGATTGCCATAAAAGGGTAAGTTTGGTTAGGACTGGCACTATGTCTGAAAAGCAAAACCCGGACCCACTGGGTTTCAACACTGCAGTGTGTGGGAAGTCTTTGCCAAGGCTGACCCCCACACCACCTGTGTTATTGTCTGAGGTTTGACCACCTCAATGCAGACTGCCAGATTTGCAAAAATTTCCCTGCAGCTACCCTAGAAAAAGAGCTGGTAGGCTCAGGAAAGGGAGGCCAAAAGTCAGCTGAACGGATGGCCAGCCGGTTCAGCTCAAACCGACAGAAGGAATGCCCTCTGACCAGGGCGAGACTTCTTCGGCAAAGGAGAGCTGATTCTGAGGAGTGTTCCGGCCAAGAACTAGAAAGAAAAATCGGCTGGTGTGGAGCCAAAACTTTCCTCTCAACCGCTGAAGAAATAGCCAAAGCGATCAAAATTGTCCAGTCGCTTTCCCGGTTCTGACCGAACCAGCACCATCAGGCAGGCGCGGTCCGGCTGGTTCTACTGGTTCAAGAGTATGATTTAGAGGAATTTTATGAACCGGAGGAAGAGGAGTATGAGGAAAGTGAATGTGGATTTGAAAGTCTGGATGTGCCCATTGACCCGGACATCTCCCCAGACAGACCTTCAGGAGTGTCTACTCCTAGGCTTTCTGAGTCCGCTTCTCATTTCATGTTTTATAAAAAAGTGGCTGAAACCCTCCAGCTTCCTATGGAAGAAGCTGTGGATGATCAGGAGGAGCCTGACTATGTAGAAATGATGGATATCCCAGAGTCTAGAAGGCTGTCTATTCCCTTGCACAAATCTTTTGGGAAACAGATATTTAAGATTTTAAAGACTCCTAACACTATACCTCCTGTGGATAAAAGAATGGACAAGAGGTATACATTGTCAGGCTCGACACGGAGTTCCTTACACAACAGTGCAGCCATGTTGGGGTAGTGCAGGCTGCAGCCTGTGATAAGGCAAACATTCCCTTGGCTTCCACCCCCGGACAAGGACTCCAGGAGGATTGATGCCATGGCAAAAAACAGTACATGGCAGCATCCTTGGGACTTAGACAGGCCAATTATATGGCCTATACTGCTAGGTATCAAAATCCAGATGGGACACTGTTATGGCCTACCAAAACAGGTCCTGGCCAGCTTGCCAAGGAGCTGGATCAGGTGGCTGCTGATGGTGATTGAGGCATCAAGGTGCAATTCCATGCTGCAGTAGACTCCAATTATGTGTCATCTAGAGTCATGGCTACATCTGTGGCACTTCGAAGAATGGCTTAGCTCAGATGTACTAGCCTGTCAGAGGATACCCAGACTAAGGCCATGGATTTTCCTGTTGTGGGTAATTCTCTGTTTGGGGAGCAGACAGAGAATTACATGAAGAAAATGGATGAGTATAGGACCACCTATAGGAATGCACAGGCCAAGGAAAGGCAGGCCACTCCTCAAAGGCAGCTTCCCAGGGGCCAAGGCAGGCCTTTTCATAGGCCTTTTTACCAAGCCCAGGCCTCCTCTTCTGTTATGCCCAGAGGGGGTTCTTAAGAGGGAGAGGCAGACTGGGTACTAGCAGGCCTGCTTCCACTCCTCAGCCCAAAGCCCCTGCCAAACAGGCACCCTGATGGGGTTGCCAGGGCCGGTTCTCAGCTATCTGTAGGGGGCAGGCTGGCTTACTTTGTCCAGGACTGGGAGTCTCTGACATCAGACAAATGGGTCCTGGAAGTAGTAAGCCAGGGACTGGTTCTCAGCTTCAAAAGTTTCCAAAGATGAGAACCAGATCCTTTCACCTGCAAATCCATCAGAGGCACTTGCCTTAGAGGCAGAGTTCTCTTCCTCCTAGCTCTCAGAGCTGTGGAAAGGTTCCACCCTACACCAGGGCAAAGGGTTGTAGTCAGGTACTTCCTTACCCCAAAAAGACAGGAGAATGGCGGCCCATCCTGGATCTCAGATACTTACACAAGCACCTTTTTAAAACCAAAATTCAAAATGGTGACTCTGGGAATTATTCTACCTTCTCTAAGGCCAGGGGACTGGCTAGTGTCCCTGGACCTCAAGGATGCCTACTTCTATATTCTCGTCAGAAGCTCCCTTGAAAGTACCTCAGGTTCGAGCTGCCCTCAGGCCATTACCAGTTCAGAGCAATGCCCTTTGGCCTCACCTCTGCTCCAAGGGTATTCACAAAATGCCTGGCAGTGGTAGTTGCTTCTCTAAGAAGGCAGAAGATTGCCATCTTTCCTTACCTGGACGACTAGCTCATAGTAGGCCAGTCCCCAGACCAAGTCAAGTTACACTTAGATAACTTCGCAACTGCTCACTTCTTTGGGTTTCCTTCTAAATCTTCCAAAGTCAGTTCTAGAGCCTGTCCAGCTCCTCACCTTCATAGGTGCAGAGCTAGACACAGAGAAGGTCAGAGCCTTCCTTCCCCTGGACAGGGCAAGGACCCTGGTCTTTCTGGCCTCCTTATTCACCCTGCAGGTATCTCGACCAGCAAGGCATTTTCTACAGCTCTTGGGGCATATGGCTGCTTCTACAGCAGTAGTGCAGGGAGCAAGATTTCAGATGAGACATTCAGTTCCATTTGAGAGCCTTTTGATCTCAAAGGAAGGACCCTCTGACCAAATTGATCCCAGTAACTCGAACCCTGATCCAGGCCCTACAGTGGTGGCAGGATCAGAACAATCTGAGACAAGGGGTTCCCTTTGTCACTCAGTCTCACTCTTTAATCCTTACTACAGATGCCTCCCTCTTGGGGTGGGGGGCTCACACGAGGCGACCTCACCACCCAGGGGTTGTGGTCCCCTCCGGAATCTCTGCTCCACATCAATCTGTTGGAACTCAGAGCAGTATTTCTAGCACTTCAAGCTTTTTCCAAATCTGTTCAGAACAAAGTTGTACAGATTAGAACAGACAACACCACCACAATGTGGTACATCAACAAACAAGGAGGCACTCAGTCTACGGCCTTGTGCACCGAAGCAATGAAGTTGTCTCTGGCTTACTCCATGAACACCTCCCTCACGGCAGTTCACCTCCCAGGCAAGGACAATGTCCTGGCAGATGCTCTCAGCAGGATTTCCCAGGGCCATCACAATTGGTCAATGGACCCCCTGGTCTTGAAGGTGATATTTTCCAGATGGGGCACCCTGCAGATAGATCTTTTTGCAGCCCCAGACAATCACCAACTTCCCCTTTTTTGCTGCAGGCCCCCAGTGTTGGGCTCAGTCCCCCTGGATGCCTTAGTTCTCAATTGGGAAGGGAAGTTTCTCTATGCTTTTCCCCCCTTCCCTCTCCTGTTCAAAGTGCTAGTCAAAATCAGATCTCAACCCTGCAAGATGATCCTGATTGCTCCAGACTGGGGCCAGACAGCCCTGGTATCCACTCCTACTGTCCTTAGCAGTCCATCTTCCCCTGTGTCTTCCCGGGAATTACAACCTGTTAACCTGTGCTCAGGGGAGGGTTTGGTACCCGAACCTCAAATCTCTCAATCTCAAGGCCTGGCTCTTGAAGAGTTAGTTTGCTGATTTACACCTCTCCCAAGGTGTAATGGATATCCTGAAGACTTCTAGAAAACCTTCCACCAGGGCTACTTATAATTCCAAATGGAAAAGATTTTCCATATGGTGCTCTGGGAAGCATGTTTCCCCAGAATCTGCTGATCTGCCCACAGTCCTTGATTGTATGGTCCACTTAAATAGCCTGGGGCTGAGACCAGCTACACTGGAAGTGCATCTGGCAGCTGTGTCTGCTTTTATTTCAGCAGGTAAGCCCTCTTCTCTTTCAGCTCACCCTGTGTTCTCCAAGTTTTTCAAGGGATTGCTTCACACCAACCCTCCATTCAGGGCCACTGCCCCTGCCTGGGACCTTAATGTTTGCATTGCTCAGTTTCTGCAACCCCCTTTTGAGCCTTTGTCTTCAGCAGAGATTAAGTACTTGACTTGGAACACTGTGTTTCTGGTAGCCATCACTTCTGCCAGACGCATAAGTGAATTACAAAGCTTTGTCAGTGGAGCCTGATTTTATCTCCTTTCATAGAGATAAGGTGGTCCTCAGGACTAACAGGAAGTTCTTGCCTAAGGTGGTTTCAGATTTCCACCTTAATCAATCTTGTCTCTTCAGTGTACTTCACTGACCATTTCTCCTCTGGCGAGAGGAGGCTGCACAGTTTAGATGTGAAAAGAGCCCTTAGTTACTACATAGGTACCAAGGGTCACAGGTTTGACTCCCTCCAACTGTTCCTCACTTATGGTGAGGTTGGTAAAGGAAACCTGCCACTAAAAGATCCATTGCCAGGTGGATTGTCTCTTGTATCAATTTTGCTACAGAAAACTGGGTAGGTTCCTCCCTCAGGCCTGAGGGCTCACTCTACCAGAGGTACAGCTGCTTCCCTGGCTGCTGCCATGGACATCCCTATTCTAGAGATATGTCAAGCAGCTACCTGGAAAACAGTTCACACTTTTACCAAGCATTATTCCCTGGACATCCAGGCTAGGAGTGATGCTCAGTTTGGCACAGCTGTGCTTCAGAGCCTATTTCCTAAGTAGGTTCTGTCCCTCCTCCATGGAGGTACTGCTTTGTAGTCTGCTACTGTCAGAATATAGCAAGACTTCATGTTGTTTGAAGAAAAAATTACTCACCTTAGTAATGTTGTTTCTTCTAATGGAGTCTTGCTATATTCTGACCTCCCGCCTGCCCCTCTCAGAACCTCTGTTTTTGGGATGTGGGTGGGCAGTGCAGTGTTGGCACTTAGTAGGTGCCCACCTTCTTGTTTTCAGCCCCTTCTTTTCTTGGGGTGAGTTGGTGTTGTGTTTTTCATTTTTTGGGTCTCCTGACTTGAGTCTTTGTTTTGGGACCAAAAAATGTGTTTTATGTTTAGTAGCCAGTTGGCTAGTGTAGGTTTACAGCTTCCACACAGGACCTTAGTGAGTTTAGCTCATAAAGATCTGACTGTTTGAGTTTAAACAGCAACAGACAGAGTTTCAACGACTCGAGCTCAGCGTTCCATGCCTGGCATGGAAAGTTAACTCTTTCATCTCGGGGCAGTTGAAGGTTGGGACTCACTGCTACTGTCGGAATACAGCAAGACTCCATTAGAAGAAACAACATTACTAAGGTGAGTAATTTTTCTTTTGTGCCCATTGCAGTCGTCTGCGAGTGGTCGTTACAACTCGGCCTTTCGTCTTGTAAGCATCATGTTCTGGATGCTCTTTGCAAGATAGCTCTTTTTATTAGCAGGACAGTCCTTGGCCATCCTTTCTGGGTGAACCCTGTCTCCTACCACCCTACTCAGGGTTGTGGGTTTTATCTTGGTACTCTCCCACTAGTGTGAATGAGTGATGGAGACTGTCCAGGAAGATATGGAAATTATGTACTTACTGTAATTATTGACTTTCTTGGACAGTCTCCATCACTCATTCACACACCCACCCACCATCCCCTGGGTTCACTCGTTTTTCTTTCCTGGTCTTCATGGCCTATGGTTCGGACTGTGAAGACATTGTTCTTTGACCTTTCTTACAAATGCCATCTGGGCCTTCTCAGGCCCGGAAACTCAGAATGAGTTATTCTCATTAGTTACGCTGTACCTTCTTGGTCGGAAAGGTACTGAGGCAGTTGGAGGGTCGATGCCGAGATAGCCTACGCAGGCACGAGTCAGTCTGTGATTGCGCGCATCTGTGATCTACCTTGGCGCTGACCCTTAAGAAAATTTTTGGCTCCCGGTTGGTCCTAGCGCCTCTGGCGCTATCCCACTAGTGTGAATGAGTGATGGAGACTGTCCAAGATCAATAATTACAGTAAGTATGTAATTTCCATTTATAGTCCCTTCTGAACTTAAATTACTATGTTACCGTGACACAGGTGAATTTGGTAATGTTATCACATTTTATCAGTTTGTCAGGAAACGTAAATAGGTAGCTACATTCAAATGAATACCTAAAAACTATCTTGTAATTTATTCTTTGAATCCATTTTTTTATTAAAGAGGAAACGGAATAACAGTGACAAAATAATTAGGCCTTTTACTTATAAAGGCATCTTGAAGTGCTTTTTGTTTTGGTGTGTACTAGAACACACCTTTCTATTCTTACAGTTTGCTACAGGTGCACTATGAATAAACTACAAAAGAAAATATAGCTGTATGGCATTTACTTTTAAAACATTTCAACAAAAGTGCTACATTACAGTATGTAGTACATCTGCTCTTCATATCGGTGGATAGTGTTCAGTTGCCTACAATTGCTAGCCCACTGTTAACTATTGCCCTCCTCTTTCTTGCAACAGGACATGCACCCCAACCCCAGCTTGTCACTCACCCTCTAGCCAGTCACTCTCAGCCAGGCCAGCCCCTTCCACAGCATATACATCAAATCTCTCTGGTGGCCTCCTCCCCGGGGCCTATGCTCCTACACCTAAATACCAGAAGTCTAGTCCTCAAGCTTGATTAAGTCCAAGCGCTGGCTGCCCACTATGCTCCTGATATTCTCACCATCACCGAAACATGGCTAAATTCTAATATCACAGACTCCGAGGTTGCCATCCCTGGCTACGTCATGATCCGACCCGACTCGACAGGACTACCAGAGGCGGGGGAGTAGCCATTTATGTAAACTCAGACCAGCACTTCGGTAGTATTAACAAGCTGAGCCACAAGCCTATGAGCTCCTAATGATACAGCTGGCACCCCATTCTCACTTCCCATTACATTGCCGGTATATACTGCCGGCCAGGCACACCAGCTCTGCACTCATCTCCTCACAAACCACTCAGGCGAATTACATATCATGGGTGATTTTAACCTCAACTGGTTGGCCCCAGCACTCAATAAATATAGAACAGAGATCTGGTCCTAAACCTTTCACAACCCATCACTGAACCCACCATGCTTAATTACAAATCTAGTAACCACTCACTAATTGACTGGGCTTTCTCCACCCACCCTCACCGGGTCATCAAAGCTGGCCTACTTCCGACTCCCTAGTGACCACCACATTATTTATCTAGTTCAAAATTCCACCTTCAAAGCTCCCCAAATTCCTAGTCCAGTGCTCCTTCAAATCCCTCAACCTGTCCCCTTGCTAGAAGATCTAACCCTAGCAAACTGGTACTCAACCTCCACTTTACACTCGTCAGATGATGCCTTCTGCACTTCCAAACCCGTTCCTCAACATCTGGGATACCCATGCCCTTTGTGTCACAATAGGGTACGTGTGAACAATCTGCCATGGATTACTCAAGAACTCATAGCTGTCAAAATTCCGTGACAAATCATGGAGAGTATACAAATCATCCCACCTCCCTCAAGATCTCACCAAGTACCGCATGTTATGTAATGAATGCACCAGAGCAACCCGACTAGCTAAAGCAGAATACTTTAGCTCCACCCTCAAGCTAACAAATAGTCCATCCAAATTTTGGAAGGTCATTCTCCCTTTTCTCTCCACCTGCTACCAGTTCCACTTTGCTCTTAAGTGTAAACAACACCCTCCTCTCAGATCCTAACGCTACCAGCCGGGTTCAACATGTACTTCTCCACGTGCACTTCAGCGCTGCTCTCCTCCCTGCCCACCTCACATGTACCTCCAGTAGTACCTATGAATACACCCAGGCCTCACACCTTCTCCTTAAAAGATATCTCGCCATCTGATGTCCTAAATGCCCTACAATCTCTAAACCCCTCAAAAGGTAAATCCCCAGATGGACTTGACACCAAACTTCTCTACCCCCGCCATTGCAGACCTGCTTGCCAACCTACTAAATCTCTCCTTTGCCACTGCAACCATCCCCCAAACATGAAAACATGCTGTCGTCATCCCCCTCCCCAAGGGGGGCACCCCCACCTCCACCTCAAATTACCGCCATATCTCTCTCCTTCCTGAGCTCACTAAAATATAAGAACACCTCGTGCTCACCCAACTGTCATCCTTCCTATCTGACTCCAACTTTTTCACGCTGTTCCAGTCAGGTTTCAGGAAGAACCATTCCACTGCCTCCTCCCTTATGTGGCTCACCGACAACATCCTCTCCGGTATGGACAGAGGGCAGATCACTGCAGTTATATTCATCGACCTCACCAAAGCGTTCGACACTGTTTCCCACCCCCTCTTGCTAACATGCCTAATGGAAGCTGGTCTTACTGAATCAGCCACCAACTGGTTCAGTGCCTACCTCACAGGTAGGACCCAGTCTGTCAGAATTGCAGACGCCACATCAATCCCCCTCCTTGTGACCACTGGGGTCCCTCAGGGTTCAGTACTTGGACCGATTTTGTTTTCCATTTTCCTTAATGACCTGCCTCTGTGCTGCTCAACATCATCAATCCAGATGTATGAGAATGACACTGTCCTTTTTGCCTCTGGCTCCTACTAGGTAGAAGTAACTACCAACCTTCAGACAGACTTCAACAAAGTTCAGAACTGGTTTAGCTCTCATCAGCTCTCCCTAAATGCTAAAAAAAAAGAAAAAGTCACCATGACCTTTGGTACAAGGCAACGATTGTCCAGGGCTCTCAACCCTCCCTGCTTTCCACACCGTGGATGGGACTATACTGGAAAACACCTCCTCCTTCTGCTACCTTGGGGTCTGGCTCGATCAACACCTATCTTTCTGAGTCCATATCGATGCAATCCTGAAAAAAACTGTACCCCAAGCTCGGTTCCCTTTAGAGGAACCGTGGCAGCCTCCCCCTCACCGCGAGGCGTGAACTAGTGCCAAAGATGATCCTGCCATCACTTGACTACTGTGATACAGTCTACAGTTCCGCTTCCAAGTCCGCTCTCTCTAGACTGGACTCCCTCTTTAATGCTTTCTGCTGCTTGCACTCAACGCACCCCCCCCCCCCCGAACCCACCACTGTGAACTCTACTGCTGCACTGTACAAAGTTTGTCTCAAAATTCTGGCTAGGTTTCCTTCCGTCAGTCCTCTCCTCCTTGCTGTTGCCAACCACCCCCCTGACCCATGCGTAGATCCTCGACTCCCCAATTACTAATCCCAAGGAGGAAGTCCACCATGGGACAAGCTGCATTCTCACACAGGCTCTCTAAACTCTGGAGCAGACTTCCTCATCAAATTTGCCTCTCTTCCTCCACTCACTCCCTTGCTACCACCATGGCCAACTACCTAATGGTAAACTATACCTGCACATAAATTCCTCCTGCACACCTCTGTAGCCTGTATGTCCTCCTGCTAGCCAGCGACACCTTCCTATGCTACTAAGCTGGGCTATTAAACTATTGCACTTACTGCACTTCTGCTCTCTTGCTGTCTTACTGCACTTCCAGTTCATGTTTCTTGCACCATGATTGGTTCGTCATGTCCTGTGCCTAACTGTTCCCTGCTTATAGACTGGACTATCACTAGCTTTCACTAAGCTGTAATTCCTATTAAGTGTACACCTTAATGTATGTAATGTAAAAAATGTTTGCTATTGTTTTATACTAGAAAACCAGTGAGTTTCCTCGTCTGTGCACGAACTGTAATGTCAAATGTTTACTCTCTGATAACCTGCATGTTATCCTCGCCTATGTACCCCCCAACCCCTGGTCGCACCGGGAGACTAGCATAGTTTTGCTCAGTGTGCCTTCCTGGTGAAACAATTTAATAAATAAATAAATGAAGTTGCAGTCTGATCTAAAAGTGCTAGGAATTTTCTACGCTGTGATTGCATTCTTTCTAGATTCATATGCCAACTTGGTTACCTACTAATTATACATTGGACATAAAAATCCTTTAATCTGATTGGTCAGCTAAGGTCTTTACCTATGGATAAATCCATCAGTAATCCGCAGCTGAGGACGGATATTCAAAAAAAAAAAAAAAAAAACTATTTTAAATTTATTTTACAGTGAGTCCATTGTATAATTACTGCACCACCTCAACCACCTGGAACTCCCTCCCTCCTGCCCTGAGGCAGGCTAACTCCCATCCAATCTTCAGAAAAGAACTATATCCCCACCTATCCCGGGACTCCTGCACATGCTTTGATCCCACTTAATGCCTCACAGCTAACCACCCTATTTCGCCCAAGACACTGCTGCACTTCTGAACAAGCTTTGCTATAAAATGTCTTTATAGCTGCCACTTAGCCCAGTTTCAGTTATTTGCATGTACTAATGTTGCTTTTGTCATCTCTGCATAGCTATATGAGTACTGTCTAACTTGATCTGTATTCTAACCTACCTGTACTATATACTATGTACCTGTATTATATGCTATGTATTGTACAATCTCATCTCATTTTATGTTTGTATTCTCCTGTGTCGTGCCTGAAAATAGTCAACTTTGGCTATGCGCAGCTAACCCGATTAACAAAACTAAAATAATCACAATAGGGTACTGCGGACGTGGGTATTTGAGGATTACCCACTTCTCATGAACTTAAGTCACTCAGTTGCACCTATGCACCACACGAGACATGGGTATATTCCCCTATATCCACACCCTGTTGCAGCTTATTGCTTACATCAGCTGCTGCATTTTATGTCACCAGATTATGATGCTGTACACTTGACTTTGCAGCAGCAACTTTTACAAACAATTCAGGGTGTAAATATTTGTGTCTGCTACCCTGTTGAGGCAAGTTCAGTTTTGGCCTCCTAGTCAATAAAATTAGTTGTAAGAATGGCTCATGGTAGGGAAGATAGTGAAAGGCACAAAGGATGTGAAAGTTGACAGCTGATTCAATGCTCAGCCAGTTAATAAGATTCCAGTTTTCTACTGCAAGTTTTACACTGTATATGTTACCATGCTACTCTGCTCTCTTAAGCCACTTATTGTGGCCTTTTAGTGACGCTTGGATAGCTCAATATCCTACCTGTGCAGAATCACAAGCGTGCCAGATAGTTCAGTTAATCCAGCTCTTTTCTGATCGTATATCAAATAATTTCATCATATCCAAAATTCTGTACCTGATGAAATGAGTTGCTAATATGACCTGCACATGTCCGGTGGGGGGGGGGTTAAGTTAGTTCTCCACTACCATGTGCTGTTAAGACCTCTCTGCCTGCATTCCCAGTCCCAGAGAGAGCCAGAAACTGCCACCATGCCAACATTTATGTGGAGCCCCTGCCTCGGTTGACCAATTTCTGGCATCTGTTCTGCATAAATCCTACTTTCTGAATGTTGTCTGCAAAGAATCGGAATAAAATTCATTTTCTCTAAGTTGTTAGCTGGAGGATCTGGGAGGGTGCTACAGCCATTGCTGCTTGCTAGTCCTGTCTCATGGGTGCTAACTGTGACCATAATGCAACAGCTGCAGCTGCACTATACTTTGGTGGTTCTCAGCACTCCGGGTCCCCTAGGCTGTTTTTGGAAAGGGCGAATGAATATTGGTGATTCTACGCTGGTGTAATGAGTGGTAAGTACTGACTGAGGTGAATAAGTGAGGGTGATAACGTGAGCTAAGATAAACTCCTTTATGTTGTACTACCATGACGGGGGTACACAAAGTGCTCATCACTTACTTCACGCTGGTCATGTCTGGGCAGCCTGGGGACTGAGTACCCTCATGTTTACTGAGGCCCATTAGCGTATAACTAGTTGTAGTACTAGCAGGCACTGGCAGTGGCAGATTTCTTTTCTTTCTTTTTATTTTGTACTTTCATCAAAGCCAGCAAACAATCCACTGTTACAGAAATGGGCCATGAATGCAGGGAATCTACCAGGATGTTCTGAGTCTGGACAGTCATACTCTCATCTTATTTTTTTGTGTTCTTCTGGGATGGAAGGTCTTTGGTGGGGGGAGAGTGGAGTGGGCAGATAAACTGTTTGGTGGGTTCCCAAGTGAATACCCTACATTTAGAAGAATACCATCTGGAGTGTAAGGGGGAGAGTAAGGGCCAGGGCCTTTTCAGCAACAAGGGAAAAATAAATGTAACCCCTCACCCCTGCCTTTTTACTAAAATGACAGGTGGCATGCTGTTGGCGTTGGCAGCAATACCTGGTGGGGACCTGGGTTCGGGGAGGATGAGGTTACCTGGCACAAGGGACCTAGGTTTGGCTACTCTGCACAGGGGCACCCAAGTAAATCCAACTACATGAAGCAATAACAGTAATGTCCAGAACCAGGATTGGGATTTTTCAGTGTGGCTTTATTCAAAACTAGCTGAACATAACAAAGCATAGATGGTCCCCCAAGGGGCTACGTTCACTGTATATGCAGATAGAGACTACAAGGTGGTCCACTTGAAGAATTAACCCATTTCTACTGTGGTCTGGCTCTGGACCCACCAGGCACTCAGCCTGGACTTGCATGCACTTTGGATACACAGCCTGACTGGCCCAGCTCCCCTGCCGGCCACTTGACTGACGGTCCATTTGAAGAATGAACCCAACTTTACTTGGAGTGACTCCCATCAAACAAGGAGTATATTTCCCAAACTGTGGCTCCCCACACCACTTAGAGTCTGCGACTCCTAGAGAGATTTTCCAAGTTGCGACCCACGTCTGGGTACCTACCTCATCACTGGGCAGGCACATGAGGCAAGTAGCAAATCACAGAAGAAATCCGTAGAGGTGGACCTGGTTACTAAAGATGGGGGGGTGTTCCCACCTCCAGCTCCCACAGCCCATACCCGGCCATTTCTCTGGACAACAGAAACTTAAACTTTGAAAATATAGATTAAACGGTGGATGACCTGAAGCACCCCCTCTACAACATTACTTGAAATCCATTAAAACTTTAGATTTTTTGACTGCTCCATTTGTTTATCCTAGTAAAATAGTCCTCCCAAATAGCAGTCCACATCCCAGCTTTCTTTATATTTCCAAACTGATGAAACAATTTGTTTGCCCCTTCAAATAGAGCAAAACACTCACCCTTTCGTTGCAGGTGCCCCACAGGCGAAGTACCACTTCTTTCACTGTTATACCAGAACAGAAACTGTAAACAGGCAGCTCTTTTCTCTCTTCCCAGGGAGGGGGCACTGAGACCTGGACAGCGGTCTCCACCACTTTAAACTGGACTCTAACTTTCTCCCAAGGAGGTAAACAGAAAAACACTTCCTTCCTGCTTGACAGTAAACAGGAGATTTCCTTCTTGCTTTAAGACAAACAGAAGACTGACTTTGAAAACTCCCAAAGTTCTAACTCACTCCCTGTGCTGCAGATTCCAATGTGGCTTATGCAGCTGCGACAGTTCTATGGTGATGTCATCTCTCAGTCTCAGCTGTGACTGAGACAGTGTAAAACCCATTTAACTGGAGTTTCACAAGCTGCCTTCCCCGCCTACTACTAGGTCTTACTGGGATTCTAGTAACCCCGGGTAACAAGGGGGTTACATAAATGTTAACTTTTTTAACTTGAATTTCCCCTCAGTTGTTGTGGGGCAGTGCCAGATAGTTTCATCAGATAGAATTTCAATCCAATCTAAATATTGGTTCTCAATAGAATCCATTATTGTTTCTCCGATTTTGTGGAAAAAACTAATATCCAGTGGTATCTAGCTGTTTTGGAAGTAATCTGAGCAACACCACTGCCATTCTAGATCATGTGGTACTTGAGACAAGTGTGGCAGGTGGGAAGTTTGAAGTAACAAAACGAAACAAAAAAAAGCCACATGAATGATTTTTAGATGCCAACAGCGTAGCTGTTAGCACCTATTGTGGTCATTTGTAGTCTCTTGTGCATTTATTCAAGTTTAAGATTGCATTCAATGTGAGTGATTCAACTGCATGATGTCCTTGATGATGTCAGTGATATGGCTTTTAGACCTACGCATAGGGTTTCAGACCTACATACGGCTGGGTTTAATCTCCTGTACTGCACATTTGTTTCTTTCTCACTACAACTTTTGTTGTATGAGAGAAATTGTTGCATGTCATTGCTGATGTAGAGGAGGGTTTCAGCAGAGCTAAATAGCCGGCTTTCAGATAATTGAATTTAGTTGCACAGTACACTGTTGTCCATTAAATTAGTCCCAGTTGAGGCTTGTCTACGTTTGAATACAATTTGAGTCACCTGTTTTGTGGTTGTGACATAACCTCTAACATACTAAAAGCCAGCAGATTAGGCCTAATGGTCTTTTATGTCTGCTCTGTAGCCAGCCCCTATTGGGTGCTCGCTCTTCAACTCCCCCAGCCCCAGAGAGGGTCATCTTTGGCTTCAGTATACCCATGCACCTGTCCCACCCCCTCTTAAAGCCCTCCACTAAACTCCCATGCAGTGCATTCCATGGCCCCATGACCCTCTCAGTGAAGTAATGCCTTCTACATTCTCCCTGTAATTTCCCCCCTCCAGCTTCCACTCATGCCCCCTGGTTGTGCCCCCTTTCTTTAGCCTGAACATTTCTTTGGCTCCACTCTGTTAATCCTTTCCTATATTTGAAGACCTCTATCATGTTTCCCCGTGTTTCTCCTCTCCTCCAGTCGTGCAACCAAGAACTTCCAACCTTTCTCATAGGTCCTTTCACTTATGCCCAATACGTCCTGGTTGCCTCCTCTGAACCCTCTCCAGCAATGATATATCTTTTCTAAGATGAGGTCTCCAGAACTGCCGCAGTACTCAAGATGCGGCCTGACCAAGGCATTATACAGAGGAGATCCACCTCCTCCTTCTGGATATAATTCCCGAACTATGCAGCCCAGAATCCTGTCTGTTTTGCCGCAGATCTCCTGCAGTTTTCAGTGTTCTTGGTGTCTGCCACCACACCCATGTCCCTTTCACTTGTTGCTTGCAGTGAGACCCCTCCCAGGGTGTATGCATGACCAGGATTTCTGACCCCCAAGATGCAGCACCCTACATATCCCTGGATTAAACCTCAGTCCCCACCTTCTTGACCAACCCTCCAGGGTATCCAGATCCCTCTGGACTATCTCTCTCTGTCTCTTTCTCCCTGTCTGCCAGTGCTCCCAGTTTTGAGTCGACCGCAAAGAGGCTCATCCTACTCCTAACCCCCCTCCCTATATCGGAGACAAGGGCATTGAACAGAAGTGGCCCAATACTGAACCCTGGGGAACCCCACTGAAGACCTTCCTAGGGGAGGAGACTATCCCACCAACCACTACCCTCTGAGTTCTTTCAATTAGCCAGTTTTCTATCCATCTAAGCAACTGTCCTCCTACCCCTGTTTCTCCCCCACTTTGTCAGCAACTCACTGTGGGATACCAAGTCAAACTCCTTACTGAAATCCAGATATAGGATGTCCACCGGTCTTTGTCGGTCCAGGGTCCCCCGTCACCTAGTCATAAAAATCTGAGGTTGGTCTGACACGATCTCCCTGGGACAAAACCATACTGTTTGTCATCCATGTGCCCCAACCTTTCCAGTTGCCTCCCGAGCTTCTCCTTGATGAAGCCCTCCATTCGTTTGCCTACCACAGACGTTAGGCTGACAGGCCTGTAATTTCCAATCTCCTCCCTAGACCACCCTTTGTGGATAGGCACCACATGAGCCACCTCCAGTCTTTAGGCACCCATCCTGTCTGCAGAGAGGCGTCAAAGTGCAGCTAGTGGAGCTGCTAGTTCGTCCGCCAGTTCCTTCAGAACCCTCTGATGCAGCCCATCCGGTCCTGGTGCCTTATCAGTTTTCAGCACCCGAAGGGCCTCCCTTACCCTGTCCTCTGTGATTTTCTCACTCCCAAACCCCCACCCTCAACTAAACTCCCATCCCCTTCAAGCCTGCCCCCGGTGCCCAGCCTCTTCCGGTCTCTCGATGCCATCTGACCTCTCAACTCAGCTGTCTCCCCTCCCTCCTGCCCTGTCTCCCCTCCCTCCCTCCTTCCATAAATATCAAGGCAAGTACTCATTTAGTACTTCTGCCTGCTCCCCCCACCTCCTGAGCCCATCCCTCCCTGTCCTAATCCTGGAGATCTGTGCTCTCCTTTTCTCTTCTCCCCATGTATCTATAAATTCCTTTCCACCCCTCTGGATAGCCCTAGCCAGGTTTTGCTCCATCTTGTCTTGGCTCCCTCACCACTCTGGTGACTCTTCTTGCTGTCAACTCAGTCTCCTCTCTCCTTGTCCCCTGGAGTGCTTAAAACATGCATAGGCAGCCTTTTACCCCTCACCACCTCTTACCTCCTGGTCCACCAGCATGGCTCGTTGGCGCTACCATTTTTATGCCTGACCTTGTACATGAGCTAGTAGCCTCCTGCCCCTTTCTTAATGGTCTCCCACAAGCTGCCAACATCCATGTCTGACCTAATCTTGTTTGAGCCCCCCTTAGAATCCTGCCCATGCCCACGAAGTCTGCCCCCCTGAAGTCCACTACTACTGTATTTGAGTAGTTATCCTCTCTCTCCCCCACAGACACAGCAGAAATCAGACCGTGGCATGGTCTCCACCTGCCAGCGGGCTACACACCTCCAGACCCCTTATCTGGTCACTGTCTGCAAGGACAACATCCAGTATTCTCCTCTCCCTGGTAGGTTCCCCCTCCTGTTCAAACAGGAAGGCATACTGAAACACATCCATCAGTCTCTGCTCCCTGGTCACCCCTGATGTCATAGTGTCACAGTCTGCCCCCAGCATATGTAGGTCCCCCATGACCACCACCCTACCCTTTTCACATTCACAGTGCCCTTTGATGTTCTCAACTAATTTTCCTCCTGGGCCTTATCAATTGTGGGGGTCTGTACACACCCATATTTTCAATCTTTGCCTCGCCTCATTTGCAGGGTTATCAAATTGCTTCCACTCTGCCTCCTCCACTCCACTAACCACTATGCCATTTTGACTATCAACTACACCCCTCCTCTACCCTCTTCTCTATCCCTCCTGAATATTGTGTAGCCCTCAAGTTTAGGTCCCAATCATTCTTCTGGGTGGCCCATGTCTCCATAATGCTGCCACATCCGCTGATTCCTCAGCCGGCATCACTTGGAGCTCAGGCATTTTGTTGCCCATGCTTCTGGCATTGATCAGGACCATCCTCCACCCCATCCCCCCTCCCTATCCAATTGTCTTGGCCCTATGCAATCCCTATTCGCCCTTTCAAACAACATGAAGTCTTGCTGTATTCTGACAACTGCAGTTAGCTCCAGCCTTTCAACTGCCCCAGAGAACATAGGGTTAAATTTCTATGCAGTGCATAGAACTTTGAGCTTGAGCTCGGTTGAGGTCTCTCTGCAGCCCAACCATCAAATTCTTTACTCTGCCTCATTAAACAGTCGCTCCGATTCCTCCTTCAGCTCGGTTCAAGCGTCGGTTCAAGCGTCAGTTAAAATGTTGGTTTTAAACCGAAATTATTCCAAATTTATTCCATGGTCTGTTCGAGCTCTGTCTGTGGTACTGTAGTACTAGATAGTTATTTCTGATTATTGTGTGGAAGTTGTAGTTGTTCGATCGGTTCGGCTGAACCGATCCTTTATATTGATTTTTTGTACTTTGGTGTGTGGTTACCAGTCCTTATCGGTTTAAAAAAAAAAAAAAATGCATTTAAACATTTTTTTTTTTTCCAATCCCAACACTGTTAGGAACCGATAAGGGAGTCTTGCCTGGCGGGTGCTGAAAAAATGGTAAGTTTGGATAGGTTGGACATGTCTGAGAAACCCAAGAAAAAAACCAGGCCCACTGGGTTTCAGCAGTGAGTGTGGGGAAGTCTTTGCTAAGGCCAACCCCCACACCACCTGTGTTTATTGTCAGGAGTTTGAACACCTCGATACAGACTGCCAACTTCACAAAAATTTTCCTAAGTCTACCCTAGAAAAGAGATTAGGTAGACTTGGGAGAAAAGGAAGAATCGCTGACCGGATGGCCAGCAACGGTTGGGTTCGACCAAACCAGAAGTGCCCTCTGACCAGGGCGATACTACTTAGGCAAGAGGAGAGCGATCCTGAGGGATTGGTTCCTACAAAAGGAAAGACAGATCAGCGGTTCGGATCCAGAGGTTCATGTTCTGACCACTGATGAGATTGCCCGGCGATTCGGATTGTTGAATCGTTTCGCCGGTTCCTTCCGATCTGCTCTGTTGGCTAGGGGCTCGGTTTGGTCTGTTCCACGGTTCAGGAATATGCCCTGAAGATTTTTATGAAACGGAATTTGAGGAGGAGGGGATTTTGAACAGGATGCTGACTATGATGGAGCAGAAAGTTAGGATGTGCCCATTGACGGACATCTCCCAGACAGACCTTCTGGTGTTCCTCCTAGGCTCTGGTTCCTCCCACTATGTTTTACAGGAAAGTGGCTAAACTCTTCAGCTTCCTATGAAGGAAGCTACAGAGGATCAAGAAGAGCCTGATTTTGTAGAGATGATGGACATCCCAGAGTCCAGGAGGCTGTCTATTCCCTTGCACAAATCTTTGGAAACAGACTCAAAAATTTTAAAGTCTCTAATTCTGTACCTCCTGTTGATAGAAGAATGGATAAGAGGTGCACCTTATCAGGCTCAGAGTTTTTTCTACCAACAATGCAGCCATGTTGGGGGGTCATGCGGGCTGCAGCCTGTGACAGGGCTAATGTCCCCTTGGCCTCATACCCCAGGTAGACTCCAGAAGGATGGATGCCTTGGCAAGAAGAAATACATGGCATCCTGTTTGGGATTCAGGCAGGCTAATTATATGGCTTATACAGTCAGGTACTAGAAGTCCAGGTGGGACACTGTACTGGCACTGGCTAAACGGGCCTCTCCCCAGCTGGCCAAGGAGCTGGAGGAGGTGGCTGCAGATGGGATTGAGGCATCTAAGGTACAGTTCCATGCTGCTGTGGACTCCAGTGATGTGTCATCAAGAGTCATGGCTACATCTGTGGCTCTTAGGAGAATGGCTTGGCTCAGATGTACTAGCCTCTCACAGGACACCCAGGCTAAGGCCATGGATTTCCCTGTGGAAGGTAATTCTCTGTTTGGGGAGCAGACAGAGAATTACATGAAGAAGATGGAGGAGTATAGGACCACTTATAGGAGTGCACAGGCCAAGTAGAGGCAGGCAACTCCTCCAAGGCAGCATTCTAGGGGCAGGGGTAGGCCTTTTCATAGACCTTTCTACCAAGCACAGACCTCTCCTTCCTTTTCACAGAGGGGGTTCTTCAGAGGGAGAGGCAGAAGGGGATGAGCAGAGGCTGCATCCACTCCTCAGCCTAAGGCCCTGCCAAGCAGACCCGTTGACTCTTCTATCCCTGTAGGGGCAGGCTGGCTTACTTTGTCAGGACTGGGTGTGTTACTTCAGACAAGTGGGTCCTGGAAGTAGTAAGCCAGGGACTGGTTCTCAGCTTCAAAAAATTTCCGAAGTTGAGAGCCAGATCTTTTCCACCTGCAAGTCTCTCCAAAACCCTTGCCCTAGATGCAGAGGTTTCATCTCTTCTGGCCCTAGGAGCCATAGAGAGAGTTCCTACCCTACACTGGGGCAAAGGTCTGTACTCCAGGTACTTCCTTACCCCCCAAAAAGACTGGGGAGTGGTGACCCATCCTAGACCTAAGATACCTGAACAAATCTCTTTTAAAACCAAGGTTCAAGATGGTGACTCTGGGAATAATTCTTCCCTCTCTAAGGCCAGGGGACTGGCTAGCCTCCCTGGACCTCAAAGATGCCTACTTTCACATTCCCATCAGGTGCTCCCACATAAAGTACCTCAGGCCATTATCAGTTCAAAGCAATGCCCTTTGGCGAACATCAGTCCCAAGGGTTTTCACAAAGTGCCTGGCAGTAGTAATGGCCTTTTAAGAAGGCAGAAGATTTCCATCTTTCCATATCTGGACGACTGGCTCATAGTGGGTCAGTCTCCAAACCAAGTCAAGTCAGACCTGCAAGTGACCCAGCAAGTGCTATCTTCCTGGGTTCCTTCTCAACTTCCCCAAGTCGGTCCTCGAACCAGTGCAGCTTCTTACCTTTATAGGGGCAGAGCTAGATACTGTCAAAGCAAGAGCCTTTCTTCCCCTGGAAAGGACAAGAGTTCTTGTGGAGCTGGCTTCTTCCTTCATCCTTCAGGTGTCCCAACCAGCAAGGCACTTCCTTCAGCTCTTGGGCCACATGGCAGCTTCTACAGCAGTGGTCCAAGGGGCAAGATTTCAGATGAGGGACATTCAGTTCCATCTGAGGGCCTTTTGGTCCTAAAAGAAGGACCCTCTTACCAAACTGATTCCAGTGACTCTGACACTGATCCAAGCCCTTCAATGGTGGCAGGATCAGGACAATTTAAGGCAAGGGGTCCCATTTGTCACTCAGTCTCATTCGGTGGTCCTTACCATGGATGCTTCCCTTTTGGGGTGGGGAACTCATCTGGGAGCTTTCACAGCCCAGGGTCTGTGGTCCCCTCAGGAGTCCCTTCTTCATATCAGTCTCTTGGAACTCAGGGCAGTTTTTCTGGCCCTGCAAGCTTTCTCTCTTTGTGCAGAACAAGGTAGTTCAGGTCAGAACAGACAACACCACCACCATGTGGTATATCAACAAGCAGGGAGGCACTCAGTCTATGGCCTTGTGTACAGAGGACATGAAGTTGTGGTCCCTGGCTTATTCTCTGCAGACCTCTCTGATAGCAGTCCACCTTCTGGGGAAGGACAATGTGCTAGCAGCTGCTCTGAGCAAGATCTCCCAGGGCCATCACGAATGGTCCCTGGACCCCTTAGTGTTGAAAGTAATTTTCTCAAGGTGGGGCACTCCAGAGATGGATCTCTTTGCAGCCCCAGACAATCAACTTCCTCTGTTTTGTTGCAGACCCCCAGTCTTGGGTTCAGTCCCTCTGGATGGTCTGATTTTTGAACTGGGAAGGGAAATTTCTGTATGCCTTCCCTCCCTTTCCTCTACTGTTCAAAGTCCTAGTCAAGATAAGGTCACAACCTTGCAAAATGATTCTGATTGTTCCAGACTGGGCCAGACAGCCTTGGTACCCTCTGTTGCTGTCTCTAGCAGTCCATCTTCCCCTGTCTTTTCCCAGGAATAACAACCTGTTAACCCCCTCTCAGGGGAGGATTTGGTACCCCAATATTCGGTCTCTCAATCTCAAGGCATGGCTCTTGAAGAGTTGCAGATTGGCATCTGTCTCGGGGGTTCTGGATATTCTCAAAGCTTCTCGAAAGCCCTCCACCAGCATAACTCCAAATGGAAAAGATTCAGCATTTGGTGTTCCAAGAAGAAGCATATTTCTCCAGACACTGCTGAATTGCCTACAGTTTTGGATTATATGGTCCATCTTAATGGCCTAGGCCTCAGACCAACTACCCTCAAGGTACGCTTGTCAGCTGTTTCTGCTTTTCTGTTAGTGGGGAAGTCTTCCTCACTATCTTCTCATCCTATGTTCTGTAAATTTTTTTCAAGGGATTGCTTCATACCAATCCTCCCTTTAGGGATCCTGCCTCTGCCAGGGACTTAAATGTTTGCATTGCTCAACTTATGCAACCTCCTGTTGGCCCATGTCCTCAGCGGAGCTTAAGTACTTGACTTGGAAAACTGTTTTGGTAGCCATTACATCTGTCAGACGTATCAGTGAACTGCAAGCCCTGTCAGTGGAACCTGATTTTATCTCCTTCCATAGGGATAAAGTGGTCCTTAGAACCAATAGGAGGTTCTTGCCCAAAGTGGTCTCGGACTTCCACTTGAATCAGTCTGTCTCTTCCTGTCTTTTTCACTGATCGTTCTGCCTCAGGAGAGGAGGCTACACAGTTTAGATGTTAAGAGCCCTTTGCTACTACATAGTGTACCAAGGGTCACAGGTTTGATTCTTCCATTTGTTCCTCACTTATGGGGAAGTGGGAAAGGGCAAACCTGCCACCAAGAGAACTATTGCCAGGTGGATTGTGTCTTGTATACAATTCTGCTATGAGAAACTGGGAAAGATTCCACCCTCAGGCCTTAGGGCTTACTCTACAAGGGGTACAGCTGCAGCCAGGGATATCCCTTTGTTAGAAATTTGTCAAGCAGCTACCTGGAAAACAGTCCATACCTTTACCAAGCATTACTCTCTGGATATCCAGGTTAGGAATGATGCTCTGTTTGGCACAGCAGTACTTCAGAGCCTGCTCCCAAAGTAGGTTCTCTCCCTCCTCCGTGGAGGTACTGCTTGGTAGTTTGCAGTTCTCAGAATACAGCAAGACTTCATGTTGTTTGAAGAAAAAATTACTCACCTTAGTAATTGTATTTCTTCTAATGGAGTCTTGCTGTATTCTGACCTCCCTCCCTGCCTCCCCTCTCAGAACCTGGTTTTTGGAAAGTGTGTGGGCAGGTGCAGTGCTGCACCCCAGAGGTGCTTCTTGCACACCCTCCTTTTTATTTGGGTGTTTTGTTGTATTGTTATCCTTATTTTGAATTGGTTTTGGGTTTCCTGACTTGTCTTCCTTGGGAATCCAAAACTCTCTGCCAGTTGGCTAGTTTAAAATTTTACAATTTACACATAGTATAGTTAGTGAGTTTTTGCTCGTAAGAATCTGACGGTTGGGTTTCAAAGGACTGCAGACAGAGACCTCAACAGAGATCGAGCTCAGCGTTCTATGCACTGCATAGAAATTTAACCGTATGTTCTCCGGGGCAGTTTGAAGGCTGGAGCTAACTGCAGTTGTCAGAATGCAGCAAGACTCCATTAGAAGAAACACAATTACTAAAGTGAGTAATTTTTTCCTCCTGTACAGTTCTGACTTTATTTACATTGCAGTCACCTGCCCTTTTTTTGCGCCCTAGACCTGGAACCTCGAGCAGCCCACCTGATTCCATTTCTGCACTTATCCCCCCCCCTTTACAAGTTTAAACCCCACTTCTCGCCAATGAATCCATCGAGTTTTAGTTTTAAGATCTCCCTCCCCTCTAGGTTAAGATGTATCCTATCCCTGGTATATAACCCTTTGTCTTCCCATGTGTCCCCCAGTCCTCCACCAGCCTATACCCTTCTGCTCTGCACCAGTCCCTGAGCCACTGGTTCACCCCTCTGAGTTCGTGCTTGGTCTCCCCGTATGCCCTAGGTACTGGTAGAATTTCCAAGAAGGAGATTGAACTTCCTGTAGAGTGGCAGACCCTGGACAGTTGCCAAAACCTCACCTGGATTTCCAGATCGCTGTTCCTCTCCAAATCGTTTGTGCCCAGATGTACTAGGAAATCTGGGGATCCCCCACATTCCAGTGCTAATGAGTATAGTTGGAATTTGGTCTTGTGAATGGATAGGCCTGGGATACAACCTCTGTACCATAGGAACTACAGGTCACATACATATAGTCCAGTGGAACACATAATGTGTGTTTAGCAGGCAAAGGATCAGTGGTTCAAATCCTGGCAGAACCTCAAACGACACTTTTTTTTTTTTTTTTTTTTTAAAGATGGAAACTCATTTAAGTGGCAGTTCATGCCAGTGTGGAGTTGGAATAGTAAATTATATGAGAAGCAATTTAGCCAAGAACATTAATTGTGAAGGTAAATTGCTTGCTTTGATTAAATACCCAGTCTCCTGTTTTGAAGGTTGTGACATAACTCTATACAATAGGAAATGCAACTCCCTTACCTGCCGTTTGGTAGTACACTGAGGCCCAGATATTCAAACTGCACCAGGCAGTGGTGCAAGCCTGGGCGCAGCGCAACTGGGCTGCGCCGGGGCCAGGACCAGGCGATACTCAACAGTGATGTGCCATGGCGCAGCACCATTGAATATGGCAAGGTTGGCACAGTGGCACTGCACCAGCGCAACACACGGAGGGAACGCGAGGATGTGCCAGTGCAAGTGCAGTTGCACTAGGTGCATCTTCTGCGTTATTGAGCTGGGGGCATGGAAATGAGGCCATTTGCATGTCATTATGGCCCCATTTGCATGCGTTGTGCCAGGCATCCCAGTGAAGTGTGCCTGGCGCCCTGTCTAGCTGTTGCCATCGGGGGATGGGTCCCTGGTGGACTACTGTAATTCCCTCTCCTCCTGTATGCCTGATTTTATTTATTTATTTGTGAGAATCAGTTTACAACCTTTGAGCCAGAGGCTCGTTTCTGAAGGTACCTCGTCACATTGAGACATACATAGCATTTCGATTACATAGTACAGGTTTTCTTCAAGTAGGCGCCTGTTAGAGGCGCCACGTCATACTGTGGTCAAACAACATACATTTAAGTTACAGGGCACTTGTAATAGAAATAGGTCTGACACAACTGGTTTCATTTGCTGTGCAATCAACTGGCATGAGACAGCATGCTCTGGCCAGGTTATACTTAGGAATGGCATGCTGGGTAAGGGATGGGGCTGGACTAGGTGGGAGCTGCCAGTGGGCATTGTCATGGGTGGAGTGGTCGGTGGGGCCTTATTCAGAGGCAGGAACAGCTCTAAGGTGTTGAGGGTTGGCTGTGAAGGGTGGTTTTAATTTGGAGATTGTGGTGGCATTGGAGGTGGTGGCAGGAGAGTTAAACCAGAGTGGGGCTCTGTACCAGAAGGACCTCTGACTATGAGTGGTTCTTGATCTGGGGACCAGTAGAGTGGTCTTGTTGGAGGACCTTGTGGCAACAGTGGGCGGGATCCGGTGGATGAATGCAGTCACCCCTGGTGGAGAGAGCCAGAGTAGGATTTTTTTTTGTGAGTAGGCAGGTGTGATAGCGAAGTCGTTCATCTAGTGTCAGGACTTTAGCATCGTTATACAGTTGACAGGTGTATGTGATCGTGGGCTTCTGTAATATTAAAAGTAACCTGGTGGTGTAGTGGTTCCCTCCCAGTATGCCCGATCGCAGGCTGTTGTAAATATTAACCTGGTGGTCTAGTGGTTTCCTCCCCGTATGCCGGATTGCGGGCTGTTGTAATATTAACCTGGTAGTCCCAGAGGTACCCCCACTCACCCACCCACAAAGGACCCCATGCCTCCCAGCACCCCCCCCCACCGTCATTGGGCGGCAGCACCCCACCCGCCTGCCGCCCGCCGAATGACAGTGTACAGTATGATCTGTGTGCCTATTGGTCCACAGTGTGGACCAGTGGGCTTGCAAAGTATAGGAGGCAGTATAGTGCAGTGATTTAAGGCTCTGAGCTGCAAATCTGGCAACATCCAGCAGACCAGCCCTGGGTTAGAATCCCACAGCTACCACTTGCATACTATGTGACCCTGAGCAAGTCACTTAACTTCCCTGTGCTCCCAGGTCACTCCTGTAAAAAAAAAAAAAAAACCTTTCAGCCAAGTGTGCTACTACTGGTTAAACAACTAAAACAAACAAACAAAAAAAAAACTGTACACATGACCAGATATGTGTGAATGAGCATTCATTCACATAGCTAGTCTAAAATAATACAGTATAATCTACAACCCATTGGTCCACACTGTGGACCAACAAACATACAGATCATACTGTATGCTGTCATTCAGCAGGCGGCTGGGCGAGGTGCTGCTGCCCGCCGTTGCCGGGGTTGGATGGCTGGGGGTCCTCGGTGGGGAGGGGGGGTACCACTAGGCCACCAGGTTAATATTTATTATTACAATAGCTTGTGATCGGGCATACAGGGAGGTAACCACTAGACCACCAGGTTAATTGTAATATTACAACAGCCCGTGATCGGGCATACGGGGAGGGAGGGGGTTCCACTAGACTACAGTACCAGGGAGGGTCTGAGTGCTTGTGGATGGTGTTCCTGCTGGGCAGGTGGCCACCTGGCTGGCAGCTGTTGTGTTGCGCCTTGCAAAATACAGCTGCCCGCGAGGTGGCCAGCATTTGAACCTTTATTTTCGGCTCAGCTTTGAGCACCAGTGTGTGTGTGTGTGTGTGTGTGTGTGTGTGTGTGTGTGTGTGTGTGTGTGTGTGTGTGGGCGCATGTAGGGGTTGCACCAACATATACTAACATAATACCAACATGCCAGCAGAATAGGCCCTAACTGTCTCTCGAGTTTGTTGATTTTCAGCACCCGCACTGGGGTCGATTTGGTGGGCCCCCAATCCCCTTGGGTTATACTGTCCCCAGTCCCAGATGTTCCACCTGTATTGGGCCTGGTCAGATTTACCCTCCCCTGTACTTGTCCCATCCCTCTTAAACCTGTCCACAGACTCCACCTTTACCAACTCCTGGGCAGTGCATTCCATGGCTCCACCACCCTTTCAGTGAAATAACCTCCTCCTCCTCTCCCCTCTGAGCCTGCCCCTCTTCCAGCTTACACCCATGACATCTTGTTGCCCCACCCTCCTTCCTTTGGAGCACCCTGACTGATCCTCCTTTATTGATCCCTTTTGTGTACTTAAAGACCTCTTTCATGTCCCACCCCGGTCCCTCCTCTCCTCCAGGGTGTACATTTTGAGCCCCTTGAGCCTCTCCTCATAGATCCTCTCCCCCAGGCCCCAGATCATTTTGGTTGCCCTCCTTTGGACCCTCTCTAGGAGTGTAATGTCCCTCTTTAAATGTGGTCTCCAAAACTGTACACAACACTCGAGGTGAGGCCTAACCAAGCAGTTGTACAGTGGAAAGATCACTTCCACCATTCTGGAGGTAATACCCTGGCGATGCATCCAAGCATTCTATTTGCCCTTTCCACTGCCCTCCTACAGAGTTGTTCATCTTGACATCTGCCACTACCCCCAAGTCCCCCTCACCCTCCGTGACTTGAATCATGTGTCCTCCATTTTCATGACCACCTTCCCAGAGCCTCCAGGTCCTCCTGCAAGGCCACCCTCCCCTCCTCCCCATCCACCACTGCACCCAGCTTTGTGTCATCTGTAAAGAGACTCATCTCTCTCCTGATGTCTGAGATATAGGTGTTGAACAGGAGTGGCCCCAGCACTGACCCCTGGGAACCCCACTAGTAACCCACCTTGGAGATGAGGCTAGCCTTCCAACCACCACCTTCTGAGTGTGCTCAGAGATCCAATTTCCTATCCATCTTAACAACTGTCTGCCTACCCCCATTTCCTTCAGCTTAGCCAGCAGGCCACCGTGGGGTACCGAATCAGACGCCCTTGCTAAAGTCCAGAAAGAGGATGTCCACTGGCCTACCCTGGTCCAGGGCCCTTATCACCCAGTCATAGAACTCAAAAAGAGTTGTCTGGCACAATCTTTCCGTGACAAAGCCATGCTGGCTATCGTCCAAGTAGCCAGTTTGCTCCAGTAAGCCCCCCTTAGCCTTTACTTGACAAAACCCTCCATCACCTTGCTGACCACCGATGTCAGGCTAACGGTTCTGTAATTTCCTGCCTGCTGTCTTGATCCTTCCCCTTGTGGATTGGCATGACATGGGCCACCCTCCAATCTCTGGGCATCCACCCAGTCCTCTGAGAGATGTTGAAAAGCTCCACTAGAGGGACCGCCAGGACATCCACCAGTTCCCTCAGCACCCTGGGCTGTGTCTCATCTGGCCCAGGTGCTTTCTCCATCTGAAGGGACCTGAGGGCTTCCCTTACTCTGTCTCTACTGGAATTTCAGCCTCCACGTCCTCCCTGTTTTTCACCCTGCACTGCTGGGCCCCCACCGGTCTGTGGTGGCCACTCCCTTTCCCCATACCCATCAGGGCCCTTGGTCTCTACCGGTCCCACCCCTTGCTCCAGTTTGCCCCCACTCTCCTCGCAAGACATAGCCTCTCCATCTCCCCCGGTAAAAACTGAGGCACAGTACTCATTTAGGATTTCTGTCTGTTCCCCGCCTCCTGTGCCCAACCATCACCTATCCTTATCTTGGTGATCTGCCCCCTTACTTTCCTTTTTCCCCTATGTATCTAAAGAACCCCTTGTCCCCCCTCCGGATCCCACTGACCAAGGACTGCTCCTTTTTTGCCTTAGCTGCTCTCACCACTCTAGTGACTCTCTTGGCTGTCAGCTCATATTCCTCCTGATCCCTTTCACTCCTTGAGCACTTGAAGTGCATATAGGCCGCCATCTTTTCCCTCACCATCTCCTGTACCTCCCGGGTCCACCAGCAGGGTTTTCTGGCCTTACCGAACTTACGCCTTTCCCTTGCGCAGGTTCCGGTAACCTCCTGTATTCCCATCCTAATGATCCACCACCTGCTGTCAGCATCCATATCCGGCCTTATCCTGTCCAAACGATCTTTAAGGATCCTTCCCATCTCCCTGAAGCCTACACCCCTAAAGTTGGTTACTACCGTCCTTGTTCAGCTTTCCTCCCCCCCTCCCAGGTCCAGGAAGAACCAGACTATGGCGTGATCACTCCCAGCCAACGGGTCCCTCACCTCTAGGCCCCTAATCTGATCACTGTCTGCCAGGACCACATCCAGTGTCTGGGCCTCCCTAGTTGGCTCACCCACCTGTTGTGTCAGAAACATATCCTGGAAGACATCCAGCAGCCTCTGCTTTCTGGCCGCTGGTGATGTCATAGTCCCCCAGTCTGTTCCTGGCATGTTGAGGTCCCCCATTACCACTTCCCTTCCCCAGTCTACAGTGTCCCTCAAGATTTGCCACCAAACTTTCTTCCAGGACCTCTGCCAGTGCTGGTGGTCAGTATACCACTCTGACCTTTACTCTCTTACCCCCCTGCATCAGCAAGGTGACTCAAATAGCCTCCACGTTCCCCTCTGCCTTCTCTCTCTCTCTCTCTCTCTCTCTCTCTCTCCAATACCCATGCCTTTTCTGACTAACAGTGCTACACCACCACCCCTTCCCTCCCCCTATCTTTTCTGAACATAGTGTAGCCCTCCAGATTTAGGTCCCATTCGTGCCCTTGAGTGGCCCAGGTCTCAGTGACTACTGCTTCATCTACCTCCCCCTCAATTAGCATTGCCTGGAGCGCAGGCATTTTATTTCCTAAGCTCCTGGCATTTATCAGGATCACTCTCCACCCCTTTTCCTCCTCCTCTCCTTCCCTCCTTGAGCTCCCATTTCTCAGCTCCTGCACCCTACCTGGTGATCCATTTCCATATTTCCCTAGCCCCCTAGAGGAGTGGAGACCACGTCCCTCATTTATCGTACCTGCTGGCACTGCCCCTTTTTTGATCCCTCCCCCCCTTCACAAGTTTAAACCCCACCTTTCACTGATGAACCCAGCTAGTTTGAGCTTTAGGATTTCCTTCTCCAAATTATGATGGAACCTGTCCCTAGTGTACAGCCCCTTATCCTCCCAGGTTTCCCCCCAGTCCCCCTCCAGGCCATGCCCCAATTCCCCACACCACTCCCTAAGCCACTGATTTAGCTCCCTAATCTTCATCTTGTTTTCCCCACTAGCCCTTGGCACCGGCAGGATTTCTGAAAAGGAGATCTTACAGCCTATGAAAAGGCATACCTAGCCAACTCCCAGAACCTTGTCTGAATTTCTAGGTCACTATTACCATTTATGTCGTTTGTCCCCAGGTGCACTAGAATGTCGGGGTCCCCTGCATTCCTTGCCAGTGAATACAACTCTTGCTTGGCCTTGTGCACAGTTAGGCCTGGGTGGCATTTGGTTCCTGATCAGACCGGTTTATCCTCCTCCTCCTGCCCCTCCCACTGGATGCCTCTGATCATGGAATCCCCAATAGCAGTATTCTAACCTCCCCTTTCCTTCCTGTTCACCCCCGGTTCCCCTCCTTCCATGCCCCTCATCCAGATTCTCCCTTCAACCAGCTCCGCACTTCCCGCAATCTGGGTGTTGAAGGTAGCCCCTTCACTATTGTCCCTGGTCACCTTCTCTACCCATGTCCTGGCCTTCTTTATCCCCCTCCCACCAGAGTATCTTTCTCTGTATCTCTTTCCCCACTCCTTAATAATCCATCCCTATCCATCTGCCTACTTGGCTTTCTGCTCGCTATCATCCCAATTGTGTCCTGCAGCTTCCTGTCTGTCATGCTCCCCGGTTCCATACCATCAGCCTCCGCCTTGTTCCTCTGATCCTCCTTTTCTCCCTCCTACCCTCTTCCTCCATCCTGTCCAGGACCCCTGTATTGTTCCCTTGCCACTTGCCCCTTCACCCATTCTGTCCGTCCCTGCCCCAGCTTCACCACCAGCAGCAGCAGCAGCATCATCCTCCTCCTCTTCCTCCCCACACACCCCTCTTCTGCCAATGGGCGTAGAGGGTTAAAACAGTTTGCGAGCCTTAGCCCATCCCCCAGTGCCCCCCTTGTCCCTACTGCCTCTCTCTGTTTCCTTTGGACTCCCCCGGACTCTTGCCTACTGCTGTGGAAATTTCTGCCTTTTGGGCCGCATCTGCCAGGGTACCCTAGAGCCCCTTGTGTACCCCCCCCTTCCCTCCTCTTCTAGTGTCAGCACCTCTCTTCCTCCTCCCCAGCTTGGGAGGCCCTAGTACCTACTGCTTCCATGTAGGTGACCGCTTTCCTCCTACCTCTCCAATCTCCCCAGCAGCCTTGGATCCCTCTATCTCCTCCTTAAACTGTGCCAGCTGGTAGCACACTGGGCATCCCCAAACTTCCAAGCCCAGTCCAGTATCCTAGCCGCACCACACCCTGTACACCCAACCACCTGCCCAATGATACCTACTCTAGTGATATGCGGTCCCTTCCTATCATCACAGCAGTCTTTTCGGCCAAATTACCAACTCGGTGGCTCTACAGTTTCTCGTGCTACCAGTACCTATACCTGGCGATTTCCCCCTGTACATGCAGACTTTTAAACTTACAATGCTTGGGTGGCTGAACTTTTCCCCCACCTGACTAATGTGTAAAGGGCACTGTCAGCTTTGCCCTCTTTTTCCAAAATCTCAGCAGTGTTCCTCCATGCACAGATTTGTCATATATATTCCCTAGAAGACCCCAGTGTGCCAAACTTAATAAATCTTACCGGTTTTTACCTATCATTCACATTAACGACAGATGGTAGGTTGTGTCCTAAAAACAATAAAGCTTCCCTATGTTTGACAGGTGCCATTGTTTGATATGCTCTCTGCCTTGTTTCAGAATGGGTACACACACTGTACAATATATTACATTTCCCGACGTATGTCGGAGTATCAGTACTCTGCTTCTTGCCAACCTGTGAAAGAAAGGCATCAACGTATCATCAGCTATTTGTTCTTCAGCTATGTTACATGTGGAAAAAACTGACTGTTTCTGGTAGTCCACTCTTAATTTGTCTCCAGTCTGTTTCCGAGACTTTTTTTTTTTTTTAAACTGTTCATTGATTTCTTATTCTTGCCAGGTGTTGCAATAACATCCCCCTCAAAAGGGAAGGCATCCCCTAATATTTGTGCCTAGTGTGCCTGGGCTCTGGTGGGAACAGCCGATATTATGTCTAAATCCGCTAACAGTGATGAAAATGGGAAAATCGTGGCCAATGACTACAAGCACTGGCAAATTAGGAACAAGTCCGGCAGTTACTTGTGTGCTTTGCCCTTTGATGTCCAATGCAGTATCAATTGTTGGATACTTATGGGTGTCACCATGAATGCATACAGTGTTCATTGCTGGACACTTTGTGTGTGTTCCCTCCACCAGTTCAGGGCGGATCAAAGTCTGCTTACTGCCAGAATCAACAAGACCCAGGACGGTTTGTTGCTGAACAGTCACATCTGTCAAAAAATACCCAGCATTTAATAAGGATAGATGGGCAGGTTCACTCCGTTTCGTTGTACAGTACCTGGCAATATGCCCAACCTCTCGACAATTTTGACAGATGATGTTGGGCTTGTAATATCTTTCACCCTGCCCAGCCTTCCCTTGAGGTCTTTTCTGATACTGTCCAGACAATTTACTATTTACATTACCCTTTATATTTGGTGTGGTAGGGTCAGTGGTCCTATAATCCTCATTATAGGCTGGCGTGCTGACAGAAAATCGTCTGCTAGAGTAATGGCCTGCTCTGGTGATTCAGGGTTATGTTCTCGGACCCAAATTTGGACATCATTGGGTAAAATGTGTAGGTATTGCTTAACCACTAGGGAGTCTATAATAGCCATCACAGTCTTGCTCTCTGGCTGTAACCATTTTAAACAAAGTTCTTTAAGTCTGGTAAATGTCTCTCTATGGGCATCGTTGGGGTGGTGTTTCAGAGATCTGAACCTTTGCCTGTATGTTTCAGCATTTATATCGAAGCGTTTCAAGATCTCCTTTTTTAATAATTCATCATTGTCAGCATTTCTTGTTTCCATATTACTGTATGTGAGCTGTGCCCTCCCTGTTAAATAAGGGGCAAGTCGCACCACAGGACATAGAAGGTAATAGTGAATGGAACACATTCTGAAGAAAGGGGGGTTACTAGTGGAGTACCTCAGGGCTCAGTACTGGGTCCAGTCCTCTTTAACGTCTTTATAGGTGACATTGCAGAGGGTCTGGAAGGAAAGGTATGCCTCTTTGCAGATGACACAAAGATCTGTAACAGAGTTGATACACAAGGGGGTAGAAAGGAGGAGAAGGGACTTGGCAAGGTTGGAGGAATGGTCAGACATATGGCAACTTAGATTCAGTGCAAAGAAGTGCAAAGTAATGCACCTGGGAAATAAAAATCCAGGAGAAGAGTACACAATAGCAGGGGAGGTACTAACAACAACAATAATGGAAAGGGATCTGGGTGTAGTCATATCAGATGACCTAAAGGTGGGTAAGCAATGTGAGAAGTAAGGAGAGCCAGAGGGATACTGGGTTACGTGGGAGGGGCATCACAAGTAGAAAAAGGAAGTGGTTATCCTCTGTACAGACAGTTGGTGAGACCCCATCTGGAGTACTGCATGCAGTTTGGATACCTCATCTATGCAAGGACATAGGCAGGATGGAAGCAGTCAGAGGAGGGCAACTAAAATGGTGCAGGGTCTACATCAGAAACCATATGAAGAGAGACTGAGAGCTTAATATATACCCTTGATGAAAGGGGGGACAGGAGGGACATGATAGAAACTTTTAAGTACCTCAAGGGAATCAACAAAGTCCAGGAGGGTACAGCATCTTTCAGAAAAAGAGATGTGTAAGAACTAGGGTTGTCAGAACCCTCTGAAGTTCTGGGTTCTAGTTCTAGTCTAGAACTTTTGAAAAGTTCTAGGGTTCTAATCTTTTTAGAACTTTTTAGAACTCGAACCCTATTTGTTTATTGTGCTGCCAGTAACGAAAGATAGTAATAAAATACATGTAAAGGAAAAACTGTTCAATATAAGGGGAGAGAAATTATCTTGTGTGACATTGATAGGAGTACAACTAGGTTTATCTATGGCTTCTTCTGTTTGCTAAAGCCAGCAACTTAATACGTAACAGGCCCACCCACCCATATGTTAAAGTTTTCCTGCTGCAGCTGCATCATAGTTCCTTAGTGAAAGAAAGAGGCACATTAGCCATTTATGTACTCAGCTATATATACTCATAGTCATGAATTATGAGAAAAATAACTGATATTACCTAATTTCAGCTATTTGCTGCTTTCTGTTTTAAATGAGTAAGTACTACAGCAGCAGCATGTGGAACTGTTGCAAAACATATTATGTCATAACGTAGTCAGTCAAGACATTTGAATAAAAAAATATGCCAGTCATTGTTGCTGGCAAAAATGCATGCAATTTTCTAAGGTAATGCGTTACATATACCAACATTTTGTTGGCAAATTGAAATAATACTTACAACTGTCTAAGATGATGCATTTTGCAGCTGATACTTCAATAAAATCTGTATTTCAGTCACATAAATAAAAAGTGGTTTCTCGCCACATACTAAGGAACATTTAATGTAGCTGCAGCAGGTGGCATGTGATGTTAAAGGACACGTCTGTCAACCCCATTATGTATCAAATTATCACTACTTGTAAAGCAAAACACTTTATGATACGTCATTCTGTGAAAACTGCTGATGCAGATTTTCTTTTATTTCTGATTCCTTTATTTTTTTAAAGGGGACAGGACAATTGTGCTAGGTGGCAGCAGTTTGCAATGTATTTAATAAGAATATATATTATGTGTACAGTAGGTTCGGTCTGTCGTCATCTTTTTCCTCACCATTCCCAGCTGATCACGAATCTGTAAATGAAAGAACTAAAACACCCACCTTTCACCCCATCACCCATTCCACTTTTCTTCCACCACCCTCATCTGTGCAGTAGCACCCATGCCACCCTTACACCCATGTTAAAACCAACCCACAACCCTCACCCATGTACTAGCATCCATTTTTCGTTTATGGCTAACATTTCTGTAATTGAAAAAATAATAAACAGCTACCAATTAGAACTCATTGTTTTGTCCTCTTTAAAACTGAAAAATAGACAGTCTCCTGTCCCAGCCCATACTGATGCACCACAAAGTCACAGAAGGTAAATCCAAAAATATATGTGTTCACTTTAACTATAAATAATATGATACAGAAAGGATTGATGTGACTGTGTCCCTTTTATGCCAAATTTGGGCCTGTTCTCACTGATGTTAAAATTGCCCTGTATATAAAACTTGTTGACTTTAGTTTAGACCCTAGCTACAAAGCAGTTTGCCATGAAATGGTGAAAGTTTTGGGGGGTATATAGTCCAAGGTAGTAGATGAGAAAGGAGAGGCGACAACCAAAGTCATCACAGTCTGTAAAAGTTTCCTTTTTGGTGCAGAGAGACTCCGTCCTACACAGTATTACCAGCCACCACCAGCTGAGTTGTCATCACCATCAACATCCACATCATCAATCACTTCAGGATCAGTTTGTATACTCTTGTAGGGATACGAAAATCTTGACTTATTAACTTTAATAAAAGTTAACGTGTGTACATTTTCTGGCAGCAACCTATTTCTGGTGTCTGTCACAATATTGCCAGCTGTACTAAACATGCGTTCTGAAGAGAGACTTGTTGCAGGACAACCAAGATATTTACAGGCTTCATCATACAGCTCTGTCCAAATTGACTTTTTTGATCTCCAGTATTCAAAAAGGGCATGCATCAATAGGAATAGGCAGTTCTTGCAGGTAACTGTCTACCATGATGGACAGAGACCGCTCAGAAGAGGAATCAGCAGAAGCAGCTGGTATGGCAGCAATTTGGGAAAGGTTTTGCCACAGATTTAGCTTGCTACTAAGGGTTGAAGGAAGTGGCAGTTGTGGAACAACTACTGTTAATGTTTGGTGACTTTTCCAGTTCTGTATCCCCTTTGTGAAGATGAATCTGCATGTTGTGGTGATGACAACCTGAGGGTACTGTGCGTGTCTGTGTTTGATTCCTGTGAGTGCTGCAGCTCATCTAGCAATATACATTTGTACTGCTCTATATCATCTGTTTTTGGAAGATGTATAGCCTTGAACCTGGGATCTAAGAGAGTTGCAAGGATATAGTGTCTTGATTTTGTCATTGCAACTAATTTGTCATTGGTTTTGAAGCGCTCGCTCATTCTCTTTACGAGATTCCCATGATACAGGCGACATGTTGTCTGCGCTTCAGATCTGTCTTTTTCTATTTGTAGATTTAGAACACTAAGATGATGTGAAATGAGCATTATGAGTGGGATAACCTGACTCACAGATGCACCTTCAGAAGACATGTCCCTTGTAGCTGTCTCAAAGGAGCTAGGATACAGCACACTGTCTCCATTAATTTCCACTGCAGCACAGACAGCATAATGCCATCTCCAATAATGTAACTGGAGCAGTACTCATGTACAGCTTGCTTTTTGCTCCAAGAGGCACTGCAGCATATAAAGCGTTGAGTTCCAACGAGTGGAAACATTTTGAATCAGCTTTGCTGGGGCAGCTTGTGTTTTGCAGTTGGACAATGTCCACATAGCCTTGGTTGAATGTGAAAAGTGAGTCACAATTTTTTGCAAACAGCAATCATACCATCCACTTGTGTTTCGTTGCTGAGAAATCCTGTGACAATTAAGTGTAAGCAATGTGCAAAGCAAAAGCATGCAGAAATCCTCCATCCTGTACTGCTTTTAAGATGTTGGCTCCATTGTCACTTACTATGAAGCCACATTTTAGACCGTGAGAATAAACCCATTAGTCAAGGAGGTCATTTAGTTCCTGCAAGATGTTTGCAGCAGTATGACTTTGCCCAAACTTCTTTATATGCAGCAGTGCCATCTTTTGGGGTGTCTTTGTTTTTGAAGAAGCACAAGCAGTGACCCAATGACGGTAAGGGACATGTAATCTATGTTTTGAGTGCTGGTCCACATATCTGTTGTGACATGAATAACCCCACCCTCTGCAGTTTTAAGTGCAAGCATCACTGTTGCTTTTAAAGCCTGATAAATGTTTGGTATTTCAACATAGGAAAAGTACCTTCGATGAGGAACATTTAACGAGGCTCTGCTAATGTCATGAGCTCCTAAAATCCTCATGATCTACCAAAGAGTATG
Source organism: Neoceratodus forsteri (assembly GCA_016271365.2). NCBI lineage: Eukaryota > Metazoa > Chordata > Ceratodontiformes > Ceratodontidae > Neoceratodus > Neoceratodus forsteri. Next base: position 1,562,607,547 of record CM028130.1, on the reverse strand, counting down.
GGAGAAGGGCTCCGCTAACAGTTCATCAATTCGGTGATTAAGATGAAGGGTCTTTGGATGATTTCTAGTAAAGGTATTCTTCCTTTCAAATGCCTGAGACAGTGTTAGCTGTTTGCAACATGTCCCTGCTGGTTTATTATACACCGTGCTTGATGGGCAGATGGACGCAGAGATAGTAGACTAGGACTTATGCATTCAGTGCCATCACTGGATGTGCAACTGGTACTAATGTTGCTGGCATTCGTGGTAACAGTGATCCTAGGGCTGGCAGTGGTTCTGCCCCGCATCAAGTTCAGACAATTCAGTATCCATTTCAGATTCCTGACCCTTCTCGCGTGTGGTCTGGAAGATGGAGGACATGGGTTTTGGATGATCAAGCAAAACTGAATGCTTTTTCAGATGGCATTTAAGAGCTGTAGTGCCAAGGCATGACGCAACTTTACCATGGCTTACACTCTGTTTACACAAGGAACAAATTGCTCTGCATGGATCAGTTTTACTGACAGAGAAATAATTCCACACCTCAGATGTGACAGATTTTGTTCGAGTGCTAGGAAGATAGCTAAAGACTGTTTGTGTCTTTTCACCTGTCCTAACAGAACCTGGGACATGCTCCTTGGTGCTAGAAGAGTGGGCAGAAGACTCTGATGGATTTTCATTGCTGGCCAACACAGAAGTGGTGGATTCAATGGATATGTCCTTTTCATTGCCAACAGTGCTGGATGTATTTGCAAGTGCACTACCTGATTCATTGTCAGCAGACTTGCTCATTTCACTTTGTTGAGGAAGTAATGATTTGTCGCGAGACACAACAGTGTCGGACTGAGACAAAGAGCTACTGTCTGAGTCAGAGAGGGACTCACTGTCACTTGCATTATTGCTGCTAGTCACAGGGATCTTAACAGCATGAATGGCATACCTTATGGTGCCTCTCCATGTGACCCCAGCAGCTGTACAGGTTTTCTTAAAGGTCCCCTTTACCACACTTCACTGTTGCCTCTTTGCTGTTTGTTTGAATTTTTATCACGTGAAACATTTTGGTTATTTCTTTTAGCACAGGATTACCACTACCACCAACACCTGCTCCAACACCAGCACTAGATGCTTCATCTATGTTGCTGTCAGCCATAACAGACAGTAAGTACCAGTACTACCAGTATACTGCGGTGAACACACCCACACCCAAACAATTCCTGTGTAACAAAGCAATGTGATCTGTGATCGCTGGCTACAACTCCAAAATTTTATTTTGGTTATGTGACACTGTGATACCGTGGACTGAAAGTAATTGAAGAATATGACAGTTTGCAACTAAAGGATCCCAGGTTCAAGGCTTACAGAATGATTGGGCTGCTGGGCATAGGCATACACATATAGCAATCAAGGGTGCACAGCAGCAGGGTGATGGGCTGACCACAGGAGACGGAGTCACATACACAACCCAGGGAATGAGAATTATATTTCTACGTTTGTCATGTAAGGTTAATGCCACCACACAACTGGCCACTGGGCTTCTCTCTGTAACACACACTGGGTAGGGTACAGTGCAGTCAAGGGGCCACAGCAGCAGGGTGATGGGCTGACCACAGGAGACGAGTCCATCAAGCAACCCAGGGAATGAGAATTATATTTCATCGTTTCTGTCATGTAAGGTTAATGCCACCACACAACTGGCCACTGGGCTTCTCTCTGTAACACACACTGGTAGGGTACAGTGCAGTCAGGGGCACACAGCAGCAGGGTGATGGCCTGACCACAGGAGATGGAGTCACATACGCAACCCAGGGAATGAGAATTATATTTCTACGCTTGTCATTGTAAGGTTAATGCCACCACACAACTGGCCACTGGCTTCTTCTGTAACACACACTGGGTAGGGTACAGTGCAGTCAAGGGGCACACACTGGGCTTCTCTCTGTGACACACACACTACACTGGGAAGGGTTCAGATTTATTTGCCTTTTTTTGCCCCCCTTGTATGCTTGTTGCTGGCAGCTGCTGAGTGTGAAGTGTGCACCACTGCCTGAGCAGTGCTGCAGTTTCAAATAATCACATTTCACAAAGGTTCTTCACTTCTTCTTCTTTTTTTTTTTATTCTCTCTCCGAGTCCTCCTGAGTCCTCCTCCAGTCCTGATATTGGTTGATCTCGGTCTCGATCCCTCCCTATTCCCCAGTCCCTTCCCAATTCTTGATTAATCCCTCCACCTGTCCTGAACCTCCCCCTAGTCCCACTCCCACCCGATTTTGAGCTTTTTCAGCCTTTCTCTTGTTCTCGGTCTCACAGGAAATGGATGATGGAAGTAGCCACTGGACAAGAGTAGCGTGCACGCTAACCGCTAACGCTACAGTTTAGCTAGGCTGCTGCTACCTCCGCTCCGATCTCTGCAAATGGCACTCCTCCTCGCGCACATCTCCCTAAATACCCCCACAGATCCCGCGCTCGCTGCAGCTACTTCAACCCCACCTGACCCATGACGAGGTACGCAAGTGCAAACAGACGTCTTATAAGCTCAAGGTGATTCAATCCCTTTATGAACTCGCTTAGTGTTTGAAGTTCTGTTAGAACTCTAACACCAGGGTTCGCAGAGGAGGGTTCGAATTCTTTACCTAACTAGTTCTGACAGCCCTGTAAGAACAAGGGGCACAATTTAAAGTTAGAGGGGGACGCTCAGGGGTTATGTGGAGAAATTCTTTTCACGGAGAGAGTGGTGGATGCATGGAACCGCCTTCCTGGAGAGGTTGTGGGGTCTAAAACAGTGGAGGAATTCAAACATGCATGGAACAGACATAAGGCAATTATAGTGGGGGGTTGCAGGAAGTAGGCTGTTGGTTAACTAGAATCTGCAGCCTATCCAATAGGTAGGGAAATGGGCAGACTGGGTGGGCCAAGTGGTCCGCTCCATCAGTCATTGAAAAGTGGCTGGGGCCCCTGAAATCCCTTGAGGCATCCTCATGAACTCACAAAAACCAAGTGGGCAGATGAAGGCCGTCTTCTCACAGTCTTCAAGGGCCATCGGGATCTGGTAGTACCCGCTGTGAAGATCCAGCACAGAGAACCACTTGCTACCATTCAGGCAGTCCAGAGCATCCTGGATGCGGGCATCGATACTGATCAGGATAGTCCGCCGATTCAAAGTATGGTAATCCACGCACATCCTCACCGTCCCATTCTTTTTCCTCACTACCACGATAGGGGAAGCATATGGACTTCTGGATTCTTGTATTACACCAGCAGCAAGCATCTCTTACAGATGCTGTCTCGCGTCATCTGTCAGCAGGTGCCAGGCGTCGAGACCTCTCACGAAATGGCCTTTCATCATGTAGCCGGATATGGTGCTCAGTTCCTTGCATGCATCCCATGTCCCATTCCTTTAAGGAAAACACTTGGTCTCTCTGGGCAAGCTTCTCACTGATCCTCGCTTTCCAGTCAGCTGCCAAAGGGGAGTCACCAAAACTGAATAAGTCTGGCGTCACTCTTTCACTCTTCCCCGAACTCTTGTTACTGGGTAGCACTGCAGTATCTGCACAATGAACATTAGCCAGAGTGCAAGCTCTATTTACCCGAATCTCTCTATCAGACACATTATGAACTTGAATCATTACGCTTCTGGCATAAGCATGGGCTCTGGCAGGCAAAATACTAGGCTTGACCAGTAGTCCTTCCGGCAGTTTTCCATCACCTGGCGCATCCAGCATAAGTATTTTATTCTTGACATCCTTCCTGATACGGACCTCCCCCTGTAAGGTACACTGAGCATTTGGCGCCAGGATCAGGGACTCAGGATCCTTCTTCCAGACAATTCCAACTGGTTCCTCTGGTTCCACTTTTTCAGCATCATTGTGTGCCTCGTGGGCCTTCTTGATCAAGGCCGGAATTCTTAAAGCTCTACCAGTCTGTGACCCCTGTTTCTCATAACACAACTGCGCCAACCATCCAAACAAATGTGCATTCGTTCCAATTAGTAGAGGAACCCCATCATACAGTCTGGTAGGGGGGACACACTAAGGCCAGAGTCTCTACTTGCTTGGCCACTCCAGCCACGGAGGTGGGAAAAGACAGCCAAATTTTGATATATCCAGAGTATGGGTAGGCCTTCTCACTTAGCCCCCAGACATGCAGCCCCTCCAACGGTTGTAAGGGTACATCAGACAAATGCTTCTGATACCAGTCTTGGAACATAATTGTGACTTGGGAGCCACTGTTTAATACAGCCCTTGTAGACACTCCATTCATCTTTACAGTGGTCTTCATGGAGGGACCCACTATTCTGGACCAGTCTGGAGAGGTGGTAGTGGGGGCCTGGGCAACTGACCTTGCCACAAAGGGATGTCAATTAGCATTTTTGGGACCCTCACTGGGATCATTTTGAGCACCTCTTAACCACTGATTTGTTCTCCGAAGCTCTTCTTGTAGCCTATATTGTCTGTCTCTCTTGGGGACAGGCATTCTCTCTTCATGTGCCCATCCTTCCCACAATTATAGCAAAACATTCTTTCTGGAGTGTGAGCTGGCAGAGGCATCCCACTGGGAGCCAGGGTGGGAGTACTATTAACTGGAAACCTTGGTGCCATCTCTGTCTGCGGTGTGATAAGCATTTGGAGACATCTCATCAATTTCCCCACTTCCATGGTCAAGACATCGAACTTTGAGCTGTCAGCAGGAGATGCCTGGGTGGGTATCCCCACCCCCATAGCAGATGCAGTCGGATGAGGGTCAGGTCCTGTACTTGCAGGACTGGCCTTCATAAAGAGACTGTGTTTTGTATTTTTCTGAACTCCCTCAGCAGTTCACCCCATGGTGGCACACCCTCATTGGTCCCCACTTCAGAAGGACCTTCCGATGCTGTGATCACTTGGGCTGCGCTCACCCCAGAATTAAAATCCCCCTCCTCATCTTCATCCTCCCGAAGATCTGTTATCAAGTCACAGTAGTCCAGTGGGTTACTGCTTCGGTCTGGGAGCCTTAATTGAAGGAGCTGCAATTTATAATGCTTTGCATGTTGTTGTAGATGCTCCAATCTTACACGGTTTAAGTCACTGGTGGCGACCCCACTTTTTCGGTAAGCCTTCTGCAGAGCTCTTTCCAGACGAGTAACATATGCAGACAAACTTTCCCCTGGCCACTGATTTGTACCTTGAAATTTCCACTTCAAGCGCTCTCCTGACTCAGTGCTCCCAAAATTGCCTTCAAGTGCAGGTAGGTACTTCTGGGCAGATGCAACAGGATTTGTGGATCTCAAAAATTTAATGGCCTCTAGGGCAGGACCCTCAAACTTTCTATAATTCTTTTCGTTTCTCAGCCTCCGCTTTCCTGCCATTCAGGTATCGGGGCAACACAGTCTATCCAGGTGTCCCAGTCATCCTCCCGTGGGGTGCCAGAGAAGATCCTTAACCTTCAGTAAGAGTTGTGACTAATGGCAGGCGCAGAAATAAGAGCCTGGATTGGTTCAGCCACAGAGAGAGGGCAATGACTGGTGCTGGAGCGGAGGGGTGTTGAGGAGGAACACCCCAGGTGGCAGAAATAATTTCTTTAAGTACTGCACAGTTTTCCCATCCTCCAGCAACAACTTAGCAAATTTCTCCTCAAAGTTTCAGATAGCGGGGAGCTCATCTCTCTCCGGGTCTTTCAAACAACATGAAGTCTTGCTGTATTCTGGCATATGCAGTTACGTCCTGCCTTTCAACTGCCCCGGAGAACAGAGCCAAACTTTCCATGGCCAGCATGGAATGTCCACCACGAGCTTGGCTGAAGCCCCTCACTGAACAGTCGCTCCGGAGATTTCTCCTACTGCTTGGTTCAAAGTCGGTTGAAGTGTCGGTTTTCTGTCGGTTTCTACTGAATTGCTGTTACCGCTTAGTCAGTTCAAGTCTCTGTCTGTGGTACTGTGAGTACTAGATAAGTTTTTTTGTTCTGTTTCTGTGTGGAACTTGTAAATTGTGGATCGGTTCGGCTGAACCGATCAGTTTGAGGGGAAAAAAGTTTGTGCTTACTTTAGAGTGTGGTAACCGGTCCGTATCGGTTCTAAAAAGAAAAAAAAAATGTAATTACGTTTTTTTCCAAGACCCGTGACACAGTCAGGAACCAATAGGGGAGTCTTGCCTGGCACATTGCCGAAAAAGGGTAAGTTTTTAGATAGGATTGGCCATGTCTGAGAAACCCAAGAAAAAAAAAACAGGCCTACTGGGTTTCAACACTGCAGTGTGTGTGGAGAAGTCTTTGCCAAGGCTGATCCCCACACCACCTGTGTTTATTGTCTGGGGTTTGACCACCTCGATTCAGACTGCCAAATTTGCAAGAATTTTCCCAACTCTACCCTGGAAAAGAGATTAGGTAGACTGAGGGAAAAGGGAGGCAGAGAAGTCCGCTGACCTGGATGGCCAGCCCAGTTCGGTTCCGACCGAACCAGAAGGAGTGCCCTCTGACCAGGGCGGTACTTCTTTGGGCAAAAGGAGAGCCAATTCTGAGGAGTCGGTTCCGGTAATAAGAAAGAGAAAAGATAAATCGGTTTGGACCCAGAAATTCATACTCCAACGATGAGATAGCCAAGGCGATAATGATTGTGTAATCGCTTAGTTTGGTTCCGACTGAACCGGCACCATCTGGCAGGGGCTCTGTTTGGTCAGTTTCCCCAGTTCCAGATTATACTTTGGAAGAATTTTATGAACCGGAGGAGGAGGGGGGAAGAGTATGAGGATGATTATGGTGATTATGAAAGTCTGGATCTGCCTATTGACCCGGACATCTCCCCAGACAGACCTTCAGGTGTTTGCCCTCCTAGGCTTTCTGAGTCCCCTTCACACTATGTTTTACAAAAAAGTGGCTGAGACCCTCCAGCTTCCTGTGGAGGAGGCTGTAGAGGATCAGGAAGAGCGTGATTATGTTGAGATGATGGACATCCCAGAGTCCAGGAGACAGACTGTTCCCCTCCACAAATCCTTTAGGAAACAGACACATAAAATTCTTAAGTCTCCTAATTCTATACCTCCTGTGGACAGACGAATGGACAAGAGGTACACTCTCTCAGGCTTAGACACAGAGTTCCTTTTCGGCAATGCAGCCATGTTGGGGTCGTGCAGGCTGCTGCCTGTGATAAAGGCAATATTCCTTGGCATCACCCCAGATAAGGACTCCAGGAAGATTGATGCCATGGAAAGAAACAATACATGGCAGCATCTTTGGGACTCAGGCAGGCTAACTATATGGCCTATACAGCCAGATACCAGAAGTCCAGGTGAAACACTGTGCTGGCTCTGGCTAAGCAGGCCCCTGACCAGCTTGCCAAGGAGTTGGAGCAGGTGGCTGCAGATGGGATTGAGGCATCGAAAGTACAGTTTCATGCTGCTGTAGACTGTAATGATGTATCATCAAGAGTCATGGTTACATCTGTGGCTCTTCGGAGGATGGCTTGGCTTGGATGTACTAGCGTCTCACAGGATACCCAGGCTAACGCCATGGATTTTCCTGTAATTGGCAATTCTCTGTTTGTTTGGGGAGCAGACAGAGAACTACTTGAAAAAGATGGATGAGTACAGGACCACTTACAGGAGTGCTCAGGCCAAAGAAAGGCAAGCAACTCCTCAAAGGCAGTAGTCCAGGGGCAGGCCTTTCCAAAGGCCTTTTTACCAAGCTCAGGCCTCCTCTTCTTCCTTTTCACAGAGGGGGTTCTTTAGAGGGAGAGGCAGAAGGGGAATGAGCAGGCCTGCATCCACCCCTCAGCCTAAAGCCCCTGCCAAGCAGACACCCTGATGGGTCTGCCCGGGCCGATTCTCCCATACCAGTAGGGGGCAGGCTGGCTTACTTTGTCCAGGACTGGAAGTCTCTTACATCAGACAAGTGGGTCCTGGAAGTAGTAAGCCAGGGACTGGTTCTCTGCTTCAAAAATTTCCAAGATGAGAACCAGATCCTTTCCACCTGCAAATCTCTAAGACCCTTGCCCTAGAGGCAGAGGTTTCTTCCCTCCTAGCTCTCAGAGCTATAGAGAGTTCCCAACTTACACAAGGGCAAAGGATTATACTCCAAGTACTTCCTAACCCCGAAAAAGACAGGAGAATGGCGGCCCATCCTGGACCTAAGATATCTGAACAAACACCTTTTGAAGCCAAAGTTCAAAATGGTAACTCTGGGAATTATCCTCCCTCTCTAAGGCCAGGGGACTGGCTAGCCTCCCTGGACCTTAAAGGTGCCTACTTTCACATTCCCATTAGGTGCTCCCACAGAAAGTACCTCAGGTTCGAGTTGCCCTCAGGCCACTATCGGTTCAGAGCAATGCCCATTGGCCTAACATCAGCCCCAAGGGTTTTCACAAAGTGCCTGGCAGTAGTTGTTGCTTTCCTAAGAAGAAAAAAGATCTCCATCTTCCCATACTTGGACATCTGGCTCATAATAGGTCAGTCTCCAGACTAAGTCAAGTCACATCTGCAAGTGACCCAACAAGTGCTCACTTCCTTGGGATTCCTTCTCAACCTTCCGAAGTCAGTTCTCGAACCAGTACAACTCTTCACCTTCATAGGTGCAGAACTGGATACAGTAAAGGCAAGAGCCTTCCTTCCCCTGGAAAGGGCAAGGAACCTTATGGAACTGACCTCTTCATTCACCCTTCAGGTGTCTCGACCAGCAAGGCATTTCCTTCAGCTTCTGGGCCACATGGCAGCTTCCACAGCAGTAGTCCAAGGGGCAAGATTCCAGATGAGGGACATTCAGTTCCGCTTAAGAGCCTTCTGGTCCCAAAGAAAGGATTCCCTTACCAAACTAATCCCAGTGACTCAAACCCTGATCCAAGCCTTGCAGTGGTGGCAGGATCAGGACAATTTGAGACAAGGGGTTCCATTTGTCACACAGTCTCATTCAGTGATACCACAGATGCTTCCCTGCTGGGCTTGGGAGCCCATTTGGGGGATCTTGCCACCCAAGGACTGTGGTCACCTTGGGAATCTCTGCTTCACATCAGTCTCTTGGAACTCAGAGCAGTGTTTCTGGCACTGCAAGCTTTTTCCAAATCTGTACAGAACAAGGTGGTCCAGGACAGACACCACCACCACCATATGGTACATCAACGAGCAAGGAGGCACTCAGTCTGCGGTCTTGTGCACAGAAGTAATGAAGTTGTGGTCCCTGGCCTATTCCCTGCAAACTTCTCTGATAGCAGTTCGCCTCCCAGGGAAGGACAATGTCCTTGCAGATGCAATGAGCAGAATATCCCAGGGCCATCACGAATGGGCCCTAGATTCTCTAGTTTTGAAAGTGATTTTCTTGAGATGGGGCACACCAGAGAGATCTTTTTGCAGCCCCAATCACCAACTTCCTCTCTTTGTTGCAGACCCCCAGTCTTGGGCTCAGTCCCCTGGATGCTCTGATTCTGAACTGGGAAGGAAAATTTTGTACGCTTCCCCTTCCCTCTCCTGTTCAAAGTGTTAGTCAAGATAAGGTCACAACCATGCAAAGTGATTCTGATTGCTCCAGACTGGGCCAGGCGCCATGGTATCCCTTGTGGCTGTCCCTAGCAGTCCACCTTCCCCTGCCTTTTCCCAGGAATTACAACCTGTTGACATCCTCTCGGGGGAGGATTTGGTATCCAAATCTTCAGTCTCTCAAGGCATGGCTCTTGAAGAGTTAGAGTTTGCAGATCTGCATCTTTCCCAAGGGGTTCTGGATATCCTTAAGGCTTCTCGAAAGCCTTCCACCAGGAAGATTTACAACTCCAAATGGAAAAGATTCAGCATTTGGTGTTCTAAGAAGAATATTTCTCCAGACTCTGCTGAATTGCCTACGGTTCTGGACTATATGGTCCATCTTAGTGGCCTAGGCCTCAGACCAGCTACCCTTAAAGTACACTTGGCAGCTATTTCTGCTTTCTTGTCAGTAGGCAAGCCTTCCTCTCTATCATCCCATCCTGTATTTTGTAAGATTTTCAAGGGATTGCTTCACACCAATCCCCCCTTTAGGGATCCTGCTCCTGCTTGGGACCTTAATGTTTGCATTGCTCAGCTTATGCAACCTCCCTTTGAGCCTTTATCCTCAGCAGAGCTTAAGTACTTGACTTGGAAAACTGTGTTTTTGGTAGCTATTACTTCTGCCAGGCGTATCAGTGAATTGCAGGCCCTGTCAGTGGAATCTGATTTCATCTCTTTCCATAGAGATAAAGTGGTCCTTAGAACTAACAAAGTTCTTACCTAAAGTGGTTTTGGATTTCCACCTCAACCAGTCTGTATCTCTCCCTGTTTTCTTCACTGACCATTCCTCCTCTGGAGAGGAGGCTACACAGCTTGGACATTAAAAGAGCCCTTAGCTACTACATAGAGCGTACCAAGGGTCACAGGTTTGAATCGCTCCAGTTGTTCCTTATGTATGGAGAAGTTGGTAAGGGCAAACCTGCCACTAAGAGATCTATTGCCAGGTGGATTGTTTCTTGTATACAATTCTGCTATGAAAAACTGGGTAGAACTCCACCCTCATGCCTGAGGGCTCATTCCACTAGAGGTACAGCTGCTTCCCTGGCTACTGCCAGGGATCTTCCTCTCTTAGAAATTTGTCAAGCAGCCACTTGGAAAACAGTCCATACTTTCACCAAGCATTACTCTCTGGATATCCAGGCTAGGAGTGATGCTTGGTTTGGCACAGCAGTACTTCAGAGCCTGTTTCCAAAGTAGGTTCTGTCCCTCCTCCATGGAGGTACTGCTTGGTAGTCTGCATATGTCAGAATACAGCAAGACTTCATGTTGTTTGAAGAAAAAATTACTCACCTTAGTAATGTTGTTTCTTCTAATGGAGTCTTGCTATATTCTGACCTCCCACCCCGCCTACCTCTCAGAACCTAGATTTTGGGATGTGGGTGGGCAGGAGCAGTGTTGACGCCCTAGGGGTGTCTTTTTTTTTCACCCTCTTTTGGTTTGGGTGAGAGATTGTGTTTTGGATGCGTTTTGTTTTTGGGTTTCCTGACTAGAGTCTTCCTTTTGAAACCAAAAACTTTTTATATAGATATATTTGCCAGTTGGCTAGTAAGAATTTTTACAGTTTCCACACAGAACATCTAGTGAGTCTTTGCTTGTAAAGATCTGACTGCTGCAGTTTAAACAGCAGACAGGGGCTTCAACCGAGCTCGTAGTGGACATTCCATGCTGGCCATGGAAAGTTTGGCTCTTTGTTCTCCGGGGCAGTTGAAAGGCAGGACCTAACTGCATATGTCCGAATACAGCAAGACTCCATTAGAAGAAACAACATTACTAAGATGAGTAATTTTTTCTTACTGTCCTTAGTTATCACTCTCCAGGCAGTGAAGGCTCCCTCTGGGGTCTGTGGCACTTTGGAGCTATCTATGGGGTCCTTATACTCTACAAGGGCCATGAAAGTGTGGGCAAGCAGATTAGCATGTCGACCCACCACCACCGGGTTTTGTAAACCTTCCACCTTGGAAGTGCTCCCTCTACAGTGTCCTTATTGGTACCCAGGGGGATGTCCAGGATAAGCATAGCATTTTGGGGGTCAGTCTCCTGCCCAGTACACCACCCCACCAACTAGTGTACAGCCACTTCTGTCTGGGTATCCATTTATTTTTAACAGTGATTCGTAAATGTGGCTACAAGGGGATGCTAATCCCAGCGGTAGTCTCCAAAATGGAACCCCCAGGTGGTGCTATCCCAAGAGCTATTACCTCTGCCTGTTTGGCTACTGACAGGTTGAGGGGCCTAGGTTCTATGACAGGTGCATCCACCCAGAGGTCAGGGTTAGTAGTGGTTAAACTAGCTTGGGTACAGCCCTCTGGGACACTGTGACCCCCCGTTGTTCCCATTTGTGGCCCGCATAATACATGGAGATTACTTTCCCAATACCCCATACAGTATATGCACACTTTTTACACATAGAGATACCACTTACCCTTGAGACTGATTCTGCATCCTGTCTCTGAGGACTCCCTGTAAAACAAGGTTAGGCAACATACACAGCAACTTGCAATACTGTTCTAGATGCAGTAACACCACAGTCAGTATATAGTATAACAAGAAGTCTGGTTCATTCAGGGGACAGTAACACGAGTTGGGGGGGGGTAATTAGGTTGATTGGTTTAGATAAGTTCAAATCACAGTACTGTGCACATATATTTAGGGTCCCAAATGCCACTCTCTGGGTACCCAGGATTGGGGGCTAGCCAGGTCCATTGCCGAGGTTGGCCGCCTGTTGCAGCTGGATGGGGCTCTGTGAAAAAATACATGCACAAACCAGCTTCCAGCTTCAGCTCACGACTACGCAGAACCAGGGAAGAGGTATCGCAATCCCCTACAAATACTAGGCACATTTATATGTAAAGAAATTACTATACCAGGCAGCTGCTTCTCTATCGCGTTCGCAAATACTGCAAAACCCGAGAACACACGGAGCAACAGAATCTCTGATGGGCCGATCGCACTTCTGCAAATCTTCAGTCTTCTATGGGCAAGCCTGGATCTGCACACTTATTCCTTTTTCTCCTCAAACTCTGATTCAGTCCAATGAGCACTCGCTAACGGCTACAGGCCGACTTCAGGACCTTATGAATGCTTCCCGCGTGAACTGTACACCGCAGCAGAACAGAGAGCCTCACCCCTCAGTCAACTCCGCATCTGGCCTCCAAGGACAGTTCAGGCATTTCTTAGAGGCTCCACCCAGGTTTGGTTGGTGGATTAAACTGTCAATCACTGCAGGGCTCCCTCTGTTGGTGCAAAAAGGCGCCAAGGTCCAAACTACAGCTCCCAGAAGCACCTGCCATACATTCCCTCTTTAACAGGCTCCAGGTGAGAGTCAAGTTCTGGTTGGCTCAGGCAGTCTCCATTTTAGGACTCCCCTTGTCCAATTGGCCCAGATTAGCAGTTCAGGTCCAGAATGGAGGAGCAACACACACAGAGTCCCAGCTGCAATACAGGTAGGTTAGACAAACTGCAATTTTACAAATGCTCTAAATGATTTCAGGAAAACAGTTGCATCTTTCAGATGGGCTCCCTCTGTGCTCTTAGCGACTGCAGAAATGGAGCGATCAGACGGCAGTTCAGGGCGGGATTCGAGCAGTAACTACACAGTCCGTCCCCCTCCCCCATTCAAGCAAATTTAGCCTCGAGCAGGCAGCTCTTAGAGACAGTACCAGAGGCTGTAAAGCACTTCTGCAGATAAACAGCTTAAATGCCGAATACCATTCAGGCAGGGAGCACTTAGCCAGCTCCTAGGAGACTTTTGGGAACCCCCATTTGCAGGGGGGTTACATTCATTTAACATCATTAAAAGACTTTGTGGGCTTTAAAATACTCTGAGAATAGACAAAGAGCTTTAATGAGCCTTTAAGCCCCTCCTACAATCTGAGAGGGACAGCCCCTCTTCTTATAAAAATAGGAATTAAAGGGCGCCGTTTCTCCTATAGCTGTGCATTCTCCAGACTCCTGGATTTGAGGAAGGCCTGGCACAGGGTATTTTGAGGAACATGTAACAACTGATTCACCTACACAGAGGTAATACATACCCTTTTTAATTTGTACAAAGGAAAAAATGTGTACAAGAATTACCAAACAAAGGGGTTTTAACTGACATTTAAAAAGTACAATGCAGGTGAATAAGTAATTGTTTTAATGGTCTTAAGCAGTTGAATGTAGTTTTATAATTATTTGATAAAGCATTAAAGACAAAACAACAGCATGAATCTGCAGGGAACTGCACTTTTATATTTCTTGCACTTCAGTACTGGCTCCTTGTTAGTCCCTCTTATTTTGTGTTTATAGTTCTGAGGGAGTTGCTGAACGCAGGGGTAGCTGAAATGTTTATTTATTGAATACAATCAGAATTAATACTTTTGAGTCAGAGACTCCTTTACAAAGGCTCCACGTCATAGAAAACAATACAGAGCACACAGTGTACAGACATCACAGTATAAATAGCGGTGTGGGAACTATCACACCTTACAAATGATGCATGGTATAGTACAACAGGTGGATGTGGTACGGGTAATTACAACAGTCCTAGACAATGCAATACAGTGGCAGAATACAATAAATACAGTAACTACAGGGGCAATCATACAGTACAGTAGTTGTTATAGAGAAGTAGTGTCAGCTAGTTTGAGGCTTGGGTAAGACCAAACCAGGGACAGGCACTTTAAAGCATGATGAAGTGGGTCCATTGTCTTGGCATTTTTTGGTCATGGGTAGGTCAGGTACAGTCACAGGTGGAGTCACGCAAGATATTGCTATGGGAGAAGGGATTTGAACAGTCCCAGGGTAGAAGCCAGGAGGACTGGTATGGGCAGTGAGTTCAGCCAATTGGGGTGGTTATCAAACTTATTGGCCCCATGGAGGTTTTACAGTGGGAACCTGGTAAGCGATTTCTCAGTGTGACGGTGTGTGTGTATCTGTTGCTGTTTGGGGCGCATCACAAGAGTAGGGGCGTGAGCCAGTTGCGATTTTCTTGGCAAGGAGACGGGTCTGGTACTAGACGCATCATTGCAATTAAGCCAGTTTGTACTGGTATACAGCGTACAGGTGTGCGTAAGCTGGTCACATCCTGTGGCCTGTCTGGAGGCTTATTCAGGGAAACCTGATTTTGTTGAGGGAGGTGTTGGCAGCACCATAGAAGGTAATCCTGTAATTGGTGAGTGACAGGATGGAGGAGGAGATGACTAGCTGTAGGGCTTCAGTGGGGGAGACTGTGCTTGTAGTGGTGGAGCAGACCAATGCGCACATTTACAGCCATATTAAGTCGGCGGATATGTTCACGGTAGGTTAGCATTCTACGTGAGTGTAGGGTAACCCCTAAATATTTAAAGGTGGAAACTTGTTCCATGGTCTCATTATGGGAGTTATGGATGAGCAGGGGGTGGTTACTGAACTTGTTTTGGGCATGGGCAAACAGCATGGACTTTTTTTTTTTTTTATAGTTTAGAACAAGCCTATGGTCAGCAAACCAGGATTCAGCCTCATTAAACGACCCCTGGAGGGCTGCTTGGAGGGTGGCAGGGTTGGTGTGGGTGCTGAATAAAACCGCATGATCTGCGTATAGAAGGAGACTCCAAGAACAGGCCTTGGGCAGGAGTTAAGGAATAGAGTGAAAGTAGGGGCCAAGGATTGACCCTTGGGGACCCCCAGATGTAACTCTGAGAGGGGAAGATAAGGCATGCCCTAGTCTGAGACTCTGGGTTCTGTCAGACAGGTAGTTTGAGAATCAAGAGGTGGTATCCTGTGAGAAACCTATTTGGGTTAGTGGAGTTAAGAGAAGTAAGTGGTGGATGGTGTCAAATGCTTTGGAAAGATCTATGAAGACAGCACCAGCAATCTGGCCTGCATCCAGGGTTGCATTGATAGTGTTGGTATATTCCAAAAGCTTGGTTGTGGTGCTATGGTTTTTTTGGAAACCATGCTGTTCGGGGCAGAGGAGATAGTGTTGCGCAAAGTAATCTATGACTTGGGTGGCAACTATCTTTTCAAGAACCTTGGGGGGGGGGGAGAGAGAGACAGTAGAATTGAGATGGGCCAATAATTACTAGGCAGGGTTCAGTCACCACTCTTCAGGAGAGGAGTGATGAGGGCAGTTTTCCACATGGAGGGGGAATTGACCCAGGGCAAGGGAGCGGTTTAGAAGGGCATTGAGGGGGTAGAGTACTTCGGGAAGAGTGAGCCTTAGTATTTTAAGATCAAGATTGTCACTGCTGAACCAGCATTTGCTGAGTGCCTTTAACGGGGCAGCGCAGCATCACACTGGGAGATGACCTTGAAGTGGAAAGGGGGTACTTGGGTGGGTGTCGGTGTTATGGTGGGGTGGGTGCAAAAAAGTTGGCAGGGAGCACACCTCTGAGGTCCGAGAACGAGGAGTTCAGAGCATTTGCTATTGTGTCTGGGTCAGTGGAGATACCACCATTTACCAGTATCTCGGAGGGGGGCATTAGAGATTTTGCCACTAAGATCTTTGAGGGAGTCCTAGAAATTGGGCCCCTTCCCCCAGGGGCAGTGAGGACTGCTCTGTAGTATTCTGCCTTTGCCTGTCGGACCTGCCTGGTGCAGCGGTTTCTGGCCTCACAGTAGCGTTGCCTATCAGCGGGCCTCCCAGTCTCCAAGGCTATGTGTCACAGATCGTCTCGGTGGCCCATGAGGTCCAGAAGGGACTGGGACATCCAAGGGGTGTCAGCACCTTTAATGATTTATTTGCAGAAGGGTGCAGAAAGGTCACAGGCGGAATTGAAGGAATTAACAAAGTACTCCAGGGCTGAATCAATATCAGGTGAGGCAGTAACGGGAGACTAGTCCCAGCTGATGAGGTGGTATTTCAAGGACTGTAGCTTGCCTGGCCTGAGTTTTCACTGAAAGCTAACTTTAGGAGGGGCCTTTGTAGCTGGGTAAGACTAGCGCCCAGTACTGGGTGAGTGGTCACCAGCACGCCAGGTAGCACGGAGACCTGGGTGAATTTGTGAGGGCGATTTAGTAAGAATTAGGTCGATGAGGGTCAAGGTACCCGTTTTCGGGTTGTCGGGTGGTAGTGAGCACAACTTGAGATAGACTGAGGGTAGCTGCAGCATCCCTATACAGTGCGGCAGTGTCCACTAACCAATGTATGTAAAAATCACCCAGGGAGCCGGCCCGGTGGCGCTGAGGGTTGAGGCGCTGGACACCACACCTTGCGTCACGCCGGCCACCCGGGTTCGGAATGGACTCGGGCCATCGGGGTCGGCAGGGGGGAAGGAGGATCGAGCGTCCCAATGGATGCTCTCCTCCTTCGGGAGAGGACCAGGGTGTTTAATACAATTCGACAGAGAGCCAGTGGAAGCACCAATTGAATAACAACAGCTGCTTCTCAGGGCAGGAAGCCGGGAGGGGAGGACGCCATCGGCACTTGGCAGGTGCGGGAAGGGTTCTGCCTGAGCCGAGCGCCCTCGGGATGAGAGGGGAGGGACAGAAAACCGAAAACAACCTCGCACTCTGGATGACGGCAGCCCGCCACCCAGACGACACAACACGGCAGACCCCGCTGTGTAAGGTGCTAAGGAGGCAGGTAGGAACACCTGAGACACTCTAGGGCAGACTCAGTGGGGAGTCTGGAGGGCATTGAGACAGCCCGAAGGAGGGAGTGCAGGGGCGCCCAGGAGGATAAAGAATAAAAAAAAAAAAAAAAATCACCCAGGGCAATAATGTCTGCCTTATCCGGATGTTGCTGGAGTGTAAGAACTGACTGGAATGCAATTTTTTTTTTTTTTTTTTAATTTCTGGGCAGGATGTAGATAGAGGAGATGAAGGGAGGTGCCCTGGAAGGAGCAACATTAACTTGGAGGGAGAGGACCTGGGCACTATTTAAGTTCAGTGACAGCCATTTGCTTCTACACAGACTGCAACTCCTTATGTTTTCTTTTCTTTGCAGTCTTTTACTGCTTCCCAACAGTGCCTAATTACTTTTTATGTTTAATTTTAGAGTCTGAGGGAAAGAACAGCCCCCTTTTTTTTTTTTTTTTTTTTTAGAAGCAGCTGCACAGTAAGGCCCTGTCCACACTACACCACTTACAGTCTGTAACGGTTCCAAACCGTTACGGACCGGAACCGTTAGTGTGTCCACACTGCCGGCAAACAGTCTCGATAATGGTTTGGAACCGTTACAGCCCATCCACATTTGTGGGTGCCCTGTAAGGTTACAGCTGCACCCTATCCCACAATGCAGTTCGTGCTGCACTGGGGGAATACTGGAGCTACACTCTTACGCGTCCACACTATGGCTGGTAACGTTACAGGGGCACAACCATTTTCGTAACTGTTGTTCAAACCACTCTTACAAGTGGTTTCAACAACGTTACGAAAAATGCCTTCTGTAACGTTACAGATGTAAACGCAAACCGCTGTGTACCTGGTTTGAGCCCCTCTGTAACGTTACAGAGGCATAGTGTGGACAGGGCCTTACATGGGGTGGCAAACTGAAAGTTACAAAGACATGCCACCCTGTTTTAAACTGTGCTTCTGTTGTTGAGCAAATTAAGCCTTTCTGGCTCAATGCAACAAATACTGGGAGCAGCATTTCAATCAGATGTCACTAGCTCTCAACAAACCAAAAGAAGAAAAAATAAATAAATCTTATGTTCCCCCTTTTCCTCTCTCTAGCACAATGGGCATATTTTCCACATTTAAATGCTACAGCAGTATCATTTTCTACTGGAGCTGTATAATACTTTGCACAAACATTTTAACTGTCATTATTTGCCCACAGCCATGAAAAGGAAGACTTATGGGTCCAGGAAATATCTTAGATTTGATTTTTGTAAACTCTGATATGGGGGTTTTCAAAAAGGAGATATGTCCATCAAACTTAGGGGATCATAGTGTCATAACCTGTAAAGTAATACTAACAGAAGGAAAAAAGCCAATTAAATCCCCTCTCCGTGGGATAATGAAGCAAAATTATAGACATTATAGCTCACAAGCTCTGTCAACTAAAATACAAAACTGTTGTTTATATGGTCTAGTCGCCCAAACATAGATATAGTAGCAGAAGAATTTACTGTGACCCTTTTGAAAGCATGTGACAAATGTGCTCCACTCAGGGAAACAAAAATTATACCACCTCGTCAATTGCCTTTGGTTGACAAATTCCATAAAAAAAAAAAAAAAACTACTTAAGGAGAAGGATAGGCTGTGGAGAAATGGAAATTACGTACCTAGCGTAATTCTTTATCTTCACCATTCATTACTGCTGGTGTAAGCTGGAAGCACGCGCCCACTACAGGAGTTTTTATTTATTTTTTTTGAGGGAGGAGTCGGCTCCGATGGCGCTGCCCACGAGAGCGACGCACTGTGTGGTGTCGTGCGCGCCGCTAAGCACAGACTCCTCCTCCTCCCTCCATCCCAGTTCTGTAAGGTGAAGTAAAAATAATTAGAAGAATAAGAGCGAGGCAAGAGAGCCAAGGATAGATGAAGGAAAGGAAACAAACTGAAAAGGAAAAAGCGAAAGAGGACAGGAAAGAGAAGAACCCTACCCTAAGGGACCACAGGGTCTCCTTCCTTGGGCAGCTCTGAAGGAGGAACAGATGAGGCAAAGGAAGAAAAGAGGGAAGAAGAAGAAGAAGAAGAAGAAGGAGGAGAAGGAGAAGAGAGGATATTGGGAGGAGGGAAAAATACTGCCAGAAATCCTGAGTGAAATTGGCTTGAAGCTTATTAGCTCGGATCTTAAGCAAGGATCCCTTCAGACAAAACTGGTTTGGATGGTTCAATGAACCTTCTACACAGCTTGAAACAGAGGCAGATTTCCTATACCTCCCACTATCCTATTACCCATCACCCAAGCTAAGAGCTCACAGAATGCCAAGGCAAACTCTGTTTTGGAGAGGGAGAGCCCCCAACTAGGTAAAGGGGGAAAAAGACCCCACTAGCACACAGATGTGTTAGTACTTTGGGGGGGGGGGCAACCTCTTTGCCAAGATGGACAGAGAAGGAGCTCCCTCTGACTCTCTGGATAAGGCAGGGGCCAATTGGACCAGACCACCAGTTCTAGATGGTAATTTTCGAATTGGGCTAGAACAGGCATTAACTAGCCCCGGTATGGCATTCCAGGTAAATCCAGGGACACCAGCCAAGTCCGAAGACCGAGGGTTAGAGGACTGTCCCAGAGACTAACCCTGTTGTCCAGAGATTGAGCTAATCTGGCCCGAAGGTAAAGTCCCCGAAGGCAATACCTCCAGGAAATCAGAAAGAGCCCTTTAGATGAAAAGGACAAAGCTTCACCCGCTGCTCTCCTGCTCAAATCCTTCATGTTTCTAAAGAACAGAAGGTTCCAAGAACCAGAGATTGAGTCCCTCGGGAGGAGGAGGAGAGATGCCCAAGAATGAGGCCCATGAGGGGAAGGTAGGATTTCAGAATGAATGGTGAAGATACAAGAGAAGATTAAGAATTATGGTAGGTACGTGATTTCCATATCTTCACTTGTCAGTCTTCACCATTCATTATTGCTGCTGAGTACTAAGCCCCCCCCTTCGAGGGGGCCTTAAATTTAGCCCTGAAGGAACAGATCCCCAGCATCCTGCTGGTGGAAAGCAGGAGGGAGACCCTGGCCAATAGACTGGGGAAGTCTAAGGTTGCTGAGGGTGAGGGGTGTCCCCGTGGCCGGAAGGATGGAGGATGCCCCTGCAGAGTCCTTGCTCTGGGAAAACAGATGGGTCCCCGGAAAGCAGAGAGGAAGTCACCCTCACACCGGCAATGGGTGACAGTCTGGACAGACTAAGCCATGCTGCCCACCTTATGCAGATCGCTGTCCCTGCCAGTCTGGAAGCCACCTCATTGACGTCATAAGACACCCTTGCCTGGTGCCTTGCAAACTCCAGACGCTGTGCAGAGAGGGCAGTGGCTTGCCTGGACTGCCGCGTATCTGACATAGATGCCAGAACCTGCGACAGCATCTACCACAGATGCCTGTTGTAGGCAGTGTGGTGTGCGTGTTGTGAACCTATACACATCAACCCATGAGTTGAAGAGACTGCATTCCCATCGGTCAAACTCAGCAGAATCCAGATCCAGGGTCTATCGTGTGCCAGGCACTGAGGCCCAGAAGGAGTATCTAGGGACGTCAAGCTCGAAGGCTGGTGAGGTGGGGAACCTAGAGACTCATGGGGGGCACAATACCATCTCCTGCAGTCTGCCGGGGCTGGAGAAGGGGCAGCTGGAGACTGCCAGGTGCAGATAGATGCCTCCTGGAAGGGGATTGGTCAGGAAGGCACCACAAGGTGGCGAGCACTGAATTCACTGAGGAATGCATGCATCTGCCACCACTATTGTCCCCAAAATGAAGGAGATGCAAAGCCTGGGACCAGCCTCTAAAGGAACTGCTGATATTCAGTGAAATCGGTATCTGAGGATAGGCGGACAGAAGGTTCCTCTTCCTCAGAAGAGGAAGAAGAGAGGAAGTGGAGCTCGATTTGGTAAGAGGACTCCTGGGGGGACAGGCGGAAGACATGTTCGGCCCATGGCCCTGACATATGAAGGAAGGCTGCCGCAGTAGCTCTGAAAGTCTCCCAAGTTAAGGGCCCGTGGGACCCACATGGCCTTGGGGTGGCTGCAGAGGGATGGGTGAAGGGCACCTAGGGCACATGCCCAGCCTCTGCCAGGGCTCTGAGATCCAGGGAGTGACACCACCAAGAATGGGGACCCTGATACCAGACCGGGTTGTGAGGAGGTAACTTGGGAAGGCAAACTCCAGAAGAGCTCAGAAGGAGAATCTCAGTACTGCCACTAGAAGGCGCTCTAGTGACCTTGAGGGAAAGATGGGGCTCAGCACTGCGACTCCTCCCCACACCCCGTAGGGCAGTGGGAATGCGTCGTCACTCCTCACCCCGACCTCTCAACCCCTCTGACTCTGAAGCAGCCCTCTTCCTCAACACCAGCATAGGAGCTTCCTGCTCTGTGGGCCTCCAGAGGGAGGTCACAGTAGTAGGGCTGTCTATCCCTTTCTGAGGAGCCTCAGCAGCACCAGGAATGGCAGCTGCATGGGCCCTCTCAGAAGAGGGTATCCTCTCCCAAATCCCAGAGCTGTCGCCCCTAGGGGATCCCAGGCCACCCCTAGCCATGGGACCCCCATGGCAAACCCACTCTGGGGACTCGGGAAGAGGAACACTGGGACGCCTGACACCATGGCCTACAGAGAGTTCCGAATCTGAAGATTCAGGCTGCCAGTCCGGGTCCACCTCTGAGTCATGCTCCCCCCGAAGAGGAGTCGAGCAGAGTGACCTCCAAAGTGGCAACCACAGAAAACTCTCCAACAGCGGCACCAGCAACGGCACAGACAGAGGCCGCGACGTTGCCAGTGGCACTGCTCGAGTCCTCGGCCCTGGGATGAAGGAGCGGCGTCAAGAAACTCTGCATCAAAAAAGGCCTAATGGCACGGTAAACTTCTGGAACTTACACAGCAGGTGCAGCCTCGACAGCAGGAGAAACAGAACTGGGATGGAGGAGGAGTCTGCGGCGCCTGACTGCCGCCCCTCACCACACAGTGTTAGTATGCGGCGCCATTGGCGCTGACTCCTCCCTCCAAAAAAAAAAAAAAACTCCCATAGCGGGTGCGCATTTCTGGCTTGTACCCAACAGTAATGAATGGTGAAACTTGACAAAGGAAGATCTGTAAACAAAACATTAGATAAGGAGGTTTGGGAAAAGTTTTAAAAAGAATGAGAAATATACTGAAGGGGCAGATTTATAGACAGAGAAAAAAAGACCCAAAGCATTATTGGAATTTAATAAAAGCCCTGCAAAGGTTCAAGGCACATTTAGTTGTTTTATTTAGTTGTTTTAGTTGTTTTAACCAGGTATAGCACACTAAGCTGAAAGCTTTCACAGAGAGTGACCTGGGAGCACAGGAGGTTGTGACTTGCTCAGGGTAACACAGTATGCAAGTGGAAGCTGTGGGATTCAAACCTTATCTGGTCTGCTGGATGTCACCAAATTTGCAGCTCAGAGCCTTAGACCACTGCGCTATACTGCCTCCATAAATTATGCAGAAAATGGGAAAAGTGTTCCACAAGAAAGGGCTGCGGAAATTCTAAATAGTTATTTCAACTACTGAATCTTTGAGGTCTGTAAATAAAAAGAAACAGTATCCCAGGTTCTAGGTTAAAAAAAAAATCAATAAAAAGGGGAGATGTCTTAGTAGCAGTAAACAGACTTAAAAAAACCAAAACAAAGCATGTGACCTTGATAATATTGAGGTCCGCTTTTTTGAAAGATGCGGCAACTGAGATTGCTCGGCCCCTAGCAGATTTGCTTAATCTGAGCGTAACCCGGGGGATCTTTCCTAGCAAGTGGAAACGGACCAAGATCATTCCTATTTTTAAAGGGAGTGATGCCTCCGATGCAATCCACTATAGACCTCCTATTGCCTTGCTGTCTATAGTATCAAAGATCCTAGAACACCTTGTCCGCTCTCAGCTGATTGAATATTTGGAAAAGTATGGAAGGTACCTGTACAGTTTGGCTTCAGGAAGGGGGCAGTCCACGGAGACCACTCTCAGAACTTTCTCAACCAGCTCGCCTCCCCTTTAAGCAACTGTTGGGACATGGACACGATCTTCATGGACTTGTCCAAAGCTTTCAGTTTAGTAAATCATAACCTGTTAGATTGCCTTGAAGAAATTGGAGTAAAGAAAGAACCTTTGAGATGGTGGTTCTTATACCGAAGACTGTTTACAACTAGTTACAGTGGTGGGGGGGGTAGTAAATCAGCTTTAGCCCCCATAACACACTGAGTCAAGGCTGGTTTCCAGGTGCAACCTGGGGAAAGGGAATGGGGATGTACAATACACAACACAGAACAGTTCACAGTTAACAAAAAAGAGCAATCGGAGAACAAAATTTAAAAGGTAATAAGTGGAAAATGAGTAATTAAAATCTGGCATTTGAGATGCCTACGCCTGGGTAGGAGGCAAACACAAGGGAAACAGTCAGGTACGGGAAAAACAGGAGCAAGGAGGAAGAAGTTTTAGCTGGAATCTGAGGGAGCCAAGGAGGCGGTGTGAAGCAAAGGGAGGGAGTTGGTTCCAGAATGACAGATGAAAATGAAGTACAAAGAATTGCTTCAACTACTGATACTCCAAGTAAGCCATAGCATACTAAGTTAAGTATCAGGGGGTAGCAAACAATCTGTCCAGCATTGCTCTGCCGTCTCTAGTCCATTGCATTTAAATTCTTTTGTTTGGCTTAGCAGGCTTTTTCTTTTCTCATTCAGCTTTGTTTTGGGGGGAGGTGACAGTCGACCGTGGACTTTGAAGCTGAAGGTCTCAATTGGGTCCACATGGTCCACCTGCATAGTGATTGGCTATGCCATCTGGTAGGAGGTGTGGCAAGTCTGGGGTGGCGCGATTAAATGCCCCAGCAAAGTTAGAAGCCATACTATTAGTTCAGTCATACTGGAAGTGAGATAAGCAGTAGAAGAAGTGAAGAGCAGCAGACAGAAGAACAGACTCAAGAGCTGGCTAAAAGAATGAAGACTTCATGTGGAGTGGCAAGTGGAGTGACTCTGCCTACCTGTGGGGGGGAGAGAGAAGAAATGTCTGCCATGGCTCTGGACTCATGGTGCAGTCAGTGATGTTTACCAGTGGGCAGCGAGCACCACATTAGCAGCGCAGACAGACAACAGGTCTAGTGTGGGAGTCATCTGATTGGAGCCTGGAACCTTGGACTTCAGTCATTGGGGGGGCAGGCATAAACAACAGTGGGGAAGGGGAAGCAGTGTGGCAGGTTGGTGTACAAATCTGAAATGCCTGGCTACACCCCTGGATAGGTAAGAGGGAAGGGACCCAAACCACTATTTAGATATCAGTCAGGCACAGTGGTTCTGGCAACGAAAGGGCAGAGGAAGAATGGACAAAAAGGAACAGAGTGAGCAATGAGAAGTACAAGAGGGAGAGTTTGTAACAAAGCAGCAGAAGAAGTTGCAGATGGTATGTCCAGTCTGGCCAGGGAGGCGGAGGGGTTGGTACCACAGACCTTGTCTGCGCAGTCAAAGAATGGGAGCGCCATTTTGGTGACAAGCTCAAGGCATTCCTGCAGAGACTGTCTTTATTGTGATATAAGGCACCAAATTTATGCAGGAGCTTGACCTGGATGCCATCAGTGTGAGCAAAGAAGTCAAGTTTTCTGTCCAGCCACACACCAGGGTATTTGAAGGAATGAACCACTTCGAGTGCCATCCAAGATGGAGAAAATAGGCAGAGTTGGGAGTCTGACCAATTTTCGACTGGTGCCAGAAGGTCATGGATGCAGTTTGTTTGTGTTGGCCTAGAGCTGGTTTGATTGGAACCAGTGCAGGACATAGTGGAAGTCTTGCTGGAGCACATCTTCTAGGGTTGTAGTGGAGGTGTGGATGACTGTCATCTACATACATGAGAATGTGTTATTTGGTACAAACCATGGGAAGATTAAGGAAGACTGAGAACAGGATGGGCCCCAGACTGAAGTCCTGTGGGACCCCTGCCTGGAAGGGAAGTGGAGGGTATAGGGTGCTATCAACCTGTACCGACTGCAGATGGCCAGAGGTAAGAACAGAGCCAGTCAACTGCAGTAGCTGATAGGCCAGCAGAACACAGCATATCTTGGAGGAGTAGGTTGGACACGGAGTCAAATGCCTTGGCCAGATCAATGAAAATGGCAGCTGTGCTGTGCCCCCTGATCCATCTCTGAGAAGACTGAATCAGTTACACACAGCAGAAGAAGCGATGGAATGATGCTTCCAGAAGTCGGACTAGAACGGGGAGAGGAAATCGGTGGAATATAGGAAATCATAGTCTAGTGTAGACGAGCTTCTCCTGAAGCTTAGCAAAGGAAAGGAGGAAGGAGTTTTTCAGTCTCCATTTGCAACTGGGGGTGGGGGTACAAGATAGCAGACAGTACAGCAGTGAATGTAATCATTCATCGGTGAACAAAAGCAGCAAAAACTGTTGCTGTTATAAAACAGAAGTAGGCATAGTGCAAAACAGAAGTTAAAATAGGAAGTAATTCCCAGAACAAGTTAGTCAGTGGCAGTAAATGGACAATAATACAGTGACATGGAAGCATCAATCTGGGTGGGCAGAGGACAACTATTATGGGAGTATGGAGTCCTGAAGTGTTACTTGAATATAACCTTGGTAGATGTAAAGCTAGGTAAGATATTTACTAAGTAAGCCACTCCACAGGTGAGGTGGTCTGTACTGGATGGAGGTTTGCCCAGCATTCTGAATACATTGTGGGATTTAAAATCTGTTAGCCACTGCAGATTTGTGGGGGTAGCAGCTAAAAAAGCATGGACTGCAGGCTTAGTTTGCAATTGCACTGTATCGTGTATTGGTGTTTATCCTTCCCTTCTTGCATCATTTTGCCATTTTTGCTGCTCGTATCAATTACATTTAATTATTTTTGTACTTGCTCAAGCACCCAGGTCTTGACTAAAAAACAGGCTGTGTCAGCCTGGTGCACCCACCCGGTCGTCATAAAAATAAGACGAATACATAAATCAATAAACCACATAAATTATCAGCCAGAGAATTTGCTCTCTGTTTACAGTAGCTACTAAGAGGGAAGCATGAAGTTATGCCTCACATATAGTAAAGCCCAACCTAGTTGGTTTTACAGTATATCATGCAGAGGTGGGTGGAAAGGACACAGTAAGGGAACTCTTTTGCTTGTGGCAACATTTAACTGGATTAATGTAATTACCTCAGAGCTTCTGGTAGATTCTTTTTTTTTTTTTTGTTAAAAGACTGCCTGACCTGCGTTCCTTTTATGAATTTTCAAGAATATGTCTCAAATTTAATGAGATCTAGTCATACTAACATACTAAAGCTAGCAGAATAGGGCTGACAGTCTCTCGTGTCTGCTCGGTAGCCAGCCCTATCGGGCGATCGCCTGTCCCTGTGAGGTCAATCTTGGCTTCAGTACCCCCATGCATCTGTCCCACCCCCTCTTGAAGTCCTCCACAGTGATTTGCTAGACTAGACTCCCGGGCAATGCATTCCATGGCTCCACCAACCTCTCTGTGAAGTAATGCCTTATACGTTCACCCTCCCTATAGGTTCCTCCCTCCAGTTTCCATTCATGCCCTCTAGTTGTGCCCCTTTGCTTTAGCCTGAACATTTCTTTGGCTCTACCCCTGTTAATCCCTTTCACATATTTGAAAACCTCCATCATGTCCCCCCTATCTCTCCTGTCCTCCAGTGAACATATCCCAAGGGCTTCCAGCCTCTCCTCATAGGTCCTATCACCCATGCCCTGGGTCACCCCTGGTTGCTCCTCTGGACCCTCTCCAACAGTACTATGTCTTTCTTAAGGTGCAGCCTCCAGAACTGCACACAATACTCAAGATGCGGCCTAACCAAGGCATTGTACAGAGGTAGGATCACCTCACTCCTCCTGGACGTTATTCCCTGTGCTATGCATCCCAGTATCTTGTTTACCTTTGCCGGCGTTCTTCTGCAGTTCTCACTGTTCATTTCGGTGTCTGCCACCACCCCGAGGTCCCTTTCACTGGAAGTGGCTTGCAGTGGGACCCCTCCCGAGGTATAAACATGCCCTGGGTTTCTGACCCCAGATGCAACACCTCACACTTCTCCAGATTAAACCTCAGCCCCACCTCCTTGACCAACCCTCCAGGGTATCCAGATCCTTCTGGACTGCCACCTTGCTTCCTCCCGTTGTCCAATACTCCCAGCTTAGAGTCATCCATTGAAGAGGCTCGTCCTACTCCTAACTTCTGTCCCTATATCAGAGACATAGGCTTTGAACAGGGTGGCCCCAGTACTGAACCCTGGGACATCCCACTGACTACCTTCCTAGGGGAGGAGACAATCCAAGCAATTCAAGTCAAATACATTTTTTGTTTGGGAATGATGGAAAGGAAAATGGATTTTAAAAAGCTGGCACGAAAAATAATGGCACATCTTTGGACACCTTGTGTCACCCTGCTGTTCTAATCAATCTTAAGCAAACTTCTGGGGTCCTGGGATCCTTAGGACATTAAAAAGAACTTTATGTTGGTGCCCACCACGGTACCACCCCTCCCAAAGAACAAAAACTGGGAGCTCTCCCTATATGTTTAAACTCAAATGCCCAAACCTGAAAACATCTTGCTCAGAAAAAGGTTTACTGCCCATCATTGAGCAAAAGTCAAGACTACAACAGGAAAGGAACTGTGGGGATGGGGGTGGGTGGGGAGGAGAGGAGACTTTCTTACGGTTCTTCTGCCACTCAGGGTACTCAAGTAAGTAAAAGAAAGAGGAGGAGCAAATTTAGGGGAATTCCTTCCAGTTCTCCATTTTCTACCCAATGAGCATATGTTTGTTACAAGCTTTTACAAAAAAGTCTTAGAAATTGTTTACATGCCAGTAATGTACATGGCAAGTGCTCTCAGGGGAATTCCTTTCAGTTCATTTCTTTGCCCTACTAAGCACTATATCTTCATTATCACAGCTTACAGAAAGCTTTCTTAGTCATTTACATGCTGGTAATTTAGATCGTAAGCACACTTAGTAGCACAGCTAATGGACTGAGCAGACTATCCACAGTCCACAAAACTGCACAAGATGTAAACATTTAAAAAAAGAAACTCTTACCATTAAAATGCATTTACAGAAAACCTAGCAGACTTGAATTTGCACCCAGTAAGGATCCAGGTGCCTCCCACTTTCTGGACCACCAGTGCCCATCTGGACATTCCTCAGGCAGGGGTGTGTAGCCAGGAATTTTATGTAACTCACACTCACAGAAGTTGTCTGCTTTTAGTTGCAACGTTTAGGATACATTGCAATAAGCCTCTGTACTGTACCAAGGTATCTAGCCTTATAGAAGTTCAGTCACACCAGCACTAATGCATACATACTTGGGTCACTCACAAATCACTGCCTTAAGTTTACCACCCACACATCTTGCAAAGATCATTCACAGACTCACAGTAAAGCATCCAAGGAAGCAAAAAAACAGTTCATGTATATCGGGCTCGGTTTCTGTTTGTTGCACTGGCCTGAGGTTGGTGTTGCCCCTGGATTTTCCTGATTTTACTTTACTTAGCAAAGTACACAGAGTATGCCTGCTGACACCCATGTCCTCAGGTCCCTAGATCCTACTTTTGATACCACCAGTACTTCCACCATCACAGTCATCCAGTTTATCTCAGCTCAGGGATAAGGGTGAGGCCCTTCTGTCAGCTGTGGAAGGTAGCTTCATTTGGCACAACTGTGACTGGCGGTTCTTGAGAGGGGCGCTAGAGCCACCCAAGGTACTGGGTTGGATTTCTCTTGTTCTCCACAGAAAACTTCATCCACCTTCCATGCATTGCAGGATGCCTCCAGTGCCACTCCTGTAGATGACACCCAGCAGCATGTGGTCTCCAAGGTCAGTAGTGCTGCCTGACTCTGTACAAGTGGAGATGCTGCTGAAACATACATCTTTGCTCTCTCCCAGAGTCTAAATAAGGTACCTGTCCTTCTGGTCACCAATACTATGTTCCAGGAGCAAGGGGTTGGGCTTGCAGCATAAATCCATGTCCCTGAGTAAGTGTAATGTGCTACTGTTGACACCACTGTGATTGGTATTTTATGCTTAATGACTGATCCAAATCCACAGAGTAGGCAAAATACCCTGCTCCCCCCACCTTTGCATTAAACTATCATAGAAAACCTAGGATATATAGTACTGCAGCACTGTACAGTGGAGGGAGGGATGTCACTATATGAAGGCATACCATAGTACCTTCTCCCAGTATGCGTTCTGCCAATGCTCGCTACCATGAGCAATGGTATACAATTTGTTGGTCCCATGTACTCTAATAAGTGTAGTTCAGGTGTCCAAATGATTCCCCGCCCATATTTCTTTTGGCATGATGAATAGTAGTCTATTCCTGACAAATTTTTTTTTTTGCATAGTTAAAGATCCATCCTCCTCAATTTAGATAATTTTCTTAGCATTCATACAGGAATGCTGACCAACTGCTGAAGTTAACATATTTGTACAGTCTCCGTTTTCCACTATGCATTCCCAGCAGCATAGGCTCCTTGTGGCAGGTTGGGGGTAACCACCTCATGAGTGGGTATCCTGTCATGACTACATGCACAAGAGATCCACAAACGACTGTGCAGCACTGCCTGGGAGGGTCAAGGAGTGGTTACACCTGATGCACAGCACAGAAGGAGGCCAGGATAAGGTAACAGCTGGAAATCACTGAACATCATTAGCAGATTGGCTGGCACACTCTGTTCCTGCATCGGGAGCCCTCCTCCTACATATGATGTGAACTCTAAAGGGGTGGGGGGGATGCCATACCTCAAAGGCTGTTCCATGGAAGCATGCCATGGAGGTGAGTGATGTTGAACTAGATGGTTGCTTGATTGGGGCTGAGCATGAAGGCCGATATTTCTTAAAAGGAAGACCACTGGTGAGTGCACAGCTGATCTCATTTGACAATATGACAGAATTAAATTGCATGCCATTTTTGACAGGACTAGTTGGACTATTTCAAATCCAGCAGCAGAAGGGAAACTAACAATCTGAAGTTCTTACAAATCTTACACTCCTCCCTAAGCAGTTTATGATTTTTGATGAAGTTTCGTCTCATTTTTTTAAAGACATTCAAATCCTACTAACCAACAGGCAACAGAAATTGGACAAACAAATACTATCACATATAATGTAAAATAAGTTTTTTGCCACTGTCAAAAATTATTTAGGATTAAGATCATACAAACTAAAAAAAAAAAAAAAAAAAAAGTAGCTTAATGACTTGCAAAACTGCCAGAAAAGGTACGTAAACTGCAGATTTTTATTTTGCAAACCTAGAAAGTTGAAAAGAAAAAAAAGGGGGAGCTCCAACAGCATCTTTTAATATAAAAACTAATCATGCACAGAGTATTTCAAAGCAGTTTCAAAAGCAACATGTTTGATACTGTTAGTATGTCGACAAGTGAAGTGACCTTTTGGCCTTAGTATGTCTCTACAACATTAGGATGGGGTTTACTGACAGTAAGGAAACTTAAGGGCTCCAGGGTCATCTTATTTTCAAAACCTCTATACTGCTAGCTCCAAGTTGGCAGTGCAGCCTGAATGTTAGAACAACAAGCTGTGAATGAGCCTGGGACATCCAGCTGACTATGGTTTGTTTCCCTCAACATCTGCTTTCATACTGTGGGACTCAGAGCAAGTAATGTAACCTCTCCAGTGCTCCATGGTTACCCGATAAAACATGCCTTGAGCCTAGTGGGCCTTATCCACTACCAAAGAATAAAAAGAAAAACAAAGTGCTATGAAAGTTATGTACCATAACTTTGGTCTTCTAGTAAAGGCAGCAACACCAATAACCAGCCTAGTTCTACCAGTAATCAGAATAAGGTTACTTTTTTAGAAGGGGGGGGGGGGAAACTCACTCAGCCTCCAGATAATTCTCTAGTACAGGGGCAATCCCCAAAACAAGCAAACAAAAGGGTACAAAATGAAATTAAGCTGCAGGAATGGCAAAAAATGTACAAAGACATCAGCCCCCATCAAGACGACACAACTTGTGTCTGGACAGAAGGAAGCAAGGCAGGGAGGTAGATCAGACCTTACGCTCAGTAACCACTTCAATTCTCTTCTTCTGCTTGAGGATGAGGGGGGTGATGTAGCCACGATAGGGTGGTTAGAGATGGAAAGGGAGTGGGGGCAGGAGGCGGGGGCTGGATAGCAGGAGGAAAGGGAACCTGGAATGATGTGGAAAATGGGGGGAGCAGTGAATCAGAGTGGGGGGCAGGGGGAAGAGGGAGGAAAGTGCAAGGAGAAGGACCTGAAGTACAAGGAGGATACAGTAAAGGGAGCTGAGGGTTTAGGCCAGGGGAGCACAACAAGCAAGGAGGGACTAAACGGAGATGGGAAGGAAGGAAGGGAGGACGAGCCAGGCTAGTTTAGCGGATGGGGGAGAAGGACCAGTCATGAGCAGTGAGGGGGGAGTTAGCGAGGTACAGAAGAATACTCGGGAGGAGGAAGGCATAGGATCGGAGGGGTGGCCAGGGTAAATAAGGAGGGGTGGCATGTGACACCCAGATAGGGGAGGAACAAGGAGCCGGCTGGGTGGAGGGGCCAGTAGAAGCATGAGGGACATGGAAGCAGGGGAACAGAGGAAAGAGGCCCGGTCAGGTGCTCCTGTTGGGGATTCTATGATCAGGGGTATCAAATGGGATAGGAGGAGAAGCCTGGCCAGTTGGAACAAAATGGCTTCCCTGGATTAACGGTTGCACAGGGCCAAGCAGAGGTATATCAGCTGGCAAGGATTGTGGGGTTCCCCAGACATACTGGTCCACCTGGGTACAAATGACGATGAGGGAAATAGCGAGCTAGAGATACAGGCAAGATTCAGGGAGCTTGCCAGGGTCTGTCATGACATAGGATGCAGAGTTTCCTCAGAAATCCTGCCGGTGCCAAGGGCTAGTGGGGAACACAAAAGGAAGGTTAGGGAGATAAACCAGTGGCTCAGGGAGTGGCGTGAGGCCAGAGGGTATGGGTTGATGGGGGATTGGGGGGAGACATGGGAGGATAAGGAGTTGTATGCTAGAGATAGGCTCCATCTCAATTTGGAGGGGAAGGGAATCCTTAAGTTGAAAATAGAGGGGTTCATTGATGAAAAGTGGGGTTTAAACTTGTGAAGGGGGGAGGGATGGGAGAAAAGGCTGTCGAGGGGGTGCCGATAAAGGAGGGACTCTGTCTCCACCCCCCTGGGGAGCTGGAGGAATGCGGGAAAAGGTTGACTGGAAAAGTGCAGACCAGGGGAAAACAGAATCCCCATGGGAACATAGACCTAGGAGGGGTAGAAGGCTGCACAAAGACGGAGGTAACTGACTTCAGGGGGGCGGATTTTAAGGAAATGGGAAGGATCCTTAAGGAGCATTTGGATGGGACTGGGTCAGACATGGACGCTGATAGTAGGTGGGAAATCATCAGGAGAGGGGTGCAGGATGTTACCAGCACCTGTGCAAGAGTAAGACGAAAATGCTGTAGGGCCTGAAAACCCTGCTGGTGGACCAAGGAGGTCCAGGAGGTGGTGTAGGGAAAGAAGGCAGCCTGTAGGCAATTCAAGTGCTCAAGGAGTGAAAGGAATCGAGGGGAGTATGAGCTGATGGCTAGAAGGGCCACTAGGGTGGTGAGGGCGGCTAAGGCAAGGAAGGAGCAGAACCTGACCAGGGAAATTAGGAGAGGGAACAAGGGGTTCTTTAGATACATTGGGGAAAAATGAAGGGTGAGGGAGCAGATTAGTAGGATTAAAATGGGGAGAGATGGGCACAAGACCGGGAGCAGGCTGAGGTACTAAATGAGTACTTCACCTCAGTTTTCCTACAAGGAAAATGGGGTGCTGCATCATACATGGAGGAGACAGTGATACTGAGGAGGGGACCCCACCGATTGAAGTGGTCTGGGTAGAGGGGAGGCATCACTGGCAGAAGTGGGGGAAGGGAAAGTAAGGAGAAGGTATGGAAGTGGAAATCACAGCAGAGAGAGTGAGGAAGCCCCAAGTCCTCAAGACGGAGAAGGCACCGGGCGGATAAATTACATCCCAGAGTGCTGAAGGAACTTATGGATGTCCTGGCAAAACTTTTCACCATCTCTCTGAGGACAGGGTGGGTGCCCCAGGACTGGAAGGTATGCATATAGTGCCTATCCACAAAGGGGATCAAGGAGGTGGCAGGGAACTACAGGTCTGTCAGCCTGACCCGGTGGTGGGCAAGGTGATGGAGGGCATTGTCAAGGAGAGGCTGGGGGGACCTGGAAAAGTCAGGGTTCCTGGACGATGACAGCATGGATTCGTCCGGTGAAATCGTGTCAGACAAACCTTGTGGAGTTCTATGACTGGGTGAAAGTGCCTTTGACCTGGGTAGACCAGTGGACGTCCTCTTTCTAGACTTCAGCAAGGCATTTGACTCTGTTCCTCATGTGGGCCTGTTGGGTAAGCTGGGAGAAATGGGGGTGGGGAACCAGATGATCAGATGGATAGGCAATTGGCTCCAGGACTGGACCCAGAGGGTTGTAGTTGGCGGGATAGTCTCATCCCCAAGGAGGGTCTTTAGTGGGGTCCCACAGGGATCAGTCCTTGGGCCCCTCCTGTTCAACGCCTACGTCTCTGACATAAGGACAGGTATCAGGCGTGAGATGAGTCTCTTTGCGGATGACTCAAAACTGGGGGCGGTGGTGGATGGAGGGTGGCCTACAGGGGACCTGGAGGCTCTGGAAAGATGGTCTAGAAAGTGGAAGCTGAGGTTCAGTGCAGGAAATGCAAGGACTGCACCTGGGGCCTGAACCTGGGCCAAGTGTACACCCTGGGGGCAAATGCTACAAGTCTCGATGGCTGAGAGGGACCTGGGGTGGTGGTGGATGTCAAGATGAACAACTTGGAGACTTGTAGGAGGGCAGCAGCCAAGGCCAACAGGATGCTGGGATGCATCGCTAGGGGATCACCTCCAGAAGGAGGGAAGTGATACTCCCTGTATAACTCTTGGTGAGGCCGCACCTTGAGTACTGCGTGCAGTTTGGAGAGCCACACTTAGAGGGACATTAAACTCCTGGAGAGGGTCCAGAGGAGGCAGCCAAAATGATTTGGGGCTTGGGGACAGGACCTATGAGGAGGGGCTCGAAGAGCTAAATATTACACATTGGAAGAGAGAAGGGACTGGGGGGACATGATGAGGTCTTCAGGTACATGAAGGGGTAAATAGGGAAGGAACAGTTGGGGTGCTTCGAAGGAAGGAGGAGGGGGCCACTAGAGGGCATGGGTGGAAGCTGGAGGAAGATTCAGGGGAGAAAGGAGGAGGTGCTACTTCACTGAGAGGGTGGTGGAGCCATGGAATGTGCTGCCTAGGGGGCTGGTGGAGGCAGAGACAGTGGAGGGGTTCAAGAGGGGATGGGACAGGTACAGGGGAAGGGTTCTGGAAGCAAAATCCAATGCAGCAAGAATATCCAGAACTGGGAAGGGAGAAGCCAGAGAAGGCGAGGGGGGCAGCAAGGTCAGCTCCCAGGGTGGGGGACTGACCAAACGAGCAGATGCGAAAGACCATTAGGCCTATTCTGTTGGCATTTTAATATGTTTATATGTTAGTAACTTGAGGACCAAGGACAGATAATCAAAGTCTCAGACATTGTACTTAACACCAGCACGGATCTCTGTATTGTCCAGAGGAGACTCTCTTGTGTCTGACACCCTCATACTGACAAATTTCTGACGCAAAGGGGATCTCCAGAAAACATTCAGAAGGATCAGGTTAAGAAAATTCTATGTTAACAGAAAAATTTAGGTTGGCCTTCATCAAACACTGCATTGATCTTTCAAACAAGTTCTGACATGGATCAAACTACTGTCACTGGCATTAATTCAGTCTCTAACAGTGCTACTCCCTTAGCAATTGGCTTTTTGAGGTATACTTCACCAGAGTCTGTGCTAGTAAAACCAGAGCACAAAATGCTATTACTGCAGGAAAAGAGGTCACAGACCAACCTCAAACATCCCAACTGAAGTTACCTTCCAGGTGGGACCCAGAATGGGCTTTGGACAACTTTGGTCTAGAGCATACTGAACCAGAACTGATGGACTTTAAAGGAAAAACTACATGCAAAAATTACAAAACACATGCTGTACAATATGTTTTTGTTTTTCTGATGGTCCCCAGTATTCTGTTACATGTGTCTGACAGTTTTATTTTACTTTTCCCTGCAAGTTTTATGGCCCCTGAGGTAGCTATGCAGGCTTCTTTAATGCCTTTGATCTGCTGGAATTTTCCTAGAAGGCCTCTGAGAATTATGTAAATGAGACCCTAGTCTTTCAAATGTGTATTGGCTTTATTATCACCCAGTGACAGCCCTTTACAAAGAAAATTACCACACATCCAGAATAATAACAGTTGGCACTTAGAAAATCCGACTTCGACTGGGGGAAGAGCAAACACTTTTTCAAAGCGGTTAACTTTCACAGGCAGTTGCAGTTAAATGTTGTGACTAGATTATAACTAGGATCCTGGGCTCTTTGTTCGAATGCTAGATCTCATTCACATCCTTCCCAGAGGTATTCTGGGAAAATTTCAACAAATCAAAGGCAATAAATGAGCTTGCATGGCTGCTCCCAGGGCTGTAAAACTTGCAGAGAAAAGTGGGGAAAAAAACAAACAAAAAAAAAAACCCATCTTGTTACAAACACAGGTAATAGAATACTAGGAAGCATCAGAGAAACAAAAACACAGTGCACATGTCCTTTTTATAATTTTTGTATGTAGTTTTCCTTTAGGAGGCACTATAGCACAGTGGTTTGAGGCTCTGAGCTGGGTTTGAATCTCTACTCCCACCTGCATACTGTGTGACCCGAGCAAGTCACAACTTCCTTATGCTATGCTCCCAAGTTGCACCTGTAAATGAGCTTTCAACTTAGTGGGTCTCTCCTGGTAAAAGG
Source organism: Neoceratodus forsteri (assembly GCA_016271365.2). Taxonomy (NCBI): domain Eukaryota; kingdom Metazoa; phylum Chordata; order Ceratodontiformes; family Ceratodontidae; genus Neoceratodus; species Neoceratodus forsteri. The sequence continues at coordinate 1,562,571,666 of CM028130.1, read as the reverse complement.
TTAAAAACAAAAGACACCATGGTGGCTGTTTAAACCACCTTAGAAACATAGAAGTTGTCAACAGAAAAGGACCACCAAGCCCATCCAGTCTGTGTTCTACCTTTGTTCTGTGACATCTTCACCACTAGCAATCAATACATTTAAAAGTTTGGTACAAAATGAAGTGGATATAATTTTGGCCAATGAACTACATGGCAATCACAAGAACTTGAGCCAGGAGGTAGCGGGCAAATAATGGCCATGAATTATTGACATATCTCATCCACATATTTGGGACTGTCTAGTACAGTATGCCCTGCAAGCGCATTGGTCCACACAGGGGACCAATGGGCTTACAGCCCATACTGTTGTAACCCCCCTGCAAATGGGGGTTCCCAAAAGACTTCCAGGAGCTTGCTTGAATGCTCCAAGCCTGAATGGTGTTTGGCGTTTCAGCCATTTATCAGTGAGTGTTTTAGAACTCTGGTACTGTCTCTTTAAGAGCTGTCTGCTTGCAGACATAATTAGTTTGTATGGGGGACTGTGTGTTTCTTTGATTGAGTACCACTCAAGCTGCTGCCAATTCACCCCATTTTGCAGTCACTAGGAGTGCAAAGGAACCTGTCTGAAAGATGTAACTGATTGCCAGAAATCATTTACAGTAATAATAAAATTACAGTTTGTCTAACCTGCTTTCTTTGCAGTCAGAACTGTCTGCCTAGTTCCCCATTCTGGTTTTGAACTGCTGAACTGGACCAATCAGTGTGGGTAAACTAGCTCTAAAATGATGCCTTGGACGAATCAGAACTTGGGACTCATAATCTGAGCCAGCCACAAGAGGATTGTATGGGCAGTGACTCTGGGAGATGTAGTTTAGACTTGAGTGCCTTTTGGACCAACAGCAGCAGTCTATTGTGAGTGACAGCCAATCCAGTCAAGAACTGGGAGGAACTCAAAGGAAGTGCCAGTTTTTGTCTGTTGGGAGTTTCAGTTTGAGATCTGAAAGTGAAGGGAAAAACCCTGTGCTCCTTCAGTGCACAGTTTCAGTCAAAAAACGTGTGCAAGGCCCAGATTCGGTCTACAACTTGTGTAACTGCTTGTTAGGACTGAATCCATCCTGTGAAAAGAATCAAAGGATCTCTGAAGAGTAGAAACCAGGCTCACCCTGTAGAAGACTGAAGAAATTGTTGAATTACACTCGGTCTGTCAGGAACTGAATCTGCTGTGTGTTCTCCTGGTTATTGTGCAGTAATTGCGATTGGGATACAGATGCAGCCTGCCTGGTATAGTGCTTTCTTTTTTTTTTACCATATAAATGTGTGAGGAGTCTCTTGGAGATCAAAAGTAGCCCTGCTGACATTGAAGGACCATATCTTCTTTGGAGGTCGTGAGTACTAATTCGGGGTCGCTCCCTGTTGAATTGCCACATTAAATCCAAATGGAATTACTGTACTGCTGACTGTTTAATTTTCCTTTTCTCTGTGTGAAAGGGCCCCTACCAGCTGCCACGGTTTGGACTAGCCACTAGGGCTTGGGTACCCAGGGACAGTAACTGATAGGGATAGGCCTGTGCACAGAGCCATAAATGATTATTAGAGTGATAAGCTAATTAACCTGATTTCCCCTGTCCTTGTTATATCCCCTAAATAAATCAGAGCTGCTTGTTTCAGCAAAGTTGTACTGCCTGAGGTATTTGTCTATGTTAAAGTACTGTACTGTGATTGTTGCACTGTATCTCATTTCACAGGAGGTCCCAGTGCCGGAACCAGTCCTGGGGTAAGTGTATACTGTGAAGGTAATTCTGATATATTGTGTGGGCCACTAGTGGGAAGAAAGGGGTTGCAGTGTCCCAGAGGGCTGTGACCAAGTTAGTTTAACTATTGCAAACCCTGACCTCTGGGTGGAGGCACCGCCATTGGATCCAGGCCCCTCAACCTGTTAGTGGCAAATCAGGCAGGGGTAGTAGCCCTGGGATAGCGCCATCTAGGGGTTACATCTTGGAGGCTCACCGCTGGGATTGTGTGTCCTCTAGTGGCCATATTTACGAACCACTGTTAAGAAAAAATGGGTACCCGACAGAAGTGGCTGTGCACCGGCTGGTGGAGTGGTGTACTGGGGAGGAGATCGACCCCAAAATGCTATGCTTATCCTGGACATCCCCTGGGTATCAATCACGGACACTGTGCAGGGAGTACTTTCCAAGGTGGAAGGTTTACAAAACCCTGTGGTGGTGGGTCGGCATGCTAATCTGCTCACCCACACTTTCCTGGCCCTAGTAGAGTTTAAGGATCCCATAGATAGCTCCAAAGTGCCACAGACCATTACCCCAGAGGGAGCCCTCACTGCTTGGAGAGTGATAACTAAGGACAGTAAAGACCCGGGGGGGAATCAGCCCCCACCACTATCTGAAACTTTTGAGGAGAAATTTGCTGAATGGTTGCTGGGAGAGGGAAAACTGTGGAGGACTTGAAGAAACTATCTTGCCACCTGGGGTGTTCCTCCCCAACACCCTCTCCTGCTCCAGTGCCCGTAATGGTGGCTGAACCAATGCAGACTCCTATTTCTGCACCTGCCATTAGTCACGACTCTACCAAGGTTGAGGATCTTCTCTGGCACCCTCCCACCCCCAAGGGGAGGACTGGGAGACCTGGATAAACTATGTTGCCCCCAAGTGCGAATGGCAATGATGCTCGGAAGGCGAAGCGAAGAGGGTTAGTGAGAGCTCCCTCCGCCCTGCCTGGCTACCATCCGTGCTAAACGGGCCAGTAACCCTGAAGCGACTGCACAGGCCTATCTTGAGGCCTTGGAGAATGTGTATGGAGCCCAGATTCTGATGAAGGACCTATGGTGGAGAGTAAGAAATGCACAACAGTACCAAGGAGTTGTTGTCTGTGTATGTCTCTCGGCTGAAAAATTGTTGCAAGAATGCCTCAGAAAGGGTAGTTTGCCAGCGATTGAACTGGACCGAACCAGACTGGACAGAATCCTTAAGTCTGCCCCCTTCTCAGAACTGCTGTTGCTTCCAGTACGCCTAATCGACTGGAATCCCACCCTCCTATGATGAGTTAATGAGAGAAATTCGAGGAGTTGAGAAAAGCGACCTCAGGAGGTACCTGCACCAACAGCTGTGCTACGACCCGAGTGACTGAGGGTGACCCATCAAGTGAAGTTCAGGGGCAGAGGTTGACAGTCAATGAGTGCTCTGACAAGGAAAAGATATGCCACAATGGGGCGAACTGTTGAGAGAGATCCGAATTCAAAAACAGTCCCTTTATGAAGGCCACGCCTGCAAGTACGGCCTGACCTATATCCGACTGCATCTGCTATGGGGGTGGTACCACCATGTATCTCCTGCTGATAACAGCTCCAAACTCAATTCCTTGACCATGGAAGTGGAGAAACTGACGAGATGTTCCAAATGCTTATCACGCCAGAGACAGAGATGGCACCCAGGTTTCCAGTTAGTAATACCCGCCTGGCTCCCAGTGTGGCGCCTCGGCCAGCTCAAACTCCAGAAAGTATGTTTTGCTATAATTGTGGAAAGATGGGCAATGAAGCGGGAATGCCAGTCCCAAAAAGACACTGACAAAGTTGCATATAGGCTACAAGGAGGCTTCGAGAAGAAATCAGTGGTTAAGAGTGCCACTCATGATCCCAGTGAGGGCACCAAAAATGCTAATTCCGTCCTTTTGTGGCAAGGTCAGTTGCAGGCCCCACTACCACCTCTCAGACTGGTCCAGAATAGTGGGTCCCTCCATGGAAGACCACTGTAAAGGTGAATGGAGTGTCTACAAGAGCTGTATTGAACAGTGGCCCCAAGTGACAATTATGGTCCAGGATTGGTATCCAGAAGCATTTGTCAGGCCGTACCCTTACAACCATTAGAAGGACAGCATGTATAGGGGGTTAAGTGAGAAGGCCCTATTCCGGGTATATCCGAATTTGGCTCTGTTTCCCCACCTCCGTGGCTGGAGTGGCGAACAAGTAGAGACCTAGCCTTAGTGTGTCCCCACACTGGACTGTATGATGGTGTCCCTTTGTTGATTGGAACAATGCTCATATGTTGGGAAGGCTGGCACAGTTGTGTTATGAAAAACAGGGGTCAAAGACTATGCAGAGCTTTAAGAGTTCCGGCTTTAATTAAGAAGGCCTATGAGGCACAGAGATGCTGAAAAACAAGAACCAGAGAGACCGGTCGAATTGTATGGAAGAAGGATCTGAGTCTCTCTGATCCTGGCGCCAAATGCCCAGTGTACCTTACAAGGAGAGGTCCGTATCAGAAAGGATGTTAAGAATAAAATATTAATGTTGGATGCACCAGGCGATGGAAAATTGCCAGAGGGACTACTGGGTCAAACCTAGTATTTTGCCTGCTAGAGCCCATGCTTATGCCAGAAGGGTAATGGTCAAGTTCATAATGTGTCTGAAGAGACATTCGAGTAAACAGAGGTTGCATCCTGGCTAATATGCATTGTGCAGACACTGCAGTGCTACCCAGCAGCAAGAGTTCAAGGAAGAATGACAGAGTAGCATCCAGACTTGTTTGATTCCAGCGACTCCCGCTGCCAGCTGAATGGAAAGTAAGGATCAGTGAGAAGCTTGCCCAGAGAGCCAGGTGTTTTCTTTAAAGGAATGGGATGTAGGATGCGTGCAAGGAGCTGAGCACAATATCCAGCTGCATGACGAAAGACCATTTTCGTGAGAGAGGTCTCGGCCGCCTGGCACCCTGCAACATAGATGATGTGAGGCCCGGCATCTACCCAAGAGATGTTAGCTGCTGGTGTAATACAAGAATCCAGAAGCCCTTATGCTTCCCCATTGTAGGTAGTGAGGAAAAGAATGGAACAGTAAGGATGTGTGTGGATTACTCGCCTTAAACGCGGACTATCCCTGATCAGTACACAATGCCCCGCATTCAGGATGCTTTGGACTGCCTAAGCGGAGCAAGTGGTTCTCTGTGCTGGATCTCCAGCAGTGGGTACTACAGATCCCGATGGCCCCAGAGGATGAGGAAGACTGCCTTTATCTGTCCGCTTGGCTTCTATGAATTCATACGAGATGCCTCAAAAGTTTCGGTGCCCCTGACACTTTCAGCGATTGATGGGCGTGCAGTGGGGACATGAACTTACTAGAGTGCCTGGTATACCTAGATGATGTTATTGTGTTTGGCAGCTCACTGGAGGAACATGAAAGCAGATTATTTAAGGTATTGGACCGACTGGAGGACTTTGACTTAAACTGTCCATTGATAAGTGTCAATTCTTTCAAACATCAGTAAAGTATGTGGGACACATAGTATCCACCGAGGAATAGAGACCAACCCAAGTAAAGTTGAGGCCTTGACCACCTGGCCACAGCCCAAAAATCTAAAGAACTGCAAAGATTCCTGGGATTCTGTGAATATTATACGGCGCGTCATCAAGGACTATTCAAGAGTGATCCGCCCTTTACTTAACCTTACTCAAGGGTATCCCCAACCCACAAAAAATACCAAAGTCAGCGTCCTCAAGACTGAAAGAGTGTATTTTCATCCAAGTGAAGTATTTGGGGCCGCTGGACTCCTGGTGGAGACTGCTTTTCATGAGATCATATATCAACACCCATGCTCCAGTGCTGGCCTATGCCGATCCAAGAAAACCTTTCGTCCTGCACACTGATGCTAGCTTGCAAGGGTTGGGGGCTGTGTACTGTACCAAGAGCACGAGAATGGCCTGAGACCAGTGGCCTTTGCCAGTAGAAGCCTGACCCCATCCGAAAAGAACTATCCTGTACATAAGTTAGAGTTCTAGCTTTGAAGTGGGCTATTGTTGACCAATTCCATGAGTACTTGTATGGGGCTAAAATACTAGTAAAAACTGACAATAATCCTTTGACCTATGTGCAGACCTCAGCTAAGTTGGATGCCACTGGCCATAGGTGGCTTTCTGCATTATCTACATATGACTATGCTCGAATACCGAGCAGGTCTGAACCACATAGATGCTGATGCTCTCTCCCGGAGGCCTGTTCCCCAGAATGATTGGGTCCGATTGGCAGAACCTGACATTCGGGACTCTCGGAAGTTTGACAGGGAGGAACAAATGTCCACAGACGCCAGTGGACTGCATGGTTGGATTGCTTGGGAGCCTCTGAGAATTGCATACCTGCTGCTTATTGCCACTTTTCTGCAATAGACATTTGGTGCACTGCCTCAGCTGGACAATGACAGTATTCAAGGGCTCAATCCCGCGATCCCATGATCAAAGTAGCTTTAGAAGCCCTCTATGCAGGAAAGATGTGTCCAAATTAGCTCCACTGATTTGAGAACCGTACTGTTATACAAAGAAGGTCCTAAGTTGAAACTGATCAATAAACTGTTATACAGAGAAACAGTGACAGAGGGGACAAGTAGACAAACACAACTAGTGCTGCCCACTGCCTTTCGAGACTCAGTACTGAGGTCCTTGCACAAACACATGGGGCACCTTGGTATAGACAGAACACTTGACTTGGTGAGATCCAGATTCTATTGGCCTAAAGATGGGGGCTGATGTGGAGCAACACATTCGAACTTGTAGTCGCTGCTTACAGAGGAAAGCTTTGCCCCAGAGGGCTGCCCCCTTGTTAACATCACCACCAGTGCACCCATGGAGCTGGTCTGTATTGATTTTCTGAGTTTGGAGTCAGATCAAAGAAATATCAGTAATGTGCTGGTGGTCACTGACCATTCACGAGATATGCCCAAGCTTTCCCCACCAAAGACCAGAAGCATCCACTGTGGCCAAAGTACTTGTAGAAAACTTTTTGTTCACTATGGGGCTCCACAAGAATCCATTCTGATCAAGGGAGAGACTTTGAAATTAAGTCTGATCAAAGAGATGCTTTCTCTGTAGGAGTCACGAAATTCAGAACCACTCCTTACCACCCCCAGGGGACCCACAGCCTGAGCGTTTCAACGCACTTTGCTAGATATACTAGGCACCCTGCACCCAAGGACAAGCCTAGATGGAGCCAACAAATTAGCACCCTGGTACATGCTTATAACTGCACCAAAGTGATGATGCCATAGTTCTCCCCTAGCCTGATGTTTGGAAGAAGCTCGACTACCAGTAGATGTGTGTTTTTGGAGTCTCTCTCCTGATGGGGTTCAAGCTGACAACTATTTACAGTATGTGCAAAAGTTAAAGGCCCAGCTAACTCATCGTACCAACTGGCTCAAACCATGGCTGCCAAAGAAATCTGGCCAACAAAGAAAGGTATGATAAAAGGTGAACACAGGAACTCCAGGAGGGAGATCGGGTATTACTAAGAAATCTGGGACTGCATGGCAAGCACAAGATTGCTGACAGATGGCACCATCTCCCTCACATTGTAGTGAGGCAAACTAGATGATCTGCCAGTGTACAAAAGGAAGGCCTAGAATAATTCAAAAGATGTAAAACAATGCATAGAAATCATTTACTGCCCATTGGACAAATCCTGATTGAGTCTGAGCCCCCAGAAGATGCCCCCTCTGGACCAGTGACTAGAGCTGCTGCTAAGAAAAGATCAAGAAAGTCTGCACCTACAGAAGCAAAGTTAAAGTGTTCCCCTCCACAAGTCCCAGTTGAGCATGACTGTCAGTCCATATCAGAAGAAAGTGAGAGTGACTTTGAATACTATCCTTCTTACGAACTGAGTCAATTGTTTGGGCAATCCCTAGTCAATACTGGAGACAAAGCTGGGCCTTCTGGACTGTCTAAGCCCCAGCTTCATCCCTGGAGCCAATGCTCCCAGAAAGTGAAGTGCAAAGCATCAGATCAGATGAAATGGAATCATTGTGCATGGTTGAACTGTTTGAGCTTTCAGGGAGGAAAATGATAGATTGGGGCAGACTGGTGATACACCGAAAAAAGAAGAGTATTTTGGTGCCCTGACAGTCCACTGCCAGTGTCTGAAAGCTCTCCATACGAGCCAAATGTTGTGGACTCAGAAACTGTAACTCCTGGAGCTGAAAGTGCCCCAAGTTCTAGCCTCTCTACCCCCATGGAGACTCCCTGACAAGTGAGAACAATGCTGAAAATGAGGCTCAGAGTGCAGAGACTGTAACAGCTCCCCTAGAAAGACTGGTCGAGCTGTAAAGCCTGTGGTGCACCTCAGTTATGATTCCCTGGGCCGCCAGTGGACCTGCCTCTCAATGTTGTCCATAAAGAGTGTATGTGTCCCGAGGCTCATTGCCCAAACTGGCGTTAGTGCTAACTCAAGTTACTTGTGTTGCCCTCTAAGTATGGTGCCTTGCCCGTCCAGCCCCAAGGTAACTGATAGGAAGGGTCCCTCTCTTCAGGTTTCATGTACAAGAGGTAATAACTTGAGTTATGGTACAATGTGTGTGTTATACTGTGTAAAGAGTGACGTACTGCAATGTTTCAGAAATGGTTCTTGGTAAAATGATGTATTGACTGATGATTACATGTGTGAGCCTAATGCAAATGTATATGGTTGCAGTTGAAACTTATGGGGTACTTGCTTGTGCGTGGATCAAAAGCTTTTCCCAAACCAGGAAGGTGTAACCCCCTGCAAATGGGGAGTTCCCAAAAGACTTCAGGAGCTTGCTTGAATGCTCCAAGCCTGAATGGTGTTTGGCGTTTAAGCCATTTATCAGTGAGTGTTTTAGAACCTCTGGTACTGTCTCTTTAAGAGCTGTCTGCTTGCAGACATAATTAGTTGTATGGGGACTGTGTGTTTCTTTGATTGAGTACCACTCAAGCTGCTGCCAATTCACCCCATTTTGCAGTCACTAGGAGTGCAAAGGAACCTGTCTGAAAGATGTAACTGATTGCCAGAAATCATTTACAGTAATAATAAAATTACAGTTTGTCTAACCTGCTTTCTTTGCAGTCAGAACTGTCTGCCTAGTTCCCCATTCTGGTTTGAACTGCTGAACTGGACCAATCAGTGTGGGGTAAACTAGCTCTAAAATGATGCCTTGGACGAATCAGAACTTGGGACTCATAATCTGAGCCAGCCACAAGAAGATTGTATGGGCAGTGACTCTGGGAGATGTAGTTTAGACTTGGTGCCTTTTGGACCAACAGCAGCAGTCTATTGTGAGTGACAGCCAATCCAGTCAAGAACTGGGAGGAACTCAAAGGAAGTGCCAGTTTTTGTCTGTTGGGAGTTTCAGTTTGAGATCTGAAAGTGAAGGGGAAAGAAACCCTGTGCTCCTTCAGTGCACAGTTTCAGTCAAAAAAACGTGTGCAAGGCCCAGAGTTCCGGTCTACAACTTGTGTAACTGCTTGTTAGGACTGAATCCATCCTGTGAAAGAATCAAAGGATCTCTGAAGAGTAGAAACCAGGCTCACCCTGTAGAAGACTGAAGAAATTGTTGAATTACACTCGGTCTGTCAGGAACTGAATCTGCTGTGTGTTCTCCTGGTTATTGTGCAGTAATTGCGATTGGGATACAGATGCAGCCTGCCTGGTATAGTGCTTTCTTTTTTTTACCATATAAATGTGTGAGGAGTCTCTTGGAGATCAAAAGTAGCCCTGCTGACATTGAAGGACCATATCTTCTTTGGAGGTCGTGAGTACTAATTCGGGGTTGCTCCCTGTTGAATTGCCACATTAAATCCAAATGGAATTACTGTACTGCTGACTGTTTAATTTTCCTTTTCTCTGTGTGAAAGGGCCCCTACCAGCTGCCACGGTTTGGACTAGCCACTAGGGCTTGGGTACCCAGGGACAGTAACTGATAGGGATAGGCCTGTGCACAGAGCCATAATGAGATTATTAGAGTGATAAGCTAATTAACCTGATTTCCCCTGTTCTTGTTATATCCCCTAAATAAATCAGAGCTGCTTGTTTCAGCAAAGTTGTACTGCCTGAGGTATTTGTCTATGTTAAAGTACTGTACTGTGATTGTTGCACTGTATCTCATTTCCAGGAGGTCCCAGTGCGGAACCAGTCCTGGGGTAAGTGTATACTGTGAAGGTAATTCTGATATATTGTGTGGGCCACTAGTGGGAAGAAAGGGGTTGCAGTGTCCCAGAGGGCTGTGACCAAGTTAGTTTAACTATTGCAAACCCTGACCTCTGGGTGGAGGCACCGCCATTGGATCCAGCCCCTCAACCTGTTAGTGGCAAATCAGGCAGGGTAGTAGCCCCTGGGATGCCATCTAGGGGTTACACTGTACCTGTCATTAGCGGACTGACCAGGCAGTATCTTGGGGATGCAGCATTGCCGATTATTGGGCGGCATGGGGAGTGCCACTGGATTACCAGGGATTTACATGTGGGTGATTTACTGCGATCGGGGACTCGGGAGGAGGGGATCCACTAGACTACCAGGGAATGTTTTAATTTACATTTACCAAGATCATGGCAACAGGCGGGGGAGGGGGTGCCACTAGACCACCAGGAATGGGCATATTGACATGTTTCGGGGACTCTGGTGGGGGACCACTAGACCACCAGGGATGATTATGTATTATATTTATGGGGAATCGGGGATGGGGGCCACTAGACTAGACTACCAGGATTTCTTTTACACATATACCACCGATTGCAGCTACGGGTGGGGATGCCCAGGATTCTCACAGCACCGTCATGCTGTGCAGGGTGCCAGGTGCAAGTCACCGGGCTGCCCTGCGCAATGCATGCAAATGGGACCTTAATGACATGCAAATGGCCCCATTTGCATGTCCTATTGAATATTGTGGTGATGTATACAAGCGCAATTGCACTTGTGCTGGTGCATCCTCGTGCTCCCTATCTGTGAGCGTGCGGTGCAGTACCACTGTGCCATGTGCAGTATGTGCGCTGACCCTGCCATATTCAATAGTGCTGTGCCATGGCGCATCCCCATTGAATATCACCTGGCCGTGGCCCCAGTGCATCACAGTTGTGCTGCGCCCAGGCTTGCGCCACTGCCTGGCAGTCTGAATATCCAGGCCAAAGAGTAAAAAAGATTGAAAAATGACACGATCTAAAAAAGGAAAGCTAGTTCAAAGTTGTTGTACAGTAGGTCAGCAAAGTGCCCATTTCTGAACTTCGGGGAATGAGGTGTTGGTTGTGGACCCAGGTCGCGGGTTGAGGGTTGGTTACCCTTGGGACTTATCTCAGTGGCGTTTCACTCCCGACCTCTGAGCGGGTGCGTAACCTGGGGTAATTTTTTGATGAATGGCTGACCCTGTATTCGCAGGTGTCTGCTGTCGACAAATCTTCCTTTTACCATCTCAGGAATATCGCCAGGATTAAGCATCTGGTGACCTTCCTACTTTGATCCACGCCTTTGTGTCCTCACGCTTAGATTATTGCAACTCCCTATATCTAGGGCTTCCTGGAGTGGAAATCTGCTGCCTGCAGCTGGTGCAGAACGCGACAGCCCAGCTTTTGACGGGATCTGCTCAGTCCTGTCATATTTCGCTGGTGCTGCGCGAACTGCACTGGCTGCCAGTACAGTGGCAGATCACCTTCAACGTCTGTTTGCTGACTTTTAAAGCCCTATGCGGACTGGGCCCAGATTACCTGAAAGAGCTCCTGGTTCCTTACTGCCCTGGACAATCGCTCCGCTCGGCTGACAAAGGGTTGCTAGAGATTCCAAGGGTGTGCTTGAAAATAATCTGGGTGAGAGCATTTATGTATGCAGCCCCACCCTTTGGAATTTCTACCCCATCTGTTACGGGAGTGCACAACTGTGGAGGATTCAACAAGCTTTAAAACTTATTTGTGGCACCAGGCATTCAGTGACTGATCTTCCTTTTGGTGTACTGCTATTTTAATGTTAATTGTATTGATGTTTGTTGTTTTGAAATTGTTAGGCGCCTTGGTTTTGATAAGGCACCTTATAAATAAAATGTATTCTTATTCTTATTCTCAAACCCTTCTGATTTTCTATGTATTCATGAGCAATATTTTTCCAAGTATAGTGTCTCTGTAATTTCTGTTTTCCATTCTGCTAGCGGAAAGGCAGATTCTTCAAGCCAATTTCTGAGAATAAGATTTTTAGCAGTAACCGAGATCAGAGAAATAGCTTATCTGTCCGAGAAATATACTGTATTGAGCAGAGTTGCCCAATTATGCAAGGAGAGAAATTAAAGTTTGAGTGAATCTTGAGGGTAGCCCTCTTAGAAAATGTTGAATTTTTTACCAAACATTTTTGATGCAAGTATGCTCCCACATTTGGTGTTTAAGTCTGCTTTTCTGTTATTACATTTAATGCAGTTGTCTGCAGCCCCATTTTCTTCATATGCATAGGAGTAAAAAATAGATTACCAGTACTTTGAAGTTTGTGTTGTAGAAGCCTCTGATTCATCAGAAGGTCTTATGAGGCAGAGCCCAAATAGCATCCCAATTCCAATTTTGCAACCTCTGAATTTGTGACCCTATCCCAGTAATTTATAGACTCTGTAGCATTACCCCAAATATATTTATAAAAAATACTAAAATACCAGGTTTAATCTTGCATATAAAATAAACTTCATAGTGTTCATTTGTGAGAGATAGGGTCTCATTCTTATTGTATAGCCACATTACTACAATTTTGTTATATCAGTTTTACCTGGTTTAGATTGAATCTTTCAACTGGTCCATTTCTTTCTAGTTATCCTTTGTTGGTTCTAATATATGTTTAGTCCCTAGTGCTTCTAAATGTTTAAAGACAGTTCTTTTGTCAAGTATAATATTAGGTTTGCCCATATAGGTTGCTGTGAGACTTACCAAGCTTCAAGTCCAACAGAGCATTTGTTTAGTTAATATGTTTTAATCAGAAATTATTTGTTTTGAGTGGAACTTCTACTAAGTTTGGAGTTTAGAAATAAAAGTAAATCTGTATTTATAGTGTAGTCCTTTAAGATGTATTATTCTATATTTAGTCATTCTAGAATGCAAGCTGCATTGGATCTTGCCCTGAACCATTTACTATACTGAGCTGTCCTACAGGCTAAATAGTATAGATGTCAGGAAGTTGTAGACCCCCTTTTTCCTTAACAAATTTATGGGAAAAGAGTGGCCACGATGAGGACCAATGGGAACGACCTCTGAACTGCTGCTGTTGTAAGTAGGGGACTGGCTTGGTAGATCTGAGACAGGAAAGAGATGAGTGATGGGGCAAAGCAGTGTACATAAAGGAGAGATTAAAGGCAACAGAAATGGAGAGCCTGAGGAACTCAGAAAATCTGGAAGCCCTGTAGATACTAATATCAATAGGGAATGAGAAAAATTAAAACAGTGGTCTACAGCCCACCAGGTCAGGACCAGGGTGCAGATAAGAAACTAGGGGAGAAGCTGAGAGAGCAGGCAAGTTAGAAAGTAGTATTAGGGACTTTAACATGCCAGATAGGGACTGGAATGTTTCAACTGCAGCAGTTACTAGGGACTAGCTACTGGTAGAAGCATGCCAGGAGGCGTTCTCAGTACTACTGGTCCAGGACTCAGAGAGAAGGAACCCTGCTGGATCTGGGACTCGGGGGCAGTGAGAGGATCTCAGATCTAGAAGTGGGTTGCCATCTGGGGACAAGTGACCATCAAACAGTGTGGTTCACGTTAAACTCAGCTACAGAGTCAAGCCATACAAAAGTGAGGGTACTGGACTTTGGAGGGCTGACTTTGCAAGATATAGAGTGCCTCAGAAAAGCACTAGCAAACAGGCTAGAAGGAGGTGTGGAGCAACAATGGGGAATTATCAAAATTGCCATCACAGTGGCAACAAGCCTTTGTGTGAAGCAAATAAACAAATCAAACGAAAGAAAAGCCACTATGGTTCTCAAGAGGTGGCTGTGAAAGTCAGGAAGAAAAGATAGCATTCCGGAAGTATAAGGAAACACAGAAGGAGCAGGACAGAGAGCTGTACCAGTTAAGGCAGAAAGAAGCAGGGAGGGAAGTCGAATAGCAAAGGCCCAAACTGAGGAAAAGATAGCCAACTCAGTTAAGAAGGGATAAAACCTTTATAGGTACATCAGCAGTAGAAAGACAAAGGAGGGATAGTGAGGCTGAATAGAATGAACGGTGGGTGGGCAGAGGGGGACAGTGAAAAGGCAGGAATACTGAACGAATATTTCTGCTCAGTATTCACAAAAGAGGAGGGGGAAGTGCCTAATCCAATTAACAGAAGCACTCTTGATAGGGGGGTCGATCCCAGTCCTTTCACAGAAGAAAGGGTTCTGCAAGAACTCCTAAAACTGAAGGTGGACAAAGCAATGGGTCCTGATGGAATTCACCCCAGAATTCTAAAAAGAATTAAGGAAGGAACTAGTGAAACCACTGGCTACTCTTTTTAATAAATCATGGGAGGATGGTGTGGTACCCGAGGACTGGAGGAAGGCGGATGTGATTCCCCTTCACAAAAGTGGGACCAAGACAGAGGCAGGAAACTACAGACCTGTCAGTCTGACCTCTGTGGTAGGGAAAGTGATGGAGCCACTTCTGAAGGAAAGAATAGTTGAGTACCTAGAGGTCAGTGGAGCACAGGATCCAAGGCAGCATGGGTTCACAGCGGGAAGGTCATTTCAGACGAATCTAATAGATTTCTTTGACTGGGTGATCAAAGTAGTAGACCAGGGAGGGGCTGTGGACATGGCCTACCTAGACTTTAGCAAGGCATTTGACACAGTCCCACACAAAAGATTATTAGTCAAATTAACCAGCTTGGGAGTGGGTACCAGGGTGGTAGACTGGGTAAAACATTGGCTGGACAACAGGACACAGAAGGTAATTGTAAATGGAGTCCACTCTGAAGAAAGGGGGGTTACTAGTGGGGTACCACAGGGTTCAGTATTGGGTCCAGTCCTTTTTAATGTCTTCATCAGTGACATTGCAGAGGGACTGGAAGGAAAAGTGTGCCTTTTTGCAGATGGCACAAAGATCTGCAACAGGGTTGATACACAAGGAGGCATGGAAAGGATGAGAAGGGACTTGGCAAGGTTGGAGGAATGGTCAGACGTATGGCAGCTAGGATTCAATGCAAAAAAGTGCAAAATAATGCATCTGGGAAACAAGAACCCAGGGGAAGAATACACAATGAGTGGGGAGGTAGTAACAACAAAACAGGAAAGGGACCTGGGGGTAATCATATCAGATGACCTTAAGGTTAGCAAGCAATGTGAGAAGGCAGTAGGGAGGGCCGGTATACTGGGATGTATAGGGAGGCGCATCAGCAGCAGAAAACAGGAAGTTGTTATCCCTCTGTACAGACAGTTGGTGAGACCCCATCTGGAATACTGTGTTCAGTTCTGGAGACCCCATCTCCAAAGGACATAGACAGGATAGAGGCAGTCCAGAGGAGGGCAACTAAAATGGTGCAGGGTCTGCAAGAGAAGCCTATGAGGAGAGACTAAAGGAGCTTAATATGTATCGCTTGAGGAAAGAAGGAGAGGGGGACATGATAGAAACTTTCAAGTACCTCAAGGAATCAACAAAGTCCAAGAGGGTAGCATCTTTCAGAAAAGAGACTTGCAAGAACAAGGGACACAATTTAAAGATAGGAGGGCGTGTCTAGGGGCAATGTGAGGAAGTATTATTTCACAGAGAGGGTAGTGGATTCATGGAACAGCCTTCCTGAGGAAGTTGGGGTCTAAAACTGTGTGGAGAGAATTCAAGAATGCATGGGACAGACATAAGGCAATTCTTGTGGGGGCAGGAAGATATAGGCTGTTGGTTAACTAGGATCTCGGCCTATCCTGTAGAAATGGGCAGACTAGATGGGCCTAACGGTCCTTATCTGCCGTCAAAGTCTATGTAATAGTGAACAGATCCAAAATGTGGTAGTCCATGAGCCATTCCTATTCTCAAGACAATGAGGTTGAAGGTCCAAGTGGAACCACAAAGGGCATATAAGTACAGTCCCACTGTTATACTGGGCTTGTTGGGTAAGATAGTTTGTCCTGGGTATAGGGTACAGACAGCTTAAACCATAACATTCAAAATGTCGTAAAAGCAACATGAAACCTAGTACTGCACGGTATTGTAACATAATTTTGTTACTTAACACAGCTGGGGGAGGACCAGAAACCACGAGGCAGGGAGGCATGCAACTGGACCAGGGTAAAGGGAGAAAGGTACAGCAACAGAGCCCCAGACTGAGGCTGGCTGGGGACTGCTGGAAATTACACAACAAAACATACCTGGAATAATAAGGATTTTTCTCAGATCATTTTTTTAACAAGAGAGCCAGGGATGGGGCTGTAAGAGGGAAGATGATATAGCAACGGAGCCCCAGACTGAGACAGGACTGAGCCGCTGAGGTGAGAGGGAACGCACAGGTTGGGCTGCTTCAGGTGAATGCTGTCTGGCCACATGGATTTTTTTTTTTTTTTTAATTTAACAGACAGCCACACCGCTAATGAGGGCAGCCAGGTGGGAAATAGATACTGTAATTAGTGTTATTCATACTTAAAGGCTGAGGTCATTTAACACCCACTAATAATGTTGTTTTGGTCAAATCCGCCTGTAACAGATGGTGGCTCTTAAGATGCCATAACCAGTGATTTTTACTATTATCACCTATGGGAGTGGTAGACGGCAAACAGAAAATGCCCAAAATAACCAGCTGCTCAGGATACCCAAGGGTGGTATAAGTGGAGTGGAATGTATGGGATTTCAGGAAGGCAGATTTTGACAGGATGAGGGGCCTATTGAGAGAAATCATGGAGGAAATAGAGCAGATAAAAGGTGGAGGAAAATTAGATGCATTTTAAAAAGGAATGCTAAAGGCAGCAGCAAGCTCTGTTGGAAGGGTAACAAAGGGCAAAGGTCAAGAAGCCCAGTGTGGTTCACAGCAGAGTAAAGAACACAATAAGAGTCAAGAGGGTGCATTAATGTAAGTGGAGCAAAGGGATAGGATGGGAAGAGTACCTAAAGGCAGCAAGGGCTGCTAGTAGAAAAGTCGGGAGACCAAAGCAGAGACAGAACTCAGGCTGGTATAGGGTGAAGCAAACTGGAAAAGCATTCATCTGATATATTCAAAGGTCAAAGCAGGCATAGTGAAGGAGGTTGGGAGAAGGGGCAAAGATACAGCAGAGATACTGAGCAAACCATTTTGCTTAGTACATACTAAGAAAAAGGAGGAACTGTTGCTAGAATGTGGAGAGAGGTGGGAAGGTGGGGGTGGGCACACATGAAGCATGGGCAGTCGGGGGGGCTGGGTACACATGATACATGGGCAGTATGATGGGGAAAGGATGATGGAAAAGCTTAAAGTGAATTGTTTAGATTTGTGTTTCCCGTTTTGGGTTTCATAACCCACTACCTTATGTTAGCACTAGCCTTTTCAGCAAAAATAATTTTTTCATGAGGTTCTGTTCAGGAGGGAAGGGATCGTAACTGAAATTGAACCCATGGCCAGGTGATCCCTTCCACTTCCTGGTCCACCGGCATCACCCCACACTGAAACATTTTGTTGACGTCTAAGCTGGGAGAGTGCAGGGACACCACCATAGAAGTCTATGGGGACGAATTTCAATACCAGTTTCTAAATGATTAAGCAAACTTGAAGAAAAATGAAAGCCACCTATCAATTAATTGGGCCCCTATTAGTTGATCAATGGGTTTCATTTTTCTTCAAGTTTGCTTAATCATGTAGAAACAGGTATTGATATCCTTCCCCATAGACTTCTGTGGGGCATGCCGCCATGCTCTCCTGCTTAGACATCAGAAAACATCTCAGCTCAGGGGTGGTGCCAGCAGACTGGGAAGTGGAAGGGATCGCTTGGCTGCGGGTTCAGTTTCAGTTATGATCCCTTCCTTCCCGAGCAGAACCTTATATAAAAAAAAATTATTTTTTGCTGGAAAAGGCTGGTGCCAATGTAAGGTAGTGGGTTATGAAGCCCACATCTGTATCAGAAAAAAAATCCTTTAAAGGGATGAAATTAGATTAATCTATGTGACCTGATGGTTTACACTCTGGGGTGCTCAAGGGGACTGCAAAAGTAAATAGCAGCTCCACATGCAGATATTTTCAACAGTTCATCTGCCACAGGGATAGTCCTTGGGTGTTTGAGGACAGCAGAAGTGGCCCCTCTGCACAAGAGTGGGAGGAATGATTAGCCATGAAACAATTGCACAGTCAACCTGATGTCTACAGTAGTAAAGGTAATAGAGTCCATACCGAGGAATGAGATAGTGGATATCTTAGAAGGGAATGGACTACTGGACCCTAGGCAGCACGGATTTGTGAGTGGGAGGTCATTGCAAGTTGGATCGAATTAGCTTCTTTGACAAGAGGACCAGAGCTGCTCAAAAGGCACAAGTGGCTGATATATTTAGATTTTTGTAAAGCCTTTGACTCCATCCCCCATAGGAGACCAGTTAGGAAGCTAGGGGACTTGGAGGGTGGAGAAAAAATTGGTGACATTTGGGAAGAAGCTGACTGAGCAAAAAGATTCACAGAAAGAGTAGTACAACTTGGGAGTTCTCAGCGGTAAGGGAGGTTACAAGTGGAGTACTGCAGGGATCAGTGCTGGATCCCATAGGGAAAGGGATCAAGAATGTCTTTCTTTTCATGGACAACACAAAGATCTGCTCAATGGCCGACGTGAAGGAAGGGATAAGGGAACTCTGGGATGATCTGGGCAGGTTGGGGAACGTCCAAGATCTGACAGCTGTGCTTCAGTGCAAAACAAATGAAGTAAATTAACATTTTAGAAAAGTAACCTGCTGGAACTGGAGGTGTGAAAACTGCAGCAGGCAAATGCAGCAGAAAGAGTGCCCCTACCCAGTGGGGAAAGGGCCTTTACTCATGGTACTTCCTCACGCACAAGAAAAATGGAGATTGGCGATCCATTCTGGACCTCAGATTCTTTTTATTTTGTTTCTGTTTATGCCCTCTCTCTTTCTCTTCACATCGGTCCACACTCTTCAGGGATCCCTAGGCAGAGTTTCCTCTAGCTTCTCCCCAGGTAACTCCCGGGAGCGCTAACAGACTTGGCCCCCATTCTGCCTCAGTATACCCCCAGGTGGAGGGACCCAGTCTTTCCCCCCACACACACACACACACACACAGAGTCCATGAGTATGCATTAGGTAGTCTTACTCGCACCCGCGTGGAGCCTGGTTATGAAGTCTGGAGCAGCCAGGTCCCATCTGCTGTGGCTGATGCATTATTTTCCTGCTTTTCTTGGTCCCTGCCCTTGAGAACACTGGCACATAAGGGATCCTAGGAGGCAGGGCATGTAGAGACATGCCACTGCTCCTGATCCCAGCCAATGTCCTCTCCTCCCATTCTTCTGCAGTCCTACTGCACCACCACCCATGGTCACCCAGGTGGCAGTAAAGCAGTGGGACCCACAGCCCACCCTCCTCGGAAGAGGAAAGCAGCCCCTCGGGTGCTTAATCCTCCTCTTCCCGGCCAGCCTTCCAGAAACACAAACTTGCTCCTGATCCCGGGTCACTGGCATTGCAAGTGGTGGTACTGCCGCTGCGCCAATGGGCCAGCTTGAACCTCGGATCCTTGAACAAGCATCTGACAAATGACAAATTCAAAAATGATTACTCTGTCCACAGTTATCCCATCCTTGCAACAGGGAGACTGGCTTTCATGTCTGGACCTAAAAGATGCATATTTTCACATCTTGATCCTGCCCAGTCACAGAAAATACTTGCAATTCAGGCTGCCTTTTGGGTACTACCAGTTTGCAGCCCTTCCCTTCGGACCATCATCTGCCCCAGGGTGTTACAAAGTGTTTGTTTGGCTGTGGCAGCACACCTCGGGTAACAAGGAGTGATGATCTTTCCTTACCTAGATGACTGACACATGGTAGGAAAATCACACCAATAGGTCAGAGACTCACTTCACCAGACTTGGAGCACATTAGAGGGTCCACTGGTCCCAAAAACGACACCCTCTGTAAAAGCTGGTGCCTGTAACAATACCCTGCTACAGGCCCTGCATTGGTAGAAAGAAGCAGGCAACCTCGGGGGTACCTTTTTCAGGTACAGCCCCTACGCTCGTACTGACAACTGATGCTTCCATGCTGGGCTGGGGTGCCCACCTGGGAGATCTAAAAATAAACTGGGTGTGGTCCCCTTGGGAGTCCAGGAAGCATGTAAACCTGCTGTAGGGAAGGGCAGTGTCCCTAGCTCTTCAGTCATTTGCGCCACTGGTCAAAGGTCAGTCTGTCCAGGTCAGGACAGACGGGACAGACAACACCACCACCATGTATTACATCAACAAACAAGGAGGGACAAGGTCCTCGAAGCTGCACACAGAAGCACTGAAGTTTGGAGCATGGCTTACTCACTGGATGTGCATCTATCAGCAATCCACCTCCCAGGGGAAGACCACCTTCTGGTGGATTCCCTCAGCAGGATCTGCCAGACCCATCATGAATGGTCTGTAAACAAACTGGTATTGCCACAAGCTTCAGGAGATGGGGCACACCAGAGAGAGACCTGTTTGCATCAAAGGACAATTTTCAGCTTCCCTTTTCTGTTGCAGACCTCCAGCAGTGGGGACAGTCCTCATGGGGCCCTGTTCCTGGATTCATCAGGAAGGTTTCTGTACCTTCCTCCTTTCCCCTGTTGTTTTCAGTTCTTCTAAAGCTGAGAGTCGGTCTGCAACCATGATCCTGATTGCCCTAGACTGGGCCAGGCAGCCTTGGTACTCCTGCTCCTGGCCCTGTCTACCAAACAACCATTCATCTCCCCGTAACACAACCTGCTAACCATGTCCCAGGGCAGACTAACCTTTCTGAACCACAAGTCTCTGCACCTCAAAGCCTTGTTCTTGCCGGAGCTAGAGTTTTCTGATTTTTCACTTCTCGGACCAGGTTCTCCCGGACCTTCAAGTGTCCGAGAAACCTGCCACTAGGAAAACATATGCTTCAAAGTGGATAAGCTTTTCCTTATGGTGTGCCCCTAAATAACTTAATCTCCTCCAGGCAAAACTGCCCACTCTCTTGGACTACCTAGTTCCCCTGCAAGCCCTAGGCCTCAGGCCTGCTACCCTAAAGGTTCACTTGGCAGCTGTTTCTGCCTATGCATCAGCAGGCAAGCAGAAAACAGTGGCTTCTTATGTAATTTTCAAGAGGTTCAGGGTCCTCTCCATCTGTATCCCCCTGTTAGGGAATCTGCCCCCCCCAACCCTGGATCTGAATATCTGTATAGCCATGCTCTTGGAACCCCACCCCTTGTGCCTATGGCCACTGCAGATCTGAAATATGTCACTTGGAAGGCGGTCTTCCCTGTAGCCATTGTCTTGAGACCCACTCCTGGGGCCGTGGTCCAGTGAGCTCACAGTGCCCACCCCTAAGTGCAATCCGTGATAAGAGACAGAATACCCTCCCCATGTCCTTCTAGAGTGCTCGCTGAGTTCAGAACTGAACACTCACTATGAGGGACACAGGGCTTCCTCTCTAATCTGGGTAAGGGTGAAATATACAGTCTCAAGTCTGTACCCAGGTAAGAACCACTTGGTTGCTGCACTGGGGAGGACCCAGGCATTACAAGCTCTTTGGGGTTGTCCTTATAACCCTGATTGTGTCTTCTTCTCCCAGGTGGTGCAGGAAACTAGTTCAAACTCCACAGACCCTCCTGAGAACCTATGTATTTCCCTATTTAGGCACCCAGATTTCCTTCCAGGATCCTAGTCTTTGGTAATGATAGTGGCACCTTATTAAACAGGATGTCACAGATTGATTAAATCTTCCCACCTTCACATACAACAGAATTACTTCCAGGCAGTTATTTATTTATTTATTTTTTCAAAGCAGGTGCTTTTGCTATTAAATAATTACCATGCAAGACTTGCAAACAAAAGATTCAGAAATGTGGTTACAGAATAACAAAAAAAAAAAAAAGTTGGATAAAATACATACATAACACACTGTGAAATTTAACTGCCTAGTTTCTACCTCGTCTGTGGAGAATCAAAAGTCCAGAAAATAAATGAAGTCTGCAAAGTCCCAGTTATTCCTGCAGCCACTGGTCCTCAGTGTATGCTTGGCAGTCTGGCTGTGTGTGTCAGGAAAAGTGTCTTCTGCAAAGTGCACTGAGTTTTTGTTCTGAGGGGCCTTAAATACCCTGATCATGCAGTCTGTAAAACTGTCCTTTAAATTAGCTAGTGGCCTTAACTTTAGGCCGGCCAGCAGGGGTTTCTCTTGCTCTTTCCCAAAATTTTATTTAGATTTCCTCACCACACCAACTTCCTGGCTGGCATGATACAGTATCCCCTGATCTCTTTTAAACGGAGATGAATTATGACATTTGAAGTATATTCACAATAGACTTCCAGATTCTGTTCTTAAAGTATTTGTTTTCCTTGAAATGTAAATGTTTATGACAGCAGGATAGTTTCGCCTATCTCCTGGCCTTTTGGCTTGTCTCCTTTGATCAGTTTACAGGAAATACCATTTCCCCCTTTGAAATGTAAAGGTGATGGCTCCTAGGAAAGTTTCGATTCCCCATTGAAATTCAACTCTGTATCTCTAGCAAGCCTGGTCTCTGGCAAAGAGGAATTTCAGACATTTGCAATATACATTCTTTCTTCTCAAACACACTTTAAAAAACAAACAAACATGGGCATCCTTCTGGTAAACCTGATAACCTGGCCTTTTTGGAATTTAAAAATAAAGTCACAGAAATATATGATAGTAGTAGCCAATCGCACATCCATTACTTCAACCAGAAAGGTGTGCGAGATGCAAACCCTCTGCACAGACCCTAACTACATAATCTTCCACAGGGATAAGGTAGTCCCTGGGACTAACAGAAAATTCCTTCCCAAAATGGTGTCTGACTTTCACCTGAACTAGTCCATCACCCTCCCAGTGTTCTTCATGGAAAAGTCCAGTGCTGGTGAGTAGAGGCTACATAGCCTGGATGTCCAGAGGAGTCTCTGCTACTACATAGAGCGTACCAAAGACCATAGGCCTTTCCATACTGAACTCTTTCTCACATATGGTGAAGTGGGAAAAGGTAGGACAGCAGCTAAGAGAACCACTGCCCACTGGATAGTCTCCTGCATCCAATTCTGCTACTCAAAAGCTGGCAAGATGCCACCCCAAGGCCTCAGGGCATACTCCACTGCTGCTTCTGTGGCAGCCACAAGGATGTTCCCCTGACAGATTTGTAAAGCAGCTACCTGGAAAACTGTATGCACCGTTACAAAGCACTATTACCTGGATGTACACTCCAGAAGAGATGCCAGGTTTGGCACTTGTCTTGCAGAACCTTATTCCTAAATAGGTTCTATGCGGGCCTCCCAAGGTACTGCTTTATAGTTTGCATATGTTAAGCATAATGAGGATTCCTGGGATTTGAAGAAAAATTACTTACCATAGTAATATTGTTTCTTTCCAAGATCCTCATTATGCTTAAATCTCTACCCTGCCTCCTCTTCCACAACCAGGAAAGGGTTCTACAATAATCACTTCTTAGTACTATTCTATGTTAATTGCACGAACATTACTTGTTGTTCATTCACAGATTAAAAAAAAAAAAAAAAAAATTTCTGCTGACTATTGGTCTGTCATGCTGGCTGTTTGGTGTGGACCATTCTTTTCGCACCATTTGGGCTCTTTGTGTTTTTTTCAGTATAGCTTAAAGAGATTAGTAGACTGGGGGGTGGGCTACTGTAGTCAGGCTATGAAGAATCTGACGTTAAGCTGTATGACACAGCACCGCCCAAAGGGCAGAGCTTTCAATTGCGTTCTAAATTCCCTCAAGCAGTATCTCCACATGATCAGCTGGTCCCCCCCCTTGACAATACGTAGATGTTAATGAGGCCCTGGAGTATTTCATCTCCACATTCACAAACATGTGCAACATTTACGCACTTATCAGAAGCAGAAGGGGACAAACAATCCCTGGCTTACAGGCCCATTTCTTGAGCTCATGAAAGCCAGAGATAACCTCTGGTACAGAGTAAAAGCTACAGACCTTCCACAGTATACCATCAGCTACAAAGCGGCCAGAAATAGCTGCACCAAAGCAATAAGAGAAGCGAAGGCCAGCTTCTTTAAAGAGCATCTTGAAAAGTCATGGGAAATGGGAAACACTTTTGGGTACCCTAAAGAACTTTCTGGGGAAGGAAGTCCAAACAGCACCTGACCCAATTACCACTAGTAACACCACCACACAGAATCCCAAAAGATTGCTCTGTTCTGCCCCCAGACTACCTAGGAACACAGAATTCTGAAACTCAACACTCTCTCAACCGACCCTCACAATCAAATACTAGCCAACCACTCTTATTTCAAGCAGGTCTCAGCCATGAAGCAAAAAATCGTAAGATGGGTACTGGCAAAACCAGAGTTGGAGGGGACACACTGGATATGAAGGATTGTTGCACTCACATTAGATGAGATTACCTGGCCCATCACCAAAGTATTCAGTCGGTCACTCAGGAGATCGACATTCCCCTCCAGATGGAAAGTCACACATGTCAACGCAGTTCACAAGAATGGTGACCGCATGAATCACATGAACTATCGCCCTATCTCAATATTACCCCCCCCCCCAATCGAAGGCCCTTGAGCATATAGTGGCTGACCAGTTAACGGACCACCTCCACAAATATGATAATGCCAGGAGCAGCATGGGTTCCAAAAAGCCCGCAATACTACAACAGCCCTCACAGAGTTTACGAGTTACTTTTATGAGGAACTTAAGAAAAAGCTAGTGGGGTCAGTCTCCATTGACCTCACTAAAACTTTAGATACAGTAAACCACAAAATCCTTCTGGCCAAATTAGTGACGCTGGACCTGTCCACTGAAAGAGTAAACTGGTTCTGGAGCTACCTCTCCCATAGAACTCGGTGTAAAAAATAAATGGGATCCACTGTGACCTAAGAGCAGTCTCTCTCTGAGTTCCCCAAGGTTCCATCCTTGGACCACTTCTCTTTAGTTTGTTTATTAATACACTGCCCCAAGTTTGCCCACCAAAAATGTTGCTCTACGCAGATGGCGCTGTTATTTTCTCCAGCAATCAGCAACTAACCCAACTCACTGAAGAGCTCCAAAACAACTTCAAAAAACTGGAACAGTAGTTCCAACAAAACAAACCACTACTGAATTACAAAAAAACACAGGGCATGCTGTTTACCTCTGCACACACTAAAAAGAAGGTAGGCCCTGTGGCTATCCTTAGCAAGGAAGGGGTGCAGCTGGAACAAGTCAGCTCATTCAAGTATCTGGGAGTGTACCTGGATGACACCCTCTCCTTCACCCCACATATTGGTCATGTCATTGGAGCCACTAATATCAAGCTAGGGATACTGTACAGACATAGGAGCACCATGAGTCCTAATGCACTGAAGCTGGCCATAAGCAGCTCAGTCCTGTTAGTAATAGACTGTGGGCTGCTAATCTACAGTGCAGACCCGACATAGCACTACACATAATTCAAATGGCCCTAAACAAGGCCTGCAGATTAGCATTGGGGTCGACAGAACAGTTCACACATGCAATCTCTACTCTCAGCGTGGCTCCCCTTACAGAGTAGGATAAAATACCACGTTTGTGTGATGGGGGAAAAAGCCCTGCTAGGCATAACACCTGCTGCAATTAACACACACTTCCAATCTATCCTGTCCACACAGCACAGTAGAAGTACAGACAAAAACTCTCTCCTTATCCCCTTTAGATGCACCTCCCTAGCACAGAGGTTCTTAGTCTACAGAGTTAATTGAACTCGTTGACTCCCTCGCCGACCTCTGTAAAATTGGTCCATTTAAGAAGGAACTCCATCGTTGTCTGACCCAGATTAATACCTGTAACTGTTATACCTGATCTCGCCCTCGTTCTCAACCACCCACCCCCTCATCTAGGTGGCATCACCTTCCAAAGTGTTCGCTCCATCTTCTCCTATGAATCTTCTGGCACACGATGCTGAACTGACAATGCCAAACAGGCTGCTGTATTTCCTAAAAAGCAATGTAATTATCTCCCAAAATTGTAGGAACTACGCTTTGACTGCTTGTTCTGCACTATAAAGCCTAATTGTTGGGTTCCTGTACATGTTTATCTTTCTACTAGTATTGTATTTGCCAGCACACAGTGCCAACTTAACAATGCCAATAGGCTGTTGTATTTCCAGAGACCCTTGTTATGACTTCCCAAATTTGTTGAAATTACACTCTGCTGACTTCCGGTGACATCACGGAGCTGAAGCAAGCCTTAACCGAGAGCTCCCTACCCAATCAATCTACAAACCTTCCAAAAATCTAATTTTTTCCAGTCAAAATGTCTAGAAGCTCAGAAGGGACATCTGTAATGAACAGCAGAGGCAGAAATCATCCTAATGGCAAAGGAAAAACTAAAGATGCCATTAGATTGAAGGAGCCCTCCCAGCAGATTCATCTTGACCGAGCTCACACGCATCTGAAATATGATACAGACGGGGAAAATGAACAGCTCTCTCACACAAGATTCGAGGCACTCCTGAATGAAATACAAGAATCTAGAAAAAAAATAAGCAAGAGTTTCGACGGTTCAAAGCAGTTAACCACCCTAGAAACTCGCATTGGTGCGATGGAAGAGAGAATATCTGAAACCGAAGAAACAACGCTGCAAATCAGGAGATAGTCAGACCTTACTTTGTCAAACAGAGGAGTTACAAGCAAAGTGTCTAGATTTGGAAGGTCATTCCGACACGATAATCTGCGTCTACATGGACTCCCAGAGGACATGGAAACCGCTTCGGTGGCCCTGTTTATAGAAAATCTTTTGAAAGAGATATTGGATCTTCCAGCTACTCTAACCTTACGGGTAGAAAGGGTGCACAGATCCTTGCAGAGAAAGCCATTGGATCCAACAGCACGACCCCGCTCTATTGTTTTTAAGCTCGACTCATACAGTGCAAAGGAAGAGATCCTAAGATGAGCTTGGGGTAAAAGAGCTTAAATATTTAACACACCGACTGTTCCTTGATCATGATTACCCCCAAGAAGTACAGCAGCAGAGGCTTAGATACTTGCCAATCCTGAAATCCTTGCGTGAGAAGTCCATCTGATTCCATACTCCATACCCCTCCAGGCTGTGAATCTTTTGGGAGGATGGGGTGAAGATCTATTCCATGGTGGAGGAGGCGACTGAGGCCTTGAAGGAAAGGAAAATCCCCATTGCAGACAACTGGAACCAAAGTGAAGGGAGAAGGGGACCAGTTTGGCAACGTACTACAAGCAGGAAGTGTGGGGGAACCAAAATAATACAGCACAACGAGGCGCATCGCAGGATCCAAATGCTGCTTGGCAAGAAACAAGGGCAAACTGAAGTGAATACCTGAAAAACTAACATTTCTACTCCGTGGGATTACTCATTTCTACTAGACCCGCAGGAAGCTTCCAGTGCAGCAGCCAGATAAGTACATTAACTATACCGAGCAGTCTGATCGTTTTCTATTTACAAAGACGAAAGCTGCATGGGGGTTAGATCGAGGACAACAGATCTGTACATTTGGGTAAGTCTTATCAGCCTAAGGGAAACATTCAGGGCTATAGCGGATAATTACACAGGCCATATTAACTGTTAACACACTTTTAAATCTGAAGGGACTGAAGAATGTTTAAACAATATGGCTGTTATAGGATGTGAATATGCCTCCTTCTCTATATTAGAATCATACTGTTACATAAGGTGTTGGTTGGGGATAGGGAGCATAATGATGCTTGGTCAGTCAGTGTCGTCAGTACCTAAAGGTACTAATTTGAAGTAGGAGCCCAGTGTAATCAAGGCTGAGAGAGGTCCTCTGGTAACAGAGGCACATGCATTCCTCCTCATTTTCCCATAAAGGGAACACAGGGCTAATCGGTACATTAGCCCTCAACCTTGGAAGCACATAGTTCATAGTTCTAAGTTAATAATTTTAGTGGTACTATAAAGTTGAAGCCATGTTGGCTAATAATCTTAAATTTGATTTTGGTTTGTCAGAGCAGAAGGAATCTACTAGTAACAAATCTAAAGACAAATGTGTATATGTTAGGGGGAAAGGGGAAGCCACTGTACCTAATAAGGAATCTGAACCTATATATACATTTTCAACCGGGGGGAAATAAAGCTTGTTTAATATGGTACAAGCCCAGGCTGTTTGCACATATAATGTGCATGGAATCACTAACCCTGTTAAGAGAAGCAAAATTCTACAATACATGAAAAGGGAGGGGGGTAACATTTTACTGCTGCAAGAAACCCACCTTTTGCAGGCTGAACATAAGTCTGAATGCCTGGGTTTCTCACAGGTGGTAGCCTCCTTATCGGGGAGGGGTAGAAGAGGGACTGCAATAATGATTAAGCAAGGGGTAATTTTTGAGCCTAAAGACAAAATTATTGATAAAGAAGGGAGATGCGTCCTCTTGAAGGGTACGTTGGAAGGCCAGCTGGTCATGTTTGCATCAGTTTATATCCCTCCAGCAGCAGACTTTATAGTTTACAAAACCTTTTTTTCCATACTAACAGAATGGGCAGAGGGGCAAGTAATCTGTGGAGGGGATTTTAATCTGGATATTTCTGGGGGAAGGACTAACTCTGCTCCTCAAGGTCGAAGAAGTAAAACTGCCAGAAAGGTCCAGGAATTGGGATACGAGGATCTATGGCAGTTCATACATGGACCCTCCCAAAGACATACTTTTTCTCCCAGGCCCATGAAACTTATTCGTGTCTCAATTTCTTTGTGACCTTAAGGGAACAGTTAAATACTATACAGCATATCTGGCAGGGAGACTCTTGTCTCTGGACCATGCTCAATTTTGTAGACTTAATAAACAAATAGACTGGAAGATAATTTTTGGAGGCTAAACTTATCCCTTCTCAGAGAGGGGAGGTGCAGGAGACTATTGGGAGACGAAAACACAGGCCATGCTTGATAATACTGTGCATAAACCGTGACATAGTTAAAACTCCACAACAGAATGCCTATAAAAACAATGCAATGAAAATTGGTTTTCACGTCACTTTTTATTCATGTGCTGTTACATATGGATCATTTAGGCTTATGGATATTATTTCTGTAAATGGTAACATAAATAGCCACCAGTTGTCCGACCCGGTGGCGCTGAAGGTTGAGGAGCTGAATGCCACACCTCGTGCCATGCAGCAGCCCCCAGTGGCACTGCAATGCCTAACTCTCTGGAAAGGAGCAATCCAATTGCTTTGGAGTGCTCCCTAAATCTATATTATTGCGAGAAACTGCTTTTAGAGTCTTTAGTTTCATAGGCCTGGACAAATAATTTTTTTGTGGTTTTTTTGGTGGCGGTGTGGAGAGAGAAGTTTGTGTGCATCTGTATTAGAGCTGTTCGAATACCTTTTTCCAAATATTTGAACATTCGTTGTTCAGGGCCCATTTTAAGAGAGAAAAAAAGAAGCCGCCTCTCCCAACCCAAACCAGTAAATTGTTGCACTGTCCTCCACCCTCTGTTGGCAGCCCTGTCTCACCATCCTGCCTCAAGCACCCACAGTTTGGTATATTTTATTAGCAAATTGTAAATTAAATCCTCGATGGATGACCTGCACAATCCACCCACCTCCATGTCTGGCTGCCATCTTTGTTACTGCATGGAGTTTGTTTGCACATAAAAAAAAAAAAAAAATCGGTTCTGTCCCTCAACCCTGGCAACACACTACTTCACCCTCCTCCCCTCAGCCAGTTCTTAATGCAGAAAACAACTTGCTACAACCTGCCCTACCTCCGTGGTTGGCCACCTTCTCATGAATGAAAGCGCACACTTGCTTTCTTTGTAGTAAAACCAAGTGATCATGTGATCAGCTGCTTTTACTATACAGAGATGGCAAACATGTGAGCACTTTCATTCATGAGAAGGCGACTGGCCATGAAGGAGGGAGTAGTTTATGCCAGTTGCCTTCTCGTATTAAGAATTGGCTGCTGGGGGAGAGTGGAGGGTGGGAGTAGGATGATGTGGGGTGGGGGACATAACTAATATTTTTATGTGCATATGAGTGCTATACAATAAGAATGACGGTGATCAGCCATGGAGGGGTGGGTTGTGCCAGTTGTCAATCTGATTTATTTACCATTTGCTAGTAAAATGTAACCCCCTTACAAATGGGGGTTCCCAAAAGTCTTCTTTGAGCTTACGTAAATGCTCACTGCCAGGCTGGTGTCCTGCGTTTTAGCAGTTTAAATGTGATTACCAGAGCCTGTGTAGCCTCTGTGTACTGTCTCTTTAAGAGCTGCCTGATTGCAGCTTAAGTAATCTGAGAGGAGGTCTGTTGAAAGATGTAACTATTTACTGAAAATCATTTAGAATGATAATGATAACGTAGTTTGTCTAACCTGCTTTCTTTGTAGCAAGGACTGTTTTGTTTGTCTCCACTATCTTGGTCCTGGACTGCAAAATGGACCAAACAGTACTGGTGGGACCTAAAATGTAGACAGACGACAGGAGCTGTCTGAATTCAAAATCTGTAGGAACTGTAGTTTGGAGCTTTCTTGCACCTTTTTCCAACTGAGAGGGAGCTCTTGCTTTGACTGATAGCCAAATCAGCCAACCAAATATTTGGATCTTGGGGAAGTCCGGGCTTGCAGTTTTCAGTTAAATCTAAGCTGGGAGCTGAAGTGATTCTGAGCAGCAGTCCTGAGTGGCTTCGCATGGGAGAACTCTAAGAAGGCTAAGTTTTTGGCCTGCATGTCGGTGTGCTGCTCCTGAGGCGGAGAGAGAGGTATTTTGGACTAAATCCAAGTTTGTGTGACTAAAGTAAGCTACTGAAGTGGGCCAGGCTCAACCTAGAAGACTGAAGATTTTGCTGAATACGATCGACTTGTCAGGAGTTCCAGCTACCCCTAAGCTCCTGGTGTGTGCAGAGACTTTGCGATTGTGTCCGGGGGCGCTTTGCCTGGTACAGTAGAATTCCTTACATGTAAATGTGCTATGAGCTGCTAGTGCGTCCGTGAGTTAGTGCCCCACTGTGTGAACTGTGTTCTGCTTGCTGGAAGCTGTATCCAGCCAAAGCGGACTATATCCAAATGTGTCTCCATGCGGTCTGGGCCTTGCCAGATTGGCCCAGCCAGACTACCCACTGCACAGAGAAGCCATTGACGAGAGACCTGCCTGGGGATCAGCCCCCTGCTCCACGCTTGAACAGGAATGACACCTCTGCGACTCATGTAGGACCTGCTTCTCCTGGCATTCCAGATCTGTCGCCAGCAATCTTGATTTTCGTCTAGCCTGTGTCCAGTCTTGGGTATCTTGAGTAAATACCAGGGTAGCTCCCTGCAACAACAGCTTAATCTGAGTGTGTCATCTGATTGTCTTGCTTCGTTTACTTTATGAACTGAGCCTTCTGGCTCCGGATTACAAATATTGTGTAATGTGCATGTTGTGTTTTCCATCACAGGGCCCCAACCAGCTACAACCCCGGTCATCGGTCCTGGCTAGCCCATCTCTTCTCCACCTGGGTACCCAGAGGTGGACTGTGTGGGGGGACTCAAAGTGCATGCATAACTGCTAGATTGATATAACCTTTAAGCTAATTAACCTGATTTTGCCACTCCCTTGTTCAAGTCCCCTGAATAAATCGGATCTAACTTTTTTTGTATGTAATCTGACTGTAGTTCCAGTTTGTGCTCAAAGTACTGTACTGTTGCTATTTACTGTGCATAACCTTGTTTTGCAGGGGGTCCCCAGGGTCGAGCCAGAGGAACCAGCCCTAGTGGTTAGTGCAAACAGTGTGGGCACTTGTGTGGTGTACCAGGAGTATTGTGAAAGTGATTATTGTATAGTGTTCAGGCCACTGGAGGGGAAAGAGGGGTGTTACAGTGTCCCGGAGGGCTGTGCCCTGGTTAGCTTGACCACTACCAACCCTGATCTCCGGGTGGAGGCACCCGTTTCAGAACTCAGGCCCCTTAACCTGCTACTAGCCAAGCAGGCAGGGGTAGTAGTCCTTGGGATAGTGCCACTTAGGGGTTACAAAAATATAAATGAAAATGAGAAAGGAAAAGTGTGGCCCACTGGGAATTGAACCCAAACCCCTGGTAATACCGTTACCGTGCTCTAACCATTAAGCTATGGGCTCTCCTGGGTAGCAGGCCTTAAGCTTTTTCCTTAAATCCACACAACTTTCTTAAGTGTTGCGCAATCCTGCAACGTAGGAACATATCAGAGTTACAAACAGACCACTTCTCAGTGCAGCTCAGCCTCTGCCAGGCACTTTTTTTTTATATCATGGATTGAAATAAGAAAGGAAAAGTGTGACCCACTGGGAATTGAACCCAGACCTCTGGTAATACTGTTCCTGTGTTCTAACCATTAAGCTATGGGCTTAAGAAAGGAATTTGTGTGGATTTAAGGAAAAAGCCTAAGGCTTGCTAACCAAAAGAGCCCATAGCTTAGTGGTTAGAGCACTGGAACAGTATTACCAGGGGTCTGGGTTCAGTTCCCAGTGGGCCACACTTTTCCTTTCTCATTTCTATCCATGATTTAAAAAAAAAAAAAAATGCCTGTCAGGGGCTGAGCTGCACTGAGAAGTGGTCTGTTTGTAATTCTAATAAAATATAAACTGTGGGTGCTAGGGGAGTGGGGATTAGGCTGCTGATCATGGTGGGAGAATGGAGGTTACATTTTACCAGGTTTGGTGCGGGGAAGGAGGAGCGAGCGCCTTTTTTAATTTGTAGCTGGCTAAATTATTTTTCCCTGAATATTAATAGTCCCCTATTCAGAAAGGGCTCCCAAATATTTGGGAGCCCTACTATTCATGGTATTCAGGAAGCAATAGTCAGCACCTGCACTGCCCTACTTCTGTATAGGGCACCTTCAGATTTCTCTATCAGTTTTAGGGGAGGCATCTGCTATATTTTATCCAGATCTGAAATTGTAACTTTTTTTCCCAGTTTTACTGTGGTACTGAGACCAGCAGCAATTGGAATTTCAGGGACTGAGAGCTTGTGGGTAACCTGTGCTTTGCAAAAGTTGATTTCCTAATGGGGTTGTTAATCATTGACATCCATACAGTCATCAGTTTTTTTTTTTTTCTGTCTTAGTTTATTTTAGTTATTTAGCACTATAGGTATATTTGGTGTGTATTCTAGGTAGCAATAATTGCCGTGTTACAAAGAATCTTATAAAATGGGCAAAGGATTTCAAGCAATCTGATTGGTTGTTAGCCGTGCACTAGATGTCTAATGCACAGCTAAAACTAGAACCCCCATTTAGAATGCACATGCCCATTTTATAAGTGCAATAAGCCACTCCGGGGATGTGCATTGGACAGTTCTAATGCACGGATAGGGGACTGGATGCACTCGGCCTGTGGCCTCATGCCTCACTACGTCCCCCACCCCATCGTGTCTTATTGCTTACATAATAGATGTTTTTGCTGTGTATAACCATGCCACATTCAGTAGAATTGGGGGCAACAGTGACAAATTAATTTCTCTTTTTAAATGCATAGTAGTTGAGGTTTCTGCAGATACTTCCCTGTTTATAAAGTTTGTGCCCATTGTCTGTTATCAGCTGAGGTTATTTTTTTGAGTTCCCCAGTCTCCACCTCTTGAGAACCTCAGATTTGAGTCCGTTCTTTCCAAAACAGAATCACTTCAGTCTCCAAACAGAGACTGTAAATGGCAGCACTGCCTTTATTGCTTTGTATTTGAGTGGACTGTTGCTGTTTTTTGTTTTTGAGGCCTAAGGTCTAGGTGAAACTTTGCAAGAGGCCAGAAGTAATAAAGGGGTCCTTGTATTGGTGTCTGCTTCAGGTTTTGTAACTGCTGCTGGGTGATGTTCTAACTTGTTGGGAGTTCTTTGGAAATTTTAGGAGTGTCATGCAAAGCCTCATGTCACCACTTGTCCAACTTGCTTATAACCCCAATTGAGGGAGTCTTGTTACACCATCTCAGCACACTTTAAATGTCCAAATTCTACAATGTTTTTTTATATCCCTGTCACTGTTTGTAAAAGGCTATGTGCATTAACTAGCTTACGGTTATGAGCAGAATGGATGAAAAAAGATTTAATTTGAATTGAACCAAGAACAAGTTGCTGAGATTTAGCCTTTTAACGTGAACCTCCTTGCTTTTTAACATAACTCTGTTTATTCTTCTTGTGTCAGCGGGGATTTACCCCATACCTGCCCTGGTGCGGCATCCTCCAACTCCTCCCATCCTTCAGGGACTACCTTGCCATATTAACCCTTTTATTTATTTAGTTTTTGTTGACCGGGTAAGAGCACTAGACAAATCCTGCCTATTTTCAGGCACGACCCGAGAGAGGGGAATACAGATGAATGTCAACTGACCTTGAACCAGATTAAGCTGTTGGTGGTATTTTTAGTGAATGAGGGAAATTTGGCCGGGACACCGGGAAAGTCCCTACTCTTTTCGATAAGTGCCATGGGATCTTTAACATCCACCTGAACTACCACCAATCCAGGCAGATGGGACCTCGGTTTAACGTCTCATCTGAAAGACGGCACCTCAGAAGTACAGCACCCCTCTCATGCTGCACTACAGTGTCAGTACTGGGATATTAACCCAAGTGCCAGATGTGGGAACTGAACCCACAGCCCTCTGATCTCCCGGCCTCGGAGGAGAGTGTGCTACCTACTGAGCCACTGATACTGATAAAACTTAACAAAGCAAATTTTCATTTGTGTTTAATGTGTACTTCTTGTAGTTACCGCGTATCACTATTACTTTAACTTACCGTTATGTTCTTGTGTTTGATGTATACTTGTTGTCTCCCAGGACCTACAATCTCATGAGGTGATCCTGGTAACCAGCATTTTAAATAAAGATGCACAATGCCAGACAGCATGTTACCACTGTTTGTGCCATGTCTTCTACCACCAAACTAGTTTCCCAGCTTGTCCACCTTGGGATCAGATGTGCTTGGTTACCCTCCCTGTTCCTCTACTTATAAGGCCCTTTTACATACACTGGTCTGTATCGGAATGACTGGTGCAGACACACTGTAATGTTACTTTTGTCTGCGTGTACAGTCAATCCATGCCACAACATAGTAAGTGCTGGCTTAACGGGTTCCCTGTTTTTCTTGGTTCGTGGGCTTCTGTGGCGTTGTAACCTGGCGTGTAATCATGCTGTATCTGTCATTTCGGCACACTGCTTTTTTTTCCTTTTCCCACCACAGACATCTCATTTGTTTCTGTGCAGGTATGCAGTGGGAGGGAGATGGCAATGAAAGATGAACTGTGTGTAAATTGGAATGAGGAACACTACTCTTGCAGTGGAATGACTGCATGTCAGAACAAGATGTATAAATGTAAGCGCTGTGTAAAAGTGGCTATAGACTATACAGACTCTATTTTGTGATGGAACTGGAATATCATCAACCGCATGCTCCTCACTCCCATGAAGGGAGGTTGCCTTTTTGCCATTCAAAGGGTTAAAGTTATTAGATATTGAGAATTCTCACCCAGAGTCAGGATTTCATTACAGGTAGCACTAATCATTGGCAGCCTGTACTCTTGAAGCAGATTTACACTGCATTAGGAGTTTTAGTCTACCCTGCAGTTTTATTAACCATTTTGACAATTTTTTATTTGTTCTCTTGTGGTTTTACTCTACTCCTGATTTAACACTGCCTTCTAACAGTTACAGTTCAGTAAAACATGAGTAAAGTGAAACCAAATAAAGCAAGGTAATGCTGCGACAGTGTTTCACGAGTAGCCTGCTAAAACAAAAAGGGCTTTGAGAACACTAAAGGTTTATAACTATAATCTATTGCCTCCGCTATCAAGGAACTGTGCATAGCAACAAGAGAGGAAGGAGTTGGTTTCAAGCGCACCTCTCCTTCCATTGTTCCTGCCTTGTTTGGCCAACAGTGAAATGTTTGTGTGCAGCTGTGTGCTTTATATCAGATTACTCTCCCTGGCACGCCTCCATAATTACTTGTTTTACCTGCTTCACCTCTGAGCACTGGCTGGCTTGAGGGGATTTTCATGAGCTGGAAAGAGAATCCATTTTGTGACCTGATAAAGACTTTGTTGAATAAACAAGATGGCTTCAGGAAAATCGTTTCATAGTGTACTGATTATCCTCCTCTCTCCCCAGAAACTGGGTCTAATGTTTTTGAAATTATCCTTTCAGTTTTGGATACATGATGACAAATATTAAAGGATTTTGAGGGCAACATGACCAAGAGCTAAACAAAAGTAGTCATGATTTTGTCTCTTTAAAATGGTGTTCATAGTAATTTGCACTTATATAAAAAATAATCAGCAGCTGCTCATTTTACTGGAATAAGATTTCTGAAGTAGTGTTCTAAGCACAATGTTGAACACTATTTATAAATATTTTGGGCTGCCAATACTTTAAATGATTATTTTTATGCAGAGTACTCCAAATAGCCAAGCAGAAGCAACATATCATACTATTTGCCCAGCAGATTAGGCCTTACGGTCTATCGAGTCTGCTCGAACCTTAGTTCCTTAGTTGGGTGCCAAGACCCTTCCATCCCTTGTGCTCCAGAAACCCATATCATCCATCCCCCATCTGATACATCCACTTTCTGTGTGTGTCCCACCCTCTCTTGAAGCCCTCCACTGTGGATCTCTGAACCAGCTCACCAGGCAGTGCATTCCAAGGGTCCACCACCACACTCTCAGGGAAAAACCTCCTCCTCTTTTCCCCCCTCACCCTTCCACCTTCCAACTTCAAACCATGCCCTCTGGTGATACCTCCCTGCTTTAGTCTAAAGATCCCCTCCATGTTTACCCTATTTATTCCCTTGAGGTACTTGAAGACCTCAATCATGTCCCCTGTCTCTCCTCTCCTCCAATGAAAACAGGCAGAGCTCCTCAAGTCTGTCCTCATACGTCAAATCCCCTAGCCCTCGTATCATCTTAGTTGCCCTCCTCTGTACCCTCTCCAGGAGCTGTATGTCCCACTTCAAGTGTGGTCTCCAGTACTGTACACAGTACTCAAGGTGTGGTCTAACCAGTCCATTGTACAGCGGCAGAATCACTTCCTTGCTCCTAGAGGTGATCCCCTTACGATGCATCCCAACATCCTGTTTGCCTTGCTAGCCGCTCTCCTGCACTGCTCAGGTTATTCATACATGCATCCACCATGACCTCTAGGTCTTTTCCCCTAATAGAGGCCTCCAGCGCCTCCTCCCAGGGTGTACCTGTGTTTAGGGTTTCCCGACCAAGATGCAACACCTTGCACTTGGTGATATTGAAATTTAATTTCCATGTGAGCCCAGCTTTCCAGGGTGTCCAGGTCCCCTTGCAGGGCCAACCTCCTCTCT
The DNA here is from genome assembly GCA_016271365.2 of Neoceratodus forsteri. Classification (NCBI taxonomy): domain Eukaryota; kingdom Metazoa; phylum Chordata; order Ceratodontiformes; family Ceratodontidae; genus Neoceratodus; species Neoceratodus forsteri. The sequence goes on along the minus strand of CM028130.1, from coordinate 1,562,534,585 downwards.
TCTCCCTCAACTACTGCTCCCATCTTGGAGTCATCATCAAGAGACTCATTTCACACCTATACCCTCCCTGATGTCCGATATGTATGCCATTAAACAGGATCGGACCCAGGACCGAGCCTTCATGGTACCCCACTACCAACCTCTCTAGGGTTCGAGAGTTCCCACAGACCACTACTCTCTGAGTGCATCCAGCTAGCCAGTTTTCAATCCATCTGACCATCAAAGGGCCTATTCCTAACCCCATCAGTTTCTCCACCAGACCATTGTGGGGGACAGAGTCAAACGCCTTGCTGAAGTCCAAGAATAATACATCCACAGGCTTACCCCTGTCCAGTTCTGATGTTACCCATTCATAGAACTCCACAAGGTTGGTTTGACATGATCTACCTGGCACAAACCCATGTTGCCGACTATCCAGACTTCCCACCTCCTCCAAGTACACCCCATCGTATCAATTGCAGAAGTTTTGTAGACCATCTTCTTTATATCTGGCAGAACCAAAGCACAGGAGGACAAAGATTTCCTCAAAGTTAGATTAAGCAAACTTTTGCTGAGCTTGGATTTAAACTAGAATTTCTCAGCTAACATTCCTTTGCTCCTGTGATCCGACTGCACTGCCTTGCCATTTTAAGGCTGCTTTATGTAGCCAGGGTAGTTGCTTGGAATCACATTAGTGGCGGTCTTTCGGAACCAGAGGAGACATTTTGCCCATGTTGCTTCTTAATGTGAGGACTGCTTTCATGTTGTTCACATTATCAGTGCTAGTAACATGGATAGACTGCTGGGGCCCGATATTCAGAAAGGCGCAAAGCATAGCACAAATGTTTGTGCTGCACTTTGCAATTGCCCAGAGGTCCCAGGATGTTATATTCAGTCGGGTGCTACCAGACTGAAATATAGGGACCATGTAGGCACAGCACTAAGTCAGGTCACGCTGCCTGACATGGTTTCCAAAGTCTGCCTCAAGAGTTGATAGTGCCAGAACACTATTACCAGTTTCAGAGGTATCCATGCAAATGAGACTATTGGGCACACAAGGTGCTAAGGGCCATTGCATGCCCATTATGGGCTCATTTGCATGGGTAGCAGAGGCAAGTAGCATGACACTTCCCTCCCCACCATCCATGATAGCTGTCGCTGTCTCTGGTACTAGTGGCCTCCCGCTAGCCCCATGTTATAAATAAAAATCCCTGGTGCTAGTGGTCTCCCCGATCGCCATAGAAATAATTATCCCTTGTGCTACGTTCCCACCCCTGATCGCTAGCCCGTAATAAGAATAAAAAATTGGTGATATTAGTTCCCACCCCCACCTCCAGTCACTACCCTGACATATAAATAATTAGCCCTGGTGCTAGTGGCCCCCTCCCAATTGCAAGCCCTGTAGTAAGACTAGAAATACCTGGTGCTAGTGGTCCCTCTCCTCTGATTGCCAGCCCTGATGTATAAATAATTATATCTGGAGCTAATGGTCCCCCAAATTGCAAGACCCATAGTAAGAATAAAATACCTGGTGCTAGTGCAAACGGAGAGTGAATTGGAGGGTTGCCGCCGCTAAAGAGCAAGGGAGGTGGGGCCAATCAGCGCTAAGGGTGCAAATTTTGGATTGTGCGACTGGGCTATAAAGACCCATTAGCCCAGTCACAATCAGGAGAGTTGTTTCTTTTGCTGTGGGGAGCCGGGGCAAGCAATTCCGGGGCCGCATCGGTGGCGGGAGAGGATGCAACCTCATCGGTGGTCGGAGAAGGGACTGTTGGCAGGAGCAGGGCCAGGCGGACAGGAGCAGCATCGGCTGCAGGTGAGCAAGCGGGGAGTGGATTGGAGGGCTGCCACCGCTAAGGGTGCGAGTTTTGGATTTTGTGACTGGGCTATAAAGGCCATTAGGCCAGTCGCAATCAGGAGAGTTGTTTCTTGCCACACACCACCCACCCCGGCCCTGACCTCTGTTAAATGGTTGGTTGGGGTGGAGCCTTGGAGATGGGTAAGCTGCGAGTGGGTGATCTGAATTGTTGCTGATGGGGGGGGGGTATGACTGTACGCTGTGCCTGTTTGGGCACCATTGAGTACCTGCTACCTACAGCTGTGGAACTGTAGGCTGTGCCTGCTTAGGCACCATTGACTACCTGCCACTTACAGCTGTGGGACTTGACAACTGTGAACTGATTTATCACTTTGGCTGGTGAACTGGTTACAGATGATTGGTTGACAAGGGTCCTGTATGCTGGGTTGCATGGCCAACATTGTCTACGGCTATCAGAGGGGGCATACTATAGCAGATTGTATAATTGGGGCATATTATAGCAGATTGTATAAGTGTGTATGCTGTTCACAGTTGTGGGGGGAGGCAAACTTTTGAACAGTTTACTGCTACTGATCACTGCTAGGGTGGGCAAAATTTCTGCTTGAGAATTGGCTGTTGTAGGGAAAGAGGGAGAAATGTTGTAATCTGAGTGCTGCTGGGAGAGGGGAAAAACAGTTAGGGTCCTTGTGTACTACTGTAGAAGGGTTGTACTGCTCGCACCAAAATGAGGGTGGACTTGGGGCTGGCCAGAGTGGGCATCTTCAGTAGGGTGATTGGGTGTGCTGGGCGCGGGGCAGCAATAATCTTAAATTGGGCATGGAGGTTAAGAGGGTATCCAGTGTGTTTTCAGCTGACAGGACTTGGGGAGGAGGTCGGGGGGATCAGAAAAATGCTGGAAGGCATTTGGGGGGTGGGGAGGAAAGGAGGGGAAAGGGCCTCACGAGAGTAGGTGAGACCACTATGGTATACCCCAGGGAACAGGTGGACATGGGCCTTATGGGTACTCCAGAGGGGTAGGGCTCGATACAGGCAACAGACAGAAAACACTTTCTAGGAGGGTGGCCAATCAGAGGGAGCAAAGGAGGGAGGGGAGTAGGAGAAAGCAAGTCGGGGGCAAGCATCACACTTGGTAATAGATTCACCATGCTGTATCCAGGAGAGGAGGTGGATGGAAGAGGGTGGTGGAGCCATGGAATGCGCTGCCCAGGGGCTGGTGGAGGCAGAGACAGTGGAGGGTTCAAGAGGGTGGGACAGGTACAGGAAGGGTTCTGGAAGCAAAATCCAGTGCAGCGAGAATATCTGAGACTGGGAAGGAGAAGCCAGAGAAGAGGCGAGGGCAGCAAAAGGTCGGCTCCCAGGGTGAGGCCAACCAAACGGCAGAACCACGAAAGACCATTGAGGCTTATTCTGCTGGCTTTTGAGTATGTTAATATGTTAGAAGAGGCTGGTGGGAAGGGGAACAGGCAGACAGAAAGGATTTGGTCAGCAAGCCGGGGGTTGGGGCAGAGAGGTTGTGGAACAGGAGGGAGCAAGCAGGCAGCAAGAGTTTGGCCAGCAAGCCGGGGGTGGAGATGGGGGTAGGGGAGGTGGCCACATCCACAGGAGGGGAGGAAGGAGGGACATGAGCTGAGGTTGGAGGAGAAAGGGGTGGAGGGCGCAGGGGCAGGCCGAGTGGGGAAAATGGGGTCGGGCAGGCACTCAGGCTGAAGTCAGCCGGGGGAGGTAGGGGGTATTCTAGAAAGGCCAGTGTCAGGGTGGGAGGAATTGGATCAGGCGGGGGGGAGAGAAGGAGGGGTAGGAGAAATATGCCAGATAGGGTGGGGGATACAGGACCGGGGGAATGGAGGCAAGCAGTAGTAGGGTGTCTGGGTGGGACACCACTGAATTCCTGGCCCAGAAGGGAGCCTGGGGTAGATCTGGGGGCCAATCACTGCCACCACCCATGAGGTTGGGGCGAGGAGTAAACTAGGGAGCAGCAGGCAGAAGAAAGACCATGGTAGAGTGCGCACAGACTAGTGATCCGGATGGAAGGGGTGGGAGGAGTAAGCTGGGGTTGAAGAAAGGGAAGAGCCTGGAAGGGATCAAAGAGGCCAGTAAGTTGTTTTGTTTTGTTTTGTTTTGTTTTTTTTTTTTTTTTTTTGTTTTGGGGGGCAGGGTGATCTTGTTGGGCAACTCCACAACCAGGGGCATCCAGTGGAAGGGAGGAGGGAAAAGCAGCCCAGTAAAGGTTAAGTGTATCCCAGGCCTGTCTGTACATAAGGCCAAATTCCAGCTATACTCATTAGCATTGGAATGTGGGAAATCCCCAGATTTCCTAGGGGATTCCTAGGAGAATAGCGAACTGGAAATCCAGGCAAGGTTTCGGGAACAGGCCAGGGTCTGCCACTCTATAGGAAGCTCAATCTCCTTCTCGGAGATTCTACCAGTACCTAGGGCATACGGGGAGACCAAGCATAAACTGAGGAGTGAACCAGTGGCTCAGGGACTGCTGCAGGCAGAAGGGTATGGGCTGGTGGGGACTGGGGAGACAATGGGAAGACAAAGGGTTGTATGCAGGGATAGGACACATCTCAACCTAGAGGGAGGAGATCTTGAAACTAAAACTCGCTGGATTCATAGTTGAGAAGTGGGGTTTAAACTTGTAAAGGAGGAGGGATAAGAGAGGAATGGAACCAGGAGGGCCGATCGAGGTTCCAGGTCTAGGGAGGCGAAAGAGGGCGGGTGACTGCAAAGTAAATACAGCTAGAGCTGTGCAGAAAATGACGAATAGGGAGTGCGCAGGGCCGAGACAATTGGAGAAGGGAGGGGGATGGGGTGGAGGACAGACCTGATCAACGCCAGGAGCATGGGCAACAAAATGCCTGAGCTCCAGGCGATGCTGGCTGAGGGATCACTGGATGTGGCAGTGATTTTTGAGACATGGGTCACTCAGAAGAATGACTGGGACCTAAACTTGGAAAGATACACAATATTCAGGAGTTGTATAGAAGGGTAAGAGGGTGTAGCATTGATAGTTAAAAATGGCATGATGGTTAGTGGAGTGGAGAAGGCTGATGTGGGGGGGGGTGGAAGTGATTTGGGTAACCCTCCAAACAAGGGGGGTCAAAAGACCGAAAATAGGGGTGCTGTACAAACCCCCGTGATGGATGAGGCCCTGGAGGAAAAATTAGTTGTGAACATTAAGGGGCACTGTGACCGTAGAAAAGTTAAGGTGGTGAGGTGAAAGCATAAACTCAGATGTATCCGTGAGTAGGTCCTTGGGAACAGAAGATTTGCATTCTTTCAGCAGCACCTTGTATCACCCCTTGCAAGAGCATGCAGCAATGTGCAAACTGGAGTGGAGTCTTAGCCTAGAGCCTCTTGCTAAGTTCATGATCAAGGTATGGCTCCTCAACTTGCATTCGCCATGGTTCTAAATCATGTTCTTCCCCTTTCAACAAATCCACCTAGAGCTTCAACCCAGTCAACCATTACTCGCTCTAGCTTGGCAGCTGCCATTTTGAGACTCAAGAGGGGTCAGATCCTCTAGTGCCTTGGCCTCCAGTAAAGGCCCATTTCTAGCCACTAGGGCCAGGCCGTGAGACTACAGAGGCAGGGAACTACATTGTTATCTAAAGCAGCTGGTGTGGAAGAAGGTATGGGACTTTATTGGTCAGGAGGCAGTGTTTTCCACTGATGAAATCAAGAGAGGCCAGGCCAGGAAGGCTTATAATGCCGATTTGTGAGGTATAGCAGTAGTTAGCCTGCACAGTCTATGTGTGGAGGCTGAAGCTGCTGACCCACCTATTCCTAAATCATGTCCATTGAAGTGGTCCATCTTCCTGGACAGGTAGTGCTGCATGATGGCTGTGGTGTTTCTTGACCATCAGACACCATTTGCAGTAAATGTCAGTTCAGGGCAGGGGCTGGTATAAAATCATATTATTACACTCAAACTTGAGTTTAAGCTCCAAGACTGTCCTGCATCTTCTGATAGTTTCTGAAGTGAACAGGACGGATGCTGTAGTTATAACTAGAACTGGGCATTGCTTGAAACATCAAGGAAGACCTAGGGTGGAACTAAAGCATGGATCCTCAAAACAATGCATGATGGAACCCTATGTATCAATACTAGGAGAAACACTGATCTTCTGCAAGGACATCTCTGTCCATTGAGCCACATCATGGAACTGTAAGCCACTGGCATCAGGACCACCTAGAAATTTTGCTGGCTGGAGCCGCCCGCATAGACGTTCCTCATTGTTGCCTATATAATGTGGCTTCCCCAGCATGCCTCGGTCTTTCTCCTGCCATCAACCACTTATCGGTCCACTGCTGCTGAAAATGCTGTTGAACTCTCGAGCATCTCTAATGCTGCTACTTCTCGATTTGTTATTTTAAAACTTTAATGCCATTGCCAAAGAAAAGGGAACTGTTTCCAATATTGTCATTGTGGCGTGTAGAGATCTACAATGACAACCAGTACCTGTGCATTCACTGCTTAGGCCTCATTCATGATGTTAAGGCTGCAGCATTTGCCAGGGCTTAACCGAATCCACTCAGGAAATGAACAAAACCTTTAAAAAATATATATATTAAAAAAAAAAAAAAAAGCCATACAGGAAAAGCAAGGTGCATCAGAGGTAGGTTCGCTGTTGTCAACCACTCCCTCTCTTCCCAGTTAACTGTCAACCCATCGTTTTCTGCTCTCACCGATGTCCATTGCCTAGTCAACCAAAAAGGACAAGTTTGCAAAATCAGTGGACAGACGTCAAGGAAAGACTGCTTCTCCTGACAAATCCAGATCTCCTCTGAAAATAAGTCACTTGTAGAAAAAAACAGGACCAAGGCCTCTGGTTCTACTGCACCCCACCAAAAAAAAAAAATCTCTCAAACACCAAGATGAGGTGTGGCATGGGTTCAGCTCTCACCAGGGGACTCGCCAATACCACCATTGGGCGCTGTCCCAGCGACAGTTCCACCCACTGTTGACGGCCTGTTGATGCTCAGCTGCGGTACCAAAGTCAGCCGCTTCAAAGGCTTATGCCGCTGCTCTGTCATCAGTGCCATCCCTGTTGATGCCCTCAGAGTTGTTGCCATTGATCTTGTCAATGACGCAGGAGTTCCTCTGCCCACCATAATGCTGTGCAGGATCATTCTCTATCAGTAGTAAACCCACTGATGGCCCCTCTTCAGTTCCTCCTCAGCCCATTGACCCTTTACAGATGGCCATCAACATTGACAACATGCTGGAGCACAACCCAGAATATATCTAAGAGAAGGATGAAGATATGGAAAGGGCTTGATTCCTAGATGTGGTAGTTTTCAATTCCACCTGTAGTGAGGAGGTGTACAGAATACTCTCAGATCAGCTCCTGAGGGTGCCTCCTTTCAGGCTTTCCTCAAGCAGGTCCAGGCCAAACTAGGTTTGATGCTGAGGAGGAGGATATTTTAAGAGTTTGTATGAGTTTCTAGAGATGTTTGCCTCCCCACCATCCTAATCCCTTGAATCCCTTTGGCTCTGCAGTATGCCACTCTAGCTGTCTGGCACTGACCCCATGCCCTTTCTCCAGTTCTACAGAAGGTGGATAAACCATATTTGGCACCTTCTAACAAGCCATATTATTCATCTCCACCAGAAACTGACTCAGTGGTGATATGGCTGCCCATGACTGGCCAAGCTCAAAACACATGAGCTCTCTTTCTTCTGATAAGAAGTCGCGACAACTGGATGTGATGGGAAAATGACATTTGCTTTGGTATCCCTTGGACTAAGATTTGCCAGTTACCAAGCATATATGATTAAGTATCAAAACTGACTGTTGAAGTCTATGGCCACCATGGCTGAGAAGCTTCCTGAAGGCCCTGATAGAATAATGGTCCAGCAAACTGTTGCTAATGGCCTGAAGCCAGCAAGCACCTCTGAATAGCTGCCAGTGCTGCCTTAAATGCAGCTGTTCAGTGCCCCTTCCGGCATTAGCCTGCTCTCACTCTCTGCGTGTCATTGGCTTTGCTTTTTGATGTCAACAGTCAGTCCTAAATGGCCCTTTTAGAGGAAAGTAACTTTTGGCACTGATTTGGAGTCAGCTCTGTGGGAACTTCAGACCTCCAAAATTACCCTGAGGTCTCTGCATTCTGCACCCCAAGCCCTGGGGTAGGAGCATGGGCACTTTCATAGGCACTATGCCCATCCTGGCAAGGGTTACTCTAGATGTCCTGGTCATGGCTGCCACTGACTCCAGGTCTCCCCGACCCAGCCAGGCTGGCTCCCAGTGTCCACACCAGGCCCACCAGAGAAGCCGAGACTCACGGTGCTACCTCTGCCCCCAGTGTTTTGAGGCCCCATCTCCCTTTTCCTACTAAAGTGGTGGGAGAATGCTTCCAATGCCTGAGGGCTGGAGGTAGTTAAGTGAGGACATGCCTAGCGCTCCTCTCTGTCCCTCCTGTGCATCCTCCATTACTCATTACCGTCTGGGATGTCTTGCCCCCCCTGCTGGAGGAGGTTCAACTTCTCAGTAAGAGGGCCATAGAGCCCATCCTGGTTGCCAGAATGAAACTGGGCTATTTTCTGTACTTCCTGGTACCCAAATGGACTGGGAACTAACAGGGTCAGTATTGCAGATGTCAAGGTGGGAGGCCACCTAAGGACCAGTGATCAACATATGATGTGATTCAACATAAGGATGGCAGTGGAAGAAAACCACACAAGGATGAGAGTCCTGGATTTCAGGAGAGCAGATTAAAAAAAAAAAAAAAAAAAATGAATGCCTCAGAGACCACCTAGCAGGGTGGGATGAACTGGGTGAGGTGGAGTAACAGTGGGCTAAGTTAAGGGAAGACACCGTGAAGGCAACACACCTCTCTGCAAAGGAAGTGAGCAAAAACAAAAAAAGGGACTGCTTTGGTTCTCAAAGGAAGGGTCTAAAAAGGTGAAGGCTAAAAGGGTAACGTTCAGGAAGTATAAAGAGATGTAGGGGTAAGAGGAAAGGGAGGTATATCAAGAGAAGCAGAGGGAAGCAGAGAATGTGGTGAAGAATGCAAAGGTGCAAACTGAGGAAAGAATAGCCCAAGGGGTAACTAAAGGGGCAAGACAATTTTTAGGTACATAAGTGGAAAGAGGGAAAACTGAGGAAGGGATTGGTTAAGAAGGGTAGAGAGGCTCTGTACAGAGGAGGAATAGGAAAAAGCAGATATCCTGAACAAATTTAAGGCTTCACAGAGGGAGGGGATGGGCCGTATAAAAGCAGCAGTGTGAGGACAGAGGTAGACACAAGTCCTCTTACAGAGGAGAGTGTCCTGAAGGGACTCTCGCATCTTAAAATGTGGAAAAAGTGACTGGGCCAGCCAGGGTACACCCAAGGGTATTGAGGGAGTTCAGGGAGGTACTGGCTGCACCTCTGACAGTACTGCTCAACAACTCACTGGAAACATGAATGGTTCTGGGGGACTGGAGGAAGGGCAGGTGTAGTACTGCTTCATAAAAGTGGTAGCAGGGAGGAGGCTGGCAACTGCTGTAGAGTGCAGTCAACCTGACATCAAGGTTGGGGAAGTTAATGGAGTCACTACTAAAGGAAAGTATTATGGAATATCCTGAAGTCAGTGGGTTACAAGACCTAAGGCAGCATGGATTTATGGGGGTGGGGTCATGTGGGTGGCCAGGGAAATAGATCAGGGTGGGGCAGTGGACATGGCCTACTTAGAGTTTAGTCAAGCTTTTCACACCGGTCCACATAAGGAAACTGGGCAGTCTGTATGTAGGTCCTAAGGTGGTAAACTGGGTGAAAACTGCTTATGGATTAGCGGCGGAGGTGGTAGTAAACTAAATTCACTCTGGGAAAAGGATGGTGGCTGTAAGATGTCTCTGGGCTCAGTACTGGGATCATTCCTCCTAATGTCCAAGTAATATTGCAGATGAGCTGGAATGGAAGGTATGTCTCTTGCAGATTACACTAAAATCAGCAATGGGTGGACACTCCAGAGGAGGTGGAAAGAATGTGCAGAGACTGGAGAAACCCAAGGCATGGTCAAGGGCTTGGCAGCTGAGTTTCAATATGAAAAAGTGAAAATAATGCACTTATGGTCCAGAAACTCAGAGGTAGAGTACAAAATGGGAGAAGAGGTACTGATGATAATCAAACAGGAAAGGGACCTGGGAGTAATTATATCTGATGACCTCAAGGTGGTGAGAGAGCGACAGGGCACTGGGTAGAGCCAATGAGATGCTGGGGCACACAGGGAGAGGTATCACCAGCAGAAGGAGGGAGATGATGTTGCCAGTCTATCGATATCTGGTATGACCTCGCATGGAGTACTGTGTCCACTTCCGGAGACCACATCTCAAGAAGGATATAGACAGAGTGGAGGCTGTCCAGAGGAAGGCAACTAAAATGTTGCAGGGCTGCTTCAGCAGCCCTACAAGGAGAGACTGAAGAACCTCAGTATGTACACCCTGGAAGGAGGGGCTTGACAGACTCATAAATACCTCACAGGGGTAAATAACATACAGGAGGGGGGTATTTTTCAGAGTAAAAGGTGCATGAGATCAAGGAGACATGCGATGAAGCTGGAAAGGGGCAAATTTAAGAGAGATGTGAGGAAGTACTACTTCACTGAATGTGTGGTGGATGCCTGGAACAGTCTTCTAGAAGAGGTGGTGGGGGCGAAAACAATGATGTGATTCAAGAATGCATGAGATGGGTAAAAGGAAATCTTAATGGGAATCAAGGGGGAAGGGAGTTGGAAATCAGGTAGGGTCTGTGATGACAGTATGGGCAGGGACAAATGGGCAGACTGGGTAGGCAAAGCAGTCCTTTATCTGCTGTTAAATTCTATGTTTCTGTGTTTAAGGCTTATCCTTGACCTTTGCGGCCTTAATATGTTTGTAGACTACATGATTTTGAATGGTCTCTCTGGTTCTTCCTTTGCCTACCACTGAAAGAGGATTGGATGGTTGCTCTTGATATGAAGGATGCATACCTCGATCCACAAGTCTCACAGAAAGTACCTGTGGTTTATGCTCCAGGGCTGCCTCTGTAAGTTTCGTGTCTTACCCTTCGGTTTGTTGTCTGCACTGCATGTCTTTACCAAGTTCTTGCAACCGCCCTCTGTTGAGAGTGCCTCTGTCATCCCAAATACTGAAGACTGCTTTCTGAAGACCCTGTCAAGGAATGCCATAGTGTACACATTGTTCCAAAGCATACAGCTTTCAACCAGTTGGGTATTCTGGTGAAAAAGCCAAAGCTGGTTCTCACTCTGTATCAGTGCCTCCAATATATAGCAGCTGTTCTGGACATAGGTCTGGGTTGGGCTTTCCTTTCCTCAGACCATGCTATGGTGATGGTTGCTCATACGCAGCTGGTCTCTTCCAGCCACTGTCTCTACGCCAGTTGTCTCTTGCGGTTAATAGGCCTCATGGCTTCTGCCATTCTGACTGTCCTGCTGGTGCACTGAAGCATGATTATTCCACAGTGGGCAGACTAGGTGGGCCAAGCGATCCTTATCTGCCATCAAATTCTATGTTTCCTCTGCGCCCAATGGGCTTAGCATTTTGACAAGCTGGAGTGTCTCATAGCAGTGACCCCCTCCTTGGATACAGTTCTACACAGCAACACCCTGGAGATTGAGGGCTGTTCTGCTTGCCCTACAGGCCTTCATCACCCTCATTCTAGGACATCAGCTTACTGATCCATACAGAAAACATTTTGGTTATATAGTACATCAGTTGTCAGGATAGAATCTACTCGTATCTCCTCTGCAGAGGGGGATTGAGAGTCTGGCACTGAGCCATGGAATGCATGTTCCTCTCTTGCCTTTCTTTCTGTCCGCACACCAAGTGTACTTGTGGATTGTCTCAGCTGGTCACAGGAGCTCTGCTAATGGGAGCTCTTAAACTCTGTGGATGACTTCTTTATAAAGTGGAGTTGCCTAGACATGAACCTTTTTGCATCTCCATACAATGCAAAACTGTCATTTCTGCTCACTTACTCATTCTAGTTGTCTGCAGTTTTTTGGCAAGACACGTCCCTCTCATAAAGAGGGAGCTTTATGACACAGAGAGTAGTTATGGGAAATGTTTCCTTGCTCCTAATAGACCTGCACTGTGGTGGTGCCCCAGGGATCAGACTGTTCATTATGTACATGCTGCTGCTGGATAGTCTCATTAGACAGTATGGAGTTGGGTTTCATTGCTTTGTAGATGATTCTCTACTCTTATCTGCCTTTTGCACCCACGATGCCTGGCACACTGGATGTGCTGATGCAAGTGCCTGTCTGAGACCCAAGACTGGACATAATTGAGCAGGCTGTGACTTCACCTTGATAAAAACTGATGTACTAGTGATTGAGCCAGGTCAAATGGTATAAGTACCAGCTGATGAGAGGGAGATGGGGCCGCCCAGCCCTGTGGGCTTGTGACTGCTGTAAGGTGAGAGCTCTGGGAGCTAATCTGGATGAGGGGCTGGCATTTGAGATTTAGGTATCAGCAGTAGTTTGGAGTGGCTTTTACCATCTCGGAATATCTGCAGATTAGATACCTTATCCCCAGGTGACTTGCCCTCACATGTGCATGCCTTTGTGACCTTCGACTGGACTACTGTGATGCTTTATAGCTTGGAGGTCACTGGAGGTGCATTGCAGCGCCTAAGTGTTGGTGCAGAATGCAGTGACTGTGTTGTTGATTTGCCTTTCTTGGTAGAGTTGTGTCTCTCTGGCACTGCATGAACTGCACTGGTTGCCAGTTAAGTGTCGTATCTTCTTTAAAAGTCGGGTTACTATCTTATAAGTCTTAGCATGAGCTGAACTCAGGTTACCTCTTACGCCCTCTCACCATCTCCACTCTGAGGGAGGGCCTCCTGGCTGTTTCAGGGCCAGGTTTAAAAACTGAAGGACCAGACCCTTGAGGTTGTGGGTCCAGTCTTTTGAACTCTTTCCTGAGGGCTCCGAGGAGTCCCCTGGTAGAGGCCTTCAAAAAGGTCTTAAGAGCCATCTGTTTAAACAGGCTTATGGGGAGTGAGTTCCTTGGTGCTATCCTCAGTAAGGTTTTTATTTTTATAAATTATTTTTTTTATTTAATGTACTTTATTAAATTTTCAGAGAAACACAATACATAAAGAAAAACAATAGCAAACAATGCTCAATGAGCAGAATGCACAGGTAAACAAGAGAAAAATTACCCCCCCCCAAAAAAAATCCACTCCACCTGCCCCAAGCACCCCACTACCAAACTTGATAGAGAGAGAGAAAAAAGGGGGCCCGTTATATTGTGTAAGAATTATCAGAGAGAATAACTGAGAAAATGAAGACAGAGCTAAGCGGGTAATAGATGATTCGCACCAAGCTGTTTCCAGTCAATGGTCTCACGAGACTGAGAAGAGCATAAAGGGGTTCTCATCTATCAAAATTGCTCTGTCCGATGACACAAAACAACAATTTGATTTTCAATCATCAGAGCTTGAAAAATGTCCTGATGCCACACCTTGAAAGACGGAATGACATCATCCTTCCAGTGACTTAAAACTCTAAGATTTTTAAATAGTTGTTATTTTATTGGTTGATTTACACACACGACTACTACTGATCATTACATACATGTAGTATTTATAATTTTCATTTATACAGTAAGAATGAGCAAATAACTCACTGCATAAAACACGTATTCTCACTGCAGTGGAATAAATCTATTTCACTGTGGTGATATCATGAAACAAAAAAAAAAGCCAAAAGCAGTCTTGTTGTATAAAGTGCATACGTTGCAGACGGTGGTGGAATACACTATTTATCTGAATGAGTGGAGAGCAACCTCAGCTACATCACTCGTGGCTCCGTTACGCCACTCTGAGGATGCTCTAGGTCACTCTCCACTCATTCAGATAGTTTATTCCACCACCAGCCATACATATTCCTATATACTGTCAACTCAACTCAGCTCATTGGCATTGTGCTGCCATGAAAGGAAAACTACACACCCTCATATCATTTTAAATTTTATTTTAATCCATGTCAACAGGTGACTCCTTTCCTGTAGCTGTTGGGGCTATATGTGTTAGCCTTAGTTTGTTTTCACTGCTCATGGTGGCCCCTGTGATTGCCCTGGGGGTTTCCATTTCATGGTAGTTGAAATCTCATTGTCCATGAGAACCATATTAGCATATGAGAACATGTCAGATAAACCATTTATTTCATGTATCTCTATGTTGAAAGAACAAATACCTTGCAAAAACTCATAAACTAAATGAAGTTTTAAAGGGGAAACACCTGCATTGTGTAACAGATAGTTTGCAAAGCTCACTAAAGGTGTATGTGGTATTTCACACCTTCTTGTACTTTTTCTTTTGAAGGCTAATTAAACAGACAGGCATACTGGGGAGTTTAAACTGTGAAAACTAACTAATGCAGTTGCATACATCTTCAACAGCTGCATGAAGAGTTGTCTGTTGACATGAAAACAAATAACATTTAGAAGATATGAAGGGTGTAGTTTTCCTTTAACAGAAACCAGTCTGAAACACAAGAATATAATTTCATTAAACATAAAAAAAAAAAAAAAAAAATACCAGAGACAAAGTACAAATACTGTACCCCTGTCCCCTATCACTGGCACCCACCCTTCCAGCTGCCCTCGTACCTCCCCCTCCCTGGCTGTTCCTGCCCCTCCCACCACCACAACTGACCTAGTCTGGGGCCAACTGCCTCCCCAACCCTGTGGCACACTCTGCCCATCCACTCCTTGCTGTTTCAACATAATGCAGTAGATAAAACGCCTACACTCCCACGCCCCCACCACCCTGTCTCACCCCTAGCTGGCCCCAGCCCTCCCCATCTCCATCACCCAACCTTCTCTCCCCCATTTGCACTCCAGCACCAACCTCTGTCTGTGGCCAATAAAGCTTCCTCAGAGGCTGCCCCCCAAACCCCTGGGGTAGACTCCTCTGCCAAGCGCTTTTCCTTGCTCTTTTGCTCCTAAATGTTCTACCCACCTCCAGAAGGGGTCTCTCTCTCCCTCCCTCTCTCTCTCCTAAGCTCACTATGGTCATCTATTGCTGGTTTAGCTCTGACACTGTACTAACTCGGATACTAGTAATTGACATTGTAATGTTGTAATCTTAATTGTCTGTTCTCTTATCCTGAACCTGTGATGTTATATGTCTGTTTAGCTTGTTAGCGCAAGCGTAGAACCTTTGTAAAAGAGCCTGTGCTCAAAGGTTATTTCCACATCTTTAAATAAATAAAAATACAAATACAGGAAATCAGCCCGTGCACAGCCATAGTTTTAAAAGTTAACTCTTGGTTTGTTCAGGAATTTACCTCGCTGCATTCTTAATTACTGTGTCAGCCACCCCCTTCCCACTGTGTCTAGGGGCCTGATTTTTGGGGAGGGAGTCAGAAGAGAGGGCCAACTCAATGAGAACCCAGGGTTTTAAATAATTGATTAGCAGTTTTTTTTCTTGGGACAATACTACCTGTACAGAAAGTATTTATATAGGTTTTCTAGAAACTTTGTTTGTTAAACACAGTGAGATAAGTGCTATGTATTTTCACAATGTTTTAGCACTTTTATGAGCAAAACGCTAATCAATTTTTAGAGTGAAATAAAACCCTGGAACCATCCTGAATAAAAATAAAGATGGCACATATATGGCTGTAGCTCAAGGGTTCAGAAGCGATTACAATATGCAGCCCAAGCCAGAGGGAACTGCAAGCTGATATCTCTACGGTGGGGGGCTAGCTGGAATGAAAGGTAGTGTTTAAATTCATGAAAACACGGCAGGAGGCCACACACTAATAAGATAAAACACCAAATCAGTTTATTAACTGGCCAAACATACAGCTACCAGGAGCTGGGGCACAGCTTAGATGGAGAACAGCTTACACAGTGGCAAAGAGCCACTGCACAAACTGAAGGCTGAGAAGGTCAGGTGCTGGATTCCAGTGGAGCTGAGGGGCTTGCATTTCAGCAGCAGCATTACCAGGCCACACTACACTTGACTCTTTGACCTGCATCCCCAACACAACTAGACTCCTGCCAACTGCTCAGACTCAACTTGTGGTGGCTTAACCATGCTGCAGCTCTCTCGTCCTCAGTCTTCCTTAATCCTGCAGCTCAGGGCCACGGAGCCCAGGTCCCTGGCATCCCTAGACAAACACAGTCGATCAGAGGGACTTACTGGGCTCTCTCCTCTCCCCCCACAGGTTGTCTGGAGTATGGAATGGCGTGCCACCCAGGTAAGGGCAAGAGGGCTGCCACCACCACCTGCCCCATGGCATAGGCTGCTATCACTCTACACCCCACTGTTCCTTCCGATCCCAGCTTATCACAGAACTAGGCCCCAATCAGCCCCGTTGCAGTGGTGCATGCAGGCTGGCCACATTTTCCTTCCCAGACTGCGGCTCCCGATAACCGGACCCAGTCTCCATATCACCGCAGAAACCTAGGCCACCCTCCATTCCCGAGCAGAACTACAGTCACCAAGTCACCACGGCCCGAATCCCTGATTCACTCGTTACATTCATGTCTGTCTCCCGCCAGCCTCCTGACCAAACCCAAATCAGCCCACTAAATACCCATGGAGGAGGACTGACTCCGCCTGCCTAGCAGGCGGTCAGACCACCAACCAAACATGGCAAAGATGGGAGCAGAGGGTCACATTAGTAAGTATGCCCGTAGGGGGTGCTTACAGCTGTGGGTGTTTACATTAAAAAAAAAAAAAAAAAATCTGTTTCCCAGACACCATCTCATCCTTGTGCTTTTCCTCATAATGCTCCGGTTCTGCCATTACAATCTGTTGCTGTGGGAAAGATTTGTTGCGAGAGACAGGACTGGTGGGAAAACCAGGATGATATGTGTAACCCCCGGACCCTGCCTTTTTGCAAAATGACAGGTGGCATACTGTTGTAGCTGACAGCAGTACCTAGGTGGGACTGGGTTCGGGGAGGACTAGGTTACTTTCGGCACAGGGGCCTAGGTTTGGCTACCCTCACAGGGGCACCCAAGTAAATCCAAACACAGGAAGCAATAACTTTAATGCCCAAAACCAGGAATGGGATTCTAAAGTGTGACTTTTATTCACATCCAAACTGAACAAAGCATAGATGGACCCCCACAGGGCTACATTCCTGGTAATGCAGATTAGAGATAACAAAACACTTCTTCACATTTCAGCCCTCAGGCTCTGAACCCACCAGGCACACAGCCCGGACTTGCACGCAGCTTTGGGTACAGCCCGACTTGTGCACTACTTAGGTTTTCCCACCCGCCACTTGATCTACGGTCCATTATGGGAATGAACCAGTTTTCCTATTGGTGGCTCCCCAAACCACCTTAGAGCCTTCGACTCCTAGAGGGAATTTTCCTTCCATCCCATGTTTGGGTACTTCCCTCATCACTGGCCAAGTGCATGAGGCAAAGTAGAAATCCACAGAGCAAATCTGTAGAGGTGGACCTGGTTACTAAAGATGGGGGGGGTCTCCCACCTCCAGCTCCCACAATCCATACCCAGCCATTTCTCTGGAAACTAAACAACTCTCTTTTTGAAAGCTTGGCAATGTATATTACTGGATAGGCGTATATCACATCTCCTCTACATGTCTTGACTTCCCCTATGTGCTGGACTTGAACATACTTTTACTTTTGGCTAAGCCTATTACTCTAGGCCTCCTACTACTTCAGTAGTCCAATCCCCACTTTAACACAAGTCAGGGTGAAACATGGGCCCTTTAGAAAGAGCAGAACTCACCCTTTGGTTGCAGGTGCCCCACAGGCGAATCACGAAATCTTCTCGTTTCCCAGACTCTTGGACAAAATAAGTCGGCTTCTTCACTAGCAGTAGCCAGGGGGTTGCCCCTGGAAATGCAGGAAAACCTTCCTGCCCCATCTCCTGAGGGATGGGGCACAGAGACCTGAATCAGCAGTCTCCACCACTTTAAAAATAGCTTACTGTGTCTCTCTCTCTAGGCGGAAACGCACATCTTTCCCTAAATGTAGCCCTATTTCAGGGCTGAGGCTCCAAGAGCCTGAGCACAGAGCTGCTGTGCTCCTCTCACACTAATCTCCAACTTCAACTGCCACAGACTGACTGTTCAAACCTCCCAGGATTCTACTCTAACTCCCTTCTGCAGATTCCATTGTGGCTCATACAGCTGCGATAGTTCTATGGTGATGTCATCCCTCAGTCTCAGCTGAGACTGAGAACAGAGTGAGACTGTGAAATCCATTTAACTGGAGTTTCACAAGCTGCCTTCCCTGCCTATCACTAGGTCTTACTGGGATTCTAGTAACCCCGGGTAACAAGGGGGTTACATATGAAATCTGGGGTCCTCGTGTCAAACTATTGTTTTTTTTTTTAAAGTTTGACTGGATTCTGAAAACTCACTTTTTAGCACAAAGGCATTGCTGTGTGTTCAGTAAGCAGCAGTTTATTTAACATGGTAGCTGATACTTGTCAAGATAACTCACTACTTCAAACTTACTAGGTTGGGTCTGACTATGTAAATAAGTAACTAAACATTTGAGCTATTCTAGTTGGTCAGTACTTACAGTTAGTATAAGCAGAACTCGATAACACAAAATTCCTCCGTAATCTGAATGTCTGTACATTCCTTATTATTATTATTATTATTGAAGACTTTTTGTATGAAAATAAGTTTGCCTTTAAACTGTTTGTGCTGCTTTTACTGCCTTGATGTCACAAACCCTCTTACTGTGTCATCAGAATCATTTTCATGGCAACAGGTTGTGATGTCACTGCCAGGATTATGATTTCAAAGCAGGTCAAGCAGCTGAGTCGGATGAAGTGTAAGGGCAGAGAGCTTGTTTTCCTGTAGCTATCTTCAGTACAAAGAACAGACTGTCCTGAAATGCAGCATTTTTTCAGCATTTTGTTTAGTCTTCTGATGCCAACTGTCTGTGTTTGGCACAAAACTGGAAAATTACTTGAAGCATTTGTCACTACATCATTCAAAGTAAATATTTATTTTCCTAACATAAAATGCAAATTATTTCATTTTACTTAAGTAAGGCCTTTGACTTGGTACCCTACAGGAGACTAGTCAAAAGCTGGGTGATCTAGGGGTAGGAATGAATAACAAAATGGGTGGAAGACTGGCTAATGAGGCAGATACAAAGGGTGGTAGTGAATGGGGTGTACTCTGAGATTAAGGAGGTAACAAGCAGGTAGGGCTCAGTCCTTGGGCATGTGCTCTTTAACATAGTCATTGGTGAAATAAGGGTGATAGTTCAGGGAAAGGTGTCTCTTTGCAGACAGCACCAAGATCTGTGAGAGGATGGACAGGGAGGATGAGATTACAGCCATGAGGGAGGACCCGGACATATTTTAAAAGTTGTCCAGGTTGCCAGCTGAGATTCTGTCAAGAAATATAAGATGATACACACATTGGGAATAAGAACCTGATAATGCAGCACCCTCAGGGGAATGGTATTAGAGAGCCCAACTGAGAAAAGGTACCTGTGGGGGATGGGATGATATTAGAAATCCTGCAGTCTACGGCACAGTGCAACATGGCAGTGAGAGTGCAAACAGGATGCTGAGTACTGTGTAGGTTCTAGAGCTCACACCTGCAGAAGGCCTCTGATAGGATGGAAACTGTGTTGAGAAGGGTGACCAAGATGCTCCAGGGGCTGGAAGAAAGCACGTGAGGAAAGATTGAGAGACTTGCATGTATACCCTGGAGACAGGAAGGTGAGAGCTCATAGGAACTTACAAATAACTCCACGTGGTAAGGCGAAATGCTGTGAATTGTTCACACTGTGTACCCAGCATCAATGAGCCTAGCAAAGGCGACACAACTGAGGCAAAAGGCTTAGCTGTGTCTGCCATGTCATCCAGGGAACAGGAGGGAACATCAACATGGGGTAGGAGCAAATAAAAGCACCTTGGGTAAAGATGTGATGGCTGAGGGGAACAGCACAGAATGGCCACAATGCAAGGTCTGCGAGATGAGAGGGCCGGTTGAGATGCTGGGGCAATTTGCTTGCAAGAAATGCATGTACAGTAAAGGAACTGGAAATGAAGGTAGACTACTTTAAAAAAAAAAACAAAAAAAAAACTGGGTATTCAGTCTATATTAAGGGTATTGAACGGATTGTTCAGGACACTAGAAATTTATTACAAGACAAGGAAAGTAATTTAATTAGGACAAAAATTAACAAAGGACTAATAGATAAGAGGAAGGCTAGAATAGACGAAGATAGTGACACTGATATTCCAATTGAAGACAAATGGTGTCTGGTTACAAGGGACCTAGGAAGCATAGAGAGAGAGAAATGCACAGACTGGGACCACAAACCGGTTTGATAGTCTTAGTCTTAGTTTGGATGATGCAATTGACACAGTATCTCAAAACATACAGGATAATGAGAAACAGACTGGGGCAAGAACAGGTCAGCCCTTGGGAGAGGGTAGAAGCGTTACTAAACCTCTGGGTGTCCAAACAAATAGTCTGGTCAGGCCACATACTAGGCCCATACCTGGTAATGCTAACAGGATGCCAACAATAACAACGATGGAGACTAATTCCAACACATCAAGTGGAGACAGTTCAGATATTAATGATGGGACAAAATTGTGGTAAACATAGTTGCTGAAACTATACAAGGGCAGAGTAGCTACACTAATGCACAAAGAAACACTCATCTAATGTCCCAAACAAAAATGTTGTGGTTATAGGTGACTCCATGCTTAAATTCACTGACAGGATAATATGCAAGATAGAAGAGAGCAAGTATCAGTTTTATCTTGTCAGGGCAGGTATCCTCGATGTTAAAACATGTGGGAGGAGGGAGGGTGGCCCACAGGGGACCTGGAGGCTCTGGAAAGATGGTCTAGAAAGTGGAAGCTGAGGTTCAATGCAGGAAATGCAAGGTACTGCACCTGGGGGCGAAACCCGGCCAAGTGTACACCCGGAGGGATGCTCAAGTCTCGATGGCTGAGAGGGCCTGGGGATGGTGGTGGATGTCAAGATGAACAACCTGGAGACTTGTAGGAGGGCAGCAGCCAAGGCCAACAGGATGCTGGGATGCATCGCTAGGGGGATCACCTCCAGAAGGAGGGAAGTGATACTCCCTCTGTATAACTGCTTGGTGAGGCCACACCTGGAGTACTGCGTGCAGTTTTGGAGGCCACACTTAAAGAAGGACATTAAACTCCTGGAGAGGGTCCAGAGGAGGGCAGCCAAAATGATTTGGGGCTTGGGGGACAGGACCTATAAGGGGAGTAAATGGGGGAGGAGCAGTCAGGGTACTTCGAAGGAAGGAGGAGGGGGCAACTAGAGGGCATGGATGGAAGCTGGAGTGGGGGAAGATTCAGGAGAGAAAGGAGGAGGTGCTACTTCACTGAGAGGGTGGTGGAGCCATGGAATGTGCTACCCAGGGGGCTGGTGGAGGCAGGCACGGTGGAGGAGTGCAAGAGGGGGTGGACAAGTACAGGGGAAGGGTTCTGGAAGCAAAAACCAGTGCAGCGAGAATATCCAGAACTGGGAAGGGAGAAGCCAGAGAAGGCGAGGGGGGCAGGAAGGTCAGCTCCCAGGGTGGGGGCTGACCAAACGAGCAGACACGAAAGACCATTAGGCCTATTCTGCTGACATTTTAGTATGTTAGTATTACCAGGATTTTTGGAGAACTCCATAGACCTGGTAGTAGTACTACACATCAGCGCTAATGATGTTGGTAGAAAGAGCACCACTGATATTCAAAGAACTTTTGAGAGTGTAGGAACTAACTTTTAAAAAGGAAATGCTCACTAATTATGGTTGAGACTCCTGTTCCAAGGGCAGAGGAGTAATGGAGGGAGATGGAGGAGGAGGACTCATAAGGTGATGCAACAGGAACAAATACTGTAATGTTCCTTGGAACACTGGCAGTGGCTTGATAAGGCCCATAAGTTATTAAACTTCTGATGGTCTCTATTTGAATAAGACTGGAACCCATGTATTAGCAGAGAGCATGAACAGTTCTATCAGACATTTAAACTAAACAGTGGGGGTTTGTTAAACTACTTTACCCTAAAAAATATAACCACCCAAAACATCGAAAACCCTCTTCATAAATGCAGAAGTCTGAAAAACAAAAAAAATGGACTGGAGTACATCTTAACCCAGGAGGACATAGCACTATGCGCAGTTACCGAAACATGGTGGCGCAACGAAGGGTGGGGGATTGATATGAGGGGTTATCAGCTCTCTAACAGGGATAGAGAATGCAGACAAGGTGGGGGAGTGACATATGTCAGATGACATCAAGGCATTTGAATTACAGACAGCAACTGAACCTGACGTAGAGCAACTATGGGTACAGCTATTGCTACCCAAGGAGGAGAAACTCATTGAGGGGGTATGCTATAGGCCCCCTTCCCTGACGTACAAAATCTGCTGAATTTATCAAGTGTATTAGGGATCAAGATCCAGTTAGAAGACTGTTGATCATGGGTGATTTTAATCTTCCTGCTATCGACTGAGTAACATGGTCTTCTCTACATCTGTGGAGAATGAATTCCTAGAAGCACTGGGTAGTTTGTGTTGAGAACCATGTAACAGAAAACACCAGACCAGGGATAACCACATACTAGATTTAGTCATCAGTGATATGAGTGAATCCACTGAGTATTGCAAGACTAGGAACCACTCCTGGAAGTGACCACAGCATAATGGAATTTGCTATTAATATCAAAACTGCATGTCAGTGGGGATAACATAAGTGAAGCGTTATGACCCAGCAGATTATAACAACTTGAGAAACATGTATTAGACTGAGACTGGGCTAATGCATTCAGGGTCTCTGAGTTCAACAAGTGTGGGGAGTGTTAAAACATTCCTCCACGAGTTAGGGAAACTTATACCCTCTATGAAAAATACAATACAAAATGCACAATCCATCTCTGTTTTAACCATGGGATACAGAAATTACTTAAGGCTAAAAATAGGTCCTATAAAAAAATAAAAAGCTAGGGTGGAGGGAACAAGGAAATCTATAGGACCAAGCTAAGGGAACTAAAGAGGACAAGTAAAACAGCTAATAAAGTGGGAGACAAGAAGGCATTCTACAACTAAGTGGGAAGTCTAAAAAAGAACAATCATATTGAACCATTAAAACAAGGAAACCTACTAATTAGTGAGTGCAAGGAGATGGCTGAGGAGTTCAAGGCTTACTTTGAAAGTGTATACCAATAAAGTAAAGTAGTCAAAATGGATAACCCAGGGATTCAGGAATGCAAACTTGAGAACACCTGGCATGATAAAAGATGAATTGTTTAACTTAGACCTAACCAAATCAGCTGGACCTGATGTCTTGCACCCCAGGCTCTTAAGAGTTGGGTGCAGAGCTAAGTGGCCCCCTTCAGGTCATACTTCAGAAATCCCTGCAGGAAGGAATGGTGCTCAAGGGCTGGACAACAGCCCATGTTGTACCCATCCATAAGAAGGGTCCTAAATTATCCTGTACTAACTATAGACACATCGGCCTCACCAGCATAGTGGGGGAAAAACGCTGGAGGCATTAATAAAGGAGGCAATAGATGAACATTTACAAGATGACTTGAGGGTTTAATAGATCTACACCAACATGGCTTCAGAAAGGGAAGATCATGTCTTACAAATCTGATGCATTTCTTTGATCCTGTAAGGCAAGCCCTTGAAAATGTCCCAGTCAATGTATTACATGTCAACTTTGAAAAGATCTTCAATAGTATATCCCATGCTGAGCTAATACATACCTTAAGGGAAGCCAACTTGGATGCAGCGATTATACGTTGGATTACAATTTGACTGACCAGAAGGAAACGAGTGCCTGCAAAGGCCACTTCTGGACCAGACTGACCAGTGGGGTCCCCCAGGGATGGGTGCTGGGACCAGTATTATTTAACATTTAGTGGCATCCATTACCTGTATGAACAAGGCTTAGATGACAACATTTGCAGATATTAAAATGGGGGCACTGTTTGCAAGTGAAACCAATGCAAAATTATTTCAGGAAAACATCAATGCCTTGGCAGATTAATGCTAGTAAAAACAGCTGAGGCTCAGTATGAAATTGAGCCTAGTGGAAACTTTAATGGAGGGTGCTTCCTGCACACCGGGAGGGAGTGTGTTCTCAGGGTGGGAGCAGTGTGGCGGGAATTACTTGCTGCCCACTTTGGTTCTCACTTGGGACTTGCAGGAGAGTTCATCCTGCAGAGTGGAGGGGCTGGGATTGGGTTTTAAGGCATGATGAGTCCAGAGAGACTAGGGGAGGAGTCGGATTGATTAGCCTTTAGGCTAGGCATAGCAAAGGTACTGGAGGCAGGCGTCCAGTGATGGCCAGTTGAGTAGGGATTGTATCTAATGATGATTCCTGGGGTTTACCAGGAGGCAAAGCATTTCACCTTGTTGTACAGCACTTGGAGTATGTTCTTCTCGGTCTTAGCCAGCCCATATCGACTGGGAGGCGAGCATGTGAGTGTCGGGAGGAGGATGCTGGTGGCGATGGCGACTCTGGTTTCCGGTACCAGCTGGTCTTTAATCGGTAGCGGTATCTAATTCCCATGTACAGTTTTGGTGACTTGTGCACATGGTTCTTAAGGGAGAGACCCTGGTCCAAGTGAGACAGAGGTATTTAGGAGGACACTACTCTGTGCAGGTGCTGGCCACGGAGGTGAGATGTAGGAGTTGTTTTCTGCCCTGACAGAGGGATCTGGGACCAAACAACATGGCCTTGTTTTGCTTGTGTTGAGGACCATTCTGTTCTCAACGAGCCAGTTCTCAAGGGATTGTAGGTCGTCTTGGAGTAAGGAACTGAGGTCTGCCAGGTTGGCAGTGGAATGATAGATGACAGGGTTTTAAATAATTGATTAGCAGTTTTTTTCTTGGAACAATGTTAACTGTACAGAAAGTATTTATATAGGTTTTCTAGAAGTGTTATGTTTGTTAAATACATTGAGGCAAGTGCTATGCATTTTCACAATGTTTTAGCACTTTTATGAGCAAAACGCGAATCAATTTTTGGAATTAAATAAAACCCTGGATGACAACGTTGTCTGCGTACTGTATGACAGCGCTCCCACCACAGTGGTCACAGTGGTTAGCAGGAAGAACTTTAATTTCCAGTACCATATAAATGGTGAAGAACTCTCCGAGTTTGAGGAAGACCTGGGGGTCTTAGCTGCAAATAACCTTAGCTTCACAGATCAGTGCTCTGTTGTGGTAAGAAAGGGATATGGAATCCTAGCATCAATAAAGAAGACATTAGGAATAGGACAAAGGAAGTGTTTATGCCACTAGTTGTCTCTCTGGTGTGGCCACATCCGGGTAATGTGTGGACAGTTCTGCACACCACATCAGAAAAAGGACCTTTTAAGGCTTGAGGGGGTCCAGAGGTGAGCAACCAGGTTGGTGGTCGGCCTTGGGGATAAGAACTATGAGGAGAGACTCGGACCTGGGTTGTACTCACTTCAGTACAGAAGGACGGGGGGAGATGCCTGAGAAGACGCGGGGATTACATGTGCCTGGTTTACAAGGCATTTGCAAACCAGGATCTAAGGGAGTGTGTGGAATGAGTTTAAGGCCAGACTCAATAAAAGTAAGGGGTCACCATATGCAGTTAAAAGGTGAGCACTACAAAAATAGAGGGGGACTTGGTTCTCCCAGAGGGTTGTCACGATGGAACTTCTTGCTAATAACTGTTGTATCAAGTGGAACCATCAATCAATTTAAACTGGCACTAGATAACTACTATACAACTCATTGTTATGAAGTAGAGATTTAGAATATGGTGCAGGTCAACAAAAGGGTAGTACTATTTGACTGTCATCTTATAAAATCTTATGAATCTTACAAACACATGAGGAAATGCAAGGTTCAGGAGAAATGTCTGCGAGTACTGTTTCACAGAAAGAGTGGTGGACAAGTGGAACGAACTGGTGTGCCAAAACAGTGAGTAGTTTCAAAAATGTGTGGGAAAGGGTTCAGGGGCCTGATACGGGCATGTGGAGGAATAAAGGAAGGTTGTCACTAGGGCCACTGCACGAGTAATGGGTAAGGTTCAGCAGACTGAATTGGCCAGTAGGGCTTTTCTGCCATCACATTATGTTTCTAGTTCCTGGACTGATAGAACAGTCAAACATACGATTGTCCACCTTCTCACCCCTCTTCACCCACCTTCAACCCCTACAGCAGTGGAGGAAACTAAATCACAGTCAGTAGTAGGCTTGCAAACTGCAGCCCATAAATACATGGGTCAACTCACCAGTTTAAACAAGCGCTGTCCAAAAACCACCACTGTAGACTGCCACCCTGTGCTGTGACAAAATGCAAATGTGTAGAAATTCACTGCAGTGTACAGTGTGATGGATTGTACCGACATGATTACCAATATAGATGTTATTCTTCTCTGAAAAATATAGTGCACTTCGATGACTGCAGTGGCAGAAAACGAGCTGTTTATGATTCAAGTGACTCCCACATCAGAGTGATGACTGATGGAACTGTCATTGTTAAACGCCACATGAAACTCCATGATGGGATCAAAAGCTTTGCTGTCCATGCTTGGGATTCAAATGGCAAGAAATTCTCCACAAGCATTGCAGTGCTGAATCAGGGGCATGAACATGGACATCATCATCATAGACATGATCACGGACATCAGCACAACCAGGAGGTAAAATGTATAACTTATTTACCCAGGATAGCTAGACTAAGATAATATATTTTATTCTCACTTTATCTTGTTCTCACTGTGGTCCTGCTTCTAACCTTCTCTTTTTAGTTGGCTAGAATTGTGTAGTGGGAGGTTGAGACCTGCTCAAAGCCACAGTGAGCATTCAGTGGGTGCAGGGTTTGAACCATGGATTTCCCTGTTCCCAAGTCAGTGCTCTAACCCTTTAGTACACAAGTGTATGAGTACAGAAGCAATGCTGAGATATGACTTTCACCCGGGTACTCTGTGGTGCACTGCCCTAGGGTGCAATGCAGGGGCGGGCCCTCTATTTAGATCTGAGCTGGCCACAGCGCCTCTGTGGGAACTACCAGGTGCTTTGAATGTGTGGAGTGCGTGGGGGTGTGGAGTGCAGGCTGCAGGATCCTCTGGGCAGGAGAGAGTTCCTGCAGGAGATGATGAATCTCGTCATTGAAGTATTGGGAGTCCTCCAGATGTTTGGTGCTGGGGGAATGTCGGCGCTTGGGCCGATGAAGAATCCTCTGGGCTTGGCTGCAGCCGCCTCCTGATGATGTAATCTCTGGCCTGACACAAGAGGTTACTTCCGTAACTCACCACGGTGGCTACATGCTGGACCAGGTGTTCTCACTGGGGTTTGAGGTAGTTAGCCTCAAGATTTGTAAGGTCATTTGGTTTGATTCTGCATGGTGAGGTTCTCATTCAGGCTCCCCCCAACCGAAATCCCTCCCCCTGTTGAAATGGTCAGCTACTGCCCTTTAAGGGGAATGTCCCTTGAGGGTTTTCTGGCAGTAACTGACCTATCTAGTGTAGATGCTGCATGTGTGAAGGGCACGAGTGAGGCGGTTGCCACCTATAACAGGGTGATGTCTGCAGCACTCGATGCACTCACACTGGTCCGTGTATGACCCAAATCCTCTCACATGCGGTCTCCTTTGTTTGATGGAGAGCTCAAGGCGATGAAGATTAGGGGTCAGACGTTGCAGTGTTGCTGGTGGAGGACCAGGCTAGGTGAGGACAAACTGGCCCTGCATACGCACTGTGGTGAGTACCAGGGGCAAGCAACCATAAGAAGGCAGGGTTCCTGTCCAGGGAGATTGCTGTAGGGAAGAACCAACCAGCTGTGCTTTTTCAGACTGTGGACAGGCTGTTGCATCCGGTCTGTCTACAGCCGAAAAAAGCGTTTTGTCACTTTGTAGGAAGAGTTTGCTCAGTTCT
This sequence comes from Neoceratodus forsteri, assembly GCA_016271365.2. Lineage (NCBI taxonomy): Eukaryota > Metazoa > Chordata > Ceratodontiformes > Ceratodontidae > Neoceratodus > Neoceratodus forsteri. The sequence continues at coordinate 1,562,506,938 of CM028130.1, read as the reverse complement.
TCACTGACAGTGTGTCCTCTATCCAGCAGAGAATCCAGTCAGTGAGTCATATAATGTCTCTCAGTGATCGTCTTGGATGTGGCAGAGGCACTCCGCCTGTGTGGGAAGAGTTTAAACTGGTGGAGGTGGCCGAGGTCATTGAGGTTGCTTCGAAGCTGAAACACACACATTGCAAACTGGACCCGGTTCTGATGCATTTTTTAATGGGATGCATTGGTTTCATTGGCCCGGTGCTCATTGTTGGGGGGGGGGGGTGTCCCAGATTCCTAGAAGTAGGGTCTGGTGAGGCCCCTTCTAAAGAAACCATCGCTCAACCCAGACATCTTCGCGAATTACCGACCTATCTCCAACCTTCCATTTCTGGGAAAGGTTGTTGAGAAGATTGTGGTGCAACAGCTTGAAGAGCATCTCACGACCTTTGACATCTATGAGTCACTCCAGTCTGGTTTCCATGCCAGGCACATAACTGAAACTGCTTTAGTTTGGGTGCATAATGACCTCCTTAGGGTGAGAGATAGAGGCGACAGGCCCATTCATGTTCTCCTTGATCTCTTCTCAGCTTTTGACACTGTAGACCACTTTGTGCTGCTTGATCATCTCAGAGAGTACTGTAGGCTTGCTGGCATTGTCATCCGCTGGTTTGAGTCCTGGCTTACTGACAGGAAGCACAGGTGGTGATGGAGAATTTCTCCTCCTCCTCCCCAAAACTCCTGTCATACGGTGTGCCTCAGGGATCGATTTTGTCACCAATGTTGTTTGCAGTGTACATGCTGCCCCTAGGTGAGCTCATTAGGAAGTACAATGTGGGTTTTCAGTGCTATACAGATGATATCCAATTGTATTTGTCCTTTGGTCCTGGAACATCTAATGCTGTGGAAGTGCTAAACATCTGCCTGGCTGAGATCAGTGATTGGATGTCCTCCAGCTGGTTGCAACTGAACCCTGATAAGACGGAGGTTCAAGTAGTGGAACTGGGCCAAAGGCATGATAGGATGGCCTCCGGTGTGGCAACTGGTCTTTTCCTGAGGCCTACACCATTGATGGCTTCCTCTGGGGTGCGAGATCTTGGCGTGTTCCCGAACGATGGATTGACATTTGAATTTCAAGTGTCGTCATTGTCCAAAGTAGCTTTTTTTTTTTTAACACCTGAGGAATAGCACCAGGATCATACCCCTAGTTCCGCCCGAGGACCTTCCTACTCTGGTTCATGCCTTTGTAACATCCAGGCTTGTCTACTGTAATGCCCTTTTACTTTTGGTGTCTCGGGAGGTATCCTTTGCTGACTGCGGCTAGTGCAAAACGCAGCTGCCAGGCCTTTTGAGGTTCTGTCATGTAACTCCAGTGCTGCGTGAACTGCACTGGCTGCTGGACAGGTGGGGGGTTCTCTTCAAGATGGGCTTGCTCACCTTCAAGGCCCTACATGGACTAGGCCCTGGCTATCTGTTAGGAAATCTAACACCTGCCGCCCCAGTCCGCTCCCTCTGTTCCTCCTCTAGGGGCCTCCTGAGTCCCGGATGAGAATAAAAACTGCTGGTGATGAAGCGTTCAGTGTCACCGGCCCCGTCCTGTGGAATTCGCTTCCTCCTGTCCTCAGGGAGTCCCCTTCAGTTAAGGTATTTAAGAGTCACCTCAAGTCCCATCTTTTCTCTCTGGCCTTCCCAGACATAGATATTGAACCTGATGTAATGAGGGTCACTGAAATGAATTAGTTACTGAAGCTATTTATTTGAAATATTTTAATTTGTTTTTCACTGTTTTAATATGTATTTATGTATGTCTTTTCTACTACCTTACCTGTTTTTCTGTAAGGCGTCCAGAGCCCCCAGGAATGAACGCCCTAGAAATAAACATTGCCTTGCCTTGTATGCGCACAAGATTGTTCCCTTCATGATTTCCTGGAAGTGTATGTCAAGAGGTACTAAGGTACCTTATATGTTCACTCCCTCCCGATCCCTCTGATCTGTGGTCAGCTAAGGTCAGTGAACTCAGAAGTCAAAATAGAACTAGTCCGCTGTGGTTCATGCAAAATGACCTGTGTAAATTGTCTAGCTGTTTGCTACTTGCCATCCAGGACCATGTATTATGTGCTACTTCTTGAGACTAGAACAGTAGGGTTAAAATGTGGTTTGTTATTGTTAAAAGAAACAGCAATACTGTATAAATCAAAAACTACACACACAGATGTTGGCAAGATATACAAACTGGGCTTGTGATTGGTTTTACATTCTTTTAATAGTAATTATCTTGTGCTGGGGGGTTGTTGTTAGTCTTGAATTCCCGTTAATATGGTCTCCTAGTTGTGTCCCAGAGGCTGTCTGCAGCAGTTTGGTATCATCACGAGCTCTGGAGCTACTAGGATGGCATACCTCTTAGTACATTCTGACCAGTGACATGACTTGTATTGGATTTCAAAGGTTTTTAGTTCAAAAGTTTTCCCCATGTCAACTTGATGTCAAAAGGTAGAGACGGTTCAGAGGAGGGCAACAAAGATGGATTGCATCACAAGTCCTATGAGGACAGGTTGAAGGAATTGAATATATACTCCCTGGAGGAGAGGAGGGAGAGAGGGGACATGATAGACATACAAGTATCTTACAGGGAGGAAGAGGGTGCAAGAATACACTTTTTTTAAGCGAAAAAGATGTTCCAGGCCAAGAGGGCATGGGATGAAGTTGGAGGTAGGACGATTCAGAGGAAATGTGAGGAAGAATTTCTTCACAGAATGGGTGGTGGACAAGCGGAACACCCTGCCTGAGGAAGTGGGGGGGGGGCTGAAACAATCACGGGATCTAAGAATGCATGGGATAGACATAAAGGAATTCTGGAGGTCTGGGGTAAGGGGCAACAGAGTTCTAGGAAAACATAAACTGAAGTTACAAACTCAAATGGGCAGACTAGGTGGGCCATAGGCCCTTATCTGCCAACACTGTCTTTGTATCTATGTAACTCCCCATCAGTTAGTAGATATGCACAGTATACTAATTATCTATGCTTATGACGTGGGGGTGGACTTGATGGAACTAGAGTCCCTTCTGACCTTAAATTACTATGTAACTTATCCATATTGGCCAACAACCGACATTCATCCTGCTTTACCTGTGTGCATGGTGGGTACAGGTTAAAGCTATGTACTCCAGTGCTCTTTATAGAATTAGTATGGTACTTAATGATATTAAAATAGCTTCATTTTAAATTCCTCCTTTAGGAGCCCCTTTCTCTGACTGACTGCTGTAGTGAAGGTCAAGGTTCAACGGTGCTTCATAGCCCTTGCCAGCCTCAAACTCCCCCTGACTCAGTCTGCTGGAATGGGGAAGGTTTGGGTATTTGGTTTAATTTCCTTGCCAGGTGGCCAAGAGGATGCTCTAGTGGCACAGTGGAGAGCTGGCATCTTGGTACATCTGAGGTAATCTGTGCAGAGTGCCTCCTTGTGCTGGGATTAGTAACATTGGGGGGTGTTAACTGTGAGGTGATGGTGTAATCCTTGCTGCTTCCCATCAGGACTAGATACTGGCTACCTGAAGTCTACTACTGCTTCTTGACTTGCCACTGCTGCAGATCTTTTCTGCTACACTAGCTTTTCAGTTGTTTATTCTCTTCTTCTGGATTTAAAGATTAAACCTGGCTAATTTCAATATATGTGCTTCTCTGTGCCCCATGTGTCACCAGTGCCCAGTGTGATTCAGATTAGTTTTCACTGCCTAAGACGTCATCTGTAAAAGTTACAGTAGCCAGTATACTGCCTTTACTTTTATTTCTAATTGGTTGCTATGAATGTAGGTGCAGGATTAAGTGGATAACTACAGGCATTTCTTCCTTGGTATAAACTGGAGGTGACCCTCAACTGTAATGGGGATATATCTCATATCTTTGGCTGGAGAATCTTCATGGAGTTCTCACGCTGATGTTCTCATCAGGACTTAGTGTGGCCAGATAAAAAACCATATGTGAACCTACAAAAACAGTTTCAGCTGTAGCTTGTAGTTTAGTATGTTGTGTCTGCTGTTACAGAAATAGGTATAACAATTGGGAAGGGCAAGTATAGCACTTAAACAACAACAACAAAAAAACAGCAGTCGCACTGTTTTAGTATCCTGATGAGAACACCAACTCTGGAAAATGGTTCTTGTATTTAGATTGTGGGAATTAAGGCAGCAGCAATATCCAAGGACACTGGTTTGTACTGTTTCCTGTTAAAATGAACAGAATTGTGGAAAACAAGTGTAACCCCTAGATGGCGCTATCCCAGGGGCTACTACCCCTGCCTGATTTGCCACTAACAGGTTGAGGGGCCTGGATCCAATGGCGGGTGCCTCCACCCAGAGGTCAGGGTTTGCAATAGTTAAACTAACTTGGTCACAGCCCTCTGGGACACTGCAACCCCTTTCTTCCCATACTAGTGGCCCACACATAATATATCAGAATTACCTTCACAGTATACACTTACCCCAGGTCTGGTTCCGGCACTGGGACCTCCTGTGAAATGAGATACAGTGCAACAATCACAGTACAGTACTTTAACATAGACAAATACCTCAGGCAGTATAACTTTGCTGAAACAAGCAGCTCTGATTTATTTAGGGGATATAACAGGGACAGGGAAATCAGGTTAATTAGCTTATCACTCTAATAATCTACCTATGGCTCTGTGCACAGGCCTATCCTCTATCAGTTACTGTCCCTGGGTACCCAAGCCCTAGTGGCTAGTCCAAACCGTGGCAGCTGGTAGGGGCCCTTCACACAGAGAAAAGGAGAATTAAACAGTCAGCAGTACAGTAATTCCATTTGGATTTAATGTGGCAATTCAACAGGAGCGACCCTGAATTAGTACTCACGACCTCCAAATAAGATAGGGTCCTTCAATGTCAGCAGGGCTCACTTGAGGTACACAAACCTCTTCACACATCCATATAAAAAGCACTATACCAGGCAGGCTGCATCTGTATCCCGATCGCAATTACTGCACAATACCGGGAGAACACACAGCAGATTCAGTTCCTGACAGACAGAGTGCAATTTTCAACAATTCCTCCAGTCTTCTACAGGGGTGAGCCTGGTTTCTACTCTTCAGAGATCCTTTGATTCTTTTCACAGGGCCAGTTCAGTCCTAACAAGCTGTTACACAAGCTGCAGACGAACTCTGGGCCTTACACACGTTTTTGACTAAAACTGCACACTGAAAAGCACAGGGCTCCTTCCTTCTTCACTGCCAAAGCTCAACTCAAACTCCAACCCGACAAAACGGGCACTTCCTTTGAGTTCCTCCCAGTTCTTGACTGGATTGGCTGTCATTCACAATAGACTGCTGCTGTTGGTCCAAAAAGGCACTGAAGTCTAAACTACATCTCCCAGAGTCACTGCCCATACAATCCTCTTGTGGCTGGCTCAGATTATGAGTCCAAGTTCTGATTCGTCCAAGGCACCATTTTAGAGCCAGCTTACCCCACACTGATTGGTCCAGTTCAGCAGTTCAAAACTAGAATGGGGAACTAGCAGACACAGTTCTGACTGCAAAAAGCAGGTTAGACAAACTGTAATTTCATTATTACTCTAAATAATTTCTGGCAAACAGTTACATCTTCAGATAGGTTCCTTTGCACTCCTAGTGACTGCAAAATGAAGTGAATGGCAGCAGCTTGGTGGTACTCAATCAAAGAAACACACAGTCCCCATACAAACTAATTATGTCTGCAAGCAGACAGCTCTTAAGAGACAGTACCAGAGGTTCTAAAACACTCACTGATAAATGGCTTAAATGCCAAACACCATTCAGGCTTGGAGCATTCAAGCAAGCTCCTGAAGTCTTTTGGGAACCCCCATTTGCAGGGGTTACAATGTTCTTCTTAGAGGTTTTCTCCGCGCCATACACACTGGGACTGTAAGACATCAGGATCTCTGGGGAGGTCTCTATGTTCACAGGGTCACCCATATTGATGTGCCTACATGCACAGCAGTGCCTATTTAATCTGAGTGGGCCAGTCCACTTCAGTTCTTTTTCTCCTGCCACTGAGAGTGTGAAAGCTGTTTTTATTGCAGAATTTTCACTGACTGGCTTTCTTCCGGTTGTTACTCCGTCGGGATTCAACAATTGTCAGTGTATGTATTTTCTGTGTGAGGCATATTTTTGCAACTGCCACTGCAAAATGTCAAGCTACAAGCAGACACAAATGAGTTGTGTTTGTGTAAGCCTTTACCATGACATAAAAATATTAAAATCTGCAGATTTAGCCAGGCTTTACAGAGCAATGGACTATTTCTTAGAAACTATTGGTGAAGGAAAATCCTACTGTACCTGGCAAGTTGCCAAAACAGGCTTTGGTGCTGAAATTGCCTGTGGAAATAGAGGGCCAATTGAAGTCATTACGTTATGTCAATGGCACAGTTGCAAACTAGACCTTCATCTGGTCAGATTCTTCCTTGTCAAGGAAAAGTGAATGGGAGTTAGAAAGGATGCTCATCGGTGAGTCTAGCGTGCAGTATGCTGGTCAGCAATCCAGAGCCCTGATCTTAAAAAGGAATAGTATGTGCAGTAGCACCAGTATACTGGCAAAACAGGTGGGCTCAGCCTATGTACAGTCAGATCTCAGACCTAGAAAAAGGCTTGGCTCTGATTGCCAAGGTACCACAGCCTCCCACATACATAGATACATGAATGTTCTTGGCAGATAAAGGCCTAGAGGCCCATACTGTGTGCCCACCCTACCTAACTACTCTGATCTGGCACTAGTGGCTGTCCCAAAACTTCATCTCTGACCCCCTTCTGACTAAGGCCATATGTCTCCCCCATCCCGTTATGAAACTGCTTACTGATTTGGCTCTTACCACTTTTTCCGAGGCGTGTTCCATTCATCCACCACACCTTATGTGGAAAAGTGTTGGACATGTCTCTTGAATTCCCAGCCCCCGCAAATTTTGATTGAATTTCATCGACCCTGTATTGACCTCAAGAAAAAATGCCCTTGTCATCCACCCTTTTATCCAGTGCCAATATTTGGGCAGTTCTGTCATGCCCTCCCTTTCCCTTATCTGTGTGTGTGTGTGTGTGTGTGTGTGTGTGTGTGTATATATATATATATATATATATATATATATATATATATATACATATAACCCCTGCAAATGGGGGTTCCCAAAAGACTTCAGGAGCTTGCTTGAATGCTCCAAGCCTGAATGGTGTTTGGCGTTTAAGCCATTTATCAGAGAGTGTTTTTGGAACCTCTGGTACTGTCTCTTTAAGAGCTGTCTGCTTGCAGACATAATTAGTTTGTATGGGGGACTGTGTGCTTCTCTGTTTGAGTACCACTCGAACTGCTGCCAATTCACTCCATTTTGCAGTCACTAGGGTGCAAAGGGAACCTATCTGAAAGATGTAACTGTTTGCCAGAAATCATTTACAGTAATAATGAAATTACAGTTTGTCTAACCTGCTTTCTTGCAGTCAGAACTGTCTGCCTAGTTCTCCATTCTGGTTTTGAACTGCTGAACTGGACCAATCAGTGTGGGTAAGCTAGCTCTAAAATGGTGCCTTGAACGAATCAGAACTTGGACTCATAATCTGAGCCAGCCACAAGAGGATTGTATGGGCAGTGACTCTGGGAGATGTAGTTTAGACTTCAGCACCTTTTGGACCAACAGCAGCAGTCTATTGTGGTGACAGCCAATCCAGTCAAGAACTGGGAGGAACTCAAAGGAAGTGCCAGTTTTGTCGGTTGGAGTTTCAGTTGAGCTTTGGCAGTGAAGAAGGAAGGAGCCCTGTGCTTTTTCAGTGTGCAGTTTTAGTCAAAAACGTGTAAGGCCCAAGTTCCGGTCTGCAGCTTGTGTAACAGCTTGTTAGGACTGAATCCGTCCTGTGAAAACAATCAAAGGATCTCTGAAGAGTAGAAACCAGGCTCACCCTGTAGAAGACTGGAAAATTGCTGAAAATTGCACTCGGTCTGTCAGGAACTGAATCTGCTGTGTGCTCTCCGGTATTGTGCAGTAATTGAGATCGGATACAGATGCAGCCTGCCTGGTATAGTGCTTTCTTTTATATGGATGTGTAAAGAGGTTTGTGTACCTCAAGTGAGCCTCCTGCTGACATTGAAGGACCCTATCTTATTTGGAGGTGGAGTACTAATTCAGGGTCGCTCCTGTTGAATTGCCACATTAAATCCAAATGGAATTACTGTACTGCTGACTATTTAATTCTCCTTTTCTCTGTGTGAAGGGCCCCACCAGCTGCCACGGTTTGGACTAGCCACTAGGGCTTGGGTACCCAGGGACAGTAACTGATAGGGATAGGCCTGTGCACAGAGCCATAGGTAGATTATTAGAGTGATAAGCTAATTAACCTGATTTCCCCTGTCCTTGTTATATCCCCTAAATAAATCAGAGCTGCTTGTTTCAGCAGAGTTATACTGCCTGAGGTATTTGTCTATGTTAAAGTACTGTACTGTGATTGTTGCACTGTATCTCATTTCACAGGAGGTCCCAGTGCGGAACCAGACCTGGGGTAAGTGTATACTGTGAAGGTAATTCTGATATATTTGTGGGCCACTAGTGGGAAGAAAGGGGGTTGCAGTGTCCCGGAGGGCTGTGACCAAGTTAGTTTAACTATTGCAAACCCTGACCTCTGGGTGGAGGCACCGCCATTGGATCCAGGCCCTCAACCTGTTAGTGGCAAATCAGGCAGGGTAGTAGCCCCTGGGATAGCGCCATCTAGGGGTTACACACACACACACATCCTTCAGTCTCATCATATATGTCTCCTAGTCCCTGAACCATCTTGGTTGACCTGCGCTGTACTGCTTTTGCTTTGTCAGTCTTTTTCAGGTGTGGACTCCAGTGCCTTTGAACAGTATTCCAGATGTCTCACTATTGACCTGTACAGTGGTAGGATTACCGGTTTACATTTGCTGTTGATCCCTCCTTATTCAGTCTAACATACTGTCTGCCTTTTCACAGGTCTGTTACATTGTGCTGTGGATTTTATGCTTTCTGATATCATAACCACTGTCATTTTCCTTATTGGTGCATTCCAAACCCATCCCATGCTGCACTTTTGGATTCCTTTTCCCAGTGTACATTACCTTGCATTTTTTGCACTGAAGCACAGCTGCCAGGTCTTTGACCAGTTCTACAGCCTGCCAAGATACTTCTGGAGTTCCTGTATCCCTTTCTCTGGGTCACCCCTTGCACAGATCTTTGAGTCGTCTGCGAAGAGGTGGAGCTTGCCCGTAGTGCTTTCCCTATGTCACAGATAAACACATTGAAAAGGATGGGGCCCAGCACCAATTCCTGCAGTACTCCTCTCATAACCACCCTTACATTCAAGAACTTCTAGTTTCCTACAGCCCTTTGCATCTTTTTCATCAGCCACGTTGTTGCCTGTTGCCAAGTTTTCCTCCACCTCAAGTTTATTATCTTCTTGACCAGTCTCCGTGGGGCATTGAGTCAAAGGCCTTACTGAAATCTAAGTAGACTGCATCAACTGCCCATCCATTGTCAATCTGGCTACCAGTTAGAGAAGTCAATAAGATTCTTCTGGTGAGACCACTTCATGAACGATGTTGCATAGGGATCCTGTAGTCCATTCCACGCTGAGAAGTTCACCAGTTCCTCCCTTTAGTATAGATTCCATTACCTTCCCCTCTATAAATGTCAGGCTGACTGGTTTGTAGTTTTTCTGGCTCATCCTTTCTTCTGCTGCTTTTATACAGAGGGACCACGTCTGCTGACTTCCAGTTCCTAGGGACCATCCTGTGGGTACGGTGCATGCGCTAGTAATGAATAGTATTTCTCGAATACCATAAGTTAATGCTCTGTTCATTATTTGGATACGAATACTCAATAGTAGCACTAGTCATGCCTACTCTTATTTGGAAAATGCTCCCCAAAAAAAACAAAGGCCCCCACCCTCCTCTCCAAGTGCAGCCATTTAAAACACAACCTTCCATCCCCCCACCTTCTGCCGCAAGTTCAGTCCCTATCCTTCTCCCCAACAGCACCCACGCTATGTTTTTTTAAACAAAGAAAAACTCCCATGCTTGGAAACCTTCACAACCCGCCACCTCCATGGTTGGCTGTCCGTCTCATCTTTAGCACTTTTTCTAATGTAAATCCTTATCCCCCCATCAAAGCTCCCACCTCCTACCCTTCTGTCCCCAGCACCCATATTTTGTTTTAACAGAAGGCCCACAGGCAAAGGTGACTGACTAAACTCACCCTCCTTCATGACTGTCTGCCCTCTAGTGAATGAAAGCACTGCAGCACTTGCTTACACAGTAAAACAGCTGATCACATTTTCAGCTGTTTTACTATGCTAATGTAACCCCTAGGTGGCACTATCCCAAGGGCTGCTACCTCTGACTGCTTGGCTAGTAGCAGGTTAAGGGGCTTGGGTAATGAAACGGGTGCCTCCATCAGGGTTGTTAGTGGTCAAGCTAACCTGGGCACAGCCCTCCGGGACACTGTAACCCCCCTCTTTCCTTTCTAGTGGCCTGAATAATATACAATAATTACTTTCACAATGACCCTTATTCACCAGACAATTACCCACACTGTTTGCACTTACCACCAGGGCTGGTTCCTCTAGCTTGACCCTGGGGACCTCCTGTAAAACAAGGTTAAGCACAGCAAATAACAGTACAATACTATTGGCACAAACTGGAACCACAGTCAGATTAAATGCAAACACAGTTAAATCTGATTTTATTCAGGGGACTTGAACAAGGGAGGGGCGTAATCTGGTTGATTTGCTTAAAAGCTATATTAATCAGACAGTTATACATGCAGTTCAGAGTCCTTACACAGTCACACACTCTGGGTACCCAGGTAGGAAACCGGTGGGCTAGCCAGGAATGTTGCAGCTGGTTGAGGCCCTGTGATGGCAGAAAGCAACATGCACAACACACACTATTTGTAATCTGGAGCCGGAGGGCTCAGTTCATGAAAGAAAAGGCAACAAGACAATCGGATGACAAGACTTTAGATTTAGCTGTTGTTGCAAGGAGCTACCCTGATGTTTACACTCAATACCCAATACTGGACACAGGCAGGATGAAATCGATACTGCAGGCTGTTGAACTGGAGTGCCCGGAGAAGCAGGGCCCACACGAATCACTGAGGCGTCATTCCTGTTCAAGGTGTTGAGCAGGGGGCTGATCCCCAGGCTGGTCTCTCATTGACTTTCTCTGCGTACCAGGTATTCTTGCTGGGCCAGTGTAGCAGGGCCCAGGCAAACTGAAATGGATACGGATTCAGTCCGTGGAGCTGGATATAGCCTCCAGCAAGCAAAACACAGTTCAGACACACAGTGGGGAACCAAATCACAACCCACTATAAGCACACAGCACATTCGCATGTAAGGGAATTCCACTGTATCAGGAAAATGGCTCTCCGGTCGCAATTACAGTCTCTGCACAATTTGGGAGTTCGGAGGTAGTTGGAAGTCCTGACAGGCCAATCGCATTCAGCAAATCTTCGGTCGTCTTCAGGTTAAAGCCTGGTCACAATTCAATGGCTTAATTCGCTCTCCAAATTTGGATTCAGTCCGGAAAAAGCAGAAGTTCCCTCTCGGTGACAGCATGCAGGCCAAACTCTGGCCTTTCCACAGTTCTCCCGCGCAAATCCACTATGGATTGCTGCTCTAACTATCTCGAGCTGTTATTTCATAGAAGTTGACGGCAGATAAGGACCGCATGGCCCATCCAGTCTGCCCATTTCTTTTTCTACCTTATAAATGTGCAATCGGCCTTTGCTCTGTCAGTGGCCTATCTATTCATACTCATTTGTATTGCTCCCTTATGCCTATCCCATGCCTGTTTGAAGCCCTGCACTGTATTCATAGCCACCACTTCTTGAGGTAGACCGTTCCATGCATCCACCACCCTTTCTGGGAAAAAGAATTTCTCATTCCCCTTAATCGGCCCCTCTAATCTCATGCTGTGTCCTCTTGTCCTGCTATTTTTCTTATATTTAAACATGTTAGACTCTTTCACCTTGTTAATGCCTCTAAGGTGTTTGAATGCCTCGATCATATCACCCTCTCCCTCCTTTGCTCAAGGGTATACATATTGAGCTCTGTTAATCTGTCCTCATATGTCTTCTGATGCAGTCCCTGCACCATTTTGGTTGCCCTTCTTTGGACTGCCTCAATTTGGTTAATGTCCTTGTGAAGGTGTGGCCTCCAATACTGCACCCAGTACTCCAGATGGGGCCTAACCAGTGTCTTGTAAAGAGGGATTATTACCTCCCTCTTACGACTTGTGATACTTCTACTAATACACCCTAACACCCCCCTAGCCTTACCTACTGCTTTAGAGGTCTGCTTGGATGATTTCAGGTCATCAGTGATGATGATGCCCAAGTCTCTTTTCTTCACTTCCCAACTCAGATCTAACAAACTGCAAGTAGTGTGGGACTTTCCCCAAGATCCAAAAGGTTCAGTTGGCTGATCTGTCTGTCAGCCACAACAAGGGCTCCCTCCAGGTTATTTTAGGCACCAAAAGCCCAAAACTACAATTCCTACAAGTTTTGTTACCACAACCCCTATAGGCAGGCTCCATTTAGAGTCCTAAATGTACTGATTGGCCCATTCTGCAGTCCTGAACCAAGATGATGGAAAGAAGGGAGGTTAGAACAAACTGCAATATTATTACTGCTCTAACAAATGATCAGCAAACAAGTACATCTTCTACTAGAGATCCCTGTCAGATTAATTATGACTGCAATACAGGCAGCTCTTAGAGACAGTACACAGAGGCTATACAGGCACTCTCTGGCAGTACATTTAAACTGCTAAAACGCAGAACACCAGCCTGGAAGTGAGCATTTAGGCAAGCTCAAGGAAGATTTTTTCGGGAACCCCTGTTTGTAGGGGGTTATACAAAGGAAGTACAGGAGCACTTTTCATTCACTAGAGGCCGCCAGCCATGGAGGAGGGCAGGTTGTCTGTTTTTGCCTGTGCTTTCAGGGCTTTCTGTTAAAACAAAATTTGGACGTTGGGGAGGAGGTGGGTAGGAGTTGAATGCCGCTTTGGGGGGACTATTGATTTTTAGAAGGGAAAAGTGTTAAAGACGAGATGGTAACTGGTCTTGGAGGTAGGCAATTTGTGCCAGTTACCCATCGTGGCATTTATTTTAGTTTAAAACATACATTTGTAGGTGTCTGGGAGGGGGGGCGGAATTGAAAGTGTAGCAGAGGGTGGGGAAGGGGGTTGTATTTTAAATGATTTGGCTGGGGAGGAGGGTGGAGAGCTTTTAACTTTTTTTTTGTTTCACTGGCACATGAATACAAAAAAAAAGTAATGATTTTTCTGAATACTTGGGGCTCTGAATACAAGGGTTAGGCATAATATTCAAAATATGGTATTTGCCCACCCTTACATGTGGCCATCGATCAGTTGAATGCGTCAAGTGAAGTTGCTATTACTACTGTTGCCTCCTTGTGCATCCAACGGTGTAAACCATCAGGTCCAGTAGACTCGACTACTTTTCTTAACCCTTTCAACTTTACCATCACCTTCCCCCCAATAATACTGCCCATGTCTCCAGTGTGCTCACCCACCTTTCCTTCCTTCATACCTGACCGAACATTCTGGCAGTGGGAGCTTTATTTTTCCAGTAAATACTGAGCCAAAGTGTTTGTTCAGTATCTCTGCCTTAACTTTGCCCCCATCCTCCCTTCATAAATAGTTGGCATTGCAGAATCTATGGCTATTGTTACTATTCCAGGTACTATTCTGGCACAGTTATCCAGTATGGTTAGACTATTGCCAAGGCTGTCACAAGAATGAAAATGCAGGCCAGCTCTCAGCCATGGCCACCTAACACAGACTGGGCCAGCATTGCCTCCACAGGTCCCTCCTCTTCAACCTCCTCTTAATAGGAAGTGTATGTCATCCTGATTGAAGGGCGGGAGTTGGGGAGGAAAGACCTTGATAGTTTCCACTTCTTGGGATGGGAAAATTCAGTAGACTGTACTGAGTTCTTGGGGGAATGAACACGCTGTCAAGGAGCCTCCTTTTCAGGCCATTATGCAGCAAATCCGGGAGACACTGAACTTCTCACTTGAGAAAGAGAGGATTCTTCTAAAAAGAACCTCATTTACTTTCTGGAGGTTGAAGGCACCTTCTCAGTGATCGTTGCTTCCGTTTACGATGCCTTGCAGTATGTTGCCTTGACTGCGTGGTATAGGCTTAGTACCTTGCCAGCTGTTCTAGGAAGGCTGATAAAGAAAATATTATCACAGCTGGGGACAGAAAAACTGTATTATCAGCAGTATATGCTTGACCTAGAAAATAAACACAGAATCTGATGGCAGATAAGGGCTGCTTGGCCCACCCAGTCTGCTCTTTTTCCCTATCTACATTCTCAACGCAGACCCTACTTGATCTACTGCTCTTCCCCTCCCCTTCCTTTCCACTATGATTCCCTTGTGCGTATCCTGCACATGCTTGAAACCCAGCACTGTTTTTACCCCCACCAGCTCTGCTTGAAGGCTGTTCCAGGAATCCACCACTCTTTCTGTGAAGTACTTTTTAACATCTCTCCTGAAGTTACTTCCTTCCAGCTTCATATCATGTCTGCTTGTTCAAACATGAAGTCTTGCTGTATTCTGACTATATGCAGTTAGCCCCAGCACTTGAACTGCTCTTGAGAGGAAAGGGTTAACTTTATGCCATGGCGTAGAATGTTGAGCTCGAGCTCGGTTTTTAAACCTCCGTCTCTGGTACTCCTCAGTGTAACCACCGGATTCTTTACTCCGCCTAACTTTGAAGTCGCTCCAGAGATTTTCTCCTTCACTTTGGTTCTGGTAAAAATCAGTCTGTTTCAACACCCGTTTCTTTATTTTTCGGTTTCAGATCTCTGTCTATGGTACAGTAAGTGTAATAAGTAGATAGTTTAGAGTTGGTGGGTAGAAATTGTTTTTTGTTTGGTTTCCTCCCGGTCGGGTCTGGTTGGGAACGAAGCTATACCTGGATTTGTTTTGTCTTGTATTTTCTACCTTTAACTTTGTGGTTCGGTACCTATCAGATCCTAAAAATAGAATTTTTTTTTTTTTTATACCGACCGTGACACAGTTGGAACAGATAGGTTTTCAGTTACCTGGCTTAAAAGCTGGAAAGGGTAACTTGTTACTAAATAGGCATGTCTGAAACAAAAACAAAACCGGTCCCACTGGGTTCAGCACTGCACTGAGTGTGGGAGGCCTTTGCAAGGCTGATCCCCACCTTGTCTATGTTTATCATCTGGGGTCTGACCACCTCCAAGGAAGACTGCCAAATAACAAGAACTTTCCCAAAGCCACTTTAGATGAGCGTTTAAGTAGGCTGAAGGAAAGAGAGGTAGAAAGTCGCTGACTCGGACAGCCAGCCTGGTTCGGTTCCAACTGAACCTGAGGGGGTGCCTACTGACCTGGGCGATACCCCCTCAGGCAAAAGGAGAGTCTATTCTGCGGAATCTGTTCTGTCTAAGAAATCGTAAGTCAACCGGTTCGGATTCCAGTCCCCATGTTCTGACCGCTGAAGAAATTGTGGAAGTGATCACTATTGTACAGTCGCTTTGCCCGGTTCTGACCGAACCGACCGACACACAGACTATCGGTTTGGTTGGTAGCTTCTGCTTCTGAATATGACCCTGAAGCTTTCATGAGGGCAATTGGGAAGAAGATTACAGTATGAAGAAGAGGATTATGAAGGCCTAGATGAGCCAGTAGAGCCTGACATCTCCTCAGACAGAGCCTTCAATGAGTCTCCTCCCAGACTTTGAGTCCCCTCCCATTTCTTGTTTTACAAGAAAGTGGCTGATACTGTTCAGCTTCCAGTGGAAGAGGCTGAACAGGATCAGGAGAAACCTGACTATGTGGAGATGACGGATGTCCCAGAGTCCAAAAGGCTCTATCCCTCTGCACAAATCCCTGGGGAAATGGACACAAAAATTCTTCAGTTTCCAACATCTATACCTCCTGTGGATAAGAAAATGGACAGGAGGCATACCTTGTTAGGTCCTAGGGTGGAATTCCTTACAAATCATTGCAGCCATGTTGGTGCAGTGCAGCTGCAGCCTGTGACGAGGCTACCATCCCCATGGCGGCTCACGTCCCAGATAAGGATTCCAGGAAAGTGGATGTCATGACAAAGAAACGGTACTTGGCATCCTCTTTGGGGCTCAGGCAGGCTACTTGTATGGCATATACAGCCAGGTACCAGAAATCTATGTGGGATATGGTTCTGGAGCTGGCTAAGAATGCTCCTTCCCAGCTGGCCAAGGAGCTGGAGCAGGTGGCTGTGGATGGTATTGAGGCATCAAAAGTCCAGTTTCATGATGCTGTTGACTCGAATGATGTATGTTCTAGGGTTATGGCTACATCTGTCTCACTAAGGAGATTTGCTTGGCTCAGGTGCACCAGTCTATCACAGGATACCCAGACCAAGGCCATGGATTTTCCTGTCGTGGATAATTCAGTGTTTGGGGAGCAACCAGTCTTGCATGAAAAAGATGGATGAGTACAGGACCACCTACAGGAGTGCTGCAGCCAAGGAAAAGCAGATGTAACCCCAGGGGCGCCTATCCCAAGGGCCACTACCCTGCCTGATTTGCTACTAACAGGTTGAGGGCCTGGATCCGTTGGCAGGTGCCTCCACCCAGAGAGGTCGGGTTAAGACAGTCTGATAGGACTTGGTCACAGCCCTCTGTCACTGCAACCCTTTCTTCCCACTAGTGGCCCACACAAGTCAATCACAGTACCCTTACTATACACACTTACCCCAGTAATGGTTCAATCAGCTTGCCTCTGGGGACCCCCTGTAAAGTAAGATGCAGTTACACAATAACTGCATGCACAAATTCAACATAGCCACACAGTTCAGTCAGTATACCTTTGCAACACAACCATGGTTCTCAAAAGAGGTGGCAGGGAAGGTTAAGGAAAAAAGGCTGCACTCAAAAGTATAAGGCATCACAGAAGAACACGACAGGGAACTGTATCAATTAAAGCAGAAAGAAGTGGGGAAGGCAGTCAGAAGAGCAAAAGCCCAAACTGAGGAAAAAATAGCCAGTTCAGTTAAGAAGGGGGATAAAACCTTTTTATAGGTACATTAGGGAGCATAGAAAGGTTAAGGGAGGAATAGTGAAGATTAATAAGGGAGAGGGGAGGTGGGCAGAGGGAGACAGTGAAAAGGCAGAGATACTAAATGAATACTTTTGCTCAGTATTCACAAAAGAAGATGAGGAGTCATCATCTGAACCAGACAATAGAAGCACTCTGGGTAGGGGGATTGACACCAGTCCATTTACAGAAAAAAGTCCTGAAAGAACTCCTAAAACTCAAGGTCGACAGAGCAATGGGGCCTGATGGGATTCACACCAGAATCCTAAAAGAACTAAGGGAGGACCTAGTGACACCACTGACCACACTTTTTAACAAATCATGGGAGGATGGGGTGGTACCTGAGGACTGGAGGAGGGCAGATGTTATTCCCCTTCACCAAAAGTGGAGCAAGGCAGAAGCAGGAAACTACAGACCTGCAAGTTTGACCTCAGTGGTAGGAAAATGATGGAATCACTTCTGAAAGAAAGAATTGTTGAGTACCTAGGGCCAGCGGGGCACAGTACCCAAAGCAGCATGGATTTACAGCAGGAAGGTCATGTCAGGCCGAATCTAATAGATTTCTTTGACTGGGTGACCAAAGTAATAGACCAGGGAGGGGCTGTGGATATGGCCTACCTAGACTTAGCAAAGCATTTGACACAGTCCCGCACAAAAGATTAATAATCAAGTTAGCCAGCCTGGGAGTGGGTCCCAGGGTGGTAGCCTGGGTTGCAAACTGGCTGCACAACAGGACACAGAAGGTAATAGTGAGTGGAACACATTCTGAAGAAAGGGGGGTCACTAGTGGAGTACCTCAGGGCTCAGTACTGGGTCCGGTCCTCTTTAACATCTTTATAGGTGACATTGCAGAAGGTCTGGAAGGAAAGGTATACCTCTTTGCAGATGATACAAAGATCTGTAACAGAGTTGATACACAAGGGGTAGAAAGGATGAGAAGGGACTTGGCAAGGTTGGAGGACTGGTCAGACATATGGCAACTTAGATTCAATGCAAAGAAGTGCAAAGTAATGCACCTGGGAAACAAAAACCCAGGAGAAGAGTACACAATAGCAGGGGAGGTACTAACAACAACAAAAATGGAACGGGACTTGGGGGTAGTCATATCAGATGATCTAAAGGTTGGTAGGCAATGTGAGAAGTCAGTAAGGAGAGCCAGGGGGATACTGGGATGCATAGGAAGGGGCATCACAAGTAGAAAAAGGGAAGTGGTTATCCCTCTGTACAGACAGTTGGTGAGACCCCATCTGGATTACTGTGTGCAGTTTGGAGACCTCATCTGCGTAAGGACATAGACAGATGGAAGCAGTCCAGAGGAGGGCAACTAAAATGGTGCGGGTCTGCATCAGAAATCATATGGAAAGAGACGGAGAGAGCTTAATATGTATGCCCTTGATGAAAGGAGGGACGGGGGATATGATAGAAACGTTCAAGTACCTCAAGGGAATCAACAAAGTCCAGGAGGGTAGCATCTTTCAGAAAAGAGATGTGTAAGAACAAGGACACAATTTAAAGGAAACGGCTCAGGGGTAATGTGAGGAAATCTTTTTTCACAGAGAGTGTGGTCGATGCGTGGAACTGCCTTCCTGGGGAGGTTGTTGGGGCTAAAACAGTGGGGAATTCAAACATGCATGGGACAGACATAAGGCAATTATAGTGGGGGTGGCAGGAAATAGGCTGTTGGTTAACTAGAATATGCAACTTATCCAGTAGGTGGCGGAATGGGCAGATCAAGGGGCCAAGGGTCCTTATCTGCTGTCAAAGTCTATGTTTCTGTGTAACCAATCTGATTTATTTAGGGGAGATAATAGGGACTGGGGAAATCAGGTAATTAGCTTATCACTCTAACATATGCATAAATGTATACCTAGGGCACTGTGCACAGGCCTAACCTATAAGTCACTGTCTCTGGTACCTGGCTATAGGAGGCTAGCCCTCGATGCAGCTGGTTGGGGCCCTGACACAAAAGCAAACACTTGATTCCTTGCTGATTAAGCAGAGCCAGCCGGCTCAGTTTGTGTAGCCAGTAAAGCAGCCAGACAAATCCTGCCCACATTATGAACATCTCACAGGGAGCTACCCTGACTTAGTACTCATGACTCCAGCAGAAGTTGCTCTCACACCACTTGCAGGGACGAGTCTGGGATTCAAAACTCAACCACATATTTATATGAGGAGCAGAGGTACCATACCGAGCAGCTGCTGTATGCTCCCGACCGCTTTCACTGCGGTGCACAGACTATGACGCAGCTTCACTTGTCCTGACCAGTGAGATTGAAGCAGATTCTCCCAGTCTTCTACAGGGTGAGCCTGGTAGGTAGCCGCGCTTTTGCACAGCCTCCTCTGACCGCTACCTAGCGGATTTAGTCTGAACTTGGTGGCGTTCAAGCCGCCCGACTCTGGCTCTTCCATACGCCGCTGCCTTCCCCGCGCGAAACTCAACGACACAAAGGCCAAGAGCTCCTTCCTCGCTCACAGCCACAACAACTCTGCCCGTTGGCAGTTTGAGCCAGGACCCATGGTTCAGGCGCCACCCGATCCCATTGGTGGGCTGCAGATACCAGGCACTTAAGTCTGTCCCATTGGTGCAAAAATGGCGCCCTAGCCCAGAATTCCATTTCCCAGAATTACTGGCAGTATTCTCTATGGCCAGCCGGCTCCAAAATGAGTCCTGATTCTGGTTGACTCAAATAGTCTCCATTTTAATGTTCCCTCACACTCCATTGGCCCAGTTCGACTACTCTGGTCCAAAATGGAGGAGCCAAGTACACAAAGTCCCGGCTGCAAAAAGGCAGGTTAGACAAACTACAAATTCACTAATACTGGATAAGTAATTGTAGCCAAACAGCCACATCTAGCTCAGTAAGCTCCTTTGGCACTTATAGCGACCACAAATGGGGCGCTTCCCTCTGAGCTCTGGGTGGATTCGACGAGGAACCCCCCATACAACCCACTGGAGCCCTGCGAGCAGGCAGCTGTTGAGGGACAGTACCGGAGGCCTACTTGCTGCCTCCACATCACCCACAGCCAGCGGCATTACGTGAACAGTTAAGCCGGGAGCCTCTAAAACAGCTCTGGAAGGCTCTTGGGAACCCCCATTTGTAAGGGGTTACACCACCACTCCCTTAAAAGCAGCAATCTAGGGCTGGCAGGGGCAGGTCCCTTTCATAGCCTTTTACTAAGTCCAGCTCCTGTTCTTTCAGCAAAGGGGTTCTTTAAGGGAAGAGGTAGAAGGGGATGAGCAGAACTGCATCCCTCCACTCAGTCTGAGCCCTTGCCAAACAGATACCCTGAGGGGTGTCAGTCAGGGTCGCCTCCTCCGTTCCAGTAGGGGGCAGGTTGGCTCACTATTTCCTGGCCTGGAGGTCCATTACGTCAAACAAATGGGTCCTGGAAGTAGTGAGCCAGGGACTTGCTCTCAGTTTCAAAAGGTTCCCAAAAATGAGTGAAGTCTTTCAGTCCTCCCTCTCCCTTGGAGACAAAGGCCTTAGAGGCAGAAGTCTCCTCTCTACTGCTCCTGCAAGCAGTAGAGAAGGTACCTCATCAACACAGGGGAAAAGGACTGTATTCCAGATACTTCCTTACCTCAAAAGACAGGGGAGTGGCAACCCATCCTAGATCTATGATACCTAAACAAACATATACTAAAGCAAAAGTTCAAAATGGTGACTCTGGGAATAATTCTTCCTTCTCTGAGACCAGGAGACTGGCTAGCCTCCCTGGATCTCAAGGATGCCTGTTTCCACATACCTATCAGACTTTCCCCACAGAAAGTACCTCAGGTTTGAGTTGCCCTCAGGTCACTACCAGTTCAGACCAATGCCTTTTGGCCTAACATCTGCTCCAAGGGTGTTCAAGTGTCTGGCAGTAGTGGTGGTCATTCTCCGAAGACAAGGCATCTTGCTGTTCCCTTACCTGGATGACTGGCTCATAGTGGGTCAGTCCTCAGACCAAGTTAAGTCCGCTCTAGAGGTCACTCAAAAGCTTCTGGGTTCCTTAGGGATCATCCTAAAATTAGAAGTCTGTTCTGGAACCAGCCCAGCTTCTCACATTTATAGGGGTGGAACTGGACACTGTCCAGGCGAAGGCCTTTCTTCCTCTTAAGAGTACAGTCCCTCATCACCCTGGCTTCCTCTTTTCATCCACTAGTGTCTCGATCAGCCAGGCACTTCTTACAGTTCCTAGGCCACATGGCAGCCTCCACTGCAGTAGTGCAAGGGGCAAGATTTAAAATGAGAGAAATTCAGTTTCATCTATAATCTTTTTGGTCTCGGAAAAAAGACCCACTCTCCAAGTTAGTTCCAGTGTCTTAGACCCTAGTTCAGACTCTCCAGTGGTGGCTGGAGGAGGACAATTTAAGACAAGGCGTCCCTTTCCTCAGTCAGGTCCCTACAGTGATTCTCACTACGGATGCTTCCCTGCTGGGATGGGGAGCCCATCTGGACCAGCTCACTGCTCAGGGAACTTGGTCTCAGCAGGAGTCTCTCCTACGCATAAATCTTCTCGAACCCAGGGCTGCCTTTCTGGCATTTCAGACGATCTCTAACATAATTCAGGAGAAAGTGGTGCAATAGGACAGACACCACCACAACCATGAGTACGTCAACAAGCAGGGGATACTCGGTCCTCAGCCTTGTGCACTGAAGCCATGAAAATATAGTCACTAGTTTATTCCCTTCAAGTTTCCTTGATAGCTGTGCATCTCCCAGGGAAGGACAATGTACTGGCAGATGCACTCAGCAGGATTTCTCAAGGTCACCACAAATGGGCCCTGAATCCTCTAACAGACTTTCATTTGAATCTGTCTGTCATTGCCTGTATTTTTCACTGACCATTCTTCCTCTGGGGAGAGAAGACTACACAGTCTTGATGTAAAGAGGGCCCTTAGCTATTATCTGGAACACACTAAGACCCATAGAAATGACTTCACAGTTGTTTCTCAAAGAAGTGGGAAAAGGTAAACCTGCCACTAAAAGAACTATTGCAAGGTGGATTGTCTCTTATATCCAATTCTGTTGTTCAAAATTGGGAAAAGAGCCACCCTCAGGCCTGAGGGCTCACTCCACCAGAGGTACAGCTGCTTCGATTGCAGCAGCTAGAGACATACCCTTAGTGGAAATCTGTAAAGCAGCCACCTGGAAAACTGTTCACACATTTACAAAGCATCATTCTGTGGACATCCAGTCAAGAAGTGATGCTAGGTTTGGCACAGCAGTGCTGCAGAGCTTGTTCCCAAAATAGGTTCAACTCCCTCCTCCAAGGGGGGTACTGCTTGGTAGTCTGCATATAGTCTGAATACAGCAAGACTTCATGTTTGAAGAAAAAATTACTCACCATAGTAATGTTGTTTCTTCTAATGGAGCCTTGCTGTATTCTGACCTCCCTCCCTTCCTGCCTCCCCTCTTGGAACCCAATTGTTTTGGGGTGTGGGTTGGCAGGTGCAGTGCTGCATCCCAGAGGTGTACCTGGGTCACCTCTTCTTTTTAGGATTGGGTTTCCTTCTTGTTCTTATTTTAAATATATATCATTGTTCATACTGCCTACTTGTATTCATTTTGGGGTTCACAGCTTGAGTCTTTTGGGTCCAAAACAAACTTGTTTATTACCTTTTGGCTAAAGTTTTAAAACAATTTCTATTTTAATAGTTAGGATAGTGCTCATAAGAATCTGACGGTTACGCTGAGGAGTACCAGAAACAGAGGTTTGAAAACTGAGCTCGAGCTCAATGTTCTATGCCTTGTCACAGAGTTAACCCTTTCCTCTCCAGAGCAGTTCAAGTGCTGGGGCTAACTGCATATAGTCAGAACACAGCAAGACTCCATAAGAAGAAACATTACTATGGTGTTACTATTTTTACTTCTTGATCACCCTTTTTCTTTCTGAAAAATACTTCCATCCTGCACCTTATTTATCCTTGTGAGGTATTTAAATGTCTCTATTATATCCCCCTCCCTCCTTCCAGCGTGTACATGTTGAGTTAATTCAGTTTCTCCTCATAGGACTTCTGAAGGCCCAGCACCATTTTAGTGGCCCTCCTCTGGACCACCTCCACTCTATGGCCTTACAGAGATGTGGACTGCAGAACTTGACACAGTACTCCAAGGTGCGGTCTTACCAACGATCTATACAAGAGTAACACCATCTCCCTATTTCTGCTGATGATACCCCTCCCAATGCATCCCAGCATCCCACTAGCTCTCCCAACTGCCTTTTGCACTGCCTGGCCACCTTTAAATCATCTGATAGGAATAACCCTTGGTCTCTTTCATACTTGGTTGTTGTCAATACTGTAAAGGAGAGACTAGCTCTCAGATAAGTTTTAAACAGTGTTATCCCGAACAGCACAACAGCCCACACATCCATGCTGCAAGATGGCTAACTCAGGACCGAATAACTTCTAGCTTAACTTTTGGCTCCATGTAGTGACTTTACCCAAGCTCTACGGTTTCCTGCAAGGTTCAAAAAGCAATGGTTCTATAACTTTGAACACTACACACCTCCCCTTTTTTTAGAAAATTAACTGTTAAACCCATAGCTGGGTTAAATGTTGTAAGAAAAACAAAGCTGCATTATAGTAAAACCTTTGTACTTATGTAACCCCCCCCCTTCAAATGGAGGTACCCGAAAAGTCTTCCTTGAGCTTGCCTAAATGCTCACTGCCAGGCTGGAGTCCTGCATTTTAGCAGTTTAAATGCGATTGCCAGAGAGTGCCTGTGTAGCCTCTGTGTACTGTCTCTTTAAGAGCTGCCTGGATTGCAGTCATAAGTAATCTGAGAGGGAGCTCTGTTGAAAGAAGTAACTATATTCTGAAAATCATTTAGAGTGATAATGTAGTTTGTCTAACCTGCCTTCTTTGCAGCAAGGTGTTTTGTTCATCTCCACTATCTTACGAACATACGAAATTTGCCAGCAGATAAAGGCCTAGAGGCCTATCAAGTCTGCTTGAATGTGCAGCTAGCGCCCCTTATTCTGCAGCTGCCCCTTCCTTCCACCCTTCCCCTCCATTGACCCTTCCCCTGTCCTATCCCCTTTTGAAACAGTCCACTGTTCTACTGGATACCACTTCTGCAGGCAACGTATTCCACCCAGCCACCACCCTCTGTGTGTGTGTAAAAAAAAGTCTTATCTCCTCCTGAACCTTCCTCCCTCCAGTCTCATATCATGGCCCCTGGTGTCCCTCCCCTCCCTTACTTTGAACAGCCCTTTGTACCTGTCTTGTTTATACCTTTCATGTACTTAGAGGTTTCAATCATGTCCCCCGTTCCTCCTCTCCTCCAGCGAGTACATGTTCAACTCCCTCAGCCTCCTCTCGTATAAGTCCCGCAGCCCCTTGATCATCTTTGTCACCCTGTGCTGCACCCCCTCCAGTAACTTAATGTCCCTCTTCAGATACGGGCGCCAGTACTGCTCACAGTACTCCAGGTGCTGTCTAACTAAAGACCTACACAGTGGCAGAATCACCTCTTCCCTCCTCGAGGATATACCCCTTGCAATGCAACCCAGCATTTTGTTGGCCTTTGCAGCTGCCTTCCTACGTTGTGCCGAGTTGTTCGTTGACCCTGTAATGAGCACCCCCAGATCTTTCTCCTCCTCCTGTCTGGGCTAGCTGCACTCCCCCCAGCAGGTAACTCCTCCTTGGGTTCTTCATCCCAAAATGCAGCACCTTGCACTTTTTGGCATTAAACCCCAGTTACCAGGTGTCTGACCAGGTTTCAAGCTTTGCCAGATCATCCTGCAACTCCTGCCATCCCCCTAGGTCATTCACCACCGCTCCTACCTTGGTATCATCAGCAAACAGACTGATCTGGCTCTTGATGTCAGATGATATGTCTGCAATGAATATCCCCAATAACACTGGTCCCAACACCGAGCCCTGTGGAACACCACTCGTCACTACCCTTGGGTGTGAGAGCTCCCCACCCACCACCACCCTCTGTTGCCTTCCCTGAAGCCAGTACCCTACCCATCTCACCAGCTTCAAACAACATGAAGTCTTGCTGTATTCTGACAGTAGCAGTGAGTCCCAACCTTCGAACTGCCCCGGAGATGAGAGTTAACTTTCCATGCCAGGCATGGAACGCTGAGCTCGAGCTCGGTTGAGACTCTGTCTGTTGCTGTTTAAACTCAAACCGTCAGATTCTTTATCTGCCTCACTGAACAGTCGCCTCGGAGATTTCTCCTCCTGCTTGGTTCAGTTTGTCGGTTAAAGTACCGCTTTTCTCGGTTTTCGATTCAATTTAAACCGTGAATCTGTCAGTTCAGTCTCTGTCTGTGGTATTTGTGAGTACTAGATAGGTTATATTTTGTTCTGTTCTGTGTGGAACTTGTAAACGGTTCATCGGTTCTGTTTGAACCGATTGAGTTGTTAAAAAATCTTAATATGTACTTTTAGAGTGTGGTTACCGGTTCTTATCGGTTCTAAAAAAAGCAGATTTTATTACGTTTTTTTCCATGACCCGTGACACGGTCAGGAACCGATAAGAGGGTCTTGCCTGGTGGATTGCCATAAAAGGGTAAGTTTGGTTAGGACTGGCACAATGTCTGAGAAACCCAAAAGAAAAACTGGGCCCACTGGGTTTCAACACTGCAGTGTGTGTGGGGAAGTCTTTCCTAAGGCTGACCCCCACACCATCTGTGTTTATTGTCTGGGGTTTGACCACCTCAATGCAGACTGCCAGATTTGTAAAAATTTTCCTACAGCTACCCTAGAAAAGAGAGTTGGTAGGCTCAGGGAAAAGGAGGCCAAAAGTCCGCTTGAACCGATGGAAGCGAGGCCCGGGGTTCGGTTCAAACTGACCAGAAGGAGTGCCTCTGACCAGGGCTAGACTTCTTCGGCAAGGAGAGCTGATTCTGAGGAATCGGTTCGCTAAAAGAACTAGAAAAGAAAAATCAGCTGGTGTGGAGCCAAAACTTTCCTCTCCAACCGCTGAAGAAATAGCCAAAGCGATCAAAATTGTACAGTCGCTTTCCCCGGTTCCGACCGAACCGGCACCATCAGGCAGGCGCTCGATTCGGCCAGTTCCACCAGTTCAAGAGTATGATTTAGAGGAATTTTATGAACCAGAGGACGAGGAGTATGAGGAAAGTGAATGTGGTTTCGAAAGTCTGGATGTGCCTATTGACCCGGACATCTCCCCAGACAGACCTTCAGGAGTGTCTCCTCCTAGGCTTTCTGAGTCCCCCTCCCATTTCATGTTTTATAAAAAAGTGGCTGAAACCCTCCAGCTTCCTATGGAAGAAGCTGTGGATGACCAGGAGGAGCCTGACTATGTAGAAATGATGGATATCCCAGAGTCTTAGGAGGCTGTCTATTCCTTGCACAAATCTTTTGGGAAACAGACATTTAAGATTTTAAAGACTCCTAACACTATACCTCCTGTGGATAAAAGAATGGACAAGAGGTATACATTGTTAGGCTCAGACACAGAGTTCCTTACACAACAATGCAGCCATGTTGGGGTAGTGCAGGCTGCAGCCTGTGATAAGGCAAACATTCCCTTGGCTTCACACCCCCCGGACAAGGACTCCAGGAGGGTTGATGCCATGGCAAAGAAACAGTACATGGCAGCATCATTGGGACTCAGACAGGCCAATTATATGGCCTATACTGCTAGGTATCAAAAATCCAGATGGGACACTGTTATGGCTCTAGCAAAACAGGTCCCTGGCCAGCTTGCCAAGGAGCTGGAGCAGGTGGCTGCTGATGGTATTGAGGCATCCAAGGTGCAATTCCATGCTGCAGTGGACTCCAATGATGTCATCTAGAGTCATGGCTGCATCTGTGGCACTTGAAGAATGGCTTGGCTCAGATACTAGCCTGTCACAGGATACCCGGACTAAGGTCATGGATTTTCCTGTTGTGGGTAATTCTCTGTTTGGGGAGCAGACAGAGAATTACATGAAGAAAATGGATGAGTATGGGACCACCTATAGGAGTGCACAGGCCAAGGAAAGGCAGGCCACTCCTCAAAGGCAGCTTCCCAGGGGCAGGCCTTTCCATAGGCCTTTTTACCAAACCAGGCCGCCTCTTCTGCTTATGCCCAGAGGGGGTTCTTTAGAGGGCGAGGCAGACGGGGTACAAGCAGGCCTGCTTCCACCCCTCAGCCCAAAGCCCCTGCCAAACAGGCACCCTGATGGGGTTGCCAGGGCCGATTCTCAACTACCTGTAGGGGCAGGCTGGCTTACTTTGTCCAGGACTGGAGTCTGACATCAGACAAATGGGTCCTGGAAGTAGTAAGCCAGGGACTGGTTCTCAGCTTCAAAAAGTTTCCAAAGATGAGAACCAGATCCTTTCCACCTGCAAATCCCTCAGACACTTGCCCTAGAGGCAGAGGTCTCTTCCCTCCTAGCTCTCAGGGCTGTGGAAAAGGTTCCACCCCTACATCAGGGCAAAGGGTTGTACTCCAGGTACTTCCTTACCCCAAAAAAGACAGGAGAATGGCGGCCCATCCTGGATCTCAGATACTTAAACAAGCACCTTTTAAAGCCAAAATTCAAAATGGTGACTCTGGGAATCATTCTACCCTCTCTAAGGCCAGGGGACTGGCTAGTGTCCTTGGACCTCAAGGATGCCTACTTCCATATTCTCATCAGAAGCTCCTATCGAAAGGACCTCGGGTTCGAGCTGCCCTCAGGCCATTACCAGTTCAGAGCAATGCCCTTTGGTCTGACCTCTGCACCAAGGGTATTCACAAAATGTCTGGCAGTGGTAGTTGCTTCTCTAAGAAGGCAAAGGATTGCCATCTTCCCTTACCTGGACGATTGGCTCATAGTAGGCCAGTCCCCAGACCAAGTCAAGTTACACTTACAGATAACTCAGCAACTGCTCACTTCTTTGGGTTTCCTTCTGAATCTTCAAAGTCCGTTCTAGAGCCTGTCCAGCTCCTCACCTTCATAGGCTTAGAGCTAGACCCAGAAAAGGCCAGAGCTTTCCTTCCTCTGACAGGGCAGGACCCTTGTCTCTGGCCTCCTCATTCACCCTGCAGGTGTCTCGACCAGCAAGGCATTTTCTACAGCTCCTGGGGCACATGGCTGCTTCCACAGCAGTAGTGCAGGGAGCAAGATTTCAGATGAGGGACATTCAGTTCCATTTGAGAGCCTTCTGGTCTCAAAGGAAGGACCCTCTGACCAAATTGATCCCAGTGACAGGAACCCTGATCCAGGCCCTACAGTGGTGGCAGGATCAGAACAATCTGAGACAAGGGGTTCCCTTTGTCACTCAGTCTCACTCTTTAATCCTTACTACAGATGCCTCTCTCTTGGGATGGGGGGCTCACATGAGCGACCTGACCACCCATGGGTTGTGGTCCCCTCAGGAATCTCTCATTCACATCAGTTGGAACTCAGAGCAGTATTTCTAGCACTTCAAGCTTTTTCCAAATCTGTTCAGAACAAAATTATCCAGGTCAGAACAGACAACACCACCACAATGTGGTACATCAACAAGCATGGAGGCACTCGGTCTACGGCCTTGTGCACAGAAGCAATGAAGTTGTGGTCTCTGGCTTACTCCCTGAACACCTCCCTTATGGCAGTTCACCCTCCAGGCAAGGACAATGTCCTGGCAGATGCTCTCAGCAGGATATCCCAGGGCCATCACGAATGGTCACTGGATCCCCTGGTCTTGGTGATATTTTCCAGATGGGGCACCCCACAGATAGATCTTTTTGTAGCCCCAGACAATTACCAACTTCCCCTTTTTCGCTGCAGGCCCCCAGTGTTGGGTCTAGTCCCCCTGGATGCCTTAGTTCTCAGTTGGGAAGGGAAGTTCCTGTATGCTTTTCTCCCCTTCCCTCTCCTGTTCAAAGTGCTAGTCAAAATCAGATCTCAACCGTGCAAGATGATCCTGATTGCTCCAGACTGGGCCAGACAGCCCTGGTATCCACTCCTACTGTCCTTAGCAGTCCATCTTCCCCTGTGTCTTCCCAGGAATTACAACCTGTTAACCTGTGCTCAGGAGAGGGTTTGGCACCCCAATCTCAAATCTCTCAATCTCAAGGCCTGGCTCTTGAAGAGTTAGTTTGCTGATTTACACCTCTCCCAAGGTGTAATGGATATTCTGAAGGCTTCTAGGAAACCTTCCACCAGGGCTACTTATAATTCCAAATGGAAAAGATTTTCCATATGGTGCTCTGGGAAGCATATTTCCCCAGAGTCTGCTGATCTGCCCACAGTCCTTGATTATATGGTCCATTTAAATACCTTGGGGCTGAGACCAGCTACACTGAAGGTGCATCTGGTTTCTGCTTTTATTTCAGCAGGTAAGCCCTCTTCTCTTTCAGCTCACCCTGTATTCTCCAAGTTTTTCAAGGGATTGCTTCACACCAACCCTCCATTCAGGGCCCCTGCCCCTGCTTGGGACCTTAATGTTTGCATTGCTCAGCTTATGCAACCCCCTTTTGAGCCTTTGTCTTCAGCAGAGCTTAAATACTTGACTTGGAAAACTGTGTTTCTGGTAGCCATCACTGCTGCCAGATGCATAAGTGAATTACAAGCTTTGTCAGTGGAGCCTGATTTTATCTCATTTCATAGAGATAAGGTGGTCCTCAGGACTAACAGGAAGTTCTTGCCTAAGGTGGTTTCAGATTTCCACCTTAATCAATCTGTCTCTTCCTGTTTACTTCACTGACCATTCCTCCTCTGGCGAGAGGAGGTTGCACAGTTTAGATGTGAAAAGAGCCCTTAGTTACTATACAGAGCGTACCAAGGGTCACAGATATGACTCCCTTCAACTATTTCTCACTTATGGTGAGGTTGGCAAAGGGAAACCTGCCACTAAAAGATCCATTGCCAGATGGATTGTCTCTTGTATCCAATTTTGTTATGAAAAACTGGGTAAGGTTCCACCCTCGGGCCTGAGGGCTCACTCTACCAGAGGTACAGCTGCTTCCCTGGCTGCTGCCAGGGACATCCCTATTCTAGAGAGATGTCAAGCAGCTGCCTGGAAAACAGTTCACACTTTTACCAAGCATTACTCCCTGGATATCCAGGCTAGGAGTGATGCTCGGTTTGGCAAAGCTGTGCTTCAGAGCCTATTCCTTAACTATGTTCTGTCCCTCCTCCATGGAGGTAATGCTTTGTAGTCTGCTACTGTCAGAATACAGCAAGACTTCATGTTGTTTGAAGAAAAAATTACTCACCTTAGTAATGTTGTTTCTTCTAATGGAGTCCTGCTGTATTCTGACCTTCTCCCCCCGACTGCCCCTCTCAGAACCTCTGTTTTTGGGATGTGGGCAGTGGCAGTGTTGGCACTCAGGTGCCCACCTTGTTGTTTTCACCCCTTTTCTTGGGTGAGTAGGTGGTGTGTTTTTCATTTTTTGGGTCTCCTGACTTGAGTCTTTATTTTGGGACCAAAAAATGTATGTTATATTTAGTAGCCAGTTGGCTAGTGTGGGGTTGCAGCTTCCACACAGGACTTTCAGTGAGTTTAGCTCGACAAGATCTGACAGTTTGAGTTTAAACAGCAACAGACAGAGTCTCAACCGAGCTCGAGCTCAGCGTTCCATGCCTGGCATGGAAAGTTAACTCTTTCATCTCCGGGGCAGTTTGAAGGTTGGGACTCACTGCCACTGTCAGAATACAGCAAGACTCCATTAGAAGAAACATTACTAAAGTGAGTATTTTTTTCTTCTGTTTGTTCAAGGTTAGCCCTTTTTTCTGCTGTCGCTGCAGTACAGCTCTCAATATTTTGACATGGTGGTCTTGAGATGTGCCATAAACGAGTGTGTCATCACTGATGTTTATTGTGCTGTTCAGGCCACTTAAGGTTTCTCTCATGTTTTGAAAGATTTCATCTGCACCTGAAATGCCAAAATGTAGCAGTTTGTATCTCCATAAACTTACATGTGTGGAAAATGTAGTAATGTACCTTGACTCTGGTGCCAGTTCGAGCTGGTTGTATCCCTGGTTTAAATCCAGCTTACTGAAGACTTTTGCATCATTCAAGTAATTTGTAATTTTGCTGATGCTTGGTGTAATTTGGCGTTCTTGTTTTGTAGCTCGTTTTGCTTGTCCCATGTCATCACATACAGGAATGTGTCTGAGGCTTTTCGGTTTTGGTACAGTCACCACTGGTGATGCCTATGGTGTGGATCCTTCTATCTTTTCAATTAACAGCCAGCTCCTCATCACATTTTAGCTGTTCTTCTAGCTCCTTTCTAATGTGAAATGGAATTCTACGATGAGACTGCACTATGGGCTGAACTATTTTTACCAATTATTTTACCAGGTGAGACACACTAAGCTGAAAGCTTGTTTGAAGGTGCAACCTGGGAGCACGAGGAAGTTAAGTGACTTGTTCAGGGTCACACAGTATGCACCTAGGGGGCTGTGGGATTCAAACCCAGGTCTCCAGATTTGCAGCTCAGAGCCTTAACCCACTGCGCCATACTGCCTCCTTAATATATATATCAATATGTAGCTTTACCTGAAAGCCTTTTGAGCTTACTGAGCCCTTGAAACAGGTGCTCATATTCACAGATCAGCCTGCTGGTGCTTGTTTCAGTGACCTGCAAATTGCATACCGTCTTGGGTGCATAGATTTGCTGTACTGTTTTGATTAAGTCCAAATTCTGTGAGGTTTTCCAGCTTAGCATTGAGCCATTCATCCCTGTTACACATCTCTGAAGTAACACACAGAAACCATTCTGCACCAACATACTACACAGCAGCTTCCATTCTCAGAGCATAGACACAAACTGATTGGCATTAAAGCAGAATATTAGCTTTAGATTTAGCTGAGGCAAGGGCTGTTTTGCTAATGCCCACAGAGCCGGGGAGCTGTTGTGAGGAAATAGCTAGTTTGTAAGGGTTACATTTCTTTAGAGGACCAGAGAACTAGGTGGAAGGAGCCTAGTGCTATATATAAGGGTTGCTTAGTCACCATTTGAAGAGAGAGGCCCAAGAGGAGTTTAGTTTAGTTTAGTTTATTAGTCTAGGAATTAATACCTTTGAGCCAGGGCTCTTTTACAAAGGTTCCACATCACAAAGAACATTTAACAAAGCACGATACACATTACAGGTAAAACCAGACAGGAAAGTTACATCATAAATTTGCTATTAACAGTTTAAGGCAGTAACGTTTTTAAGTTTCATAGAAAAACAAGCTATAACAGGTCCAAGCGAGTAGACAATTTCGAGGTTAAGGAAACTTCCAGGGAGAGGGTGATCATTAAGCAGTGTCAGTGGCTCAGTAGGTAGCACACTTGCCTCTGAAGCCGGGAGATCAGAGGGCTGTGGGTTCAGTTCCCACATCTGGCACTTGGGTTAATATCCCAGTACTGACACTGTAATGCAGCATGAGAGGGGTGCTGCATTTCTGAGGTGCCGTCTTTCGGATGAGACATTAAACCGAGGTCCCATCTGCCTGGATTGGTGGTAGTTCAGGTGGATGTTAAAGATCCCATGGCACTTATCGAAAAGAGCAGGGAATTTCCTGGTGTCCTGGCCAAATTTCCCTCATTCACTAAAAATGCCACCAACAGCTTAATCTGGTTCAAGGTCAGTTGGCATGCATCTGTATCCCCCCTCCCCCAGGTCGTGCCTGAAAATAGGCAGGATTTGTCTAGTGCACTTACCCGGTCAACAAAAGCTAAATAAATAAAATTTGGCGCCAAAAGGAGGCTAGAGAGGAGGGAAAGGTGGTGAGTGGGAGAGTAAGTGAGAGGGGACAGGAAAAAAGGGGGGGAGTGAGTTTGGGTGGGAGACAGGAAGTAGTAGAGGTACCAGAGGGTTCATTAGTCAGGGAGAAAGAGGCCTCAGATGTGAGGATGGACATGAGGAGTAGTAGTCTTTATCTAGCGCAATCACAGTTGCTAGTGGTGGTGAGGTGGGCATAGAGCATGGATTTGAAAGCTTCAAGCAAGGTTGAGGATAGAGTAGGTGGACTAAGCGCATTGAACCATGTCGGGGCCCTGTATGCGAAAGATCTTTGTCCCTGTGCAGTCCGACATCTCGGAACCAGGAAAGGTTGGCGTTCAGATCTGGTGGAGGGTCGTGAGCCAGGATTCAGCGGAGTAGGTTTTGAATACATAATGGAGTCAGTCCCAAGATAGATTTTTTTGCCATTGTGCAGGTGAGATAAATAAGATGATTTGATAGGTTCAACCAGCCTGATTCATAGTACAGATCACACGTGTGAGTCAGTCTTTGAGCCCCCGTGAGGAGCCGGCAGGCCTTATTTAGAGTGATTGAGATACGCCTTAGAGCAGTGGAGGTAGCTGGGCCATAAATAATAAGGCCATAGTCAATGATTGAGATTATGGAACTCTGTATAGCTATTCTCAATGCCACTTGATTTAGAAATTGATGGTTACGGAATAGTATTCCAAGGCTGGTTCACTGTTTTCGCAGTGTTGTCAATGTGGGTTGCAAAGGTGAGCCCTTGGTCAAAAGTGATGCCAAGATATTTGAAAGTATTTACTTGGTCCAGTGTAATTCCCGCAGAGGTTTGTATGGTGAGTGGAGTATGCCTATTTTTGTTTTGGTGATTGGAGAAGAGCATGGCTTTTGTTTTATTGTGGTTTAGCACAAGTTTACTATCCAGGAACCACCTTTCAACACTAGAGAAAGCAAGTTGCAGGCTTTTTCGTAGGGAGTTTGGATCCTTGTGGGAAGAGAGAATTACAGCATCATCAGCGTATAAGATTATTTTCTCCTGGCAGATATCTGGGAGGGAGTTAAGGAACAGGCTAAAAAGGAGTGGTCCAAGAATTGATCCCTGTGGTACACCCGAGAGAACTGGTTTGAAGTAGGAGAGTTCATTAGAGATTTTTACAGCCTGTGACCGATTGGACAGGTAACTTTTTACCCAAGCACAAGGACCTTCAGCCAGGCCTAGGCTAGAAAGTAGGGAGGTAAGTAGGCCATGATGGACTGTGTCGAAAGCTTTTGTAAGATCGAGCAAAGACTGCACCTGTTTGGCACCCTTTGTCCAGGGCTGAGTGGACTTCTCAGAGAAATCAAGTAAGGCTGTTGTTGTACTATGTCCTTTCCTAAAGCGTGCTGTTGATTACAGAGTAGATTGTATTTGTCCAGGTAATCAGAGAGTTGGTCTGCCACTATTCGCTCAAGTGCTTTGGAGAGGGAGGGAGTATTGATATTGGTCGATAGTTTTCTGTTGAGGTTTTGTCCCCCTTGTGCACTGGCATAACTATGGCAGATTTGCATTTGTTGGGAACTTGACTTTGGCAAAGTGACAGATTAAGAATTTTGCAAGGGTGAATTACTTCATCCAGGGTGAGAGACAGGATTTTTAGATCTAGCGTGTCACTACTTGTTCTGGATTTGGAGCAGGCCTTTCTTATGTACTTGTGTGCTTCATGCACTTTGGATTTTCTTGAAGTAAAATTGTGGTTTGTCACGAGGGGTGTTTTGTGATACTAGGCTAGGCACAGGTAAGTCCGAGAAGAAATCTGGGGGGAGGACCCCTCTAAGGTCTGTGAATGTCTTATTAAGCGCATCTGCAATAGACTTTTGGTCAAGAGTGGTGGATCCATCAACTTTCATAATGGTAGGTGACGATTTTGATTGTTTACCCATGATGTTTCGGATGTTGTCCCAAAAAGCTCTTCCATCACCCCAGGTGGATTCAAGGGCATTTTTGAAATAGGCGCTTCATTTGCCTAATTTGTGAGGTACATCTATTTCAGTGCCTGCTTGTATTTTAGGGTATCATGAGGTGAGCTCGTGTCTCTGGCAACTGCCCAGAGGTGGTCCCGAACCTGAGCTCGGCAAGTAGTTTGGCAGTAATCCATGGATTTGATAGCGCTTTGATTTTACGTTTTTACTGGGGCGATAAGTCGCATGCAGAGTTGAAAGATTTAATGAAGTATTCTAGTGCGAATTAATATCAGTTGATTCAAGGATTGGCGCCCAGTCCTGTTGTAGGAGATGGGTTTTCAACTTGATAAGATTCCCATAAGGCAATAATCTGCTTGTTATAACTTTGGGGGTGGCTTGAGAAATTTATTAGACCAGGTACAGGACACTGGGAGTGGTCACTGAGGAGTCAGGGAGGACTTTAATGTTTTTTATCTGGTCAGGGTGATTTGTGAGAACCCAGTCAATAAGGGTGCTTGTACCAGTTTTGTAATTTTTCCGGTGGGGAGGTTACCATCTGAGTCAGGTTTGCTGCTAGGATGTCATCTTTGTAAGAGCCAGTGTCAGAGGCAAGCCAGTTTATGTTGAAACTCCTGAGGAGGAGGAGCTCATTTTCAGAGGGCTGCAGACTAACAAAATCAAGTACAGACTTAATACTGGCACGGTGGTCTTTGGAGGGATATAGACTCGGCCACTGTGAGAACTTTGTTTTGTGCACCAAGAAGCAGTTTGATAGGGAGGAGTTGCATCCGCGATTTGTGGGTGAAGTCAGCATTGACAGAAGAGGTTGTCCTTATGTAGATAGCACAGCCCCCACCTTCTTGCTTGCCCGGTCGAGTCTGAAAAGATTGTAGCCTTCAAGCAAGACCGCATGATCCGGGTGCTGGAGATAGCCAGGTTTCCACAATGGCTAGTATATCAGGGTTTTTGTCCAGTGAGAGTTTGAAGAGATGCTAATTTGGGAAGGAGGCTGCAGATATTTAGAGGATAATGGAGAGACTACTACCAACTTTCCTGTTTTTGTTGGTTTAGTGCAACAGGACCAGGGTTTGGGTGTATCCCACCAGATATTAAAAGTAGGAGAAGCAGGAGTTTCAACGATGCCATACGTAGTTCATAATAGGTTGGAGTGAGTTTCTGCTTGTACTTTTTAAGATGCTTGGACTGTCTTCTGGAGTCCCAGTAGAGGGTGATCGTTAGTGAGTTATAATGATGTGGCAGTTCCAATTAGGAAATATGGCTCTTTGCACCCAGGTATTAATTGGGTGATGTTTGTTTAAGACTTCCAGAGTAAAAGCTATGGTACAATGTTTCGGTAGTAGTATAGAAAGGTGAGAGTAGGTGGAGGGTAGGGTAGGCGGGAGGGGAGTTGGCATAAAGGGAAAAGGAGGGTGAGGGTGAGCAGGAACAGGTGGTGGGGACTAAGCCAAAGCATTTTTTAGCGAGGCAGGAGAGGAGCCGAGAAGTAGTGTGGGCTAAGGCAGTGAGTGGCGAGCAATGGGAGGGTGGTGGGGGTACGGATTTTAGTGGGCTAAGGTGGATAGCTACACCATGGCGAAGTACAGAGAAAATGGAAAAAAAAAAGAAGACTGGGAGGTTTGTGCCAGAGGGTTTAAGAGAAGTACTATAGTACTGTTGAGATCCAGGATCACATAATATGTTAAAGTTCCTGAAAGGTGATAAACTGTGGCCTGGGCATATGCAATGTAAAACTTTTGTCTATATGTTTCTTTGTTCTTCAAAGTCCTCAGAGATAAGTACAATACCTTGGGAGTAGGTCAGACAGTAGGCATATGCAATGTGTGAAATCCTTTGTC
Source organism: Neoceratodus forsteri (assembly GCA_016271365.2). Lineage (NCBI taxonomy): Eukaryota > Metazoa > Chordata > Ceratodontiformes > Ceratodontidae > Neoceratodus > Neoceratodus forsteri. The sequence continues at coordinate 1,562,470,438 of CM028130.1, read as the reverse complement.
TGTATGTTTCCTTTGATCTTCAAAGTCCTCAGAGACAAGTACAATACCTTGGAAAAGTTCAGACAAAATGTTGATTCAGTCACAAAATGTGTTAAAATTCCTTTGTTCTTCAAAGTCCACAAGTGCAGTTGCTTTAAGAGTGGTCAGATGAGAATGTTGAAAATGTTGATTCAGTTGCAGGACCCAGCATCACCATGTTTGTAAGACTAGTTGTAAGGCATATGCTTCCTTGGGGAGGCTTCAAGAAAGTTGATTTAAAATTAAAAAGCTGCTACCTGATGATGGCGATTTGCAGAAATTCAGTCCAGGAGACTTTCACCAATGTTGTGTGCAAGAATGGCACAGGTATTCCCAGCAGAAAAACATGTAAATGAACAAAAACTAACCTACAGACACAGACAAGCACAAGCAGCCACCCACACAGCCCCAGGAGGAGGAGCTAGGAGAGTAGTAGAAGCTTTGTGGCACTGAGCTGAGACCTACCAGATTCTGGGGTGTATCCCCTCAAGGAAGACTCCCTTATGGCTTTCAGGCCTGTGTTATGATCCCAGAAGAGGTTCCAGAACCTTGTAGGACAGAAGAGGATGATAATGATTTGGTTTCCTTCAGAACACACCATTTTGTGGTGAAAGGTGACAGAAGACCCCCTGCCTGTGGCAGTGGAGTGGAGAAATAGCATTATAGTCCCAAGAGGCATAAGTGCTGGGACCCCAGAACACTGTTGCCATGCAGCAAGCCAGATGAGAGGTGACCTGTTGGAGAACTGTAACACCAAACTGTGAGATGAACTGTACCTAAGACAAACAGTAAAAATCCATTGCAGCTTCTACAGTTTTGAGGCATTTTCATTGGTGACTAACAGAGAATGATTGGTGAAACCATGAGACAGAAAGTGGTTGGGACCCTATCCCATTAAATTCCCATTGAAGCATTTCCTGGAGGGTAGCATTCCTGCCTGCCTGCAGCAGTGTCATGCAAGGGACCACCTTAGGTGGGGGGGGGGAACCATGTTAACAAGTGCATTACCTTGTGCATTCACACACCAAAGAACTTAGGCTGGCCCCCTCAATGTCAAGTGACATGTCCCCAAAAGACCCCGGTACAGCACCATGGTCAGCCAAAAGACACATTGCAAAGTGATTTTCCAGTTTCTAGGAAACTTTTTAATGTATAATATTAAGATACTATACAGGGCATATTTAAATATTTTTCTGCATTTATCTCCACTCATTCTTTACTATGGAGAAATTCTGAACATTTGCACGGTAACAGAATCATTGTTTCCCATGCACCCTCTCATCTTCCTGCTTTTCCCTCCATCTAAGTCATAATTCTCTGTTTATGGCATCATATTCTTTTGCTATGGAAATGATGACTCTAGTCCCTCAGACTGGCTTTTTACACTATGGCTTCAATATAGAAAAACATAGAAAAAGACAGGATGCTGAGGATGCTGAGATTAACTCTGAGACAAAGAGAACCTATTTTCATGTAAATATGCTGTCAGTGATAAAGAGATCTGAAGGGACTCTGTGCTCATCATGTACACCCTCTAGCTTTATATAATAAATATGCTGTGTTTGACAGGGTTAAAGAAGGCCCTGCCCCATTTGTTATGCTGAAAGAGTTTAAACACAGGGGTTTGTTCTATCCTTTCCTTTTCTGTCTCTTCTCTGTCGGGTTGTGCAAACAAATTTTATTGTGAGACCTAGGAACTGATCATTCTGATGGTTTCGCAGTTCTCCTCCTCTTGCTATCTCTCAGCCTTCACTTGCTTTTCTGTCTTTTCTTCCCCCTGGTATATCTGCAGTTATAAAAAATATATGTGAATCTCTGTGTAAACCTGTATGTGAAACCGGGATCCCTTTGTTTAAAACTGTATTCCCCTTGTTTAAAACTGTATATAGTTATATTGTTGAAATGGTTGCAAAAAGCTATTTGGAATTCAGGGGGTTAACCTGAGATGCAGTTTTTAAGCCTTTTGCAGATCTGTAAACAAGAGGTCAGTTCTGGGTCACTATATTCTTTTTGATGCACCTGCAAGCAATGAAACTGACAAGAACATCCTATAAACTTACAAGAACATTCTGGGAAAAGCAGAACATCTCTTAATGAGGTTCCCAGGCATGTACTTATAAAAGAGCATCAATGCTTTTGCTAGAGAGGAAAGGAAAGTGACAGACTGACAGTCTGAAACTTGGAATTAAGAGATACCCTCAGAAAGACTTAGTTTTCTCTGTTTGTACTGCCTTTGTAAATAGTTATACTGAATAATTTTTATTTTTTATTTTGCTGTTATTGAGAAAAATAAAACACTATTTGTGAATTTTGAAATTGATCCTGGTTTTCTTATGCTTCCTGATCTGTGCTTCGATGATACTGTGCAAACACATACCAATTTTTAGGGATTCCCTACCCACTCTACTACCCAGGGAGCCCAATGATTCCCATGCAAACAGAAATTAATCCAAGCTTCCCTTAAAGGCTGATACTGTCTTCATGTCCACTGTTCCAACTGGTAGGCAATTCCGTAGGTTCCCAACCCAGTGGGAGAAAACCTGCCTCATAATGTTACGCTGAATTTACCACCCCTGAGCTTCAGGTCATGTCCTCGCATTCTGTTCCAGGCCACCTTATAAAACATCTCCAACTGTTCAATCTTATCTGTACCTTTCAGTATGCCAAAGGCTGAGACCATGTGACCTCCCAGCTTTCTTTCCTCCAGGGTGGACATGTTAAGAGCCTACCGCCTCTCCTCATAGCTGTTGTGCCTCAAACCACTGAACATTTTAGTGGCCCTGTATTGTACCCTCTCACCTGCCTCCCATTTGATCACTGCAAGAAGGTTTTGCTGTCTGCAGTTCTTGCTGCTATTCTACCTTCCATCCCTTTCTCAGTTTGCGTAATTCTTTTTTGCAATCCCTCATTGCTGCTCTGTGCACCTCTCTGGCCTGGAGTGAACCCTTCTATTTCCAGTGATCATATGGCTTATTGTACAGAATCAGATGTTTTAAAGTTCTGTTAAGCAATGGTGGGGGGGCACATTTTGGCCCTTTTCAAGTTTACCATGTGCGCATGCACTGCTAACTTCTTGCTTTAAGAGTGGCTTTTGAAGGGTGTGACACTGTCTGTCCAATGCAGAGTGATCTGCAAGGGGTGAGGCCGTGCCACACCAATCGTCAGCCAGGCTGATTGTGATGCCATTTTTGCCTTGCTGGGCGGGCAGTTTATTTAGTTGAAAAGAAAAAGCCAAACCAATCATGCATGGCTTTTTCTTTTCATCTGCAGAACACCACCCAGAAAACAACTATTCGGTGTCCTGATCAGCCTGGCTGAAGTTACCCCCCTTCCCTCCACCACCACCACCACCACCCCACAGGTCCCTTCCCTCACTGGCCTTTTACTGTAAAACAAATACTGCTGACACTTACCTACTAGCTTATTTTCCTTTTAGCTGTAGGATTCCCATATCCCAACTAGCAGAATCGCAACTTAAACAACGTGTTTTGAAGTCAGGATTCTGTTTTTATATAAAAAACTAGACTGCACATGAATGCGGATTCCCTTTGATTCCAGAAGCTGCACGTCTCAGTGACATCAAGTTACGAATCTCTTATTGCGACCTCCTATAATTTATTACTGAGATTGCTGGCTGGCCATTTGTTTTTCTTAAAAAAATAGCTTTGGGATGTGAAGACTTTTAGTAATTTAGCACAATTCAGCTTACATTTTGTCTGTTTTCTGTATTTGTTTTCACCCTCATTCTTTAGTACTAAGAACATGTCTGAAAGCAAGATACATATTCTGTCTCCTGCTTGGGGCATTTTACTCTACACTTCTGTGGAGATACTAAACCATGGGTTTTCCACACCTTCGTAATTAAGCCTTTATTTCTTCAGAACAAGAGCAGCATTTTGAGTTTGTGCTTCTCTGTCTCATGTTGCCAGCACTACCTGTAGTGCTCTCTGCACACAGCATGGAGTTTTTGTGATCTCTCACCTTCTATCCCCTTCATCCATCTCTCCCTATTGCTACTACCCCTAAGTTCTTTGTACTTGACATTAGAAACATGCCATAAGCAGAAAATAATGCTTTTGGTTTTAGGCATGCTGCAGAAGGGGGAAAAAAGTATCTGAATAACAATGCTCTGGTTGTACTGTAAATATGCTTCATAACCAAAGAAGGACTGCAATGTCAGTATATGAGAAAAATGTTGTATTACCTAGAATATACATAATGCTGACACCGTAATAATCTTTTTGTATTGTATTACATATGTGTACTGTTAATGACATGGAAGTTCAAAGTTTAAGACATCTGTGCTGTTCTCCTAAGACATGGTGCAATGTGCTGAAGATGATAAGGGGGCTGCAGTATGCGGCTGAGTCTTAGTCATACAGATGGGTCTGGCAGGATTAAAAATTGGAAGACGAGATTTAGGCTATATTATACTGTATAGTGACAAGAACAAACTAACTGCATTAGTTAAAGTAAATAAAGAAGTCACTGTGAAAGGCAGAAATGCACATTTACGACTTCCCACCAGCCAGCTCTACAAACAGCTCGAACCTTTCGGCCCTTCCCAACAGACTTAACTAAGACTTTATTTTTAACTACTGTATCATTTTATTTCTAATATTCTACATGGGGTACTGAGTGCATCTATGTCTGTATGATGGTCTTATCTCATCTTCACAGATGCTGTTTGTGACTTTGTCTCATGCGATGGTGCGGCTCTCAGTTGATCATAAGCCCTCCAAATCCTTTTTCTGCACCCTGTCCTCCACATCTGTTTCCCCCCCCCCTTCCTCTATGCTCAGTCAGTAGAAGTTTTTTAAGTAGTTTAAAAAATAATCATGCTATTTCTCTGAAGGCATAACAGGACAGACTGTGTGAAAGAGTTAGCGCGGTCAGTCCTGTAATGATTGTCAGTACAGCTCAGGTGGTTAGACATGGATCAGCTAAAGTATACTACAGTGCTGCATTACAATAAAATACTGTACTATAAATACACACTTGTTCACTTTGACTATATTTACTTGGTATGGCTGTTGACTAGATGTCGATCGGATGTACAGCCAAACATACAGCACAGTACAGTGCTCCCTCACTGTAGAGATACAGTAATAGCCAGAAAAATTTGGAGCCACAGAAGGGTATTAATGTATTTAAAAGAACACTAGCCCTATCCCCTAGGGAGCTAGCCCACTAGACCTCCAGGGAAGAATTTCACACAGTGGCCCCCACCAGGGCATTTCCTAGCCCTCACAACCACCAATACCACCCCTTATTTAGACAAAAAGGGCTACTAGCCCCAAACTAGCCATCAGTAGCCACCTGGGCTACTTAATAAATTACTGGCCACTCAGCCACCATTATGGGCAAAAGGGTTTTTAGCTGAGTTCCCTTCCCCAAACCACACGCCCTTTATGCTGCTTTTGCTCATTTTACAACTTTTTCCTTCTTAACTAACCTATTTTTTCTTCTATCTCTACAGGTCTGACAGGACATGGACTCCGACTCTGTCACATAAGTATAATTTAATTTCTGTCCTGTCCTTACCACTCTATTTAGCACCCCCCCCCCCCAAGAACAGCAGATCCTTTGTGATTACCTTGTCTCTTCTTTTTACAGGTGCGGAAGAAAACATCTCCCCAGGACTACCCTGTGGCACCCTGCACTCAGGTAAGTTCCTCCCTTTTACCTATATTTTGGTGGGTTTACTGTAATGGGCCATCTGTGCCCATTACAAACTTTCCTTTTGGACATGGGTTGAGTGATGTTCCTTTTAAATGGAAAATGCATCTGTACTGCTTACTTCTATGCCTCTTGTGTGCTCCTTATCATCACCTTTTTCTCATGATGTGGTGGCAGTGGCACAGCATTTTTGTTTAAATAAAGTATTTGCCCAGGATAGCCCAACTTCTCATTTTAGTGTAAGAAGGATTCTCTTTCCTTTTAACAATAGTTACCATTGTGCAGTTAAGTGACTTGTTTAGGGCCACACAGAAAGTGACACATAGGATTTGAACTTTGGCCTCTTGGTTAACTGTTGTGTGGTATATACCAAGGCTGAGTGGCCTGCCCATCTACTGTATACAGTATGTTGCTCAAATAAGTTGTGAATGAATAATAAGAACCCTGTATGGTTAGCAAGAAATTCTGTTGTTCAAGCACATGAAAATAAGCAAGCAGCCGAGGCTTCTGGGAACTGTAGTCCTGCCCCACCCAGTACAATAGCAATACCAATGGTTAACTTTCAGCATTGACAAATGCTTGTTTACCTTATGGCTGACAGGAATACAGATCTCTACATTTGCTCTGAGCACATTTTTTTCAACTAACTTTCTTTATGCTCTGCATTACTACAGTAGCCTCATGCAGTCGCTCTGACCCTTGAACATCATTTCCTTCCTCTTAGCGAAGTCTGCCTTTCTAGTTTTTGGTCATGATGGATGAGGTCTGGTTAACTTTCCCTGTTACCAGAAAGAAGGTAAACCTGTTGTCTCCCTCCTGTTCCTTGACTTTTATACCAGAGATGACCCCATACCCACTGCTGAAATGAAGGTCAATACCAGCCATAAAGCTAGCACCCTAACAGGTATGCAGCTATGGAAGCAGTCCTGTAAGTATACAGGAATCTAGTCCCACTCCTGCCATTAGTCCTTCAAGATGCAAGTCTGCACCTGGGAGACTGAAGTTCCCCAGGATCACCATGGCACCCAGTTTGGCCGCTGTTGTTGAGAAATGACAGCAGCAACCTACTCCCATTGGGAAAGGCTGAAAGAAATGGAGAGTTAAAAGTACACTTTAACTAGGGCTCTGTTTCAGTTCCCAAACCTTGTGTGTAGAACAGTATTTTGGTTAGTATAGTAAAATATTCTTTAACTAACTTTACTTTTTTCTCTTTTAGATAATTCCTGAAGAAGACTATGGCCGAAACATTGATTCTAACTCTATTTTCTATTTTCATCATGCTTTTAATACTACTCTCACTCACGGATAGATGCCTGGCTCACTGCACCACCTTTCTGGGTAAAGTCTGATTTGGTGCCCTCCCCTTCTACCTCTCATCTTCCTTCTTGCCTCCCCCCTACTCATCCCCCTCCCTTAGAGGTACTGTAGTGATGCTCGCACCCTAGCCATCCCTACTAAGTCCACCTCAGCAGGCCCAGCTGCTTTCTCCCACCACTTCCCCAAGCCCTGGAACTTACTTCCAGCTTCAGTTCTAAATGCCACTTCTCTTCAAACCCTCTCTTCCTTCTTTTGAAATCTCACCTCCCCTACATGTAACTGCTTCTAACACTCCCGTCTTTCCCAATTCCATACTTTCCCAATGCCCTGTTCCCCAATGTGAAACCATGTGTGTTCTCTACATAACTAAATTCCCTGTTCTGGGACTTAAGCATTCTATATGTTACTGTGTCTAGTATCATAAACTGGCTTTTTGCACTACTTGACATATGCTTTGTACTATCGTTTGCACTTGTTTGTATTGTTATTGCTCATCCCTATCTCCTTCCCCCCCCCAGGACACATCTGGAAACAAGCTTTTAGCTCAGTATGTTTTCCTGGTGAAACTTTTAAATAAATAAATAAATACATTTTGTTTTCAGGCCACATGCTGAGGCAACACCTTTCCTTTTTATTCTTATATTCTTTAGCTAAAAAGCTAGAGATGCTGACTTCAGAGCCCACAGGGCTTTGGGTGAGAAACAAATACATTACAACACATGGTCACAACAGCCTGCCCCTGAGTGGGACCATATTGACAGTACATTCAGCAATTTTTCTTTTTACCCTTTGTACCAGTTCAATTTTTGCTATTACTTAAAAAAACATGTCAATACTTCCCAGAGCTGGAGCTATGGAATCATTGCATTTGCAGTAGTAAAAAGGAATTAATGCCCAGCACTGTAGGAACGTATATGTGTGTGTGTGTTGGGGGGAGGGGGATGTCAATAAAAGACCTTCACCTCAGTGATTCCAGAAACTTAGAAACCATTTTGGTTTCTGAGTGTGCAGGCATTTTTGCTGATATCAGGGCTGTTCAGAAACAGTTCAATTACGTATTAGTCACAGAACTGGGAAAACCAGAGATGAGCTCTTGCCACTGCCGTTCATGATATCCTCCTCAATTATGCAGCTAAATGAGAGCTACAGTATTGCTGTTTGTTAATGGGCAGTAAATTACATTTGAGACTTTCCATTTTTTTAAAGGGAAACAGTCAGTACTAAGAGCCCCAAACTCAAGTGTGGGGTTGGTCCCAATTTGCACTTTGTGTATAAAAACATTTTTTATGCACTGTTTAACACAGTATAGTAGATTGTATTATGCTGACTTTGCTGACTTGCAACCTGACATTTCACTTGACCCCACCCTCATGCTAGCCCCCAATCTCACCACCTGCATTGAGAGGCTCAATGGATTGGATCGGGTGACAGCCAGCTTCCTCATATGCACAGTGGACTGAGGATGTGCAGATGCTTCCACAGTTGATAAAGGGGGACTTTAGCAGTTCTTGGAGCCCTGTGCTGGTATGTACAGCTCATGTTTATTTTTGTGGATTGGGTCAACAGTGATAAAACACTGCTACCATTTTTGGAACTGTTTGATGTCTCTGTGATTCCTTCCCTACTATATGTAAAATTGTACAGAAGCAGGACCCTGCACTAATAGAAATCCTGTGTTGCATCTCTGTTTTGCCATTCTGAGGAAAAGAAACTGTAATTTAAAAAGTTCATAATAGTCACTAAGTCCCCTCCCAGATCAGTTGGCAAATGCACTTTATCGTTGGGTACTTGTAAGCTGTGAAAAAAAGAGGAAATGTATCCATAGGAAGGATTTTTTTGTGTATAACAGAGATATCTGCTACATACAGTATACCTCTGTTTGTGGTTTTATATAAATAAATATATATATATATATATATTATATCCCCTACTGCAGCTGCTCCCATCTGGGCACTAGCCGGCAGCCTACCAGCCCCACTCTCACCTTCTCTGTCACTTACCTGACCCAGCTTATCTCACACTTGCTCCTCCAAGGTGGGTGATAGGGAGTTGCCCTGGATCTCTATCAACATATAGTTTTGGGGGGGCAGGTTGGCAGTTGACATGTCCGGGCCCAAGAGTACCAGTGGTGCTCCATCCCGTGACACTGCTGGGCTATTTCTCCTCCCCTCCCACAGGGACTCTAGCTGACAGTGAACGGGCATGCAAATACAAATGTGGTAACACACTGAGCCAGTCAGTTGGCAGCTTCCCCTTCCCAAGTAACACTTCTGCCTGCACCACCACTATAGTTAACCACATGGTGCTCGCATGTCAGTGAGGCAGTGACAACTCCCCTCCCCAGAGGAGGAGGGCATCCTGTGAGATACTCAGTCCTCCTTCCCTTATCCAGGCCTTCCACATATACCCCGGTTTCATTCTCTGACTCCCCTACACCCCTCTTTATTTATTTATTTGTTGACTCGGGAGGCCCACTGAGACTAGAAGTCCCTTTTCAGGGACGATCAGGGGAGGGGTGATACAGATAGCAACCAACTGAAATTGAACCAGATTAAACTGTTGGTGATATTTTTAGTGCTTGTTCCCAATTAATCACTGATTAATTTTCCACTCCACCCCTTCCTCCTGATAAGTACAAATGTGTGAATGTTTGCATATGTGTGTGTGTGTATGCTTGAGTGCACATGCATGTGTGTGTGTGTGTGTGTGTGTGTGTGTGTATAAGTGAGTGCACATGCATATGTGTGTGTGTGTGTGTGTATAAATGAGTGCACATGTGTGTGTGTGTGTGTGAGTGTGTGTGTATGTGCCTGCATGAGAGCATGTGCATATGCGTGTGTGTGTGTGTGTGTGTGTGTGTGTGTGTGACAAGGGACCTTGGGGTTGTCATAACTGATGACCTCAAAATGGCAGGGTGGTGTGACAAAGCAGTGGGTAGGGCCAGTAGGATGCTGGGATGCACAAGGAAAGGTATCTCCAGCAGTAGGAGGGAGGTGGTGTTGCTACTATATCGCTTGCTGGTGAGACCCCATCTGGAGTACTATGTCCAGTACTGGAAGCAGCTCCTCAGAAAAGACTTAGACAGTGTGCAACCAATCCAGAGCAGGTCATCTAAAAATGGCGCAGGTCTTGTACCAAAAGCTCTATGAGAAAAGAATAAAGACTCTTAACTTGTACACCCTGGAATCAATGAGAGCAAGATGGGACATGATAATGACCTACAGGAACTGCACAAGGGGAAAAAGAATGCAGGAGGGGAGTCTATTTCAAGTGTGAAAGAGCAGCAGAACCAGAGGACATTCAATGAAGCTATAGCAGGAGGGGAATTTATGAGCAATGTGAGGAAGTACTATTTTTTTTTTAAACTCAGCTTTATTGCACAGATTGTCACCACAGCATAGAATACATTGTATTAGGTACAGTATGTAGATTGCTTAACAAACGTATATCACAATAAATTGATATGCAATTAAAGTATCAGATTACAACATTTAGATAGAATAATGAAAAGCTGTGGCTATCCTCCTGCCCCAGTGTTAGGCTTTTGTTAATTGTTGTAAAGAAACCTTATAAATACCATCCAAGGTTCAGGCTAAATTAAATTATTTCAACCAATATAACACTTTAAGTGGGACCTGAGCATAGCCCCAACCATTAGCTGCGCATCTCCCTCCCCCCAACCCGCTGGAAACAGTGTTCATGTATTCAGGTAATTGTATGTACTCATCCTAAGTTATTATATTCCTCTTTGTATGAGAGAGTCTTAGTTAATTAATCTGTCCAGAGTCCAAGAACCCTGCCAGCAGGCATCAAATCTTAATTCTGGAACAGATTCCAGCCCATCTGCTGTGTCTTAAACAACCAGGAGTTTCCTTAATTATGTATCCCCATGTCCCTTTGTCAGCACCCAAGATTCCCATCTCTGCCACAGTTGGACATGTTGTTCTTGTTAGAGCCTCAATTTGGCTGTCATGGTTTCCATGAGAACTGTTTCTTTTGCCCACTTTATCCAGTCAGGTAATGCTGGTGGTTCCACATTTTAGGGCTGCTGCTACTAGCACTAGCCCCACCCTACAAGAGTCCCCCTTCAGGTACACCACTGTAGGGGTGCTCAGCACCTATTCTTCAAACTCAAGGGGAATCAAGACACCCAAGATCCTGTGGGAGGCCAGCTATATTTCACTCCAGTACCCTTGGAGTTTAGTGCAAGCCCAGAAAACGTGCCAATGAATCCCCATCTCTCCACAATGTCTCCAGCAGTGTGCATCACCTTTAGGGCTAAAATGTTTTGTGATCGTGGGATCATGGAAATATCTTACTAAACACACCCTCACCATTTGAAGAATTATATCTTCCTAGGTCTCACCATGCTACTGTGACTTTTCAGAAGTGAGTTTGCTAACAATCTCTATACCCTGGCGGTTACTCTGTCAACTTTACTTGAGGTCTACAAATAATTCCAGGAGGTTTGGCCTCTAGAAGATTGCCTGTTGTCATTGTCCTGTGTCAGGTTACAGCATGGTCAAGCTGGGCAGTGCTATTGCATTATAATTTATCTTATCCTTTTCTCTGCTCGATAGAATTATTGCACAGTGCCCAGCCTCCCTGCCTCAAGAATCCTCACCCCTCTATTCTAGCCAAACCTACGTCAACAATTCACCTCCTATTCAACTCACTCATCTTATGCAAAAAAAGGATGCCTACTACCTTGAGGTATGTTCCCGAACCTCCCTGCATTTGTTATGTAGGATTAGCGTACATACCGTAGGCCTACACTTCTTAAAGTTAACTCGGACCCTACACTTGTCCCTACTCCTTCTTCTAGCTGGTAACATTGAAGTTAACCCTGGCCCTCAGAGTCCTCTATCTGCTTCTGCCCCTTACACATCAAGGGAAAAAGGCATCAAAATCACTCATTTAAATGCTCAAAGCCTCCGGCCTAAAATTGCTGAGATTCAGGCATGGGCAACTAATCTCAACCCAGACATCCTTGGCATAACAGAAACTTGATTGAAGCCTGGTATACAACAACATGAAACTGATCTCCCTGGCTACTCCTGCCACAGGCATGACCATTTATGTGTGTGTGGGGGGGTGTCTTAATATATGTTAAGTCTAAATTTCATGTCACTTTGATCTCTTCTCTCCCTGGCATGCCTCCCAATGCAGAATTTTTATTTATCTCACTAACTTTAGGCAATGTTAAGAAACTACTTATTGAATGTATTTACCTACCCCCCCCTGGGACGCCTCCAACGAACTGCCTTCCCTTCTGGTGGCTTTGTCAGCTCTCCCCCCTCATGACACAGTAGTCTGTGGAGATCTCAACATTGATTGGCTGTCTCCCCACAAAAACAATGCCCATACGCTAGTCTCTGACACAGAGTTCACCCAACTTATCTCCTTGCCCACAAGACGTAACTCCAAAACAGGTACTGCAACGCTGTTGGATTGGTTACTATCTAATTGCCCACATAGGATCAAAACAGTCAGTGTTTTACTACATTGTATTAGTGTCCACTCTCCTACCTACTGTGTGTGGCATAATAATTTTGATGCCACACCACCCATAATACATGAATCCATGAAAATGTCTCAGTTTAACATAGACCATTTCTCAATGTCTATTAGTAATGCTGATTGGACACCCATTACTTGCCGCACCTCAATAGACCAGGCACTTGATTATTTTATCCTTACCTTTAAAAACATTATCAACAGACATGCTAGACTTGTTAGACATAGATCTAAGAGTATTAAGGCACCCTGGCTCTCTATTGAAATCAGGACCCTCATGAAGAGTCGTGATGCAGCCTGGAAGACCTATAAACACAGCCTCCTTCATTCTGATTGGCTATATTATTGACAGCTGAGAAATAAGTGTAAACATAGGATACAGGTGCTAAACGTACCTATCTCCGCTCAATTCAGACTGAGAAACTCAGCAAGCACAAAGAATTCTGGAAACATATCAATTATTTAATCAAAGGTAAATCGACCCAATATCCATGCTCCATATTTTCCGGCAGCCACCTCCTTCAAGATCCCCCATCCATTGCAGAAGGAATTAATCAGTTCCTCACTGATCTTGATAGGTACACAGCTCACCTGCCGCCAGTCTCAGATTTCTCTATCCCTTCTCAGAATCACTCTACTCTTGGCTCCAGACCCCCCTTTCTACCCAAAAATAGCCACTAGAAGAGAAGTCCTCAGGCTGTTATCAAATCTCAAGTCAGAGAGCTCCCCTGGCCATGACACATTAGAACCCAGGTTTCTCAAACTAGGGGCAGCAGCACTCGCCGCACCTGTGTGTGATCTTCTAAATAGATCCATCTTCTCTGGCAAAGTGCCAAGTCTTTGGAAAGTGGCTGTGGTGGTCCCCCTCCATAAGGGGGGACCCACACTGTGGAAAATTATAGGCCTATTTCAATTTTCTGCACACTGGCTAAGATCCTGGAGTGGATCCTGATCATTCAGCTATAATTCTACCTAGACTTACATCATCTTCTTACAGACTGCCAGCACAGCTTCAGGAAGGGCCATAGTACTACCACAGCCCTTGTCAAAGTCTTGACTGACATTCTTAATGCAAGTGATGCTGGTCTTCTAACCGGTGGAGTATTCGTCGACTTGACTAAGGCCTTCAATGTAGTCAACCGCCACCTTCTCCTTGGTAAATTGTATCAATTAGGTCTAGATCGCTTAGCACTCACATGGTTCCAAGACTACCTCACTGGAAGATCGCAAAGGGTAAAAGGGTCTGGTTCACTCTCCTCTTCAAGGCCTGTCTCACACGGAGTACCCCAAGGTTCTATTCTTGGCCCAATACTATTCTTGCTTTTTATCAGCAAGCTCCCCAACTTCTGTGGCGGTGTGTCCGTGGAATTATATGCTGATGATGCAATCTTATGCCACTCAACTAACAATATAGACTGGTTTAAACAAAGCCTTAACTTGGATTTCACTGTGCTTGAGACCTGGTTCTCTGACAATCACCTAATTCTAAATATGAAAAAAAAAAAAAGCTATGTTTTTCCATAACTCGTCCCCCAAACCTACCAAACAGCTCCAGATCAGTACACAGTCAGGAGACCTCATAGAGTGGTTAGTACTTTTAAATACCTTGGGGTTCACTTAGATGCCTCCTTCTCAATGCAGCATCATGCAACTCAGCTTACCAAAATGGTAAACCAGGTTATTATACTGCCTCCACCCTCTTTTATCCAGTGCTGCCTGTAAAAAGATTGCATCAACATCCTTGCTCCCTATTTTGTTTTATGGTGCCCCTCTACTACTCTCCACCCATTTCTCTTCCCTTGCACAGGTGCGTCAACTCTATCATAGGATTAGATGTTTTGCCCTTGGAGCGGACTCCAGAAAACACCATGTGAGGCCCTGTATTCACCTTAATGGCCTACCTATGACTCAAGGTTACAGTTTCACATCTTATGCCTTGTATTCAAACTTACCAAGCTCTTTAATCCCCTTGCCCTAAGGGGAATCATTTACAAAAAGCACCACATGCAGCAGACCTACTTTCTTACCCTTATTAGCAATCCAGAAGACACAAGGCCTATCGGGTAAGCGCTCATTCACCTTCTCAGCTCCCTCTACTTGGAATTCCTTCCCCCCTAACTTACTCTCCTGCCCCACCATATCCTCCTTCAAAAAAGAGCTTACCTCTTACCTACTAACTCCCTTCCTCTGCAGTTGCTTTAAATAACCCTTATAGCATTGTTAATGCCTAGTCTATGTTACTCTGATAGATGTATCTTGTAATCCACCTGCTCTCATGTTCCTGCTATGTGTATATTTTATAATATTAGTTATTCTGTTTATCTATATATGCTTAATGCCTGATCTGTTTTAAGTTACTTACCTGGCTTTCCACTGTAATAATTTTGCAGCATTGTTAAATTTCTCTATATCCTGTATATTATTATTGTATTTATCTATTGTACTGTGTTCATCATTGTCACCTGGGTCATCACTGAAAAAGGGACTGCATGGTCTCCGTGGACTTACCTGGTTACCAAAATTCTAATAAAAATAAATAAAATAGAATTTTTCAGAAGAACTCTCTCCACATTCCTGCTCACTCTCAATCTATGAGTCCAATCTGCGTCATTTATGATCATTTTTGTTTCCCGCTCCCAAGCTGCCTTTTGGGAG
Source organism: Neoceratodus forsteri (assembly GCA_016271365.2). NCBI lineage: Eukaryota > Metazoa > Chordata > Ceratodontiformes > Ceratodontidae > Neoceratodus > Neoceratodus forsteri. The sequence goes on along the minus strand of CM028130.1, from coordinate 1,562,455,252 downwards.
TGTAAGGATACACCTTTTGCTTCTAATAATAGTTTATAGAGATGTGCTATCTGTTGGGTCTTTGCCTTTATTGTCACTATACCATATAAAAAGTTTTCCTATCCTGAATACGGCCTGGACAAACCTTCCAGATGGTCCGAGGAGTGAATAAAGTGCCTGACCTGCATGAATCTAAGAAACTCTGAATTTTCCCAGTTAACTTTCTTTTTTGCTCTTTGAAATGAAATGCATCTAACATTTTCTATGAGTTGGGTAAATCTTGTAATCCCTTTGGCCTCCAACCTGGTGAAGCCTGGGTCTAAAGTGGAAGGAAAAAAGATGGGTTCATATTGTGACAAGGGACCCACTCCACACGGGGTGGAAAACAATTTTCTTACTTTAGAAAGAATGTGAAGGCCATGCCTCACCCATGTGTTGCTCACTTGTTTAGTGTAATCTGGGGCTACTGGGGTGAGTGCTAGAGTAAATAAGGGATTCCCCCTGCCATCTCATTTTCCATCTCATACCATCTGGAAGATGTTCTCTGCTTAGCCCAAGAAAGTACTGACCCCATTTGTGCTGCTAGGTAATACTGCAGTGTCAGTGGCTCAGCAGGTAGCACACACGCCTCTGAGGCTGGAAGATCAGTAGGCTGTGGGTTCTATCCCTGCACCAGGCACTTGGGTTAATATCCCAATACTGACACTGTAGGGCAGCATAAGGGGGATGCTGGACTCCTGAGATGCCGTCTTTCGGATGAGACGTTAAACCGAGGTCCCATCTGCCTGTTCTGGTGGTAGTTCAGGTGGATGTTAAAGATCCCATGGCACTTCGCGAAAAGAGCAGGGGAATTTCCCTGGTGCAATGGCCAAATTTCCTCCACTCACAATAAATACCACCAACAGCTTCATCTGGTTCAAGGTCAGTTGGCATTCATCTGTATCCCCCTCCCCCGGGTCGTGCCTGAAAGTAGGCAGGATTTGTCTAGTGCACTTACCCGGTCAACAAAAACTAAATAAATAAAAAAATATATATAAGTAAAAGTCTGGCAGAGCTAGTCTCCCCCACCTCTCTGGGTAAATGTGAAATGCCCTTAGCTATTCTAGGTTTCTTGTTCTGCCATATGCATTTTTGGCTTTCTTTAGAGAGTCAGTTCCAGAAATATAGAGGACATTTTAATGGGATACACTAGAACAGGAACAGGAGCCAAGGCAAAACATTCATTTTTACTGCTGCTATTCTTTCTACCAGGGTTAAGGGGAGCTGCCTCCATCTGGCAAAGTCCTGCACTATAATGTCCCATAGCCTCCCACAGTTTATAGCAAAAAGTTTGGACAGATCTGTAGAAACCTGTATCCCCAAGTAACATATTTGATTCCTGGGTGTGCATTTAAAGGAAAAGGAGTCTCTTAAACTCTGAGGCACTGCACCACTCAAGACCAGTGCCTCTGATTTCAGGAAATTAATTTTGTACCCTGAGATTTCACAGAAAGAATGGACAATAGTGGTACCGAGGTCTCTGGGGTGGACAACAAAAATGGAATCATCTGCTTATAGTGAAAGCTTCTGTTCTGCACTCCCTACTATTATACCTGTTATTCCTGGACTTTGTCTTATTTTCATCTCCAATGGTTCCAGACAAAGGGTGAACAACAGGGGAGAGAGGGGGCAGCCCTGCCTAGTGCCCCAGGACAAAGAGAAATATGCAGAACTAATTTTGTTTACTCTTACCAATGATTTGGGGCTTCTATAGAGTTGTGCGACAGTTTCTAAAAATTTAAGGCTGAATTTCATTTTCTCCATGGATGCCTTTAGAAATTGCCAATTAACCCTGTCAAAAGCTTTTTCTGCATCCGTAGAGATTGCTATCTGAAGCTGATCCCTGGGACCCCAAGACGAAATAATATTAGGTAATCTATGTATATTGTCTTGTAGATATCTGCTCAAAATAAAGTCTGTCTGGTCTTCGTGTACCAGAAGAGGGATACATTTCTGAATTATCCCTGCCAAATCAATGTTCAGTAAGGAGATGGGTCGGTAGGACTCACATTCCAAGGGGTTCTTCCCTTCTTTATGTAAAACCGAGATATGAGCCATCTGCCATGAACTTGGGGTCTCCCTTCCCTCCATTATCTCATAAAACACAGACAGCATCAGCAGTGCGAGCGCCTCGCTAAATGTTTTGTAAAATTCTGGCGGGAACCCATCAGGAAGTACTATTTCAATGAAAGAGTTGTAGATGCCTGGAACAGACTGCCAGCAGAAATGGTGAAGGCCAGAACAGTAAGGGGTCTTCAAGCATGTGTGGTACACACATAGAGGAATATTAATAAATTGGCAGGGAGAAGAGAGGATTGCCAGGGACTGGTTAGGGTCTGTGGAGACAGACTAGGGAGGAACCATCTGGGCAGGAGGGTGGGCCAAGTAGTTCTTTTGTGCTGACAAATTCTATGTTTCTACGTATCTGTTTCTACATGTGTGTGTGTGTGTGTGTTGTATTATGCAGATTACTACTTAAATCAAGCTATGGAAAAAATGCCTTGATATGTTTTCTGATATCTGAAACCACCGTGCCCCTAAAAAATAAAACACAAAGGCTCATGTACCTTAGATAACAGAAAGGATTAAGAAAGACATAAAAATAAACAAATATGGAAAATGTTTTGTTTAGTTTTAGTTTTTTATTTCACGGTAAGTCCTTTAGGCAGCTGCCTATTATCAAGGGTTCAGAGTGAGGTACAAATATCAATGTATACTGATATCCTTCCTCAGTACAGTCATTAGGTACAGACAGACAGCACTCCATTAGCAATACAGTACATATAGTACACTTACTATAGCTATAACAGATTATAGACTATTTTATAAGCTTAGAACACATACAATACTTTGTCAGGTTACAGGGACATGTATATGCATTCTGTGCATGCCTGGTATCACAGCTGAAGTTTAAGGCCCAGATTTCTATCACTTTAAACCCTCGCTTTATGTTGACTAGCACTTTCCAAGTTCAACTTTCTTCATGCTCTCAAAAAATCTGTTTAGCTGAACTCGGGAATGCTGAGGCATGAATGAGCCTTCTGGCACTTCAGCACCATTTAGAGATGTGACAGCATGCTGGGAACTGGCGCGGTAAACTCAGGCGGACCACGGGAGTTTCATTTTAGTAGAAAATAATTTTAACTATACTTTCAGGGGAAATAAATGCTGCATTTTATTCTTTCTTGATTCTGACATGGCTATAGACCTTAAAGGCATGTTTAGGGACACGCCCCAAAATAAAGTAAGTGAATCATTGACAGTGCCCTTTAAAGTCTCCAACCATGCCTTTTTGTGCTGTGGATTTAGGCTAGAGCCAGCCTTTGATAAAGCAGTCAAAATCACTTGTGGCATTTTTAGGCAGGATATAGGTAATGAGGAGGCTGTTGTTTTTCTCCCACTGGAGTCCAAGCTTTAGGTTAAAGGAAAGGAACTCACAGCCAGAAGATTCCATAATAAAAATTAATCTGCTGGATTTTAGGAAGAACTTAATGTACACCAGTCAGCCTCCTCCCTTTCTAGAGGTCCTATCTACTCTAAATACGGTATAGTTGTCAATTTCTATTTTTCAGTCTGGAATTCTGCTAGTGAGCCATGTCTCTGTAACAGTCACAGCATCAAACTGTTTGTCAGTGACCCAGAGTTTAAATTCATCAAACATGGGCATAAGACTCCCCAGGTTGATACAGGCCACTTCAAGATAACCCCTAAACGATAACACAGGAGGCACTGGACCTTGGTAGGATGCACACTGCCCCCAAGGATGAGTAGCAGTAGTAACAGTTGTCTATGGGTATGGCACACTTTTAAGGAGCTGGGCAAGGCTTTACATGTGAACTTGATTATTTTAGTCACTATATAAGACTATCTAACAAATTGTAACAAGGAGCCTTCAGTCTGACCACCATACCATAGAGGGGTCATGGAGCAAACAGACAAACCTTTGGGCAACATACATTATTTTATAGGGGCTTTAACTAGGGGTATGTCACTAGTGGTAAGACTCTTTTGGCAAGGCCTGGTAATATTGTAGGAGGGGTGTGATGGGGGTATTTTGATAGGGAACTGAAAACAGTAGCCTACAAAATAAGAATGCTTGCAGCAGCAATCCTGCTAGATTGCATTGTTTGGGAGGACAACTTATGCTATGCAGTTAGAGGATAGTATAGCAAAACTTGCTACATATTTTGTTGTCTCCAAAGTACCTGGGAAAATATTTATTGGGGAATTAACTACAGAGTCACCCAGATAGAGTGTAGTCAATTCTGATGTGGGCCATATAGTTTGTTGTATGCCAGTAGGCCACAGAGGAATCGTGGCTAAACCTCAGTAGCAGGCAATACCCACACTCGGAGTAAAGGGCGGCGATACCTAACCCTCAGAAAAGTCACAGAATAAATGATATTAACGGGGCCACCCAGATAGGTTATTTCCAGGATACAAAAACTTTGACAGGATCCGTGGCTTTATAAAGTAACACCAACAGTACATTAGCAACACATGTATGACAAGCAATAGTGAAAAAGCAAATACGTTCACCACATAGCACACGCCATAGGCCAACAAGTATTATAGAGAATCACAGCACTTACAGAATCAGGATGTCCACCAAAGCAGGGCATAAGAGTACTTATGTAAGCACTAATACTCGACAGGGTGGGCGGTATTCGTAAATACCGGACTTCCCAGGGGTGTAATGAGGCTTGACGCCGCAGGCGGAGGGTCTTATAGTCCCTGGAAGGTCCGGTATTTCCCAATACCACCCAACCTGGAGGGTATTATTGTGCTTAGAAAATGGGCATATGTGTAAATTTTAGTTAGGTTGTAAAATAATTAATGAAATGACTGGACATAAATAGAAATATCAGAAAACAAACTTTTTGTTTGATAAAATAGTCCCTCATTTTATGTGCTGTTCTATCCCTACCCTCCCACACTCAGGTGACAGAGCCATTCTGTTCTCCAACCCCCCACCGCCATCTAAAACAAGACATCAAGTTTCCTTTTAAATGCCAAAGCTGGAGAGGCAGAAACTGTGGTTTTACTGCAGATTCAAAAAGGTGCCAGTAATTGGTGCGTACAAATGAGGATTGCTGATCCGAGGTATTGGGCGAGATGGCCTGGGTACTTCATTTGGTAACAATCTGTTGTTTCTACCCCCCCCGCCACCACCAAGTTGCATGCCAGTATTATTTTTTGTTTTATTTATTTTATACTTTCGCACGATGGTGTGGAGTTGAATTTGTGATCGGTAAATGTATCAGAAGGGGACTCAGCTACAGATCAAAGGAGCAGCATCAAATAAAAGTAAGCCTGAAAAAAAAAAAGAGTTTTCTTTTTGCCTGTAAGGCGAAGGACACAGGAGAGCCAGTATCAATGTGTGTGTTAGTTTGTGACACTTCTGTGTAGGGTATCGGGGGCTGGTTATGTTTCAGCTGTGGAGAAGAGTGTAAATGAACGGCAGAAGTGAGCTGGGAAAAGAGGAAAGGAAGTTTTGTTTTAGTTTGGAAAGGCATGCATGCACTGCGCATTTCAAAACCGCACTGATGACAGGAGAGCTTTGCCTTTATGCTTTTATTGGTTTATTTTTTTGTATGTGTGGCTAGTGTATATTTTTAATTATTTGAAAAGCTAACAGAGACTGGGAGATTGCTTCTGTCATGGGGGCTGCCTTGCTCAGTGTCCAGTACAGTTTTTGAGAGTGAGCAAGAGGTAAGCTGGAGGGAGAGCTCGGTATTGAAGAGTCACAGAGAATTGCTCAAGAGGGTACCGTAATTACATAAAAAAAAGAAATGTAATTGAAAGGAGCCCTGATGAGGTTGTGGAGAGAATCGTGAGGTAGCTGGTAGTAAACTGCATAGCACTGAGGACAGTATCTCTCGCTAAGCAAGAGTAATAATGGCAGTGATTTAAACTTAAATTGTGGGTTTTCAGCCAGTCAGGAAGCAGGATGGGCACTGGGGTACATAAGTTGGTGAGTGAGACACTGGGCTGGTGCTTTTATTTCTGGGTATCTATTGAAAATTAATGTACCCTTGCGAGGCACCAGCCAATCAAATGCCAGGAAAAAAAGCCCATTTTCTAAAGATACAAGAGCCCACGCTATGAACAGGCAGAATGTCAGGCCAATGGAAAACTCTTTCACTGCCTTGCTCAGACTGCTTGTGTGGAGGACCACTTGTTGGGTCAGCATTAAGGAGGGAAGAATGGGGTCAATCATTCCCAGGTCAGCACCCAACTTGTGAAGGACAATAAAGAAGGTGTGGCTTGGAGTCAGGATCTGGGAGCTGATTGGAGCATCCCAAATCCAGGCAGACAGTCCCTTTCAACTCTTTTCATCCCTCTCAGTCTGGTGGCACATTGCATGGAGCATGAACCCTGATGAAACCCCAAGTGCAGCTGTAGCAGGGCTGCGGTGATGAAGTTACAACTGGCATGGAAACAGGACAGGGCCAGGATTTAAAGCCCATAGCTGGTGGAGGTGGAGTCTGTTATTCCCCCTGGTTAGCACCCAGTTGGCACAGGGACAATTAAGGAGGCACTTCTTGGATTCACAATCAAGGAGCTAACTGATCACCCCTGATTCGGCATATAATTCCTTTCAGTTGTTTTCTCTCTCTGAGTTTGGTGGTACATTACATGGGATGGTGGTTCAGGAAGCAGTAATCCTGATGAAATTCCAAGTGCAGCTATAGCAGGGCTGGGGCAGTGAAGCTGCAGCTGGTATGGAATCAGGACAGGACCAGGATTTAAAGCCCACAGCTTGCAGAGGCACAGTCAGTCATTCCCACAAGTCAGCACCTGATTTATGCAGGGACAGTAAAGAGGTGTGGCTTGGGGTCAGGACCTGGGATCTGATTGTAATACGCAAGATCCAAGCAGACAGTCCCTTTCAGCTCTTTTCATCCCTCCATGTCCAGCAGCATGTGGCTGAAGGAGAGCAGTTCAGGGAGTAGGAACCCTCATGAAACCCTGAGTACAGCTGTAGCAGGGCTGCACAGTGAAGTTACAGAAAATAAAACTTTAGACATAGATCTATGGAATGAATTTTAGGTGGCTAGAAATAAAATTAAGAAAATGGTACGATAGGACAAAAGAAAATAGTATTTACACAAAATTAAAAGTGTAAATGAACCCAGTAAATATTGGTCTGTAATGAATAGGTTAGGAAAACCATGTCAGAAATCTTCAGGAAATAAAATTGCCAAAGACAATATTGTTCAATATTCAAGGTCTATTGCTAACAATCTTAAATGATTATTTTATCAATCTCCCTGATTTGCTAATCCCTAACAAATTAATTGAAAATCAAGAACAGCAAAACAAGGGATCCTGAAGTTCAGAGTAAAACAACTTGATTCAAAAGATATGTCTTTTGACCTTTTTATGTTCGTTATGTGCGCAAGCACAGATGAACATGTTGATATGAGAGCTGCTAGAGAGAGGTGTAAGGGGTGCTAGCCCAATGGCCAGCAGTGCTGCAGGGGCTGGTCTGTGGCCAGAAAATCAGCAGGTAATGTCCTGATGACACTGGTTTGCTGAGGGGGCTCATATCGGAAAACATTTCAAATGACAGAACCAACGCTGCAGCGGCTCTGTCCTTTGAAATGCAAGCCCTTCAGCTACGGCTTAGTGTGTCTTTCCTTGTTAAACAGTATCCCCTTTCCCTGCCGCCACTTACTGTGTCTTTCCTGGTTAAACAATTTCCCTTTCCTTTCCAATACTAGAATGCCCACTCTTGGTGTCAGATGCCCCCAATCTGTCTATATCCCTAGCAGAAATCAGGAGCCCAATCCTATGTTGGCATCCCCCCACTACTATTGTGGCACACTGTGAGCCCACCCCAGCATGCCTAAATTTATATTTATCTTTTACCTGTAAATGAAGAAAACCTTCCCTATGATCTTTTTTTCACCTATAAAACAAAAAACATCCTCATGGTCTCCCCATCACCCTCCCCATCCCAGCCTTCCTCTGTGCACCCACCTCCCCGCCCTCTTACCCTATACTTACCTCTCCAAGGTCGTGGACGCCATTCTTCTGTGGAGCAGGACATGTCTGCACTGTTCAAAGCCAACCAGCAAACTGGAAAGAATCAAAGGTAAGCCGTATAATGGGAGTCAAGGCAGGTTTCGACTTATGCTAATATCTCAGCCATTTTTAGGAATTTTGGTCCCAAATGTTTAGTTTGGGGTTCTTGGGACCCCACCTCATGAACATGTCACTGTCATTTTGTTCCTTAGTCCTGAAAGGTGATTTTGTGGTCACTGCACAGAATCACCTTTGCAGAGGTGTCCCAAAAAGCCCATGTTGCAAATTTGGCAAAAGAATTCCAGAAAATGACTGCATTACGAGCTTGTGTTGCACGGTTTCTAAGCACACTCATAACTTCACCAGTTTTTTATATTTTCACTTCAGATTTCCAAAACTGCCATTTTTTCATTCCTCCTTATGAACAGTACAGCTGTCATTTTCACATCCTGCCTGAAATGTGTTTTCACACCAGTTGCGCAAAGTGCCGCGGTTGCTGTGTGAAATCAACTTTTGGGATGGAGCAACAAAATCACAGTGCCACTGTTGATGAGGGGAGGTCCAAAAAAGCCCATGTTGAAAATTTGGTGAAAAAATTCTAAACAATGACCGCGCTATGGGTGTGCGTTACACAGTTTCTATGCACGCTTGTAACTTTGCCAATTTCTCATATTTTCACTCCACATTTTCAACATTGTCATTTTTTCACACCTCCTCATAAACAGTAGAACTGCCATTTTTCACATCCTGCCCAAAATGTGTTTTAGCACCTGTGGAGCAGGATGGCGCCGTCTCTGCAAGAAATCATCTTTTGGGATTGAGTAACAAAATGATAGTGCCACTGTTCATGAGGTGGTGTCCCAAAAAGCCCATGTTAAAGATTTGGAATGAAAATGCCAACAAACATCTGGGGCATTGCAGTTTCCAACTGCAACACCCCACCCCCACACCCTGTAGAGACTGACAGACATCCGGCGTGTGACTTGGGCTCGTCGGCCGTAATGCTCCACCATTCACCAATACTCCCCACCCCGCAGCCACAGTGACAGGCTTTGGTGTGCCGGAGTCTTTGGCCCAGATATTTACCCCATTCTCCTAAACTGCACCCATCTCAGTGTATTTCATTATGGAATGGGATGCGCGTTAGGGCCGAAGACCTCAAGGCACACTGCGATGCCTGTCAGTATCAGCAGGGTGGGGGTGAAATGACGTGAGCATTATGGACGATGACCCAAAGGGACACCCCCAATGCCTGTCATTCTGTGCAGGGTGGGTGTGGGGTGTTAGGGTTGGAAATCCTAAAGCCTCATTAAGGAAGTAACTCAGGGAGGGACATTTGACGCTCATCTACCTTGGTTTCAGCAAAGCCTTCAACAATGTCTAAATATAGAGGACTGATTAACAAGATGAGTAGTCTGGCACGGGCACAAGCTGATAAACTGGGTTAGAAACTGGCTGATGGACAGGAGGCAGAGGGTGGTGGTAATGGGATCCAATCCAGGGGGAGGGGGTGACCAGCAGGGTACCTCAGGGATATGTCCTGGGACAAGTGCTGTTCAATGTCTTCATTACAGACATTGCAGAAGGGCTAGAAAGAAATGTCTGTCTGCCTGTTTGCAGATGACACCAATATCTGTAACAGAGTGAATACTCCAGAACGGGTGGAGAAAGTGAGCAGGGACATGGAGAGGCTTGAAAAATGGTCTGAGGAGTGGCAACTGAGGTTCAATGCAAAGAAGCCCAAATAATGCACCTGAGAAGAGGGAAACCTGGGGAGAGTTACAGGATGGGGAGGAGGTGCTGATGATCACCAAGGAAGAAATGGACTGAGGAGTTATCAGTTCTGATGGCCAAAAGGTGTCAAAGCAGAGCACAAACGTTGCAAGGAGGGCCAGTGGCATGCTGGGGTGCATAGGCAGAGGTATCACTAGCAGAAGGCATGAGGTGGCAATGCCATTGTATAATGCACTAGCGAGGTCTCACCTACAGTACTGTGTGCAGTTCTGGAGGCCACAAATGTGCAAGGACATTGACAGGGTGGAGGCAGTCCACAGAAAGGCAACCAAGATGGTACATGGTACATCATTGTCGGCTGTGTAACCCCATTCTCCTAAACAGTATACAGACACTGTGGGTACCCAGTCCCCCAATGTCCATATTAGTCTGTCCATTGTTGTGTGCTGCGTAACCCCCCCTCACCAAATAGTATACAGACACTGGGGATGCCCAATCCCCCAGTGTCCTCATCTGTTCAGTAAACTCCTTAAAAAAATGAAAACTGTCCCACATTGTTTTTTTCCCTGTAAAAAAGAAAACCATCCATTGCTGTCCTTTCAGCCATTACCCAACCCTCTACCCTCCTACTCAGGACCCACTATCCCACACCTCCCATGCAGCATACCTACTTACCCACCGAAGTCCGTCACATAATCTACCTTGGACTGCAGGCGTGTCTTCACTCTTCAAAGCCCAACCTCAAACTGAGGCAAGTGCTGCAATGTATTTCAATGGGATTTTCGGCATCAATATATTTCAGTAAAGTTTTCAACTTAGTGACATAACTTGACCATTTCTAAATATTTTTGCCCCAAATTTTCAACATATGGTTTTTGGGATCCCACCCTACCAACAACTTCACTGAAGCAATTTTCAAACATCCTCTCCCCCATGACAACACTGCACAAGACAAACATTCAGCATTGACAAATGCTTGTTTTGATATTCTTGTTTATCTCTGGCATCCCTGGTCTGGGCAGCATCCCCAGACAATTATTAAACCATCTCATGGACTAGCAGGTTAACCATCACTTACTCAGAACCATTTTTGGTGGGTGGCCTGCCATGCAAGTTGTATGGGGCCTGCTGGGGATGCTGAATGTTGCAGGTTTTCCCGACTGGGAACTGCATTGTATAAGCCACTGTGTGCAACCTAATGGATATGCAGACCACATCATCATGCCTGACACCCAGGTCTGCTGGTACCCTGTGCTGCTGCCCAGCCTCTGCTGGGTGGCAGGCAAGGGGGACTCAGTGTCCCCCTTACCTGAAGGAAGACAGCTATCCTTGGGATGCTCAATCCTCCCTTCTCTGCCTGGCTCCAAGTGACTCTGATCTGTTCTCGAGCGAGAGTCACCAACATGGATGCAGTTATGGCATCCAGCACCTGAGCATTCCATGCCGTTGGGCTGGCACTAAAGTCTTTGGACTTGATGGTATAGAAACTAATTTCCTAAAAGACTCAGCAGAAACAGGTGCCCCATGCTCACCTATTTGTTTAATTGTAGTATCAGTGAAGGATCATTCCGAAATCAGGAAGGATGCAAAAGTGATTCCCATATATCAGAGAGGGACCATACAAAGCCTTCAAAACTACTGCCTATAACTTTCTTGTTCATTCTTTGAAAAACATTGAAGAGACTGGTCCACAAACAACTATATGATTACCTTGAAAAGTTCCCTTTGAATGAAATTCAGTCAGGCTCCAGTAGGAATTTCTCCATGAACACGTTGCTCATTTACTTTTTAGGTCTGGTCACCTCCCAGTTGAAGGGGAGGTCTAAGGGCACAGTGCTGTTGGACCTCTCCAAAGCCTTTGACTTAGTGGACCATAACATTCTACTGCACAGGTCTGTGAGCATTGAGGTTATCACTAAAGCATGTAAATGGTTTGAGTCCTATCTATCAAACAGGAGCCAGAGGGTTGAAGTGGATAGCCATCTCTCAGAAAGCCATTTCATAACTAGAGGTGTTCCTGAAGGCCCACTTCTGGGCCCTCTATTGCTTTTGATATATATTAATGAATTACTGAATTTCACTACTCACATAGACATTCATCTGTATGTAGATGATACAGTTTTGTTAGCCTCCTGACAACATTTTCAGAAGGTAGAACACAACTTGCAGTCTGATGTTGCAAATATGCAGAATTGGTTTTGTAAATCAGGGCTAGTAATGAATTAAAAGAAAATAAAAACACAGCTGATGACTTTCTACCCTACCCTCTAACAGGAAAAGGGAACAATTCATGGGAACCTTAGATCATTGTAAGCTACTGTTGGCCAAACTATACAACAAACAGCTGAGTACAGGTTCTTGAGTGTTGTGTTTGACCAGCACCTAAGATTTGATTCCACATTGATTAAACGACAAAAGTAAAGTCACCTATTGGAGCATTAAGACACACAACTTTTCTATGTCACAAAGAAGGTATATATGGATATAGTTAACCGACTTTATCTATACCACAAAGAAGGTATGTGTGGACACAGTGAGCCAATTAATCCTACCCATCATAGATTATGGTTGTCCACTATCGCTATATTGTTGAGCCAAAAATGGGAATTACAAAACTGATGTTACATATGACAAGTTGGCTAGGTTTTCACCCCTTTGTGATATAGAAACCCTTGGCTGTGAGATTTATCAAAGTCTGGGGTGGCTTTCACACAAAAAAGGTAAAAGATGTCTCAACTTTATTCACTATATTGAACAATGAAAATCCAAGGCATTTGGTGGGAAATTAAAAAAAAAAATAGACAAACTGCAACAGTATTTTGTGACCCAAAATCAATAAACTGATTTTGCAAAATTACTTTTAAATTTAGAGCACTGTATTCCTTGAATAGTTTCCCCTTGGAATTTTGCTCCATGAATATGGCCCCAAGAGTTTTTAGTTCAGCAATGTTCATGAATTGAATATCCAATGTCAATGTAACAGATAATCATGTAAATTAATGTAACACTAGCCACTTTTGAACTTCATGTTATTAACCTTGGGCAGACTAAATTAATCAAGTGGTCCCCATCTGCAGACACCATTCTCATGTTCTTATGTTCTTATTGTAGTACAGGTTATTTTCATTTAGGACTAAAGTTATATATTGTGTGATGCAAATGTCAAATTTAATAGGTGATGTATTCTGTATTTCACAATGTGATTTAGCATTAACGTTTTATGGTAAAAGAGGTCTGTCTTGAAAACAGAATAGGTATTCTTGTCCTAATGGTGATCTTTACCCGTATAAAAATAACAATTATATAATGGAGAATTGAAATCTTGGAAGCTGATTTATTGAAGCAGTCTTTGACCTGTGACAATATCTCACAATATCATCACAGTCTAAAACTTGATTATGAAGATCAGCCATTTACTACCTCTTTAGGGTAATTTTAGAATCACAATAATTCACTCCAAGGTGTGGAATATCATCAGATATTGTGACTTCTCAGGTTCATGAGACACTCAGCCTATGGCCTTGTGTCTCACAATGCACCTGAGGCGTGATGATATCTCATGTTATACCACACCCTGTCGTGTATTATTGCTTAATTATACAATGGCAAAAAAAGAATCCCGGGCTCTGATTGGTCAGATTCAGCCTAGACCCTTGATGTTACCCCAGCACAACATCACGGATCTAGTCTGGGCACCCACAAGACTGTGTCACATGAAAAACAAATCACCGCACATGGCATGACCAAGTTGCCCACACTTTGCTTGCCTGGTCTGCTGTTTGCCATCACTTCATTATTACATTACAAACATAAAGCCCTCCCTCTCAGTCTCACAAATCAGTCCTAAAATCATGCAGAAGAAATACGTGTCCAACTTGACACAAAATCCCATTACTTATGTTACATTTCCAGTTTTTCGTAGCCAAAATGAAAACAAAAAAATCAAGCAGTCATCACAATTAGCTTCAAACGTACAGTACCCCTCGCTCCCGGCTGAGTACAGTGAGCTGAGCACCTGTGCTTGTTTCAAACCTACTACACACCATATCAGACACTGTCTCACAAACACATGAACCTCTTGTTTTTTACTGCTATCTTTTATTCTTTTCACAAGCTTCCAAAGCCAAGCAAGCAGTCAGTTTCCAATAAAGGTTGCTCGCTGTACATGATCTATCTGTGGCAATAGCTTACGCACCTGCGTAGCCCTCTACATCACTGAAAACCCGCACACTCTTGACATTTCCAAGAATGTCCTTTCTGGCAAAACCCACCCTTTTACCTTTTCCTATTGCCAATGTGTAACGACCTTTACTCGGAGTTGAAATCAAACACCAACCACGATTGCCACTCGCTGGATAAAACAAAGGCTTTGGCTGACATCCAGTCATTCCTTCACTGCAGTTGAACACACAGTTACAGTGACTGCCATTAAAACTATTACTAAAATGGAAATTTGCTTTCAGGGATTAGGAGGGGGGGGGTGAATGAAAAGCCAGTTAAGGCTTTCCAAAAATTTGTTGTAGGGAACAAACAAAGAAGACATGGTATGAGCTAGGCAGAGAGACTGGGGAAGGCATTTTGAAGCAGCAGCCCCATCTACAGGACAAAATGCAAAATGTGCACTTTTGTCATGTATACCTACCCATTAAAAAACTGCTAAAATCAATTTATATATGCATTTTTAAGTTTTTTTCTGCTTTCACATAAATGAGCCATTATTTAATAAAAATAATGTACTTCAGGGTGTGTGTGTGTGCTGGGATAATGTAACTTTGGGTGATGGATGCACTTGGCCTGCTGCCTTGTGCCCAACCACCAAGGTGTGAGTTATCCCAGCATGACACACACCTGTCATGCATTATTCCTAGTAATTCTTGTAGTTTTGCTCTTTGTTGCTCATCCTTCTTAAACCCAGAACCCTCTTGTTTCTTATTTACAGTAACATTAAAATGCCTGAAAAGAACCATGAAGATCCACCTTTTTGAGAATAGCTTGTGAGAATGTCATCAGATAAATGTGCTCAATGAAAATTAAACAAAATACAATGTTATATTTGATTTGCTTAGCATAATACTAGTGCAGGCAGGAAATAGGTCTGCCATTCTGGTCATGAGCCCTATAGAAGGGATCTTAACAATCGTGGGGGCATTGGCAGATGTCCAGTTACTTGTTTTTTTATTTAACAGAGGTTTATACAGGTTTATCCTGCTGAGACTGGATTGCTTATTTAGGCCATCCTCCCTGACATCCTTTCCCCACCACCAAACACCATACATGCGTGCATGCATGCACACACGCACGCGCGGCACACACACACACACACACACACATATATATGCACACACTCACATAGGCAGAGGAGCGGTTTAAAAACTGGGGGGGTCAGAATGAATGATGTCACAAAATGATAGTTTCATGGTTTCAGAAGGCATGTTAGCAATATTAGTCTGTGGGAAGTCTAATAGTATTAGTGTTGTATGGCATACCACTGTTTTCAGATTTTTAGCCAGTTTAAAGGGGTGTTTTTCCATATGTGCCATCTCTCCCTGACACAAGAGTTTAAAGCAGCAGTGCAACAAAAAGTTTAAATTCTTTGCACAAGTGATTTTAGTTTAGCAACATACTGCTTGATTTCCATTTTAAGATATTCTAAGGGTTTCCTTCAGTTCTTTATTATTTTGCAATTAATTTGTGTGACATGTTTGTTCTCTTCATGTAACTTGCCAGGCAGCACATTTTTTGCACAAATCAATTACAGTTTTTATTGAAGTGATAAAAATAAAGAACCGAAGGAAACCTATGCAGTAACTTAAAACGGACATCAAGCGGCATGTTACTCAACTAAAATTACAGGTGACTAAAATTACAACTTTTCATTGCACTGCTGCTTTAAGTACTCTTTATTACCCAAATCCCAACTACTTTATTAGTGTGCACAGGGTTGCAAAAAGTCATTGAAGTGACTAGTTCCAGACCTGTTGTAGGTTCTTCCCAGTTATTCCAGGAGTCAGGAAGCCTTACCCCCAGGTGCCAATTACTTCGGTACCCATGACAGTTCATCAATTATGCTTATCTGGTCAGTCCCCACCTCCTTGAAACCCACAAATTACATTTTCTCTCCTTTGCAATGCCTAAACCAAGTTCTCCCCTGCTGTGGTATTATAAATTAGCTACAGTCCCTCCCACCAGCCACCAGTAACTACTGACTGCAACAGGCTATGTTGTAAACTTCTAAAAGTAATACAAATTCCATGTTACTGCTTCTGCAAAATCTGGGCCGTAGAATTACTACATTCTTCTAATGTAGACATTCTGTGCAACTGAATTTTCCCAATTTCGCTGAGAGGGGCCATACTTTGAAAGGCTTGAGTGGATCACTTACTAAAGCTGCAGTGAATGTAAGAATTAAAAATGTTGACCAATATTTTGATTCAATTTTTGATCACCCCTTATCCCCATGTTTTACCATACCCTTAAAGGGTTAATTTACATATTTATTTATGTAGTACACTGACCCACAGGGAATAAAAAATAAAGATCAAATTAAAAAAAGATCATGAAATATTGTTCAACCATGCCCAAATTTGTAAAACATCAGCTTAAAACTGTCACATTGGTTATAAGAGCAGGTTGTTCCCAATGAAGAAGAAAAGGTGGGTCAAAACTAAAAACTACGTGGCACTTGTACCAATCCCCCACTCTGAAATGAACACTGCAGCCTTTCTTCATTTTTAGTTTGCTTTATCACTTCTGCTGCTTTAGGCTACACTGCCAACACTGAGCTGGCAGTATAGTCTAGCTGGCAGCATAGCCTAGAAGGTTAGAGTAAGGGTTTATGATTCTCACAGCCTCCACTTGCTATTGTGTGACCCTGAGCAGGTCAGGTAAACTCCCCATTTCCCCTTCCCCGGTAACACCTGAAAACAGGTCTTCAACCTAGTGATGCCTAGTTACCAAAGAATAAAAATAGATAATGAAATAAAACGCACATCCCATAGACTTTCATTGGTATTCTCATGCCATTATTTTCAATCAGTTCTACTTTTGCAATCCATTCTTTTTGTAGACTCATTAACATAATTTTTGGTAACTAAAATTAACTAGCATGCAGCGGACAGTGCCCCATGACTGTATAGGATAACGGTTTTACTAAAACTGTTAAGAATGCTGATGAAAATCTGGTCTGAGTGCATAAAGGATGCACTCATTTTATTTGTAAAGTACAAAGAAGTGCTAAAGCAGACTCAAAGTAGGAAAAGGATGGTATCAGAGCAGACAAGACAAGATCTAAAATGTGATGAAAAAGTACAGGTCAATATTTTCCTCATCACCTGCACTGCTCCTTTGAAATATTTGCTCCATGTTCTGTCCAATACAGGCCCATCCAAAGCCCAGCTTACTTATTCCATCCTTCCCTTGCCTACTCATTTGAAAAGATGGCTTCCACATCTGCTTCAACATCACCATAGCACTCTGAGGAGGGACCTTCTTCCTGCCATGGGAGGCTAAAGGAGAAACCCAATAAGGACTCCTCAGACACTAAAAGGCCTGACAAGGGGAGGGGGGGTTCTGAGCATAGTAAACATAAAAGGTCTCCTGAGCAAGTTCCAGAGTCAGTTCCTGCTAAAAAGAAGCAAAAAGAAAAGCATGTCACTGCATCTCCTGCTGAAGAAGTAGAAGAGTTCCCAGCAGACAAAGTTAAGCTGCCTTCTGTGGAGGACATAGCAAAGTCCTTACAGGTGCTCTTGGCCATTCAGTTAGCAGGTTCCTTTTTGGCATCCCCGGGGGATGTTGGTACACCTCCCTTCACCACAGGTAGTAGTGTCCCAGCAGATGCAGACCTGCCGGGACCCTTTATCTAGTGCATACTCTCTCTTATCCCTGCAGATGCTGGGACATGTCACTTCACCACTATCCTTAAGCACCCACCACTACTGTCAGTCATGGCAGGCCCAGTTGGTATTGCATTTGCTTTGTAAACTTCTCTTTAGTCTAGATGATTGTGAGTATGAGCCTGGGGCACTACAATTATAAAAACCTTTAGATAAACATTCATAAAATCACTTCCTAGAATAGCACGGTCTAAACTTTTCCTTAGATGGGAAATGGGGAATGGCATGCCCAGACCCCCAAAACATATACTGCATACTGTATTATGGAGTCACCAGTTACTATAGCATGTTTAAATAAATTAATTTATGGGAACTGTATGTGTAGAATTTCCACAATTGAATTTTTGAAGGGGTTTAAATATGCTTAGTGGCTAAAAATTTAGTACATCTTTTCTTATGCTGGTGTAACCCCCTACAAAAGGGGGTTCCTAAAATGTCTTCCTGAGCTTGCCTAATGCCCACTGCTAGGCTGGTGTTCTGTGTCTAAACAGTTAAAAGTGCTTGCATGCGAATGCCCTGTTAGCCTCTTGCCTTCTTTAAGAGTGTTATTTTTGTATTGTATAATTAATCTGGGTGGGGACCCAGTAGTTTCAGGCTCAGTCCTGCCTGGTTGCCTTACTGCCGCTTCATTCTGCCATCGCTAAGTGCAGAGAGGAAGCTCTACTAGGATCTGTGATTGTTTATTGATTATCTGCTTTAGTAATAATAATATTGTAATTTGTCTAACCTGCCTTCTTTGCAGCATGGAATTTTCTGCTGAGCACCACCATTTTGGTTCTGGACTGCCAGTTTGGACCAGTCGGTACCTTTGGGGACCCTAAATGGAGACTGCCCCAGAGGCCTTGTGGGAGTGTATTTCTGTAGGAATTGTAGTTTTACTGTTTGGCCTAAATGGACCTGGAGTGGGAGCCCTTGCATGACAGACAGATGGATCAGCCAACCAAACCTTTTGATCACTGGGAAAGCCCAGAGCTGCCTGCAGCAGTGAGTCAGTGTGTAGTTGGAGTTGAAAGAGTGAACAGCTTGAGTAATTTGAGCAGATGCTCCTGTGTAGAAGCAGTGGGGAATCAGTGGGATGGCTGTGTCTGGCCTGCCTGCTACCATCTTCTCTTTTTTTTTTTTTAAAGACTTTCTTTCTGCACTCCACTGTAACTTGGGGGTGTACTTACCCCACTAAGGTCCTGTATGCTGACGCTCAACTGATCCTTAGGTGGAGCCAGCCTCTGCCACAACTGTTGAAGTGAGGAGGACTGTGGCTTGTCCCCCCAGTGAGGGGGAACCAGGAGAGGAGACTGCATCATCCTAAACCCTTGTCCCCAACTGTCGAGCTTAGTTTGGCCCACTAGATCAGGTCATCTGTCAGTGGCTTTCATGCTGTTGCTGGGAGAGGATTTTTATGTATGTAGTTGCCCTAGGGAGAGGACGTGCAATGACGTCCAGTGTGTATCACACACTCCCATGCATGTACACAGGTCATCTGCCTCTCCCGACTCAAATTCTGGCTCGACGGCACTGCTTCCCTCCAGTCTCCACTGGGGGCCACTAGTGCAGTGATCGGCACCCTGAACCCACCTAAGGGAAGGAGAGCAGTCCTCCGGATGCTCAATCCTCCCCTGCCCCTACCGACCCTGGCAACCCAAGTTCGCCTCCCAAACCCATGTCACCGGCATGGCAAGAGAGTGTGGCATCCAGTGCCTCAACCCTCAGTGCCACCAGGCTGGCTGCTACCATCTTCTTGAGTGAAGAAGTCTGCGATATCATATCAGACTTTTTCCGAGATTGCTGTGATTGTGACCGGAATCCTGAATTGTGACACACTGAATTTTGCCTGGTGAGGACCAAAGAGTTGCTTCTGAGCAATTGGCCTGTCAGG
This sequence comes from Neoceratodus forsteri, assembly GCA_016271365.2. NCBI lineage: Eukaryota > Metazoa > Chordata > Ceratodontiformes > Ceratodontidae > Neoceratodus > Neoceratodus forsteri. The sequence continues at coordinate 1,562,435,704 of CM028130.1, read as the reverse complement.
ACCTGAAATAGCTGCAGAGCATATGGTTTGCACAGAAACTCTGTTTAATTGCAACCGTACTGTCATCCGAACTGTGGTATTTACCTATCCATACTATAATTGTGCTGAATGTGTAGTGGGTCACAGTTTGGTTCCCCACATTGTAGAAATGTGTCACGCTAGCTGGAAGCAGCATCCTGCAACTTACTATACTGTATCCGAATCATTCACCTGATCTAGGCCTCACCATCTTGGCTCAGAATGCCGCTCACACCGCAGAGATTCATCTGATGAAAGACCTGCTTGGGGATTCGGATCACTGCTCAACACCATCAAACAGGAATGACCACCATGGTGCATCGTGTGGGCCTTGCTTCCCCTGGTAAACCAGAATACCATCCTGAGGTCTTCATCTTGTCAAACCTGTACCCTGGTCTGGGTAGCATAAGTAAACATCAGGGTAGCTCCTGCAACAAAGCTCAAATCAAAGTGTGTCACCTGATTTAATTGTTTTGGTTAATCATTACAAACTGAGCCATCCGGCTCTGGAATACAAATTGTGGGTTAAAGTGCATGTTGTGTTTTTTCTTTCCTCTGGGCCCCAACAATAGTTGCAATGCTGGCCTACGCCGGGCAATGCTTCAGGCTAGCCTAACAACAGGGTAACCAGAGTGTGTGTGACTGTGTTAGAGGGACTCTTAGGTCTACATGTTTAACCAGACTAAATCAGATCCAAAATCACACACCAGATTACTGCTCCTGCCTTGTTCATGTTCACCGAATAAATCAGATCTAAACCTTTTTGCATTTAAACTGGCTATTGTGTACCTTTGTGGTGGGGATACTATGTTGCTATTGCTTTCTCCATTGCAAGTCTTATTTTAAAGGGGGTCTCCAGGGCCAGTGCAGCTGATCCAGCCCGGGTGGGAAGTGTGCGAAGTGTGGGCATGGCATTGCATTGTGGTGTTAATTGTGACTGTCTAATTGCTGACCAGTATAGGCCACTAGAGAGGTTTGAGGGGAGTATCAATGCCCAGAGGGCAGTACCCAGAGCAGCTATGCTACCCTTAAACCAACTCTTGGGGTAGAAGCACCCGTTGACAGAACTCAGGCCCCTCAACCTGCGCCTGGTCACGTAGGCAGGGGTAGTATCCCTTGGGATAGCACCACCTAGGGGTTACATCTTGGAGGCACAGCTGGCATTTGCTCCCCCTAGTGGTCAGAAGGGGGAACTGCAACCCTGGTGCCTGGAATTTGTTGAAAAATGAAGACGTTCACTCGGCCCAAACTTAACCTTGCCCCCCCACAAGCTGGTTGTGCATCACATGATGGGGTGGAGTGAGACTAAGGGAGTAGACCCCCAGGATGCCATATTATTGCTGGATATCCTTTTAGGAACCGATAATGCTACTATTGTAGAGACTGTAGAACAGATAAAGAGTTTGGGGAAGGTTGAAGTGAGGGAAGGGATTCAGACTTGTTGGACCAGACCATGGTGGCCTTCTCTCCTGCAGCCTCCCCATAGACCCTGAGCAAGTGCCTCCTATTGTCCTGCATGAGGGATCCCAGAAGCGGTGGTGGATTATTAATTTACACAGTGACCATCCTCTCCTGGGGTTCCCCGAAAGTAGAAGGGTTCAAGGACAAATTGTTCAAATTACTAGCTGCTGAGGGGCGAACTGCAAAAGATGTAGTGAAAATGCTAGATATTTCTGAAGAGACCACTGCCTTACAGTCCCCATAGCTTCCCCAGCTACCCCTAGAGATTCCCCTGTAGTAGCATCCCCCATTGTGATACCCTTTGTGCACCTGGACTCCTACCGTAGGCTCAGGCAGTTTTCAGGTACAGTCTTGGTGCCAGAGAGGGAGGATGATCTGGAAACCTGGATGAACTATGCCACCTCCCTAGTCTAGGAGTGGCAATGCTCCGAGGGAGAAAAAGGAAGAGAATGATGGAGAGCTTAAGGGTCCCTGTACTGAAGGCTATCCATTTCCTTCGTTCCACTAGCCCTGAGACCACTGTGGCTGAGTACCTCTCTGCCCTGGAAGGAGTGTTCGGCATCACCGAATTATGGAGAAGACCTGATGTGGAAATTTAAATCTGCCAAACAATGGAAAAATGAAAAACTGTCTGTATTTGTCACCAGGATCAAGAGGGCCTTGCAGAGTTCCCATAGGAAAGGAGGGGTGTCTGCCCATGACCTGAATCAAATCAGATTAGAACATATTTTGAAATCTGCCAGGTACTCCAGTGTGCTGATGTTGAAACTGAAATTGCAAGATTGAAAAGTGAATCCGCTTGAGTATTGCCTGGTTTATGAAGGAAATTCAGGAAGCTGAGAATGATGAAGAAGGTTGGAGCCCTATACCAGGGTTGCTCGTACCAGCCAAACCCATGACCGGACTGATGAATGGAATGATGAGTCCAAGCTCCAACAAATGAGGTTGCTTAAGGAGGTGAGGAGATAAGAGCAAGTCAACAAGTCGCTGAGGGTGGTTAAAAGTTCATCCTCCTGTTAGACATTCAGAGCTCAGGGTGAAGCTTCGTCCAGGGGGTGGGGGTTCACGTCATTGCCCTGAACCCGGGTGGAGACCAAGTTGTTGGAGGAAGTGAGAGCTGAGAGCCCTGGTGGGAGACCTCATTCAAGCCACTCATGTAACTGATCCCTGGAGAGGCCAAGAGGAAAGGGAAAGTGAGTCCCAGCCCAAAGAGGACCCTCGGGTTTTCCTAGCCAATCTAAAGGATGACCCCCTTCCCCTAGAGACTCAAAGGACCCAGTATTCTGTTACAGCTGGGGAGGACGGACACACTAGGCTGAGCTGCACCCTCCCTGAGAACTGAGGAAGAGTCACCTCAGGTTGTTGGTTTTAGTTCGGTGGAGCAACATAGGGCCTCAGACTGGGCCTGTAAAAGTCCTATTCTTCAAAGACTGCTATAGGGCAGACTGCTAAACCAACTTCAGCCAATTGGTCCGAGATGGCTGGCCCTTTAATGGAAACTACTGTGACTGTGAATGGTGTTTCTGCTTGGGCTGTACTGGACAGCGGCTCACAAGTAACCATCATGTTTCAAGACTGGTATGACAAACACTTATATGATGTGCCCTACAACCTTTGGAAGGCTTGCATGTGGGGACTAAGTGAGAAGTCTTATCCCTACCTGGGGTATCTCCAAATCTGGCTGTCTTTCCCACAGCTGTAGCCGGAGTAGATGAGCAAGTAGAGACTCTGGTCTTGGTGTTTCCACCTACAGGACTATAAGATGATGTTCCCCTACTTATTAGTACCAACGCTCACATGTCCAGGAGGTCGGCCCAGCTGTGTCAAGAGAGGCAGGGATGGAGAATTTGATGGGCAATGTGAATTCCAGCCTTGGTGGAATGAGCTTATGAACTACAAAGACAGAACACCAACATAGAGAAAGATGAGTCCATGGGGTTAGTGTGGAAGAAAAATCCTGACTCCTTGGTGCTACCGCCCAATGCTCAATATACCATTCATGGTGAAGTGTGCCTCAAGAGAGATGTAAAAAACAAAATCCTCAAGCTGGATGCCCCAGAAGAAGGGACGTTGCCAGAAGGTTTATTAGTCAAGCCCAGTATTCTACCCACTCAAGCCCATGCATATGCCCATGGGTGGTGGTGCAACCAGAATGTGTCTGATCGACAGGTTTGAGTAAACTGGGATGTACTTAGCCAAGGTGCACTGCATGGACACTGCAGTGCTGCCCAGAAAAGTACTCTGGTGAGCAAGAGGAGGTGACCCCAGACCTGTTTGATTTTGGGAGTCCCATTGTCTGCTGAATTGAAGACCAGGATCAGTCAGAAGCTATCCCAGAAGAACCAAGTGTTTTCTCTAAAAATGGGATGTGGGTGTGTCACTGGGGCTGAGCATCATATTTAGCTTCATGATGAGAGACCATTCCGAGAGAGGTCACGTTGTCTTGCCCCAGCTGATGTATATGATGTTTGGAGGCACTCACAACAGATGTTAGTGGCTGAGATCATCCAGGAGTCAAGGAGCCCCTATGCCTCTCCAATTGTAGTGGTATGCAAGAAAAACAGATCAGTGAGAATGTGCATAAACTATTGGACCTTGAACCAGAGAATTGTGCCTGACCAGTATACCATGTCCTGCATCCAGGATGTGCTTGATTGCCTGAATGGGAGCCAGTGGTTTTCAGTGCTTGATTGGAGTGGGTATTATCAGATCCTGATGACTCCAGAGGACCGTGAGAAGACAGCATTAATTTGTCCCCTGGGGTTCTATGAGTTTCTGCAGATGCCTCAAGGTATTTTAGATGCACCCACCACTTTCCAACGGCTGATGGAATGTGCTGTAGGAGATAAGAATTTATTGGAGTGTCTGGTGTTCCTGGACAATGTCATCGTATTTGGGCACACTTTAGAAGAGCATGAGGCCTGGTTGTTCAAAGTTCTTGACCATTTGGAGGATTTCAGTCTGAAACTGCCTATAGACAAGTGCCAGTTATTTCAAACATCCATTAAGTACGTTGGGCATATAGTGTCAGCAGAAGAAATCCAGACAGACTGCACCCCGCAGAGTGGAGTCCCTGACCACCTAGCCTCAACCGAACAATTTGAAAGAATTACAGTGGTTCTTGGTGTTTTGTGGCTATTACCACCGATTCATTAAAGACTACTCAAAAGTCATCAAACCTTTACTCAACGTTACCCAAGGTTATCCCCCTACTAATCGAAAGTACAGGAAAAGTTTCATCAAGGAGGAAGAGAAAGTGTATTTCAGAACAAATGAGCAGTTCGGGATCCAGTGGACCTCAGAGTGTGAGTCTGCATTTTTTGAGCTCATTCGTCAACTCACCCATGCACCAGTGCTCGCTTATGCTGATCCCACCTAACCCTATGTCCTACATACAGATGCCAGCTTGAAAGAGCTAGGGGCTGTGTTATACCAAGAATGTGAGGAAGACCTATGACCTGTGGCTTTTGCTAGTAGAAGTCTAACACCATCTCAGCACAACTACCCTGTCCATGAACTTGAATTTCTCATCCTCAAGTGGGATGTGGTGGACCAGTTCCATGAATATCTCTATGGGGCTAAGATTCAAGTGAAAACTGATAACAACCTATTGACTTATGTGCAAACTTCAGCAAAATTAGATGCCACAGGGCACAGGTGGCTTTCTGCCCTGTCTACATATGACTATGCGGTGGAGTACCGATCTGGCTTGAACCATATAGATGCAGATGCCCTCTCAAGACGACAAAACTCCACTGACCACTGGGTGAGGTTGTCTGAACATTCCATTACAGCGCTATGCTAAAAATTTGATAAGGATGACCACCCATCTGTGGACACTGTTGATAGTTTGGTGGATTGCGTGGGGACCCCCAACACCTGTGTCCCTGCAGCCTAATGCCATTTTACAGCATTAGATCTCAGGGCATTACCTCAGTTTGATAATGACAGTTTCCAGTGGACTCAATCCCAAGACCCAATGATCCAGCCAGCACTCAATGCTCTGTGGGCTGGAAAAGACACATCCAAACTTTGTTCTTTTGATTTATGAACTGCTTTATTGCTTAGGGAGGATCCCAGGCTCAAGCTAGGTGGCCAACTATTATCTCAAGAGACAGTGAATAGCCAAGGTCAATTGGACAGGCAGCAATTGGTGTTACAAACAGCTTTCAAACATTTGATACTCAAATCTCTCCACAGTCACATAGGGCTACTTGGTTATGACCTGACACTTGATCTGGTGCGCTCTCGGTTCTACTGGCCAAAAATGGGGGCTGGTGTTGAGACCCATATTCTAACATGCAGTCGTTGTCTCCAAAGAAAAGCCTTGCCTCAGAAAGTTGCCCCACGGGTCAATATCTCCACCAGCACCTCCATGGAGTTGGTCTGCATTGATTTTCTGTACCTGGAGCCTGACCAAAAAAATATTGGGAATGTGCTAGTTGTAACAGACCATTTTACACGTTATGCTCAGACCTATCCCACAAAAGATAAAAAAAACTCTACTGTGGCCAAGGTGCTGGTAAAAAAATTATTTCTCCATTATGTTGTGCCCCAATGAATCCACTCTGATCAAGGAAGAGACTTTGAAAGCCAGTTGATGAAAGAGATGCTTTCCCTGTGGGGGTGTGTGAAAGTCTAGAACAACTCCTTACCACCCTCAGGGGGATCCTCAGCCTGAACATTTTAACAGGACCCTCTTGGACATTTTGGGCATGCTTCACCTAAAGATAAGCCTAAGTGGAGCCAGCAGATTAGCACCTTGGTACACGCTACAACTGCACCAAAAGTGATGCTACTGGTTTTCCCCATTGTCTCATGTTTGGCAAGGAAGTCCAGTTGCCTGTAGATGCCTGCTTCGGAGTATCCCCGGATGGGGTTTATACTGAAAACTATTTCCTATATGTACAAAAACTGAAAGCTCAGTTAAACCATGCATATCAACTGGCCCAAACTATGGCTGTGAAGAGAAACCTCGCCAACAAGGAGAAACATGACAGGCGGGTAAAGGCTCAGGAGTTGTTGACTGGAGACCATGTGTTGTTGTGCAGTTTGGGACTGCATTGAAAGCATAAAATTGCCGATAGGTGACACCATCTTAAAAACATAGCAGTCAGCAAACTGGATGACCTACCTGTGTATAGAGTGTACCCTGAAAGTGACTCTTGAGCTGTTAAAACCATGCACAGGAACCACCTCCTGCCTATTGGCCAAGTGATTATTGATGCTGAACCATCAGATGCTGCCCCTTCTGGGCCAGTGACTCATGCTGCTGCTAAAAGAGATAGAGTCCACCTCTCTAGCTGTTCAAGAATTAAGGCCTTCCCCTCAGCAGGCCCAAAATGACAGTGACAGTTAGTCTGAATCTGACTACAGTGAGTGTGAAACTTCTTATTACCCTTCCTATGAAGTCAGTCAATTGTTTCAATGTAACCCTATGTGTAATTATGGGGATGAAGCTGGGTCTTCAGGACTACCCGAGAGTGAGGTGCAAAGTATAACGTCTGAAGTAGCTGATTCACTGTGCTTAATTGAACTGTTTGAGCTGTCTGAGGAGGAGCCTGATGCTATGAACCCTCCTGGTGACATACCAGAAACTATTGAACTGAATGACCATAATGACCATAATGAACTTGATCCTCCTGTTCTGAATGACCAAAGCATACCTTCTGTTGTTGAAAGTGTCAGTCAAGTGTGTCAAGATCAAGATGTTTCAGAGTTCTTCTTGGATGATAATTCTGGGCCTTCTACAGAGTATAATGATATGCATCATATGGTGGAAACAGTCAACAAAGCATTCCATTACTGGAGTCTTCACCTAGTGCAGAGGTACCCTCCCTACTGGAGAAGAGACTGATGCCAATGCTGATACTCCAGAGCCTGTGTCTGTTCCTCAAGAAAGTCTGGAAGAGCTGTTAAACCAGTAATACGTCTAGCTATGCTCCCTGGGAGGCCCGTGGACCTCCCCATAAATGTTATCCACAAAGGTGTCTATACTGTATCTCTGAAAGCTCGCTACCCAAACTGAGCCTTTCTGCCACTTCCAAGTTAATTGTTCATCATTCAGAACATGGTGCGCCTGCCCCATCTAGCCCCAAGTTAACTGATAGGGATAGGCCCTCATCTATGTTATTTAGAGTGCAGGAAACAATGACTTGAATAAGTGCAGTAATATTGTTATGTGTGAATCATAGTGAAATTATAATGTGTATGGTAAATGCATAACTGTTGTCATTCACAGAACATATAGGGCCAGATATTCAAAGGGTTGCACCTGGCACAACCGATTTGCAGCAAACCCCAGTAATGTGTCCCAGTGTGATATTATACAGGAGACTTGTAGCAGCTGCAAGTCCCGATGTGCCAGGGTACAAAGTTAATGTATGCAGTGCAATGCAGGGGGCATGCCCTTGATGGCGAACATCCCGATATTCAGCCCAGGATGTGTGGCACATATGCTGGCACAACCCTGAGGTGCACCGCATAAGGAGGCTCAAAGTTGAGCAGGAAAAAAAGGCTCAAAGCAAAGCCACCCACAGGTGGGCTGCTGTATTGCAGGGTGAAACACAGCACATGCCAGAGGTGGGTGGCCACCCGCCCAGCAGGGACACTATTCACAAGCACCCATACCCTCCCCAGTGGTCCAGCGTTCTCCCCCTCCCTCCCATATGCCTGATCACAGACAGTTGTATAAAAGATGACTCCATGGTGGTCTAGCGGTTCCCCCGTCACAGCATGCCGAATCGCGGGCATTTGAAAACTATTATCTGACCTGGTGGTCTAGTGGTACCCCACCCACAGAGGGGACCCCAGCTACCTAGCTCCTCTGTCATCAGCTGGTGGCTGCACCCAACCCACTACATCCCGCTGCCTACAAATGACAGCTTACATTATGATCTGTAAACCTATTGGTCCACAGTGTGGACCAATGGGCTTACAGAACCATACTGTACTACACAGGCACAAATAAGTAATGATAGCGTTCATTCCACATATTTGTGCCTGTATCTATGCTCTGCAAGTCCATTGGGTCCACACTGGACTGGCAGGCTTTCGGCCAGATCATACTGTAAGCTGTCATTCAGTGTGAGTGGCTGGGCAGTATGTGGGCGTGCAGCTGCCCTCCCGATGATGGGGGCTGGGTGCCCGGGTCCCTCTCGGGTGGAAGGAGGGGTACCACTAGACCACAAGGTCAGATAATAGTTTCCAAATGCCAATGATCAGGCATGTCGGAGGGGAGGGGGGAACTGCTAGACCACCACGCTCTTTCATGTATACAAATGCCCACGATCGGGTATATGGGAGGGAGGGGAGAACTACAGGACCACCATGGAGGTTTCTTTTATACAACTGCCCACAATCGCGCATAGTGGAGGGGGTTCCACAAGACTACCAGGGACTCTACTTACGGCGACAGCAGCTGCACAGGGCACCAGGTGCATTTCGCCGGACTGCCCTGTGCAGCACTTTCAAATGGGGCCATAATGGCAGGAAAAATGGATCCATTTTCACCCTTCATAACTTATGGCCCCATTTACATGCCCAACTCTGAATATCATGGGTGATGCACACAGCGCACCTACATTTCAGCTGGAGCATTCCCGGTCCTCCCTGTCTGGGGAATGCGCTGGCACATTGTTCTTGCACCAGGCGCATTCTGTGCCATATTCAATGGAAGGGCACCTTTGAACATCACCTTTGACTATCACCCTGTCCTGGCCCTGGCCCTGGCGCATCTCAGTTGTGCTGTGCCCCTACTTGTGTCACTGCCTGGTGCAGTCTAAATATCCTGCCTAGAGAGTATATCATGAATAAGTATAGTAATGTTATAATTTGCTGATGCATCAGTCTTTATTTTTTTTCGTATAGTGATAAAACATATGTCTCGTATAGCATAATGTTGTCATATAAAGTTATTGTGAGTATAGACTTGATGCGGATGCCAAGTTCTTTCTAGACAGGAAGGTGTAACCCCCTACAAATGGGGTTTCCTAAATGTCTTCCTGGGCTTGCTTAATTTATTTATTTGTTTATTGAATCATATCGGAATTAAAACCTTTGAGTCAGTGACTCCTTTACAAAGGCTGCACGTCAGAGAATACAATAGTTAAACATAGGTTTAGACAATTACAGGGTATAAAACAGTGGCCACAGTACAATAGATACAGAGCAAAGTTCATACAGGAATGTGGTTCAGGACATTAACAACATTCAGGAGTAGTACAGAAAATTGTTACAAATCGAGATTTACAAAGTACAGTATTTACAATGGTGCCACACATAATGCCCACTGCCAGGCTGCTGTTCTGTATCTAAACAGTTAGGTGCTTGCATGCAAGTGCCCTGTTAGCCTCCTTGCCTGTCTCTTTAAGAGGTGTCATTTTCATAGTGTATAATTAATCTGAGTGGGGGCCAAGTAGTTTCAGGCTCGAATCCTGCCCGGCTGTATTACAGCCACTTCCTTCTGCCATCGCTAAGTGCGCAGAGGAAGCCCTACTAGGATCTGTGATTGTTTATTGATTATCTGCTTTAGTAATAATATTGTAATTTGTCTAACCTGCCTTCTTTGCAGTATGGACTTTTCTGCTGAGCGCCACCATTTTGGTTCTGGACTGCTAGTTTGGACCAATCTGTACCTTTGGGGATCCTAAAATGGAGAATGTCGCCAGAGGCCTTGTGGGAGTGAATTTCAGTAGGAATTGTAGTTTTTGCTGTTTCCCACCTAAATGGACCTGGAGGATGAGCCCCTGATTTGACAGACAGATGGATCAGCCAACCGAACCGTTTGGATCACTGGGAAAGCTCAGAGCTGCCTGCAGCAGTGAGACAGTGTGTAGTTGGAGCTGAGAGAGTGAACAGCTCGAGTAATTCGAGCAGCTGCTCCTGAACAGTAGTGTGGGGGAATTGGCAGGAAGGCTGTCTGGCCTGCCTACTACCATCTTCTTGAGTGAAGAAGTCTGCAATATCACATCAGACTTTATCCGAGACTGCTGTGATTGTGACTGGAATCCCGAATTGTGACAGAGTGAATTTCGCCTGGTGAGGACCGATGAGTTGCTTCTGAGCATTTGGCCTGTCAGAACTTGAATTAGCCGCAGAGCATACAGTTTGTGCAGAGACACTGTTTAATTGCAAATGGACTGTCATCCAAACTGTGGTATTTACCAGTTCTTACTATAATTGTGCTGAATGTGTAGTGTGGGTAGTGATTTGGTTCCCCACATTGTTGAATGTGTCACGCTAGCTGGAAACTGCATCCAGCAACTTCCTGGACTGTACCCAGATCATTCACCTACTCTGGGCCTCACCATCTCGGCCCAGATTGCTGCTCATGCAGCAGAGATTCATATGATGAAAGACCCACTCAGGGATTGGCTCCCTACTCAATACCATTGAACAGGAATGACCTCCACCGTGCATCGTGTGGGCTCTGCTTCCTGTCAAACCAGCATACCATTCTGAGGTCTTCAACTCATCAGTCCTGCATCCTGCTCTGGGTAGCATGAGTAAACATCAGGGTAGCCCCTGCAACAAAGCTCAAATCAAAGTGTGTCACCTGATTTAATTGTTCTGGTTAATCATTACGAACTGAGCCATCCGGCTCCAGAATACAAATTGTGGGTTAAAGTGCATGTTCGTTTTTCCTTCCTAATGGCCAAAAGCAACAGCTGCAATGCCGGCTTACCCCTGGCAATGCTTCAGGCTAGCCTGCATAACAACTGGGTACCCAGAGTGTGTGTGTGTGTGTGTGTGTGTGACTGTGCTAGAAGGACTCTTAGGCCTGCATGTTTAACCTGATTAAATCAGATCTAAAATCAAACACCAGATTACTGCCCCTCCCTTGTTCAAGTCCCCCTGAATAAATCAAATCTAAATCTTTTTGCATTTAAACTGGCTATTGTGTACCTTTGTGGTGGGGATACTGTGTTGCTATTGCCTTTTTCCATTGCAAGTCTTATTTTACAGGGCGTCTCCAGGGCCAGTGCAGCTGATCCAGCCCTGGTGGTAAGTGTGCGAAGTGTGGGTATAGCATTGCATTCTGGTGTTCATTTAATTGCTGACCAGTATAGGCCACTAGAGGGGTTATGGAGGTATCAGTGTCCCAGAGGGCTGTACCCAGAGCAGCTACACTAGCCTTTAACCTCCCCTCGGGGTGGAGGCACCCATTGACAGAACTCAGGCCCCTCAACCTGCGCCTAGTCACGCAGGCAGGGGTAGTATCCCTTGGGATAGCACCACCTAGGGGTTACACTTGGAACATTATTAACAGCAGGGAGCTTAGTGGGCACCCCTGTCTCACACCTCGCATGATATTAATATATGAACCTAACCTCCCATTCATTAATGGAATTGCCATTGCCTTCCCACAAAGCAATTCGATCCATGCTACAAAAGCTGGTGGAATACCATAACGTTTCAACGCAGAGGAAATCAATTGATGGGGAACTCCGTCAAAGGCCTTCTCCTGGTCCAAAGATATGATATACACACTAAGGGCTTCCTCCTTTCCTTGTTCAACCAGTTCCCTCAACAGCAACCAGTTATGTTCAATTGAGCGTTCTGGCAGTGAGCAAGTCTGGGCCATAGAGATTAAAGCAGAAGCTGTGTTCACTAACCTATGTGGAAGTATTCTCATTAAAATGTTATAGTCTACATTCAATAGGCTCAAAGACCTCCAACTGTCTAAATCAGACTTATACCCATGCTTATGTAAGAGGATTTGCACTGCAATGCAAAAATGAAAATTCACTTCCAAATGATCCAATACCCAATTAAAAACTACAACTGATATTTCCCTTAATAATTCTACAAAAATGTTATAAAATTATGAGGGTAACCCATCAATCCCAGGTGCAGGGGCCCCTTTTAACGTATTGATTGCTAAATCAATCTCTTCTTTAGTAATAGGATCCGCAAAAGCAGCTACACATGTATCTGGGGTGGTTGGAATATTAAGAGTAGAAAGAAATTCTGTTACTACATGCTCCTCAATTTAGGGGGCAGTATACATTTTAGTTAAGTTCCTGGTTACAGTTTCCAGTATTTCTGGGCCAGTGGACACCTGAATTTCATCTACATTTTTTACTGATGCCAAGAATCTATCCGAGGCACGTTTTGTACAATTTTTAAAAGCATCTCCAAATCCTGTTTTGCCAGGAGAGCAGATTCTATGCTCATTAAACAAGGAGGTTGCTCGAGAGTAATGTAATACCTCAATTTCTTTTTTTAAATTATTAACTTGAGCTGTTAAATAATGTGTTGTATGTTGATTTCAGAATATACTTTTTCAAGTTGTGCTCGAAGACTAAGATATTTTTTATAAGTATTAATCCTAGAACATGTAGAAAAACACTGAAATAAGGATTGTAGTTCCATTTTTGTAACCACCCACCAATGACTAACATCCTCCACCAAACCAGCAACAGACATTCTTGCCTTTAAAAGTTCTTTGGTGCGTCTTAACAAGGTATCCTCACTTAATAAGGATGTATTAAGCTTCCAATAACTCCTCCCATACTGGGGTCCTGTTACACCTCTTAACTCCAACACTAGAATTACATGATCAGATGTCTAAGGGAATCATAGAAACATAGACTTTGACAGCAGATAAGGACTGCTTGGCCCACTTAGTCTGCCCATTTCCCTATCTAGAAGATAAGCCGCAGATCTTATTTAACCAACAGCCTATTTCTTCCTAGCCCCCACAAAAATTGCCTTATGTCTGTCCCATGTATTCTTGAATTCTCCCACAGTTTTAGACCCCACAACCTCCTCAGAAAGGCTGTTCCATGTGTCCACCACCCTCTCTGTGAAAAAATACTTCCTCACATTGCCCCTGCGCCATCCCCATCTATCTTCAAATTGTGTCCCCTTGTTCTTGCACATCTCTTTTTCTGAAAGATGCTACCATCTTGGACTATGTTGATTCCACTGAGGTACATAAAGATTTCTATCATGTCCCCCCTCCTCTCCTTTCCTCAAGGGTATACATATTAAGCTCCTTTAGTCTCTCCTTGTATGGCTTCTCTTGCAGACCCTGCACCATTGTATTGCCCTCCTCTGAACTGCTTCCATCCTGTCTATGTCCTTTCAGAGATGGGGTCTCCAGAACTGGATGCAGTATCAGATGGGGTCTCACTAACTGTCTGTACAGGAAGATAACAACTTCCTGTTTTCTGCTAGTGATGCCTTCCATATACATCCTAGTATCCCCCAGCCTCCCTACCACCTTCTCACATTGCTTGCCAACTTAAGGTCATCTGATATGATTAGCCCCAGGTCCCTTTCCATTTTTGTTGTTGTTACTACCTACCTCCCCCCATTGTGTAATATTTCCTTGGGTTTTTGTTTCCCAGGTGCATTACTTTGCACTTCTTTACATTGAATCTAAGCTGCCATACTTCTGACCATTCCTCCAACCTTGCCAAGTCCCTTCTCATCCTTTCCAAGCCTCCTTGTGTATCAACCCTGTTGCAGATCTTTGTGTCATCTGCAAAGAGGCATACTTTTCCTTCCAGTCCCTCTGCAATGACACTTCTAAAGACATTAAAGAGGACTGGACCCAGTACTGAACCCTGCGGTACCCCACCAGTAACCCCTCTTTCTTCGGAGTGGACTCCATTTACAATTACCTTCTGAGTCCTGTTGTCCAGCCAATATTTTACCCAGGCTACCACCCTGGGACCCACTCCCAGGCTGGTTAATTTGACTATTAATCTTTTGTGTGGGACTGTGTCAGATGCCTTGCCAAAGTCTAGGTAGGCCAAGTCCACAGCCCCTCCCTGGTCTACTACTTTGGTCACCCAGTCAAAGAAATCAATTAGATTCATCTGACATGACCTTCCCGCTGTGAACCCATGCTGCCTTGGGTCCTATGCCCCACTGGCCTCTAGGTACTCAGCAATTCTTTCTTTCAGAAGTGATTCCATCATTTTCCCTACCACAGAGGTCAAACTGACAGGTCTGTAGTTTCCTGCCTCTATCTTGCTCCCACTTTTGTGAAGGGGAATCACATCTGCCTTCCTCCAGTCCTCAGGTACAACACCATCCTCCCATGATTTGTTAAAAAGGGTAGTCAGTGGTGTCACTAGTTCTCTACTTAATTCTTTTAGAATTCTAGGGTGAATTCCATCTGGCCCCATTGCTTTGTCCACCTTCAGTTTTAGGAGTTCATTCAGAACCCTTTCTTCTGTGAAAGGACTGGGATCAGACCCCCTATCCAGAGTCCTTCTGTTAATTGGATTAGGCACCTCCCCCACCTCCTGTTTTGTGAATACTGAACAGAAGTATTCATTCAGTATCCCTGCTTTTTCACTGTCCCTCTCTGTCCACCCGCAGTCCATTCTATTCAGCCTCACTATCCCTCCCTTTGTTTTTCTATGCTCCCACATATACCTATAAAAGGTTTTATTCCCCTTCTTAACCAAGTTGGCTATCTTTTCCTCAGTTTGGGCCTTTGCTATTCTGACTACCCTCCCTGCTTCCTTCTGCCTTAACTGGTACAGTTCTCTGTCCTGCTCCTTCTGTGTTTCCTTATACTTCCTAAATGCTATCTTTTATCCCCAACCTTCACTGCCACCTCTTTTGAGAACAATAGTGGCTTTTTCTTTCATTTTGATTTGTTTATTTGCTTCACACAAAGGCTTGTTGCCTCTGTGATGGCAGTTTTGATATTTCCCCATTGTTGCTCCACCCCTCCTTCTAGCGTGTTTGCTAGTGCTTTTCTAAGGCACTCTCCCATCTTGCTAAAGTTAGCCCTCCTGAAGTCCAGAACCCTCACTTTTGTATGGCTTGACTCTGTAGCTGAGTTTATCGTGAACCACACTGTTTGGTGGTCACTTGTTCCCAAATGGTTACCCACTTCTAGATCTGAGATCCTCTCACTGTCCCCATTTGAGAGTATGAGGTCTATGACCGCCCTCATGAGTAGGTTCCAAAACTAGCTGTCTGAGGCATGCCACCTGGAGGGCATCGAGAATGGCCCTGTTTTTGGATGTGGCTGCAGCAAAGGTGCTCCAGCAATATATGGCATATTAAGGTCCCCATCAACAGTATCTCCTTTCTCTGCCATCCTAAGTATGTCTTCTTTCATATCCTTGTCCATTCCTCCCCTGACATGGGGGTCTGTATACAACCCTGTGAGGACCGTGGTGCCATTTCCATCTCTAAGGTGACCCACAGTGCCTCCTCTCCTCCCTGTTTACTCTTTTGTTCAGTTGCTTTTATGTCTTCCCTTACATAGAGAGCTACTCCACCCCTCTTCTCACCTCCCTGTCTCTCCTGTAGGTTGCGTACCCTAGTATGTTAACATCCCAGTCATGGTTCTCTGTGTGCCATGTTTCTGTGACTGCTACGATATCCAAGCATCCTTCTTCCATCAAGGCCACCAGTTCAAGGAACTTGTTGCCCACAACAATCTGTACTATTGTGCCCAAAGGTGAGACATAAGTTACACATCAGCCTATCAAGTTAAGTTTATTGTTGACAAACACAGTTGTCATCACAATTAAAAAACATTAATTAATAAAAGGAAAAAAAGACACACAATTATTCAAATATTATCAATAACAATACAAGTAAATATCATACAAAAACACACTTCATCTTATATTGCACTTAGATCTAGTTTTTCATTCTTTTGAATATGTCTTTTTCTGTTTTCCAACAGTCTAGCAAACCTTGCTACTTTCTCCAAAATAATATTTTCTTTTGAGTTCAATAAATAATTAATTTGGTAAAGTGAATCCATTTCCAGGATGGCAAGAATATCCCCTAACATTTGTGACCTTTCCCTATTATATAATGGGCAAAATAAAAGCAGGTGAGCTAAACCATCTTTACTTTTGTGACAAGCACACAAATCCGAATTTGATTTTCCATATAATCTTCTTAAAGTCTGGCTATCTATAAACTGTATCCGAATCTGAGTTTGGTAAATATCTTTCTTAAAACAGGGTTTTGTAATATATATAAATATTTCTTTATCCCATATACTCTCATATTATTAGTTGAGAGCCAAGCACTTACTTTATCATTCTTGCTTAAGGCCATTTCTCTCTGAGCATAAATATCCATAATTCTGGTTTTAGCTTCTTGCTTAATTTCTGTATCTGGCTTTACCAAGCTATCAGCTATGCTCTGAAGGAGCCCATATGATATGAGGAGTTCCTGTAGTGCATATAAGCCTGGGCACTTATATCCTAATTGGTTTTAGTATAGTACCTTCTCCATGCATGCCCTGGGTAATCTTTTACTTGGCATATTGTATACTTTTAACCAGTATGTACATAATCTTCGTTCAATTTCTTTTCTTATTGGAAACTGTCCAATTTCAAGTCTAACTAGTACAGATGCTGCACTATTTGGTAATCCTAATACATTTTTATAACATTTATTCATGCCAGATTCAAGCCTATCACTGTCATATTGTCCCCATATTTCAGACCCATAAAGAATTTGTGACTTTATATTTGTCCTCCTTTCATCAAGGGTATACATATTAAGCTCTCTCAGTCTCTCTTCAAATGGTTTCTGATGTAGACCCTGCACCATTTTAGTTGCCCTCCTCGACTGCTTCCATCCTGTCCGCAAGGACATAGACAGGATGGAAGCAGTCAGAGAGGCTAAAAATGGTGCAGGGTCTACATCAGAAATCCATATGAAGAGAGACTGAGAGAGCTTATTATTATACCTTGATGAATGGAGGACGGGGGACATGATAGAAACTTTAAAGTACCTCAAGGGAATCAACAAAGTCCAGGAGGGTAGCATCTTTCAGAAAAAGAGATGTGTAAGAACAAGGGGGCACAATTTAAAGTTAGAGGGGGGACGGCTCAGGGGTAATGTGAGGAAATTCTTCTTCACGGAGAGAGTGGTGGACGCATGGAACTGCCTTCCTGGAGAGGTTGTGGGGTCTAAAACAGTGGGGAATTCAAACATGCATGGGACAGACATAAGGCAATTATAGTGGGGGGTTGCAGGAATTAGGCTGTTGGTTAACTAGAATTTGCAGCTTATCCAATAGGTAGGGAAATGGGCAGACTGGGTGGGCCAAGTGGTCCTTATCTGCCATCAAAGTCTATGTTTCTTTGTTTCTATTAAGCACCTTTAGCGAGCCTTTAATAGACTGGCCTCCATATTTATAAGAAAAAGACTCGATTGTCGGGTTAATCGTTTAATTTTCTGAGTCAAGGTGGATATATGTTCTTGCCACCCCAGATTATATTTAAATACTAAACCCAGGTAGCAGAATTTTCTACACATTCAATCTTATTATTTATACAATATGAATCTGGTATGTTATTCAATCTCAAATGATTTCTATTAAATATCATAAATTTTGTTTTGTCATAGTTAATTGTTAAGTCAGCTTCAACAGATGTTTCATAAAATTTCATCAAACTTCTTTTGATACCCAGAAAGCTAGCTGCCATTAAAACGACATCATCAGCATATGCCAGGTAGGGGCACCGGCTGGAGCCCAACTTGGGCATGTGCAGCCCTGGGTCATCCAAAACTTCCAATACTTCATTTAAAAATAAGTTAAAGAGTACAGGTGACAAAACACAACCTTGTCTCAGGCCAATATTATATAGGAATTTAAGGGTAGTATCACCTACCTTATTATATCTTACAATGGTATGATTATTATTGTATAGCAGTTTAAGCAAACAAATAATTGACTCACCTAACTTATATTTCCTCAAAGTTTCCCATAATTTATCCCTATTAACTCTATCAAATGCTGACTTGAGGTCAATAAACACACAGTAGAATTTTTGTATCTTAATATAAATATATTTATGAACCAAATGTGATAATAGGTGGCCCTCCTAGAGGCCAAAGGACTACAGGACAGCAGACAGCATGGCTTCATATATGGCAGATCCTACCAAACCAACCTGGTGGAGTTCTATGACTGGGTAACTAGGCAACTGGACAGGGGCCATGCAGTGGATGTCCTGTATCTGGACTTCAGTAAGACATTCAACTCTGTGCACATGGAAGGCTTGAAGGAAGTTTGTAGGCACAGGGGCTGGTGTAAAGCTGGTGAGATGGGTAGAAACTGGCTTCAGGGAAGGCAACAGAGGGTGGTGGTGGGTGGGGAGCCTCACACCAAGGGCAGTGACGAGCGGTGTTCCACAGGGCTCGTGTTGGGACCAGTGTTGTTCGGGATATTCATTGCAGATATATCATGGGACATCAAGAGCAAGATCAGTCTGTTTGCTGATGATACCAAGGTAGGCGTGGTGGTGGAAGACCTGGGGATGGCACGGGTTGCAGGATGATCTGGCAAAACTTGAAACCTGGTCAGACACCTGGCAACTGGGGTTTAATGCCAAAAAGTGCAAGGTGCTGCATTTTGGGATGAAGAACCCAAGGAGGAGTTACCAGCTGGAGGGAGTGCAGCTAGCCCAGACAGAGGAGGAGAAGGATCTGGGTGTGCTCATTACAGGGTCAATGAACAATTTGGCACAATGTAGGAAGGCAGCTGCAAAGGCCAACAAAATGCTGGGTTGTATTGCAAGGGGTATATCCTCGAGGAGGGAGGAGGTGATTCTGCCACTGTATAGGTCATTAGTTAGACCACACCTGGAGTACTGCGTGCAGTACTGGCACCTGTATCTGAAAAGGGACATTAAATTACTGGAGGGGGCGCAGCACAGGGTGACAAAGATGATCAAGGGGCTGGGGGACTTATCATACAAGAGGAGGTTGAAGGAGTTGAACATGTACTCACTGGAGGAGAGGAGGGACAGGGGTGACATGATTGAAACCTTTAAATGCATGAAAGGAATAAACAAGATGGGTACAGAGGGGCTGTTCAAAGTAAGGGAGGGGAGGGCCACCATGGGCCATGATATGAGACTGGAGGGAGGAAGGTTCAGGAAGGAGATGAGGAGACACTTTTTTACAGAAAGGGTGGTGACTGAGTGGAATGCTTTACCTGCAGAAGTGGTATCCAGTAGTAGTGGACTGCTTCAAAGGGGGATGGGACAGGGCAAGGGAGAGGGTTAATGAAGGGGAAGGGTGGAAGGGAGGGGCAGTTGCAGAATAAGGGGTGCTAGCTGCACATTCGAGCAGACTTGATAGACCTCTTGGCTTTTATCTGCTGGCAAATTTCGTATGTTCATATATTACAAAACATTGATCTAATGTAGAATGATCTGGTTAAAAACCTGCTTGTCCTTAATTCAGAATTTCTTTGTAGCCAACCATGTCAATATTCTGGCATGAATTATCTTAGTAAATAACTTTTGCGTTGTATCTAAAAGACTTATGGGTCCATAATTACTTGGATTAGATTTATCACCCTTTTTATAAATTGAATAATAATATTTTCTTTCCATGTTAATGGAATCCTTCCTGTTTCAATTATAAGATTGAACAATCTTTGAGGATTGGAATCCAAAGTTCTGGGTCATCTTTTATGATGTCAACGGGAATTCCATCCGGTCCTGGAGCTTTATATCTTTAGCTGTATCAATAGCTAAAATAATTTCTTCTTCAGATATTTTATCTTCCAGTGGTCTCCAATTTCCTTATATATTGTCTCATTCTAACATCCTATTATAAAAGATTTTATAATGACTATACCACAAAGTAGGGTCTATGTGATTTTCTATTGTGTAGGGTATATTATCCCAACCATAGGTTAACATTTGCCAATATTTTCTATTGTCTTTGCCCATGCAGCCTTCTCTAATTATTCTATAATCTTTTTCTAAAAAACTGTTTCTTTTTTCTAAAAGTTTTTTATATTCTCTTCTTAATCTATTTAAGTTATATTTATTAATTTTGGTCGGGTTTTTAAAAGTATATCTTGCATATTGATTTACCTTCTTTTTGAGCCTTGCACTCCCATCATACCATTTACTGCCTCTTTTTTCCTTAAATGTTGTGGCTTTTAATTATAATCTTAGAGATCTTTGCCATAGTCATTATATATATAAGTTTAAAATTTATCACAGGGCCCATACTGTAAATTAACTATAATATCGTTCTTATTCCATTATCTTTGATAGTGATATTGATTTGTAGTTTTCCATCAAATCCCATTTTATCCCTTTCTTAACTCTATGGATATTTTGATTTTGATTGTTTCTATCTTTTTCCCCTTGATTCATTTTAATTTTGATCTCTAGTGGGTTGTGCTCGCTCTCTGAGCAGTAACCTAAGGAAAAATCCACAAAATATTTCACTAGGGTTAAAGTTATCCAACAAAGATCAATTATAGAGACACCCCTCACCCCCAAATAAGCAAATTCTCCAAGGGGGTCTCCATTAGAACGTCCATTGATCAAAAGCATGTTATTATCTTCCAAACCTAGTACAACTTGTTTTCCTCTTTTGCAACTCTTTTTGTCTTTTGTCACCCTACTCATTTTTAGTTTCTGTGATCCCAGGGCTGCACAGGCCTCTCGGATTTCACTAGTGGGCTCCAGGCTGTGTCCCACCCTGGCATTAAAATCCCCTACAATAATTATTCTTGCATCAGTCTCACATGATTTCCATTGTTCTATTACAGAACTAAGTTTATCAACAATATTATTATCTTCATATTTAGATCCCACTGGAGGGAAATACACATTGAGGATAAGAGTTCTCTTGTTTTTTATAACAAGGGTAATTGCTAATATGTGATTAGAATTTACTATATATTCATCGTACTTTATTTGCTTTGCAATCTTTCCACAAGTTAAAAGACCAGCCCATAATCTACCATATTTACTTGTACTAGTTGCCCCTTTCTTGAACATCTTATATCCATCAATGTATATTTCCTTATTAGTCCACGTTTCTTGCAGACAGATAATATTAAACTGCTTTAAATAGTTTATGAATGATGGATCTGCTAATCTTTCCCCTAATCCAGTGACATTCCAAGATAGAATGTTAAAATCTGTATTTATATTGTTTTTTAAGTCATCTCTTTTCATCTGTCAATCATCATCTATGTCTTGTAGGATCTGAAACCTATTAGTCGTTTTAATTAAATTTACCCACTGCAAATTATCCTTTCTCTCTTTACTATCCCACATATTCTCATTTTCGCCTTTCAAATTTATATCTATCCTGTTCAACCTTTCTGAGTTGGAGAGGAAAGATTGGTAATCTTGCTCACTCTTGAACCAGATGGTTATTTGCCCTTGATTTTCCCATCATTTAACTTTAACAATGTTTCTGTATAATTTATTATCTTTTAACAAATTTTGTAAATAATCTGTAACCTTAAATTGCAAATTGCGAGAAGATTCATTTAAGAAATTACCAATCCCAAAAATTGAGATTGGATATTCCTTTTTCAACAATTCTTTATTCTCTACAAAAAAACTCAGGAAACATAGTCTTCATATTCACTACTCTATCTAATTCAAAGCCTAGGTCTTTAATTCTTTTCTTCTGATTTTCTATTGCTTTAAGTACAAAGTATTGATCTGAAATAAGAAAAAAACATTTCTGTGTCAGGTAGAGGTCTAATGACACTGACCTTGTTTATTACACCCCCATATTTTCCATTCCTTTGTAAAGTTACCTCTATAAGTTTTTTCAAGTGAATGTCTAATTTACATTCCTTTTCATCTGTCATAATTGAAACTTTATAAATAAGTAACATGTAGTCTGTTTCCAATGTCCTTTTCAAAAATGTTTTGAAATGTTGTTCTGCTTCGATGTTTTCCTTTCTATCATTTATAGCCTCTTCTGTCAGACTCCTAATTTCTGAATTATCTGTAAAGCCCGTTATAGTATTTGCATTTAACTCCTTATTAATACTTAGGACCTTATCCACCGTTTCTTTCTTATTTTTGTTTGTTGACTCTTTCTTTATTCTTTTTGTTTTTACATTGCATTTCTTACCCATAATTCTAACCCTAAGTTTCTGTATGAACTTCTTATTGTTTTGTCTGTTAATATTTTTTCCCACCTTAATTTGTTTCCCCTTCTTCTCCATCATTATATTATCATCAGCTATTTCTTCCATTCTATTACTTTGTTCTGTAATCAATCTTCCTGAAAGGTTCCAATCCTGATCTCCTCTTTTTAATTTTTCAGTCAGCTCCTTTTCTTGAGATATTCCCTTATCCCATAATTCTGGATTTCCTGCCTTTATTTCTTCAATTATGCTATTCGGGTTTTCATATCCCTCTGGTAACATAGAAACATAGAAACATAGAATTTAACGGCAGATAAGGACCGCTTGGCCCACCCAGTCTGCCCATTTCCCTACCTACTGGATAAGCTGCAGATCCTAGTTAACCAGCAGCCTACTTCTTCCTACCCCCACCCCCCAGAATTGCCTTATGACTATCCCATGCATGCTTGAATTCCCCCACTGATTTTGACTCCACAACCTCCTCCAGAAGGCCGTTCCATGCATCCACAACCCTCTCTGTGAAAAAATACTTCCTTAAATTACCTCTGAGCTGCCCCCTCTATCTTCAAATTGTGCCTCTTGTTCTTGCACACCTTTTTTTGAAAGATGCTACCCTCTTGGACTTTGTTGATTCCCTTGAGGTACTTGAAAGTTTCTATCATGTCCCCTCTCCTCCTTTCCTCGGCTATACATATAAGCTCCTTAAGTCTCTCTTCATATGACTTCCGTGCAGACCCTGCACCATTTTAGTTGCCCTCCTCTGGACAGCTTCCATCCTGTCTATGTCTTTGTGAGATTGGGTCTCAGAACTGCACACAGTACTCCAGATGGGGTCTCACCAGCTGTCTGTACAGAGGGATAATAACTTCCTGTTTTCTACTGGTGATGCCTCCTATGCATCCCAGTATCCCCAGCCCTCCTTGCTGCTCCTCTCACATTGCTTGCCCATCTTTAGGTCATCTGATATGACTACCCCCAGGTCCCTTTCCATTCTTGTTGTTGTTAGTATCTCACCCCCATTGTGTACTCTTCCCTGGATTTTGTTTCCCAGGTGCATTACCTTGCACTTCTAGCATTGAATCTAAGCTTCCATACATTTGACCATTCCTCTAACTCTTGAAGTCCCTCTCATCCTTTCCACCCCACCTGTGCATCAACTCTGTTGCAGATCTTAGTGTCATCTGCAAAGAGACATACTTTTCCTTCCAGTCCTTCTGCAATGTCACTTATAAAGACATTGAAGAGGACCGTCCTAATACTGAACCCCGGTACCCCACTAGTAACCCTCCTTTCTTCTGAGTGGACTCCATTTACTATAACTCTCTGTGTCCTATTCTCCAGCCAATTCTTTACCCAGGCTGTCATCTTGGGACCCACTCCCAGGCTGGCTAACTTGTATATTACTTTTGTGTGGGACTGTGTCAAATGCCTTGCTAAAGTCTAGGTAGGCCATGTCCACAGCCCCTCCCTGATCTACTACTTTGGTCACCCAGTCAAAAAATTTATCAGATTCATCTGGCATGACCTTCCCACTGTGAATCCATGCTGCCTAGGGTCCTGTGCCCCTCTGGCCTCTAGATACTCGACAATTCTTTCCTTTAGAAGTGATTCCATCATTTTCCCTATCACTGAGGTTAAACTAACAGGTCTATAGTTTCCTGCTTCTGCCTTGCTCCCACTTTTGTGAAGGGGAATCACATCTGCCCTCCTCCAGTCCTCGGGTACCACCCCATCCTCCCATGATTTGTTAAAAAGGGTAGTCAGTGGTGTCACTAGTTCTACCCTTAGTTCTTTTAGAATTCTGGGATGAATCCCATCAGGCCCCCTTGCTTTGTTCACCTTCAGTTTTAAGAGTTCTTTCAGAACCCTTTCTTCTGTAAATGGGCGGTATCAACTTCTGTATCCAGGTGTTACTACTGTTTGTTTTATGTATCTCCCCTCTTCCTTCATAAATACTGAGCAAAATATTTGTTTAGAGTATCTCTGCCTTTCACAGTCTCCCTCTGCCCACCCTCCCTCCCCTTTATTAAGCCTCACTATCCCTCCCTTGGTCTTCCTTCGCTCCCGATGTACCTATAAAAGGTTTTATCCCCTTCTTAACTGAGTTGGCTATCTTTCCTCGGTTTGGGCCTTTGCTGTTCTGACTGCCTTCCCAGCCTCCTTTGCTTTAACTGATACAGTTCTCTGTCCTGCTCCTTCTTGATTCCTTGTACTTCCTGAATGCTTTCTTTTCTCTTGAACCTTCACTGCCACTTCCTTTGAGAACCATAGTGGTTTCTTACATCATCTTGTTTTGTTTATTTGCTTCACACGAAGGCTTGTTACCTCTGTGATGGCAGTTTTTATTATTCCCCATTGTTCTTCCACCCCTCCTTCCTGCCCATTTGCTAGTGCATTCCTTAGGCACTCACCCATTATGGCAAAGTCAGCCCTCCTAAAGTCCAGTACTTTTGTCTTTGTATGGCTTGACTTTATTACTGTGTTTATTGTGAACCATACTGTTCGATGGTCGCTAGTTCTCAGATGGCTACCCACTTCTACATCTGTGATCCTCTCTCCATCTCCATTTGAGAGTATCAAGTCTAATATTGCTCTCCTCGAAGGCTCCAGTACTAGTTGTCTAAGGCATGCCCCTGTAGGGCATCTAGAATAACTGCACTTCTGAGTGGCAGCTGCAACTGCACTCCAGTTAACATCTGGCATATTCAGATCACCCATCAGCAGTATCTCCCCTTTTTCTGCCATTCTAAGTATACTTTCTATCATTTCCTTGTCCATTTCCTCCCACTGAGAAGGGGGTCAGTATACAACCCCTGTGCGGATTGTGGTGCCATTGCCTGTCTCCAAATTTACCCACAGTGCTTCTTCTCCTCCCTGTTTACCCTTTTGTTCTGTTGCTTTTATTCCTTCCTTTATGTAAAGAACTACTCCTCCTCCTCTTTGACCCTCCCTGTCCCTCCTGTAGATAGTGTATCCTGGTATGTTTACATCCCAGTCATGGTTTTGTGTGTACCATGTTTCTGTAACTGCCACGATATCCAGATGTTCCTCCTCCATCAAGGCCACTAATTCAGGAAGCTTGTTACCTAGACTACGGGCATTGGTACTCATTGCTCTCCATTTTTTGATGGCTTTACCTTCTGTTGCAGCATCCCCCACTGACCGTTCTACCTTGGTCTTTTTCTCATTTTAGTATATAAGGGATAATCCTTGGTATCCTTGGTCTTTTTCTCATAATTAATTCCAAGTCCTGTTCTAAAATGTCTTCATTAATTTTGAAAGCAGAATCTAACTCATCACTCATACTTGTATTAGAAATCTCAGAAAATAGGAATAGATCACAAACTGATTGTCTTAATTCAGCATTATTGTCTTGTTTTTCAGAATATTCTGCCTGAAGTTTGACATCCCCAGTAACACTTTCATAAATAAAATCTTTTTTTATTTTCTACACATATTCCCTTAATAAATGATAATTCTTGTTTTGACATGATCAATTGTTCATAAATCATTGCATTTGCTGTCAAAGGATTTTGCAATGCAATGATGCAATTCCTAGTCAATGTCTCCATTTCGGGGATTTTTTCTTCTTCCGGACTCGTATACAAAGTTTCATTCACTTCTCCATACTCTGTGCCCAGCTGTATGCTACTGTCACTGTTATTGGCCTTTATAGTATATATATAGACTCCTCCTATTGTAATCAGAGAAAAAAAAAACAATCACTTTTTATAGCTGGATTATAAGATCCGTCTAAATCCAGCCTAAAGTTTTTTTTTAAGTCACTGATTTTCTGTTCAATCCTATGATTAGTTCTTACAGTCTGCCTTATATACTAACATACTAATTGCCAGCAGATTAGACCTTATGGTCTATTGAGTCTGCTTGAACCTCAGATCCCAAGTTGGTTGCCAAGGCCCCCCCTTGTGTTCCAGAAACCTCTACCATCCATCCCAACCCCCATGGGCCAGACCATCATCTGATACATCCACTTTCTGTGTCTTTCCCACCCTCTCTTGAAGCCCTCCACTGTGGATCTCTGAACCAGCTCACCAGGCAGTGCATTCCAAGGGTCCACCACCATCTCAGTGAAAAACCTTCTCCTCTTTCCCCCTCACCCTTCCACCTTCCAACTTCAAACCATGCCCTCTGGTGATACCTCCCTGCTTTAGTCTAAAGATCCCCTCCATGTTTACCCTATTTATTCCCTTGAGGTACTTGAAGACCTTGATCATGTCCCCCCGTCTCTCCTCTCCTCTCCTCCAATGAAAACAGGCAGAGCTTCTCAAGTCTGTCCTCATACATTGAATCCCCTAGTCCTTGTATCATCTTAGTTGCCCTCCTCTGTACCCTCTCCAGGAGCTGTATGTCCCTCTTCAAGTGTGGTCTCCAGTACTGTACACAGTACTCAAGGTGTGGTCTAACCAGTCCATTGTACAGCAGCAGAATCACTTCCCTGCTCCTAGAGGTGATCCCCCTTACGATGCATCTCAACATCCTGTTTGCCTTGCTAGCCGCTCTCCTGAACTGCTCAGAGTTATTCATACATGCATCCACCATGACCCCTAGGTCTTTTTCCCCTATTGAGCCCTCCAGTGTCTCCCCTCCCAGGGTGTACCTGTGTTTAGGGTTTCCCCACCCAAGATGTAACACCTTGCACTTGGTGATACTGAAATTCAAGTTCCATGTGTGAGCCCAGCTTTCCAGGGTGTCCAGGTCCCCTCACAGGGCCAATCTCCCCTCTTTCCCCTCAACTACTGCTCCCATCTTGGAGTCATCAGTGAAGAGACTCATTTCACATCCTATACCCTCCCTGATTTCTGATATGTATGCATTAAACAGGATTGGACCCAGGACTGAGTCCTGTGGTACCCCACTACCGACCTCTCTAGGGTTTGAGAGCTCCCCACTGACCACTACTCTCTGGGTGCATCCAGCTAGGCAGTTTTCAATCCATCTGACCATCAAAGGGCCTACTCCCAACCCCATCAGTTTCTCCACCAGACCATTGTGGGGGACAGAGTCAAACACCTTGCTGAAGTCCAAGAAAATACATCCACAGGCTTTCCTCTGTCCAGTTCTGATGGTACCCATTCGTAGAACTCCACAAGATTGGTTTGACATGATCTACCTGGCACAAACCCAAGTTGCTGACTATCCAGACCTCCCACCTCCTCCAAGTACACCCCCAATCATTCCTTTAGTATACTCTCCATTAATTTTCCCACCACTGAGGTCAAACTGATGGGTCTATAGTTACCTGGTACTTCCCTCGACCCCCCTTTATGGATTGGCACCACATGTGCCTCTCACCAATCCCTAGGTACCCTCCCTGTCTCACGCAACCTGTTGAAGAGCTCCACCAGGGGTGCAGCCAGTATGTCTACCAATTCCCATAGTACTCTCCGATGAATGCCATCCAGCCCAGGAGATCTGTCTTTCTTTAGGGCCTTGAGGGCTAACCACACACTTTTGGTGGAGATAGCATCATCCATCCCCTCCACCTTACTGGCCTTTTTATCCTTATCCTGATGTGACACCCCTGGGGTACCGCTCCCTCCCTCTTGCTCCATTTCTGTTGCTCCCCTGATCCCACTCACTGCCGCTTCTATCCCCATCATGCCTTGCTTTGAAGATATCCCATCCCCCTCCCTAGTGAACACAGAGGTGGAATACTCATTTAATACCTCTGCCTGGTCCCTCACCTCTTCCACCCACCCTCCTTCCACTGTTTTAGTTACTTCACTGTTTGCCAGCTCAATTAGGTCTGGATTCTGGCTGAGACCGTTGCATTTTTGTCCCCATTCCTGTCCCTCACTCTGTTTTTGGTTGGACTTCCACAAATCTGTAATTAAGGGTTGGAACTTAGTTCTCCCTTTTTCAATAACTAATTTTACATCATTATCCATGTCTTCTATCTTATCTTTCACATTCACCTCCTCTATATTTACCTTCCTCTCTTTCTTTCCCTTAAAGTTAATTTTTTCCTTAGGTTTTATCTTGTTTTTACAAAGCCTATTAATAGCATTAGCGTTCTCATTACACCTAGATGGTCTTTCTTTAGGAGTTAATTTACTCCTCTTTGTTTTCATATTAGTTTCAAGAGTAGGTGATTTCCTACTTCTAGTTTCCATGGGCATTTTTAATTCACAGCCAAGCCTTTCTAAGTAAATGGGAAATACCCAGAGGGCACCCAAATACACAAGATACACAAAATATTCTAAGCAGAAACCCAAAAATAAATATCAGATATTATAAATTACTATAAATACACAAAATTAATCCCAGAAGTGATCAAACATTCAGTATTTAAAAAAAGAACCTCAAATCCTTATTGAACTTAATTAAATTCTAGTTCTCACTACACAGCAAATTCCATGTGTTCCCCAATTCTTTGTAAAAAGTCCCACACAGTTATCAAAAATCTTGAGATATCTTGACAATGCTCAAAGATTTAAGTCTTGGTACAATCTTAAGACTAAACCAATGCTGATAATATTCCTTCTGTCATTAAATCAGCTCAGTCCAGACAGGTTTTCAATACTCTTCAATGATATCTTCTTTCCTTACTCTCTCAGTCAAATCCAGAAAATAAAAGCTCCAAGATAACACTCCTTGTAAATGGCCCCCAGCAGGATGAGTGCAGCGAGCTACCCAAGGCTCAGGGATTTTGGATCACTTCTAACAACTCCCTGAGCTTGGAGTTTCCTGCTCCTCCCAGGTCTGATAGTGTTCTAATCAAACAACTACTCACTGTCTCCTTCTCCCATGAGATATGGGATGCTGGGGTCTTGCTGCTTACTACTGTTCCACTACACAAATTCAAAGATTAGCTGAAGCAAATTGATTCAGAAGTAGTTCAGTAGAAACACAGAGCCTCTCAATGAAACCTTAAAATAGTTCTTTTGTAATTCTAGAGGTTGAGTTATCTCTGAATAAATCCAATTTGTATCGCAACGATGGTTATAGCTTTTCTTTCTTTGAAAATACTAAGCTTCTGAATCCAAAGACTGATAAGGGGATGGATTAATTACTGTGAAGAAAAGAAAAAAACTGTTTAAGATAAAATACAAAAAATCACAAATTAACAAATAATTAACACCTAACTGATTCCCAACAATCACCCTTGAGTGAAAAATCTAGTCCAGAGCTTAAATGAATCAACTGTATCAAACGTGTCAACTATGAATTAGGAGAGCCGAAACATATAAATACATAAATTGTTCTCACTGAAAACCTACCAACGATACAATATACAATATAACAGAAGGACCATATAGCACACTTCTTATAATACCAGACTAGAGCAGAAACAGTTCTACTTACTCCTCATATTGTATACGAAGGGTTAAAGCCAAATAATACCGGGATTGATGAGTTGTAAATTGCAGGTTTTGTTCCGTACTTGAGGCTTTAATAAAAAACAACTTTTTTGCTTTGTTCAAGAAGCAAGTAACAATAACATCAGAGGCAGTCTAAAAAGAAGATGACTTGCCACCACAAATACTGGTGCATCAAAAATGAATTACGCGATCATGATCTAGCTATGCTCCCATCGAATGCTCAGAACGCCACTGCCAGCTGAAGATCTAAAAAACGCCAGTGCATGTGCCTTTTCACTGCATCTTGCGGTCATGTGATGATTTTTTAAAGGAAACCCCATGAAAAAACAAGAAACAAAAACTAAATAAAACCTTTTTTTTTCCACCAAAACTTTAAGTAATCTTAAATCTTAAAAAAGATTTCTAAAAATGTAATCCTAATTAAGAAGCTGACTAACACTAATGCTAACACTAAACAAAACATAAATATCCGGCCCAAAAAAATTATGTTTAAATACTGTTTTGTTAAAAAAATAAAACGATAAAATAGTATATTCAAACAAATAAAAACAAAGCAGAAACATTTATTTTAAAAATTATACTTCCCTCTGGAAACCGAGGGTTGACCATAGTAAACTCGCAGTAACTCCGAAATGACTCCAGGGCACTACGACAACCCAGGCAGACTCAGGTAAACTTAGACAGGGGGTATAAAATATTTTTTTCTTCCCTCTTGCAGGCTCTATCATTGCAATCAGCAATCCTGCCATACCCCCTCATGGGGCACTCGTCGCCTTCTTCACTTCTCTGTGACTTTTGCTAGTGACCAAAGCTCCACGGCTGCAAAAAAAAAAGGAGAGCAGGAGAGAAGGAACCAGACACCAGAAACAAAACCACTAGACAAAAAGGCTAAAAAAGCTGATCGTTATTCAGGTATGGATCCTGGGATTTTACCCAGGCAATGCTAGCATACCTTTCCTAAATAAAAAATAGCATAAATCAGCTCTTGTAGAGCTGAGATGTGTGTAGGCCCCACATTTAAAACAGGCCTTTGGCTGGCCGATGCAAAAACAGAGTCCCCTTTCTCTCCCCAAAAATAAACTGCTTGGCAAATGCACTGGGCCCAAACTGTTATTTAGTAAATGCACTTTGTACTTCCAACCCTCATTCCATATATGCGCGTCATCAAATATTGGTTGGGAGAGACCTAATACATCACACCTCTGTTGCATCCAATGGGTAATATCATGCACAGACACAGTTTAATTTCTGAACAACACAGTTACATACTTAATCATGGGTTTAGTTAAAGGAATAGCCCTAAAAGGTAGCCAGAGTTCTGTATACTTCAATGATCCAAACCTTGGGGAGTATTGAAGCTGAAATCATATAAACTCACACCTGAAATATGTATTAATGCATGTATTTCATTTAAAAAAAAAAAAACAATGAAACTTTCAATAAGTTCCTGCCCACATATAAGCTGTCTGGTGCAACTTCTAGCCCCCCCCCAAAAAAATATTCCAAATGAAATGCATTGCGTCTCTGCAATGGGGAAGGGGACCCAGCAAAAGGATATTTTTTTCTAAAATCCTCCCATTTTGCTCTGTACTGCTCTTTAAACTCTGAGTGCTGCTGTGGAGGGCCCTGTTCAGCCTCAGTTCCATCTCCCCACTCTGTAGGCTGATTACATGTTTCTTCATTTTCAGATGAAGAAGTAGACGTCGAAGAAACAGACAGTTCATTTTCCATAGCTTCCTGCAATACCTCCTGTTGAAATGTCTAATTTATTATACTATCAACGTTCCCCTTCATACTGCCAATTTCCCTAGTAGCAGTGTCATGACTTTTGTTTTGTCCAGGTATTGGGCTGCGAGCAGGGTCAGAGATCCAAATTCCAGCTTCACCCCCTTCCACCCTGCATTTAACAATGAATGACCCAATGAACTAGGGGATCTCCCCTGTCATTTAGGGAGTGCTAAGTCATTTTCTCTCCCTTTCCATAAAGTAAGACCTACAGTTTCAGTTTGCTCAAAAACACTCAAGGGTAAATGTGCAGTACTTACAGAGCTAACCTCAGCTCCCACCCTGGGGAGTGTTTCTGATGCCGTTAAAAGCAGAGCCGCTTCAGTCACTTTCTACCCTGCAGGCTCTGACTCAGGCAAAAGGAATGCTTTTGATGAAGGTACGTCACAGGGCATTTTCACAGGAGCCACGGCTATTGTTGGCAAACTGCTTTGCTTCTCGGCTAGCTCATTTAATAAACGCACTGCATCTCTTGCAATACACGGATCCAAGTTCTCCGTAGCTTCAGTAGAAGTTTGCACCTCTTCAGAGCTGGCTTCTTTATTCTTGTCTGTAACATGCAGTATCTCATATCCCAAAGCTCTGTTTTGTTGCAATAAACGTGCCAGCCAGACCTCGTCTGAGGATAATAAACCAGAAAGTATACTTGCATTTTCAATAACTGTTTCAGTCACCAAGTCCTCAACCTCCATAATATTCTCAATCTCCTGTGCTGGACCTATGGGTTGGGAGAGCTGCACACCCACAGGTACACCAGCAGAATGACCTTGCAAGGCATCCTCCTCCATGGGAACAGCATCCCCTCAGTGGAGTAGGGGAATTTCCCCGGTGTCCTAGCCAAATTTCTCCCCATTCACTAAAAATACCACCAACAGCTTAATCTGGTTCAAGGTCAGTTGGCACTCATCTGTATTCCCCTCTCCCGAGTTGTGCCTGAAAATAGGCAGAATTTGTCTAGTGCACTTACCTGGTCAACAAAAACAAACTAAATAAATAAATATTCCCCACCTCCTTACCCGAAATCCCCACTAAAGCTCCTTCTTCTGGAGTTTTTTTACCCCAAAATCCTACTCGCTTTCCTCCCCATTTCATAATGTCCCTCATCCACCTTATCCCTTGAACATTTATCCTTGTCCCTCCCTGACATCACAGAATTAATTTTCAGCTTTTACTGCACCTTCACCTCCTCTGCCTATTCCTCCCCATGTGTTAAATCAATTACTCTCACACCCAAACCACTCTCCCCACCCACTCCCTGTTCCTATCAACAATGGTACCACCCCCTCCTGATTTCCTACATCTTACAGGCTACCTAAGGGTGCATACCTATTTTGCACCCTACCTATTGCCCCACTGCCATTCCCATTCCTTATTGTCTCCTGTTGTAACCCTCCTTTCTCATCCACACTTTCCTATCCACCACCTCCCCCTTTACACCACTCTCTATGACTATACCCAACCCTCGTTCCCCTCTGCCTTGACTCCTCCTTCCTCCTGTTTCTATTTGTTCCTTTCTCCACCCACCCTCTTCTCCCCACCACCAACTCCCATTACCCCAATTCCCTCATCCATAACCATACTTTATTTCCCTCTGTCTTGCCTCCTCCTCTGTCCCACAAACAATTTTACCCCCCTCATTCCACCCCCCTACTCTCCCATATCCTGGAGTATTTTCATCCCAGTGAGTGCCTCCTACTTGACACCTCATCATACTCCCATCCATCTTCCCCATATTGATAATCCTGAGTTTTGATTTACCTTATTAAATGTGTCACAATGTAACGGAGGACACACTGAACAATCAGCTTGTGTAATGTCTGGCAGCGCCATACAGATCACAAACAATGCAGCACTAAATATGCTCATTGACTAACATAACCAGTCCATTATAGAACAAGGTATGAGGTGCCTATTACAGTCCAGCCTAACATGAAAGAGAAGAAAATAACAGACAGTTTGGACAAAAGACAGTATGCAGGATGCACATACAGTATAAGAATATAGATAATTTCAGATTTGCATTTTTTTTAATCTTTTCTTGCCCCACACATGCATTCTGAAGCTGAAATCCCAGTACAAAGCATCACCTGGCACTGTAGTCTGCTGACCATATGACTACTCAGAGCTCAAGCTTGACAATCTGCACAAAAGACTACACATGACAGCAAGAGACATTGTAAGCTATTGATTGGCACCTAAAAATGATGTGCTGCTCACAGTTTTAATTTCTGGTAATCTTTTGCTTACAGATTAAATTGAGGCCTTGGCTCCACATGAGAACTTCTGTTTTCTGTGTGTATGTGGGAGGAGATGACCATTCTACCAGTGAAATTCAGAGGGAATGTGATTTCTTCTAGTGCGGGGTAAAGAAGCATTCCATTGATTGTGCAGAAAGAGAGGTGGCTGACAGGTGGAGTGGGACTTCATTTTACTAGTTTACTTTTGGAAAAAAAAAGTCCCTGTTGCTAATAATAAAAGGTTAAGCAATTTTGTTTTATAACATTACCCCCACTATAAGCACAATAAAAACACTCCGACGCTGAGGGCTGTGTATGTGATAGCTGCACTACTTGACTTCTATGCCTTGTGCTTCACAATTCACCTGGACATGCAATTATCACAACCCAACCCATACCCTGCTGTGCCTTATTGCTCACTCAACATATACCAGAATATGTATAACATGTACAAAAATTTATATTACTCACACACACACACCAAAATGAGTATAACACATCCTAGAACAAGCCTAGCACATACCAAAATGAGTATAACACTTTAAAATGAGTAAAGGAATAATGCATGACAGGGTGTGTGTCATGCTGGGATAACATCACGCCTGGGGTGATTAGGCACGAGGCCACAGGCCGAGTGCAACTAATCAACCCAGAAGTAACGTCATCCCAGCATGACACTCATCCTGGTGTGCATTATTCCTATTATACAATGGCTCATTTGTGTAAAAAAAAAGACAAAATGTTTAAGAAGTTTATTAAGTTTATTATAAGTATGTTTTTCATCATATTTTTTGTGTGTAGGTATACTAATCAAAAAAATTGTGCTGATTGTTTCTTCCCTGGGCCAGTAGGTGTAGCTGCTGTACTGTGTGAGGTTTTCTCGTGAAGCTTACTTGTATGCTAAGCCAGGGACACATTAGCCCCCCATTCTCAATCACTGTTTTTCTCTGTCTTTTTGATAACCTGGTTCTCTCTGTGTGCGTCTGTTTTTTCTCTGCTGCTGAAAGCTATTATGCGACAAGCTCATTCACCCGTGTTGTTGTCAGAGACAAACTGCACTCCAGTGCTGTTTAAAGTAACGAGCGTCAGCGTGCTTTTCACGGAACAGTTGTACTGTGCTAGATACTGGGAAAATATAAAAAAAATGATGTAGTGATTGTTTCCTTCATACAGGCTTTTCTGTATTGGAAAGGAAAGGACAGTGTGTTTTTTTTTCACCAAGCATGGATTGTTAAGTGCTCGCCCTGAACACAAGGGAATGCAGGTCTTAATTACCACTTTCTCTTGCTTTAAAATATTGAAAAACCAGATGAAAAATAAAGAAAATAAGGAAAAAAAACTGATTGAGGGAGGGCTTTGTCTGTGGGCACAGTGTGTGAACTCTTAAGCCCATCAGCGTTGGTAGACTGATTTCAAAGCGAGGCAGGGAGTGAAATTGGCGCACCGCTGAGCTGCAAAGAGGAAGTACTAAGCTGCTTGTAGGCAGCAGAATGATATTTTTGCTTTTCTTTCAATGTGGTCGTAAGTGTGCTGGCACTAGAGCTGTGATGTCATGCCAGGATAACATCATGGTTCCAGTGCCAGCTTGACCAATCAGAGGCTAACATTCCTCTTTGCCATTGTATAATAGGAAATATTAAATGAGAATAACATACTGAAATAATAATAATAATAAACTTTATTTATATAATGCTCTTCAACAGTGTATCAGAGTGCTGTACAGACAACACAACAATTACAATGGTAAAACTGTTAACATTTTTACAAAAATACAAAATCCAACAATACCATAAAATCATCAGTTACTAAAAGGTCCCAAAATGCCAGCTGAAATAAATGGGTGTTTAAGGCAGTCTTAAAGCTCCCCACTGTCAGGCATTCCCATACCCAATGAGGCAGACAATTCCACGAGGTAGGGGTCACAAATTAAAATGCTCTGGCTCCAGGTGTTTTTAACCATACCTTGGGAGTCTCCAGCAATCCCTCGTCAGTCGAGGGGAGTGGCTGGAGGGGGCAGTAAGGATGCAGGAGATCTTGCAGGTAGCTTGGTCCTTGTCTGTGTAGGGAAATGAGTATTATAAAGCAATGCCTGACTATTGAGATGGAAATGACTATTAAAAAACAATGCTTAGCTATTGAGCATTCTGACTGATGGGCATTCTAAAGGGTTATGTTAAATACAATAAATTTGTATTTGTAAGAAATTTGGGATGGTAGTATAACCTAGAGGTTAGAGGAATGAGGTGTAAATCAACTTGATACATCCAGCAGACCAGACCTGAGTTTGATTCTCACAACCTCCGCTTGCATACTGTATGACTCTGAGCAAGTCCCTTAACCACCCAGTGCTCCCAGATCGCACCTGAAAACAGGCAGTTGTGCCTAGTGGGCCTTACCTGGTTACCAAAAGACTAAAATAAAAAAAAAATAGAACAATTATCATTTAAACTATAAAAAACATTTTTTTGAAAATTAAAACCAGTTTAGTTCTCTCACAGCATTAAAGCACTGCAAGGGCATGGTTACTTGTCTTTGTGTAACCCTCTAGTAGGTGCATAAGACACTCAGCTTCACCTTATGAGCTCCATAAGGTTAGATTTACTGCCGGTAACCCAATCATGCCTTAATGATTTATTACACATTCCCGTATACCACAGTGGGCGCATACTAAACAAATTCTGGCAAGGGCCAATAGGGCTACAGGACAGGAATGTGGGTCATCCTTAGGGTACGAGGAGGCTCATAAAGTTACAATTGGCAATAAAGGTAATAAAAAGTATAACATCAAACCTGGTATTAACTACCCACAAGGCATATTTTCAACAGTTGGTTAGTAGATGAAAGTATTAAAAAAAAACTTTACATATAAACCACAATAACAGGAAATATAAATTTATATCAAAGTCCTTTTTACACATGTTGGGGTGAAGCACTGAGGATATAAAATGTATAGGTGTTCATCCATATATATTCCGTCTCTTGAGAAATATTTTCTCTTGCACTGTGGATCCACTGAACTCTGTGATACAAAATACAAATGTCAGGCATGTATTCTAAAAAATAATAAAAAGCAGATGCTCATTTAGTCATAATCATACAGTGGCAGCCATAGAAAAGTGTCTCAGTACTGACGTATACCTACAAGTTTCTCAGTACTGAGTTATACCTAGATATACTGAGGCAGAATGAGGCAAAATCACATTACAGTCAATGCAAACTGCAACCTGAGTGTCTCAGTGGCACTTCAGTGGTACCTTGAGGTAGTCAACTATTAGATAACTACCACTATAATACAATGAAAAAACACTTCTGTTGCAAAGTATGGCTGCCATTTCTATATACAGAAAATAAAGATTGTCTATAACAATCATTCACATCTGGGCTATAGCGAGCCCCCAAGGTATAGATCCATTATGGCTGAGCATCTGATATATTAAAGATCTACTTTTTATCTAATGTTTTAGAATAGATTTCTGATATTTGGAATCATTATACTGAAGAGTTAATTGGTGCCACAGTTCTAAAGAAAATGTCTCTCAAGAGAAGTGATATGCAAATGAATACCTGTCAATTTTATATCCTCATTGCTTCACTCCAACATCCACAAAATGGATTTTTATATGGTTTATATTTCCTGATATTGCAGTTTATATGTAAAGCTTTTTTTTTATAATTACATGCACTAACCAACTGTGAAGCTATGCCTTTTGTGTAGTTTAAACCAGGTTTGATATACTTTTAATTACCTTAATTGTCAATTGTAATTTTATAAGTGTCTCCTCGTATCCTGAGGATGTATCATATTCATTGTTTCAAATTTTTTATTTGTACACATCACTGGTGGTGGATCATATAATAACCAGTTACAATAGTGCTACAAATATAGCATAAGGAAAACACAACAATGTCCAAATGGCATATCACAGACAGAGACAGGGATTAAGCAGTGCTGTGCAGTAAGCACTACCCAGATCACTGTCCATAGTACTAGGGAGAAGACAAGGGCTGGGAAATTGAAAATGGTGGATGAGCTACTCCTGTGGCAGAGAGGACTGAGACATGAGGCTGCTTGGCCACAATGGAGGTGGAGATCAAGGATCTAATCCTGGCATTCAAATTTTTATTTTTCTCCCGCAATCCAACTCCAACTCAGAGTTGATTATTTTAGTTAAGGGTGTGGGGGGGGGCAGAGCCCCCACTAAAATAAGTGTTTGGACTGGCAGCAGTTGTCGGTGTCCTTTGTGACCTCTACCAGTGGCATTGCCTTTACTTGTGGCATTTGTTCCTGCCACTGTTCTGCAGAGTGCTGTTTGGAAGATGCTGTTATTGACAGCACTGTTCATACACATGCTATTCAGACCTAGTGACAGATAATATAAGGGCATTTCTACATTAAGTTACTAACTCTGATAAAACTCTACTTCTGGAGAGAAACTTTAGTTGTTTTTGCCCCAATATGGCATAGCATTGCTCCCTGATATTCAATGCACTATTGTACTTTTGTTGTTTTTGGTATTCATTCTATGAATTCCCATACGCTTTTCTATTAAGCGAGTTAAAGTTTTACTGCTGACTACGGAATAACACTGCTTTTTATTTGATGTACAAATGGCAAGTACACAAATGTGCAATAGTACAATGCATAGCAGGGAGCAATGCTATAATGCATTAATGCAGAAAACAACTAACGTTTCTTTCTAAAACATCACTGGAGATGGGCTCACATTGTCTACTTACTTTTTCATTGACTGTTGGACTGGAAAGCTGGGCACCTAGTGTTATAACGGAGGGTTGGCAGAACTGGGATTTGGCTGTCATTGTTTGCTTACTTTTGCTCAGTTACTGTCTGACTCTAGGTTTAGGGACTTGGTGTCAAAATTGGGGAAGTCTGATGGCAACAGGGTTTTGCAGCAAGTGGCTACCTGCTTTCATTTTAGTTTACCACCCTACCCCATAATTGGGCACCCAGTGTTGGGGGTAGCGAGTGGCACTATGGCTTGGCTCCTGGTAACTGCCTAGCTGCCTTAATCAGGAGTCACCCAGCCAACCATGCCCACCAAACCAGAACTGCACTGCCATTGCTTGCGAGCTGCAGCACAGACCCCCCCAACCCAGCAGTATAGCTAACCTTAAAAGAGCTGTACTATGC
This sequence comes from Neoceratodus forsteri, assembly GCA_016271365.2. Lineage (NCBI taxonomy): Eukaryota > Metazoa > Chordata > Ceratodontiformes > Ceratodontidae > Neoceratodus > Neoceratodus forsteri. The sequence continues at coordinate 1,562,396,836 of CM028130.1, read as the reverse complement.
TGTGCTTTTTTAATAAAATACTGGAGTGCAGTCTGGTCAGTAATGAAAGAGTGCAGCACCAGCTAGCCACTCTGCCCAGCCAGTAGTTGCAGCACAGAGTCAGACCCTCAAGTAAAAGTCCTGCCAGCAGCAACAACAGCCAAGAAAGAAACTGCCTGCAGAACCAAAGTGACAGGGTTCTGAATGCTTGTGCCTTTTCATTAAGGTGAGTGAATGGGTTTATTTGAAAATGTCTCAGTTCTGTGGAGAGAGGAGGGGAGCGACTCAAAAGAGAGAATGAATGGCCCTCAATCTCCTGGCCTGCCACTGTGGGTGACCAGTCCATTGAGGACCATTTTGGTAGGTGGATACCTGCTGTAAAGGGTTGGGATTGCCATTTCTTCTTGTTTGGGTGATGTGGAAGACTTTACTTCTCCTACCCCAGAGGAATAGCTTTACTTTTCCTGGTGAGGGGGCTCTGAGTCTCCTTGTTGGGGGGGAGAGGATGGCCCAGCTTCTTTTGACTTGGGGGAAGGGCATCTCCCTGTTTCTCCTGGCTTGGAGGTGGCCCTATCTTCTAGGTCACGTGGCCCAACTTCTCCTACTAGAGAAAGCAGGGGGCAGAGCCATTCCCCCCGTCCCCAAGCCAGGAGAAGCAGAGACATCCATCCCAAGCCCAGAGAAGCCAGGCCATCCATACCCCCACCCCCAAGACAGGAGAAGTAGGACCATCCCCTGTAAAAATAAAATGGTATTTGCATTTTTTTTTTAGAAAAATAACATTCATCATTAGTACAAATACTCCAAGAAGCAAGCATGAATATGCACATGTAATTTTCATTCATTTTCAATAGGTGCCCTGGCTTCCAATTGTAGTGCCAAGCCAGTGCCCTGTTAACCAATGGAAGCTGGAGCTGCAACTATTGCTAGATTTACATGCTGTGAAACTTGATCAAATGGAAATAAAAAATGTATATTTGGAGGTGGACATTGAACAGAAAAATTAAATGAAAGAGGTGAGGAATTTGCAAAAAACTCTGCAAAAACACAATGGCCCAGATATTTAAACTGCGCCAGGCTGTGGCGCAAGCCTGGGCGCAGCACAACTTGGCTGCGCAGGAGCATAGACTGGGCAATATTCAATGGAGCTGTGCCATGGCTCAGCAGCATTGAATACTGCACCCTGGCCACCTGCAATGTGCATGGCGCAGTGGCACTGCGCCAGTGCCAGTGGCCAGAGTGAAGCATGGGGATGATCTAGTGCAAGTTCCATTGCTCAAGGTGCAGCAACAGTGATATTCAAAAGTTGACATGCAAATGGGGCCATAATGTATGCAAGGTGCACATGGGGCCATTTGCATCGTCTCAACCATTGCATGCAGGAATGCGCTGATCTGATGACTTGCACCTGGCACCCTGCCAGGCAGCAGCTGTGAGGGACAGATACCCCCTGCAGTGTGGCAATGTGCCCCATAGCCCGATCGGAGGCTGCAGTAAAAAAGAAGAATCATAAATCCCGGGTGGTCCAGTGGACCTTCCTGACCGATTGCAGGCTAAGTGAATAAATTAAATTATCATTATCCCTGGTAGTCCAGTGGATCTGCCCACCCGATCGTGGGCTGAGTAAATAAATGAAATTATCATTATCCCTGGTGGTCCAGTGGACCTGCCCACCCAATCGTGGGCTAAGTAAATGAATAAAACATCTCAATATCCCTGGTGGTCCAGCAGACCTGTCTGCCTGCTCGTAGGCTGCAGTAGAATAATAGAAAACCTATCATCCCCGGTGGTCCAGTGGACCCCCCACCTGCCCACTGATCCCCACCACCCCGCTCCCCCGGGTCAGCGGCAGGCAGCAGCACCCTACCCATCTGCTGCCTCACTACCCACTGACTGACACCATCAGTAGGGCTGTACATACATTGGTTCACAGCATGAGCCAATGGGTGTGCAGCCCATACCGTACTACACATTCACATGTCTGGAATGTGTAGTACAGTATGGGCTGCATGCCTATTGGCTCACGCTGTGGACCAATAGGTGTACAGCCCTACCAACAGTGTCAGTCAGTGGGCGGTGGCATCAGGTGGTTGGGTGCTGCCGCCCGCCACTGACCATGGGGGAGCAGGGCAGTGGGGATCAGTGGGTGGGTGAGGTGGGGGTCTACTGGACCACCAGGGATGATAGGTTTCCTATCATTCTACTGCAGCCCACGAGCAGACAGACAGGTCCACTGGACCACCAGGGATGATAGGTTTCCTATTATTCTACTGCGGCCCATGATCGGGCAGACAGGTCCACTGGACCATCAGGGATATTGAGATGTTTCATTCATTTACTTAGCCCACTATTGGCCGGGCAGGTCCGCTGGACCACCAGGGATTTTGGATGAATCTTTTATTTACTTAGCCCATGATTTGGCATGGGGGCACCACCAGGGAGGTGCAGCCAAAGCTCGGGTGGCCACCTACAGGTGGCAGCTGCCATGTTGTGCCCTGCAATGCAGCAGCTCACCTGTGGGTGGCCATCCGTTGTTCCTTTTTTTTGGGATCAACTTTGTGATGGCACAGGTAGGGGTTGTGCATGCATGGGTCCGGCACATCCTGGGCTGAATATCAGGCTGTGCAGAGTATGTACGGACACACACCCCCCACCTGCACCTGCATACATTACTGATGCACTCCGGCACATCAGGATTTGTGCCGCGCACTTTTCCGATTTGAATATTGAACTGGGGCATATCAGTGGGTTGCACATGGTGCAACACAGTTGGGCCATGTGCAACCCTTTTGAATATCTGGGCCAATGTCTTTTTAGTACTAGAGAAGAAAATTAAAATGTCAATGTTTATGTACATAAAAGCACGAAAGAAGGCTGAAGATTAATGACCAGCATAATCAAAGGTTAAGACTCTAATGTATTGCAAGGAAATATGAGAACAGGGGGAGTTGAAACAATTAAAATACCAGAAAAGGCACACAACAACATTAACAATCTAATTATTATAAATATCTTAGTTTTAAAGACACATTTTGGAGGTAATCAACAGATATAGTACAGAATCAAGTAAATATGCTAGAGTGCAGGAAAAGAATTGCCACTGAAAAGAAACAATCTTTGTTTATGGAAGTTAGCAGTTTCATAGCTATTTATCTTACATGCCCTTGAAATGATGAATGTGTTTCAATTGAAATTACAGCCATTACTGCCTTAGCTCTTTTAAGAGGCACAGTTATTTAAGGGGCTCTAGAAACAGTGCTATATACTGCAGGCAGGGTAGAAGGATACTGCTGTTTACCAAGTTGGAGTCAAATGAAAACATGTGTTTCTTGTACTCATTGAAGCACTACAAGATTGAGGAGGAGAGGTGATTCCCAAGAGCATTTGTTTCTTAATCCCTAGGCTGCTGAAGGAACTATAATGAATCTATTTGATTGAGCGCTGGATAGATGTTCAGTCTGTAGTACTGCAAGGGTTAAACTGAAGGGCTGCAAAGAGGTGGAAGGATCATTTAAAAAACTCTAAAGGAAGTGCTCCATGGTCTGAATCCTGCAGCTCATTTTTAGAGCTGATGCAATAGGCCTGCCGGCTCTGCCTACCTGCAGCCCTAAAAAAGACAACAAATAAATACTGAAATGTGTATAATATTTTCTTGGTGATACTGAACATTGCATGTCCCTTATATAACTGGTTGGTCACGAGAGCCAAACATGGAAATACTGCTGATGATTTAACTGTCTCTAGTTTATTTTGTCAGTTTGAATGTATGCTGCTGCAGCTGTTGTGTGTGCATGTTCCATTTTTCTCTGTGTGGTTCATGTAACAGTCAGGGGCATGGGTGAGGGGTGACTTCACAGTACTCTGAGTGACCCTACCTGGGTTCTGTTGCTATAATATACAGGGGACACAAATCATAGCATAGTATCTCTGCCTGGAGTGATCTGTTGCAATACCAGCAGGCACTCAGGATGCTACCCCTCTAAAACAAAAAACAATACCCTGGCACACACAGTCCTATCCCAAAATCCAAGGGAACACCAAATTATGTGACCAAGCAATAGTGCATACCTGTGACATGCAACACAGAAAATATTTATTAAAGTGATGGTTTGTTTAGAAAGAATAGCAATGATAAAAAATATAATTAGAGCTCCCAGGAAGACCAACCACCCACTGTCAGTCTCACAGTTTATGCTCCACCTAACTAGTCAACCAAATAATTCACCAAATGCCCTTGGGAACTTCTAGTATTTGATGTAGGATACCCCAGTTAATGAAGTGTTGCAGGCCTGGAAATGCTAGCAAGTTGCTGTAGGTTGCAGGCTATGAACAAATTAGCATAAAACAGAAACAAATGTGGGAGCTAGAGGCACCTGTGAGAAAGCTCTGATTTCAGACGCTGCAATGCAGATGCTCCCAAGATGGCACGGTGAATGAATACCACATGTTCCTGACAGCAGAGGACTCTTCAGTTTTGTACTGTGGAAGCCGTCTTTTCCTTTAAACATCCTGTTTTTTTCCCCTCAGTCTAAAAACTCTGTGGATGATGAGAGTTAGTTAGCTTTAATCTACTGGTCAGCACTATAATGGTTAATATCACCCCTCTCAGTACTCTAATCGGATGGTATGTTGAAGACCATGTGGCAGTCCAAAGAATTATTGGACACCTGTGGTGAAGATAAAGGAAAAACATGGACAACACGCTCCTCTTTGAAACACAACACCTATCACTCCCCAAGTTTATAGGTCTTGCGAATTCTGACAGACGCTCCCTGGACTCATCTCTCCCCATTGGTAAGCCTCCCAAGAGGAAAAACAACTCAAGATAACATTTTTGCATATTTCTCACAGAAGGGGGCAATGCATAACAAACAAGGAAATAGAGAGAATCTTACAGAACTGCAAGGCACGCAGCCAAAAGGGATAACAATGGGTGAGAACCCAAAGATTAATAATGAAATAATATCTGTATATATATATATATATATATATATATATATATATATGGAAGGAATATGGGGATGAGTATGGACATTGTCTTTCAACAAATAAATCAGGAGAGGGGGAATAGTCAGCCTAAGAATTCAGCCACTCAGTCTAATTTACAAAAACGGGAGCCTGGGCAGCAGGTTACTAAATCAGCCCCATTTGCAACCAACATTAAAGTTAATGCTGTGGTACATGCTGTAGAAAATGAATCTCCCTTAACACAAGACCAATCTGAAAAATGGAATAGCACACACACTGAGGCTATAGGTGATAACCGTCAGTTTAAAGAGGGAGTCCTAGCAGCCATCTCTAATCCTAAGTCTGAAATGCTTAGTACATTGGGGGACATTAAGGGAAGTCTAAATATCATAACATAAGATCTCTCAGAAATTAACATGAAGCTGCAAAACATTTCTAGTAGAACAGAGGAGCTGGAAACTAGAGTCTCACAAGTTGAAGACTCCACATGAAATGCTTCCCAAAATATACTGCAGCTAGAAAGGCAGATGCAATCATTACAATCTAAAATTATGGATCAAGAAGACAGAGTCAGGAGAGCAATATAAGGCTATGTAAAGTTCCAGATGGGTTGGAGAGTACTGGGAACCATTTACCATATTTTGAGAAAATGCTCACAGTTGCACTTGACAGAAAATACCTGGAAGAAAAAGTAACATTAGAAAGAGCCCATCGGTTGGGTCAAGATTTGCAGCAAACTCTGACTAGCCGCACACCGTATTTGTAAAAATTCTTAAATCCCAGGATAGAGAAGCTATACTACAGAAAGCACGATCTTCCAAAGGCTTAAGTTTTGAAAATTTATATTTTAATGCATACCCTGATTTATCTGAGGAAACAACAGTAAATGAAGGCTCTTTACCCCCTGAAACAACTTTTGTATAGAAAGGGTATTCACTTCTCTATGTTATACTCGGCCAAGACCCACTTTGTAATAAATGGTTGTTTGCATACTTTTGACTCCCCAGAAGATGTGATGGAAGTATAGAAGATATCATAGGAAATTAACCAAGACTCTGGGGCACAGAAAAAAATTCAGTACTATCAGCAATGTGCATCCCCACCCCACGGGCTGACTGCATCTGCTCAGGCTACAGAAAATGCAATAAATCAGAATAAGCTCTAATGGGTATATGACCTCTGATCCTATGCATGTATGGAGTGATGTTACTATGAATTAATTAAATTTAGGAAGAAAAGAATGGCAGGGGTGGGAAGAGAACATGGAAGGAAACAAATGGGAAGAGAAGAAAGAAAGAAAGAGGAAAGAAAAGAGAAGGGGGAAAGAAGGAAAAAGGAAAAAATAAAAATATACATAATGGGATTTTTTATTAAATATTAGACATTTAAGGATTAGGTGCTAAGGCTTTGTAAGGTTCACTTGCAAAGGAACAGTTAAAGGAATTAAAATGTGTGACCTTAATACATAAAACTTTAGTACTCTTACACCAACTCAGATAATTCAAGTCAGTTTTTTTTTTTTTTTGGTTTTGGTATCCTCCAATTCCATCCCCCCATCTTGTCTCTTTTTGGAGAAGGGTATCTACACTGTGGGGTCAGGAAGCGCTCATGGCATATGGAGATGGTATTTTTATCATTTCTTTTGTATTTGGGGAAAAGGAAGGGAGGAAGGGGGTTAGGCAGTATTTTAGCTTTTTTGGAGAGGGGAATTCTTAGGACACCTTTATATATTGTTTGCACCTATGTAGAGACCATAGGCTTCTATAATAAATTAATGATTAATGGCTTTACAAAGTCTAAAACTAATTGGAATTGGGGATCCAGGAATTCAAAATGAGTTAGTTTTTTTACCTTATAACCGATCATTTTAAGATAGCTACCTGGAATGTAAAAGGTCTTCTGGAACAAACTAAAATCATAAAAGTAATAAATTATTTACTTAGAGAAAAAATATCAATATGATTATGCTACAAGAGATGAACTTAACTAAAAAAGATATCCAATGGTTCAATTTGGCCACTACAACTAAATCATCCCATTCCAAGACAAAAATATGTGACTTCAGAGGAGCTGACTCTGATAAGATGGCCAACAGAGTTAAGCTAGCCCTGGCAAAATGAAATACAGGTGAAGGGGTAGAGGCAAAGTGGGCAAGCAATAAGGATGCAATACTTGAAGCAACATCCCATTGTGTTAGAGAGAAAAAGAAGTGCAAAAGAAGAAGGAAACCACTTTGGTTCTCAAAAACAGTAGCAGAAAAGGTCAGAGTCAAAAGGCTGGCATTCAGGAAATATAAGGGAACACAGCAGGATGAAGATAGGGAGGCATACCAAACTTCCCTAAGGGAAGCAGGGAAGGCAGAAAGGCAGGCGAAGGCCCCAAACCGAGAAACACTAGCACAGACAGTAAAAGAAGGTGACAATACTTTCTATATATACATTAGTGAAAGGAGAAAGTGCAGAGGGGGTATTGCTAAGATCAAAGGAGATAAGGGTGTGTGTGAGGAGGAGGAGGACCATGTAAAAGCATCTATCCTAAATAGATACTTCTGCTCAGTATTTACTGAAGAGAAGGTAGGGCAGGGCCCATAGCTCAGCACCATGGACACAGGGGGGGAGGGAGGTGAGCACTAGTCCCTTCACAAAAGAAAGGGTCCTACAAGAGCTCAATAAGTTCAGAGTGGACAAGGCAATGGGACCTGATGATATACATCGCAGGGTACTAAAGGAGCTAAGGGTGGAACTAGCAGAGCCATTATCAGAACTGTTTAGTGAGTCTCTGAGCACAGAAGAGGTCCTAAAATACTGGAAAAGGGCTCATGTGATCCCACTCTACAAGAGTGGTTGTAGGGAGGAGGCAGGGAACTACAGACCAGTCAGTCTTACCTCAGTAGTGGGCAAGATTATGGAGGCACTCCTTAAGGAAAGAATAGTGCAACACCTGGAATCCATAGGAGCACGGGATCCAAGACAGCATGGATTTACAAAAGGAAGGTTCTGTCAAACTAATCTCATAGATTTCTTTGACTTGATAACCAGAGTGGTGGACCAAGGGGGAGCAGTTAATGTTCCCTACCTTGACTTCAGCAAAACTCTCGATACTGTTCCACATAGAAGATTGATTAATAAGCTGGGCATGCTCGGGGTGGGTCAGAAGTTGGTCAACTGAGTGGTAAACTGGTTGACATACAGAAAACAGAGAGTGGTGGTAAATGGTATACAGTCAGAAAAGATGCAAGTCACAAGTGGGGTACCTCAGGGATCAGTCCTGGGGCCAGTCCTCTTCAATATCTTCATCAGTGACATTGCAGACAGAATGGAGGGTAAGATTTGTTTGTTTGCAGATGACACCAAGCTCTGCAGCAGAATAGATGATCCAGATGGGGTGGGCAGAATGAGAAGAGATCTGGATAAACTAGCAAAATGGTCGTCAGAGTGGCAACTGGGGTTTAATGCAAAGAAGTGCAAGATCATGCACATAAGGAAGAAAACCCCTGATGCCACCTACAGGCTGGGAGGGGAGTTGCTAGCAGTCACAAGGGAAGAAAGAGACTTGGGCGTTATCATCACAGATGGCCTGAAATCATCCAAGCAGACCACTAAAGCAGTAGTTAAGGCTAGGGGGGTGTTAAGGTGTATTAGTAGGGGTATCACAAGTCAGAAGAGGGAGGTAATCCTCTTTACAAGACACTGGTTAGTCCCATCTGAGTACTGTGTGCAGTACTGGAGGCCACACCTTCACAAGGACATTAACCAGATTGAGGCAGTCCAAAGAAGGGCAACCAAAATGGTGCAGGGACTGCATCAAAAAACGTATGAGGACAGATTAACGGAGCTCAATATATATACCCTAGAGCAAAGGAGGGGGAGAGAGGTGATATGATTGAAACATTCAAACACCTTAAGGGCATTATCAAGGTGATGGAGTCTAACATGTTTCAATATAAGAAAAATAGCAGGACAAGAGGACACAGCATGAGATTAGAGGGAGGCAGATTAAGGGGTAACGTGAGGAAGTTCTTTTTCACAGAAAGGGTGATGGATGCATGGAATGGCCTACCTCAGGAAGTGGTGGATATGAATACAGTGCAGGGCTTCAAACAGACATGGGATAGGCATAAGGGAGCAATACAGATAGGTATGAATAGTTAGGCCATTGACAGAGCAAAGGCTGATGGCACATTTATAAGGTAGAAAAAGAAATGGGCAGACTGGATGTGCCTTGCGGTCCTTATCTGCTATCAACTTCTATGTTTCTAAGTTCTATGTTTTGTATTGAAAATTGGTGGGGCAGAACCTATTTTTCCAAATACACAAGTAATTATCGGGGCATATTAATAGCATTTTACAGGAAGACAATACCTCAAATACTTAGACAGTATATTGATACTCAAGGTCACTTTGTAATACTACAAATGCAACTTGATAATCTCAGATTCACCAGTGCTGTACTATATGCTCATAATGACAATACTCCTAGTTTTTTTTCTGATTTTTTTTACTGTATTCTCTTTTGATGCACCCTATATTATAGGGGTGACTTCAATTTAGCTTTGCAACAAACAGATAAAACCTCAGGGCAAGACAGATCACATCAATCTTCTCGATCTGCTATACAAGGCTTTATGGCAGGCCTAAGATTGGTGGACCCCGGTGGGAGAAATATGGAAATAAGAAAATATACTCATTCTTCTCTGCTATACACCAGAGGTATTCAAGAACTGACTTTTTTAAAATCTCTAAATCCTTAGCTTTTTCTATCCAGGATACTGAATACCCAGGCATTATAAAGTCCTGGAAAAGACTGTGGCCCCCCAACTCACAGATTACCTCAACAAATACAACCTATTATGTTCCAACCAACATGGCTTCAGGCAGAATCATAGTACCTCCACTGCCTTGCTGTACTACACTGACTACTTGCACAAGGCACTAGACGAAGGAAAACTGGTGGGGTCAGTTTTCATAGACCTCACTAAAGCCTTCAACACTGTCAATCACTCTCTCCTCCTGACTCAACTACAGAACCTGGGGGTTGCAGCCACTGCTGTCTACTGGTTCAAGGACTAGCTAATACACAGAAGCCAACATGTAAAAATTGGGCACACAGTATCTTGCTCCAATGAAGTATCTTTGGGGTCCCGCATGGGTCAATACTGGGGCCCTTACTATTCAGCCTCTTCCTAAATCATCTTCCTGAAACCTGTGACACTATACTGATACTTTATGCAGACTATGCTATACTTCTCACCAGCAGTTCATCAATAGTCACCCTCCACTCCGAGCTGCAGGCATCCTTCTACAAGCTGGAAGACTGGTTCTGTAGCCATAAACTTCTATTAAATTACAAAAAGACCAAAGTGATGGTCACAGCCAGCCCACAGCACAAAAAGAAGCTCCCTCCCCTCATTATCTCCAATAAAGTCAGTGAGCCCCTAGAACAAGTTCACTCCTTCAAGTACCTGGCTGTCACCATTGACGACTCCCTTGCCTTCACCCAGCACATTGACACAGTGGTAAATGCAGTGAATACCAAGCTGGATGTACTCTATAGGCATAAAAAGTATCTCACTCCAGAGGCCCCCCATCTCTCAGTCTCCAGCTCCACCCTTTTTACCATTGACTATGGATTGGTGGTTTATGGTACAGCAACAAACACTGCACTAAGAAGAATTCACATTACCCTCAACAAGGCATGTAGGCTCACAATGGCTGCATATCGAAATACCCACACCTGCTCCTTATACGAGCAGACCAATTGGCTGCCACTAAAGAACAGGATTATATTCCAAACATGTCTCCTAGGAAAAAAGGCGCTAATGAGCAACCCCCCCCCCATGCATTTATAGCATCCTAACACTAAGTGTTACCAGGTATACCACCAGAGCCAAGATGAGAGGGGCCCTATCAACACCTTTCCATTGAACTGTGCAGGGACAGTGTGTTTTGAGCTATAGGGCCCTCTAATGGCTCAATTAAATCCCAGTGCACATTCTAAACTTCCAATGCATCTCACAATTCAAAAATGGCCTAAGGCAACACCTTCTTACTAGGACAGTTTGTGACTGCCACTAGGACTCTAACACCCATAATGCCCACTCACCCACACTCTCCTTCCCCTTCATTTTACCCACACTCTTCCCCATTGCCCTATCCCTCTGTATTCCTCTCCCCTGTGCCTTTCCCCCACTGTATCAACCTTATAACCAACCTACTACCACTACCTCCCAACCTCCTAGACAAAGCCACTTCCTTTGGCCGCCCACTCTCCCCCCACCCCAGTCTTCCTTCCCCCTAACCTTGACTCCTCCTCAGACTCTCACACTAGGTGTCACACCTCTTTATCTCCTTCACTACATACAAACACTGTTCTTTACCCTAGTTATATGCTCTTGATGCTGTACTAACACCACTGGTACTATGAATGGCATTGTAACCTTATTGTATACTACTGCAGCTACCTACTATTCAAGTATTGTATATAAACTGTTTGTTATTGTTGTCATGGTCACTGTTTGATGTGGAACCTTTGTAAAAGAGCTCTGAGCTCAAAGGTATGATCCGAACCCCTAAATAAATAAAAATAAATAATATCTGATCACTCCCCTTGTATCTTAACTCTAAATATGACAAATGTGAAAACTTCACAGAAAACCTGGAAAACGGATCCTTCATTATTACTAAAACCTAAGATAGAGAACAAAATTCATGACTCCTGTCAGGAATTTTTTAAGTTTAACACAACTCAAGATACTTCTGTTATTAGTATTTGGGAAGCTTTTAAATCATATATGAGGGGTATATTGATTAATATAACTGCTCATGAAAAAGACTGAGGGAAAAATTGATAGTCCAAATAGAAAAAGAAATCAATAATCTTACCCAAATCCATAGTTCTTCTTTTGCTTCTTTTGACCTCAATATTTACAAAAAAAAATTACTACAAAAAAAAGAGCAATGTAATCATCTGATAATAGAAATAACTGAAAAACAGATTATGAATACCAGAGCTAATTATTATTTTTCAACAGATAAGCCCCTAAAACTATTAGCGTGGCAATCTAAAAATGCACAGACTAAAAACACCATAGTAAGTATAAAGAATGGTCACGGTTGCATAATTAATAAACCTGTGGAAATAAACAAATGTTTTGTAGAAGATTCTAAAAAATACATTTTTCTGTATGTATAGGGAACCCAGAAGAGATAACTACATTTTCGGACTCTTGTCAGATACCTGTAATATCCAACCAAACCAGTAAACTACTAGATGAATTAATAACTCATCAAGAAATCATTAAAGCTATACAAGACTTTGTGACAGGCAAAGCACCCAGACCAGATGGCATAGGATCTGAATTTTATAAAACAAAATGTAAGGATGTGTTAATTGCACCACTGGTACAGTTATTTAACTCTTTCAGCACAACATACCCGATACTTTCAAACAGGCAATAATTCAGTTTTTTTTATTAAAAGGACAATGACCCACTGAGCTGTGCATCATACCAACCATCTGTCTTTTAAATATGGATTTCAAAATACTTACTAAAATTATTACTAATAGATTAGAATCCATACTACCTAAAATTGTTCATCAGGACCAGCATTGTTTTATTAAAAATAGATCTTTAATGGAAACTATAAGACATCATTGCATTTAACCATGTGGATGATGCCATCTTAATGGCTGCCGATGCCAAAAAAGCATTTGATCGGATAGAATGGCCATATATAGTTCAGTAATTAAGAAGTTGGGGTTTGGTGCACAGCTCAGCAGGTGGATAAGACTCCTTTATGACTCACCAGCCGCAGTCATTAGACTTAATAATACTATTTCAAAACAATTTAGACTGGGCAGAGGAACCAGGCAGGATTTCCCCCTGTCCCCACTGATATTTGCCCTGATAATCGAGCCTTTAGCGATAGCTGTTAGGAATAATAATATGTATGGTATCACTATTAAACATAAACTTAAATTGGATTATTCATTGATAAAATCCTATTATACTTAGCTAAACCAAAAATATCCATTCTTCAATTAATAAATGTGACTAAACAGTTTGGAAGAATATCAGAATACAAAATAAATTGTTAGAAAATAATGCTGTTAAAATTAGACAGTAATTTTACTATGAATTATGAATTAATTAAGACTATAGAATGAGATCTGAATAAATGGAATTCACTCTTCCTTACTTTGATTGGTAAAATAAATCTTGTAAAAATGCAGATGCTACCAACCACCTAACAAAGGTGGTATTTCTGTTTCAGGCATTAACAATCCTTGTTCCACAAATATTCTTTAAAAGACTTAAAATCGCTGTAACAAAATTTTTGTGGAAGCATTCTAAATTTAGAATAACATAGACTACTGTACCTTGATGCTCCCTAAAGAACAGGGTGGCCAAGCCCTACCAGACTTCCGTGCATAATATTTAGCAGCACAAACTGCACTGGTCTGGCATTGGATGCAAAAGGACACACTGATACTTAAAACAAAATAAAACTAAAATCAAAATTTCAGCTCCCCCTGCAGCTATTGATACTCTCAAATACAGCAAAATAAAGATGCAAAAAAGTTGATTTAATTCATGAGCTAGGTGATTTTGGATAATTTGAACACTAATACGAACAAGTTAAAGAGTAAATGTGAAAGAGATCTGGAGCTAAATATCTCAGGAGAAATTTGACAAGGTATAATTAATGTCTATATAAATAATATTCTCTCTATAAAGTTACAATAAATCCAAATGAATACTACTCATAGAACTTAATATACACCTAACATATTGCATCAATTCAATCCTAACATCAATGATAAATGCCCCAGATGTACTAAATCTACAGGTACATTGAGACATTTGATTTGCTCCTGCCCATATTTGTGTAATTTGTGGTTTAAAATCGCACAGTTATGCTCAGTGATATTTAAAAAACTAATACTTTTATCACCTATGGTTATATTACTAGCGCTACCCTGAGATACATTATTTAGACACAGAGGGCCAAAAATTATTAACATTGTTAACTATTGTTGCAAAGAACTATATCTTATTGAAGTGAAAAGATTTCTGACCCACCATGCTCAAACATGGATAAATATGATGTCTGACATAACAAAATTAGAACAAACTTGGCACTGTAAAAATGGTATGAAAGAACAGCTAGAAAAAATATGGACCCCATTTCAGGTAGCACTACCACAAGCAGTATTATAATTAAGGAACAAGATAGTTAGAGGTGCTTCTTATTTTTAACCAGGTATAGCACACTAAGCTGAAAGCTTTTTTACAGGAGCAACCTGGAAGCACAAGGAGGTTAAGTGACTTGCTCAGGGTCACACAGTATGCAAGTGGAAGCTGTGGGATTCAAACCCAGGTCTGGTCTGCTGGATGTCACCAGATTTGCAGCTTAGAGCCTTAGACCACTGCGCTGTACTGCCTCCTATACCTGCCTGCTTCTGGAGCCCTCCTTGACAATAATGATACAAATACAGAAAGATCACCTGAAGAATACTTCTGATGAAGGATGAAAGTCTCTGTGAATGGATCTTAACTGAGGGAGAAAAAAATAGAAATAAATGTAATCCACAAATGACACTTTGGTCTTAAAGCCAGGCTGTAGGGCTTTCACCTAGACTGTCTTCAAGACCCAGTCCTGCCCAGGGCTTCTGTAGCCTTTTTTTCCCTGGGGGCTTCTGTAGCTTGTTTTTCCTAACTAGCTACCTAGCTAGCAACCAATCTGCAGGCATAGCCCTAGTAGTTACTCATGGGTCCCAGCAGATGTTATAGTGTAGACTAGTCAACAGAAGAGTATGCCCTTAGAACTTTCTGGTGCTGGGCTGGAACCAGATGCTTTTCCCTCATGTCTACTGTTCACCCCGTTAAGGGCATTTCAGCCTCTTCTCTCTCAGGCTTGGGAATCTACCTCCACCACTGGGGTACTGTTGTAACTGTCCCACCAGTTTATGTCAAGGCAACATGTTCCCTGATGAGCAGAAACAACTGCTGGCATTGCTGCTGTTGGCACTAGTCCACAGTTGCTGTGGAGGATAGTTCAGTTAACCACCAAAGAGTACCCTTTCTGATTCTGGCTGGAATTCTGTCTCAGGCAGTTGCCTCTGTGTCTTTGCTGTAGTGGAGAAAGGAAAATATCCTAAGAGATAGTTCTTTGCGGACCTTCATCTCTGGTCTCCAGTGATTTTCTGAAATCCTCCTTCTAACTGTAACACAAAACTGTCTCCTCTGGTTAAAATAACTGAGCTCTAAGTTAGCTGGGCTTGTTAGTCCATCATGGGTGCTGGGTGCTGGTGACATGTCTACCTTCACACTGCAGAGCAGGAACTCTCTTCATGGACACAGAAAACACTGGCTTCACTCACACACAGAATCTGGCCTCTGTCCTCTGACTGGTACAGATTCATGACCAAATCATGCACAGTCCTTGCAAAGGCATACTGCATAAATGCTTATGCTTTGCAGAGCTCCTCTTGGCTGTCTTCCATCCTCCGCTATGTCCCCTATCCCAAAAGTCCTATGGGGTCAAAAGCCACACAATATGAGTGCTGCAATGTCTGTTTATTCTTTATAAAATGGCAGCAGGTATACTGGGGGAAAAGCCTCTTCTGGGACTTACCCCCCACCAAGCTGACGGGCAGACTGGATGGGCCTAGCAGTCTTTATCTGCCGACCATTTCTATGTTTCTAAACTTCAAAACCTGCCTGAGTTTTCTCAATAAGCTGCACCCCACTAGAAGCATAGTCACATGACCAAAGGCTCGTTAAACCTTTTAGCAGGACTAGTCATGGGCAGCATTCCTTTGTGGCTAGGGCAGCTAGCTGGCTGAAAGACCTTCCTAGCACACCCTATCATATGACTAAGTTGAGCCAGTTTAAAAGCTTGCTACTTACACATCTAACCAAGTAGACTCACTGTTCTTGTACATAATGATCGTGACCCTGTACCTAAGCTTGCACCTGATGATCAGTTTTGAACTCTAATTATACTGCTGCATTTTTTTTTATCCTTTGTAAACCTGTATTTTACACTGGAACTCTTTGTTCACTTCTGTAATTACTCACTGTAAGCTGCTCTATACTGAAATGTTTCATTGTTATCTGCATGCAATGTCAGTACCGTAACTTTCCTGATGTGGAACCTCTGAAAAGAGCACTTGTGCTCAAAGGTTTTCCTAGTAATAATAAAATCAAATGAAAATAAAATAAAAGTCCTCTTATCTTACTTATGCAGCCTCATCTGCTTTGTTCAAGCACACTAAACTGTTAGGTATTACTATTCCTGGCCCTACTGCCTACCATGTAGCCAGCAGGTAATCTGTTGTTATGGGCTTTCAGCTTTAAAGTGGAACTCTCAGCAATCTATAATAAAACAACATGGAACCTATAGCTCCCAATTAGCAAAACGCAGGCATGATGCATTTTTTCAATACCTTTCACAGCTGAAATCTTTATCTTTATCTGGTTGATCCTACAACCCTCTGCCTGCCATTATTGTCCCAGTTATCTGCAGCCATCCATCTGATGATGGGACAGATGGGCTAAGCCACAAGGGTGCCTATCTGCCACTATAATTGCCCAAAATAGTAAAAGATATGAAGCATAGGTTCATGCTTCTAACACTGGTACAGATCGACTGAGGCAAGTTGCATTTTGATAATTGGGACCTATGGATCCTGTATTTTTAATTGTAGATTGCTGCTTCATCACTGTTAGTAGAACTGCAATGTTCCCCACTTTCAGCAATGAAACTTCAGAGGCACCAAACATGCCCAGTGTTTTGGAGCGCTTGGGGCTGAATAACCTGCTTTTACTCCCCTCACCTTTCTAGTTTCACCACTTGTGGAGTCTCAGGATTGTGGGACAGGGGGGCTCAGAGATCATTCCCTGGTTGCTCAAGTGGAAGAAGGTTCTAAGGAGCTCATCAGGTAAACCCCTGAATTGTGGAGTGGGGGTGGAGTTACACTCTTCTTCATCAATCTGCTGGTGCTTCTGCAGAGTGACTACATCACTGTCAATCTTCTTGTCACCGTCCACTGAAATAGCAAGATAACCAGTGCAGGAGTTGCTTTTATAAATTACTGTACACTGAAAAACATACTGTACTGCTTGCATGTGCTCTGTGAAAGTCTTCCTTTCTTTCTTCACAAAAAGAGAATCTCCTGATCAGACCAAAATATTACACTTGTGTCAGCACACCAGTGAAACAGAATGGGTGGGATGAAACAGAAGATGAGAAAATGAAGCCACTCGTTCCCATTGACATTTTCAAGCCAGCAGACCCAGAGCTGCTGTGTAACATTACTGTGTACTTATGAACTGATTGCATCATTTATTATTAGTATTTATTTGATTGGTCAAACTCAGTCCAAATCAAAACTGTCAGGACAGGAAACCCCGGCCAATAGATTGAATTGAAACCATGAACCACAGAATCCATAGCTCGAGTTCCATGAACCCTGTTTTCTGTTGATCTGACTGTTTTACAATTATGTCAAATGTTGCCAATTCACTTCCAGTCAGTTGAGGCATGCCCTGCCTAGCGTGGGAGTCTGCAAAATTTCTCCAATCTCTTAATCATAGTCATGCAAACTATGAGCAATTGCGTCATACAATTAGAGCACTGCCAGTTTCAGCTGTGTGGGTGGTTACAGAGAGAATTCAGGGAATGGAAGAGGTTCCTGTATTATAGGTAGTACAGTACAAAGTGAGACAAACAAAGAAACAGAATTCATTGGCAGAAATGGACCATGTGGCCCATCCAGTCTGCCCAGACAAAATTACAAGTAATCTTCACCCTGTGAAAGCTCCAAGGCTCTCTCTCTCTCTCTCTCAAGTGGAAGAAATCCCCAATGATTTAATAATTCTGAGAAGGGTGAACTTTTTTTTCTTACAACAGCAGGGCTGAAGCATATCTTGCTCCAATTTATAAAATTATATTTGGTCAATTCTGGCTCCTCATTGGTCAGAGCCATGTCACATGATACTGTGTTAACCTAGCATATACTCCTTGCAGAAGACATGATAAGGATGCTTTAACTGATAGCACAACCACTCAGGGTTATAAAGGTCAGTATGCTAATTACATGGCATCAGGGCCAGAAAGATCACAATGCAAATCAAGCAACACAGCCACATCAAAAAGAAATGCAAATAAAAAAAACATACCCACAACACACACAAACAGCAATGTTGCTCAAGTATCATAAACTATAAAGGATATCCATCCAACAGCTTTAAAAAGTGTAGTTCCTACTCACAAATACGAACCCAAAAATCCTCAGTGCTGCTCACACAAGAAAAGCATTTTAAACACCTAATAAAAACACAAAATATATATCAAAACTATGATTCCAATCAAAAATAGAAGCATACATGCATACCTCACTAAACCTTCAGCAAAACATCTACAAACATAGATCTAAAAGCTAATAAAATATCAACAGACCTAGAAACAAAGGGCAGCTCAAACGCTCTGCTTGAATCTCAGCTGCCCAGCAGTGCCCCTGAATGAGGTCACATGACATCTAATCACTGTCCTAGAATACCAGGTCTGACTCAGATCACATGGAAAGTACTGAAGTACAGCCCAAGCTTCCAGCTTAGTCTCATAGATGACATGGGAAGTGCTGGAAGTTAAAAGTCAGGAATATCTATTTAAAGCAACAAAATAACCCACGTCCTTGTGGTGTAACCTAAAGCTACCAACTTTCCAAGGCCTAAAACTGGGACAGTCCATCCTCACCATGACCCTTCCCCTCACCGTGTCACACCCACGGGCACCGCCGCAGACAACACCACACGCAATTACATTTTGCTGCTTGCCCTTGCCATGCCGCCCCACAGTAACACCAGTAGCAAACATCCAGATTAAAACATTACTTCATTCTGCTGCAGCAAGTTCCAAATCATGGTGTACAGAGAGTTCATTAGAAGCAAACCTGCCTTAAATTGTGATCGGACATTCAAGCTGCATGTATTGCTCCTCCTGACAGTCCCATCCAACTCGTTTACACTCACTTCATTTGCTGAGCAAACTTCACTTCAGTTACTCCCACCACCACACCAGATTGTTTTCATATACTTCTCTACAGCTGATCAGGTTTGGGTAACTTAGTTCAATGCTGCTGGTATCTTCTGTCTGGAGTCCCTCTCAGATACTGCCAGGCAGATGTCCACATGCACTTGTTTGGACTACTACCCAGTCTAATCTAACAGGAAGGAACATGCTTTACTGTGCTCCCACTGATGTGCTTATGGTACAACACAGGTGCAAGGGTTGAAGTTGCAAACTGCTGTCCAGCCCGAGTAGCGCACAGTGGTGCTGAAATAACTGTTACTCATGGATTAGCAGTCAGCAAAAAAAAAAGGGACAAAACTGGGACACATAAGCAAAACCAGGACAAAAGTGACATTTTGCAAAACTTGTGGGGACACTGGGACATGCTGCCTAAAATAGGGACTGTCCTGGGAAAATAGGAGACAGTTGGTAGCTTAGTGTAACCATGCCCAGCTAACACAATTTACTGGCTGCAACCTAACTCCTGCCACATATCTAATTGTGTCAGTGAACTAAAGGCAGTCATTTAAAGATACAGCCCAAATTACAGCACTACTACACTGATAAAAGAAAACTAGCATTACTTAACATTTTATAAGTGGAATAAGAAAATTCCATTTGGGGATTATGCTATATTAATGAATCTCATATTAGTTGCTGTCCCTCTTTCTTCAGGCTGGGGACTCCAACCCACCACTGGGTATATTAACATAGTATAATGCCCCCCTCTGCCATGCCTTATTCCTTTCACAGGAAAGAGCCAAGTAGAGTATATTTTATGTCCATGAGTTCTCTGGCTGAAAAAGAAATCCCTGCCATTCTGCAATCAATGAACATGATAATTAAGGTCCAAAGTTAAAGAGATTGTGTACTAGTTCCATGTTTTAGACTAGTGGTTGCTGTCAATTATTGAAAAAAAAATCCTTACTTTTTTAAAAGGAGGCCTTCCTGTCCCCGCCCACCATTTAAAGTGTTATGAATAAGGCAAAGGACTAGTTCCACCTTCTTGATGACGCCTCAGAGGGCATGGTGGAAAGTGTAGTATAATTGCCTGTTTAAAACTAAAACTAACCCAGTGAACTACAGAAAGCTCATCTCACTTTCCATAGCACATTTATTTTTAAAGAGATAGTGCAAACTGGCCCCTATACCTTCCCAGTCACTAATTTACCCATGAAGCATTATCATGATAATTTGAGATCACAGGGGTTCACAGCTTCACTTTAAAAATCAGAATATTTCCAATTAAATTATTAAAATGTGATGAATCACTTAATTAGGACAATATTTCCCACATTCTCTTACCTCCTTTCCCCATCACTCTCACTGTTATACTCTTCCACAGATCTGGTCCCCTGATCGGGCTGGCCTCTGCCTGGAGCAGCCGCAGCTCAGAAACTAGCCGCCTGCCCTCACCACCTCCACCAGCTGCCCTAGGAGCTCCAGAAGCCGGATCTCGGCCCCGATTGGGCTCCGCTTGCTGCCAGAGCAACCGTGGGCTCAGGAAACTAGCCACCCGCCTCACCACCTCCACCAGCCACCCTAGGAGCTCCAGAAGTCAGATCACAGCCTCTGATCGGGTTCGCCCTGCCACTGGAGCGGCTGCAGCTCAAGAAGCCAGCTGCCAGCCCTCACCACCTCCACCCACCACCCTAGGAGCTCCAGGAGCCAGGTAAGATCGCAACCCAACCAGAACAGCACTGTGAAGCTTCCACTGGATAGTGGTTTGCTGCCACCTCCGACTGGGCTTGGCCTTAACGCTTTGCCTGTGATTTCCCGCTTCCAATCCCTGATTCTGGGCTTTAGCACCCATTGAAACTCATTGGAAAGCGCTGAAATTTTAGCTCACTTTGTTTTCTTTCCTTAGCCCCTGTTTTTAGCTTAATTTAATTCCTGCTGTAACCTGCATTGCAATCTGTATTTAATCCTGAAAAGTAGCTGTTAATCCTGCTGATTTTGTTTGCCCTGCCTGCTTATTCCTAAGCTTTTGTGTGATTCTGCTTTCATTTTTTCTTCCTTACTCCTGTGTCCTCTGGCCAACTTGCCCAGCTCTATAACTCCTGCACCCCTCCCTCATTGCCCACCTTCTGGCCTTATCTCCCCACCCCTATCTCTGCATCTTCTGCCTGCTGTCTATCTATTGTGCTCCCTGTCTAACACTCTAATCGCTGTCTCTTCCTCCCCGAGGTGCCAGGGCAGGTGAATAGTTCTCCTGTTCTTGACTGCTGCACCCCATTTTACTGTGCTAATTTTTGTCTTCTTGCTCCTGCTGACTCCCCACTCCCATTTCGCACCTGCGTCACTGTTCCTTTGTCCCTTCTGTGTCTTATCTGTGACCCCTCCCTCCTTTCTCCTCTCTCTCTCTCCCCCGGATTGCGGCCCCTGATCGGGCTCGCCTCTGCCATTGGAGCAGCTGTGGCTCAGGAAGCTAGCCGCCCACCCTCACCACCTCCACCAGCTGTTCTAGGAGCTCCAGAAGCTGGGTAAGATTGCAGACCCCACTGGGACAGCACTGTGAAGCTTCCTTTGGCTAGTGCAGTTTGCTGCTGCCTCCGATTGGACTTGACCTTTACTCCTTTGCCTGTGATTGGCCTGGCTTCCAAACGCTGATTCTGGGCTTCAGCGCCCAAAGTGCCAAACCTTTATGCCCGCCCCCCAGCCCCCCTCCAGCCTTATATAAATAGTCCATTAGCCCCTCCACTTTCCCTAGTCATCCTCCTACCCCATTCTCTATTGGTCCCTCCTTAACACCTCCCCACTGCCACCCCTACTCTTGGCTGTCCTCCCTCCCTCCCGACCTCTCTCTCTCCCTCTTCCTGCGACTGCTCCAATATTTTCCTTCTTTCTTGTGTGCCCCTGCTACCACCTTTGCTTTACCAACCATGTCTGTTGGTTCGCTCTAACTACTAACATACTAATTGCCAGTAGATTAGGCCTTATGGTCTGTCGCGTCTGCTTGAACCTCAGATTCCTAGTTGCGTGCCGAGCTCTGTAACTCCTACTCTTGGCTACTCTACACTATGTTTGCTCAACTCCTAATTCTCACGTCACTACTCCCACTCTTCTACCTTCCTGGGGCCTGCTACCCTTTCCCCTTACCCAATTGCTATTTTGACTTCATCCACTACCCCACAGACACCCTTTCCTTTTTTCCTCCCTGTACCCCTGAACCCACCACATGCTCTAAATGGCACCTTTCAGAACTTCCACCCATGGGCCCTGGGCTCTCCCACCTCCTTTCACCATTTTAGAACTTACAACATCACTCTGGGAACAGCACCAACCGCCCACTTAACCTAGCAACACTGAGTGGTCTCGTAAACTCTCCCTCAGGGCCTTACAAGTGTCTTCCCTGAAGCTTCTACTCCTTCTGCTACTACTGTCAGGGAATAATCACACTAACTCTGGCCCCCTAACCATTGTGCCAGCCAAGAAGGTGAAACATACTGGAGTTCTCTCCTTTGCCATCCTAAACATTTGCCGTCTTTTTCCCAAGCTTGATGCCCTGCAAGTGTTCACCAACCAGCATAAACCTGACATCATCGCGGTTGTCGAAACCTGGTTCACACCCAAAGTTCCTGACTTCACAATTTCCCTACCTGGCTACACTGTCTTCAGGCTGGGTCAGCAGGCTAAAAGAGGAGGGGGCTGTGCACTATACTTCAAAGACTCCCTCCTGGGCCACCCCCTAACTGCCCCATTCTCAGACTCATCTGCACAGATCCTCCCAATCTGTATCATCCTTGGAGCACATGGCAAAGTACTCACAATTGCCGCAGTCTACATCCCTCCTAAGGACCAAATGAAAGGTCTCAACTCTGTCCTGGAATTCACCAGATTGTAGTCACCTGGCTCCGAGTTAATCATGCTTGGCAATTTTAACATAAACTGGCTTGCCCCGATCCTGGAGGCCTCAAGGATGCCATCTCCTCTGTGCACCTTACACAACTGGTAGATTGCTCAACCTGGCACAACTGCAGAACTGGTACCAGCTCCCTACTGGACTGGGTTCTATCCAGCCACCCCACCCAAATCTCCAATATCTCCATCTTCCAGATTCTCTTAGTGATCTATCTCCTATTACCTGTGTGTGGTCTGACAAATTCTGCAAACCTCCACCATCAGTCATAATCAGTAGAATCCTTCCCTGTGGGAACCTGAATGTCCTTAAATACCATCTCAGGAACCTGGACTGGTTGCCAATCTTCAATGCAAAGGATGTCAATACAGCCCTGTACTCCTTTATCTCCATCTTCAATGAAGCCTGCGACACCTATGCCCCCTTAGAAAAGCGAAAAGTTTAGACCCTTCGTAATTCCTGTCTTACCACCAACCTAATAGCACAGCTAAAATTGAGGGACCGCCTCTGGCTCTTGGCCCGTGACTCTGGATCACCAGTTGCCATCCAGAGCTACAAACATGTGTGGAATGACTGCACTAAGGCTATTAAACTACATAAAAGCACCTATTTCAGGGAAGCCCTCACCAACACATGGGGAAATGGGAAAGCTTTCTGGAACAACATCAAGGAAGTGACTGGTAAATAGTCAAAAACATCCCCAAATATGCTCAACATTGATAGAACTATTGCACTTGACCCCACGACTATCGCTAATACCTTTAATACCACCTTCACTAACCTCAGCTCTGTTCTTCCCCTGATTTCTTCACTGAATCCAACACCTCTGCAGACCCTACCAGCACCTTTCACTCTACTTTCTACCCTCTTTCTGTTTCAAGGCAGTCAAACAACATGAAGCTCACAAGTACATTAGCAAGGCCATCGCCAATACACAAAACAGCGGGGACTCATTGGACCTAAAACTGCTGTCCCTTACTCTTGAAAAAGTCATCAGACCACTCATCAAGATCTTTAACCTCTCCCTCTTCCTTGGCCAGTTCCCTGACAGATGGAAATCCGCTATCATCACCCCAATATGCAAGAACGGCGACAAGACATTCCATGAAAACTACCGAACAATCTCTATACTACCTCCCTTCTGAAAGGCACTCAAACGCATTGTTGCTGACCAACTCACTGGCTACCTGAACAACCACAATAACTTATGTCCCCAGCAACATGGCTTCAGAAATGTGCACAGCACTACATCTGCCCTCTTAGAGTTTACCGCAGCCATTCACAGTTCCCTGGATAACGGCCGCCTTGCTAAGGCAGTCTTCATCAATTTAACCAAGGCTTTTGATACTGCCCACCACAAACTGCTTCTGAACCAGCTCTCAATTGGCTCTCCTCCCGACTCTATGGCCTGGTTCCAAAGCTACCTGTTAAACAGTTCACAACAAGTAAAGATTGCTGGTATTCTCTCTAATGCTATGTCAGTCTGCTCTGGAGTTTCCCAGGCTCTATACTGGACTGCTCCTATTTTCCTCTTCTTGAATAATCTTTCTAAATCTTGTCCAGAACAAATTGTACTCTATGCAGATGATGTGGTAATTCTCTCCTCCCATAAGGACCCCACTCCCTGCAAAACAATCACCAACTTGGTTTCGATCAGTGGAAAACTGGTTCAGTACACAGAGATTCATTCTCAGTTATACAAAAACTAAGACCATGCTTTTCTGTAACTCCCACAGCAAATACAGGTCACTCCCGATTATATCAAACCAACATGGGTCAACCCCGAACAGGCTCTAACCTTCAAATACTTAGGGATCACTATTGACAGTAACCTGTCCTACAGGACCCATATTAACAATGTTGCAAAGGCTGCCAACATGTGTCTTGGCCTTCTCTACAGGCACAGGTCTAGCTTAACCCCTGCTGCCTTACGCGTTGCAGTTCAAAGCTAAGTTGTCTCCATCACTGACTATGGCCTCATCATTTACGGATCAGCCACCTCAGTGGCCCTCAGACATATCTCTACTTCACTCAACAGAGCCTGTCGCCTTATTACTGGGTCCCACCATCTAACCCACACATGCAACCTCTACACCCAAACTGGCCGGCTGCAACTATCCAATCGAATAAAATATCCAACCTGCACTATGAGTAAGAACATCACTATGGACCTGGCCCCCCCCGGGGGTACTATCTCTCCTCAGCCCAAGTAGTAACCCCTACCACACTACGGCTCGGAATCATATTGCCTGATGGTTCCACTCTCCAGAACCTCCCTGGGTCAATGTTCATTTGCCTGCCAGGCTCCATGCTGGTGGAATAGCCTCAACACTGAGATCTCCTCTGCTCCCAAGCTAGGCCCATTCAAATTAAGGCTCCAGCTCCACCTCTCTGTCTCCAGCACCTGTGACTGCCATACCCAGCCATCCTTCACAGCTATTACCTGCAGTCCTAGCTGCTTTTCCCCCTCTTGCATTTCTCTCCTCATTCCCTACCCCCCTCTCCCCTATCCCTCCTTCCCCCCGCCACCCTGCCCCACTACCTGCACTTCTCTTCTAGTTGACAACTGCCTCTGGCAAACGCTACCCCCTTTCAGCATCCCTCCCTCTGAGGCCCCTAGTACCTCTACCCGCACTATTCCTATATGTATTCTTTGTTTTATTTGCAGCTGTATGTTAAATCTGTTTTATCTTCCCTAATTTTCACTTGCTCTATTGAATATTGCATTTGCTTCACTGTGTACTACTGTATTGTCCAGTCTTTGACATGGAACCTTTGTAAAAGAGCCTCGGCTCAAAGGCACTTGTAATTCATGACTTTAATAAATAAATAAATAAAATCAATAAATACTGTCTGTTCTGTGCCTGCTCAACCCTTCCAAGGGTCTCATCTCTGATGATCTTGAACTCAAATTCTATCTCTTGCTACTCTATTTATTGTTGCCCCTCTCTGCACTCTCCCTAATTTCTCCTTTTGTCTGAAGGTTGTTCCACATACTTGGACATAGGCTAAAGTCCTCCATTCAAAAATTGGGGTGGCTTTTCCTCTCCTGGTAAATACTACTCTAGCTCCCTTCTACTTACTCTGGCTAAACTCTAGAAGTACATAGTTCTGTTCCAACTGTCTGCATTCCTTGACTCATCCTCTCTCCACTCCCCCTTCCAGTCTGTTGTTCTGAAGGCCTACTCTACCATTTCCTCCATCCTTGGTGTCACTGATGCCTTTCTTAAGGGGATGGACCTAGTCCACATCACTGCTGTCATAATCATTGGCCTAGCAAAGGTCTTTAATACTGGTGTAACCCCCCTACAAATGTGGGTTCCTAAAAAGCCTCCATGGAGCTTGCCTAAGTGTTCCCCTGCCTGCTGGCGTTCAGCATTTAAGCCATTAGAATGGCACTGTGAGTGCTGGTAGAGCCTCCACATACTGTCTGTTTAAGAGCTGTCTGCTTGCAGACACAGTTACTGCTTTTCTAGGGGGGCTGGTGTTTCCCTGCTCGAATCCTGCTTGAACTGAGGGGCAATCACTTCATTTTGTGATCACTGAAAGCGCAAAGGGAGCCCCTCTGAAAGATACTGTATACCTGTTTCCCTGTAAACATGTAAGGCATTAGTAATATTGGCATTTGCCTAACCTGCTTTTGTTGCAGCTGGGACTCTGTGTGCATTGCCCCTCTATTTTGGACCCCAACTGCTGTTCTGAGGGCCAATGGGATTAAGGGAGATGTAAAATGGAGACTGTTTGGACTAACCAGAATTCGGACTCTCCTGGGAGCCGATTTACAATGGGATGTATAGCTAGTAATTCTGGGAAGTGAAGTTCTGGACCTTGGCACCTATTTGCACCAATGGAGAGAGTTTCTGAGTGAATGACAACTGAGTCCACCATTTGACTGAGTGGCGCCCAAGAGAATGCTCTGCCCAGCTACTGAGAGATCAGATCCATTGTGACTGTGAGGGAGAGAAGGAGCTCTGTGCTTCTGTGTTGTATAGTTTCACGTTGGAAGCATGTGAGAGGCCTAAAGTCAGGCCATTGCCATTGCTAACTCGATTCAGACTGAATCTGAGAGTACTGAAAGGAAGGAAGGCTGAAAGCATGGAAACCAGGCTCACCCTGTAGAAGACTGGAGAAATTGCTGAATCAGCCGGTCTGTCAGGAATTGAAGTTGCTGTGTGAACTCCCTGGTATTTGCAGTAAGTGTGATTGGGACCGGAAAGCAGCTGCCTGGTATAGTAATTTCCTTTACATATAAATGTGTTGAATGCTAGTGAGGAATAGCTATTCCGGTTCTTGTGTCACCGTGCAGAGTAAGCTGAATGTCGAACTGAATGTATTCGGACTGAATCCATCTGTTGATCAAAGCAGTGTGGCCTGGGCTGTAGAATCTTGTCTCCCTGCTGTGTGTGTCTGGCAATCCAGAACCACCATGTGCACCAAGTTTTCAGCGTGAGGTAGTGTGAGTACAAATCAGGGCATCACACTGCGACCTGTTAACAATCACCAGTGTTTCATCTGATTTTCTTTCTTTCATTTCCTCAAGGACTGAGTCATCCAGCTCTGGATTACTATTGGGTATTGTGCATTTTTTTTTCCTACAGGGCCCTTCCATCTGCACCTGCTGGCCAACGCCGGGCAATGGACCTGGCTAGCCACCCCCAACCTGGGTACCCAGAGTGTGACTTTTAAGACCTTGTACAAGTGCACAGTACTGTGATTTATTTCTGCTAATCAGCTTGATCTCCCTTCCTGTGTTTCACTCCTTAAATAAACCAGATTTAATGTTATTGACTTTAAACTGTTTGAAGTGCCAGTACATATATAGCAGGCATTGCATTGTTTTGTGTAGGTTGACCAACCTTATTTCCACAGGGGGTCCTCCGAGACGAATTGCAGAATCGGTCTTGAGGGTAAGTGGTACCTTATGATTGCATCCAGTATACATGTTGGGTATTGGTATTGCAATTCTTGTGTATCGTGTGGACCATTAGAGGGAACAAAAGGGGGTCTCAGTGTCCCAGAGGGCTGTGACCAAACTCAACCAACCATTACCAACCCTGACATCTGAGTGGAGGCACCCGCCATAGAACCTAGGCCCCTCAACCTGTTGGTGGTCCAACAGGCAGGGGTAGTAGCCCTTGGGATAGCGCCACCCGGGGGTTTCACTGTGGCTCACCAATAACCTCCTGGAGAAGTGGAGTGCAGCAGAAGTTTTCACCCACATGGTTGCCTGGTTCTAATCCTATTTTACTGACTGATGCCAGTCAGTCCAGGTTGGTGACACCTTATCCTCTTCCCTCCCTATCATCCTATAACCTCCTGTGTACCCCAAGTCTCCATCATGTGAACCATACTTTTCTCTTTGTTGTTCAATGATCTCCCTACTGACTGTGTCTCCTCTAACAATCAGTCTAAAACAGTGACCGACTTTAGTACAGTAACTCTTAAAATGCTTATTCAAGCAGTCACAGTAACATAGTAGAAGAAGAAGAAGAAGAAGAAGAAGAATCAGCATTTATATAGCGCTTTTCATACATCCAAAGCACTTTACAAGCAATGCTAGACTGGTAGTGAAGTGACTGTACTAGTACAACTAGTAATACTAGTAACATAGTATTATGATGATGACAGAAGGGATTTAGGGTCAGAGTCTATCTTGTCTGTCCTTTCTGCTGCCCAACAGTGACAATACCCAATTTGAATATGGACATGCCTCCAGGCCTATCAGCCAGAATGTTGCTCCTGCTCTTGCTGTGTAACCCTTAATGTCATCTGAGCTCAGGAATGCAGCAAATCAAGTTTTGAAAATCAGAAAGGTGCAAGCTTCCAGAAGCCTCATGGGTAGGCTATTTCACATGTTAACCACCTTCTGTGTGAAGTCATTTATCTAATTTCCTCTCCCACCCACCCCACCCTTAATTTGAGTACATATCCTCTAGTCCTGCTTGTGTTCACCGAATCAAACATCTGTAAACTCCACCCTGCTCATCCCCTTCAGCCTTCAAGGTTCCATGATCATGACCCTCTCAGCCTTCTCTTCTCATGGCTGAATAATTTAACATATGTTAAATCTCTCCTCTGGCTCTTGCCCCATATTATAGTGATAATACCATAGTGATCTGGATTTACAAGGTAATAACCTGACCAAGGGTAATAAATACTGAGGCTGAATGCTGAGGTGTTTATTAACCCCTGATCCAGTTATTACTGCAGAAACCAAGACCACTACTGTTATTATCACTATTCTATTGGAAAAAAATTGAAACTTCAAATTCTTTTCATGCTACAGCACGTCCTATGAGAAAGCAGGAACTGTTTCTCACAAAAGTGCTGTAGTATTACTAGACATTTCTGATTAACAGCTGCATGCTGAAGTAACAGGGTAAACTGGTGGTCTCCAATTGGTTAAGAACACATGCAGGAGCCAATCAGAATGCAGAGTCACTGTCCCATTTTTGTTCTTAGCCAATCAGAATGCAGAGGCATTGCCCCATTATTCAGTCTACTGCCAGGTTATTGCAGAATAACCAGCTGGTAACTCTGCATTCTGATTGGCTGAGAGGGCTCTTTTCCAGTATAATGCTAGTTGGCTTGGTATCTCAGTGCTGGACCCTCTCAGTCTCTTCACTGTCCTTTTTGCAGTGCAGTGACAAGAACTAGATGTGGGGCTCCAGGTGTGATTGATGTTATCCAGAGCCTTGAACAGGAAAGAATTACATCCATTGATCTGCTCCTTACTCCCCCCCCAATGCCTCCCAATGTTGCATTTTCTCTTGACTGCAGCAGTGCATTGCCTGTCTGGCTGCAGCTTACTGCCCACAGTTACAGCTAGATACTGTTCTGTCAGCTCTCCAGTTCTGCTGTTTACTCTAGCACCACACAGGGTATACAGATGCTTCCCTTCTAGCATTACCACCTTGTTGGGAGACAAGTTGGAGCTTGCAAACTCCTTTAAATACCTTGGTCTTTGGCTTGTTACTAAGGTACTTAAATAAACATATCAGCAGTCTCTACAAGAAGCTCCATCCCAGACTAGGCTTCTATTTTAGAAATAGATTCTGTTTCTCTGCCAAGGCAAAAAAAAAAAGATTAGTGCAAGCTACATTCCTGCGACTACTCAGTTATTGTAACCTGATCTACAAAAGTGTATGTGCAATACACCTAGCCAAACTGGATGTTCTTACCACATAACACTTCAGTTTATAACTGATTTACCACCTAGAACCCACCATTGTACCACCTATACAGCAGTAGGATGGTCATCACTGACTATAAGGATGAAACACCCTGCCTCAGTATATCACAGCCCTTCTTAAAAGATCTACATGCCTATACAATCTAAGGAGAAATAGCACTGTCCACCTTGAGGTCCCTAGGCATTCATCTTGCTTTGGCAAAATGGCTTTCATCTGGCCAGTCCCCATTCTTTGGCACACGTTTCAAGAAACTTGTAAACTTAGCTTGTTGATTAGCCTCAGCTGTTTCAAGGTGCTCTTGTAAAGTCACTGTACAGAGAAGTGTCAATGTAGATAAAAAGTTCCTGTTTTGAAAAAGTCAGGTTGCCTCATGATGGCACTTGCACTGTTTGCTTAATACTTTCCTACCCTAATGTTGCCGTACATTATTGTCTACATGTTTGCATTAACTTTTATGTGATATTGTACTTTGTAAAATGGAAATAGTAATGGTCACTCTTATAACCCATGTATTTTGTTACATTTTTAATTTCACTGTACTATTTGCCTGGCCTAACCAGGACCTCCTAGTAAATGATCACTGCTCAATGGAGCTTTTTCCTGGTAAAACAAAATAAATACAAAACAAATACAAAATACTCTATGCTCAGTCTCAGTTCCTCTCCCCTGTGTAGTACCTTGCACCTTCCCCCTCTGACTGACAGGATAGATGCAATGTGCAGTCCATCATTAGGCTAACAAGTACTTAGGTGATATTTTTTTTCCCTCATGGGAGGGGCACTGTTAAACAGTAAATGTTGGAAACACAGAAACATAGACTTTGATGGCAGATAAGGACCGTTTAGCCCACCTAGTCTGCCCATTTCCCTACCTAAAAGATATGCTGCAGATCCTAGTTAACCAACAGCCTACTTCTTCCTGCCCCTACCAGAATTACCCTATGTTTGTCCCATGCATTCTTGAATTCCCTCACTGTTTTTGACCCCACTACTTCCTCAGGAAGGCTGTTTCATGTGTCCACCACCCTCTATATAAAACAATACTTTCTCCCACTACCCCTGAGCTGTCCACCCTATATCATCAAATTGTGCCCCCTTGTTCTTGTTGGAGCCCTTTGAATTGTCCTTTGAATGATTGTGAATGTTTGGCAGTTGGCAGTCCTAATGAATAACATCAATTTAGTTTGTAGAACACTTTTTGTTATAAAGAGTGCCTATGACTATTATAATTAAATAAAGGCTTTACAATCACATCACCTTACTCCTGTGCCTGACATCCTATAAATAATGTTATACATCAAAGTGTTCTTTCTTTCTCAATTTACAATGTAATTTATCTTTGCTTTATTTAACACTAGATGGCACAAGTGAATAGCAGAATTCACCCTGTTGGTAGAACAGGTCAATGCATAAATCACAGGAAAGATCATGTTTTCACAGGTTGTAATTGATGTAACAAAGAAGGACTTTCAGCATAACATCCTGGGCAGGAGCTGAAATAAGGTAAACATGACACATGTTGGCTTCATGTGAAAGGAGGACAATACTGAACTGAATTTGCATTATGAGGAAAGCAGGCCTCAAGACAGAAACCAGCTATTTATATGCCCTATAATCACTTGGATATATGGGTGGATGGTAGGCTTTGACTTCTCCCATTTTTACACTTTCTTTGTTCCTGTTAACTGACTATAATACTTGGCAGTTTTCTATGATAGCAATACTTTGCAATACAATATAACGTGTTATTATAGGTGGGCACAGCCCCCAACATTTGGTTTGGGATTCAGCATTGGAGCCACAGGACCCAACGTTCAGCTTCAGATCTGGACCCTCCGAATGAGAAAAACATGAGTTTCCCATTTGGTCCTGGTTAGAATGAACTGGTAAATTGGAGTGGAATTACAACAGCAGAGGGAGACAAGACAATTAACAACCCATCCCTTCCCCTTGCAGCACTGCCTCCTTTCCTTGCTGGGAAAATGACACCAATTTGCAAAGCCTTACATTATGTGCTTAAATAATTGCTGGGGGCTTTCTTTCAAAGGAAAGGTACTTTTAAATCATTACCTTGAATGGCATCAGTGTTTGAGCCTTGTAACAGAATATGTATTATTTTTCTTATTGTTTGGTAACTGGTAGGTTACTAGGCACAAAGGCCTGTTTTCAGAGATGACCAAGGAGCACTGGAGTGGTTAAGTGACTTGCCTAGTCACACAGTATGGAAGTGGAGATTTGAGGGTCAGTCCAGGTCTGCTGGATGTACTAAGTTCATTCACAGCCTATTACTCTAGCTCTAGGCTATACTACCTAATAACAATGTACCAATAGTCTTTTGTATTATTTGGTATTTCCATTTTTATTGCTCTTGTTTTACCTTTTCCCTAGCCTGACATTAGGCAACTCTTGACTGCACCCTTTCCTCCATCCAGGGGGCAGGTTAGTGACTTCCTTCTCTGTTGGCACTAATGCAGTTATTTGGTCAGTCGGCAAGTGGTGTTTGAATGTGGAGCACCCCACTCCCACACCCACAGGAGCTGAGTGCCTCACCTTCATGACACATATATACCAATATTCACTACAGTTCATCATAGGATGTTTAAGCAATAATACATGGCTGGGTTTGGCATATCATGGGATATCATCATGCTTCGGGTACATTGTAAGGTAGAAAGTCGCAGGCTGAGTGTCTCACGTTCATGGCACACAGGGGTACAGTGGTGACTCCCTTGACCTGAAACTGCTGGCACAAGTCTTCAATGAAATCTTAGAACCACTTACAAAGATCTTCAATCTCTCGCTTAGATTGGGCCATTTCCCCTCTCTCTGGAAAAAAGCCACTGTCACACTGGCTCACAAAAGCGGAGATAGGATGCTCCACACCAATTACAGACCTATCTCACTCCTCCTCCCCCCACTATCTAAAGCGCTGGAGTGAATAGTGTTGGACCAGCTAGTTGAATTCCTGGATAAGTACAATGTACAGTGCCAAGAGCAGCATAGCTTCAGAAAAGGGCACAGCACCACCACTGCACTACTGGAATTTATAACCTTCATCCATGCCATGCTTGACAAAGGGAATTGTGGAGGGGCAGTATTTATAGACCTTACCAAGGCATTTGACACAGTTAACCACCCCCTACTGCTCAAGCAACTGTCCTCCATTGGATCTCCAGCGATACCCTTCCATGGTTCACCAGCTACCTTGATAATCAGATCCAATGTGTAAGGATTGCAGGGATCTCTTCGGATGAGAAACTGGTCCGCTCTGGAGTCCCTCAGGGGTCTATTCTGGGCCCTCTACTCTTCTCCCTCTTCATAAACAATTTTCCCAGTGCCTGCCACCAAAAAATATTACTATACGCAGATGATGCAGTCCTGTTTTCCAGCCACATTACAGTGCTTGAATCCCAGCAGCAGCTCGACTTCAAGCGCATCAAAGACTGGTTCAGTTCTCATAAACTTGTCCTGAATCATAGCAAGACTAAAGCCATGTCCTTCTGTAACCGACGGAGCAGACAAAACTCTCTGTCCCTCACCATCAAGAACCACACTGGGAACCCACTCGAACATGTCAAGGAGTTCAAGTACCTTGGTATTAACCTGGATAGTACCCTCTCCTACACTCGGCATATTGACACTGTTGCCAAGACTGCCAATATATGGATTGGACTACTACACAAACACAAGCACTGTATGCCTGAGGATGCCCTTAAACTAGCTATCTACAGCTCTGTCACCTCTATCATTGACTACGGCCTTGCCATCTATGGCTCTGCCTCAACAGGTGCCCTCTGCAGGATCTCAGTTTCTCTCAACAAAGCCTGTAGACTACTAATGGGTGCGGCCTGACAAACTCACACCTGTGACTTCTATGCACAGGCCAGCTGGCTACCCCTGCTCAGCAGAATACAATACCAGACCTGCTTACTTACTTACCAAAAAGATTATCCTCGGTCTCATGCCACCTGGTGTTAGCTCACTCCTTACTACCTACAGTGGCACTCAACAAACACGTGGTGCCCAATCTCTAACCTTTCAGGT
The DNA here is from genome assembly GCA_016271365.2 of Neoceratodus forsteri. NCBI lineage: Eukaryota > Metazoa > Chordata > Ceratodontiformes > Ceratodontidae > Neoceratodus > Neoceratodus forsteri. The sequence goes on along the minus strand of CM028130.1, from coordinate 1,562,362,716 downwards.
TCCTAGATGTCGTACCTGCATGGGTCAGCAGTCCTTTATCTATAGAGCCACTCAATGGTTCAATTCCTTCAATAAAGAAGCACTTTCCTCTACTACACTTGGACCCTTCAAAAGGAATCTCAAACATTACCTCACCTCTACCACTCAATGTGACTGCTTCTCTGAACAGAGATCTCTAAACACCTCCCAGCTCACTCATGTCTCACAGACCCCTTTCCCAGTCTCATTCCTCTGGCACTGGGCCTTCCTTGTGACTCCTTTCCTGCTTTGCATCTCCACTGGTACAACACATTTTCCACCACCATCAGACAGTGGCCCATTAGCCTGCCAACTTCTCTCCCGGTTGCATCTGCAATACTAACTGCCTATGGTGCCTCTATCTCTTATTGTTACCACAGCCAGCTGCCTACTCAAGCTGCTCATTATATGAATATTATCTCAAAGTATGTTATAACTGAGTATCTTTATTTTTTCTTTTAGTTGTTTTGGTTGTTTATTGTGCATTCTTTTACTACCTCTGTATGTATGTTGACCCTCATCCTTTTACGTGGAACCTTTGTAAGCGAGCAGTTTCTGCTCAAAGGTATTTGTAATCCAAGAATTTAATAAATAAATAAACTACCAATATTCACTACAGTTCATGATAGGATGTTTAAACAATAATACATGGCTGGGTTTGGCATATCATGGGATATCATCACACTTCGGGTGCATTGTAAGTGGCAAAGCCACAGGTTGAGTGTCTCACGCAACAGACAAGTGACAGTATCCCATGATATACAGTACCCTGGAGTATATTATTGCTATTATGAACTGGATCCATGTGTGTATTACTAATTATTAAAAAAATTATTTTAATGCTTTAAGACTTTTTTAATTAGTAGTGATATATTAAAAGAATATAGTCCTTTTAGGAATGGGGCAGTTTAGGAGGGTGACTGCATTTGTACTGGCAAGACTTTTCTTTGTTTAACAAAAAAAATGTACTGGCCTGTTGGAGAGACAAGATGGTCCCCAGTGGAAAGAGGAGATTTCAAAAATAGTGACAGGCATTTATTTATCTATTTAAAGTTGTTAACCAGGAGAGGCACACTGAGCTGAGGCTCACTTCCAGGTGTGACCCAGAGGAAAGGGAGTTGGAAGGATTATAATAACAATACATGGATGAAAGAGGTATGCAGAGTACATTAAATACTTGATGCAGAAAGCATTAAATTCTTGAAACAGGCATGCAGAGTGCTATGTCTGGACTGGGTTGCCACCCCTTGAGTTCCTTCAAGGTGGGAAGCAGTTGTGCCCATCTCATCCCCCGGATGCCATGCCAGACTAACCTACACTGTTTCACATCCTGGTACAGCTGCTTTCCCCCAGCCATCTTTTCTGCTCTCTTTTCAGCCCAATAAATATAGGAATGGCCGCAGATCCAGACTTCTGTGATCCTCCCTCTTCCTACGGGATTCAAGCAAAATTAATTATCTTATACATGCTCTTAGTTTCATCACCGTGAGTATCCCCCCCCTCCCCCGTCACCATTTTGCACCCCAGATCTGTAAATGAAAACAAGAGCAACACGCTTTGTACTTCAGTGCTCGAATGTCTCTTATAACTAGCAGACTGCCAGCCTCCTTTTCCAAAATATCATTCACAGTTTTTCCGCCACTGTCCACTGTGAGGCAGCCCAATCTGCAAGAAATGGGATGAATAATTAGCTGGGTCCTCCCCATGAATTGCATGCCCTTTTGAGTAATGCTGTGACTTGATAGCTGGTGACCCTTCTCCCATCACCATGCACAAATAATCTCCCTGTCCTGGACCCATGCTCTGTGGTGAAAGCCCACAGAGCCTGCACTGGGCATACTGCACCTCTACCTGCCCCTTCAGTGTCACTATGCAACCCTGTCCCTTTGATCCATTTTAACCTCTTAATCTTGATCTGTATCTCTTTCAACCCCCAGCTTGTATCTTCCCGTTCTAATCCCTCTTCCTTGTCTTCTTTCCCATGGCCTACCACCTCATTCACTTTCATGGCCCCTGCAAACATTACAACATAAATTGTGTGAAATAGCTGGGCCTCGGCCTTTGATCTGCATATTTCCTGGAGCACACACTTTAGTTTTGCTAGCCACTGCTCCTCTGTTGGCCTCCTATTGTCTACTGACCCTTGTTTCAATCTACCCCATCTCTGCATCATTCTTCTGATGAACAATGATTTTGTGTGTCTTTCCACCCTTTTAGACTGCAGATAACATTAATTCCTGCCAAGTAGACTCCCATTGTGGTGTGGACTGTTCCTTTTTGCCACTGCTCCACGATGAACATTCCCAACTGTTCCTCTGTGAGTGGCCTACTTACCTATATCATGTGTGCTGCCCTGAATGTTTGAAACACTCACCAGGCCCCATCATAGGCCCTCAGAGTCCATGGTGCCCATGAGCTGTGAAACAACAGTTCTGCTCCTTCTTGCCAATGTCCCAGATGTTCATTGGTATGGGCATTTTTTGCTCCTCTGCTGCTGGTACCAGCCTCCAAAAATGGTCCAGCTGTAGACGGGAAAGGCTGTCAGCCATGGTATTGTGCACCCCTTCTATGTGTTTTGCCCTGAATGACATGTTCAGCTGCAAAGCCCTTAACACTAAACATCGCAATACTTGCATGACCATTTCTGACCTAGCTCCCATGTTGTTTAGGACCTCCACCACTGCTCTATTGTCACACCAAAATGTCACTTTCTGATCCCATAATTCCTCCCCCCAGACCAGGGTACATGCCCATATGGGCATGGTCCCCAACTATGTTATATCTCTTACTTTGCCATCCCTCACCCAGCTAGCAGGCCATGGTTCTGCAAACCACCTGCCCCTCAGGTAACCCCCGCCTAGCCTCCCAGCAGCATCTGTGTAAAGGTCGAGGTCTGTGTTGTACACCTACTCCTCTTGCCAGAAAGAGCAGCCATTATACTCCCTAAGGAATTGCTCCCATATTTTAAAATCCTCCCTGACACCTTTTGTCAGGTCTACCCAGTGATGTGGTCTGGTGACCCCCGCTGTAGCCCTAGCTAACCTCTTTGTGAATGCCCTCCCTGGTCCAATGGCCCTGTAGGTGAAGTTCAGGTGCCCCAGTACTTGTTGCACTTGTTTTAGTTGTACCCTTCTACTGCTGGTATGTACTTGGATCAATTATTTCAGTTTTTTTCACTTCTGTGTCTGGCAGCCTGAATATTTGGGGCATCTATCTCAGTCCCCAGGAACTCCATCACCCTGCTGGGCCCTTCTGTTTTTTTCTGGTGCCAGTGGAATTCCTAGTTCCCTGTACAATTCCTGAAACTTGACCAGCATAGGCTGTGCCTCTCTTCTTCCCCTCCCAATGAAAAGAAAATCATCCAGATAATGAATGACCATTCTATAACCAGTTTTCTCCTGAAATATCCACTGCAAGCAAGTGCTGAATGCCTCGAATGTTGCACATGCTATGGAACATCCCATCAGCATGGCTTTGTCAAAATAATACTGCCCCCCAATTTTAAAACCCAATAGATCCCAGTCTTCTCTCCTAACCGGCAGCAGTCTGAAAGAGGATTCAGTATCAGTTTTTGCCATCCATGTGTCATCAGTAGCCCGGATTTTCCAGACTGCATCCTCTAGTGTCGCATATGTCACCTTAGTATGCTCCTCCCTGATGAAATCATTCACTGAATCCCCTTCTGGATAGGACAGGTGGTGAATCACCCTGTACTCCCCCTCTTGTTTCTTGGGTACCAAACCCAATGGCAAACTAGTATACCTTGCTGTTTCTGCACATTCCCGCATGCAAGAATGTGCCACTGTAACTAGACTGGTTTTCTTTTCTTGCTGTACAAATGATTGTAAATACATGTGGTTGCTTTTTTGCTACAACTTGTAACTGTGTGATTTAACATTGAGTCTGTAATGTAATGTATTTGTCCTCAATGTGACGAGGTACCTTTGGAAATGAGCCTCTGGCTCAAAGGTTGTAAACTGATGTACAAATAAAATAAAAAAATAAAAATAAATTTGCATGTTCCACAATGGGGGCATGTCAAATGGGCCCTCTACTCTCCCCACTGCCTTTTCTTTCTCTATCTTCTGTCTTAACATTTCTTCCCTTCCTTTGACAGACCCCAGGTCACTCGCCTCTCTCGCTTGTCTGGGCCCCCCACACTGCAGTGAAAACCCTGTGCTAAAACCTTTTATAATCATATCCCCCACTCTTTTGTTTGGATATCTGTCCAAACAGTCTGTCCATGCCTCTAAGTTGATGAGGGTTCTGGCTACCCTAAACTGCTGTCTGTCATTCCTCCCATTACTTCTCCCTGGCCCTTCCTCTTGCATTGTGTATGGTTTTTCTGGTCAGTGATTCTGACCTCTACTCGTGTTCCCCTACCCTCCCTCCCATTCCATGTCTGCCCTTTAAGCCCTGCCCTCTTGAAAACCTGTTGACCTGACATTTGACCCCGTGCCCCTGTGCCCCTTGGGCCCATGTCATTCTTCATCTGCTTGCCGGGTGCCTCCCTGCATTTTGAACAAGCGTGTTGAAAATGACATTTAGGCCACGAGCAAAAAGCCCTGTAGTAAGCCTAGCAGCATCTCTGGGGCATAGCTCCCTTTCTCCCCAATTCCCCTTTGGGTGTGGACTGATCTATTACATAATCTGTCCATAAGTCTAACTGCTTGTGTCCCATGTTACATCCCCAGATGTTGCCATTCTCTGTCGAAAAAATTTGTCATAGTATAACCACCCCACACCCCATTTGCTTTTGCCCTCCTTATTATCAAGGAATAAGTGATGAGCGGATGTCCAGCTCTGGCCTCTTTAAAGGACAATGGCTGAGAAAGTGGCGAAACCTATGAACCACCCGTCCCAAGTATTCCCTTTTGTGAACTTGTCCTCTTCCTTCTTCCCTAAAAGCACTATCGCTACTGCCATTTCACTCTTATCTATGTTCTCAGCTTCCTCATACTTTGCTGCCGCTTCCCAGCTCACCAAGGCAAATATATCCATATACTCCCCTTTCCATATTTTTCCTTTTGTGGCCAGTGGAACATGCTCACCTATCCTCATCCCGGGTGCACCTATCTCCCTTGTACCTTTTCCTTCCTTCCTTCTCTGTACCCCCTTCATTTCTTTCCGGCACCTCTTTCTCCGTCCTAATCTCTGCCAGAGCTGATGCCATCTGCCCTAAACCTCCTGTTCCCAGCGCCGATGCAATTTGACCTACATATTCTTATACTGTTCCCCACTGTGCTGGGTGTGTTATCTGTAACCTTGTCCAGGCCGTGCTGTCTGGCATCTTCCAAGTGTCCCCTTTTTTCTCCCTGTGGTTGAGGAGGAGGGTGAACTACTAGGGTTTGTGGAGGGAACACTATGTTCTGGGGATCTGGTCTGGGTTCACCAAGGGAGATCCCACCTTGATCAGGGGGAGGTACTGGCATTACTGGGTCTATAGGCTGCAGAGGTACTGGATCAGCCACCTTGGCGGGTCCCACTGCCAGCGGTGGTACCCTAGTGGGACTGCGTGGCCCTTCGGCTGGTAGTTTCCCTCTGCCCCCTTTTCCCGGGCCCACTTTTCTTTTCTCCCCAGGTCTCCCTGGTTCCTCCCCTTCCACCAGTTCCCACATTCTGTTGGCTTTTTCTGCCAATTTGATTATAGCCCAGTAAGCGTCTTCCTTTGACGGCCTGCTTTTCTTTGGTCCCATGTCCTTTGCTCCTTCTCACTGTGAAGACAACTACAGGAAGAGAACAAGATTTTTTTTATATATATATATATATATTTTTTTTACAATGCCTTCCCTCTGTCCCTTCTGCCATGTGGCAGCACACGATCAGGCCCCCAGTAACAGGCCTCCATCCTGCTCCTTTTACCCCTTGGTGTCCAGGTGCCTCTCCTTTGCCTTCCTTAACACAACCCCCCCCAATCTGGTATCCTTGAACAAACAAACTTTTTTTTTAATAGGGCTTCACCTTCAAACAGGCAAAATGGCCAAGTTGCCTGCTCCCTGCCATGCCTTTGGCGTGTGGCGCCACACCACTTGGGCCACTTGTCGCCCCCCCGAGCCTCTCCACTGGCCCATTCAAACATTCCCATTACCCCTTTTTTTTAAACCGCCGCTCTCAGTATTGCCCCCCTTTTTTATTATGCCCTGCTCCATTCCTCTCCCTATCTTTATACCCCCACTCCATCCCCTGCTTCTCCAGCACCGTCCAATGGGGCGGAGAAATTTGCTGCTGGCCCCCCACTGAGTTACCTCCCTCGTGGGTGATGCCAGGGCTTGAAGAAAAATTTTGAGGGGGTTTGCTCTCCCCCCGCGAAAACAAACAAAACGGGAGGCAGCCATGAGGTTCTCTGGGGTGGGAGAGTGTCCACTTCTCCACCCACAGCCCAGCTGGCATGTGTGCATATTCATGCTCCCATTGTCCCTCGCAAGCCAGGCTCCCCCTGTAAGATGTGCCTGCCTCACTCACCTTTAGCCCTCTCCTACCCCCACTGCTCCTTTCCTTTGAATCCCCCTGCCCTCGCGACCATTGCGCGGCATGTGACGTCACACCGTGTGGTCGCCTTAATGTGCTTCTGCTGCCTCTGATTCAGGGCCTCTTCCTGCTGGCCACCCACCGTGCTGCTTCCCTCGTAGGTGATGCCAGGGCTAACAGAACAGGAACTCCTCCAAAAAGGCTCAGTGCTCTTAAGCCTCTACTGAGGTAAAACCAGGTCCAAATGCAGTTAATAGCAGAAACAGGGAAGGGGGTTTGATCGCGACTGCCACGCGTCGTGTGACATCATGCCACATGGTCGCCGGAATGTGCTCCTGCTCCCTCTGATTCAGGACCTCTTCCAGGCCTACTGCACCTCACGAGCATTGCAAACCCCTTGCCCATACACCCAGGCTTCACTATTTGGCCTCCACTGCTACTGCTTTTGTCCTCTAGTGCGGTTACAAATAATTGGATTTCAAAACTACCACTTCATTGCCTCAGCACCCTGCCACATCACAACCTCTCAGGAGAACCACCCTACCCACGCCTATTGCCACACCTTACATGTGGCTAAGCCCCCACGGCATGGTCTACTGAAAACTTTAAACTGGCCCCAGAACCAATTGCTTTTCCAGCTGCACAGCGCCTCGCGATTCTATCATGATTATCCATCTCCATAAACCTTGCCAAGATACTTATAACCCCAGCATGCCTGCCTTAAACCAAACACTATTGCTTTTACAGCTGCACAGTGCCTCATGATTCTATCACTACTATCCATCTCCATAAACCTTGCCAAGATACTTATAACCCCAACATGCCTGCCTTGAACCAAACACTGCTATCATTACCCCCAAACCAAACCAGATGAATTGGACATTTTAAAACAGCTATAAACCTCCCTATCACCTCTATATAACCTGAAACATTAGCTGAAACCCTTCATCCAGGCCAGCAATGTTAAAGACCTCTTCTCTATTATATATATATATATATATATATATATATATATATATATATATATATATATATTTTTTTACATTTCATTCCTTGGAAGCTATCTCACCTGCTGTACCAGGTACACAAACCTCTCCAACTTGTTCCACCAATCTGATGTGCTGCAGTTCCAAATAGATCAAAACTCCAGCAAAAAGTGGCTGAAGCCCCTCTGTACTGTCCATTATGTACCTCCACTTGCCCATCCCCTTCCTGTTGCCTGCCCATCATTCTAACCTTTAGCCCTTCCCCTTCCTTCCCCTTCACCTCCCCTCCTGAGCACAACCATCCTACTGAAAAAGGGAAGGGGTGCACCAGGACAACCTGGTCTGCCACTTAAAGGGCAAACTCCATTGTCAATTACCAGTATTAGCAAGTCCATGTTACAGAATTTCATTGGGGGCAAGGACATTAATGATCAAGGTAAAGCTAGTACAGAGTACATGACATTAGCTTTTAGAAGAAGACAGTGATAACAATATATGCAATATTATCAGTTTGTTATGGAAACTCGTATTGCACCTCTAAAGAACAAGAATGGAGGATCCATATCAACTCAAAACTATCTACAAAGACAGGGTGGCAAACTCTTAGAATAGTCTGCTACAATAGATGGTATGGGCAAGCACACTGGAGGGGTTTAAACATGCCAGGGACAAGCACAGGGGAATCTTTGGCAGGAAGGGAGTGATGAAAAGTCATTTACCACTTAGGGTTGAGTGGATGCATGCATGAATAGGCCTATGGGCAGACTGGATGGGCCTAGTGTTCTTATCTGATGAAAAGTTCTATTTCTATGTTTCTACCTCTGAGGAGCAGGCCAATTAATTACCTAAAACTCAATTTTGTTTTCAGTTCAGTGTTTTTATGGTTATCCATGAGGCAAGCTTCATTTGCAATGGTGCCTCCTAGACAGTGCAAATATTTCAGATTCCATTAGTACAATACAGTAAGCAAAAACATTAATACAATACAATGGAAAAGAAAATATCACCCACACTTATAATTGAAGGTCCCATGTCAACTGAGCTAAATGCAATCCTATGCGATGAAACACATCATGATCAAAACACTGCAAGAAAAAAATCACATCAGAAAAACAGCTACAGCAATAAAAGCGCACAATTTCTTCAAGTGCAGATTCACTATTCTAATACCACACTGCCATGGATCACTATTCCAGTGCAATTCAAGGGAAGTATATATTTACAATTCCAACACCATGCTGCATGCATCACCACTCCAGTGCAATTCAAGGGAAGTGTAGATTTACAATTTCAACACAATGTCACCATGGATCACCACTCAAGGGCAATTTGTGGGAAGAGCAGGTTTGCTAATACAACACCAAGTCACCGTGGATCACAACTCCACTGCAATTGAGGGAAGTGCATATTTAATATTCCAAAACCATGTCACCATGGATCATCACTACATTACAATTCTAGGAAATCTAGATTTACAATTTCACTACCACATCTCCATAGATCACCACTCCAGTGCAATTGCAGGGATGTGCAGATTTACTATTCCAACACCACGTCACCAGGGATCTCCACTTCAGTGCAGTTCAAGGGAAGTGCAGATCTACTATTCTAACATCATCTCATCATGAATCACCACTAAAGTGCAATTTGAGGAAAGGGCAGATTACTATTCCACCACACTGCCATGGATCACCACTCCAGTGCAATTTGAGGAAAGTGCAGATTTACAATGTCAACACAATGACACCATGGATCACCAATTCACTGCAATTGAGGGAAATGCATATTTACTACTCCAACAACATGTCACCATGAATCACCAGTCTAGTGCAATTTGAGGGAAGTGTAGCTATATACCTGACACCATGTACCATGATGGAGAATTTGCTTATTTGGGGGTGAGGGGTGTCTCTATAATTGATCTTTGTTGGATAACTTTAACCCTAGTGAAATATTTTGTGGATTTTTCCTTAGGTTACTGCTCAGAGAGCGAGCACAACCCACTAGAGATCAAAATTAAAATGAATCAAGGGGAAAAAGATAGAAACAATCAAAATCAAAATATCCATAGAGTTAAGAAAGGGATAAAATGGGATTTGATGGAAAACTACAAATCAATATCACTATCAAAAGATAATGGAATAAGGAACGATATTATAGTTAATTTACAGTATGGGCCCTGTGATAAATTTTTAAACTTATATATATAATGACTATGGCAAAGATCTCTAAGATTATAATTAAAGCCACAACATTTAAGGAAAAAAAGAGGCAGTAAATGGTATGATGGGGAGTGCAAGGCTCAAAAAAAGAAGGTAAATCAATATGCAAGATATACTTTTAAAAACCCGACCAAAATTAATAAATATAACTTAAATAGATTAAGAAGAGAATATAAAAAACTTTTCGAAAAAAAGAAACAGTTTTTTAGAAAAAGATTATGGGAATAATTCGAGAAGGCTGCATGGGCAAAAGACAATAGAAAATATTGGCAAATGTTAACCTATGGTTGGGATAATATACCCTACACAATAGAAAATCACATAGACCCTACTTTGTGGTATAGTCATTATAAAAATCTTTTTATAATACGGATGTTCGGAATGAGACAATATATAAGGGAAATTGGAGACCACTGGAAGATAAAATATCTGAAGAAGAAATTATTTTAGCTATTGATACAGCTAAAAGATATAAAGCTCCAGGACCGGATGGAATTCCCGTTGACATCATAAAAGATGACCCAGAACTTTGGATTCCAATCCTCAAAAGATTGTTCAATCTTATAATTGAAACAGGAAGGATTCCATTAACATGGAAAGAAAATATTATTATTCCAATTTATAAAAAGGGTGATAAATCTAATCCAAGTAATTATGGACCCATAAGTCTTTTAGATACAACGCAAAAGTTATTTACTAAGATAATTCATGCCAGAATATTGACATGGTTGGCTACAAAAGAAATTCTGAATTAAGGACAAGCAGGTTTTTAACCAGATCATTCTACATTAGATCAATGTTTTGTATTATATGAACATACGAAATTTGCCAGCAGATAAAAGCCAAGAGGTCTATCAAGTCTGCTCGAATGTGCAGCTAGCACCCCTTATTCTGCAACTGCCCCTCCCTTCCACCCTTCCCCTTCATTAACCCTCTCCCTTGCCCTGTCCCATCCCCCTTTGAAGCAGTCCACTACTACTGGATACCACTTCTGCAGGTAAAGCATTCCACTCAGTCACCACCCTTTCTGTAAAAAAAGTGTCTCCTCATCTCCTTCCTGAACCTTCCTCCCTCCAGTCTCATATCATGGCCCCTGGTGGCCCTCCCCTCCCTTACTTTGAACAGCCCCTCTGTACCCGTCTTGTTTATTCCTTTCATGCATTTAAAGGTTTCAATCATGTCACCCCTGTCCCTCCTTTCCTCCAGTGAGTTCATGTTCAACTCCTTCAACCTCCTCTCGTATGATAAGTCCCCAGCCCTTGATCATCTTTGTCACCCTGTGCTGCGCCCCTCCAGTAATTTAATGTCCCTTTTCAGATACAGGTGCCAGTACTGCACCGTAGTACTCCAGGTGTGGTCTAACTAATGACCTATACAGTGGCAGAATCACCTCCTCCCTCCTCGAGGATATACCCCTTGCAATACAACCCAGCATTTTGTTGGCCTTTGCAGCTGCCTTCCTACATTGTGCCAAATTGTTCATTGACCCTGTAATGAGCACACCCAGATCCTTCTCCTCCTCTGTCTGGGCTAGCTGCACTCCCTCCAGCTGGTAACTCCTCCTTGGGTTCTTCATCCCAAAATGCAGCACCTTGCACTTTTTGGCATTAAACCCCAGTTGCCAGGTGTCTGACCAGGTTTCAAGTTTTGCCAGATCATCCTGCAACCCGTGCCATCCCCCAGGTCTTCCACCACCACGCCTACCTTGGTATCATCAGCAAACAGACTGATCTTGCTCTTGATGTCCCATGATATATCTGCAATGAATATCCCGAACAACACTGGTCCCAACACCGAGCCCTGTGGAACACCGCTCGTCACTGCCCTTGGGTGTGAGAGCTCCCCACCCACCACCACCCTCTGTTGCCTTCCCTGAAGCCAGTTTCCTACCCATCTCACCAGCTTTACACCAGCCCCTGTGCCTACAAACTTCCTTCCAAGCCTTCCATGCGGCACAGAGTTGAATGTCTTACTGAAGTCCAGATACAGGACATCCACTGCATGGCCCCTGTCCAGTTGCCTAGTTACCCAGTCATAGAACTCCACCAGGTTGGTTTGGTAGGATCTGCCATATATGAAGCCATGCTGTCTGCTGTCCTGTAGTCCTTTGGCCTCTAGGAGGGCCACCTATTATCACATTTGGTTCATAAATATATTTATATTAAGATACAAAAATTCTACTGTGTGTTTATTGACCTCAAGTCAGCATTTGATAGAGTTAATAGGGATAAATTATGGGAAACTTTGAGGAAATATAAGTTAGGTGAGTCAATTATTTGTTTGCTTAAACTGCTATACAATAATAATCATACCATTGTAAGATATAATAAGGTAGGTGATACTACCCTTAAATTCCTATATAATATTGGCCTGAGACAAGTTGTGTTTTGTCACCTGTACTCTTTAACTTATTTTTAAATGAAGTATTGGAAGTTTTGATGACCTAGGCTGCATATGCCCAAGTTGGCTCCAGTCGAGCCCTACCTGGCATATGCTGATGATGTCGCTTTAATGGCAGCTAGCTTTCTGGGTATCAAAAGAAGTTTGATGAAATTTTATGAAACATCTGTTGAAGCTGACTTAACAATTAACTATGACAAAACAAAATTTATGATATTTAATAGAAATCATTTGAGATTGAATAACATACCAGATTCATATTGTATAAATAATAAGATTGAATGTGTAGAAAAATTCTGCTACCTGGGTTTAGTATTTAAATATAATCTGGGGTGGCAAGAACATATATCCACCTTGACTCAGAAAATTAAACGATTAACCCCGACAATCGAGTCTTTTTCTTATAAATATGGAGGCCAGTCTATTAAAGGCTCGCTAAAGGTGCTTAATAGAAACAAAGAAACATAGACTTTGATGGCAGATAAGGACCACTTGGCCCACCCAGTCTGCCCATTTCCCTACCTATTGGATAAGCTGCAAATTCTAGTTAACCAACAGCCTAATTCCTGCAACCCCCCACTATAATTGCCTTATGTCTGTCCCATGCATGTTTGAATTCCCCACTGTTTTAGACCCCCACAACCTCTCCAGGAAGGCAGTTCCATGCGTCCACCACTCTCTCCGTGAAGAAGAATTTCCTCACATTACCCCTGAGCCGTCCCCCCTCTAACTTTAAATTGTGCCCCCTTGTTCTTACACATCTCTTTTTCTGAAAGATGCTACCCTCCTGGACTTTGTTGATTCCCTTGAGGTACTTAAAAGTTTCTATCATGTCCCCCGTCCCTCCATTCATCTAAGGTATTAAGATTAAGCTCTCTCAGTCTCTCTTCATATGGTTTCTGATGTAGACCCTGCACCATTTGTTAGCCTCTTCTGACTGCTTCCATCCTGCTCTATGTCCTTTAGACAGGATGGAAGCAGTCCAGAGGAGGGCAACTAAAATGGTGCAGGGTCTACATCAGAAACCATTTGAAGAGAGACTGAGAGAGCTTAATATGTATACCCTTGATGAAAGGAGGGACAAATATAAAGTCACAAATTCTTTATGGGTCTGAAATATGGGGACAATATGACAGTGATAGGCTTGAATCTGGCATGAATAAATGTTATAAAAATGTATTAGGATTACCAAATAGTGCAGCATCTGTACTAGTTAGACTTGAAATTGGACAGTTTCCAATAAGAAAAGAAATTGAACGAAGATTATGTACATACTGGTTAAAAGTATACAATATGCCAAGTAAAAATTACCCAGGGCATGCATGGAGAAGGTACTATACTAAAACCAATTAGGATATAAGTGCCCAGGCTTATATGCACTACAGGAACTCCTCATATCATATGGGCTCCTTCAGAGCATAGCTGATAGCTTGGTAAAGCCAGATACAGAAATTAAGCAAGAAGCTAAAACCAGAATTATGGATATTTATGCTCAGAGAGAAATGGCCTTAAGCAAGAATGATAAAGTAAGTGCTTGGCTCTCAACTAATAATATGAGAGTATATGGGATAAAGAAATATTTATATATATTACAAAACCCTGTTTTAAGAAAGATATTTACCAAACTCAGATTCGGATACAGTTTATAGATAGCCAGACTTTAAGAAGATTATATGGAAAATCAAATTCGGATTTGTGTGCTTGTCACAAAAGTAAAGATGGTTTAGCTCACCTGCTTTTATTTTGCCCATTATATAATAGGGAAAGGTCACAAATGTTAGGGGATATTCTTGCCATCCTGGAAATGGATTCACTTTACCAAATTAATTATTTATTGAACTCAAAAGAAAATATTATTTTGGAGAAAGTAGCAAGGTTTGCTAGACTGTTGGAAAACAGAAAAAGACATATTCAAAAGAATGAAAAACTAGATCTAAGTGCAATATAAGATGAAGTGTGTTTTTGTATGATATTTACTTGTATTGTTATTGATAATATTTGAATAATTGTGTGTCTTTTTTTCTTTTTATTAATTAATGTTTTTTAATTGTGATGACAACTGTGTTTGTCAACAATAAACTTAACTTGATAGGCTGATGTGTAACTTATGTCTCACCTTTGGGCACAATAGTACAGATTGTTGTGGGCAACAAGTTCCTTGAACTGGTGGCCTTGATGGAAGAAGGATGCTTGGATATCGTAGCAGTCACAGAAACATGGCACACAGAGAACCATGACTGGGATGTTAACATACTAGGGTACGCAACCTACAGGAGAGACAGGGAGGTGAGAAGAGGGGTGGAGTAGCTCTCTATGTAAGGGAAGACATAAAAGCAACTGAACAAAAGAGTAAACAGGGAGGAGAGGAGGCACTGTGGGTCACCTTAGAGATGGAAATGGCACCACGGTCCTCACAGGGGTTGTATACAGACCCCCATGTCAGGGGAAGGGAATGGACAAGGATATGAAAGAAGACATACTTAGGATGGCAGAGAAAGGAGAGATACTGTTGATGGGGGACCTTAATATGCCATATGTTAACTGGAGCACCTTTGCTGCAGCCACATCCAAAAGCAGGGCCATTCTCGATGCCCTCCAGGTGGCATGCCTCAGACAGCTAGTTTTGGAACCTACTCATGAGGGAGCGGTCATAGACCTCATACTCTCAAATGGGGACAGTGAGAGGATCTCAGATCTAGAAGTGGGTAACCATTTGGGAACAAGTGACCACCAAACAGTGTGGTTCACGATAAACTCAGCTACAGAGTCAAGCCATACAAAAGTGAGGGTTCTGGACTTCAGGAGGGCTAACTTTAGCAAGATGGGAGAGTGCCTTAGAAAAGCACTAGCAAACACGCTAGAAGGAGGGGTGGAGCAACAATGGGGAAATATCAAAACTGCCATCACAGAGGCAACAAGCCTTTGTGTGAAGCAAATAAACAAATCAAAATGAAAGAAAAAGCCACTATTGTTCTCAAAAGAGGTGGCAGTGAAGGTTGGGGATAAAAAGATAGCATTTAGGAAGTATAAGGAAACACAGAAGGAGCAGGACAGAGAACTGTACCAGTTAAGGCAGAAGGAAGCAGGGAGGGTAGTCAGAATAGCAAAGGCCCAAACTGAGGAAAAGATAGCCAACTTGGTTAAGAAGGGAATAAAACCTTTATAGGTATATGTGGGAGCATAGAAAACAAAGGGAGGGATAGTGAGGCTGAATAGAATGGACTGGGTGGACAGAGAGGGACAGTGAAAAAGCAGGGATACTGAATGAATACTTCTGTTCAGTATTCACAAACAGGAGGTGGGGAGGTGCCTAATCCAATTAACAGAAGGACTCTGGATAGGGGTCTGATCCCAGTCCTTTCACAGAAGAAAGGTTCTGAATGAACTCCTAAAACTGAAGGTGGACAAAGCAATGGGGCCAGATGGAATTCACCCTAGAATTCTAAAAGAATTAAGTAGAGAACTAGTGACACCACTGACTACCCTTTTTAACAAATCATGGGAGGATGGTGTTGTACCTGAGGACTGGAGGAAGGCAGATGTGATTCCCCTTCACAAAAGTGGGAGCAAGATAGAGGCAGGAAACTACAGACCTGTCAGTTTGACCTCTGTGGTAGGGGAAATGATGGAATCACTTCTGAAAGAAAGAATTGCTGAGTACCTAGAGGCCAGTGTGGGCACAGGACCCAGGCAGCATGGGTTCACAGCGGAAGGTCATGTCAGATGAATCTAATTGATTTCTTTGACTGGGTGACCAAAGTAGTAGACCAGGAGGGCTGTGGACTTGGCCTACCTAGACTTTGGCAAGGCATCTGACACAGTCCCACACAAAAGATTAATAGTCAAATTAACCAGCCTGGGAGTGGGTCCCAGGGTGGTAGCCTGGGTAAAATATTGGCTGGACAACAGGACTCAGAAGGTAATTGTAAATGGAGTCCACTCCGAAGAAAGAGGGGTTACTGGTGGGGTACCGCAGGGTTCAGTACTGGGTCCAGTCCTCTTTAATGTCTTTAGAAGTGTCATTGCAGAGGGACTGGAAGGAAAAGTATGCCTCTTTGCAGATGACACAAAGATCTGCAACAGGGTTGATACACAAGGAGGCTTGGAAAGGATGAGAAGGGACTTGGCAAGGTTGGAGGAATGGTCAGAAGTATGGCAGCTTAGATTCAATGTAAAGAAGTGCAAAGTAATGCACCTGGGAAACAAAAACCCAGGGAAATATTACACAATGGGGGGAGGTAGGTAGTAACAACAACAAAAATGGAAAGGGACCTGGGGCTAATCATATCAGATGACCTTAAGTTGGCAAGCAATGTGAGAAGGTGGTAGGGAGGGCTGGGGGGATACTAGGATGTATATGGAAAGGCATCACCAGCAGAAAACAGGAAGTTGTTATCTTCCTGTACAGACAGTTGGTGAGACCCCATCTGGAGTACTGCATCCAGTTCTGGAGACCCCATCTCTGAAAGGACATAGACAGGATGGAAGCAGTTCAGAGGAGGGCAATTACAATGGTGCAGGGTCTGCAAGAGAAGCCATACAAGGAGAGACTAAAGGAGCTTAATATGTATACCCTTGAGGAAAGGAGGGAGGGGGGGGGACATGATAGAAATCTTTATGTACCTCAGTGGAATCAACATAGTCCAAGATGGTAGCATCTTTCAGAAAAAGAGATGTGCAAGAACAAGGGGACACAATTTGAAGATAGATGGGGGATGGCGCAGGGGCAATGTGAGGAAGTATTTTTTCACAGAGAGGGTGGTGGACACATGGAACAGCCTTTCTGAGGAGGTTGTGGGGTCTAAAACTGTGGGAGAATTCAAGAATGCATGGGACAGACATAAGAGCAATTTTGTGGGGCTAGGAAGAAATAGGCTGTTGGTTAAATAAGATCTGCGGCTTATCTTCTAGATAGGAAATGGGCAGACTAAGTGGGCCAAGCAGTCCTTATCTGCTGTCAAAGTCTATGTTTCTATGATTCCCTTAGACATCTGATCATGTAATTCTAGTGTTGGAGTAAGAGGTGTAACAGGACCCCAGTATGGGAGGAGTTATTGGAAGCTTAATACATCCTTATTAAGTGAGGATACCTTGTTAAGACGCACTAAAGAACTTTTAAAGGCAAGAATGTCTGTTGCTGGTTTGGTGGAGGATGTTAGTCATTGGTGGGTGGTTACAAAATGGAACTACAATCCTTATTTCAGTGTTTTCTACATGTTCTAGGATTAATACTTATAAAAATATCTTAGTCTTGAGCACAACTTGAAAAAGTATATTCTGAAATCAACATACAACACATTATTTAACAGCTCAAGTTAATAATTTAAAAAAGAAATTGAGGTATTACATTACTCTCGAGCAACCTCCTTGTTTAATGAGCATAGAATCTGCTCTCCTGGCAAACAGGATTTGGAGATGCTTTTAAAATTGTACAAAACGTGTCCTCGGATAGATTCTTGGCATCAGTAAAAATGTAGATGAAATTCAGGTGTCCACTGGCCCAGAAATACTGGAAACTGTAACCAGGAACTTAACTAAAATGTATACTGCCCTAAATTGAGGAGCATGTAGTAACAGAATTTCTTTCTACTCTTAATATTCCAACCACCCCAGATACATGTGTAGCTGCTTTTATGGATCCTATTATTAAAGAAGAGATTGATTTAGCAATCAATACGTTAAAGGGCCCTGCACCTGGGATTGATGGGTTACCCTCATAATTTTATAACATTTTGTAGAATTATTAAGGAAATATCAGTTGTAGTTTTTAATTGGTATTGGATCATTTGAAGTGAATTTTTTTTGCATTGCAGTGCAAATCCTCTTACATAAGCATGGGTATAAGTCTGATTTAGACAGTTGGAGGTCTTTGAGCCTATTGAATGTAGACTATAACATTTTAATGAGAATACTTCCACATAGGTTAGTGAACACAGCTTCTGCTTTAATCTCATGGCCCAGACTTGCTCACTGCCAGAACGCTCAATTGAACATAACTGGTTGCTGTTGAGGGAACTGGTTGAACAAGGAAAGGAGGAAGCCCTTAGTGTGTATATCATATCTTTGGACCAGGAGAAGGCTTTGACGGAGTTCCCATCAATTGATTTCCTCTGCGTTGAAACGTTATGGTATTCCACCAGCTTTTGTAGCATGGATCGAATTGCTTTGTGGGAAGGCAATGGCAATTCCATTAATGAATGGGAGGTTAGGTTCATATATTAATATCATGCGAGGTGTGAGACAGGGGTGCCCACTAAGCTCCCTGCTGTTAATAATGTTCCAAGTGTAACCCCTAGGTGGTGCTATCCCAAGGGATACTACCCCTGCCTGCGTGACTAGGCGCAGGTTGAGGGGCCTGAGTTCTGTCAATGGGTGCCTCCACCCTGAGGGAGGTTAAAGGCTAGTGTAGCTGCTCTGGTACAGCCCTCTGGGACACTGATACCTCCATAACCCCTCTAGTGGCCTATACTGGTCAGCAATTAAATGAACACCAGAATGCAATGCTATACCCACACTTCAATATTCTCCACCAGGGCTGGATCAGCTGCACTGGCCCTGGAGACGCCCTGTAAAATAAGACTTGCAATGGAAAAAGGCAATAGCAACACAGTATCCCCACCACAAAGGTACACAATAGCCAGTTTAAATGCAAAAAGATTTAGATTTGATTTATTCAGGGGGACTTGAACAAGGGAGGGGCAGTAATCTGGTGTTTGATTTTAGATCTGATTTAATCAGGTTAAACATGCAGGCCTAAGAGTCCTTCTAGCACAGTCACACACACACACACACACACACTCTGGGTACCCAGTTGTTATGCAGGCTAGCCTGAAGCATTGCCAGGGGTAAGCCGGCATTGCAGCTGTTGCTTTTGGCCATTAGGAAGGAAAAAACGCAACATGCACTTTAACCCACAATTTGTATTCTGGAGCCGGATGGCTCAGTTCGTAATGATTAACCAGAACAATTAAATCAGGTGACACACTTTGATTTGAGCTTTGTTGCAGGGGGCTACCCTGATGTTTACTCATGCTACCCAGAGCAGGATGCAGGACTGATGAGTTGAAGACCTCAGAATGGTATGCTGGTTTGACAGGGGAAGCAGAGCCCACACGATGCACGGTGGAGGTCATTCCTGTTCAATGGTATTGAGTAGGGAGCCGAATCCCTGAGTGGGTCTTTCATCATATGAATCTCTGCTGCATGAGCAGCAATCTGGGCCGAGATGGTGAGGCCCAGAGTAGGTGAATGATCTGGGTACAGTCCAGGAAGTTGCTGGATGCAGTTTCCAGCTAGCGTGACACATTCAACAATGTGGGGAACCAAATCACTACCCACACTACACATTCAGCACAATTATAGTAAGAACTGGTAAATACCACAGTTTGGATGACAGTCCATTTGCAATTAAACAGTGTCTCTGCACAAACTGTATGCTCAGGCTAATTCAAGTTCTGACAGGCCAAATGCTCAGAAGCAACTCATCGGTCCTCACCAGGCAATTCACTCTGTCACAATCGGGATTCCAGTCACAATCACAGCAGTCTCGGATAAAGTCTGATGATATTGCAGACTTCTTCACTCAAGAAGATGGTAGTAGGCAGGCCAGACAGCCTTCCTGCCAATTCCCCACACTACTGTTCAGGAGCAGCTGTTCGAATTACTCGAGCTGTTCACTCTCTCAGCTCCAACTACACACTGTCTCACTGCTGCAGGCAGCTCTGAGCTTTCCCAGTGATCCAAACGGTTCGGTTGGCTGATCCATCTGTCTGTCAAATCAGGGCTCATCCTCCAGGTCCATTTAGGTGGGAAACAGCAAAACTACAATTCCACTGAAATTCACTCCCACAAGGCCTCTGGCACATTCTCCATTTTAGGATCCCCAAAGGTACGAGATTGGTCCAAACTAGCAGTCCAGAACCAAAATGGTGGCGCCAGCAGAAAAGTCCATACTGCAAAGAAGGCAGGTTAGACAAATTACAATATTATTACTAAAGCAGATAATCAATAAACAATCACAGATCCTAGTAGGGCTTCCTCTGCGCACTTAGCGATGGCAGAAGGAAGTGGCTGTAATGCAGCCCGGGCAGGATTCGAGCCTGAAACTACTTGGCCCCCACTCAGATTAATTATACACTATGAAAATGACACCTCTTAAAGAGACAGGCAAGGAGGCTAACAGGGCACTTGCATGCAAGCACTTTTAACTGTTTAGATACAGAACAGCAGCCTGGCAGTGGGCATTATGTGTGGCACCATTGTAAATACTGTACTTTGTAAATCTCGATTTGTAACAATTTTCTGTACTACTCCTGAATGTTGTTAATGTCCTGAACCACATTCCTGTATGAACTTTGCTCTGTATCTATTGTACTGTGGCCACTGTTTTATACCCTGTAATTGTCTAAACCTATGTTTAACTATTGTATTCTCTGACGTGCAGCCTTTGTAAAGGAGTCACTGACTCAAAGGTTTTAATTCCGATATGATTCAATAAACAAATAAATAAATTAAGCAAGCCCAGGAAGACATTTAGGGAAACCCCATTTGTAGGGGGGGTTACACCCTTCCCTGTCTAGAAAGAACTTGGCATCCGCATCAAGTCTATACTCACAATAACTTTATATGACAACATTATGCTATACGAGACATATGTTTTATCACTATACGAAAAAAAATAAAGACTGATGCATCAGCAAATTATAACATTACTATACTTATTCATGATATACTCTCTAGGCAGGATATTTAGACTGCACCAGGCAGTGACACAAGTAGGGGCACAGCACAACTGAGATGCGCCAGGGCCAGGGCCAGGACAGGGTGATAGTCAAAGGTGATGTTCAAAGGTGCCCTTCCATTGAATATGGCACAGAATGCGCCTGGTGCAAGAACAATGTGCCAGCGATTCTCCAGACAGGGAGGACCGGAATGCTCCAGCTGAAATGTAGGTGCGCTGTGTGCATCACCCATGATATTCAGAGTTGGGCATGTAAATGGGGCCATAAGTTATGAAGGGTGAAAATGGATCCATTTTTCCTGCCATTATGGCCCCATTTGAAAGTGCTGACACAGGGCAGTCCGCGAAATGCACCTGGTGCCTCGTGCAGCTGCTGTCGCCGTAAGTAGAGTCCCTGGTAGTCTTGTGGAACCCCCTCCACTATGCGCGATTGTGGGCAGTTGTATAAAAGAAACCTCCATGGTGGTCCTGTAGTTCTCCCCTCCCTCCCATATACCCGATCGTGGGCATTTGTATACATGAAAGAACGCTGGTGGTCTAGCAGTTCCCCCCTCCCCTCCGACATGCCTGATCATTGGCATTTGGAAACTATTATCTGACCTTGTGGTCTAGTGGTACCCCTTCCCCTTCCACCCACAGAGGACCCCCGGGCACCCAGCCCCCCCATCATCGGAGGGCAGCTGCACACCGCCCACATACTGCCCAGCCACTCACACTGAATGACAGCTTACATAGTATGATCTTGAAAGTTTGAGGAGCCCCATTAGTGTGGACTCCAATGGACTTGCAGAGCATAGATACAGGCACAAATATGTGAATGAACGCTATCATTACTTATTTGTGCCTGTGTAGTACAGTATGGTCTGCAAGCCCATTGGTCCACACTGTGGACCAATAGGTTTACAGATCATAATGTAAGCTGTCATTTGGTAGGCAGCCGGGATGTATGTGGGTTGGGTGCAGCCACCCGCTGATGACAGAGGGGGAGCTAGGTAGCTGGGGGTCCTCTGTGGGTGGGGGGGTACCACTAGACCACCAGGTCAGATAATAGTTTTCAAATGCCCGCGATTCGGTATGCTGGACGGGGGAACCGCTAGACCACCATGGAGTCATCTTTTATACAACTGTCTGTGATCAGGCATATGGGAGGAAGGGGGAGAACGCTGGACCACTGGGGAGGGTATGGGTGCTTGTGAATAGTGTCCCTGCTGGGCGGGTGGCCACCCACCTCTGGCATGTGCTGTGTTTCACCCTGCAATACAGCAGCCCACCTGTGGGTGGCTTTGCTTTGAGCCTTTTTTTCCTGCTCAACTTTGAGCCTCCTTATGCGGTGCACCTCAGGGTTGTGCCAGCATATGTGCCACACATCCTGGGCTGAATATCGGGATGTGTCGCATATGCAAGGGCATGCCCCCTGCATTTGCACTGCATACATTAACTTTGTACCCTGGCACATCGGGACTTGCGCTGCACAAGTCTCCCTGTATAATATCACACTGGGACACATTACTGGGGTTGCGAGGCGCAAATCGGTTGTGCCAGGTGCAACCCCTTTGAATATCTGGCCCTATATGTTCTGTAATGACAACAGTTATGCATTTACCATACACATTATAATTTCACTATGATTCACACATAACAATATTACTGCACTTATTCAAGTCATTGTTTCCTGCACTCTAAATAACATAGATGAGGGCCTATCCCTATCAGTTAACTTGGGGCTAGATGGGGCAGGCGCACCATGTTCTGAATGATGAACAATTAACTTGGAAGTGGCAGAAAGGCTCAGTTTGGGTAGCGAGCTTTCAGAGATACAGTATAGACACCTTTGTGGATAACATTTATGGGGAGGTCCACGGGCCTCCCAGGGGAGCATAGCTTAGACGTATTACTGGTTTAACAGCTCTTCCAGACTTTCTTGAGGGAACAGACACAGGCTCTGGAGTATCAGCATTGGCATCAGTCTCTTCTCCAGTAGGGAGGGGTACCTCTGCACTAGGTGAAGACTCCAGTAATGGAATGCTTTGTTGACTGTTTCCACCATATGATGCATATCATTATACTCTGTAGAAGGCCCAGAATTATCATCCAAGAAGAACTCTGAAACATCTTGATCTTGACACACTTGACTGACACTTTCAACAACAGAAGGTATGCTTTGGTCATTCAGAACAGGAGGATCAAGTTCATTATGGTCATTATGGTCATTCAGTTCAATAGTTTCTGGTATGTCACCAGGAGGGTTCATAGCATCAGGCTCCTCCTCAGACAGCTCAAACAGTTCAATTAAGCACAGTGAATCAGCTACTTCAGACGTTATACTTTGCACCTCACTCTGGTAGTCCTGAAGACCCAGCTTCATCCCCATAATTACACATAGGGTTACATTGAAACAATTGACTGACTTCATAGGAAGGGTAATAAGAAGTTTCACACTCACTGTAGTCAGATTCAGACTAACTGTCACTGTCATTTTGGGCCTGCTGAGGGGAAGGCCTTAATTCTTGAACAGCTAGAGAAGGTGGACTCTATCTCTTTTTAGCAGCAGCATGAGTCACTGGCCCAGAAGGGGCAGCATCTGATGGTTCAGCATCAATAATCACTTGGCCAATAGGCAGGAGGTGGTTCCTGTGCATGGTTTTAACAGCTCAAGAGTCACTTTCAGGGTACACTCTATACACAGGTAGGTCATCCAGTTTGCTGACTGCTATGTTTTTAAGATGGTGTCACCTATCGGCAATTTTATGCTTTCAATGCAGTCCCAAACTGCACAACAACACATGGTCTCCAGTCAACAACTCCTGAGCCTTTACCCGCCTGTCATGTTTCTCCTTGTTGTCGAGGTTTCTCTTCACAGCCATAGTTTGGGCCAGTTGATATGCATGGTTTAACTGAGCTTTCAGTTTTTGTACATATAGGAAATAGTTTTCAGTATAAACCCCATCCGGGGATACTCCGAAGCAGGCATCTACAGGCAACTGGACTTCCTTGCCAAACATGAGACAATGGGGGAAAACCCAGTAGCATCACTTTTGGTGCAGTTGTAAGCGTGTACCAAGGTGCTAATCTGCTGGCTCCACTTAGGCTTATCTTTAGCGTGAAGCATGCCCAAAATGTCCAAGAGGGTCCTGTTAAAATGTTCAGGCTGAGGATCCCCCTGAGGGTGGTAAGGAGTTGTTCTAGACTTTCACACACCCCCACAGGGAAAGCATCTCTTTCATCAACTGGCTTTCAAAGTCTCTTCCTTGATCAGAGTGGATTCATTGGGGCACAACATAATGGAGAAATAATTTTTTACCAGCACCTTGGCCACAGTAGAGTTTTTTTATCTTTGTGGGATAGGTCTGAGCATAACGCGTAAAATGGTCTGTTACAACTAGCACATTCCCAATATTTTTTGGTCAGGCTCCAGGTACAGAAAATCAATGCAGACCAACTCCATGGAGGTGCTGGTGGAGATATTGACCCGTGGGGCAACTTTCTGAGGCAAGGCTTTTCTTTGGAGACAACGACTGCATGTTAGAATATGGGTCTCAACACCAGCCCCATTTTGGCCAGTAGAACCGAGAGCGCACTAGATCAAGTGTCAGGTCATAACCAAGAGCCCTATGTGACTGTGGAGAGATTTGAGTATCAAATGTTTGAAAGCTGTTTGTAACACCAATTGCTGCCTGTCCAATTGACCTTGGCTATTCACTGTCTCTTGAGATAATAGTTGGCCACCTAGCTTGAGCCTGGGATCCTCCTACAATAAAGCAGTTCATAAATCAAAAGAACAAAGTTTGATGTGTCTTTTCCAGCCCACAGAGCATTGAGTGCTGGCTGGATCATTGGGTCTTGGGATTGAGTCCACTGGAAACTGTCATTATCAAACTGAGGTAATGCCCTGAGATCTAATGCTGTAAAATGGCATTAGGCTGCAGGGACACAGGTGTTGGGGGTCCCCACGCAATCCACCAAACTATCAACAGTGTCCACAGATGGGTGGTCATCCTTATCAAATTTTTAGCATAGCGCTGTAATGGAATGTTCAGACAACCTCACCCAGTGGTCAGTGGAGTTTTGTCGTCTTGAGAGGGCATCTGCATCTATATGGTTCAAGCCAGATCGGTACTCCACCGCATAGTCATATGTAGACAGGGCAGAAAGCCACCTGTGCCCTGTGGCATCTAATTTTGCTGAAGTTTGCACATAAGTCAATAGGTTGTTATCAGTTTTCACTTGAATCTTAGCCCCATAGAGATATTCATGGAACTGGTCCACCACATCCCACTTGAGGATGAGAAATTCAAGTTCATGGACAGGGTAGTTGTGCTGAGATGGTGTTAGACTTCTACTAGCAAAAGCCACAGGTCATAGGTCTTCCTCACATTCTTGGTATAACACAGCCCCTAGCTCTTTCAAGCTGGCATCTGTATGTAGGACATAGGGTTAGGTGGGATCAGCATAAGCGAGCACTGGTGCATGGGTGAGTTGACGAATGAGCTCAAAAAATGCAGACTCACACTCTGAGGTCCACTGGATCCCGAACTGCTCATTTGTTCTGAAATACACTTTCTCTTCTCCTTGATGAAACTTTTCCTGTACTTTCGATTAGTAGGGGATAACCTTGGGTAACGTTGAGTAAAGGTTTGATGACTTTTGAGTAGTCTTTAATGAATCGTGGTAATAGCCACAAAACACCAAGAACCACTGTAATTCTTTCAAATTGTTCGGTTGAGGCTAGGTGGTCAGGGACTCCACTCTGCGGTGCAGTCTGTCTGGATTTCTTCTGCTGACACTATATGCCCAACGTACTTAATGGATGTTTGAAATAACTGGCACTTGTCTATAGGCAGTTTCAGACTGAAATCCTCCAAATGGTCAAGAACTTTGAACAACCAGGCCTCATGCTCTTCTAAAGTGTGCCCAAATACGATGACATTGTCCAGGAACACCAGACACTCCAATAAATTCTTATCTCCTACAGCACATTCCATCAGCCGTTGGAAAGTGGTGGGTGCATCTAAAATACCTTGAGGCATCTGCAGAAACTCATAGAACCCCAGGGGACAAATTAATGCTGTCTTCTCACGGTCCTCTGGAGTCATCAGGATCTGATAATACCCACTCCTCCAATCAAGCACTGAAAACCACTGGCTCCCATTCAGGCAATCAAGCACATCCTGGATGCAGGACATGGTATACTGGTCAGGCACAATTCTCTGGTTCAAGGTCCAATAGTTTATGCACATTCTCACTGATCTGTTTTTCTTGCATACCACTACAATTGGAGAGGCATAGGGGCTCCTTGACTCCTGGATGATCTCAGCCACTAACATCTGTTGTGAGTGCCTCCAAACATCATATACATCAGCTGGGGCAAGACAACGTGACCTCTCTCGGAATGGTCTCTCATCATGAAGCTAAATATGATGCTCAGCCCCAGTGACACACCCCACATCCCATTTTTTAGAGAAAACACTTGGTTCTTCTGGGATAGCTTCTGACTGATCCTGGTCTTCAATTCAGCAGACAATGGGGACTCCCCAAAATCAAACAGGTCTGGGGTCACCTCCTCTTGCTCACCAGAGTACTTTTTCTGGGCAGCACTGCAGTGTCCATGCAGTGCACCTTGGCTAAGGTACATCCCCAGTTTACTCAAACCTGTCGATCAGACACATTCTGGATTTGCACCACCACCCATCGGGCATATGCATGGGCTTGAGTGGGTAGAATACTGGGCTTGACTAATAAACCT
Organism: Neoceratodus forsteri; assembly: GCA_016271365.2. NCBI lineage: Eukaryota > Metazoa > Chordata > Ceratodontiformes > Ceratodontidae > Neoceratodus > Neoceratodus forsteri. Next base: position 1,562,336,139 of record CM028130.1, on the reverse strand, counting down.
TCTGGCAACGTCCCTTCTTCTGGGGCATCCAGCTTGAGGATTTTGTTTTTTACATCTCTCTTGAGGCACACTTCACCATGAATGGTATATTGAGCATTGGGCGGTAGCACCAAGGAGTCAGGATTTTTCTTCCACACTAACCCCATGGACTCATCTTTCTCTATGTTGGTGTTCTGTCTTTGTAGTTCATAAGCTCATTCCACCAAGGCTGGAATTCACATTGCCCATCAAATTCTCCATCCCTGCCTCTCTTGACACAGCTGGGCCGACCTCCTGGACATGTGAGCGTTGGTACTAATAAGTAGGGGAACATCATCTTATAGTCCTGTAGGTGGAAACACCAAGACCAGAGTCTCTACTTGCTCATCTACTCCGGCTACAGCTGTGGGGAAAGACAGCCAGATTTGGAGATACCCCAGGTAGGGATAAGACTTCTCACTTAGTCCCCACACATGCAAGCCTTCCAAAGGTTGTAGGGCACATCATATAAGTGTTTGTCATACCAGTCTTGAAACATGATGGTTACTTGTGAGCCGCTGTCCAGTACAGCCCAAGCAGAAACACCATTCACAGTCACAGTAGTTTCCATTAAAGGGCCAGCCATCTCGGACCAATTGGCTGAAGTTGGTTTAGCAGTCTGCCCTATAGCAGTCTTTGAAGAATAGGACTTTTTTTACAGGCCCAGTCTGAGGCCCTATGTTGCTCCACCGAACTAAAACCAACAACCTGGAGGTGACTCTTCTCAAGTTCTCAGGGAGGGTGCAGCTCAGCCTAGTGTGTCCGTCCTCCCCCCAGCTGTAACAGAATACTGGGTCCTTTGAGTCTCTAGGGGAAAGGGGGTCATCCCTTTAGATTGGCTAGGAAAACCCCCGAGGGTCCTCTTTGGGCTGGGACTCACTTTCCCTTTCCTCTTGGCCTCTCCAGGGATCAGTTACATGAGTGGCTTGAATGAGGTCTCCCACCAGGGCTCTCAGCTCTCTCACTTCCTCCAACAACTTGGTCTCCACCCGGGGTTCAGGGGCAATGACGTGAACCCCCACCCCCCTGGACGAAGCTTCACCTCTGAGCTCCGCGAATGTCTAACAGGAGGATGAACTTTTAACCACCTCAGCGACTTGTTGACTTGCTCTTATCTCCTTCACCTCCTTAAGCAACTCTCATTTGTTGGAGCTTGGACTCATCATTCCATTCATCAGTCCGGTCATGGGTTTGGCTGGTACGAGCAACCCTGGTATAGGGCTCCAACCTTCTTCATCATTCTCAGCTTCCTGAATTTCCTTCATAAACCAGGCAATACTCAAGCGGATTCACTTTTCAATCTTGCAATTTCAGTTTCAACATCAGCACACTGGAGTACCTGGCAGATTTCAAAATATGTTCTAATCTGATTTGATTCAGGTCATGGGCAGACACCCCTCCTTTCCTATGGGAACTCTGCAAGGCCCTCTTGATCCTGGTGACAAATACAGACAGTTTTTCATTTTTCCATTGTTTGGCAGATTTAAATTTCCACATCAGGTCTTCTCCATAATTCGGTGATGCCGAACACTCCTTCCAGGGCAGAGAGGTACTCAGCCACAGTGGTCTCAGGGCTAGTGGAACGAAGGAAATGGATAGCCTTCAGTACAGGGACCTTAAGCTCTCCATCATTCTCTCCTTTTTCTCCTCGAGCATTGCCACTCCTAGACTAGGGAGGTGGCATAGTTCATCCAGGTTTCAGATCATCCTCCCTCTGGCACCAAGACTGTACCTGAAAACTGCCTGAGCCTACGGTAGGAGTCCAGGTGCACAAAGGGTATCACAATGGGGGATGCTACTACAGGGGAATCTCTAGGGGTAGCTGGGGAAGCTATGGGGACTGTAAGGCAGTGGTCTCTTCAGAAATATCTAGCATTTTCACTACATCTTTTGCAGTTCGCCCCTCAGCAGCTAGTAATTTGAACAATTTGTCCTTGAACCCTTCTACTTTCGGGGAACCCCCAGGAGAGGATGGGTCACTGTGTAAATTAATAATCCACCACCGCTTCTGGGATCCCTCATGCAGGACAATAGGAGGCACTTGCTCAGGGTCTATGGGGAGGCTGCAGGAGAGGAAGGCCACCATGGTCTGGTCCAACAAGTCTGAATCCCTTCCCCTCACTTCAACCTTCCCCAAACTCTTTATCTGTTCTACAGTCTCTACAATAGTAGCATTATCGGTTCCTAAAAGGATATCCAGCAATAATATGGCATCCTGGGGGTCTACTCCCTTAGTCTCACTCCACCCCATCATGTGATGCACAACCAGCTTGTGGGGGGGCAAGGTTAAGTTTGGGCGGAGTGAACGTCTTCATTTTCAACAAATTCCAGGCACCAGGTTGCAGTTCCCCTTCTGACCACTAGGGGAGCAAATGCCAGCCTGTGCCTCCAAGATGTAACCCTAGGTGGTGCTATCCCAAGGGATACTACCCTGCCTACGTGACCAGGCGCAGGTTGAGGGGCCTGAGTTCTGTCAACAGGTGCTTCTACCCCAAGAGTTGGTTTAAGGGTAGCATAGCTGCTCTGGGTACTGCCTCTGGGCATTGATACTCCCTCAAACCTCTCTAGTGGCCTATACTGGTCAGCAATTAGACAGTCACAATTAACACCACAATGCAATGCCATGCCCACACTCTCGCACACTTCCCACCCGGCTGGATCAGCTGCACTGGCCCTGGAGACCCTTTAAAATAAGACTTGCAATGGAGAAAGCAATACAACATAGTATCCCCACCACAAAGGTACACAATAGCCAGTTTAAATGCAAAAAGGTTTAGATCTGATTTATTCGGTGAACATGAACAAGGCAGGAGCAGTAATCTGGTGTGTGATTTTGGATCTGATTTAGTCTGGTTAAACATGTAGACCTAAGAGTCCCTCTAACACAGTCACACACACTCTGGTTACCCTGTTGTTAGGCTAGCCTGAAGCATTGCCCGGCGTAGGCCAGCATTGCAACTATTGTTGGGGCCCAGAGGAAAGAAAAAACACAACATGCACTTTAACCCACAATTTGTATTCCAGAGCCGGATGGCTCAGTTTGTAATGATTAACCAAAACAATTAAATCAGGTGACACACTTTGATTTGAGCTTTGTTGCAGGGAGCTACCCTGATGTTTACTTATGCTACCCAGACCAGGGTACAGGTTTGACAAGATGAAGACCTCAGGATGGTATTCTGGTTTACCAGGGGAAGCAAGGCCCACACGATGCACCATGGTGGTCATTCCTGTTTGATGGTGTTGAGCAGTGATCCGAATCCCTAGCAGGTCTTTCATCAGATGAATCTCTGGTGTGAGCGGCATTCTGAGCCAAGATGGTGAGGCCTAGATCAGGTGAATGATTGGATACAGTATAGTAAGTTGCAGGATGCTGCTTCCAGCTAGCGTGACACATTTCTACAATGTGGGGAACCAAACTGTGACCCACACTACACATTCAGCACAATTATAGTATGGATAGGTAAATACCACAGTTCGGATGACAGTACGGTTGCAATTAAACAGAGTTTCTGTGCAAACCATATGCTCTGCAGCTATTTCAGGTCCTGACAGGCCAATTGCTCAGAAGCAACTCTTTGGTCCTCACCAGGCAAAATTCAGTGTGTCACAATTCAGGATTCCGGTCACAATCACAGCAATCTCGGAAAAAGTCTGATATGATATCGCAGACTTCTTCACTCAAGAAGATGGTAGCAGCCAGCCTGGTGGCACTGAGGGTTGAGGCACTGGATGCCACACCTCTTGCCATGCCGGTGACATGGGTTTGGGAGCGAACTTGGGTTGCCAGGGGTCGGTAGGGGCAGGGGAGGATTGAGCATCCGGAGGACTGCTCTCCTTCCCTTAGGTGGGTTCAGGGTGCCGATCACTGCACTAGTGGCCCCCAGTGGAGACTGGAGGGAAGCAGTGCCGTCGAGCCAGAATTTGAGTCGGGAGAGGCAGATGACCTGTGTACATGCATGGGAGTGTGTGATACACACTGGACGTCATTGCACGTCCTCTCCCTAGGGCAACTACATACATAAAAATCCTCTCCCAGCAACAGCATGAAAGCCACTGACAGATGACCTGATCTAGTGGGCCAAACTAAGCTCGACAGTTGGGGACAAGGGTTTAGGATGATGCAGTCTCCTCTCCTGGTTCCCCCTCACTGGGGGGACAAGCCACAGTCCTCTTCACTTCAACAGTTGTGGCAGAGGCTGGCTCCACCTAAGGATCAGTTGAGCGTCAGCATACAGGACCTTAGTGGGGTAAGTACACCCCCAAGTTACAGTGGAGTGCAGAAAGAAAGTCTTTAAAAAAAAAAAAAGAGAAGATGGTAGCAGGCAGGCCAGACACAGCCATCCCACTGATTCCCCACTGCTTCTACACAGGAGCATCTGCTCAAATTACTCAAGCTGTTCACTCTTTCAACTCCAACTACACACTGACTCACTGCTGCAGGCAGCTCTGGGCTTTCCCAGTGATCAAAAAGGTTTGGTTGGCTGATCCATCTGTCTGTCATGCAAGGGCTCCCACTCCAGGTCCATTTAGGCGCCAAACAGTAAAAACTACAATTCCTACAGAAATACACTCCCACAAGGCCTCTGGGGGCAGTCTCCATTTTAGGGTCCCCAAAGGTACCGACTGGTCCAAACTGGCAGTCCAGAACCAAAATGGTGGTGCTCAGCAGAAAATTCCATGCTGCAAAGAAGGCAGGTTAGACAAATTACAATATTATTATTACTAAAGCAGATAATCAATAAACAATCACAGATCCTAGTAGAGCTTCCTCTCTGCACTTAGCGATGGCAGAATGAAGCGGCAGTAAGGCAGCCCGGGCAGGACTCGAGCCTGAAACTACTCGGTCCCCACCCAGATTAATTATACAATACAAAAATAACACCTCTTAAAGAGAAAGGCAAGGAGGCTAACAGGGCATTCGCATGCAAGCACTTTTAACTGTTTAGACACAGAACACCAGCCTAGCAGTGGGCATTAGGCAAGCTCAGGAAGACATTTTAGGAACCCCCTTTTGTAGGGGGTTACACCAGCATAAGAAAAGATGTACTAAATTTTTAGCCACTAAGCATATTTAAACCCCTTCAAAAATTCAATTGTGGAAATTCTACATACAGTTCCCATAAATTAATTTATTTAAACATGCTATAGTAACTGGTGACTCCATAATACAGTATGCAGTATATGTTTTGGGGTCTGGGCATGCCATTCCCCATTTCCCATCTAAGGAAAAGTTTAGACCGTGCTATTCTAGGAAGTGATTTTATGAATGTTTATCTAAAGGTTTTTATAATTGTAGTGCCCCAGGCTCATACTCACAATCATCTAGACTAAAGAGAAGTTTACAAAGCAAATGCAATACCAACTGGGCCTGCCATGACTGACAGTAGTGGTGGGTGCTTAAGGATAGTGGTGAAGTGACATGTCCCAGCATCTGCAGGGATAAGAGAGAGTATGCACTAGATAAAGGGTCCCGGCAGGTCTGCATCTGCTGGGACACTACTACCTGTGGTGAAGGGAGGTGTACCAACATCCCCCGGGGATGCCAAAAAGGAACCTGCTAACTGAATGGCCAAGAGCACCTGTAAGGACTTTGCTATGTCCTCCACAGAAGGCAGCTTAACTTTGTCTGCTGGGAACTCTTCTACTTCTTCAGCAGGAGATGCAGTGACATGCTTTTCTTTTTGCTTCTTTTTAGCAGGAACTGACTCTGGAACTTGCTCAGGAGACCTTTTATGTTTACTATGCTCAGAACCCCCCTCCCTTGTCAGGCCTTTTAGTGTCTGAGGAGTCCTTATTGGGTTTCTCCTTCCCTCCCATGGCAGGGAAGAAGGTCCCTCCTCAGAGTGCTATGGTGATGTTGAAGCAGATGTGGAAGCCATCTTTTCAAATGAGTAGGCAAGGGAAGGATGGAATAAGTAAGCTGGGCTTTGGATGGGCCTGTATTGGACAGAACATGGAGCAAATATTTCAAAGGAGCAGTGCAGGTGATGAGGAAAATATTGACCTGTACTTTTTCATCACATTTTAGATCTTGTCTTGTCTGCTCTGATACCATCCTTTTCCTACTTTGAGTCTGCTTTAGCACTTCTTTGTACTTTACAAATAAAATGAGTGCATCCTTTATGCACTCAGACCAGATTTTCATCAGCATTCTTAACAGTTTTAGTAAAACCGTTATCCTATACAGTCATGGGGCACTGTCCGCTGCATGCTAGTTAATTTTAGTTACCAAAAATTATGTTAATGAGTCTACAAAAAGAATGGATTGCAAAAGTAGAACTGATTGAAAATAATGGCATGAGAATACCAATGAAAGTCTATGGGATGTGCGTTTTATTTCATTATCTATTTTTATTCTTTGGTAACTAGGCATGGCTCACTAGGTTGAAGACCTGTTTTCAGGTGTTACCGGGGGAAGGGGAAATGGGGAGTTTACCTGACCTGCTCAGGGTCACACAATAGGCAAGTGGAGGCTGTGAGAATCATAAACCCTTACTCTAACCTCTAGGCTATGCTGCCAGCTAGACTATACTGCCAGCTCAGTGTTGGCAGTGTAGCCTAAAGCAGCAGAAGTGATAAAGCAAACTAAAAATGAAGAAAGGCTGCAGTGTTCATTTCAGAGTGGGGGATTGGTACAAGTGCCACGTAGTTTTTAGTTTGACCCACCTTTTCTTCTTCATTGGGAACAACCTGCTCTTATAACCAATGTGACAGTTTTAAGCTGATGTTTTACAAATTTGGGCATGGTTGAACAATATTTCATGATCTTTTTTTAATTTGATCTTTATTTTTTATTCCCTGTGGGTCAGTGTACTACATAAATAAATATGTAAATTAACCCTTTAAGGGTATGGTAAAACATGGGGATAAGGGGTGATCAAAAATTGAATCAAAATATTGGTCAACATTTTTAATTCTTACATTCACTGCAGCTTTATTAGAAGTGATCCACTCAAGCCTTTCAAAGTATGGCCCCTCTCAGCGAAATTGGGAAAAATTCAGTTGCACAGAATGTCTACAGTAGAAGAAATGTAGTAATTCTACAGCCCAGATTTTGCAGAAGCAGTAACATGGAATTTGTATTACTTTTAGAAGTTTACAACATAGCCTGTTGCAGTCAGTAGTTACTGGTGGCTGGTGGGAGGGACTGTAGCTAATTTATAATACCACAGCAGGGGAGAACTTGGTTTAGGCATTGCAAAGGAGAGAAAATGTAATTTGTGGGTTTCAAGGAGGTGGGGACTGACCAGATAAGCATAATTGATGAACTGTCATGGGTACCAAGTATTGGCACCTGGGGTAAGGCTTCCTGACTCCTGGAATAACTGGGAAGAACCTACAACAGGTCTGGAACTAGTCACTTCAATGACTTTTGCAACCCTGTGCACACTAATAAAGTAGTTGGATTTGGGTAATAAGAGTACTTAAAGCAGCAGTGCAATGAAAAGTTGTAATTTTAGTCACCTGTAATTTTAGTTGAGTAACATGCGCTTGATGTCCGTTTTAGTTATTGACAGGTTTCCTTCGGTTCTTTATTTTATCACTTCAATAAAAACTGTAATTGATTTGTGCAAAAATGTGCTGCCTGGCAAGTTACATGAAGAGAACAAACATGTCACACAAATTAATTGCAAAATAATAAAGAACTGAAGGAAACCCTTAGAATATCTTTAAAATGGAAATCAAGCAGTATGTTGCTAAACTAAAATCACTTGTGCAAAGAATTTAAACTTTTGTTGCACTGCTGCTTAAACTCTTGTGTCAGGAGAGATGGCACATATGGAAAAACACCCTTTAAACTGGCTAAAATCTGAAAACAGTGGTATGCCATACAACACTAATACTATTAGACTTCCCACAGACTAATATTGCTAACATGCCTTCTGAAACCATGAAACTATCATTTTGTGACATCATTCATTCTGACCCCCAGTTTTAAACCGCTCCTCTGCCTATGTGAGTGTGTGCATATATATGTGTGTGTGTGTGTGTGTATGATAAGGCAGGTAGGTGCATGCATGCACGCATGTATGGTGTTTGGTGGTGGGGAAAGGATGTCAGGGAGGATGGCCTAAATAAGCAATCCAGTCTCAGCAGGATAAACCTGTATAAACCTCTGTTAAATAAAAAACAAGTAACTGGCACATCTGCCAATGCCCCCCCCCCGATTGTTAAGATCCCTTCTATAGGGCTCATGACCAGAATGGCAGACCTATTTCCTGCCTGCACTAGTATTATGCTAAGCAAATCAAATATAACATTGTATTTTGTTTAATTTTCATTGAGCACATTTATCTGATGATACTTCATAAGCTATTCTCAAAAAAGGTGGATCTTCATGGTTCTTTTCAGGCATTTTAATGTTACTGTAAATAAGAAACAAGAGGGTTCTGGGTTTAAGAAGGATGAGCAACAAAGAGCAAAACTACAAGAATTACTAGGAATAATGCATGACAGGGTGTGTGTCATGCTGGGATAACTTCACACCTTGAGTGGTTGGGCACAAGGCAGCAGGCCAAGTGCATCCATCACCCCAGAAGTTACATTATCCCAGCACGACACACACCCTGAAGTACATTATTTTTATTAAATAATGGCTCATTTATGTGAAAAGCAGAAAAAAACTTAAAAATGCATATATAAATTGATTTTAGCAGTTTTTTAATGGGTAGGTATACATGACAAAAGTGCACATTTTGCATTTTGTCCTGTAGATGGGGCTGCTGCTTCAAAATGCCTTCCCCAGTCTCTCTGCCTAGCTCATACCATGTCTTCTTTGTTTGTTCCCTACAACAAATTTTTGGAAAGCCTTAACTGGCTTTTCATTCACCCCCTCCTAATCCCTGAAAGCAAATTTCCATTTTAGTAATAGTTTTAATGGCAGTCACTGTAACTGTGTGTTCAACTGCAGTGAAGGAATGACTGGATGTCAGCCAAAGCCTTTGTTTTATCCAGCGAGTGGCAATCGGGTTGGTGTTTGATTTCAACTCCGAGTAAAGGTCGTTACACATTGGCAATAGGAAAAGGTAAAAGGGTGGGTTTTGCCAGAAAGGACATTCTTGGAAATGTCAAGAGTGTGCGGGTTTTCAGTGATGTAGAGGGCTACGCATGTGCGTAAGCTATTGCCACAGATAGATCATGTACAGCGAGCAACCTTTATTGGAAACTGACTGCTTGCTTGGCTTTGGAAGCTTGTGAAAAGAATAAAAGATAGCAGTAAAAAACAAGAGGTTCATGTGTTTGTGAGACAGTGTCTGATATGGTGTGTAGTAGGTTTGAAACAAGCACAGGTGCTCAGCTCACTGTACTCAGCCGGAGCGGGGGTACTGTCGCTTGAAGCTAATTGTGATGACTGCTTGATTTTTTGTTTTCATTTTGGCTACTAAAACTGGAAATGTAATATAAGTAATGGGATTTTGTGTCAAGTTGGACACGTATTTCTTCTGCATGATTTTAGGACTGATTTGTGAGACTGAGAGGGAGGGCTTTATGTTTGTAATGTAATAATGAAGTGATGGCAAACAGCAGACCAGGCAAGCAAAAGTGTGGGCAACTTGGTCATGCCATGTGCGGTGATTTGTTTTTCATGTGACACAGTCTTGTGGGTGCCCAGACTAGATCCGTGATGTTGTGCTGGGGTAACATCAAGGGTCTAGGCTGAATCTGACCAATCAGAGCCCGGATTCTTTTTGCCATTAGATTAAGCAATCAATCACACGACAGGGTGTGGTATAACATGAGATATCATCACTCAGGTGCATTGTGAGAGACAAGCGCCATAGGCTGAGTGTCTCATGAACCTGAGAAGTCACAATATCTGATGATATTCCACACCTTGGAGTGAATTATTGTGATTCTAAAATACCCTAAAGAGGTAGTAAATGGCTGATCTTCATAATCAAGTTTTAGACTGTGATGATATTGTGAGATATTGTCACAGGTCAAAGACTGCTTCAATAAATCAGCTTCCAAGATTTCAATTCTCCATTATATAATTGTTATTTTTATACGGGTAAAGATCACCATTAGGACAAGAATACCTATTCTGTTTTCAAGACAGACCTCTTTTACCATAAAACGTTAATGCTAAATCACATTGTGAAATACAGAATACATCACCTATTAAATTTGACATTTGCATCACACAATATATAACTTTAGTCCTAAATAGAAAATAACCTGTACTACAATAAGAACATAAGAACATGAGAATGGTGTCTGCAGATGGGGACCACTTGATTAATTTAGTCTGCCCAAGGTTAATAACATGAAGTTCAAAAGTGGCTAGTGTTACATTAATTTACATGATTATCTGTTACATTGACATTGGATATTCAATTCATGAACATTGCTGAACTAAAAACTCTTGGGGCCATATTCATGGAGCAAAATTCCAAGGGGAAACTATTCAAGGAATACAGTGCTCTAAATTTAAAAGTAATTTTGCAAAATCAGTTTATTGATTTTGGGTCACAAAATACTGTTGCAGTTTGTCTATTTTTTTTTTTAATTTCCCACCAAATGCCTTGGATTTTCATTGTTCAATATAGTGAATAAAGTTGAGACATCTTTTTACCTTTTTTTGTGTGAAAGCCACCCCAGACTTTGATAAATCTCACAGCCAAGGGTTTCTATATCACAAAGGGGTGAAAACCTAGCCAACTTGTCATATGTAACATCAGTTTTTGTAATTCCCATTTTTGGCTCAACAATATAGCGATAGCGGACAACCATAATCTATGATGGGTAGGATTAATTGGCTCACTGTGTCCACACATACCTTCTTTGTGGTATAGATAAAGTCGGTTAACTATATCCATATATACCTTCTTTGTGACATAGAAAAAGTTGTGTGTCTTAATGCTCCAATAGGTGACTTTACTTTTTTGTCGTTTAATCAATGTGGGAATCAAATCTTAGGTGCTGGTCAAACACAACACTCAAGAACCTGTACTCAGCTGTTTGTTGTATAGTTTGGCCAACAGTAGCTTTTACAATGATCTAAGGTTCCCATGAATTGTTCCCCTTTTTCCTGTTAGAGGGTAGGGGTAGAAAGTCATCAGCTGTGTTTTTATTTTCTTTTAATTCATTACTAGCCCTGATTTACAAAACCAATTCTGCATATTTGCAACATCAGACTGCAAGTTGTGTTCTACCTTCTGAAAATGTTGTCAGGAGGCTAACAAAACTGTATCATCTACATACAGATGAATGTCTATGGTGAGTAGTGAAATTCAGTAATTCATTAATATATATCAAAAGCAATAGAGGGCCCAGAAGTGGGCCTTCAGGAACACCTCTAGTTATGAAATGGCTTTCTGAGAGATGGCTATCCACTTCAACCCTCTGGCTCCTGTTTGATAGATAGGACTCAAACCATTTACATGCTTTAGTGATAACCTCAATGCTCACAGACCTGTGCAGTAGAATGTTATGGTCCACTAAGTCAAAGGCTTTGGAGAGGTCCAACAGCACTGTGCCCTTAGACCTCCCCCCCCTTCAACTGGGAGGTGACCAGACCTAAAAAGTAAATGAGCAACGTGTTCATGGAGAAATTCCTACTGGAGCCTGACTGGAATTTCATTCAAAGGGAACTTTTTTCAAGGTAATCATATAGTTGTTTGTGGACCAGTCTCTTCAATGTTTTTCAAAGAATGAACAAGAAAGTTATAGGCAGTAGTTTTGAAGGGCTTGTATGGTCCCCTCTCTGATATATGGGAATCACTTTTGCATCCTTCCTGATTTCCGGGAATGATCCTTCACTGATACTACAATTAAACAAATAGGTGAGCATGGGGGCACCTGTTTCTGCTGAGTCTTTTAGGAAATTAGTTTCTATACCATCAAGTCCAAAAGACTTTAGTGCCAGCCCAACGGCATGGAATGCTCAGGTGCTGGATGCCATAACTGCACCCATGTTGGTGACTCGGCTTCGAGAACAGATCAGAGTCACTTGGAGCCAGGCAGAGAAGGGAGGATTGAGCATCCCAAGGATAGCTGTCTTCCTTCAGGTAAGGGGGGGACACTGAGTCCCCCCTTTTTGCCTGCCACCCAGCAGAGGCTGGGCAGCAGCACAGGGGTACCAGCAGACCTGGGTGTCAGGCATGATGATGTGGTCTGCATATCCATTAGGTTGCACACAAGTGGCTTATACAATGCAGTTCCCAGTCGGGGAAAAAGAGGAAACCACTGCAACTTATTCAGCATCCCCCGCAGGCCCCATACAACTCTGCATGGCAGGCCACCCACCAAAAAATGGTTCTGAGTAAGTGATGGTTAACCTGCTAGTCCATGAGATGGTTTAATAATTGTCTGGGGGATGCTGCCCAGACCAGGGATGCCAAGAGATAAACAAGAATAATCAAAACAAGCATTTGTCAATGCTGAATGTTTGTCTTGTGCAGTGTTGTCATGGGGGAGAGGATGTTTGAAAATTGCTTCAGTGAAGTTGTTGGTAGGGTGGGATCCCAAAAACCATATGTTGAAAATTTGGGGCAAAAATATTTAGAAATGGTCAAGTTATGTCACTAAGTTGAAAACTTTACTGAAATATATTGATGCCGAAAATCCCATTGAAATACATTGCAGCACTTGCCTCAGTTTGAGGTTGGGCTTTGAAGAGTGAAGACACGCCTGCAGTCCAAGGTAGATTATGGCGACGGACCTCCGGTGGGTAAGTATAGGGTATGCGGTATGGGAGGTGTGGGATAGTGGGTCCTGAGTAGGAGGGTAGAGGGTTGGGTAATGGCTGAAAGGACAGCAATGGATGGTTTTCTTTTTTACAGGGAAAAAAACAATGTGGGACAGTTTTCATTTTTTAAGGGAGTTTACTGAACAGATGAGGACACTGGGGGATTGGGCATCCCCAGTGTCTGTATACTATTTGGTGAGGGGGGGTTACGCAGCACACAACAATGGACAGACTAATATGGACATTGGGGACTGGGTACCCACAGTGTCTGTATACTGTTTAGGAGAATGGGGTTACACAGCCGACAATGATGTACCATGTACCATCTTGGTTGCCTTTCTGTGGACTGCCTCCACCCTGTCAATGTCCTTGCACATTTGTGGCCTCAGAACTGCACAGTACTGTAGGTGAGACCTCGCTAGTGCATTATACAATGGCATTGCCACCTCATGCCTTCTGCTAGTGATACCTCTGCCTATGCACCCCAGCATGCCACTGGCCCTCCTTCTAACGTTTGTGCTCTGCTTTGACACCTTTTGGCCATCAGAACTGATAACTCCTCAGTCCATTTCTTCCTTGGTGATCATCAGCACCTCCTCCCATCCTGTAACTCTCCCCAGGTTTCCCTCTTCTCAGGTGCATTATTTGGGCTTCTTTGCATTGAACCTCAGTTGCCACTCCTCAGACCATTTTTCAAGCCTCCATGTCCCTGCTCACTTTCTCCACCTGTTCTGGAGTATTCACTCTGTTACAGATATTGGTGTCATCTGCAAACAGGCAGACAGACATTTCTTTCTAGCCCTTCTGCAATGTCTGTAATGAAGACATTGAACAGCACTTGTCCCAGGACATATCCCTGAGGTACCCTGCTGGTCACCCCCTCCCCCTGGATTGGATCCCATTACCACCACCCTCTGCCTCCTGTCCATCAGCCAGTTTCTAACCCAGTTTATCAGCTTGTGCCCCGTGCCAGACTACTCATCTTGTTAATCAGTCCTCTATGTTAGACATTGTTGAAGGCTTTGCTGAAACCAAGGTAGATGACGTCAAATGTCCCTCCCTGAGTTACTTCCTTAATGAGGCTTTAGGATTTCCAACCCTAACACCCCACACCCACCCTGCACAGAATGACAGGCATTGGGGGTGTCCCTTTGGGTCATCGTCCATAATGCTCACGTCATTTCACCCCCACCCTGCTGATACTGACAGGCATCGCAGTGTGCCTTGAGGTCTTCGGCCCTAACGCGCATCCCATTCCATAATGAAATACACTGAGATGGGTGCAGTTTAGGAGAATGGGGTAAACATCTGGGCCAAAGACTCCACGGCACACCCCAAAGCCTGTCACTGGCTGCAGGGTGGGGGTAGTGGTGGAATGGTGTGAGCATTACGGCCGACGAGCCCAAGTCACACGCCGGATGTCTGTCAGTCTCTACAGGGTGTGGGGGTGGGGTGTTGCAGTTGGAAACTGCAATGCCCCAGATGTTTGTTGGCATTTTCATTCCAAATCTTTAACATGGGCTTTTTGGGACACCACCTCATGAACAGTGGCACTATCATTTTGTTACTCAATCCCAAAAGATGATTTCTTGCAGAGGTACGCCATCCTGCTCCACAGGTGCTAAAACACATTTTGGGCAGGATGTGAAAATGGCAGTTCTACTGTTTATGAGGAGGTGAAAAATGACAATGTTGAAAATGTGGGTGAAAATATGAGAAATTGGCAAAGTTACTGGCGTGCATAGAAACTATATAACGCACACCCATAAGCCTTGGTCATTGTTTAGAATTTTTTCACCAAATTTTCAACATGGGCTTTTTTGGACCTCCCCTCATCAACAGTGGCACTGTGATTTTGTTGCTCCATCCCAAAAGTTGATTTCACACAGCAACCGCGGCACTTTGCGCAACTGGTGTGAAAACACATTTCAGGCAGGATGTGAAAATGACAGCTGTACTGTTCATAAGGAGGAATGAAAAAATGGCAGTTTTGGAAATCTGAAGTGAAAATATAAAAAACTGGTGAAGTTATGAGTGTGCTTAGAAACCGTGCAACACAAGCTCGTAATGCAGTCATTTCATTTCTGAATTCTTTGCCAAATTTGCAACATGGGCTTTTTGGGACACCTCTGCAAAGGTGATTCTGTGCAGTGACCACAAAATCACCTTTCAGGACTAAGGAACAAAATGACAGTGACATGTTCATGAGGGGGGTCCCAAGAACCCCAAACTAAACATTTGGGACCAAATTCCTAAAATGGCTGAGATATTAGCATAAGTCGAAACCTGCCTTGACTCCCATTATACGACTTACCTTTGATTCTTTCCAGTTTGCTGGTTGGCTTTGAACAGTGCAGACATGTCCTGCTCACAGAAGATGGCGTCCACCGACCTTGGAGAGGTAAGTATAGGGTGGTGGGGGGGGGAGGTGGGTGCACAGAGGAAGGCTGGGATGGGGAGGGTGATGGGGAGACCATGAGGGATGTTTTTTGTTTTTATAGGTGAAAAAAAGATCGAAGGGAAGGTTTTCTTCATTTACAGGTAAAAAGATAAATATAAATTTAGGCATGCTGGGGTGGGCTCACAGTGTGCCACAATAGTAGTGGGGGGGGGGATGCCAACATGGGGATTGGGCTCCCTGATTTCTGCTAGGGATATAGACAGATTGGGGGGTGCATCTGACACCAAGAGTGGGCATTCTAGTATTGGAAAGGGAAAGGGGAAATTGTTTAACCAGGAAAGACACAGTAAGTGGCGGCAGGGAAAGGGGATACTGTTTAACAAGGAAAGACACACTAAGCCGTAGCTGAAGGGCTTGCATTTCAAAGGACAGAGCCGCTGCAGCGTTGGTTCTGTCATTTGAAATGTTTTCCGATATGAGCCCCCTCAGCAAACCAGTGTCATCAGGACATTACCTGCTGATTTTCTGCCACAGACTAGCCCCTGCAGCACTGCTAGCCACATGGCTAGCACCCTTACACCTCTCTAGCAGCTCTCATATCAACATGTTCATCTCTGCTTAAGCATATAATCTAATATAAAAAGGTCAAAAGACATATCTTTTGAATCAAGTTGTTTTACTCTGAACTTCAGGATCCCTTGTTTTGCTGTTCTTGATTTTCAATTAATTTGTTAGGGATTAGCAAATCAGGGAGATTGATAAAATAATCATTTAAGATTGTTAGCAATAGACCTTGAATATTGAACAATATTGTCTTTGGCAATTTTTATTTCCTGAAGATTTCTGACATGGTTTTCCTAACCTATTCATTACAGACCAATATTTACTGGGTTCATTTACACTTTTAATTTTGTGTAAATACTATTTTCTTTTGTCCTATCGTACCATTTTCTTAATTTTATTTCTAGCCACCTAAAATTCATTCCATAGATCTATGTCTAAAGTTTTATTTTCTGTAACTTCACTGTGCAGCCCTGCTACAGCTGTACTCAGGGTTTCATGAGGGTTCCTACTCCTGAACTGCTCTCCTTCAGCCACATGCTGCTGGACATGGAGGGATGAAAAGAGCTGAAAGGGACTGTCTGCTTGATCTTGCGTACATAATCAGATCCCAGGTCCTGACCCCAAGCCACACCTCTTTACTGTCCCTGCATAAATCAGGTGCTGACTTGTGGGAATGACTGACTGTGCCTCTGCAAGCTGTGGGCTTTAAATCCTGGTCCTGTCCTGATTCCATACCAGCTGCAGCTTCACTGCCCCAGCCCTGCTATAGCTGCACTTGGAATTTCATCAGGATTACTGCTTCCTGAACCACCATCCCATGTAATGTACCACCAAACTCAGAGAGATGAAAACAACTGAAAGGAATTATATGCCGAATCAGGGGTGATCCAGTTGGCTCCTTGATTGTGAATCCAAGAAGTGCCTCCTTAATTGTCCCTGTGCCAACTGGGTGCTAACCAGGGGGAATAACAGACTCCACCTCCACCAGCTATGGGCTTTAAATCCTGGCCCTGTCCTGTTTCCATGCCAGTTGTAACTTCATCACTGCAGCCCTGCTACAGCTGCACTTGGGGTTTCATCAGGTTCATGCTCCATGCAATGTGCCACCAGACTGAGAGGGATGAAAAGAGTTGAAAGGGACTGTCTGCCTGGATTTGGGATGCTCCAATCAGCTCCCAGATCCTGACTCCAAGCCACACCTTCTTTATTGTCCTTGCACAAGTTGGGTGCTGACCTGGGGAATGATTGACCCCATTCTTCCCTCCTTAATGCTGACCCAACAAGTGGTCCTCCACACAAGCAGTCTGGAGCAAGGCAGTGAAAGAGTTTTCCATTGGCCTGACATTCTGCCTGTTCATAGCGTGGGCTCTTGTATCTTTAGAAAATGGGCTTTTTATTTCCTGGCATTTGATTGGCTGGTGCCCTCGCAAGGGGGTACATTAATTTTCAATAGATACCCAGGAAATAAAAAGCACCAGCCCCAGTGCCCCATCACCAACTTATGTACCCCTGTGCCCATCCTGCTTCCTGACTGGCTGAAAACCCACAATTTAAGTTTAAATCACTGCCATTATTACTCTTGCTTAGCGAGAGATACTGTCCCTCAGTGCTATGCAGTTTACTACCAGCTACCTCACGATTCTCTCACACAACCTCATCAGGGCTCCTTTCAATTACATTTCTTTTTTTTATGTAATTACGGTACCCTCTTGAGCAATTCTCTGTGACTCTCAATACCCGAGCTCTCCCTCCAGCTTACCTCTTGCTCACTCTCAAAAACTGTACTGGACACTGAGCAAGGCAGCCCCCCCCCATGACAGAAGCAATCTCCCAGTCTCTGTTAGCTTTTCAAATAATTAAAAATATACACTAGCCACACATACAAAAAATAAACCAATAAAAGCATAAAGGCAAAGCTCTCCTGTCATCAGTGCGGTTTTGAAATGCGAGTGCATGCATGCCTTTCCAAACTAAAACAAAACTTCCTTTCCTCTTTTCCCAGCTCACTTCTGCCGTTCATTTACACTCTTTCTCACAGCTGAAACATAGCAGCCCCGATACCCTACACAGGAAGTGTCACAAGCAACACACACATTGATACTGGCTCTCTGTGTCCCTTCCATGCACAGGCAAAGAAAACTCTTTTTTTTTCAGGCTTACTTTTATTTGATGCTGCTCCTTTGATCTGTAGCTGAGTCCCCTTCTGATACATTTACCGATCACAAATTCAACTCCACACCATCGTGCGAAAGTATAAAATAAATAAAACAAAAAATAATACTGGCATGCAACTTGGTGGTGGCGGGGGGGGTAGAAACAACAGATTGTTACCAAATGAAGCACGTAGCCACCCGCCCTAATACTTCCGGATCAGCAATCCCCCATTTGTACGCACCAATTACTGGCACCTTTTTGAATCTGCAGTAAAACCACAGTTTCTGCCTCTCCAGCTTTGGCATTTAAAAGGAAACTTGATGTCTTGTTTTAGATGGCGGTGGGCGGGGGTTGGAGAACAGAATGGCTCTGTCACCTGAGTGTGGGAGGGGTAGGGGATAGAACAGCACATAAAATGAGGGACTATTTTATCAAACAAAAAGTTTGTTTTCTGATATTTCTATTTATGTCCAGTCATTTCATTAATTATTTTACAACCTAACTAAAATTTACACATATGCCCATTTTCTAAGCACAATAATACCCTCCAGGTTGGGTGGTATTGGGAAATAGCGGACCTTCCAGGGACTATAAGACCCTCCGTTAGAGCGCGCTGCCTCATTACACCCTGGGAAGTCCGGTATTTACGATCGCCCACCCTTGTCGAGTATTAGTGCTTACATAAGTACTCTTATGCCCCTGCTTTGTGACATCCTGATTCTGTAAGTGCTGTGATTCTCTATAATACTTGTTGGCCTATGGCGTGTGCTATGTGGTGAGCGTGTTGCTTTTCACTATTGCTTGTCATACATGTTGTTGCTAATGTACTGTTGGTGTTACTTTATAAAGCCACGGATCCTGTCAAAGTTTTTGTATCCTGGAAATAACCTATCTGGGTGGCCCGTTAATATCATTTATTCTGTGACTTTTCTGAGGGTTAGGTATCGCCGCCCTTTACTCCAAGTGTGGGTATTGCCTGCTACTGAGGTTTAGCCACGATTCCTCTGTGGCCTACTGGCATACAACAAACTATATGGCCCACATCAGAATTGACTACACTCTATCTGGGTGACTCTGTAGTTAATTCCCCAATAAATATTTTCCCAGGTACTTTGGAGACAACAAAATATGTAGCAAGTTTTGCTATACTATCCTCTAACTGCATAGCATAAGTTGTCCTCCCAAACAATGCAATCTAGCAGGATTGCTGCTGCAACATTCTTATTTTGTGGCTACTGTTTTCAGTTCCCTATCAAAATACCCCCATCACACCCCTCCTACAATATTACCAGGCCTTGCCAAAAGAGTCTTACCACTAGTGACATACCCCTAGTTAAAGCCCCTATAAAATAATGTATGTTGCCCAAAGGTTTGTCTGTTTGCTCCATGACCCCTCTATGGTATGGTGGTCAGACTGAAGGCTCCTTGTTACAATTTGTTAGATAGTCTTATATAGTGACTAAAATAATCAAGTTCACATGTAAAGCCTTGCCCAGCTCCTTAAAAGTGTGCCATACCCATAGACAACTGTTACTACTGCTACTCATCCTTGGGGGCAGTGTGCATCCTACCAAGGTCCAGTGCCTCCTGTGTTATCGTTTAGGGGTTATCTTGAAGTGGCCTGTATCAACCTGGGGAGTCTTATGCCCATGTTTGATGAATTTAAACTCTGGGTCACTGACAAACAGTTTGATGCTGTGACTGTTACAGAGACATGGCTCACTAGCAGAATTCCAGACTGAAAAATAGAAATTGACAACTATACCGTATTTAGAGTAGATAGGACCTCTAGAAAGGGAGGAGGCTGACTGGTGTACATTAAGTTCTTCCTAAAATCCAGCAGATTAATTTTTATTATGGAATCTTCTGGCTGTGAGTTCCTTTCCTTTAACCTAAAGCTTGGACTCCAGTGGGAGAAAAACAACAGCCTCCTCATTACCTATATCCTGCCTAAAAATGCCACAAGTGATTTTGACTGCTTTATCAAAGGCTGGCTCTAGCCTAAATCCACAGCACAAAAAAGGCATGGTTGGAGACTTTAAAGGGGCACTGTCAATGATTCACTTACTTTATTTTGGGGGGGCGTGTCCCTAAACATGCCTTTAAGGTCTATAGCCATGTCAGAATCAAGAAAGAATAAAATGCAGCATTTATTTCCCCCTGAAAGTATAGTTTAAAATTATTTTCTACTAAAATGAAACTCCCGTGGTCCGCCTGAGTTTACCGCGCCAGTTCCCAGCATGCTGTCACATCTCTAAATGGTGCTGAAGTGCCAGAAGGCTCATTCATGCCTCAGCATTCCCGAGTTCAGCTAAACAGATTTTTTGAGAGCATGAAGAAAGTTGAACTTGGAAAGTGCTAGTCAACATAAAGCGAGGGTTTAAAGTGATAGAAATCTGGGCCTTAAACTTCAGCTGTGATACCAGGCATGCACGAATGCATATACATGTCCCTGTAACCTGACAAAGTATTGTATGTGTTCTAAGTCCTTATAAAATAGTCTATAATCTGTTATAGCTATAGTAAGTGTACTATATGTACTGTATTGCTAATGGAGTGCTGTCTGTCTGTACTAATGACTGTACTGAGGAAGGATATCAGTATACATTGATATTTGTACCTCACTCTGAACCCTTGATAATAGGCAGCTGCCTAAAGGACTTACCGTGAAATAAAAAACTAAAACTAAACAAAACATTTTCCATATTTGTTTATTTTTA
The DNA here is from genome assembly GCA_016271365.2 of Neoceratodus forsteri. Lineage (NCBI taxonomy): Eukaryota > Metazoa > Chordata > Ceratodontiformes > Ceratodontidae > Neoceratodus > Neoceratodus forsteri. Next base: position 1,562,315,588 of record CM028130.1, on the reverse strand, counting down.
TGTCTTTCTTAATCCTTTCTGTTATCTAAGGTACATGAGCCTTTGTGTTTTATTTTTTAGGGGCACGGTGGTTTCAGATATCAGAAAACATATCAAGGCATTTTTTCCATAGCTTGATTTAAGTAGTAATCTGCATAATACAACACACACACACACACACATGTAGAAACAGATACGTAGAAACATAGAATTTGTCAGCACAAAAGAACTACTTGGCCCACCCTCCTGCCCAGATGGTTCCTCCCTAGTCTGTCTCCACAGACCCTAACCAGTCCCTGGCAATCCTCTCTTCTCCCTGCCAATTTATTAATATTCCTCTATGTGTGTACCACACATGCTTGAAGCCCCCTTACTGTTCTGGCCTTCACCATTTCTGCTGGCAGTCTGTTCCAGGCATCTACAACTCTTTCATTGAAATAGTACTTCCTGATGGGTTCCCGCCAGAATTTTACAAAACATTTAGCGAGGCGCTCGCACTGCTGATGCTGTCTGTGTTTTATGAGATAATGGAGGAAGGGGAGACCCCAAGTTCATGGCAGATGGCTCATATCTCGGTTTTACATAAAGAAGGGAAGAACCCCTTGGAATGTGAGTCCTACCGACCCATCTCCTTACTGAACATTGATTTGGCAGGGATAATTCAGAAATGTATCCCTCTTCTGGTACACGAAGACCAGACAGACTTTATTTTGAGCAGATATCTACAAGACAATATACATAGATTACCTAATATTATTTCGTCTTGGGGTCCCAGGGATCAGCTTCAGATAGCAATCTCTACGGATGCAGAAAAAGCTTTTGACAGGGTTAATTGGCAATTTCTAAAGGCATCCATGGAGAAAATGAAATTCAGCCTTAAATTTTTAGAAACTGTCGCACAACTCTATAGAAGCCCCAAATCATTGGTAAGAGTAAACAAAATTAGTTCTGCATATTTCTCTTTGTCCTGGGGCACTAGGCAGGGCTGCCCCCTCTCTCCCCTGTTGTTCACCCTTTGTCTGGAACCATTGGAGATGAAAATAAGACAAAGTCCAGGAATAACAGGTATAATAGTAGGGAGTGCAGAACAGAAGCTTTCACTATAAGCAGATGATTCCATTTTTGTTGTCCACCCCAGAGACCTCGGTACCACTATTGTCCATTCTTTCTGTGAAATCTCAGGGTACAAAATTAATTTCCTGAAATCAGAGGCACTGGTCTTGAGTGGTGCAGTGCCTCAGAGTTTAAGAGACTCCTTTTCCTTTAAATGCACACCCAGGAATCAAATATGTTACTTGGGGATACAGGTTTCTACAGATCTGTCCAAACTTTTTGCTATAAACTGTGGGAGGCTATGGGACATTATAGTGCAGGACTTTGCCAGATGGAGGCAGCTCCCCTTAACCCTGGTAGAAAGAATAGCAGCAGTAAAAATGAATGTTTTGCCTTGGCTCCTGTTCCTGTTCTAGTGTATCCCATTAAAATGTCCTCTATATTTCTGGAACTGACTCTCTAAAGAAAGCCAAAAATGCATATGGCAGAACAAGAAACCTAGAATAGCTAAGGGCATTTCACATTTACCCAGAGAGGTGGGGGAGACTAGCTCTGCCAGACTTTTACTTATATATATTTTTTTATTTATTTAGTTTTTGTTGACCGGGTAAGTGCACTAGACAAATCCTGCCTACTTTCAGGCACGACCCGGGGGAGGGGGATACAGATGAATGCCAACTGACCTTGAACCAGATGAAGCTGTTGGTGGTATTTATTGTGAGTGGAGGAAATTTGGCCATTGCACCAGGGAAATTCCCCTGCTCTTTCCGAGAAGTGCCATGGGATCTTTAACATCCACCTGAACTACCACCAGAACAGGCAGATGGGACCTCGGTTTAACGTCTCATCCGAAAGACGGCATCTCAGGAGTCCAGCATCCCCTTCATGCTGCCCTACAGTGTCAGTATTGGGATATTAACCCAAGTGCCTGGTGCAGGGATAGAACCCACAGCCTACTGATCTTCCAGCCTCAGAGGCGTGTGTGCTACCTGCTGAGCCACTGACACTGCAGTATTACCTAGCAGCACAAATGGGGTCAGTACTTTCTTGGGCTAAGCAGAGAACATCTTCCAGATGGTATGAGATGGAAAATGAGATGGCAGGGGGAATCCCTTATTTACTCTAGCACTCACCCCAGTAGCCCCAGATTACACTAAACAAGTGAGCAACACATGGGTGAGGCATGGCCTTCACATTCTTTCTAAAGTAAGAAAATTGTTTTCCACCCCGTGTGGAGTGGGTCCCTTGTCACAATATGAACCCATCTTTTTTCCTTCCACTTTAGACCCAGGCTTCACCAGGTTGGAGGCCAAAGGGATTACAAGATTTACCCAACTCATAGAAAATGTTAGATGCATTTCATTTCAAAGAGCAAAAAAGAAAGTTAACTGGGAAAATTCAGAGTTTCTTAGATTCATGCAGGTCAGGCACTTTATTCACTCCTCGGACCATCTGGAAGGTTTGTCCAGGCCGTATTCAGGATAGGAAAACTTTTTATATGGTATAGTGACAATAAAGGCAAAGACCCAACAGATAGCACATCTCTATAAACTATTATTAGAAGCAAAAGGTGTATCCTTACACTCCCAAAAGGCAGCTTGGGAGCGGGAAACAAAAATGATCATAAATGACGCAGATTGGACTCATAGATTGAGAGTGAGCAGGAATGTGGAGAGAGTTCTTCTGAAAAATTCTATTTTATTTATTTTTATTAGAATTTTGGTAACCAGGTAAGTCCACGGAGACCATGCAGTCCCTTTTTCAGTGATGACCCAGGTGACAATGATGAACACAGTACAATAGATAAATACAATAATAATATACAGGATATAGAGAAATTTAACAATGCTGCAAAATTATTACAGTGGAAAGCCAGGTAAGTAACTTAAAACAGATCAGGCATTAAGCATATATAGATAAACAGAATAACTAATATTATAAAATATACACATAGCAGGAACATGAGAGCAGGTGGATTACAAGATACATCTATCAGAGTAACATAGACTAGGCATTAACAATGCTATAAGGGTTATTTAAAGCAACTGCAGAGGAAGGGAGTTAGTAGGTAAGAGGTAAGCTCTTTTTTGAAGGAGGATATGGTGGGGCAGGAGAGTAAGTTAGGGGGGAGGGAATTCCAAGTAGAGGGAGCTGAGAAGGTGAATGAGCGCTTACCCGATAGGCCTTGTGTCTTCTGGATTGCTAATAAGGGTAAGAAAGTAGGTCTAAGCGTGCATGTGGGTGCTTTTTTGTAAATGATTCCCCTTAGGCAAGGGGGATTAAAGAGCTTGGTAAGTTTGAATACAAGGCATAAGATGTGAAACTGTAACCTTGAGTCATAGGTAGGCCATTAAGGTGAATACAGGGCCTCACATGGTGTTTTCTGGAGTCCGCTCCAAGGGCAAAACATCTAATCCTATGATAGAGTTGACGCACCTGTGCAAGGGAAGAGAAATGGGTGGAGAGTAGTAGAGGGGCACCATAAAACAAAATAGGGAGCAAGGATGTTGATGCAATCTTTTTACAGGCAGCACTGGATAAAAGAGGGTGGAGGCAGTATAATAACCTGGTTTACCATTTTGGTAAGCTGAGTTGCATGATGCTGCATTGAGAAGGAGGCATCTAAGTGAACCCCAAGGTATTTAAAAGTACTAACCACTCTATGAGGTCTCCTGACTGTGTACTGATCTGGAGCTGTTTGGTAGGTTTGGGGGACGAGTTATGGAAAAACATAGCTTTTTTTTTTTTTCATATTTAGAATTAGGTGATTGTCAGAGAACCAGGTCTCAAGCACAGTGAAATCCAAGTTAAGGCTTTGTTTAAACCAGTCTATATTGTTAGTTGAGTGGCATAAGATTGCATCATCAGCATATAATTCCACGGACACACCGCCACAGAAGTTGGGGAGCTTGCTGATAAAAAGCAAGAATAGTATTGGGCCAAGAATAGAACCTTGGGGTACTCCGTGTGAGACAGGCCTTGAAGAGGAGAGTGAACCAGACCCTTTTACCCTTTGCGATCTTCCAGTGAGGTAGTCTTGGAACCATGTGAGTGCTAAGCGATCTAGACCTAATTGATACAATTTACCAAGGAGAAGGTGGCGGTTGACTACATTGAAGGCCTTAGTCAAGTCGACGAATACTCCACCGGTTAGAAGACCAGCATCACTTGCATTAAGAATGTCAGTCAAGACTTTGACAAGGGCTGTGGTAGTACTATGGCCCTTCCTGAAGCTGTGCTGGCAGTCTGTAAGAAGATGATGTAAGTCTAGGTAGAATTATAGCTGAATGATCAGGATCCACTCCAGGATCTTAGCCAGTGTGCAGAAAATTGAAATAGGCCTATAATTTTCCACAGTGTGGGTCCCCCCTTATGGAGGGGGACCACCACAGCCACTTTCCAAAGACTTGGCACTTTGCCAGAGAAGATGGATCTATTTAGAAGATCACACACAGGTGCGGCGAGTGCTGCTGCCCCTAGTTTGAGAAACCTGGGTTCTAATGTGTCATGGCCAGGGGAGCTCTCTGACTTGAGATTTGATAACAGCCTGAGGACTTCTCTTCTAGTGGCTATTTTTGGGTAGAAAGGGGGGTCTGGAGCCAAGAGTAGAGTGATTCTGAGAAGGGATAGAGAAATCTGAGACTGGCGGCAGGTGAGCTGTGTACCTATCAAGATCAGTGAGGAACTGATTAATTCCTTCTGCAATGGATGGGGGATCTTGAAGGAGGTGGCTGCCGGAAAATATGGAGCATGGATATTGGGTCGATTTACCTTTGATTAAATAATTGATATGTTTCCAGAATTCTTTGTGCTTGCTGAGTTTCTCAGTCTGAATTGAGCGGAGATAGGTACGTTTAGCACCTGTATCCTATGTTTACACTTATTTCTCAGCTGTCAATAATATAGCCAATCAGAATGAAGGAGGCTGTGTTTATAGGTCTTCCAGGCTGCATCACGACTCTTCATGAGGGTCCTGATTTCAATAGAGAGCCAGGGTGCCTTAATACTCTTAGATCTATGTCTAACAAGTCTAGCATGTCTGTTGATAATGTTTTTAAAGGTAAGGATAAAATAATCAAGTGCCTGGTCTATTGAGGTGCGGCAAGTAATGGGTGTCCAATCAGCATTACTAATAGACATTGAGAAATGGTCTATGTTAAACTGAGACATTTTCATGGATTCATGTATTATGGGTGGTGTGGCATCAAAATTATTATGCCACACACAGTAGGTAGGAGAGTGGACACTAATACAATGTAGTAAAACACTGACTGTTTTGATCCTATGTGGGCAATTAGATAGTAACCAATCCAACAGCGTTGCAGTACCTGTTTTGGAGTTACGTCTTGTGGGCAAGGAGATAAGTTGGGTGAACTCTGTGTCAGAGACTAGCGTATGGGCATTGTTTTTGTGGGGAGACAGCCAATCAATGTTGAGATCTCCACAGACTACTGTGTCATGAGGGGGGAGAGCTGACAAAGCCACCAGAAGGGAAGGCAGTTCGTTGGAGGCGTCCCAGGGGGGGGTAGGTAAATACATTCAATAAGTAGTTTCTTAACATTGCCTAAAGTTAGTGAGATAAATAAAAATTCTGCATTGGGAGGCATGCCAGGGAGAGAAGAGATCAAAGTGACATGAAATTTAGACTTAACATATATTAAGACACCCCCCCACACACACATAAATGGTCATGCCTGTGGCAGGAGTAGCCAGGGAGATCAGTTTCATGTTGTTGTATACCAGGCTTCAATCAAGTTTCTGTTATGCCAAGGATGTCTGGGTTGAGATTAGTTGCCCATGCCTGAATCTCAGCAATTTTAGGCCGGAGGCTTTGAGCATTTAAATGAGTGATTTTGATGCCTTTTTCCCTTGATGTGTAAGGGGCAGAAGCAGATAGAGGACTCTGAGGGCCAGGGTTAACTTCAATGTTACCAGCTAGAAGAAGGAGTAGGGACAAGTGTGCGGTCCGAGTTAACTTTAAGAAGTGTAGGCCTACGGTATGTACGCTAATCCTACATAACAAATGCAGGGAGGTTCGGGAACATACCTCAAGGTAGTAGGCATCCTTTTTTTGCATAAGATGAGTGAGTTGAATAGGAGGTGAATTGTTGACGTAGGTTTGGCTAGAATAGAGGGGTGAGGATTCTTGAGGCAGGGAGGCTGGGCACTGTGCAATAATTCTATCGAGCAGAGAAAAGGATAAGATAAATTATAATGCAATAGCACTGCCCAGCTTGACCATGCTGTAACCTGACACAGGACAATGACAACAGGCAATCTTCTAGAGGCCAAACCTCCTGGAATTATTTGTAGACCTCAAGTAAAGTTGACAGAGTAACCGCCAGGGTATAGAGATTGTTAGCAAACTCACTTCTGAAAAGTCACAGTAGCATGGTGAGACCTAGGAAGATATAATTCTTCAAATGGTGAGGGTGTGTTTAGTAAGATATTTCCATGATCCCACGATCACAAAACATTTTAGCCCTAAAGGTGATGCACACTGCTGGAGACATTGTGGAGAGATGGGGATTCATTGGCACGTTTTCTGGGCTTGCACTAAACTCCAAGGGTACTGGAGTGAAATATAGCTGGCCTCCCACAGGATCTTGGGTGTCTTGATTCCCCTTGAGTTTGAAGAATAGGTGCTGAGCACCCCTACAGTGGTGTACCTGAAGGGGGACTCTTGTAGGGTGGGGCTAGTGCTAGTAGCAGCAGCCCTAAAATGTGGAACCACCAGCATTACCTGACTGGATAAAGTGGGCAAAAGAAACAGTTCTCATGGAAACCATGACAGCCAAATTGAGGCTCTAACAAGAACAACATGTCCAACTGTGGCAGAGATGGGAATCTTGGGTGCTGACAAAGGGACATGGGGATACATAATTAAGGAAACTCCTGGTTGTTTAAGACACAGCAGATGGGCTGGAATCTGTTCCAGAATTAAGATTTGATGCCTGCTGGCAGGGTTCTTGGACTCTGGACAGATTAATTAACTAAGACTCTCTCATACAAAGAGGAATATAATAACTTAGGATGAGTACATACAATTACCTGAATACATGAACACTGTTTCCAGCGGGTTGGGGGGAGGGAGATGCGCAGCTAATGGTTGGGGCTATGCTCAGGTCCCACTTAAAGTGTTATATTGGTTGAAATAATTTAATTTAGCCTGAACCTTGGATGGTATTTATAAGGTTTCTTTACAACAATTAACAAAAGCCTAACACTGGGGCAGGAGGATAGCCACAGCTTTTCATTATTCTATCTAAATGTTGTAATCTGATACTTTAATTGCATATCAATTTATTGTGATATACGTTTGTTAAGCAATCTACATACTGTACCTAATACAATGTATTCTATGCTGTGGTGACAATCTGTGCAATAAAGCTGAGTTTAAAAAAAAAATAGTACTTCCTCACATTGCTCATAAATTCCCCTCCTGCTATAGCTTCATTGAATGTCCTCTGGTTCTGCTGCTCTTTCACACTTGAAATAGACTCCCCTCCTGCATTCTTTTTCCCCTTGTGCAGTTCCTGTAGGTCATTATCATGTCCCATCTTGCTCTCATTGATTCCAGGGTGTACAAGTTAAGAGTCTTTATTCTTTTCTCATAGAGCTTTTGGTACAAGACCTGCGCCATTTTTAGATGACCTGCTCTGGATTGGTTGCACACTGTCTAAGTCTTTTCTGAGGAGCTGCTTCCAGTACTGGACATAGTACTCCAGATGGGGTCTCACCAGCAAGCGATATAGTAGCAACACCACCTCCCTCCTACTGCTGGAGATACCTTTCCTTGTGCATCCCAGCATCCTACTGGCCCTACCCACTGCTTTGTCACACCACCCTGCCATTTTGAGGTCATCAGTTATGACAACCCCAAGGTCCCTTGTCACACACACACACACACACACACACACACACACGCATATGCACATGCTCTCATGCAGGCACATACACACACACTAGCACACACACACACACATGTGCACTCATTTATACACACACACACACACACATATGCATGTGCACTCACTTATACACACACACACACACACACACACACACACATGCATGTGCACTCAAGCATACACACACACACATATGCAAACATTCACACATTTGTACTTATCAGGAGGAAGGGGTGGAGTGGAAAATTAATCAGTGATTAATTGGGAACAAGCACTAAAAATATCACCAACAGTTTAATCTGGTTCAATTTCAGTTGGTTGCTATCTGTATCACCCCTCCCCTGATCGTCCCTGAAAAGGGACTTCTAGTCTCAGTGGGCCTCCCGAGTCAACAAATAAATAAATAAAGAGGGGTGTAGGGGAGTCAGAGAATGAAACCGGGGTATATGTGGAAGGCCTGGATAAGGGAAGGAGGACTGAGTATCTCACAGGATGCCCTCCTCCTCTGGGGAGGGGAGTTGTCACTGCCTCACTGACATGCGAGCACCATGTGGTTAACTATAGTGGTGGTGCAGGCAGAAGTGTTACTTGGGAAGGGGAAGCTGCCAACTGACTGGCTCAGTGTGTTACCACATTTGTATTTGCATGCCCGTTCACTGTCAGCTAGAGTCCCTGTGGGAGGGGAGGAGAAATAGCCCAGCAGTGTCACGGGATGGAGCACCACTGGTACTCTTGGGCCCGGACATGTCAACTGCCAACCTGCCCCCCCAAAACTATATGTTGATAGAGATCCAGGGCAACTCCCTATCACCCACCTTGGAGGAGCAAGTGTGAGATAAGCTGGGTCAGGTAAGTGACAGAGAAGGTGAGAGTGGGGCTGGTAGGCTGCCGGCTAGTGCCCAGATGGGAGCAGCTGCAGTAGGGGATATAATATATATATATATATATATTTATTTATATAAAACCACAAACAGAGGTATACTGTATGTAGCAGATATCTCTGTTATACACAAAAAAATCCTTCCTATGGATACATTTCCTCTTTTTTTCACAGCTTACAAGTACCCAACGATAAAGTGCATTTGCCAACTGATCTGGGAGGGGACTTAGTGACTATTATGAACTTTTTAAATTACAGTTTCTTTTCCTCAGAATGGCAAAACAGAGATGCAACACAGGATTTCTATTAGTGCAGGGTCCTGCTTCTGTACAATTTTACATATAGTAGGGAAGGAATCACAGAGACATCAAACAGTTCCAAAAATGGTAGCAGTGTTTTATCACTGTTGACCCAATCCACAAAAATAAACATGAGCTGTACATACCAGCACAGGGCTCCAAGAACTGCTAAAGTCCCCCTTTATCAACTGTGGAAGCATCTGCACATCCTCAGTCCACTGTGCATATGAGGAAGCTGGCTGTCACCCGATCCAATCCATTGAGCCTCTCAATGCAGGTGGTGAGATTGGGGGCTAGCATGAGGGTGGGGTCAAGTGAAATGTCAGGTTGCAAGTCAGCAAAGTCAGCATAATACAATCTACTATACTGTGTTAAACAGTGCATAAAAAATGTTTTTATACACAAAGTGCAAATTGGGACCAACCCCACACTTGAGTTTGGGGCTCTTAGTACTGACTGTTTCCCTTTAAAAAAATGGAAAGTCTCAAATGTAATTTACTGCCCATTAACAAACAGCAATACTGTAGCTCTCATTTAGCTGCATAATTGAGGAGGATATCATGAACGGCAGTGGCAAGAGCTCATCTCTGGTTTTCCCAGTTCTGTGACTAATACGTAATTGAACTGTTTCTGAACAGCCCTGATATCAGCAAAAATGCCTGCACACTCAGAAACCAAAATGGTTTCTAAGTTTCTGGAATCACTGAGGTGAAGGTCTTTTATTGACATCCCCTTCCCCCCAACACACACACACATATACGTTCCTACAGTGCTGGGCATTAATTCCTTTTTACTACTGCAAATGCAATGATTCCATAGCTCCAGCTCTGGGAAGTATTGACATGTTTTTTTAAGTAATAGCAAAAATTGAACTGGTACAAAGGGTAAAAAGAAAAATTGCTGAATGTACTGTCAATATGGTCCCACTCAGGGGCAGGCTGTTGTGACCATGTGTTGTAATGTATTTGTTTCTCACCCAAAGCCCTGTGGGCTCTGAAGTCAGCATCTCTAGCTTTTTAGCTAAAGAATATAAGAATAAAAAGGAAAGGTGTTGCCTCAGCATGTGGCCTGAAAACAAAATGTATTTATTTATTTATTTAAAAGTTTCACCAGGAAAACATACTGAGCTAAAAGCTTGTTTCCAGATGTGTCCTGGGGGGGGGAGGGAGATAGGGATGAGCAATAACAATACAAACAAGTGCAAACGATAGTACAAAGCATATGTCAAGTAGTGCAAAAAGCCAGTTTATGATACTAGACACAGTAACATATAGAATGCTTAAGTCCCAGAACAGGGAATTTAGTTATGTAGAGAACACACATGGTTTCACATTGGGGAACAGGGCATTGGGAAAGTATGGAATTGGGAAAGACGGGAGTGTTAGAAGCAGTTACATGTAGGGGAGGTGAGATTTCAAAAGAAGGAAGAGAGGGTTTGAAGAGAAGTGGCATTTAGAACTGAAGCTGGAAGTAAGTTCCAGGGCTTGGGGAAGTGGTGGGAGAAAGCAGCTGGGCCTGCTGAGGTGGACTTAGTAGGGATGGCTAGGGTGCGAGCATCACTACAGTACCTCTAAGGGAGGGGGATGAGTAGGGGGGAGGCAAGAAGGAAGATGAGAGGTAGAAGGGGAGGGCACCAAATCAGACTTTACCCAGAAAGGTGGTGCAGTGAGCCAGGCATCTATCCGTGAGTGAGAGTAGTATTAAAAGCATGATGAAAATAGAAAATAGAGTTAGAATCAATGTTTCGGCCATAGTCTTCTTCAGGAATTATCTAAAAGAGAAAAAAGTAAAGTTAGTTAAAGAATATTTTACTATACTAACCAAAATACTGTTCTACACACAAGGTTTGGGAACTGAAACAGAGCCCTAGTTAAAGTGTACTTTTAACTCTCCATTTCTTTCAGCCTTTCCCAATGGGAGTAGGTTGCTGCTGTCATTTCTCAACAACAGCGGCCAAACTGGGTGCCATGGTGATCCTGGGGAACTTCAGTCTCCCAGGTGCAGACTTGCATCTTGAAGGACTAATGGCAGGAGTGGGACTAGATTCCTGTATACTTACAGGACTGCTTCCATAGCTGCATACCTGTTAGGGTGCTAGCTTTATGGCTGGTATTGACCTTCATTTCAGCAGTGGGTATGGGGTCATCTCTGGTATAAAAGTCAAGGAACAGGAGGGAGACAACAGGTTTACCTTCTTTCTGGTAACAGGGAAAGTTAACCAGACCTCATCCATCATGACCAAAAACTAGAAAGGCAGACTTCGCTAAGAGGAAGGAAATGATGTTCAAGGGTCAGAGCGACTGCATGAGGCTACTGTAGTAATGCAGAGCATAAAGAAAGTTAGTTGAAAAAAATGTGCTCAGAGCAAATGTAGAGATCTGTATTCCTGTCAGCCATAAGGTAAACAAGCATTTGTCAATGCTGAAAGTTAACCATTGGTATTGCTATTGTACTGGGTGGGGCAGGACTACAGTTCCCAGAAGCCTCGGCTGCTTGCTTATTTTCATGTGCTTGAACAACAGAATTTCTTGCTAACCATACAGGGTTCTTATTATTCATTCACAACTTATTTGAGCAACATACTGTATACAGTAGATGGGCAGGCCACTCAGCCTTGGTATATACCACACAACAGTTAACCAAGAGGCCAAAGTTCAAATCCTATGTGTCACTTTCTGTGTGGCCCTAAACAAGTCACTTAACTGCACAATGGTAACTATTGTTAAAAGGAAAGAGAATCCTTCTTACACTAAAATGAGAAGTTGGGCTATCCTGGGCAAATACTTTATTTAAACAAAAATGCTGTGCCACTGCCACCACATCATGAGAAAAAGGTGATGATAAGGAGCACACAAGAGGCATAGAAGTAAGCAGTACAGATGCATTTTCCATTTAAAAGGAACATCACTCAACCCATGTCCAAAAGGAAAGTTTGTAATGGGCACAGATGGCCCATTACAGTAAACCCACCAAAATATAGGTAAAAGAGAGGAACTTACCTGAGTGCAGGGTGCCACAGGGTAGTCCTGGGGAGATGTTTTCTTCCGCACCTGTAAAAAGAAGAACAAGGTAATCACAAAGGATCTGCTGTTCTTGGGGGTGCTAAATAGAGTGGTAAGGACAGGACAGAAATTAAATTATACTTATGTGACAGAGTCGGAGTCCATGTCCTGTCAGACCTGTAGAGATAGAAGAAAAAATAGGTTAGTTAAGAAGGAAAAAGTTGTAAAATGAGCAAAAGCAGCATAAAGGGCGTGTGGTTTGGGGAAGGGAACTCAGCTAAAAACCCTTTTGCCCATAATGGTGGCTGAGTGGCCAGTAATTTATTAAGTAGCCCAGGTGGCTACTGATGGCTAGTTTGGGGCTAGTAGCCCTTTTTGTCTAAATAAGGGGTGGTATTGGTGGTTGTGAGGGCTAGGAAATGCCCTGGTGGGGGCCACTGTGTGAAATTCTTCCCTGGTGGTCTAGTGGGCTAGCTCCCTAGGGGATAGGGCTAGTGTTCTTTTAAATACATTAATACCCTTCTGTGGCTCCAAATTTTTCTGGCTATTACTGTATCTCTACAGTGAGGGAGCACTGTACTGTGCTGTATGTTTGGCTGTACATCCGATCGACATCTAGTCAACAGCCATACCAAGTAAATATAGTCAAAGTGAACAAGTGTGTATTTATAGTACAGTATTTTATTGTAATGCAGCACTGTAGTATACTTTAGCTGATCCATGTCTAACCACCTGAGCTGTACTGACAATCATTACAGGACTGACCGCGCTAACTCTTTCACACAGTCTGTCCTGTTATGCCTTCAGAGAAATAGCATGATTATTTTTTAAACTACTTAAAAAACTTCTACTGACTGAGCATAGAGGAAGGGGGGGGGGAAACAGATGTGGAGGACAGGGTGCAGAAAAAGGATTTGGAGGGCTTATGATCAACTGAGAGCCGCACCATCGCATGAGACAAAGTCACAAACAGCATCTGTGAAGATGAGATAAGACCATCATACAGACATAGATGCACTCAGTACCCCATGTAGAATATTAGAAATAAAATGATACAGTAGTTAAAAATAAAGTCTTAGTTAAGTCTGTTGGGAAGGGCCGAAAGGTTCGAGCTGTTTGTAACGCTGGCTGGTGGGAAGTCGTAAATGTGCATTTCTGCCTTTCACAGTGACTTCTTTATTTACTTTAACTAATGCAGTTAGTTTGTTCTTGTCACTATACAGTATAATATAGCCTAAATCTCGTCTTCCAATTTTTAATCCTGCCAGACCCATCTGTATGACTAAGACTCAGCCGCATACTGCAGCCCCCTTATCATCTTCAGCACATTGCACCATGTCTTAGGAGAACAGCACAGATGTCTTAAACTTTGAACTTCCATGTCATTAACAGTACACATATGTAATACAATACAAAAAGATTATTACGGTGTCAGCATTATGTATATTCTAGGTAATACAACATTTTTCTCATATACTGACATTGCAGTCCTTCTTTGGTTATGAAGCATATTTACAGTACAACCAGAGCATTGTTATTCAGATACTTTTTTCCCCCTTCTGCAGCATGCCTAAAACCAAAAGCATTATTTTCTGCTTATGGCATGTTTCTAATGTCAAGTACAAAGAACTTAGGGGTAGTAGCAATAGGGAGAGATGGATGAAGGGGATAGAAGGTGAGAGATCACAAAAACTCCATGCTGTGTGCAGAGAGCACTACAGGTAGTGCTGGCAACATGAGACAGAGAAGCACAAACTCAAAATGCTGCTCTTGTTCTGAAGAAATAAAGGCTTAATTACGAAGGTGTGGAAAACCCATGGTTTAGTATCTCCACAGAAGTGTAGAGTAAAATGCCCCAAGCAGGAGACAGAATATGTATCTTGCTTTCAGACATGTTCTTAGTACTAAAGAATGAGGGTGAAAACAAATACAGAAAACAGACAAAATGTAAGCTGAATTGTGCTAAATTACTAAAAGTCTTCACATCCCAAAGCTATTTTTTTAAGAAAAACAAATGGCCAGCCAGCAATCTCAGTAATAAATTATAGGAGGTCGCAATAAGAGATTCGTAACTTGATGTCACTGAGACGTGCAGCTTCTGGAATCAAAGGGAATCCGCATTCATGTGCAGTCTAGTTTTTTATATAAAAACAGAATCCTGACTTCAAAACACGTTGTTTAAGTTGCGATTCTGCTAGTTGGGATATGGGAATCCTACAGCTAAAAGGAAAATAAGCTAGTAGGTAAGTGTCAGCAGTATTTGTTTTACAGTAAAAGGCCAGTGAGGGAAGGGACCTGTGGGGTGGTGGTGGTGGTGGTGGAGGAAGGGGGGGTAACTTCAGCCAGGCTGATCAGGACACCGAATAGTTGTTTTCTGGGTGGTGTTCTGCAGATGAAAAGAAAAAGCCATGCATGATTGGTTTGGCTTTTTCTTTTCAACTAAATAAACTGCCCGCCCAGCAAGGCAAAAATGGCATCACAATCAGCCTGGCTGACGATTGGTGTGTCACGGCCTCACCCCTTGCAGATCACTCTGCATTGGACAGACAGTGTCACACCCTTCAAAAGCCACTCTTAAAGCAAGAAGTTAGCAGTGCATGCGCACATGGTAAACTTGAAAAGGGCCAAAATGTGCCCCCCCACCATTGCTTAACAGAACTTTAAAACATCTGATTCTGTACAATAAGCCATATGATCACTGGAAATAGAAGGGTTCACTCCAGGCCAGAGAGGTGCACAGAGCAGCAATGAGGGATTGCAAAAAAGAATTACGCAAACTGAGAAAGGGATGGAAGGTAGAATAGCAGCAAGAACTGCAGACAGCAAAACCTTCTTGCAGTGATCAAATGGGAGGCAGGTGAGAGGGTACAATACAGGGCCACTAAAATGTTCAGTGGTTTGAGGCACAACAGCTATGAGGAGAGGCGGTAGGCTCTTAACATGTCCACCCTGGAGGAAAGAAAGCTGGGAGGTCACATGGTCTCAGCCTTTGGCATACTGAAAGGTACAGATAAGATTGAACAGTTGGAGATGTTTTATAAGGTGGCCTGGAACAGAATGCGAGGACATGACCTGAAGCTCAGGGGTGGTAAATTCAGCGTAACATTATGAGGCAGGTTTTCTCCCACTGGTTGGGGAACCTACGGAATTGCCTACCAGTTGGAACAGTGGACATGAAGACAGTATCAGCCTTTAAGGGAAGCTTGGATTAATTTCTGTTTGCATGGGAATCATTGGGCTCCCTGGGTAGTAGAGTGGGTAGGGAATCCCTAAAAATTGGTATGTGTTTGCACAGTATCATCGAAGCACAGATCAGGAAGCATAAGAAAACCAGGATCAATTTCAAAATTCACAAATAGTGTTTTATTTTTCTCAATAACAGCAAAATAAAAAATAAAAATTATTCAGTATAACTATTTACAAAGGCAGTACAAACAGAGAAAACTAAGTCTTTCTGAGGGTATCTCTTAATTCCAAGTTTCAGACTGTCAGTCTGTCACTTTCCTTTCCTCTCTAGCAAAAGCATTGATGCTCTTTTATAAGTACATGCCTGGGAACCTCATTAAGAGATGTTCTGCTTTTCCCAGAATGTTCTTGTAAGTTTATAGGATGTTCTTGTCAGTTTCATTGCTTGCAGGTGCATCAAAAAGAATATAGTGACCCAGAACTGACCTCTTGTTTACAGATCTGCAAAAGGCTTAAAAACTGCATCTCAGGTTAACCCCCTGAATTCCAAATAGCTTTTTGCAACCATTTCAACAATATAACTATATACAGTTTTAAACAAGGGGAATACAGTTTTAAACAAAGGGATCCCGGTTTCACATACAGGTTTACACAGAGATTCACATATATTTTTTATAACTGCAGATATACCAGGGGGAAGAAAAGACAGAAAAGCAAGTGAAGGCTGAGAGATAGCAAGAGGCGGAGAACTGCGAAACCATCAGAATGATCAGTTCCTAGGTCTCACAATAAAATTTGTTTGCACAACCCGACAGAGAAGAGACAGAAAAGGAAAGGATAGAACAAACCCCTGTGTTTAAACTCTTTCAGCATAACAAATGGGGCAGGGCCTTCTTTAACCCTGTCAAACACAGCATATTTATTATATAAAGCTAGAGGGTGTACATGATGAGCACAGAGTCCCTTCAGATCTCTTTATCACTGACAGCATATTTACATGAAAATAGGTTCTCTTTGTCTCAGAGTTAATCTCAGCATCCTCAGCATCCTGTCTTTTTCTATGTTTTTCTATATTGAAGCCATAGTGTAAAAAGCCAGTCTGAGGGACTAGAGTCATCATTTCCATAGCAAAAGAATATGATGCCATAAACAGAGAATTATGACTTAGATGGAGGGAAAAGCAGGAAGATGAGAGGGTGCATGGGAAACAATGATTCTGTTACCGTGCAAATGTTCAGAATTTCTCCATAGTAAAGAATGAGTGGAGATAAATGCAGAAAAATATTTAAATATGCCCTGTATAGTATCTTAATATTATACATTAAAAAGTTTCCTAGAAACTGGAAAATCACTTTGCAATGTGTCTTTTGGCTGACCATGGTGCTGTACCGGGGTCTTTTGGGGACATGTCACTTGACATTGAGGGGGCCAGCCTAAGTTCTTTGGTGTGTGAATGCACAAGGTAATGCACTTGTTAACATGGTTCCCCCCCCCCACCTAAGGTGGTCCCTTGCATGACACTGCTGCAGGCAGGCAGGAATGCTACCCTCCAGGAAATGCTTCAATGGGAATTTAATGGGATAGGGTCCCAACCACTTTCTGTCTCATGGTTTCACCAATCATTCTCTGTTAGTCACCAATGAAAATGCCTCAAAACTGTAGAAGCTGCAATGGATTTTTACTGTTTGTCTTAGGTACAGTTCATCTCACAGTTTGGTGTTACAGTTCTCCAACAGGTCACCTCTCATCTGGCTTGCTGCATGGCAACAGTGTTCTGGGGTCCCAGCACTTATGCCTCTTGGGACTATAATGCTATTTCTCCACTCCACTGCCACAGGCAGGGGGTCTTCTGTCACCTTTCACCACAAAATGGTGTGTTCTGAAGGAAACCAAATCATTATCATCCTCTTCTGTCCTACAAGGTTCTGGAACCTCTTCTGGGATCATAACACAGGCCTGAAAGCCATAAGGGAGTCTTCCTTGAGGGGATACACCCCAGAATCTGGTAGGTCTCAGCTCAGTGCCACAAAGCTTCTACTACTCTCCTAGCTCCTCCTCCTGGGGCTGTGTGGGTGGCTGCTTGTGCTTGTCTGTGTCTGTAGGTTAGTTTTTGTTCATTTACATGTTTTTCTGCTGGGAATACCTGTGCCATTCTTGCACACAACATTGGTGAAAGTCTCCTGGACTGAATTTCTGCAAATCGCCATCATCAGGTAGCAGCTTTTTAATTTTAAATCAACTTTCTTGAAGCCTCCCCAAGGAAGCATATGCCTTACAACTAGTCTTACAAACATGGTGATGCTGGGTCCTGCAACTGAATCAACATTTTCAACATTCTCATCTGACCACTCTTAAAGCAACTGCACTTGTGGACTTTGAAGAACAAAGGAATTTTAACACATTTTGTGACTGAATCAACATTTTGTCTGAACTTTTCCAAGGTATTGTACTTGTCTCTGAGGACTTTGAAGATCAAAGGAAACATACAGACAAAGGATTTCACACATTGCATATGCCTACTGTCTGACCTACTCCCAAGGTATTGTACTTATCTCTGAGGACTTTGAAGAACAAAGAAACATATAGACAAAAGTTTTACATTGCATATGCCCAGGCCACAGTTTATCACCTTTCAGGAACTTTAACATATTATGTGATCCTGGATCTCAACAGTACTATAGTACTTCTCTTAAACCCTCTGGCACAAACCTCCCAGTCTTCTTTTTTTTTTCCATTTTCTCTGTACTTCGCCATGGTGTAGCTATCCACCTTAGCCCACTAAAATCCGTACCCCCACCACCCTCCCATTGCTCGCCACTCACTGCCTTAGCCCACACTACTTCTCGGCTCCTCTCCTGCCTCGCTAAAAAATGCTTTGGCTTAGTCCCCACCACCTGTTCCTGCTCACCCTCACCCTCCTTTTCCCTTTATGCCAACTCCCCTCCCGCCTACCCTACCCTCCACCTACTCTCACCTTTCTATACTACTACCGAAACATTGTACCATAGCTTTTACTCTGGAAGTCTTAAACAAACATCACCCAATTAATACCTGGGTGCAAAGAGCCATATTTCCTAATTGGAACTGCCACATCATTATAACTCACTAACGATCACCCTCTACTGGGACTCCAGAAGACAGTCCAAGCATCTTAAAAAGTACAAGCAGAAACTCACTCCAACCTATTATGAACTACGAATGGCATCGTTGAAACTCCTGCTTCTCCTACTTTTAATATCTGGTGGGATACACCCAAACCCTGGTCCTGTTGCACTAAACCAACAAAAACAGGAAAGTTGGTAGTAGTCTCTCCATTATCCTCTAAATATCTGCAGCCTCCTTCCCAAATTAGCATCTCTTCAAACTCTCACTGGACAAAAACCCTGATATACTAGCCATTGTGGAAACCTGGCTATCTCCAGCACCCGGATCATGCGGTCTTGCTTGAAGGCTACAATCTTTTCAGACTCGACCGGGCAAGCAAGAAGGTGGGGGCTGTGCTATCTACATAAGGACAACCTCTTCTGTCAATGCTGACTTCACCCACAAATCGCGGATGCAACTCCTCCCTATCAAACTGCTTCTTGGTGCACAAAACAAAGTTCTCACAGTGGCCGAGTCTATATCCCTCCAAAGACCACCGTGCCAGTATTAAGTCTGTACTTGATTTTGTTAGTCTGCAGCCCTCTGAAAATGAGCTCCTCCTCCTCAGGAGTTTCAACATAAACTGGCTTGCCTCTGACACTGGCTCTTACAAAGATGACATCCTAGCAGCAAACCTGACTCAGATGGTAACCTCCCCACCGGAAAAATTACAAAACTGGTACAAGCACCCTTATTGACTGGGTTCTCACAAATCACCCTGACCAGATAAAAAACATTAAAGTCCTCCCTGACTCCTCAGTGACCACTCCCAGTGTCCTGTACCTGGTCTAATAAATTTCTCAAGCCACCCCCAAAGTTATAACAAGCAGATTATTGCCTTATGGGAATCTTATCAAGTTGAAAACCCATCTCCTACAACAGGACTGGGCGCCAATCCTTGAATCAACTGATATTAATTCGCACTAGAATACTTCATTAAATCTTTCAACTCTGCATGCGACTTACTCGCCCCAGTAAAAAACGTAAAATCAAAGCGCTATCAAATCCATGGATTACTGCCAAACTACTTGCGAGCTCAGGTTCGGGACCACCTCTGGGCAGTTGCCAGAGACACAAGCTCACCTCATGATACCCTAAAATACAAGCAGGCACTGAAATAGATGTACCTCACAAATTAGGCAAATGAAGGCGCCTTATTTCAAAATGCCCTTGAATCACCTGGGGGTGATGGAAGAGCTTTGGGACAACATCCGAAACATCATGGGTAAACAATCAAAATCGTCACCTACCATTATGAAAGTTGATGGATCCACCACTCTTGACCAAAAGTCTATTGCAGATGCGCTTAATAAGACATTCACAGACCTTAGAGGTCCTCCCCAGATTTCTTCTCGGACTTACCTGTGCCTAGCCTAGTATCACAAAGCACCCCTCGTGACAAACCACAATTTTACTTCAAGAAAATCCAAAGTGCATGAAGCACACAAGTACATAAGGCCTGCTCCAAATCCAGAACAAGTAGTGACACGCTAGATCTAAAAATCCTGTCTCTCACCCTGGATGAAGTAATTCACCCCTTGCAAAAATTCTTAATCTGTCACTTTGCCAAAGTCAAGTTCCCAACAAATGCAAATCTGCCATAGTTATGCCAGTGCACAAAGGGGGGGACAAAACCTCAACAGAAAACTATCGACCAATATCAATACTCCCTCCCCTCTCCAAAGCACTTGAACGAATAGTGGCAGACCAACTCTCTGATTACCTGGACAAATACAATCTACTCTGTAATCAACAGCACGGCTTTAGGAAAGGACATAGTACAACAACAGCCTTACTTGATTTCTCTGGAGAAGTCCACTCAGCCCTGGACAAAGGGTGCCAAACAGGTGCAGTCTTTCTCGATCTTACAAAAGCTTTCGACACAGTCCATCATGGCCTACTTACCTCCCTACTTTCTAGCCTAGGCCTGGCCGAAGGTCCTTGTGCTTGGGTAAAAAGTTACCTGTCCAATCGGTCACAGGCTGTAAAATCTCTAATGAACTCTCCTACTTCAAACCAGTTCTCTCGGGTGTACCACAGGATCAATTCTTGGACCACTCCTTTTTAGCCTGTTCCTTAACTCCCTCCCAGATATCTGCCAGGAGAAAATAATCTTATCGCTGATGATGCTGTAATTCTCTCTTCCCACAAGGATCCAAACTCCCTACGAAAAAGCCTGCAACTTGCTTTCTCTAGTGTTGAAAAGGTGGTTCCTGGATAGTAAACTTGTGCTAAACCACAATAAAACAAAAGCCATGCTCTTCTCCAATCACCAAAACAAAAATAGGCATACTCCACTCACCATACAAACCTCTGCGGAATTACACTGGACCAAGTAAATACTTTCAAATATCTTGGCATCACTTTTGACCAAGGGCTCACCTTTGCAACCCACATTGACAACACTGCGAAAACAGTGAACCAACTGGAATACTATTCCGTAACCATCAATTTCTAAATCAAGTGGCATTGAGAATAGCTATACAGAGTTCCATAATCTCAATCATTGACTATGGCCTTATTATTTATGGCTCAGCTACCTCCACTGCTCTAAGGCGTATCTCAATCACTCTAAATAAGGCCTGCCGGCTCCTCACGGGGCTCAAGACTGACTCACACGTGTGATCTGTACTATGAATCAGGCTGGTTGAACCTATCAAATCATCTTATTTATCTCACCTGCACAATGGCAAAAAATCTATCTTGGGACTGACTCCATTATGTATTCAAAACCTACTCCGGCTGAATCCTGGCTCGACCCTCCACCAGATCTGAGCGCCAGCCTTTCCTGGTTCCGAGATGTCGGACTGCACAGGGACAAAGATCTTTCGCATACAGGGCCCCGGCATGGTTCAATGGCTTAGTCCACCTACTCTATCCTCAACCTTGCTTGAAGCTTTCAAATCCATGCTCTATGCCCACCTCACCACCACTAGCAACTGTGATTGCGCTAGATAAAACTACTACTCCTCATGTCCATCCTCACATCTGAGGCCTCTTTCTCCCTGACTAATGAACCCTCTGGTACCTCTACTACTTCCTGTCTCCCACCCAAACTCACTCCCCTTTCTCTGTCCCTCTCACTTACTCTCCCACCACCACCTTTCCCTCCTCTCTAGCCTCCTTTTGGCGCCAAATTTTATTTATTTAGCTTTTGTTGACCGGGTAGTGCACTAGACAAATCCTGCCTATTTTCAGGCACGACCTGGGGAGGGATACAGATGCATGCCAACTGACCTTGAACCAGATTAAGCTGTTGGTGGATTTTAGTGAATGAGGGAAATTTGGCCAGGACACCAGGAATTCCCTGCTCTTTTCGATAAGTGCCATGGGATCTTTAACATCCACCTGAACTACCACCAATCCAGGCAGATGGGACCTCGGTTTAATGTCTCATCCGAAGGCGGCACCTCAGAAATGCAGCACCCTCCATGCTGCATTACGGTGTCAGTACTGGGATATTAACCCAAGTGCCAGATGTGGGAACTGAACCCACAGCCCTCTGATCTCCCGGCTTCAGAGGCAAGTGTGCTACCTACTGAGCCACTGACACTGCTTAATGATCACCCTCTCCCTGGAAGTTTCCTTAACCTCGAAATTGTCTACTCGCTTGAACCTGTTATAGCTTGTTTTTCTATGAAACTTAAAAACGTTACTGCCTTAAACTGTTAATATCAAATTTATGATGTAACTTTCCTGTCTGGTTTTACCTGTAATGTGTATCGTGCTTTGTTAAATGTTCTTTGTGATGTGGAACCTTTGTAAAAGAGCCCTGGCTCAAAGGTATTAATTCCTAGACTAATAAACTAAACTAAACTAAACTCCTCTTGGGCCTCTCTCTTCAAATGGTGACTAAGCAACCCCTTATATATAGCACTAGGCTCCTTCCACCTAGTTCTCTGGTCCTCTAAAGAAATGTAACCCCTTACAAACTAAGCTATTTCCTCACAACAGCTCCCCCTGGCTCTGTGGGCATTAGCAAAAACAGCCCTGCCTCAGCTAAATCTAAAGCTAATATTCTGCTTTAATGCCAATCAGTTTGTGTCTATGCTCTGAGAATGGGAAGCTGCTGTGTAGTATGTTGGTGCAGAATGGTTTCTGTGTGTTACTTCAGAGATGGCTGCATTTCAGTAATTGCTCAGCATTGGGAAGTATGCTGATTGTAAAGAGCTTTAAGATGCCAACATGAAAGACTGCAAATAATTGCAAGTGGCATGGTATGCCGTGGTACTGCTCCTGAGAATGAGATAATGTCAATAATATAAGTTTTCTTGCAATAGTCTATATTTTTACAAATCTCTATCTATCATTCAGTAACTCATAGGAACAGGATTTGGGGAATGGGAGAAAACCATGAAGTCCAATATGGATCTCCACCTCCTGGCACTCAAATGTCAGCCTCCAATTTACTCATGTGTGAGAGAGAAATAACTGTCTCCTATTTCCTTCTTCTCTGGATGAACATTATCTGACTAAATACATTGATACTACAGAGCTCCATTGACGCCAAGGTTATATCATTACTAGTCAACTTTGAGTTACAATTTTTTTTTAAGCTTGCTATTTTTGATCAGGAAAAAGACTTTGAGATGTAGCAGCTTCCTGGGGGCGGGGGTGAGGTTACATGGACTTGTTTTATTGACATTTGGAATGTTGGCCAGATACCAAAGATGAGAAGAAAGGAACTCAATTTAATATCTCATCCAAAGGATGGCATCTGAACAGTGCAGCACCCCTAGTGGTACACTATAGGGTCAGTATTGGGCATTAGCCCAAGTTCCTGGTATGAGGCTAGAACCCATGAACTTCAAATTCTTCCAGTCCCAGAAGAAAGCTTGCAACCTACTTATCCATTGACACTGCTTCTTTCGCAAGCCTCTGAGTGTATCCTTAATTGCCATATTTTTGAATCAAGGTTAAAAATATTCTAATTTTTATAGTTCTAAATGAGTGGGTTTGCTGGTTACTAAAACAAAGTGCAGTGGATGTTCCAACTAGGTAGAATGTCAGAGTGTGGACAGGCATGTTGACATTGCTGCAAAAACCTTGTGGGAGCTTACTGGTTAATTAGTGCAGCCACTGTGTCTGGAGCTGGGGCCCTGCCTGCTGGTGGTGGTGGGGGAGGCTTGGCCTGGAGCCCGGCAAGGGGAGTTTTTGGCGCGCGAAGAGTTCTGGGAGAAGGGAGAGAGAGGCAGCCCATGTGAGTTTTCAGTTGTGAAGGATGAGGTTTGGGGCTGGAGTGGGCCACTTGCCACCCTGGCACACCACCCTTGAAGGTTGATGGAAAATGTAGCAGGGCATGAGTCCATGGTTGAATCTGGAGCCCGAGAGTAGGACCTTTCTGTGGTAACGGGAAAGCCAGAGCCTGAGAAGTCAGGAGTGGCCCACCTCCTGATCTCTGGGGTGGGTTGGTGTCAGGGGGTCCTGGTTCCTCATGTATAGGTTGAGAGCAAGTGATGCCCCAGGTGCCTGGCCATTGGGCAGTGTGGTGGTGGTAGTCTGTGCTGTAGGGAGGTCAGTGGTGGTAGCCCGTTTACCTTTTCTGTGGCACTGCAGATTGCCAGGAGGGAATTGAGGAGCCTATACATCTGAAAAGGGGAAAGTGCACTGGGTCTCCAGGATCACCAGGGCCCTACATTACCCTGGGATGCTTGGAGCTGTACTGGCGTCGGATAGAGGGGACTTGGGCATTTCTTGCTGGGTCTTTGTTTGTAGGACAGACCATCCATGTGGAGAGCTCCAGAATCAAACCCCCAGAATAGGGAGTGGGCTACCTGTGAGTAGCTATATTTGAGCCTGTAGCTGGATTTGTGGTGACCAAAAGGTTTGGCTGCTAAAGGGAAAAGGAGAAGTAAGAAATTTGTGCAGTAAAGAGCTTTGGAGGAAAAGAAAGTCTTTTGTGGCCTTTTTTTGAACACTGTGACTGCTGCTGCCAGGATTCAGAGCCTTTTTGGCTCTGAGGGAAGCACTGTGGAGAAAAGCTTTTGGGAAATGAAAGTTTGCTGTAGACTGTATTGGGCTCTGTGCCCAGAAAGTTACCCACTGTTTGATTTGCATCCCATTCTCCATGGAGTGAATTGATCAAATGTTCACAATTAAATCATTTTATTTCCTTCTTTTACTCCTGAGTGGACAACGGACTTAATTCTTGTACTTTGTGATTGAACTAGCTAAGCTTGTTCCTGCAGTTGCTGTTACCCCATCTGTGAGCTGCCTGCACCTACTGAAGACCTCTAATCAGAACCCAGGTAATGAGTTTAATTTCTGGGACTGTGTTTCTGGCTGCAAGTGCCCCCCACCACGTAGTTACCACCAGGCATACCACTGGACACTAGGAGAGGGGAGCTTACACTTAAAACAGTACCATAAATATTTCTTGAGCATAATAATTACAAATTAATAGCCTAAAAAATGTGCTTTATAAATATGTTACTGTATTTGTAGTTGCGCAGTATTCAGTAAGATACCTAAAATGTAATGCGCTAGTTGAAATAAGATGAAACAAGAATCAGTAGAAGGTGAATCAGGCTCAATACTCTGACAGGGCTGCCCTCATGGCTATCTGTACACTTAGAATCCCAAGGAGAAATAAAGTAGTAATGTTTACCTAGAATAAATTATGAGTACAAGGATTTCTTCCTTGAGAATTGACCAAACTCCTTTCCCCAAGGGCAGTACTCATTGTCCCCCAGTCTTCTCAATTGTTTTAACAATTAGCACACAGGCTAAACGAATCTTAAAGCCCTGGGTTATTGACTTTGGTTCAGCTTTTCACTTGAAATATTTACTTTGGAAGACTTAGGACTATAGTTGTAATATCATTATCTCTAACCAAATAAGAGTTTCAGAGCCCATGGAATCTGGCTGGAGTCTGAACTGAGTAAATGAATCTGCCTGTGAAATAATTCCTTGCAGTCCTCACTCCTGGGTGGGCTGAGAATTTGTTGTGTTACATATAGGGCTGAATAGGTAAAAAATGTATAGCTTACTGTATCCTGAAACTTAGCATATACAGTATATTATATATATTAGATAATCCACTACAGGGCATACAGTCATTCTCTGATATACGCACACCTTGGTGTACATTATGACGCAGGAGGCTGCAGGCCAGGTGTGTTCAACCATCTAAGGTGTGCATATATCAGTGCATGACTGCATGCCCTATAGTGTATTATCTGTCTTTTAAAATGTTCAGAAGGTTCTGACAGATGGAATGAAGTGCAGGTGTATGGTCATTGTTAAGCAATGCACAGTCATGTGGTGAATTTCATCCACGCAGGAGACTTCATTTTCACAGATTTTTCTTACTCATTTTATAAATATATATGTGTAAAGCATACTGTTTATACCATTTATGGCATTTCATTTAGAGCTGTTTATATACAATAAAGTATATAGAGCACAATATCCTGAAAAATATGTTCTAGAAACCTTAGTGGCTGAGACACATCACCTGACTGTGCATTAAATTTATCAGTGATGCACAGCAAGAAGCTGAATCTCATTTTCATCCCCCAAAACCTACTTACTGAAACATACAGTATCACTGTGTGGAAGTGGAAGACTAGGTTTGCTGGCAAAAAGCACCTAGCTTCACTTGAACTCTTTTCTTCTAGGTTTGCTTGAAAGGACAGAGCATGGAGCAACATTATAAAGGCAAGGAGAAACATTATGGGGCAGATATTCAAAGTTTAGCTCGGGGCGCAAATCCTTTGCTCTGGACTAGCACTGAATTTGCACCCGACTACTATATTTAAAAGGACATTTAGGACCAGCGCTAGCTGTTAGCACCAATGCTAAATTATGATGTATGCAAGGAAGAGACTGAGGGGAGAGGCCCTGAATGCGGCCGCACCAGCATATTCAAAGGTATAGCATTATGCAACAGGCATTAGCGCATCCTGTAGTATGGCACTGAATACTGCTGAGAAAAGGCCAGCGGTAATGTGCCAGCTGTAATGCGGTGACAATGCCCCCCCCCAAAGCATGATTCCAGATCCCCGTTACAAATACGTGTAAAATCTTTTCCCTGGTAGTCTAGTGGTCCCCCACCTCCAAGCACATATTCCGACCCCCATTGCACATATAAATACATTTTTCCCTGGTAGTCAAGTGGTCCCCCCACCCCCAAGCATCGTATCCTGACCCCGTTGCAAATCAGGAGTGCCCCTCCCTACCTCAGTCGGCAGCCGGCCGTGGTGGCAAGAAGAGGGCTGAGCTGGTCGCCGGCTCTGTTCTTGGACTTTTTTGGGATAAACGGGGTGTCACTGCCAGGTGGGGGGACTGCTAGACTACCAAGGAAAGAATTTGACATATATTTGCAACGGGGTCAGGATATGCTTGGGGTGGGGGGACCACTGGACTACCAGGGAACAAAGTATTTTTATATGTGCAACGGGATCGGGATACATGCTTGGGAGTGGGGGGACCACTAGACTACCAGGGAAAAATGTATTTATATATGGGCAACAGGGTCAGGATAGATGCTTGGGGTGGGGGAACCACTAGACTACCAGGGAACAAAGTAATTTTGTATGTGCAATAGGGCCAGGATACATGCTTGGGGTGGGGGGACCACTAGACTACCAGGGCAAATGTATTTTTAAATGTGCAACAGGGGTCGGGATATGTGCTTGGGGGGGGACCACTAGACTACCAGGGAAAACGTATTTTTAAATGTGCAGCAGGGGTCGTGATATGTGCTTGGAGGTGGGGGAACCACTAGACTACCAGGGAAAAATGTGTTTATATATGTGCAACATGGGTCAGGATATGTGCTTGGGGTTGGGGGGACCACTGGACTACCAGGGAAAATTTTATTTTTATGTATGCAATGGTGGTCGTGATACATGCTTTGGGGTGGGGAGTCCACTAAACTACCAGGGAAATAATCTTAATTATTACTTGCTCTGGGGGTCGGGGATTGTGCTGGGGGTGGGAGGACCACTAGATCACCAGGTATTTCTTTGATTGTTGGGGCTACCAGGGGTTGGGGTCTATGCTGGGGGGGTACACTAGCCTACCAGGGTGCATGCCACTCAACTGTCCCTATTTATGAGGGACATCCATCATTTTACCACTTGAAACTGCCCTGTCCCTCATCTTGAGTGTCCACATATGTCCATGTTCCTCTTTTCAGTGACACAAGAGCTGAGGGGTATGCTAGGGTGTGTAGCAGGCACACGTGGGCACAGGCACCATGATGTCAGGGAAGGAATTGCTCAGCTGGGCCAATCTGCCCTGTTCCCTATCTAATGGATATGCTGCATATCCTAGTGAACCTATGGCTTATGGCCTCCTGCCCCCACCAGGTTCACCTTATGCCTGTCCCGTGCATTGAGTCCCCCCACTGTAATTCACCTTTTTCTTCTAGGTTTGTTTGAAAGGACAGTGCAAGGAGCAACATTATCAAAGCAAGGAGAAACATTAATTAACAGACATTCAAAGTTTAGTGTGGGCACAAATCCATAGCTCTGGACTAGTGCCAAATTTGCACCCGACTGCTATATTTAAAAGGACATTTAGTGCCAGCACTAGGTGTTAGCACTGACACTAAATTATAATGTATGCAAGGGAGGGACTGAGTGGAGGGGCCCTGAATGCCGGCTCACCAACATATTCAAAGGTATAGCGCCGCACTACAGGCATTAGCGCAACCTGTAGTGCGGAGCTGAATACCGCTAAGAAATGGCTGATGGTAATGTGCTAGTGGTAATGTGGTGAAAATGACCCCCCCCAAAGCATGATCCATCCAATCCCCGTTGCAAATACGTACAACATCTTTTCCTTGGTAGTCTAGTGGTCCCATCACCTCCAAGCATGTATCCCGACCAATGTTGCACATATATAAATACATTTTTCCCTGGTAGTCTAGTGGTCCCCACACCCCATGCACATATCATGAACCCCAGTGTGGCCTCATGCCTCACAACGTCCCCCTAGCTGTGCATTAGAACTGTCTAATGCACACCCCATCGTGTCTTATTGGTTACATATGCAACGGGGGTCGGGATATGTGCTTGGGGGTGGGGGGACCACTAGACTACCAGGGAAGAATGTATTTATATATGTGCAACAGGGGTCAGGATATGTGCTTGGGGGTTTGGGGACCACTAGACTACCAGGGAAAAATGCTTTTATATATATGTAACAGGGGTCAGGATATATGCTTGGGGGTGGGGAGACCACTAGACTACCAGGGAAAAATGTATTTATATATATGCAATGGGGGTTGGGATATGTGCTTGTGGGTGGGGGGACCACTAAAGTACCAAGGAAATAATCTTAATTATTACTTGCTCTGGGGGTCAAGGATTGTACTGGGGGGGTGGGGGGACCACTAGATTACCAGGTATTTCTTTGATTGTCAGGGCTACCAAGAGTCGGGGACCATGGGAAAAATGTATTTATATATATGCAATGGGGATCGGGATATGTGCTTGGGGGGGAGACACTAGCCTACCAGGGTGCATACCACTCAACTGTTCCTGAGGGACATCACTCATTTTACTGCTTGAAACTGCCCTGTCCCTCATCTTGAGTATCCACATATGTCCATGTCCCTCTTTTCAGTGACACAAGAGCTGAGGGGTATGCCAGGGTATGTAACAGGCACACATGGGCACAGGGACCATGATGGCAGGGAAGGAATTTATCAGACTAGCTAATCTGCCCTGTTCCCTCTCTAATGGATATGCTGCATATCCTAGTGAACCTATGGCCTATGGCCTCCCACCCCCACCAGGTTCACCTTATGCCCATCCCATGCACTGAGTTCCCCCATTGTAATTCACCCACTACTGCAGTGGGGTACCTATGTTGTTGGGGGGGGCATCCTCCAGGGCATGTATGGTCACAGTGGCCACAGGCAGTCTGTGTTTAGCTATCAATCTGTGAGTGTGTATGTATATGTGTGTGTGTGTGTATATATATATATATACACAGTATATACATATATACACATAGACATATACAGGTCATGCTTGCACAGATGCATGGGTGAGCTGTATGCACTGACTGTGCCTGCCGGCACACAGTTCCTGCTGCTTCCAGCCTGTACTTCCATTCTGACCAAAAGGGGATGCTGTGGGCATGCCTTGGCCTGCAACACCCAGCCTCTACTTCCATTCCGACCAAAAGGTGGAGATGTGTGCACCTTGCAGTAGCTCCGGGCAAACTGCATGGTATTGTATGCTAAGCAGCACATAATGAGATGCAAATATGCCTGTTCGCCCACAGATTACCTAAATAGGCTCATTTACATGGGATCTTAGAATATAGCTCTCACTTGCACCTGGCTAACCAGTTTGCACTGGGCTAATGTGTTAGCACTGTGCAATCAGGTAAGCCTTGGGCAAACCTCACTTCAGCATAGCACAGCATACCTCTCAACCTTTTGTCCCCCAAATGTGGAACATTGCCTCTCAAAATGTGGAACAAATGAGCTAACTGTGGAACACAATCAAATCTTTACCAAGTAGGCTCAGAACACTGTTAAAAGGTTTGCATTTATGTTCAGAAAGTCTGTTATTAATTGAATAATATATTTTTTGCATCATTTACTATAGGTTTTTGCTTTACAATGTTACTACTGAATGTGGAACAAGTCCTCACAATGTGGAACAGGGAGCGTTTGTGAAGTAAAATGAGGAACATTCCTCCTAATGTGGTACGGTTGAGAGGTATGTAGCAAAATTCTGCAGTGTGTGGCTTACATTGTTGTTTGCAGTAGATGTCAGACATCTCTGTGCAATCACACACAATGTTATCCACCTACAACACTGGCTTGCTCTAGAGTCTAATGAGCTGCAGTTGCAGTGTGCACTTCCCTGTTGCTATATTCAGTGCTGTCTTATTCCCGGGCAATTTTTGCCCTGCACTCCTGGCCCTGTTTGCCCGGCTTCCTTTGCTTGCTATATTCAGCTGGTTTTGCACTGGGCTATTTCCTTTTGACTATAGCTTGCTTTGTGCTCCAGGCTAAGTTTGCCTGCCGGGCAGTGCTAATTTAGCCCCAGGGCAAAGTTTTGAATATCTGGCCCTAAGGCTTCTTTTGGCTAAGCAGATTTACTATTGTGTTACTATTTTATTTTGTGCTTACAGGTTTTATAGTTTACTGCTTTATTTTTCTCTGACTAAAATTGTTTTTTTGCAAGGTATATTTTCTGCTAAATAGTTACAGGATATGCTTACAGGTTGATACTATTGTGTGCTTACAGATACCTGCTTTATGTTTCTCTGATTCAAAGTGATTTTTGTAAGGTATATTTTCTGTTAAATTGTTATAGGCTATGCTTACAGGTTTTGTTACTTTTTGCGCTTACAGATTACTGTTTTATTTTTCTCTGAATCAAAGTGTTTTTTGCAATGTATATCTTCTGTTAAATTGTTAAAGGCTGTGCTTACAGGTTTTGTTACTTTTTGTGCATACAGGTTTTCCAGTTTGCTCCATTTTTAGGCTAAGCAAAGTTATTGTTTTGTTTTTATGCTTACATGTTTTTGTTTTGAGTTTAAAGGTGTTGCAGTCTCTTTTCTCACATTGAAGGAGCTAATTGCTTTCCTTCCATAGCTTTTCCAGGGGATTAGGAGTATAACAGGGGGTGGAGCTGGCAAAGTCTTAGTAACGTCCAACAGAAGAAAGATTTAAAAGGTCAGATTAGTTGGCGTTTTTTAAGTGGAAGACTAGGTTTGCTGGCAAAAAGCACCTAGCTTCACCTGAGCTCTTTTTGTCTAGGTTTGCTTGAAAGGACAGAGCAAGGAGCAACATTATCAGAGCAAGAAGAAACATTAAGGCTTCTTTTGGCTAAGCAGATTTACTGTTGTGTTACTATGTTGTTTTGGTGCTTACAGGTTGTGTTACTGTTTTTTTTTTTTGCTTACAGTTTACTACTTTATTGTTCTCCAATTTAAATAGTTTTTTGCAGGGTGTATTTTCTGCTAAATTGTTACAGGGTGTGCCTACAGGTTTGCTACTGTTTTGTGCTTACAGATTATTACTTTATTTTCTCTGTTTCAAATTGTTTCATTGTAGGATATATTTTCTGTTAAATTGTTACAGGTTGTGCCTACAGGTTTTCGTTACTGTGTTGTGCTTACAGGCTTTACAGTTTACTGTTTTATTTTTCTCTGTTTGGAATTGTTTTTTGCAGGGTATATTTTCTGCTAAATTGTTACAGGGTGTGCTTATAGGTTGATACTGTTTTGTGCTTACAGATTGCTACTTTATTTTTCTCTTATTCAAAATGTTTTTTTGCAAGATATATTTTCTGTTAAATTGTTGTGCAGGTTGTCTTCCTGAAAGGAAGTAAAACACTCACTGGTGTGGTGGGTCAGATCTGTAGCTGATTGTTTCTGGAGGGCAAGGCTTGGTCCCTCTCACCCTGTCCCCTCACCCAACCCGCACCAAGTGCATCATTTCCTTCATACCAGGGGTTCTGACATCCTTGCCCCAAAAAGGCAAAGAACATACACCTGTTATAACCGTAATAGCCCAGCATGCTGAATAGGAGGTAAACACAAGCACACACTCTCACACACTAATAAAAAAAGAAAAAACTGAACAGGAAGGGAGAGAGACATGTGGGAAGTGATGCAATGCACTGGCTGTGGGGCAGCAGTCTTCTGGGAGATGTTCTGGAGTCTGCAAGTCTGTCCTTCTTGCAGGCACCTCTCTGGTGTGAGGGAGGAGGTTGCCTGTCTCCAGGCAAACCTGGTGAGGATACAGGGAACCTCCTTTCCCAGCCAGTAACCACCAGAACCACTACCACTGCCTCAGAGATTGCCAAGAAAGTGGAGTGGTTGGACCATGGTGGGCTCAGGGAGGGTGAAGGTAGTGGATATCAGGTGCATCCCTCTAGTTATACCTCTCCACAATTCATATGCTGTTCTGGTGCAGTGTGGCTCCTCTATGGAGGCACCTGCAGTGGAGAACAAGAAGGATGCCAGGAACCTCCACAATGGAGACCCTGAGGAATGTTTCACAAGATCCCACAGGGAAAGGAAACAACTTCAGGTGGGGGACTCAATTGTTAGGAGGGTAGAACTGGGGGGGTGGCAAGGTACCTGCCTGGTGCCATGGCTGGGAGGGACAGGAAGTGAATCCTCAGGATCTTAGGAGCAGCTGCACAGGAGTGGGATCTGGACATCATTGTTTACCTAGGGACAAATGACCAGGCTGGGAATGGAATCAGAGCAGTGCAGGAGGAGTTTGTGGAGCTGGGGAGGGGCCTTAGACAAGCAGCATGCATGATACCCTTCTTGGAAGTGCTATCTGTCTATGGCAAGGGTGAGGTTAGGATACTTCACACCATAGGATTCAATGAATGGTTGAAAAAACTGGTGCAGAGCTCAGTGTTTTGGCTTCATTGATGACTGGAGTTCCAGCTGGAGGGATGCATGCCTGTTCTGGCATGATGCTCTGCATCTGTCTGGGAGAGGAACCAGGATCTTAGGTGATAGGTTTAAATGCTTTATTGGCAAGCATTTGAAATAGCCAAGGGGGGAGGCACTGAAAAGCAGCAGGGAAATCCCAAAACAAGGTAATTATCAAGGCAAACACCAAGGTAGATAAGTCAATAAGGAGCAGCAAAGAGGTAAACAGGGAAAAAGGCAGTAAGGACAGGGACAGGGCTAAAAGGTGTAAGGCCATCAAAAAAATTGAAGGCAATGAGTACCAATGCCTATAGTCTGAGTAACAAGCTCCCTGAACTAGTGGCCTTGATGGAAGAGGGATGCCTGGATATCATGACAGTCACAGAAACATGGTACATGGAGAACGATGACTGGGATGTCAACATACCAGGGTACACAATCTATAGGAGGGACAGGGAGCATAAAAGAGGAGGAGTAGTAGCTCTCTACATAAGAGAAGGGATCAAAGCATTGGAACTAAAGGGTAAACAGGGAGGAGAGGAGGCACTGTGGGTCACCCAAGAGGCAGGAAATGGCATGGCAATCTGCACGGGGGTTGTATACAGGCCCCTATCTCAGGGGGAGAGACTGGACAAGGAAATAATAGAAGGCATCCATAGAATGGCAGAAAAAGGGGAGATATTGTTGATGGGGGACCTGAATATGCCAGATGTTAACTGGAGTACCTTTGGTGCAGCCACATCCAAGAGCAGGGCCATTTTTTATGCCCTACAGGGGGCATGATTCAGACAGCTAGTGTTGAAACCCACTTGGGAGGGAGCAATCTTAGACCTGGTACTCTCAAAAGGGGATGGAGAGAGGATCTCATATTTAGAAGTGGGTAGCCAGCTAGGAACAAGTGACCACCATACAGTATGGTTCACGATAAACACAGCCGTAGAGTCAAGCCATACAAAAGTGAGAGTACTGGACTTTAGGAGGGCTGACTTTGGCAAAATGGCAGAGTGAGTCAGAAAAGCACTAGCAAATGGGCAAGAAGGAGGGGTGGAGGAACAATGGAGGAAAAATCAAAACTACAGATAGATCAGTGTGGCCCTCAAGTACCTATAAGATAAAACAAAACTCTGGGAGGGATCGGGGTCCAATATACCTCTAAATGAACTAGCTTGCAGAATTGGAGAAAGTCAGACCCACTCACCGGAAACGGTTCTTGATATCATATTAAAGTTATAAAATATCACATCAACCTTTCACAGTTAACTCACTGCTTTTTCAGGATTTAAAAATTAAGTAATATTTACATATCATTTCATAAGATGATTACAATATTTCTTTTATATGCATCAAAGGTCGAGGTATAAAAGGTTATTTGAATAACTTGTTCATATATACAGTAACATTAACTGTTCTATTATTTAGATTATATACCATTCTAGATAAAAATAATTTTTAACATGGATATAATCTTGCTATTCTGGTTAACATCAACTTTTATTTTATTTTAATCTTTTTAATGTTTCTTAAGGTAAACAGGAAAACACAAAGTCTAAGAATAAAAGTGGATAGTACCCACCTTTTAAATGCGATCAGTTGTGCCTTAGGCTGAAATTAAGTTGTCTCCAAATAACTGCACTGCAACAACGTCAAGTAAAAGTAGTTTTTCACAAGTAATGAAAATAAACAGTCCTATGGACTACATAAAATAAGTATAGTGTGGTCCAATTACCTCAGTGGAGCTTTTTTTCCTTATGTCTTTATATGAATAGAGTTTATCAGTTTTTTGGGAAGCACCAGGCTTCTTCTTATGTAACACCTTAATACAAAAAAGTTTTATTTAGAGTGGTGCTTCAAAATGTCTATTTTTGTTTTAAAACAGGGTCATGGTCTTAGAGACAATATTCCAGTGCTGTCTATATTAGTTATCAAACTTGCTTCTCTTGTTTCTATTCAGTTGTTTATATAAACATTTGTTTTTAAAAACATGTGGTGCATTATGTTTAATTTTCATGTATCTAATTCACAGGCAAGCATGGGTAACTGAAAGCGCTATGCAAACTTTCTGTTAAACATTTATCCCATTCACTTTTTTACACTTCGGGCACTTTTGTATTTACAAATCCTTTCAATTTGTTTGCATCCATTTGCTAATCAGTTACAAAGTTATGGTGTTTAGAAACCTAGTTCAAGATATTTCTTATAGCTAATCAAAGTTAAAGTCTTTAGTTTTTTAAATAGAAGCATGCTGTGGTGTCCTAACCCATGGTTTCTGATGTTTTCTCTTTGAGGCAGTTGCCATCGAGCTCCACACCCTTCTTTATATAATGATTGGTTACCATGGTGACGTGATACGTCACATAGCTAGTGTGCATGCGATCAAAAAGTTTTTCTATTCACATATCTTTTAAAGAATTCTCCTCTGTTTTGGCTAGCATTTCTAAGTTACTTCTTCTGTCATGCACAAATGGATAGATAATATACTGTACTTTGTTTATTTCTTTTGATTAATTTCTTTTTTACCAAATATGTTTAGGTTTTTAAAATTGATTTTAAACTAAAGTACATTCCTTTCTTGTGTTTGTGTTAATCATATTGCCCTCTTCTATCCAATATATTTTTTTGCAATTTAATCAAAGCATATCTAAACAAAACAGTATCAGGAGACTGAATCAGGATACTGGGGCTATTTGAAGGATTATAGCCCCACGTCCTGACCTACCTAGTCAAAGGCTACTCCTGGTGACCACTGACAATTAACATCAGAGGGGTGTCCGAAGGTGGTCAGTCTAAACCACAGGCTCTGTAGGCATTGACTTGGCTGGGTGTCTAAGAAATACTGAACTTGACAATCTCACTCGACAAACTCTGACCATACAATTTCTTCATTTATACCATAATGTTTGTCTAGTGTCCCAAAACATCAACCCAAAAAGCCTCTTCTTAGGAGGCTGTTTTGTAGGTTACCATCACTTGGTGGAGTAGCCACTCTTTCAAAACCTACAAACCTAAGGCAGGAGGGCCAACACAGTGGCACTGAGGGTTGAGGCAGTGGACACCACACCTCAAGCCACGCCAGCGACCCAAGTTTGTGAATGAGCTCTGGCTGCTGGGGGTTGACACAGGAGGGACGGGATTGAGCATCTGGAGGACTGCTCTCCCTTCTTGAGGAGGGATCTGGGGAATGTGCCACTTCTGGCAGTCTCTGATGGTGGCTGGGAGCAGTGCAAGCAACAGGCAGCACTGCAGACAAGGGGGCAGAGCTGAGGCAGACATTGGCTCATAGTGCCTTGGACATCATTGCACATTGAGCTCTGAGTAATAACCTACACAAGAGAATCACTGCTAGGCTCACTCCCTGATATCTGCTGGACCCCCCACCCACCGAACAGACTCTCTAACTCTCAGAAAGGTTGCCAAGTAGGAGAGGCAGGCCCTCCCAGGTGGGGGCAATCCTGGGAGCTGAGAAGTCTGCTTGGGGTGTGCTGGAGGGGAAGAGAGCTTCAGACAGGGGAGTAGAGGTGTCTGGTTGAGAGAGCACCTCTGAGAGATGCTCTGACTGAGTGGAGCATAAAGACAATTGTAAAAAAAAAAACTAAGGCAGGAGACATTGGGCAGGATTCACAAAACTCACGAAAGTCCCTCAGCTGGGGTAAACCTTGGTGCAAGTGGGTTGCCACATGCGGATCTGCAGATTACCTGCAGCACGGGGTATTCACAAAGGTGGAGCCAGATTATGACCGGCTCTCCGAATTATGACTGCTTGCGGGTGGTGTTGTCTGGGAGATCACCGCAGCTGCGGAAAGTTGCTACGGCTAATAGGAGCAGCCGTAGCACCTTCCGCAACTGCAGCAGCTGTGAATCACTATCACCGCCACTGTGGGGATTTCGGTCCACAACTGTGGCTGCAGAGTGGGACTTAGTTCCCAAACTCTTTGAGAATCCTGCCCATTATGCTTACTCTCAATAAAGTGATGTGCTACTAATGATTCAATGTCCCCCCCTTCTAATATCGCTTCTGTGTTCATTCAGTCCTAATATTAAACTCCTAGTTGTCTGGCCTATATGATGGAGGTCACATGAGCATTTAAGCAGCTAGATCACTTGATCTGTTTGGCATGTGAGGAACTGTTTTATTTCCAAATGTTCATTTCTATAAGGGTTGTAAACTTTTAATTTTTCATGTACTATAAGAATTCTGACACCTACCATATGGGTAGTTGCCAGTTATTTTAGTCCTGTCTTCAAATAATTCATATTTGTGTTCAGGATTTTGATACTTTGTGTCACATAATCTATCCAC
Source organism: Neoceratodus forsteri (assembly GCA_016271365.2). Taxonomy (NCBI): domain Eukaryota; kingdom Metazoa; phylum Chordata; order Ceratodontiformes; family Ceratodontidae; genus Neoceratodus; species Neoceratodus forsteri. The sequence continues at coordinate 1,562,278,467 of CM028130.1, read as the reverse complement.
ATGTGATTTTGTTTTTTTTAGCAGTAACTAAAGGTTTCTCACTAAAAATCTCTTTCCTAGTGGATTGGATTTTAATATGTCCCAATGTTTAAAATGAAAGACCGTATTGTGTTAAAATGGTCTGAGTAGTCAATTGAGACTGTTAACTTGTCTAATGATGTCTCTGTTTTTTGGGTATTCATTAATAAGTCATTCCTTGGTTTATGGTCACTCCTTTGTCTGGCTTCTTTAAGCACTGTATCTTTATACCTTGATTTCTGAAGCGTTCCTCATGCTCATCTGCTGCAGTTCTACAGTATTCCTCTGTTGTGCAATTTCTTTTAACTCTAATGAGTGGACCATATGGTATATTTTATATTACTGATGGCTTATGGAAGTGTTTAGTGTGTAATAAAACATTGCTATTAGTTGGTTTCCTGTATACACTTGCTGTCAGTCTAGTGCTGGTTTTAGTCATTTTTAAATCCAAAATTTAACTGTTATTGTATCATATGTCATGACACATTTTAGATAGTCGGTTTGATTATTAAGGTAATTCAAAAATCTTTCTAGCTTAAATGTTGTACCCTTCCACAGACAGTGGCAATCATCAATATAGCATTTCCTATAAATGTTGTTCTTTTTGTATGTTTGTCTCAATATATATATATATATATTTGTTTTTAAAGTCATCCATAAAATGTTGGCATAGCTAGGGGCCATGGAGGACCCCATTGCTGTGCCGTTAACATTGCCAGTAATGTTGATTGTCAAATCTGAAGTAGGTTTTTTTGTTAGAACAAGTTCTACAAGATTTAGTATGTAAGCATTTGGTGGATTGATGTTTGTGTTTCTTTCTTTTAATTCTGCTAAACCTTCTGTGTGCGGGATACTTGTATAAAGGTCTTTGAAGTCCAGAGTTACCAATATACATGATTTTGTTTTGATTTCATCCAGTGACGGAGGCAGGTTTGGGAGTGTTTGGGAGCCAGGGGGGAACATTCAGTCAGTCATGGGCTTCACAATGGGCACTAAACAGTGAATAAAGATGGTGGTGGGGCAGCCAGGAGGGACGACCACCCCCCCAGCCCCCCCTTTAGCTCTGCCACTGATTAATCTTGTCTAGCAGTTGTATGGTATCGTTATTATCTTTCCAATATGATTTACTACTAATGGTTGTAAATAGTAATCAATGTACACAGATAGGGCCTGAAAAGTAGATCCTATACTTACAATGATGGGTCTGCCAGGGGGGTCAGTCAGGTTTTTTGGATCTTAGTTAATATGTAGAACACTGGCATTATGGGGGATTGTCTTCGCAGTGCTCAATGGTCCCATTCTGTCAGGTATCCTTTTTCCAACCCTTTTACAAAAGTTCCTTTACTGAGTTTTTTCACTAACTGGATTGGGTATAAATCACATTTCTGGTAATATTCATTATTTCTGAATTGTCTAAGACACTCGTCTCTATATTTTTCTCTGCCCATAATCACAATTCCTCCCCACTTGTCTGCTTTTTTTATTACTAGTGTGTAATTCTTTTCTAGATTCCTCAATGCTCCAAATTCATATGCTGTAAGATTAAAATGTTTTCTTCTGTTCTCTCTGTTTTTTCTTATAGTCTGTCTGTATCTTTGTCTACCATTTCCATCTAAGTTGTAATGCTTGCTGGAATGGGGCCTGGTGGTAGGAATCTTGATTTACAATTTAAGTTAAAAGAAATAATTATTCTCTTTGCTTTTTCAGATGGGTCTTTTGTACATTCCATGGTAGAAAATAAATACTTAAGTCTTATTTTTCCATAAAACATTTGTATGTCCATCTTTAAATGGAAAAAATGTAATCTTTCATGTGGACAAAATGTGAAGCCTAAACTGAAGACTTTTATTTCTATTTCATTTAGGGGTATTTTGGATAGATTGAATGTTTGCCCCTTTTCTGACTTCTCTGGCTCACTCTTTCTCCTATTGTTTCTGCTTCTATGTCTCTTGTTTGATCTTGTGCATGTTCTATGTCTCCTCTTTTTGGTTCTTGTCTGTCATCCTTTGTAGTGTATGTTCCTCTCTGTCCTCTGACTCTCCATTGTCCTCTGTTCCATCTGCCTTTCCCCTGAATCTTCCCCTGCCAAAAAAAAGGTTTATATCGCTGCTGTTGTCCATTGCTGTCCAGACCACTATCTGAGCTATACAGATTGCAATCAGAGTCTGGGTTATATGTATACTGTAACTTGTATGGTAAGAATTTATTGTATGTGTATACTTTTCCTTCCTTGTAATCGTTCAGATCACATCTATTTTTTTTAAGTTTTTGATCTGTCAAGTTTTTTCATATTCATCAAGTGCTTTTGGCATTTTCTCCAGGAAATCAGAAACATCTTTAAGGTCTGGTTTCTTATTATATTGGTCATAAACATTTTTAATTTCACCACTTACATTTTAAAGTTCAGTATTTAGAGCTTCCACTAACAGTAGGATGAAGTCTGGGGAACATTTATTATGAACCATGTCCTATTTGTTTTCTAGTTCTGTGGTTGCGAACCCTAGATTGGGTTCTGTGGGGAACCCTTAGTCCCCAGGGAATCCTTTTTTGTTAATAATACTCAGTGAAGGTGACACTATGTTACTCGAGTCTTAGTTCTCTTTGTTTTAATGTTTCATATTTGCTTATTAAAATTTTTGGTGTTTAAATCACCACTTAATTTCTCTTTACTAATTATACCCTGTAGGATCCTTTCCTCATCTGTTTTTGTTAGAGTTCTAGGTACTGACTTCTCATCAATGACCTCCATTAGACATTCAGATACATCCATTATTACTTTACTAGTCAAAAAATGAATAGTATGTCCAGCTAGAGTACTGTGAGATAGCCAGAGCAGAAGAGTTGTGGTTTTGTAGAATGTTGCTGTTAATATTATGGCTAGGCCAGAGCAAGAAAGTCATGGCTGATATTTAATGTGCATTATGTAGCCTTTAGTTTTCTTCTGTTTTGTCTTTTGTTCTGGTTTGTCTGTCTAAGGATAGTGGCTGTTCTCAGCTCGACCCTCTGTGTTCCTTCTCTGGTTGAACCTTGGTGCTGATAACAATCGATATACACATTTATGCCTTTAAGGTGCTGAAAAAGTATTTTTCATTCAAATTGGTACCATTCAGTCAGAAACAAGTTTGTGTAGCCTCCTGGCAGTGGTCACCGAGGAGAGTGATGAATATTCATCTGTAAGGAAACCAAAGATAGAGCAGTGTGGCCCTCAAGTACCTATAAGAAAAAGCAAAACTCTGGGTGGGATCGCACTCCAATATACCTCTAAATGAACTTTCTTGTGGAATTGGAGAAAGTCAGACCCACTCATCGGAAAAGATTTTATATACTTTTAATATCACATTAAAGTTATAGAATATCACATAAGCATTTCGCAGTTAATGCATAGCATCTTCAGGATCTAAAAATGAATTAATATTTACATATTATTTCATAAGATAAATACAATACTTCTTTTCTATGCATCATAGGTTGAGGTATAAAAGGTTATTTGAAGAACTTGTTCATATATATCATTAACTGTTATATTATTTAGATTATATAGTATTATAGATACCAATCATTTTTTACATGGATATAATCTTGCCATTCAGGTTAACATCGATTTTTATTTTATTTTAATCTTTTTTATGTTTCTTAAGGAAAACAGGAAACACAAAGTCTAAGAATAAAAGTGAATGGTGCATACCTTTTAAATGTGATTGTTTGTGCCTTAGTCTGAAATTAATTTGTCTCCAAATAATTGCACTGTAACAACATAAAGTAAAAGTAGTATTTTTTACAAGTAATGGAAATAAACAGTCCTATGGACTTAATAAAACAAGTATATTGTGGTCCAATTACCTCAATGGAGATTTTGTCTTATGGCTTTATATGAATAGATGTTATCAGTTTAATGGGAAGCACCTGGCTTCTTCCTACGCACCACCTTAATACAAAAAAGTTTTATTTAGAGTGTTCCTTCATAATGTCTATAGCACATTTTTCTTTGTTAATATTGACTTATAGTTCATATATATTTTTTTTTGTTTTAAGACATAGTCATGGCCTTAGAGGCAATATTCCAGCACTATCTATATTAGTTCTCAAACTTGCTTCTGTTGTTTCTATTCAGTAGTTTATATACACATTTGTTTTTAAAAACATATGCTGAATTATATTTAATTCTCACGTATCTAATTTACAGGCAAGCACAGGTTACTGAAAGCATTATACAAACTTTCTGTTAAACATTTATCCCTTTCGTTTTTTCACATTTCGGGAGCTTTTGTATTTGCAAATGCTTTCAGTTCACTTGCGTCTATTTGCTAATCAGTTACAAAGTTATGGTGCTTAGAAACCTTGTTCAAGGTATTTTGTACAGTTAATCAAAGTTAAAGTCATTAGTTTTTTAAATAGAAGCACACTATGCTTTCTTACTCTGTGGTATCTGGTGTTTTCTCTTTCTGGCAGTTGCCATTGAGCTCCACACCCTTCTTTATATACTGATTGGTTACCATGGTGATGCGATACATCACATATCTAGTGCGCATGTGATCAGAAAGTGTTTCCATTTGTTTATATCTTTTAAAGAATTCTGCTGTGTTTCAGCTAGCATTTCTAAGTTATTTTTTCTATCATGTGCAAATGGATAGAAAATGTACATTCTTTATTTATTTTGATTCATTTCTTTTTCACCAAATATGCTTAGGTTTTAAAAATTGATTTTAAGCAAAAGTACATTCCTTTCTCGTGTTTATGTCAATCATATTGGCCTCTTCTATCCAATATATTTTTTTACAATTTAATCAAAGCATGTCTAAACAAAACAGTATCAGGAGACTGAATCTGCATGTTGGGTCTATTTGAAGAAATATAGCCCCACATCCCGATCCACCTAGCCAAAGGCTACTATTGGTGACCACTGACAAGTAACACTGGGGGGGTGTCAGACGGTGGTTAGTCTATACCACAGGCTCGGTAGGGAGTGGCCCAACTGGGCATCTTAGAAATGCTAAACCTGACAATCTCACTCGACAAACTCTGACCATACAATTTCTTCGTTTATATCATAACATTTGTCTGGTGTCCTGAAACAATCAAGCCAAAAAGCTTCTCTTTTAGGAGGCTGTTTTGTAGGTTGCCAGCTATTGGTGGAGTATACACTCTTTCTAAACCTACAAACCTAAGGCAAGAGACATTACGTGTATTGTCTATAAAGTAATGTGCTACTACTGAATCAATGTCCCCCTTCTAATATCACTTTCATGTTCATGCTGTCTTAATTTTAAACTCCTAGATGTCTGGCCTATATAATAGATGTTGCATGGGCATTTAAGCATATAGATCACTTGATCTGTTTGGCATGTGATGAACTGTTTTATTTCCAAATGTTCATTTCTATGAGGGCCGTAAACAGTTTTAGTTTTTCATGTACTATTACAATTCTGACACCTACCACATGGGTAATTGCCAGTTATTTTAGTCCTGCCTTCAAAAATGTCATATCTGTGTTCAGGATTTTGATACATTGTGTTGCATAATCTGTCCACAAGTGATTTTGTTTTTTTAGGGATAACTAAAGATTTCTCACTAAAAATCTAATCTCCTAGTGGATTGGATTTTAGTATCTCCCAATGTTTAAAAATAAAAGACTGTATTGTGCTACAATTATCTGAGTAGTCAATGGAGACTGTTATATTGTTTAATGAAATCTCTGTTTTTTTGGGTATTCATCATTCATTTTTATCCATTTGCACATGACAGAAGAAATAACTTAGAAATGCTAGCCAAAACAGAAAAGAATTCCTTAAAACATATAAATAAATGAAAAAACTTTCTGACCACATGCACACTAGATACGTGATGTATTGCATTACCATGGTTTCCAATCAGTATATAAAGAAGGGTGTGCAGCTCAGTGGCGACCACCCAAAGGAGAAAATGCCAGAAACCACTGGGTAAGAAAGCACAGTGTGCTTCTAGTTAAAAACTAAAGACTTTAATTTTGATTATCTGTAAGAAATACCTTGAACTAGGTTGCTAAATACCATACCTTTGTAACTGATTAGCAAATGGATGCAAGCGAACTGAAAGCATTTGCAAATATGAAAGCACCTGAAGTGTAAAAAAAAAAATGAATGCGATAAATGTTTAACAGAAAGTTTGTATAACACTTTCAGTTATCCGTGCTTTCCTGTGAATTAGATACACAAGAATTAAATATAATTCAGCACGTTTCTAAAAACAAATGTTTATATAAACAACTGAATAGAAACAAGAGAAGCAAGTTTGAGAACTAATATAGATAGTACTGGAATGCTTTCTCTAAGACCATGACTCTGTTTTAAAACAAAAAAATATGAACTATAACAAAATTATTACAAAGAAAAATGGGCTATAGACATTATGAAGCAACACTCTAAATAATTTTTGTATTAAGGTGGTACATAAGAAGAAACCAGGTGCTTCCCATTAAACTGATAAAATATATTCATATAAAGACATAAGAAAAACGCTCCATTGAGGTAACTGGGCCACAATATACTTATTTTATTAAGTCCATAGGACTGTTTATTTTCATTACTTGTAAAAAACTAATGTTACTTTATGTTGTTATAGTACAATTATTTGGGGACAAATTAATTTCGGATGAAGGCATAAGCAATCACATTCAAAAGGTGTGCACTGTTCACTATGATTCTTATACTTCTTGATTTCCTGTTTAACTTAAGAAACATAAAAAAGGATAACTTAAAATAAAAATTGATGTTAACCAGTATGGCAAGATTACATTCATGTTAAAAATTATTTTTATCTAGAATGCTATGTAATCTAATTATAAAATGGGCATCATAAATCCATGAATCTGATTGACTACTGTATCTTCTGACTCATGTTCTTATCAGATGATATAGTAGCCAACTGGCACTACTGCCCACACGAAATCCCCATAACAACATGAAATTAGTGAGCTCTGCCAACCATACACATAAACGCTGACTGGCAGAGCTCACTGGCTAAAGTAACCAATGATTGGCAACTCGAACTGGACAAAAAAAATTGTGTCTGTGCTGTATTTTTAGACCTGAGTAACGCATTCGATACGGTTGACCACGAACTGCTCCTCTCCTCCCTGAAATCCATAGGACTCAACTCAACCTCCATTAGATGGTTTAATAACTATCTCACTGGAAGGACCCAGCAGGTGAAGGCTGAAGGAGACCTATCACCACTCAAATCTCTCCAACGAGGAGTTCCCCAAGGATCCATCCTCGGCCCAATCCTATTTGCCATCTATATCAATAGCATCGACAATAACCTCACCAAAGCCACTGTACACCTGTTTGCAGATGATACAGTATTGTATGTCAGTCACCCCTCTCCCGTAACAGCATGCATAGAGCTACAAGCAGAATTCAACCTATTACAACACCAACTACTGGAAAAAAAACTCCTGCTAAATGCAAAAAAAACAAAGGCAATGTTTTTTTTCCCCCAAACACAAGCCAGACACTCCTTCCCAAACAATCTCCCCCACATATCCACTGTCCTTGGTGAAAATCTTGAATATGTTACAAAATTCAAATATCTGGGGGTCTGGGTAGACAGTAGACTCGACTACTTAGATCATCTGGAAGATCTGCTAAAAAAAAACTCTGTCAGAGGCTTGGGCTCTATTACAGAATAAAGCACTTTCTCACAAGTGATTCTAAAAAGAAGCTGGTCAAGGCCACATTTCTATCAGTATTAGATTATGCAGGTTTCCTATATGGTCATTGCCCCAACTCATATCTGAGCAAACTGGACACACGTTACCATAGAGCCTTGAGGTTTATTACAGATCTTCTTCTCAGCACTCACCACTGCTCACTTTATGATGCAGCTGGATGGACCTCGCTCCAATTTAGAAGAGACAGGAATGCCACACTATGGACTTTTAGAGCGATATCAAAGATGCTACCAAATTATGTCTCAGACTGCTTCACACAAATCACATCAAGTAAATATGACCTAAGAAGTCTAAACTTCATCATGCTTAAAGTGCCCAAATTCAATTCTCGATATGGTAGATCTGCTATCAGCTATGTCTTATCTGCCTTATGGAATACAATGCAGAAGATCCTGAAAGTGAACAGATACATCTCATTTCCATCCTTTAAATATCTGCATTCAAGGCTTATCAAAGAAAAATGTAATTGTTTCTACAAACAGTAGAGTATTCCTAATCTTTTCCATCTCCCTCCCCAGATAGCCAACTCACGGAAGGTATCCACCTTTACTAAGAGTCACCACCCCTCATACTCCATGCACCCCTCCTTTCCATCTGCCTCCCCTTAATCCTTTATCATATATCACAGCCCTATACCCCTGCTATACAAACCCCCCCAGTGCCACCCTCTTGCCCTCTTCATAAGGCCCACAGTTTATCCGTTCCACAGTATAGGCCTCCACCATCTTCCTCCTGCCCCACCAGCCAGGCACACCACTTCCCGCTCCCCTTCCCCTCACCCCTTATTACCACTACACCTGAATTTAATGTATAGTCTGATTAGAATGTATCCTTAGACTGTGTGTATACTGAATATTCTATGTAGTATCCTAGAGTGTGTGTATATTGAATATTTTTTATGTATCTATGTAAATTGAACCTTGACCTTACCAGGTCCATCTTGCAAATGAGCTGTGCTCAACGATGTTCGCCTGGATAAATAATGATTTGATTGATTGATTGACTGAAGTGGCACTGAGAAACACAGTCCAACACAATGGCACTTGCAGCACCACATTAGAGGGGCACTGGCATTCACACCCAAAAAGTCTCTAATCAGAAATTAATTTTTTTTTTAAAGTGAACCTGATCTGTGTTGGTGTGTTGCTGAATTTCCCAGTTGCAGTTAAAACTCCAACAACCCTGTTCCAACCACAAAGAAGAGAGCAAACCTTGAACTGTGGGTTTTAAAATCCTGCTCCACATCCACCAGTGGTCCTATGAGTTAGCGATCCACTGAACAAGATGGCAGCTTTAAAATGCGCTGCACTTTAGTATATCCATACCAAATTCTCCGTTCTTCTGGCTCTGTTTTACAATACAATAAACTGTCACCACAAAAATCAAGTGAATTTCCATTTTGTACATCTAACTGTCACATTTTGAGATGGTGAAGCAGGAAACAAGTTTGTATGGTGGCCGCTGAGGGACATGCTTGGTCCCAGTCAGCCATCCGTTTCACGTAAATTAAACCAGCAAACTCAAAGCATAAATAAATAAAAATGCACTCAAAATTATTTCTATGTTTTGTGGGGACAACATTACAGTAAACAGATCAGCCAACATGGGACATGTTCATTTCCAAGGCTCTAATGCAAACTTGGCAAATTAAGAAAAAAAATTAAAAAAAATTAATAAATAAAAACATGGCTTCAAGAGTTTATCTGTCTGTAGGTGGTGGCTGGGAAGTGTAAAAAAACATCTTATTTTATTACAGTGTTTGTGTGTGGGTAGTGACTGGAGAGTTTAGACACAGACAGGCAACAACCTGCACTAACCTTCCATTAAAGATAACCAGTGAAAGACAGTGGCAGGGACTACTTTTTTATTATTTTCTACTGATCATATTTGTGTACTGTTTTATGTACACTATGTATGTACATTTTTTTAATTAACTTCTTTGCTGGGGAACCTATTTTATAAGTGCAATAACACAGAGCCTCATACCTTATAACACACCTGGGCATGTTCTCGTCAAGAGATAACCCGCACCTTGTCGTGTGTTATTGCTTACATATTATAATAGTTAATGATATATATGAACAAGTTCTTCAAATAACCTTTTATACCTCAACCTTTGATGCATAAAAAGGAAATATTGTAATAATCTTATGAAATAATATCTAAATATTAATTAATGTTTAGAATCTGAAAAAAAAGTGAGTTAACTGTGAAACTTTAATTAAAATCAAAACTGCCATCACAGAGGCAACAAGCCTTTGTGTGAAGCAAATAAACAAATTAAAATGAAGGAAAAGAAACACTATGGTTCTCTAAAGAGATGGCAGGGAAGGTTAGGGAGAAAAAGATAGCATTCAAGATGTATAAGGAAATGCAGAAAGAGCAGAACAAGGAAATGTACCAGTTAAAGCAGAAAAAAGCTAGGAAGGCAGTCAGAATAGCAAAAGCCCAAACTGATGGATGTCAAACAGATCCACCAAGGCACTATTCGAGCAACACTAGCAATGGAGTCTGATGGGATTCACCCCGGAATTCTAAAAGAACTATGGTGAGAACTAGTGGTACCACTGACTACCCTTTCTAACAAATCATGGGAGGATGGTGTGGTACCGGAGGACTGGAGAAGGGTGGATGTGAATCCCCTTCACAAAAGTGAGAGCAAGGCAGAGGCAGAAAATTGTAGATTTGTCAGTTTGACCTCAGTGGTAGGGAAACTTATGTAATCACTTTTGAAAGAAGTAATTTTTGAGTACCTAGAAGCCAGTGGGGCACAGGAACCAAGGCAGCATGGATTCACAGTGGGAAGGCCATGTCAGATGAATCTCATAGATTTCTTTAATTGGGCGACCAAAGTAGTATACCAGGGAGGGACTGTGGACATGGCCTGCCTAGGCTTTAGCAAGGCATTTGCCACAGTCCCATACAAAAGATTAATAAACAAGTTAGCCAGCCTGGGAGTGAGTCCCAGGGTGGTAACCTGGGTAAAAAATTGGCTGAACAATAGAGCACAGAGCGTATTAGTAAATGGAGCCCACTCCAAACAAAAGGGTGTTACTAGTGGGGTACCACAGGGCTTAGTACTGGGACCGGTCCTCTTCAATGTCTTTATAAGTGACATCATGGAGGGAGTAGAGGGAAAAGTATGCCTCTTTGCATACAATACAAAGATCTGCAACAGGGTTGATACACAAGAGGGATAGCTAGGATGAGGAAGGACTTGGCAAGGTTGGAGGAATGGTCAAAAGTATTGCAGCTTAGATTCAATGCAGAGAAGTGCAAAGTAATGCACCTGGGAAGGAAAAACACAGGGAAAGAGTACAAAAATGGGGGGGCTAACAACAACAAAAATGGAAAGGGACCTGGGGGTAGTCATATTGGATGACCTAAAGGTAGGCAAGCTATGTAAGAAGGCAGTAATAAGGACTGGGGGGATACTGGGATGCATAGAGAGAGACATCAACAGTAGAAAATAGGAAGTAGTTATCCCTCTGTACAGACAGTTCATGAGACCCCCTACAGTTCTGGAGACTCTATCTCTGCAAGGAAATAGACAGGATGGAGGCAGTCCAGAGGAGGGCAACTAAAATGGCCAGGGTCATCACCATAAGCCATAGGAAGAGAAACTAAAGGAGCTTAATATGTATATCCTCAAGGAAAGGAGGGAGAGGGGGGACATGATAAAGACCTTCAAGTACCTCAAGGGAATCATCAAAGTCCAAGAGGGTAGCATATTTCAGAAAAAAAGATCTGCAAGAACAAGTGGGCACAATATGAAGATGGGGGGGGGATGGCTGAGATGCAACATGAGGAAGTATTTTTTTCATTGAGAGAGTTCTGGACATATGAAACAGCTTTCCTGTGGAGGTTGTGGTGTCAAAAACAGTGGAGGAATTCAAGAATGCATGGGACAGACATAAAGCAATTCTGGTGGGGGTAGTAGGAAGTAGGCTGTTGGTTAACTAGGATCTGCAGCTTATCCATTAGGTAGGGAAATGGGCTGACTGGGTAGACCAAGTGGTCCTTATCTGCCATCAAAGTTTATGTTTCTATGTTTTGCTCCAAAACAAAAGAACAATGTTTATCTGTATCCTTGTCTGTCTATAACCTCTTTCCTTAAAGAGACACTGTCAACACTTTTTGCATCACATTCTTTCTAGTTGAAACCCCACATTTTCTGATTTCTTACTTTCTCTAAAATTCATGGGCTGTTCAATTCAATTTTATTAAATGTTCCACTCACGCCATTACAAAAGATATACAATAGACAAATATACATAAAAGCAAAATGTTGTTTGTACTAAATAGTGTAAACATATATCATCATGGTTCTTCCAAGTTCTAAATTTTAGTAAAATTGCACAGAGAAGAGGCAACAGTTATAAAATGTTTGTAGAAATTATAATATCCAGTGGACAGTATATCCATATATGTGAAAACTACATAGATTAACAAAAAATAACTGGCAAATGGTTATTTATCCCAGTCAACAAATAGTAAGCTAGATAATTTCAGGCTGTTTTCTAAGCCAAATTATATTTATAATTGAAAGATAATTTGCCACTTTATTAATTATTTAGGTGTCTTCCGTGACAAACATTAAGTTTAGAAGTAATTTCTGATCCTATGTTAAAATCTTATCCCATGTGGGAATTAAATAAATTTGTCTGGGACTTTCATACCATGTGCAGTTAAAAATCACATGACTCAAGTTCTCTGGTTCTAGCCGTAAGCATATGCAAAGTGCTGCTGCAGGATCTGATATTTTATTGTATCTTGCTAGGATAAGATTGATCTTGAAATACTAAATACAATATCTTGTGTACAATCACCTTTTTGTTGGGTCTATTAGTTCATCAAGATAAAATCTAAAAAAAATGATTAATATCATTATTGATCTGCCAAGAGGCAACTCTAAACTTCCCTGTCTTTTCCATATTTAATTTATGATGGAAGTTTTCAATTTTGGTTTTAACATATCCTTTGTATTTGGGGCAAAGTATGATGCCCATCTTGGTGTATTTATCCAAGATTTGAAGATCATATGTTTCAAGATCTTTGTTAATTGTATTGAGCCAAGTTGACTTTTTGCAGCCTATCTGTTGCCATTTGTATTTTTCAGACAGACACTGTGAGAGAAATCTGTCATTTTGTAATCTGGTGAGCTTAATTCCATAGTTTGGTCTTCTTATAGTTGTTTCTGCAGTAAGTCTAACAGTGCCCAGTTCTTATCAAGTGGGCAGGTAATGAGGGATGCAGTCCCAGTACTTGTCTATAGAGTTTACTGAGTGGAGTTTCTAGAACTGTGTGGGAGTCATTAAACCAAATTTCACATAGATAAAGGGACATTGGGATATATTTTGATCTGTATGCTCCTAACAAAAGTCTTACCTAATTATCCTCCACATTGTCTTTAGAATTTTGCAAGGCTCCTGAAACCAGCTACCCCAGCTACCATTTGAAGACATAATAAGCCCCAAGTAGGGAATATGAGTTCATCAGACCAATTTCTAGTTGACCAATTTTCCAGTTTTTCCCTTTTTTACTGTTGATGCCAAAAATTATTTGTTTTTTATCTGTATTTATTTTGAGTTTAAATTTTTTAGCAGCAGCTAACAGTAGATTCAGACTGTCTCTAAGGCCTGTCTCCATCATTGGTGTTGCAAGTTACTTTATCTAATGCCTTTTTAAGTAAAACTGAAATGCATGCTATTGGTGTAATTATACCCAGCCTTGCTTTGTTTCAAATCATTGATCTACTCATCTTGCATACTTTCTGAATATTATAAACACCCCAAACAGTGCAACCACTCATAATGCAATAGTCTCCTCTCCCTTAACTGCATCATGAATGGCTGTACTGTGTTGGCTGTGTTCCTAAGTTCCAGAGAGATACTGTGGAGTTGATCAACAAATGTAAACACACACATTCGTGTTTGGTAATGTCAGTATCATGGATAGTCTCTTTTCACTTTTAAAAGGAAAAAAAATCAGAAACAAACTTCCAGCTACATCAACAACCTCTATAGAATGTGGCCATTTCTTATATGTTTTATTTTTACTAGAGACACTTTAAGGCCTAAGGGGGTTGGAATGACCTTTTAGTTAATCCCTCTCCCTCTATATATATTGTTGTGGTCAGATTGCCCCCCCCAGGTTTATCTGGTTGGGGTAATTTTGTTCGGGCTTTGCAAATTCAAATTGTATATTGTTTATCCTGTAGTAGTTATGATGGTTCCATGTAAAAACCGTGCCTGCAAAACCATCCGGGGCAATACCAGCGACTCCAAAACAGTGAGAACTATATTAATGTGCTGCAACATAGTGCCAAACAATGATGGTGAAACACCCATTATAAGTCAATTGCAGGGCCCTATGCCCTCCACACCCCACCTCATAACTTAAATAACCATTTCCAAGCCACAAATGTAGACCACAAGAGAAATACCCCCAACAGCGCTAAACTTAACATGGGCTGTAAATACCACATCTCTTAAATGATGAACGCTGTATTTGTCTTGCTGTTTTTGAGTTGCTGTACTTGACTTGCTGTTTTGACAGGATACCATTTATGATTATGCTCCTACTGATACATTATTGCTTGTGTAGACTATTAGTTTTGTAAATCTGTTAATTACTACTTATTTTTTCTCCTTTTGTACTATTTTCCATGCCCTTCCTCTCCCTCCGGACATATCTGGAAGCGAGCTGTTATCAGCTCAGCATATCTTTCCTGATAACATTTTTGAAATCAATCAATTACTAAATTAATTAATTAAAGGCCCAACGCTGCCATTTTGAAAATCCTACACTTTACTACTCTGATATTTTAAATGTAATTTTCCATTATCTGTTCACAATCTGTTTAAAAACAAACTTTATTGCCAGACTTACAACATGCCATAAAACATTTTCCACACGATAAATAAACTGACTTCACAAAGGTTTAAACTAAATTCTGTGGCCTCGTACAGAAAAAGATAACTAACACAACAAATAGAGGATACTTCCATATCCTCAACATACTATAAAAAACAAAATGACAAAAAGGTATCTCCCTATAAAAACAAAATTCAATGACTTAAATTGAGTGTGACCTGAATACTTCTGTGCTGCTTAGTTCTCCAGTTCTGTTGCTGGTGGTAGTGGTGGAGGGACAAAGGAATGCGAGTGATGATGCAGCTGCAAGGAAAAATGACTGCTCCTGCTGCTAAGCTTCCTGACCCAATTTGTAGAGTTTGAGGGGGCCAGAAGAGTGAGTGGCCATGTGTCTCTGTCAGTCCTGTGCTCTTATCAGGATTGCAAGTGCCATTTCCTCAGTCATGTGCCAAAAAGAATAATGGCTACTTCTGTTTTGCTCCTTACCTAGTTGGCAGATTTCCTGAGGGTAGGGACAGCAACGATCTAAGCAAAACTGGCTCCAGCTTCACTGTGTTCCCTGGTCCTTGCTACACAGTCCAGTGGGGTCAGAAGAGTAGAAAGATTTGTGAGTGATTTGTGGCCCCAAGCCATGAGCAGTTAGTGCTCAGGGAGGTGCCAGCAAGCTGGGCTGAATTCCAAACAGAATCCTAACCTGAATCAGCAGCATGGTAGAGCCACCTGGTGCTTAAACATCATAAATGGAACAATTTCATGACATAACTGGTTTTTCTACATTGAAAAAGCATTATGAAATCAGTTTTATCACACAAAATAAACACATCAGTTTTGTTCAGAATTTATTTTAATATAAGCACAATGCAAATAAGCCATTTTATAGCTGTAATAAGCCACTCCAGAGTGTGCATTATAGGATTTAAATGTACTTCCCAGGGGTGTAAGGAAACACGACCTGCAGCCTTATCAGTTCAGTTCAGTTTTATTGAAAACAATGTAGTAAAATTACAATGAGTTTGTTACATTCAATAATTTAAAAAATTCATCAACTAGAACATACAACTTTATATTTAAACAAATTTCATAGTTAAAGTTGAGTAGCATGTTTAATGTTATACATCAAATTCTACACCTTAATAACTGATCAATGGATTCGTACAAAATTTGGTATGCGCTGTCCCGTGTGGTAGATCTCTTGACGTGACAAGTTTCACTGTGGTTGGATGTATGAATTCTGAGATCTGCATAGTGCAAAAACATTAAAAGTCACCAGTTTTTGCAATATTTCCTCATCACCTTGCATACAGATGGTGCGGAATTTTGGAGTGATTTTTTTATGGTGGATACAGCTTGGGTAACAGAACTGCCATGCATTAGCTGCTTGACATTGTGCTCTCCAACCGCCCACACAAAATAAAGGATATCAATATATTGCCCAACTCCCTCAGTGACCACTCACCAATCCTTTGCCACTGGTCCACCCCCACACTCAAAACCCTGGGCCCTGCCACCCTCCGTCGTCGTTCGTCCAGGAGGTCTACATAAACTTAGTGTCACCTTATGAACTTGATTGGTCTCCATCTCCTTGCGCCGACATAGATGCTGCCTTGCTTTCCTCACCAATGCCTTCTGCAAGGCCTGTGATGTTTTGCCCCTATCACCCGCCTCCATACCAAGAGGCACACGGCTGCCTGGATAACCACCCCCCTCATCCAACAGCTGAAGCAACGTGATAATCTATGGCACATTGCTGTCAATACTGGCAAACTAGCTGACAGACAGGCCTATAATGCAGCACGGAACCAGTGCACATGGGCCATAAGAAAAGCCAAAGCCAGCTACTACCAATCCATCTTGATATCCACTTGGGGCAATGCCGCACCTTCTGGAACAACATGAAGGAGTTAAGCGGACGACTTGCTTCTCCTCCATCTCAGATGCTCATAAATGGTGCTGTTAATGCGGACCCTCCCATATTGCCAACTGCCTCATGAAACTTTCACTGACCTAAGCTCAGTTCTCCCTGCCCACTTCTTTGACCCCATACCGGTATGCGACAACCCAGCTATTGCTTGCCCCCCCATTTCTCTTTAGGACTATCTCCCCACAGGATGCGAAGCCTATCCTCCTTAACGCTCTTTCTTCCCACAACCCTAGTGATGACCCCCTCGACTCCTGGATACTTCGCCTAACACTGGATGTCATGTTGGTCCCCCTCACTGACCTCCTCAATTGATCCCTGTGTCTCAGACAATTCCCGAAGGCATGGAAGCAGGCCGAAATCATCCCTATACATAAAAGTGGAGACCGTACTGTACCTATTAACTACAGACCCATCTCCATCCTCCCCCCCTCTCCAAAGCGCTTGAATAAATAGTATCCGCACAACTCGTAACTTATCTATCCAGCCACGACATACTGTGCCCTGAACAACATGGATTCCATCCAGGTCACAGCACCACCACAGCCCTTCTGGAATTTTCCACCATATACACTCTGCACTGGATGGCAGGGAATTGGCTGGGGCAGTTTTCTAGACCTGTCCAAGGCCTTTGACACCGTGAACCACCCACTATTGCTTGCCACCCTCTGTAAAGTAGGGCTGTCTGCTAGCCCATTAGCCTGGTTCTCCAGCTACCTTAATGGTAGGTCTCAACGCGTCAAGCTAGCTGGTTGCCTATCCTCGGCCCTGCCTGTCCTCTCAGGAGTCCCTAAAGGCTCCATTCTGGGCCCCACATTATTCAGTCTCTTCCTGAACACCCTTCCCAGCTCGTGTACAGGAAAGCTGCTATTATACGCAGATGATGCAGTCCTGTTCTCCTCGCACCTCAATCCGGTCACTCTCCAGAACAGCCTACAAACCTCCTTCAGCCAAGCTGAAAAATGGTTCCTTGACCACCGCCTGGTCCTGAATCTCAAGAAGACAAAGTCAATGATCTTCACACACCACCAAAGTAGCTCCAAAAATGCCCCCCTCTCCATAGTTCCCAACAGCCTCCATCCTCTTGAACAGGTGTCAACTTTCAAATATCTGGGGATCACCTTTGACTCATCCTTCTCCTTTCATACCCATGTCAGTGCCCTATCCTCTGCCATGAACACCCGGATTGGGCTCCTCTATTGCCACAAAGACTGCCTCCCTGACTTCGCCCTGCGGTTGACCATTACTTCCTCCATCCTGTCACTAGTCGACTATGGCCTCCCCATATACGCAGCTGATAGCCCCACTACCCTCACTAAAGTCAGACCTCCATCAACAAAGCCTGTCGGCTCCTGGCGGTGCCCCAAGCGGAACCCACATGCAAGCTCTCGCCTCACGAATATACTCAATCTGGAAGAACGCCTGCAATATCACACTGGTATACTAGCAAAAAGACTCTTCTAGGTCTGTGTCCCCCTGGTGTGCTGGCTCAGCTCAGCCTGCTTTCCACTCTACCATCACCCGTGCAGCTTGCAAGACTGCCTTCCTGGTGCTAGAGCCAGGACCTCCCTTTCCCAAAGGTTCTTTTATCACAGGGCACCAACCTGGTACAACTCCTCCCAAGCCCATCGCTAACACCCCTAAAATTGGTGAATTCAAAACTGCCCTGCGCAACCACCTACTTGGCACTCGGAAGTGTATGTGCCTACGGTAAGGCCATCATCTTCTCTTCAGCCTCGATAGCCTGCCCCACTCCATTTCTTTGCTGGAGCTCGCCTGCATGACCTACCAGGCTTTAACAGTGTTCTCCATTCTGTACTATGGTAATCTACCTAATCTTTATGCTATGTATAATTTACTGTGTAAAACACCTATGTCTTACGCTATGTATAATGTATGTACACAACTGTATTGTCCCAGCCTGTCTCGCCTCACTACTTGTTGTCTCCCCCTCCCTGTGACGAGGTGCCTTTGTAAATGAGTCTATGACTCAAAGGTTGTAAATCTGATTTATGAACTAAATAAATAAATAAATAAATAAAAATATGAATCTGTTGCAATGTTATTCAATTTTTGAGTTCCCAATGTTTTCAATGGGAAGATCACTTTCCATGATAGAGGGAGAAAGTTTGACAAAGGATTTTTCTTATGAAAAAGGATTCTTTCTTATGAGATCTGTTCCTTTTTCATGAGCCACCATCTTGTTATTTTTTCCCAGAAATTAAAAAGTGTGGAAAATACATTAAAATGTTACCATTTTACAAATCAAACACCAGAACCTAACTAAATGGGCCCGTTTAGCTAGATTCTGATGTTTGTTTTCCAAAATTAGTGCCAGAAATATTTTGTCTGGGCACCCAAAATCCCAGGTGCACAGCTTAGTGAAAGGAGCCTTCCACACATTCTCTGTATGAGAACAGCAGATTTTATTGACTTCTGCATCTACAGCTGAACTCCTGCTGCCAGCTGCAGTTTGAGCTATAAACTACCCCACCATTTCCCTGGTGTTTGATGGCACCTCTCCCCCACACACACACTGTCCCAATAAATAAAATCTTCACTGGTGTCTATTGGTACCCCCACCCTCTGATCACCATCCCCATAATTTTTATAATAATCCATGGGACTAGTGCCCCCCAATCACCATCCTCATGGTTTACAAAATAATCCCCAGTGTCTAGTGGCACCCCCCACCCACTCTTCAATCACTGTTCCTGTAATTCTGGTTTAATATTTATATAATCCGACACCAGGATGCCCACTACCAATGTCAGATGCTCCTCCACAGCCTATTATTTTATTAACTGTAGCCAACATCAAGGGGCCTAATCCCTGTGTCATCATTCAGATACCCTCCAGCAGTGTGGGACACTGAGTAGCCCACCCCCAGTGTCCTGAGATGGTTATTGGCACCTGCAATAGGAAAACTGTCCCCCAACATCTTTTTTTTTAAGTTGAGACAAAGAAAACAGTCCCTTGTCATTGCCGCTGACCTCCTCCCCCATCCCAACCCTCCCACTGAGCACCCACATCCCCACACTCCCTCTTACCCTATACTTACCAGCCAATTTAGAACTGTGTTATCCTTTGTGGGCCAAGACACATATGCACTCTTTAAAGCCAAATCTCAAAAAGAGTTAATGTGTTTGTCTGAACTGCATGAAGGGAATTGTTATCTGTGCAGTTAGCTAGGTGAAGAAGGAAACTGTGAATTAGGGGAGTAGCTTAGGCAGAAGGAAGCCAGGTGTTTTGGATTTAAAAACTGCCCTAGTTAGCTTTTAACAGAGAACAGCAAAAGGAAGGAGGTGCTGTTTGAACTTCACTACTCTGCTGGGACTATATTCCCTCCCTCCTCCAGTCCTGCACCCCCACCCTAAGCCACTTCTACTTTTATAGGCACAGGATTTGATTGACAACAGGAACTTCCTGTTTGAGAGCAGGAAGGGACAGATCACAAAAAGCACAAAAGACTCACACATCCTATAAGAAAAAGAACAGCTCTCCACCCCCCCAGCTGCTGGAGATCTGACTCTGAGCAAGTATGAAGGAGACTATGGAGGAATATAGGAACTCCTTGTCACAGAACAGGAAGATCCAGAGCTTTAAGGGCACAGAGACTATAGGAAAGTAGGCAGAAAAAAAATTATATAAATTAAAAAAATAAATAAATAGAGAGGAAAGAGTAAGCATGCAAAATAACAGTTAAGGGGCTACAAATCAGACATGATGGGAGTGGTGCAGTGCAGCAGCTGTGGAGTAGCAGTCTTCTGGGAGACGTTATGGAGGATGCTGTGTTATCTCATCTGCGGGCACCTCTCTCGGACATGTTGGCTGCTCATAAGTTAGCCCCCTCCACATTGTTTTATGCATCCATAAAGCACATACCTAAAGCCCTACAGTCTCTCCCAATTGGCATTTCATTTAGAGTTCTCTCTTAACTGTTTAGATACTGTAAGATATCCCCAAGCTCTGACTTCTCTCAGCCAATCTACGACAATTTGAATATCAAAATAGGAGGGGCTCCTATATCCCTAAGTTGGCTGCCACTCTCTCTGGAACATATCATTGCTGATTTCTACTCGCAAGATGCTATTCTGACCACAGAGGAGATTCTTACCAAGTTTGGTTTAACATCTTGGGCAGTCTTTAAAATTTTTCAGCTCAAACACATACTACTTACAGTGTTTGGGAAAGTACCCAAACCCTCCCACATAGCTGCTTTTCTTCAGCAAATTAGGCTTTCTGCCATCAAACTGCATGGCATATCTACTTTGCACAAACTGGTTCTCACACTCCCGCAACTCCCCTCAGCTGTCGGGTCCAAGATCTGGCAGACTTTTTCCCTGATATAGTTATTAATTGGCAACGGATTTGGAAAGATTTATACATATACCATACTCAAGACCGTTACAGGTTAATGCAATACTGCATCTCAAATAACCTGTATTACACTCCCATTAAACTGGCTCAAATGAAACACCTTCCTTCTGGCATCTGTTCTAGATGCAACAAGGAGGAAGGTTCACTCCTACTTATATTCTGGTCATGTGAAAAGATATCTCCCCTGTGGAAGCAAATTGAGTCAACATTAGATCCAATGCTGGGGCTACAGGGCCTCTTCTCTCCCATCATATGCATTCTGGGAGACTACTCTAGCATTGCAGTGAGGGACAGAAGATTCCACATGGCCCTCATCTCAATGGCGGTCAAAAAATTGGTGCTTAGACATTGGAAGAATCAGGCTGTTATTACTTATACTGAATGGCTGCATGAGATATCATTTGCACTTTATGTTGAGCACCTAATTGTGAGCGTATGTCGCCATCAATCATCTTTCATTAACAAATGGGGGAAGCTAAATGCCCTTTATTTGTCCTGACAAAGCGTGGCAGATGGCTCATGAGTCCCTTTCCTTCTCTTTCTCTTGGCTTCCCTTTCTTCTGGTGTCTATATGCCCGGTATGAGTTCCTCTATTGTCTTTGTCATGGCCACCCTCTGTTTCTTTGGTTTTATTTCCTTTGTTAGTTTATACACTTATTAACCACTTTGGTCCTCATCTGTGTACTGTTTTAAATTAGGCAGTATGGGAAAGTGCACCAATGGGGTGGTGGTGTTTCATTTTGTTTATTGTAGAGTTAGTTTTTACTTTTTCCGAATGTCACACCTCTACCTTGTTAATGTTTCCTATTTTGAAATGTACTACTCATAGTGGTCAGAGTATGTTATGTGTTGTCTACCTTCTGTTTTGTAAAATAAATAAAAGATGTTAAATTGAAAAAAAAAAAGGTTCAGTGAGCCAAGGCCCATTTACAAACTTGCCACCCGTTCACAGGTGGAATTCATATTTCTTATCACCCATGTATTTATCCAAATTTTTTTTAAAGGCAGTCATATGTATACTGTCTACTATTTCATTTGGTAGTTCATTCCATTTGGTCACTACTCTTTGTGTGTAATATTTACTTCTTTTGACTGATTTATTTTTTATCACCCTGTAACATATATTTATATGACCTGGTAGATGTGATGCCCATGTTTAGTTTTAGTCCTAATACTTCCCTCAGATATGGTTCATTCATAGTTCTGTAAATAGGACAGAGAACCCCCCTAAATCTTCTATATTCCAATAAATACAGATTTAAATTATGGAGTCTGCCTTTATATCCCAAATTCTTTGTTGATTGTATCTTTCGTGTAATTTTTCTCTGAACCTTTTCTATTAACTTTTGTGATCTTTTGTTTTGAGGTGCACAAAACTGTGCACAGCATTCCAAGTGTGGTCTCACCAGGGCAGTATACAATGGGATAATGACTCCACTCTGGTCCCCTGTCTGCAAAGCAACAGATGTAAATACTGTGCTGGATTACTTCATCAACACTTTCAATGCAGCCTGTGACTCCTACGCTCCTTTTAAAAAAGTGCAAAGTCAAAGCCCTTTGCAATCCCTGGCTCTCAGCTGATCTCTTACGTCAACTAAAATCTAGAGATTGCCCCTGGGATCTGGCCAGAACCACTGGTAAAGAAACTGACATCCAAAACTATAGAAGTGCACAGAATGACTGTACCAAATCTATCCGGCAAAAGAAATCTACCTATTTCAAGAATGCTCTCACAGATACCTGGGGTAATGGAAGGGCATTTTGGAACAATATTATTGAGGTCACTGGGAAGCAGCCAAAAACCTACCCTACCTTGCTCAATATAAATGGGTCTACTATGCTTGACTCTAAAATCATAGCAAATACCTTCAACACTGCACTCACCAATCTCAGCAGTGTTCTCCCTTCTGACTTTTTCAAGGACTATGACTCTCCCTCTCCTCCCCCCCAAAGCCTTCTCCTCCTCCTCTAGCCACCTGCCTTTTTATTTCAAAGCAGTCAAGATGAATAATGCCTACAAATACATTACCAAAGCCATCACCAAATCCAGATCCAGCAGTGATACACTTGATCTTAAACTGCTGTCCCTCACCCTTGATGAGGTGTTACAGCCACTGACATATATTTTCAACCTCTCACTTAGGCTCAGCCAGTTCCCTGACAAATGGAAATCTGACACTGTTACCCTTTGTCCATAAAAGTGGTGACAGGGCCATTCATGGAAACTACCATCTGATCTCTATATTGTGACCCTTCCCCAAGACCCTTGAATGTATTACAGCAGATCAGCTCACAGATTTCCTGGACAAATACAATATCCTGTGCTCGCAACAACATGACTTTGGGGAAGGACATAGCACCTCATCTGCCCTACTGGAATTCTCTGGCATTCTTCACAGCTCACTGGACAATGGTCAGTTTATTGGGTCCATCTTTATCAATCTGACTAAGGCGTTCGACACTGTCCATCGCCGCCTACTGCTTGTGCAACTTCTGAAAGCTGGGCTGTCTCCCAACTCCACTGCCTGGTTCAAAAGCTACTTGGAGAACCAGTCTCAAAGAGTAAAAATTGCAGATGTCCTCTCTGATAACAGGCCTTCTCATACAAGTGTCCCCCAGGGATCCATTCTGGGCCCTCTACTATTCAGCTTGTTCCTGAACTCCCTTCCAAATTCTTGCTCAGAAACAATCATCCTCTATGCAGATGGTGCTGAAATTCATGCCTCCCACAAGGATCCTAAGCCTCTACAAGACAACCTTCAGCTTGGCTTCACATCTGTTCAAAATTGGTTCTCAAATCACAATCTGGTCCTCAATAATAAGAAAACAAAGTCTATGATGTTCAGTAGCTCTCATAACAAGCATAAGCTGCACCCGTTATCCATAAAAACCATGCATGGAGTCACCCTGGAACAGGTTCACGCCTTTAAGTACCTTGGGATCACTCTAGACCCTCATCTAACTTACAGTGCCCACATTGACTCTGTAGCCAAAGCAGTAAATACTCGCCTTGGCCTTCTCTTCTGGTATAGGCAACATCTTACCCCAGAAGCCCTGACTGTCACCGTTCAGAGCTCTGTTGTCTCCATTATTGACCATGGGCTTATCATCTATGGCTCTGCCCCTGCTACCACTCTTAGACACATATTCACCTTCTTCAATAAGGCCTGCTGACTTCTCACTGGATCCCACCACCTCACACATACATGTGACCTCTATGCACAAACTGTATGGCTGCAACTCACCAATCAGATAAAGTTCCTAACCTGCACCATGGTGAAGAAAATAACTATGGGCCTTGGGCCCCTGGAGTGGAGTGTGTGCACTCCTGCACCCTAGCAATAACCCCGGCTCAACCAGGGGGTCTGAATCACAGCTCTTCCAGGTTCCACATTGTTGTACCTCACACGGTCAAAGATCTTTTGCTTACAGGGTGCCCAGCTGGCTAAATGGTCTAAACAGTTACGTCTCCTCCACTCCTACTCTTGGTGCATTTAAATCAAGGCTCTGCCTCTCTCTCCCTTTCACTGCTTCTAGCTCTTGTGACTGCCTCCATTAGCTGACCCCATGAATATTTCCCTAACCTTATGCAGTTCTCCCTCCTGTTAGCACTTCATTACCCCTTAGCATGCACTTCCCCATGTTATGTCTACAACAATGCCTCTGGCTGTGCTCTTCCTCTATAGCTCTCTGCCCCCTCTACTCTTCCTCTCTCTTGTCCTCTATCCTCTCTGCACCTCATCCGCTATCTCCTTGTAACCTAGCCTCCAAAACTTGTTTTGTTTCTCAGATGCTTTGTAACTCTCTTTAGCTTACACCTTTGTAACCTTGTTCTATGTATTGAATTTGTAATCTGACTTACATGTCTTGTATTTTGAATTGTAACCTGACATGGAACCTTTGTAAAAGAACCCTGGCTCAAAGGTATTGTAATCCTAGACCTAATAAATAAATGAAGTCATATCCCCCCACAAACAGATTAAGCTTTTGACAGAAATGAATATTGCTTTCAGAGCAAGAAGCAGCTGACTAAAAAGTTACAACTTTTCTTACTAATAGAACACTTCTATCTCAGCAGGAGACAGTGCCTGTTGGGGTTAAGCAAATATATACTTTATTAGAAGTAGGAAGGGTCTCATTTAGGGTAAAAAAAAGAAAGTCTGTGTGTGTTTCTGTATTGGGGAAGGGAACTGTACCAACATAGTTTGCTAAATCAGAAGGAGAGGAGGGAAGTTAATTTGGGGTGTGGTTTAGGCAGTAGAAAAGCAGGTGTCTCCAGGTAAAACTTCCTGCTGCTAGCTTTTGGCAGAAAGAAATCTTGCTTTCAGAGCAAGAAGACTAAAAATGCTACAACCTTGTTTACTAATAGAATACTTCTATCTCAGCAGGAGTCAGTGCCTGTTGGAATTAAGCAAACAGATACTTTATTAGAAGTAGGGAGGTCTCATTTGGGGTAAACAAAAGAAAGTCTGTGTGTTTTTGTATTGGGGAAGGGGACTGTATTGACTTAGTTTGCTAAATCAGGAGGAGAAGAGATAAGTTAATTGGGGGTGAGCCTTACGCAGTTGAAAAGCAGGTGTCACCAATTACAGCTTCCTGCTACTAGCTTTTGGCAGAAAGGAATCTTGCTTTCAGAGAAAGAAGCAGATGACTAAAAAGCTACAATTTTTCTTAGTAATTGCCCTCCCTCCCACCTAAGCCAGTTCTATTTATAGCCACTGGTTGACTGATAATAGGAACTTTCTGTTTGGCAGTAGGAAGGGAAGGATCACTGAGACACATTAGTTTTATCCACCTCGAAGGAAAAAGTAGCTCTTTCTTCCCCCCAGCTGTTGGAGGTCTAACTCTAAACAAGGATGAAGGAGACTACTGAAGAGTACAGAAAGTTCCTGTCCCAGAACAGGAAGGGCGAGAATTGTATGGGCACACAGACAGTAAGAAAGTAGGTTGAAAAATAAACAGAGGGAGGAGAGAGTAAGCATACAAAACAATAGGATAGATGATACAAAATAAGACATGATTAGAATGGTGCAGTGCAATGGCTGTGGGGCAGCAGTGCTCTGGGAAACATTCTGGAGGCTGTGATGCTGTCCTATTTGCAGTCACCTCTCTGGTCTGAGGGAGGATGTTACCCATCTCCAGGCTGACCTGGCCAGGATTCATGAAACCTCCTCCCCCACCCAGGGACCACCAGGGCCACTGCCGCTACCTCAGAGGTTGCCAAGAAAAAGGAGTGATTGGACCAAGATGGGCTCAGGGAGGGAAAGGGTGGAGGAACAGAGGTGCATCCATCCAGCTGTACCGCTCCACAGTTCATACACTGTTCTGGTGGACAGTGGTTCCTCTATGGAGGCACCTGCAGTGGAGACCAAGGACAATGCTGGGAACCTCCACAAAGGAGACCCACAGGAGAGTGGCACTGGACCCCACAGGGGAAGGAAACAACTCTTGGTCAGGGACTCAATCATTAGGGGGGTAGAAGTGGGGGGTGGGGAGAGGGAGGTAAAATGCCTGCCTGGTGCCACAGCTTGGAGGGACAGGAAGCAAATCTTCAGGATCGCGGAATCAGCTGCATGAGGAAGGGAGCTGGATGTCAGTGTCCACCTGGGTCCAAATGACCTGGCTGGGAATGGGATCAGAGCAGTGCAAGAGGAGTTTGTAGAGTTGGGAAGGGGTCTTAGACAAATATCACATACGGTAACCTTCTCGAAGGTGCTGCCTGTCTATGGCAAGGGTGATACTAGGGTACTCCACACCATGGGATTCAATGAATGGTTGAAAAACTGGTGTGGAGCTTAGAGTTGTAGCTTCATTGAGGACTGGGGAGCCACCTGGAGGGATACAGGCCTATACTGGTGCGATGGTCTGCATCTGTCTTGGGGGGGACCAGGATCCTAGGTGATAGGTTTAAAGACTTCTTTGGCAAGCATTTAAACTAGGCAAGGGGGAGGCACTGAAAAGGAGCAGGAAAATTCCAGCTTCCAACACAAACCACAGTAATTAGTGAGGTAAACACCAAGGTAGGGAAGCCATTAGGGAGCAAGACAGGGATAAATGCAAAAAAAGGCAAATGCAGTAAGGACAGAGATGGGGCTAAAAGGGGTAAGACCATCAAAAAATGGAGGGTGATGAGTAACAATGCCTGTAGTCTGTGTAACAAACTTCCTGAACTAGTGGCCTTGATGGAAGTGGCCTTGATGGAAGAAGGATGCCTGGATATTGTGGCAGTCACAGAAAAATGGTACACAAAGAACCATGACTGGGATGTCAACATACCAGGATACACAATCTACAGGAGGGACAGGGAGGGTAGAACAGTAGGAGGAGTAGCTCTCTATGTAAGGGAAGGGATCAAAGCAACAGAACTAAAGAGTAAACAGAGAGTGGATGAGGCACTGTGGGTCACCCTGGAGACAGGAAATGGCACCACAATCCACTTGGTGGTTGTATACAGACCCCCATCTCAGGGGGAGGGAATGGACAAGAAAATTATAGAAGTCATCCTTAGAATGGCAGAAAAGGGGAGATATTGCTGATGGGGGACCTAAATATGCCAGATGTTAACTGGAGCACCTTTGCTGCAGCCACATCCAAGAGCAGGGTCTTCATTGATGCCCTATAAGGGACATGCCTCAGACAGCTAGTATTGGAACCTACTCGGGAGAAAGCAGTCTTAGACCTGGTACTCTCAAACAGGGATGGAGAAAGGATCTTGGATTTAGAAATGGGTAGCCACCTGGGAACAAGACACCACTAAACACTGTGGTTCATGATAAACACAGCCATAGAGTCAAGCCATACAAAAGCAGGAGTATTGGACTTTAGGAGGGCTGACTTTGGGGAAATGAGAGAGTGCCTCAGAAAAGCACTAGCAAATGGGCAAGAAGGAGGGGTGGGGAACAATGGGAAATAATCACAACAGCCATCACATAGGCAACAAGTCTTAGTGTAAAGCAAATTAACAAAGCAAAACGAAGGAAGAAACCACTATGGTTCTCAATAGAGGTGGCAGGGAAGGTTAAGGAGAAAAAGATAACATTCAGGAAATATAAGGAAACACAGAAGGAACAGAACAGAGAATGTTATCAGGTAAAGCAGAAGGAGGCAGGAAAGGCAGTAAGAAAAGCAAAGGACCAAACCAAGGAAAAGATAGCCAACTCTGTTAAGAAGGGGGATAAAACCTTTTATAAGTACATTAGAGAGTAAAGAAATACCATGGGAGGGATACTGAGGCTTAAAAAAGGGGAGGGAATGTGAGCAGAGGGTGACAGTGAAAAAACAGGGATACTAAATGAACATTTCTGCTCAGCATTCACAAAGGAAGAGGAGGGGGAGGTACCTAAACCAAACAAGAGAAACATTCTAGATGGGGGGATGATAATAGTACATTCACAGAAGAAAGGGTTCTGAAAGAACTCTTAAAACTGAAGGTGGATAAAGCAATGGGGCCTGATGGGATTCACCCCAGAATTCTAAAAGAACTAAGGGTAGAACTAGTGACACCACTGACTACTATCTTTAACAAATCATGGGAGAATGGGATGGTACCTGAGGCCTGGAGAAGGGCAGATGTAATTCCACTTCACAAAAGTGGGAGCAGGGCAGAGGCAGGAAACTACAGACCAGTTTGTTTGACCTCAGTGGTAGGGAAAATGATGGGATCACTTCTGAAGGAAAGAATTGTTGAGTACCTATAGGCCAGTGGGCACAGGACCCAAGGCAGCATGGATTCACAGCAGGAAGGTTGTGTCAGATAAATCTATTTGATTTCTTTGACTGAGTGACTAAAGTAGTAGACCAGGGAGGGGCTATGGACATGGTCTACTTAGATTTTAGCAAGGCATTTGACACAGTCCCACACAAAACATTAATATGCAAGTTAGCCAGCCTTGGAGTGGGTCCCAAGGTGGTAGCTTGGATAAAAAATTGGCTGGACAACAGGACGCAATGGGTAATAGTAAACAGAGTCCACAGTGAAGAAAGGGTGGTTACTAGTAGGCTACTGCAGGTTTCAGTACTGGGACTGGTCCTCTTTAATGTCTTTATAAGTGACATTGCAAAGGAACTGGAAGGAAAAGTATGTCTCTTTGCAGACAACACAAAGGTCTGCAATAGGGTTGATACACAAGGAGGGGTGGAAAGGATGAGAAGGGACTAGGCAAGGTTGGAGAAATGGTCAAATGTGGCAGATTCAGACTCAGATTCAAAGCAAAGGAGTGCAGGGTAATGCACCTGGGAAACAAAAACCCAGGGGAAGAGTACACAGTGGGGGTTGACATACTAACAACAGCAAAAATGGAAAGGGACCTGGGGATAATTATATCAGATGACCTAAAGATGGGCAAGCAATGTGAGAAGACAAAATCAACAAAAACAGACCGTGGACACTTGTCAACAGGTGGGTGTGAAAAAGGGGTGTAAACCCTGAATGCAACACAGAATACAACACTATGCAGTCCAAGAGAAAAATGAGGTCCACACTACTAAATGCAAGTTAACCAGCTTTATTGCTGAAAATACCAACACCACACAAGCCTCGGTGCTTCGGGTTCAAACACCCTTCCTCAGGCAAAGATAATTACCTTAGTCAACACTTTTATATTGTAAAATACTCTGACATCACAAGCTCATTACAATATTGAATAATTTCACTTAAAGTGACTTCACATTTCATTAGGTCCAATGCATATAGCCACATTATTAATTAAATAAAATTCTTAAATATTATGTTGAAAAAACTTTTTCATATAGAATATTTATATGTAAATAGACATGCTGCAAATAGTTACAAAATACACAGAGTATAATACATTAGGAAGTATACACAAATATAAAGCTTCTTCAAAATTAGTGTATCTTTGAACATCATATACAAACATTGAAATTATTATATTTATTGCACTAACTAAAGAAATTTCTAAATGGCTTCGCTTAAGAAAGGCTGCAAAATATTGACTTGATTTTAATAATGCATTTTATTTACAGTTATTCATTTATCTAATTTTTTGTTTTCTCATCTTCTTTTCTGTCTTTCGTTTTTTTGGATCCCTTTGATTTTATTTACTTTACAGCTTTAAACCCTTTAAAAAAAATCTTTCTTTGATTTTTTTAAAAGGTTTTAATTTAAACTTACTTAACCTTCTACAGCTTATCAGTATTTTAGTTTCCACTGGCTCTTTCAGAGAAATGTAGACAACTTGTCAGCACAGTGGAAATGAGCAAGGCACTAGAAAGATCAAACTTGACAAGGGGAACCAAAAAAATTCAGAATAAAAAAGAAACCAAACAGCCTTTGTTCTGTGAGCCTTTATTGTACTATTCAGCCAGATAGTTAGAGAGAAAAAATGAATCGAAACTCCTATGCGATCCTCCGCAGTTAGATATTCTCTTCGACTTGAAGGCGAACTTAGCGATCAGCCCAACTTGGTGTGATCTGCCCTGTAAGCTAACTTCAGGAAAAATAGAGATTGCATGTTGCTTTCTGAGAATAGAGAAATCAAAATTATTTAGAAACTTCCAAACAGTTTATACAGTTGAATCATTTCACAATTATTTATAAAAAAAAAGACATGTATTTACATTTTACATTCTAGTTAAACATGGTGAAGTCCTCACATAATGCCCATACAAGGGTGCAAATTTAGGTACAATCTTTGCTGAGGCAGATAGGACTTAACTAGGTGAAATATAAAGAATGGAAATCAAATCCATTTTTTAAAGGGAAAAACTAAAAAAGTTATATAAATCATTTCAAAATCGATCAAATTACAAAATTCTTCATTAAAAATGTCTGTATTCACTGGAAGCTATTTTCTTCTACTATAGCCAACTAGCGATATTCTAGAAATGAATAATTATGCGATCTACAATGAACAAAGGATTCCTGACACAATTTAAAAAGGGAGACATCATTTTACAGGGCTCCACATTTAATTATCATAAACTCACACTTCAATCTAACAATAAAGGTTTGATATCCCAAATATTATTCAGACCTGTAGGTTTAACACTTCTGAGGGTGAAAATCCAATAACTTTCTGTTTTCAAAATTCATTGCTTCTGTTACCTCCTTTGGATTTTTGTTTCACATTTTCAATACCCATATAATGAAGAGAATTTAAATTCCCACCATACTATATCAGAAAGTGCAAGCCTACAGGGATGTCCTGCCTTTTGTTGATAATAGATCTGGCGTGCTCCTGGATATGTTGTTTTAGTGGTCTCATGGTGCATCCAATACAAAGTTTTTTTTACGGGAGCACCACAGAGCGTATACAACAAAAGGGGTATCACATGTGATACATTGTTTCACCTGCACAGTACAGTCATCAAATAAAGGGTGGTTGAAACCCCACCAGAATCAGCAGATTTAAATGTTATGCATCTTTTACATTGAAAGAAGCCATTTGCTCTTTCTGGTAACCAGTTTATATGTCTCAAAGGCCTATCGGGGGGGAGGTGGTCAATCTACTATGCACCAATATGTCCTTGATGTCTGTTGCTCTTGAAAAAAAGACTGTGGGTTTGGTTCTCACTGCTGCCAGTGTATCTGTATTGCTGGTTAGAATATTCCAGTTCTTATGTATTATGTTACTGATCTTCCCTGCCAGGCTATTGTATTCTGTCACAAAAGTTACAGGCCGATTCACAAATGGGGCTGCCAACGTCTGCTTTTTATCCTGTAATAGGGTTCTGTA
This sequence comes from Neoceratodus forsteri, assembly GCA_016271365.2. Classification (NCBI taxonomy): domain Eukaryota; kingdom Metazoa; phylum Chordata; order Ceratodontiformes; family Ceratodontidae; genus Neoceratodus; species Neoceratodus forsteri. The sequence goes on along the minus strand of CM028130.1, from coordinate 1,562,246,870 downwards.
TCTATCAGCAGCACTTTTTCTTTAGCTTTTACCAGTGTTTGTCTGGTGTAGCCTCTATTTAAAAACTTATTTTCTAATTCTGCAATCTGTCTCACAAAAGTGTCTTGATTGCTGCAATTTCTCCTTAATTGCAGCATCTAGCTGTAAGGGATAGAATCTTTTAAGCGGGGTGAGTGAAAACTCTCTGCTTGCAGCACCAAATTGGTTGCTCTCTCTTTTCTGTAGCAGCTAGTTCATATTCTCTCCCTGTGTACCCCTTCAAGCTCCAGATCTAGGAAGTGTAGCTTGTCTTTGCTCATAGTGTGCATGAATCTTAGATTTAAACAATTCACATTTAGCCATTCCATGAATTCAGCCACTCTATCTAGACTTCCCTCCCATATACAGATATAATCGTCGATGTACCCTTTCCACACTTTAATGTATGGAAAAATGTGAGAAGGCAGTGAGGAGCACTGGGGGGATATCGGGATGCATAGGAAGAGGCATCAACAGCAGAAAACAGGAAGTTGTTAACCCTCTATACAGACAGTTGGTGAGACCCCATCTGGAGTACTGCATGCAGTTTTTGTAGACCCCAGCTCTGCAAAGACATAGACAGAGTACAGGCTGTCCAGAGGAGGGCAACCAAAATGGTGCAGCATCTGCATCAGAAAACATACAAAGAGATACTAAAGGAGCTTAATATGTATACCCTCAAGGAAAGTAGGGAGAGGGGGGACATGATAGAAACTTTCAAGTACCTCAAGGGAATCAACAAAGTCCAAGAGGGTAGCATCTTTCAGAAAAAGAGACGTGCAAGAACAAGGGGGCACCATTTGAAGATAAAGGGGTGATGGCTCAGAGGTAATGTGAAGAAGTATTTTTTCATGGAAAGGGTTGTTGATGCATGGAACAGCCCTCCTGAGGGGGTTGTGGAGTCAAGAACAGTGGGGGAAGTCATGAATGCATGGGACAGACATAAGGCAATTCTAGTGCGGGTAGGAGGAAGTAGGCTGTTGGTTAACTAGGATCTGCAGATTATCCATCGGGAAGGGAAATGGGCAGACTAGGTGGGTCAAGCGGTCCTTATCTGCCATCAACTTCTATGATTCTATGTTTCTGTGTTTCTAAACAAACCCTGGATTTTTGCTAAACATATCCCATTTACCCAGGTTCATGTGTTTGTGTTTCAAAAAGGCATACTTTTAATGTCTTTTTAAAATTTTTGGGACCAAAACATAAAACCAAATGGTGGTGCCACTGACAACAATATTTTTTCTCATGAATATAAAAAAATATCTCATGAAAACAAATTAGTCTACAAACATAAAATTTTTTGTTAATATCAGAGGGTTATCCTGAAACCCTATTAAGCATGCTTAGAAGCCACATTTCCAAACCTTATAACTCGAGAACTGATTGATATTTTTTAAAGAAATCTTTGAAAGGTACACCCTTGTGTGTTGCCCCTTCTACCCTGAAAGTTCCAAAACAATATTTCAAACCATTATCAGTGCATTTTTTAAAGAATTTTTAAAATTCCAAATCTCAGATTCTGGATGAGCGTCACCATAAAACTTGTAGTTTTTAACAACATGGCACCCTGACCATGCCAGCAAAATTTCAGACAATTTTATCAAATGGCACCAATGTTTTTGAGGTACAAAATGTTGGGGATAACATTAAACAGTCTGCTCAACCTTAACTACACAGTACTTGCACTACTGCACAAGTATAACATATATTCCTTGCAAAAACTGTGTTAATGAACCTGTTATGGTTCAGCTTAACACCACAAAATTATGTAAATGTAATGTTAGGGTTTTGAACCCTAACTCCCGATCCCCACTAGTGGTGGGCAAAGTGCCTAAAATTTGCCATGCATAGTATTTCATGTATAACCCAAATTTCACATGGTATTCAGCATATCGAAGTGAATAACTTTGCATCTCGGAGTAGCGTGAAGTTCCCATTAGTCTCTATGGACTTTGCATTACTTCACCTTGTTTTGCAGATCTTTAAGGTGAATTTTGCAGTGATTCATGGAATTTAAGGTCACATGGGCTCTATTTTGTTTTGCACAGTCTCGGTTTAGTGTAGTGTGTGTCGTGGAAAGCTGGAGACAGTTGGCTGTTAGATTTGTGAGATTCAAACAATTGAGAAGCCTTTAAAAATTCATTTTTGCCACAAAATGTTGTGTCAAAAGTTAGTACATTAATTGTAGTAAACCATTTTGTGTCTATGTCATCGAGCATTTATTGATTTTGTGTGAAGATTTAATGTTAATTTAGTACAATTAGTCTCTGCACTGACAGACAGTGTAGAAGTGTGCTTTGGGGGAGGGGTAGATCTGTGGTGTTGAAGGGACATAAGTGAGAAAGGCAGTTTTTCCAACTTATGTTGGCTAGTTTGTATAATTTGTGTATTCAGGTACACACAGTACAACTTCACTTAATTTTTATAAGTTCTTTCTGTTTGCTGGAAATTTTTTCAGTCATTTTAAAAAACTGCCTGTATAAGTTTACTGAACAATTAAAGTTTCTGTGCCTGACCTTTAATCTGTGTGTGTGTTGAAAGTAAATTGATACGCATTTTATTGCGCCACCGTAATAACAGTACTCTTAATTTCCTAGCCCATCTGCGGTATTTTTTCCTGCTTCTCTATAGCTACTGCTGTAAATCCCCCCCCCCACACACACACATGCAAAATAAGGTGTTATTGTTCCACTTTTGGATTTCTGAAGACTGGTTAGTGGTTAAGGCCTTGTTGTGCCTGAGCAACTACATCCCTTTGGTGTCCAATTTCCATCTGGAAGTCACTGTTGTTGTTTGGCTTCCTATCCACCAAAAACTGAATAAATATAACATTGCTGGTAATTGTCTGTGTTCTGTCTGTTGAGATTGTTGTCACTGCACCACTATCGTGTATTTCCCCATAGTACCATGAATACTGTCTCTCACTGCATATTATAGCATTTAACCAAAAGAAAAAGAAATAGTAAAGAAACGTACCTATTGCAGTATTGTTGGCATTTTGCTGTCTTGTGAATTGTCTTGAATTTGTTAACAACTCACAAAATTAGAAAAATCACTTTTTGCAATAAACGTGTTTCTTTTCTTGTTGACTCTGTGTAATCTAAACAAATGCCCACAAAAACGTGGTCAGGAAAAGTTGTTTATGCCTGTGGCGCATAAGCCACTTAAGTCAGTGGGGTATACACTTTGGCTCTGTGGGCAGGGCATTCTATCGCATCACGTGGAATATATAAAAAAATAAAAATACTTGAAGGGAAAAAGTACTGTGTCAGAGAAGGTTAGGCCAGGCAAGGTCCCTGAATCTGTGTGGGTAGCAGCAGCACCTGCAGCATCACTCTTAGCATAGGTGGTACGTGAAATAAATTCTGAGTGCATGTCTGAAATAAAATCTGCCAGCCAGTCGTCAAGTAACAGAAGGTAGCCATGTAGGTAAAAGTTATGAATTAACACTGGAGGTTTACTACAGGCATGAGGAGGATGACTTTGGCTATTCCAGTAGCAGTCAGGGTACCAGTGGTCGTGTTCTGAGAGGTGCTGCCATTGCCAAATTCATGACTCACATCACACTCACATCATGGCGAATCACGTTCTTCATGGTCATCATAATAATGAATCATACCACTTCAACTTTTTTGGGTCCAACCCTTTTTTTTTTAAATCTTCATTTTCATTATGAATCAGGAGGACACCCAGTTATCATGTCACATCACTCAAGATCCTTGGTCCAGTATGATGCTTCAATTAGTGTTCACATTCTGTAGGATGCCCTACTAGCAGATGGACTTGAATTTTGTCCTTAGAACAAGCCAGCTCTATTTAATCCAGTAGATATTATCTCAGCTTGATCATTGTACAGTTTAGGGAAGTGCAGCAGTAAGTATTTCAAATTTGCAGTGGCAACTGTTTGTGGAAGCTTAATTCCATCCAGTTTCTGGTGCTCTGAGAAGTGCTGCCAGTGCCAAATTCATGACTCAGGTCACACTCACATCATGGCGAATCACGTTCTTCATGGTCATCATAATCATGAATCACACCACTTCAACTTTTTGGGGTCCAACCCTTTTTTTTTTAATCTTCATTTTCATCATGAATCAGGAGGACACCCAGTTATCATGTCACATAACTCAAGATCCTTGGTCCAGTATGATGCTTCAGTTAGTGTTCACGTTCTGTAGGATGCCCTACTAGCAGATGGACTCAAATCTCTGTCCTCTCAACAAGCCGCCTCTATTTAATCTAGTAGATATTATCTCAGCTCAATTGTTGTACAGTTCAGGGAAGTGCAGCTGTAAGTATTTCAAATGTTCAATGCCAACTGTTTGTGGAAGCTCAATTCCATCCAGTTTCTGGTGCTCTGATAAGCGTTGCCAGTGTCAAGTTCATGACTCATGAGATGAATCACATTTTTCATGTCATTTTCATGATCATGAAACATACCACTTCAAGTTTTTGTGGTGCAACATACCAAGCAGGACAATCACATCTATGTATGTACCCAGTCATGATGATGGTGGTGCTGATGCTGAATAATGGGGGTGAAGCAGACCATCCTGGTGGCAGCATCAAATGGTGTACCATTAAGGTTGCTGATGCAGTCATGGAAAAAGAATTTCCTAGTGGATACAACTCTGGCACTGAGGATTGAGAGGGCTGCTTTCCTTTTTTTTGTTTTGTTTCCCTTGTTTTCTGCAGGTGTAAAGTATTTAACAGTGGTGACATACAGGCCAGATGATGGATATGACAAAAGACAGGAACAGCTCCACTGGGTACTGATACTGACTGGAATGAACTCAGAATAATTTCTTCTTCATCTGTTTGCAGGTAGCATTGAGGTACTGTGGATGGATGGTTTGTTCCAATCTGAAGATGGACAACAGTTTTGGTACACTGAAGACCTGGAAAGGACAAAAATATTAATGAAAATAGTTTCCAATGATACATGCAACCCCTCTCCCAAAAAAAATACTTACCTTTCGTGGCTTGACATTGTTCATACAGCAGAAGTCAACAATCAGACACATGTGGAACACGTGTGTGGTGGAAACATGGTTTCATCACTATGGTTGTGAATCTGTGTGCTGTGACCTGAAAATGTAAAAGAAAAAAAACAGGAACAAGAAATGCTTGTAATTTACTCGCTCACAGCAGCACCCCCCCAAAAAAAAAAACATTTAAGTTTTACAGTACCACATTAGATGGTGGTACATATGTATGTATGTGAATGTGACTGTGGCCAGCACACTGGTGAACGGGAAACATTCAATATGGAGGATGATGATTATCTGCAAAGTAACAACACAATGGATGTTTACAACAAAAATCAAGTTTCAATACAAATTAAATGGCAGTGTGTCTGAAAAAACATGACAGTGACATGTACAATAACTTACCATTGTTGGTATGCATACGCATGCATAAGGCAGCATGTTTCAGTCAGCACAGCAGAAGAATTTTCCAGAACATCAAATTTTAGTTCAACCCATGGTCATCTGTGGCTATCATCATTTGGCAACACAATGTATATCAGCAGCAGCAGCAACAGCAGAATACATCAGGATAACAGCAGCAGCAGCAGCAGGCACCAGCAATCCATTTTCTCACTTTGAACACTTTTGCAGAGTTCTGGCTATAGGTGCATGCTTTTAGCAGTGCATCAAGAAATGCTTGTGACTTCTCTGAACAGTTTCTCACATGATTATTCTTCATCAAGACTTTTCATGACTTTTAATTTTTTTTATAGGGGGGATATAATTGTTTGTGATGAAGTGTATTTTGATTGTAGTTGTGGGTGCACTACAAAAACTTAACACAGTCAACAGTAACAAATAGTAATACAGCATGACAAGTACAGCAGCAGTGCAATAATTAGGTGGCAATTTTTATCTATACTGTTTTGTTTGCCATTTTGGATTGGTACTTCTCTACTGGCTTGTCTATGTGATACCATTCTTTCCACAATTTACGGCTGTTGTACTCCTTTTTTCACATCTGAAATAATAAACAGAGCACTACTTTTAATCTGGCTTGCAGCCGGTTTTCGTTAGTATTGCCACCGGTTTTTGTACATCTATTATTTAAAAACACTTCTGTTGTAACTAAAATGAACTAGCATGCAATCCAGCAGGACACATCCACCACCATGACCTTGTGGAGCAGTAGGTGTTCAAACATAGCTGGGCATACTGATGAAAACCAGATCAGGCCAATATTAAAAGGAGCAAGCTTTTATTTCATATCTAAAAATAGGGAGTAAGTGCACTATAACCCACAACTGACAATGGGGGTATCAGGGCATTAATGCATGCCCTGGGTGCATTGTGAGACATGATGGATTGCCAGAGTGACTTAAAGCAGCTGGTTGGGGAAGAGCATTAATGCCCTGATACACCCATGTGCTGGAGTGGGTTATCACACTTATAAAATGGGCTACTTAACTGTAAAAGTCAAAAAATTATAAGCTTTTTACAATTAGCTTGTCAACTGTTGGTGCACCAGGACATTAATGAATGGTCAGATGTCACTTTTCCCCTAATGGCAAGTCGTCATAATTTAATCGTTCATTAATGACCATTTTATAATGCAGAATCACATTAATTGTGGAAGGAATGATATTGTACAAGTCAGTAGATAAGGGACAATTGAAAATAGAATGAAACAGTATGGGTCAAAATTGTTACCATATTATTGCACTGCTTCTTTAACACAATACAACAGGAAGAAAACATTACTGCAAAAGAAAGTATATACTTTTTTTGTATGTAAAAGACTATTAAGTAGGAAAAGAAGGAATGCGCAGGACAGGATTTGTTTTATGTTTTTTTCTTTTATAAATTTTTAGGTTGTGTTTTTAATATTTTTTGGGGAGGAGAAAGTTAGTAAAAATAAAGTCAGAACAAAAAATACAAGTTAGAAAGTGAACAAAAGACTACTGGGCCTAGTTCTGACTAATCAGCAGTTGGAGCATAGCCATTATTTGCAGCTGATGACCCTCTATTCAGTCCAACTTCTGCTGCATTGTGTTGACTACGTTACCAAGGTAGTCAACCTCACTCCACAGTAGATCAACATCTGACAATGTGGCTGGGCTTTCGACTGGGTTGCACTCATGTACAGGTGTGGGAGCCACCACTTATTCCCACTCCCTTCTGCTGCACTTCTCACGCTGTGCAGGCTGAGGCTGTGTTGACACCTATTGCACTGCAGGAGTGTTTCCTGCTACTTCAGTCACCTTGGCCTCCCACTGTGCACGGTGGTGGACAGTCAAATGAGTTCTCTGGCCCCCAGTTCCCAGATGCGTACACCCTTCCAACCATGCCACACCAGCATGCCACAGATATTACATTTAGCCACACTAGAGTAACCTGGTAGTATGGTGAAAAAAATGCCACACTGCCGAGCTGCATGGAGGACTGGGCACAGGCAGTGGAGGGCCCCAGATGTTGTAGGCTGCTGTACAGATGTGGGGGAACAACCTGCTGCTGCTGCTGCTGTTGTTGTTGTTGTTCCTATGGCTGCTGTTCCTGCTGCTGCTGTTGTTGTTGTCATTCCTATGGCTGCTGTTCCTGCTGCTGTTGTTGTTCCTATGGCTGCTGTTCCTGCTGCTGTTGTTGTTCTATGGCTGCTGTTCCTGCTGCTGCTGTTGTTGTTGTTCCTATGGCTGCTGTTCCTGCTGCTGCTGCTGCTGTTATTGTTGTTGTTCCTATGGCTGCTGTTCCTGCTGCTGCTGTTCTTGAGCCTTGGCCAGTGGTGGGGGACAGTGCCAGGTGCCACTGGTGCTGCTAGGCTGGCATCATTAACTCCACTGCCAGTGAACACAACATTTACTGGGAGGGGAGCACTGGATGAGAACAAGTTTACATGGTTAATGTGAACACCACCACAGTGCATCTTTGGGCCAAGACAACCACCACGAGTCCCTACAGGAAAACCACCTCTCTCCATTTGGAAAAAAAAATGAATACAAGTATTCAGAAGTATACAAAAAGGAAAAACAGTAAAATCAGGACTCAGGATTATGATAACAAAAGGGGCAAGACTCAAAAGCAGAAATATGGCAGTAAACAGAACCACTGAGTAAATATCTAACAAGCACAATGCAGACACTCTCAAACAGCTCCTTCTCTAGCACAGGGCAAGGGAAAGTGAAACTAGTTCACTGTCTTGCCCGATTAACTTCCTGCCTGCATCATGTGACCTGCAGACTGTCAGACATGTGATCTATGGTCTGTTGCTTGCCAACTTTGCCTCTCAAACTGTAATACAAAGTGAATGTGAAGTGCACAATGCAAAGTCCATTAAGGGTGGATTTCAACTTTTTAATGACAATTTCGCGTAGTGTTACATGAATTCGAAATTACCCACTTTGGGTAAACTTCACAGACAAATTAAAAACTTCACTGCATCTCTAATCCCCACTCTGCAAGCAGCAAATGAACAAGACAACACAAGCAACCACAGACAGCCATCATCAGATAAGATAAAAAACATACAACTGCTTCCAATGACACAAATGCAGTAGCACTGTTTTGCTACCTTTGTGGAGTGTATCTGTAGCTACATAAGCAGCCACACCTGTGTATGTATGACGTACAATGTGCATGAGTGCATGTGGCTGCAGAATAGCAGACCCCATGGGGGCTTATACTTCTACAGACAGAAAGTGCCATGGAGCCTGCATCTCTGCAGCCAGAGATATTCATACACATTGTATGTGGTATCTCATTTGATAGCATTATCTGCTAGTGCATGGTTTTCTGTATGCAGCTGGGTAACCGAAAAACTGCTACCAATCTGAAAAATGTCTAGATTGTCTAATGGAGCCAGGATACCCACATTGCAACTGTACTTCCGTTTATGTAACTGCAGGCCCCAGAGAGGCCTGGTCTACTGAAGCCAGAAGTTGGAGTATATGTCTAACAGTACACCTGAGGCTGAAGAGGCACAGACCCTCAGGGGCCTGTGCTTCTGCAGACAGAAATACTATAGCAATTTTGGTATCACAGATTTTGTGGCACCTGTTCTTCTGCAGTAAGAGATTGGTGCATATATCTTACACTTAGGGCAGAAGAAGAGCAGGCCAGTCAAGTGTGTGTATGTCTTACAATGTGCATGAGTGCCTGAGGCTACCAAAGTGCTGGCCAAATGGAGATCTGTGCTTCTGCAGACAAAAGAACTCTTGTAATTTAGCTAGCATGGATTTGTATCTGTGGCTGCAGGTGCCTCTGCTTCTGCTCACAGAAGCAGTATTGTGATTTGAGTATCACAGATTTCTATCTGTAGCCAGAGATGAGCCCTTATGTCTTACCTGATGATGGCTGCCTGTGATTGCTTGTTTGGTTTTGTCCTTTTGCTGCTTGGGGTGGTGGTAGTGAAGAGCTATGGCTGGAAACTCTAATGCCACATTTATCTATTTTTGTGGCACTAAGTTGAACCCTATCTGGTGCATTCATGCAGTTTTTTTGCAAAGAATGTCCTTTCTTTTTGAGATAGAGGAATTGTATCCTCATTCCCCCTCTGAGTCTTGTGCCAAGGGAAGTCTCTGTCCATCTATGGAACAGCACAGCCCTGTAGACCCTGCACTCTTGTGTAGCAATGGATGTCAAAAAGTCATGGGTCTGTCTGATGGGTTGCAGAAGTGCAGGGCCCTCTGGACCCTGCACTTCCATGTGGCAGCAGATGCAGATACACAAGGCAAGGAAAGCACCTTGTAGCCAAGGCATATGGCCCTCTGGCACCCAAAAGTGCAGAGGTGCAGTGCCCCATGTCAAGAATAGAGTTCTCTTCACTATGTGGTACTTGGGCACATATGGGCAACCCTGTAGCTTTCCTTCCTGGGCTGGGGGTGCTTTCACCTGGAAGTGCCATCCCCCCAGCCTCAGCATATCTAGCTGGCTCACTGAGCCCACCCCTAAACTCAGCTCACCATCACTGGAACACAAAGCACTACCCGCTTAGGTAAAGACTGGCACTATACAAGTTTCTTAATAATTCTTTTAAAATTTTGACCCCACATTTTCAAGATAGTTATTATATGAATCCCTCTTATAAACATGACATGTGGCATTTAAGAATACTGGCCAAAATGTAATTTCATGCACAAGAGTGAAAACAAGTCTTGTCCTGGATTTTTTTTTATTTCTATAGTTTATGAAGAAAATACAACACCGCAATAAACATCAAAGACACAAAGTCCACGCCAAAAGGAACAGCAAAACATAAAAGCACAACCAATTATTAATACAAATACTCAACCCTCCCATCCTATTCTGGAGTGTGACAACCCAAGAAAAGGAGAGGAAGAGCAGAGAGAAACTAAATATATTAGACAAGAAAAAAAACAAACATAAAGACACATTCACTAGAAAGAGAAAAAAAACTAACCCATTAAAGATTAAACCTATCAGGCACTGATGGGGACTGAAGAAAGTAGAGCATAAAGTGAGTCCCAATGAAAGCTAAACAAGGCAGGACAATGGCAAAGGAAAGCTATTTGCTTTTTGACATTCAATGCTTGTAAAATCTCCATATGTCATTCTGTCCCGGAGGAAATGACATCATCCATCCAATGCTGGCGAATGACCAATTTTGCGGCAATCACAATTAGGGCCATCTTGTCCAGGATTTCTAAAATACCTGTGATGTTTATGAAGTGGTATGAAAATGGCTATGTTGAAAGTTTGGAGTCAAAATATTTAAAATTAGTGAAGGTATGAGTGAATGTTAAAATATTTCAATGCTCACTGATAACATTTTCACACCAGATGTCTAACACAGTCTTCTTATAACTCCACCTCATGAACCCAGTAGGTGACATTTTTCAAATCCCATCCAAAACATGATTTCATGTAACAACTGCAAATTCCCCTTTTAGCCCAGAAATGCCATCTGTGTTGTTCATGATGTGGGGTCGCAAAAGGTCACTGGTGCCAGATAACTCTCCCCCCACATCCACCTTCTGAGTTCTGTCCATCAGCCAGTGTTCCACTCATCTGGTCATCTTCACCCCAACCTCAAGATCCACCAACTTCCTGATCAGCCTTATGTGTGGCACAGAGTGAAAGGTCATGCTGAAATCTGGATAGATGATGTCTACCGCTTGGCACCTGTCTACTTTCTTAGTGGTCCAGTCAAAGAAATCAATCAGATTCGTTTGACCTGCTCCCCCCCCACAATGAACCCATGCTGCCTCGCATCCTGGAGACCATGCCCCTCTAGATATTCTACCAGCCTTTCCTTAAATATAGTCTCAATGAGCCTGCACATGATTGAGGTCAGACTGATTGGTCTATAATTCCTTTGGTCATCCTTGGGACTACTTTTGTAGAGGGGCACCACATGTGCTGTACTCCAGTCCTGAAGTACCATGCCTGACTCCTGTGAACTATTAAATAAGCCTGCCATTATTTTATAATGTATTTAGTGACTCTGAATTTATTTTGATTGCAAATAAATAGATATTTGAACTCTCTCTCTCTCTCTCTCTCATTTACCACAACAAAATCTGTCACTTCTTACCACTGGACCACCAGGGCTATTGATTACTAGTCAGGGCAATCAGTTACTAGCCCATGGCTTTTTACCTTATAAAACTATATACAGTATGTGTGCAGATGTGTATGTTTAAGGAGACAATAAAATCCTTTCTCTCTTCCCTTTTGCTCACTACTATCCCATCACTACTAATATGCTCACAATCACTAGTTCTTTATTCTGCAGAATCCACCCATTTCTCTCTCTCTGTACTGGTGGAACCTGGTCTCAAACCTCCACCTGAGTGATCCAGTTACACTAAAGTTCCCATATTAACACTTCTCAGTGAAACAGTCATTCCATGGCTGTTACATTCTCTCCCTTTTAAAGGGCAACAACGTTGACCAAGGCCTAACCGTAATAGAAAACCTTGCTGCTTATAGTTAACATATACTCTTTTCACTGTTATGTACACATTTTTTATACATTCTTTCAGTTTTCCCACTTAGTGTGGGCAAAGCTTGACCTACTATGATTGAGTACCATCAGAATGCAGGGTTCTATAGTCCACATTTCTCCTTGGCCTAAAGTTATAACTCTGTATACTCTGATCTGGTTGATTTTGTGCTCCTCCAGGCTCATCCAAAGAAGTCTGCACTTCTGGTGCACACCCAGAATTCATTCCAGTGTAGTCAGTAATATCTTTCACACTAAACCATCTAAGTTTGCTAACATGATGCATCCCCCTATCTAGACCAGTTGCTGGATCCTTTAGAAGGTACATCATTTTGGAACATCTCTTCGCGATCACATGTGATCCTTCCCATTGTCTTGTCTGTTTTGCTGAATACTTGTTTGCTCTGTCTTAGTATGGATGTCTTCTTAAAAGTACCATCTCTCTACACTCCAACATTACTATCCTTTTGTCTCTATCGTATGTAAAAAAATCATGGGTCTGTCTGATGGGCTGGCAGGCAGTATAGCCTAGAGGTTAGAGGAATGAGGTGTGAATGAGCTTGATACATCCAGCAGACCAAACCTGAGTTTGATTCTCACAACCTCCACTTGCATACTGTGTGACTCTGAGCAAGTCACTTAACCACCCAGTGCTCCCAGGTCGACCCTGAAAAGAGGAACTTGTGCCTAGTGGGCCTTACTCAGTTACCATAGACTAAAATAAATAAATAAATAAATATTGTTCTTGATTCTCTCCATTCTGACATTACTTTCTTTCTGTACTTGTACTGCATCATATGCAAATCTTCATTTATCAACCTTTGGAAAGTTGTAGGTGCATTTTTCAATCTGAATGGCAAAACATTGATCTGAGCACCCATGAGGAAGGTCAGATGTCACAGGCTGACCATTTGAATATGGCGGGGTGAAGACAACGCCAGCTGCATTGGACCTTGGAGGCACCCAGTGTCAGAATGAAGTGAATGAATGGCTCTCTCTTTACTTGTCCTCACATTGTCTCTCCCCTACTGATCATTTGAGCTGCATTGTGGCTTCTGTTTGTTCTCCCCACTTAACGGATCCTGCAATTCGCCCCTTTTCTCTTGCCAGGTATGTTCAGTAATTAGCAGGTGTAATTGCAGTGATGTCAAGGTCAGTCAGACGCAATAAAGAAATAACAGACCTGCAAAGTGAGGCTAAGGAGAAGAAGAAAAGCAACAACACATGACAGACAGTAAGAGAGTTACCTCCAGACTCCCCAGATTTTGTAACTCTGAAAGAGACTCCACATTTGCTACTCTCCCTGCTGGTAAGCTCCTCCCCCCAGTCTTAGGTGGGCTCAAGGTAATATTTTAGCATACTTAAGTAAACCCATCAATCTGGGCAGTATGGAGAAGGGCTCTGACCCTATTGTAAGCACAAATGTATGTGAAAACCAGCTGAATGAGACTATGCATCCTGCAAATGTACTGGTAATGGTGGAGTTGGCACCTAAACGGGTAATTTACAGCAGGAAAATAAGCAGGCGACTAATGACTTACTTTATTAGCTGCCAAGTGCTTTGGCTGAAACTCAGAATAAGGGGTCAGCATTTATAGGGCAGGAACAAAACTGTACAGTATTACAAGGCTCAAGTGGGTGAAGCCCTGAAGCTGAAAATACTCCAATAATAGAGCCTACAGGGTTGTTTGATGCAGAAAAAGAGTTACAATATAAAGCTGAAATACTACAAGCTGTCTCTAGTTTAAAAAAATGAAATGCTAGAAGCCTTGGGGGATATTAAAATGGCATTATCGAATGTTACAGGTATGTTGCATGAAATGAACACCAAATTGCAAACTCTGTCAAGTAGGACAGAGCAATTAGAGGGGAAGAGTCTCACAGGTGGAAGACATTGCAGCTGCAGCTCCACCAAAAATATTGGCATTAGAAAGACAACTGCAAGCTCTCCAGTTGAAAGTTACTGAGCAGGAAGACTGGGTAAGGAGAGTTAACATTCGGTTATTTAAAGTTCCAGAAGGAGTGGAGGGGACAGGGGGACCCCATTCCCTGTTTTGAAAAGTTGCTTACTATAGTGCTTAACCATAAATACCCTGTAGAAAATATAGCAATTGATAGAGTACATTGAGCAGAGTCTAGAAAGAATGGCAGTACAGACTATCCTAGAACTGTGTTTATTAAAACACTGAAATATCAAGATAAGGAGGCAATACTGTAAAAAGCCAGAGTAATTAGAGGCCTGCACTTTGAAAACCTGCATATCAATGCTTACCCAGACTTGTCAGCAGACACTATGGAAAAAATAAAAAAAATCAACCCCTTAAAGCAGATTTTGTATAAGAAGGGGATAGGGTTGTCTATGTTATACCCAGCAAAAATTCATTTTGTAGTGAATGGCCATCTACATATATATGAATCATCAGAAGATGCTATGGAAGCTTATACTTTGGCATATGGGAATACTTGAATTTAAGTGGATTGAGTGGGTCAGTTAAGGGCACTGTGTGGCTAGGAACTGTAGTAAGAGGTCACCCCATAATGCCTTTTAGTATTAGATTGTTTTATTAATTAAGGAGTGGTATGGGAGTCAACAGTTAGAGAGAATGCTATATAACGAAAACAGGGAAAGGGTTGGGAATACAGTTGATAGGTTTTGCAGTAGGAGATGGTGATACTCCCCCCCCACCCCTCTACTTTTTTTTTTGGAAGACAAGGGAGGAAGGAGGGAGGAGTAGGGAATAGGGGAAGGGGTAGTAGAAGGGGAAGAAGGGAAAAGAGAGGGGAAACATGAGGAAGGGTAAAAGATGCAGGGGAAGGCAAAAGCCTCTTTTTTTCTCTTGTCTCTTTTGATTTTCCTTCCAAGCTGGGTGCCCCCATATGTCCGGTTCTGTTTTGTCTGGCATAACAGGATGTCTTTTCAGCCATTCTGTCATACACAGTGTTTTAATAGGGAAGGGTATTGGGCTAAATTGGGGAAAGAAGGGGGAGGGATAAATGGCTTTAGGGAATCTATAATAATTTTTCAGTCTCTGTTTTTTTCACTGTTAAGATTTATTAGTGAATTGAATTTGAAAAAAAAAATTGGCCTGAATAAGTGGATCCGTGAGCTATCTGATTTAGAACTTTTGTCTCCTTGATAGAGTTATACACAATTGCTACTTGGAACGTTAAGGGTTTACTGGATAGACCTAAGATAATTAAAGTACTAAAATATATGGAAAATAAAAATGTGGACCTGGTGATGTTTCAAGAAACCCATCTAACAAAAGAAAATATTGCATGGTTTGAAAATAGATGGGGTAAGGTGTATTACACAGAATATTCAAACAATGCCAGGGGTGTTTTAATTGCTTTTCATAGAAAAAACAGAAACCAACTGTTAATAAAGTTTTTAGAAAATCTTCAGTGCTGCACTCACCCCAGCAAAAAGGACAAAAACAAACATTTTAGTCCATACTGACTTTTATTCACCCATCTTGCACAAAGCACCAGAGAAGCTTCTCTGGTGCTCTGTACAAGATGGGTGAATAAAAGTCATTATGGACTAAAATGTTTGTTTTTGTACTTTTTGCTGGGATGAGTGCAGCACTGAAGATTTTCTAAAAGCATGTTAAATGTGTGCTTTAGCACCACCGTCCTAGTGCAGACCCTTATTTGTGTGACCACTGTGTTAATAAAGTTTATCTGGATAAAGAAGGTAGATATTTGATCTTGGCATTACAATTATATAATGATATGTTAAACTGTGCAGTAATTTATGCTCCCAGTCAAGATTGTCCCAGGTTCTTCGTTGAGTTTTTTCTTGCACTCTCTGAATTTAAAGCCTCTTTCTTAATTGGAAGGGACTTCAATTTGATAATACATTATAAAGATAAAACAACTGGGCTTGATAAGACCCACTTAAAAGCCCATAGAGTAATAAATACTTTTTATGAGTGATCTAGGGTTAATAGACCCTTGGTGAGAAAAAAATACTTCACAAGATGTTTATTCTTTTTTTCCTGTGGTCCACAAGACTTACGCAAGTATAGATTTTTTTTACTGTCTAAAACATTGCTGTATAGAGCATATCAAATCAAATACTCCAGCATAGTAATTTCCAACCACTCTCCTTGCATATTAACATTGGAAATATCAAAACTTAACAGTTTTCAAAAGATATGGGCAATGGATTTAAGTTTGTTTAATAAGCCTGTACCACGGGAAAAACTGTTTGAATTGTATAGGGAGTTTTTTTAATTTAATAAGGCACAGGAGACTTCATGTATAGTAGTATGGGAGGCATTTAAAGTTTATATTGGGGTATATGCAAAGATTTGCTGCATACGAGTATAAAAATAGAACAAAACTTATATTTCAGTTAGAAAAGGAAATAAGTAGTTTTACACAGATTCATAGTACATCATTTGATCCTAATATATATAAAGAATTAATGCATAAAAAAGGCACATTATAATAGTTTGATTTTGGATAAAACAGAGAATTTGGTACATAACACAAAGGCTAATTATTATTTTATGTCAGATGATCCCCTGAAACTTCTAACTTGGCAGATAAAAAAAGACCAAGTACAAAACTCAGTTAATAGGGTTAGAAATGCACAGGGGGTCATCTGTGATAAACCTGCTGATACAAATGAATCCTTTGTCCAATTTTATAAAAAACTTTACTCCACAGAATATAAAGATGAGGCAAAGGATGTTATGGATTTTTTCTTAGATGTAGTTAATCTACCTAACATCTCTGAACAAGAATGCAATATATTAGAAATGCCAATTACAGCACATGAAATAGGGGAAGCAATTCAAGATGTAGCTGATGGCCTAGGTGCAGAATTCTATAAACATTTTAGTCTCATGTTAGTAGAACCCATGAAGAAATTGTTTGCATCATTTAATCAGTATCAGAGAATACCTGAAACCTTTAAAGATGCTATAATAAAGGTATTTTTGAAAAAGGATAAAGATCCACAGAACTGTGCATCCTATAGGTTCATCTCCCTATTGAACCCAGATTACACAATGTTCACAAAAATCATAGTTAAGAGGCTTGAGGATATAATATCTACATTACTTCACCAGGATCAGAATGGATTTATTAAGGGAAGATCTTTGATGGAGAATGTTAGACAGACTTTAAACATTGTGGCACTTAACAAACAAGAGGATGCTGTTTTAATGGCTATCAATGCAGAAAAAGTATTTGATAGGATAGATTGGCCTTATAATAACTGGTTACCACTTTTTCCCATAGGGAAACCAGGTTATTATTCCAGCGTTATAACCAGCTGGTTATAACGACATTCAAGCACCCTTTTTCCCTACTTCCGCACATGCGCCTACCACAAACCTCCCCTTTTCTGTGCCATCCATCGCGAGGCCTCAGTGCTGCAGTACTACAGGTCAGATGTTGTCACCAGTAAGTTTTTTATTTTAAATAAAAAAGATCTCTCATCAGAGCAAACTGTCATCAGACTTAAAATGAAAACAAAACTAAACATTGCAACCATTTACTGACACCTGTCTACTGTGGGTTTCCAACAGTCTGTAGCTCAACTCGGTAAACAGATACATTTATTTTGAATAATTGCTCTGGCGAAAAAATGATCCCCCGCAATTATACAAAATAAAAGATGGGTAGCTAGTTAAAACTCAGATTTTATACACCTCCTTGGGGTGTGATGCCTTACATAAACCCCTCGAACTTCGCTTTTGGGGGTTTATGTGGCATCCCACCCTCGGGGGTGTATAAAATCCTCGTTATAACTAACTACTCATCCATTATTCTCTATATATCTTTGCTGTAGTGGGGAGAATGGGCTTCAATGCACAGCTCAGCAGATGGCTAAGACTCCTTTACGAAGCTCCTTGGGCAGTAGTTAAGGTTAATAATATAACCTCAGAGAAATTTCAATGGGAGAGAGGTACCAGACAGGGGTGTCCCCTGACCCCACTAATATTTGAAATGATTATTGAGTCACTTCCAATAGCGATTAGGGAAGATGTGAAAATTCAAGGTATAATAAGAATCTGTGATCAGGAACATAAAATCAGTCTATACGCAGATGATATACTGCTTTATTTAACAAACACTGCCTCCTCTATTCCCTGTGTGATAGCAAAAACTACTCAGTTTGGCACATTTTCAGGATATAAAATCAACTGGCTGAAAAATGTTAGACTGAAATTAAAGCAAAATCTTCAAATTCAACAACCAACTAATCTTGAAATCCAAATTTCAACTACATCTATCAAATATTTAGGAGTAAATATAACGGTGAACATCTCAGATCTGTTTAAAGCCAATTATGATGAGTGTATTATTAAGATAGAACAAAATCTGTTAAAATAGAATTCATTATTTCTTAAGTTAATTGGTAAAATATACTTAAAAATGCAAATACTTCCTAAAATATTATTTTTATTTCAATCATTGCCAATATATGTGCCTCAGAGTTTCTTTAAATGTCTTAAAATAGCAATAAGGAAATTCTTGTGGAAACATTCAAACTCTAGAATAGCCTGGAAAACATTAGCATTGCCACAGGATGGGGAGGTTAGGCCCTACCTGACTTGTATCATTATTATTTGACAGCCCAAGCAGCACAGGGGTGGAACTGGATTAAAAAAAGAAATAGGGCTATACCCATATCAATGTTAATAGAAAGTACAGTATTAGCATACCCGACTTTGATAAATTTATTATATTCCTCTATTCCAGAGAGAAAAATAGCAGAGCTTCCAGAAACCACCAGGACAACATATTTAAGTTGGATGGCTTTATTAAAAATCTTCAGTGACAGAGGGGTAATTACGGATTACACGCCCGTTTTTAACAATTTTGACTTCCCTCCATCTAAATCAATGCAATTTTAAGCAATTAGTGCCTCATTATCACAGTTAGAAGGTATAGATGACCTTTTTACGCCAGAAATCTGTTTACTGAATAGTTTTCACGCTGGTGCGACTAAACATAAAAAATTATACATGGGCATCATATCAGCCACAGCAAAGGCTGTCCTTTTGAGACACTGGAAAGACATGACTACCCCATCAATTATAGAATGGTACAGGGAGATGATGCTGGCCTTACAGGTGGAGTTACATATAGCCAAGATGAGCAACAGGGTGCAACAATATGATTCCACATGGGGACCACTGAAAGCCGTCTTGTCTACATGGCAGGGTTAAGATTACCTAATCACAGATACCGCCCCTCTTTTATTGGAAGTGTTAGTGTTCTATGACTCCCCTACCAAGAAGAGTTTTAGGGCTACCTCAGTTAGTTGGTGGATGCTTCGGGAGGTTTGGGGGGGTGGGGGGTGGGGTAAAGGGGGAAATTATTATGCTGGTTAATTGTTCTAGCCTTTGTTAATTTATAGTTATTATTTAATGGGCACAGCAGTATGTCAATATGTTAATGACGCATTCAATGTGCTAGTGTATGCTTGCAATACTCTGTACAACCTATGCCTTATTAAGATTGTCAATAAAATAAACTGAATTAAAATAAATAAATAAATGCAATTTTAATTGTGGAATCTCAAAGGGATATATCAGATAGGAGATGTATGGGAGACGGGACACTTAAAAACGTTCACTTGCTTGGCGAACCAATTTGATAATCCTAAAAATCATATTTTGCAATATAATCAGTTAAAAAGTTATTTGAATAAGAAAAAGTGATTAATTAGATGTGGTGATACATCAATCTTGTTAAAAATGATGATAGAGAATTCGGATGGGAAGAAACTGATTTCCCTAATATAACAGGGAGTACAAGAGATAATCAATAAAGTAAAAAACAAGTGGGAAAGGGACTTGGGAGTGAATCTAACAGAAGACTTATGGAGTGATGCAACAGATACATATATACATAAATTATCTTCTGTTAAAATGCAGAAGATTCAAATGAACACCCTACATAGGATTTATTATACACCAAAAAAAACTGAATCAATTTAATTCAACAATTTCAGATAGATGTCCAAGATGCCCAACTACTTCGGGAACTTTGATTCATCTGGTGGGATCATGTCCATATCTGACTAATTATTGGTCTAAAAAAGAAGAGGTTTGTAAATTAACCTTTAATAAAGATATTAAGCTAGTAGTCTTAATTAGGCTTCTGGGGATTTACCCACACAGAAACTTGCTTGATGAATCTCAGAGAAGATTATTGGCCTTATTCTCGGTAATAGCAAAAAAACAGTTTTAATGAAGTGGAAAGATCTGGACCCACCTGTGTTTAAAATTTGGTTGAATTTAATAATAGATATATCAAAACCTGAACTATTATGGTATAGAAAAAATGGAAAAACGGTTGAATTTGGGAAAATGTGGACCCCATTTCTGGTGGCAATAGATAAAATTGTTACTATTTAGTCATTACACAGTGAATTTGGCTGTGGTTGGGTGCTATATCCTGGAGACAATTGGTTTAGCTCCTGGATCCCCCTTCTTGGTAAAAATAATGACATAAAGGCTGAGACTTTGTCTAAGGTTTTACCAATGAATGAAAAGAGACTCAAACTTACTGTCTGAACAAAAAAAAAAAATGAAAAAAATAAATAAATAAATAAAAAATGAATAGCAACACATTAAATTCATACAATCCCTCATGGGTAATAAAAGTGGTTTTGTAACAACCTTGTGATTCCACTGGTATCTGCCAATGCCCACTTCTTTTTTTTTGTTTGCTCTTTTTATCCACCTCTGTCAACCCGGCCACCCACTCCTTTGGTGGCCATCCCCACCACCACTGCTTCCCAGTTCCACCATTCACTGCCACCATCCATTCCGGTTGTCCCAATGTATCTCTTCATCAGGGGAGCCTCCCTACTTGCCGGGGCTACCAGGGGGGGTAGACTGAAGTGCCTGCAGGCACTTTCTTGCATCTTGGTTAGGCAGAGGTGCAGCTCAGGGGCTTCCTGGCTTCACGGCAGTGGAAGGCATGGCCGCCGTCATCCAGCCGGCATGGGTGGCCCTTTTTCTTTCTTTTTTCCCTGCCCAGTGACCTGCAGTGAGGATGTGCATGGGGGTGCATTGAGGCTATATGCCCCCTAGCATGTCCACCAATCCACCGCAGGTGCCAAGGTCTTGCTTACCCCCCTTGTGAGGGAAGTGTCCAATGGGTGCTCTGGAATCCCTCCCTGCCAGTCTCTTCTCCTGACACCTGGGCATAGGGTGTGAATGCAGGTCACCAGCGTGCCAAGTGAACCCTTTGCTCTCTGCCATGGAGCTGGCCAATACCCACTTCTTAAATTTATTGTGGAGAATATTCGGGCTCCGATGAGAGTATCAAACACATCTCTTATGTTTTTCACTGGATAAGTATCACCAGCTATTACTGCATTCACTTTTCTGTAATCCACACAAAATCTTATAGTTCACCAATTTTAGGCACCAATACCACTGGCGATGGCCATGCAAATAATGGTGATTAAATAATTCCTTCTTGTAACATTTCATGTAGTTGTTATCTGATAATCACTCTTTTCTCTGGTGAATATGCATAAGGTCTGCTCTGAATTGGTTGTACACCTTTCAGTATTAATAGCTTGTTGGATTTAAGTAATTTGACCCACTGCCTGTGTGACCACATCAGGAAACTCTCAGAATATGTTCTAACAGCATCTCTCAGTTCTTGACTTGTTCATCTAGACCCTCTTGACTTGGACTTGCAAATGCCCTGACATCTTGTAATATGTCTTCTGGTTCCGTTGCAATGACCATTGATATCTGCACTTCTTCTGATACATTTTCCTCTGTTACTTCAGGTTCCTTTTTATCGTCTTCCATCTCCATCATCTCTGGAATCACACTTTCAACTTCTTTCAAACTCACAACTTTCTTGTTTGCCATGTTGATTACTAGCTTCAATTCTTTGAGAATGTTAGTTTCGATGATGAACTCCAAACTGCTGCATCAAAGACAACTGCTCTTCCCTTCCATGGCATGTCTCAAATACTGAGACTGACTTATCCATTTCCCTATGGACTATATGAATCTTCTGAGGCTAGAGTAAGCTCTTCTTCAGCTTTCTCTCGAATCATGACCATGAATGTATATTCTGCATCAACACGGGCTTTGTGGTAATAGTAGTCATTGCTCCTGTATCCACCAGACCTTGAACTTCTGCATCTCGTAGCTTCACAGGTAAATACAACACCACCTCTGTAGCTTTCTTTTTTTCCTATGTTCTCCTCTGATTTTACTTTCGCTTCCTCTTTCATCAAGGTAATTGCTGCTCTGTTTGCAGGTTGCTCTGTTTTATTCTTTAGACAATCCAGTTTCCTGTGCCCCATCTCATCATATCCATAGCATCTGAGTTCAAACCTATCCCCTTTTCTAGGTGGATATGATCTCTGCTGTGCATTTACCGAATTTGCTTGTACTTTAGTATATGTCTCTGCAGTTCTGAGCCTTGCTCCTGAAATATTTTGGTTCTTCCACACTGATTACACTCAGTTGGCTTACTTGACACAAATTCTCATGTAAAGTTCTTCCCTTTTGTATGAGCTCTTCAATGGTTCTTGGCATAGAGTACATAAGCAAATTCTGCAATTCTGGCTGTAGTATTCCGACAACAAATTCCACTATTTCTCTTTCTTGAACTCTTGGATATAAGCATTTATAAATGCTTCACTGGTCTAAGATGAGCATATCCAGTTGATCCCCAACTCTCTGTGGACAATCCAGCTCTTATCTTGGGTATTGCCTGCTTTGTCTTTTGTCAAAATAGTCAAGAAATTGGACTGCACTGTCTCCAGTCTCGTAACTACTTCTGCTTGTAGCTCCACCATTTACTTGCTACATCTCTCATGGCTCCTTCAGACTCTTGCAACCACATATCCTCTTGCATTTGTGCTTGTCTTAATCTTCTCTCAAAGCTTCTTAGAAACTCTAAGGCATCTTCTTTACTTTCTCCTCCAAACACAGGAAAATTGCTTCCAATCCATGGCACAACAATGGGAATGACTGGTGTTGACACTCTTTCATACCTTTGTGGCATCTCTTCTCTGAGGTGTCTCCTAACTTCCACCTTGAAACTCTTGCACTTCACTTTAATGGGCAGACTGGATGGGCCTTGCAGTCCTTATCTGCCATCAACTTTAATGTTTCTATATTTCTATGTTTCAGGTATTTGATTTTTTTTTACAGGACTGCATTTGGTGTACTTTCTCTTCTTCCTGGAGTTATATTTCAGTTCTGTATATTGTTCGTGACTTGATCCATAAATACTTCTAACTTTCTTTCCATTCTGTTCTCCAATTCTTCTGCATCGAACATCATTTTTATGTTGGCTTGCATGCTTGCGCAAGCAACATCTTGCTCTAGTACAGGTTTGGGGGTGTGACCACTGTTGGGCGAATACAGGGCACGCACCAGTAGGTGTGTCCCTCATTCCCCAATCAGTCTGCATGCCAGTGCCACACCATGCATACATAATGAGGCAAGCACATCTAAGCAAAGGTCCACTGCAATCCGAGCAAAGCTCGTCATATGCAGTGGTTCTTTCCTTATATCTCGCCGCCATTATGAACATGGTCGGCGAGCGGCAGCCGCCTCATGCCTGCTGCATACCGGTGCTCAATCCCCTGTCGGTAAACCCCACTGTGTTTGTGTGCCAATGGGGAGCCCACCTCATTGGCATACCCCCAATGTTGAATGCCGAGGGGTGCCCAATCCCCCTCAGCTAGCTGCCCCCGCTGCCTTTTGTACACTGATCGGGAGCCACTTCCCATCAGCATCACCCCCAATTGTTGAATGCCAAGGGGTGCCCAATCCTCTCAGCTCATGCCCCCCACTTTCTTTGTTTGCAGATGGGGTGCCCAATCCCCATTGGCATTACTCCCCCGTGTTGTGGCCTATCGAGGGTGCCCAATACCCGTTGGCTTCCTGACACCCCTCAAAACCCAGTTAGGTGGCACACTGGGAGCCCACCCCAGCATGCCAAATGTCCTGCAACATGAAAATTGTCCTGTGGTTTTCTTTTCTTTTGTCCCCTGTAAACGAAAACCATCCTCGTGGGTCTTGATGCCCCTCCCCACCCACACCCACCCACTGCACACCCTGCCTCCCCTCACCCCCCTCATCCCATACTTACCTCTGGAGTCTGGTGCAATGATCTTCCATGGACCAGGAACATGTCTGCACTCTTCAAAGCCGACCGCGAACTGAGGAAATGCCGGTAAGCTGTATAATGGAATGAATAGGGTTTTTTCAACTTTGCTGCATATCTCAGGCATTTCTTGGAATTTTGGCACCAAATTTTCAACATGGGGTTTTTGGGGCCCCTCCTCATGAATTCTGTCACTGTCATGGTGTTAATCAGCCTCAAAAGGTGATTTTGCAGTCATTGCGTGAAATCACCTTCCGGGAACTATTAATGAAACGACAGTGCCACTGTTCATGAGGTGGCCTCTCAAAAAGCCTATGTTCCAAATTTGGTGGAAATAATCCAACAAATGCCTGTTTTACGAGCGTGTGTTGAGCAGTTGCTACGCAGGCTCGTAACTTCGCGCATTCGCAATATTTTAATGCTGGATTTTCAGCATTGGCATTTTTGTGCATCTTCTTGTGAACAGTACAGCTGTCATTTTCCACATCCTGCCCGACATGTGTTTCCACACTTCTAGTGCACAATAGCGCAGTTGCTATGGGAAATCACTGTTTGGGCCAGATTATGAAAATGACAGTGACACAGTTCATGAGCAGAGGTCCTAAAATGCCTGTGTTGAAAGTTTGGTGCTGATACTCCATAAAATGACTGTGTTATGAGCGTGCATTGGCAGATTGCACGCATGCTCGTACTGCCATGCATTTGTGATATTTTCACTCTGGATTTTCACCATTGCCATTTTTCCACACCTCTTGATGAACAGTACAGCTGTTATTTCACATATCCTGCCCAAAATGTGTTTCCGCACTTCCGGCACAGAATAGCGTGGTCACTGTGCGAAATCACTTCTTGGGACACTTTGAGGAAATGATAGTGACACTGTACATGAGCAAAGGTGCTAAAATGCCTATGTTGAAAATTTGGTGCTGAACACCCATAAAATGGAAGTTCTGCAAGCATGCGCTGCATATTTCCCATGCACCCTTGTAACTCCACAAATTCCGTATATTTGTATGCCACATTTTCAGCACTGCCATTTTTTTACACCTCCTTATGAACTGTGCAGCTGTCATTTTTCACATCCTGCCCAGCATGTTTTCCAGCACTGCACTACCAAACACTTAAAGGGACACTCTAATGCCTGTCACTCTCTGCAGGTTGGGGGTGGGTTGGCATCAGTTCAATACTTGACTGCCATTCCTATGCTGCATCTCTCTAACTCCTGCACTGCCAATGGCAGCAAGCCAACATTCGGCATTGACAAATGCTTGTTTCCAATGGCGTTTCTCTCAAACCACCTCTACCAAATCCCACAGGCATCCTCATGACTCCTCTCATTGATGACTCAGTACTTCTTGGTTTGAATTCTGGTGCATCCATTGAAGAAAAATTCATTCTGAAAACCATCACTGGATTTAGACCATATGTTACCTCTAAATTACTAAGTCCCTTACTCTGACCAAACATTGCCAAGACCCTCAGATCCACACCAGCCTTTCCTTTTCCCAAGTGAAAGATGCACTTCTCAGTTGCTAAGGCTGAGCAAAATAGAGCCAACTTCACTGCAACCCTTTCCTCATACTCACTAGTGGTTTCACAAGAAATCCACCCCTTCAGTGTCAGACATAACACTAAAGATCCTGGCCCAGATATTCAAACTGTGACAGGCTGTGGTGCAAGCCTGGGCACAGTACAACTTGGCTGTGCAGGGGCGTTGACTAGGTGATATTCAACAGAGCTGCGCCATGGCATAGCATCATTGAATATCACACCCTGGCCACCCGCAGTGCACATGGAGCAGTGGCACTGTGCCAGTGCAAGTGGCCAGAGTGGAGCAGAGGGATGTGCTAGTGCAAGTTCCATTGTGCTATGCGCAGCAACAGTGATATTTAAGCACGTGATGCAAATGAGGCCATACGTAAGGCAACAGACATTTGCATGTCATTATGGCCCCATTTGCATGCAGGTGCACCGGTCCCTGGTGACTTGTGCCTAGTGTTCTGCCAGGCAGCAGCCAGTGGGGACTGACATCCCCTTCGGCATGGCAATGTGTCCCACAGCCCGATCGCAGGCTTAAGTAAAATAAAAAACAATCCAAACTCCCTGGTGGTCCAGTGGACTGCTGTCAGCCCGATCATGTGCTTAAGTAAAGTATATAACAATCCAATATCCCTGGTGGTCCAGTGGACTGCTGTCAGCCCGATCGCAGACTTAAGTAAAATAAATAACAATTCAAACTCCCTGGTGGTCCAGTGGACTGCTGTCAGCCCGATTACGTGCTTAAGTAAAGTAAATAACAATCCAATATCCCTGGTGGTCCAGTGGACCGCTGTCAGCCTGATTGCGGGCTTAAGTAAAATAAAAAACAATTCAATATCCCTGGTGGTCCAGTGGGCCCCCCCACCTGCCTACTGAGCCCCACCACCCCACTCCTCCCCGGTCAGCGGAGGGTGGCAGCACCCAACCCACTTGCCATCTAGCCACCCGCAGCAACGTGGCAGTGGGCACAATGAGCAGGATGGCAGCAGCAACCTCGGCTACTGAAAGTGGGGAACTCAAAGCCCTATGGCACCGAGTGCTAAAAAGAAATATCAATTTTTAAATCCTCGGTAGCATCCCTTAAAGACAAAGTAAAAACCCTATAAAATAAAGCCAGGGATATGGAAACTTTTCTGCAATACATCAATGATAAAGACAGTAAGTACAAGGCCCATCTCCAGGAGCTGGAAAGGCTTGTGAAGCAGCTATGGGACTGAACTGAAGACACAGAAAACTGTAGCAGGAGAAATCATTTAAGGTTTGTAGGGCTCCTAGAATCTGCAGAATGCTGCAGCACATTAGACTTTCTCACACACATGATTCCTGATCTTCTGCAGTACCGTTGGAAAGGACCACTAGAGATAGACAGAGCCCACCATACAGTCAGACCCAAGGCAGGATTGGGGGAGCGCTCATGCCCCATCATTGCTAGCTTTCTCCGATTCATGGATAAGGAGCCAATACTCTCACTGGTTAGGGACAAGGGCCGCTAAGTTGGAAAGGGTACCGATTTTACATTTTCCAGGATTATTCTACTAAACTAGCCCAAATGAGAATGTGTCCTTTACAGATTGCTGTACCCAGCTAAACTTCAGATTACCCTCAATTCTGCTCACCAGACAAAGCTTGGGATTTTGTAAGCAGACACTGGCTGGCTGCAAGCTGCAGCACCTCCCAATCAACATAGAAACAGAAACATAGAATTTGATGTCAGATAAGGACCACTTGGCCCACCCAGTCTGCCCATTTCCCCTACCTAATGGATAAGCTGCAAATCCTAGTTAACCAACAGCCTACTTCCTCCTACCCCCACCACCTAGAATTGCCTTATGTTTGGCCCATGCATTATTGAATTCCTCCACTGTTTTTGACTCCACAGCCTCCTCAGGAAGGCCATCCCATGCATCCACAACCCTCTCCATGAAAAAATACTTCCTCACATTACCTCTGAGCAATCCCTCCTCTATCTTCAAATTGTGCCCCCTTGTTCTTGCACATCTCTTTTTCTGAAAGATGCTACCCTCTTGGACTTTGTTGATTCCCTTGAAGTACTTTAAAGTTTCTATCATGTCCCCCTCTCCCATCTTTCCTCGAGAGTATACATATCATGCTCCTTAAGTCTCTCTTTGTATGTCTTCTGGTGCAGATCCTGCACCATTTTAGTTGCCCTCTTCTGGACAGCCTCCATCCTGCTTATGTCCTTGTGGAGATGAGGTCTCCAGAACTGCATGCAGTACTCCAGATGGGGTCTCACCAGCTATCTGTACAGAGGAATAACAACGTCCTGTTTTCTACTGGTGATGCCCCTCCCTATGCATCCCAGTATCACCCCCAGCCCTCCTTAATGCTTTCTCACATTGCTTGCCCACCTTTAGGTCATCTGATATGATTACCCTCAGGTCCCTTTCCATTTTTGTTGTTGTTAGTATCTTACCCCCTATTGTGTGCTCTTCTCCTGGGTTTTTGTTTCCCAGGTGCATTACTTTGCACTTCTCAGCATTGAATCTAAGCTGCCATACATTCGACAATTCCTTCAACCTTGCCAAGTCCCTTCTCATCCTTTCCACCCCAACCTGTGTATCAACCCTGTTGCAGATCTTTGTGTCATATGCAAAGAGACATACTTTTCCTTCCTGTCCCTCTGCAGTGCCACTGATAAAGACATTGAAGAGGACCAGTCCTAGTACTGAACCCTGCAGTATCCCATAGTAACCCCCCTTTCTTCAGAGTGGACTCCATTTACTATTACCATCTGTGTTCTGTTGTAATTATTTAGCCAGGTTACCATCTTAGAACCCACTTCAAGACTGGCTAACTTGTATATTAATCTTTTATGTGGGACTGTGTCAAATGCCTTGCTAAAGTCTAGGTAGGCCATGTCCATAGCCACTCCCTGATCTACTACTTTGATCACCTAGTGAAAGAAATCTATTAGATTCATCTGACATGACCTTCCCACTGTTTATCCATGCTGCCTTGGGTCCTATGCCATGGTGGCCTCTAGGTGCTCAACAATTCTTTCCTTCAGAAGTGATTCCATCATTTTCCCTACCACTGAGGTCAAACTAACAGGTCTGTAGTTTCCTGCCTCTTCCCTGCTCCCACTTTTGAGAAGTAGAATAACATCTTCCCTCCTCCAGTCCTCAGGTACCACCCCATCCTCCCATGATTTGTTAAAGAGGGTAGTCAGTGGTGTCACTAGTTCTACCCTTAGTTCCTTTAGAATTCTGGGATGAATCCCATCAGGCCCCATTGCTTTGTCCACTTTCAGTTTTAAGAGTTCTTTCAGAACTCTTTCTTCTGTGAATGGGCTGGTATCAATCCCCCAATCCAGAGTGTTTCTATTGTTTGGCTTAGGTACCTCCCCCTATTCATATATGAATACTGAGCAAAAATATTTGTTTAGCATCTCTGCCTTTTCACAGTCACCCTCTGCCCACCCTCTCCCCTTTATTAAGCCTCACTATCCCTCTCTTGGTCTTCTTTCACTCCCTGATGTACCTATAAAAGGTTTTATCCCCCTTCTTAACTGAGTTGGCTATATTTTCCTCAGTTTGGGCCTTTGCTGATCTGACTGCCTTCCCTGCTTCCTTCTGCTTTAACTGATATGGTTCCCTGTCCTGCTGCTTCTGTGAACACTCCTTAACCCCAGCAGCCATGACTAAGAAGCATGCCCCCCCCCAGAAAAGCACCCCCAAAATGGACTGGCAAGTTACAAGGTCCAAGAGGAAGGGCAGAGATAACCAATGAGTGAGGAAAAAGATGGAGTGATGGAGAGAGTAAATAGTCAAAACTCTGGGAAATCTTTAGGAAGTCACTCATTGGGGAAGCCAGTACCCAAAAAATCGAACAGCAGCAACTCACCAAGGAAACCTGCAATGGCAAGACTGCCAGCAATCCAGGGAGCAGGCTAAAATGAAGATGTACAGATCCTACAGGAGGAAGCTTGTAAGGATTAAACCTGGGCACAAGTGGTGGATCTCAACTCTAAGGAATATATGACTCAGATCAGAGCTGGCCCAACATCTACCGAAGAGTATGGCCCAGACCTACCCACTTGAAGTGACACTCCTGCAGGCGTTCCACTTAGAGACTTGGGACCACATTAGTGAAGAGCAGCAGAACTGGAGAGAATCCTTTAATTGCTGTTGCCCTCCCCCTTTTCTACTTACTTACCCTCATGCATCCTATAATTTAAGTGTGGGTTTCTGTCTGTCTAAATATTTAATGAGTTCTTTAAAAATATAATAATCTCTGGAATGGCCCAGAGCAGAGAGTTTGGAGGGGAATAGGGCATGGGTTCAGGGAGGGAAGGGAAGGAAACGTCACAGGAGAAATGGAGCCATCACAGCATTTGATGGGTTCAGGGCTTCACGGGTGGAATTCCCCCCTTCAAGTAGTAGGCTGTGGAGCTTTGTGAAGAAGTGATGAACCATGAGAGTCACATTCACTGGACCCTTGCTTCCTCTGATTGCATTGGCAGGGCATGCTGCAGCACACATCCCCACAGGATCCCCCAATGGGTTTGAGTGCTCTGGCTTGAGTGTTCAAAACAACAAACCCTTTATCTCTACTCGCTGAGGCAAACGTGTGAGCCGGATTCAGCCTGTGGTGACATCAGAAGCCTTAGTCCCCTCCTGAGTAAGCTACCAACCCCAATTCCTGAGCAGTCTAACCTCACTGAAAGTCCCCAAGAAATCCCCACACACAAATGACAGCTTGCAACAGACAAGGTAGCCTCCAACCCCACCCCCACACACCCTGATACCTCACTTTTCCAACGTAACAGGCTCGAGGAAAGTAGAGGTTGCTCAGTGTTTGCCTGCCTACCTACTGATCACTACAGTCGAGGCAGGGTAAAGAAGACAGTGAAAGTGCATGCCTGTCCTCATCCTAAAGGAGGAATAGAGGGCTATTGTATATGGACCCCCTCCCAACTTGCTCACAGATCTCCACTGGGAACAATTTCCTCACGGTGAGCACCACCATATACTGCAAGTGGTTAAAGCTGATGTTGCAGCTCGCTGCTTGCCAGGGCTCTGGGGAATTATGGATTCAAGGGCCCCCCCACATGCCTTGTACCCTCAGATCCAAAAAGTGGTTCGACTATAAGATGGAATAGTTATCCAGTTCATTCTATGTTGTATATGTGGTACACTGATGGTACTGTGTGCTGGGATCCGCTAAAATAAAAGGGTGATTATAGCAACAGTGTAATAATGACCCAAATAAATTGCACACAATTTACCAACACCAGTGCCGTTCTCTGCAGGCAGAATGGTGGGAGGACACTTCAGGTTCTCAAGAGGTGGATGTTGTCACCTAACAAAGAGAGGCATGAGTCAGTAGGTTTCAAATGCTTGAGAGGCTTTACTTTTCAAACAAAAGGAAGGAAGACACAGTCACAGGCATAGGAGCCGGGTTTGTAAAATCTTTGGTGGAGCCAAAGGGTCAGGGGTCAAAGCCCCACCTGTGGCACATTGGTCCGAGATCAAAGCCCCCCCAGCTGGTGTCCGTGGGGATGGAGCCCCCTGTACGGTGACAATAAGTATGGGTGCTCAGTCACTGCCCTTCAGTATGAGAAAAAAAAACTGAAGATGCCCTCTAAAAGCCTTGTTTTTAAACTTCAATGAGGAACTCACATTTTTGGGGGGAGGGAGGCATCGGGAGGGTTGCCCTAATAAACGTTATTTTTTATTTGCTGCTACAGTGTGTGTGTGCGTGTGTGTGTGTGTGTGTGTGTGTACATCCCGGAATGGGGGGGCGTACTATGTTATGGCCCTACCACGTGTCTGTTTGTTAGCAAACATTGTACTTACAATACTCTGCATATTACTATTTCTTTAAGACACCTCTTTAAATTAGAATATAGAATAAATAAATTTAGGTACATGTTTTCTAAGTTTTCAAGGTGGGCTTGTACCCAACTGAGGGGACTCAAGAGTGCTGGAAATTTCTGGAATTACATTGTGCTTTCTAGGGCTGAGCACCTATATATCCATCATGAGCTCACAGCATCAGTGCCATTTCCTTCAATGGGATATAGTGGGGGGGGGGCTAGTTTTAAGCAGGGGCGCATGATAGCAGTGACAATTTTGACCTTTACCTTTTTTTATTTGATAGTGCAACCCATCTTCTGACTTGTATGATGCACATTTTTTTCAATACAAATCTGTTTTACCACTTTTTCACAGTTGAAATAATAAAAGGACAGCTCCTTTATTGGCTTGGACTGTGCTTTCACCAGTACTTATTTTTGAACACCTAATACTTAACATCACCTTTTGTGCACCTATCATGAACTAGCATGCACAGACAGCTCCCTTCCTTTACAGAACAAAAACAAAATGTGGAGAAACATCCAAAAATACTGGTCAAACCATTTAGGATATATTAAAATGGAGCACTCCTTTAATCCTTTTAATATTTCAAATGTGACAAAAAGTGCTAGATAAGTCAAAATGGAAAAAGTACATCATACAAGTGGGAGATAAGGGGTAGCCTAAAATAGAAGTGTAGGACAATATTTTCACCACTATAATGCATTGCTGCTTTAAAAGCAAGATGTCCCCACCGCCCCCCCCCAAAAAAAACTCATAAATATAATTTCCTTTCCAACTTTCCAACTCTGGGAGAACTCCCCCCCCCCCCACACACCGAACGTCATGTGCTGCAGAAATCTTTTGTAAGAAGATTCATACACCATTAAGTCTGCACTGGTGACACATTAGCAGAAAAGGCAAGTCCTCCAGTTTACCACTCAGGTTCCCACCATGATAGGGTTGCAGTTATTGTTGTTCATCCTGTTATAAGCATGTCAGTTTATAACAAAAAAAGTGGTCTAAATTCTAAATACGTCTCTCAATAAAATGATTGTATTCATATAATAACCAGCAAATCGCAGCAATATGTACCAGAGTACAAACATATATGCAGCTCAGAATCTTACCTACTGTCCCAGCGCCATCACAGGCAACACATGCACACTCTGGGATCTGTGCCACTGGAAACTCAGTTTTTTAGAACAGAAACAAACAAAAAAGCTTTTCATGTTATTACATGAACTGCAGCAACACATGTGCAATATTCCAAAAAATTACAACCCTTTTATATTTCCCTACAGGCATTTTTGAGGTGAAAACATAAATGAATATGACAGCCATCTCGATCTCAGCCCTAAAATTGATCCCAGTTAACTGCTGAAGTGCTCAAGTGATGAGACTGGCAGTCGGACACACAACACCAGATCCAAAAGGCAGAACAAAACCTATTCAATTTGCTCTGTGTTATCATCTAAGCAAATAAGCAACCTCTCTTAAATACTCTATTAAGTTAACTGTTCTGCATGTCTTAGCCTTTTTACATTACATTCTCGGTTTCAGTGAGAGAAGCACGAGGATGCACACCTTGATCAGGTATTGCTTCGGTGATCTGCTGTACAGGTGTAATATACCCATACTCCTTCTAAAGCAGGGAATGCCACAGAACTCAGCCTAAGGATGATGAGATAACAGCGGGAGCCAAGGAGGTACTTGTAACCAGGTTCCTTGGCAGCCTCAGCATGTTAAATCATAACCTCATTCAAACCACAACACATGACCATTGGTTATTCTTTTACAGCTACACACCTCATTTTAATTGTAAGAACATTTCTAAACAAAACAAAAGCTTATTTCAAAGTAGGGTTGTCAGAACCCTCTGAAGTTCTGGGTTCTAGTTCTAGTCTAGAACTTTTGAAAAAGTTCTAGGGTTCTAATCTTTTTTAGAACTTTTTAGAACTCGAACCCTATTTTTTTATTGTGCTGCCAGTAACAAAGATAGTAATAAAATACATGTAAAGGAAAAACTGTTCAATATAAGGGGGAGAGAAATTATCATGTGTGACATTGATAGGAATACAACTAGGTTTATTTATGGTTTCTTCTGTTTGCTAAAGCCAGCAACTTAATACGTAACAGGCCCACCCACCCACCCATATGTTAAAAGTTTTCCTGCTGCAGCTACATCATAGTTCCTTAGTGAAAGAAAGAGGCACATTAGCCATTTATGTACTCAGTTATATATACTCATCGTCATGAATTATGAGAAAAAAATCTGATATTACCTAATTTCAGCTATTTGCTGCTTTCTGTTTTAAATGAGTAAATCAAAAGTTGCTATGTTTAAAAGAAAGCTTTTATAACAAAGTCAAGCCAAGTACTACAGCAGCAGCATGTGGAACTGTTGCAAAACATATTATGTCATAACGTAGTCAGTCAAGACATTTGAATAAAAAAATATGCCAGTCATTGTTGCTGGCAAAAATGCATGCAATTTTCTAAGGTAATGCATACATATACCAACATTTTTGTTGGCAAATTGAAGTAATACATACAACTTTCTAAGATGATGCATTTTTGCAGCTGATACTTCAATAAAATCTGTATTTCAGTCACATAAATAAAAAAAGTGGTTTCCTCACCACATACTAAGGAACATTTAATGTAGCTGCAGCAGTTGGCATGTGATGTTTAAGGGACAGCGTTGGCCAACCCCATTATGTATCAAATTATCACTACTTGTAAAGCAAAAACACTTTATGATATGTCACATTCTGTGAAAACTGCTGATGCAGATTTTCTTTATTTCTGATTCCTTTATTCTTTTTTAAAGAGGATAGGACAATTGTGCTAAGGGTAAGGCAGTTTGCAATGTATTTAATAAGAATATATATTATGTGTACAGTAGGTTCGGTCTGTCATCATTTTTCCTCACCATCCCCAGCTGATCATGAATCTGTAAATGAAAGAACTAAAACAACACCCACCTTTCACCCCATCACCCATTCCACTTTTCTTCCACCACCCTCATCTGTGCAGTAGCACCCATGCCACCCTTACACCCATGTTAAAACCAACCCACAACCCTCACCTCTTGTACTAGCATCCATTTTTCATTTATGGCTAACATTTCTGTAATTGAAAAATAATAAACAGCTACCAATTAGAACTCATTGTTCTGTCCTCTTTAAAATTGAAAAATAGACCATCTCCTGTCCCAGCCCATACTGATGCACTACAAAGTCACAGAAGGTAAATCCAAAATATATGTTTGCACTTTAACTATAAATAATATGATACAGAAAGGATTGACGGACAGTGTCCTTTTTATGCCAAACTTGGGCCTGTTCCACTGATGTTAAAATTGCCCTGTATATAAAACTTGTTGACTTTAGTTTAGACCCTAGCTATAAAGCAGTTTGCCAGATATGGCTAAAGTTTTGGGGGTATATAGTCCAAGGTAGTAGATCGAGAAAGGAGAGAGACGACAACCAAAGTCATCACAGTCTGTAAAAGTTTCCTTTTTGGTGAGAGACTCCATCCCACAGTATTTACCAGCCACCACCATCTGAGTTGTCATCACCATCAACATCCACAACATCAATCACTTCAGGATCAGTTTGTATACTCTTGTTGGGATACGGAAATCTTGACTTATTAACTTTAATAAAAGTTAACGTGTGTACATTTTCTGGCAGCACTATTTCTGGTGTCTGTCACAATATTGCCAGCTGTACTAAACATGCGTTCTGAAGAGACACTTGTTGCAGGACACCAAGATATTTACAGGTTTCATCATACAGCTCTGTCCAAATTGACTTTTGATCTCCAGTATTCAAAAGAGCATGCATCAATAGGAATAGGCAGTTCTTGCAGGTAACTGTCTACCATGTTGGACAGAGACCGCTCAGAAGAGGAATCAGCAGAAGCAGCTGGTATGGCAGCAATTTGGGAAAGGTTTGCCACAGATTTAGCTTGCTACTAAGGGCTGAAGAAGTGGCAGTTGTGGAACAACTACTGTTAATGTTTGGTGACTTTTCCAGTTCTGTATCCCTTTGTGAAGATGAACCTGCATGTTGTGGTGATGACAACCTGAGGGTACTGTGCGTGTCTGTGTTTGACTCCTGTGAGTGCTGCAGCTCATCTAGCAACATACATTTGTACTGCTCTATATCATCTGTTTTGGAAGATGTATAGCCTTGAACCTGGATCTAAGAGAGTTGCAAGGATGTAGTGTCTTGATTTCATCATTGCAACTAATTTGTCATTGGTTTTGAAAGCTGCTTATCTCTTTACGAGATTCCCATGATACAGGCGACATGTCTGCTTTCAGATCTGTCTTTTCTATTTGTAGATTTAGAACACTAAGATGATGTGAAATAAGCATTATGAGTGGGATAACCTGACTCACAGATGCACTCTTCAGAAGACATGTCCCTTGTAGCTGTCTCAAAGGAGCTAGGATACAGCACACTGTCTCCATTAATTTCCACTGCAGCACAGACAGCATAATGCCATCTCCAATAATGTAACTGGAGCAGTACTCATGTATAGCTTGCTTTTTGCTCCAAGAGGCACTGCAGCATATAAAGCGTTGAGTTCCAACGAGTGAAACATTTTGAATCAGCTTTTGTTTGGGCAGCTTGTGTTTTTTTGCAGTTCGGACAATGTCCGTATAGCCTTGGTTGAATGTAAAAGTGAGTCACATTTTTTGCAAACAGCAATCATACCATCCACTTGTGTTTCAAGCTGAGAAATCCCGTGACAATTAAGTAAGCAATGTGCAAAGCAAGAAGCATGCAGAAATCCTCCATCCTGTACTGCTTTTTAAGATGTTGGCTCCATTGTCACTTACTATGAAGCCACATTTTAGACCGTGAGAATAAACCCATTCATCAAGGAGGTCATTTAGTTCCTGCAAGATGTTTGCAGCAGTATGACTTTGCCCAAACTTCTTTATATGCAGCAGCCCATCTTTTGGGGTGTCTTTGTTTTGAAGAAGCACAAGAAAACGTGACCCAATGAGCGGTAAGGGACATGTAATCTATGTTTTGAGTGCTGGTCCACATATCTGTTGTGACATGAATAACCCCACCCTCTGCAGTTTTAAGTGCAAGCATCACTGTCGCTTTTAAGCCTGATAAATGTTTGGTATTTCAACATAAGAAAAGTACCTTCGATGAGGAACATTGTAACGAGGCTCTGCTAATGTCATGAGCTCCCTAAAATCCTCATGATCTACCAAAGAGTATGGGAGAAGGGCTCCGGCTAACAGTTCACCAATTCGATGATTAAGATGACGGGTCTTTGGATGATTTCTAGTAAAGGTATTTTTCCTTTCAAATGCCTGAGACAGTGTTAGCTGTTTGCAACATGTCCCTGCTGGTCTATTATACACCGTGCTTCGATGGGCAGATGGACGCAGAGATGGTGGACTAGGACTTATACATTCAGTGCCATCACTGGATGTGCAACTGGTACTAATGGTGCTGGCATTGGTGGTAACAGTGATCCTGGGGCTGGCAGTGGTTCTGCCGCATCAAATTCAGACAATTCAGTATCCATTTCAGATTCCTGACCCTTCTCACGTGTGGTCTGGAAGATGGAGGACATGGGTTTTGGATGATCAAGCAAACCGAATGCTTTTCAGATGGCGTTTAAGAGCTGTAGTGCCAAGGCATGACACAACTTTACCAAGCTTGCACTCTGTTTACATAGGAACAAATTGCTCTGCATGGATCAGTTTTACTGACAGAGAAATAATTCCACACCTCAGATGTGACAGATTTTGTTCGAGTGCTAGGAAGATAGCTAAAGACTGTTTGTGTCTTTTCACCTGTCCTAACAGAACCTGGGACATGCTCCTTGGTGCTAGAAGAGTGGACAGAAGACTCTGATGGATTTTCATTGCTGGCCAACACAGAAGTGGTGGATTCAATGGATATGTCTTTTTCATTGCCAACAGTGCTGGATGTATTTGCAAGTGCACTACCTGATTCATTGTCAGCAGACTTGCTCATTTCACTTTGTTGAGGAAGTAATGATTTGTCGTGAGACACAACAGTGTCGGACTGAGACAAAGAGCTACTGTCTGAGTCAGAGAGGGACTCACTGTCACTTGCATTATTGCTGCTAGTCACAGGGATCTTAACAGCATGAATGGCATACCTTATGGTGCCTCTCCGTGTGACCCCCAGCAGCTGTACAGGTTTTCTTAACAGGTACCCCTTTACCACACTTCACTGTTGCTCTTTTGTTGTTTGTTGAATTTTTATCATGTGAAACATTTTGGTTATTTCTGTTAGCACCAGGATTACCACTACCACCAACACCTGCTCCAACACCAGCATGAGATGCTTCATCTATGTTGGTGTCAGCCATAACAGACAGTAAGTACCAGTACTAGCAGTATACTGCGGTGAACACACCCACACCCAAACAATTCCTGTGTAACAAAGCAAGGTGATCTGTGATCGCTGGCTACAACTCCAAAATTTTATTTTGGTTGTGTGACACTGTGATACTGTGGACTGAAGGTAATTGAAGAATATGACAGTTTGCAACTAAAGGATCCCAGGTTCAAGGCTTACAGAATGATTGGGCTGCTGGGCATAGGCATACACATAGCAATCAAGCGGTGCACAGCAGCAGGGTGATGGGCTGACCACAGGAGACGGAGTCACATACGCAACCCAGGGAATGAGAATTATATTTCTACGTTTCTGTCATGTAAGGTTAATGCCACCACACAACTGGCCACTGGGCTTCTCTCTGTAACACACACTGGGTAGGGTACAGTGCAGTCAAAGGGCACACAGCAACAGGGTGATGGGCTGACCACAGGAGACGGAGTCACATACATAACCAACAACTCAGGGAATGAGAATTATATTTCTATGTTTCTGTCATGTAAGGTTAATGCCACCACACAACTGGCCACGACTTCTCTCTGTAACACACACTGGGTAGGGTACAGTGCAGTCAAGGGCACACACTGGGCTTCTCTGTGGACACACACACTACACTGGGAAGGGTTCAGATCTTTGCCTTTTTTGCCCCCCTTGTATGCTTGTTGCTGGCAGCTGCTGAGTGCAGTGTGCACCACTGACTGAGCAGTGCTGCAGTTTCAAATAATCACATTTCACAAAGGTTCTTCACTTCTTCTTATTTTTATTCTCTCTCCGAGTCCTCCTGAGTCCTCCTCCAGTCCTGATATTGATTGATCTCGGTCTCACTCCTCCCTATTCCCAGTCCCTTCCCAATTCTTGATTAATCCTCCATCTGTCCTGAACCTCCCCCTAGTCCCACTCCCACCCGATTTTGAGCTTTTTTCAGCCTTTCTCTTGTTCTCGGTCTCACAGGAAAATGGATGATGGAAGTGGCTACTGGACATAAGTAGCAGTGCGCTAACCGCTACTGCTACAGTTTAGCTAGGCTGCTGCTGCCTCCGCTCCGATCCTCAGCAAATGGCGCTCCTCCTCGCGGCATCTGCCTAAATACCTCCACAGATCCCCGGTTCGCGCCTGGCTTACTCATTCCCCACCTGACCCCGTATGTAGGTACTGGTGCAAACAGACAACGTCTGCTCTCATGTGATTCGAACCCCTTATGAATCGGCTTAGTGTTCCCGAAGTTTGTTAGAACCCGAACAATTAGGTTCGGGAGAGGGTTTGAATCTTTTCACTTAACTAGTTCTGACAACCCTATTTCAAAGCATATTTACACACCCCAGAGTGAGTGATAATAATGTAGTAATGCATGTCTTGGGTTGGAACTTGGAGCATCTGATTATGCCTCATCTCTCACAACTACGCAATGCATGCATTATTCCCTTAAAATCACACACAAACACAAACACACACTACTGTGTTTTATCACTGACAGTCACATGGATAATTTATTTTTGTTCTTAATTCTTGCTAAATAAACTCTAACTACTGGCCCTCACCCTCCTGAAGCTCCAGGATGTGAGAGGACTAAGAGTTGTTAAAAGCAGGCTACAGGGACAAGAGTACAGAGTTTTGTAAGGGGTATGAAACATTAAAATAAAGAGATGCTTCCTGTAGAGGAGGAGAGAGTGAATGCTTCATATCTGTTCAGTACCCTCCCAAAATCAGGTCAAGAGCACAGGATTTTGTAAGGGTAATGCACCTCTCAACTGTCCCCAATTGTCAGGCACATCCATTTTCTATCAAAATGTTTCTCTGTCCCTCTTAAAGTATGTTAACAGGACTGAACAGCAGTGATTGTAAGCACAAGATAATGTCAAACATTTGAGTTACTGACTTGTTCTTCAGAAAATGCATTTTACGCTCAGCCCCTCATATGAATGTGCCAGCAGAAACAGACCACCCGGTCTATTTAAGTCTGCTCAAGTGTGCAGCCAACACCCCTAGTTTGCAGCTGCCCCCCCTTATCATCCCACTGCCACCCCCACCTCCCACACCTCACTCTCCCTGTTCCTGTCCCATGCCCTTTGAAGCTGTTCACAGATTTACATGATACCACTCATTCTGGTAGGGCATTCCATTTTGCTACCACCCTCTCTGTGAAATAGTGTCTCCTTATTTCCTTCCTAAATCCCCCCCATTCTTGGCCCGTGCCCCCTGGTGACCCTCCCACTCCTTACCTTAAAGACCCCATCTGCCCCATCCTTATTGATTCCCCTCAGATTCTTGAATGTCTCTTTCATGTCCCCCCTGTCCCTTCTATACTCCAGGGTGTACATATTCAGGTCTCCCAGCCTGCTGTCATAGTCTCTCCCCTCCATTCCACATATCATCTTTGTTGCCTTTCTCTGCACCCCCTCCAGTAGCTTGATATCATGCTTTAGGTATGGGCTCCAAAAGTGCACACAATACTCCAAGTGCAGCCTTACCAGCGACCTGTAAAGGGGAAAGATCACCTCTCTTCACCTGGATGAAAACCCCTTCGCTATGCACCCCAGCATTTAGTTTGTTTTTGCAGCTGCTCTCCTGCACTGAGCAGTGTTGTTCATGGTCCCTGTTATCATGGCCCCTAGGTCCTTCTCCTCCTCCTCAGTGATGCCCAGCTTAACCCCCCCCCAGCCAGTATTCTCTCCTTGGGTTCTTCAACCCAAATTGCATAACCTTACACTTCTTTGCATTGAACCCCAGCTGCCACCTCTGACCACTCCTCTAGTTTGCGTAGGTCCCCCTGCAGCTGCTTCCATCCCTCCTCTCCATCCATTACTGCTCTGATTTTGGTGTCATCAGTGAACAGACTTACCTTACTCACCACCCCATGTGCAATGTCTGATATGAAGAGCCCAAACAATACTGGCCCCAACACAAAGCCCTGTGGCACCCCACTCGTCACTGCCTTGAGGTGAGGGCCCCTCTCACCTCCACCGTTGCAGCCGCCACTCAGCCAGCTTGTAATCCAGTTCATCATTTTGCCCCTACCCCTACACCAGTTAGCTTCTCCCCAAGCTGCCCATAAGGTACCGAATCGAAGGCCTTGTTGAAGTCCAAGTAAAGAACATCCACTGCATGACCCTTATCCAGCTCACCTGTCACCCAGTCATAATATTGTATGAGACTGGTTTCACAAGACTTCCCTGAAACAAACCCATACTGCCTCACATCCTGGAGGCCATTGTCCTCCAGGTATGACACCAGTCTTTCCTTTAGCATCGTTTCCATGAGTTTGCACACTATGGAGGTGAGACTTACCTGATGATAATTACTCAGTTCATCCCTTGGCCAGCTCTTGTGAAATGGTACTACATGTGCCATCCTCCAGTCCAGTGGCACACATCCCAACTCCAGTGAGGTGCTGTACAGATCCGCCAGTGGCTCCACCAACACTTCCGCTATCTCTCTCAGTACCCGGGGTGGATACCATACAGTCCTGGTGCCTTGTCTACCTTCAGTGCCCTCAGTCCCTCTAGGACTCTACTTACCTCAATTCTTCCATCTGTCACCTCCTCTCCCCCTGTCCCAACCCTCCCAGCCCATGCTGGTAGTGCCCCCCCCACACCTTTCTTCTCATTCTACTAGATTTAGCTTCCTGAGGGAATAATACCAATTTTTTAAGATGTGTCCCTGATTTCTTTAAGCCTTGTACTGGATTTATGAGGCTGGTGGTTCAGCAGTATGACATTAAAATACAGAGATGCTTATGTAGATAAAGGGAAAGAGTGAGTGACTGCATGCCAGCAAAAACCCCAGTCCCAACCCTAAATACCCCCTTCCCCTCTGGGCTTGCCACCTCACACTATTGGCCTGAGCTAGTCAGGACTCAGAAGTTCTGAAACACAGCTCACCTCTCTCCTTCTGTCACTGCTAGGGCTCGTCTCCCCACCTCCCTTGCCCCACCACCTTACCTAGCGGCTAATACTTGCTGGCTGTAGTAGGCTCCAGATGGTTTTGTTGTTATTGTGGTCCTATCACCACCCACAGTGCTGCTCAGTCTGGCTGACCTGCTGGTGGACTGCTCCTCTACTGCTGGACTGGTGTGGCCCACTGCTGTTGGACTAGTATGGTCACCTCTCCCCGCTGGCTCCTGTCCTCCAACCTCTGCTGATCCATTCCCATGTCTGTCCTCCCCTTTCGACTGCCATTTGCATCCACATCATAAGCAACAGCCACTTACACATCCCAGACCCCGGCGCTCCCACATGGGACTTGCTCTATGACTACTGCCTCTCTGGTCCTGGTGGTCACACTCTCTCCCTCATGCTACCACTCTTCTTGCTATGCCAGATGGTGCAGATGCCTGCCTTACACCATCTGGTGCAGGGGGCCCAGGGGTGATTCTAAGCATGCTTGATCATGCTCAAGTCACAAGACCCATGGCACTCGCTCTACTCCCTGACCCCTCTGCTGCTGCAGCACCGCACGCGCCATTAGTCTGCTGCTCTGCTCAGCCTGCTGGCCTTCCTTGCAACTTGCTGCTACCTGAGGCGGTGTGGGTGTTGTGTCCCATGATGAAAACCATACCAAGGAATTTGCAGGGATCAGTGGCACTGATCGCATGGAGAGCAAAATACAAACTACAGCATAATAAGTTTTTAAATGTTGCAGCATGCAGATGAGGGAGGACTTCAGCAATCAGGCCAGTGCTCGGAATGGAAAGTAAAGGTGGGTTATACACCTTTTTGCCATCTTTTCATCGCTGGACTCCTGTCATAAGGGATACCTACTTTTCTTGACAGCCCATTGATTCATGGCTGCTGACCTGATGTCAGAAACAACCAAACCCATCTGGTCCTCCTCAGTTACACATCAGTATCCCATCTAGATGGGGATGTCAACCACCAGAAGGATATGTACACACTGCACTATATAGGCGTCACTTCTACTAAAGGGAGATGTATGGCCAGTCACGTGTGGGGCTGGAAGGGGCTCCTGGCAGGTATAAAAAGTGTATCCATACTATGGGTTTTGATATTGTGGCAATTTTATTTATTTATTTCATTTTTGTTGACCGGGTAAGTGCACTAGACAAATCCTGCCTATTTTCAGGCACGACCTGTGGGAGGGGGATACAGATGAATGCCAACTGACCTTGAACCAGATTAAGCTGTTGGTGGTATTCTTAGTGAATGAGGGAAATTTGGCCAGGACACCGGGGAAATTCCCCTACTGGCTGCTGTTTGGTGGCTAGTTGGGCTTCTGCTGACGTCACGCTGCAGTATGGCAGACTGCTCAGAGCACCGAGAGGAGATGGAGGTCGGAGAAAGCATGGTATCTGAGAAAAATATTGCAGTACATACCGGAGTAATTTGTGACTCTCTACCTAAAGCTCATCAACGGACATCGAATTTGGAGACGATTTTTTTAGATGCAGGTAAGACTGGCTCAGTTTTGATACCTGAAGACTTGCCAAGCGATTCTTTATCCGAGACTACAGTTTCTCTGTCGGCGCTGGGGACTGATACCAAACCGGAAAGCACGGTGCATTCAAAGCCCCAAGGGGAAATCATTTCCACGGCTAACGTTCCCGGGTAGACAGCTTTAGGTGATGGACCATGCACTTCCTCTGTCATACAACAGCAGTTTGGCTTATTGGAAGAGAATCAGAATGCTGGAACACAGGACTGGTCGGAAGAGGTGGCTTTAACAGAGGCAGGCTGGAGAAAATCGGAGTCGGGAGTGTGGACACCAGATTCTTCTTGGACTTTACCTTCTTCGGTAAATATGCATGCCAACGATAGCCAGGCTATAGACTCAGGTACAGCTGTAAAATGTAACAAAGGCTTATCTAAAAGCAGTAAAAGGGAGGGTGGGGAGTGTCTTGGCTTTTAGCCAAGTACCTCCACAGCTGTTTTGGCTGATTTACAGAATGCTGCTAATGCTGTGTCTTCGAGCAACCTCAAAACTCCCTATGTCTGAACTTTTTAAGAACAAACTGGAACAAGCTCCTCGAAGAAATGCAATACGGATTAGATATAAAGGGGGCTTAGCAGAACATCCAGATAGGTATTTTGTTTTCAAGCATTTGTGAAAAAGTTCTATGGGTTTTTTGGCCAAGGATATATATGCTCTTATTCATATTTCTGGCGAGGACTTTTTTGATGTCAGTTTTCAGACTAATTCCCATATGGAACGTTTTTGGGAAAAATATTCTGTACAAAAAAATACACCCCTATGGTCCCCTTTTTTTGCAATAC
The DNA here is from genome assembly GCA_016271365.2 of Neoceratodus forsteri. Lineage (NCBI taxonomy): Eukaryota > Metazoa > Chordata > Ceratodontiformes > Ceratodontidae > Neoceratodus > Neoceratodus forsteri. The sequence goes on along the minus strand of CM028130.1, from coordinate 1,562,202,809 downwards.
CTCTCTCTAAACCCCTAATACATTTTGTAACAATAATGTTTAGGAATGAAGGGGTAAATGTGAGTGATATTTACCACTGGCTTCAGTCAAAATGCAATGTTTTGAGTCCACCTGAGGCCCTGTTAGATGTTGAAGGTATTTGGACGGGAGGCTGGAAATTCAAAGTGAAACTTTTTCAAGTTAACTCAGATATTGTTCACTTACTGAATAGTTTTTTTTTAGGTAAGGATAGGGGGGTATGTTTCTATGGGGGTCAGCCCAGAGCCTGTTACAAATGTGGGGATAGGACTCATATTAGTAGTGTGTGTGATGTTTTAAAATGTCCTTTGTGTGGCGGTTTTGGCCACTTTACTGATATGTGTACTAATATATTTAAATGTAACCTTTGCGACGAGAAAGGACATGCATTTCACCAATGTCCTTGGGCGCGGCATAACTGTGCAGAGGGCCTTGATCATGATGGTTTACTGCGTAAGGCTCAAGCAACAAATAAGGGACTTAGTGAACCTATTCCTTCTACTTCCCCTACGATTTCTCCTCCTTTACCTTTAAAAACCAATATAGACTCACTTAATGAGGGGTTGGGACTTTCTGAGGACCTCCAGGCATTGGTTGAGAAACCAGGCCCAAGGCCTTCTGTTGTTAATAAGCACCCTCCTACTTTAATTATGCCTCCACCCTTTGAAGTGGTACAAAATAGGCGTCTTACAAGAGCTTCTTTAAAGCAAACTTCCTCTACTCCTCTCCCTACTGAGAATTTCTTCTCACCTTTACAAGATGACATTAGAGATTCAGATCTTGAATCTGATACATTTCACATTTCAGAGCTCATCATAGATGATGAAGACAGTAAAGCCACGGAATTAGCCCAAGAAAAAAAGGAAAAAAAGGTAAAAAGCGGAAAGTTAGTCAAAAAAATAGTATCTAGAAACATCTCATGTCCACATTAAAGCTAGCTACATATAATGTCTGCAGCTTGAAGGCATTCAAGAAACAGTTACCTATTCTCTTGTATTTGAAATCCTTGAAATTGGATATTATATTTTTACAAGAAACTAGGCTTTCTTTCCTTTGGGAAATTAATCAACTGAAAAGGAAATGGACACTGGGCCCTTCCTTTTGGACCTTTGGTTCGGATGTTGCAAATGGTCTTGAAATCTTATTCTGCAGTTCTGCATTTAAGATTACTAAAATAATTGATGTACACCCGGGTAGAACTTTTATTTTAGATTGTTCCCTTAACACCTATTATTTTCAACTGATTAATATTTATGGTTCACAATCTAAAACCGGTCACATTGATTTATTTGAAGAGCTCAAACCCTTCTTATTCACCAAAAGACATATTATTTGGGGGGGTGATTTTAATTGTTCCATAGATACCAGATTTGTTAAATCTAAGGAAAAAAAAGTTTTTCGTGATTCAAATGCACTTTTTAATATAATAAAAGATGCTAATCTTCAAGACATTTATAGAAGCATGTATGCACAGGCTGGTGAAACCTACCATCGTCACACTTTTATGCACTGTATTGATATGGTTTTATTTCTCATTACTTGTATCCTCTTTCTTGTTCGGTTACACCTACAGAATTTTCTGACCATTCTATTTTACTTTGTACTTTCTCTTTAGAGCGTCTACCTCCTACATTGTACTCCACCATTCATCGATGGAGACTTAATGCTTCCTTTTAAGCAGACCAGTCTATTTTCCAAATTAGAATATTTTTTGCAGCTAAATATTCTACAATTGATTTTTCCTCCCTTTGAATGGTGGTTGCAGACAAAAAAGAAATACAAACACTTTTTCAGGGTTGGGGAGGGAAAAGTAGATCTCGATTATAGGAAATATTTACTTCTCAGGAATCAATTATATAAATTAATGTCTATATCTCCTCAGAAACATGCTGCCCATACTTCCAACATTACTGAAATCAAAAACAAATGAGAATGTTTCAATATGACAGGGCTAGGTCCCTGGATTTAGAATTCAGGTTTGTACAAAAACTGTCCAAGATCTGACCCTTATCAGGCATGTAAGTTACGATTGGCTGACACCTTTATGACAGGATTATGTGATTCAAATAATACTCTATTTACTGCAGATTTGGATATGTTGGCCTTAGTACAACGACATCTATCAGATTTTTTCTCATGTCCCATCACATCAGCTTTAGATTCATTCCCAGTGGAACAATTTGGTACTTTACCTTCAGTCCCAGATAATTTATTACAACTTTTAACTAATCCCATTACTTCTAAGAAGTCACAGATGTCATAAAACAGCTAAACACTGGATCTTCTCCAGGATTGATGGCATCCCCAACGAATTTTGTAAATCTTGCATACTTTATATGAGTTTTTTTACCTTAGTATACAATTCTTTTTGTTTTCAGGACGGTCTTGTAAAGTTTTTTCTTCCATTACTGAAATTTATTTACAAAAAGGTGATAGAACCTTGTTAACAAATTGGCAACCTATTAGTTTATTGAATAGTGATTATAAGATTTTGCCAAAATATTAAATATGCGATTAGAAAAGTGGCTAGAATTCAATCCATCCTACACAAACATGTGCCATTTCTCAGAGAAAAATTCAGCATAATCTTTTTCTAATTCGAGATTTGTTTGCAAGTAAGGATAATTTTAAAAACTCTGAAATAGTGGTAGCATTCGATCAAACAAAGGCATTCGATACTGTTTGTCATTCTTATCTCTATTTCATTCTGCTACATTATGGGATTCCGAGTACTTTTGTAAATTGGATTTCTAAATTATATAATCAGGCTGTTACCATTCCTATTGTAAATAGTTTCTTTGGCACCGAAATATCAATAAATAAGGGTGTTAGGCAAGGTTGCCCTCTTAGCCCTCTTTTACATACATTTGTTCTAGACCCGGTTATTAGAGGTATAATTTCAGAATCCGATATTATTGGTATTGCCCTTCTCCTCATCTGGTTCCAATTAAGATTACTGCCTTTGCTGATGATGTCACTCTATTATTGGCTGATACCAGGTCACTACAAAAGCATTGGATATTTTTCCTTTTTGACGCTTTCTCAGGAGCCTCAATTAACTTACATAAGAGTTTTGTATTACAATTAGGTCCTAGGATTCCTGACTTATCACATTGTTATAATATCCTTTACTAACTTCACCTCAGAAAATTTTAGGGATTTGGTTTGGGATGAAGGATATGGCACTTTTTAATTGGGAAAAACAATTATTGAATGGGGAATTGAAAGTTAATCAGTGGAAACAATGGCGTTTTGGAAAACAGAAAAGAGTTTTGATTATAAAAAAATTCCTTTTACCAATATTTAGTTATGTTAGTCATCTTTTTCCACCTCCAATTTCTTGTGAAACTAGACTATATAGTATATTTTCCAAATGCTTTGGGAAATAGACTTAACCTGAGTAAAAAGGAATTCACTTATCTCAAAAGAAATAACGGAGGGTTAAACATGATTAGTCCTGTGGTGTTTTTTCACTCTATTTTTTTGTATTCTTCTTTCCCTTTTATTTGGAGTAATGAAAGTTTACCATGGCATTTCTGGATAAAGTCCATATGGCATAAATATTTTTTTAAATGGTCCCTTTTTCCCCCTAGAGTTCTGGCTTCTGATGGACTTCCATCATACGGTCTGTCTACTTTTAAAAAACTTTTTCAGTGGAAAGTCTCCCTGCAACAACTACGTTCTTTAAATAGGAAATCCTTTTATAACTACATTGTATATGATTTACTGAAAGTAATTCTTATTTTTCCTGACTGTTCCCCATCTCACATGAAGTACGCTTTATATAAATTAACTGATTTTAGAATTCCGGTCAAAATTTGGGACGTAATATGGATGTCAACACATGGGAGGTTGGGAGTTAGAGGGAACTTGAAATATAAACCTCTGAGTGATAGGTATTGTTTAAGGCATGATTGTATTAATGTTGAGGCAAGTCAAACACATTTTTTCCTAGAGTGTACACAGTCAGAAATTTTGGAAATTTGCAGCACTGCACTGGCATATGCCTCATTTAAGTCATCTAACTTATGGTACTCTTGTTCTTGGAGATTATTCAGGAGTTTGGGATACATATCATAGAAGTACTTTAAATGCTTTCTTTGCTCTCTTACAATTTTTTTTGTGGCAGGCACGTTGTCAATTTGTTTTGCAACAACATTATACATCCCATTCTATAGTTGTATCTTATATTGAAACAGAGTTGAAAGAGCTTAAAACCAGGGATGGACTGAATTTTTCAAGACAGAAAGTTATTAACTTATGGAAAAATTTTGTGTTTATCAACTGATATGAATTTTTTTTTGTAGTCATTATTTGGTGTTATTTTGCCTTTCTTTATTGTTTTCATGATGAAAATGTTTTCTTATGTGATGGTTTTGTTTATTTTGTCAATAAAATATCCCCTACTCTTTTTGATAAGTGCCATGGGATCTTTAACATCCACCTGAACTACCACCGATCCAGGCAGATGAGACCTCAGTTTAACATCTCATCCGAAAGACGGCATCTCAGAAGTTCAGCACCCCTCTCATGTTGCACTACAGTGTCAGTACTGGGATATTAACCCAAGTGCCAGATGTGGAAACTGAATCCACAGCCCTCTGATCTCCCAGCCTCAGAGGTGAGTGTGCTACCTACTGAGCCACTGACACTGCAACTCTACCATCTACCAAGCCAGTGAGCTGTGAGTTAACAGTGTAGGAACTTGGCTTTTCCAAATACCTTCATCCGTAAGTTGTGGCCATCACTTGAGTGTTGACAGTAGGTGGGTCTGGGTGGGTATTTAAGGAGGGCTCAGAGCAGGTCATGGCTCAAAAAATGGCACCCAGTGCAAAGGCAGACATCACTGCCTTACTGAGCAACTGAAACTACAGCTTGATGCAAACTTTTATATAAAAGCTGCTGTAATGCCAGTCTGCTGTCTAAGGAACAGTCTGAAAACGGGAATTTCATAAATAATACAGCTTGGTTATGTGGTAAACAGCCCTCTCCCTATGGGCCAGAAGATTGAGGGTTCATGTCCAGCAAGGTGGGCCTGGACTACTATCCAACTATGATGAACAGAGCAGTAAGGGGTCACGCATAACCACCTCCTTCAGGCTTCAGATGAAACAAATGAATTTCTTTTTTACCTGTCTCTTGTGGCAATGAAAGATCCTGATGAACATTCCAGACTCCCAGTCCCGACTGGTCGACTCCCGGTCCTCCAGACTCTGTCTCTCCCTGGATCCCAACTCTTGGATCTGGCTGACTGCTGAGCCGACTCCGGGCCGCCTCACCACCACCTGATTTCCACACTGGTCTTTACTACTCTAACATTTGTCCATCTCTGAGGGCCTGATGCTCTCCTTCGTGATGCCTGCTGCCTCTACACTCACAGAACCGTCCAGCCCAGATGCACATGTAACGTGCCTAATAAGCCCCTCCTCCCAGCCAATCACAGTGTGGTAAAACTGGCAAATTTCTTGCCAGCCAACCAACCAATCACAAATTGATTTTCGGGGGGGGGGACTTGCCAAACCAAACAGATAAAAGGCACCAATTTTTAAATGCTGCCAGCGCCGTGCCCTCCAGCCAATTAAACAGGGGAGTGAGAAGGAGGGGTGTGACACCGGCGCGGTTGCAGCAGCAGAGGTACGGCATGCTCACATTAAATAATTAACCAGGGGGGAAAAAAGGCAGCATGCGGCAGGCAAAATATTGCTGGGGCTCAGCTCAGGTCAACAAATATTGCTGGGGCCAATGTCCCACGGGCCCATACAACCCAGCCCCTATGGTCACAGGGAAAAGAGGGGAACTATTATCTCTACTATCCTGTATAAGGAGAACTGTAAAGCAAAATCGTCTGTAACAGCTACGCTGTAAGTGTGTCTCTACTCTAAAGTCCCTGTAAGAAGGTGACTCTATGGCAAAACTGGCACAATCAGCAAATTGACTGTAACAGCTATGCTATAACAGCATCTTATGCAAATCCTTCTAATTTACCCCCGAGGTGCACCTCTAGCTAAGGCCTATTACCTGGAGTACTCCACACTATGAAACATACAGCATACTATAGCAAAATTCTATACATGTTACTAATGGCAGTTCGTGCACGGTTGTACTTTCTCTGTCATTGGGAAGAGAACAGGATCAAAGAAACTGGCGTAACAAGGAACAACTTGACTGGCTAGCCAGTACGACTTTGGGGACTTTTTGAGAAACTAGGGAAATACAAAGAGGTTTCTAAATAGACCATGAGTTTCTCGGCCACACCCACCTCTCTTGCGTTGCCACAATTCAAGAATGAGCACTAAGATCTATAAACAACAAGCTTTCAGCTTAGTGTGTCTCACCTGATTAAACAACTGAAGGGGAAAAAAAAGAAAAAGTTTCCTCGGCTGAAAACCAGAACTTAAGCACAAATGATCTAGTCACAGTCCGCTGGTGGACAGCTGGGTTGAGATGAACACTACAGTGGCTACCATGCCACAGCCTGCTTCTGGACTGCCAGGTACAGATGATGCAGAACACCCTGCCATAGCCCACTTCTGGACTGCTGGGTAAGGAAGAAGATGCAGAACACCCTGCCACAGCCCACTTCTGGACTACCAGCTAAGGAAGAAGATGCAGAACACCTTGCCACAGCCCACTTCTGGACTACCAGGTAAAGAAGATGATGGGTGGACCCCACAGAAATCAGGAATCTGGAATCTGGATGTAGAAGTCTTCAGACACTAGATAATGAAAGAGTACTGGGCACCAACACCGGATGAGTCAAGGGCTGACGTAAAACAATAAACAGGACATTGACTCAGGGAATGGGAATAGAAGATCTGGATGGCACTTCAGTGCAGATGACAAAACAAGAAAATGGACATCAAACTCTGCGCTGGGCCAGGCTGTACACTGGGGACTGTTGGAGGAAAAAAATAAACATGACATTGCAAAGGCACGGCTACGAACACTGCTCTTCTCTTCAGAAGTACTGATGTAGACTGATTATGGAGTGCACTTGTGGAATACCTCTTCGAGGGCTGCTGTCGGCTGATTTGAAAACACACTGAGGCAATGTCTCTGAAGGACTGCTGAAGACTGATTCGGAAAACACTCTAGTGAAATGTCTCTGAAGGATTGCTAAAGACTGATTCAAAAACATACTAACACAAGATGCTGGTACAATGCAATTAAAAGTCACAGTTCCAACAGTTTTGCTCAATATCACAGTCTCTGAATGTACAGACTTCAGTAAATAACAGGCACTTGGTTACTGCTATCTGGGCACCTTCTTGGTGATGCCCTTGCTAACTGTAGACCAGTTGTGGATGGGTGCCCTTAACTAAAACAGGCTCTCCTGCTACTTTGGGTATACTGGCAGCTAAACACTATATGGCCTCCTTAGACTGTGAGTTACACTAGTTGGGTGGGCCCCCTATAGCTGCACTGGGCCCCTTATAAATAATTGCCCTCCTATGGCTGCCTAGGTCCCTTTGACACCTGTGGACCTAAATGGCTAGCTAGGCCCCTTTGACACTATGGGCCTACTGTGACTGCTGATCCCCTATAAACACTCTGGGCCTTGTAGCCAACACCAGGATGGGCCTACTATTACGACATAGGAAACATTTAACCCCAGAAGCTCTGTCCATAGCTGTCCAGAGCTCCATCATCAGCATCATTGACTACGGTCTCATTATCTATGGATCTGCCACAACCTCATCTCTCAGGCGTGTTTCGACTTCCCTCAATCAAGCCTGCCGACTCGTTACTGCTTCCCACTGTCTCACCCACACCTGCGACCTCTACTCCAAAACAGGCTGGCTGCAACTGAACAACCGAATCAAATACCAAACCTGCATCACTGCTAAGAAAATCATGATGGGAAAGGCACCACCAGGAGTCAGCACCTCCTCAAACCCAAAATCACCAACCGCAACACCAGGAGCTCTAAGCCCCAAATCCTTCAAATCCCGCTGCGCATGTCCCAAGGCCAAAGGTCATTTGCATACAGGGCTCCAAGTTGGCTGAATGAGCTCTTTAGTGACACCTTCTTCCACAGCAAGGCTCCTTGAAGCGTTTCAAAAGCCTGCCACTCCATAACTGGCACCTCCACCTGTGCTTGCACCCCATAACAATCTTCATTCCCTACGCTGCTTCTGACCTAACAGGTGTCAGTTTCTGCCCTCGCTTCTTGCACTTACCTGTCCAATGCAACTTCTAATGCACTTGCCCTGTGTCTGTCCTGACAAGGCCCCTCAGCTGCCTCACCCTGACCCCCTACGCCTATGCCTTCCCCTACCCCCAGCCCTCTCCCCTTCTTGCCCTCTTACTCCTATTGTTTCTTGAGTTACTCATCACTCAGTCTGATTTTTTCAAGCAAAGTTACTGTCTAAAACCATGTACCTGTAACTGCTTTATGTTTTAGTGCCTGTTACCCTGTAACCAGCATGACGTGGAACCTTTGTAAAAGAGCCTTGGCTCAAAGGTACTTCGTAATCCTAGACACAAATAAATAATAAAACAAAAAATAATACTAGTTACTTAGAAAAAGAACTGTGAGTCTGAAATACAGTATAGGTAGGGCCTCTTAAACACCCCACAGAAGCTAGAAGGTACTCTTTTGCAAACAGAGCTAACCATCAATACATGTTAGTTTACTAGTAGTCGTAGAATCTGTGAGACTAAAAACAGTTTAAGGGAGGACCCCTAGAAATACCTCCTGTATAGTATACCAGAACTGAGATGTATCCATAGTTTAAATGTAAAGCTAAAAACACCTCATGCATATTAAAAAAACATTTTCTGACACAGTTTCTGAACTTGTTTTGGCTTTCAGCATGTACACTAATGTGTTTTTTGAAATTTTATTCATCTTGCCGTGAGGACTTTAATATTTAGTCTATCCGATTCCTACAGTGGCAAACAACAAACATTTTGTGATTGGGCCCAATCGACCAAGCTCCACACTCCAGCCTCATATTGGTCTGGGAACTCACCAACTGACCACCTGCGCCTGGCCTGCTCCACGACCTCATGGGGAGTCTGACTTACTCACAATGCCACCACAGTCAGAGAGGGCCCAGCCATGCTGCCAGCAGTAGATCGATGATGATCGATCACCTTGGCTTTTCAAGTTCGGCCCCTAGGCCCCACAGCCCCAAGTTCTCAACCAGCCAAACAAGCAAGACCAGCATGCAGCAGACACATAGACAGATGGAGTAGTCTGTGAGAGACCATCCTCCTCCTTCCTACTGCCCACTGCCCAGCCCTGGTGGGCCTTACATACACATCCCATACAGTACCTTGCTCACTGTAGTAGCCTGTTGCCAGTTCGGACAAGTGATGGGTGATGATTTGGTCAGCATCAGCGGGTGGCTCTATGGCTCAAGCTGCCTTTGCTGCTCTACTCAGTGGTGGTTCCAGTGTTTTTTTGACCTGTGTGCTCACTCCTCCCAAACCACACAGTCAATCCTCAACCCAGACCCACGTCCCCACTCTGGTACTCCTTGCAGTGGAACTAGTGCACCTACCACTCCTTGTCCTCACCGACTCTGAAGACCTGACCAAAACTGAGTAAGAGTCATCCAACAGGCCTGGCCAACAGGGTCATGGGCTGATCCCGACCATGACCAGACCACTGACTTGCTGCCTTCACACGATAGCTGCCTGGCTTTGCTGGAGAACTTACTGGGACCTGCATAGCCACACACTAGTCTCTCTCTGGGCACTGGACACATCAGGACAGTGGACACAGTTAACTTATTTTTAAATTAAAGGTTGAACAGCCAAACTTCATCCCTGCAGAAAAACGCTGCTTGCTCCACTGCCCACACACCAACACAGTTGCCTCCTCTCCTGACAGTCTCCTTTCCTACCTAGGCATGCTCTCCCCACCACCTCATGCAGCCAGTCACAGACACTCTTAAACTCCTGGCTCCTCCTTCTATCTCTCCTAATTGGTGGATGCTTTGTTCCCAGGAGTCAGGGGTGGATTTTATTGGCTGTAAGGTTGAATAGTTGAGAACCGTTAGATATTCATAGACCTCTGCCCCCCCCCAGGAAAGAAAAAAGAGAAAGCACACTGCAGTGCACCACAAAAACAAACTTGGATGGGTCACAGAATCTTCAACTGCAGTGGTTTTCAACTCCACTATTTAATGACTGCAGTCCAATGCAATAACAACTGATTGCAACTGCATCGAATTGCAACTGACTAATTCAACTGCCGATGATTGCTCCGGGGTCTAGCGGGTGGAAACATGTGCTAGGGGGACAGCTTGGGGCCTTGCAGAATGCTGCAATGAATGACACTCTTTTCCTGGATGCATCTCTTCAGCACGCCACCAACAAGGGACTGGAGAAAGTTAAACTTTTTATAAAAAAAAAATAAATAAAATGGGGCTATCTGTGGCCTACACAAGGTGCTATTCCTTTTCTTCTGGAGCGCCAGCCACACACTACCCGCCGCTGACTGGACGAGTACAGTTGCGGATTGAGGACCGCTGACTGGGGAGCTGGGGAGTGCAGACAAGCCACTGGCATGGCTTCAGCCCACCAAGGTAAGCCCACACAGGTCTCCAAGTACTTTCTGCATCCTCACTCCACCCAGCCTATTTTCCAACTCCCAAGTGAAAAATGAACTCTCTCCAAAAAGCTACATTTGGGGTTCTGGTTCTGGAACCCACCTAGCTCCTGCCCAAGCCACTGACTTAAAAATTTGAATAAACACACCATGCACTAGGTAGGGACATTTGTCAAAGTGCGTGGGGAATCACAGCATGCGCTGCCTTCTCGAGGGAAAAGTTCTGGGAGGGCAGGCAGCCAGGAGAAATGAGGAAACAAAACCTTTTTTTTTATACAGTTCTGCTGTCTGAAAAATAAAAGGAAGCACTATCAGGGGCCCCTAACACACTACCCTCTCCACAGCCTCTGATGCCCACTCTGACTGGGATGCTGAGAGGCATCAAGTTTATGTAATTCATTTCTGTGGTGCCCTCAGCTTTGGGGCACTACATATTTCGCACTCCAGAGATACTCTGGAGAATGGTACCTCCTATCCACTGTAGTGTAGTCCTGACTCCACACTGGTCCCAGCATAAAACCTGGCACAGCAGCAGCCCTGGTTGGCCCTTCTCTTTTGTTAAACAACTCAGGAACAAAGGATCATAATGCATGTCCCACTAACAGGAATGGAGGTCCCTGGGATGTTCCACTTAAGTGAGAACAGTATGTCACCCCCCAAAGTCATTCGATCCCAAACCAGGAACCGAGTACTCATAGGATGTAGATGGTATGACAAAAAAAGGAACTCAGAGTAAAGAGTATACCCAAGCCACAGTGCACTCCCACAGAGCTTGGAGCAATGACTAGCACAGATGACCCTTGGCAGGTACTTCTAGGGCTAGAGCAGCCTTACCTCACAGCATACCAACCCCTAAACAACTCCCTTAGCACTCTGTCCCTCCTTGATAGAATATTACTTAGTTGTTCCTCACTTTTGGCATCCCTAGCATTCAATAATGGCTAACCAGCAGGTTAAATGAGTCTCGTGGAACATAAAAGGGATTCAAACTCCGATTAAAAGGAGGATAATTCTTGATCAACTTCAGCAAGAGGGAGCTGGGATTGCTTTTCTGCAGGAGAACCACCATACTAGGGCAGAGGCTGCCAAATGTAAGATGGGTTGGGTGGCACAGGTATTTAGTGCACAATATAACTCCAAAAGCAGGGGGGTAGTGATCCTGGTAAAAAAAAGCATAGTTTTTCAAGCGAGCTCCATAACACCCAACTCAGAAGGGAGGTTTAGCATAGTGCAAAGGGACCTGGGTGGCCAAACAATAACTCTTTGTAATGTCTATGCTCCAAACTCCTGTGGCACCTCCTTCTTCCAGGGCCTGGCCGAGACCCTCTCGGAGGAATCTATGGGCACCATATCATGGGGAGGGGCCATGAATGCAGTACTTGATGATTTCTGGGACAGGAGTAAAGCTCCAGTGGGTCAGAGGACCCCAGCATCGCAAACCCTGGAAGATTTGATCCAAGAACTCAGACTCACAGGCATTTGGAGGCTAGTCAATCTCACAGGAAGGGATTATTCTTTCTTTTCTCCCCACATCAATCCACTGATCCTTTTCCCACATAGATATGTGGCTAATACCTTCTGCTTGTACTCCAGATGTTGCAGAAGCCTCAGTTGGAATAGTGATCATATCAGACCATGCCCCGGTGATGTTTACCTGGGTCCCACCAGGGGATGCTCAAGACCTCAAAGGGACATGGCATCTTAATACCCCCATGCTCAGAGACACTCACTTCTGTGCCAGCCTTAAGGAAGATATTAACACCTTTCTGGAAATAAACAAACCATAGGACACATCTGCAGCCAACTGATGGGATGCCTTGAAGGCATTATTAGGGGGAGATGTATTAACCATGTTTCCCTTCAAAAAAGAACCCGGGCTCACGAACTAAAGACACATCTGTCAAGGCTTAAGGAACTGGAATAACAGTTCCAAGAGAACCTATCAACAGCAGGTGAAAGCCTCACAGAGATAATTGGTCTGAGGTTTAAAGTCAACAAACATCTTCACATAAAGCAGAATATTCTCTATTCTATTTTCACCGAACCTTCTGGGAGTCAGGTGAGAAACCGGGCAGACACCTGGCATACATGCTTAAAAGCAGGCAGGAATTCTCTAGAATAAAAAACATTAGGAGTGAACGGGGAGTACTAATTTGTAGCGAGGCCAAAATAAATGAAGCCTTCCAAAAATGTTATGCTTCCCTCTACCCCACTGAAGTGAACCCAAGCACACAGCAGATGGAGAGGTTTCTAACCCTGCTGCAATTACCCTAACTAGACCCAGGCAATCAGATTAAGCTAGACCACCCCATGGAGTGGGAAGAAATCAGGGAAGCAATAACAAGCATGCCAGCGGGAAAAGCACCTGGAGTGGATGGGTTCCCAGTGGAATTCCTTAAAGCCTTTATGATTGTGCTACAGATCCCAATCCAGGCAACCTATTCTGAAGCCTGTGAGACTGGGGTTCTACCTCAGTCTATGCACACTGTCTATATATCCCTACATCCCAAACCAAGCAAAGATCCCTCTGTGTGTGGCAGCTACAGGCCTATCTCCCTGATCATGGCAGACCGTAAAGTACATGCCAAAGTCCTGGCAAACAGGCTGAAAGAGGTTATCCCAGACCTGATACACAAAGACCAGGTAGACTTTGTGACAGGGTGTAAAGGAATAGACAACACAAGATGCCTATTAAATTTGTTAGACCACACAAAACACCCGCACCCCCCCCACCATCCTACTATCTCTGGATGCCAAAAAGGCATTCAACAGAGCTGGCCAGTGGCGCTGAGGGTTGAGGCGCTGGACGTCACACTTAACTCCACACTGGCAACCCGGGTTCGGGAGCAGACGCAGGTCACTGATGGGTCGGCCAGGGGAAGATAGGCTTGAGCATCCAATAACAGCTCACTTTCTCTGGGGTGGGTTGAGGCCGAAGACCACACACTTGCCTGACTCTGAGCAGAGGCTCGGAGTACTGCAAGCCCCCAATGGTAGGGGATGGGTGGCCACTAAACAGCGTGGATGTCAGTGCCTTGTGCCTTGACATCAGGGGTTGCATGCTGTAGGGGAGGGAGGAAAGAGGAAACACACCTGTCAGCTCTGGGAAGACGGTCTTCCCAGAGTGTGCCTCCAATGTGCCCAGCTTACCAGACTACCTCCTTGACCTGACGCAATGAAGGATTCTTGGGGTGAAGGCACCCCACCTCATCCCAACTCGGGGGGGGCAAACCAAAGCTCTGTGGAGGATCAAGAGGTAGGTCCGGGTAGGCGAGAGGCAGGAGGATGACTCCTTGAATGCCCCAAAGAGTTGCGCTAGCAGGCAGTAGGGGAGTAATAAAGATAAATTTTAAAAAAAGGAATTCAACAGGGTGGAATGGGGCTGCCTATTTTAAACCCTGGACAAATTTAACATAGGAGCAGCAGCACAAGTGGTCACCAATGGCACACTATCTACTCCCTTCCACTTGGAGAGGGAGACCAGACAGGGATGCCCTCTATCACCCATGCTCTTCATCATGGCATTGGAGCCACTCCTGCAAGTCATAAGGCAAGTTGAGGACATTAAAGGGTAAAGCATGGGAGACAGAATAAGTTATTAGCATATCCAGATTACATCCTGCTAACACTCACAGTCCTGCACCGATCCGTACCCCAGCTGCTGGAGCTGATTTCTCAATACAGCAGGCTATCTGGGTACAAACTGAACTTGGCGATGTTGCAATTTCTGGCTTCCTCTCATTTAATTTCCCAGCATCCCCAATACCCCTGGGGTCTTAAGCACTCCTCCAAGTGGGTTGAATACCTGGGAATAAAGTATTCAGCTGGCTCAGCTAGGGATATTGAACATTTCTCCCTTAATGGTGGACTTAGAAGCAAACCTTAGCAGATGGAGCAGGCTCCACTTGACACATTGGGGTAGAACCCATGCTTTCAAACTGATTGCCATTCCCAAATTCCAATATACATTGGACAACCTCTCCATGAAACTAGACCCTAAGATACTGAGGGACCTACAGACTAGAATGCTGAAGTTCTTCTGGGGCACAGATTCACATTGCCTTAATTGGTCCAAACTAAGGGTGGGTACAGGTGCGGAGGATTCAAACTCCAGGATTTTCAACTCAGAATTTTTGGTCAGGCCCGCACACAGATGGCCCAGACTGCACCCTAGATCCCAAAGAATCTGAGGGCCAGGTGGGCAGATTGTGAAGCCGAGGTAGCCAGGAGTTCTCTGGACCACGCCTTGTTGTTTGGGAAACTAACCAAGTGTCCCAAATTTACAGAGGAAGTGTGGCACCAGGATAGTGGTGCATTCTAAAATGGTTAATTAGAAGATAGTGGAAGACAAAACCACTCACTATTTGAAAGAAAAATGTTCAATTGCAGATTTTGTAGAGTGTATATTCATCCAAAAACACAGGCAGGTTGCAGACATGGTACTGTTCGGTGCGCTTATGTTTCACCCAGCACCTGGGCTTCCTAAAGTTGCATCAGCTCTGAGAAAGCACAGAGTGCTGGGTGAAACGTAAGCACTTTCAGGCAGTGCCATGTGCACTGCTGGTTTTGACTGTCGTGGTGTTTTTGGATGTGAATAAACTGCATCTACTGCAAGAGTAACAATTTGGACATTGCTTCTTTTGAATGGAGAGTGCTGTATGCTTCCACTCTGTCTTTACAATTTAACCAAGTGTCCCACCTATCCCCCCACCCTTTTGCAAGCAAAGTCAGTCTGGGCAAAGTACTGCAGGCTCAGTGACTGGAAATCAGAAGGGGCCAGGCACCTTCTTTTATGGGCCAATCAGTCCATACTCATGGAGGAAGCCAGTGAGGTACAAGGAATGGGAGGAGTCAGGGATTACAACCTTGCAAGACATCATGCACCCTTCATTAAACACCCTTATGTCCTTCGTGCAAATCAGACATAACTATGGTATCTCACAAAACCAATGGAGATACCTCCAACTGAGGCACACCTTGGGAGGGATCCTGGGTCCTGCATTGACCATGCCCAAGTATAACCCAAAAGACAAACTGCTATGGCCTGGGCAGGGGAAAACACCCTGAAATAGGGATATCTACCAACATCTTATTGACCTGCAACTTGACCCATCCATCAGGACCAGGCAGCAACTGTCAATAGAACTGGGACATGTGATTAGCATGGAGACTTGGGAGAGGTGTTGTGCCAAAGCCCAAAAGGCTTCAAAGGATACAAAAAGAAGGTTCATACAATTAGAGATACTACAAAGGTGGCATAGAACCCCACTAAAACTACACAAATGGTACCTACTCCCCTTGGGGAACTGCTGGAGATGTTACAGTTCAGCAGCCTCCATCACCCATATCATTTGGTCCTGTCCCTCCTTACTGAACTACTGGAAGGAGATATGGGGAACATGTGCCACGATACTCTCACAGGATGTCCACCCGACAAGCCAATTGGTGATGCTAGGCCTATACACCTCCCCAAGCACAGTCCCACCACTAGACTGCACCAGGCACCCAAGGCAGTAAGGGAAAAGAGGTTGGCCTATAGAAAATTCAAGAAGACCAAGAGAGAGAGAGAGGTGGATAGGGAAAATTACCTAAGGTTGGCTAGTGAGGCAAGTAAAGAAGTCTGGTGAGCAAAGGCACAGAAGGAGCTGCAAATTGCTGAAGGAATTAAGAAGGGGGAGAAGGATTTCTTTCACTATATAAGAGAGAAAAGGGACAAGAAGGTAGGGATTGTTAGGCTTAAGAAAGGGGTGGAGTGGGTGGAGGATAATGGAAGAAAAGCAGAGATACTAAATGAATACTTATGTTCTGTCTTCACCATGGAGAAGGATGGACCAGTGCCTTCAGAGGGAAAAGAGGAGCGGGGAAAATAGACATAGTGATAGAGGAGGATAGAGTGAAGGAGGGTCTGCTGGCATTGAAACTGGACAAATCACCATGCCTGGACAGAGTACATCCAAGGGTAGTAAAGGAACCGGCTGAGGAGCTAGCAGGGCCACTAGCAGACCTATTTAATAGTTCACTAGAGTCAGGCATGGTACCACAGGACTGGAGAACAGCATATGTAGTGCTCCTTCACAAAAGTGGTCCCAAGGATGATCCAGGGAATTACAGACCAGTCAGTCTGACCTCCACTGTGGGAAAGGTCATGGAGACCATACTAAAGGGAAGGTTGGTGGCATATCTAGAGGAGCATAGTCTCCAGGATGAGAGGCAACATGGGTTCATGGGGGGGAGATCGTGTCAAACAAATCTGATTGACTTCTTTGACTGTGTCACTAAGACAGTAGACAGGGGCCAAGCAGTAGACATCCTCTATCTTGATTTCAGTAAGGCCTTTGACTCTGTGCCCCACAAAAGGCTGACCAGAAAGTTAGTGGATCTTGGAGATGGGGAGAAGATTTATTTTATTTATTTATTTAGTTTTTGTTGACCGGCTAAGTGCACTAGACAAATCCTGCCTATTTTCAGGCACGACCCGGGGGAGGGGGGTACAGATGAATACCAACTGACCTTGAACCAGATTAAGCTGTTGGTGGTATTTTTAGTGAATGAGGGAAATTTGGCCAGGACACTGGGGAAATTCCCCTACTCTTTTCGAGAAGTGCTATGGGATCTTTAACATCCACCTGAACTACCACCAATCCAGGCAGATGGGACCTAGGTTTTAACATCTCATCCGAAAGACGGCACCTCAGAAGTGCAGCACCCCTCTCATGCTGCACTACAGTGTCAGTACTGGAATATTAACCCAAGTGCCAGATGTGGGAACTGAACCCACAACCCTCTGATCTCCTGGCCTCAGAGGCGAGTGTGCTACCTACTGAGCCACTGACAGATGGCCAGATGGGTGGAAAACTGGCTGAGGGACAGAACCCAGAGGGTGGTGGTGGGGGGAGAGTTATCTGGCACCAGAGATGTAACAAATGGGGTCCCACAGGGCTCTGAGCTGGGGTCAGATTGTCCAATGTCTTCATCAGTGACACTGAGGATGGCATTAAAGGCAAAATGTGCCTATTTGCAGATGACACCAAGCTCTGTGGGAGAGTAGACACAGCTGAAGGGATACGGAACCTACAGGAAGATCAGGAAAAGCTGGGGGGTGGTCCAGGATCTGGCAGCTTGGCTTTAATGCCAAGAAATGCAAAGTTATGCATATTGGAGCCAAGAATCCCAGGACAGAGTATTATCTGGGTTGAGTCCGAGTAGCTACAGCAGAGGAGGAGAAGGACCTGGGAGTGATGATCACTAGTGACCTGAAGCACTCTACACAGTGCAAGAAAGCAGAGGCAAATGCAAACAAGATACTGGGATGCATAGCTAGGGGGATCGGTAGTAGGAGAGAGGAGGTTATACTGCCCTTGTACAGGTCACTGGTAAGGTCGCATCTAGAGTATGGTGTTCAGTACTGGTGCCCACACCTCAAAAAGGACATTAACCTGCTAGAGAAGGTACAGAGGAGGGCTACAAAGATGATAGCTGGTCAGCAGGGCAAGGCATACTAGGAGATGCTGAGGGCAGTGAACATGTACTCCCTGGAAGACAGGAGAGAGAGAGGGGACATGATTGGGACATTCAAGTACTTGAAAGGGATAAATAATGTTGATAAGGAAAGTCTCTTTAAGCTGAGTGGCAACCATATAACAAGGGGGCACAGCTTTAAGCCGGAGGGTGGGAGGTTTAGGAGGAATGTCAGGAAGCACTTCTTCACAGAAAGGGCGGTGGACACTTGGAATGCGCTGCCAGAAGAGGTCATCTCATTAAAGACAGTGAGCAACTTTAAGAGAGGCTGGGATAGGCATAGGAGGAAGATAAGAATCATGGGTAGGAAGGATTGGAGGAGTGGGGATGGAGGGCAGTGACATTAGCTCAAGCTGTGGACCCTGCAATACGAGCAGACTTGATAGACCAAATGGCCTTCTTCTGCTGGCTTCTTCATATGTTCGTATGTTTGTATGGTTGCTAGGAGTACTAATAGATGCCAAGAGAGTGATTCTGATATACTGGAAAAAGCTCCCCCCCAACACAAAAATGGCTGATGGAGATAGGCAAGGCAACCAGCTATGAGTGGGTGCTCTACAAATCCTAGTGTAAGCTAGGTCTATTTGAGGACATATGGGGCCCCTTCCTATGTTCAAAATATTGTAAGATCCCCAATGGGTACTTTATTTCAAATGAGCCATCTTCACAGGGAATAGGATAACTTCACAGAAGTGGGTGGCTGACCATTCCCCCTCAGGACAGCTTAATCTGGTTCAAGGACAGTTGGCATTCATCTGTATCCCCCTCCCCCGGGTCGTGCCTGAAAATAGGCAGGATTTGTCTAGTGCACTTACCCGGTCAACAAAAACTAAATAAATATCATTTAAGATGTACTTCTAGAATAGCCAACCTCTCACTTTGCAGAGTAAGATCACGCAGAATCTAGCCTGCTATAATCACCAAATGGTACCAGTAAGTTAGACATTGCCTAGGTAATTGATCCTTGAACTGTAACAGTTCCCTTTATGGAAGTGCAGCAAATGGCTGCAGTGGTTTAAAGTATGCAGATATAGGCACCAAGAATCTGGATCTACTGTATTTAAAGCATAAGTGTTATACAGTTATACAGTAGGGGCCAGATATTCAAAAGGGTTGCGCCATGCGCAACAGGGTTGCGTGTGCGCAACTCCAAAAATGCGCCATTCTGCGATATTGAGAAGGGGCCAGTTGCGCCACCGAAAACACGCTGAGCCACAGCGCAATGGAAATGAAGGCGCGCAGAACCTAAGGAGGGTCCATGCATAAAGTGCGCACGCGATATTTGAACACTTGCGCAATGCGCAAGAGTGGCTCAGCCGAAGTTGCGCAGGCACCGATTTGAGCCAAAATAAAACGCTCAAGGAGCGGCGCAAGAACTCGAGCAGGCCGCAAACCGGGGGAGAGAGACAGAGAGAGAGAGAGACAGAGACAGAGACAGGAGCAGGAAGGACAGAGGCCAGTGGGGTGCCGGTGCAGTGGCAGCAGCAGTGGGGGCAGTGGGGTAACACAGGAACAGCAGCTGGGGGCAGAAGCCAGGAGATGGACAGTGTCAGCTTCCCACATGGAAGCTGTAATGAGAGGGTGAGGCAGCATGCTGCAGGGGGCGTGGCCTTGGAGGCCCGTGGCGATACCCGACAGGCGATATCGATGCCCGCATCAGCTCACGAGCTGTACAGTGATGTTGAGATCGTGGCTCGGTACCGCCTGAACGGGCAATACTGAGACGGCTCAGTGAGCTGTGCAGTGATGTGATGCAGGCACCTCCACGACGGAGTCACGCCTGTCCGTGGAGACCAAGGTGACAGCCTGCATGTGCCTGCTCGCCACGGGCACCTTCCAGAGGCCGACAGGGGACACCACAGGCATCACGCAGTCGGCCACGTCACGCATCCTCACCCAATTCCTCAGCGCACTGCTGCCTCATGCTGCGGAGTACATCCATTTCCCCAGCACCGCGGCAGAGCGTACAGCAAACATGCAGGAGTTCCACAGGGTAGCACAAATGCCTGGCGTGCTAGGTGCCATAGACTGCACCCATGTGGCCATTCACACGCCACCTGGCCCCAACGGGCAAGCATATCGGAACCGAAAGGGCTACTCGAGTGTCAACTGCCAGGTGGTGTGTGATGCCACTGGGCGCATCATCAATGTCTGTGCCACACACCCTGGCGGAGCACATGATGCCTTCATATGGCACCAATCTGCACTGTGCCATCGATTCGAGAGTGGGAACATCCCCATGGGTCATCTAGTGGGTGAGTACACATGTATGGAATGCAAACTCTGTGCAAGGGTGGAATGACACAGGTGCCATGGTAGTGGCACACAAGGATATGGGCATATGGACCTGACCTAACACTGATCTCCACTATCTCCACACAGGTGACTGTGGATACCCACTCATCCCTGGCTGCTCACACATACCGCGCCCCATGACCCCAGCGCAGCACGGTTTCAATGAGGCACACGCCGCAACACGGAACATCATAGAGCGGGTGTTCGGGATACCAAGGCACGCCCGATGCCTGGACACCGCCGGGAGCTCACAGTACAGCCCCCAAAAGGCCTGTGGGATATTCCTGGCCTGTTGCATCCTGCACAACATGGCCAAAGACCATGGGATAGCCGTACAGGTCCAAGAGAGAGCATGGGGACGCCAGTGGCGCCAGTGATATGGGTGATGAGCCGCCCCCCCTAGGACGGAGGGACCCCCGACTGACCCGGCAGGCCCAGCTGCACCGGGACACCATTGCAGAAGAGCACTACGCACAACACAGGTAAGTCAAGGGGACATGTGCAGGCAACACTGTCTATGCGCAAACCACAGGCACACAGGGGAACACACCGTGCATGAAGGTCAGGGGAGTTGAAGGGTCTACGCATACCAACACATTAGCAGAGAGGGGTGAGCACTCAAATAAACACACACACACACACACCAGGCAGCATACAGGGCAGCAGCACAGCAATGCGGAAATTACACGCTATCACACAGCACCACCAACCACCCTCACCACCTGGACTGTCCACGACGCGGTCAGGACCTGGGCAACCTTGCACCTTGGTGTACAGTGCAATGCAGGCATCATCATCCACACGCACCTGTGGACAGCAGTTGGGAGAGTGTGCAGGTGGTCCGTGTGTCAGTTTGGTGAGCAGAGCACCCAGCAGTGCACTGCCCACCATGACACACATTGCACACAGGGCAGCACCAGACAGGGCCTGCATTGGGAGACAGCTCAGTCAGGGAGCACTGTCCCACGGCCACCATGGATGCCTGGGCGGCCCTGCCGTGGCCTAGCAGCACTGGCAGGCTGCAGGGCCCGATGGGTGGCACTACTGCACCACCAGGGGTCCCAGTGCGAGACCGCCGACCTTGCTCAGACAGGGGTCTGCATCCGGAAAGAAACTTGCACCAGGGGCCCGGATGCCCATACAGAACCCGCGCCGACAGGCCTGGTGTCGCATGACGCCGGGAACGGGGAGTGGAGTGCGCACTGTGTGGGGTGCGTGGTACAGGGTCACCAGACAGTGTGGTCAATGCGGTCGCCACAGAGACCACTGCCTGGGTCAGTCTGTCGATGGCAGCGGTCACATCCGTCCGCATATGGACCATCTCGCCCGGTCCCGAGCACATCCCTGCTATGCCGCCCACGGACACAGTCAGTGCCTCCACGGACCTTGCAACCGCCCCTGCAGCTGTACCGACTCCTGCAGGTGGGTGCACGTCCAAAGGGTACTGTGCCCCAATGGCATCGTGACCCCCAGGGTGTGGATGGTCCTGGTGCACAGCACCCCTTGAGGGTGGCCGCTGTTCCCCAGGACCAGGTATGGGCTGATCCAAGGGCGGTGGACAAGTGCCACTGCCTGACGCCGTCCCCCAGGCCTGGTGTGCAACCGCTGCTGCTGCCCTCCAACTGCTGAGCCCCAGGTCCACCTGTTCCACCCTGTGCTGTCAACAGTGCCAGACACCTGCTCAGCTACGGTGCTGCCCCACGGTGCTGACAGGCCCAGCCTGTGACTGTGCCAGCATGCTGGTACACAGGTGTGAGCAGACGGACCGCGGGGCACGTGCAGGCCTGCTGTGTCCCTCGTGGGACACACACCTCTCACTGGCCATTGCAGGCCTGCCATCCTCAATAGTGCCGTGCGTGCCACTGCCATAGGCACAGCATGCTGGCACACCTGCATGCCAGACTGCTGTGACACAGGCTGTGCACCCCTGCACCCGTATCACTGCCGGCGGAGTTGTCAGCCCAGCGGCCTGCTGCTGCAGTGCGTGCAGGCTGCTGGAGGAGGTGGAAGGTCCCTCCTCCTGGTCCAGCAGGTCTGCCTCACTGTCAGCACCCACCACCACCATCTCCTGCAGACGAACAGGATCTGAAACAGAAAGAGAGTACATGTGAGTGCATGTGAACAACAGCCGCCCCCCCCCACAACATCACCATGACATACCATGCAGTGATGGGCTTCCACCTGTCTGGAATCCTCTGCCAGGAACACCCACAATGGCACTCGGCTGCATGGCCGCGACCAGTGTCTCCTCGGTCGGAGTCAGCTGCAACACCACTGGTGGTCCCCCACCAGTGGCAGCACGTGCCACCCTGAAGGCTGCCACCTTCTCCTTCAGCCTCCCGCGGTCAGTCCCCATCTTCTGCGGCACTCCTGCATGGAGCGCTGGTGGCTTCCAGTGCAGGCTGGCGCAGAGCTACCCCCTCCCATGCAGCTGCACGCTGCTGAGGGTGCCCTCCGCCCACTCAAAAGCAGCTCATCCTCCAGGTAGGCCTGGAAGAGGGCCTCAGTCTCTGCTGTGGTGAAGTTCGGCCTCCTCCTATGCCCGCCGTCCACACCCTCGGCCTGGTTCTCGTCAGTCATACTGATCTGTATGGGTGGAAGTGGACACCTGTCACTCTGCAGTCCACAGCATTTCCACATGAGCATAGCTGCAGGCCGGGGGGGCAGAAGCCCCCCCCTTTCCTCGCTGCCTGGCAGATACTGATGGAAAGGGTGCCCTCTGCCCCCTTCTAAGTGCCCTCATCATGCTCAGCCCCTCATCCTGTGACACCCTCCAGCACCCTGCCCATGTGCATTGTCCTGAGCATCACACAGCATGTAACTCACCTCTCAGCTGCAACAACAAATCTGCCGCCACAACCCAGTGTCAGATTTTATAGCGCAACACATGCAAATGAGGTGTGGCGCAACTTTAATGACATGCTAATCGCGCCACCGCGCTTTGAATGGCTGATCGCCTGCTTTGCATATGTCAGCTGAATATCGTGTAAATGCGCTTTAGCGCAATAGGGAAGATCCGCTGAGCCGATGGCGCATGTTTGTGGTTGTGTGCTACACTGCATTGCGCATGCCCAGACGGGTTACGCATCGTCGATCGCTGCCAGAACTGCTGAGCGCGATAGGCTATTCTGGACATGGCCACCATTGTGCCAGTGGCGCTGCAGCACTGGGCACTATATGGCGCTGTGGCACCTCTGCGCGATAGTCCCCTGTGGCACTGGTGCTGTGCTTCACAGTCGCGCAGGATACCTATGCATCCTATGGCACTGTGCGTAGCCTTGTGTCATTGCCGTGACCTTGGGTATGCCCTCTGACCCCTGGCGCTGAGTGCATGCCATGTGTACGTCCCTATTGCACTGCCTGGCTACAGCACCATGTAAAGTGATGGCGCTGTGCGAACAGCGCGATAGGTGCCTGTGCTGGTCTATTGCGCAACAACTCCACGTGGGGTCACAGCGCAGCGGGGCGCCATATTGCCTGCTGTAAAGTTGGTGCCATGGCTAGGAGGAGGGCGGTGCCGTGGAGCCAAGTTGAGGTGGCCAACCTGGTGGCCCTAGTGGAGCCCCACTATGACCAACTGTATGGTGAGGCCCCCCTCACCGGACCGAGGACCCATGTGTGGAGCAAGTGGCCACTGACCTGGTGGGGTCACTGGCGGGCGGTCTGCAGAGCAGTGCGGCACCGGTCAATGATCTCGCCCGGAGAGGACCCCGGAGCTGTTAGCGGCTGCGTTCCCTGCAGGCGGGCCTGGTGCCTAGGCCACGTGAGTGTACCATCTATTCACCTATATTCTCTGTAGGTGTGTGTGTGCCTGGGTGGCTGTGCATCAGTGTGTCAGTGTGCAGCTGTGATGGATGGTTGTGGCTGTGTGGGCAGGCAGTCTTACTGGGGCAGGGGGCACTCTGCTTTTGAGTCACACTGATGTTTGTCTCACCATATGTCTCCCACAGGCCGGATGGTGACGGCGCCGGACGCGGCTGATGTGGGCCATGCCAGGGCCCCAGTCCCACAGGCCGTCGGCCCGCAGCGGCAGCAGCAGCATCAACAGCAGCAGCAGCAGCGGCAGACTGAGCTGCTGGAGGAGTGTGAGTATCATTACGTCATGGATGCTATTGCATGCTGGGGGGGCAGGACCACCAACCATGATGGACACAACCAGATGGGTGGTAGTAGTTCCACTATACGTAACACTAGTGAGTCCCCACACTGGAGTACAGTGTACAGTTCCGGAACACATAGCTGCGTATGGACAGGGACTGGGTGCAGAGCATTCACAGGAGGGCGACATGGATGGTGCATGGATTGCATCACATGTCCTATGCAGACAGGTTGACGGAACTGAACATGTACTCCCTGGAGGGGAGGAGGGTGTGGGGATATGATGGGGTCATACGAGTATTGTACAGGGGGGAACAGTGTGCAGGAACCAATATTTGTCAGCGTAGAGGATGTTCCAGGTGTAGAGGGCATGGGATGCAGTTGGAGGGGGGCTCGTTTAAGGGAAACATGCGAATGTGTTTCCTCACATTATGGGTGGTGGACGAGTGGAACACCCTGCCAGAGGATGTGGTGGGGGCTGACTTGGTCACGGGAGATCTGTATGTGTGGGCTCGCCATGAGGGACTTCTGGAGGTCAGGGGTGAGGGGGAATGGACTTATAGGACATGAGAGTGATCGTACAAGGCCAAATGGCCAGACTAGGTGTCCAGTAGCCCCTATCTGCCGACACTGTCTATGTATCCATGTAGGCGTGACACAGGTGACCTGCATCACATGCAGCATCACGACACGCCTGTGTATGCATCACAGGTGGTCCAGGCATGCACTGGTCACATAGCTGTGTGACTGGCATTGCACCACGCTGCAACATCACATGACAGCCTAGTTTGTACTGTGATTGACGTGGGCAGTGTGTGTGGGTGGTGGTGCATGGCTGGTGCCGCCTGTTTGTGATGGCCATGTGCATGTTCACTGTGGGTGGGTGCATGCCATCACATGCGCACATTGGGTTAGCTGGGTTGCAGGTTGGGTGGTGTTCAGGGTTGTGGTCAGTCTCAGCCATTGACTGTGTTCCCATTTTCCTAGGCCTCGGTGTGTACCCGGCGCATGGCGCACGATGTCCGGCGCCTGACACAGCTGGCGGCGACACAGAAAGCTCCTGCAAGCCCTACAGCAACAGGGGAATGGGCACAGACACAGGAGGGAAGACGGCAGGGAGGAGCAGGAGCCTGCTGGGCCGTAGCCCACCGCTTATTTGCCCTTCCCCATCCCTTTCACCCTGACTTCCCTCCAAGTTGTTTTCCTCCCTTGCACACCTCCTTTTTACCCATCCCCCCAACTTGTACATAGTTTTAGCTGTTTTGTTACCTCTTTTGTTTGAATATAAAATACTATTTTGGTACAACTGCTGTGTTGGTGTTCGCTTTGCAACTGGCTCTGGGTGCTCCAATGCAGGTGCATGCCATCTGGGCTACTATGGTCCTGGATATATGTGTGTGTGTGTGTGTTTGTGTGTGTGTCCATGGGGAGGTATCACCAGCATAGCATTGCCTTCTGTTGCTCTGCCATCTGCTGCCACCCACTGCTGGGTGCACAGGGTGAGTCTGGGTGGTCTGCTTCTCTGCAGCATGGGGTTGACGTGTGTACGCAGGGGGTGCATGGTGTTTCCTGCAGTGCCTGTCACTGCACATGAGCGGTGTCTTGGGGCACGGGTGCACGCTGTGCTGTGCGTGAGCAGGGACTGATGTGCACTGTGGTTGTCAACCCCTGGGTGTGGCACTCTCTGCCTGCCAGTGGTTGTGCTGGGCGTCATGGCTCTGCTATGCTTTGGTTGGCTTGTCCCCCACATGGGCACGTGGATCAACCGTCCACCCCAGTGATGCTGTGCTTAGGGTGTGCCAGTGTGGTGTGGGTTCTGCAGTGAGTTCCTGTGCCCATGTGGCATGGCTGGCGGTGGGCCCCAGCCTGCCTCCTGGATGTGCAGTTCCATTGCTCTGGGGGGGGCTGTGCTTGCTGGCAGCTCTGCACTGCTCAGCTGGGCTTCCATGGTTGCGCCATAGCGCAGCATTTTGGCTCAGCTTCTCCTTCCTGGTTGCGCGATGGCGCAGTATGTGCGATATTCAGATGTTGGTTGCTTTCGCAATTTGCTCTGCTCCATGGTTGAATATCGCACCTGTTGCGCATTTGCGCAACTGGTTTGTGCTTGCTCCTGCTGTTGCGCCAGTTTTGAGCGCAGTTTGAATATCTGGGCCTATATACTTAGTCTGTAATCCTTGGGTAAATTTCCCGACCAGGATGCACAGCAATTGATGTTCCTTATATTATTATTATTATTATATTATTTATTGTATTATGCAACTCAACTGTATTATGCAACTCAACCTCTGCAAGGAAGGACTTGTGAAACGTCAAAATCCTAATAAACTTTAAATTAAAAACAAGAAGAACAGCCTACTCTACCATAACTGTAGGTGTACTACCTTGCCCCTGTAATATACTCTTTCTCCAGGATATCCTCAGCTACGTTCTCATATTTGTACATGTACTTTCTGTCTGTCTGTCTATTGAAACTAATAAACTTCAAGTTAATAAAAAAAAAAAAAAAAGATTCTGTCCTTGTTTTAGCTGTATATATGAGCTGTCACCAAGTGTTCAGTATTGTACAAATATGTGGGCTGCGCTTTCTTTTAGGGTTCTGTTAGTATGCAATTGTTAGGTAGGTAATTGTTAGTTACATGCAACAGAGGTGACTGCACAGTAGTTACGCATTTGTTGCATGTACTGTAAGTACATCACAATCACCCTGAAGTTACAGTGTAGTTACACAGCAATTACAGTGTAGCTACAGGAACCTAAAGTACAATGTTACCAGAATTTGCTTTTAAAACTAGTCAATGAGGGGGAAATAATGCAAAATCACGTGTCACTGTTAAAACTCTTAACAGCATATTAGCTTAATCTCCTTCTATTCTATATCTTAAAGAACCTGTGGTGCTTTCAGGAATTTTTCTGAAAATTATACACAGTTCTAGCTATATTTTCTATATTTTCTATTTTATTCTGGCCCTTATTCTTTATTATTAAGGACATTTTTATAGAAACACAATCTTACTCTTTGGACCTTATCTGCTCCTGCTGTTATCTATATGTGATGTCATAGTCTCCTGCTTGTGAAATCATAATCACTTTTTTGGCACCAAACTGCCATTCATAAAGAGAGGATTATGACAGCAAGTGGGGTAGATAAGTATAAAGTGTGTGTGAGAGATAAGCAGAACTGGGTGTAAATGTTATGTTTTTTTAACTTTTTTTTTCCGGAAATCCCACAAGCTCTTTAAGGTCTATATTTCTATGCTCCCTGCAGTCTTTCTCTGACAAACTATATGGTTCTGGAAGAAATACAGTGTACTGAGCAGTTATGAAAAGAGGTAGCCCATGGGTGGCCTTTGTGGTGTGATTTATCTTCCAAATATGTTTTTCTCCTCATCCAAAGGTGGCAACCCTAGGCCCAAAACCAAGTAGCACACCAGCACTATCTGTTTTATTTTATATGTTAGTTACACAGGACAACAATGCTGAGAGGCAGCATCTCAGGTTCAGTGAGGACCTGCTTTTACTCATTTCTGCAGCTGGGTTTGCCTCACCACCTGTGGAAGCATGAGTCGAGAGGCATCGGCTCTGAAGTGAGTACTGGAGGGGAAGGCACTCCAGGCACTTGACTGTGGCATGCTTCTGCTCATTGTCCTTCTGGACTACCATCCTTGAGGGGTTGGAGTTTCGGGGGGGGGGACAAAATACATGGGACCTCGGTGACTGCATGAAGCTGGATCCCTGTATGCCAGGACCATAGCCTGCCCAGATTGGCTGGCAACACACGGTATGCCAGGGCACAACCGATGACCTCGGGGGTAAGTATCAGGCAATCCCCCCATAGGTGCCATCTGAGGTCTCGGGGTTTAAAAAGAAAAGTTAAAAAAAAAGAAACTGTGATACAATGGTTCCCAAAACAGTGCTCTAACCACTGTAATACAATGCCACCTCCACCATTGCATATACTCCCCAAGTCATTGATCTTTAGTCTACCAGTGTTCCAACCCTGGCATGATAGATTGCATTACCACCCCACACCAGGCACTTAGATTAATATCCTAATACTAACACTGCATTGCAGCATGAGGGGGATGCTGCATTCCTGAGGTGCCGTCTTTGTTCCGTCTGTTCTCATAGTAGTTCAGGTGGATGTTAAATATCCCATGGCACATCTCAAAAAAGTAGGAGAATTACCCTGGTGCCCTGGCCAAATTTCCCACCATTCACTAAAATACCACCAACAGCTTAATCTGACTCAAAGTCAGTTGGCATTCATCTGTGTCCCCCTCCCCCATGGTCGTGCCTGAAAATAGGCAGGATTTGTCTAGTGTACTTACCCCGGTCAACAAAAACTAAATAAATAAATAAAATTAATACTGGTGCATACAACCTGACTAAATCTGTCACACTGAGGGTCAACTCTGGCACCATTGTTCGTGTTCACCATTATTGATGCCACCCACTTCCTTCTTCCGTCCCAACTGTACAGCTGTTGCAGCTTTCATCATGGGTGGGCGGGGGGGCATTCGTTTTCAGCACTATTCTGGCAGGCTCCTTGTTTCTGATCAAGTGATCTTTCTGATAAAGGCTTGTTAAGTTGTCTAGCTGTCTGGCTAAAGCACTATGATGACAAATCTTGTTTTTATTGTTTGTCTTTGAAGAGCTATAACTCATATTATAAAAAGGGTCTGAAAAACAGAGTTTTCAGGTTGGCATTAATTATTCTATCAGTTATATGTTAATCTTTTATTAACATATATGTAAAGCTAAATCATATGCTAAACAACATTTAACACTGCTTAAAAAACATTTTATGTTTATGCAGGTGTGAGCGCAACGAACATCTTGCTATAACAATGCATTTTGAGGGGGGTGTGACACTGTCTACCCAATGCAGAGCAGTGTTTAAGAGGTGAATCAGTACCACATCATCCATCATTCATGCTGATAATGACAGAGTTATGGCTAGCTGGATGGAGCAGTCTTGTACTTCAAAACAAAAAGCTGACCCAATCCTGGGTCATCTCTTTCTTTTAATTTAGGCAACAGAGCTCTTCTGTCTGATCAGCCTAGAATTTCAAATATCCAGAGGCTCAGGCCAGCGATAACAGAAAAAAACACATCCATGTGTGTGTGTGTGTGTGTGTGTGTGTGTGTGTGTGTCTCAATGCAAATTCAAATGTGAATCACTTTAAAATGAACAAGCATTTGTCAATGCCGAACGTTCGCTTGCAGGTATATGCAGTGGTGTTTGGCATGTATGGTGCTTTACCCTAATGCCCTGTGCGATTGCTGGTATTTGCACAATAAATTGTCAGCATGACCTTTTTGTTACCCTCATTGTGTGCTACATAGGTGGAAACACATTTTGGGCAGGATGTGAAAAATGGCAGCTGTACTGCTCATAAGGAAGTGTGGTAAAATGCCAATGTTGAAAATCTGGAGTGGAAATATTGAAAATTCGCAAACCTACCAGCGTGTGTAGGAACTGCACAACGTATGCTGGTAAAACAGTTATTTGTAGGAATGTTTTCGCCAAATTTTCAACATAGCCATTTTAAGATCTCTGCTCATGAACAGTGACACTGTGATTTTCTGAATGTGTCCCATACACTGAGTTCGCACACCGACTGTGCCATTGTGCGCTACACGGGCGGAAACACATTTTGGGCAAGATGTGAAAAATGACAGCTGTACTGCTCATAAGGAGGTGTGTTAAAATGGCAATGTTGAAAATCTGGAGTGAAAATATTGAAAATTGGCAAACTTACCAGCGCGTAGGAACT
The DNA here is from genome assembly GCA_016271365.2 of Neoceratodus forsteri. Lineage (NCBI taxonomy): Eukaryota > Metazoa > Chordata > Ceratodontiformes > Ceratodontidae > Neoceratodus > Neoceratodus forsteri. Next base: position 1,562,172,542 of record CM028130.1, on the reverse strand, counting down.
GCGCAATGCAGACTCATAAAACAGTCATTTTTAGGAATTTTTTCACCAAATTTTCAGCACAGCCATTTTAAGACCTCTGCTCATGATCAGTGTCACTGTGATTTTCTGAATGTGTCCCATACATTGAGTTCGCACACCGACTGCACCATTGTGCGCTACATGGGCAGAAACACATTTTGGGCAGGATGTGAAAAATGACAGCTGTGCTGCTCATGAGGAGGTGTGTTAAAATGGCAATGTTGAAAATCTGAGTGCAAATATTGAAAATTCATGAAGCGTACAAGTTAATATGAGAACTGAAGCAATGCACGGTCGTAAAACAGTCATTTTAAGGAATTTTTTCACCAAATTTTCAACATAGCCATTTTAAGACCTCTGCTCATGAACAGTGTTGCTGTGATTTTCTTAATGTGTTCCATACATTGATTTCGCACACCGACTGCGCCATTGTGCGCTACATGGGCGGAAGCACATTTTGGGTGAGATGTGAAAAATGACAGCTGTACAACTCATAAGAAGGTGTGATAAAATGGCAATGTCAAAAATCTGGAGTGAAAATATTGAAAATTTGCGAACTTACGAGCCTGCGTAGGAACTGCGCAACGCATGCTCGTAAAACAGTCATTTTTTGGAACTTTCACACCAAATTTTCAACATGGGGTTTTTGGGACCCCTTCTCATGAATGATGTCACTGTCATAGCATTATTCAAGGCCAAAGGGTGATTTCGCACAGTGAATGTGTAGTGCCTGCGAAATCACCCTTCGACCTGAATAACACCATGACAGTGACATCATTCATGAGAAGGGGTCCCAAAAACCCCATGTTGAAAATTTGGTGCAAAAATTCCAAAAAATGACTGAGATATGCAATAAAGTTGAACCCCCCCCATCTAGCCCATTATACAGCTTACCGGCATTTCCTCAGTTCGCGGTGCTTTGAAGAGTGCAGACGTGTTCCCGGTCCACTGAAGATCGTCGCTGGAATCCAGAGGTAAGTATGGGGTGGGGGTGGGGGAAACTGGGTCGCAGTGGGTGAGTGCGGGTTGTGGGGGCTGGGAGATGCGCCGTGGGACCGTTTTTATTTTACAGGTGTTAAAAAAAAAGAGATTGGACCGCTTGCACGCTGGAGTGGGCTCCCAGTGTGGCAAAAGATGACTAGGGGCGAGGCCGATGGGGGATTAGGGCACCCCTGTCGGCAACTAGGCAGGAGGGGGGATTGGGCACCCTGCAAGCAAAAACAGTCGCCACACGCCAGTGGCCCCAGTGTGGCAGCAGGATGGTTTGGGGGGTCGTGGAGCTGATGGGGATTGGGCACTTCTAGGCAAACAAAGCTTTGCACCAAAGCTGAGGTGGACGCCGCTGGGGCAGCGCGACGAGGGGGGAAGTTGTGACAGGGGCACTCAGTATGGCAGCGGTGCTTTCCTTTGAAGCAGAGGAACACCGCTATCATACTGAGCTCCTGCACCCATTGGTGCAGGACCGCCATGCCTGCTCAAGGGAACAGTGCATTGGATGGGAGAGGCACACCTCCAAGTGTGCTACTCTCCCAAAACGTTCCTTGCGCATGCGCACAAGCAAACATAAAAATTATATCATGGTACTGTGAGCATGAAAGTTTTTCAACACAACAATATCTACAGAATGAGTGGTGTTTCATTAATAGATACCTTTTATTTTTTTATATAATTAGCAAAAAACTACAGAAAATTCAATTGTTTTTCACTTTTCAACAAACAAATGTGAATAACTTTAAAAGAAAAAATGATTGCTTCGTACCGTGAGCATGTCATTTGTTCAGCACAAAAATATTCACAAAATGAGTGGTGTTTCATTTATATATACCTTTTAGGATTTTTTTATAAATTGCAAAAAATAATAGAAAATTCTTTTTTTTTTTTCACTTTTTGCAGCAAACACATGCAAATAGCTTTAAAACAAAAAATGATAGCATGGTACTTTTGGCACAAAAGTTGTTCACCACAAAAATATCTGCTTAATGAGTTGTGTTTCATTTATAGTTTCTTTTTTGATTTTTTATACTCAGCAATAAATGGCAGGATATTAAAATGTTTTCACTTTTTTGGAGGTATAGCATGAATGGAATATGCTACCCCCCCCACTAGAAATACTGTTGATATTTTTTTGTTCTCATGCTTTATTTTATTTTATTTTATTTATTTTAACATCAGTTTAAAACCTTTGAGCCAGAGGCACATTTACAAAGGTACCTCGTCATAAGAAAGACAGAACATACATACATGAGACAATCAGAAATACAGTACAGCAATAAGGCACAGGCAAGTTGCAGGCAAAGAGAGACAGTCAGCAACATAGTTTAACAATAAGTCGCAGTCACGTTACAGGTGATAAGTGTCATAACACCATTATCAGCTAAACGAATTAAGAATGCGATCCCCATTTTTTTTTTTCATGCTGATTGACTTGATCTGATAACATCACTCATGGCTTCGTCACTTGTGATGTCATTGGGTCAATTGGCACACAAACAAAAAATATCAAAAATATTTCCAGTAGGGGTAGCATATCCATTATATATTCTTTGCAATAATTTCTGTTAATGCATCCGTTTGTAATTCTATTAAGGCAACAAAAGAATGAAAATGCAACACCAGGATTTCTTTAATTTTTTTTATTTATTGTGATCTTGGATTAACCCCTTTGAGAACATAGATTCCATGTCAGAATTACATTAACAGTGATTAAAAAAGAAAAAAAAATAGGTATACAATAGAACTGTAAGTGCAGGCTAATAACAAGTATGAGACTAAGTATTAATATAAACATAAACAAACAGACTAAGTCAGCAGTTTATTATAAGTACCACAAGTTTCTGAGAGGGTTAAGGCAGTTTAAGGAAGACAGGACAATTCAGACTGGGGGTGCCTGTAAGACAGAGGGAGGTACTGCAGCAGATTGAGTTGTCAGGATGGAAGGCTATGTTCAGGGTTTACAGCAGCCCAGGGCGGCCAACACCCACTCAAGCAGTGGGGAAGCATCAGCCCAGAAAGGCTTTGGAGAAGCTATTGTTTTTTTTTGGGGGGGGAGGGTTTGGTACTGAAGGCAGAAGAAGGAAGGAAGGAAGTAAGGGAGGGAGGGAGGGAAGGAGGGAGGGATAGATTACATTAAGGCACATGATGAAGGAAAGTAACAAGTGCAGGATTTAAAGGGCCATGTGGTCACGAGGGACAGCTGCTTAGGGACATGGAAAAACAGCATTAAGGGGCTAAGGCAAGCAGTCACAGCATTAGTATTGAGATGTTTTCAGAGCTCATGTTTGTAGGGGCCTAATGCTGTTATCAAGGAGATGGCAGGAGGAAGATTATTAATCCAAATGGGAGCACGGCAGGCAAAAGTTCTTTGATCAAGAGTGGTGCAACTTCTAGGAATTTTAAAGACCTTGCTATCTGAGCTTCTGGTGGAACAGCTGTTATCATAGGGAGTAAGGAGCTTCTGTACGCCCTTTGACATGAGGCCCAGACTCACTTTTTTGGATAGAAGACAAGATTGGAACCTGAGCCTATCTGTGAACTGGAGCCAGTTAACCTGGTCATATAGATCACACGTATGTGTAAGCCATGTGGAACCAGTTAAGAATTGACAGGCTTTATTTAGTGCAACCTTTATGTGGTGAAGGGCTGTGTCCATAGCTGAGCCATACACTAAGATACCATAATCAACAAGATAGACCACTGAACTCTGTTTTCAACATTAACTCCACAGTACCCCCCAAGCAGCCAAAGAGGGCAAGACAACGCAAGCAACCACAGACATCCCTCATCAGCTAAGACAAACAACATATAATTCTTTTCACATGACACAAGAGACATCCATCATCATGGTCCAGTGCTTCTGTAGCCATGGATACACATGCACACCACCTGGAAAGTGTAGTAAAAAATTCCTGTAGGATCACATTGTAAATTGTAAGTAAGATGTGTGGCAATGCTAAATTACTGCACGTCCCAGGTGGGTTGTAAGGCATGAGGCACAACCTAGTACCTTCAGCCTCCTGAGAAGTTCAAGTGTATTGGAGGAAAACTCTGTTAAGCAAGCTCATTAACAAGAAGGTCCTTTGACACATACAGGTAGTTACAGATTGCATAATTGAAAAAACAGTACAAATACAAGTACAGAATTATGGGCAAGCATTAACATTTTGCATAAAAATGACAATGACATAGAAAAACACAAGTACAGAAAAAAGGTACAAAGTGCTTGTTTCGGAGTATCAAGGCAGCTAATTTCTAGGTAAGTAAGAGGAAGCAGTGGGCTAGGGTTAGAGCAGTGAGCTAGGATTTAGAAGCAGCTGCACATATCTTTTATTTTTGCTGCAGCCAACCTTTTAAATAGGCTGACAGGGACAGTACCAAGAAGCTTCAGCATGCCTTGGAGCTGGCCCAGATAGGTGGGTGTACGCTCAATATGGCCCACTTGCCGAGTGAGGTGCGAGTTCTCAGTACATCGAGGAGGAGGAGTTCATTTTTCCTAAGAGAGTAGGTGCTATGGGAAATATGGAAAAGACGAGTGAGATAGTTCGGGAGCTTGTTCAGGAGCAGCTAGTAATGTGGAATATGATTCCTGTAGGATAACATTGTAAATGGTAAGTAAGCAATAACACATAGCAGGGTGTGCAGCAATGCTAAATTACTGCATACCCCAGGTGGGTTGTGAGGCAGAAGGCACAACTGTGTGCCTTCAACCACCCGGGAAGTACGGTATAAAATTCCCATAGGATCACATTGTAAATTGCAAGCAAGCAACAACACAGGAGCAGGGTGTGTGGCAATGCCAAATTTCTGCATGTCTCAGGTGGATTGCAAGGCATGAGGTGCAGCTGGGTGCCTTCAACCACCTGAGAAGTGCAGAATATAATTTGCATAAGATTACACTATGAATTTCAAGTGATCAATACCACACAGTAGGGTGTGCAGCAAGGCTAAATTGCTTCATGTCCCAGGTCAGTTCAACCACCTTGGAAGTGCAATATAAAATTTCCGTAGAATTACATTGTAAATTGTAAGTAAGCAGTAACACACAACAGGGTATGCGGTCATGCTAAAATATCACACGCCCTAGGTGGGTTGTGAGGTGGGTTCTGAGGCACAAGGTGCAGCTGAGTGCCATCAACCAACTGGGAAGTGTGGATGTCTTCCCCCAGGTGCCAAAGGCACCTATGCTGCATGGAAATGCATGCTAAGGATGTGGGAGAGTCAGTAGGTGGTTACTCTGAGGAGCACCAGGCCCCTGGTTTCTTTGCCTGGAAACAGAGGTAACATTCCAATTTAAATGGCACACAGCTGAATGACACAAAATGAAACCAAAAAAGAGGGAAACAGCAGCAGAGCATAAGAATTTGCCAGCAGAAGAGGACTTCTTGATCCATCTAGTCTGCCCAGAATACCTACCCCCTCCTCTTAGACTATTCCCTTTCTTGCACAACATGTTTATCCCATGCAAGTTTGAATTCCCCTTACATTTTTTGAGTCTGCTACCTCTTGTGGTAGGCTATTCCAAGGGTCAATATCCCTCTCAGAAAAAAGTACTTCCTGATGTTTCCCCTAAATTTACCTCCTGCCAGTAGTAGATTGTGACTTTTTTTAGGACTCTCTGATTTCATCTGATACAGGTTTTCCTTCCACACTATGTTAATTTCCTTCATATACTTCAATGTTTCGATCATGTCCCCCCATGTCATCTCTGTTCAAGTGAGTACAGCTGTAAGTCAGCCAGTCTGGTTTCATATGGCTCCTGGTGCAAACCCTGCACCATCTTTGTAGCCTTTCTCTGCACTGCCTCCAATCTTTTGATATTCTTTTTCAGATGCGGCCTCCAAAACTGGACACAATATTCCATGTGCAGCCTGACTAGTGATCTGTAGAGTGGCATTATCACCTCTCTTTTTCTGCTAGTTATACCCCTTCCAATGCATCCGTGGATGCTATTTGCTTTTTGCGCTGCACTTTTACATTGCTTGCTCATCCTAAGGTCATCAGTAATGATTACATCAAGATCCCTCTCCACCTGTGTTACTTCAACCTGGTGTCCTAGCAGCATGTATTTCTTCCTGGGGTTTCTTTTACCCAGATGCATGACTTTGCATTTTTTGGCATTGAACTTCAATTGCCAATTTTTTAACCATCCTTCCAGCCTATTCAGACCCTTTTCCATCTTTAAGATTCCCTCTTGGGTGTCGATCCAGTTGCAGAGCTTTGTATCATCTGCAAACAGGCATACTTTCCCCTCCAGTTCATCAGCGATGTCACTGATGAAAATGCTGAGGAGGATGGGGCCTAATACTGACCCCTGTGGCACTCCACTGGTCGGCTTGCCCTCCCCTCACTTAGCTCCATTAACTAAGACCCTCTGTGTCCTATTCTTGAGCCAATTTGCAATCCAATTGACTGTCGTCTAAGTCCTGTATTCTCCAGTTTATTTATAAGCCTTCTGTGGGGTACAGTGTCAAATGCCTTGCTGAAGTCTAGGTACACCACGTCCACTGCCCCTCCCTGATCCACTGTTCTGGTTACCAGTCAAAAAATTCTATCAGGTTTGTTAGGTATGATTTACCTGCTGTAAATCTGTGTTGCTTAGGGTCAAGCTTTCCAGATTCTTTTAAATGATCCACTATTTTATCTTTCGGCAGGGTTTCCATAAGTTTACCTATGACTGAGGTCAGACTGACTGGGCAGTAGTTCCCAGCATCTTCACTGCTTCCACCTTTATTTAAGGGCACCACCACAGCCTTTTTCCAGTCTAGTGATATTGTGACACTTTCCAGTGACTTATTAAAATGGTCAGTGAGCAGTGATGCAATTTCTTCCCATAACTCCTTTAGAATCCTAGAGTGGATTCCATCAGGTCCCATTGCTTTGTTTACTTTTAGTTTGCTAAGCTCTTCTAGGACTCTTGGACTTGATTCCGCTACCCTTTCCACAGTTAAACAGATTGGCCTGTGGTCGCTGGTTCCCAGATTTACCCCTATGGTTACGTCTGAGATTCTGGTGCCGTTTATTAGCACCAGGTCCAGGATAGTCTATTCTGTGGTGGGGGACTGCACCAGCTGATTAAGTCCTTCCCCCTTCAGGTCAAGTAGGAACTCTTTGCTGCATTCAGACAATGCTGTGAATGAGGACCAATCCACATCGGATAGACTGAAATCCCCCACCAATAACAGGTTTCCCTTGCTGGCCTTTCAAGAAAATGTTTTCCGGGAGCACCTTGTCTATGTCAGAGTTTTGGGAGGGAGGTCTATAATATATATGACTCCCACTTGGATGGGGGCTTTGTCCCCTGCTCCTAGGGTGACCCATAGAGCTTCTGGTCTTCCCTGTTTTGCTTGGACTTCTATTTCTGAGATTCCTTCTCTTACATATAATGCCATCCCTCCCCCCTTTTTTCCAATGTGGTCCTTCCTAAAAAGCGTATAACCTGCTATAGCAAGTCCCAGGCATTGTTCTCCATAAACCAGGTTTCCATGACTGCTACCCAGTCTAATGTGTCTTCTGTCATTAAAACAGAGAGGTCAGAGATTTTATTTGACAGACTGTGTGCATTGACACACGTAGCCCTCCATCCCTGTTTTGAGCGGCATGGTGAAGTAGTAGAATTGTTATGCTGTATAGCAATGTTGCTTCTCTTGTGCCTATTATGCTTATCCCTTTGCCTGTTATGAGAAGTATATTGATAGCTACCAGTTCTGAGATCACTGAAAGAGACCTGTGTCAAACTAGCTGTTGGTGGGGGAGGGGCTCCTGACACCCGTTATGCCACGAGGTGTCCTCGTTGCTCCTCCCCACTTACTAGTTTAAATGGTCTATGAGCACATCAAGTTTTTGTCCAAGCGCTCGAGTTCCTAGTTTGTTTAGGTGCAGACCATCGAATTTGTAGAAGTCTTGCCCCCAGAAGTTGTGCCAATTGCCAATAAAGTGATGTCCATTTTCCTGGCACCATTGTTTAAGCCAGGCATTGAGTTCAGAGATGTCTCTGTCTCTGATCCTGTGCCTGATTCTGCCCTTTTCCCATACAGTCAGGATCTGTGTGAAAGAGAGATTGGACAAAAGAGAATTAATTTTGCTGGCCAGATTTGTTATGTTTTGTTTAGTCTCTTCTACCATGCGAGAGGCTACGTCGTTTGTGCCTATGTGGAGGATAACATGTGGTTTCTGATCCACATTGCATATGATATTCAGAATGCGGTCAGTGTCCCTCAGATGTACCCAGGAGACACCTAACATCAACTTTTGTATGGCCGGATTTCTGAAGATGAGACTCCACACCTCAAATAAAGGAGTCTCTGACTATTAGTACTTGATTTTTAGTGGTTGGTTTGTTTGCTCTTTTGGGGGACTTTTCAATGTTTTTCTGTATTGGATCCACCTGTTCCTTACTCTCCAATGTCTTTGTGCTAACTGTCACTGTAGAGTATATGTTTGTTGTGTGCACAGGTGGGATTGTTCCAGTAGCTGCAGGCTTCTGAGCATTGTGGTTTTTGACCAGTTTCCAACCTGGTCTGTTTGTCCTTTGGAGCAATGGGACCTGTTTGGTAAAGGACTGTTTGTTGGTGCTGTTTTGTTGTGTATAATGGAGAACTGTTCTTAGATAGTTTATCTTGGTTCTTGCTGCATGGAACTGAGTTCTTAGGTCACTTAGGGCAGAGCATATTGGACAGTGTCTCACTCTCAGGATGTATGCTGTCATGAAGAGTGAGCTGCAGGTGTTGCAGTTTATGAGCTCCATTTGAGTACAGATGAAAGTAGTGTGAGGACAGAAGTGCAGATGTAGAAGTGGACAAGTGAAAATGATAATTATAATTTTTTTTGTCGTGGGGAGGAAGTGTAAGCGAAAGAAAAAGGTTGTCTAAGGTAGGTGCCTACCTGTCTGCACTCTGGCTGTAAGTAAGGAGGAAGCAAATAGGAGTTTAGAGCGAAAAGACAGAAATGAAAACAAATGTGCTTTTTTTGGGGGGTCATTACGCTGCCTCTTCCCATTTCACAACAGGATGTGGTATAGCTAGGTCACCTATAAGAGTGGAGTGCTTGGGGTGGGTTTGAGGGTTATGCTATGTTTCCCCTGCCATTGATGAAAAAACAAGCCTATGTAATTAGGAGAGGCAGTTAGGGGGTGGGGCCATGTAGACCCTATAAAGGAGGATGACCGGGGTGGGTGGGATTAGGAAGTGAGTACAAGGGCAGAACCTTTGTTTCTGCTACCAGTAAAAACAATCAGTGACGTTCTGCCTTATAGATGTATCAAGACCTTGTTACATCAACTGCAGATAAAACCAAGTACACACAGAACTGATAGGATGGAAAACATTTTGTTTTTATGTTAAGGTGTGGGGAGTAAGTGTTCCAACAGCTCCTTATGCTGAGAGAGCAGCTGCTGGCTGTGTCTGAGCAGAGCGAGCGAGGAGTGAAGTTGCCTTAGTGGAGAAAGGAGCCCGGACTGTGCACTCCAAGGAGGATTCAGGTAGAACCGCTGTCAAGGAATCCCTGCTTCTTCACTTGCCAGAGTCTGCCTTCGCTCTGTGATTGGTCTCTCTCTCCCAGTTGGTGAAGATCAGTGAAGCTCAGCAGGCAGTAAGGCTATGGACTGGACTGTACTTGGTGTATCTCTGAGCAGAGTGAGATATAACTGAGTAGTATGGAAAAGGTAGTTTTCATGTGCACTGACTAATTGCAAGGAAAAAAAGGAAGTTTCAGTGGGTGGCTGCATGAGAAATGCAGCATACCCTAGCTCATTTTGGCTGATAATGTTAAGTGGTAGTACCCGAGTCGGTATCCTGTCAAAAGGTTGAGTGCAAAAGTGCCAATACAAAAACAGCGATGGTAAAACAGCAATACACAAAGAGTGACCAGGAAATAACAGCAATTGCTGAAACAGCGAACTAAGGCTTTCTCCCCCTTCCCAAGCTATGTCCCCTGGAGTTGATTATCTATACTAAGGGGGTTGCTAGGGGCAAAGCCCCCCACAAAAACTCTCTGCAGCACTGTTGTCACCATTTCAGTGATCGCTGTTATTTCCTGTTCGCCCTTTGTGTCCGTGCTGTTTTGCCATTGCTGTTTTTGTATTTACCCTTTTGACATGGAACCATGAGAATCTGTGGCTCACACTGTCATGCCTAGGCAGCACTGACACAGCAGAGGAAAACAAAAATAAAAACATTAAGTGTATACCAATTTTGCACCCCTCCTCCCCCCCCTTTCAGAAGGAGGGAGGTGGGAGTTATTTGAAAAATTGCAGTTTGGTTAATTGGAGGAGAGGGATCTTCAGAATGTTTCTGACACCCATTGCACCTGCCACCAGACAGAACTGACAAGCAGTTTCTGATGCACCAGCTCCCCCACAGAGCCCCATCTAATCTTCCCAAACCTGTCTAGTTATGGGACTGTGCCCCTATCACAACAGCTACAGCACTTACTTGTGTGTGTATACTTTCCAGACCCTGTTCCTAGTTTGTCATGCATGGGTGTCAGAACCAGTCTGAGAATCCTATGTCCTTAGCATGTGCTTCCATGGCAAAATAAGTGCCTTCAGCTCCTGAGTAAAGGCACCCTCACTTCCAAGGTGACTGATGGCACTCAGCTGCACCTTGTGCCTCACAGCCCACCTCGGGTGTGCAGTAATATAGCATTACAGCACACCCTGTTGTATGTTATTGCCTACTTACAATTTACAATGTGATCCTATGGGAATTTTATATTGCACTTCCCAGGTAGTTGAAGGCACTCTGCTGCACTTCATGCCTCGCAACCCACCTGGGACATACAGCAATTTAGCACTGCTGCACACCCTGCCATGTGTTATTTCTTACTTACAATTTACAATGTGATCCTATGGTAATCATTATGCATGTCCAAGGTGGTTGAAGGCACTCAGCCGGGCCTCATGCCTCACAACTCACATGGGGCATGTGTTAACGTAGCATTGATGCACAGCTTGTCATGTGTTATTCCTTACTTACAATTTATAATGTGATCCTATGGGAATATTTTATGGCAGTCCCCAGGTGGTGTGCAAGTGTGCATGTGTATCCATGGCTACAGAAGCGCTGGTCTACAATCAGGGGCTTCTGTTACAGATATCTAACTAAGCTTAACTTAAAAAAAGGAGAATATATATACTTTTTTAACAGAAGATGACTGATTTTATATCTTTGGCAGCATGCTACCATTAACACTGCTTAGTTGCCCTGCACTACAACAACAGACCTCACTCACTCTCCTCTCTCTATAGTCCGTGGCTTTCTTTACAGATATCTAAATAATCTTAAGTTAAAAAAGGCAGTTTACATACTTTTTTAACACAAGATGCCTTATTTGAACCCTCTGCCAGCACATCCTTTTCCACCATTTCTACCACACAGTCATGCAAAGCATTTAGTACCACAGGGCTTCCATACCAGTGGTGAACATCTGGCATTGACAAATTCTAGTTTTTATGTTTGCTTGCACGCATGTGCAAGAAGCATAGTGCCACTATACGAGTTTTCATAGGTGTGCCACCCCCACTTCCAATGCCCTGCTCCTTTTTGCAGGCATAGCCGCACCACACCAATAAATGTCCAAGCTGTCTATGACAGCAGTTCAGATTCACTGGCACAGTTGAAAGTAAATGACCGTACCATTAGCGGTGGTAACGCAGGCAATTTGCATATCAAGATTGGCAGGCATTTGAATACTGCCGCTACAGTATGCAACTGCTCACATCACCACTGCATCTGAACTGCTGTCGTAGACAGCTCCTTTCTTTGGTGTGAGAAGTTGGCATATATATAGTAACTTCTGTAGTGTATATAAATTAAGGAGAGACCCCACAGAGAGATGGGACAGAACCAGAGACTGCTTTCAATTCAAAGCTGTTCATCAAGAAAAAGACACTAAGAATTTGCTACCCTGTAAGTCCAGCAGTGTGCATGTCTGATGGTAATAGTCACATGCAGACTTCCTACCTTTCAACTGTCCCTGATTTGGCCTCAAAATTTTCCTCAGTCAATACCGTGTACAGTAAGCAAATACATTGCAGGTCAATATGGTGCAAGCAAATACATTGCGGATCTGGGATCTGCAGTCTGGATTTCACTCATGCCCTTACCCTAGATGAAATCCAGACTAGTCGGAAATCATTCACATATCTGAATGTAGCATAAGAGCAGTTGCACGCCCATTGGCTCACGCCAGAACTAATGGGCATGCAGCTCCCACGAGGCATCAGTCGGTGGGCGGCGGGCGGCAGGCAGGTGGGTGCTGCCGCCGCCACTGACTGGGGAAGCGGGGCGGTGGGGCTCAGTGGGCAGTTGGGGAGGGGGGTACCCTAGACCACCAGGGTAATAGTACATTTTCTGTTGTACTGATGCCCACGATCGGGCAGAGTGCGGTCCACTGGACCACCAGGGATATTGGCCAAGGGGTTCTCTTTTTTAAAACAGATGCCCGCGATCGGGCAGACATCGGTCCACTGGACCACCAGGGATATTGGCCGGAGGGGGTTCCCTTTAATAAAACAGATGCCCACGATCGGGCAGAAATCAGTCCACTGGACCACCAGGGATATTGGCCAGGGGGGTGGTTCTCTTTATTAAAACAGATGCCCGCGATCGGGCGGAAATCGGTCCACTGGACCACTAGGGATATTGGCCGGGGGGGTTCTCTTTATTAAAACAGATGCCCACGATCGGGCACATAGCGGTCCACTGGACCACCAGGGTTATAGGACTTTTTTTATTTTTACAGATGCCCGCGATCGGGCTGCAGGGGGCGTCGGTCCCCGACGGCTGTTGCCTGGCAGGACGCCAGGTGCAAGTCATCGGGGATTGGTGCACCTGCATGCAAATGGGATGCAAATGGGGCGATAATGACATGCAAATGGCTCCACATGCGCCTTGCATAAATTATGGACCCATTTGCATGTCACCTTTTGAATATCGCAGGTGCTATGAATGTCGCAATGGCACTTGAGGCTAAGCGCATCTCCATGCTCCACACTGGCCCCTTGCGCTGGCGCAGTGCCACTGTGCCATGCACAGTGGGGGTGGCCAGGGTGCGCTATTCAAAGCTGCTGAGCCATAGCGCAGCTCCATTGAATATCGCCTAGGCCACACCCCTGCACAGCCAAGTTGAGCTGCGCCCATGCCTGCACCACAGCCTGGCGCAGTTTGAATATCCGGACCTTTATGTTACTCTAAATGCTGGAATAAAGATAAATTAGAAGATGCTGGTATCAGAGTTTCTTTTTCTGAACAGGTCCATATATTGTACCTCTCAACCATGTTTCTCGCAAATCAGGGACAAATTAACAAAATCAGGAACACATCCTGAAAGATAATATCTGCTTAAGAAGCTGTCACAGTATGTGGCTCAGTATGAAAAGTATTTTAGAAAAGGGTGGGGACCAGACTTGTGTCACCTATATCTGACATTATTGTATGCTTCACATCACTACCCTTCAGTGACAGAAATGCCAGCTTTAGGAGCGACTGAGAATTTTTGGGGGGCAAAACCAGTGAGGTTCCTGACTATCAGAGACAGCTGAGTCAAGATATGGGCATGCCTCTGCGAAGCAGTGAAAGGATTGCCTAATGCTGAGTTGCCCGTTGTAAGGGTGTGTGAATGGTTAAGCTGCTGGGGGTGTCTGTTCCATATTGAAATAATCTTGGCCACAGTACTTATTAATAATGGGTTGAGGAGTTCAAAATGCTAATGACTCAATTCACATGTGATTTACACGTCAGTTGTTAACTTCATTTAGATTATATGCAGTTTAGATATCTGAGCAAATCTGAACTGCAAGAGAGTCTCTCGTCCCTGCTGTGCTGATGGATATGGATCTGAGATCCTTTTATTTTGGGTGTGCAGGAATAAAAATTCATTTTAGTGCTGTCTGCAGAGTGCAGGGGTCTCTCTTTTTTTTTTCAAATATCCAGAGCCAGCATTTGAATTTTGGGGGTCTTTAGTATAAGTTTCTTATCACTTGTGGGCAGGGTTGTGGACAGTAAATTTTGGTGAATGTGATTTAGGAAGCAAATTCACTTCTGCTTATATTTCCAGTTGCAGAACCTATCCAGATGCAGAAAGTACGACATCATCAATGCACTAAATGGGTGACTGTGAAGTCCCTGTGATGTGAAGACAGAAGTAATGCTACTGTACTGCATATAATTTTGTAATTTTTTTGCATTCTGATATACACAAAAGCAGTTCACTGGAAACCAGTCTATGCCACAACCACAAGTGTGCAGAATCACTGTAGTGTGGTCAATGTGGTTTCTGTGTGGTGCGATGGGCTGCAGGTTGTGGTGGCAGTGGAGAAGGGACCAGGGTGGAGAACTAGTTTATGTTTTTGGAAGGAACTTGAAGTTTTTCAGAACAGAGAAAAAAACAATATGAGGGTAGTCAGTCATCCTGGCTGGAGGGGTTGACTGCAGAGGGCTGCTGGCTGTGGGCTTCTTGTCTGAGCGGGTGTGGGAATGGAAGTTGGAGAGCCTGGGGGGAAAATGACCAAAGGTCCATCCAGGCAGTCTGTCACACCAACACCTCTTAACCTTTTGGCGCTGAAATGAGGGATGAAAGGGGAAACAGAGAACACAGAAGCATACACCATGAGGCAGAAAACAGACCAGAGGTTCAGCCAGCGTGCCACACCTCTTAACCTTTTGTCACTGAAATGAGGGGAACAAGGGAAATGGAGAACATAAAAACATAGACCATGAGGCAGATAAAAGGGCAGTTGTGGAGAACATCGGACCACTGCAACTAGTATAGTGCAAAGGTAAAGCTATAGGAATACAGCATTCAGTGCTTGCTGTGCTGTACTGTAGCTGTACTAGACTATTTTCGTTGTGTGTTTGGTGTTGACTTAGGTTTTTCAGTTTGTTTCAGTAGGGGGGCTTCAGCACCCCTACACCCCTTTGCCTTTTTAAGAGAGGAAAATGAACTCAAATAAACTAATAAAAAAACAAACAAACAAGTAATTATGCATTGTGGCGTTATGTCTCAACGTACATTGGTATGCTACGCTAATGGTGTAGGTCCGGCAGTGGTCCGATGTTCTCTACAATCACCAAAAAAAGACCGAAAGTCCATCCAGTCTGCCATATTTCTTAATCTTTTGTCACTGAAGGGAAGGGAAAGTATTTTCAATTTTGTTCTCATACCTGAGGCCAGGGGTTTGACCCCCAGACTCCCATGTTACCATACAGGGGGTTTTGCTCCCATAGACCCCTGCTGGGGGGGTGGGACTTTGACCTCTGACACCCACCAAAAATTTTATAAACCCAGCTCCTATGTGTCCATGTTTTTGATGAGGAACCAGCAATCAAAACCAGGACTGGAATGTCTTGGGTGATGAAGGCAACCCTACACAGTATCTCCCTCAATCGGTAAGTTGGTGGTTTTAAACTGGTGATGTTTTAAATGTCGAATTCATCAGAGGTGGCACATCCAGCCTCAGTTTTAAGTTTCTCTGTAATATTTGTTGAGTTATGCTTAGAAAGCCATGCTGAATCGGTAGGTTTCGTTTTGGCTCCCGCCGTTGCTTAGATACCATGTAGCAACCAGAGGCCCACCGGTTGGTTAGCCAGGAAATTGTAACATTAAATGACCATTCTATGTACCAAACTGGTCGCTGTAGTGGGTGCCTGCATCGAAATTTGGAAATGACACAGAAGTGGATATTTTAGTAAGGTGTGCGATCTGTTACAGGGACCACGGACAATACTCCCAGTCTAAAGGAACCTTTGACCCATCAGAGAGATAAGTGAGGGCACCATGACCAGTATACTGGCACAGTTTATCCCAGCAGTCCACCAGAATTTAAGTTTTGTCAGGAGCCCTCCGTAAATAATTAATTTTATGTGGTGCTGTGTTTGCTAGATTGATGTTTGGATTCCAAACTTGGAGGATGAGATTTTTGGCTGTTACTCACTTATTGTTCTAATGAAAAAATAAATCGGGACGTTTAAAAATAATATTGTAAATACTTGAAAGTACTATTCATACACTGAAAGGTCGACCCAGTGTGCTTGTTTTGGGGTGGAAAAGGCTTGTCCTGGTGCTCGGAACTGCTTAAGGTTCTCTTAGTAGCTAAATGCCAAGACTCAGATGTGCAGCACCCTTGTGATGAAATCTCTGGAGCTCCTCCGCTCTGGAGCTTAATCTGAATCTGCTGAGACACTTTACCTTACATCAGACACTCGGGTTCCAGCACCTGCTGGGAAACGTCCCTTCAACAGAGACAATACTGCCTCAGCAGATGCTGGCAGTTGTGCTTCTGCAAGCCATAGTTTTTCAGCAGATCCTTATCTGCTGGGATACTTTCCTACCCTTAGCCCTGCTATGTTCAGAACATGCAGGTACTCTTCTCTTGACTGCAGGCACTAGTACCCCAGTGGAAGCTGTTAGCATAGTATTACTGCATCTGCTGGGACAGTTTCCTTACCTCAGACACTAGTGTCTTGGAATATGCTGGCAGAGTTTGCTTACCCCAGCCACTAGTGTCCCAGTGCATGCTGGCAATTCTCACCATAGTCACTACTGCCCCAGTACATGCTGTCAAGAGTTTGTTTACCACAGCCACTAGTGATCCAGCAGCTTATCATCTGCTAGGATGCTTCCACTTATGTCACACACTGCTGTACTAGCACATCCTAGTACAATTCATTTATCACAGCCACTACCTACCCAGCAGAACCATATCTGCTGGGATGCTTCCCCTTACCTCAGACACTAGTGTCCCAGCACATGCTGCCAGAGGTCATTTACCACAGCTACTACTGTACGAGAAC
Source organism: Neoceratodus forsteri (assembly GCA_016271365.2). Lineage (NCBI taxonomy): Eukaryota > Metazoa > Chordata > Ceratodontiformes > Ceratodontidae > Neoceratodus > Neoceratodus forsteri. The sequence continues at coordinate 1,562,155,740 of CM028130.1, read as the reverse complement.
ATGCAGGCAGAGGTTTTTTACCACAGCCATTACTGTCCCAGCACATGCTGTCAGTTTTTTTATCACAGCCATTATTGTCCCAGCACATGCTGGCGGTGTCCATTTACCACACCAACTGCAGATCCACATCTGCTGGGGCACTTTACCATATGTAAGCCCTCCCCAAATCTGGGCTTAGCCGTTGGTCTTCCCAAACTCCAGCCAAGCATTTTAACCCCTGGTCCCCAATGCAACTGCGACAGCAGGACCTGGAGGACAACAGTAGCAGATGCAGGTGCAACTTTGGGGCAGCCAACCTCTTTAATCTTCATGGCCACACCTATGTTGCTGCACTTTATGGACCCTGGCAGGTCTTGCTGAAATATGTTGAATGCCACTGCCTCAGCTACTGTAGTCCTGTGGACCTGACAAACATTCTATAGTTACATTGTTGCCTGGTCTGCTGCAGTATTATGGACTTTGGCAGGACTGCAGAAATACGCTAAATGGTACTGCCTATGTTATTGTAACCCTTTGGACCATTAAAGACACTGATAGCTACACCAATTTTGACATCAGTGTATTACTTGCTCTACACCACGAGACTTATTGATAACTTAGATAAGTTTTAGCTGTCGGCTGTGTGAATTACGTTGTATTTGGCAATGTTCTGAGTGCACTTCAGATCGGCTTAATATCAACAGCTTTCTGGTTGAATAAATCCAAACTGCTATTCGGCAGTTTCTTACTGCCCATGTTTTGAAACCTCATGGGGATACTCTTTGTATATGAACACAACTTAGGAAACCAGCCTCACTAGAAGTAACTTCCGAGTTTATGTTGTTAACTTCTGTAAGTGTTGGATATAAATTTGTGTCTTTCACCCTGTGATGCCATTTTATACTTATAATTAACGGGGATTTGAGTGACCTATTGAATGGCTTTACAAAGGTAGATATAAATTGTTCCTCCTGCTAAATAATATTTTTCTACTTTGTGGAACTAGCCACCCAAGCTCCGATCTGCAAAATCTTGCACTAGGGATTAATACTTCAGAAGATCTCGGCACTAACAAGTTAACATTTGTGCATTACAATATTAGGAGCCTTCTTCCTATAACTGACCCACTACAGCATTGGGCTTACAAGTCTAAACTGGAATTTTTAGTAATTTCTGAAACTTGGTTAACTCCAGAAATCAGTAACAAATGTATTTCAGTTGAAGGCTACAACATTTGGCATACAGAAGGGACAGGAATAAAAGGGGTGGTGGATTATTGATTTATAATAACTGGCTTTGCCTTTTTCCCGTAGGGAAATTGTGGCACAATTTGCCATTATAAAGGAGTGTTTATAATGGTAAACAAGCACAAGGTTTCCCTCGCTCTCCGCATGCCCTGCTGCAGCTTTTCCCTTCCAACTGCTAACAGCATGGTTTCCCCCCAGAACACTGAACCGCCACTCGCACTTGACAGTAAGTGTGAATTTAACAGACTATTGTATCTACAAGGGGAATGAAAATTACTGTTTTTACTACAGACTAAAAAAAATATTTTAAATCAATACAAAATGAAATGGCAAGTCACGGACCACACGGTAAAATCTAACCAGGCTGGGGCGGCACAGGAACCTTCATTTTATACAGTTGCTAGGGTAAAAAAGGCAAACCCAGCAATTATATAAAATAAAATATGGGTTGGTGTGTGTAAACTTGAGGTTTACACACACTCTCAGGGTTAGATGCTTTTAATAAACCCTTCGAGCTTCAGGGGTTTATGTAGCATCTAACCCCTTGGGTGTATGTAAACTTCTCGTTAGACACAGCGACCCATACTTTATTCTCTATGTACAAATGCCAATTATAGCATAAATCAGCTTCACGCCTCTGATTTAAAAAAAAATTGTATTGAATTGTTAGCATTAGATGTTATTTCCAAAAATATAAGGTCATTATGTCTCATAGGTTGGTACTGGCCCCCCCAGAACACCTTTTGTACATTAAAATTCTGTTAACAGGGGACTTCAGTTTAAATTGGGGCACAAGTAATGATTCATCAGCCTTAGCTGACAAGACTACTGATCTTGGTCTAGAACAATTAATTAATGAACCAATTAGATTCAATTAAAAAAAAAATGTGGAAACTTTGATTACTGTTGACTTAATATGTTCCAGTAGACCTGAAAAATATGTTCAAGCTGGGGTCTTGTCAGATTTACTGTCCGATTATCAGGTCATTTTTATGTTTGCTTGTGTGCATGCACAAGAAACATGTTGTGGCAGCTTAGGAGAGAAGTGGGTTGTGGAGGTGCGGCACTGTTGCAGCCAGTGCTACCACTGCCTTTGTGGGCTTGGCTGTGTGTCACCAATGTGAGCGCACACTGCTGATGACACTACTTTTGCAAGTGTGCCACCAACTTGAAATGATTTGGCTGTGGCAAGGAGGGAGTGACCCATCATTACAGGGCGGTGCCTTGTGTGGTGTAATATTTTAGTAAACATGGTGGAGGCAGCAGCCATCCACCTCTCACAGTCCCCATAACAGCAAACGTCAGGGGTGCCCAATCCTCCTGTCGGCCTCCCCAGTTCATTTTCCAATGGGGAAGCCCAATCCCCATCAGCATTCTGTTCCCCCTGTAACAGTAGTGTACCAAGGGGGGTGCCTAATCCCCCTTGGCGCATGGGTCCCCCCAAACACTGACACATTTTCTGTGCCAACAGGGTGCCCAATCCCCATCAGCTCCAGTTCCTCCCCAACAAACACCCTGGTGGCATGCTGGGAGCCCACCCCCACATACCAATTGTCCCTGTAACACCATAAACCATCCCGCTATGTCTTTTTGTCCCCCCCCCGTGAAACAGAAAACCATCCCAAGTTGTCTCCAGCACCCCCTCCCCCAACCTGCACCCACCCACTGCACATCCCACTTCTCCACACACCCCTTCACCCCATACTTACCACCGGAGCCTGGCGTGATGATCTTCAGTGGAGCGGGAACACGTCTACACTCTTCAAAGCTGACTGCAAACTGAAGAAATGGTAGTAAGCTGTATAATAGCATAAATGTTTTTTTTTCAATAGGTGGATATCTCAGCCATTTTTGTGAATTTTGGAACCAAATTTTCAACATGGGATTCTTGGGACCCCACCTCATGAATTCAGTCACTGTCATGTCGTTATTCAGTCCCAAAAAGGTGATTTTGCGGTCACTGCGCAGAATCACCTTTCAGGACTGACTACCAAAATGACAGTGTCACTGCTCATGAGGTGGGCTCCCAAAAAGCCTATGCTGTAAATTTGGAGAAAAAATTCCAAAACATGACTGTGTTATAAGCGTACGTTGCACAGTTTTCACACACACTCGTAACCTCGAGAATTTGTAATATTTTCACTCCAGATTTTCAACAATGGAATTTTTCATACCTCCTTATGAACAGTACAGCTGTCATTTTTCACATCCTGCCCAAAATGTGTTTTCACACACATGGCACACAATGGCATGGTCGCTGTGGGAAATCAATGTTCGGGACAGATTAAGAAAATCACAATGACACTGTTTATGACCAGAGGTCCCAAAATGCCTATGTTGAAAATCTGGTGACAGAATTCCACAAAATGACTATGTTACTAGCACGCATTGTGCAGTTTCCATACAGACTCATAACTTCGAGAATTTGTAATATTTTCACTCCAGATTTTCAACATTGCCATTTTTGCACTCCTCCTTATGAACAGTATAACTGTCATTTTTCACATCCTACCCGAAATGTGGTTTCACACATCTAGCGCAAAATGGCACGGTTGCTGTGGGAAATCAATGTTTGGGACAGATTAAGAAAATCATAGTGACACTGTTCATGAGCAGTTGTCCCAAAATGCCTACATTGAAAATTTGGTGAAAGAATGCCACAAAATGACTGTCTTACGAGTGTGCATTGTACAGTTTCCATGCACATTCATAAGTTCAATCATTTTTAATATTTGCATACCTGTGGCCTGATTCTAGAAGGTTGGAGCAAGTCGCTGCCAAACATGACTTGTGCCAAATGCAGCTGTGACATTGACTCTGCACTCTATTCTAGATGGGGAAGGGTCACCGCGGCTAAGTCCTGCGACTTGCGACATGTGGCCAGGTACACCAAACAGAGGGCGCACCTGGAGAGCATGTCACAGGCCAATACAGGTCCAATGCAGGTCACAAGTGTCCCACCATGCCCAATCCCCAGTGGAGCCCCACAGGGCTGGAGGTCCTCACCCAATGACATGTCATCAAGGGTCCCCCAACACCTATCCCACTCCCCATGCGATTGGTGTACTGTACAGTATGTACAGTACACACAGTTCGATGTGTATCTGTCATACCTGGTAGTCTAGTGGCCCCCCACCCAGCTGTGCCAGTCCACCAGCACCCCTCCACTCGACCGGCAGCTGACTGTCTCAGCCACCTCTCACCTCCATGGCCAGCCGCCCGACTGCGTTCAGTAGGAGCACTTACTGAATAGATGTGCTCAGAAATTAATTTCTGAGCATGTCTTTACAGTAAGTGCTCCAGCTGAACTCAGTCGGTGACTGGCCGTGGAGGTGAGAGGTGGGCTGTGCCAGTCACCAGCTGGGGATGGGTGGGGGGTGCTGGGTGGACTAGCACGGCAGGGTGGGGGCCACTAGACTACCAGGGCTGGTCCAGGAGAATGCCAGCATTTGTGGTGGTGACTTTGGGTCGGGCCATGAATGGGGGGGTTGACTATGCCACCCTGTGGGGCTATTATTATGATTGGGGATTCGGGGCAGGGTTGTGGGTAGCCCTGCGGGTCATATGGCAATGGGGGATTCGGGGGCAGGGGATGTGGGCAACCCTGTGGGGCACCTACTGTGGTATGCTGGGCATGGGGGGGCACCTGTGGATTGCCTGCTGGGTTGCTGGCAGGTCTACAGGACCCACCGGGGGGGCGTCCATAAGTTACACCAGTTAAAAGCTGGTGTAACTTATGTTGCCGGTTCTCCTCCAGGGGTTCTTGTAGAATCCCAACACTGGGGACTTTGTTGCTGCCCTTCTGGAATGGGGCGCAACTGCTGCTGTAAACCCCACTAGCGCCATGTCACAGGGGGTTTATGGTGCAATTGCCGGCATAACAGCTCTTTGGCAGAAGTGGCCTGCGACATGTTGCAGGCCACATTGGAGTAGCACGCATGTCGCAACTGCTGGCATAAGTTGCTACTTGCGCTATTCTACTTGATGCAAGTGCTGTTATGTTTTCTAGAATTGGGGCCCAGATTTCCAACATTGCTATCTCTTCACACCTCCCTCTGAATGGTACAGCTGTCATTTTTCACATCCTGCCTGAACTGTGTTTTCGCACATCTGGCACAGAATGGCGTGGTCACTATGGGAAATCAATGTTTGGGACAGATTAACAAAATCACAGTGCCACTTTTCATGAGCAGAGGTCCCAAATGCTTTCACAAGGTGGGGTCACAAAAAGGCCATGTTGAAAATTTATAGTACAAATACCAACAAATGCCTGGGGCATTAGTGTTTCTAACCATAATGTCCCATCCTGTACAGACTAACAGGCATCAGGGGTGTGCCTTTGGATTGCTGGCTGTAATGCTCATGCCATTCCACCCCCACCCCCATCCTGCAGCCAGTGACAGGCATCGAGGTGTGTCTTGGACTCTATGGCCAAAAAGTTCACCCCATTCTCCTATACTGCACCCATTTCAGCATATTTCCTAATGGAATGGGCTGACTGTAAAGCCAAACACCCAAAGGCACACTTCAACACTTGTCGATGTCTACAGGACATGAGGTGAAATGGTGAGAGTGTTATGGGCAATGACCCAAAGGCACACCCCAGTGCCTGTCCATCTCTGCAGGGTGCTGGCGTCACTTCAGTACTTCACTGCCATTCTCCTATTCTGTATCTGTCTAACTCATTCACTTCCAGTGCTAATACCAGCAAGAAAACATTCCGCATTGACAAATGTTTGTTGTTATATCAATCAGGCACTCCAAGGGGTTGTGTCAATGGCCAGCTAATCACCCTCTAGAGGCATGTGGCACTTGGCTACACCTAGTACAACATTGCACCCCCAGAGGGTGATTAACAGGCCATTAATATAATCCCTGGTCATGCTTATTTCTTAAAAAGAACTGGCTCTCAACAATAAGTGCTTTGGCAGTGTCTCCCCATTAATTTAGTGTTTGTTGACATTAGCATTTGTGTGGTTTGTTTGCTCTGAGTCTGTCTCTGAGGTTTACAAGAGCTTTCTAATGTACTGTATAACTAAGAGTTAATGGGTACTTGGGTCATATTCCAGCTTTTTGGACATTGCTTTAGGCAATTATTTGTTTCTCCTGAGCTGCAACGAGCACCTCATGCACAATAATCACTTATTAGACCCCGGAGTCAGTTGAAAAATCAATTATGACTGACCCACAACACATTATGAGTTATTAGTTTAAAATTTATGACTGCGAATAACTAAACAAATGTCCAACCAATTTTTTCAGCTTCCGCCGTTGTTAAATTTGATGTATGTACTAGCAAGCTGTACTTTTTTTAGTGCAATCAGTGGAAAAACTTGGCAGCATGTTTATTTACTTAGTAAATACCAGGAGAAGCTTGTCACAGCCTAGGAGCAGAAGAGTTGAAAACGTTCACTGCAGTACACCAACTAACCGATACCAAGAGCTGAGGTCAACAGTAATGTAAATTAAAAGATACTCTGAAGGGATAGCATCTTTCTTGTTGTAGGATGGGTACCTCAAGTGTTTTTAATGCTAACAACATAAGTCACTGTCGAACACTTTATTTTGTTTTATTATTCCCATTGTTTTGGTTTGGCCTTGCTTGCTTGCATTATGTACCTTGTGAGTGCACTTGACTTGTACCCCTCACTCCCCCAGCCCAGCCTCAAAGCCACATAGACAGCCTTAGATCCTGGAGTGGAAGGACGCTGCTGTACACCCCCAAAGCCATATACAGCCGTAAAGCCTGGTGTGGGATGCTATAGTACACCTCTGAGCCACATAAACAGTCTTAAACCCTGGTGTGGGATGCTGATGTATACCCCCAAAGCCTCAGACAAATAGCCTTGTATCCAGTGTGGGATGTGATACTGCAGTACACCTCCACAGTCACATAACCAGCCTTTTATCCAGTGTGGGATGCTGCAGTACACAACCAAAGCCACATAAACAGCCTTATACTTTCGTGGGATGCTGCTGTATACCCCTGAAGCCACATAAACAGGCTTAGACTTGCCGTGGTGTGGGTTGCAGCAGCAGTACACCTGCAGGCTCACAACAACAACCTAAGCATGTGAGATGCTTCTGTACACCCCCAAAGCAAAGCCACATAACCAGTCTTGTATCCAGTGTGGGTGATGCACTTGTGCAGTATACCCCTTAAGCTTCAAGCTACACAAACAGCCTTAGAACCTGGTGTTTGTTACTGCAGTAGTACACCTTCAGATAAACATGAACAGCCTTGCCCTTAGACCCTTCTGTGGGATGCTACACCCCCTACCCTTGAAACCACATAAACAGGGCAGCCTTAGACCCTGGTGTGGGATACTGCAGTACAGTGACCACCCCGCCCTGCTTCAATCTCAGAATGATCTCTCACTTTGTTTAATTTTTTGTACATGCCACAAGTCACTTACTGTCCAACAGTCAGCCATGCCAGGCCTGTAGCCCTACCTACTCTCAACCAGTTCAGTTTCCAACCCCCTGAAAAACCAAAAAACACCACCACAACAGCTAAATGGCTGAATTTTGAGAATAAATCCCTTCTCTGCTGCCAAACAATACTGTTTCTTTAGTAAAATATATGCTAATGCTGCTTGCTACCTGTGTCATAAATCCAACTCAACAACAGACATCAACATTTCACTTACCAGGAGTTGTCATCTCTGAAAGGCAGCTCAGACAATACTTTATTGAGTCAACTGTCTCAGTCTCTGTCCTCCAGCCTCCATTGTGCCTCCAAATTGGTTCCACAACTTTATTCTTCTTCTCAGCTGTGCCAAGTCTAACTATACTGTGTGCCCTCCAGCAGCCAGCCCCACATAGTCTGTCAACGCTGCTTGCACAGTGGTTTGCTGCTGATCCTTTCTGGCCAAGTATGACCTGCTACCTGGCTGCATGCATGGTGATTGAGTCATCAACGGCAGCGACTCCTTCCCGTATCCCCTCAAATTTGCACTGCCGCCACAACTACTGCACTTTCTCACAACTCCCCCCACAAGGTCACCAACCTAGTTCTACAGACAGCGACTCACTCCAGCTGAGAGAGTCTCCTGCTCACTCTCCCCCTGTTGTCCACTGGCTGGCATTGGCGGGCCATGGGGCACCTCTTCAGTATATTCTACCCGCCTGGCCTAGTAGTAGTAGGCTGCTTAGCTCAGCCTCCCCCACAGTGGGCTCACTTTCATCTTCTCCCATCTCCCTCAACTGATGATGGCCTGACGTCACCTCTTGTATCCCACTGACCCCTACATTAGTCCCCGGCCAGCCGCTCCACACTCCATGTCAATCCATAACTCTCCCGAGTCTCCGCATGTTCTCTCTCTGGCCTCGGTGGTGGGTCTCTCGAGTCCTTCAGGCCTCTTGCTCACTCTCTCCCAGTCCCTCAATGGTGTGGTTTGGATCCCCCAGCTCCGACCTTGCCTCTCATCCTGCATGTGCCTGACTCTACTGCTGTGGTGTCCTCCCTACACTGAACCAGACACCGGTGGCTGCAACTTAAGAAATTAACTTGAGCACTACTTTAATGACTACTCACGCTGCTGTTCAGCTCCATCTCACCACCTTTTGCAGTTGCAGGCAGTGCGCACATCCTGGCTCCTCCCTCTCTCATTAGGGTTGGCGCTGAGGAACTAGGGATACATTAATTGGCTGGAAGTAAGAGCAGCGCACACAAGTTCAAAAGTGGCTGACTGAAGCACTGTCAGGCAAGACAAAAGCCGTGACAGAGTCGTCAACTTCACACAACTATAACTGCCCATAATTAAGGCTACAATTCAGTGCAATTGCGACTAATTGCAACTGCATTAAATTGCAGCCAATGATTCTGACGGCTGACGGCAGCTCCAGGGTTTATCACTAATCATTCACACACCCATGGCTGACTACCAGAATTTGGAGTCAAAAGCTTCTTGCAGCCAGGATTCTGGAACAGGAATTTTGCTATAGAGCATCACTGTAATTATATGCTAGTACAGCAGCTGCTGTATTTTGCTACCCCCCATGCCCCTTCACACACAGGATCATCTCAGTTTACATAAAGAAAATATTAACTAGAGACAAACTGAATGAAATGGTAACCTCTCATTTCCATGAATGCTCTGGGCAGAAGGACATGGCAGTAGCAGACACAGAGTGCACTGACACAGTAATACATGTTTATTTTAAAAGTGTCACCAGGAAAGACAAACTCCTCTGCTAACAGCTGGTTTCCAGCTGTGTCTGAGGAAGGGTGGGGCAGAACAGTACAAAATAACAAGGTGCAATTAGTACAATGAGCAACAATTGTGTAAGAAGCAACTACCAAGTACAGAGAAATACAATACAATAATGTACAGTAGGTTAAAAAATGGTAAATTTGCAAAAGCAATACAAGTAGACATTAGGAATAATACTGTAAAATGGGAAGGGGTGGGACGGTGAGGGACTGCACTAGTACAAATGCAGTGCAAATGCAGGGCAAGTGGAAGCCAGGGCTGGAGGATGGTGGACATCAGTACAAGATATGAGGTCAGGTGCAATGGCAGGAGGGTGCTGTGAGGTCACAGGGGACAGACTTGAGGTAGTAAGGGAAAGAGGCAAAGTGAATGGTCAAGAAAGGGAAGACCAGAGTTAGTGAAGTGGAAAGAGAAGACAGCTTGTAAGCAACGAGATATGACAGGGTGCTGGATTCTATTCAGAAACTGCATACCTAGCTGCATTATTTTCATTTCATTTCATTTCATTTTTATTTAAACGGGGAAGCCGATTGGCAAAAATGCCATTTTTCACAGCGACCATTACATAGAAACAAATACAGTTAAAAACATTAATTAAAACATACGCAATTGGAATCCAACAACAACATGTTATACAATCCAGATTTGAATGAGGACAATTGTACACCACTCAAGACACACGGAGGCAAATTGTTATAATGAATAATCACTTTGTATTTGAAGGCTGTCTGGCTAAAAGTCAAACTAAAATGGGGAATGGAAAAAAACATGCTTGTTTTGAGACCTGGTGAAAAGCATTTTGGTACACCTAGGGAATTTCTCAGTCACTGAGTATGGCATAAGGCCTAACACAATTTTATGCAAAAAAAATTAAAGCCTTAAATTTGACACATTGTTTGAATGGAAGCTATCCCATTAAATTATGTAACAGACAATGATGTGTTGAGCCCCTCAACCTGGAGGCAAACCTACATATGAAATTGTAAAGTATACTTAATCTATTAAATAAGATTTTGGTCAAGAAAAGATAAAAAATGCTACATCAAACTTTGAAAACAACAAACTGTTCGCCAATAGCCTTTGTGACTCAGGAACCAACAAGCATTTGTCAATGCCGAACGTTGGCTTGCAGGTATTTGCAGTGGTGTTTGGCATGTATGGTGCTGTACCCTAATGCCCTGTGCGATTGCTGGTATTTGCACAATAAATTGTCAGCATGACTTTTTGTTACCCCAATTGTGCGCTACATAGGCGGAAACACATTTTGGGCAGGATGTGAAAAATGACAGCTGTACTGCTCATAAGGAAGTGTGGTAAAATGGCAATGTTGAAAATCTGGAGTGGAAATATTGAAAGTTTGCAAACCTAGGAGCGTGCGTGGGAACTGTGCAATGCACGCTCGTAAAACAGTCATTGTTAGGATTTTTTCACCAAATTGTCAACATTGACATTTTAAAACCTCTGCTAATGAACATTATCACTGTGATTGTCTTACTGTGTGCCATACATTGATTTTGCACACCGACTGCATTAATGTACTACATGGGAAACACGTTTAGGCAAGATGTGAAAATGACAGCTGTACTGCTCATAAGGATGTGTGGTAAAATGGCAATGTTGAAAATCTGGAGTGAAAATATTGAAAATTCGCAAACTTACGGCGTGCATAGGAACTACTGGCATGCGCTCGTAAAACAGTTATTTTAGGAATTTGTTCGCAAATTTTCAACATAGCCATTTAAAATCTCTGCTCATGAACAGTGACACTGTGATTTTCTTAATGTGTCCCATACACTGAGTTCACACAGCGACTGTGCCATTGTGCGCTACATGGGCGGAAACACGTTTTGGGCAAGATGTGAAAAATGACAGCTGCACTGCTCATAAGGAGGTGTGGTAAAATGGCAATGTTGAAAATCTGGAGTGGAAATATTGAAAGTTCGCAAACCTACGAGTGTGCGTGGGAACTGTGCAACGCACGGTCGTAAAACAGTCATTTTTAGGAATTTTTTCACCAAATTTTCAACATTGCCATTTTAAAACCTCTGTTAATGAACAGTGTCACTGTGATTTTCTTACTGTGTCCCATACATTGATTTCGCACACAGACTGCACCATTGTGCACTACATAGGCAGAAACACGTTTTGGGCAGGATGTAAAAATGACAGCTGTACTGCTCATAAGGAGGTGTGGTAAAATGGCAATGTTGAAATCTGGAGTGAAAATATTGAAGTCGCAAACTTCACAGCGTCTTTGTAGGAACTACTAGCAATAGCTGTAAACAGTTATTTAGAATTTTTCACCAAATTTTCAACATAGCCATTTTAATATCTCTGCTCATGAACAGTGACACTGTGATTTTCTTACTGTGTCCCACACACTGAGTTCGCACACCGACTGTGCCATTGTGCGCTACATGGGCGGAAACACGTTTTGGGCAAGATGCAAAAAGTGACAGCTACACTGCTCATAAGGAGGTGTGGTAAAATGGCAATGTTGAAAATCTGGAGTGAAAATATTGAAAATTCGCAAACTTACGAGCATGCGTAGAAACTGCGCAACGCAGACTCGTAAAACAGTCATTTTTAGGAATTTATTCACCAAATTATCAGCACAGCCATTTTAAGACCTCTGCTCATGATCAGTGTCACTGTGATTTTCTTAATGTGTCCCATACATTGAGTTCGCACACCGACTGCGCCATTGTGCGCTACATGGGCGGAAACATATTTTGGGCAGGATGTGAAAAATGACAGCTGTACTGCTCATGAGGAGGTGTGGTAAAAGTAGCAATATTGAAAATCTGGTGAAAAATATTAAGATTACGCAAACTTCACAGTGCGTAGGAACTGCCAACGCAGACTCGTAAAACAGTCATTTTAAGGAATTTATTCACCAAAGTTTCAGCACAGCCATTTTAAGACCTCTGCTCATGATCAGGGTCACTGTGATTTTCTTAATGTGTCCCATACATTGAGTTTGCACACTGACTGCGCCATTGTGTGCTACATGGGCGGAAACATGTTTTGGGCAGGATGTGAAAAATGACAGCTGTACTGCTCATGAGGAGATGTGGTAAAATGGCAATGTTGAAAATCTGGAGTAGAAACATTGAAAATTCGCAAACCTACGAGCGTGCATAGGAACTGCGCAATGCATGCTTGTAAAACAGTAATTTTTTGGAATTTTTGCACCAAATTTTTAACATGTGGTTTTTGGGACCCCTTCTCATGAATGATGTCACTGTCATGGTACTATTCAGGCCCGAAGGGTGATTTTGTGCAGTGACTGCGAAATCACCGCCGGGCCCGAATAATGCATGACAGTGACATCATTCATGAGAAGGGGCCCAAAAATTCCTGTTGAAAATTTGGTGCAAAATCAAAAAAAATGAGATATACAATAAAGTTGAAACCCCCTATCTGGCCATTATACAAGCTTACAGCATTTCCTCAGTTCGCGATCGCCTTTAAAGAGTGCAGACGTGTTCCTGGTCCACCGAAGATCGTCGCGCTGGAGTCCGGAGGTAAGTATGGGGTGGGGGATGTGGGGAGGCTGGGTGCGCAGTGGGTGGATGCGGGTTGTGGGAGGGGGGACTGGGAGATGCGCCGCGGGACCGTTTTTTCTTTACAGGTAAAAAACAACAAACCGACAACGTGGGACATTTGCCATGCTGGGGTGGGCTCCAGTGTGGCAGAAGATGGCTGGGGGCCGAGGAGCGATGGGGATTGGGCACCTGTCAGCCAAACTACGCGGGGGCCGAGGCAGGCAGGGGACTGGGCACCCCGTCGGCTAAAAACAAAGCGGATGTTTGCCACGCTGGGTGGCCTCCCGGCGTGGCAGCAGGATGCTCGGGGCAGAGGGCAGCGGGGATTAGGCACCCCGGTCCAGCAAACAACTTTGCCACGCTGGGGTGGGCTCTGGCGTGGCATCAAAGCTTGGCGGGCGGTGCTCGGTATGGCAGCGGTGGTTTTCTTTGAAGCAGAAGACCACCGCTGTCATACAGAGCTCCTGCACCCATTGGTGCAGGACCACCATGCCTGCTCAACAGAGCACTGGATTGAAAGGGAGAGGCACACCTCCAAAGTGTGCTACTCTCCCAAAATGTTCCTTGCGCATGCACCCAAGCGAACGTAAAAACTGATTCATTCCATATAACATACCTAATCTATTGTGTATTACCTCAGTTGACTGGCCAGCATGATGATCAAATGGAAAATGTTTATCCAGGGTAACCCCAGGTAGCAAAAGCTATCCACACAATCAGTTGGAAGCCCAATTAGATCAAAAATCTGAATACCTTATGACAATGGTTTACTAGGATTTATTTATTTCAGTTTTGGATTTACACCTTTGAGTCAGGGACTCTTTTACAAAGGTTCCTAGTCAGTCAAACAATAAGGTCAAATACAGTACAGTGCAACACAGTAAGATATAGTTACATAGTTAACACAGATGAAAACAGTTAATGTTTCAATGCATAACATATAATTCAAAGATAAAGATTAAGGAGAAAGTGTGGCGGCTGGCAATTGGGTGACTGGGAACATAGGAATAGGCACTCTGCTTGTGCTGAGTACATGTTGCAAGTGAGCAGAGAAGACTAACAGGGAGGATGGAGACCCTGAGTGCGGAGCTGTGGTAAAAGAAACACTAAAATAGTGCAGCCAGAGTAGGCATTGTCAAGGAGAGAAAGGGGAGCCATGGTTAAGTGCATAGGGGTGGGGGTAGGGGAGAGTGGGGTTAGGCGGGATTAGGATAAGGGTGATAAAAGCGATGGTAAAAGGGGAAGGGAGTTGGGTGCAGCATAAGGCAGTAAAGTGGCCAAGGTATCGAGAGATGGGGGAATTATTGTTTTGGGCATCTACAAACTTTTTCAAGCTCTAAATGAGCCTGTAGCCCAGTTTTGAATAGACTGATCTTCATGCACTCAGTGAGGGTATGAGGTAGCTCATTGAACAGTCTGGGTCCCTGGTAGGACAAGGATTTCTGGGCAAGCTTAAGTGTGCATGAAAGGCACTAGGAGTCCACTTCTGTTTGCTCTCCTGGTTTGCCGAATGGATTGTACCGCTTTAAGAAGTCTGCAGATCGCACCAGGCATAAGTCCCAGTGCTACGTTTTTCACTAGTATGCAGGTTTGGTATTGCACCCTGAAGTGGAGTGGGAGCCATTCCCATTCTGTGTGGTTGTAAAGGGTACAGGTATGAGTTAGGTGATCTGCCCTTAGGGCCAATTGGCAGGCCTTATTTAGGAGAGTTCTTACTCTTTTTAGGGCAGTTTCAGAGCCAGCCCCATAGATGGGCAGGCCACAGTCTATTGTGGATAAGACTGAGCTGCTTGGAACTACTTTTAGGGCTGCCAGTATGGGAAAAGAAAACATTGATTTGTTTTTTAAAGAATTTTAAATAACTTCTGTGACATAAAAGCAGTAATAGATATGATTGAAATCGCTTTAGAGGGTTTTTTGTAGACAATGCTCAGATAGCTCTCTCCTCTTCACCATCAACTCTTTCAAATAACTTGACGTCACTCTGCACTTAACCCTTGATTTCAACATGCACATCTCAAATGTCTGTAAATCTGTCAACTCCAAACTCAGTCTGGCCTACAAAATTAAATATTCTCTGATGCCTGCTGCCAGACTTGCAATAGTGAGGGGCATCCTCCTTTCTAGTCTCATGTATGGTCTTACCCCCTATCACATTACTAGTGCTGGTTCAATGTGATAACGTCGATCGCAGTTAGGGCAAGTGTACATTGCCGAAAATAAATTTTGACTATGTATACTACCGGCACACAGCATCCCCCTACCTAAGGATTCTCCGCTTCAGGGTGGTTCATGTTGGGGGGTGCAAAACAAACAAAAAAATTCCAGATGAGGCACAAAAAAGCAACCACGCCTAGGACCTAAGCTGGTACCCTCCCAATCCTAGCCTGTCACCCACCCACCCACCACGCTGCATGGCCAGCTCAGCAGCCAACCACCACACTATACCCCACAAACCCTCCCTCTCCTTCTGGCTGTTGCACTGTGTGCTCACTCTGCCCATGCACGTGTACATACAGCGACATCTTGTCACTATAGTTGCAGATCCCCCCCCTCCAGTCACCCTCCCTGCCTGGTAGCCCTGTGGGCAGGCACCATGATTGAGCCACCCTTTTTGAAAGTGCTCAATCACAGTTGCCATTGTCACAGGCTACCACTAGTGCCTCAAACTTAGACAAATGGAACATAACATACAACAAAATATGCTGGTTTGCACTTTCCACAAACAGAATGACCCTCTACTATTCACTTTACACCAAGCTCATTTGGCTATCCCCATCCTTTCGCTGCCTACTCTCACTTGGATGCATGATGGACAACATTATAAGGGCCTCCAAACTAGCAGCCCTTGCAGCCTTGTTGATCCCCCAGGAACAATATTACCCTCTGAGCTCATGAATCCAGTCTCTCCTGAAGGTCCCCAGATGCTACACCAAGACGGATGAACAGGCTTTTGCCTCCTTTGCCCCAAGAATCTGGAATGCTCTCCCATCTCACCTCAGAGCTGCCCAGTCTCACTTATGTTTCAAACAAGCACTTCACAAATTCCTAACTGACTCTGATGTCTGCACCTGCAACTAACCCCCAACTTCTGTTCTTTCTTTTTTTTTTTTGCAATTTAATATGCTTTATTTAATTTTCAAAAGTACAAAACATAACATAAGGCCAAGAACAATACTTCTTAGACAAGTTTGAAATATATACAATAAGTAATGGGTACAGTTAATCAGTGAATAACAAAAAGAAAAACCTTTGCAATCCCCCCCAACCCTAACCCTCACTCTCACCCACTCTAACTGACTCCCCACCCCACGTAGCACCTTTAAGGACTAAACTAGGGAAGTTACATAAGTTAGAAGTCAGAAGGTGATTTTAAGGAGCATGGACAATCCTCACTGGGTAACTCCTGTCCTTTTCATCCCCCATACTTTTAAGTGCCCCCCTCCACTGAGTGCGGATTTCACACTCAACTTTTTCCTTCTGCATAACTCCAATCTTACTCTCTCTGTCATAGCCTAAAATGTCAAGTTGTTTACCTACTGAATTGTAAATCTCAAAGGAATGCTACTGTTGTTTTTGAATTGTTTACCTCTGTCTGATTACTGATTTGCTCTATGTAATACTTACGTTTACTGCATTGTTTACCTATGTCTGATTGTCCTGCTGCTGTATCATTGTTCTGTAACCTCCTGGGTTGTGCCTGAAAATAGACAATGCTTGTCTAGTGCACTTACCCAGTCAACAAAACCTAACTAACTACAAATCTTTATCAAACCTAAACAAAACAGCATTGTTTTCATACAAAATTAACTTACTGTAAATGAAGTACAAACCAAAGGCATAGAATTCAAAAATAAAAAGAATAACACCAGACCCAATATGGAGCCTTGAAGGATGCCACACAGTATCTCCTTAGTGTCAGATTGAGCCCGTTCAATAACAGTGCTGGGATCTCCCCTGAAGATAGCTTCAGAACCAAGAACTTGAATCAGCTGAAAAACCCTGTTCTAACATGGTGCACAGAAGAAGCTCATGGTTGACCAAGTCGAAAGCCTTGGTGAGGTCCACAAATACTGATGCCAAATAGAGCCCCTTTTCTAGAGATTCATGGACATAGTCTGGAACTTCACCAAAGCTGTCTCAGTATTATAACTTGATTGACAAACAAACAAATGAGGTACAGTATGATGCCCACAAAGCTAACGAGGAGCAAGGCTGCTTTCAAGGGTATGTTATTTAACATATAAAGTGCATATAATTGCACCAAGTAGCCACAATAGCAGGAGAACAAAAATTGACCAGACCATCCACCCCTAGTTTATGCCTCACAATTCGAAGCTTCTGCAGTTACATTGCCTTAATCCAATTGGAAGTATAGTTTATGAATAGAATCCAAAACCCTGAAGGGTTTTATTGCTTTTACAAAATGGAAACTAACCAACAAATAAAAAGTATTTTGAATAAAATTAAAAATAGGAACAATTATCTGTTGAATGTAGAAAGGCTTAGCCACACCTCTCCAAGGGAGCGTGGTTGTATTACTGAAAGCCATTTGTCTGGCAATTTAGTTTACTCCTGTTCAAGGAAGTGGGTTATTAAGTTGGAAACCAGTGATCCAGCAGGGTGGTCAAGACTGGCAAGTGAGAGAGGTTAGGTTTCTCATATACCAACATGGCTGACATAGCTTGTTTAAAAACAACTTTGAGGGAGGCAGTGATATATGAGCGCACTGCATCCTGATTGCCAACATGAGTTTCTTTTCCTAAACCACATGGCTTCAGAACCTTTACCACCAATCAAGACATAGGAAATTCCCTGCCCATTATTTTTTATTTTTTTAGTGTATCCCCAATTTTTACCCCATTTCTCCTGGCCCTGTCCTGGCCACACATGCATGTGTAGAGGCACATGCACACTGCGGTACCAGGATGCCCTCCCACTGCTTGCTGCCCACTCACCAGCACTGCCTGTGAACCACCAGCCAGGGGCAGTGGAACTATAGCAGATGACAGCATCCTCCCCAGGAGAGGAGAGCTGCCTTGAAGCTACTCAGTCCTGCTCCCTCCTCCCCCATGCAGGCTGTTCAGTTACCCGGGCTCATTCTCAAACCTGGGTAGCCAGTGTGACGCGAGGTAAGGAATCCAGTGCCTCAGCCCTGAGTGCCACCAGGCCGGCTTTCCAATGCCCATTTTATAAAGTGCATATAATTACATCAGGGTCTGCAGGAGAAGCCATATGAAGAGAGACTAAAGGAGCTTAATATGTATACCGCCAAGGAAAGGAGGGAGATGGGGGACATGATAGAAACTTTTAAGTACTTCAGTGGAATCAACGAAGTCCAAGAGGGTAGCATCTTTCAGAAAAAGATGTGCAAGAACAAGGAGATACAGTGTGAAGATAGAGTGGGGATGGCTCAGAGGTAATGTGAGGAAGTATTTTTTCATGAAGAGGGTTGTGGATGCATGGAACAGCCTTCCTGAGGAGATTGTGGGGTCAAAAACATTGGGAGAATTCAGGAATGCATGGGACAGACATAAGGCAATTATAATGGGGGGTGGGTAGGAGGACGTAGGCTGTTGGTTAAAGGGGCACTGTCAGCCGCAGATCATGAAAATACACTAACAGACACTCATTATTAGTTTGTGGCCCACTGGCTGACACTATTGCTGTAGATTCCACGTTTTTCTTTTTTACTGCACGATTGTGTAAATTTTCAACGTTTAGTAATTTCAGCCGGGACGGCTGAAATCCTATCTGCCAGCAACATGATCCCTATAATGCTAGGTGTCAAGACCCACCCACATTGATGTGCACTAGCACGCAGGTAAGCCCCTTTCCTTTCTTTATTCATCACCGACTTGTAACCACGGCAGTCTCCAGTGGGTTCCTGTCTGCACAGCTCCATTCTGTTTCATAATATTGCCGGTAGGTAAGGCATTTCTCAAATTCTCCGAAGATGCAGTGTTTCATTGGGCCAGCATGTAACATGTTCACCACAGGCACCCTCATTTAGGACAGTAGAGCAGTTGATTTAATGCTAAATCGGTCTCTGCTGTAGTGACCTTGTTTCTATCTATGCAATGTGGCTTTGACTCTGTACGGTGTTCTGTACTGCAATACAGCCCTATATTTCTTTCATTTTTACATTCTCTTCTCCACCTAAATAAACTACATTTTTCGTTAGTAACAGAACAAATTTAAACAAAAAATACCATGGTCATGTTGTGCTGAGCAACGGATAGCGAGAGAGAGAGAGAGAGAGAGAGAGAGAGAACGAAACCGGGAGAGTCGTACATGGCACATACTTACTACAGCAATTCAGTGCCGGCCCATATATATTTCTCCTTTGTACCCTTGCCTCTCTGCCTCAATAATCCCCATATTTCATTATAAACCGATGAAATTAACCGAGGATACCATATTTATGTTGTGAATGGATTCTGCAGGCATATGCATTGTACGCTACAGTGTACATAACATTATGCTATGGGGTGCCCTTTTGTCAGCTGCCAGCACCATTTCCCTTTTTTTCCATCTCTGTAGTCATTCCTTACCCCCTTTCCCAAACTCGCTTAGCCAGTCCAGCATGTATCTGGGAAGCAGATGCCTGCAAGCAGAGGGGCCTGAGGGAGGTGGTGACTGGCTGGACTGAGGTTCCATAGTGTCGGTAGGCAAAGAGGAATGCCTTACGATGTATGAACCAACCTACTGGTCAGTGAGGAAGGAGTCAGATAAACAGCATGTGTGATCATGTCAGGGGACAAAGAGTGAGCAGAGCAAACACTCAGAAGCTGATCAGCATACTTTTTCAGTAATGAAAACATAAAAAAACAAAGCGGAACTATTCGATAAATTTGTTTTGACTGACCCGATCTGATCACTCTCGCACACGCTGCAGTAACTACGATCTTATCGATTTTAGTATTTTTTGGTTTTTCAATTTCTGAATAAGTATGCTGATCAGCCTCTGACCGTTTGCTCTGCTCACTATTTGTCCCTACCAGGTTGCCACAAATGCAATCAGAAGTCGAGAAAAGAGCATCCTCAGCAATCGACCTTTCAAGCCAATAATTCAAAATCATATATTTGCAAATCCATGCTGAAAAGGGGGATGTGCTGAAGGAGGGTTGGGGGGGGTTTGGGCATTCACTACTGTACCAACTTCGTGTACAGGTGCAGCTTCTTGTCCAATCCTGCCTCTTCATTTATCCCTAACATGGAGTGGTCTGCTTTGGATAAGAAGCTGCATTTATTCAAGCTGTGTTCCGAAAAAATAAAAACATTATGAAAAAGTATCCACTGTAATACACAATGCGGAAAGCTTCCACCCTCAGAGCTTACCGCCTATCATTCTAATTTACACATCTCCCACTGCAAACATTACCAAGCTGCTGCACACCTCCATCTGTCTCCGGCTGTCCACCTGCTACACTTCTGTTTCATCATTCACTGCCTCCCTTGACACATCTAATTATTTTCACTAAATGTGTTGGTCACTGTTGTCTCAGTATGTTTCGCGTTAAAACCGATTTGCCTTACTCTGCTAAACTAACTGTCCTAGAACATTGTTGCAGAGTCTATTCTTCTAATATTACTCTATGCCTGTAAAGAAAACAATTTTCGTTTTCATGGAACGAAATGGAACAAAATCTACCGTTGTGTTTGTTTCCTTTTCTACCTGTGCATTGGAGCAGTGCAAGAGAGAGCGAGAGCAGATGGTTAGTGCAGATCGTCTGCAGATGCATGCACTTCATAAAACAAAATGCTCAATACTTGTCCAGTCCGAGTAATAATGATATGTGATACATTTGTGGTACCATGAATCAATTGATTGCTTTACTGCACTGCACTGCAATTGAAAAATTGCTTTTTCTTATAACTGGCGGCATGTATGTGCTGTGCATCGTTGTGTTTGTTGCTTTTTCTACCTGCGCATTTGAGCAGTGCAAGAGAGAGAGAGAGAGAGAGAGAGAGAGCAGATGGCTAGTCATATGGTCTGTGGAAGCATGCACTTCATAAAACACACTGCTCATGACTTGTCAAGTCTGAGTAATAATGTTGTGTGATACTGCTCTCACACATGCTGCAGTAACTCCAATTTGAGCCGATCGGAGTTACTGCAGCTTGTGCGAGAGCGATCACATGGGTCAAAACAAAATTACTGTAAATTTATGAAAAGAGCCTCATCAGCACTCCAGTTTTCATGCCAATAATTCAAAATCAAATTATTGCAAATCCATGCTGAGAAGGGGGATGTGCTGGGGGGGTCACTACTTTACCATCCTTGTGTACAGGTGTACTTCTGGGGTCAAGCTTTGGGCACTGCATTTACTTCTGTATTTGTATTCAATGTGATGAAGTTCATTATAAATTTCACCATTCAAACAAATGTCTGGAAGTATGTTATGTTCAACATGTTGTTTTCGAAACCACAACAGAGTAGTATGTTATGCTAGTCTCTGAACCACATTAGCTAGAGTGCCACTGTGTTGGTTTCCTTCTTTATAGTTCCTTTTGCATTATCTGTATTTGTTGTTCCATATTTTGAAAGCAGAATAACACAGCTATCCTTTCTCTTTATTCTAAGCAGAGGTCAAACTCCATGTGAGTCACTTATGGATGCTGCTGCACGTGTGCATTTGGGTAACGTAAGGCAGGAGCCTTCTAACCACGGACCCTCTCAAAAAAAAAAACACACATTTTACGTAATTTTGTTACAGCTTGTTTGCTAAGCAAAGAATAAATTTCGGTAATGTTTGCCAGTGCAAATTTTGTTGAATATATTTGCTGTGCTTCATGTCACAGTGGTGTTTTCCAGATGTAGCTTTACAGAGATATTTTATCTTTATCTTGTATGCTGAAATTGAGTGTTGTGTGGTGTGATGTGCGTAAACTTTGTGGGGGGGGCGTGCAACCCTGTATTAAGAGCTACAAACTGCATTATGCTGACAACCTTGTACTGTGTGTGTGTGTGTGTGTCTGTGTGTGTGTGTGTGTGTGTGTGTGTGTGTGTGTGTGTGTGTGAAAAGCACTACCAAAAACAATTACAATAACAGTGGATTAGGGGATATCTGTGTGCTGAAGGCTTGGCTACAGTGCTACCAGTCACATACAATGGTGTGGTCTCTGTGCCTGGGGTATGGGGTGGTATCTGTGTGGACAAACAATGGTGTGGTATCTGTGCCTGGGTTATGTGGTGATATATGTACTGACAAATAAGTGTGTGGTATCTGTTGCTGTGGTATGGTGTGGTATCTGTGCTGACAAACAAGCATTTGGTATCTGTGGCTGGGGTATGGGGTGGTATCTGTGCTGAAAGCCTGCCAAACCATCATAACAGTTTCTTTTTAGGATGTAAGCTTTATGGTGAAAATGTTATAGCCTGTGAGATGGTCTGTCTGCAATACCAGGGGAAAAGCAGTACCACTTCTTCAAAGTCCTCTCTTGTGGACACTGTTTGAAATAAAACAAAAAGGATGGCGAGACACACATTCCAGCTAAGGGGTGGGTGGGGCTTTGAAGGGTTATATTTGTATGCTGAGAACTTGCTTAAATGATGCCCTGGAGCCATTGAGAAGCAAGCTATTACTTCTTCATTTATGTTTGTGTATCTAGTAGTTCAACAAATGGCTGGGGGCATAGTGTGGGTCCATGGGTATGGTTTGGTGGCAGAGTAGGGCAACAAGTGGTATAATAAGGACCTGTACTTGAAGGATCGGTTGCACCTTAGCAAAAAAGTTGAGGGAGTTACTTCTAACTAACTACAATTGAAACTAGGTAAGTGGGGTGGGCAAGGGGTGGTCAGCAACCAAGGGGGGGTGCCTCTGGACCTTCCCCCACAGTTAGTCTCGAGCAGAAGTGGAATAGGATTGGGGATGGGGAAGGGAAGGGTGCTGAGGGGATACGATCATATTGCAGAGTGGTCTTATTGAAAGCTAGGAGCATGACTTACAAGACAGTGGAATTGCAGGCAATGCTGCTGGAAATAGAGGTGGACATAGACATGGGCAACTCATTAACATACCTGGGGGATAGCTATCCTCTAAATTAAACTATACCGCAGGGACATAGAAAAAGGGAAAGTGTGGGTGGACATCTGTGTTAGTGAAGGAACTGGGTAACAGGGAGGAGGGGCAAGAATGCAGGGCAAAGGACAGTACAATGCCGTGGTTCAGAACAGTGAACATTATCTCTCAGAGAGGAGAAGTCACCCTGCCCCTGTACAAGTACCTGATGAGGAAACTCTTGGAGTTCACCGTGCATTACTGGTGCCCCTACTTGAAAAGGGACATCAAGCTATTGGAGGTAGTACAGCATAGGGCAATGAAAATTATCCTGGTAAGCAGTGAAACCATATGAGGAGAGACTGAGGGAGCTCAATATGTATTCACTGGAGGATAGAAGGGACAAAAGGGATATACTAACATACTATTTGCCAGCAGATTAGGCCTTATGGTCTATCAAGTCTGCTCGAACCTAGATCCTTAGTTGGGTGCAGAGACCCTCCCATCCCTTGTGCTCCAGAAACCCCTATCATCCATCCCCACCCCCCCGGGACAGGCCATCATCTGATACATCCACTTTCTGTGTCTGTCCCACCCTCTCTTAAAGCCCTCCACTGTGGATCTCTGAACCAGCTCACCAGGCAGAGCATTCCAAGGGTCCACCACCCTCTCAGTGATGATCGAGACCTTCAAGTACCTAAAGGACATAAACTGAGAATATGTTCAAGTTGAAATGTATGAGGGAAACTAGGGTATGCAGTCTGAAATTGGAAGGAGGAATATTCAGAAGGTAAATGAGGGTGCATTTTTTCATGGATAGGGTGTCTACAGGATGGAATGCGCTGCCAGAAGAGGTGGTAACAATAACGTCAGGAGTGGGTGGAACAAGGTCAATCGAATGCTCCAAACTGAGGGTGTACTCTGTGTGTGTGTGTGTGTGTGTGTGTGTGTGTGTGTGTGTGTGTGAAAGAAGCTGGCGGAAGTGCACGAGGGGCAGCTGTAGGCTAAATGCCTGTAGTGCTGCACACTCAAGCAGAGTGGATAGGCCTGTATCTGTTGTCAATTTTGTATGTTCGTATTTTGGACTATGAAATGGGTAGTAAAAGCTGGCTCCTGACTGGTCAAAAGGTACTTTCAGCCAGACCCCCATCACAGCAGTCTAGCTGAAAGTAGCTCAACAAAAATATATTTAAAAAACTATGTCAAATTTACCAAAAAAGGGACCCATTTCATAACCCCAATAAGGTACTTCATGAGTGTGTTGTGGTAGCCTAATGCCACTTCTCAGATTGTGGAAGCACTGGCTTCACCTTGTGCTTCAACCTACAGTAAGTGATGTGGCCATTACCCACCGAGCATACCTGTCATGCCTTATTGCTTAAATGTTCTGACTGGGTGTTGTCAGCTACTTAGGGCATAAGTGACTGAGTAGTACCTCAATGGTTTTGGGCTGGTGTAGGTGCTCAACTTTAGAATGTTTGGTTTGGTTTGAGTGAGCAGGTAGTGTGTGAGCAGATGTTCTGGTGTGACTGGATACTGTAACTAAAAGCAAGTCCTTCAGTCTGACGTTTTTGTTTACAAGGTTGTCATACTGTCTGAGTATAGGTGCCGGGATATGTGCATTACATATTGTCAATTTGAATATACCCCACTGATGCTGAATTGTTGTGGGGCTAGACAGGCAGTTGTGGTGGGGGGGGTAGCATTGTGGCCAGCTTTGTGTACAATTTTGAAATTCCTGGCTACACCCCTGATGTTGTGCTGTACACAGCATAGCAAGAGAGTGAGAGAGAGAGAGCGACCTACAGAGTGGTGGATGGTGCATACTTAGTACTGCAATTCAATGCCACCCGATATATGTATCCTTTGTACCATTGTGTCTCTGCCTAAATAAACCACATATTCCGTTATAAACAGATGAAAATAACTGTAACAAACCATAGGCATGTCATGCTGTACAAGGGATAGGGAGAGAGAGACCGACCGATAGACTAGTGGATGGTGCATACTTACTACGCTCACCATGTCTGTTATGACCATTCACTCAAGTACGATTCCTTAAAACTACTTTTCAAACTTGTTTTGATTCTGGGATCAGCGAATCATTGTCTATTTATTCCCCTAAGTGTGCTTTTGCTCATTCCTGCACCCAAAATTCAGGTGGTTTTGTTGGAGTCCTTCTGTGTTCCTTTTTTACCCTTCACCCATCTTTTTTCATTTTGTGTAGTGAATAGTCTCCATTCAGTATGTCTCTGCCTTTCTTCTGCCACATGCCACTTCTGATCGCCACCATTCTTTTTTTATTTTCCCTTCTGACTCTTCTCACAAACGATTCTATCCCTTTTCTTTCCTGAGTGAATTTTTTTTTAATTTGGCTGTGTACTCCTTGCACTGCCTTCTCTTCTGTCTTTCACTGAAATCCCAGAGTGCCACCCAGCACCGACAGTGCACAAGGCTAAGCATTACTTGGATTCACTAGCAATGGAATGTGGTGGTAACCAATACATTCTAGAGCACTTTCGGCCAAGCAACAGAACTAGTAATATAGAACTAGAAATTCATGCCTGGAACCTGCAGTTGTAAATGTTATGCCTTTCCATAGGCTGTAATATGTTCTTTTCAGAACTCCTGGCGGTTCCAAGTGATAGTGGAGTAAACAAGATGAAGATTAGGGACATTGATCAGTGGCTTAGGGAGTGGTGTGGGGAACTGTGGTATGTTCTGGTGGGGAAGTCTGGGGGTAGACCAGGGAGTATAAGTGGCTTTATATAAGGTCAAGGAAGTCCTAAAGCTCAAACTAGCTGTGCTCATCAGCGAAAGCTGGTTGTTAAAATTGTGACGGGGAGGGATCAAAAATGGTGGATTGCAAGCAGTTACGATAAAGGATGGACATGGTCTCCACTCATCTATATGGCTATTGATATCTGGAACTGGGTCACCAGGTAGGGTCCCAGAGCAGAGAAATTGGAGCTCGAAGAGGAGAAAGGAGATGAGGACAAAGGGGTTTGTAGTGGTCCTGATAAATGTCATGATCTTAGGAGAACAAATGCCACAGCTCTAGGCAATGCTAGTTGGGGTGGGAGGCTGATGTGGCTGCAGTCACTCATACTGGTGGCACTCAAGGGCACAATTGGGAGCTAAATCAGGAAGGCGGCACTATATTCAGAACATATAAGTGCGAGGGAAGGGGTGGTGGTGTTGCACTGTTAGTTCAAAATGGCGTGGGTATTGAAGGATTAGAGGAGGCATAGTTGCTTGTGGATGCTATTTGGGTCACCTTGCTGCCTCAGAGTATACAGACCACCATCATTGGCTTCAGTCCTAGGAGAAAGTTTGGTGGCAAATCTCAAGGGACACTGTATATTAGGAAAGCGAAGGGGAATAGTAAAGTGGGACCTCAACATGACAGTAACAGATGGGGGACAATGACATCAGAAGTGACCTAAGAGCAGAAGCTGCTTGATTACTTCAAGGTGCGTTTTGGACACAACAGGTAGGTGATCCCACTTGGGATGCCCGGACATGGCACTTGATCCAGGCAGACAGTGATCAGGTTCTGGTCCTACAGGTGAGAGACCCATTTCACTGTGAATACTCACGCCAATCTAGTTGGTTCTTCCCGGACCTAGGGGTGGATGAAAGCCTAACAAGGACGGTAGTAATCAATTTTAGGTGTGCTGACTTCAGGGAGATGGGAAGCATCCTTAAAGATCATCAATACAGGCTAAGGTATCATTAGTAGTGGAATGCCGGATGTTACCTGGTCATGTGCGAGAGAACGGTGTTATTTTGGTAAGGCCACAAAACCATGCTGGTAGACCTGGGAGGTACAGCAGGTGTTGAGAGAAAGGAAGGGGGCATATAGGCGCTACTAGTGGCCATGGAGTGAAAGGGAGCTGGAGTGATATGAGCAGACAGCCAAGAGATTCACCAGGGTGCTGAGACCAGCTAAGGCAAAAAAGGAGCAGTCCTTTGGCAGTGGGATCCAGAGTGGGGACAGGGGATTCTTTATATACATAGGGGAAAAAAGGAAAATAAGGGTGCAGATCATCAAGATAACATAAGAATAGGTTATAGTTGACAGAGTAGGCGGGAAAAAAGTTGAAGTCCAGAATGAGTACTTTACATCAGTTTATACCAGTAGGCATTGAGGTACTATGTCTTTCGAGTGGAGTGGGGGCTAACCCAAGCAAGGGGTGCTACCGGTAGAGACAAGGGTCCCTTATGGTTATGTGTAAAGGCAGTGGACAACACAGATCACTTGGTGCCAAGAAGTGCATGGTGAGAAGTTTGCTGACCCGGCTCAAATCACAGTACAGAGAGTAAGGGAATCGCTCTGGTTCCTTTGGATGTAGACAGCATCTGATCCCAATGAATACATCACAGGGTGAAGAGGGAACTGCCGGATGTCCTGGCAGACCCTGTAGCGGACCTTTTCAACATCTCTCTCTGGACTGGGTTGGTGCCCTAAGACTGGAGGGTTGCTCACGAGTTGCCGATCCACAGGTGTCATCAAGGCAGAGGCGAATTTACTGGCCCATTATCCTGACATTGCTGATCGGCAATGAGATGGAAGGTATTGTCAAGGAAAGGATAGGGTGTTTCATAGAGCAAACTGGGTACTTGCACGATAGGCAGCATGGCTTTTGCACATGCATTTCGTGCCAGACAAATCTTGTTACGTTCTATGACTGGGTGCCGAAGTCCATGAACAACATAAGTACAGTGCACGTTTTCTGTTACTGGATTTTTGCAATGTGTTTACTCCGGTACACCACAGTGTCATGCTGGCTAAGCTGAAGGAAATATGGGTAGGGAGACAGTTTATATGGTGTTTAGGAAATCTGCTCTCTGAGCATACTCAGAAGGTGGCGTTCGGAGGGCGAGCCTCATCACCTAGCTGGCGTACTAGTGGGGTTCCCCAGGGGTCAGTGCTGGGAATACTACAGTTCAATGCCCATATCTCGGACATCTGTAGGTGGATTAGGAGTGAGATTATTCTCTTGCAAATGACTCACAGCTAGATGCAGTGATGGACATGGAGCAGGGGAGGTTTGACTTGCAGGAGGACCTGGAGTCTCTGCCATGGGGGTCATGGTAATTCATAATAGAATTCCATGTGGGGAATTGCACGCTTCTGCACCTCTGAGTCAGAAATACAGGACAGGTGTATACCCTGGCCGGAGACATGATTCAAGTCACAGAGGGTTAGAGGAACCTGGGAGTAGTGGTTGATGTCAAATGAACATCTCAGAGACCTGTAGGAGGCCAGCAGCAAGGACAAATCGGATCATGGGATTCATTGCTAGGTGGCTTACCTACAGAAAGGCATAATTGATCCTTCCACTGTTCAACTGCTTGGTTCGTCCACACCTTGAGTATTGTGTACGATTTGGTGACCACATTTACAGATTGATATAACACTCATAGAGAGTGTTCAAAGTAGAACAACCAAATTTATATGTGGTCTTGGGTAAAGAACGGATGAGGAGAGGCTCATGGAGCGCAACATGTACACCATTGAGGAGAGGAGGGACGGGGTGACTTGATAGAGGTTGTTAATACATGAAAGGGATCAATAAAGGAGGAACAGTGCGGGCACTCAAGAGGAAGGAGGGTGGTGCAACAAGAGATCACAGTTGTAAACTGGAAGGGGGCAGTCTGAAAGGGGAGAGGAGGAGATGTTATTTGCCTGAACAGGTGGTGGAGCAATGTAATGCACTGGGCAGGGAGCAGGTAGAACATGGAGACTGTTGACATGTATGAGTGGATGGTACAGGTACAGGGGGTAGGTCAGTCTGTCCAGGCCCAATGAAGGTTTAACATCTGGTATTGGTGCCACTATAACCCAAGGTCAAGTGTTGTTGGTGGGCACCAAAATCATACCTCAAGCATACTTGATTTTACTATTCGGACTATTCTGCTGGCATTTGGTATGTTAGTACAGTGTACACATCTTCTCCAGTTCAGCTGTTCATT
The DNA here is from genome assembly GCA_016271365.2 of Neoceratodus forsteri. Taxonomy (NCBI): domain Eukaryota; kingdom Metazoa; phylum Chordata; order Ceratodontiformes; family Ceratodontidae; genus Neoceratodus; species Neoceratodus forsteri. Next base: position 1,562,126,767 of record CM028130.1, on the reverse strand, counting down.
TTCACTTTGTAGCACAGCAGTACAAATACAAATGGATACTCCCAAGGCCAGGAAGCGTGGCAGGCCAAGGACAGTGAGTGACTCGGCACGAAAAAGACAGAGGAAAATGCATGACAATCAGCGTAACAAGTGTCGGATAGCCATTGGTGATCAGCTATCCTGTTGGCTCACACTGAAAGAATCACTCAACTTTAAATTCAACTCAGATGTGGCGCGTGTACTGCTAGACATGTGAGTGACTACTTTCATCCATTTGCATGAAAAGCTTATGGACTTACTACATAACAATGACCAATGGCATTCACATTCTCCAATGCAGGTATGATGCTATGAACGTACACAGTGCAAACAGACAGAGTTTATGTCACCAGTATTATGCTCAACACCACGGTCTTCACAACTGCCTGGTCAAGAATGCTTGCCTACACACGACACTCCGAGAACTAAAGATTACACAAATGTGAGCAACATACATTCCTTGACAAGGCAAGTAGCATGTCTGCTGTTTGGCTTTTGCCATTTCTCATGTATCCCTGATGTACTATGCCTTACTACTCCTTCTACTTGTAGGAGTGAAATGTAACCATGCTCAGATGCAGTGGTTTGTACTCCAAGAAGTCAAGTGAGCACTATGGCACAACACTTTGGTTACACGGAAACACATCCCAACTGTGAAGGTTTTCTATTCATGCGAACTTCAAAGTGAGTTAGCAATGCTTAGTGGTTGTGTACACACACCAATCCATGGTTTATATCTTCTGGCAGACACAGTTATTATTATTGTGTTGTTCTACTTACATTTCTATATTTATAACAGGTGTGTTGACAATGAAACCACGGATGAAACATATGCTGATAGCCACTGCGATTCCACCTCTGTGTATGATGCCAATGACTTTGCAGCTGTATCAGGGTAAGTCTATCTAAAGGGAAACTGTTAAAAGTAACAGCAATACATGTTGATTCTGTAGGAGATGATGCACTGTGGGTCCCCCTTGAGACTGGGAATGTAACCACAAGCACCCCCGGTTTGTATACACATCCCCATCTCATGGTGGCATCATGACAATGAGATAAGTCAACAGGAATATTGCAGAGAAATATCCGTTATTGTCATGCAGAACAAAATTCTTGTTAGTGCACTGCTGTATGATTTATTTATTAAACATCTGAGAGTGATTCAGAAAGGCACCAGCAACCAGGCAAGAAGGTGTTGTATTTTAACTTTGGTCAAACATCACAATGGCTGTAACTGAGCAAACTATGAAATGTGAGAAGCAAATAACATTACACACAAAGGAAAAATAGCTATGGCTATCAAAAGACGGTGCTTTACAGGTTAAATAGAAACAGTATAGTTTTCATGAACTATAGAGAAAAGATAGTAGTAGCATAGAGAACTGTCACCAGTTAAAGCAAAAGGAAGATTGCAGAAGCGAGTCAGCATAGCAAGAACCATATACAGCATATATGTATATAAAAGCATGGTATTGCTCTTCAATGGTCACTTGATATTCTCTGTGTTTCTCTTAGTCTGTATGCACTAATTGTTTGCGGCAGTGCGTGGTGTTTATCTTATCAAACTCAGTAACAATATTTACTCTTGCTTTCCAGTATTCATGATCTTCCGGTTCATCTTTTCATTGACGCTCTTGACGGTCAGATCAGGTGGCTGCCAATGATGAAGCAATCCGTTACCATGAAACACATCATGGCCAGGACAGTAACTGTGAGGATACCGATGCCAATATCGACCTTGCAAGTCTGTTGTGGAACAACAAAAGTTTGTGATGTACTACAATAATTTGCTTGACCTGGCAAAGGCATCTGTTCCGAACACTTGCCGTTCTTGTGGCCATACACTAATATCCTTTCTGCGACTACTGGATCTTGCCTTCGGCCTACGTGGGTAGATTTATCCGACCTTACAATTCGGTTGTGAACGTGTATTGACAAAACACTTTTTTGAGCACTTATTTACTGTTCATTCTCTTTTTTTTCCAGGTATGCAGAAATAAACGTTGCATTTAAATGGGCAACTCAGCCACAACTCAAACATGGATTTAATGGTGGAGACTTAATGATAGCAAGTTCAATCCTCTTGTCTGGGAATAATTATGGCAAGATATCCCTAATGTTTAAATTCCTCAACCTGGCAATGATTAGTCCATCCTCATTCTTTCGATTCCAAAAACTATACATGGTGCCAGTTATTGAGAAAGCTTGGGAGGACATGGAGGCAAAGATGATGCGAGAACGAGCAGGCAAACTGGTGGTAGTCATGGGTAACTATTTACATTCATTTATTCACAGTAACTGAGGTTTCAAATTGCGTGGAAAATTTTACTCACAGTTTTCAATTTGCTTGCTTTGCTGACTCACAGTTCCATACTTTTCCTTTGCTGGAGACGGTCGAATGGACAGTCCGGGATATTCTCGCAATATTGCACATATACCTGCATGGATTATGACAGTAAAGAAATAATTTCAGTGAAGATAGTGGATAAATTGGAAACTGCACTCAAGTCCCCAAATATGGAGACACTTGCATTTCGACGCTCTATAGATGCACTCCAGAGACATAATGTGGTTTTAACAGAGGTGGTGACTGATTCTCATGTTCCCATTTCAAGTCTGATGCGTGAGTAATACAATTTGCCATACTGTTTTTAGTACAAGACACCAAGTTTGTCATCACAAGTATGTCTGTCCAGTACAGTGTGTGTGATTTTGCATGGATTAAAATACACATTATGATCTGAGCGGTGAACAGTGCAAATAAACAGGCAGTGTAAGAAATAGGTTTTTCAGTGCAATGCACAAACAAAAAATATATTTAGAATACTGCATAGGTCTTTGCAGCATCTAGAGAAAAATTGAAAAAACTAACTGGCAGCATGGCATGCAGGCTGGTATGTATATGTTATGACCCTTGCACACAGGATGCATGAAAAAGCGTTACTATAATACACCGGATAGTCGAATGTGATGTGAATAGCTCATTTTACTCACAGTTCACAGATATGATTTTGGAAGTGGAAAAGTAAATGGAATTTATTTGGCTTGATGATATGAAGTCTGAGACAGCAATTCGTGTTGATTTTTATGATTTGTTGTGAATCATCAATTACTTGTTGCTGTCTTGCTTGTGCTTGGTGCTGTGTTACTTGAGCGCAATTGTACATTTTTTACTGTTCTATTTGTTATGTTGATGCATGCTTGTGAATCTTCTCTCTATTTCTTGCAGGTAATCATTACCCTGCTGTGAAACACTTGTTTGACATCTGGCATGGAGCCAAAAATCTGGGCAAACGCATCATTTCTGTAAGTGACCACAACATCAACACAGCCGCAGAGACAGATACGTAAATGTGACATATTGGTGGTAATGTTTGCTACTTCTTTTCTACTGTTAGGCAGGTACACAAGCTGGGTGCAAGAGTTTATGGAAATGGTGCCGTGACATTGTTAACCATTTCTGGCACTGCTGCAGGTATCTGATAACTACCAGATTTTATGGTATGTTGCATATTTTGTGTCACTGTAACAGTCGTGTTGATGTCCATCTCTCAAGTCAGAGTTTAACAGTTTACAACATCTCTTGCAGGAGCGCTGGGTTGGTATTTGCCATCATGTGGTGAATGTGCATGAATGGGAACTGGGTAGTGGCCAGGGTCTGGGTGTGTGCAACCATCCAGAGCTTGTACTCCCCCGTGAGAAAGAATGGCTGACAGCTTCATCCCCAGCACATCGGGAACTCTGTAAAGTGCTTTTCAGCAAATGCTTTCTGGGATCGATTCCTTACTATGTTACATTCAGGTAATAGTCACCTTGCACATAGCACATGGTGTCTGTCACACTTGGTCAATGTCAAACTGTGTTTCGCTGTACATCTTAATGTTTCCTTTATGAATGCTTAATACCTACTGTATCTCATCATTTACAGGAGCACCTACCAACTTGAACAATTACAACAACACATACTCATGTATTGCTCTAAAGACACACATATACATTCCCAGTATATCGATGCCAGAAACTACCTTGCAGTGCTGGACTACAATCACCATGTCACTCATCCATACCTGCACAATAAAAAAGGAAAGAAGGTGTACGTATCTCATACTCTGTACATCGCTTTATAACCACTATTGCATGTCACTTGTGCAGTGTTGCTTGCATGATCAGCAGTTCTTTTTGTGTACAGGCACTACAGCTTTTGGATGCCTTATACAGTACCACAAACACACACTGTGCTTGCTGCTAGAGTAAAGGTGAAAAGGATGCTGAGCATGTATTAGACTTCAGGCACTGGAATTTACATATGTTCTATCTGTGCCTCTAACAAAGTGTCATAGAATGATCCTGTGAATGACAATGTCTCACAATTCTCCCTTTTGCAGTTTCCGACGTCTCTTCAACAAGAAAAGCTGCAGATGGACAGTCGTTGCCAAGAAGATTCCAAAGGAGTATTTGTACATCTCCAGCATAATGATGCAGATAGTACTGCACCATATCCAGAGCACTCTCAATGTTATTTCATGAACTGCCTTGACAGAGGATGATCCACGGCGGATTAAAGAGACTATAGCAGCCGTTCAACCACCGGAAACTAAACACCTTGTCGCACAGCATTTGTCTCGCTTTAGACAATGATGCAGAGATAGCAGCAATCAATGGACATTCTCATTCATAATGTATCATTGGACCATTAAGCGACAAAGTTTAGAACATAATATGTAACTGTTTCGCACAAAAAGACAATACACCTTTTTTATTTACTAACATCATTGTATACATGAAACCTTCCCGTGTGTGACAATGTCCATTTTTAAGGGGAGCTACTGGTGAGTCATCTACAGTGTATGAACTATATGAAATTTTTAATTTTTTTTTTGGCCACATTGTGACAACAATACTTACTTTTGCTTATTTTTATTGTTGTACCACACCATGTGATAACACACGCATTATCTGGACAAATGACACTGATCATGCCTGCCCCTCTGCCAGTTTCCTACTGATTGTGATACCTTTCACCCACTTCAAAGTCAACTCTGCTTGCAGAACAACCGTCCTTGTGGCAGTGATTCAAAGGGCTTGCTGCACTTGATGGAGACTGCCACATGTCGTGTGTCCATTGCCCTCATCACACATTGCAAACCTGAAACTAATTTTGTGTATCTTGCACTGACTAACCCAATACTGTTTGTTGTCATGCTGGTCATTCAGAACCAGAAATCACACCGGATTTCTTTGACAATCGATTGCATTTGATTCCATACACAAGTGGGTTGTCTCCGTGTGCTGTAGTTCACCCTTTCCTCCTTGGCCCAACTTTTGTGGAGTGGTGCCAAGTGTTCCTCCATCAATCTATGTACACATCCCATACAGATCGAGCTGTTCACCAAATCAACCAGTGGCTGTGTCTGTACCTCTGCCTGCCAACTATGAGCCACAGAAATGTTCACACTCTGAAGATGGTGCCTTCTTTAGCCTCAGTGATGTAATGTACTGCAGCACCATTTGCATCAGTCGTACCCAATCTCTTTACTCTCACTACACCTAAAGCATACCCTTACAGCACTGTTTTGATCCGTTATGGGTGATCATTATTCTCAAATGGGGAATCACAACAAGGTTTCACTAGACAGACCACAGTGTCTTTTGCTTCCTCAGGCACAAGGCACTACTTTGCTAAGTTTGAGTACCCGTACATGTACTTGTATTACTGAGTCAATATGCACTATTGTACAACCTACCGAGGTATACCTTGCAGTCTCAGTTGTGTTTCATGGCCCATGTCATCAATCACTGCATATAGAGCAGTCCACTGTCTGGTTTAGCAAAGAAATACATACATGCATAAATAAGTGCATACAGAGATAGACACATAGAAAGATAGATAATTTACAGACATACAGTCCACATAACTTATTTCATGCTAAAAGCGGTAAACTGTGGCACTTATCAATAATGTTACCCATTACTTGCCTCTAACTACTTGGATATGCTTAATTCAGCATTGTGATGCTGTACCAGGACATGTGTTGGCATTGCCATTAGCAGGACTGAATTTGACTATTGTACCATGCAGTTACATGCCTGTGTTACAGAGCTGTAAAATAAATGCTCTTGAACTGCTCATTAGATAATGAAACTGGTTTAATTCACAATATGGAGTGATCTATGCTTGTCTGTCCAATGTTCCGTGATTAGTGTTCTTATGCCTACTACATCAATGTAGTCAATGTCAGTGTCAGTGGCTCAGTAGGTAGCACACTCGCCTCTGAGGCCGGGATATCAGAGGGCTGTGGGTTCAGTTCCCACATCTGGCACTTGGGTTAATATCCCAGTACTGACACTGTAATGCAGCATGAGAGGGGTGCTGCATTTCTGAGGTGCCGTCTTTCAGATGAGACGTTAAACCGAGGTCCCATCTGCCTGGATTGGTGGTAGTTCAGGTGGATGTTAAAGATCCCATGGCACTTATCGAAAGAGTAGGGAATTTCCGGTGTCCTGGCCAAATTTCCCTCATTCACTAAAAATACCACCAACAGCTTAATCTGGTTCAAGGTCAGTTGGAATTCATCTGTATCCCCTTCCCCCCGGGTCGTGCCTGAAAATAGGCAGAATTTGTCTAGTGCACTTACCCGGTCAACAAAAGCTAAATAAATAAATAAAAATGTTGCTGCTGCACAGTCAGAGCAACTTGTGTATGCATAAACAATGCGAGTCTAATCTGTGTATTAACAGTTAACCTTCTATACAGTCTTTGGACGAGTACCAAGTCATTGCCCTTGATCTCAGCCAAGTATTATGTTGTCACTACTGTCAAATGATGTGATTTGCTTCCAAAGGGCTTCCAAAGGTCCAGCAGAAGTTGCATTTTCTATGTGAGTAAAGCACACAAAACAGTTTAACACTGAGGATGCACCAGTAGAAGAGAAAGTAATAACCATTCCCTTCTATCTCTTGCCAAGATGTGGTCATTAGTCAACCTGACGAAGGTGCTTCAGTACAGAAGAAACCAGCAATAACAAAGTGTGTGGTTCATAAAATGTTCTTTATTTATATATAAATGAGTGGGTCTCATACACATGCTCATGATGGTCAGTACTGAAATGAAAGGGAGTATTCAATAAATTTCATTATCAGCATTTTCTTGGAAAGCAATCATAGCAGGTGATCACATAATGACATGAGATATGACATGCGCTGAGTGTTTTACACATTGGTATGATCAAAAAATATTTTGATGACAAGCATTGAAATAAAGAGACGGGTCAGCACTTCATCTGAGTAACCTTGCTTTGGACATCAAATGGGGCAGTAGTGGCCGTCACTGGCTGGCCTCATGTCTTGCTGAAAAGCAATATCAATGCCCAATGATGGTGTGACATGTACAGTCATTATGAAAGGCGATCAGTGCGATATCCTGTATATTGGCCAGAAGGATCTGGGTAAACATCACGTATTCACCATTCACAGCAACTAGGAATACGGGAACGGTTACGACTTCCCAGACGCCCCAACCTCCACAGTATGAATTGTCGATATGCGACATGTCATTGTGCTCTATTGTGATCAGCATCAGGTGCAAATGCAAAGATATCCTCTCGGTATGCTGATGCCATTGTAAGGACTCCAGGATCAAGCACTAGGTGATGCATCATCTGCAAGAGAAGAAAGTGTTAAATAGCAGCTATTCGGTCCAAACACATCAAACAGACCGCATACATAAACCATATGGACATGCAGTGATGTGTGACTAAACTTGGCTACTGCGCCTATATTGCCCTCATTCCCTCACACACATCACAAGGCCACAAAAGATTCACCATCATTGAAGGGCAAGTGTAGCCATAAAGCCCCCATTAGCTGCGTTATGTCTGCCTCTGAGCAAGTAAGGGGTATAATGACGAATATATATTCTTCTTGTATCAGAACTTGATGAGCAGGAACTTAAATGACAAGGACAGGTGTATGCTAATGACCAGCTTCACCGTGCCCAGCTAGGACAGGAAATCAGCAAAGTGGTGGTGGTGGATTACATTTAAGGAATGCAGAGTTTAAACTTGTGGGGGCGGTGGAACAAGGGAGAGGCTTGTCCGAAGCTTCCTACACCAGAAGATGGTAGTAGCCTTCAATTACAAGTAGACAAGGTTGAAAATAGTCTGGGTGATGAGGTTTCAGGCGTAGCCGAAGGTGGCCGAAGGCACTGGAATCCAGGGTGAGATTCGACAAAGGGGATGGGGGAACATGGGTGGTCGGTGGTTTTAGTGAATGGCTTGGCCACAAAGTTATCAAAGATCCATGCCACGCAGTTCGATGAAGGGGGTGGATGTGGCTGCGGTCACGGAAATGTGGCCCAACAACAACCATGACTGTGACCTAAAAGTGAGGGCATACATTTGGCTTTGGAAGAGTAGAAGTGAGTGCAGACGAGTAGTGGTGGATCTGTACATTACAGAAGGCCTAGACAGTGCTATTGTTGTAGAGGCAGAGGTAAAAGTTGAGGCATTATGGGCCACCTTAAGAACCCTGACAGGAGGTAAGATCAAGCTGTGTGTAGTATATTGCACCCCCCCGGGTTGGGCCTTGTTCTTGGGGATGGTTTGCTGGCCAACATCGTGGCCCAGTGCATACCAAAAGGGGAGAGACTGGTGTGGAAGGTGGATCTCAATGTGGCAGAGAAAAAGTGGGAAAACATGTACTCTAAGGTTGCCATGGATCAGAGGCTGCTAGATGGATTCCAACATTTGTGTTTGTAACACAACATGCGAGGGAGCCCACGAGGGAGTATGAGGTACAGCAATTGTTTTTGGTGGATGGGGACCTGGTAAGGGACATGGTGGTAGGGCAACCCTGACTGGAATGAACACTGACACTGTATGCTTTGAAATCAACTTGGGCGGGGTTAGCATACTGTAAGAGGATTTCAGGAGCTCATTTCTTGGGCACGGGAAACAATCTAAAGGAGCACATGAAGATTATTGCAAAAGTGATGGACGTGAAAAGAGATGGGAGGTTTTAACATGTGGACTTCATGATGCTGTCTGGTCCTGTGCTACAGTGAAGTGCAAGGGAGACAGATCACATACACCAGGCTGGAGGAACGGTGAAGTTCAGGGAGCGGTCAGGAAGAAGAAGAAGAAGAAGAAGAAGAAGAAGAAGAAGAAGAAGAAGAAGAAGAAGAAGAAGAAGAAGAAGAAGACTGCAAAAGAAAATAAAATAGAAAACCAAAAGGGGTTAAAGGGAGAGGGTGATGTGCCACTTAGCAGCTAGACATGTCAACCTGGTGGTGATGCTGGGGATAAGTCCATTACAGAGCACCATCAGGCACAGTGGATTCTGGGAGGGCATAATGGTTTTTTAAGGTTGATCAGGGAAGCAGAGAAAAACAAAGGGCAAGCATGGCAGACTCAGAATGGATGGTGGGTGGATGGAACAATTTCTTCCGTACTGCAGACTGAGTGGATTGCACAGTCTGTAGTCAGTCTGAAAGAGACTGGCTGGTCGATTACGTGTAGCAGCAAACTCTCCACGGAATGGCACTCAGCTCTCCTATGGGTGATGCCTGATTAATAGACATCATAACGGTCAAAAATCACTGTCTGACAGCATCCAAGAAGGATTATCGCCTTGCACTCTCTATCCTTGAACCCACTCTTCTCATCTCCTTCAAGGAGCCATCAAATCAAGGGGTCCTTGGGTGCTGGGTGAGTGTACGATCACAAAGAGGAGCCATTGATTCCACGGCATCACCCACTGCCTTATTATAGGCAAGTACAACATACCCCGGGCTGATGCAGTCACTTGATAGACACCATTTGTCAAATAGCGCCGATAAGCACTCTGCGTCAAGTACCATCAAATGGTGATACTGGTGCATCTCCATAGGTGTATGCCTATTTGAGGGAGCCATCAAGCACAATCTTATGGTGTGATGGTCCTTCCCAGCATTTGCTTCCACCAACAATTTCGAGACCTCCGTTTCCAGGAGAAACAGAAGGTCTGCTGAGTGACCCCTATATGGGTAGTCATCGGTAACCACCGTGTAAGGGCAAACATAGTCTTAAGTTGGTGGAGATTATTTCCAAAAGCGAGACTTCATCATTGACACAGGCATTGAAGGTGCCCGTATCCACCACCAGGGCGATGAAGATAATGGATTTATTTTACTGGGTGACAAATGTCCTGGAACAGGGAGTAATAGTCTAATTAACCAGCCTGTGAGTGAGACTCAGGGTGTTGTCCCAGGTAAAACATGGTGGGCTTGACAACCAGAACACAAAAGATAATGGTAAATGTAGTACACTATAAAGAAAGAGGTGGCATTAGTGGGTCACCACATTGGTGCATTGGTGGGCATGGTCCTTGACATCAAGAGGGACTGGACAGAAAACTATGTCTCTTTGCAGATAACACAAAGATCTGCAACAGTGCTGATACACAAGGAGGAGACTGAAGGGAGAGAAGGTACTTGGACAGGTTGGAGTAATGGTCCAAAGTATGGTAGCTTGAATTCAATCGAAAAAAGTTTTAAAACATTCACCAGGTAAAGCAAAAAAACAGGGGACTATTACACTATGGGGTGATGGTAGTAACAACCACAACAATGTTAAGAGACCATGGCATAATCGTAGCCAATGACCGTAAGGTTAGCAAGCTTTTTTTTAGCAGTCAGTACGGAGTGCTGTGGGTATACTGGGATGCAACTTGAGAGGCATCCACTGGTGATAACAGGAAGTCGTTATACCTCTGTGTCGACCATTGCTGAGAACCCATCTCTAGTACTGTATTAAGTTTTGTCGAGTCAATCTCTGCAAGGACATAGACAGGACAGAGGCATTCCAGAGTAGGCCAACTACAATGGTGCAGGGTCTGTAAGAGTAGCACTACAAGGAAAAAGTAATGGAGCTTATTATGTATACCCTTGAGGAAAGGAGGTAGAGGGGGACATGATAGTGGAAGCAACAAAATACAATAGGTTAGTATTGTTCACAAACAACGATGTGCTACAAAAAGGGTTCAGAATGTGCCGATGAGGGGGCATGAGGTTCGTTGCAAATGTGAGCAAGAAATTTTTGAACAGAGATGTTGGTGAACGCAGGGAGCAGCATTCCATCAGAGGTTGCTGTGCCTTAAACTGTGGGAGAAATGAATAAAGATGGGTACAGACATAAGGTAATTCTTGTGGGGCCATTGGAGGTACGGAACTGGGCAAAGTCGGTGTGGCAAGCGGTCCTTATCTGAAGTCATAGTCTATGTTTCTATGTTACTAAGTCCACACCTCGAGTGCTGTGCAAAGTTTTTTATTCCAAACTTATAATGGGACAGTGGCCCAGGTTCATGTTAGAACGCCTTGTGTGTCACTTATGTCACACTCCTGCAAAGTACGGGAAAATATACAGAGTTTGGAAACGGAAATGCGGAGGGAAAGTAAATGAATATGTTACTGCTTTCAAGTACACATGTGGAGAGCATCCAGGAACTAAATATGTACACACTGTAGGGCAGATGCCACATGGTGTACATGGGACATGAAAGGGTATAATATCAGAGACTCAGTAGTGGTGTTCCAATGGAGGAGCGGTCCAACTAGTAGGCATTGTTTGCACTTCGATGGGGTGGGAAATCACAGGGAAAGGACGTGGTACTTGACTGAGAGGGTGGTAGAACAAATGAATGACAAGATGCATAGAAAGTTTGTGTAGGAGGAGATAGTCTACTGGTTCAGCAGTTGTTTGGAAAGGTAAAGAGGTCGGTTAGTGCTAGCAAGCAGCTGACAGATTGAATATCCTCTAAGGCAAATGCAGATTCAAAAGTCGCTGGGTGATATGAGGGAATGCAGGGTCAGTGCAAAGGTTTGAGGTTTACTATAGCAGTGGACATGACTTACCATTAGGCTGATCCTACAGTCACGTAGGTCAGCTGGTATCAACTATTTTCAGCTACTGCATCGGTCATTGAAATAACCGACAGTATGCGGTTGGGCTTCATTTAGCGAATAAGCTACCTCTAATGGCCGCAAAGCAAACATGTCATATAGCAAGTTAGAGCACCATGTTGCCTTGGGAACTCAAAGGTAAGGAGAATAAAAAAAACCTAGTACAGATTGGATTGTACAGTTCGATGGTATACATCGATACAATGTATGTACACAGCACCAGATGGTGCGCTGCACAACCTTTTGTACAATGGCCGTACAGCATGAATAGAAGCTTAGTAACTGAATGTAGTTTGAGATCACTCATTTACAGGCGTCATGTATTTGTTTGCCAGCATAAACGTATTGGGAGTGGAAGACAGCAACATGAAGATAAGTCAGAGTAGGCAACAAGTCAGCCACTACGGTAGATATACAGAAAGCACAGCAGAACCACCTACCTGTAAACCTGATAGGCAATCCTCAGGTCCATATCCACAGCATAGACTCTCCACTGCCGTAGGCATTGCATGACACTTGTCGCACACACACCAATCCGGAGCACCAGCAGTGACATCACTGTGTACAGTTTGGCTCAAATCGGGCTGACTCAAAGACATTATATTGAAAATCAGACCTGGATTTTGGAGTGCACATTGGCGGCACAGGTCGCCAAGGCCATCCACGGTCATGTTGTTTATCTTTTCCTATAATAAAAATAGAATAAAGAAATGCTGCTGATAGGTCATGTCTGTGCTGCTCATATGACTCACATAGATCAGTGTGATAAGGTAGCAATGTTCATTGAACACACCTAGAGACAGGGAACATAGTGAGATGACTTTGTTGCTTATATAATGTAAGTAATAGCATGATCTGTTATTGAAAATCGCATGTTGATGTTAGTTCCCCTTTCACAATTTCTCAAAAATTTTTTTTTTTGCAATCTTTTTCATTCCGGTCACATTCGTGGTGACTGTCTCAGGCTTACTGCCTTATATTCCCACAACTGAAGTGTTCACCCTGATCCCCTGCTCTCCTCCTCCACACACATTCAGTACCCCACACTGGAATACCTCTGTTGTGTGGCCACGCATACTTTTTGGGCGCTGTGAGACACAGCTCCTAAAGTAGGTGAGGATCCATATCGAGGAACCTGGAAGGCATGGCTGCATGGACCCTGGGTACTGAATGGGGGAAGGTTCATCAACCTAACCCATCTGACCGGGTTTGTCGTTTTTCTCGCAGTATCATTCCATCCTCCCATGTGGCAGTAGGAAGGGAAGTATCATAGAGAAACATTCACTTTGTCAAACATTATGGAAAAAACTAGCTCTCTCTCCACCCCAGCTGTTGGTGGTCAGACACTGAGCAAGGAAGAAAGAGGCTACTGAAGAAGATGGGAAATTGCTGTCCCAGAACAGGAGCAGTCAGAGCTTTAAGGAGAGGAGAGAGTAATTATACAGACAAACAGGAGAGGGGACACAAAATAAGACATGATGAGAGTGGTGCAGTGCAATGGCTGTGGGGCAGCAGTGATCAGTGCGAATTTCTGGAGGCTGCGATGCTTCCCTATTTGCAGACACCTCTCTGGTATGAGGGAGGAGGTTGACGTCTACAGGCTGAGCTGGCTAGGATTCATGAAACCTACTCCCACACCCAGGGAACACCATGGCCAATGCCACTACCTCAGAAGTTGCCAAGAAAGAGGAGAGGCTGGATGAGGTTTGACTCAGGGAGGGAGAGGGTGGTGGAACTGAGTTGCATCAGTCTAAATATACCTCTCCATAAGTCATACACTCATCTGGTGGATAGTGGTTACTCTATGGAAGCACCTAGAGTGGAGCTGGAGGAGGATGCTAGGAACATTCACAAAGGAGACCCACAGGAGGGTGGCATGGGAGACAACAGGGGAAGTAAACAACTCCTGGTGGTGGACTCAATCAGTAGTGGGGTATAATTGGGGGAAGAAGGGGAGAGGGAGGTAAGGTGCATGCCTGGCTGGCGCCACGGCTTGGAGGAACAGGAAGCGTATCCTCTCAATTGTGGGAGTCGCTGCACAAGGGATGACACTTAATGTCATTGTCCACATAGGGACAAATGACCTGACTAAGAATGGGATCAGAGCAGTGCGAGAGGAGTTTGTACAGTTTGGGGGGGTCTTAGACAAGTAGAGCATAGGGTAACCTTCTCAGAGTTTCTACCTGTCTATGGCAAGGGTGATGTTAGTGTACTCCGCACCATGGAATTGAATGAATGGTTGAAACACGTGTGGAGATCAGGTTTTGGCTTCATAGTGGACTAGGAGCCACTCAGAGATGCAGACCTATAATGGTGCGATGGTCTGCATCTGTCCCGGGGGGGAAACCAGAATCCTAGGTGACAGGTTTAAATGAATCATTGACAAGCATTTAAACTAGCCAAGGGAGAGGAACTGAAAAGGGAGCATCCAAGCCTCCACCCACAAAACACGGTAATTACTGAGGTAAACACCAAGGTACTGAAGTCATTAGGGAGCTGGACAGAGCTAAATGGACAAGTAAATGATAAAAGGCATCCTTAGAATGGCAGAAAAAGGGTATATATTGTTGATAGGGGAACCGAATATGCCATTTGCTGCAGGCACATCCAAGTGAAGTGTCATTCTTGATGCACTACACGGTGCATGCCTCAGACAGATAGTATTGGAACCAACTCGGGAGGGATCTATCTTAGACCTGGTACTCTCAAATTGGGACAGAGAAAGAATTGTAGATTTAAAATTGGGTTGCCATCTGGGAACAAGCGACCAACAAACAGTGCGGTTCGAGATGAACAAGGATATAAATTAAAGGCCAACCAGAGCAAGAGTATTGGACTATAGGAGGGCTGACTTTATGAAAATGAGAGAGTGCCTCAGAAAAGCATTAGCAAACTTGCAAGAAAGAGGGCTGGAAAAACAATGTGGAGTAATCCAAACAACCATCACAGAGGCAACAACCCTTTGTGTAAAGCAAATCAAAAAAACACAACAAAGGAAAAAACACGTATGGTTCTCAAAAGAGGTGGCATGGAAGGTTAAGAAAAAAAGGATAGCATTCAGTACATAAGGAAACAGACAGAGGTGGACAGAGAACAAATGTTTCTGCTCAGTATTCACAAAGGAAGATGAGGGGGAGGTACTAAGAAAAAGAAATAGAAACACTCGGAAGATGGAGGTCGATACCAGTCCATTTACAGAAGAAAGAGTTCAGACAGAACTAATAAAATTGAAGGTGCACAAAGCAATGGTGCATGATGGGATTCCCCCAAGAATTCAAAAAGAATTAAGGGTATAACTAGTGACACTGTAGACTACTCTCTTTAACAAATATTGGTTGGTTGGGTTGTTACCCAAGGACTGGAGGAGGGCGGATGTGATTCCTCTGCACAGAAGTGGGAGCAGGAAAGAGGCTGGAAACTGCAGAGCAGTTCGTTTGACTGCATTGGTAGAGAAAATGAATAAATCACTTCTAAAGGAAATAATTTTTGAGTACCTAGTGACCAGTTGGGCACAGGACCCAAGGAGGCATGGATTCACGAATGGAAGGTCATGTGAGATGAAGCTAATTGATTTATTTGACTGGCTGACCAAAGTAGTAGACTACGGAGGGTCTGTGGACATGGCCTACCTAGATTTTAAATTGGCTAGACAACAGGACGCTAAGGGGTGGTACTAAACAGAGTTAATAGTGAAGAAAGGAGGATTACTAGCGGGGTACTGCAGGGTTCAGTACTGGGAAAGGTACGTTTTAATATCTTTATAAGTGACATTGCAGTGGAACAAGAAGGAAAAGTATGTCTCTTTTCAGATGAAACTAAGCTCTGCAACAGGGTTGATATGCAAGGTGGGGTGGACAGATGAAAAGGGACTTGGCAAGGTTGGAGGAATGCAGAAATGTATGGCAGCTCAGATTCAGTGCAAAGCAGTGCAAGGTAATGCACCTGGGAATCGAAAACCCATTGGAAGAGTACACAATGGGGGGTGAGATATCGATAACATTAGAAATGGAAAGGAATCTGTCGGTAATTATATCATAAGACCTAAAAGTGTATAAGCTATGTGAGAAGGCAGTAAGGAAGGCTGGGAGGATACTTGGATGCATAGGGAGAGGCATCAATAGTAGAAAATGAGACGTTGTCACCCCTCTGTACAGACAGTTTATGAGACCACATCTGGAGCACTGTGTGCTTTTCTGGAGACCGCAACTCCACAAATACATTAACAGAGTGGAGGCTGTCCAGAGGAGGGAAACCAAAATGCTGCATGGTCTGCGCCACAAAACATACTAAGAAAGACTACACTTGAGAAAAGAAGAGAGAAAAGGGGACATGATAGAAAAGTGCAAGTACATCAGGGGAATCAACAAAGTCCGGGAGGGTAGCATCTTTAAAAAAAATTGATATGCAAGAACAAGGGGGCACACTTTGAAGACAGAGGGTGGACGGCTCAGAGGTAATGTGAGGAAGTATTTTTTGAAGGATAGGGTTGTGGATGGATGGATGGAATGATTAACTGGAATAGCCTTTGCATGAATGCATTGACTGTTTTGATGCTGAATCCATGCACGATGCATAGAAAAAACAGTATGTTCATTGTAGGTTCAGTGTTTGCTGTAACGCTTTGTAGACATTGGGCTGGATATTCAAACTGTGCCATTCTGTGGCGCAAGCCCTTGCGCTGCACAAAATAGTTGCGCTGGGGTGGTGTGGCCGGGGCGATATTCAACGGAGTTGCGCTATTGAGCAACTCCTTTGAATATCACCCCCCCAGAGCCACTGTGCATGGTGCAGTGTAACTTGTGCCACCACAAGTGGTCAGAGTGGAGCATTCAAGATGCAGTGGCGCAAGTTCCTTTGCGCCATGCGCAAATTTCCAATATTCAAAAGGTGACATGCAAATGGGGCCATAATTCATGCAAGGCACAGGGTGTGCCATTTGCATCTATTTATGCCACCATTTGCATGCCATTAGCATGCAGGTGCGTCGATCCATGAGGACTTGCACCGGGCACTCTGCCAGGCAGCAGCCGGCGGGGAATGACACCACCTGCAGCCCGATCGCGGGCATAACTGTTGTAATCCCCCCTCCCCCGACTGGCCCGATCACGGGCATGTAGTAAAAACCCCCCACCCCCTGACTGGCCAGATCGCGGGCATAGGTGTTGAAATGGGCTATGTTCTTGGGGGGGTGTTGAACTCTGTTCTGCCCGTGATAGGGCTAGTCGGGCGGAGGGGGATTTCAACACTTATGCCCGTGATCGGGCCAGTCGGGGGGTGGGGGGATTTCAACACTTTTGCCCACTATCGGGCCAGTCAGGGGGAGTGGGGTTACTATTATGCCCCCGATTTGGCTGCAGGGGGGGCACAGGGAGTGAGTCGAGGGCCACCCATAAGTGGCAGCTTCTGTGTTGTGCCCTGCAATGCGGCAGCTCACCTGTGGGTGGCCCTCGACTTACTCCTTTTTTTTTTGCTCAAAGTTGTGCAGGCGCAGGTTGGGGGTTGCACCTGCACAACTCTGCACAGCCCGCTGAATATAGGACTGTACAGTTTATGCATGGTTCCTCCCCTCCGGTTGAGCATGCCTTCATTAGCATTGCGCTGTTGCTCAGCTTGACTTGGGGGGGTGCAACTGCCTTCTGCTGAATATGGCAGAATGGCACAATTTCAGACTTGCGCATGGCACAACCCTTTTGAATATCCAGCCCATTGTGTGTACTATGAAAAAAGCAGAAGTAGACTTTGAAAAAGATAACTGCATAAAATGAATAAAAATACTTAATAAGAACAAAGAAAGTTTCAGCAATACTCGAGGTGCACTCAGAAGTAAGAAATGTATGTATGATCTAATGGCAAGGGATGCCGAAAACAACCACAGACAGGAGAGGAAAGTACCAATTGTGCTCACAATAGTACCACAGGTATCTGGTCAGCCAGCATGTAATGTATTCCACTATTCATCAGACTTTTCTGTGATCCAAAGAGTAGTGATGGAAATTTGTTATGTTGCCTTATCTGCCTTTTTGCTTTGTTCTAAATAATGGAGGCCATGCAATGGCAGCATTGGGTTAGGAAGCAGTTGTTGCTTCTCACCATGCAAAACAAATAGCGAAAAAAATAGTGCTTAGGGTAGGAACATCCTATAATGTGCAGTTCACTTTAGTGATATATTGCAAAGATTGCTCTTACCAATATTTCGTCCGATCGCTGTGTCATTCGAGCAAAGGGATCCAATCTCGATTGACCACCATGAACGATGGAACATGCAACACCACGCCCACGTCCAGCCCGTCTTTGAGCAGCATCGCCCACGACCTCTCCCACATCCCCTCCCCATGCTGAGCTGTCCACTGCAATGTGCTCTTTTTGCTGGAAGAAGTATGCCAGATTCTACATTGGAAGAGCCACCATTACTTGAGTTCAAAGGTGAGGATCCAGAGAGGAACTGCAAAAATAGAAAAATATGTCAGCAAAAAGTGAGACATAGCACATACACCCACACAACCTCAAGCATAAACGCCAAGCCACCAACAGACCTCTCAGCTGAACCACACAACCACACCAAAGCACCTATTCACAGCAAACCACACAAGTACAAGAAACCACACAATCATGTACTAAGACTTTGCTAATGCTAAATACACACGCCGCTAGATAGACTCATGCATTAAACATACCTTTTTGATGTCACAGAAGATAGGACACCAACCCCTCTGACAGGTAACCAGAAGTGACAAGTTAACCAGTGGCTGCAACGACAGTGACTGAGTTCTTTATGGATGTGTGGCCACTCATGCATCCATTGGGTGACCCAATGGGTGAGGCAGTATCATAGAGAAGAAAACCTCATCCTGGCACCAGAAAGAGCACAGGTGCATTGGTAGGGGCGGTGCTCGAGGTGATGGAGTGTGTTAATTGCAACACTGAAAGAAAACTACCAGGATGTGTGGAAGTCTGATGTTGAAGTCATAAATTTGGGGGGAAATGATTGAAGGATTATGTATGGGTGATTACGGAGATGGTCATGCAGGACCTGGCAAGACTGAAGCAATGGTTTACCCAGGTGCATATAATTTGGTTCGATAAGGTGCAGCGTTTGCAGTGGGCTGAATGCCTGGAGCTTAATGGCAATATAGAATGTGCGCTGGATGCCGAACGCAGACATGAGACCAATTATGGACTCCATGTGGGGAGGGGCATAGCAGCGCTCCTGGGAGTGTCAGTGAAAGAGCCTGATCTGTATAGCAGAGATGGTGTACATGTATAAGAGAAAGGACTAGACTTGTTTTTGAATGACATACAGGGGCCAGTGGTGAGAGTATTGGCGTGAGGTGCTTGTGGGGAGAGGGAGGAGTGAAACTCACATTGTGGTGACTTGGTAGTCATAGAACGCGGTGGAGGGGGGTAACAGGGTTCACGTGTATTGACCAGCCACATCTCTCTAAGGCTGACATGAGGACGGGACTGACAGATGGCGTCTGAAGGGCGCCCTCTTTGGACATTGTCACACAGCATAGAAGATCCTATGACGGGGAGGAGCTAGCCAAAGCCGGTCACAGATCCATCAGTTATGCCATGGAGGATGTTGTCCCTCACAGGGTCTGCATTGATGGTAAGGTGGCCCTCTCCTGGGAAGGAGGGGCAACAATCAACGATCTAGTGCCCCATGGGGATCTAGTCCTTCCAAGGCTTCCTAGCTGCACACAGCATGCTAGCAATTATATATATGGTCAATTGGTTTTATCAATAAATACATGGCTGTGGCCATTTCTCCAAAGCACATTGTTGTGTCGGTGTGTTCAGATGAAGAAGGCATATGCTCTCAAAAGACAATATCCACAGACACGATGAGGTTTGACCGCACTACACAGTGTTTGAGTTCAAGTTATCAAGATGTGGATTCAACAGATTAGTACTATACATGGTACCATGAATGTCAGACAGACAAACAATAGACTAGATTTGCTGTGTGATGCTTTCAGACTTAGTTTGCTTCATAGAATATGATGTGCACTGTGTGACTGAACAATGTGCACATAGCATCAGTAATTGCCCTGTGAGCTCAGTTTGTTGAACATAATGACACACTCTGTTGATATCCAGGCATGTGCCATGAGATACACATAGACATGCACTACCAAACCAAACAGAGTGTGTCCATTTCACTTTTGAAACCACACACAAACAAAACAGAAGGCTACTTAGGTACAAATTAGGGATCTGAAAACATTGACTTCAGTGAAACAACAGTGAGAAGAAAAGAAATTGCCAAAGTAAGGGTGAGCAGAGCCAGCACTCTATATGATTCATTCTAGCATCGCTAGGTAGATACCAATGCACTGTCACATGCTGATGAGGTGACACTAGCAAGGTACTCAGTGAGAAAAAACATTGTTGTCAGTTGTCTTCAACTGAGACAATGGGCACATTTGAAAAAGGAGACATAACTAAAGAGCATTTGCACCTACTTAGTAACGTGAAAAGAGTTGCAGCTATGGACTACAAAAGACCTCAGGAAGACTGAGACAATTGAGTGCTGGGTCAGTTGAATATAAATTGTGGCCTTCATCCTCCTCTAGCCAGGCAAGTGATGAGTCACAGCTTTGAGACTGATATATAGATAGGGCTTGAGGAAAGTGTGTGCAGTCTAGAGCTGATCACTGTAATTACAAATTCAACTTCAAAGTAAATGTGAAAACTTTGAAGAGGGACAAAAGAAAAGATCCTTTTGATAGCTTAGAAGTGACCAAGCCCATAACATGTTAGGTGCTAGGGTGAGAACAGCAAGTTGCCAGACAAACACTTGCTTTAGTAATGCAGATATCAGAAGCAAATGATGTACCATTTCAAAAGAGCAAGGTACGACAGAGACAAGTCGGTGTAGTGTCAGTTGAATATCAATTGTGCCCTTCATCCTAAACTAGCCAGACAAGAGACAAGGGGAAAGAATGAGACAGAAACAGAGCTCTGTGTTGTGTAAATTGTAAGCAGTTTACAGCTGATCTTTGTAATTACATATGCAAGTAAAAAGTAAATGTGAAACCTTTGAGGGGGAACAAAGGAAAAGTGCAATTTGGTACCTTAGAGGTGGAGAAACCATACCACAGGGTACTCGATGAGGGAATGACAGCTCGGTGCCACAAACAACAAATGTGATGAGACAAAACTGCATATACATTTGTAACATCAGATGAGGCATAGTTGAAAGAATGACAATAGTTACTTGTATTACAGTCTAGGAGCAAGACTGACATGGAAACGTTATGTGAAAAGTAAGGTATGTGTCTGTTTGGCGGGTGGGCTTGGACGGTACTTCGAAAAAATGAGCCAAAGCAGTGGAAGATAGAAACATAGCAACATAGAAGTTGATGGCAGATAAGGAACACAAGGCACATACAGTATGCACATTTTTCCTACCATATAAATGTGGCATCAGCCTTTTCACTGTCTATGGCCTTTCTAGACATTCTTAATTTCACCACCCTCTTATGCCTGTTGCATGACTGTTTGAAGCCATGCACTGTATTCTTATACACCACTCCTGAGGTAGAGCAGTCCCTTGCACACTCCACCTTTTCATTGAAAAAAGAACTGCATCACATCAGCCCTCTAATGTCATGCTAATTTATTTACTTTGAAACATGTTAGACTCTTTCAATTGCACAGTTTGAAAAAAGAAATAAATAGGCATTTGGGTGTCTCTTCCCTATGTGCATGAGCATGCACTTCTATTGACTTTTGACATTTTGACATCACAATTGACATTTTCCTTACTTTCTGCTGCTTTATACAGATCTGTTCTGATTCTGCACACCCCATCTGGGTCATCTACTCTGTCGCAGATCTTGGTGTCATCTGCACACAGAGAAACCTTACCCTCCAGGTCATCTGCAATGTCACTGATGAAGATATTGCGGAGTACTGGCACAAGGACTGATACCTAAAGTACCCCACTTTTGAATTGCATCTAGTCTGACTGCAAACTGCTGCCCATGAGAAGATGACTGCAGAAAAACATGTTTCTCTTTGGCATTGCTGGACATGGTACGTGTTGAGAAAAAATTAATTCACATGGCCGGGTCCCAGTGCGCAGCCTGATGGCACTGTAGTGACTGCATCAATTAGTGACATCACACACATATACACATACACACACACACACACACACACACACACACACGTTCAGTCTTGCAAGCCACACAATGCTTGACATAGAAGCGGTACATCCAAGCCACTATGGTGTCACTGTGTTTGACGTGAGAGAGAGGTGGCCACTTTACACGCTGTTGTGCACTAAGGAACATTTATTCTGTACTGTACTGTAGGAACTCAAAAAGACATAGGGGAAATGCAAACAACACTCCCAATGAAAAGGCTGTCCTCACTATGAGAAAGGGTGTCATACTGCTGTGCTTGACTGAGAGTGCACACACCAGACCCAACCCCCACCAACACAAGATATAACTTTGATATGTAACCAGAAGTGTGGTGCAAGCATGAAGCAGTTGAGAAAAACATGAACTTGGGACAAGGGATGAATAACGATGCCCATCAAAATCGAAACACACCACATAAATGCCGCCAGTTATAAGAAAAAGCAATTTTTAAATTGCAGTGCAGTAAAGTGAGCAATTGATGCATGGTACCACAAATGTATCACATATCATTATTACTCGGACTGGACAAGTAATGAGCATTTTGTTTTATGAAGTGCATGCATCCCGCAGACGATATGCACTAGCCATCTGCTCTCGCTCTCTCTTGCACTGCTCCAATGCACAGGTAGAAAAGGAAACAAACACAATGATAGATTTCATTCTATTTCGTTCCATGAAAATGAAAATGTTGTTCTTTACTGGCATGGAGTGATATTAGAAGAATAGACTCTGCAACAATGTTCTAGGACAGTTAGCTTAGCAGAGCAAGACAAATCGGTTTTAACGCTAAACAAGACCGAGACGGCAGTGACCAACAAATTTCAGGAAAATAATTAAATGTGTCAAGGGAGGCACAACTTGAATAAATGCAGCTTCTTATCCAAAGAAGACCACTCCATGTCATGGGTAAATGAAGAGGCAGGATTGGATAAGAAGCTGCACCTGTACATGAAATTGGTACAGTAGTGACTGCCCAAACCCCCACCCCACCCCTTCGGCACATACCCATTTTCAGCATGAATTTGCAATAATTTTATATTCAATTATTGGCTTGAGGATGGTATTTTCTGGACTTCTGATTGCATTTGTTCAGTGTGGCAACCAGGTAAATTGATTGGACCAGACTTATGTGATCGTGTAAGAGGACAAAGAGTGAGCAGAGCAAATGGTCAGAGGCTGATCAGCATACTTATTGAGAAATTTAAAAAACAAAAATAAAATCTTCGATAATTGTGGTAAATTTTGGATAAGATCTGAGGAGATCGAGAGTTACTGCAGTGTGTGCCAGAGTGATCAGATCGGGTGAGTCAAAACAAATGTATCGAATACTTCAGTTTTTTTATGTTTTCATTTCTGAAAAAGTAAGCTGCTCAGCTTGTAGCATTTGCTCTGCTCACTCTTTGTCCCCTGACATGATCACACATGCTGTTTCTCTGACTCCTTCCTCACTGACCAGTAGGTTGGTTCGTACATCGTAAGGCATTTTCTTGCCTACCGACACTATGGAACCTCAGTCCGGCCAGTCACCACCTCCCTCAGGCCCCTCCGCTTGCAGGCATCCGCTGCCCAGGTACATGCTGGACTGGCTAAGCGAGTTTGGGAAAGGGGGTAAGGAATGACTACAGAGAGGGAAAAAAAGGGAAATGGTGCTGGCAGCTGACAAAAGGGCACCCCATAGCATAACGTTATGTACGCTGTAGCGTACAATGCATATGCCTGCCGTAGTCCATTCACAACATAAATATGGTATCTGATGGTTATTTTCGTTGGTTTATAACGAAATATGGGGTTTATTGTGGCAGATGCCTACCGGCCATTCTCCGGTATGTGCTGTGTTATGTTCGATTGCCGTGGAGCTCATAGACAGAAATGGCAAATAACAGGATGTGCTATACAAGGTGTTCAGAGCCCTTCAAGCACAAGTGCATCATGCAAACTGTCACACAGGCAAGTAAGTCTATAACTCAATGACATGGTAAGGATTGCTGGCCACACAATAGTTGCAACATCCACCACTCACTCACTCTCTCCATCTCTCCCATCTCTCTCTCTCTCTAGCTCGCACAGCAACAATGCACAGAAAAGCAGAGAACAGCAACACCATTTCATTGTTCATTTTATTTCGTTCAAGGTAGATGAAATATTTGATTTTTTTATGAAATGGAACACGCATACAATGTAGACACAACTACATATACCTGTTCGGTATCCATGCTGTGGTACCAAGAATTCGAAATGATGCGCGCCAGACAGCACTGCTTCAATGAAAAGTTTCTGGATGGTAGGATTACAATGACACACACTCACATGCCGGAAACAGAAAAGTAATTATCCAAAGGGCAGAACCAAGCACACAGATCGACCTCATGAACGCGCATGCAGTGTCTGAGAAATTTGAAATTGTGCACAGGGCGTGTCGGGGGATGCTGTGGACATACAGTGTTAAAATTTTGGCTTTTTAATAATAAATAGAGGCAAGGACATACAGTGGAATACATTAAACTACAATTCTGGGACTAAGGTTTGTATACATAGGTACTGGTAAAAAGATGACAGTGCCCCTTTAACTAGGATCTGTAGCTTATCCAGTAGGAAGGGAAATGGGCAGACTGGGTGGGTCAAGCGGTCCTTATCTGCTGTCAAAGTCTATGTTTCTATATATACATTGACAAGGATTATAAAACTGGACCTGGAAATCCAGCCTGCTGATTGGCTGGGTTCTATTAAAATACCACCCTTAAAGTAATAATAATAATTGTATTCATGACAAACAGATATATATTTGAGCCAGGGACTCATTTACAATGACTTTCAATAGCAACAGGATCTTGTTACAACTTGGAAAAAATACAGTTTATACACAGCTGAAGTACAAATATTTTCAAAACAGTTCCATCATAGAGAACACTTCACTTATCCCTCACATGGAGAGAGGCACTCAGTTCCCACTGTTACACAGTAACAGTTAATAACCTCTAATCTTCCTTGGTTTGGCAGCAGGCAGCAGAAGATAATAATGAAATGTGCTATGTAACAACAAATGTATTTGCCTCTTTCCTTATTTGAAGTTTCCTTTTATTAATTTACTATGCTCATCTTTGGATATGAACTGAGTCAGGCTCATAGTTTGCATGCATACCCACTCACCCATGTTATCACCTGACAGGAAGCAGTTTACACCATCCTCAGTCCCTGCCTCACCCTGCCCTACCCTTGCCTGGTAAATCATGTCTCATCTTCCCATCCCCCAACTCCTGCCCTCTGGGCTTGACATGCTGTCAGAGAGATGGAATGTGCAGGCAGCACAGGAGGAGGTTTTGTCATTGTTGGGAAAACTTCTCAGGAATCTGTGCCTGAGCACATCTCACCTTTCATTCAATCCCTGCTTACAGAAGGCTGATCCCTTTTGCAGAACCTAAAAGATTTCCTCTGCAAGTAGCCCACACACCTAGGCAGACCTTTCCTCCCATTCCTCCTGCACTGTTTATTGAAAGGAGAATGGCCTCTAACCTGCAAGTCTCTGCTTTCTGTAGAAGATAGTTTTGATTCTGGTTTGTAGTTTGCTGTTGTTCAGTCTTAACTGTCCATTCATACCTCTTACTGTCCTACATTATGAGGGCTGTCCCCTCATTTAACCCCTTTAGTGCCACCGGCCCTGTCCTGTGGAATTTATTCCCTCCATCAATAAGGGAGGCCCCTTCAGTGGAGGTATTTAAGGTATGCCTCGGCCTTTCTATTTGCGCAGGCTTTTCCTGACCCAGCTTTGTAAATACTGCCCTGTTCTGACTTGTTACACTACTTGTCCCGGATTCTTTCTTTCTTTCTTTCTTTCTTTCTTTCTTTCTTTCTTTCTTTCTTTCTTTCTTTCTTTCTTTCTTTCTTTCTTTCTCTCTCTTTCTTCCTTCCTTCCTTCCTTTCTTTCACTTTACTTACTTAGCATTGTAGTTTTATGATTATCTTAATTATTAATGTTGTTTTGTACTGGTTTTTATGTACGTTGTCCAGAGCCTCCGTGATTGGTTGTCGTTTCAATAAAATTTGCCTTGTCTTGCCTCATAATTGCTGTGTATGACATCAGTTCCTCTTGGCAAATGTGATGGTAACACAGAGAAGGTGCTGTAATGTAATGCAATTTCAGGCTATAATGCAGATCCAGAAACAAATGATTTGATACCTTTTATTGGACTAACATGGATGTTACAGAAAAGAACAAAGTGCTTTAGCTTTCGAACCAACCAGGTCCTTCTTCAGAAGCTTTGTGGCAGTTTTTTCAAATATCCCATATTATTAACACCAGATTATATAGAAAAAGCAGAAATAATTCTCATTGGTTTAACATATACATTTAAAACATAATAGAAGATTACGTCAGAGAAGCTAATTAACACCAGTATGTCTTTAACTGAGGAGCCTCAGAAGGGCAAAGGTTATCAAGAATTCTCTACAGCCAGAGAGTTCTTGTCACATAAATTTTAAAATGTCTCAGTATGCCAAGAAAGCATGAATGTGTTTGCTATATTTGTTGTGTGTTGTGGTTGTGTGGGGTGTGTAGGTGTGTGTGTGTGGGGGGTTGTGGTGTGGTGTATGTACACACATATGTGTGGGTGGAGCGTGGCATGGGGCAGTTGTTATGTGGCTAGAACACTTAGTTTTCACATATAGTGTGCATTTATTTCCTTCTATTAGTTGTCAGTGGATGGATTTCACACTGTCACATTTTTAACTGCTCATATTAAGACGCATATCTCATTTACTTGGGGTTCATTAAAGGTGTAATTCCTTTGGGTTTTCATTTAGATTGCTTAGACTGATTCTGTGCATGTTTGTTATACACAGACTCTGTGTTGAAATCTGCACTTATCAGGCTCATGGTCTCGTTTTCTTGGGGGTCCTTGACAAGTATTTTTTTTTTTTACTTACACTTACAAGTGATACTTTCATGCATCATGTTTATATGTGTAGGTTAATTTGAGGCTTGCTTTCAACTTGCAGTTATACCTAATTTCAGGATTTTGTCTCTCATTATCTGTCCTTTAATATAACAGGACAATTGGAATGTAAGTTGTAAGCTCATCTTACATGTATTAGAGAGAATGCCACTCCAAGGTTTTTTTTATCACTAGAATGCTTTCTTGGCATACTGAGACATTTTAAAATTTATGTGACAAGAACTCTCTGGCTGTAGAGAATTCTTGATAACCTTTGCCCTTCTGAGGCTCCTCAGTTAAAGACATACTGGTGTTAATTAGCTTCTCTGACGTAATCTTCTATTATGTTTTAAATGTATATGTTAAACCAATGAGAATTATTTCTGCTTTTTCTATATAATCTGGTGTTAATAATATGGGATATTTGAAAAAACTGCCACAAAGCTTCTGAAGAAGGACCTGGTTGGTTCGAAAGCTAAAGCACTTTGTTCTTTTCTGTAACATCCATGTTGGTCCAATAAAAGGTATCAAATCATTTGTTTCTGGATCTGTTTTTAAAAGGACCAATACGGCACCTACAACATTTTTTTGCAGAATATAATGCAAAAATTCATAACATTCTGTGATTCTAAAGCAGAATTAAACTTGCACAGGTCAATAGTGCCCAGTAATTGCATATCCATACTGGATGATGTGACCCTCATTTTCCCTCATTTTGAGTGTCAGTGTCCCAAATTTCAGTGACAATAGGATGAGAGGTATGCATCCATTTAGTAAACTGAGGTTTCTTGTTTACATTGGTGTAAGTACCATTTTAGGATATGATGTGATTTATAACTTTGTTGGGCTCTTACTTTGTTGGCACAAGACACCTGCATTCTACTGCAGAATTCTGTGGATGAAAGAGTCATAAACTATGGGCAGGATTCACAATGCGGTTTGGGACTAAGTCCCACTCCGCAACCCCAGTGGCACTCCGAAATCACTGCAGCAGTTGTGGAGGGTGTTACGGCAGGGTCCCACTGTCCATAGCAGCCTCCTGAAGCTGCAGTGCTGTCCCTGGCAACAGTGCCCGAATGCTGCCGTAATCCATGGAACCAGTCGTAATCTGGCTCCACCTTTGTGAATATCTGCAGCTGTGGGTAACCTACGGATCCGCAAGTGCAACCCACTTGTGCATGAGGTTCACCCACAACTGCGGGACGTTCAGGAGTTTCATAAATCCTGCCCTATATCACATAGTTTTTCCCCATCCTCCATTTGTCCTCAGGTGCCACCTGGGTCCTTCACATCAGCTTCTATCAGAAACATCTCAGCCATGTCAGCTGCTCTTCCTGTCATCAAAATTGGAACAAAGGCCACCCTTGGAAAGTAGGGCTGATAGATCAGCACTCCCCACCAGAAGCCACTGTACTTCGTTTTCAAAATGTGCAATCTTTATTACAGTGTTCAAGATCAGAAAAGTAAAAAAAAAAAAACTTCAAAAGGTTGCCTGACATGTTTCATTTAGAAATTGAGCTTTATTAAAAGTACAGGCACAATAACAACTCTGCCATTTCTACACAGACAGTTAAAGAAACATTTACCCAATTATATAAGTGTTGCTAAGGGGACTAAAACAAGACAAACATGCAAGTCAATAAATAGTAATAGTAAACATAGTTAAAAACATTACTACAACGCCGGCCCGGTGGCGCTGAGGGTTGAGGCGCTTAGATGTTACACCTGCCCACGCTGGCGACCCGGTTCGGAGCGACTCGGGTCACTGGTGGACCGGCTGGGGGTAGTTAGGCTTGAGCGCCCCATCTACAGCTCGCTTACTCCGGGAGGGTCAGGCTATACCAAACACTTGTCTGACTTCAAGCGGAGGCTCGGAGTACTGCAAGCCCCCAATGTTAAGGGGAAGGGCTGCCGGCTATTAGCGTGACGTCGGCGCTGCGCCTTTGATGTCAGGGAGTCCTACGCTGTAGGGGTGGAGAAAGCGAAAACGCCTGCCATCACCGGAAGATGGAGCCTCCGAGACATGCCTCGATAGCCTCCGCCCGCCCGAGGGCCCCGGACCCCACAAATCTGATTGTTGGAGTAGTGGGGCTCTGCCCTCATCCCTGCTCAGGGTAACCTGAAGCTCTGGGGTTCCTGTGGGGTCATATGGGCAGGGTGGAAGGCAGAGGGATGTCTACTTGAGGTCTGAAGGGTCGGGGATGGCAGGAAGGAAGGAGGAAGGAGGAAAAATAGTAATTTAAAAAAAAAAAAAAAAAACATTAGTACAGGAAAAAAATGTCAAAATGTAATTTGTGCAAAATTGATACTTTTAAGGATGATCTCCTGTATTTACACTTTTGCATCCCTTGTTTGACCGTACTTCAGTACCTGGACTTCTTGGAGTTCATAAAATTACCTGAAAATTGGAGAACAACATATGTTACAACCTATATCAAAAGAGAGTCAGTTCAAAATGGCCTTTAAGGCCTGGCCATTATCTTACTTCCAAGGTATAGAGCCAATAACCGTCACTCCTCAGTACCTGATTGTCAAACTCCCTTCCCCTCCTGTCAGGTTTGAGCTTTACAATGTCTCTGAATGTAAGAGTGCTGATCCACTCCCCCTGAAGTGTGAACATGCAGATCTGTCACTTATTCCTCCCTCTGGCTAACATACAGTTTGGCCACACTTGGGGCAAATGTTGCCCCCATGGCCTTCCCCTTAACCTGCATGTAGTCAATGTTTTTTAAATGTAAATACATTAAATTTCAAAACAAATTCAGCCAGCTGGAGAAGGAATGGGGTAACGGAATTTACCTCCTCTGGATGTGTGTTTAAGAAGAATGCTAAAGTTTCCAAAGCACCCTCATGGGGAATATTTTAATATAATGATTCAACGTCCTCAGCTCCATTGCTGGTCAGATCTCATTTCCAAGTGCTGCCTTCTCTTCACTTTTAACTCTGCTGTTTCTATGGCCTGCACATGTTGTCATTAAGATTTAAAACCAGCCACCAGTGCTCCTTTTATTTCAGATACACTTTCTTGAGGGAATGCTAAATTTAGTTTCTCAAACAAATGACCCTCTGTAGTATGTGAACCAGCTGCTTTCAGGAGGTAATAGTGTTAACCCGACTTTTCAAGAAATCATAGAGAACACTGCCCCAGAGAAAACAAATATAGCTGGCAACCTGTCCCAAGCTTTTAAAGAGTTGGAAAAGTCCAGATAAAGGCAAGGTGACTTTATTGAAGCAACACTAATCTAGACGCCTACATTTAAGTCTTTTGAGTACCCCTTGGATCAAGACTACTCAAAAAGCTGACACAATACAGACAACCCAGAATTTCTAGCTAAATGGTGACAGATTCTGTATGAAGTATCAATTAAACTGACTGAATATTTTCTAGAAGAGAGCAAATCTACACAGGAGAAGAGAACAGTTGATCTTAAAGGGACATTCTTAACCCCCTTAGGCCTCAAAGAGTCCTTGTTTTAAAAAATACATTATATGATTGTTCATATTCTCTACAGACTGCTGACATAGCTGGTAGTGTCATTCTGATTCTTTTTTTTTTTTTTTAAGTAAAAAATCAGACTGCCCACCATACTGTTGCTACCACACAAAAACATGTTTGTTTACATTCCTTGATCAACTCACACTGCATCCTTCCTGGACTTAGAAACACTCTCAACACAGTCTAGACCCTCATAATGCAGTGGGTATAGAGGAGGCTATTGCATCATGAGTGGCTGCACTGTTTGGGAGTGATTCTATTTTATAGAAAGTATAGAATAATAGTAGATCAAGGATTTAAAACAAATCAAGATTGGGTATAACTACACAGTAGCATGCATTCCAGTTCTGCTACGCAAGTAGGCAAATAATACAACCAGCAACATGGATTAATTTTAGAGATAGTAAGCAGTTATAAAATGTGGGTTTTTCCTAGAAATAATATGATGCAAAAAGGGTTGGCAGTGTCCCTTTAAATTTAAAGAAGAACTGTTTACCTCATATATTTAAAATCTGGATTGTGAAGCCCTCAATAACAAGTTGAAAGTCTCTATTGCCAAACTTTATCAGGACTTAAATGCCCTCAAGCAGAGGGAATTTGTCAGAGACAAACGTAACTGTGAATCAGGTATTTACCTGGATGACACAAAAAAACTAACAGATCAGTCAGTGTGGCATATTGAAGAGGAATCAGCAGACCTCCTTTCATTTTGGAACTTATGTCAGTGTGACCGATGCAGACAGCTCTTTTTTTTTATATATATCGTACTTTTGGCCCCCCTCCGCCATCCGTCAAAGCTCCGCCCTGGTCACGGTGCCCCCGAGACTCCACCGCTTAATGAGCCCCTGAGTCCCCTAGTCACTCCTGGCTTACCCCCCAGGAGGTAGGGCATAGCACCGTGGCAGGAACTGGTACCGTGGAGCCATATTTAGTTGGGGGAGCCCTCGGCCAAGCAGTTGATTGAGTTCAGGGGCAGGGCATCATAGAGACGTCTGGCAGAGAGGGATTTTATCCCTATAGGTTGGGGTGGAGACATGCAATGACACCTGTGTCTGACCCACCCCAGTGCCCCTTGACTATGCATCAGTGCTAGGGAGATACACCCAGCTTCCGCTAGGTGTCACACCTGCATCGAGTGCAGGACCCCCCCATCGCCCGGAGAAGGAGAGCAGTCCTAGAGACACTCAATCCTTCTCCACCCGGCTGGACCTCTGATGACCTGGGCTCGTTCCAAAACCCGGTTTACCGGAGTCACAAGCAGAAATCCAACCACTGCGCTGGCGGGCCGGCTGATGCAGACAGCTCTGATGCATCAGTTTTTTAAGAGGAGGACAGCCAGGGTCAGTGAGGTCCACTGCAATGATGCAGTAGACCAAACACATATCAAGGCAACTACAACAGGGGCAACAGTTACTCAGGGAGAGGAAGACAAGATGGGGGGATAGGTGGAAAAAGAGGGCAGCAATGAAAGAACAGCAGCAACAGCAGCAGCAGAGGTGCAACCAGATATTGAATCAAAAGTAATTCATTTATCATCTTGTGAACTTACTGAAGGTGAAGAACATGTCTGAATAAAGAATTCTCTTGCCTTGATTGCCCCTATAAATAGGTTTGAAACTATAATTAATTTATATAAAATTTCTGCAGAACACAGCCTTTAATCCTTCCATAACAGGAAGAAAATTGAGAGACCCTTAATTCTCCAGAATTACTGGATTTAGAAGGAACAAATGTCAGACAACATGGAAATCAATTGTCTACACAAAGCCTAGTGCTACAATACAAAAAATTCCAAACTTTGTGTAAGAGGGATTTGATTTTTGTGTTTGATAACCTCCCTCAGATCAAGTACAACAACTTAAACAATGTTGAAAGAGAGGCTTTGGAAAAAGGTAAAAGCAATTTTGATGTGGCTGTTAAACTTGTGGATAAGTGGGCAGGGGGTAAAGCATTGTTTTGTTAAACAGGAAGTATTAAGAAACAGATCTTCAAGCAACTAAGTAACAGAATTCTATTTAAAAAAATGCATAATGAACCAACTGCATATTTGAAATGTATTATAGATGAAGCTATGAATTTTGCCTTTTCAAAAAATGGATTAATGAGAAAACAATGACATTCTTAATTACCCCCATCCAATTAAACTTGTCATATATGTCCTCCCAAGGTCCAGAAGACAACACACAACCCCCAGGGCCACCATATCATCTGTGACTCAGGTTCCCTCGCAGAATCACTTTCTCAGTTTACTGATGCCCCCATCAGAAATGTTGTCGGCCAACAGAGTTCTCACATAAAAGACAGAAAGGACATTTTGGGTATATTAAATAAGGTAGAACTGAAGAGGAGACTTTACTTGCTAGGCTGGACAGCGAATCAGTGTATTCAAATATTCCCCATGAGTGGGCTTTGGACACTTTAGCAATCATCCTAAACACATGTCCAGAGGAGGCAAAGCCCCTTGCACCATTCCTTCCAAAGCTGACTGAATTTGTTTTACAGTTTAATGTATTCAGGTTTAAAAGCAGCTTAAAGGGATGACAATGGGGGCAACGTTTGCCCCAAGTGTGGCCAATCTGTATATCTGCCAGAGGAAGGGATCAGTCATCTATGACCAAAGTGCCAGACCCTTTTTTGAAAATTTGGTACTCTGGAAAAATATCTAGAGATCATCCTGGTGTGGCAGGCACATTGTATAAGCTCAGGCAGTTCAATAATTACATTAACAGCACTAACAAGAACCTTCAATTTACATGCACTGCTGATCCAAACTCTGTGAACGTTTTGGACATACAGATTGCCAGGCGTGAAGGTGGGAATGCTGAGACAAATATTTATTATCTGTAGTATCTATAGTAGAAGATCTGGCCAGAGTGGATAGGACTGTAGCTGAGGAATTTAGGGTGCAAATACTGAAAATGTGTTTTTTAATATTTTTACACCAAATTTCAGCACAGCCTTGTTAAGACCCTGCCTCATGAAGAAGGGTAGAGAAAATGTTCAGCTTCTGACCTAAAAGTGATTTTGTACAGGGACTACAAAATCAACTTTCAGGATAAACACATTATGGGCTGGAGTTGAAAAATAACTGCTGTCACATTCATGAAGTGCTGTGAAGAAATGTCTGTGTTTTAAGTTTGGGGTAAAATATTGAAATGTTGAAAATTACCAAAGTTACTAGCCTGCGTTCATAAATTTCAACATAGGCTCATAACTTAATTTTTTTTAATGTTTGTACACCAAATTTTCAGCATAGCCTTCTTATTATCACACCTCATGAACAAGGGCAGAGAAAATGTTTAACTTCTGCCCGAAAGGCTATTTCACACAGGGGTGGCAAAATCACCTTTTAGGATGTAAAAAAACAAACATTTTGGCCAGGATTTGAAATATGTCAGCTGTCACATTCTTGAGGTGCTATAAAGATATGGCTATGCTGTAATTTTGAGGTAAAACTATTGAAAATTGGAGCTGATCTTTCAGTGCAGCAGCAAGGCATCCACTTGTGGTGCTGACATCGTGGGTTCAGGGACAGACTTGGGAATCAGAGGGCTGGCCAGGGGAAAAGATTGAGCATCCCAGGGACTGCTCTCCTTCTCCATGGGGAGGGAGGAAGAGTGTCCAGTGCTATGTAACCTCTGGCGGAGGCTAGGGGTACCATCGTGGCCAGCATCACATGTTAGGAGGTGGGGCGGATGCTGGCATCATTGCATGTCCCCGCCCCCAGGAAAAACTCCCCAAAAAAATTTCAGCCTGCTAATGAGGGCCCCTATCTCCACCACCACTCCTGCTGCAGACCAAGGTCCACTAAATGGGTGTCCCTCTCCCATGACCCCACCCTGGGGGGAAGCTATGGCTAGCAGGCCAAGTAGTTCCTTGGAAAGGGGGAGCCCACCTGGTGACCCTGCCCAGGAAGGATAAGCCTGTGGGGACAAGCAGTCTGGGTAGTCTGGAACCTCTGGTGCCAGGGGGAAAGGAGCCAGGCAAAACAAAAAATTTAAAATTACCAAAGTTACGACCCTGCGTTCGCAAAATGCTATGTAGGCTCATAACTTTATTGTTTTTTAATATTTTTACACCAGCTTTTCATCATGGGCTTGTTAGTACCCAACCTCAAGAACAAGGGCAAAGAGCATTTTCAGCTCCTGCCCAAAAGGTGATTTCCTGCAGGGATAGCGAAATCACCTTTCGGGATGTAAAAAAAGATTTTGGACGGGATTTGAAAAATGATAGCTGTCACATTCATGAGGTACTGTTAAAATATGGCTATGTTGTGAATTTGGGAGAAAAATATTGAAAATTACCCAGATTACGAGCCTGCATTCACAAAATTAAACTAAGGCTCATAACTTAGTTGTTTTTTTAATATTTTTATACCAAATTTTTAACATGGCTTTTTTATGACCCCACCTCATGAACAAGGGCAGAGAAAATTTCCAACTCCTGCCCAAAAGGTGATTTAGTGCAGGAACTGCAAAATCACCATTCAGGACAGATCTGCCTAATGACAGTTCAATTGTTAATGATGTAGGTCCCAAAGAAAGCATGTTGAAAATCTAGGCTAAAAATATGCAACAAAGCCAAAGTTATGCCACTAAGTTCAAGACACCATTGACGTACATTGAACAGCATACCTGTTTCTTCAGTCCAGCTTTGAAGAGTGAAAATGTGTCTGCGGTCCAGAGAGCATTATGGCTGGACCCCAATGGGTAAGTAGGGCTTGGGGGGTCACGGTGGTGGGTGCTGTGTGGGAGGGGAGGGCGGGGACAGTAACAGTGTAAAAGACATCAATAGACTTTTTCAGGTTCAACGAAAAGAAAAGAACGAGGACTGCAACAGGATTGGGTACCCCCAGTATCACTCATATGTTTCTGGGGGGGGGGCGCTGAAAGAGAGGGTGAAGTGGGGGAGGGTAATTAAAAAAAAATGAAACGCTGAAGAGTCCAGAATGCAACACTGGGGGATTGGCATCCCCAGTGTCACTTTTATGTTTCTGGGAGGGTAGGGTGGTTGCTGAAAGGGAGTGTGTGTGTGTGTATGTGTGTGTGTGTGGGGGTATTGCTAATTTAAAAGAAAAAATCATCAGACACAGTGGAAGATGACACCCACACTGCCGTGTCCAAGATAATACTCACTACTGGCTGTGCATGTGCTAAAGTTGCTGTCGCAGCCACCAGTTTGGTGGCCATTTTGGACAAGGCAGAGTGTGTCATCTTCTGCCATGACCACCAATAGTAAACATAGTGCAGTTCTACGTACAAGCCAGACAACGAGCGGACTGTTTCACTGTAGCGGAGGCGACTGTAGTGCAAGTCCAACAGGTTGTTCGGTCAGAAGGAATGCAAGGAATGTGGAATACTTTTCTCTTAGCAAGAGATCTGCTGGGCTCCACCCACTAAAGCCCTAAAAATGAGTGACCATAACATGATATTGCTTTCTTCCAGTTGTCACACCAGGCATATTGTTTCTTGTGCAGGAATTGCAGCACTGAGTCCTACTTTGAAATGGGAGCAGAAGATCTTAACAAAAGGTTCAGGGAGAGAAAATATTCTGAGAAATGTATTTTAAGTGCTGAGCATTCAACTAGAGAAAGTGGCAGGGAGACGTTACTCCAGAATACTGAAAAAAATGAACAAGATCCTGAAAGAGAACATGTTATATGCATTTTTTCCGAACATTCTAATCGGGTACCTAAAATCACTTGCTGTCATTGGGGAGTTACACAAAAAGACTATAGCATTCCAAAACCTCTACTACCAGCCCTCTCAAGCTGGGTTACCTTAGAGCTAGTACAATAAGGGGCCAAATGGTCCACAGTCAGCAGCTGCAAAGTAAGCAAGAAACCTAGTTAGAAAGAATAATGTGTGTTTCAGCTGCAAACAATGCCCCTATTGTCATGAGATTTCAGAAGTGAAAGACTTTTTAAGTCCAAAGCCTGAAGAGGCACGTCATTCATGATTTGATACCATGTGGCACAGAGTGTAATATACCTGGCTATGTGATAGTGTGGGGTATATTATGACAGTGCACAAATTCCACACCCCAGTGGATGAACATTGCAGGGTGATCTAAAATGAAAATATGTAATACACAACAGCCCAGCACGTTTGCATATTGGGGGGCCGGATAAGCACTCTGTTACTTTCAGAGGCATTAAAAAGGTCAAACCTGGCAAAGGGGGAGGTGAGGGAGTGGATTTTCACAATCTGATACTGAAGAGGGAGGATTATTGGATCTACACCAGGGGAGTAAGTAAGAGAATGAGTGGGACTTAAAGAGCAGATATTCACTTAATTTGTGTTTTTAATTTTTAGGTTCTGACCCTTTTAATCGATGGAGGATCAATCATTAAACAATTCTTGAAGATTATGGAAGCATTTCTTATTACATATTTGTCAGCCCTGACTACTCCTCCAATGCAGAAGACAGGCTCCATTTTGAAAAAAGATATAGTCAGGTACAGTGAAGCCCGAGCACTGATGTTGTCAGCTACAGTATTGGCTCAGACTTCACAGATGAGCATACTGCTCACTGACAGACCTGTTCCGGGGATGTGCTGTATAACAGCTTAGGTCAGTCTAAGATGGGCAGGAGCAGCACAAGCATCAGAGAAGGTGCCGTCTTCTGTCAGTGCTTGTCATTGTGAAGTGAGCGCTAGGTGGGCCGTCAGATTCTAACAACATTTTCTCTGTTGGAATAAATTAACAGTGAGTTAATGAATGAAACCTATCCTCTTTAGTGTCCAAAAGTCAGAACTTGCTAACCTTTTTTATGTTGTCTTGTGCATGTACAAGAAACATATTGTGGTAACTTGGAATAGCAGGTTTTGGAGGTGTGGTCCTGTAGTGGCCAGTGGCACCACTGGTTTTTGGGGCTGGGCTCTGTGACATGAATTAGATTGCACGCTGTCGATGACAACAGTGCAAAAGCGTGCCACCACCTTGAAAGGATTTAGCCGCTGCAATGAGGGAGTGCCTCCTCATTGCAGGGTGTGTCTTTCCT
Organism: Neoceratodus forsteri; assembly: GCA_016271365.2. Lineage (NCBI taxonomy): Eukaryota > Metazoa > Chordata > Ceratodontiformes > Ceratodontidae > Neoceratodus > Neoceratodus forsteri. The sequence continues at coordinate 1,562,089,234 of CM028130.1, read as the reverse complement.
GGTGTAACATTTCAATAAACATGGCGGAGCCGTCTGCCTCTCGTAGTCTCCATAACAGCTGATGTCAGGGGTACCCAATCTCCCTGTCGACATTTGCCCTCACCAGTTCATTTGCCGATGAGGTAGCCCAATCCCCATCGGCATATTGTCCCCCCAAAAATTTATTGTGTGCAGAGGGGGGTGCCCAGTCCACCTCGGCTCATGCTGCCCCTCCCAAAAGCACACCATGCGGCCAATGGGGGCGCCCAATCCCCGTCGACTCCAGCTTCCCCCCAAACAAAAAGCCACGTGGCATGCATGGGAGCCCACCCCAGCATGATCATGCCCCCCCAGCACACTGTATGGCTGATGGGGTACCCAATCCCCATCTGCTCCAGCCCCCCCAAAGAAACACCCAGGTATGCCGGCATGCTGAGAGCCCACCCCAGTGTGCCCAAAGTATTCCATGTTGCTGTTTTTTTTTTGTGTAAAATAGAAAACGGTCCCTCGTGGTCTCTCGTGCTTCCCAACCCACACCCACCATCTGCACACCCACCTCCCCACCACCCTCTCACCCTATACTTACCTCCGGAGGTCGGCATGATGATCTTCAGTGAACCGGGAACACGTCTGCACTCTTCAAAGCCGACCGTGAACTGAAGAAATGCCGGTAAGCTGTATAATGGCATAAGTAGGTTTTTTTTTCCAACTTTGGTGGCTATCTCAGCCATTTTGGGGAATTTCTTCACCAAATTTTCAATATGGGGTTCTTGGGACCCCACCTCATGAATTCAGTCACTGTCATTTTGTTATTCGGTCCCGAAAGGTGATTTCGAGGTCACTGTGCAGAACCACCTTTCAGGACCGATTAATGAAATGACAGTGTCACAGTTCATGAGGTAGGCTCCCAAAAACCCTATATTGCAAATTTGGTGAAAAAATTCCCAAAAATGACTGCAGTACGAGCGTGTGTTGCGCAGTTCCTATGCACGCTTGTAACTTGAAGGATTTTTTATATTTTCACTCCAGATTTTCAACATTGCCATTTTACCACACTTCTTTTTGAACAGTACAGCTGTCATTTTTCACATCTCACCCAAAATGTGTTTTCGCACATGTGATGCAGAATGGCGTGGTCAGTGTGCAAAATCAATGTTTTGGACAGATTAAGAAAGTCATAGTGACACTGTCCATGAGCGAAGGTCCCAAAATGCATATGTTGAAAATTTGGTGACAAAATTCCACAAAATGCCTATTTTATGAGCATGTGTTGTGCAGTTTCCACGCACAATCCTAAGTTCAAGAATTGTTAATATTTTCAATCCAGATTTTCAACATTGCCATTTTTGCACACCTCCTTAAGAACAGTACAGTTGTTATTTTTCACATGCTGCACGGAATGTGGTTTTGCACATGCAGTGCACAATGGCGCGGTCACTGTAGCAAATCAATGTTCGAGACAGATTAAGAAAATCACTGTGACAGTGTTCATGAGTGGAGGTCCCAAAATACCTATGCTGAAAATTTGGTGAGAAAATTCCACAGAATGACTATGTTATGCGCATGCATTGCACAGTTTCCATGCATACTCATAACTTGGAGAATTTTTAATATTTTCACTCCAGATTTTTCACATTGCCATTTTTGCTCACCTCCTTAAGAACACTACAGTTGTCATTTCTCACATCCTGCCCAAAATGTGGTTTCAAGCTACTGGCACAGAATGGCGCAATCACTGTGGAACATCAACATTCAGGACAGATTAACAAAATCACAGTGCCACTGTTCATGAGCAGAGGTCCCAAATGCTTTCATGAGGTGGGGTGAGAAAAATCCCATGTTGAAAATTTGGAGTGCAAATATCAACAAATGCTCAGGGCGTTAGGGTTTCTAACCATAACGTCCCAACCTGTAGAGACTAACCGGTGTCAGGGGTGTGACTTTAGATGGTCGGTTCTAATGCTCATGCCATTCCACCCCCACCCGCACTCCCCCCCCCACCTCCACCCCCACCCTGCAGCCACTGACAGGCATTGAACTGTGCCTTGCACTCATGGGCCCTAAAGTTCACCCCATTCTCCTATATTACACCCATGTCAACATATTTCCATATGGAATGGGGTGAGTGTAAGGCCCAAGGACCCCAAGGCAGAATGCGATACTTGTCAGACTCTGCAGGGTAGGGTGAGGTGAAATCGCATGAGCGTTATGGCCAACACCCAAAGGCACACCTCAGTGTCTGTCAGTCTCTTCAGGGTGGTGTAGGTTTGGTGTCCCTTCCTCACTTCACTGCCATTCCTTGTATGCATCTGTCTAACTCCTGCACTACCAATGCCAATGTCAGCAAGACAACATTCGGCATTGACAAATGCTTGTTTTAAATGTTTCCTATCACTTGCGACTCATGCATCAGTGAGCTGATGCAAAGGGGAAATGAGTTCTACTGGAGATTGTAGGCGCCGGGAGGGCTCACCCCACTGATGTTCATGTATTTCTACTGCTTGTTTTTTTCCTTTCTGAATCTGTGTCAGACCTAATGGCAAACCAGATTTACTGAGCTGTTTGCTCTAATGGCAACTTAGTACCCCATCCCAGGCTGTCTATACACTATACCATCTCCTTTGAGCCCCTGTGTGCCCTCAGTAAATCTGGTTTACCATTAGGTCTGACACAGGGTCAGGAAGGGGGAAAAATGTAATATACTTGGTGACTAGGAAAGGCACATTGAGCTGAGGCTCATTTCCAGGTGTGACCTGAGGGAGAGGGGAATGGGAGTACAAAAAGATGAATCTTACAACAAACAACAGAATGTGGTTATAGTGACAACTTACAAGTGTAACACCCAGCAGCATGCTGTTTGGATCTGACAGCAATACCAGGTGGGCTGGGTTTGAGGAGGAATAGGTCACTCGGCAAAAAGGCTAGGTTTAGCTACTCTGCACAGGGGCACCCAAGTAATTCCGAACACAGGAAGCAATAACTGTAATGTCCAATACCAGAAGTGGGGTTCTAAAGTGTGGCTTTTTATTCACATCCAAACAGAATAAACAAAGCATAGATGGACCCCAACGGGGCTACACTTCTGGTAATGCAGATTAAAAGAATCAAGAACACTTCCTCAACACTTTAGCCCTCAGGATCTGAACCCACCGGGCACACAGCCCGGACTTGCACACTGCTTTGGGTACACTGCCCGAACTTGTACACTGTTCTGGGATTTTCCAGGCTCAGCTCCCTTGCCAGCCACCCAGACACCTTCCATATGTTATGGAAACATTTTCTGGTGGCTCCCTAAACCACCTAAGAGCACCTCAGCTCTATCAGAGAATTCTCCTTTTAATCCCACATCTGGGTACTTTCCTCAGGCACTGGCCAAGTACCTGAGAGAAAGTAAAGGTGCCTCGGAGCAAATCGGTAGAGGTGAATTTGGTTACTACTGATGGGGGGGTCTCCCACCTCTCGCTCCCACAATTCATACCTGGCCATTTCTCCAGACAATAAACACCTCATACTGTAAAGCTTGGCAATATAGATTCTTGCTAAATGTATGTCACATTCCATCTACTTGTCTTGCTTTCCCTTTGTGCTGGACTTGAACATACTTTTAAATGGCATAGCCCATTGCTCTAGGCCCCTCACTGATTAAGCAGTCCAATCCCCACTTTACAACTGTACTTGGCTGTCTTTTCCTGACCCCACAGTAACAGTTCCTTTAGTTTCCTTCTGTTAAGGTGAAAAAACAGTTCGCCCTCTTTCAGAGCAAACTCACCCTTTAGTTGCAGGTGCCCCACAGGTGATTCCTCCACAGGAATTTCTCTCTCAGAGCTTTGGGTGCTGCAGCACAACTTGAATAGGCAGCTTCTTCCTTTAGCTGGAACCAGGAGGGTTGCCCCTGAAAAACAGGCAAACTTTTCCCCCCCATCCCCTCAGTGGTGGGGCACTTGGACCAGTAACATCGGTCTCCACCACTTCAACTACCAGTTTCTGTGTTCTTCTTATGGTGGAAACACACATCTTCCTAATCAGTAGCTCTGACAGCCTGCACACAGACAGCTGTACTACTGTCTCTCACCAAGACTGCACACAGACTGAATTCAAAATCCCCAATGTTCTATGCTAACCTCCAACTGCAACATTCCAGTGTGGCTTATGCAGCTGCGAAAGTTCTATGGTGATGTCATCCCTCAGTCTCAGCTGAGACTGAGAACAGAGTGAGACAGTGTGAAATCCATCTAACTGGAGTTTCACAAGCTGCCTTCCCTGCCTACCACTAGGTCTTACTGGGATTCTAGTAACCTCTGGTAACAGGGGGGTTACACTCACCCTGTGCCAGGAAAATGACTGTCAGCAGTCATTATTTACCCGGCTTAGGCCATCTTGACCCATGTGTTGACTACGGGGAGGTAGCACTACCTTCTCCCCTACCATGTGCCAGCACAGGCAAACAACATTAAGGGCCTAGAGGCCGTTGGCTGATGCATCAGCCTCTACTCTACCCACTGACTGTGGGTACCTAGTGGCTCCGGTAGAACTGCCCGGAGCATAGCCCTGATAGATCAGCACTGCAACCCCTACTGCAGATCAGGGCCACAGCCTGTCTTTCCCCCTAGCCCTCTAGGGAAAACCTATCTGCCTTTAACTCAAACCCCAAAACAAAACAAACAAGGGACCTCCCTGACCTTGGACACCATGCAACCACACACCAGGAGCTAATACCATACCAGTGCATTACTCCCACATCCCCCACAACCATACCTGTGGAAGAAAAAGGTTACACATACAGTAGTAACAACACCGACAACAACAGAACTTTAAACACCTCACTCTAAAGTACTAGTGAGGAACTCTGATGAGTCCCTCCTCCTCTTCTTGTCTTCTCTTCTACCTTCTTCAGGAACACCTGCAAGAAAAAAGAAAGACAACACACACTCCTAATCTGCATACACAGTCTATCTAATCCCCTACCATCAAAACACTGGAAAATCCCAAAAAGACTTTTTTTTTTTATTTTTTAGAAAAGGTAGAAAAACAGTATAAACATTAGAAAACAGTAGAAAACAATGACATTATTTAGAATACACCATTTGGGGGATGAAGTGCCCTAAAAGACCATCTAGTGACCACAGTGCCCGAAGGCAAGTCCATTAAAGAGTCTCTCCTGGGCCGGAGCCCAGTGAAGCACAGTTCTAGCAGGCTAAAGTCCCGAAGCGGAGAGTCTTTGAGGACAGTTCAAACATCTGGAGTCTGCTAGTGTAGGGTGTTACTGCAATGTCATAAGAATAGAAAAGTTTGGACTTACCAGTCCCTTGTAGAATGACAATAGCACCGACCTGGTCCTCAGTCGAAGACTCTCTCTGGCAGCACTCTTCCGATACAGCTGGGTGGACATCTTCCAGAAATGTCAGGAGGCACATCTGGAAACTGCTGGGCTGATGTCATCTCTGGAGATGGAACCTTGGAACAGGAACAAAAAGGAAAACAGCTGGTCTAACGTCATCTGTTTCCCAGGCGATGAATCAGGATACAGCTGGGCTGGCGTCCTCTCTGGATCTGAAGTCATCTGGTGGGCCAGTCGATGGATTCTGGAAAGTCAGTACACTGTAGAACTGATGAATGTGGGGAATCTGAGTCCTGGACGTCCATACTGGCGGAACAACAAAGGCACTGCAATGGCTGGAGTGGCAGCGATGACTACCACTGCTCTGCTTTCCATTTGGTAGACATGGGCACATTCGCAGGGAGGTCTTTGCATTGTGGCCAATAGCACAACGGGTCAGGTGCTTGAATTATTACCCCGTCTGGGCGCACATAATTCACACTGTGAAAGGTTTCATGTCCCTCTCCATCCACTATTCCACCAGTGTCCATTAACAGTGTCCTGCCTCTTTTCCACTGGCTGTACTTTTCATGAAACATTCTGTTCCTGATGTACTTGTTTGCACCAGGATGCACACATTTCATTGCTTCTGCCCAAATCCAGGACTTCTTGTTTTGTTCAATCTCCTCCCAGACTCTTCGAGGAAAGGTAGGAAAGGACATCCCATAGATTTTATTCACCTTCCTATGAACCAGTCTTTCTTCTTTACTTGCTTTGGTCAACCTGAGACCTCTGGCCTGGCTTGGGGGCAGCCAGTCCTGGTTCTGCCAGCTACGCATTCTCAAAGACGCAAAAAATGGATCCCTAGCTTCTTCTTGCACAGCCTGGGCAGTGGCATCACCACTCTCTTACCTGCATTCCAATGAGGCAAAAGCTTGAGGCTGTGTACCAGGTCCTTTTTCACAAGGCCACATATGTTCCCCCTCTTCTTCTTCCTCACTGAGAATCTGTGCCCAGGAGTGAGCAATCGTCCTCACTCCTGAGACTATCCACTCTTCGCTGGGCGTGGAGGTCGAAACCTCCCATTCAAAGGCCTCCCTCATCTCGTCTTCTCCTATGAGACTTGGGCTAGGCCCCCCTCTCCAAGGGTCTACTGATGCTCTTCCTGAATTGTCTGTCTTCAATCCAGAATCCGAAACATCAGCACATTGTTCTGCCTGTAAATCTACATCCTCTAGCTTTGTGCCACACTCCCCCGAGGGGCCTTCTCCAACAGGCTCCGCCTGGTGCTGTGTGCTGCCAACTGCAAATTCATGAACTTTTGTCCATGTGGGAGCCAAATGAATCTTGGGCACTTTAAATAAACCGTATTTCTCAAGGCACCCAGAACAGTGAGGTACCATGAAGACGTCCCTTCCAGCATTTAAGCATATTAAGCACACTTGCACTGGATACTGTGCCAACTTCTTAAAAACAGGGATAACCTTTGGCACATTGCCACCGAAACTGGCTGCTCTGCTGACAGGCAGGCCTAAGCTGCTGCCCGGAACAAATGTACCTGGGCCATCCGCAAGGCGAAGGCTGAACACTATCAGGCCTCACTCACCTCATCCTGGGGGAATGCCAGGACCTTCTGGGACAACATCAAACAACTGAATGGTGGCACATATCCCCCCCACCCTCCGAAATCAACATCGATGGCTCTATCTCCACAGACCCAGCCCACATTGCCAACCACCTCAACAAATCCTTCACTGACCTTAGCCCTGTGCTCCCGAACAACTTCTTTGACCCCCCTCCCGACCTGACCCTATTCTTACATGCCCTTGGTTCCACCTACACCGTGTTACTGCCCGTGAAGTCAGACCTTACCTACTCAAGGCCTTAAAGAGCAATGCTATTGGCAGTGACTCCCTCGATCCCAGTCTCCTCCGTCAGGTTCTGGATCTGGTTATCTCACCAATTACCAGCCTCTTCAACAAATCTCTCTGCCTAGGGCAATTCCCCTCTGCCTGGAAAATCACCACAGTCACCCCCATACACAAGGGTGGCAATAGGACTCTTTCTGGTAATTATCAGCCTATCTCTAGCCTCTCTCCTCTCTCAAAGACCTTAGAAAAAGTTGTGTCCTCCCAAATCTCAGAGTATCTAGACAAATACCACATCCTCTGCCCCGCACAGCATGGCTTCCGAGCTGGCCACAGCACCAACACCGCCCTCCTTGAGTTCTCTGATTTTCTTCACTCCTCTCTGGACTCTGGATCTCTAGCGGGTGCAGTGTTCATTGATTTATCAAAAGCCTTCGACACTGTCTCCCACCCCCTCCTGCTGAATGCCCTTAGCCACACAGGCTTTGCTGCTGGGCCTGTCTCCTGGTGCTCCAGCTACTTGTCTGCCCACTCACAATGTATTAAAATTAAAGGGACACTCTCCACTGCCTGTCCTATCCACTCTGGAGTCCCGCAAGGCTCCATTCTTGGGCCCTTGCTCTTTTCTCTTTTTCTCAACTTCCTGCCAGGTGAATGTACTGGTAAAATCTTACTTTACGCAGATGATGCTGTTATCTTTGCCTCAGACCATAACCCCATCTTCCTTCAGGACTCCTTGCAATTATCTTACAATGACGCAGAAGCCTGGTTCAAAGAGCATAGACTCGTAATTAATCTTAAAAAATCTAAAACCATGCTCTTTGCCCACCCCCAGAACAAAGCCAGTAATTATCCACTTCAGGCCCTTGCCAGTTCTAAACTCCCAATCAAGCAAGTCTACTCGTACAAGTACCTAGGGATAACCTTCGACCCTGCTCTCTCTTTTCATGCACACATCTCTGCCCTTGCCTCAGCCTCCAACATTCGGCTGGGTATCCTTTACCGCCATAAAAACTGTCTCTCCCCCGACACCCTCCGACTCGCAGTCACATCCTCTGTACTATCCAAGTAGACTATGGCTTACCAGTTTATGGGGCCGCTGACCAGACCTCCCTAAACAAGATCCGCCTCACCCTAAATAAGGCATGTAGACTAATAACCGGGATGCCTAGACTAACCCATACCTGCCATCTGTACACCCTGGCTAATCTGCTCGACCTAGATGAATGTCTCAGATACCAAACCTGCCTCCTAACTAAAAAGACTCTCCTTGGTCTATCCCCCACCAGGTTTGACTGCCTCTATCCACCGAGCAAACTTTCTAGTGCATACCCGAATCTTCTGCAAAACTACACTGGTTGTACCGAGGGCACGAACCTCGCAAGGACAAAGGGCATACTCCTACAGAGCCCCTTCGTGGTATAACACCCTCTCTACCAGTATCACTGATGCCCCCATGATCTCTCATTTCAAAACCACCCTTCGAAAACACCTATTCACTATGTGCAGCTGTGGCTGCCTCTAAGTCTATTTCCAGCTCTTTTGACCTGACAAAGCTCCCTGAGTGGCTTCACAAACCAATTGCTTATTTCTACCTATGATGCTACATTCTTCTCCGCTCACCTCTACAATGATTTCTTCTGCTTAGTTCCGCCTCTGTTAGCATACTGTACAAATCGTCCTGTACCTACTTGTATACTGTCAATCCTGTAATGCTCATCTGTAACCGTTCAGATGCCTCTGAACTGACTTGTGCTTTGCCAATTCCTGTAATATCAAAACTGTACTCTGTCCTATGTCCTCATGTTTCCACAATTCTTTTGTATACTGTTTTATTTTAAAAATGTTGTTTGCACTGTTTTGTCCTCTCTGTGACAAGGTATCTTGGTAAATGAGCCTCTGGCTCAAAGGTTGTAAACTGATGTTCCAATAAATAAATAAATAAAAATAAATAAATATCCAGGAATTGCCACATGAGGAGGCAGTCGTCCTCTGTAGTAACATTTCTCAATGTCCCTTAACTTGTTTACTTCTACTGCTACCACAGCCCGGGCATGATCCGGGTAGTGGGCTGGTCCTGAGGCCATGACTGCAGAGAAAAACAAACAAACACTCACTGTTATTGAAAGTCTTGCATCACTGAACACTTTCTTTCACTTTCAAAATGGCTCATCTGCTGCTGTGTTTACATTACTACCCCACCCTGTAATGGCGGCGGCAGCACTCCTACACATCAACATTCTGAAATTGGGTGAAGCCACTGCGCTTCCAATTTACACACTCTACTGATAACTTTGCTCAAACTGCACAAACTTGCACTGTTCTTTTTCCTAGCAGATTTATATGATTTGCCATGGACTTTTCACTTGCTGAAGACATTGCTCTAGCTCACAGTCTCTCAAAGCCTCAGTATTTCAAGCACAGGATTGCCTTGTTGTGATACAACTCACAGCCTCTCTTACACTGACCCTGAATCCCATAACTATGCTCACAGTCAATGGCTGAAAAGGCTTGCTTTTGCTGGTAAACTTAACACAGTCCTTGTTTTCAAAGCGATTACACTGCTGCACACAGATTCAGCTGGCTTTTTGCAAAAATCACTTGTTTGAGCAATTATTTCTGTTGGTACTCACTGTTATCAGTAGCTGTTTGCTGCAATGGAAAATGGCCTGCAGCCAGTCTTGGAGGCCTCTGAACAGAAGCGGGTTGGCAGTCCTGCCGATTGTCCCTCTGAACACCACACTCACAGTCCAGTTGATCGAGATGCGGTTTGAGCCCGAATTTAAACAGAAAAGTTAGTTTTTTACACTTTTTACAGAGCTTTCAGTCACTGCGATGCTCCTCCTGTAAGCCAGTACACACACTGCACTCACACTCCCTCTCGAATGCTGGGCAGTCGCTGTAGCGCTGGCTTGGAGGTGTGACTGATTGCAGTCTCACCAACCACACAACGCCATGCAATTGAGCCTCTTTCCTCTCAAGTGCTCTTCTCCTCATGGCAATCATTGAGCAGGCAAATTTAAACTGCAAAACCACACTTTTTTTTTTCTAATTGACTCCATGGCAGGAGCCCATTTCAACCATTTTTCATGGCCATTAATACAACAAGTCTCTCAATTCACTAGAAAGCATTTCCAACGTCCAGGGCACAATTTTCCTTTTGCTACCCCTAGACTTCCACACTTTTCTTTGTCACAACAGTTTTTAAAAGCTGGCAAAATGCTGTAACTTTTTGATGCAGGACAAGGGCATACTCTCTCAGGCTTTACTGCTCCTTGGTAAACAGTTGGCATTTAACAGCAGCACATAGACAACAACACAGCGACACATTAGTTAACCTTGCTTCAGCTTTTTGGGCTACCCACTGCCAGACAACCAAAACACTAGCTCTTTGCCCTAGCACCTTTCCTCCCTAAAATTTCAAACTCAGATCCTCAGTAGTGCCTCTATTTTGTAACGCCCAGCAGCGTGCTGTTTGGATCTGACAGCAATACCAGGTGGGCTGGGTTTGGGAAGGAATAGGTCACTAGGCACAAAGGCTAGGTTTGGCTACTCTGCACAGGGGCACCCAAGTAATTCCAAACACAGGAAGCAATAACTGTAATGTCCAATACCAGAAGTGAGGTTCTAAAGTGTGGCTTTTTATTCACATCCAAACAGAATAAACAAAGCATAGATGGACCCCCACAGGGCTACACTCCTGGTAACGCAGATTAAAAGAATCAAGAACACTTCCTCAACACTTTAGCCCTCAGGCTCTGAGCCCACCGGGTACACAGCCCGAACTTGTACACTGTTCTGGGATTTCCCAGGCTCAGCTCCCTTGCCAGCCACTCGGACACCTTCCATATGTCATGGAAACATTTTCTGGTGGCCCCTAAACCACCTAAGAGCACCTCAGTTCTATCAGGAATTCTCCTTTAATCCCACATCTAGGTACTTTCCTCAGGCACTGGCCAAGTACCTGAGAGAAAGTAAAGGTGCCTCAAAGCAAATCCGTAGAGGTGAATTTGGTTACTACTGATAGGGGGTCTCCCACCTCTCACTCCCACAATTCATACCCGGCCATTTCTCCGGACAATAAACACCTCATACTGTAAAGCTTGGCAATATAGATTCTTGCTAAATGTATGTCACATTCCATCTACTTGTCTTGCTTTCCGTTTGTGCTGGACTTGAACATACTTTCAAATGGCATAGCCCATTGCTCTAGGCCCTTCACTGATTAAGCAGTCCAATCCCCACTTTACAACTGTAATTGGCTGTCTTTTCCTGACCCCACAGTAACAGTCCCTTTAGTTTCCTTCTGTTAAGGTGAAAAAACAGTTGGCCCTCTTTCTGAGCGAACTCACCCTTTGGTTGCAGGTGCCCCACAGGTGATTCCTCCACAGCAATTTCCCTCTCAGAGCTTTGGGTGCTGCAGCACAACTTGAATAGGCAGCTTCTTCCCCTTAGCCGGAACCAGGAGGGTTGCCCCTGAAAAACAGGCAAACCTTTCCCCCCCATTTCCTCAGGGATGGGGCACCCGGACCAGTAACAGTGGTCACCACCACTTCAACTACCAGTTTCTGTGTTCCTCTTACAGTGGAAGCACACACCTTCCTAATCAGTAGCTCTAAAACAGAGCTTAAAGCTCTGACAGCCTGCACAGACAGCTGTACTACTGTCTCTCACCAAGACTGCACACAGACTGAATTCAAAATCTCCAACGTTCTATGCTAACCTCCAACTGCAACATTCCAGTGTGGCTTATGCAGCTGTGAAAGTTCTATGGTGATGTCATCCCTCCATCTCAGCTGAGACTGAGAACAGAGTGAGACAGTGTGAAATCCATTTAACTGGAGTTTCACAAGCTGCCTTCCCTGCCTACCACTAGGTCTTACTGGGATTCTAGTAACCCTGGGTAACAAGGGGATTACACAAATGCAAGAGCAAAATGATGAACAAGCAGGTAAACAATGCCAAGGCGTACAGCATACACTTGCATTCAAGTGTGCAAGCATGCAAGTATTAAATAAAGTGCACAGTCCCTGAAGAAGAAGATGACAGTGCTGTAAGGGTACAGAATCAGTCCACTGGCATAGCCTAATCATCAGGGGTTGGGGTGAGGCCATTTGCAGTAAGGGAGGACAGGAGGGGGCTGGCAGGGGCAGGAGAGAATGGGGAGGTACCTTAGCTGGTATTTTAGGGCTGGGAGAGAGGGGAGAGGTGGATGGAGGAGGGGAGGAGGTTCCAGAGGGAGGGGAGATTATAGGAGAAGGCAGATTGCCCAATGGAGGAGTGAGGCTGGGGAACTCAGAAGGCACAAGGGTCCCTGCAGCAGAGGGAGTAGGAGGAGGAGGAGGAGGAGTGAGGATGGGAATGGAGAAGGTACAAGGGTCCCTGCAGCAGAGGGAGTAGGAGGAGGAGGAGGAGAGGATGGGGAATAGAGAAGGTACAAGGGTCCCTGCACCAGAGGGAGTAGGAGGAGGAGTGAGAATGGGGAATGGAGAAGGAACAAGTGTCCCTGAAGCAGAGGGTTTAGGAGGAGGAATGAGGATGGGGAATGGAGAAGGTACAAGGGTCTCTGCAGCAGAGGGAGTAGTAGGTGGAGGAGGAGTGAGAATGGGGAACGGAGAAGGAACAAATGTCCCTGAAGCAGAGGGTGTAGGAGGAGGAATGAGGATGGGGAATGGAGAAGGTACAAGGGTCCCTACAGCAGAGGGAGTAGGAGGTGGAGTGAGGATGGGGAACGGAGAGGGTACAAGGGTCCCTGCAGCAAAGGGAGTAGGAGGAGGAGGAGGAGTGAGGATGGGGAATGGAGAAGGTATAAGGGTCCCTGCAACAGAGGGAGAAGAAGGAGGAGGAGAGGATGGGGGAAGAGGAGTGAGTAGAGAGATAGGAGAGAGGGGACCCAAATCGGTATTTAGAGATGAAAGAGGTACAGTGGACTGGCAACATGAAGGGAGCAAAAATGGTCTTTTCCACCAATGAATAAATCTTAAATTCTCACTAGTTTACTGAAAAGCCAGTAAACATGAAACAGTAACAGAACTAGAACCAGTATTTACTGAAAAAAACTCACAGCTTTTATAGGAAAAGATGACTTATTGGTTGTATGCTGTCTGCCTTTAAGAAGGGCTGCATTTCATTCTCCTATGTTCCAGGTTGTATGAAAAGCAGTTTGTAGCGAACAGTGCCATCTAGAGGTGATTTATGATGCTACAATAAGAGATTCCTCCTCTTGTCTTGGATGTCACAGGCGTGAAAGCCTGCAGATTGGGCTGACTTTTGTTTTGTTAAAGTCTTGTCAGCCTAACCCTTGCATAAGGATTTGCAGATCCATGATATGTTGCACCAGGATTGAGGTTTCTGAGTATATGTGTGTATGGCTTAGAGGAAGTGGCAGAAATCCAAAATCTGGAAATCTGTTTTCTCATTGTATCCCTTATGAATCCCACATCCAGCTCTTTCTCCAGTCTATCTCTGGTTGATTTTTATTTCAATATATAAATTCATTTCCAGTATAATGACCAGAGGATAAGCTTTAATTTGTACATATTACATATATATATATATATATATATATATATATATATATATATATATATTTATTTATGCAACAGGTGTCTGAATAAATCTGCACTAATAAATCCATTTATCTGTGCTACTATGTGGATAAATTTATTTATCCATATACTACATCATCACCCATTTATCCACACAGTAGCTACATCACTACCACCACCTGTGCTGCCTTCTTACCAGCACTGTCTCCCAGTTTCACTTTCACCTCCTCACAGTGCTCTTAAAAGCCAAGCTATCACAGTCCCAAACACTCTCAAAATGCACACCTAACCAACCCCCAAACTGGAACCACATTTTAAATGAAAACACTCTTAAGTAAAAAAAAGCAATTTTTTTCTCTTTCTCAGCACAGCAATCATGCAAACCAAACACAGCAACCAGGCACATTGTAAAAAAACCTGAAAAGGAACTTAACTAAAAAAAAATGACAAACCAGAACCCCCCAAAAATCCTGTTGCATAAATCAAATATGCAGGGGGTGCCTGTGGGATAACAAAATTATTTGTTCAGTTGCCAGTGACCACTCGTGAGGTTACTCGAGGTCACAGGCAACTGTACAAATAACTTTGTTATCCCACAGGCACACCCTGCATATCCCATATTTATATACAGTACACATATCTCTAGTGGCCACTATAGTTAGGGTTGAGTAGGCACTTTAATGCAAAACCTCATATTTTGCACATTAATAACATTGCCACCATACAACAGATTTGCCTGAAATTTTGCACGTGTGGTCAGGTGTTTAAAATTGGGACCCTGAATGTAAACAAGGATTGCTGTGTTTACCTAGTCGGGTCCTGAGGATTCTAGCCATATCTTTTTTGGGGGGTTAAACCACCCAGAACAGTGTTTTGACATTTTTTTGAAAAATACTTTCACAAAATACTTTCGCAAATGTGAATGTTTCGTGATTTATTTTGCAAAACTTTCTTGATGTCCGAAAGTATTCTCAAAATAACTGCAAATATTTGACAGCCTCCTGCAACAAAATGGTTTGGTCTTTTGGGCTAAAATTTGCAGAGTGGCAAGCCCTGGTCCCACAGATGTGCCGTTTGGTGGTTTGGTTCCAAAACATTACAGGGGCCCAAAATTACATCATTCTAAATTTCCAACATTTTCCCATAGGATAAGATTGCAGCGTCTGTGATGCCTTTAGGGGCCTGTATCTCGAAAATGGTTCGAGATATGGACTTATCGTCTCAAAATTTCCTAGTCCCACCTAAAGGGGGACTAAGTTCAGAAGTAGGTTATAAAGTCATAAAACCCATGAAATTAGAATTTTTTCTAGCTTGTACGGTTCCTGAGATATTTCCGAATTATTTATTTATTTATTTATTGAATTTTGTTGATCGGGTAGGCCCACTGGGCCCCGGAGGTTCCTTTTTCAGGGGCGACCCGGTGGTTTGGTTCAAAACATTACAGGGGCCCAAATTACATCATTCTAAATTTCCAACATTTTCCCATAGGATAAGATTGCAGCATCTGTGATGCCTTTGAACGGGCGATATCAGCAGTTCGAGTATGGACTTATCAATACTTTTAGTCCCACCTAAAGTGGGACTAAGTTCAGAAGTAGGTTGTAAAGTCATAAAACCCATGAAATTAGAATTTTTTCTAGCTTGTACGGTTCCTGAGATATTTCTGAATCATTTATTTATTTATTTATTGAATTTTGTTGACCGGGTAGGCCCACTGGGCCCCGGAGGTCCCTTTTTCAGGGGCGACCCGGTGGTTTGGTTCCAAAACATTACAGGGGCCCAAAATTACATCATTCTAAATTTCCAACATTTTCCCATAGGATAAGATTGCAGCGTCTGTGATGCCTTTAGGGGTATACCATACCGTATACCAAACCACCGGGTCGCCCCTGAAAAAGGGACCTCCAGGGCCCAGTGGGCCTACCCAGTCAACAATTGTTCCAATTGCTCATTTTCATGGTTTTAGGCCAGTATTATGCCCTCAGAGTTAGCAGTCACATTAGTTTTCAATGCCCATATCTCAGAAATGATGTGCAATATGGATTCAGTTGTTCATTATCATGTGAACGAATCACTCTCACTATTACAACCACACTTTAATTTTTTTTCTAGCTGCTATGGTTCCTGAGATATGGGCAAATTACTGTCACAAGGTCTCCTTGCCTTATAGGGCTACTGTATGGCTTCATGCTTACCTGTAAGTGGGAGTGCAGGGTCCGCGGGCCCGCACTCCCACAGACACATCATTATACATAAGTGCTCAGCTTGGTGGAGTGCAAACACCTACCATTTACTATTTATATTACATTTTCTCAAAAGAAGGGAAATTCATTGCAAAAACCCTGTTAATGCATCAGTTAGGATTGTTTCCACAGCAACAAAAGTGTGGAAATGCGATGTAGGAGTTACCACCCCACCCCCACGTCCCCGTCCTGAAATTCCTAATTCCACATTCCCCAACCCCCACACACACACATGCAAGACACATGCAAGATTGTAAGACACTATACCAGTCAGTCATATCTGTACTCCTTTCACTTAACACTATGTTATGAAAAACAAATACAGTATGATCAACTCTGGCAGCACTGCATGATGACACATAGCTGGCATATCTTTCTCATAAAGTGAAACAGTCTGCACAACCTTTCTAGATATTGATTTTAATGTGTCATAATTCAATGAATAGCTCACTGCAGGTATCGCTGCTACCACATAGGCATGTGGTAGCAGGACAGACACAGCTGACACATAGACATACATAGTACTTTTCACATACTGCTCAGATATGAAACTAGCACCGTCACATGTTGTAATACTGCTGCATTACCTGGAAATACTCATTAGCAGCATGGTATGGTTAGCTTTGGATGTTATAACTGTTGCTGTCACATGTTGCTTATAAACTATGCTACAAAACATTACTTTTATTATTATTACCATTTGTTATTAGGAGTGACTCACTCTATCAGAAAAACATATGCAAACCTCCACTGAAGATTGCTAGGGTTATCCAAACTCTTATTTCCAGTACAGCTATCTATAGATAACATACTGAGTGTTTCATCATTTCTTAACAATTGAAATATAGGCATCTGCTTAAATCTTGTTATTGATCCTTGTAACAAAAATATGCTTACTGTGGTCCATCTCCATGGTTGCCAAGCATGCGTGTATACCCAGAAGGCACTCTGATGGCAGCAGAACTCCTACAGTTGTTGGACCATGACGATGGATGTGTCTTGTACTGCTTGCATATGTGTGTGTGTGTGTGTTGGGGAGATATGGCATTAGGGATTTCAGGATGGGGGCTAGGGGTGGAGTGGTGGGGTGGTAACCCTAACATCACATTTTCACACTTTCGTTGCTGTGGAAACAACCTTGATGCATTAACAAAGTTTTTTGCAATATATATATATATATATATATAAGGGATATGCAATGCCCCCATTGAAAGTATCTCTGATATTTTCCCCAAGTGCAGTTTGACCTTTGACAACACGAGTGGCAAAGCCACGAGTGATGCCATAGGTCAAACTGCTCAAGAGAAAAATATCTGAGATATTTTCAATGGGGACATTGTATGTTCCATTTATGTAATGGACCAAGTTTTTTCATTGGTGTAATTTTTATTTTTATTTTTAAAATAGGGATGTTTTTATTTGTTTATTTTTGTTTCCAGATGACTGAGCATTGTGTTCCATAAAACTGAACTTTTGCATCAGGATGCTGTGCCGTTGTGCTGCTGGGGAGAGTGGTAAGATTAAAAAAGAGAGAGTTGGTTGCTTTTTTGTGTGCTGGGGTTTGAAGGAAGTGAATGTTTGTGTGAGGCTAAACGTTTTTTCAAATATTTGAAGTGAAAGAATGTGGGGTGGGGCAGACAATGAAAAAATTCATTGTGTTTTGTCTGGTATTTTGGAATTTTAAGAGAAATGGTAATTAACATTGTGTGAAGCTACAAGTTTTTTTTTAATGAGTTACAATGAAAGAGAACAGGGGAGAAAATGAAACTGTTCTGTGTGCTGCTGGAGAGAAATGAAACTGGCAGTGGGAGCTGGAGTGCAAGTGAGCAGGTGCATTCTGATTGTGCTGCTCATGCTGCCAGCTCCCACCAATGAAAGCATTTGTGAGCAGTTGTGCTGAAGTGCAGATAGTGCCTGGTTATTAGCTACAGTGAGGATAAATGACCTACAGTGAGGATAAATGCAATATCCTCACTGTAGGTCTGACCAGGCAAAAATACTGCTGTTATTTGGCACTTTTTATCCTCACCCCTATTGCATAAATATATATATGTATATAATAGTTAAGGTTGAGTACCCCATTTAAGGTTAAAGTGTGAAATTTTGAAGTTTAATAACTTTGCCACCGTATGACAGATTTGCCTGAAATTTGGCAGGCATGGAGCGGTACCATAGATTTCAGGATCTGCCCAAGATTTGTAATGGTCGGATATATGGTTGCAGAGCTATAAAGCGATGTTCTGTGTCACATTTACGCTTTTTTGTGCATTCTTTGCTCGCACCTACAGGTCGATTGGTTTGGGCAACTGGCCTGAAAACTTCAGAGAAAATGTGGCCTGGGTCTCCAATGTGCCTTTTGAAGATTTCGTTAAAAAATATTAAAAGGTTCAAAAGTTATTCAAAAAACAATTTCCCATTATAGTCAATGGGAAAAGTTAACAAAAAGTTCGACAGTGTCGCAAATGCAGTTTTTAGTGTCACAAATGACCCCTGTAGTGTTGCAAATCCACCATTTTATTTTCAGTTGCTGATCACAGAAATGCTTGCCATTTAAAATTGGGACCCTCTAGGGACACCATTATTTTTGTGTTCACCTAGTCGAGCACTGAGGATGCTAGCCATGTCTTTTTTGGGGGGTTAAACACCCCAGAAATATGATGTTAAAATATTTGAAAAAGTAGTGTCACAAAGTAGTGTCGAACATTCAACACTTTCATGATTTTTTTTCTGAAAGTGTCGTGATTTGCGACACTACTTTGCAACACTATGCCCAAAATAACAGGAATTCTTTGCCACCCTGCTGCAAAAGAACGGTTTGGTCTTTTGGGATGATATTTGAAGGGAAGAAAGCCAACATCCCACAGATGTGACATTTGGTAACTTGGTGACAAAATATTGGATGGCTGCAAAGTTACAGTACTCTGAAGTTGACAATCTTTCACGTAGACTAAAAATACGCATCCTCCACACCTTTTGGGGCCCATATCTCGGAAACGCTTCGAGATGCAGACATTTCGTTGGAAAAATGCTTAGCACCCCACAATGGGGCTAAGTGCAAAACTAACCAGGAAAGTCATACATTATATGAATTTTTTTACTTTTTTTTTCTACGGCATACGGTTCCTGAGTTATAAGCAATTTAGCATTCCAAGTGCTCATTTTCTGCTCCGAGGCCCATTATTATGCATACATTCTTTGTATTCACTGGGTGGGATATTCAAAGTGGTTGGGCTAGGCGCAAGTGAGATGCACCAGTGCAACAGTGGACATGCGCCAAAGAGTGATATACAGCAGGTGACAATGCGCAGCGCAAACTGTAGTGTGCCAATGCGCAATCCTAATGAATGCAAGTGCAAGTGCAGGGGGCATAGCCATGAATAAACAGCACAGTGTGATATTCAATGGCAGGCCGATGGTGCAAGCATGGAGCAACAGGGACATGTATGGACCAAAGTTGAGCCTATAAAAGGATGGAGCAAGCAGGGGACGTCGACTTGTGCCCAGGGGAGCAGGGGTGAGAGTAGGAGAGAGAGAGTGAGAGAGACAGAGTGAGGGAAAGAGACAGTGTGAGACAGTGACAGAGTGAGGGCCATTGGCCAGGCAGGACAGCAGTAAGGGTGCAGGACAGTCACAGAGGCAGGAGGTGCAATGGGCAGTGGGACAGGGTGTGTGACCCTGACTGTGCCTGTGGGCAGGTCAGATCGTGAATGTGGGTCCCCAACACAGAAGTGCGCACAGTGCAGGGGCCCAGGCAGCAGCATAAAGCTGGGGTAGCCCAGGGAGACAGTCACAGAGGTGGGGACAGACAGGCTGGACCATGGCCAGTGCAATATTCCAGATGGAGGCATTAATGAGGGGTGTGAGGAGGCAGGAGGCCAAGGGCCCGGTGGTGGTATGCCCGGAAGAGATGGTACCGTGTCTGCACCACCTTTGAACAGTACAGTGACACTGAGATCGTGGGCCTGTACCACCTGAACTAGGTGATTCTGAGGCAGCTCTGTGAGATGTGCAGTGATGAGATGCAGGCACCCACAATACAGAGCCATGCCCTGTTAGTGGAGACCAAGGTCATGGCCGTGATGTGCCTGCTCACCAAGGGCACCTTCTAGAGACCAACAGGGGACACCACAGGCATAACCCACTTAGCCGCATGACGGCTCCTCACACAATTCCTTAATGCACTGCTGCCACATGTTGTGGAATACATCCACTTCTCTAGCACACAGGTGGAGCGCACAGCAAACATGCAGGACTTCCACAGGGTTACATGTATGCCTGGCATGCTAGGGGCCATTGACTGCACCCATGTAGGCATCTGCAAACCACTGGGGCTGGAGGGGGTGACCTACATCAACAGGAAGGGCTACCCCAGTGTCAACTGCCAGGCAGTGTGTGTAATGTCAAGGGGCGCATAATCAATGTCTGTGTCACACACCCTGGGGGGAGCACATGATGCCTTCATCTGGCACCAGTCTGCACTGTGCCACAGGTTTGAGTGTGGGGACATCCCCTCCGTCCACCTAGTAGGTAAGTATGCAGCAGGAATGGGCAGCCCTGTGCAACAGGGCAGGGAGCGGGGGGAGATGCTATGCATGGGGCATAGAGGTCCGCTGCTGTGTAGGAGGGGGCAGCCATACTGACCAATGTGCTAACCCAACATGTTCCCCACAGGTGACTGCAGATACCACTCAGGCCCTGGCTGCTCACCCTGTACCCTGAGCCCATGTCCCCAGTGCAGGAGAGATACAACGAGGCTGCGCCAGCACACAGAACATCATCGGCGTGTGTTTGGACTGCTGAAGGCACAGTTCCGTTGCCTGCACAGGTCTGGTGATGCCCTACAGTACAACCCCTCGAAGGCCTTTGGCCTATTCCTGGCCTGATGTGTGCTACACAACATGGCCACTGACCGTGGAATAGCAGTCGAGGTCAAAGAGGGGAACAGCAGTGGGGATGACACAGATGCCAGGCCCAACAGTGGTGGGCAGCTCCCCCCGGATGATGGGAACCCTGGCTGTGCAGGATGGCCCAGCAGCACAGGGATACCATTGCAGAGGAGCACTATGGTGCATGCAGGTAGGGGAACAGGTCCACACACATGTCCCAGGCACCAGGGCACAGTATACAGGCATGGCTGGAAGGGCCCCACAACAGACACGGCCAGAGGGGGGCATCAACGGACATGGGACAGGACACCATGGAAGCACCTCTGACAGAACAGTGGACCCCACCCACACAGCCCCACACACACCCACACACACAGACAGTCACACACATTTGCACACCCCGAGGCTGCCAATGGGTGTGTGTCAGACGTTGAACACCAGTGCACTGTGACGGCTGGTGCTGTGATGGCATCATCATGCGCATGCCGTGGTGGCCAGTGGCTGGGAGGGTGTGCACAAGGCAGGCATGACGTGCGGCCTCGGATGTCATGGCCCAGGTACGCACATGCACACACCACACCACCATGCATACAGGCCTGCAGCAGGCAGTGGACAGGGAGGGCGACAGATCATGACCACCATGAGGTTGCATGGCTGCCACGGACATGTGGACGGCCCCGCCTAGACCGCCCAACAGACACAGGCTATGCGGCAGCCACAGGGGGTGTCACAGACATTCCCCCAGGTGTCTTGCTGCAAGAATGTGATCGGTCCCTCGCAGGCATCTGCAGGCTCCCGAACAGGCCTGCTCCGGGTATGCCTGGGATGCCCACAGCTGATCCCAGAGATGACAATGCTGGGGTCGCATGATGCTGGGACCGAGGGGTGGAGAATGCACTCCATAGTGACTGCCGTGGATGGCCCTGCACCAGGGTGGCCAGTGGTGCCAGACTAGCCATGACTGCAGCGGTGAGCCAATCCAGGCCTGCAGTCATGTCCTCCCACATGCATGTGGCCTCAGCCAGGGGCTGTTCAAAGTTTCGGTCACACATCCCTGTGGACTGGCACAGCTCAGTGCAGAGTGCACGCACCCCTACCACGACCTGCATCTGTTGCTCCACGGATGCCCTGAGCAGATGATTGTGCTCGGCCAGCGGGTCAGCCCCCTGGAGGGCTTGGGCATCATGCCAACCCACAGGGGTTGTGCGGCCCCATGGCATGGCCCTCCACGCAGGTGGGGGCTGCACAGCAGGGCCCTCTTGGGCCTGTACTGTCTGCGGTGCACTGGGGGCTGACACTGCACCTGGTCCATCTTCTGCACCATCCTGCTGCCGCTGCTGTCCCTCTGGCCACTGTGTGCATGACGTTGCTGGGGAGGCTGCACCCCCACCGCCAGATGGGTTGGACTGCTCCGCAGGTGTGGTGGCCACCATAACACTGGGCAGTGTGGCTGGCAGGTCGGCCAGTGCCACCCGTGCACCATCAGTGCCACCATGTCCGGTGCATGGTAGGGGTGCCTCCCCCTGTTCAGCATCACCACTGTCCTGGGTAGTAGTCAAGTCGTCATCAGACATGGACCCCACCCCAATCACTGTCTCAGCATACTGGACACCATGGCTGGCATCCTGCTGAAACACTGCCTGGGCCTTGTCTGCACCCATGCCACAGGCATCCGTGCAGATAGTGTGGTGGGTCCGGCAGTGGTCTGGGCCCCGGACCCCAGTGGAGGTGGATGGGCACTCCTCCAGGTCCCAGACATCACCCAGGGTGGGCACCGCCGCCCCTGCATCCACACACAGGTGCTCGGGATCTGTAAGGGAACATATACACGTTAGTGCTGCCACCACGTACCCCTGCTCCAATGCACCCCTTACCCCCATCCCCATGCACCGCTGTACCTACCATGTAGTGATGGGTAATCCTCCATCTGGAATCCACCACCGGGAACACCCTCAATGGTGCTGCACCACATAGTCACCGACACAAGCTCCTCCTGCGGTGTAAGCTGTCTCACCTCAGGCTGTCCACCACCCATGGTGGCATATATGGCCCAGATGGCTGCCACCTTCTCCTTGATCTGCCTGCAGTCCGTGCCCACATTCTTCCTGCATTCCTGCACCGACCTCTGATAGACGCCCTGCAGGTTCACGGCCCTGACTGCACCAACCCATGCTTCCGCCCTGGCTTGCTGGGTGTCTGTGGAGCCACTCAGGAGGGGCTTCTGGTCCAGGTAGGCATCATATAGGGCATCGCACTCCACCCTTGTGAAACTGGGGCTGCGCTTTTGTGCAGGCCCCTGCTCCTCAACTTCCTCTTGCTCCTACATGCTGTTCCTGTGGGTGGGGACATGTGGTTAGTGCTAGTTGCCACACATGAGGCCCCCCACACCACAGTCCCAACATGCCCAGTGTCTGGCATCCTACCTGTGAATGATGCAATACTGGTCTGGTGCCTGTGCTGCCACATGGCAACTTTATAGCGCATCACATGCAAATGAGGGAATGCGCAACTGTAATGAGATGCAAATGCCTTCAATGCGACACTGATATGCGGATCAGCTCATCTGCATATGCCTGCTGAATATCATGGAATTGCACATTGTGCAGTGGGGTTGCTCATGTGCATGTCATGGCGCATCTGCATGTCATGCGCAGTCCGCATGCTACAGCACATGCACGCACTGACATTGCGTACGGCGGTGGCACTTCCTACGCACAGTGCACTACAGGTGGCATGGCGCTCTGCCACTATTGGGCATGTGGTGCACATGCGCTGTACACCCATTGGTACCCATGCACTATTGACACATGGCTCATGGGGCACACTGGACCTTATAGTGCACCATGCTATCTATGCCCTATCGTGCTGACACACACGGTGCGTGTACTGCCCTTTGACCCCTACATGTGCCCCTTGACCACCGGGTGCCTGCAGCACATGCCAGCATTGCCCCAGCCATATCACACATACCCTGCCAATGCACAATTGGGGATGGCAGCGCATCACCAGGCGTATCGCGCATCCTTCTCATGTGCGTCTCTTGCACTCACAAGTGCCATTTTGCTTCTGCGGTACTGAATACAGCCATGCCTCGTAGGAGCATGCCTGGAGTGCCCAATTGGACCCAGGTGGAATTAGTCAACCTGGTGGCATTGATGGAGCCACATATTGGTGCCCTCTATGGGCAGGTACTCCTGGACCAGCTGTGCACTGAGGTGTGGCAGGGGGTGGCCGAGGAGATCAAGGAGGCCACAGGGTCACCCCATAATGAGGAGCAGTTGTGCCACAGGTACAGGAAAACCTGTGGAGGAGGGATCTGGACCATCTCAGGACACTGCAGGCACGCATCTGGAGGGGCGCTGTGCCACGGCCAGGTGAGTGCACATATACCTGTCCATGCCATGTTGGTGTTGTGTGGATTGCCAGGGGGTGTCATGCTGTGCTGCTGTGGGTGGAGGCAGTGGCTGGGAATGCCGCCGGCCATGGCAGTGCACCATAGGTGTGCTGTGCCATGGCAATGCTGCTGCGCTGCGTCATGGGGTATACTGTGCTGGGGGGGCCTGTGTGTTGCTGCCCGGTGCTGATGTCTGTCTCTCACTGTCTTCCTACTAGGCCCTGAAGATTGGTGCAGAGCCCATATGGTGGGTGCCGCTGCCAGACAGCAGCAGGACAGTGCTGGCACACAGCAAGGGATGCAGGCCAGCCGGGAGGTGCAGGTGGTCAGGCGCCAGTCATGCTGCAGTTTGCAGGTAGGTACTTTGGTGGTGTATGTTGTTGTGTGAGGTAGGGGTGGGACACAGCCCCCGTGCACATAGACAGTACATGCCGTGCTTCACTGGTGTGGTCCATTGCACCATGCTGTGCCCTGGGCACGTGTGTGTGTGGCCGCTGCGGGTGGGTTGTGGGTGCATCCAGGTCCCAGCCAGGCCACTGACAGCCCCACACAGTGGCCATTCACTTGGCTGCCATGGCTGTGGCATGCTTTGCATGGCTAGTGGTGGTATGCAGTGCTGTGCATGGCTGTGGATGGTCGGGATGGTGGCTCATGTGGGCACGCATGCTGTGGTTGGCTGTGTGCCCCCTACAGAGCACATACTATCACTGTCTGCTGCGTACGGTGGGTGGGCTATGGTAGTGTGGGCGTGCACTCATCCATGTCCCCTCCTTTGTCTTAGGTACCCATCTGGTGGATGTCCATTCCAGGCTGCTGGAAAGGATCCTGAGGGTCGCCACAGCTACCCTTGCAGTGGCCCGCATCATTCGTCAGGCCCTGTTCTGGCCACAGAGGAGGAGACGGCACAGGCACAGGTAGTCGTGGACCTCCTGAGGGTCTGTTGGCCTGCTTCACCCTCCCCTTCCACTGACATCCCTCCCATTCCTCCATTGTACCCAGCCTACCATGTCCCCTGTCTCCCCACCCCCCTTCCCCAGCCTACATTCCTGATTGTGGCCTCCCCATTCCCCGTTCCCTGCCCCCTATCCCTGTTCACCTGTAAATAGTTTGTTATTGTTGGTTTTTGCTTTTAATACATTTCTATTTTGGTAGCCATCCAAGTCCGTGTCTGCTTTGCAGCTAGCTTTGGTGCCATGCTGCAGTGGTGTGCATGGTGGCTGTGTGGTATGTTTGCAGTTGCCTGGGGTTTGTGTCAGGTGGTCTGTGCACAGTGGCTTGTGTGTGTGTGCCCTGTGATGTGAGTTTGTTCCCCTGCTGGGCTTTGTGGCCTGTGTGTTGTGTGCTGTCAGCTTGTGTGCTGTCTGCTTTGGTCCTGGTGCCCTGTCCCATGCTGTCCTGTGGGTGTTGCCTGTGGCTGCCTGCCAGTGGCCATGGGTGTCACACCACCTTCATGCACTGCAGTGGATTGCGTGGTCAGGGCATGCAGCTGTGCACCTGCCTTGCTCCCCTCCGGTCATCCCCTGCACTATGGTAGCAGTGTGTCCTGCTCTTGTGGCCTGCTCCACACTGTGCCAGGTGCCCTGTGTTATGGCCCATGCATCTCTGTCCCTTGCTCTGCCCATGCTGTGCTCCTTCGCTTCCTGCCTTGTTCCATTACGCAACCCTGGTTGCACGATGGTGTCTGCTGAGTTACTCCCTGGCACAGCCCTTGTTGTGCTATGGCGCATCCCTGCGATATTTAGCCATCTTGCGCTGTCACTTGCCTTGGTACTCAGCCATTGAATATCGCATTGGATGCACACCAGCGCAGTGTACCTGTGCTGCACTGCTCTAGCACCTGCTTTGTGGCCCATTTCTGAATATCCCACCCACTGTGTTTCTCTATGCAGCTTTTGGGGAAAAAAAGGTGTGCGCTTTCGTTACTGTTAGAGTTAGCGTTCCCACTTGCGTTTACGGGCATGTTTGCATTACCATTCCCATCTGTGCCACTGTGTTTGTCACGGTTTGCATTAATGTTTGTGTTTATGTTTGTGTTTCTGTTACCATTTGTGTTTCCAGTACTGTTTCTGTTTGCGGTCCACTTCTCATTACCCTGTGCATTACCATTTGTGTTTTCATATGCGATTGCGTTTGTGTTGTCGTTTGCGTTACTGTTCACTTTGGCGTCATTGTTGCTGTGACTGCATCTGTTTGTTTCAAATACTGCACACAAGTTAGCACACTGAGGAGTTGCAGGGCCTCAGCCAGGCAATGCCCCTCCAGACCAGGTACTGCATCCTGAGTGGAGAGCCACAGCAAAACTAAAGCCATAGACATGAACGGCATACCTCCCTGATTGCAGCTGCACACAAGTTGGCACACTGAGGAGTTGCACACCCTCAGCCAGGCAATGCCCTCCCAGACAAGGCGGTGTATCGTAAAGCGCTGAGCCACATCACAGTTAAAGCCATGGACATCATTGTTATACATTTCTGATACTAGCTGCACACATCTTAGGACACTGAGGAGTTGCACAGCCTCAGCCAGGCAATGCCCCCAGCCCCGGACTAGGTATTGGATCCTGGTGCAGAGCCACAGCACAACTAAAGCCATGGACATCAATGGTATACATCTCTGATTCCAGGTGGACACAACTTAGTGCACTGGGGAGTTGCATGGCCTCAGCCAGGCATTGTCCCCCCAAACCAGGTACTGCAACTTGAGTGGAGAGCCACAGCAAAACTAAAGCCATGGACATCAATGGTGTGCCTCCCTGACTGCAGTTGCACACAAGTTAGCACACTGAGGAGTTGCACGGCCTGAGCCAGGCAATGCTGCCCCAACCCCCACCCCCACAGAACAGGTACTGGATCCTGAGTACAGAGCCACAGCACAACTAAAGCCATGGACATAAATGGTATACCTCCCTGATTCCAGGTGGACACAAGTTAGTGTACTGAGGAGGTGCACGTCCTCTGCCAGGTAATGCCCACCCAGACCAGGTACTGCATCCTGTGTGCAGAGCCACAGCAAAACTAAAGTCATGGATATCAACGGTATACCACTCTGATTGCAGCTGCACACAAGTTAACACACTAAGGAGTTGCATGGCCTCAGCCAGGCAATGCCCCCCCAGACCAGGTACTCGGTCCTGAGTGCAGAATCAGAGCACAATTAAAGCCATGGACATCAACGGTATACCTTCCTTATTGCAGCTGCTTACAAGTTAGCTCACTGAGGAGTTGCATGGCCTCAGTTAGGCAATGTCCTCCCCAGACCAAGTACTGGATCCTGAGTGCAGAGCTACAACACATCTAAAGCCATGGACATAAATGGTATACCTCCTTCATTGCAGCTGCACACAAGCTGGCACACTGGCAACTTGCATGGCCTCAGCCAGGCAATGCCCCCCAACCCCCAACACCAGGTAATGGATTCTGAATGCAGAATCACAGCTCAACAAAAGCCATGGACATCAATAGTATACCTTCCTGTTTGCAGCTGCACACAAGTTAGCACACTGAGGAGTTGCATGGCCTCAGCCAGGTGATGCCCCCCCCAGACCAGACCAGGTACTGGATTCTGACTGCAGAACCACTGCGCAACTAAAGCCATGGACATTAATGGTATACTTCCATTATTGCAGCTGCACACAAGTTAGCACACTGAGGAGTTATATGGCCTCAGTCAGGCAATGCCCCCGACTTAAGTACTGGACATTGAGTGCAGAGGGCACAGCAGACCTAAAGCCATGGACATCGATGGTATACCTACCTGATTCTAGGTGTACACAGGGCAGCGCACTTAGGAGTTGCACAGCCTCACCCAGGCAATGTCCCATCCCCCAAAATCAGGTACTGGATCCTGAGTGCACAGCCACAGCACAACTAAAGCCATGGATATCAACGGCATATATCCCTGATTGCTGCTGCACACAAGTTAGCATGCTGAGGAGTTGCATGGCATCAGCCAGACAATGCCCCGCCACAGATCAGGTACTGGATCCTGAGTGCAGAGCCACAGCACAACTAAAGCCATGGACATCAATGGTATAACTCCCTGATTCCAGGTGGAGACAAGTTAGTGCACTGAGGGAGTTATCGGCCTCAGCCAGGCAATGCCCCCTCAGACCAGGTACTGCATCCTGAGTGGAGAGCCACAGCAAAACTAAAGCCATGGACACAAACAGTATACCTCCCAGATTGCAGCTGCACACAAGTTGGTGCACTGAGGAGTTGCACACCCTCAGCCAGTCAATGCCCCTCCCAGACCAGGTGGTTTATCGTGAGTACTGAGCCACATCACAAATAAAGCCATGGACATCATCATTATACATTTCTGATACCAGCTGCACACATCTTAGGACACTGAGGAGTTGACGGCCTCAGTCAGGCAATGATCCCCACCCCCCAGACCAGGTACTGGATCCTGATGCAGAGCCACAGCACAACTAAAGCCATGGACATCAATGGTATACCTCCCTGATTCCAGGTGGATACAAGTCAGTGCACTGAGGAGTTGCCCAGCCTCAGCCAGACAATGCCCCCCCAGACCAGGTACTGCATCTTGACTGCAGAGCCACAGCAAAACTAAAGCCATGGACATCAACTGTATACCTCCCTGATTGCAGCTGCACACAAGTTATCACAGTGAGGAGTTGAACAGCCTTAGCCAGGCAATGCCCCCCCCACCATCATCCCCTAGACCAGTTACTGGATCCTGAGTGCATAGCAACAGCACAACTAAAGCCATGGACATCAACGGTATAACTCCCTGATCTGATTGTGGCTGCACACAAGTTACCACACTGAGGAATTGCACAGCGTCAGGCAGGCAATGCCCCCCCACCCCAGACTAGGTACTGGATCCTGACTGCAGAGTCACAACCCAACTAAATCCATGGACCTTAACGGTATACCTCCCTGACTGTAGCTGCGTACAAGTAAGCACACTGAGGAGTTGCATGCCCTCAGCCAGGCAAAGTCTCCCCCCAGATTAGGTACTGGATCATCATGAGTGTGGAGTCACAGCACAAATAAAGCCATGCACATCATCATTATACCTGTTTGATATCAGCTGCACACATCTTAGGACACTGAGGAATTGTGCGGCCTCAGCCATGCAATGCACCCCCGCCCCCTACCCGATAGGTACTGGACGCTGAGTGCAGAACCACAGCAGAACGGTATACCTCCATGATTACAGGTGGACACAAGTTAGCACACTGAAGAGTTGCATGGTGTCAGCCAGGCAATGCCCCCCCCACCAGGAACTGGATCCTGAGTGCAGAGTCACAGCCCAACTAAGGCCATGGACATCATCAGTATATGCTTCTGATGCCAGCTGCACAAGTTTCTTGAGAGAGGCATGTAGAAGTGTTATTTCTCCTGTATATCGCTAATGTGTGTACTATGTTGCAACACTTATGCTCAGCACCATCAGCTGGTTCTTCCTTCACCACATGCAGTGGCTGATCTGATCCAGTCTCCCTGGCAGCTAGGAAAAAAATAAACACAATTTTGATAACAGATCTTATTTCTATTTCTATGTTCATTAAGAGTGGTATCGTTTTTCATGCTCCCTCCCCTGACTATGTGCTACATGCTGAATTGTGAGACATAAGGCAAGTAAACTACTGGACATTAACATCACTCTTTTGTTATAGCTGGTGAACACAAATTACAACAGTTATTAGTTTCATGCATTAAAGAAGGAAATGCAGCTGTTTCCCCCCCAAAAAATGCACAGATATTGTGTCCTAAGTGCTGATGCACAGCCGAAGTGAATGAATTGATTACATTTTAATGAATACCTGATACTGTCTGCACACAAGTCTGGGTACTGTACAACATTATTCCTTAGCCAAGCAATGCCATTCCCACTCCACTCCCGCACACATCCTGTACACATTAGGTATTTGATCTCAGGTACTGAGCCGCAGGTGGATTTAACTCATGGATATGAGTGGTATAGTTCATTGATACCACTTGTGTGCACATTACGATAGTAAGGAGTATCATGGACTCAGCCAGCAATGTAACACCCTTCCATCCCTGCCCTACACACCAGGTTTTGTTACCTGAATGGTCAGGTACAGGACAACTTAACTCATGAATATCAGTGGTAAACCTTACAATACCAACTGCACAGATCGAAGTGCGCTGAGATGTTGAATGGAGTCAGCTAGGCAATCCCCAACACTTCACTGGGTGGTCTGTCACTCCAGTGTAAAAATCATATACTAATGAAAAATAGAATATGATCAGCCACACACAACTTGGCATGTGTTAACATCTCGGCGTTGAGATAACAGCATGGATGTCTCGAGCTTACCTCTTGGAGTTTATATGCTGTCATCTCAACCCACTCGATGGAAACACAGCCTTGTTGTATATGATTGCCTATACTTTATACTATATGTTTTGTATCTTTGTAACAGATGTACTGGTAAACTGAAGTTATTGATATCAATGCTATTACTTACCAAAGGCAGGCATGCACTAGTTAGGACACTGGGGAGTTGAGCGGCATCGGCCATGCCATGCCCAGACCACACCCCTCCATAAGAAAGATGTGCTGTATGCTGAGTGTTGAGAAACTAGCCAAGGAAATAGATGTTGATCAACAGTACAGGTGTATGGTTGCACATCTACAGTACTTACGACAGTGAGATACACCCTTGGCTAGCAATACTGCTCACTTCCTCCATTCAAAACAAAAGGTATTGGATACTGAGTGCTTACCCACAGCTGAACCGAAGCTATGGATATCAATTATATAGGTGTCTGACAGCAGCTGCACACAATCTACTGCACTACCATGTTCTATGTCCTTAGTCAACCAGTGGTCGCCCCCACCACATCCCCCCAACTGAAGAACATCTATTGGATCCACAGTGCTGAGCAACAGATCTACGGAAGTCATGCATAGTATCGACGTATCTAATTGAGAGCACTCATGCACAGGCTGTTAGACTGTGGACTTGCACAGGAAGAGCTTGGAAATGGCCCCCCTCCCCAACCATGAACAGCACTGGAAACTAAGTGTTGACACAGTTCAATTTAACACATGTACTTTTTACATAATATTTCACTGATACCAGTCATGCAGAAGCTATTGTGTGGAGATATTGCCGAGTTGTATTAACTCATTAAGGAAATGCCCCCCCCGTCAGAGCCACCTGGTTATCTGTCATTGGTATTGTAGTAATGGATTTCTGTTACCTTCTGACTCGACAAGAATCAGACTCTCATCAGAGTCATGACCCTCCACAGCTTCTGTTGCAGCTGGTACTACTTCAGCCTGAGGTGGAGAACACCTACGATGTACGGTCAAAGAATAATAATACATATTTACAGTGTTGTATACATCACCATGCACTTCAGTATATATTGATTTAATTATTGCTAATATTCTCTATAAATTACTAATTTTTTTTTCTTTCTTTTAATTTCTCGATACCGGTGTACTACTCTTTGTTTAGTACTTAAGACTATACTGAGGTTTCTTCACTCACATTTAATTAAACATAATCCAGTACAAGGCCTCAGCTATGCAATGCCCTCCCACACACTATATACTAGACCCTCAGTGCAGAGTCACACCAGAACTAAAGCCATGGACATTAACAGTATACCTCCCTGATTGCAGCTCCACACAAGTTAGCATGCTGAGGAGTTGCATGGCCTCAGCCAGGCAAAGCGCCCCCCCAAGACCAGGTACTGGATCCTGAGTGCACAGTCACAGCACAACTAAAGCCATGGACATGTACAGTATACCTCTCTGATTGCAGCTGCACACAAGTTAGCACATTGAGGAGTTGCATGGCCTCAGCCAGGAATCCCCCCCAGACCAGGTACTGGTCCTGAGTGCAGAGTCACAGTCCAACTAAGGTCATGGACATCATTGGTATATGTCTCTAATGCCAGCTGCACAGTAGTTTGGACACTGACTACTTGCACGGACTCAGCTAGCCAATGCCCCCTCCCCCCTCCCAGGTACTGTATCCTGAGTGGACAGCCAAAGCACTACTAAAACCATGGGCATTGATGGTATATGCTCCTGTTTCCAGCTGCACACAAGTTAGCACACTGAGGAGTTGCATCGGTTCAGCCACACAATCCCCCCTTCTCCTACCAGACCAGGCACTGGATCCTGAGTACAGAACTATAACCCAATTAACACCATGTACATCATCTGTATACATCTCTGATGTCAGCTACAGACAAGTTAGGACACTGAGTAGTTGCACAGACTCAGCCAGGAAATGCCCCCCCGACCAGGTAGTGGATCCTGAGTGGAGAGCTACAGCTCAACTAAGGCCATGGACTTCATTGGGATACCTGTGTGGTAGCAGTTGTAGACTAGTTAGGACAGTGAAGAGCTGCATGGACTCAGCAATGCAATGCCCCCCACCCCAGATGAGGTAATGGGTCCTGAGTAGAACGCTACAGTTCCACCACAACTGTTGAATCACTGACATTGCTACCAAATATGACTGTGCTGCTTGTTACAACTGTTAAACATTTTGTGTTTAGTATTAAATTTTCTCTATACTTACGATGCTGTAGGGCGCTCCCCAGCTGCAGGCTTCCCAGCAGATTCCCACATCCAGTGGGTGAGGTAGTACCAGCTGACATCATTGTCTGGTATCTCCTTACGTTGTTTGAATGCGTAGAAATGCTCCATCTCAGCTGTTTTATTCTTTAATTTGAATTGGTAGCTGAGATGTGCATTTATGCACCTCCACATGGCATCCAGCTTCCGGTTCGTGCTCCGCATGAGTACCTTTGCATTGCCTTTGGTCTGTGCCGCCTCGACCAGACAGAACACCTCCCTCATTCTCCAGATTTGCATGTTGTAGGTTTTTTAAAGCTCTTGTAATGCTGAAATAAATAGGGAGCAAGATAATAGTGATTTAGTATATGTCTGCATATGTGTTCTTCTGAGGCTATATCGATTGAGTTGTTACATTTTTTACACAGTTTGTGCGGACAGAGATGATCAGAATGATTGAACATCTCTGACATAAATTTTTTAAATATCACAGCACTCATGGCTACAGTAAGTCACATAGACAATCAATTTCTCCCCAACCCCCATCTCCCCCCAATATAACACTTCACACTGCAGTCCTTGCCCATGGTCCAAGTACAAGTCTCAAGGATAGACTGATTAATGAACAGCTGACTGCCAACATGCACTATTTTTTGTCACAAAGTAGAATTAAAGATACCGTGTAATGACAGTGTGTCACATCTGATAAAGACTGATTGACATTAACGCTACATGTATCAAGTGACACCTCCACTCAACTGAGCACAGTAAGGGTGTGCATGGTGTCGACAAGGCAGTGATGACAGTGCAAAGAGACATATTGTGACATTAGAGCACAGTCACACAGAAGATATACTGTGTAAGTGGGAGCGGGGCAGAAGCAGGAAACTACAGACCTGTTAGTTTAACCTCAGTGATAGGCAAAATGATGGAATCACTTCTGAAGGAAAGAATTGTCAAGTAGCTAGAGGCCAGTGGGGCACAGGACCCAAGGTAGCATGGATTCACAGCAGGAAGGTCATGCCAGACAAATCTAATAGATTTCTTTGACTGGGTGACCAAAGTAGTAGATCAGGAGGGGCTGTGGACATGGCTCACCTAGATTTTAGCAAGGCATTTGACTCAGTCCCACAAAAAAGATTAATATTCAAGTTAGCCAGCCTGGGAGTGGGTCCCAAAATGATAGCCTTGGTAAAGAATTGACTGGAGAATAGGACACAGAGGGTAATAGTAAATGGAGTCCACTTTGAAGAAAGGGGGTTTACTAGTGGGGTGCCGTAGGGTTCAGTATTAGGACCGGTCCTCTTCAATGTCTTTATAAGTGACATTGCAGAGGGACTGGAAGGAAAAGTATGTCTCTTTGCAGATGACACAAAGAGCTGCAACAGAGTTGATGCACAAGGTGGGGTGGAAAGGATGAGAAGGGACTTGGCAAGGTTAGAGGAATGGTCAACTTTATGGCAGCTTAGATTTAATGCTAAGAAGTGCAAGGTAATGCACCTGGGAAACAAAAACCCAGGGGAAGAGTACGCAATGAGGGGGTGAGATACTAACAACAAAAATGGAAAGGGACCTGGGGTTAGTCATATCAGATGACTTAAAGGTGGGCAAGCAATGTGAGAGGGCAGTAAGGAGGGCTGGGGGGATACTGGGATGCATAGGGAGAGGCATCACCAGTAGAAAACAGGAAGTTGTTATCCCTCTGTACAGACAGCTGGTGAGACCCCATCTGGAGTACTGTGTGCAGTTCTGGAGATCCAATCTCCACAAGGACATAGACAAGATGGAAGCTGTACAGAGGAGGGCAACTAAAATGGTGCAGGGTCTGCACCAGAAGACATGTGAAGAGAGACTAAAGAAGCTTAATATGTATAGCTTCAAGGAAAGGAGGGAGAGTGGGGACATGATAGAAACTTTCAAGTGCCTCAAGGTAATCAACAAAGTCCAAGAGGGTAGCATCTTTCAAAAAAAGAGGTGTGCAAGAACAAGAGGGCACAATTTGAAGATAGAGGGGGGCGGCTCAGAGGTAATGTAAGAAAGTATTTTTTCACAGAGAGGGTTGTGGATGCATGGAACGACCTTCAGGAGGAGGTTGTAGAGTCAAAAACAGTGGTTGAATTCAAGCATGCATGGGACAGTCATAAGGCAATTCTAGGGGTGGGGGTAGAAATAAGTAGGCTGCTGGCTAACTAGGATCTGCAGCTTATCCATTAGGTAGGGAAATGGGCAGACTGGGTGGGCCAAGCGGTCCTTATCTGCCGTCAAATTCTATGTTTCTGTTTCTATGTCATAGTTCAACCTGGTAGTTACTATCTGTGAAAGTACTGTGGCCGCACAGATTGCATGTGTGTGTGTTATGTATATTATGTATGCAGCTTGCCTATTTTTTTGACCAAGGTTTTGTGGCTCTTAAAAGAACTGTTTTTTTAAAGGGGTACATTTAAACAGTCTGATATTTTTAGAGCACTGTGAGGATTCCATCTCAAAGATCTCCCAGGAAAAGGCAATTGCCAGCATGAGAGAAGTGCACACTGTCTGGTAGGTATAGCCAATCATTACAATACTTAATTTCAGGGTGATGTATGGTGTGCATCCCAGACATGCACAGAAATCCAGAAATTTGTATGTTTACCTTTCTTCATGCCCTGTCAAGTAGGTACATGTGCTGTTCTGCTTGCAGACCCTACGCCTGTAATATCTGAAAATATGATCTTACAGGCAGGTAACATACCATAATAGAAACAAGGTCCACTTTTGTTTCTGCTACTAAATCTACCCATCTGTTGGTGCCTAAATCTTTGCCTCTGAGATGAATCAGCAGTATGTCCGGATGAGCTTGAGTGCTCAGTAGTTTGTGCATTGTTGGCATGAGATGCTCCCACCTCATGCCTCCCTTGCCAAACCACTTTACAGAGCAATTAGGAAGCTGCAGGTCTTTACCAAAATCACTTTTCTGAGCATACTCTGAAGCTCTTCATACCATGCTGCTGCCAACGACCCACACAGTCCTTTTGCTGTTTTCTGCCATTCTGGGCTTTTAAACTGAGACGTGGCTAGAGAGCTACCGAAAAAAATCAGTGTTTGTCCTACAGTGTCTAGTCACTACTGAATATGAAACTGAGATTTCCCTCTCTGCTTCAATATTGCTTTGGTGGGCTGTCCCAAAACACAGGAATAAACAAAATAATTGGCTAATGCTTTCTCATGGTTAAGTAATACAGTGGATGCATGCACTACAACTACACTGAATGGGTGCAGCTCCTGTCAAGCAGAAGTGCTGCAAGATTTCTAGATGGGAAAATACTACACTGTGATAGGCTAGTTTAAACAATCACAAGTAAACAGTTAGCTATCATTGGTTGCCTCTTGTTTTATGACACATGTGCTGGCTGCTTTCTGCCTCCATTTGCAGCCCTATCTGTGCTAGTAAGTACTCACTGACACTCTGACCTTAAACAGTTATAACCTCTTTTCACAGCATAACGGGTTATTTATATTGCCTTCATCAAATAGAGGAGTAAAAATGTTTTGTTTAGTGCTATTTTTGTGTAATTATCAGTTTTTATATTGCTAGAACAATTGTATAGAAAATGTGATGTACTTACACAAAGTAAAGCAGGGCCTTGCCTTTTTCTCTAAGATGGTTGCTATGTCCTTCTTCTCCAGTCTTCAGCACTTGTGAGTGGTTGTCTGACATGGCCTGATCAATGTTATGTTCCATTGGTGTGAGCGTCCGTCACTCAAAAACAAAGCAGTGTCTGATTGGCCTAGCCTTAAAGAGGGTGTTTTTTTTATTGTGATTATTCAACACTTTTGTACTCACGACACTATTATTCAACACTTTTGTGCTGATGACATCATTTTGCGACACTATCATGCATATTCGACACTTTCATGCGTGCAACACTATTTTGTACTACTAGTATTTGACACTGTCGTGCTGACATCAACATTTGCGACACTGTCGTACATTTGACCCTGCTTTGTGAAAATGTTGCAAAAAAACAGATTTTTGAGGAATACTGTGTGACTAGCTGAAACTTTTAAAATAATTTCGTTTCTGCCATATTTTCAGACATTGTGTCGTGGTTATAAGTCAGCTTCCATTGTGCAACATCTAAAATCATTGTATGTTGTCTTCACTAGTGTTCTGCTGTGAGAAGGATTGTGTGTGCAACGTTTTGTTAGCAATGTTATCTATTCATGTAATATGACAAATGAACAGTGTGTGTGACTATGTAATGTTATTAAAAAATGTTTGTTCACCACTAAATATTTGTTTTTCCCTTTTCTTATACAGGTGTCTGATACTTACAGAACATTTTCCCACACTACTGTGAATTTGTAGAGAAGAAAGATGCTTTCTAAGCAGAGACGCAGTTCTATGCAGAGATGAAACAGGTATCATAGTAGTACACTGTTGCTTAAGAGTGGTACTAAAACCACACATGGTACATCAAGACGTAAAATAAATTATCGTTCCACTCAAGGAGTGTCTTCACAGGCTGCGCACTCCACAGAAATGGTATGTACTTGCTCAACTGCAAGCCAAATATGCACAGCTCTGCAACAGTTGCAGAAATCTTTCAGATGGAAGAATACTGTTGCAAAGGCAAGCATGAACAAGCATAATAAGTAACAGCGTAAAGGCATGGCTGCTAATGCTCACCTGAGGAAGCAAAACTATTTCCGATCATTAGCTTGTAAAGCTAAGTTAGATAGACTTATTGCTGCTGTGATGAGACGTGAGCGCAAAAAAACTAAAGACTCATCTGTCTTTGATTAAATTGCATCTCAGAGTTTGTACATATGTCAACAGAGCAGTGTTTGTTCTGCAACGCTCATGGCGTAAAATGGCACATGTACTTGAGCAGTTCAGGAAAGCTGTGTACAGCATAAAGATGAGGCTACAACGCTATCCTGTCTTGAACCAACACAACTTCTGTGACATTTTCACAGGTAGCTGGCTACACACACAGCACTCAGAGGCATATTTATGGGAGGAGTCATATTACTCACAGAAAAATGATAGCGAGTTCTGCATTGATGAGTCCAGTAAACTGTGTAATGCACTGACAGTATGTGATGATATTACAATGCAGTCAGATGATGAGTCTGAGGCAACTGTTCAGCCTCGTAGCGCCACTGTCTGTCATGGACATGTGATGCAACTTGCAACTGGAGGCAATCATCATTTGACAAAGTCGAGCACTTTATCAACCTGTTTGTCATTACTGATCGTAAAGACAGACATAAATTGTTTGAGACTATGGACCTTTGTGAGGTCTGTCACATACTGGACTTATGGGTCATTCACTTGCATGCCTAGATAGTGGTGTTTGTGACAGTGTATTTCACCACATATGGATGCTGGGAGTGCATCAATCAGGATGCGGAACTTTGTGTATAGGGTCTATGAGGGGTGATGAGTTGTTGCGCAGTATGCTTGTCTTAATGAGTTACTGCAGTCTGGTGACATGCATGGTGCCATGACATTTGAAACAGCTGCAACGTGACAGCAGTGTCACAGATACTGTGATTGATCAGTCATCAATTGCTGATGGAAATTCTGTCTCTGTTTTAGAAACAGATATTCTCAAGCAGTTTGGGAAATCCATTGCCAAACTTGAGTTGGCAAAGACAGAGAAATTTGACTCTGTATGTGTGTCATGTGATCAGCTCTGTTACCAGAAACAAATGGTCACAGTTAATCTGGAAACCTTGTCACCATACAATGACATGTGGTTTCGACTGTCAGCATTTCTGCTGTTATAGTGTGACTTCCAGTTAGACCAATCATTGTGATGTGCAAGCACTGTTTCTCCAAGGTGAAGAGTAACACTGCCACCAAGGTCATTGTTGAACAATATAATTATAATAATAAGATGTATTTGATTATGCGCCTTTCGGATTTCAAAGCGCTGTATAATATTCATAAAAACAAAACACATGTACAAATACATGCAATATAAAATCAGAATAATACAGTAAATGCCTTCCCCATAAAAAGTCTTAAGTGCCTGCTTGAAACATCCCACTGTCCTGCACTCCCAGAGCTGATGGGGCAAAGAATTTAGTGGGTAGGTGCCAGAACCCAAAGGCATGCGCACTCAGATGACTTTAAGTTAACCCTTGAATGTCCAGCAACCCTTATCAGCTTAACGGAGCTGTTGCAATATGGAGGCACATGTTATGCCCATAAGATTACACATCGAATATGTTTGAATGGATTCTTATTCAGACTATGAAACCATTTCAAACTATTCTACGTCTGAATACAAAAACTTGGAACATTCCACAAAAAAGAACTCATTAGGTCTCTTAATGGTTCCATTATGTATCTTCCACTTCCTCTGCAGGAAAATGTGGAGGCAATCTCCAGTAAGAACAGTTTTGTGATTCTTGTCAACGGTGTCCCAACAAAGTCTAAGGTCATCTGGCAGGATGTTGTCAATGTAGAAAAGATGAAGTTTGCTCTTACTTACTTGAAGAGCAACAATCCCTTTTATGCAGACCTTGACATTGATTGCATGACTAGTGTGTCTGCTGAACACAATGTGTTGGATACCACAAAACCAATGATTGAGAAGGTCAATGTAGAGACAAATGATAATGTGTATGAACAGTACACAATACATCCACTGCATGGCAAGGATCCAGTAGGGGATAACATTGATCTGAATCAAATGAAACAGGTGGAAGGTGCCCCTGTCAGCATTTGGGAGGTGACATTGGAACCACACTGCTTTCCAGATTTATTCCCAAAAGGGTCAGGTGGACATCTAGATGATAGAGAAGTATGTGTGTGTGTGTGTGCAAGGTGCTGAATACCGTACCAGTCATGTGGTCAGCAAGGATGGCAAATTCAGATGCAATATACAGTACCTGTTCCATCTCCTCTGGGAGAGTGAACTTAGCATACTGTCTGGGCCTATTGCACATACTATACAGCTCACAACTCCACTTGATGGAATCATGCTATTGAGCTTTTGCAGAAATTAAAGCAAAAGGATGAAAATGTGGAAGTCAATTTGTCTTCCATACTGTCAAGTCTATGTGGCACCAAATAATACTGGTATTGCAGACACTCTGAGATGATGACTATGCTGTGAGAGTATGGTGCAGCGACATGGTTCATCACACTCAGCTGTGCTGAGTACACCTGGGAGGAGGCGAATGAACTCTTGAAGTGGGAAAATTGTGATGTAGAGGGCATTTCATCAATGACTCTTTGAGAAATGTGCGCACTTGACTCAGTGTCTGTGACTAGACATTTTCACAAGCGAGTCCATGATATTCTGACTTTCATTTTGTCAAAGGACAATCCGCCCTCTTGATATTGTAGAACATTACTTCTGGAGGATGGAATAACAGGCTTGAGGTGCTCCTCATATTCATATGTTACTGTGGATCAAGGAAACCCCACGCATAGGTGAACATGAAGCAGCAGAAATGCTTGCTTTCATTAAGCGATACATCACTTGCTGCATACCGGACAAGTATGACAGTCCTATGTTGTGGAAGTTGGTGCAGAAGTTCCAACGCCATATCTGTGTGAAAGACTGCCACCAGGTAATGAAGAAGAAATCTGATTGGTACACAAGATGTCGCTTCGGATTTCTGAGATGTGTCTGTCAGGATGGTCGCAT
This sequence comes from Neoceratodus forsteri, assembly GCA_016271365.2. Lineage (NCBI taxonomy): Eukaryota > Metazoa > Chordata > Ceratodontiformes > Ceratodontidae > Neoceratodus > Neoceratodus forsteri. The sequence continues at coordinate 1,562,048,815 of CM028130.1, read as the reverse complement.
GAATTAACTGTTTTCAGCTATGCAACACCACTTGAAGGCAAAATTAACCAAGAGAGTATATGAGTTGCCCAGGGATGAGAATGAGGTGTACATGAATGACTACAACTCCACTCTTCTTCTAATGTGGCAAGCAAACACAGATGTTCAGTTTGTGGCTGACAACTCGCTGGCTCTGGTTCAGCACGCCACCGTGACATCACCAAACATGAACAGACTAGCTTACAAGATCTTTGGGAATATATTGCCAGTTCAAGCACGTCACTGACATCTCAGTTGTGGTCACTGGGATTGAAGACCCTATCACATAGAGAATGTGGTGCTTATGAGGCCGGCGATTGCTTGATTAGTACACATTTGTATGGCAAATCTAATGCTGTGCAATTTCTCAGTGTAAACTACAAAGAGAAGTGCAAATGTGTACTTATTCCTCATACTGAGATTGAGGAACTGGCTCTCAACAGACCCTCTTCAAAATCTATTTTGAAGAATAACCTGATTGACACATACTACCCTCGTAGACACAGAGACATGGATGGTATGTGTCTATTTGAGGTGGCTAAATGGTACAACTACAAGACAGATGTCTCACCTGATTGCACATGTGACATCTAAGGCCAGAGGAGTGGATGACTGTCTCATAAAGAGACATAAGCCTTGGCTCATTGTCCACTGCAGATTACATCTAGGCACATCTGAGAGTAGAGAGCATTACTACTTTGCTCTGCTATTCTTATTTAAACCCTGGAGGAATGAGTCTGAATTGAAAGGTGACTGTGATACATTTGAGGAAGAATTAAATCACAGTTATGACACATTCAAAACTGAATACTCTGACACATATATACAGAGACTGGATGCTGAGAAGGAACAGCTTGAAAAGGCACAGAAACAACTTGAAGAGGACACTCCTGTGAGTTCACAGGACAACCTTGATCAAGAAGAAAAAGGTATACTTGGAGTACCTCTGCCTCTGAATGCCCCAGAAGTACTCGTCAGAAGTGGAGAGTGCTATGGAACATGGCACACACTGCACTGTTGATCCAGCAGAATTGAGAGAGAGACTCAATCAGCAAGAACATGTAGTGCACTCTGCATTCACTGATGCTGTCCAGCATGGTATACTACATGAACAGAAGAAATGTGACTGTCTTGACCACAAGCCACTACTGATGTTTGTTAGTGGCTCAGCAGGTTACAGGAAAGAGCTTCCTTATAGAGGCAATTACAGCTGAAATATGGAAACTGACAGGCTCATCAATGTCTGTTGCTGTTAGTGCTCCCACTGAACTGACTGCAGACAACATTGGTGGAGTTATGCAACACCGTCTCTTCATGTTGCCAGTGGAGCATGGCAAAGCAGGACAGTATCGTAAGCTGTCATTTGAGGTTGCATCTCAGCTTTGTTCTATGTTTACTAAGATGAAGTTACTAATCATTGATGAAATTAGCATGATCTCTAATTTGATGCTTGCCTGTATACACCTAAGTCTACAGGGGATTTTGGGCACTGAATATGGAGATGCATTTGGTGGTAAAAGCATTTTTGTATTTGGAGACCTTTTACAACTTGCACCAGTTAATGCAGGACATGTCTTTGCAGCCCTGACTGTCAAGCAGGCTAAGAATACACTAGGCTGCATTGGAGTTGTGAGAGAATATGCGGTAGAGTGGTGATCTGGCTTACAAGGCACTGTTGGGGCTTAGTCAAAGTTGAGGTAGCAAGTGAGTTTTATTTTCTCAGAAGAAGCCAGAAGGGGAAGGAAACATATTCAATTCAGTGCTTTGCAGTAACTGGTAATTGCTATTTTTTTTTAAACTTAGATTGTGGACTTTTAGTGACACTGTACTTTCTTTGTTGTCTTTACTTAGAATTGTTTTTGGGCTGTTGAAAATTTAAAATGTAGTGGTGGTGTATTTCTTTGCTGTCTTTAATTGCTGCAATTTTGCCCTCTTCCCCCAACTCTTAATTATATGCCCTGTTCAATCTGATTGACAGGAGCTAAACACAGGGTATAGTAAGGGGTGTGGAGTAGGAGGGGCATAAGAATGAAGAAGCCCACCCTCAGCACGACAAGTGTTTTGACTCATTTATTTATTTATTGGTTTATTTTCTTTTTTTAAAAAGAAAAGTATCTGAGGATCAGTGGCAGGATTTTTAGGACAGCAAATTAATAAAAAGGGAACTAGGAGAGCTTCAGTAGCAGACAAGTAGTGGAATAGCAGTATAATTGCAGTATAATATGGGGAGTGGTGCAATGAAGTGGCTGTAGGGCAGCCATTCAGGCAGACCTTCTGGACACTGAGGTGCTGCCCATCTGCATGCATCCCTGACTGCAGGATGAGGTAGCCAGACCCAGAGCAGAAGTAAGCTGGGTCAGGAGTACCATCACCCCTATCCAGAGACCACCCAGTCCAATGCAACTGCCTCAAAGGATGCCAAGAACGGGAGCACTTGGATGACAGTGGGCTCAGGAGGTTAGAGCGGTCAGGGCAGAGGCACATCCCAGATCCTATTCCACTCAAGAACTCATATGCCACACTGGCAAATGGGGACAACCAAATAGAGGTACCCAGAGAAGTGGAAGGAAAGGATGTAGAGGTTAGCCAAGGAGGTGACCTCAGCGGGGAAAGCAGTGGACCCCAGAGGAGGAGGAAGTGAATCCTGGTGGGGGACTCCATCATAAGAGGGATCCAGCTAGTAACAGAGGAGGGGGAGGACAGGGAGGTGAGGTGCCTACCAGGTGCCACAGCATGGAGGGATGGAAGGAAGATCCTGGGGATCACTGGGAAGGCAAGACAGGAGAGTGAGCTGGATGTCATTATCCACCTAGCTACTAATGACCTGGCAAATGGGGAGCCAAAGGAAGTTCAGGAAGAGTTTAGGAAATTGGGGAGGGGTCTCAAGCAAGTAGCTACTTCTGCCACTTTCAGAAGTACTACCTGTGAGAGGCAAGGAGAGCATAGGGTGCATGCACCAGGAACTTTAACTCATGGTTGAAGAACTGGTGCTGTGAGAGGAAGGGTTTGATTCATTGGTGACTGGGGACCCACCTGGAGGGTGGAGGTTTGTTTAAGCCTGACGGCCTGCATCCATCCTGGAGGGGAATCCAAGCACTCAATGATAAGTTTAAATGCTACATTGACAAGCATTTTAACTACCAATGGGGGGTGGCAGGCCAACAAGGAGAGCACCTACTTGCTCAACCCCCCACAGCTAGCAGTGGAACCAGTGAACCAGAAGAGTGGCTATCTCTACAAAGCAGTGTGCAAAAGATGGAGATTAGTCCAAGAGGTGGATAGGCAGAAAAGGGCAAAATTCAGCAGAAGGGCAGACAACAAGGAGAACCAGGGATAAAGGACAACCAAGGAAGGGGCTGGAGTAGAACAGCGAAACAGTCTAGGGAGGTCAAATAATAGAAAGCCATGTGTGCAAATGCCAGGAGCCTTAGCAACAAGATGGAAGATCTGGAGGCTGTCATGGTGCAGTCAGACCTGGACATTGTGGCCATCACTGAAACCTGGTGTAATGATAACCATGACTGGGAGATGGCCATACCTGGCTACAACATATTCAGAAGTGACAGTGCAGGCAGGAAGGGAGGAGGAGTGGCACTGTATGTGAAAAATGACATAAGGGCCACAGAGATTCAGGAGGAACAAAATGGGGGAGATATACTGTAGGTTAAGCTGGAAAGGAAAATGGGGCCAGCCATCTGCACAGGTGTGGTCTATAGACCACCAGCCCAGGAGGAAGAAACGGATAGGGAGCTGATGCTAGCCATCCAAAGGATGGCAGACAAGGGTGAGGTAGTACTGGTTGGAGACTTCAATATTCCAGACGTGGACTGGAGCATCCCTGCAGCAGCATCAACTAGGAGCAGATTTATCCTGGACTCCCTTCAGGGTGCCTTCCTCAAGCAACTGGTCATGGAACCAACTCGGCAGAAGGCAATACTGGACCTTGTGCTCACAAACAAGGACAGTGTGATGGGGGTAACAGTGGGGGAGCACCTGGGGAACATTGACCACCAGTCATTGTGGTTTGAAATCACAGAAAGAGCAGAACCAAACCAAACAAAAACACGTATCCTGGATTTTAGGGGGGCAGACTTTGGGAAAATGGGGAGATACTTGAAAGAGGCATTAAGGGGAATGGGGCAGGAATCAGGGGTTGAGGAACAGTGGTCAGTATTTAAAATGGGGATTAGAAGAGCAACAGAAGTATGCATTAAGCAGGTTAGCAAAAGGAAAGGGAAGAGGAGACCATTATGTATTTCCAAAGAGGTAGCAAAGAAAATGAAAGCCAAAAGATTGGTATTCAGGCAATACAAAAAGACACAGGCAGAAGGGGATAGGGAGAAGTACCAGGAGAAGCAAAGGGAGGCAGGGAGGTCAGTAAGGGAAGCCAAAGCTCAGACAGAAGAACACATTGAAAAATCAGTGGGTAGAGGACAAAACCTTTACAGGTACATAAGTGAAAAAGAAAGGCAAAGGGAGTGGAGTGAGACTGAAGGTGGAGGATGGGGCTCATGGAGGATGACAACAGTAAAGCTGACATATTGAATAGGTATTTCTGCTCAGTCTTTACTGAGGAAGAGGAGGGTAATGTGTCTGAAGGGAGTATAAGGGTGAGAAAGGTGCAGAAATGGACACAAGTCCCTTTACACGAAAAGGGTCCTGAAGGAACTGGAAGTAATAAGAGTTGATAAAGCAATGGGGCCAGATGGGTGCACCCAGGGTCCTTAAAGAACTAAGAGAGGTGGTGGCTGAACCTCTGGCTATCCTGTTTAGCCAATCACTGGAAACAGGGGATGTACCCAAAGACTGGAGGATAGCAGATGTATTCCCTTTATACAAAAGTGGGAACAAAGAGGAAGCGGGGAACTACAGACCAGTCAGCCTCACCTCGGTAGTGGGGAAGATCATGGAAGCGCTACTGAAGGAGAGATTGGTGGAACATCTGGTTGTCAATGAACTACAGGACCCAAGGCAGCATGGTTTCACCAGGGGAGGTCATGTCAGACCAACCTCGAGAATCTTTGACAGGGTGACTAGGAGGTGGATCAGGGAGGGGTGGACATGGCCTATCTGGACTTCAGCAAGGCCTTGACACTGTGCACATAGAAGACTATTACACAAACTGGGGAATATGGGTGTGGGCAGGACAGTAGTGTGGTGGGTAGGTAACTGGCTGGGCGGCGGGACACAGAGGGTGGTGGTAAATGGCTGTCACTCCACAGAGGGAAGAGTGACCAGTGGGGTACCACAGGGATCAGTGCTGGGACCGGTCCTATTCAACATCTTCATCAGTGACATTGCGCAGGACCAAGAAGGCAGAATTTCACTGTTCGCTGATGACACAAAGCTCTGTAACAGAGTAGACACACCAGAGGGTGTAGACAGAATGAGAAGGACCTGCAGAAACTTGAAGAATGGTCAGGGTTTGGCAGTTGAAATTCAATGCAAAGAAGTGCAAGATAATGTATATGGGGCACAAAAATCCTGGCACAATATATCAGTTTGGGGGTGAGGATATAGCATGCACCAAGCAAGAAAGGGATCTTGGGGTTATCATCTCTGATGACCTCAAGGTAGGGAAACAGTGTGACAAGGCTGCAGGTAAAGCAAATAGGATGCTGGGATGCATAGGCAGGGGCATCACCAGCAGGAAAAGGGAGGTCATAATTCAACTATACAAGACACTAGTGAGGCCCCACCTGGAGTACAGTGTACAGTTCTGGAGACCTTACCTACGTAAGGATGTAGACAGGGTAGAGAAGGTTCACAGGAGGGCAACAAAGATGGTGCATGGATTGCATCACAAGTCCTATGAGGACAGGTTGAAGAAACTGAACATGTACTCCCTGGAGGAGAGGAGGGAGAGAGGGGATATGATAGAGACATACAAGTATCTTACAGGGAGAAACAGGGTGCAGGAATACACTATTTTTAAGTGAAAAATATGTTCCAGGACTAGAAGGCATGGGATGAAGTTGGAGGGAGGACGATTCAGAGGAAACGTGAGGAAGAATTTCTTCACAGAATGGGTGGTGGACAAGTGGAACACCCTGCCAGAGGAAGTGGTGGGGGCTGAAACAATCATGGGATTTAAGAATGCATGGGGTAGACATAAAGGAATTCTGGAGGTCAGGGGTAAGGGGCAACAGACTTCTATGAAAACATAAACTGAACTTACAATCAAATGGCAGACTGGGTGGGCTATAGGCCCTTATCTGCTGACACTGTCTATGTATCTATGTGTACCCAAGGGTACGGATTGTGTGTCTTGGTGCCACGACTTAAGAAATGTGCTGAGTTCAACAGTGTTATGTTGCAGAAAGACAATCGATGCATTCTCACCTGCATGCTGTTGATACAGTTGATGGTGTAATTCCTGTGGGAGCTGGTAGCAAGATGACTGAACGACTGTCTGAACTGAAGTCGGATGTTTCGCACAGCTGGCCTAGAAGCTGTTTTTACAGTTTGTAAGAATGCACATGTCATGCTACGGCGTAATCTTGATGTTGAGCATGGCATGGTAAATGGTGCCATGGGTCACTCATCGACTGTATATACAATGTTCAGAAGACATTTATTGAGACACTACTTGCCCACTTTGGCAACGTGGAACAGCTTGTGCAGATTGATTGTACCTGTATTAAGTTCCAGGTATTTAAGGATATCTATGTCAACAGGAAACAGTTCCCAGTATGTGTTGCATATGTTGTTTCCATTCACAAGTCACAGGGGTTGAGTTTGGGTTCAGCAATGGTGGACATAGGCACAGACATATTCAAAGATGGCATGAGCTATGTCACACTTTCACATGTCCACAGTCTTTCTGGGTTGCACATCATAACACTTGCACCACAGAAGATATGCGCTGACAAGTGATGCATTGTGAAGTATAACAGTTTACGTACTCTGTATCAGCCACAGATGTCTCTAATTCCACTACCTATGTATGTGGTTGTCTCACACCCCACAGCTTCAGTTGGTAACAAGAGAAAACAAGCTGCCACTACTGAATCAACTGTGCACAGTAATAAGAATGTCAGAATGTCAAATACAGATGCAAAATCAGCTGTTACTCAGAAGTAACTTGGTATGGCTGCTGTCCCAGTGTTTGATAACAGTACTAGAGTAAACTGCTATGCTAATTCAGCTATGCAAGCTTTTCTCCACATGCCACACTTTGTGCAGGCAATATCAGCTTCACAAGACACTCCCTGATCAAGGCACTGAAGGAAGTTGTCAACATGACTTCTGATCAGTTGCACAACATACAGTCACTGACACCCTCCGGCAGGTCTTAGGTACACATGATGGGTGCAGTACGTTGTTGCTAACATGCAGCAGGATTACTCACTGAGTTTATGATGGCCATCATAAACAGTTTGGATGAAGAGGATTCAATGTGACAGTACTTCACTATCTCATATGTTACCAGATATGAATGTCTGTCATGTGGTCATTCAGAGTGAGAAACCACTGAGGACACACTTTGGGTTTCTTTGTTTGTGACTCAGTCTCAAAGTGTCAAGTTCTGGCAGCTGTTTACCAATGCAGAAAATGGTCACTTATGTGTAAGATGTGGAGGTACATATACTCTGTCTATACGTCTCAGGACTCCATCTCAATATCTTATGCTTGTATTGCATAGATTTGTCTCTAATGGCCTCAGAGTTGACACACCTATCACAGATTTCACAGCTGGTCGAACTGTATTTAAACAAGCAATGTTTGACACTCAGGTTGTGACCTGCCATTATTGCCAGTCTGTACATTTTGGACATTACACTTCTTTGTTGAGGTACAGAACTGGCTGGGTTGAATGCAATGACTCCACAAGCACTTTTAAACAGAGGCTACAGCGACACCTAAAAAATGCATATGTGCTGATATTGAAGAACTACTACAATCTTCATGCATCAGAAGAATAGTCACACAACATGTGACATAATCTAATGTCCGTTTTGTTACAGAGTGACTTCTGCTAGATAAACATTATAGTTTTTTATGCAAATCTACATTCAATATTACACTGTTAAACATTGCACGGTTTACATGCATATGTTTACTCAATCTGACTTACAAGATAGTTAGCGTGATCAGTGACACAGTGAAAACAGTTGCAGTTGGCTTCAATCAGTGCCAACTGTCTTCATAGTCACTAGAGAAACCACACTTAGATGTCTAAGAAAACTTTGAGATGGCAAAGAGATATGACTATCTGGTCCTCCTCTTCTGTCATTGTCTTTTCTTCTGAGTAAGTCATATGCAGCCATAACAGTACTACTTGGCACACTTGCCAACTGTGTGCCTCTACTAAGGCACTAATACTTGTCCATGTGCATGGCAAAACTGTGTATCATATGTCTTTTAAAGACTTCTGCTGCATCATGATATTATTTGGGCCTTTTACGAGTAAAAGATATCCTGCTTTTGTTTGTGCCACTTCTGTGTTAGCACAATCGAATACTGTTTTCTATATGATCTGCTGACCTGTACTTAAGAGTAGAGATGCAGCGAATTTAAAATCTGTTGGCGAAGTGAATGCAAAGTGGCCACTTCGCGTTGGCACTTTGCTCCGCGGAGTGCCCCATAGGAAAGGCTCACTTCGCCTTGTTATTATTACTTCACGTTGTCATTCCACTTTAAATGCGAAATAAGGTGGAGTGACAACAATACTGGCAGCACCCCACCCACACAGTCACCAGAATTAATGTGCATCCCCAAAGTGCTACTGTCTTGTGTACAGAAAACTCCCCAGTGCTGACAAAGTGAAATAAGAGCATAACAAGAAATGCAAAGTCTCCCAAAATTAATGGCGCACTCAGTCATGCATGCAGTGGTCACACACAGAGTCACCAGAACTAATGTGCATCCCCAAAATGCTACTGTCTTGTGTCCAGAAAATTCCCCACTGCTGACGAAGTGAAATGAGAGAGTAACAAGAAATGCAGTCTCACAGAATTAATGATGCACTGCAAACACACAGACAGATTAGATTGCACTGCACACTCAAGGGATACATACGAAAAGGCACAACACCACCTAACTAGTACACACAAGTCACACATCCAAATCTGGAAAGGAATACATTTACCAGTTGGGGGATTAATGCACGGCAGTAACAATCCCCTACCAGTAAAGAGACCACAAAGCAGTATAAAAAAATTCATGCAGGTGCGGTGGATAGAAGGCTCACAGTGCTGCAATTACCCTATGGCACAATAAAAGGTGTCTGATTTAATGGCACACATCACACACACACACACGCACACACTACAAGTAAAGCATGGCAAATTGAAAACCTTTAGTAATATAACCAAATGTTTTAAACAGACAAATTATACACTGTTGCACCACAACAATCATCAAAAAAATGTCAAAAATTACTGAAAATATTATTGTGTGTATATTAACACAGTTATACAAGAAAAATATAACCAGAACAGAAAGATTGCCTTTTTCTCCCAGTTAAATGTACCTACACCACAAATACGCCCCTCCCCCAAAGCACACTTCACAGTACACAGACTGACTGTTCTAAATTAACATTCAAAATCCACACACAGCAATAATTCCTCAATGATATGAGCACAGAAGGGTTTCCTACAATCGATATGGTAAATTTTGAGCAACAAAAATGATTCAAAAAGGCATTTTTAACAGCTTTTAGAGGTTTTGAATTGCAGAGCTCTGAGAGCAAACTGTCTCCTGCTACAGTACCACTACACACACACTACCCAGGCCAGAACTGAGGCTGTGCAGAACAATCTAGAGCCCACATGACCTGCAATCCCATGAATCACTGCAGAATTTCATTTGGAGCTCAATTACAAGGTGAAGTGAGGCAAATTACATTGATTTCAATGTACTTCACCTTCAAATTGGTGGAGAAGTGGTTTGGGGAAGCTGGAATAATGCAAAGTCATTGGTTTCAATGAACTTCTCATTCCTCATTATGAAGTGAAGTACTTTGCTTCACATTGTGGAGTACTCCACAGGTTCCACGTTACTCTGTGAATTACTTCATGGAGTGAATTGGGGCCACTTTGCCCACGACTACTTATAGTACTGTAACTCACATGCTGTACAGGAAGGAATGCGAAGGCCTATGGCTGTACTTCCCCGATGAGCTGCAGCACAAAACTCCCTGACTTAAAAACATGTATTAATGAGTACAATGGTGGGGTGGTGAAGTCTGGAGAGATACTACAAAACAGGCTTACAATACATCCAAGCAACTAGAAAAAAAATTAAAGTTGTGATTCATGACGTGATCGTAAATCATGATTTGTGACTGTGATAATGAAGAACGTGATTCAGTGTTGATGGTGTGAGATAACCAATATGAAACTGTATTGGGAACGTGAATGCCTATGGCTATACTTCCCCGATGAGCTGTAACTTAAAACTCCCCAACTTAAAAATACTATCAATGAGTACAATGGTGGGGTGGTGAAACCTGGAGACATACTACAAAACAGACTTTCAATACATCCAAGTAACTAGTAAAAAAATTTATGTGATTCATGATGTGATCGTGAATCATGATTTGTGACTGCATTTGTGACCATGATGATGAAGAATGTGATTTGTATCACGAGTGACTCGTGATGATGGTCCTGACTTAAAAATGCATATTAATGAGTACAATTTTCATGCAAAATTATGCACCACACCTGTCTAGTACTCTGAAGGGAAGCCAAAGAAACAACTGTGACTTAAGTTGCAGATGGAGATTGGGCCCTAAAGAGATGCAAATGCACAGACAGATTAAGATTGTGCTGTGCACTGAAGAGATGCAGACACAAAGATACAACACCTAACCAGTGCTCACCATCAGAAATTCAAATCTGGAAAAGAATACATTTGCCGGTTGGGGCAGTCTGTGGTGGGAAGGGGGCAGTGTACTACACTTCTGCAGCAACAGTCACTAGTACTAGTACCAGAAAAGATACCACAAAGAAGTACAAAAATCACACAGCTGCAGTGGATATCAGGTTCACATTGCTGAAATTACTATGTGGCACAATAAAAGGTGTCTGATTTGATGACACGCATCACAAACATACTCACACACACACCAAGTAATATGTAGCAAATTGAAAGTTTAGTAATATAACCACATATTTTAAACAGACTAAAATTATGCACTGATGCGCCACAACAATCAGCTAAAAAATGGCAAGAATTATTGAAAATATTACTGTGTGTACATTAACACAGTTATAAGATAAATGTCACCAAAACAGAAAGAACTGTCTTTTTCTCCAAGTTAATCTACCTACACCACAGATAAACCCCTCCCCTAAAGCACACTTCCACTGTCTCTCAGTACACAGACTGAATGTTGTACATTAACATTCAAAATCCACACACGAACAATAAACACTCGATGAAACGAGCACAGGAGGGTTTCCTACAATCGATGAACTAAAGTTGCAGCAAAAAAAAAAGACTCTAAAAGGCTTTTTTAACAGCTTTTAGAAGGTTTGAATCACAGAGAGCTCTCAGAGCAGACTGTCTCCTACAGCTTCCTACACACACTACCCCGAACTGAGGCTGTGCAGAACAATCTAGAGCCCAAGTGACCTGAAATCCCATGAATCACTGCAAAATTCACCTTTGGAGCTTAAAAACAAGGCGAAGTGAGGTGAAATACATTGTTTTCAATGCACTTCACCATAAAAATTGGTGGAGTAGTGGTTTGGGAAGGCAGAGTAACAAGAAGTCATTGTTTTCAATGGACTTTGTGTTACCCATTATAACACAAAGTACTCTGCTTCATGTTGCGGAGCACTCCGCGAATTCACCTTCACTCCACAAATCACTTCACGGAGTGAATTGACGCCACTTCGCCCATTTCTACTCAAGAGTAGCATGTTCTGATATAGGCATCACTTTGTGACATGTTGAGTATCACCAGGTGTGGCTTGTGTTTTTTTGTCCCTTTGCAACTTGACTTAATACATCCATATTGTATCACAACAGTGTACTACTATGTCTGTTTTCTTTTCGTACATCTGTGTTGTATATATGTATATATGATTATTAATAGATTATTTGGTTAAAGTCAGTACTGTTAGCTTTTTAGCAGTTGTACTAATTGCTATTTAACTGAATGTATTAAACAATGCTAAATATTTTGCTGTTTTTACACTATTTAATTCACAAGTATTTAAACATATTCTTAATATATTTATTAATATAACATAGATATTTAGTAAAACTTTTCTAGTTTGTAGTGATTTCATATAGGTATCATTAACAGTAATATAGAGTTTTGTGGTACATATTTGTTTATTAACAAGAGGTGCCATTTTCTCAATGATAGATTATTTATGTAATATTCACAGTATTGTGTGCAACCATTACTTATTATTAACTAAAAGTTTTAGTGATGTAGATACTTCATAAATTCACTATGAATGGTGATTACAGCTTTGATGATTTTTTACTGATGTATATAGTACCTGTTAGCATATGCTATTTAATTTTGGTTTGTGTAAGAAGTAAATTTTATGCATGTATACAGTTGTGCACTATTGTAAATCAAACACTTGCACTGATAACAACTGATTTTTATGTTCCTGATAATATTTCTTTATCGCCTCTATTGAGGGGTCAGGTGGGAATTTTCCAAATGCACCCATATATCTTTATGTGTATTTACATGTATATGTGTGTGTGTGTGTGTGTATATATATATTAGAGGCAAAAAACTCTGTTTAATGCATTAGTTAGGGTTGTTCCACAGCCACAAAAGTGAGGAAATTTGCTGTTAGGGTTTGAAAACCCCCTTGGACCCACCCACCCCAACCGGCATTGGGGTGCGCATTGGGATCGTCAGCCCTAACTCTCACCCCATGACATGTGTAAAGCAGCAGAAGTATAGGAGAATGGGGTGAGAGTTAGGACCCACGATCCCAATGCGCACCCCAATGCCGGTTGGGGGGTGGGCGGGGGATCCAAGGGGGGTTTTCAACCCTAAGAGCGAATTTCCTCACTTTTGTCGCTGTGGAACAACCCTAACTAATGCATTAAACAGAGTTTTTGGCCTCTAATTTCCCTTCTTTTTGAGAATGATAACGAGAAATAGTGAATGTAATGCAGCGGCGGGAGTGGCATACTAACAGGGACAGCAACGCAAACAGAAATGCTAACAGTGGCGCACATGGTAACACAAGCACGAATGAGAACAGAAAGGGTACTGCACATGGTGGCATAGACGGGAATGGTCTGCCACGTGATGTGTTGTCACATAGTAACATGGTGCCTGCAAACAGAAATGTCAATGGGCATGGTGATGTAAAGTGAAACAGTAAGATAAACAGTACTGTAGACAGAAATGGCAAAAATAACAGAAACACAAGCGCAAATGAAACGCGAAAGGATAACGCACATGGTGGCGCAGGACGTCAATGGTAAGTGAAACGGGTAATGGATCCGCAAGCGGAAAGGGCAACAGTAACAGTAATGTAAGCGCACAGGCTGGTTTTCCCCAAAATCTGCATTGAGAAAGACAGTGAGTACAAATAATGTATGCAAAATAATGAGTATCGGCGCAGAAAATGAGATCTTGGAATACTAAATACATTATATCTCAGGAACCGTATGACGTAGAAAAAAAATTTTAAAGTCATATTATTTACAACTGTCCTGGCTAATTTAAATCTTAACCCCATTATGGGGCTAAGAAATTTTCCGACGAAAAGTCCGTATCTCACACCGTTTCCGAGATACGGGCCCTGAAAGGCGCGGCGAACGCCGTAATGTTATCCTATGGGAAAAAAAGAAAAGTTCGGAGCGCCATAACTTTGCCTCCCTGTAATGTTTTTTCACCAAACTACTGAAAGGCACATCTGTGGGCTGTTGGCTGTCTTCCCTCCAAATTTCAGGAAAAAAGACCAAACCGTTATTTTGCAGCAGGGCTCCAAATGATTTCTGTTAAGTGTCGGGCGCCGTAATGTTATCCTATGGGAAAACCGGTAATTTTGGAGTGCCGTAACTTTGCCGCCATGTGATATTTTTTCACCAAACTACTGAAAGGCACATCTGTGTACTGTTGGCTGTCTTCCCTCCAAATTTCAGGAAAAAAGACCAAACCGTTATTTTGCAGCAGGGTGCCAAAGGATTCCTGTAATGCTTCGGGCTCCGTAATGTTATCCTATGGGAAAAACTGTCAACTTTGGAGTGCCATAACTTTGCCACCGTGTAATATTTTTTCAATACAACACTGAAAGGCACATCTGTGAGATGTCAGCTGCGTTCCCTCCAAATTTCAGCCCAAAACTCCCAACAGTTATTTTGCAGTGCAGTACCAAAGAATTGCTGTCATTTTCCCACAGACTAGAAAATTACTGTCGCAATTTACGAAAGCTTTCGCAAAAATTTGCGACACTTTCATGAGCACGAAAGTAATTTGCGAAAGTACTTTTTCCAGAAATTTGAAAAACATATTTCTGGGGTGTTTTACCACAAAATAAAGACATGGCAAGCATCCTCAGGGCCCGACTAGGTGAATACAAAAAAATTAGGTTGCTAGAGGGTCCCAAATTTAAATGCCAACCATTTGTCTTATCACTAACTGAAAACAAAATGGCTGATTTGCGAAAGTAACAGGCCCATTTGCGAAAGTAAAAATGCATTTGCGAAAGTGTTGAACTTTTTGTTAACTTTTCCCATTGACTTATAATGGGAAACTGTTTTTTGAATAACTTTTGAACCGTTTAATATTTTTTCATGAAATCTTTGAAAGGCACATCGGGGACCCTGGATGCACATTCCCTGAAGATTTTGGGCCGGTCATGCAAACCGTATGACCTGTAGGTGCGACCACAGAATTCCAGAAAAGTGTAAATGCGCGCACAGATCACACTTAACTCCGCAGCCGTATATCCGGCCAGTACAAAACTTGGCAGATCCCAAGGCCTATGGTTCTTGATCATAAATTCCAAATTTCAGGCAAATCCATCAAACGGTTGCAAAGTTATTAAGGTGCAAAGTTTTGTGGTTTAACATAGAAATGGCTCCTCAACCCTAACTATGGTAGCACTACTGTGCTTCCATAATATATATATATATATATATATATATATATATGCATATGTCTACACATAAATACATTACAATTAAATGTTTTTAAATAGCTTAAAGATGTATCTTCTTTAGACACCAGAATGCGTTTCTGCTGCTATTATTTAAACAGTTGGCATCTGGTTTTTCACCCATTCCAGGAACCTTCACACTGTCAGTCACACAATGACAATAACATTATCACTGTTTGATACGTGATAAGCAGTGTACAGAGACTATTGTGGCAGCTGTGTTCATGTGTTCTGTGCAACTGTCACAACTTCCTCATCAAGTACCTGTCATACTGTTTTACATGTATTTTAAACGTTTATGTAATACTTTTTTTTAAAAATTGTTTTGTGAGACTGATTTTGTATACCAATTTGACTTTCAATTCGGCCTTTTAATCAACAATTGATTTGGCAATAAATCTTTTAAGCTTTATCTACCCCTGTTGTGTCTTTTATTATATATATTAAGTTACAGTGCTGATATCTATACTGGTCTTGTTATATTACTGCATACAAAGAAAGTACAAGAGGTTGATCTGTGCATATTTTCTACTTAGAGTACATGTACTGTTGGTCCATGTGGAGCACATATTGCTCTCCAATTCCATTAATGTATGACTTCATTTTCATGTCAAAGGTGTAGCACATGAACTATTGTTGCATGAATAACATAAGACAAGTTCATATTCTGATAAAGCTATCTATATCTTTATCAGGGCATGGTGCTAAAAGGAATCCACGCTCTCACCAACCTATACAATGTAGTATGAGATTATGCTTTTCCAAAAAGATAGGAAATTCATAGCAAAAAAACTCTGTTTAATGCATCAGTTATGGTTGTTCCACAGTGACAAAAACAAGGAAATTTGGTGTTAGGTTGAAAACCCTAACTCTGCATTCCCCACCCCACCCCAGCACCACACACACACACACACACACACACACACACACACACACATATGCAAGTAGGAGAGGAGGACCAAGGCAGCATGACCAATCACAGACAACCAGCAGCAGGTGACAGAAATAACTACAACTGCCTAAATGTACTACAATACACATCCATCATCATGGGCCACCAACTGTAGCATATGTGAAGGCATGGGTGTACACAGCATAGTGGGCATCTCCAGAGGGTTACATGGCAGAACAGTAGTACTCTACACAGAATACCTATGATATGCATTGTTTGTTTATCTGGGATAATATCATGAGGCATCAAAATAGAAAAAAACATGGATAAAATGATGTGTTTTGTAATGTGGACAGAGGCATGAAAATGACAGCATGGCACCCTTTCAGTAACATGCAGCATCCAATGTACCAATGCTTAAAACAAGATGGATATGGTCACATTAAGAAACACATGGGCCCAGATATTCAAAAGAGTTGAGCCATGCGCAATAGGGTTGAGCCTGCGCAAGTCTGAAATTGCGCCATTCTGCGATATTCAGCAGGAGGCAGTTGTGCCCCTGAAATCATGCTGAGCAACAGCGCAATGATAATGAAGGCATGCGCAACTGAAGGGGGAGGAACCATGCATAAACTGCACAGCCTGACATTCAGCCCGGGCCGTGCAGAGTTATGCAGGTGCAACCCCTACCTGCGCCTGCACAAAGTTACGCCGAAAAAAAAAGGAACAAGTCGAGGGCCACCCACAGGTGAGCTGCCACATTGCAGGGCACAACACAGCAGCTGCCACCTGTGGGGGCCTCGATCATTCCCGCCGCACCTGGTGGCGCCCCCCATGCCCGATTATGGGCATCAGTATCCCCAAGTCCAATATCCCTGGTGGTCCAGTGGACGCGATTAGTGTCAGCGGGCATAACAGTAGTCCCCGAGTAGCCAGATTGCTGGCATAACAGCATCCCCGGTAGCCCAATTGTGGGCATAACAGTAGTCTCCCCATTAGCCCGATCGTGGGCATAACAGTATTCCCCAAGTAGCCCGATCATGGGCATTACTGCAATACACCCCCAGTAGTCTGATTGTGGGCATTACTGTATTCCCCCATTAGCCCGATCATGGGCATCAGTAACCCCAAAGTCCAATATCCCTGGTGGTCCAGTGGACCCAATGGAGCCCGATCGCGGGCGGCATTCCTCATCCCCCATTCCAAATCCCTGGTGATCTAGTGGACCCCCCACCCACCCACCCATGGAGTCCCACCACCCGCTCCCCGTCAGCGGTGGGCGGCAGCACCCCCCGCCTGCTGCTCCGCCGCCCACCGACTGACAGCTCGGTATAGCTGCACACCTTTGGTTCAGAGCATGAGCCAATGGAGCGTAGCCCATACCTGCATTAGTCAGTCAAGATACGGAATGAATTCATTCACATATCTGGACTGACTAGGCACGGTATGGGATGCATGCCCATTGGCTCATGCCTGAACCAATGGGTGTGCACATACTGAACTGTCAGTCGGCGGGCGTGGGGGCGGCAGGTGAGATGCTGCCGCCCGCCGCTGCCGTCGGGGAGCGGGGTGGGGTGGGGGTCCACTAGATCACCAGGGATTTCGACTGGGAGGTGAGGAATGCCACCCGCGATCGGCTCTGTTGGGTCCACTGGACCACCATGGATATTGGACTTTGGGGTTACTGATGCCCACGATCGGGCTACGGGGGTATTACAGTAATGCCCACGATCGGGCTACCGGGGAATACTGTTGTGCCCACGATCGGGCCAATGGGGACTACTGTTATGCCCACGATCGGCTACTGGGATGCTGTTATGCCCACAATCGGGCTACCGGGAGGAATACTGTTATGCCCATGATCGGGCTACTGGGGAAATACTGTTATGCCCGCGATAGGGCTAATGGGGACTAGTGTTATGCCCGCGATCGGGCTACTCGCGCTTCCAGTGCTGTTCTCAGGGCTTGTGTGTGCTTTAAGTATTAATTGTCATACAATGAGTGCTGTTAGTTTTTGTTAGCTAATTTATGCTGCACCCTGCTGATAATGTTGATTTGTACTTGGAGCTTTAAGATACCTACTGTTTCCTCCCCCCCGAATTGCATCTGATTTTGTGGAGCTTCTAGGTTGAAGTGTTTGCCCTGTTAGTCCGGAAAAAAAATAAATAAATAAATAAAAAACAGCCTTACTGTTGTTTTGCAGCTTGTGGGGATGGGCTGCCCTGATTCCCAAATTTCTCTGGTGCTTTAGCAACTATCGGGAGCTCCAATACAGTCTCCTACCTAATCTTAAGTCATTGGCTTTAGTACAATCGTAGCTACCAGCTGGTAATTGCAGATCTTGCCCCAAGCATACTAGCTACTCGCTGCATTTTTCAGACCTCCTTTTACAAATTACTGTGCGAGTCAGCGAGACCACGCCAGCGCCAGATTCTCGGAGGCCATTAACCTCATGGTCGCAATAGGCCACCCAAACTACCGAATTATAAGTAGCTCAACTCCATTTGCTCCACAAATAGTACCTCTTTCAGTGCAAATCCCTGGACCAATTGTTTATTATCCCACCTTAAAGCTGTATCTTCACTCCTCCCACTGTGTTCTATAAATACCCTCTCTCTTCCACAGAGTCCTGCAGAGGGGTCGTGAGGGCCTCCAACAGCAGACGCAAGCCCTCCCCTGGATCGCCCGTCCTCGGAACCCCCAAAAGCACACAGGTACAGGATTAATCGGCCGCTAGCGTGAGTTTCTGGCGCCAAATTTGAAACTGCTGGCTACTTTTCTGAACTCTCACAGCGCTTCCAGTGCTGTTCTCAGGGCTTGTGTGTGCTTCTGCGTCCCCACCACCCTTGGTCAGCTCCTCCTTTTATAGGCTGGTAAGGCAGTAGTCACATGACTGGCTAAAACCTATCAGCCCACTTTTCCATCTGCAGCTTATCAACTGCCTCCACTAGAGGGCACCAACAAATTTTCTCCCATCAATTTAATATACCTGTTCCATGATGTTGCCTCTCATCACATTCTTTTTCCTCTCTATGGCAACACAAACCTCCTTATCACCACTACCTTCCCAACGAGGAACCTCACCAGCCCTGCCCCTAGGTGTACCCACCAGTCACTCATAATTGCCTCCTCTTACTCTTTGGGGCTGGACTTAGCTCTCGTCCATTTTGGGATTATAAATGCTGAAATCCTGCCTCCCTCCTTTCATCCGGGGCTCTCGGTCTTACAATCCTCAGCCCTCCATCACCCATCGGCTTCCTCTCCTTGCCGCTCCCCTGCCGCATGCAAATCCTATCTCAGGACAAAAACAATTTATCTCTATGCCCTTCTCCTGCTCATGTCAGGGGACATAGAGGTAAACCCTGGTCCAAACTCTACCTACACCTCCACCCCTTTCACTCTCCCCAAAGGCCTACAGATTCTCCACCTAAATACCTGCAGCCTGCTATCTAAAATATCGTTACTACACTACAACCAATCATCTTAACACTACACTCTGACATTCTGACCATCTCCGAAACCTGGCTAAAACCACATCATACGGATGCTGAAGTCTGAATCCCTGGATACACAATAATTAGGCATGACAGGCGAGGGAAAAAGAAAGGTGGAGGTATGGCAATGTACATCTCAAACAGCCGTCAGTTCACTATTGTGGATATCCCCTCTCTCCCAGCAAATATAGACTCAACATTAATTAAACTATCACTCCCATTTTCCACCCCAATTTATGTCGCAGGCACATACTGCCCCCCCAGCACACCCACTGATGATATCCTCACTCACCTAACCACTTTACAGTCCATAGCTAAAGGAGGCGAGCTCCATGCCACAGGGGATTATAATGCAAATTGGCTAGAAGCTGAAAAAGCCCACCTGAAGACAAAAATAAAGGCCCAGAACCTCACGCAACTTATAAAAGAGCCTACAAGACTCAACCATAAGACAAAAAAACACTCCCTACTGGACTGGACCCTCACCTCGCACCCACATAGAATCCTTAGCGCAGGCCTACTCCCTGATTCTATTAGTGATCATCACTTGATTTACCTGATCAGGAAGGTTCATAGCCCCTCTCCCCCAACAAAGATGCTGCGTACCAGGTCCTACAACTCCCTAGACCTTGAATCTCTCCTGTCGGACCTGAGAAGGGTAAACTGTCCTGCATCACCGAGGCATCTTCCATTGACGATGCCTATAACACATTTAAACTAAGATTTCTAAATGTTTGGGACAAGCATGCTCCTCTGCGGACCAAAAGAGTTAGAGGTGCGCATCTCCCATGGATCACAGCTGACATAATCCGAAAATGCCATGCCAGGGACCATGCCTAGAAAGCATATAAAAAACTGAAATCCCAGGCCTCCCTTACTACCTACAGAGCCCTTCGTAATGCTTGCACAAATAGCATCCGCCAAGCAAAAAAGTCCTACTTCCTATCAACCTTTAGTAAAAATTCTAACCACCCTATGGACTTCTGGAAATCTCTCAAATCCCTGCTCTCCCCAACCCAACCACCTCCCCTACACTACTATTAAACGGCACACCCATCTCCGACCCATCCTTGTTGCTGAAGCTTTCAACACCCATTTCTCCAGCTGCTTGACAACCTTCTATCCTCCTCCACTACAAGCACCCCGACCCACCCCACCGCCCCTCACCCTAGCGCCACCCCCAGTCCTACCTTTCGTATTTAAACTAGTTTCCCCGCAGAGTCCTCCACTCCCTACGGGTACTGAACCCTAACAAAGGCAAATGCCGTCATCCCTGGATGCCAAGATGCTATTCCTGTCAGCCCTGCTATTGCCACCCCTCTGGCCACACTTCTCAGCCTCTCTTCTCACTGGGTAAGGTACCTACAGAATGGAAAATGGCCACTGTCATACCCTCCCTAAAGGCGGTGACCCTCCTCCCAGGCACTTATAGACCTATCTCCCTACTCCCTATTCTGGCCAAACTACAGGAGAAACTTGTCTTGTCCCAACTGACTCAGTACCTGGAAGCCTCCTCTTTTCACTCCTTTCCAATCTGGCTTCCGCAAATCCCATTCTACCATCACCTCCCTGCTATGTGTCACCGGGGACATTCTCACTGGCATCGACAAAGGACACATCACCACAGCCATTTTTATAGATCTAGCAAAGGCTTTCGATACCGTCTCTCACTCCCTACTTATCTCCAAACTTACTGATGCAGGGCTAGCACACCCAGCTATAGACTGGTTCCAAGACTATCTAGTGGGTAGGATGCAAGTGGTCAGACTTGCCTCTCACACATCAAACCCCTCCAGTCACATCTGAGTCCCCAAGGATCTGTCCTAGGACCAATGCTTTTCTCCATTTTTCAAATGGCCTCCCTCTGCATGTTCCCATTCTTCCATCCAAATGTACGCAGACGATACAGTCCTGTACGCATCCGGCCCCTCAACAAGCAGTGTTGCATCTCTCCTTCAGGAAGACTTCTCAGCAATCCAGCACTGGTTCTTGACAAACCAGTTATTTCTAAACCCCAAAAAAACTGTGTCGCTCATGTTTGGCTCCCAACAAAGACTCTCCCACCAAACCCCCTGCCCCCATTCAAAACCTTGGAAGGGACACCCCTTGAGCAATGCACTAGCTATAGATATCTAGGCATCTGGCTCGACCAGCACTTAGATTTCATCTCTCACATAGACTCCCTGCATAAGAGGCTACTCCCAAAACTGGGGGCACTTTATCGCAACAAATCCAGTCTCCCCATACAAACAAGGCACACCATAGTCCAAAAAATGATACTCCCTGTACTTGACTATGGAGACATAGTATACACTATCACACCTGCGTCCACCTTGGCAAGCCTGGGCACCCTATTCCACTCCTTCTGTCATTTCATCCTTGATTGCCCACAATCCATTCACCACTGTACTTTATACAGCTCCCTAACCCTTCCATCTCTCCATAATCACAGACTCATAAACTGCGCTTAGGTTCAAATTCTGTTCCCTCTCCTCCCTCCTCCCTACCTTGAATCTACTTTTATCCCAACAGCCTCCCCACGCATTCTTAAGAGGCACAGACCACAGACTACTTCAAGTCCCATGTATGTGCACTACCAAAGGCCAGGCAGCTTTTAAATATAGAATCCCACAGATCTGGAATGCCCTACCCACCCCTATCTGACACGCTCAAAATACCTGTCACCGTACCCGACTACTGCAGGCACATTTCTCCTCCAGCTGCTCCTGCTAAGTCATAGCTCTCCCAAAAAAAAAAAAAATTTTGTACTGTAGTATTTCTGTTATGGGTATATCTGTCTGTAAACTCCTGAATTATGGAATTATGGTTGTCTGGCATATAAGTTATACCTTATACTCTACTGTATCTTCGTATGTAAATCAGTATTATAATGTACAAATTTTTACGTGATGTTCTACATTCCAATCACTGTACTGTAATTGTTCTGCTATATGCTGTGTACTGGGCCCAGGCCCCCAGGTCGAATCTGGAATCGAGCATGTTGCTCAGTATGCCTTCCTGGTAAATCCCATAAATAAATAAATAAATAAATACTCGCGGTCCACTGGACCACCAGGGATTGGAGACATGCATTGTCCCTTACGGGACGTCCTGCGATCGGGCTGCAGGGGGCGCTGGTCCCAACAGCTGCTGCCTGGCAGGGTGCCAGGCACAAGTCATCAGAGATCGGTGCACCTGCATGCTAATGGCATGCAAATGGGGCCGTAATCAGATGCAAATGGCCCCCTGTGTGCCTTGCATAAATTATGGCTCCATTTGCATGTCACCCTTTGACTATCACAGGTGCTGTGCATGGCGCAATGGAACTTGCACCACCGCATCTCAATGCTCCATTCTGACCACTTGCGCTGGTGCTAACAGGGTGTCTGGCTGAAGGCTGACCATAGGGTAACATGCAGCACACACTGGTTAGCACTGTGACCCTTATGGGTGATATTCAGCCCAAACATGCAGATGAGCCCACTGAGTAGGCATGGCACTAGCAGACCATTTGCATGTCTATTATGGGCTCATCTGCATGCTACCATAGCAGCTGTATGTTCTGGGTCAGGTCTCCCTTCCCCAGCCCCAATCCCTGTTGATGGTATGATAAAAATAATCCTGGTGGTCAGTGGTTCCCTCCCCAGCTTCAATCCCTGTCCATGTTGAAATAAAAATAACCCTGGTGGTTCAGTGGTTCCCTCTGCCTAATCCCAACCTACCCGTATCAGACAAACTCCATGCCTGGTGGTCTAGTGGACACCCCACCACTGCAGGTAGTGCCCTACCACCCTGCTCCCCCCGACCCAGCACAGAGAAATGGTGACTGGCACAGCTGTCCATTCACCTCCATGGCTGGCCACAGACTGAGCTCTGCTGATGCCTGTACCGTACAATCTTGTACAGTATGCACACCAGGAGAGCTCAGTTTGCAGTTGGCCATGGAGGTGAGTGGAGGTCTGTGCTGATTTCCAGCTCTCAGTGTTGGGTTGGGGGAGCAGGGTGGTAGGGCACTACCTGCCGTGTTTGAGGGTCCACTAGACCACCACGCATGGGGTTTGTCAGATATGGGCAGGTCGGGGTTAGGGAGGGGGAATCACTGGACTACCATGGTTATTTTTATTTTACCATGGACAGAGATTGGGGCTGGGGAGGGAACCACTGGACCAGCAGGGTTATTTTTATTTTAACATGGCTGGGGATTGGGTCTGGAGCGGGACCACTGGACCACCAGGGTACCCTACCCTTGATAGTGCATGGAGAATGTGCAGGGCACATATCTCCTCTGCCCACACAAAAGGGCTGGGTTTCAGATATGTTAAACTGCACCACACTTGGGGATGTTTAGAGTTTCTGAAAATATTTAATATTGTGCTGCACTGCATATGCATGGGGATGCCTTCATTTGCATATGCGTAGCATGATACTGTGTGCTATGGTGCTGTCAGGTGTGTGCCACACATAGGTGACCTTTGAATATGGACCACCCCTGACAGTTGACACTATTCCTAGTTAGTGTGACACAAAACCCGGTTTCTGTCATGCTAACTTTTTAAATGGGGCACATCTTCTTTCCAGTGGGTGACTGCTTCTACCCTTCCACAAAGCTGGGTGAACTGGAGCAGTGGGAGCATAAGTGACTTGTCCAAGGTCATACAGCTTTGGTTTGCCACCCATCAGCTCTTCTTCAATGCCAAGAAGACAGTCTCCATGACCTTGGCACCAGGCAGAGACTTTCTAGGGTGAACATCCTGCCCTCCTTTCACACCCTAGATGGGACAACTCTTTAGGACACATCCTCATTTAGATATCTTGGGGTTTGTCTGGACCAACACCTCAACTTCTCGTGCATATCGACACCATCCTAGAAGAAACTGCACCCCAAGCTCGTGCTCCTATACAGGAATCGCAGTTGCATCCCACTGACCGCGAAAGTGGCTTAACTTGTCCAGAAAATGATACTTCCCATCTTCAACTACTGTGATGTAGTCTATGGTGCTGCTACTAAATATTCCCTTCCTAAATTGGACACTCTCTTTAATGCCTTCTGCTGGTTTTCTCCTTGATTCTCCCCTTGCACCCACCACTGTGAACTCTATCATTCCCTAGCTTTCTCCCATTATCTAATAGATGCATCTCCCACTGTGCAAACTAATCTCCAAACTGTGGCTTGGTGAACTTCCTCCCTACCTATCATCCTTGCTCTCAACCCCTCCCCCATACTCCCACTCTCTTAGACCTAGTGACTCACGCACCTTAGTGGTGCCATACCATTCCACCCTCATTGACCAGACTACCTTTGTTCATCACCTCCCTAAAATCTGTAACTCCCTTCCCCCACAAATAGGTCACCCTTCCTCCATCTAGTCACTTAACTCAGCTCTCCACAACTTCCTCTCTCCCAACTGTATCTGCTTTAACCCTCCTTAACTTCCCTTATTCCTCGCTCCAGCCTTCCAATCCTTCCCCTTACAGGGTTCTCAACATCCTGAAGGGCACCAGGATTGCTGTTTCTCCCTCCTGTTCCCAGCCTCCTCTCTCCCTTCCTCCTGCCTTTCTTCCTTGCCTCTCAGTACTTAGATGAAATTCCTCCTCATTCAGCACTTGCTTTGCCTTGAACTTGCTCCTGGTATGCCACCGCACTAAAGTTTGAACTGTTTCATTATTTGGTTTGCATGTTAATTTGTAGTGCACTCCATGGACTCCTCTGTGTATTATGTTCACAAGTTCTATTTCATCTGTACTGTGCTCTCACAGTTGTATTATTCTGTCTACCTGTTCACACTTAATTTGTAACTGCTCTTCCAACCATATATTGTATAATTCATGTGTTCATCTCTATGTAACCCTCCCCCAGTTCACACCATGAGGCAAGCAATTTATTTTTGTTCAGTGTGCCCTCCTAGTGAAACATTTCAATAAATAAATAATACACTGAGTATTTCCCTTTAGCAGTGTTAGAACCTGTAACCTTCTGGTTTGCAAGCTGATGGTCTAATTACAAGATTATACTTCCATTACACAATATTCTACAGAAATTTCAATTTCATGCCATTTTACATGGACAAATAGAAAAGTGAAACCAAACAAAGACCAGAATCTTCTATCAGTTATAAACCATGGGGTAAGATAGTTTTTTGTTAGGATTTGAAATGTAAGAAATCATCTCATTGAACTTTGGGAAGTCCATTCCATATGGTCAGTGCAGTGTATGAAAATGCACGACCACCAACCATTACCAGATTCACAGTGGAATGGAGAGGAGGTTATTGCTAACTGAATGAAATACTGTTTGCCCACTATAGGAGTTGTAAGATATATCGCTAGTCCAATAAGATACTGTATCTTTAACAAAACAAGCATTCATCAATGCCGAATGTTGTTGCGCTGGCATTGGCTTTGGTAGTGCAGTGCAGGAAAACAGTTTGGGCAGGATGTGAAAAATGAGAGCTGTACAGTTCATAAGGAGGTGTAAAAAAATGCCAGTGTTGAAAATGTGGCATGTAAATATTGCAAATTTGCAAAGTTACAAGGGAGCGTAGGAAATGTGCAACGCATGCTTGTAACACAGTCATTTTATGGACGTCCGGCACCAAATTTTGAACATAGGCATTTTAGCACCTCTGCTCATGTGCAGAGTCACTGTTATTTCCTCAAACTGTCCCAAAAAGTGATTTCAAACAGAGATCGTGCTATTCTTCGCCGGACATGCGAAAACACATTTTGAGCAAGATATGTGAAATGGCAGCTGTATTGTTCATCAAGAGGTGTGGAAAAATGCCAATGGTGAAAGTCCAGAGTGAAAATATTACAAATGCATGACGTTGCGAGCATGCATGCAATCTGCCAACGCATGCTGATAACACAGTCATTTTATGGAGTATCATCACCAAATTTTCAACACAGACATTTTAGGACCTCTGCTTATGAACAGTGTCACTGTCATTTTCATAATCTGGCCTGGACACTGATTTCCCACAGCGACCGCACTATTACTTGCTAGAAGTGTGAGACATATTTTGAGCCAGGATGTGAAAAATGACAGCTCTACTGTTCACAAGGGAGGTGTACAAAATTACAACGTTGAAAATCTGGCATGACAATATTGTGAGTTCGCAAGTAACAGAAAGCCTGCATAGCAGCTGCACAGTGTGCAGCTTACCGAAACAGCCATTTTGGATTTTTCCACCAAATTTGCAACATAGGCTTTTGAAGCCCACCTCATGAACAGTGGCACTGTCATCTTGTTAACTGGTCCCAAGGTGATTCTGCACAGTGACTGTGAAATCACCTTCGGGACTGATTAATGATATGACAGTGATAGAATTCATGAGGAGGGTCCCAAAACCCCATGTTGAAATTTGGTGTGAAAATTCCCAAAATGCCAGTTATGCATTAAAGTTGAAAAACCCTATTTATTCCATTATACAGCTTATCGGCATTTCTACAGTTTGCGGTCAGCTTTGAAGAGTGTAGATGTGTTCCCGGTCCCGAGGCTTCACGCCAGACTCCAGAGGTAAGTATGGGGTGAGGGGGTTGTGGGGAGGCAGGGTGCACAGTGGGTGGGTGCAGGTTGTGGGGGGGCGGGGAGACCACCGAGGGACCATTCCCTTCTTTACAGGTAAAAAAAAAAACTAAAAGACATTGGAGGACCATTTTTATTTTTAATAGGTGCTTTGGTATGCTGGGGTAGGCTCCCAGCATGCCACCTGAGTGTGTGTGTGTGTGTGTGTGTGGGTGTGTGGATGCTTTAGCTGATGGGGATTAAGGCACCCTGTTGGAAAACAAGGAAAGGGTGGGAGCCATGAGAGCTGAGGGGTTGGCACCCCTCGGCAAGCAAAAAATGGGGAGGAACACATTATGCCAATGGGAAGTGGGCTCCCCCATTTGCAAAATTCAAGGGGAGAGAGGGATACA
Organism: Neoceratodus forsteri; assembly: GCA_016271365.2. Classification (NCBI taxonomy): domain Eukaryota; kingdom Metazoa; phylum Chordata; order Ceratodontiformes; family Ceratodontidae; genus Neoceratodus; species Neoceratodus forsteri. The sequence continues at coordinate 1,562,021,393 of CM028130.1, read as the reverse complement.
TGCCGATGGGGATTGGGCCCCCATCAACAAAGAGAAACTGTTGGGGGGAGGCACATAATGCCAAGGGGGATTGGGCACCCCCTCGGCAATCAAAAAAGGGAGGGTTACATGATGCTGATGGGGATTGGGCACCCCCATCAGCACACAATAAACGGTGGTGTTGACAGGCAACAGCAGCAGTCACTGCCGCCATGTTGCCTGCAAGTAGGGGGAGGCGTGTTGTGGTCACGCTGCATGAGAGCTTCACTCTCATTGCAGCAGACCTTTTCTCTCATGTCTTCACCTCATTATCTAGGCAGGGTGTCGGCTCCTGCTGCTGGCTGATTGGGGAATGCGGGACGCACCTACTGGTGTGTGCCCTGCATTAGCCCAACAGTGACCGCGCCTCCAAATCCGCACTACCGCAAGACATTGGCTGCAGAAGCGCGCCAACATAAAAAAAGGCACTGTAGAGACTGCTAACTTCTGTTTCTGCCCCAGTACCCAAAACTCCTGCTCACAGTGTTATTAGTACTAATTGCTGTGATTTGAAGCTTGGTACATCTGCTTGCCTTACAGTATACAGTGTATTGTTTGTGTTGCCAAAAGTTCTTTAAAGGCAATTACAAATGAAAAATACTATTTTAAGCATGTATTTGTGAAAGAGAGCTTAAATAAAATGCAATGTTGGTGAGAGGAAGCAGGTGTAATCATGCTCTGATATGAAATATGATATTAAAGAATTAATCCACGATGCTGGTAAGTGCATTTTTATTCACTCTTTCATGAAAAGAATATGGTGCTGCCCCCACAAGCCTGCAGTGGCAGTTACTGACTTTTTGCAAGCTATTTTGTCTCAGTTGGTGTAGTTGGATGTTTTTGGACCCGACTAAAATTGCAAAATCTTGGATGCTATTGCTATCAAATGCTCTCCACATTAAGCACCCCATCGACTAGCTTATGAACAGTAGTTAGAGCATCTCGAGATGTTACTAGCAGTGTCAGTTCAACAAACAGGCATAACACAAGGCACAGACTGTGAACTGACACAATTAATACACCGAGGTGCACTAACTAGCAGCTAATCTGGATAATTAGCCTGTAATAGAAGGTAGGTATAGGACACTATAGCCAGGGTTGTTTACATTATAGCTTACGGCACCGGAAAGTGGAAAATGTAATTTGCCCACAAAAACTGACTGCCCATTTAAACTGCAGGTGCTATAAGTGGCAGGGACTGAATTGCGACTTCTGCTCCTGAACAGGGCTCAGACGTAGATGAGGTGTAAGGGGCCATACTTCTGTTTTGTATAAATGCCCACTCAGTAATGAAGAAATGGAAGGACTTGAAATCCAAGTTTTTTTTAATGCAGTGCAATTAAGTTCTGCTGTCCCAACAGTGATTTCTTCATCTGGATGCTTTGCAAGTCTCTACTAAAATCAATTGCAAAAACCTTACATTAAAGAAGGAGTCCAGCCAAATGTGCAACATTTTAGAATTAGAATCAACATATCCACAATAAGCCTCATACCAAAAATTGGATTAAGTTCATTTAACAGTTATGAGCTGTTTTGTAACCCTGATTTCATTTCATGTTCAAAAAAGCTAGTCTCGATAGAGTTACTGATGATGTCATAACCAGAACTCAAAGCCCAGTACCCCCTGCCAGCAATCTTATAGGACTAATTTTAAAAAATAATTTAAAAAAAGTTTTCAGCTTCATAGCCCTACCCTGTGTAAAGTATGAGAAACCTCTAGAGGTTGTTTACCATTTAAACTCCTTTATTAAAACTGCACATGCATTTCCTGCTCGTGCTGAAACACATGCAACACTCACATGCAGGAACATGTGCATCACTACATTGCTTTATATATTATATTGGCGCCACCTACTGTCACATCATTATACTACATCTCCCCTTTTTATTTTTTTATTTCAGTTCAGATCACTTCTTTTATTAAAATCATCAGGTAGCAAAAGAAAAATAACTGTTGCTTATAAATTCAATTAGGGCCAGAAGTTATTAGCATGTATCTCTTCTGGGATCTGGTCTTTACCACCAGTCCATACTGCATCCTTTTGTTCTTGTCTTATGTATAATCTTGGCATTTTCTTGGAGCTTTGATCTCTCTGCCAGATCTTGTCATCCTGGGTATCTTTTCTGTTGTCTGCACTGGTTGTGTATTTTCCTTGCAACTATCAGGTAGCCTAGCAGGTGCTGCCACATTTAGTTGATCCCTCTCTCTGAATGTTTCTCTGACATTGTAGGATTTGACTCTCGAAGGAATCAGGGATCACAGCAGGAGTTTTCCTCCTGTGTCTTCATTAGATGCTTCCTGTTTCTTCAGTATGTTTTGCCACCAGGTGTATGAAGCATATATGATCTAGAGGAGGCATGCTTGGCAACAATAATGGCAGGTTGCCACTTCTTAGCACGTCTAATTTGTATTTTGTCTCCCTTTTGTATAATTGGCAACACCTGTGCATGATGATCATAGTAGTACTTCTCAGTAACTTGTCTCGGTTTCAGCTTGTCTCTCACCTCAATCTTATGCTCAGATTTTAAAAGCAATATTGATGCTAGCAACTCAGATTTTAACCTGCGTCTCATAAGTAACTGCAAGAGAAAATCCAATTTCTTCTATAGGTGTGTTCCTGTATTCTAATAGTGCAGGATATGGGTCTCCATCACTTTTTTGTGTCTTTTTCAATAAGTTTTTACTGTTTACATAGTCCTTTCTGCTTGTCCATTGGACTGTGGGAATCCTGGACTACATGTGGAGTGTTTAAATTCCCAGCTATCCACAAACATTCTGAACTATGAACTAGAAAACTGTGGGCCATTATCTGACATTACCAATGTCTGACAAACAATTACTTCATGGCTGTGATAATTGTCTTGCTTGTAGACTCACTAAGTTGCATTATTTATGGGTATTTGAAGTAATAATCCACAGAGAAGATATTCAGTTCCATTGAACTGAAAGAGGTCAGCTCTTATTTTAGCCAAGGTCTGTCTTATGTCATGAGACACAGAGGTTCTTTAGGATTATTGTTTTGATTTGCATTGCAAACAGTACATTATAAAACTATTTCTTCAATCTGTTTGTACTTACCAGGTCAGTGCAGTATATCTCATGCTCTCTGTTTATACTTTACAATGCCGAGTTGGGCTTTGCGTATTTTCTGGAGCATCTGTTACCTCATTTGCTGTGGAACTATTCTTTGAACAGTAGCTTGTCAAAGTATGTGATTTCTTCATGAAAAGCCCAGTAGTTTCTGATTTCTAGTGGCACTCTATCCCTTTCTGTGGATCATGCATTTAGCACAACTGCTTTGAGCTGCTGTAGTATCATGTCTTTATCTGAGGCTAACTGGATTTAGTTTCTCTGCTGAAATAGGTAGCTGAGTAGTAAGAAGGTTTATTTCCAGTTCTTCATCTAGTAAGTCTTCAGTCTCTTCTCTAATATAAGCTTTACTCAAGGCATCCATAATGTGCATGGCTTTCCTAGGCTTATAATGAACTTGCAGACTGTACCTTTGCAACCACATAAGCATCTTTTTGTAGTCTTGGCGGTGCCTGAATTAAAGGTTTCCTGACTATTGCCTCTAATGGACAATGATCCAACTCCACCTGCACTTGCTTCCCATACAAATATTGGTGGAATTTCTCACATCCATAGATAATTGCTAGGAGTTCTTTTCAATCTGGGCATATCACTTCCAGCAATCAGTAAGAGCTCTGGAACCATAGTTACTGTCTTTCCCTCTTGCATTATCACTGCTTCCAAGCCTTCAGAGCTGGCATCCACAGACAGTATAACTGGTTTGTTTACATCATAGAACTTAAAAACAGGTGCATTAGTTATCAAATTCTTGTACTCTTGAAAGCTGTTTTTGTGCTGTTGTTCCCGGTGCCACTGGACCTTGTTCTTCAGCAGTTTCCTTAGTGGTGCACTTACTTCACTCAGACTGGGAATGAATTTCGCTAAATACTGGATCATACCCATGAACCTCATCACAGCTGGTTTATCCTCTTGCTCTGGTATCTGCTGAATAGCTCTCGCTTTCTCAGGGTCGGTGTTAACCATTCAGAACATGAACTATGTAACTTATTCAGTCATTCTGATTTGGCACTTTTTGTTCAGCTTCAGATTTATACTTTTGGCTCTGTCCTGTAGTTGAATCAGTCTCTGATCATGTTGCTTCACATTTCTCCTCAGACAGTATATCATCAATAATGTTTTGGCCTTCCAGCATCAGTGCTATGATTTTCTGGAATGCCTCAGGTGCAGATGAGGTGTCAAACAGGAGGCTCTTAAAGCTATACCTTCCAAATTGCATATTAAATATACACAATCTGGAACTCGCTTCAATAACTTGTGTTTGAAAGAATCCTTGGTTTGCATCCATTACTGAGGATACCTTAGCACTTGACATTCTAACTACTACTTCTTCCACTGTTCGCAGGGGGTGGTGCTCTCTTTTTATTTTACAGTTTAAGTTTTTGGATCAATACACATCCTGGAGCTTATCAGGCTTTACTATGTTGCCATGCTGTTAACCCAGTTAGTAGGCTCAGTTTGTTTTGCAATGAAGTCTAATCTTTCCATTCTTTCAAGTTCAGCTTTGATTCTGTCCTTCAGTGCTACTGTGTGGATGTACAACAGATTTAACTGTGGGTCTGTCGGGATATGGTGCTGTTCTGGTATGCATCCTAGACCTGTAAATAAGTCTTTATAGCTATCCAGTATGTCTCTTCCTCAGTGATCTACATTATAAATCCTTGTTAGCGTGCCTAACTTCAAGCACGTTGTACAATCCAATATTGTGGGTGCATCTTGATCAATTACTTGGAACTGGTTTTTATCAACACATCCTAAAACAATTCATGATACAGGGTAATTATACATGTACATCTTGGAATGTTATTACATCCAATGCAATAAATGCCCTCATACTGTTTACGTGGGGAGACGGACAGCCTCTTCAGGCGTGTATGAACTCACACAGAGATGATATTTAAATGAAAAGATAAAAAATCAGTGGGACAACATTCCTCTCAGACTGATCTTTCTGTGTCAGACCTCTGTCCTGATACTCAAAGAACATTTCAAAATACACTACATAGGTGAGCATATGAGGTTAGACTCATTTTCCTTTTGAATTTGGTGGAGGATGGCATGAATCAGGATATGAGCTTCAGGACATTACATTGTTTGAAAATTGTTGTTTTTATACGATACATGGACAGATAATTGTTTTCTTGTATTTCTAATATGCTTTTATAGTGAATGGTTCTACCTAGTCTATATGATTATGTATATATAGTTTTGCTTTTAACTGGTGGGTGGGGATCTCATGCATTTGAAATTTGCATATGCAGATCTATTATTTAGTAATAGAAAATGTTGTTTTATACAGGCGTATATTTGTTAGTTAACAAAAGGCAGCGTGGAAAAACTGAAATTATGATTATCATACACTAAGGGACAAAATTTGAAGGACATGTTAGTTAAATCGTATATCCCACATAAAAATGTAAATGTACAGCAAGATTGGTTGCCTGTGTTCCCTAAAGGAAACATTCGATGTGGAAGATGTGTCCACTGTTCAAATACATCTGATGTTAAATGTTTTCACCATCCGAGATCTGGGAAAAGCTATGAGATAAAATCTTTTATTAACTGTAATACTCAAGGAGTGATATATATGTTAATTTGCCCTTATGCATGTCATATGTTGGCCAGACAAAGAGAAATTTGAAATTAAGAATAGGGGAGCATAAAGGAGCCATTAGAAACAAAAATATGGATTATGCCATGGCACGTCATTATCAAGAATTACAACATGGGTCCCCTGCTACTCTCAGATTTGTTGGCCTTGAAAAAAGTGGGCGTGGGTTTCGAGTGGAACCTGAATATGAAACTTCTGCAAAGGAACCTTTTGGATCTTTGAACTTAATACCATGGTTCCTTTTGGCCTGAATGATTACATTCCTATTTATAGTTATCTGTAATTGATTATGTATGTAAAGTTTAGAATTTGTGGATATGACTTGTCGTGCTCTGTCCACAATAAGGAAACAAGACTTTTTGACTCTGTTTCCTTTTGGTGTCTTTTGTCAACTTTTATTCCTTCCCTGTGTTTCATAATTTTTTACCATTTATGTTGTCATGACACAACATTTAGGTTTGGGTTTAGTGGTGGCACTTTTATAGTATTCGTAGCCATGACTTTTCATGCTCTGGCACCGAGATTTGAGAACATGACTTGTCCAGCTCTGTTCTCATTAATAATGTTGGATGAGCTATTGTAGTATCATTTTTTGATATTCTTTTTTCGTTAGTTGTAGATATTGAATAATGCAATATTGGTATAATGTTTTTATGTATATTGTATTTTCCTGTCCTTTAAGTGCTGGATCGCATTTAAGAAGAGGATGCATCTACCGTCATGCTCTGATGAAGACTTCATTGGTTCGTCGTAAAGCAGCGTCATAGTTGACGTTCGTTGTCTCTTCCGTGTGAAAACCAGTGGCTTGCAGTTTGCGGCATTCATGGCGAATGCATTAAACGTTGTGTGTCTTAGCTTGTATGCGTATGTGGTATGGTCATAATTTCAGTTTTTCCATGCTGCCTTTTGTTAACTGTGCATTTATCATCACGCCTATCAACTTTTGGTTTCAGCCAAATAGTACCTTTTCGAATATATTAACTGCTGGTATTTTGCCAGATTGCTCACATTGTTATTTCATGTCGGTCTGCATTTTTGCAGCAGTTTAAGCTCTGAAGAGCATTTACAATGAGATGTGTGCAATCTTTTGGTGAGATCGAATCATATTTATATTCAGTGTCCTTTTTATATGTGATGCTTTTCTATATAATAAAGGTTTCATGTGACCTAAAATGAAAAGTTTTTGTGCTGACCCATCAATAGTTATTCATGTTTGCATTTTTCAGCTCCTGGGGTATTATGTGCACTTCTCTGTTTTGAGACCCATCATGTCCATGTTGGTTTATGGACTTTTTGTATAGCCATTATCAGAACTGATTAGTGAGTCTCTGAGCACAGGAGAGGTCCCAGAAGACTGGAGAATGGTTCATGTGATCCTGCTCCACAAGAGTGGTAGCAGAGAGGAGGCAGGGAACTACAGACCAGTCAGTCTTACCTCAGTAGTGGGTAAGATTATGGAGGCACTCCTTAAGGAAAGGATAGTGCAACACCTGGAATCCATAGGAGCACAGGATCCAAGACAGCATGTGTTTACAAAAGGAAGGTCCTGTCAAACTAATCTCATAGATTTCTTTGACTGGGTAACCAGAGTGGTGGACCAAGGGGAGCAGTTGATGTCCCCACCTTGAATTCAGCAAAGCTTTCAATACTGTTCCACATAGAAGATTGATTAAAAAATTGGGTAGGCTCAGGATGGGTCAGAAGTTGGTCAACTGGGCAGCAAACTGGTTGGCAGGAAGAAAACAGAGAGTGGTGGTGAATGGTATATAGTCAGAAGAGATGCAAGCCACAAGTGGGGTACCTCAGGGATCAGTCCTGGGGCCAGTCCTCTTCAATATCTTCATCAGTGACATTGCAGATGGACTGGAGGGTAAGGTTTGTCTGTTTGCAGACGAGACCAAGATCTGCAACAGAGTAGATGATCCAGATGGGGTAGGCAGAATGAGAAGAGATCTGGATAAACTAGCACAATGGTCGGAAGAATGGCAACTGGGGTTTAACTCATTCACTTCTCAGGAGCTCTTTGTGAGTTCAACCCCTTGTGCCCTGTATACCTTTAACACGGCATCCTGGAGCTTTCAAAGCAAAATTAAGCCATAATGAGCATACCACAAACAAATGCAAATAGCTCATGAATCGTAGGTGCTACACACAAAGTATGAGTGGCAAAATTGTTCAGCACTAAATTACCTTTCTAATGATACTATGCATAATTGTAATCAGTTCAGTTCTTTTTTATAATAGCCAAAATAGTAGACACATTTTTCTAGCAATAAAAATCATAATTTAAACCATTTTTAGTGGGGTAATATCTGGCATACCAACACCAAATTAAACATCCATACAGTATATATTGTTACGGAAGTAATTTTGTACTGAAAAGTTATTTTTGTTATATACAATATGCATTTCTTACCCATTTTCTTCAAGGTAGTTAGGTGAGGCTTGATGCAGAGTTGTCAGCCGTGCAGACCATACCATAAACAAATATATAACTCCTAAAGTATACATGGCACACACATAGTCTCAGTGGTAAAGTTGTTCAGTGTTAAAGTACCTTTCCGATGGTCCTATGCTGTCAGTTCTACTCACTATGTTTTTTTTTCATACTAGCTGACATTCAATAAAAGGGTTGTTTTCTCAGGTAAACAAAGCAACGTCAAAACATTTATTTGTGGGAAATTTGTACCTGATCAACACCATGCCATAAACAAATATAAATAGCTCCCAAAGTATACGTGATACACACATAGTCTCAGTGGCAAAATTGTTCAGCGCTAAAATACCTTTCTAACGGTCCTATGCTGTCAATTCTACTCACCATGTTTTTTTTATATAAGCTCATATTCAAAAAAAAGGGTTGTTTTCTCAGGTAAACAAAGCAACGTCAAAACATACCTGATCAACACCATACCATAAACAAATATAAAGAACTCAAAGTATATGTGATACAAACATAATCGTAGGCAGCAAAGTTAGTCAGCACAAAATTAGCTTTCTAATGGTAGTATGAATTTAATTATAATCAATGTGTTTGATATTCTATCTGCAATATTCTGAAGTGTTTTTGCAAATTAACTAATGTTGCATATCAACACCAAATTCAGTATCCTGGCCTGACCCCAAAAACATTTAGGATAATAATCTGGTACTAAACATCAATCGATCATGTGTTTCAATCCATTTTAGCCAAACACAAAGAATGCTCTTTGAATGTATGCAAACACCTACAGAACTATAAAAATACCTATTGAACTATAAGAAATACACACCAAGTATGAAGCAGATCACAGTATCAAAACACAAATAACCAAAATGAACACATGCAACAACACAGCAGCAGCACAAATATGCTCAGGTGCATGGCAGCACACTCTTGCGCAATACTCTTGTGTATCAATAATGAGCACTGTTGCCCACTTTGAGCATAACATGTACAAGCATGTGCACAGCAGCACCCACAGTATTCTGGCACAGCAGCCACAAGTCTTAGCATGCAGAATGCAGTAAGTCAAAAACAACATTACTAAAATCACAATTACTTTTTGTTCTTTTCAGATGGTATACCATAATGATGTGCACTGAAGAGATTACAACATTCTTACCTTATTGGATTGTTGTACATCCTCAACCCTCACACCTCTATCATATGTACTTCTGAAATACAGTATTTCCAACATCTGTTGTTTGTGGTGTCATTCTGTAAATAAAGTAGTGCCACCCTCTCCTGTTGTCATTCAATTCCTTCAGTAAAAAAAAGCTCCAACCTCTCCTATGTTGTCTGTGTCATATATTTATAAACTCCACGTCAGAGTCTCCTCTGATTCAGCCTCAGCTCTTCCATTGTCTGTTGAGTCCAGTGAAAAAACATTGTTCCAACCTCTCCTCTGTTTTCATAGTCATATTTATCGATTGCCTCTGTCGTCTCTCCTGGCTTTGCCACAATCTCCCACATGTACGAATTGGCTTCAAAATAAATAGTGCAGCCAATGAGGGGGACAAATGAAAACAAAAATACTGAGCTAAAACCGGCCTCCACATAAATTAAACTGAAAGAGGTACTGGAGGAAAAAACAGGCACACTGTAATAGTTACTTATCACTTTTGATGTGCAAGTACTTTTCTTATCCCTTTCAATCAGAGTCGTCTAGTTTGATTGCATTTTCTGACAACAATTCTCGGTCTGGCAGCTGACATATCGACCTCTATATGCCACCATACCACATCACATTATGATCACCACCGAAAATGCTGACCATGGAGCTGCCGAGTGGCATAGTCACTGTGTCAGTATGCATCACACATGATGTAGTGAGTGGCTAATCACAGATATGTTTGCTGCCCGGCTGAGAGCCGCGACAGTCATCACACATAACATCTTTCGACAGCAATTCCAAATTGACCAAAGGGAAGAGAAACTTTCTTGGATATAAAAATGTAGCGGTCAACTGCCAAAGTAATGCCACATTTCAGCCCTCCATTAGCTCTTTCATTTGGCCCTATGTCTGCTGAGTGAAAGAATCCCCAAAGCCCACTCTGTCCTCTTCTCTTCCTGTTCTCTACATGCAATCGCCCCCAATTCATAGCTTTTCTTGTTTGACACACACTGCAATCCTTTCTGGCCTTATGTTTTACCGACCCCTTTCTTTCACTCACCAGACCTCTTTAGCTCAGTATTTTGTATTTTCATTCTGCACCACCCATTCAACAACTGGCATGGCATATCCCCCCCCAAACACCGATGGAACAAACCCAGTCACAGGCAATACTCATGGCAACCTGCTCGCATCAGTCGACATCTCTATTTCAATAATCGGTAACCCCACACTCTTAATCACACCGCCACCCCACCACACTGTTCTGCCATTTGTCCCACCATTTGTCCTCAGTCACTTGGACTTCTTTTAGTGCAGTCTTTTTCTTTTTTCAGTGGTGTTCTCCTGTCTCCAGTATGCGCAGTTTCTCATTTATTAATGCATGGTCGTCACACAAGTCATGTTCATCTGTCTTGTCAGCCTCTTCTCATGCCACTTCCAACACAGCGGCAGCTCACCTGTAGTTGTGGTACTCCGGAAAGCAGTCAATGCAGAGGTGGATGTTGCAAGTTCAACATATGTACCGTGGCTCAACACGCCTCTTCTTCGGTGCACAATTTCTGCACCTACCCTTCTTTGCTTTCAGAGGATAATGCGGTCTATCACAACTCGGGTCCTGCTCAAGTTCTGCAACTATGGCACTCCGTTTCCTCCGTTTCCTTTTGTTGTACCCTGCTAGCAACTGTTCCGAGAGAAGAATGCAAAATCTGAGCTGTGTGTGCTTGTTCACCTTTCCTTTCTTGACTGCTGCACATGGTTCATACTTTCTCAATAAAGAATAAAGGCATTGGCCAGTGCCATATACCACAGGAACCAAAAGAGGTATAGCCACCACTTCTTTGATCTTCTTGTGCTGGGGTACTGCACGCGAAGCTGGTCTGCGATGTCAACTTGTACTGCTGCAGCACAGTCGGACATGGAACAGAGGCAAGAGTTCCATCTCTCTGTCTCCAGTACACAAATGTTGCTGGCAATGTTGGGTCATGGTTCGTTGACAGAAGGAAAACAGGATTATTGTCCTTCCAAGCAGTGTCAACAAGTGCTCCATTCTGAAGCTGTTCATAATGGCCTCTATCTTTCCTCCTCATTGTGACATTATTGAATTGCTTTGGCCATCCCGTCCTGTTTGTGTGCACTGTGCCACATGAGTACAGGCCATCTGTTAGAAGATCCTCTGCCAAGCACACAGAAGTGAAGTAATTGTCATAGTACACATGGTAGTTTTGCCATGCAGATCCATTGTCAGGTCTTTCACCACTTCACTGAGTCCCATTTCAACTGCTCCTGGAACCTTTCCTGTGTACACCTGAAAGTCAGAGATGAAACCATTATGGGCATCTGCTAGAACCCACACCTTGATCCCATAACGCTGTGGCTTGTTTGGCATGTACTGCCAGAATGACAGACGTCCTCTGTATCCAACCATAGCCTCATCAACAGAAACTTCACGATGTAGACGGTACTGCTCATTGCATGCCACATGAACATGGTCCAGTACTGGACGAACATGATGCAGTCTGTCATGGTTTGGGGATCCTCTGGGTGCATTCTGTGTGTTGTCATTGGCATGAAAATACTGGTGAATTTTCTCATAATGCTCATGAGTCACGACTTGTGCAGTTGGAAAATGTCCATACAGTTGATTCTTCCCCCCAGTACATGTGGTAGTATGGCACCTTTTACCACAGACATGTATATCTGAATCCCCAGAAAGGCTTTTACGTCACCTGCTGTTACTGGAGTCCACTGCATGTCCACTTTCTGTGCCTCCACCTGCTTCCGTTCACTGTATCGACTGGTCTCCTCTGCAAGCAGTTCATACAGTGATGGAGGAAACATCAGGTTCATAAAGTCCAGTTCTTCTCCTCACTCAGTAGTGTCACAGGCCCTACAGGCCTTGAAGACATCTATGTGCACAGTCTGCAATCGACTATCCCAAATGTCAGTGTGTCAGTCGTCCAGACTCGTAGCTAGGTCTTCAGCATCCATATCATCGGTTGGCTGAATGTCATGCTGCAGTGTGGCCAAAGGATGATCATCTTCACTGTCACTAAAGTGCCAGTCATGTCGTAGAGTTGCGAGTAGCTTCTCAACCTCCTCCCTCTCAGTTGACTGCAGCTTCTACCATAGAGTAGCAAGTGGCTGATCATCATCATCATCATTGCTAGCAGTAGAGTGCCATGGCCTCAGTAGCATTGCTAGAGGTGTCTCAGCCTCTTCACTCTCAGTCGAGTGCTGTTGCCGTCTTTGCATGGAACGTGTTTGCTCATCCTGTTCCTTCACAGTGGACTACCTCTGTCCCCATAGTATTGCAAGCGGGACATTGTCATCATCACTGAAATCACTATCATGATCCATTGGCATTAACTCAACTTGTATATCAGAATCATTGAATCCCATGAAGTCCTCGTCACTGTCACTGCAGCTGTCGAAAAGACCATTGTCTATGATCTTATCCATTTCTGCTTTGTCAATTCTCTGTAGTGATAGACTCTGCATGGCATCTCAACTTGCTCTGGGTCTCACGGCATCTCATGGCGTCTCAAGTCGCTCTCAGTCTCACAATGCCTCTCCCATACATGTGATCTCCTCAAGTTGTTCTGTCGTGTGTCTGGAACAGAAACACAACCACACATTTGTACTGAAGACACAACAGCTATACGGCACATACACTGGGCAACCAACTACAGTATATCCATAAACAATGAAAACACTCTGCCAAGGGCATGTAATCCTTTTCCTGACAGGAAAAGTACATGCTGTCTGATTGCAGACACCAACGTACACAACTATCAAACAAAAAAAATACACAAAACACTCGTTACCAGACCACAAAGAAGTACACGCAGCACACCAGAAACACCAGACACAAATGAGCAACTGTATCCACTGCTCCTATGTTAGAGCCTCATCCATAAAAAAAAAAAATCTGCCGTCCACTTGTTGACTAGATACCTAGAATGGTAATGCCAGGTGTAGATTTTGCTGTTCCCATGGTGGGGTTGTTTTCATGGCCGTACTTAGCGGCTGTGGGTTCACACCGCCACTGTGACACCCAGCTCAGTAGCAAAAGAAAATGTTTTGGGCATGCCCAGTTCTGACACCCCCCTTCCATGCCCAACACCATACAGACACATCATCCCAGGGCATGTTTTGAGTGGGATGGTGCCAGGTATCAGGGGTGGGTGGGACTGCGGCAGATCAGGGAATGTGTTCCTAATTATTGCACCTCATATTGGAGAGTGTGGGGAGACCCTGGACACCCAAGAAATGCATTGTGTGTTGTGGTGCTGGGTATCGGAGGGTGAGGGAGAACAAACCCCACGTCCAATACCCAATGCCACAATACACAAAGCATTCCCTGGCATCCAGAGGGCCACCCACCACCCTCTGATGCATGGCACAGAAACACAGAACACATTCCCTGACATGCAGTGGCTCTTACCCACATCCAATACCCAGCACCATGATACCCACAAAACATTCCCTTACATCTAGCGGTGCATCCCCACCCAGCTGACTACCAGCACCATATGACACCAAGCAATCCCAGTGGCTGTGGGTTCACAGCCCCACTGTGACACCCAGCACAGTAGCAAAAGAAAACATTTCTGGCATACCCAGTTCTGACACCCCCCCATGCCTGACACCATAGAGACACAGCATCCCAAGGCATGTTTTGAGTGGGATGGTTCCAGGTATCAGGGTGGGTGGGACCGCTGGACACCAGGGAATGTGTTCTGAATTATTGCACCTCATATTGGAGAGTGTGGGGAGACCCTGGATGCCCAAGAAATGCATTGTGTGTTGTGGTGCTGGGTATCGGAGGGTGAGGGAGAACAAACCCCACTGTCCAATACCCAATGCCACAATACACAAAGCATTCCCTGGCATCCGGAGAGCCAACTGCCACCCTCCGATACATGGCACAGAAATACAGAACACATTCTCTGGCATGCAGTGGCTCCACCCACGTCCAATACCCAGCACCAAGGATATCCACAAAACATTCCCTTACATCTAGTGATGCATCCCCACCCAGCCGACAACCAGCACCATATGACACCAAGCAATCCCAGCGGCTGTGGGTTTCACAACCCACTGTGACACCCAGCACAGTAAGCAAAAAAAATTTTTGGGTATGCACAGTTCTGACACCCTCCAATAGCTGGCACAATAGGAAAACACTTCCCTGGCATGGAAGGTCCACCCCCACCCCAGCAAACAACAACATTAAAAACAAAAGCATTTGCAGGGCTGGGGTTCAGCCCCACACTCTGACATCCAGCACAGACACAGAAACACATTTCGACATGTGGAAGTCACTCCCACCCTCCCATCCACAGCATCAAACCACACAGCATTCCAGGGTATGTTTTGGGTGGGATGGTGCCAGGTATTGGAGGAGGTGGGAGCACTGGACATCAGGGAATGTGTTCCAATTAATTGCACCTGATATTGGAGAGTATGGGGGTCCCTCAGACACTGGGGAATGCTTTTGTTTATTCTGGGGCTGGGCATGGGAGGTGGGAAAACATGCCCAACTCTCCAATACCCAGCACCAGACTACATAAAGCATTCCCTGGTGTCAGGGGGTTCCCCCCCCACCCTCCGATATCCCGCACAAACATAGCAACAAAAAAAACCTGATGTTCAGTGGTACCTGCCTGCTCTCTGATAGCTGGTACCACTATAAAAGCTTTCCCTGGCATCTGAAGGCCCACCCCCCACCCTCCAGAAAACAGTGACATTAAAAACAAAAGCATTCCCAGTGGCTTGGGTTCAGCCCCACACTCTAACACTCAGCACAGATATAGAAACACATTTTGGCCATCTGTAGTCCACCCCACCCTTCCATCCATGGCACCAAAGCCACACAGCATTCCAGGGTATGTTTTGAGTGGGTTGGTGCCAGGTATCGGAGAAGGTGGGAGCACTGGACATCAGGGAATGTGTTCCAAATTATTGCACCTGATATCAGAGAGTATGGGGGGCCCCCAAACACTGGGGAATGCTTTTGTTTATTCTGGGGCTGGCATGCCCAGTTCTCCAATGCCCAGCACCAGAATACCCAAAGCATTCCTTGGCATCAGGGGTTCTCCCCTAGCCTCCGATACCCCGCCCAAAAATAGTGACCAAAAAAAAACCCTGGTGTGCAGTAGTACCTCTCCACCCTCCAATAGCTGGCGCCATGAAAGCAGAATCCTTCCCTGGCATCGAGAAGGTCCTCCTCCTCCCTCCAGGAAACAGCAACACATTAAAACAAAAGCATTCCCAGTGGCTGGGAGTTCATCCCACACTCTGACACCCAGCACAGCCATAGAAACACATTTTGGCAATCTGGAAGTCCACCCCCACCCTAACATCCACGGCACCAAAGCCACACAGCATTCCTGGGTATGTTTTGAGTGAGATGGTGCCAGGTATCGGAGGTGGTGGGAGCACTGGATATCAGGGAATGTGTTCCAAATTATTGCGCCTGATATCGGAGAGTATGAGGGGCCCCTGAACACTGGAGAATGCTTTTGTTTATTCTGGGGCTGGCATGCCCAGCTCTTCAATACCCAGCACCAGAATACACAAAGCATTCCTTGGTGTCAGGGGGTTCCCCCCTACCCTCTGATACCCCACCCAAAAATAGTGACCAAAAAAAACCCTGGTGTGCAGTGGTACCTCCCCACCCTCCAATAGCTGGCACCATGATAGCAAAATCCTTCCCTGGCATTGGAAGAACCATCCCCTGCCCTCCAGCAAACAGCAACATTAAAAACAAAAGCATTCACAGTGGCTGGGGGTTCAGCCCCCACACTCTGACACCCAGCACAGACATAGAAACACTTTCCAGCCATCTGGAAGTCCACCCCCGCCCTTCCATCTATGGCACCAAAGGCACACAGCAGACCAAGGTATGTTTTGTGTATGATGGTGCCAGATATTGGAGGAGGTGGAAGCACTGGACATCAGGGAATGTTTTCTGTAGTATTGTGCCTGATATCGGAGAGTGTGGGGAACCCCAGGCACTGGGGAATGCTTTTGTTTATTCTGGGGCTGGCATGCCCAGCTCTCCAATACCCAGCACCAGAATACACAAAGCATTCCTTGGCATCAGGGGATTCCCCCCTACCCTCCAATACCCTGCCCAAAAATAGTGACCCAAAAACCCTGGTGTGCAGTGATACTTCCCACCCCTCCGATAGCTGGTCCCACAATAGAAAAAACCCTTCCCAGGCATCTGAAGGTCCACCTCCTGCCCTCCAGCAAACAGCAACAACAAAGTCTTACCTTGTCCTGGAGGGTTCTGAACCATGAAGATCAACAGCTCCTCCATAGTGGAGATGCAGGAATGCAAACTGCAGACAGTAAAAAAATGAGAGCAGGTAGCAGCAAATGTGGGTTCAAAATGGCAGGAATTCAAGTGGCTGGTACAGAACTTGGGGGCAACAAAATATCACCAAAAGCAAGATATTTGGGTCCACGCAGCAAGTCAATAAAGGGTCTGGAAAGACCAACAGCAAAGGGATCAGTGGAATACTAGGGTCCGTGAGGGCAGCAGGATGGGTGGTGGCTGACTGGTACAGGGCCCTCCTCAGTCCTAACACACCTCCAGCTCAAGAATGCATCTCCGGACCTCTGACTGCCGATGCAGCCCTCCACTAACTCCTACTGCAGACTGCAGGGGTCTCAGTCTGGGACCCACCCGAGGCCACAGAGCACCGGAAAAACAAACCGGGAATAATAGAGTATGGGGGGGGGGTGATGCAGGGTACAGCAATGTTCAGCTCCCTACCAACACACCAAACCACACTGCCTGTAATGCCAAAACACCACTTGCTGCCAGAAAGGCGGACAGTCCACCGCAGGCTATGGAATAAAAAAACAATCAGCTCCCCACTAGTGGTGGGCGAAGGGCTCAATCCACTCTGCGAAGTGATTTGCGGAGCAAAGGCAGATTCACAGAGTGCTCTGCAACATGAAGCGGAGTACTTCGCGATATTCTGAGGAACTCGAAGTCCATTAGAAACAGTGACTTTGTGTTACTCTGCCTCCCCAGACCACTACTCCACCAAATTTAAGGTGAAGTGCGTTGAGGACAATGCACTTCGCCTCACTTCCCCTTGTGTTTGAGCTCTGAAGGTGAATTTTGCAGTGATTCAAGGGATTTCAGGTCACATGGGCTCTGTATTGATCTGCACAGCCTCAGTTCATGGTAGTATGTGTAGGAAGGAGTAAGAGAAAGTGTGCTCTGATAGCTGTCTGTGATAGAAATCTTGTAAAAGCTGTTAAAAAAAGCATTTTTGTGGTTTTCTTGGGCTCCAACTTTAGTTCATCCATTGTAGGAAACCCTCCTGTGCTCATATCATCAAGCGTTTTTGTTTTTGTGTGGATTTTGAATGTTAATGTACAACATTGAGTGTGTGTGTGGTGAAAGACAGTGAAAGTGTGCTTTAGGGAGGGCATAACTGTGGTGTAGGTAGATTTAAGTTGGAGAAATAGTGATTTCTTTGTTTTTATCATTTTTTGTTATATAACTGACTGTGTTAATGTACACACAGTAATATTGTCAGTAATAGTTGAAATTTTCGTTCTGTTTGTTGTGTGGATACGTTGCAGCAGTTCATAAGTTCAGGTTGTTTACATTACAATACATAACGTGGCATAGTACTGAACTTTTGCATTTGCTACATTACTCATTCAGCATTTTAGACAAACTGTTCTGTGTGAGCGTGTGTGTGGTGTTGCATGACATCAAATAATACACCATTTATTGTGCCACCAACTAGTGTAATTGCAGGTGCAGCAGTGTGAACTTGCTATCCACTGCAGCTGCCTGATTTGTACTGCGATTGTAGTATCTGTTCTTCGTTTGCTGCTGGTACTGCTGTAAAAATCTGCATTGTCTGCATTTAGTGCTCCCCACCACCCCATGTTCAAAATTAATTTTTTACCAGATTGGATTGTTTTTGTGACCTCATCAGCACCACTGGTTACTGAAGTTGTTTTCTTTGCATGACAAACTAGTCTCTTATCTGTGGCTGAAGCTACAGTTGTTTTTTTGGCTTCACATCCAATGTCCCCCCAGTCAGAGAGTGAATGTATCAAAATCTGAATTTAATTATAATATTGTGGTTGATCCCCCAAAATGCCTGCAAAGAGATGTGCAAGCAAAGCTGTTTCTTGTCATGGCAATGTTGGCAGTAAGATAGTCTGTGGGCGTGATAGTAGTACACAGACGCAAAGTGCATTGCTGATGTGAGGAAAGGAATTTCTCCTGCAATGTTTTTACAGCCAAATCAGTAGCTTCACTCATAGTTGGAGGAGATGATGTTTTCCCAGCCAGAGGTGTTAGTGTTACTGGTGTTAGTGGTGGTGGTAGTACTAGTATTGTTGCGCCAAGTTCTAATTCCGACCAGTGAGCCATATCCAAAAATACTGAGTGTGAAGCAGTGCAAGTGAGTGGCAGCGTAGATGATGTCATACTTCCCAGTAACATCCCAGTAACTGAACCTGAGGATTCTGATAATCATGTCAATGATAGCATACAATGTGATATTCTGTCCACCGTGGCAGTTAACGTCACGCATTTTCCATGCACTGATTCACAGTGTGGTGAAAAAATATCAGGTGATGGTGGTGTAGATGCTGATGATGAATGTGATGATGATGATGTTGCTGTTGTTGCAACATGCAGTCCACATGCTAGCATCCAAGCAGAAGATGTGGATATGTGTGTGACGTTGATGAATATGATGATGATGCAATTGACCCCAGCTGGGAACCAGAGAAAAATAAATTCAAAGTGGCTGTGTCTGACTCTGTTTGCAGGAATCCCCCCCCCCCCGTAAAAACTTATGATCTACTGGTTTTAGTTGATGATGATGACCCAGTAATACATATGATAGGTAGTCGTGGTGGTCAGTTGCAGTCCAGGTGTGCAGTGCCCCTAAACATCATGTGCCCCCCCACTTCAGTGCTTAAAATAATGGACTTTAATAAGCCACATCATGGACATGTTAAAAGCAGAGCATCACAATCCCTTGTTTGGGATTTTTTTGTTCAAGATGCAAATGATGAGTCAATTGCAATCTGCCAAGTTTGCCATGTGCGTGTGAGTTGAGGTAAAAAAGGGGAGCCATCTGGGCACAGGAGGACAGCATACGCATCTTAAGAATAGGCACTTGACACTGTGGACCTAGCACAAGCTGGCAGCTAATGCCACAGTGGGGCATTCACCCTCATCACCGGCAACCATAGTCCAGTAGTAAATTAAACATGTGCAGTAGTGAGATAACAAGAGCAGAGAGTTACTACAGGCATGATGAGGTGGAGGACCATAATGACTTTGAAATGTTGTCCAGTGCTGGTGAGTAGCAGTTCTGGTGGTGGTGGTGGTGAATGCAGTATGTCTAGTGCAAGTGGTACATCAACCCGGTTGGCAAATCTGGCAAAATAACAGCATTTCTGGGTTTGTCATCATCACCTGTGCAACTGTCTTCATCAGATGTCCACATTCCACCCCTGCCAATGCCATGCATCACAGAGCACAACCATTTGTGATCCACCCCTTGTAAAATGTTTAAGTCAGCCCATGTTACAGAGTGTTTATGTGATAAGTTGAAGTACCACCAGATCATAGTGTTACATGAAGTTAATGCTGTGTAGAAATGCTGGTAATTGATCTTTGCCCTCTCCTTTTGTGGAGAATTGGGTTCCAACGCTTTGCTGCACGTGTCAGTCAAATGGAAAGTCCCATCCAGGACATACTTTTCTACCTGTGCTGTCCCTGAGTTGGTCTGCACTGTGTCCGACTCAGTAAGACATGCCCTTCAACATTCCTCCTCTCCATTCATCCATTTAAGTATGGATATGTGGACAAGTGGCAAAACAGCAGGAGTTCATATTTGTGTATAACTGCACACTGGGCCAGGTGCCGGGGCTGCTTGTGATAGTGTGAATAGTCAGTGCAGTAAGGTGGATTGTCGCAGTAACAATCTTCCAGGAATTCAGAATGCAATGATTGCTATGCACAATGTGACCTGTTCACACACTGATGAGAACATGTTGGATGTGGTACTGACTGAAATTGACAAATGGCTAAACCCTCTGTCCCTGAGAGCTGGGTTCATAGCAAGTGACAATGGGTCAAATGTGGTGAAATGAATCATGAATGTTGGTTTTTTTCATGTTCCATGCATGGCCCACTGTTTAAATCTTGTGGTTCAGGAGTTTCTGCAGCACCCTGATATAAAGGAAATGCTGACTGTTGCACGACATATCTGCTCTCACTTTTCAAGATCTGGAAAGGCCCGTGACCAACTGTGGCAGTTGCAGATACAAAACAGTCTGCCTCAGCACCGCTTGAAGCTGAAAGTTGTCACCCGATGGAACTCTACTTTATACATGGCAGAGAGGTTGTATGAAAGATACAAAGCCATCTCAGAATATCTTGTGATGTACACTAGCCGTGACAGTTCTGGGGCCTCCATGTCAATGGCTCAGTAGGTAGCACACTCGCCTCTGAGGCCGGGAGATCAGAGGGCTGTGGGTTCAGTTCCCACATCTGGCACTTGGGTTAATATCCCAGTACTGACACTGTAATGCAGCATGAGAGGGGTGCTGCATGCATTTTCTGAGGTGCCGTCTTTCGGATGAGACGTTAAACCAAGGTCCCATCTGCCTGGATTGGTGGTAGTTCAGGTGGATGTTAAAGATCCCATGGCACTTATCGAAAAGAGTAGGGGAATTTCCCCGGTGTCCCGGCCAAATTTCCCTCATTCACTAAAAATACCACCAACAGCTTAATCTGGTTCAAGGTCAGTTGGCATTCATCTGTATCCCCCTCCCCCGGGTCGTGCCTGAAAATAGGCAGGATTTGTCTAGTGCACTTACCCGGTCAACAAAACTAAATAAATAAATAAAATAAAACAAAATGTCTATGACAACTGAACAGTGGCACCTCATGGACTCTGTAATAACAATTTTTCGGCCTTTTGAACATGCCACACAGGCAGTGAGTGTCGAGTCTGCATCCTTTAGCCAATCAATCCCTCTGCTGTGGGTGCTGAGGCAGACATTGGTGAATGTACAGCATAGCCTTGATGTTGCCAGAGATGGTGGTAGCAGTATGTTGCTGCAACACATGCTGACAGTTTTCGACCATAATCGTCACATTGTGAACAATCAGCAAAGTGACAACTTTGCCATAGCAACAATGCTGGACCCACGATACAAATGTGGAATTGCATCAGTACTGGAGGGAGGGCCTGAACAGGTAAAAAATATCAGTGGTCAACTTGTGCACTTGGTTCATGGGGTACAGAAGTCACGTGCCAAGGTCAGCAAACAGCAGCATAACCTGGCTGAGGGTGTACATGGAGGACCATCAAGCATATTCTGTAAGGAAGGGACTGCAGTTCCAGGTGGTCTGTCATCCAAAGTGACTAGCATCAACCCGCTTTGGGAGGCTTTGTCCCAAGTGGGTATTTTTGAAATAAATGATTCAGAGAACAGGATGATGCATCAACAACTGGACTTAGTGTGGCAAGAGAATGGTGAGTCATATTTGTCTGAAAACAGGCATCTGACAATATCTGAAGATCCTCTTTGTACTGGAGTGGAAAGGGCAGTGAATGGCCAGAGCTGACTGCATGGCACTGAAGTACCTCACTTGCCAACCCCCCAGTGTAACTGTTGAGAGAGTATTCAGCTCAGCAGGTGCAATAGTCAGGGATCATTGGACAAACCTGTCTCCTGCAAATGTTAGTTTGCTAACATTCATTAAAATGAATGAGAGGCACATACCAGCACAGACTGCAACCTCGGTATTCACACCCTGGCCTAGTCATGGTGGTGTTGGTGATGTGGAAATGGACCATCCTAGTGGCACTGGCAGTAGCTGCCTGAAATGGCACACCACTGATGTAGATGACAACACAATGGAAAAAGAATTTCCTAGTGGTCAGACTTCAGACATAGATGACTACGAGGGCAGCTTTCTTTATGAGGATGATGATGTGGTTAATGTTGGCAGGTTTTAACTGAAGGTTTTAAAAGGTGGTGTTCCCCCCCCAGACCACCAGGACTGCTGTTAGCCACTGCCACCACTGAGCCTGAGTCTGTCCAGACCACCACATCCATCAGCCCGAGACACAAAGCTTCTTAATATTTAAACCATAAAGTGAGTATGTGTACTCATGTTTGTTGTGCTGCTTCACTTCCTTTAGTTGTATGTTTTGTTTTCTGTAGCTTTTCAGAGTCGCAATAGTAAAGTACATAGGGTACACTTATTTTGTTTCTTTTACAGGTTAACAAAAAAGTCTCCATCACTAAAACTCAATGGTAATGGTACTACAGTTGTACCGTACAGAGAGAAACTGATGGAATATCCATGTGAAATCCTTTCTGGTAAGTATCAAGATTTTATTTCATCCATTTCATTGTTTTGGAAAGACTGCAGCAAATATTGCATGCAGGTTGTGTTAGTTGACAAGATTTGGGTTTAAGACAGTGTAACTTGACTTGAGATTCAGAACCAGGGAGGGAAATAACAATTAAGTTGTAAGTAGTCATTCATTTCTTTTTTTAGGAAACTTCCAGATGCTTTGTTGTTCCATTAAACTGGCCTTATCCAAAAAAAGTTTTTCAACATCAGGCACCCCCCCCATCCCCGGGCTTGGGCACACCTGCAACATGCAGAAGTCATTTCATTAGATGACCATGACCATCATTGACAACAACCGGACTCCAGAAGGATGCAGATGAAATCTGTGAAGAAGTAACAAAATAGAAACCATTACAGACAAACCAGGAAATATGATCCCCCACCCCCACAAAAAAATACTTACCTTTATTTACTTGAGAGTTATCCATTTACAATTTCAGGGCAAAACATTCTCATTGAGCACTGGAATGTGCACACCAACAGTTTCTGTGACCTGTGATGCAGAACGATACCATGAGTACATGTCCATGTCAACCCCCCCTCCTCACCTACAAAATACACAACCATATATCTAAATATATATGTATACTCACCAAGGCTACTATTAGTGTACAGCCAAAGGGCACCCTTCAATCCAGTTGAGATGATCACATTGCATTTGCTTGAATCGCCTCGCAGAACACATTGGAGCAGCAACAGGACACTCATGGTCATCATTTTACACTGGAGGACTTGGTATGTGCTGAATACTTTCATTTCACTGTGTTACCACTTGTCAATTTTCTGCACACAAGGAGATGCATTTGGGCCTGCAGAAAAAATCTGGGACTTGTGGTAACCACTGCGCACATGACTGAGTGCGCTTAATTCTGGGGACTTTTATGTGCTGAATCACTCTCATTTCACTGATTTACAACTTGTCAATTTTCTGCACACAAGGAGGATGCATTTTGGGCCTGCAGAACAAATTTGGGGACTCTGTGCCACCACTGCGCGCATGACTGAGTGCGCCATTAATTCTGGGGGACTTTGTATGTGCTGAAACACTCTCATTTCACTGTGTTACCACTTGTCAATTTTCTGCACACAAGGAGGATGCATTTGGGCCCACAGAAAAAATCTGGGACTCTGTGCCACCACTGCATGCATGACTGAGTGCACCATTAATTCTGGGGACTTTGTCTGTACTGAAACACTCTCATTTCATTGTGTTACCACTTGTCAATTTTCTGCACACAAGGGGATGCATTTGGGCCTGCAGAAAAATTTGGGACTCTGTGCCACTTCTGAGTGTTGTGTGATTGTTGAGAGCTCATGATGTCATACTATCATTACAATTAAAGCAACATTGCAAGAATGTCATGACAATTTTGAACTGTACTTTTTATGCTACTTTACATTGCCCTAGCCACTAGTTACCTCTGAGTCGTGACTTGCAGATATGCTTCTTTTACTAGTTATATCTCTGCTTTACTTAGTTGACTACTTTTTCACGTATGAAAAATGAGCATGACTACCTTCGATGTTCTGACCACATCTGTATTTATGATTTTGCAGCTGCTTTTCAATAACTGTTGTCTGCAGTGTCATAAACACTGTCTGCTGCATAACTGTTAATTAACAACAGAAGTGATATATAACAACTAACTGATGTGATGGAGAAAAGCAGAGGAAACAATGACAAAGACCTGGTCAGCATCAATTTAAAAAGAATGCTCCTTTCATTATTTCACACATGAAAAAAGGTAGTACAGCAGACTCAACTACTGAAAATTCTCATATCATTCCAGTCAGTCAGGATGTAAGTAAAGGAAGTTGTAACATAGCATTAAAAAATATAGGTCACAGTTCTAAACAGATTGTTGCACTGCTGCTTTACAGAGATTCACCACATTACATAATCATGGTGATGCTCATAACCTAATATGCGTGGGCCTTGCTCCCACTGTAATATTTCTTGCTCCACAGAGTGTAATGTATTTCTGTATGAAAACCACCCATAATTTCATCACAGTATGTCTTCCGCGTGACGAGAGAGATTACCATTCAGAAGTCACCCACATTCTGCTCCCCTTTCTCCAACAATGTTTGGACATGATGATAGGGGAGCGCAGAGCATGCTCCACTATAGTGAATGTCCAGAAGCTGCGATGTTTCCTTATATTACAGATAGACTTTGTGGTGAAATGAGAATGTTTCCACTAGCAAAACTCTTCTTACAAATGGACTGAACTTCCTTTTTTGCAGAAACTTCAAGCTACGGACAATCAGATATTCACTGTAACGCATTGCTCTCCCAGCATCACGTTGCTGAAGGAGGCAGGGCATGGGCAATTTTCGAATAGAACTCCTCATCACATGACACCTTAATAGAAATTAAGGGTGGTTTTCCAGTAAATGTATTGCATATGTGGTGCGAAAATTCATGGAAGGGAAAATATGTATGATTAAACAACAACAATAAAAACACAAAAACAATACAACACAGTAGTGAAGTAGGGTGAGACGAAAACAATCCTGTAAGTTACTGTGGCAGGGGATGCTGGTGATCAACGCAGATGCAAATTCTAACTATTTGATGCTGTTTTCTGTTGAGTGAACTGCTGCTGCAAAGCACAGACCTCTGATTGTTCTTTCCAGTCACCCACGGAGATGTCATGCTGTTTGCAGGGATGACTGCGGGGTCCACTGCAGCTGGGAATCAGATGATAGGGGTAGTGGTGGAGAGGTGGTGCTGGTGCTGGTGGCTGGGCAGGGTGGTGGTGGAGCAGCTGCCATATGGCCCTCCTTCTTTTGCAGCTGACTCGAGCTGGCTCACTCCAACAGCACCTAGGCCACTGGAAGGCCCAGCGGTGGGCCTGGCCCCTTCTGTCAGTCTGCCACTCTGTCCTGTGGTGGTTGAGCATGTGGGTGCACTGGACAGTTCAAATATACCCCACAGAGACACGTCACAGCACACCACACAGACAGCACACCACCATGTGCTGTCTCCCCACAGGTTAAAAACTCCACACTGGGGAGCTGCAGGAGGGACCAGACACAGTCCTCACTGAAATCACACCATCTACATTTTTTCAAGGCCACCTCTGTGGCTGGAGTGGTGGAGGGTGCTGCTGGGCCCCCAGCTGCTACTGGTGGTGGTGGTAGTGGTGGAAGGTGGATGCACGCAACCACCAGTGGCACTAGTGCTGCTGCTGTTGCTTCACAGAATGGCGCAATCACTGTGGAACATCAACATTCAGGACAGATTAACAAAATCACAGTGCCACTGTTCATGAGCAGAGGTCCCAAATGCTTTCATGAGGTGGGGTGAGAAAATCCCATGTTGAAAATTTGGAGTGCAAATATCAACAAATGCTCAGGGCGTTAGGGTTTCTAACCATAACGTCCCAACCTGTAGAGACTAACGGTGTCAGGGTGTGGACTTTAGATGGTCGGTTCTAATGCTCATGCCATTCCACCCCCACCCGCACTCCCCCCCCCACCTCCACCCCCACCCTGCAGCCACTGACAGGCATTGAACTGTGCCTTGCACTCATGGGCCCTAAAGTTCACCCCATTCTCCTATATTACACCCATGTCAACATATTTCCATATGGAATGGGGTGAGTGTAAGGCCCAAGGACCCCAAGGCAGAATGCGATACTTGTCAGACTCTGCAGGGTAGGGTGAGGTGAAATCGCATGAGCGTTATGGCCAACACCCAAAGGCACACCTCAGTGTCTGTCAGTCTCTTCAGGGTGGTGTAGGTTTGGTGTCCCTTCCTCACTTCACTGCCATTCCTTGTATGCATCTGTCTAACTCCTGCACTACCAATGCCAATGTCAGCAAGACAACATTCGGCATTGACAAATGCTTGTTTTAAATGTTTCCTATCACTTGCGACTCATGCATCAGTGAGCTGATGCAAAGGGGAAATGAGTTCTACTGGAGATTGTAGGCGCCGGGAGGGCTCACCCCACTGATGTTCATGTATTTCTACTGCTTGTTTTTTTCCTTTCTGAATCTGTGTCAGACCTAATGGCAAACCAGATTTACTGAGCTGTTTGCTCTAATGGCAACTTAGTACCCCATCCCAGGCTGTCTATACACTATACCATCTCCTTTGAGCCCCTGTGTGCCCTCAGTAAATCTGGTTTACCATTAGGTCTGACACAGGGTCAGGAAGGGGGAAAAATGTAATATACTTGGTGACTAGGAAAGGCACATTGAGCTGAGGCTCATTTCCAGGTGTGACCTGAGGGAGAGGGGAATGGGAGTACAAAAAGATGAATCTTACAACAAACAACAGAATGTGGTTATAGTGACAACTTACAAGTGTAACACCCAGCAGCATGCTGTTTGGATCTGACAGCAATACCAGGTGGGCTGGGTTTGAGGAGGAATAGGTCACTCGGCAAAAAGGCTAGGTTTAGCTACTCTGCACAGGGGCACCCAAGTAATTCCGAACACAGGAAGCAATAACTGTAATGTCCAATACCAGAAGTGGGGTTCTAAAGTGTGGCTTTTTATTCACATCCAAACAGAATAAACAAAGATAGATGGACTTCAGGGGCTACACTCTGGTAATGCAGATTAAAAGAATCAAGAACACTTCTCAACACTTTAGCCCTCAGGATCTGAACCCACAGGCACACAGCCCGGACTTGCACACTGCTTTGGGTACAGTCTCAATCTTGTACACTGTTCTGGGATTTTCCAGGCTCAGCTCCCTTGCCAGCCACCCAGACACCTTCCATATGTTATGGAAACATTTTCTGGTGGCTCCCTAAACCACCTAAGAGCACCTCAGCTCTATCAGAGAATTCTCCTTTTAATCCCACATCTGGGTACTTTCCTCAGGCACTGGCCAAGTACCTGAGAGAAAGTAAAAGGTGCCTCGGAGCAAATCGGTAGAGGTGAATTTGGTTACTACTGATGGGGGGGTCTCCCACCTCTCGCTCCCACAATTCATACCTGGCCATTTCTCCAGACAATAAACACCTCATACTGTAAAGCTTGGCAATGTAGATTCTTGCTAAATGTATGTCACATTCCATCTACTTGTCTTGCTTTCCCTTTGTGCTGGACTTGAACATACTTTTAAATGGCATAGCCCATTGCTCTAGGCCCCTCACTGATTAAGCAGTCCAATCCCCACTTTACAACTGTACTTGGCTGTCTTTTCCTGACCCCACAGTAACAGTTCCTTTAGTTTCCTTCTGTTAAGGTGAAAAAACAGTTCGCCCTCTTTCAGAGCAAACTCACCCTTTAGTTGCAGGTGCCCCACAGGTGATTCCTCCACAGGAATTTCTCTCTCAGAGCTTTGGGTGCTGCAGCACAACTTGAATAGGCAGCTTCTTCCTTTAGCTGGAACCAGGAGGGTTGCCCCTGAAAAACAGGCAAACTTTTCCCCCCCATCCCCTCAGTGGTGGGGCACTTGGACCAGTAACATCGGTCTCCACCACTTCAACTACCAGTTTCTGTGTTCTTCTTATGGTGGAAACACACATCTTCCTAATCAGTAGCTCTGACAGCCTGCACACAGACAGCTGTACTACTGTCTCTCACCAAGACTGCACACAGACTGAATTCAAAATCCCCAATGTTCTATGCTAACCTCCAACTGCAACATTCCAGTGTGGCTTATGCAGCTGCGAAAGTTCTATGGTGATGTCATCCCTCAGTCTCAGCTGAGACTGAGAACAGAGTGAGACAGTGTGAAATCCATCTAACTGGAGTTTCACAAGCTGCCTTCCCTGCCTACCACTAGGTCTTACTGGGATTCTAGTAACCTCTGGTAACAGGGGGGTTACACTCACCCTGTGCCAGGAAAATGACTGTCAGCAGTCATTATTTACCCGGCTTAGGCCATCTTGACCCATGTGTTGACTACGGGGAGGTAGCACTACCTTCTCCCCTACCATGTGCCAGCACAGGCAAACAACATTAAGGGCCTAGAGGCCGTTGGCTGATGCATCAGCCTCTACTCTACCCACTGACTGTGGGTACCTAGTGGCTCCGGTAGAACTGCCCGGAGCATAGCCCTGATAGATCAGCACTGCAACCCCTACTGCAGATCAGGGCCACAGCCTGTCTTTCCCCCTAGCCCTCTAGGGAAAACCTATCTGCCTTTAACTCAAACCCCAAAACAAAACAAACAAGGGACCTCCCTGACCTTGGACACCATGCAACCACACACCAGGAGCTAATACCATACCAGTGCATTACTCCCACATCCCCCACAACCATACCTGTGGAAGAAAAAGGTTACACATACAGTAGTAACAACACCGACAACAACAGAACTTTAAACACCTCACTCTAAAGTACTAGTGAGGAACTCTGATGAGTCCCTCCTCCTCTTCTTGTCTTCTCTTCTACCTTCTTCAGGAACACCTGCAAGAAAAAAGAAAGACAACACACACTCCTAATCTGCATACACAGTCTATCTAATCCCCTACCATCAAAACACTGGAAAATCCCAAAAAGACTTTTTTTTTTTATTTTTTAGAAAAGGTAGAAAAACAGTATAAACATTAGAAAACAGTAGAAAACAATGACATTATTTAGAATACACCATTTGGGGGATGAAGTGCCCTAAAAGACCATCTAGTGACCACAGTGCCCGAAGGCAAGTCCATTAAAGAGTCTCTCCTGGGCCGGAGCCCAGTGAAGCACAGTTCTAGCAGGCTAAAGTCCCGAAGCGGAGAGTCTTTGAGGACAGTTCAAACATCTGGAGTCTGCTAGTGTAGGGTGTTACTGCAATGTCATAAGAATAGAAAAGTTTGGACTTACCAGTCCCTTGTAGAATGACAATAGCACCGACCTGGTCCTCAGTCGAAGACTCTCTCTGGCAGCACTCTTCCGATACAGCTGGGTGGACATCTTCCAGAAATGTCAGGAGGCACATCTGGAAACTGCTGGGCTGATGTCATCTCTGGAGATGGAACCTTGGAACAGGAACAAAAAGGAAAACAGCTGGTCTAACGTCATCTGTTTCCCAGGCGATGAATCAGGATACAGCTGGGCTGGCGTCCTCTCTGGATCTGAAGTCATCTGGTGGGCCAGTCGATGGATTCTGGAAAGTCAGTACACTGTAGAACTGATGAATGTGGGGAATCTGAGTCCTGGACGTCCATACTGGCGGAACAACAAAGGCACTGCAATGGCTGGAGTGGCAGCGATGACTACCACTGCTCTGCTTTCCATTTGGTAGACATGGGCACATTCGCAGGGAGGTCTTTGCATTGTGGCCAATAGCACAACGGGTCAGGTGCTTGAATTATTACCCCGTCTGGGCGCACATAATTCACACTGTGAAAGGTTTCATGTCCCTCTCCATCCACTATTCCACCAGTGTCCATTAACAGTGTCCTGCCTCTTTTCCACTGGCTGTACTTTTCATGAAACATTCTGTTCCTGATGTACTTGTTTGCACCAGGATGCACACATTTCATTGCTTCTGCCCAAATCCAGGACTTCTTGTTTTGTTCAATCTCCTCCCAGACTCTTCGAGGAAAGGTAGGAAAGGACATCCCATAGATTTTATTCACCTTCCTATGAACCAGTCTTTCTTCTTTACTTGCTTTGGTCAACCTGAGACCTCTGGCCTGGCTTGGGGGCAGCCAGTCCTGGTTCTGCCAGCTACGCATTCTCAAAGACGCAAAAAATGGATCCCTAGCTTCTTCTTGCACAGCCTGGGCAGTGGCATCACCACTCTCTTACCTGCATTCCAATGAGGCAAAAGCTTGAGGCTGTGTACCAGGTCCTTTTTCACAAGGCCACATATGTTCCCCCTCTTCTTCTTCCTCACTGAGAATCTGTGCCCAGGAGTGAGCAATCGTCCTCACTCCTGAGACTATCCACTCTTCGCTGGGCGTGGAGGTCGAAACCTCCCATTCAAAGGCCTCCCTCATCTCGTCTTCTCCTATGAGACTTGGGCTAGGCCCCCCTCTCCAAGGGTCTACTGATGCTCTTCCTGAATTGTCTGTCTTCAATCCAGAATCCGAAACATCAGCACATTGTTCTGCCTGTAAATCTACATCCTCTAGCTTTGTGCCACACTCCCCCGAGGGGCCTTCTCCAACAGGCTCCGCCTGGTGCTGTGTGCTGCCAACTGCAAATTCATGAACTTTTGTCCATGTGGGAGCCAAATGAATCTTGGGCACTTTAAATAAACCGTATTTCTCAAGGCACCCAGAACAGTGAGGTACCATGAAGACGTCCCTTCCAGCATTTAAGCATATTAAGCACACTTGCACTGGATACTGTGCCAACTTCTTAAAAACAGGGATAACCTTTGGCACATTGCCACCGAAACTGGCTGCTCTGCTGACAGGCAGGCCTAAGCTGCTGCCCGGAACAAATGTACCTGGGCCATCCGCAAGGCGAAGGCTGAACACTATCAGGCCTCACTCACCTCATCCTGGGGGAATGCCAGGACCTTCTGGGACAACATCAAACAACTGAATGGTGGCACATATCCCCCCCACCCTCCGAAATCAACATCGATGGCTCTATCTCCACAGACCCAGCCCACATTGCCAACCACCTCAACAAATCCTTCACTGACCTTAGCCCTGTGCTCCCGAACAACTTCTTTGACCCCCCTCCCGACCTGACCCTATTCTTACATGCCCTTGGTTCCACCTACACCGTGTTACTGCCCGTGAAGTCAGACCTTACCTACTCAAGGCCTTAAAGAGCAATGCTATTGGCAGTGACTCCCTCGATCCCAGTCTCCTCCGTCAGGTTCTGGATCTGGTTATCTCACCAATTACCAGCCTCTTCAACAAATCTCTCTGCCTAGGGCAATTCCCCTCTGCCTGGAAAATCACCACAGTCACCCCCATACACAAGGGTGGCAATAGGACTCTTTCTGGTAATTATCAGCCTATCTCTAGCCTCTCTCCTCTCTCAAAGACCTTAGAAAAAGTTGTGTCCTCCCAAATCTCAGAGTATCTAGACAAATACCACATCCTCTGCCCCGCACAGCATGGCTTCAGCTGGCCACAGCACCAACACCGCCCTCCTTGAGTTCTCTGATTTTCTTCACTCCTCTCTGGACTCTGGATCTCTAGCGGGTGCAGTGTTCATTGATTTATCAAAAGCCTTCGACACTGTCTCCCACCCCCTCCTGCTGAATGCCCTTAGCCACACAGGCTTTGCTGCTGGGCCTGTCTCCTGGTGCTCCAGCTACTTGTCTGCCCACTCACAATGTATTAAAATTAAAGGGACACTCTCCACTGCCTGTCCTATCCACTCTGGAGTCCCGCAAGGCTCCATTCTTGGGCCCTTGCTCTTTTCTCTTTTTCTCAACTTCCTGCCAGGTGAATGTACTGGTAAAATCTTACTTTACGCAGATGATGCTGTTATCTTTGCCTCAGACCATAACCCCATCTTCCTTCAGGACTCCTTGCAATTATCTTACAATGACGCAGAAGCCTGGTTCAAAGAGCATAGACTCGTAATTAATCTTAAAAAATCTAAAACCATGCTCTTTGCCCACCCCCAGAACAAAGCCAGTAATTATCCACTTCAGGCCCTTGCCAGTTCTAAACTCCCAATCAAGCAAGTCTACTCGTACAAGTACCTAGGGATAACCTTCGACCCTGCTCTCTCTTTTCATGCACACATCTCTGCCCTTGCCTCAGCCTCCAACATTCGGCTGGGTATCCTTTACCGCCATAAAAACTGTCTCTCCCCGACACCCTCCGACTCGCAGTCACATCCTCTGTACTATCCAAGTAGACTATGGCTTACCAGTTTATGGGGCCGCTGACCAGACCTCCCTAAACAAGATCCGCCTCACCCTAAATAAGGCATGTAGACTAATAACCGGGATGCCTAGACTAACCCATACCTGCCATCTGTACACCCTGGCTAATCTGCTCGACCTAGATGAATGTCTCAGATACCAAACCTGCCTCCTAACTAAAAAGACTCTCCTTGGTCTATCCCCCACCAGGTTTGACTGCCTCTATCCACCGAGCAAACTTTCTAGTGCATACCCGAATCTTCTGCAAAACTACACTGGTTGTACCGAGGGCACGAACCTCGCAAGGACAAAGGGCATACTCCTACAGAGCCCCTTCGTGGTATAACACCCTCTCTACCAGTATCACTGATGCCCCCATGATCTCTCATTTCAAAACCACCCTTCGAAAACACCTATTCACTATGTGCAGCTGTGGCTGCCTCTAAGTCTATTTCCAGCTCTTTTGACCTGACAAAGCTCCCTGAGTGGCTTCACAAACCAATTGCTTATTTCTACCTATGATGCTACATTCTTCTCCGCTCACCTCTACAATGATTTCTTCTGCTTAGTTCCGCCTCTGTTAGCATACTGTACAAATCGTCCTGTACCTACTTGTATACTGTCAATCCTGTAATGCTCATCTGTAACCGTTCAGATGCCTCTGAACTGACTTGTGCTTTGCCAATTCCTGTAATATCAAAACTGTACTCTGTCCTATGTCCTCATGTTTCCACAATTCTTTTGTATACTGTTTTATTTTAAAAATGTTGTTTGCACTGTTTTGTCCTCTCTGTGACAAGGTATCTTGGTAAATGAGCCTCTGGCTCAAAGGTTGTAAACTGATGTTCCAATAAATAAATAAATAAAAATAAATAAATATCCAGGAATTGCCACATGAGGAGGCAGTCGTCCTCTGTAGTAACATTTCTCAATGTCCCTTAACTTGTTTACTTCTACTGCTACCACAGCCCGGGCATGATCCGGGTAGTGGGCTGGTCCTGAGGCCATGACTGCAGAGAAAAACAAACAAACACTCACTGTTATTGAAAGTCTTGCATCACTGAACACTTTCTTTCACTTTCAAAATGGCTCATCTGCTGCTGTGTTTACATTACTACCCCACCCTGTAATGGCGGCGGCAGCACTCCTACACATCAACATTCTGAAATTGGGTGAAGCCACTGCGCTTCCAATTTACACACTCTACTGATAACTTTGCTCAAACTGCACAAACTTGCACTGTTCTTTTTCCTAGCAGATTTATATGATTTGCCATGGACTTTTCACTTGCTGAAGACATTGCTCTAGCTCACAGTCTCTCAAAGCCTCAGTATTTCAAGCACAGGATTGCCTTGTTGTGATACAACTCACAGCCTCTCTTACACTGACCCTGAATCCCATAACTATGCTCACAGTCAATGGCTGAAAAGGCTTGCTTTTGCTGGTAAACTTAACACAGTCCTTGTTTTCAAAGCGATTACACTGCTGCACACAGATTCAGCTGGCTTTTTGCAAAAATCACTTGTTTGAGCAATTATTTCTGTTGGTACTCACTGTTATCAGTAGCTGTTTGCTGCAATGGAAAATGGCCTGCAGCCAGTCTTGGAGGCCTCTGAACAGAAGCGGGTTGGCAGTCCTGCCGATTGTCCCTCTGAACACCACACTCACAGTCCAGTTGATCGAGATGCGGTTTGAGCCCGAATTTAAACAGAAAAGTTAGTTTTTTACACTTTTTACAGAGCTTTCAGTCACTGCGATGCTCCTCCTGTAAGCCAGTACACACACTGCACTCACACTCCCTCTCGAATGCTGGGCAGTCGCTGTAGCGCTGGCTTGGAGGTGTGACTGATTGCAGTCTCACCAACCACACAACGCCATGCAATTGAGCCTCTTTCCTCTCAAGTGCTCTTCTCCTCATGGCAATCATTGAGCAGGCAAATTTAAACTGCAAAACCACACTTTTTTTTTTCTAATTGACTCCATGGCAGGAGCCCATTTCAACCATTTTTCATGGCCATTAATACAACAAGTCTCTCAATTCACTAGAAAGCATTTCCAACGTCCAGGGCACAATTTTCCTTTTGCTACCCCTAGACTTCCACACTTTTCTTTGTCACAACAGTTTTTAAAAGCTGGCAAAATGCTGTAACTTTTTGATGCAGGACAAGGGCATACTCTCTCAGGCTTTACTGCTCCTTGGTAAACAGTTGGCATTTAACAGCAGCACATAGACAACAACACAGCGACACATTAGTTAACCTTGCTTCAGCTTTTTGGGCTACCCACTGCCAGACAACCAAAACACTAGCTCTTTGCCCTAGCACCTTTCCTCCCTAAAATTTCAAACTCAGATCCTCAGTAGTGCCTCTATTTTGTAACGCCCAGCAGCGTGCTGTTTGGATCTGACAGCAATACCAGGTGGGCTGGGTTTGGGAAGGAATAGGTCACTAGGCACAAAGGCTAGGTTTGGCTACTCTGCACAGGGGCACCCAAGTAATTCCAAACACAGGAAGCAATAACTGTAATGTCCAATACCAGAAGTGAGGTTCTAAAGTGTGGCTTTTTATTCACATCCAAACAGAATAAACAAAGCATAGATGGACCCCCACAGGGCTACACTCCTGGTAACGCAGATTAAAAGAATCAAGAACACTTCCTCAACACTTTAGCCCTCAGGCTCTGAGCCCACCGGGTACACAGCCCGAACTTGTACACTGTTCTGGGATTTCCCAGGCTCAGCTCCCTTGCCAGCCACTCGGACACCTTCCATATGTCATGGAAACATTTTCTGGTGGCCCCTAAACCACCTAAGAGCACCTCAGTTCTATCAGGAATTCTCCTTTAATCCCACATCTAGGTACTTTCCTCAGGCACTGGCCAAGTACCTGAGAGAAAGTAAAGGTGCCTCAAAGCAAATCCGTAGAGGTGAATTTGGTTACTACTGATAGGGGGTCTCCCACCTCTCACTCCCACAATTCATACCCGGCCATTTCTCCGGACAATAAACACCTCATACTGTAAAGCTTGGCAATATAGATTCTTGCTAAATGTATGTCACATTCCATCTACTTGTCTTGCTTTCCGTTTGTGCTGGACTTGAACATACTTTCAAATGGCATAGCCCATTGCTCTAGGCCCTTCACTGATTAAGCAGTCCAATCCCCACTTTACAACTGTAATTGGCTGTCTTTTCCTGACCCCACAGTAACAGTCCCTTTAGTTTCCTTCTGTTAAGGTGAAAAAACAGTTGGCCCTCTTTCTGAGCGAACTCACCCTTTGGTTGCAGGTGCCCCACAGGTGATTCCTCCACAGCAATTTCCCTCTCAGAGCTTTGGGTGCTGCAGCACAACTTGAATAGGCAGCTTCTTCCCTTAGCCGGAACCAGGAGGGTTGCCCCTGAAAAACAGGCAAACCTTTCCCCCCCATTTCCTCAGGGATGGGGCACCCGGACCAGTAACAGTGGTCACCACCACTTCAACTACCAGTTTCTGTGTTCCTCTTACAGTGGAAGCACACACCTTCCTAATCAGTAGCTCTAAAACAGAGCTTAAAGCTCTGACAGCCTGCACACAGACAGCTGTACTACTGTCTCTCACCAAGACTGCACACAGACTGAATTCAAAATCTCCAACGTTCTATGCTAACCTCCAACTGCAACATTCCAGTGTGGCTTATGCAGCTGTGAAAGTTCTATGGTGATGTCATCCCTCCATCTCAGCTGAGACTGAGAACAGAGTGAGACAGTGTGAAATCCATTTAACTGGAGTTTCACAAGCTGCCTTCCCTGCCTACCACTAGGTCTTACTGGGATTCTAGTAACCCTGGGTAACAAGGGGATTACACAAATGCAAGAGCAAAATGATGAACAAGCAGGTAAACAATGCCAAGGCGTACAGCATACACTTGCATTCAAGTGTGCAAGCATGCAAGTATTAAATAAAGTGCACAGTCCCTGAAGAAGAAGATGACAGTGCTGTAAGGGTACAGAATCAGTCCACTGGCATAGCCTAATCATCAGGGGTTGGGGTGAGGCCATTTGCAGTAAGGGAGGACAGGAGGGGGCTGGCAGGGGCAGGAGAGAATGGGGAGGTACCTTAGCTGGTATTTTAGGGCTGGGAGAGGGGGGAGAGGTGGATGGAGGAGGGGAGGAGGTTCCAGAGGGAGGGGAGATTATAGGAGAAGGCAGATTGCCCAATGGAGGAGTGGGGCTGGGGAACTCAGAAGGCACAAGGGTCCCTGCAGCAGAGGGAGTAGGAGGAGGAGGAGGAGGAGTGAGGATGGGAATGGAGAAGGTACAAGGGTCCCTGCAGCAGAGGGAGTAGGAGGAGGAGGAGGAGGAGAGGATGGGGAATAGAGAAGGTACAAGGGTCCCTGCACCAGAGGGAGTAGGAGGAGGAGTGAGAATGGGGAATGGAGAAGGAACAAGTGTCCCTGAAGCAGAGGGTTTAGGAGGAGGAATGAGGATGGGGAATGGAGAAGGTACAAGGGTCTCTGCAGCAGAGGGAGTAGTAGGTGGAGGAGGAGTGAGAATGGGGAACGGAGAAGGAACAAATGTCCCTGAAGCAGAGGGTGTAGGAGGAGGAATGAGGATGGGGAATGGAGAAGGTACAAGGGTCCCTACAGCAGAGGGAGTAGGAGGTGGAGTGAGGATGGGGAACGGAGAGGGTACAAGGGTCCCTGCAGCAAAGGGAGTAGGAGGAGGAGGAGGAGTGAGGATGGGGAATGGAGAAGGTATAAGGGTCCCTGCAACAGAGGGAGAAGAAGGAGGAGGAGAGGATGGGGGAAGAGGAGTGAGTAGAGAGATAGGAGAGAGGGGACCCAAATCGGTATTTAGAGATGAAAGAGGTACAGTGGACTGGCAACATGAAGGGAGCAAAAATGGTCTTTTCCACCAATGAATAAATCTTAAATTCTCACTAGTTTACTGAAAAGCCAGTAAACATGAAACAGTAACAGAACTAGAACCAGTATTTACTGAAAAAAACTCACAGCTTTTATAGGAAAAGATGACTTATTGGTTGTATGCTGTCTGCCTTTAAGAAGGGCTGCATTTCATTCTCCTATGTTCCAGGTTGTATGAAAAGCAGTTTGTAGCGAACAGTGCCATCTAGAGGTGATTTATGATGCTACAATAAGAGATTCCTCCTCTTGTCTTGGATGTCACAGGCGTGAAAGCCTGCAGATTGGGCTGACTTTTGTTTTGTTAAAGTCTTGTCAGCCTAACCCTTGCATAAGGATTTGCAGATCCATGATATGTTGCACCAGGATTGAGGTTTCTGAGTATATGTGTGTATGGCTTAGAGGAAGTGGCAGAAATCCAAAATCTGGAAATCTGTTTTCTCATTGTATCCCTTATGAATCCCACATCCAGCTCTTTCTCCAGTCTATCTCTGGTTGATTTTTATTTCAATATATAAATTCATTTCCAGTATAATGACCAGAGGATAAGCTTTAATTTGTACATATTACATATATATATATATATATATATATATATATATATATATATATATATTTATTTATGCAACAGGTGTCTGAATAAATCTGCACTAATAAATCCATTTATCTGTGCTACTATGTGGATAAATTTATTTATCCATATACTACATCATCACCCATTTATCCACACAGTAGCTACATCACTACCACCACCTGTGCTGCCTTCTTACCAGCACTGTCTCCCAGTTTCACTTTCACCTCCTCACAGTGCTCTTAAAAGCCAAGCTATCACAGTCCCAAACACTCGAAAATGCACACCCTAACCAACCCCCAAACTGGAACCACATTTTAAATGAAAACACTCTTAAGTAAAAAAAAGCAATTTTTTTCTCTTTCTCAGCACAGCAATCATGCAAACCAAACACAGCAACCAGGCACATTGTAAAAAAACCTGAAAAGGAACTTAACTAAAAAAAAATGACAAACCAGAACCCCCCAAAAATCCTGTTGCATAAATCAAATATGCAGGGGGTGCCTGTGGGATAACAAAATTATTTGTTCAGTTGCCAGTGACCACTCGTGAGGTTACTCGAGGTCACAGGCAACTGTACAAATAACTTTGTTATCCCACAGGCACACCCTGCATATCCCATATTTATATACAGTACACATATCTCTAGTGGCCACTATAGTTAGGGTTGAGTAGGCACTTTAATGCAAAACCTCATATTTTGCACATTAATAACATTGCCACCATACAACAGATTTGCCTGAAATTTTGCACGTGTGGTCAGGTGTTTAAAATTGGGACCCTGAATGTAAACAAGGATTGCTGTGTTTACCTAGTCGGGTCCTGAGGATTCTAGCCATATCTTTTTTGGGGGGTTAAACCACCCAGAACAGTGTTTTGACATTTTTTTGAAAAATACTTTCACAAAATACTTTCGCAAATGTGAATGTTTCGTGATTTATTTTGCAAAACTTTCTTGATGTCCGAAAGTATTCTCAAAATAACTGCAAATATTTGACAGCCTCCTGCAACAAAATGGTTTGGTCTTTTGGGCTAAAATTTGCAGAGTGGCAAGCCCTGGTCCCACAGATGTGCCGTTTGGTGGTTTGGTTCCAAAACATTACAGGGGCCCAAAATTACATCATTCTAAATTTCCAACATTTTCCCATAGGATAAGATTGCAGCGTCTGTGATGCCTTTAGGGGCCTGTATCTCGAAAATGGTTCGAGATATGGACTTATCGTCTCAAAATTTCCTAGTCCCACCTAAAGGGGGACTAAGTTCAGAAGTAGGTTATAAAGTCATAAAACCCATGAAATTAGAATTTTTTCTAGCTTGTACGGTTCCTGAGATATTTCCGAATTATTTATTTATTTATTTATTGAATTTTGTTGATCGGGTAGGCCCACTGGGCCCCGGAGGTTCCTTTTTCAGGGGCGACCCGGTGGTTTGGTTCCAAAACATTACAGGGGCCCAAATTACATCATTCTAAATTTCCAACATTTTCCCATAGGATAAGATTGCAGCATCTGTGATGCCTTTGAACGGGCGATATCAGCAGTTCGAGTATGGACTTATCAATACTTTTAGTCCCACCTAAAGTGGGACTAAGTTCAGAAGTAGGTTGTAAAAGTCATAAACCCATGAAATTAGATTTTTTCTAGCTTGTACGGTTCCTGAGATATTTCTGAATCATTTATTTATTTATTTATTGAATTTTGTTGACCGGGTAGGCCCACTGGGCCCCGGAGGTCCCTTTTTCAGGGGCGACCCGGTGGTTTGGTTCCAAAACATTACAGGGGCCCAAAATTACATCATTCTAAATTTCCAACATTTTCCCATAGGATAAGATTGCAGCGTCTGTGATGCCTTTAGGGGTATACCATACCGTATACCAAACCACCGGGTCGCCCCTGAAAAAGGGACCTCCAGGGCCCAGTGGGCCTACCCAGTCAACAATTGTTCCAATTGCTCATTTTCATGGTTTTAGGCCAGTATTATGCCCTCAGAGTTAGCAGTCACATTAGTTTTCAATGCCCATATCTCAGAAATGATGTGCAATATGGATTCAGTTGTTCATTATCATGTGAACGAATCACTCTCACTATTACAACCACACTTTAATTTTTTTTCTAGCTGCTATGGTTCCTGAGATATGGGCAAATTACTGTCACAAGGTCTCCTTGCCTTATAGGGCTACTGTATGGCTTCATGCTTACCTGTAAGTGGGAGTGCAGGGTCCGGCGGGCCCGCACTCCCACAGACACATATCATTATACATAAGTGCTCAGCTTGGTGGAGTGCAAACACCTACCATTTACTATTTATATTACATTTTCTCAAAAAGAAGGGAAATTCATTGCAAAAAAACCCTGTTAATGCATCAGTTAGGATTGTTTCCACAGCAACAAAAGTGTGGAAATGCGATGTTAGAGTTACCACCCCACCCCCCCACGTCCCCGTCCTGAAATTCCTAATTCCACATTCCCCACCCCACACACACACATGCAAGACACATGCAAGATTGTAAGACACTATACCAGTCAGTCATATCTGTACTCCTTTCACTTAACACTATGTTATGAAAAACAAATACAGTATGATCAACTCTGGCAGCACTGCATGATGACACATAGCTGGCATATCTTTCTCATAAAGTGAAACAGTCTGCACAACCTTTCTAGATATTGATTTTAATGTGTCATAATTCAATGAATAGCTCACTGCAGGTATCGCTGCTACCACATAGGCATGTGGTAGCAGGACAGACACAGCTGACACATAGACATACATAGTACTTTTCACATACTGCTCAGATATGAAACTAGCACCGTCACATGTTGTAATACTGCTGCATTACCTGGAAATACTCATTAGCAGCATGGTATGGTTAGCTTTGGATGTTATAACTGTTGCTGTCACATGTTGCTTATAAACTATGCTACAAAACATTACTTTTATTATTATTACCATTTGTTATTAGGAGTGACTCACTCTATCAGAAAAACATATGCAAACCTCCACTGAAGATTGCTAGGGTTATCCAAACTCTTATTTCCAGTACAGCTATCTATAGATAACATACTGAGTGTTTCATCATTTCTTAACAATTGAAATATAGGCATCTGCTTAAATCTTGTTATTGATCCTTGTAACAAAAATATGCTTACTGTGGTCCATCTCCCATGGTTGCCAAGCATGCGTGTATACCCAGAAGGCACTCTGATGGCAGCAGAACTCCTACAGTTGTTGGACCATGACGATGGATGTGTCTTGTACTGCTTGCATATGTGTGTGTGTGTGTGTTGGGGAGATATGGCATTAGGGATTTCAGGATGGGGGCTAGGGGTGGAGTGGTGGGGTGGTAACCCTAACATCACATTTTCACACTTTCGTTGCTGTGGAAACAACCTTGATGCATTAACAAAGTTTTTTGCAATATATATATATATATATATATAAGGGATATGCAATGCCCCCATTGAAAGTATCTCTGATATTTTCCCCAAGTGCAGTTTGACCTTTGACAACA
Source organism: Neoceratodus forsteri (assembly GCA_016271365.2). Classification (NCBI taxonomy): domain Eukaryota; kingdom Metazoa; phylum Chordata; order Ceratodontiformes; family Ceratodontidae; genus Neoceratodus; species Neoceratodus forsteri. The sequence goes on along the minus strand of CM028130.1, from coordinate 1,561,979,922 downwards.
CGAGTGGCAAAGCCACGAGTGATGCCATAGGTCAAACTGCTCAAGAGAAAAATATCTGAGATATTTTCAATGGGGACATTGTATGTTCCATTTATGTAATGGACCAAGTTTTTTCATTGGTGTAATTTTTATTTTTATTTTTAAAATAGGGATGTTTTTATTTGTTTATTTTTGTTTCCAGATGACTGAGCATTGTGTTCCATAAAACTGAACTTTTGCATCAGGATGCTGTGCCGTTGTGCTGCTGGGGAGAGTGGTAAGATTAAAAAAGAGAGAGTTGGTTGCTTTTTTGTGTGCTGGGGTTTGAAGGAAGTGAATGTTTGTGTGAGGCTAAACGTTTTTTCAAATATTTGAAGTGAAAGAATGTGGGGTGGGGCAGACAATGAAAAAATTCATTGTGTTTTGTCTGGTATTTTGGAATTTTAAGAGAAATGGTAATTAACATTGTGTGAAGCTACAAGTTTTTTTTTAATGAGTTACAATGAAAGAGAACAGGGGAGAAAATGAAACTGTTCTGTGTGCTGCTGGAGAGAAATGAAACTGGCAGTGGGAGCTGGAGTGCAAGTGAGCAGGTGCATTCTGATTGTGCTGCTCATGCTGCCAGCTCCCACCAATGAAAGCATTTGTGAGCAGTTGTGCTGAAGTGCAGATAGTGCCTGGTTATTAGCTACAGTGAGGATAAATGACCTACAGTGAGGATAAATGCAATATCCTCACTGTAGGTCTGACCAGGCAAAAATACTGCTGTTATTTGGCACTTTTTATCCTCACCCCTATTGCATAAATATATATATGTATATAATAGTTAAGGTTGAGTACCCCATTTAAGGTTAAAGTGTGAAATTTTGAAGTTTAATAACTTTGCCACCGTATGACAGATTTGCCTGAAATTTGGCAGGCATGGAGCGGTACCATAGATTTCAGGATCTGCCCAAGATTTGTAATGGTCGGATATATGGTTGCAGAGCTATAAAGCGATGTTCTGTGTCACATTTACGCTTTTTTGTGCATTCTTTGCTCGCACCTACAGGTCGATTGGTTTGGGCAACTGGCCTGAAAACTTCAGAGAAAATGTGGCCTGGGTCTCCAATGTGCCTTTTGAAGATTTCGTTAAAAAATATTAAAAGGTTCAAAAGTTATTCAAAAAACAATTTCCCATTATAGTCAATGGGAAAAGTTAACAAAAAGTTCGACAGTGTCGCAAATGCAGTTTTTAGTGTCACAAATGACCCCTGTAGTGTTGCAAATCCACCATTTTATTTTCAGTTGCTGATCACAGAAATGCTTGCCATTTAAAATTGGGACCCTCTAGGGACACCATTATTTTTGTGTTCACCTAGTCGAGCACTGAGGATGCTAGCCATGTCTTTTTTGGGGGGTTAAACACCCCAGAAATATGATGTTAAAATATTTGAAAAAGTAGTGTCACAAAGTAGTGTCGAACATTCAACACTTTCATGATTTTTTTTCTGAAAGTGTCGTGATTTGCGACACTACTTTGCAACACTATGCCCAAAATAACAGGAATTCTTTGCCACCCTGCTGCAAAAGAACGGTTTGGTCTTTTGGGATGATATTTGAAGGGAAGAAAGCCAACATCCCACAGATGTGACATTTGGTAACTTGGTGACAAAATATTGGATGGCTGCAAAGTTACAGTACTCTGAAGTTGACAATCTTTCACGTAGACTAAAAATACGCATCCTCCACACCTTTTGGGGCCCATATCTCGGAAACGCTTCGAGATGCAGACATTTCGTTGGAAAAATGCTTAGCACCCCACAATGGGGCTAAGTGCAAAACTAACCAGGAAAGTCATACATTATATGAATTTTTTTACTTTTTTTTTCTACGGCATACGGTTCCTGAGTTATAAGCAATTTAGCATTCCAAGTGCTCATTTTCTGCTCCGAGGCCCATTATTATGCATACATTCTTTGTATTCACTGGGTGGGATATTCAAAGTGGTTGGGCTAGGCGCAAGTGAGATGCACCAGTGCAACAGTGGACATGCGCCAAAGAGTGATATACAGCAGGTGACAATGCGCAGCGCAAACTGTAGTGTGCCAATGCGCAATCCTAATGAATGCAAGTGCAAGTGCAGGGGGCATAGCCATGAATAAACAGCACAGTGTGATATTCAATGGCAGGCCGATGGTGCAAGCATGGAGCAACAGGGACATGTATGGACCAAAGTTGAGCCTATAAAAGGATGGAGCAAGCAGGGGACGTCGACTTGTGCCCAGGGGAGCAGGGGTGAGAGTAGGAGAGAGAGAGTGAGAGAGACAGAGTGAGGGAAAGAGACAGTGTGAGACAGTGACAGAGTGAGGGCCATTGGCCAGGCAGGACAGCAGTAAGGGTGCAGGACAGTCACAGAGGCAGGAGGTGCAATGGGCAGTGGGACAGGGTGTGTGACCCTGACTGTGCCTGTGGGCAGGTCAGATCGTGAATGTGGGTCCCCAACACAGAAGTGCGCACAGTGCAGGGGCCCAGGCAGCAGCATAAAGCTGGGGTAGCCCAGGGAGACAGTCACAGAGGTGGGGACAGACAGGCTGGACCATGGCCAGTGCAATATTCCAGATGGAGGCATTAATGAGGGGTGTGAGGAGGCAGGAGGCCAAGGGCCCGGTGGTGGTATGCCCGGAAGAGATGGTACCGTGTCTGCACCACCTTTGAACAGTACAGTGACACTGAGATCGTGGGCCTGTACCACCTGAACTAGGTGATTCTGAGGCAGCTCTGTGAGATGTGCAGTGATGAGATGCAGGCACCCACAATACAGAGCCATGCCCTGTTAGTGGAGACCAAGGTCATGGCCGTGATGTGCCTGCTCACCAAGGGCACCTTCTAGAGACCAACAGGGGACACCACAGGCATAACCCACTTAGCCGCATGACGGCTCCTCACACAATTCCTTAATGCACTGCTGCCACATGTTGTGGAATACATCCACTTCTCTAGCACACAGGTGGAGCGCACAGCAAACATGCAGGACTTCCACAGGGTTACATGTATGCCTGGCATGCTAGGGGCCATTGACTGCACCCATGTAGGCATCTGCAAACCACTGGGGCTGGAGGGGGTGACCTACATCAACAGGAAGGGCTACCCCAGTGTCAACTGCCAGGCAGTGTGTGTAATGTCAAGGGGCGCATAATCAATGTCTGTGTCACACACCCTGGGGGGAGCACATGATGCCTTCATCTGGCACCAGTCTGCACTGTGCCACAGGTTTGAGTGTGGGGACATCCCTCAATCCACCTAGTAGGTAAGTATGCAGCAGGAATGGGCAGCCCTGTGCAACAGGGCAGGGCGAGGAGATGCTATGCATGGGGCATAGAGGTCCGCTGCTGTGTAGGAGGGGGGCAGCCATACTGACCAATGTGCTAACCCAACATGTTCCCCACAGGTGACTGCAGATACCACTCAGGCCCTGGCTGCTCACCCTGTACCCTGAGCCCATGTACCCCAGTGCAGGAGAGATACAACGAGGCAGACGCCAGCACACAGAACATCATCGAGCGTGTGTTTGGACTGCTGAAGGCACAGTTCCGTTGCCTGCACAGGTCTGGTGATGCCCTACAGTACAACCCCTCGAAGGCCTTTGGCCTATTCCTGGCCTGATGTGTGCTACACAACATGGCCACTGACCGTGGAATAGCAGTCGAGGTCAAAGAGGGGAACAGCAGTGGGGATGACACAGATGCCAGGCCCAACAGTGGTGGGCAGCTCCCCCCGGATGATGGGAACCCTGGCTGTGCAGGATGGCCCAGCAGCACAGGGATACCATTGCAGAGGAGCACTATGGTGCATGCAGGTAGGGGAACAGGTCCACACACATGTCCCAGGCACCAGGGCACAGTATACAGGCATGGCTGGAAGGGCCCCACAACAGACACGGCCAGAGGGGGGCATCAACGGACATGGGACAGGACACCATGGAAGCACCTCTGACAGAACAGTGGACCCCACCCACACAGCCCCACACACACCCACACACACAGACAGTCACACACATTTGCACACCCCGAGGCTGCCAATGGGTGTGTGTCAGACGTTGAACACCAGTGCACTGTGACGGCTGGTGCTGTGATGGCATCATCATGCGCATGCCGTGGTGGCCAGTGGCTGGGAGGGTGTGCACAAGGCAGGCATGACGTGCGGCCTCGGATGTCATGGCCCAGGTACGCACATGCACACACCACACCACCATGCATACAGGCCTGCAGCAGGCAGTGGACAGGGAGGGCGACAGATCATGACCACCATGAGGTTGCATGGCTGCCACGGACATGTGGACGGCCCCGCCTAGACCGCCCAACAGACACAGGCTATGCGGCAGCCACAGGGGGTGTCACAGACATTCCCCCAGGTGTCTTGCTGCAAGAATGTGATCGGTCCCTCGCAGGCATCTGCAGGCTCCCGAACAGGCCTGCTCCGGGTATGCCTGGGATGCCCACAGCTGATCCCAGAGATGACAATGCTGGGGTCGCATGATGCTGGGACCGAGGGGTGGAGAATGCACTCCATAGTGACTGCCGTGGATGGCCCTGCACCAGGGTGGCCAGTGGTGCCAGACTAGCCATGACTGCAGCGGTGAGCCAATCCAGGCCTGCAGTCATGTCCTCCCACATGCATGTGGCCTCAGCCAGGGGCTGTTCAAAGTTTCGGTCACACATCCCTGTGGACTGGCACAGCTCAGTGCAGAGTGCACGCACCCCTACCACGACCTGCATCTGTTGCTCCACGGATGCCCTGAGCAGATGATTGTGCTCGGCCAGCGGGTCAGCCCCCTGGAGGGCTTGGGCATCATGCCAACCCACAGGGGTTGTGCGGCCCCATGGCATGGCCCTCCACGCAGGTGGGGGCTGCACAGCAGGGCCCTCTTGGGCCTGTACTGTCTGCGGTGCACTGGGGGCTGACACTGCACCTGGTCCATCTTCTGCACCATCCTGCTGCCGCTGCTGTCCCTCTGGCCACTGTGTGCATGACGTTGCTGGGGAGGCTGCACCCCCACCGCCAGATGGGTTGGACTGCTCCGCAGGTGTGGTGGCCACCATAACACTGGGCAGTGTGGCTGGCAGGTCGGCCAGTGCCACCCGTGCACCATCAGTGCCACCATGTCCGGTGCATGGTAGGGGTGCCTCCCCCTGTTCAGCATCACCACTGTCCTGGGTAGTAGTCAAGTCGTCATCAGACATGGACCCCACCCCAATCACTGTCTCAGCATACTGGACACCATGGCTGGCATCCTGCTGAAACACTGCCTGGGCCTTGTCTGCACCCATGCCACAGGCATCCGTGCAGATAGTGTGGTGGGTCCGGCAGTGGTCTGGGCCCCGGACCCCAGTGGAGGTGGATGGGCACTCCTCCAGGTCCCAGACATCACCCAGGGTGGGCACCGCCGCCCCTGCATCCACACACAGGTGCTCGGGATCTGTAAGGGAACATATACACGTTAGTGCTGCCACCACGTACCCCTGCTCCAATGCACCCCTTACCCCCATCCCCATGCACCGCTGTACCTACCATGTAGTGATGGGTAATCCTCCATCTGGAATCCACCACCGGGAACACCCTCAATGGTGCTGCACCACATAGTCACCGACACAAGCTCCTCCTGCGGTGTAAGCTGTCTCACCTCAGGCTGTCCACCACCCATGGTGGCATATATGGCCCAGATGGCTGCCACCTTCTCCTTGATCTGCCTGCAGTCCGTGCCCACATTCTTCCTGCATTCCTGCACCGACCTCTGATAGACGCCCTGCAGGTTCACGGCCCTGACTGCACCAACCCATGCTTCCGCCCTGGCTTGCTGGGTGTCTGTGGAGCCACTCAGGAGGGGCTTCTGGTCCAGGTAGGCATCATATAGGGCATCGCACTCCACCCTTGTGAAACTGGGGCTGCGCTTTTGTGCAGGCCCCTGCTCCTCAACTTCCTCTTGCTCCTACATGCTGTTCCTGTGGGTGGGGACATGTGGTTAGTGCTAGTTGCCACACATGAGGCCCCCCACACCACAGTCCCAACATGCCCAGTGTCTGGCATCCTACCTGTGAATGATGCAATACTGGTCTGGTGCCTGTGCTGCCACATGGCAACTTTATAGCGCATCACATGCAAATGAGGGAATGCGCAACTGTAATGAGATGCAAATGCCTTCAATGCGACACTGATATGCGGATCAGCTCATCTGCATATGCCTGCTGAATATCATGGAATTGCACATTGTGCAGTGGGGTTGCTCATGTGCATGTCATGGCGCATCTGCATGTCATGCGCAGTCCGCATGCTACAGCACATGCACGCACTGACATTGCGTACGGCGGTGGCACTTCCTACGCACAGTGCACTACAGGTGGCATGGCGCTCTGCCACTATTGGGCATGTGGTGCACATGCGCTGTACACCCATTGGTACCCATGCACTATTGACACATGGCTCATGGGGCACACTGGACCTTATAGTGCACCATGCTATCTATGCCCTATCGTGCTGACACACACGGTGCGTGTACTGCCCTTTGACCCCTACATGTGCCCCTTGACCACCGGGTGCCTGCAGCACATGCCAGCATTGCCCCAGCCATATCACACATACCCTGCCAATGCACAATTGGGGATGGCAGCGCATCACCAGGCGTATCGCGCATCCTTCTCATGTGCGTCTCTTGCACTCACAAGTGCCATTTTGCTTCTGCGGTACTGAATACAGCCATGCCTCGTAGGAGCATGCCTGGAGTGCCCAATTGGACCCAGGTGGAATTAGTCAACCTGGTGGCATTGATGGAGCCACATATTGGTGCCCTCTATGGGCAGGTACTCCTGGACCAGCTGTGCACTGAGGTGTGGCAGGGGGTGGCCGAGGAGATCAAGGAGGCCACAGGGTCACCCCATAATGAGGAGCAGTTGTGCCACAGGTACAGGAAAACCTGTGGAGGAGGGATCTGGACCATCTCAGGACACTGCAGGCACGCATCTGGAGGGGCGCTGTGCCACGGCCAGGTGAGTGCACATATACCTGTCCATGCCATGTTGGTGTTGTGTGGATTGCCAGGGGGTGTCATGCTGTGCTGCTGTGGGTGGAGGCAGTGGCTGGGAATGCCGCCGGCCATGGCAGTGCACCATAGGTGTGCTGTGCCATGGCAATGCTGCTGCGCTGCGTCATGGGGTATACTGTGCTGGGGGGGCCTGTGTGTTGCTGCCCGGTGCTGATGTCTGTCTCTCACTGTCTTCCTACTAGGCCCTGAAGATTGGTGCAGAGCCCATATGGTGGGTGCCGCTGCCAGACAGCAGCAGGACAGTGCTGGCACACAGCAAGGGATGCAGGCCAGCCGGGAGGTGCAGGTGGTCAGGCGCCAGTCATGCTGCAGTTTGCAGGTAGGTACTTTGGTGGTGTATGTTGTTGTGTGAGGTAGGGGTGGGACACAGCCCCCGTGCACATAGACAGTACATGCCGTGCTTCACTGGTGTGGTCCATTGCACCATGCTGTGCCCTGGGCACGTGTGTGTGTGGCCGCTGCGGGTGGGTTGTGGGTGCATCCAGGTCCCAGCCAGGCCACTGACAGCCCCACACAGTGGCCATTCACTTGGCTGCCATGGCTGTGGCATGCTTTGCATGGCTAGTGGTGGTATGCAGTGCTGTGCATGGCTGTGGATGGTCGGGATGGTGGCTCATGTGGGCACGCATGCTGTGGTTGGCTGTGTGCCCCCTACAGAGCACATACTATCACTGTCTGCTGCGTACGGTGGGTGGGCTATGGTAGTGTGGGCGTGCACTCATCCATGTCCCCTCCTTTGTCTTAGGTACCCATCTGGTGGATGTCCATTCCAGGCTGCTGGAAAGGATCCTGAGGGTCGCCACAGCTACCCTTGCAGTGGCCCGCATCATTCGTCAGGCCCTGTTCTGGCCACAGAGGAGGAGACGGCACAGGCACAGGTAGTCGTGGACCTCCTGAGGGTCTGTTGGCCTGCTTCACCCTCCCCTTCCACTGACATCCCTCCCATTCCTCCATTGTACCCAGCCTACCATGTCCCCTGTCTCCCCACCCCCCTTCCCCAGCCTACATTCCTGATTGTGGCCTCCCCATTCCCCGTTCCCTGCCCCCTATCCCTGTTCACCTGTAAATAGTTTGTTATTGTTGGTTTTTGCTTTTAATACATTTCTATTTTGGTAGCCATCCAAGTCCGTGTCTGCTTTGCAGCTAGCTTTGGTGCCATGCTGCAGTGGTGTGCATGGTGGCTGTGTGGTATGTTTGCAGTTGCCTGGGGTTTGTGTCAGGTGGTCTGTGCACAGTGGCTTGTGTGTGTGTGCCCTGTGATGTGAGTTTGTTCCCCTGCTGGGCTTTGTGGCCTGTGTGTTGTGTGCTGTCAGCTTGTGTGCTGTCTGCTTTGGTCCTGGTGCCCTGTCCCATGCTGTCCTGTGGGTGTTGCCTGTGGCTGCCTGCCAGTGGCCATGGGTGTCACACCACCTTCATGCACTGCAGTGGATTGCGTGGTCAGGGCATGCAGCTGTGCACCTGCCTTGCTCCCCTCCGGTCATCCCCTGCACTATGGTAGCAGTGTGTCCTGCTCTTGTGGCCTGCTCCACACTGTGCCAGGTGCCCTGTGTTATGGCCCATGCATCTCTGTCCCTTGCTCTGCCCATGCTGTGCTCCTTCGCTTCCTGCCTTGTTCCATTACGCAACCCTGGTTGCACGATGGTGTCTGCTGAGTTACTCCCTGGCACAGCCCTTGTTGTGCTATGGCGCATCCCTGCGATATTTAGCCATCTTGCGCTGTCACTTGCCTTGGTACTCAGCCATTGAATATCGCATTGGATGCACACCAGCGCAGTGTACCTGTGCTGCACTGCTCTAACGCACCGCTTTTGTGGCCCATTTCTGAATATCCCACCCACTGTTTCTCTATGCAGCTTTTGGGGAAAAAAAAGGTGTGCTTTCGTTACTGTTAGAGTTAGCGTTCCACTTGCGTTCTGGGGCATGTTTGCATTACCATTCCCATCTGTGCACTGTGTTTGTCACGGTTTGCATTAATGTTTGTGTTTATGTTTGTGTTTCTGTTACCATTTGTGTTTCCAGTACTGTTTCTGTTTGCGGTCCACTTCTCATTACCCTGTGCATTACCATTTGTGTTTTCATATGCGATTGCGTTTGTGTTGTCGTTTACGTTATTGTTCACTTTGAGGCGTCATTGTTGCTGTGACTGCATCTGTTTGTTTCAAATACTGCACACAAGTTAGCACACTGAGGAGTTGCAGGGCCTCAGCCAGGCAATGCCCCTCCAGACCAGGTACTGCATCCTGAGTGGAGAGCCACAGCAAAACTAAAGCCATAGACATGAACGGCATACCTCCCTGATTGCAGCTGCACACAAGTTGGCACACTGAGGAGTTGCACACCCTCAGCCAGGCAATGCCCCTCCCAGACAAGGCGGTGTATCGTGTGCGCTGAGCCACATCACAGTTAAAGCCATGGACATCATTGTTATACATTTCTGATACTAGCTGCACACATCTTAGGACACTGAGGAGTTGCACAGCCTCAGCCAGGCAATGCCCCCCCAGCCCCGGACTAGGTATTGGATCCTGAGTGCAGAGCCACAGCACAACTAAAGCCATGGACATCAATGGTATACATCTCTGATTCCAGGTGGACACAACTTAGTGCACTGGGGAGTTGCATGGCCTCAGCCAGGCATTGTCCCCCCAAACCAGGTACTGCAACTTGAGTGGAGAGCCACAGCAAAACTAAAGCCATGGACATCAATGGTGTGCCTCCCGACTGCAGTTGCACACAAGTTAGCACACTGAGGAGTTGCACGGCCTGGAGCCAGGCAATGCTGCCCCAACCCCACCCCACAGAACAGGTACTGGATCCTGAGTACAGAGCCACAGCACAACTAAAGCCATGGACATAAATGGTATACCTCCTGATTCCAGGTGGACACAAGTTAGTGTACTGAGGAGGTGCACGCCCTCTGCCAGGTAATGCCCACCCAGACCAGGTACTGCATCCTGTGTGCAGAGCCACAGCAAAACTAAAGTCATGGATATCAGCGGTATACCACTCTGATTGCAGCTGCATCAGGTTAACACACTAAGGAGTTGCATGGCCTCGCAAGAGCAATCCCCCAGACCAGGTACTCTGGTCCTGAGTGCAGAATCAGAGCACAATTAAAGCCATGGACATCAACGGTATACCTTCCTTATTGCAGCTGCCATGTTAGCTCACTGAGGAGTTGCATGGCCTCAGTTAGGCAATGTCCTCCCCAGACCAAGTACTGGATCCTGAGTGCAGAGCTACAACACATCTAAAGCCATGGACATAAATGGTATACCTCCTTCATTGCAGCTGCACACAAGCTGGCACACTGGCAACTTGCATGGCCTCAGCCAGGCAATGCCCCCCAACCCCCAACACCAGGTAATGGATTCTGAATGCAGAATCACAGCTCAACAAAAGCCATGGACATCAATAGTATACCTTCCTGTTTGCAGCTGCACACAAGTTAGCACACTGAGGAGTTGCATGGCCTCAGCCAGGTGATGCCCCCCCCAGACCAGACCAGGTACTGGATTCTGACTGCAGAACCACTGCGCAACTAAAGCCATGGACATTAATGGTATACTTCCATTATTGCAGCTGCACACAAGTTAGCACACTGAGGAGTTATATGGCCTCAGTCAGGCAATGCCCCCCCGACTAAGTACTGGACATTGAGTGCAGAGGCACAGCAGACCTAAAGCCATGGACATCGATGGTATACCTACCTGATTCTAGGTGTACACAGGGCAGCGCACTTAGGAGTTGCACAGCCTCACCCAGGCAATGTCCCATCCCCCCCAAAATCAGGTACTGGATCCTGAGTGCACAGCCACAGCACAACTAAAGCCATGGATATCAACGGCATATATCCCTGATTGCTGCTGCACACAAGTTAGCATGCTGAGGAGTTGCATGGCATCAGCCAGACAATGCCCCCGCCACAGATCAGGTACTGGATCCTGAGTGCAGAGCCACAGCACAACTAAAGCCATGGACATCAATGGTATAACTCCCTGATTCCAGGTGGAGACAAGTTAGTGCACTGAGGAGTTGTACGGCCTCAGCCAGGCAATGCCCCCCTCAGACCAGGTACTGCATCCTGAGTGGAGAGCCACAGCAAAACTAAAGCCATGGACACAAACAGTATACCTCCCAGATTGCAGCTGCACACAAGTTGGTGCACTGAGGAGTTGCACACCCTCAGCCAGTCAATGCCCCTCCCAGACCAGGTGGTTTATCGTGAGTACTGAGCCACATCACAAATAAAGCCATGGACATCATCATTATACATTTCTGATACCAGCTGCACACATCTTAGGACACTGAGGAGTTGCACGGCCTCAGTCAGGCAATGATCCCCAACCCCCCCAGACCAGGTACTGGATCCTGAATGCAGAGCCACAGCACAACTAAAGCCATGGACATCAATGGTATACCTCCCTGATTCCAGGTGGATACAAGTCAGTGCACTGAGGAGTTGCCCAGCCTCAGCCAGACAATGCCCCCCCAGACCAGGTACTGCATCTTGACTGCAGAGCCACAGCAAAACTAAAGCCATGGACATCAACTGTATACCTCCCTGATTGCAGCTGCACACAAGTTATCACAGTGAGGAGTTGAACAGCCTTAGCCAGGCAATGCCCCCCCCACCATCATCCCCTAGACCAGTTACTGGATCCTGAGTGCATAGCAACAGCACAACTAAAGCCATGGACATCAACGGTATAACTCCCTGATCTGATTGTGGCTGCACACAAGTTACCACACTGAGGAATTGCACAGCGTCAGGCAGGCAATGCCCCCCCACCCCAGACTAGGTACTGGATCCTGACTGCAGAGTCACAACCCAACTAAATCCATGGACCTTAACGGTATACCTCCCTGACTGTAGCTGCGTACAAGTAAGCACACTGAGGAGTTGCATGCCCTCAGCCAGGCAAAGTCTCCCCAGATTAGGTACTGGATCATCATGAGTGTGGAGTCACAGCACAAATAAAGCCATGCACATCATCATTATACCTGTTTGATATCAGCTGCACACATCTTAGGACACTGAGGAATTGTGCGGCTCAGCCACGCAATGCACCCCGCCCCTACCCGATAGGTACTGGACGCTGAGTGCAGAACCACAGCAGAACGGGTATACTTCCATGATTACAGGTGGACACAAGTTAGCACACTGAAGAGTTGCATGGTGTCAGCCAGGCAATGCCCCCCCCACCAGGAACTGGATCCTGAGTGCAGAGTCACAGCCCAACTAAGGCCATGGACATCATCAGTATATGCTTCTGATGCCAGCTGCACAAGTTTCTTGAGAGAGGCATGTAGAAGTGTTATTTCTCCTGTATATCGCTAATGTGTGTACTATGTTGCAACACTTATGCTCAGCACCATCAGCTGGTTCTTCCTTCACCACATGCAGTGGCTGATCTGATCCAGTCTCCCTGGCAGCTAGGAAAAAAATAAACACAATTTTGATAACAGATCTTATTTCTATTTCTATGTTCATTAAGAGTGGTATCGTTTTCATGCTCCTCCTGACTATGTGCTACATGCTGAATTGTGAGACATAAGGCAAGTAAACTACTGGACATTAACATCACTCTTTGTTATAGCTGGTGAACACAAATTACAACAGTTATTAGTTTCATGCATTAAAGAAGGAAATGCAGCTGTTTCCAAAAATGCACAGATATTGTGTCCTAAGTGCTGATGCACAGTCAAGTGAATGAATTGATTACATTTTAATGAATACCTGATACTGTCTGCACACAAGTCTGGGTACTGTACAACATTATTCCTTAGCCAAGCAATGCCATTCCCACTCCACTCCCGCACACATCCTGTACACATTAGGTATTTGATCTCAGGTACTGAGCCGCAGGTGGATTTAACTCATGGATATGAGTGGTATAGTTCATTGATACCACTTGTGTGCACATTACGATAGTAAGGAGTATCATGGACTCAGCCAGCAATGTAACACCCTTCCATCCCTGCCCTACACACCAGGTTTTGTTACCTGAATGGTCAGGTACAGGACAACTTAACTCATGAATATCAGTGGTAAACCAAATACCAACTGCACAGATCGAAGTGCGCTGAGATGTTGAATGGAGTCAGCTAGGCAATCCCCAACACTTCACTGGGTGGTCTGTCACTCCAGTGTAAAAATCATATACTAATGAAAAATAGAATATGATCAGCCACACACAACTTGGCATGTGTTAACATCTCGGCGTTGAGATAACAGCATGGATGTCTCGAGCTTACCTCTTGGAGTTTATATGCTGTCATCTCAACCCACTCGATGGAAACACAGCCTTGTTGTATATGATTGCCTATACTTTATACTATATGTTTTGTATCTTTGTAACAGATGTACTGGTAAACTGAAGTTATTGATATCAATGCTATTACTTACCAAAGGCAGGCATGCACTAGTTAGGACACTGGGGAGTTGAGCGGCATCGGCCATGCCATGCCCAGACCACACCCCTCCATAAGAAAGATGTGCTGTATGCTGAGTGTTGAGAAACTAGCCAAGGAAATAGATGTTGATCAACAGTACAGGTGTATGGTTGCACATCTACAGTACTTACGACAGTGAGATACACCCTTGGCTAGCAATACTGCTCACTTCCTCCATTCAAAACAAAAGGTATTGGATACTGAGTGCTTACCCACAGCTGAACCGAAGCTATGGATATCAATTATATAGGTGTCTGACAGCAGCTGCACACAATCTACTGCACTACCATGTTCTATGTCCTTAGTCAACCAGTGGTCGCCCCCACCCACATCCCCCCAACTGAAGAACATCTATTGGATCCACAGTGCTGAGCAACAGATCTACCGAAGTCATGCATAGTATCGACGTATCTAATTGAGAGCACTCATGCACAGGCTGTTAGACTGTGGACTTGCACAGGAAGAGCTTGGAAATGGCCCCCCTCCCCAACCATGAACAGCACTGGAAACTAAGTGTTGACACAGTTCAATTTAACACATGTACTTTTTACATAATATTTCACTGATACCAGTCATGCAGAAGCTATTGTGTGGAGATATTGCCGAGTTGTATTAACTCATTAAGGAAATGCCCCCCCCGTCAGAGCCACCTGGTTATCTGTCATTGGTATTGTAGTAATGGATTTCTGTTACCTTCTGACTCGACAAGAATCAGACTCTCATCAGAGTCATGACCCTCCACAGCTTCTGTTGCAGCTGGTACTACTTCAGCCTGAGGTGGAGAACACCTACGATGTACGGTCAAAGAATAATAATACATATTTACAGTGTTGTATACATCACCATGCACTTCAGTATATATTGATTTAATTATTGCTAATATTCTCTATAAATTACTAATTTTTTTTTTCTTTCTTTTAATTTCTAGATACCGTGTACTACTCTTTGTTTAGTACTAAAGACTATACTGAGGTTTCTTCACTCACATTTAATTAAACATAATCCAGTACAAGGCCTCAGCTATGCAATGCCCTCCCACACACTATATACTAGACCCTCAGTGCAGAGTCACACCAGAACTAAAGCCATGGACATTAACAGTATACCTCCTGATTGCAGCTCCACACGTTAGCATGCTGAGGAGTTGCATGGCCTCAGCCAGGCAAAGCGCCCCCAAGACCAGGTACTGGATCCTGAGTGCACAGTCACAGCACAACTAAAGCCATGGACATGTACAGTATACCTCTCTGATTGCAGCTGCACAAGTTAGCACATTGAGGAGTTGCATGGCCTCAGCCAGAATCCCCCAGACCAGGTACTGGTCCTGAGTGCAGAGTCACAGTCCAACTAAGGTCATGGACATCATTGTATATGTCTCTAATGCCAGCTGCACAGTAGTTTGGACACTGACTACTTGCACGGACTCAGCTAGCCAATGCCCCTGCCCCCCCCCTCCCAGGTACTGTATCCTGAGTGGACAGCCAAAGCACTACTAAAACCATGGGCATTGATGGTATATGCTCCTGTTTCCAGCTGCACACAAGTTAGCACACTGAGGAGTTGCATCGGTTCAGCCACACAATCCCCCCTTCTCCTACCAGACCAGGCACTGGATCCTGAGTACAGAACTATAACCCAATTAACACCATGTACATCATCTGTATACATCTCTGATGTCAGCTACAGACAAGTTAGGACACTGAGTAGTTGCACAGACTCAGCCAGGAAATGCCCCCCCGACCAGGTAGTGGATCCTGAGTGGAGAGCTACAGCTCAACTAAGGCCATGGACTTCATTGGGATACCTGTGTGGTAGCAGTTGTAGACTAGTTAGGACAGTGAAGAGCTGCATGGACTCAGCAATGCAATGCCCCCCACCCCAGATGAGGTAATGGGTCCTGAGTAGAACGCTACAGTTCCACCACAACTGTTGAATCACTGACATTGCTACCAAATATGACTGTGCTGCTTGTTACAACTGTTAAACATTTTGTGTTTAGTATTAAATTTTCTCTATACTTACGATGCTGTAGGCGCTCCCCAGCTGCAGGCTTCCCAGCAGATTCCCACATCCAGTGGGTGAGGTAGTACCAGCTGACATCATTGTCTGGTATCTCCTTACGTTGTTTGAATGCGTAGAAATGCTCCATCTCAGCTGTTTTATTCTTTAATTTGAATTGGTAGCTGAGATGTGCATTTATGCACCTCCACATGGCATCCAGCTTCCGGTTCGTGTTCGCATGAGTACCTTTTGCATTGCCTTTGGTCTGTGCCGCCGACCAGACAGAACACCTCCTCATTCTCCAGATTTGCATGTTGTAGGTTTTTAAAGCTCTTGTAATGCTGAAATAAATAGGGAGCAAGATAATAGTGATTTAGTATATGTCTGCATATGTGTTCTTCTGAGGCTATATCGATTGAGTTGTTACATTTTTTACACAGTTTGTGCGGACAGAGATGATCAGAATGATTGAACATCTCTGACATAAATTTTTTAAATATCACAGCACTCATGGCTACAGTAAGTCACATAGACAATCAATTTCTCCCCCACCCCCATCTCCCCCCAATATAACACTTCACACTGCAGTCCTTGCCCATGGTCCAAGTACAAGTCTCAAGGATAGACTGATTAATGAACAGCTGACTGCCAACATGCACTATTTTTTTGTCACAAAGTAGAATTAAAGATACCGTGTAATGACAGTGTGTCACATCTGATAAAGACTGATTGACATTAACGCTACATGTGTCAAGTGACACCTCCACTCAACTGAGCACAGTAAGGGTGTGCATGGTGTCGACAAGGCAGTGATGACAGTGCAAAGAGACATATTGTGACATTAGAGCACAGTCACACAGAAGATATACTGTGTAAGTGGGAGCGGGGCAGAAGCAGGAAACTACAGACCTGTTAGTTTAACCTCAGTGATAGGCAAAATGATGGAATCACTTCTGAAGGAAAGAATTGTCAAGTAGCTAGAGGCCAGTGGGGCACAGGACCCAGGGTAGCATGGATTCACAGCAGGAAGGTCATGCCAGACAAATCTAATAGATTTCTTTGACTGGGTGACCAAAGTAGTAGATCAGGGAGGGGCTGTGGACATGGCCTACCTAGATTTTAGCAAGGCATTTGACTCAGTCCCACAAAAAAGATTAATATTCAAGTTAGCCAGCCTGGGAGTGGGTCCCAAAATGATAGCCTTGGTAAAGAATTGACTGGAGAATAGGACACAGAGGGTAATAGTAAATGGAGTCCACTTTGAAGAAAGGGGGTTTACTAGTGGGGTGCCGCAGGGTTCAGTATTAGGACCGGTCCTCTTCAATGTCTTTATAAGTGACATTGCAGAGGGACTGGAAGGAAAAGTATGTCTCTTTGCAGATGACACAAAGAGCTGCAACAGAGTTGATGCACAAGGTGGGGTGGAAAGGATGAGAAGGGACTTGGCAAGGTTAGAGGAATGGTCAACTTTATGGCAGCTTAGATTTAATGCTAAGAAGTGCAAGGTAATGCACCTGGGAAACAAAAACCCAGGGAAGAGTACGCAATGAGGGGTGAGATACTAACAACAAAATGGAAAGGGACCCGAGGTTAGTCACTCAGATGACTTAAAGGTGGGCAAGCAATGTGAGAGGGCAGTAAGGAGGGTTGGGGATACTGGGATGCATAGGAGAGGCATCACCAGTAGAAAACAGGAAGTTGTTATCCTCTGTACAGACAGCTGGTGAGACCCCATCTGAGTACTGTGTGCAGTTCTGGAGATCCAATCTCCACAAGGACATAGACAAGATGGAAGCTGCACAGAGGAGGGCAACTAAAATGGTGCAGGGTCTGCACCAGAAGACATATGAAGAGAGACTAAAGGAGCTTAATATGTATAGCTTCAAGGAAAGGAGGGAGAGTGGGGACATGATAGAAACTTTCAAGTGCCTCAAGGTAATCAACAAAGTCCAAGAGGGTAGCATCTTTCAAAAAAAGAGGTGTGCAAGAACAAGAGGGCACAATTTGAAGATAGAGGGGGGCTCAGAGGTAATGTAAGAAAGTATTTTTTCACAGAGAGGGTTGTGGATGCATGGAACGACCTTCAGGAGGAGGTTGTAGAGTCAAAAACAGTGGTTGAATTCAAGCATGCATGGGACAGTCATAAGGCAATTCTAGGGGTGGGGGTAGAAATAAGTAGGCTGCTGGCTAACTAGGATCTGCAGCTTATCCATTAGGTAGGGAAATGGGCAGACTGGGTGGGCCAAGCGGTCCTTATCTGCCGTCAAATTCTATGTTTCTGTTTCTATGTCATAGTTCAACCTGGTAGTTACTATCTGTGAAAGTACTGTGGCCGCACAGATTGCATGTGTGTGTGTTATGTATATTATGTATGCAGCTTGTCTATTTTTTTGACCAAGGTTTTGTGGCTCTTAAAAGAACTGTTTTTTTAAAGGGGTACATTTAAACAGTCTGATATTTTTAGAGCACTGTGAGGATTCCATCTCAAAGATCTCCCAGGAAAAGGCAATTGCCAGCATGAGAGAAGTGCACACTGTCTGGTAGGTATAGCCAATCATTACAATACTTAATTTCAGGGTGATGTATGGTGTGCATCCCAGACATGCACAGAAATCCAGAAATTTGTATGTTTACCTTTCTTCATGCCCTGTCAAGTAGGTACATGTGCTGTTCTGCTTGCCAGACCCTACGCTCTGTAATATCTGAAAATATGATCTTACAGGCAGGTAACATACTCATAATAGAAACAAGGTCCACTTTTGCTTCTGCTACTAAATCTACCCATCGTTTGGTGCCTAAATCTTTGCCTCTGAGATGAATCAGCAGTATGTCCGGATGAGCTTGAGTGCTCAGTAGTTTGTGCATTGTTGGCATGAGATGCTCCCACCTCATGCCTCCCTTGCCAAACCACTTTACAGAGCAATTAGGAAGCTGCAGGTCTTTACCAAAATCACTTTTCTGAGCATACTCTGAAGCTCTCTCATACTATGCTGCTGCCAACGACCCACACAGTCCTTTTGCTGTTTTCTGCCATTCTGGGCTTTTAAACTGAGACGTGGCTAGAGAGCTACCGAAAAAAATCAGTGTTTGTCCTACAGTGTCTAGTCACTACTGAATATGAAACTGAGATTTCCCTCTCTGCTTCAATATTGCTTTGGTGGGCTGTCCCAAAACACAGGAATAAACAAAATAATTGGCTAATGCTTTCTCATGGTTAAGTAATACAGTGGATGCATGCACTACAACTACACTGAATGGGTGCAGCTCCTGTCAAGCAGAAGTGCTGCAAGATTTCTAGATGGGAAAATACTACACTGTGATAGGCTAGTTTAAACAATCACAAGTAAACAGTTAGCTATCATTGGTTGCCTCTTGTTTTATGACACATGTGCTGGCTGCTTTCTGCCTCCATTTGCAGCCCTATCTGTGCTAGTAAGTACTCACTGACACTCTGACCTTAAACAGTTATAACCTCTTTTCACAGCATAACGGGTTATTTATATTGCCTTCATCAAATAGAGGAGTAAAAATGTTTTGTTTAGTGCTATTTTTGTGTAATTATCAGTTTTTATATTGCTAGAACAATTGTATAGAAAATGTGATGTACTTACACAAAGTAAAGCAGGGCCTTGCCTTTTTCTCTAAGATGGTTGCTATGTCCTTCTTCTCCAGTCTTCAGCACTTGTGAGTGGTTGTCTGACATGGCCTGATCAATGTTATGTTCCATTGGTGTGAGCGTCCGTCACTCAAAAACAAAGCAGTGTCTGATTGGCCTAGCCTTAAAGAGGGTGTTTTTATTGTGATTATTCAACACTTTTGTACTCACAGATACTATTATTCAACACTTTTGTGCTGATGACATCATTTTGCGACACTATCATGCATATTCGACACTTTCATGCGTGCAACACTATTTTGTACTACTAGTATTTGACACTGTCGTGCTGACATCAACATTTGCGACACTGTCGTACATTTGACCCTGCTTTGTGAAAATGTTGCAAAAAAACAGATTTTTGAGGAATACTGTGTGACTAGCTGAAACTTTTAAAATAATTTCGTTTCTGCCATATTTTCAGACATTGTGTCGTGTTATAAGTCAGCTTCCATTGTGCAACATCTAAAATCATTGTATGTTGTCTTCACTAGTGTTCTGCTGTGAGAAGGATTGTGTGTGCAACGTTTTGTTAGCAATGTTATCTATTCATGTAATATGACAAATGAACAGTGTGTGTGACTATGTAATGTTATTAAAAAATGTTTGTTCACCACTAAATATTTGTTTTTCCCTTTTCTTATACAGGTGTCTGATACTTACAGAACATTTTCCCACACTACTGTGAATTTGTAGAGAAGAAAGATGCTTCTGCAGAGAGACGCAGTTCTATGCAGAGATGAAACAGGTATCATAGTAGTACACTGTTGCTTAAGAGTGGTACTAAAACCACACATGGTACATCAAGACGTAAAATAAATTATCGTTCCACTCAAGGAGTGTCTTCACAGGCTGCGCACTCCACAGAAATGGTATGTACTTGCTCAACTGCAAGCCAAATATGCACAGCTCTGCAACAGTTGCAGAAATCTTTCAGATGGAAGAATACTGTTGCAAAGGCAAGCATGAACAAGCATAATAAGTAACAGCGTAAAGGCATGGCTGCTAATGCTCACCTGAGGAAGCAAAACTATTTCCGATCATTAGCTTGTAAAGCTAAGTTAGATAGACTATTGCTGCTGTGATGAGACGTGAGCGCAAAAAAACTAAAGACTCATCTGTCTTTGATTAAATTGCATCTCAGAGTTTGTACATATGTCAACAGAGCAGTGTTTGTTCTGCAACGCTCATGGCGTAAAATGGCACATGTACTTGAGCAGTTCAGGAAAGCTGTGTACAGCATAAAGATGAGGCTACAACGCTATCCTGTCTTGAACCAACACAACTTCTGTGACATTTTCACAGGTAGCTGGCTACACACACAGCACTCAGAGGCATATTTATGGGAGGAGTCATATTACTCACAGAAAAATGATAGCGAGTTCTGCATTGATGAGTCCAGTAAACTGTGTAATGCACTGACAGTATGTGATGATATTACAATGCAGTCAGATGATGAGTCTGAGGCAACTGTTCAGCCTCGTAAGCGTCACTGTCTGTCATGGACATGTGATGCAACTTGCAACTGGAGGCAATCATCATTTGACAAAGTCGAGCACTTTATCAACCTGTTTGTCATTACTGATCGTAAAGACAGACATAAATTGTTTGAGACTATGGACCTTTGTGAGGTCTGTCACATACTGGACTTATGGGTCATTCACTTGCATGCCTAGATAGTGGTGTTTGTGACAGTGTATTTCACCACATATGGATGCTGGGAGTGCATCAATCAGGGATGCGGAACTTTGTGTATAGGGTCTATGAGGTGTGATGAGTTGTTGCGCAGTATGCTTGTCTTAATGAGTTACTGCAGTCTGGTGACATGCATGGTGCCATGACATTTCTGAAACAGCTGCAACGTGACAGCAGTGTCACAGATACTGTGATTGATCAGTCATCAATTGCTGATGGAAATTCTGTCTCTGTTTTAGAAACAGATATTCTCAAGCAGTTTGGGAAATCCATTGCCAAACTTGAGTTGGCAAAGACAGAGAAATTTGACTCTGTATGTGTGTCATGTGATCAGCTCTGTTACCAGAAACAAATGGTCACAGTTAATCTGGAAACCTTGTCACCATACAATGACATGTGGTTTCGACTGTCAGCATTTCTGCTGTTATAGTGTGACTTCCAGTTAGACCCAATCATTGTGATGTGCAAGCACTGTTTCTCCAAGGTGAAGAGTAACACTGCCACCAAGGTCATTGTTGAACAATATAATTATAATAATAAGATGTATTTGATTATGCGCCTTTCGGATTTCAAAGCGCTGTATAATATTCATAAAAACAAAACACATGTACAAATACATGCAATATAAAATCAGAATAATACAGTAAATGCCTTCCCCCATAAAAAAGTCTTAAGTGCCTGCTTGAAACATCCCACTGTCCTGCACTCCCAGAGCTGATGGGGCAAAGAATTTCAGTGGGTAGGTGCCGCAAACCCAAAGGCATGCGCACCAGATGACTTTAAGTTAACCCTTGGAATGTCCAGCAACCCCTTATCAGCCGAACGGAGCTGTTGCAATATGGAGGCACATGTTATGCCTGCTAAGATTACCACATCGAATATGTTTGAATGGATTCTTATTCAGACTATGAAACCATTTCAAACTATTCTACGTCTGAATACAAAAACTTGGAACATTCCACAAAAAAGAACTCATTAGGTCTCTTAATGGTTCCATTATGTATCTTCCACTTCCTCTGCAGGAAAATGTGGAGGCAATCTCCAGTAAGAACAGTTTTGTGATTCTTGTCAACGGTGTCCCAACAAAGTCTAAGGTCATCTGGCAGGATGTTGTCAATGTAGAAAAATGAAGTTTGCTCTTACTTACTTGAAGAGCAACAATCCCTTTTATGCAGACCTTGACATTGATTGCATGACTAGTGTGTCTGCTGAACACAATGTGTTGGATACCACAAAACCAATGATTGAGAAGGTCAATGTAGAGACAAATGATAATGTGTATGAACAGTACACAATACATCCACTGCATGGCAAGGATCCAGTAGGGGATAACATTGATCTGAATCAAATGAAACAGGTGGAAGGTGCCCCTGTCAGCATTTGGGAGGTGACATTGGAACCACACTGCTTTCCAGATTTATTCCCAAAAGGGTCAGGTGGACATCTAGATGATAGAGAAGTATGTGTGTGTGTGTGTGCAAGGTGCTGAATACCGTACCAGTCATGTGGTCAGCAAGGATGGCAAATTCAGATGCAATATACAGTACCTGTTCCATCTCCTCTGGGAGAGTGAACTTAGCATACTGTCTGCGTCTATTGCACATACTATACAGCTCACAACTCCACTTGATGGAATCACTGCTATTGAGCTTTTGCAGAAATTAAAGCAAAAGGATGAAAATGTGGAAGTCAATTTGTCTTCCATACTGTCAAGTCTATGTGGCACCAAATAATACTGGTATTGCAGACACTCTGAGATGATGACTATGCTGTGAGAGTATGGTGCAGCGACATGGTTCATCACACTCAGCTGTGCTGAGTACACCTGGGAGGAGGCGAATGAACTCTTGAAGTGGGAAAATTGTGATGTAGAGGGCATTTCATCAATGACTCTTTGAGAAATGTGCGCACTTGACTCAGTGTCTGTGACTAGACATTTTCACAAGCGAGTCCATGATATTCTGACTTTCATTTTGTCAAAGGACAATCCGCCTCTTGATATTGTAGAACATTACTTCTGGAGGATGGAATAACAGGCTTGAGGTGCTCCTCATATTCATATGTTACTGTGGATCAAGGAAACCCCACGATAGGGAACATGAAGCAGCAGAAATGCTTGCTTTCATTGTTTACATCACTTGCTGCATACCGGACAAGCATGACAGTCCTATGTTGTGGAAGTTGGTGCAAGTTCCAACGCCATATCTGTGTAAAGACTGCCACCAGGTAATGAAGAAGAAATCTGATTGGTACACAAGATGTCGCCTGATTTCGTAGATGTGTCTGTCAGGATGGTCGCATGAATTAACTGTTTTCAGCAATGCAACACCACTTGAAGGCAAAATTAACCAAGAGAGTATATGAGTTGCCCAGGGATGAGAATGAGGTGTACATGAATGACTACAACTCCACTCTTCTTCTAATGTGGCAAGCAAACACAGATGTTCAGTTTGTGGCTGACAACTCGTTGGCTCTGGTTCAGCACGTCACTTCGTACATCACCAAACATGAACAGACTAGCTTACAAGATCTTTGGGAATATATTGCCAGTTCAAGCACGTCACTGACATCTCAGTTGTGGTCACTGGGATTGAAGACCCTATCACATAGAGAATGTGGTGCTTATGAGGCCGGCGATTGCTTGATTAGTACACATTTGTATGGCAAATCTAATGCTGTGCAATTTCTCAGTGTAAACTACAAAGAGAAGTGCAAATGTGTACTTATTCCTCATACTGAGATTGAGGAACTGGCTCAACAGACCCTCTTCAAAATCTATTTTGAAGAATAACCTGATTGACACATACTACCCTCAGAGACACAGAGACATGGATGGTGGCTTATTTGAGGTGGCTAAATGGGTACAACTACAAGACAGATGTCTCACCTGATTGCACATGTGACATCTAAGGCCAGAGGAGTGGATGACTGTCTCATAAAGAGACATAAGCCTTGGCTCATTGACCACTGCAAATTACATCTAGGCACATCTGAGAGCAGAGAGCATTACTACTTTGCTCTGCTATTCTTATTTAAACCCTGGAGGAATGAGTCTGAATTGAAAGGTGACTGTGATACATTTGAGGAAGAATTAAATCACAGTTATGACACATTCAAAACTGAATACTCTGACACATATATACAGAGACTGGATGCTGAGAAGGAACAGCTTGAAAAGGCACAGAAACAACTTGAAGAGGACACTCCTGTGAGTTCACAGGACAACCTTGATCAAGAAGAAAAAGGTATACTTGGAGTACCACTGCCTCTGAATGCCCCAGAAGTACTCGGCAGAAGTGGAGAGTGCTATGGAACATGGCACACACTGCACTGTTGATCCAGCAGAATTGAGAGAGAGACTCAATCAGCAAGAACATGTAGTGCACTCTGCATTCACTGATGCTGTCCAGTAGGTATACTACATGAACAGAAGAAATGTGACTGTCTTGACCACAAGCCACTACTGATGTTTGTTAGTGGCTCAGCAGGTTACAGGAAAGAGCTTCTTTAGAGGCAATACAGCTGAAATATGGAAACTGACAGGCTCATCAATGTCTGTTGCTGTTAGTGCTCCCACTAGAACTGACTGCAGACAACATTGGTGGAGTTATGCAACACGTCTCTTCATGTTGCCAGTGGAGCATGGCAAGCAGGACAGTATCGTAAGCTGTCATTTGAGGTTGCATCTCAGCTTTGTTCTATGTTTACTAAGATGAAGTTACTAATCATTGATGAAATTAGCATGATCTCTAATTTGATGCTTGCCTGTATACACCTAAGTCTACAGGGGATTTTGGGCACTGAATATGGAGATGCATTTGGTGGTAAAAGCATTTTTGTATTTGGAGACCTTTTACAACTTGCACCAGTTAATGCAGGACATGTCTTTGCAGCCCTGACTGTCAAGCAGGCTAAGAATACACTAGGCTGCATTGGAGTTGTGAGAGAATATGCGGTAGAGTGGTGATCTGGCTTACAAGGCACTGTTGGGGCTTAGTCAAAGTTGAGGTAGCAAGTGAGTTTTATTTTCTCAGAAGAAGCCAGAAGGGGAAGGAAACATATTCAATTCAGTGCTTTGCAGTAACTGGTAATTGCTATTTTTTTTTAAACTTAGATTGTGGACTTTTAGTGACACTGTACTTTCTTTGTTGTCTTTACTTAGAATTGTTTTTGGGCTGTTGAAAATTTAAAATGTAGTGGTGGTGTATTTCTTTGCTGTCTTTAATTGCTGCAAATTTTTGCCCCTCCTTCCCCCAACTCTTAATTATATGCCCTGTTCAATCTGATTGACAGGAGCTAAACACAGGGTATAGTAAGGGGTGTGGAGTAGGAGGGGCATAAGAATGAAGAAGCCCACCCTCAGCACGACAAGTGTTTTGACTCATTTATTTATTTATTGGTTTATTTTCTTTTTTTAAAAAGAAAAGTATCTGAGGATCAGTGGCAGGATTTTTAGGACAGCAAATTAATAAAAAGGGAACTAGGAGAGCTTCAGTAGCAGACAAGTAGTGGAATAGCAGTATAATTGCAGTATAAATGGGGAGTGGTGCAATGAAGTGGCTGTAGGCAGCCATATTCAGGCAGACCTTCTGGACACTGAGGTGCTGCCCATCTGCATGCATCCTCTGACTGCAGGATGAGGTAGCCAGACTCAGAGCAGAAGTAAGCTGGGTCAGGAGTACCATCACCCCTATCCAGAGACCACCCAGTCCAATGCAACTGCCTCAAAGGATGCCAAGAACGGAGCACTTGGATGACAGTGGGCTCAGGGAGGTTAGAGCGGTCAGGCAGAGGCACATCCCAGATCCTATTCCACTCAAGAACTCATATGCCACACTGGCAAATGGGGACAACCAAATAGAGGTACCCAGAGAAGTGGAAGGAAAGGATGTAGAGGTTAGCCAAGGAGGTGACCTCAGCGGGGAAAGCAGTGGACCCCAGAGGAGGAGGAAGTGAATCCTGGTGGGGGACTCCATCATAAGAGGGATCCAGCTAGTAACAGAGGAGGGGGAGGACAGGGAGGTGAGGTGCCTACCAGGTGCCACAGCATGGAGGGATGGAAGGAAGATCCTGGGGATCACTGGGAAGGCAAGACAGGAGAGTGAGCTGGATGTCATTATCCACCTAGCTACTAATGACCTGGCAAATGGGGAGCCAAAGGAAGTTCAGGAAGAGTTTAGGAAATTGGGGAGGGGTCTCAAGCAAGTAGCTACTTCTGCCACTTTCAGAAGTACTACCTGTGAGAGGCAAGGAGAGCATGAGGTGCATGCACAGGAACTTTAACTCATGGTTGAAGAACTGGTGCTGTGAGGAAGGGTTTGGATTCATTGGTGACTGGGGACCCACCTGGAGGGTGGAGGTTTGTTTAAGCCTGACGGCCTGCATCCATCCTGGAGGGGAATCCAAGCACTCAATGATAAGTTTAAATGCTACATTGACAAGCATTTTAACTACCAATGGGGGGTGGCAGGCCAACAAGGAGAGCACCTACTTGCTCAACCCCCCACAGCTAGCAGTGGAACCAGTGAACCAGAAGAGTGGCTATCTCTACAAAGCAGTGTGCAAAAGATGGAGATTAGCGTCCAAGAGGTGGATAGGCAGAAAAGGGGCAAAATTCAGCAGAAGGGCAGACAACAAGGAGAACCAGGGATAAAGGACAACCAAGGAAGGGGCTGGAGTAGAACAGCGAAACAGTCTAGGGAGGTCAAATAATAGAAAGCCATGTGTGCAAATGCCAGGAGCCTTAGCAACAAGATGGAAGATCTGGAGGCTGTCATGGTGCAGTCAGACCTGGACATTGTGGCCATCACTGAAACCTGGTGTAATGATAACCATGACTGGGAGATGGCCATACCTGGCTACAACATATTCAGAAGTGACAGTGCAGGCAGGAAGGGAGGAGGAGTGGCACTGTATGTGAAAAATGACATAAGGGCCACAGAGATTCAGGAGGAACAAAATGGGGAGATATACTGTAGGTTGTTGGAAAGGAAAATGGGGCCAGCTATCTGCACAGGTGTGGTCTATAGACCACCAGCCCAGGAGGAAGAAACGGATAGGAGTTGATGCTAGCCATCCAAAGGATGGCAGACAAGGGTGAGGTAGTACTGGTTGGAGACTTCAATATTCCAGACGTGGACTGGAGCATCCCTGCAGCAGCATCAACTAGGAGCAGATTTATCCTGGACTCCCTTCAGGGTGCCTTCCTCAAGCAACTGGTCATGGAACCAACTCGGCAGAAGGCAATACTGGACCTTGTGCTCACAAACAAGGACAGTGTGATGGGGGTAACAGTGGGGGAGCACCTGGGGAACATTGACCACCAGTCATTGTGGTTTGAAATCACAGAAAGAGCAGAACCAAACCAAACAAAAACACGTATCCTGGATTTTAGGGGGGCAGACTTTGGGAAAATGGGGAGATACTTGAAAGAGGCATTAAGGGGAATGGGGCAGGAATCAGGGGTTGAGGAACAGTGGTCAGTATTTAAAATGGGGATTAGAAGAGCAACAGAAGTATGCATTAAGCAGGTTAGCAAAAGGAAAGGGAAGAGGAGACCATTATGTATTTCCAAAGAGGTAGCAAAGAAAATGAAAGCCAAAAAGATTGCATTCAGGCAATACAAAAAGACACAGGCAGAAGGGGATAGGGAGAAGTACCAGGAGAAGCAAAGGGAGGCAGGGAGGTCAGTAAGGGAAGCCAAAGCTCAGACAGAAGAACACATTGAAAAATCAGTGGGTGGGGGACAAAACCTTTACAGGTACATAAGTGAAAAAGAAAGGCAAAGGAGGGATAGTGAGACTGAAGGTGGAGGATGGGGCTCATGGAGGATGACAACAGTAAAGCTGACATATTGAATAGGTATTTCTGCTCAGTCTTTACTGAGGAAGAGGAGGGTAATGGGTCTGAAGGAGTATAAGGGTGAGAAAGGTGCAGAAATGGACACAAGTCCCTTTACACGAAAGGGTCCTGAAGGAACTGGAAGTAATAAGAGTTGATAAAGCAATGGGGCCAGATGGGGTGCACCCCAGGGTCCTTAAAGAACTAAGAGAGGTGGTGGCTGAACCTCTGGCTATCCTGTTTAGCCAATCACTGGAAACAGGGGATGTACCCAAAGACTGGAGGATAGCAGATGTATTCCCCTTATACAAAAGTGGGAACAAAGAGGAAGCGGGGAACTACAGACCAGTCAGCCTCACCTCGGTAGTGGGGAAGATCATGGAAGCGCTACTGAAGGAGAGATTGGTGGAACATCTGGTTGTCAATGAACTACAGGACCCAAGGCAGCATGGTTTCACCAGGGGGAGGTCATGTCAGACCAACCTCAGAGAATCTTTGACAGGGTGACTAGGAGGTGGATCAGGGAGGGCAGTGGACATGGCCTATCTGGACTTCAGCAAGGCCTTTGACACTGTGCCACATAGAAGACTATTACACAAACTGGGGAATATGGGTGTGGGCAGGACAGTAGTGTGGTGGGTAGGTAACTGGCTGGGCGGCAGGACACAGAGGGTGGTGGTAAATGGCTGTCACTCCACAGAGGGAAGAGTGACCAGTGGGGTACCACAGGGATCAGTGCTGGGACCGGTCCTATTCAACATCTTCATCAGTGACATTGCGCAGGACCAAGAAGGCAGAATTTCACTGTTCGCTGATGACACAAAGCTCTGTAACAGAGTAGACACACCAGAGGGTGTAGACAGAATGAGAAGGACCTGCAGAAACTTGAAGAATGGTCAGGGGTTTGGCAGTTGAAATTCAATGCAAAGAAGTGCAAGATAATGTATATGGGGCACAAAAATCCTGGCACAATATATCAGTTTGGGGGTGAGGATATAGCATGCACCAAGCAAGAAAGGGATCTTGGGGTTATCATCTCTGATGACCTCAAGGTAGGGAAACAGTGTGACAAGGCTGCAGGTAAAGCAAATAGGATGCTGGGATGCATAGGCAGGGGCATCACCAGCAGGAAAAGGGAGGTCATAATTCAACTATACAAGACACTAGTGAGGCCCCACCTGGAGTACAGTGTACAGTTCTGGAGACCTTACCTACGTAAGGATGTAGACAGGGTAGAGAAGGTTCACAGGAGGGCAACAAAGATGGTGCATGGATTGCATCACAAGTCCTATGAGGACAGGTTGAAGAAACTGAACATGTACTCCCTGGAGGAGAGGAGGGAGAGAGGGGATATGATAGAGACATACAAGTATCTTACAGGGAGAAACAGGGTGCAGGAATACACTATTTTTAAGTGAAAATATGTTCCAGGACTAGAAGGCATGGGATGAAGTTGGAGGGAGGATATCAGAGGAAACGTGAGGAAGAATTTCTTCACAGAATGGGTGGTGGACAAGTGAACACCCTGCCAGAGGAAGTGTGGGGGCTGAAACAATCATGGGATTTAAGAATGCATGGGTAGACATAAAGGAATTCTGGAGGTCAGGGTAAGGGCAACAGACTTCTATGAAAACATAAACTGAACTTACAATCTCAAATGGGCAGACTGGGTGGGCCATAGGCCCTTATCTGCTGACACTGTCTATGTATCTATGTGTACTCCAAGGGTACACGGATTGTGTGTCTTATGCCACGACTTAAGAAATGTGCTGAGTTCAACAGTGTTATGTTGCAGAAAGACAATCGATGCATTCTCACACTGCATGCTGTTGATACAGTTGATGGTGTAATTCTAAGTTGGGAGCTGGTAGCAAAGATGACTGAACGACTGTCTGAACTGAAGTCGGATGTTTCACGCACAGCTGGCCTAGAAGCTGTTTTTACAGTTTGTAAGAATGCACATGTCATGCTACGGCGTAATCTTGATGTTGAGCATGGCATGGTAAATGGTGCCATGGGTCACTCATCGACTGTATATACAATGTTCAGAAGACATTTATTGAGACACTACTTGCCCACTTTGGCAACGTGGAACAGCTTGTGCAGATTGATTGTACCTGTATTAAGTTCCAGGTATTTAAGGATATCTATGTCAACAGGAAACAGTTCCCAGTATGTGTTGTATATGTTGTTTCCATTCACAAGTCACAGGGGTTGAGTTTGGGTTCAGCAATGGTGGACATAGGCACAGACATATTCAAAGATGGCATGAGCTATGTCCACTTTCACATGTCCACAGTCTTTCTGGGTTGCACATCATAACACTTGCACCACAGAAGATATGCGCTGACAAGGATGCATTGTGAAGTATAACAGTTTACGTACTCTGTATCAGCCACAGATGTCTCTAATTCCACTACCTATGTATGTGGTTGTCTCACACCCCACAGCTTCAGTTGGTAACAAGAGAAACAAGCTGCCACTACTGAATCAACTGTGCACAGTAATAAGAATGTCAGAATGTCAAATAAGATGCAAAATCAGCTGTTACTCAGAAGTAACTTGGTATGGCTGCTGTCCCAGTGTTTGATAACAGTACTAGAGTAAACTGCTATGCTAATTCAGCTATGCAAGCTTTTCTCCACATGCCACACTTTGTGCAGGCAATATCAGCTTCACAAGACACTCCCTGATCAAGGCACTGAAGGAAGTTGTCAACATGACTTCTGATCAGTTGCACAACATACAGTCACTGACACCTCTACGGCAGGTCTTAGGTACACATGATGGGTGCAGTACGTTTGCTGCTAACATGCAGCAGGACACCACTGAGTTTATGATGGCCATCATAAACAGTTTGGATGAAGAGGGGATTCCAATGTGACAGTACTTCACTATCTCATATGTTACCAGATATGAATGTCTGTCATGTGGTCATTCAGAGTGAGAAACCACTGAGGACACACTTTGGGTTTCTTTGTTTGTGACTCAGTCTCAAAGTGTCAAGTTCTGGCAGCTGTTTACCAATGCAGAAAATGGTCACTTATGTGTAAGATGTGGAGGTACATATACTCTGTCTATACGTCTCAGGACTCCATCTCAATATCTTATGCTTGTATTGCATAGATTTGTCTCTAATGGCCTCAGAGTTGACACACCTATCACAGATTTCACAGCTGGTCGAACTGTATTTAAACAAGCAATGTTTGACACTCAGGTTGTGACCTGCCATTATTGCCAGTCTGTACATTTTGGACATTACACTTCTTTGTTGAGGTACAGAACTGGCTGGGTTGAATGCAATGACTCCACAAGCACTTTTAAACAGAGGCTACAGCGACACCTAAAAAATGCATATGTGCTGATATTGAAGAACTACTACAATCTTCATGCATCAGAAGAATAGTCACACAACATGTGACATAATCTAATGTCCGTTTTGTTACAGAGTGACTTCTGCTAGATAAACATTATAGTTTTTTTATGCAAATCTACATTCAATATTACACTGTTAACACATTGCACGGTTTACATGCATATGTTTACTCAATCTGACTTACAAGATAGTTGCGTTGATCAGTGACACAGTGAAAACAGTTGCAGTTGGCTTCAATCAGTGCCAACTGTCTTCATAGTCACTAGAGAAACCACACTTAGATGTCTAAGAAAAACTTTGAGATGGCAAAAGAGATATGACTATCTGGTCCTCCTCTTCTGTCATTGTCTTTTCTTCTGAGTAAGTCATATGCAGCCATAACAAGTACTACTTGGCACACTTGCCAACTGTGTGCCTCTACTAAGGCACAATACTTGTCCATGTGCATGGCAAAACTGTGTATCACATGTCTTTTTAAAGACTTCTGCTGCATCATGATATTATTTGGGCCTTTTACGAGTAAAAGATATCCTGCTTTTGTTTGTGCCACTTCTGTGTTAGCACAATCGAATACTGTTTTCTATATGATCTGCTGACCTGTACTTAAGAGTAGAGATGCAGCGAATTTAAAATCTGCTGGCGAAGTGAATGCAAAGTGGCCACTTCGCGTTGGCACTTTGCTCCGCGGAGTGCCCCATAGGAAAGGCTCACTTCGCCTTGTTATTATTACTTCACGTTGTCATTCCACTTTAAATGCGAAATAAGGTGGAGTGACAACAATACTGGCAGCACCCCACCCACACAGTCACCAGAATTAATGTGCATCCCCAAAGTGCTACTGTCTTGTGTACAGAAAACTCCCAGTGCTGACAAAGTGAAATAAGAGCATAACAAGAAATGCAAAGTCTCCCAAAATTAATGGCGCACTCAGTCATGCATGCAGTGGTCACACACAGAGTCACCAGAACTAATGTGCATCCCCAAAATGCTACTGTCTTGTGTCCAGAAAATTCCTCACTGCTGACGAAGTGAAATGAGAGAGTAACAAGAAATGCAGTCTCACAGAATTAATGATGCACTGCAAACACACAGACAGATTAGATTGCACTGCACACTCAAGGGATACATACGAAAAGGCACAACACCACCTAACTAGTACACACAAGTCACACATCCAAATCTGAAAGGAATACATTTACCAGTTGGGGATTAATGCAGCAGTAACAATCCCCTACCAGTAAAGAGACCACAAAGCAGTATAAAAAATTCATGCAGGTGCGGTGGATAGAAGGCTCACAGTGCTGCAATTACCCTATATGGCACAATAAAAGGTGTCTGATTTAATGGCACACATCACACACACACACACGCATACCACAAGTAAAGTATGGCAAATTGAAAACCTTTAGTAATATAACCAAATGTTTTAAACAGACAAATTATACACTGTTGCACCACAACAATCATCAAAAAATGTCAAAATTACTGAAAATATTATTGTGTGTATATTAACACAGTTATACAAGAAAATATAACCAGAACAGAAAGATTGCCTTTTCTCCCAGTTAAATGTACCTACACCACAACACGCTCTCCCCAAAGCACACTTCACAGTACACAGACTGACTGTTCTAAATTAACATTCAAAATCCACACACAGCAATAATTCCTCAATGATATGAGTACAGAAGGGTTTCTACAATCGATATGGTAAATTTTGAGCAACAAAATGATTCAAAAAGGCATTTTAACAGCTTTTAGAGGTTTTGAATTGCAGAGCTCTGAGAGCAAACTGTCTCCTGCTACAGTACCACTACACACACACTACCCAGGCCAGAACTGAGGCTGTGCAGAACAATCTAGAGCCCACATGACCTGCAATCCCATGAATCACTGCAGAATTTCATTTGGAGCTCAATTACAAGGCGAAGTGAGGCAAATTACATTGATTTCAATGTACTTCACCTTCAAATTGGTGGAGAAGTGGTTTGGGGAAGCTGGAATAATGCAAAGTCATTGGTTTCAATGAACTTCTCATTCCTCATTATGAAGTGAAGTACTTTGCTTCACATTGTGGAGTACTCCACAGGTTCCACGTTACTCTGTGAATTACTTCATGGAGTGAATTGGGGCCACTTTGCCCACGACTACTTATAGTACTGTAACTCACATGCTGTACAGGAAGGAATGCGAAGGCCTATGGCTGTACTTCCCCGATGAGCTGCAGCACAAAACTCCCTGACTTAAAAACATGTATTAATGAGTACAATGGTGGGGTGGTGAAGTCTGGAGAGATACTACAAAACAGGCTTACAATACATCCAAGCAACTAGAAAAAAAATTAAAGTTGTGATTCATGACGTGATCGTAAATCATGATTTGTGACTGTGATAATGAAGAACGTGATTCAGTGTTGATGGTGTGAGATAACCAATATGAAACTGTATTGGGAACGTGAATGCCTATGGCTATACTTCCCCATGAGCTGTAACTTAAAACCCCAACTTAAAAATACTATCAATGAGTACAATGGTGGGGTGGGAAACCTGGAGACATACTACAAAACAGACTTTCAATACATCCAAGTAACTAGTAAAATTTATGTGATTCATGATGTGATCGTGAATCATGATTTGTGACTGCATTTGTGACCATGATGATGAAGAATGTGATTTGTATCACGAGTGACTCGTGATGATGGTCCTGACTTAAAAATGCATATTAATGAGTACAATTTTCATGCAAAATTATGCACCACACCTGTCTAGTACTCTGAAGGAAGCCAAAGAAACAACTGTGACTTAAGTTGCAGATGGAGATTGGGCCTAAAGAGATGCAAATGCACAGACAGATTAAGATTGTGCTGTGCACTGAAGAGATGCAGACACAAAGATACAACACCTAACCAGTGCTCACCATCAGAAATTCAAATCTGGAAAAGAATACATTTGCCGGTTGGGGCAGTCTGTGGTGGGGAGGGGGCAGTGTACTACACTTCTGCAGCAACAGTCACTAGTACTAGTACCAGAAAAGATACCACAAAGAAGTACAAAAATCACACAGCTGCAGTGGATATCAGGTTCACATTGCTGAAATTACTATGTGGCACAATAAAAGGTGTCTGATTTGATGACACGCATCACAAACATACTCACACACACACCAAGTAATATGTAGCAAATTGAAAGTTTAGTAATATAACCACATATTTTAAACAGACTAAAATTATGCACTGATGCGCCACAACAATCAGCTAAAAAATGGCAAGAATTATTGAAAATATTACTGTGTGTACATTAACACAGTTATAAGATAAATGTCACCAAAACAGAAAGAACTGTCTTTTCTCCAAGTTAATCTACCTACACCACAGATAAACCCTCCCTAAAGCACACTTCCACT
The DNA here is from genome assembly GCA_016271365.2 of Neoceratodus forsteri. Taxonomy (NCBI): domain Eukaryota; kingdom Metazoa; phylum Chordata; order Ceratodontiformes; family Ceratodontidae; genus Neoceratodus; species Neoceratodus forsteri. Next base: position 1,561,945,440 of record CM028130.1, on the reverse strand, counting down.
GTCTCTCAGTACACAGACTGAATGTTGTACATTAACATTCAAAATCCACACACTAACAATAAACACTCGATGAAACGAGCACAGGAGGGTTTCCTACAATCGATGAACTAAAGTTGCAGCAAAAAAAAAAGACTCTAAAAGGCTTTTTTAACAGCTTTAGAAGGTTTGAATCACAGAGAGCTCTCAGAGCAGACTGTCTCCTACAGCTTCCTACACACACTACCCGAACTGAGGCTGTGCAGAACAATCTAGAGCCCAAGTGACCTGAAATCCCATGAATCACTGCAAAATTCACCTTTGGAGCTTAAAACAAATGAAGTGAGGTGAAATACATTGTTTTCAATGCACTTCACCATAAAATTGGTGGAGTAGTGGTTTGGGAAGGCAGAGTAACAAGAAGTCATTGTTTTCAATGGACTTTGTGTTACCCATTATAACACAAAGTACTCTGCTTCATGTTGCGGAGCACTCAGCAATTCACCTTCACTCCACAAATCACTTCACGGAGGTGAATTGACGCCATCCCTTCGCCATTTCTACTCAAGAGTAGCATGTTCTGATATAGGCATCACTTTGTGACATGTTGAGTATCACCAGGTGTGGCTTGTGTTTTGTCCCTTTGCAACTTGACTTAATACATCCATATTGTATCACAACAGTGTACTACTATGTCTGTTTTCTTTCGTACATCTGTGTTGTATATATGTATATGATTATTAATAGATTATTTGGTTAAAGTCAGTACTGTTAGCTTTTTAGCAGTTGTACTAATTGCTATTTAACTGAATGTATTAAACAATGCTAAATATTTTGCTGTTTTTACACTATTTAATTCACAAGTATTTAAACATATTCTTAATATATTTATTAATATAACATAGATATTTAGTAAAACTTTTCTAGTTTGTAGTGATTTCATATAGGTATCATTAACAGTAATATAGAGTTTTGTGGTACATATTTGTTTATTAACAAGAGGTGCCATTTTCTCAATGATAGATTATTTATGTAATATTCACAGTATTGTGTGCAACCATTACTTATTATTAACTAAAAGTTTTTAGTGATGTAGATACTTCATAAATTCACTATGAATGGTGATTACAGCTTTGATGATTTTTTTACTGATGTATATAGTACCTGTTAGCATATGCTATTTAATTTTGGTTTGTGTAAGAAGTAAATTTTATGCATGTATACAGTTGTGCACTATTGTAAATCAAACACTTGCACTGATAACAACTGATTTTTATGTTCCTGATAATATTTCTTTATCGCCTCTATTGAGGGGTCAGGTGGGAATTTTCCAAATGCACCCATATATCTTTATGTTATATTTACATGTATATGTGTGTGTGTGTGTGTGTATATATATATTAGAGGCAAAAACTCTGTTTAATGCATTAGTTAGGGTTGTTCCACAGCCAAAAGTGAGAAATTTGCTGTTAGGGTTGAAAACCCCCTTGGACCCACACCCCAACCGGCATTGGGGTGCGCATTGGGATCGTCAGCCCTAACTCTCACCCCATGACATGTGCAAAGCAGCAGAAGTATAGGAGAATGGGGTGAGGTTGGGACCCACGATCCCAATCACGAACTATGCCGGTTGAGGGGGGGGTGGGCGGGGGATCCAGGGGTTTCAACAACTGGCAATTCCTCACTTTAACGCTGTGGAACAACTAATATGCATTAAACAGAGTTTTTAACCTCTAATTCCTTCTTTTGAGAATGATAACGAGAAATAGTGAATGTAATGCAGGCGGGGTGGCATACTAACAGGGACAGCAACGCAAACAGAAATGCTAACAGTGGCGCACATGGTAACACAAGCACGAATGAGAACAGAAAGGGTAATGCACATGGTGGCATAGACGGGAATGGTCTGCCACGTGATGTGTTGTCACATAGTAACATGGTGCCTGCAAACAGAAATGTCAATGGGCATGGTGATGTAAAGTGAAACAGTAAGATAAACAGTACTGTAGACAGAAATGGCAAAAAATAACAGAAACACAAGCGCAAATGAAAACGCAAAGGATAACGCACATGGTGGCGCAGACGTCAATGGTAAGTGAAACGGGTAAGGATCTGCAAGCGGAAAGGGCAACAGTAACAGTAATGTAAGCGCACAGGCTGGTTTTCCCCAAAATCTGCATTGAGAAAGACAGTGAGTACAAATAATGTATGCAAAATAATGAGTATCGGCGCAGAAAATGAGATCTTGGAATACTAAATACATTATATCTCAGGAACCGTATGACGTAGAAAAAAATTTTAAAGTCATATTATTTACAACTGTCCTGGCTAATTTAAATCTTAACCCCATTATGGGGCTAAGAAATTTTCCGACGAAAAGTCCATATCTCACACCGTTTCCTAGATACGGGCCCTGAAAAGAGCGCTTAACGACCGTAATGTTATCCTATGGAAAAAAGAAAAGTTCGAGCGCCATAACTTTGCCTCCCTGTAATGTTTTTCACCAAACTACTGAAAGGCACATCTGTGGGCTGTTACCGTCTTTCCTCCAAATTTCAGGAAAAAGACCAAACCGTTATTTTGCAGCAGGGCTCCAAATGATTTCTGTTAAGTGTCGGGCGCCTAATGTTATCCTATGTGAAAACCGCTAATTTTGGAGTGCCGTAACTTTGCCGCCATGTGATATTTTTCACCAAACTACTGAAAGGCACATCTATGTACTGTTGGCTGTCTTCCTCCAAATTGCAGGAAAAAGACCAAACCGTTATTTTGCAGCAGGGTGCCAAAGGATTCCTGTAATGCTTCGGGCGCCGTAATGTTATCCTATGGGAAAAACTGTCAACTTTGGAGTGCCATAACTTTGCCACCGTGTAATATTTTTTCAATACAACACTGAAAGGCACATCTGTGAGATGTCAGCTGCGTTCCCTCCAAATTTTAGCCCAAAACTCCCAACAGTTATTTTGCAGTGCAGTACCAAAGAATTGCTGTCCTTTTCCCACAGACTAGAAATTACTGTCGCAATTTGTGAAAGCTTTCGCAAAAATTTGCGACACTTTCATGAGCAGGAAAGTAATTTGCAAAAGTACTTTTTCCAGAAGTTTGAAAAACATATTTCTGGGGTGTTTTACCACAAAATAAAGACATGGCAAGCATCCTCAGGGCCCGACTAGGTGAATACAAAAAAATTAGGTTGCTAGAGGGTCCCAAATTTAAATGCCAACCATTTGTCTTATCACTAACTGAAAACAAAATGGCTGATTTGCGAAAGTAACAGGCCCATTTGCGAAAGTAAAAATGCATTTGCGAAAGTGTTGAACTTTTTGTTAACTTTTCCCATTGACTTATAATGGGAAACTGTTTTTTGAATAACTTTTGAACCGTTTAATATTTTTTCATGAAATCTTTGAAAGGCACATCGGGGACCCTGGCTGCACATTCCCTGAAGATTTTGGGCCGGTCATGCAAACCGTATGACCTGTAGGTGCGACCACAGAATTCCAGAAAAGTGTAAATGCGCGCACAGATCACACTTCTTAACTCGCAGTCGTATATCCGCCAGTACAAAACTTGCAGATCCCAAGGCCTATGGTTCTTGATCATAAATTCCAAATTTCAGGCAAATCCATCAAACGGTTGCAAAGTTATTAAGGTGCAAAGTTTTGTGGTTTAACATAGAAATGGCTCTCAACCCTAACTATGGTAGCACTACTGTGCTTCCATAAATATATATATATATATATATATATATATGCATATGTCTACACATAAATACATTACAATTAAATGTTTTTAAATAGCTTAAAGATGTATCTTCTTTAGACACCAGAATGCGTTTCTGCTGCTATTATTTAAACAGTTGGCATCTGGTTTTTCACCCATTCCAGGAACCTTCACACTGTCAGTCACACAATGACAATAACATTATCACTGTTTGATACGTGATAAGCAGTGTACAGAGACTATTGTGGCAGCTGTGTTCATGTGTTCTGTGCAACTGTCACAACTTCCTCATCAAGTACCTGTCATACTGTTTTACATGTATTTTAAACGTTTATGTAATACTTTTTTTTAAAAATTGTTTTGTGAGACTGATTTTGTATACCAATTTGACTTTCAATTCGGCCTTTTTAATCAACAATTGATTTGGCAATAAATCTCTTTTAAGCTTTATCTACCCCTGTTGTGTCTTTTATTATATATATTAAGTTACAGTGCTGATATCTATACTGGTCTTGTTATATTACTGCATACAAAGAAAGTACAAGAGGTTGATCTGTGCATATTTTCTACTTAGAGTACATGTACTGTTGGTCCATGTGGAGCACATATTGCTCTCCAATTCCATTAATGTATGACTTCATTTTCATGTCAAAGGTGTAGCACATGAACTATTGTTGCATGAATAACATAAGACAAGTTCATATTCTGATAAAGCTATCTATATCTTTATCAGGGCATGGTGCTAAAAGGAATCCACGCTCTCACCAACCTATACAATGTAGTATGAGATTATGCTTTTCCAAAAAGATAGGAAATTCATAGCAAAAAAACTCTGTTTAATGCATCAGTTATGGTTGTTCCACAGTGACAAAAACAAGGAAATTTGGTGTTAGGGTTGAAAACCCTAACTCTGCATTCCCCACCCCCACCCCCAGCACCACACACACACACACACACACACACACACACATATGCAAGTAGAGAGGAGGACCAAGGCAGCATGACCAATCACAGACAACCAGCAGCAGGTGACAGAAATAACTTACAACTGCCTAAATGTACTACAATACACATCCATCATCATGGGCCACCAACTGTAGCATATGTGAAGGCATGGGTGTACACAGCATAGTGGGCATCTCCAGAGGGTTACATGGCAGAACAGTAGTACTCTACACAGAATACCTATGATATGCATTGTTTGTTTATCTGGGATAATATCATGAGGCATCAAAATAGAAAAACATGGATAAAATGATGTGTTTTGTAATGTGGACAGAGGCATGAAAATGACAGCATGGCACCCTTTCAGTAACATGCAGCATCCAATGTACCAATGCTTAAAACAAGATGGATATGGTCACATTAAGAAACACATGGGCCCAGATATTCAAAAGAGTTGAGCCATCGCCAATAGGGTTGAGCCTCGCAAGTCTGAAATTGCGCCATTCTGCGATATTCAGCAGGAGGCAGTTGTGCCCTGAAATCATGCTGAGCAACAGCGCAATGATAATGAAGGCATCGCAACTGAAGGGGAGGAACCATGCATAAACTGCACAGCCTGACATTCAGCCCGGGCGTGCAGAGTTATGCAGGTGCAACCCTCTGCGCCTGCACAAAGTTACGCGAAAAAAAAGGAACAAGTCGAGGGCCACCCACAGGTGAGCTGCCACATTGCAGGGCACAACACAGCAGCTGCCACCTGTGGGGGCCTCGATTCATTCCCGCCGCTACCTGGTGGCCCCCATGCCCGATTAGTGGGCATCAGTATCCCCAAGTCCAATATCCCTGGTGGTCCAGTGGACGCTGATTAGCCTAATCGGGCATAACAGTAGTCCCCCGAGTAGCAGATTGCTGGCATAACAGCATCCCCGAGTAGCCCAATTGTGGGCATAACAGTAGTCTCCCCATTAGCCCGATCGTGGGCATAACAGTATTCCCCAAGTAGCCCGATCATGGGCATTACTGCAATACACCCCCAGTAGTCTGATTGTGGGCATTACTGTATTCCCCCATTAGCCCGATCATGGGCATCAGTAACCCCAAAGTCCAATATCCCTGGTGGTCCAGTGGACCCAATGGAGCCCGATCGCGGGCGGCATTCCTCATCCCCAATTCCGAAATCCCTGGTGATCTAGTGGACCCCCACCCCACCCACCATGGAGTCCCACCACCCGCTCCCCCGTCAGCCGTGGGCGGCAGCACCCCACCAGCCTGCTGCTCCATGGCCACCGACTGACAGCTCGGTAGAGGCTGCACACCCTTTGGTTCAGAGCATGAGCCAATGGACGTGCAGTAGCCTATCAATACTAGTCAGTCAAGATACGCGAATGTTCATTCACATATCTGGACTGACTAGCACCGTATGGGATGCATGCCCATTGGCTCATGCCTGAACCCACGGTGTGCACATACTAAGCTGTCAGTCGGCGGGCGTGGGCGTGGCAGGTAGGATGCTGCCGCCCGCCGCTGTCTGGGGAGCGGGGTGGGGTGGGGGTCCACTAGATCACCAGGGATTTCGACTGGGAGGTGAGGAATGCCACCCGCGATCGGCTCTGTTGGGTCCACTGGACCACCATGGATATTGGACTTTGGGGTTACTGATGCCCACGATCGGGCTATCGGGGGTATTACAGTAATGCCCACGATCGGGCTACCGGGGAATACTGTTGGTGCCCACGATCGGGCCAATGGGGACTACTGTTATGCCCACGATCGGCTACTGGGATGCTGTTATGCCCACAATCGGGCTACCGAGGGAATACTGTTATGCCCATGATCGGGCTACTCGGGGGGGGAAATACTGTTATGCCCGCGATAGGGCTAATGGGGGGGACTAGTGTTATGCCCGCGATCGGGCTACTCGCGCTTCCAGTGCTGTTCTCAGGGCTTGTGTGTGCTTTAAGTATTAATTGTCATACAATGAGTGCTGTTAGTTTTTGTTAGCTAATTTATGCTGCACCCTGCTGATAATGTTGATTTGTACTTGGAGCTTTAAGATACCTACTGTTTCCTCCCCCCCGAATTGCATCTGATTTTGTGGAGCTTCTAGGTTGAAGTGTTTGCCCTGTTAGTCCGGAAAAAATAAATAAATAAATAAAAAACAGCTTACTGTTGTTTTGCAGCTTGTGGGGATGGGCTGCCCTGATTCCCAAATTTCTCTGGTGCTTTAGCAACTCATCGGGAGCTCCAATACAGTCTCCTACCTAATCTTAAGTCATTGGCTTTAGTACAATCGTAGCTACCAGCTGGTAATTGCAGATCTTGCCCCAAGCATACTAGCTACTCGCTGCATTTTCAGACCTCCTTTACAAATTACTATGCGAGTCAGCGAGACCACGCCAGCGCCAGATTCTGGAGGCCATTAACCTCATGGTCGCAATAGGCCACCCAAACTACCGAATTATAAGTAGCTCAACTCCATTTGCTCCACAAATAGTACCTCTTTCAGTGCAAATCCCTGGACCAATTGTTTATTATCCCACCTTAAAGCTGTATCTTCACCTCCCACTGTGTTCTATAAATACCTCTCTCTTCCACAGAGTCCTGCAGAGGGGTCGAGGGCTCCAACAGCAGACGAAGCCCTCCCTGGATCGCCTGGCCTCGAACCCCCAAAGCACACAGGTACAGGATTAATCGGCGCTAGCGTGAGTTTCTGGCGCCAAATTTGAAACTGCTGGCTACTTTTCTGAATCTCTCACAGCGCTCCAGTGCTGTTCTCAGGGCTTGTGTGTGCTTCATGCCCCCACCACCCTTGGTCAGCTCCTCCTTTTATAGGCTGGTAAGGCAGTAGTCACATGACTGGCTAAAACCTATCAGCCCACTTTTCCATCTGCAGCTTATCAACTGCCTCCACTAGAGGGCACCAACAAATTTTCTCCCATCAATTTAATATACCTGTTCCATGATGTTGCCTCTCATCACATTCTTTTTCCTCTCTATGGCAACACAAACCTCCTTATCACCCACTACCTTCCCAACGAGGGAACCCTCACCAGCCCTGCCCCCTAGGTGTACCCACCAGTCACTCATAATTGCCTCCTCTTACTCTTTGGGGCTGGACTTAGCTCTCGTCCATTTTGGGATTATAAATGCTGAAATCCTGCCTCCCTCCTTTCATCCGGGGCTCTCGGTCTTACAATCCTCAGCCCTCCATCACCCATCGGCTTCCTCTCCTTGCCGCTCCCCTGCCGCATGCAAATCCTATCTCAGGACAAAAACAATTTATCTCTATGCCCTTCTCCTGCTCATGTCAGGGGACAGTAGAGGAAACCCTGGTCCAAACTCTACCTACACCTCCACCCTTTCACTCTCCCCAAAGGCCTACAGATTCTCCACCTAAATACCTGCAGCCTGCTATCTAAAATATCGTACTACACTACAACCAATCATCTTAACACTACACTCTGACATTCTGACCATCTCCGAAACCTGGCTAAAACCACATCATACGGATGCTGAAGTCTGAATCCCTGGATACACAATAATTAGGCATGACAGGCGAGGGAAAAGAAAGGTGGAGGTATGGCAATGTACATCTCAAACAGCCGTCAGTTCACTATTGTGGATATCCCTCTCCCAGCAAATATAGACTCAACATTAATTAAACTATCACTCCCATTTTCCACCCCATTTATGTCGCAGGCACATACTGCCCCCAGCACACCCACTGATGATATCCTCACTCACCTAACCACTTTACAGTCCATAGCTAAAGGAGGCGAGCTCCATGCCACAGGGGATTATAATGCAAATTGGCTAGAAGCTGAAAAAGCCCACCTGAAGACAAAAATAAAGGCCCAGAACCTCACGCAACTTATAAAAGAGCCTACAAGACTCAACCATAAGACAAAAAAACACTCCCTACTGGACTGGACCCTCACCTCGCACCCACATAGAATCCTTGCAGCAGGCCTACTCCTGATTCTATTAGTGATCATCACTTGATTTACCTGATCAGGAAGGTTCATAGCCCTCTCCCCCAACAAAGATGCTGCGTACCAGGTCCTACAACTCCCTAGACCTTGAATCTCTCCTGGCGGACCTGAGAAGGGTAAACTGTCCTGCATCACCGAGGCATCTTCCATTGATGATGCCTATAACACATTTAAACTAAGATTTCTAAATGTTTGGGACAAGCATGCTCCTCTGCGGACCAAAAGAGTTAGAGGTGCGCATCTCCCATGGATCACGGCTGACATAATCCGAAAATGCCATGCCAGGGACCATGCCTGGAAAGCATATAAAACTGAAATCCCAGGCCTCCCTTACTACCTACAGAGCCCTTCGTAATGCTTGCACAAATAGCATCCGCCAAGCAAAAAAGTCCTACTTCCTATCAACCTTTAGTAAAAATTCTAACCACCCTATGGACTTCTGGAAATCTCTCAAATCCCTGCTCTCCCCCCCAACCCAACCACCTCCCCCTACACTACTATTAAACGGCACACCCATCTCCGACCCCATCCTTGTTGCTGAAGCTTTCAACACCCATTTCTCCAGCTGCTGACAACCTTCTATCCTCCCTCCACTACAAGCACCCCTCGACCCACCCCCACGGCCCCCTCACCCTAGCACTCACCCCCCCAGTCCTACCTTTCGTATTTAAACTAGTTTCCCCTGCAGAAGTCCTCCACTCCCTACGGGTACTGAACCCTAACAAAGGCAAATGCCCGTCATCCCTGGATGCCAAGATGCTATTCCTGTCAGCCCCTGCTATTGCCACCCCTCTGGCCACACTTCTCAGCCTCTCTTTCTCACTGGGTAAGGTACCTACAGAATGGAAAATGGCCACTGTCATACCCCTCCCTAAAGGCGGTGACCCCTCCTCCCCAGGCACTTATAGACCTATCTCCCTACTCCCTATTCTGGCCAAACTACAGGAGAAACTTGTCTTGTCCCAACTGACTCAGTACCTGGAAGCCTCCTCCTTTTTCACTCCTTTCCAATCTGGCTTCCGCAAATCCCATTCTACCATCACCTCCCTGCTATGTGTCACCGGGGACATTCTCACTGGCATCGACAAAGGACACATCACCACAGCCATTTTTATAGATCTAGCAAAGGCTTTCGATACCGTCTCTCACTCCCTACTTATCTCCAAACTTACTGATGCAGGGCTAGCACACCCAGCTATAGACTGGTTCCAAGACTATCTAGTGGGTAGGATGCAAGTGGTCAGACTTGCCTCTCACACATCAAACCCCCTCCAGTCACATCTGGAGTCCCCCAAGGATCTGTCCTAGGACCAATGCTTTTCTCCATTTTTCTAAATGGCCTCCCCTCTGCATGTTCCCATTCTTCCATCCAAATGTACGCAGACGATACAGTCCTGTACGCATCCGGCCCCTCAACAAGCAGTGTTGCATCTCTCCTTCAGGAAGACTTCTCAGCAATCCAGCACTGGTTCTTGACAAACCAGTTATTTCTAAACCCCAAAAAAACTGTGTCGCTCATGTTTGGCTCCCAACAAAGACTCTCCCACCAAACCCCCTGCCCCCATTCAAAACCTTGGAAGGGACACTCCTTGAGCAATGCACTAGCTATAGATATCTAGGCATCTGGCTCGACCAGCACTTAGATTTCATCTCTCACATAGACTCCCTGCATAAGAGGCTACTCCCAAAACTGGGGGCACTTTATCGCAACAAATCCAGTCTCCCCATACAAACAAGGCACACCATAGTCCAAAAAATGATACTCCCTGTACTTGACTATGGAGACATAGTATACACTATCACATCTGTGTCCACCTTGGCAAACCTGGACACCCTATTCCACTCCTTCTGTCATTTCATCCTTGATTGCCCACAATCCACCCACCACTGTACGTTATACAGTTCCCTAACCTTTCCATCTCTCCATAATCACAGACTCATAAACTGCGCTAGGTTCGCTGCTAAATTCTGTTCCCTCTCCCTCCCTCCCTCCCTACCTTGAATCTACTTTATCCCAACAGCCTCCCCACGTACTCCTTAAGAGGCACAGACCACAGACTACTTCAAGTCCCATGTATGTGCACTACCAAAGGCCAGGCAGCTTTTAAATATAGAATCCCACAGATCTGGAATGCCCTACCCACCCCTATCTGACACGCTCAAAATACCTGTCACCGTACCCGACTACTGCAGGCACATTTCTCCTCCAGCTGCTCCTGCTAAGTCATAGCTCTCCCAAAAAAAAAAAAAAATTTTGTACTGTAGTATTTCTGTTATGGGTATATCTGTCTGTAAACTCCTGAATTATGGAATTATGGTTGTCTGGCATATAAGTTATACCTTATACTCTACTGTATCTTCGTATGTAAATCAGTATTATAATGTACAAATTTTTACGTGATGTTCTACATTCCAATCACTGTACTGTAATTGTTCTGCTATATGCTGTGTACTGGGCCCAGGCCCCCAGGTCGAATCTGGAATCGAGCATGTTGCTCAGTATGCCTTCCTGGTAAATCCCATAAATAAATAAATAAATAAATACTCGCGGTCCACTGGACCACCAGGGATTGGAGACATGCATTGTCCCTCACGGGACTCCCCGCGATCGGGCTGCAGGGGCGCTGGTCCCAACAGCTGCTGCCTGGCAGGGGTGCCAGGCACAAGTCATCAGAGATCGGTGCACTCCAGACAGCCAATGGCATGCAAATGGGGCCGTAATCAGATGCAAATGGCCCCTGTGTGCCTTGTATAAATTATGGCTCCATTTGCATGTCACCCTTGACTATCACAGGTGCTGTGCATGGCGCAATGGAATCTTGCACCACCGCATCTCAATGCTCCATTCTGACCACTGCGCTTGGTGCTAACAGGGTGTCTGGCTGAAGGCTGACCACATAGGGTAACATGCAGCACACACTGGTTAGCACTGTGACCCTTATGGGTGATATTCAGCCCAAACATGCAGATGAGCCCACTGAGTAGGCATGGCACTAGCAGACCATTTGCATGTCTATTATGGGCTCATCTGCATGCTACCATAGCAGCTGTATGTTCTGGGTCAGGTCTCCCCTCCCCAGCCCCAATCCCTGTTGATGGTATGATAAAAATAATCCTGGTGGTCCAGTGGTTCCCTCCCCAGCTTCAATCCCTGTCCATGTTGAAATAAAAATAACCCTGGTGGTTCAGTGGTTCCCTCTGCCTAATCCCAACCTACCCGTATCAGACAAACTCCATGCCTGGTGGTCTAGTGGACACCCCACCACTGCAGGTAGTTCCCTACCCTGCTCCTGCCCCGACCCAGCACAGAGAAATGGTGACTGGCAACAGCTGTCCATTCACTCTTGCACAGACTGAGCTCTGCTGATGCGTACCGTATAATCTTGTACAGTATGCAACCAGGAGAGCTCAGTTTGCAGTTGGCCATGGAGGTGAGTGGAGGTCTGTGCTGATTTCCAGCTCTCAGTGTTGGGTTGAGAGCAGAGAGTGGTAAGGCTACCGCCGTGTTTGAGGGTCCACTAGACCACCACGTATGGGGTTTGTCGATATGGGCAGGTCGGGTTAGGGAGGGGAATCACTGGACTACCATGGTTATTTTTATTTTACCATGGACAGAGATTGGGCTGGGGAGGGAACCACTGGACCAGTAGAAAATATTTTTATTTTAACATGGCTGGGGATTGGGTCTGAGCGGGACCACTGACCACTCAGGGTACTCCTACCTTGATAGTGCATGGAGAATGTGCAGGGCACATATCTCCTCTGCCCACACAAAAGGGCTGGGTTTCAGATATGTTAAACTGCACCACACTTGGGGATGTTTAGAGTTTCTGAAAATATTTAATATTGTGCTGCACTGCATATGCATGGGGATGCCTTCATTTGCATATGCGTAGCATGATACTGTGTGCTATGGTGCTGTCAGGTGTGTGCCACACATAGGTGACCTTTGAATATGGACCACCCCTGACAGTTGACACTATTCCTAGTTAGTGTGACACAAAACCCGGTTTCTGTCATGCTAACTTTTTTAAAATGGGGGCACCATCTTCTTTCCAGTGGGTACTGCTTCTACCCTTCCACAAAGCTGGGTGAACTGGAGCAGTGGGAGCATAAGTGACTTGTCCAAGGTCATACAGCTTTGGTTTGCCACCCATCAGCTCTTCTTCAATGCCAAGAAGACAGTCTCCATGACCTTTGGCACCAGGCAGAGACTTTCTAGGGTGAACATCCTGCCCTCCTTTCACACCCTAGATGGGACAACTCTTTAGGACACATCCTCATTTAGATATCTTGGGGTTTGTCTGGACCAACACCTCAACTTCTCTGTGCATATCGACACCATCCTGAAGAAACTGCACCCCAAGCTCGGTGCCCTATACAGGAATCGCAGTTGCATCCCACTGACTGCGAGTGGCGAACTTGTCCAGAAAATGATACTTCCCATCTTCAACTACTGTGATGTAGTCTATGGTGCTGCTACTAAATATTCCCTTCCTAAATTGGACACTCTCTTTAATGCCTTCTGCTGGTTTTCCCTTGATTCTCCCCCTTGCACCCACCACTGTGAACTCTATCATTCCCTAGCTTTCTCCCCATTATCTAATAGATGCATCTCCCACTGTGCAAAACTAATCTCCAAACTGTGGCTTGGTGAACTTCCTCCCTACCTATCATCCTTGCTCTCAACCCCTCCCCCATACTCCCACTCTCTTAGACCTAGTGACTCACGCACCTTAGTGGTGCCATACCATTCCACCCTCATTGACCAGACTACCTTTGTTCATCACCTCCTAAAATCTGTAACTCCCTTCCCCCACAAATAGGTCACCCTTCCTCCATCTAGTCACTTAACTCAGCTCTCCACAACTTCCTCTCTCCCAACTGTATCTGCTTTAACCCTCCTTAACTTCCCTTATTCCTCGCTCCAGCCTTCCAATCCTTCCCCCTTACAGGGTTCTCAACATCCTGAAGGGGCACCAGGATTGGCTGTTTCTCCCCTCCTGTTCCCAGCTCTCCTCTCTCCCCTTCCCTCCTGCCTTTCTTCCTTGCCTCTCAGTACTTAGATGAAATTCCTCCTCATTCAGCACTTGCTTTGCCTTGAACTTGCTCCTGGTATGCCACCGCACTAAAGTTTGAACTGTTTCATTATTTGGTTTGCATGTTAATTTGTAGTGCACTCCATGGACTCCTCTGTGTATTATGTTCACAAGTTCTATTTCATCTGTACTGTGCTCTCACAGTTGTATTATTCTGTCTACCTGTTCACACCTTAATTTGTAACTGCTCTTCCAACCATATATTGTATAATTCATGTGTTCATCTCATGTAACCCTCCCCAGTTCACACCATGAGGCAAGCAATTTATTTTTGTTCAGTGTGCCCTCCTAGTGAAACATTTCAATAAATAAATAATACACTGAGTATTTCCCTTTAGCAGTGTTAGAACCTGTAACCTTCTGGTTTGCAAGCTGATGGTCTAATTACAAGATTATACTTCCATTACACAATATTCTACAGAAATTTCAATTTCATGCCATTTTACATGGACAAATAGAAAAGTGAAGCCAAACAAAGACCAAGAATCTTCTATCAGTTATAAACCATGGGGTAAAGATAGTTTTTTTTGTTAGGATTTGAAATGTAAGAAGAAATCATCTCATTGAACTTTGGGGAAGTCCATTCCATATGGTCAGTGCAGTGTATGAAAATGCACGACCACCAACCATTACCAGATTCACAGTGGGAATGGAGAGGAGGTTATTGCTAACTGAATGAAATACTGTTTTGCCCACTATAGGAGTTGTAAGATATATCGCTAGTCCAATAAGATACTGTATCTTTAACAAAACAAGCATTCATCAATGCCGAATGTTGTTGCGCTGGCATTGGCTTTGGTAGTGCAGTGCAGGAAAACAGTTTGGGCAGGATGTGAAAAATGAGAGCTGTACAGTTCATAAGGAGGTGTAAAAAAATGCCAGTGTTGAAAATGTGGCATGTAAATATTGCAAATTTGCAAAGTTACAAGGAGTGGAGAAATGTACAGCGATGCTTGTAACACAGTCATTTTATGGACGCTCGGCACCAAATTTTGAACATAGGCATTTTAGCACCTCTGCTCATGTGCAGAGTCACTGTTATTTCCTCAAACTGTCCCAAAAAGTGATTTCAAACAGAGATCGTGCTATTCTGCGCCGGACATGCGAAAACACATTTTGAGCAAGATATGTGAAATGGCAGCTGTATTGTTCATCAAGAGGTGTGGAAAAATGCCAATGGTGAAAGTCCAGAGTGAAAATATTACAAATGCATGACGTTGCGAGCATGCATGCAATCTGTCAACGCATGCTGATAACACAGTCATTTTATGGAGTATCATCACCAAATTTTCAACACAGACATTTTAGGACCTCTGCTTATGAACAGTGTCACTGTCATTTTCATAATCTGGCCTGGACACTGATTTCCCACAGCGACCGCACTATTACTTGCTAGAAGTGTGGAGACATATTTTAGCCAGGATGTGAAAAATGACAGCTCTACTGTTCACAAGGAGGTGTACAAAAATTACAACGTTGAAAATCTGGCATGACAATATTGTGAGTTCGCAAAGTAACAAGCCTGCATAGCAGCTGCACAATGTACGCTTGCAAAACAGCCATTTTTTGGATTTTTTCCACCAAATTTGCAACATAGGCTTTTGAGAGCCCACCTCATGAACAGTGGCACTGTCATCTTGTTAACTGGTCCCGAAAGGTGATTCTGCACAGTGACTGTGAAATCACCTTTCGGGACTGATTAATGATATGACAGTGATAGAATTCATGAGGAGGGGTCCCAAAAACCCCATGTTGAAAATTTGGTGTGAAAATTCCCAAAAATGCCCGAGTTATGCATTAAAGTTGAAAAAACCCTATTTATTCCATTATACAGCTTATCGGCATTTCTACAGTTTGCGGTCAGCTTTGAAGAGTGTAGATGTGTTCCCGGTCCACGAGGCTTCACGCTAGACTCCAGAGGTAAGTATGGGGTGAGGGGTTGATGGGGAGGCAGGGTGCACAGTGGGTGGAGTGCAGGTTGTGGGGGGCGGGAGACCACCGAGGACCATTCCTTCTTTACAGGTAAAAAAACTAAAAGACATTGGAGGACCATTTTATTTTAATAGGTGCTTTGGTATGCTGGGGTAGGCTCCCAGCATGCCACCTGAGTGTGTGTGTGTGTGTGTGTGTGGGTGGATGCTTTGCTGATGGGGATTAGGCACCCTGTTGGAAAACAAGGAAAGGGTGGGAGCTCATGAGAGAGCGGGGACTGGCACCCCTCGGCAAGCAAAAAATGGGAGGAACACATTATGCCAATGGGAAGTGGGCTCCCCATTTGCAAAATTCAAGGGGAGAGGGATACATGCGATGGGGATTGGGCCCCATCAACAAAGAGAAACTGTTGGGGGGAGGCACATAATGCCAAGGGGGATTGGGCACCCCCTCGGCAATCAAAAAGGGAGGGTTACATGATGCTGATGGGGATTGGGCACCCCATCAGCACACAATAAACAGGTGGTGTTGACAGGCAACAGCAGCAGTCACTGCCGCCATGTTGCCTGCAAGTAGGGGAGGCGTGTTTGGTCACGCTGCATGAGAGCTTCACTCTCATTGCAGCAGACCTTTCTCTCATGTCTTCACCTCATTATCTAGGCAGGGTGTCGGCTCCTGCTGCTGGCTGATTGGGGAATGCGGGACGCACCTACTGGTGTGTGCCCTGCATTAGCCCAACAGTGACCGCGCCTCCAAATCCGCACTACCGCAAGACATTGGCTGCAGAAGCGCGCCAACATAAAAAAAGGCACTGTAGAGACTGCTAACTTCTGTTTCTGCCCCAGTACCCAAAACTCCTGCTCACAGTGTTATTAGTACTAATTGCTGTGATTTGAAGCTTGGTACATCTGCTTGCCTTACAGTATACAGTGTATTGTTTGTGTTGCCAAAAGTTCTTTAAAGGCAATTACAAATGAAAAATACTATTTTAAGCATGTATTTGTGAAAGAGAGCTTAAATAAAATGCAATGTTGGTGAGAGGAAGCAGGTGTAATCATGCTCTGATATGAAATATGATATTAAAGAATTAATCCACGATGCTGGTAAGTGCATTTTATTCACTCTTTCATGAAAAGAATATGGTGCTGCCTCACAAGCCTGCAGTGGCAGTTACTGACTTTTTGCAAGCTATTTTGTCTCAGTTGGTGTAGTTGGATGTTTTGGACCCGACTAAAATTGCAAAATCTTGGATGCTATTGCTATCAAATACTCTCCATTAAGCACCCCATCGACTAGCTTATGAACAGTAGTTAGAGCATCTCGAGATGTTACTAGCAGTGTCAGTTCAACAAAACAGGCATAACACAAGGCACAGACTGTGAACTGACACAATTAATACACCGAGGTGCACTAACTAGCAGACTAATCTGGATAATTAGCCTGTAATAGAAGGTAGGTATAGGACACTATAGCCAGGGTTGTTTACATTATAGCTTACGGCACCGGAAAGTGGAAAATGTAATTTGCCCACAAAAACTGACTGCCCATTTAAACTGCAGGTGCTATAAGTGGCAGGGACTGAATTGCGACTTCTGCTCCTGAACAGGGCTCAGACGTAGATGAGGTGTAAGGGGCCATACTTCTGTTTTGTATAAATGCCCACTCAGTAATGAAGAATGGAAGGACTTGAAATCCAAGTTTTTTTTTAATGCAGTGCAATTAAGTTCTGCTGTCCCAACAGTGATTTCTTCATCTGGATGCTTTGCAAGTCTCTACTAAAATCAATTGCAAAAAAACCTTACATTAAAGAAGGAGTCCAGCCAAATGTGCAACATTTTAGAATTAGAATCAACATATCCACAATAAGCCTCATACCAAAAATTGGATTAAGTTCATTTAACAGTTATGAGCTGTTTTGTAACCCTGATTTCATTTCATGTTCAAAAAAGCTAGTCTCTATAGAGTTACTGATGATGTCATAACCAGAACTCAAAGCCCAGTACCCCCTGCCAGCAATCTTATAGGACTAATTTTAAAAAATAATTTAAAAAAAGTTTTCAGCTTCATAGCCCTACCCTGTGTAAAGTATGAGAAACCTCTAGAGGTTGTTTACCATTTAAACTCCTTTATTAAAACTGCACATGCATTTCCTGCTCGTGCTGAAACACATGCAACACTCACATGCAGGAACATGTGCATCACTACATTGCTTTATATATTATATTGGCGCCACCTACTGTCACATCATTATACTACATCTCCCCTTTTTATTTTTTTATTTCAGTTCAGATCACTTCTTTTATTAAAATCATCAGGTAGCAAAAGAAAAATAACTGTTGCTTATAAATTCAATTAGGGCCAGAAGTTATTAGCATGTATCTCTTCTGGGATCTGGTCTTTACCACCAGTCCATACTGCATCCTTTTGTTCTTGTCTTATGTATAATCTTGGCATTTTCTTGGAGCTTTGATCTCTCTGCCAGATCTTGTCATCCTGGGTATCTTTTCTGTTGTCTGCACTGGTTGTGTATTTTCCTTGCAACTATCAGGTAGCCTAGCAGGTGCTGCCACATTTAGTTGATCCCTCTCTCTCTGAATGTTTCTCTGACATTGTAGGATTTGACTCCTCGAAGGAATCAGGGATCACAGCAGGGGAGTTTTCCTCCTGTGTCTTCATTAGATGCTTCCTGTTTCTTCAGTATGTTTTGCCACCAGGTGTATGAAGCATATATGATCTAGAGGAGGCATGCTTGGCAACAATAATGGCAGGTTGCCACTTCTTAGCACGTCTAATTTGTATTTGGTCTCCCTTTTGTATAATTGGCAACACCTGTGCATGATGATCATAGTAGTACTTCTCAGTAACTTGTCTCGGTTTCAGCTTGTCTCTCACCTCAATCTTATGCTCAGATTTTAAAAGCAATATTGATGCTAGCAACTCAGATTTTAACCTGCGTCTCATAAGTAACTGCAAGAGAAAATCCAATTTCTTCTATAGGTGTGTTCCTGTATTCTAATAGTGCAGGATATGGGTCTCCATCACTTTTTTGTGTCTTTTTCAATAAGTTTTTTTACTGTTTACATAGTCCTTTCTGCTTGTCCATTGGACTGTGGGAATCCTGGACTACATGTGGAGTGTTTAAATTCCCAGCTATCCACAAACATTCTGAACTATGAACTAGAAAACTGTGGGCCATTATCTGACATTACCAATGTCTGACAAACAATTACTTCATGGCTGTGATAATTGTCTTGCTTGTAGACTCACTAAGTTGCATTATTTATGGGTATTTGAAGTAATAATCCACACAGAGAAGATATTCAGTTCCATTGAACTGAAAGAGGTCAGCTCTTATTTTAGCCCAAGGTCTGTCTGGTATGTCATGAGACACAGAGGTTCTTTAGGATTATTGTTTTGATTTGCATTGCAAACAGTACATTATAAAACTATTTCTTCAATCTGTTTGTACTTACCAGGTCAGTGCAGTATATCTCATGCTCTCTGTTTATACTTTACAATGCCGAGTTGGGCTTTGCGTATTTTCTGGAGCATCTGTTACCTCATTTGCTGTGGAACTATTCTTTGAACAGTAGCTTGTCAAAGTATGTGATTTCTTCATGAAAAGCCCAGTAGTTTCTGATTTCTAGTGGCACTCTATCCCTTTCTGTGGATCATGCATTTAGCACAACTGCTTTGAGCTGCTGTAGTATCATGTCTTTATCTGAGGCTAACTGGATTTAGTTTCTCTGCTGAAATAGGTAGCTGAGTAGTAAGAAGGTTTATTTCCAGTTCTTCATCTAGTAAGTCTTCAGTCTCTTCTCTAATATAAGCTTTACTCAAGGCATCCATAATGTGCATGGCTTTCCTAGGCTTGTAATGAACTTGCAGACTGTACCTTTGCAACCACATAAGCATCTTTTGTAGTCTTGGCGGTGCCTGAATTAAAGGTTTCCTGACTATTGCCTCTAATGGACAATGATCCAACTCCACCTGCACTTGCTTCCCATACAAATATTGGTGGAATTTCTCACATCCATAGATAATTGCTAGGAGTTCTTTTTCAATCTGGGCATATCACTTCCAGCAATCAGTAAGAGCTCTGGAACCATAGTTACTGTCTTTCCCTCTTGCATTATCACTGCTTCCAAGCCTTCAGAGCTGGCATCCACAGACAGTATAACTGGTTTGTTTACATCATAGAACTTAAAAACAGGTGCATTAGTTATCAAATTCTTGTACTCTTGAAAGCTGTTTTTGTGCTGTTGTTCCCGGTGCCACTGGACCTTGTTCTTCAGCAGTTTCCTTAGTGGTGCACTTACTTCACTCAGACTGGGAATGAATTTCGCTAAATACTGGATCATACCCATGAACCTCATCACAGCTGGTTTATCCTCTTGCTCTGGTATCTGCTGAATAGCTCTCGCTTTCTCAGGGTCCGGTGTTAACCATTCAGAACATGAACTATGTAACTTATTTCAGTCATTCTGATTTGGCACTTTTTTTTTGTTCAGCTTCAGATTTATACTTTTGGCTCTGTCCTGTAGTTGAATCAGTCTCTGATCATGTTGCTTCACATTTTCTCCTCAGACGAGTATATCATCAATAATGTTTTTTGGCCTTCCAGCATCAGTGCTATGATTTTCTGGAATGCCTCAGGTGCAGATGAGGTGTCAAACAGGAGGCTCTTAAAGCTATACCTTCCAAATTGCATATTAAATATACACAATCTGGAACTCGCTTCAATAACTTGTGTTTGAAAGAATCCTTGGTTTGCATCCATTACTGAGGATACCTTAGCACTTGACATTCTAACTACTACTTCTTCCACTGTTCGCAGGGGGTGGTGCTCTCTTTTTATTTTACAGTTTAAGTTTTTTTGGATCAATACACATCCTGAGCTTATCAGGCTTTACTATGTTGCCATGCTGTTAACCCAGTTAGTAGGCTCAGTTTGTTTTGCAATGAAGTCTAATCTTTCCATTCTTTCAAGTTCAGCTTTGATTCTGTCCTTCAGTGCTACTGTGTGGATGTACAACAGATTTAACTGTGGGTCTGTCGGGATATGGTGCTGTTCTGGTATGCATCCTAGACCTGTAAATAAGTCTTTATAGCTATCCAGTATGTCTCTTCCTCAGTGATCTACATTATAAATCCTTGTTAGCGTGCCTAACTTCAAGCACGTTGTACAATCCAATATTGTGGGTGCATCTTGATCAATTACTTGGAACTGGTTTTTATCAACACATCCTAAAACAATTCATGATACAGGGTAATTATACATGTACATCTTGGAATGTTATTACATCCAATGCAATAAATGCCCTCATACTGTTTACGTGGGGGAGACCGGACAGCCTCTTCAGACGTGTATGAACTCACACAGAGATGATATTTAAATGAAAAAGATAAAAAAATCAGTGGGACAACATTCCTCTCAGACTGATCTTTCTGTGTCAGACCTCTGTCCTGATACTCAAAGAACATTTCAAAAATACACTACATAGGTGAGCATATGAGGTTAGACTCATTTTCCTTTTGAATTTGGTGGAGGATGGCATGAATCAGGATATGAGCTTCGTGACACATTACATTGTTTGAAAATTGTTGTTTTTATACGATACATGGACAGATAATTGTTTTCTTGTATTTCTAATATGCTTTTATAGTGAATGGTTCTACCTAGTCTATATGATTATGTATATATAGTTTTGCTTTTAACTGGTGGGTGGGGATCTCATGCATTTGAAATTTGCATATGCAGATCTATTATTTAGTAATAGAAAATGTTGTTTTATACAGGCGTATATTTGTTAGTTAACAAAAGGCAGCGTGGAAAAACTGAAATTATGATTATCATACACTAAGGGACAAAATTTGAAGGACATGTTAGTTAAATCGTATATCCCACATAAAAATGTAAATGTACAGCAAGATTGGTTGCCTGTGTTCCCTAAAGGAAACATTCGATGTGGAAGATGTGTCCACTGTTCAAATACATCTGATGTTAAATGTTTTCACCATCCGAGATCTGGGAAAAGCTATGAGATAAAATCTTTTATTAACTGTAATACTCAAGGAGTGATATATATATGTTAATTTGCCCTTGCGGCATGTCATATGTTGGCCAGACAAAGAGAAATTTGAAATTAAGAATAGGGGAGCATAAAGGAGCCATTAGAAACAAAAATATGGATTATGCCATGGCACGTCATTATCAAGAATTACAACATGGGTCCCCTGCTACTCTCAGATTTGTTGGCCTTGAAAAAGTGGACGTGGGTTTCCGAGGTGGAGACCTGAATATGAAACTTCTGCAAAGGGAACCTTTTTGGATCTTTGAACTTAATACCATGGTTCCTTTTGGCCTGAATGATTACATTCCTATTTATAGTTATCTGTAATTGATTATGTATGTAAAGTTTAGAATTTGTGGATATGACTTGTCGTGCTCTGTCCACAATAAGGAAACAAGACTTTTTGACTCTGTTTCCTTTTGGTGTCTTTTGTCAACTTTTATTCCTTCCCTGTGTTTCATAATTTTTTACCATTTATGTTGTCATGACACAACATTTAGGTTTGGGTTTAGTGGTGGCACTTTTATAGTATTCGTAGCCATGACTTTTCATGCTCTGGCAACGAGATTTGAGAACATGACTTGTCCAGCTCTGTTCTCATTAATAATGTTGGATGAGCTATTGTAGTATCATTTTTTGATATTCTTTTTTTTCGTTAGTTGTAGATATTGAATAATGCAATATTGGTATAATGTTTTTATGTATATTGTATTTTCCTGTCCCTTTAAGTGCTGGATCGCATTTAAGAAGAGGAGATGCATCTACACGTCATGCTCTGATGAAGACTTCATTGGTCGATACGTAAGCGCGTCATAGTTCGACGTTCGTTGTCTCTTCCGTGTGAAACCAGTGGCTTGCAGTTTGCGGCATTCATGGCGAATGCATTAGGCGTTGTGTGTCTTAGCGTTTGTATGCGGCATGTGGTATGGTCATAATTTCAGTTTTTCCATGCTGCCTTTTGTTAACTGTGCATTTATCATACGCCTATCCGCTTTTGGTTTCAGCCAAATAGTACCTTTCGAATATGTGCTGCTGGTATTTTTGCCAAGTTGCTCACATTGTTATTTCATGTCGGTCTGCATTTTTGCAGCAGTTTAAGCTCTGAAGAGCATTTACAATGAGATGTGTGCAATCTTTTGGTGAGATCGAATCATATTTATATTCAGTGTCCTTTTTTATATGTGATGCTTTTCTATATAATAAAAGGTTTCATGTGACCTAAAATGAAAAAGTTTTTTGTGCTGACCCCATCAATAGTTATTCATGTTTGCATTTTTTCAGCTCCTGGGGTATTATGTGCACTTCTCTGTTTTGAGACCCATCATGTCCATGTTGGTTTATGGACTTTTTTTGTATAGCCATTATCAGAACTGATTAGTGAGTCTCTGAGCACAGGAGAGGTCCCAGAAGACTGGAGAATGGTTCATGTGATCCTGCTCCACAAGAGTGGTAGCAGAGAGGAGGCAGGGAACTACAGACCAGTCAGTCTTACCTCAGTAGTGGGTAAGATTATGGAGGCACTCCTTAAGGAAAGGATAGTGCAACACCTGGAATCCATAGGAGCACAGGATCCAAGACAGCATGTGTTTACAAAAGGAAGGTCCTGTCAAACTAATCTCATAGATTTCTTTGACTGGGTAACCAGAGTGGTGGACCAAGGGGGAGCAGTTGATGTCCCCTACCTTGAATTCAGCAAAGCTTTCAATACTGTTCCACATAGAAGATTGATTAAAAAATTGGGTAGGCTCAGGATGGGTCAGAAGTTGGTCAACTGGGCAGCAAACTGGTTGGCAGGAAGAAAACAGAGAGTGGTGGTGAATGGTATATAGTCAGAAGAGATGCAAGCCACAAGTGGGGTACCTCAGGGATCAGTCCTGGGGCCAGTCCTCTTCAATATCTTCATCAGTGACATTGCAGATGGACTGGAGGTAGGTTTGTCTGTTTGCAGACGAGACCAAGATCTGCAACAGAGTAGATGATCCAGATGGGGTAGGCAGAATGAGAAGAGATCTGGATAAACTAGCACAATGGTCGGAAGAATGGCAACTGGGGTTTAACTCATTCACTTCTCAGGAGCTCTTTGTGAGTTCCACCCCTTGTGCCCTGTATACCTTTAACACGGCATCCTGGAGCTTTCAAAGCAAAATTAAGCCATAATGAGCATACCACAAACAAATGCAAATAGCTCATGAATCGTAGGTGCTACACACAAAGTATGAGTGGCAAAATTGTTCAGCACTAAATTACCTTTCTAATGATACTATGCACTTAATTGTAATCAGTTCAGTTCTTTTTTTATAATAGCCAAAATAGTAGACACATTTTTTTCTAGCAATAAAAATCGCAATTTAAACCATTTTTAGTGGGGTAATATCTGGCATACCAACACCAAATTAAACATCCATACAGTATATATTGTTACGGAAGTAATTTTGTACTGAAAAGTTATTTTTGTTATATACAATATGCATTTCTTACCCATTTTCTTCAAGGTAGTTAGGTGAGGCTTGATGCAGAGTTGTCAGCCGTGCAGACCATACCATAAACAAATATATAACTCTAAAGTATACATGGCACACACATAGTCTCAGTGGTAAAGTTGTTCAGTGTTAAAGTACCTTTCCGATGGTCCTATGCTGTCAGTTCTACTCACTATGTTTTTTTTTCATACTAGCTGACATTCAATAAAAGGGTTGTTTTCTCAGGTAAACAAAGCAACGTCAAAACATTTATTTGTGGGAAATTTGTACCTGATCAACACCATGCCATAAACAAATATAAATAGCTCCCAAAGTATACGTGATACACACATAGTCTCAGTGGCAAAATTGTTCAGCGCTAAAATACCTTTCTAACGGTCCTATGCTGTCAATTCTACTCACCATGTTTTTTTTATATAAGCTCATATTCAAAAAAAAGGGTTGTTTTCTCAGGTAAACAAAGCAACGTCAAAACATACCTGATCAACACCATACCATAAACAAATATAAAGAACTCCTAAAGTATATGTGATACACACATAATCGTGGCGGCAAAGTTAGTCAGCACAAAATTAGCTTTCTAATGGTAGTATGAATTTAATTATAATCAATGTGTTTGATATTCTATCTGCAATATTCTGAAGTGTTTTTTGCAAATTAACTAATGTTGCATATCAACACCAAATTCAGTATCCTGGCCTGACCCCAAAAAACATTTAGGATAATAATCTGGTACTAAACATCAATCGATCATGTGTTTCAATCCATTTTAGCCAAACACAAAGAATGCTCTTTGAATGTATGCAAACACCTACAGAACTATAAGAAATACCTATTGAACTATAAGAAATACACACCAAGTATGAAGCAGATCACAGTATCAAAACACAAATAACCAAAATGAACACATGCAACAACACAGCAGCAGCACAAATATGCTCAGGTGCATGGCAGCACACTTCTTGAATACTCTTGTGTATCAATAATGAGCACTGTTGCCCACTTTGAGCATAACATGTACAAGCATGTGCACAGCAGCACCCACAGTATTCTGGCACAGCAGCCACAAGTCTTAGCATGCAGAATGCAGTAAGTCAAAAACAACATTACTAAAATCACAATTACTTTTTTGTTCTTTTCAGATGGTATACCATAATGATGTGCACTGAAGAGATTACAACATTCTTACCTTATTGGATTGTTGTACATCCTCAACCCTCACACCTCTATCATATGTACTTCTGTAAATACAGTATTTCCAACATCTGTTGTTTGTGGTGTCATTCTGTAAATAAAGTAGTGCCACCCTCTCCTGTTGTCATTCAATTCCTTCAGTAAAAAAAAAGAAGCTCCAACCTCTCCTATGTTGTCTGTGTCATATATTTATAAACTCCCACGTCAGAGTCTCCTCTGATTCAGCCTCCAGCTCTTCCATTGTCTGTTGAGTCCAGTGAAAAAAACATTGTTCCAACCTCTCCTCTGTTTTCATAGTCATATTTATCGATTGCCTCTGTCGTCTCTCCTTGGCTTTGCCCACAATCTCCCACATGTACGAATTGGCTTCAAAATAAATAGTGCAGCCAATGAGGGGGACAAATGAAAACAAAAAAATACTGAGCTAAAACCGCCTCTCCACATAAATTAAACTGAAAGAGGTACTGGAGGAAAAAAACAGGCACACTGTAATAGTTACTTATCACTTTTGATGTGCAAAGTACTTTTCTTATCCCTTTCAATCAGAGTCGTCTAGTTTGATTGCATTTTCTGACAACAATTCTCGGTCTGGCAGCTGACATATCGACCTCTATATGCCACCATACCACATCACATTATGATCACCACCGAAAATGCTGACCATGGAGCTGCCGAGTGGCATAGTCACTGTGTCAGTATGCATCACACATGATGTAGTGAGTGGCTAATCACAGATATGTTTGCTGCCCGGCTGAGAGCCGCGACAGTCATCACACATAACATCTTTCGACAGCAATTCCAAATTGACCAAAGGGAAGAGAAACTTTCTTGGATATAAAAATGTAGCGGTCAACTGCCAAAGTAATGCCACATTTCAGCCCTCCATTAGCTCTTTCATTTGGCCCCCATGGTCTGGTGAGTGAAAGAATCCCCCCCAAAGCCCACTCTGTCCTCTTCTCTTCCTGTTCTCTACATGCAATCGCCCCCCCCCAATTCATAGCTTTTCTTGTTTGACACCACTCTCGCAATCCTTTCTGGCCTTTATGTTTTACCGACCCCCTTTCTTTCACTCACCAGACCTCTTTTAGCTCAGTATTTTGTATTTTCATTCTGCACCACCCATTCAACAACTGGCATGGCACATCCCCCCCCAAACACCGATGGAACAAACCCAGTCACAGGCAATACTCATGGCAACCTGCTCGCATCAGTCGACATCTCTATTTCAATAATCGGTAACCCCACACTCTTAATCACACCGCCACCCCACCACACTGTTCTGCCATTTGTCCCACCATTTGTCCTCAGTCACTTGGACTTCTTTTAGTGCAGTCTTTTTCTTTTTCAGTGGTGTTCTCCTGTCTCCAGTATGCGCAGTTTCTCATTTATTAATGCATGGTCGTCACACAAGTCATGTTCATCTGTCTTGTCAGCCTCTTCTCATGCCACTTCCAACACAGCGGCAGCTCACCTGTAGTTGTGGTACTCGAAAGCAGTCAATGCAGAGGTGGATGTTGCAAGTTCAACATATGTACCGTGGCTCAACACGCCTCTTCTTCGGTGCACAATTTCTGCACCTACCCTTCTTTGCTTTCAGAGGATAATGCGGTCTATCACAACTCGGGTCCTGCTCAAGTTCTGCAACTATGGCACTCCGTTTCCTCCGTTTCCTTTTGTTGTACCCTGCTAGCAACTGTTCCGAGAGAAGAATGCAAAATCTGAGCTGTGTGTGCTTGTTCACCTTTCCTTTCTTTGACTGCTGCACATGGTTCATACTTTCTCAATAAAGAATAAAGGCATTGGCCAGTGCCATATACCACAGGAACCAAAAGAGGTATAGCCACCACTTCTTTGATCTTCTTGTGCTGGGGTACTGCACGCGAAGCTGGTCTGCGATGTCAACTTGTACTGCTGCAGCACAGTCGGACATGGAACAGAGGCAAGAGTTCCATCTCTCTGTCTCCAGTACACAAATGTTGCTGGCAATGTTGGGTCATGGTTCGTTGACAGAAGGAAAACAGGATTATTGTCCTTCCAAGCAGTGTCAACAAGTGCTCCATTCTGAAGCTGTTCATAATGGCCTCTATCTTTCCTCCTCATTGTGACTTTATTGAATTGCTTTGGCCATCCCGTACTGTTTGTGTGCACTGTGCCACATAAGTACAGACCATCTGCTAGAAGATCCTTTGCCAAGTGCACGTAAGTGAAGTAATTGTCATAGTACACATGGTAGTTTTTGCCATGCAGATCCATTGTCAGGTCTTTTACCACCCTTCACTGAGTCCCATTTCAACTGCTCCTGGAACCTTTCCTGTGTACACCTGAAAGTCAGAGATGAAACCATTATGGGCATCTGCTAGAACCCACACCTTGATCCCATAACGCTGTGGCTTGTTTGGCATGTACTGCCAGAATGACAGACGTCCTCTGTATCCAACCATAGCCTCATCAACAGAAACTTCACGATGTAGACGGTACTGCTCATTGCATGCCACATGAACATGGTCCAGTACTGGACGAACATGATGCAGTCTGTCATGGTTTGGGGATCCTCTGGGTGCATTCTGTGTGTTGTCATTGGCATGAAAATACTGGTGAATTTTCTCATAATGCTCATGAGTCACGACTTGTGCAGTTGGAAAATGTCCATACAGTTGATTCTTCCCAGTACATGTGGTAGTATGGCACCTTACCACAGACATGTATATCTGAATCCCAGAAAGGCTTTTACGTCACCTGCTGTTACTGGAGTCCACTGCATGTCCACTTTCTGTGCCTCCACCTGCTTCCGTTCACTGTATCGACTGGTCTCCTCTGCAAGCAGTTCATACAGTGATGGAGAAACATCAGGTTCATAAAGTCCAGTTCTTCTCCTCACTCAGTAGTGTCACAGGCCCTACAGGCCTTGAAGACATCTATGTGCACAGTCTGCAATCGACTATCCCAAATGTCAGTGTGTCAGTCGTCCAGACTCGTAGCTAGGTCTTCAGCATCCATATCATCGGTTGGCTGAATGTCATGCTGCAGTGTGGCCAAAGGATGATCATCTTCACTGTCACTAAAGTGCCAGTCATGTCGTAGAGTTGCGAGTAGCTTCTCAACCTCCTCCTCTCAGTTGACTGCAGCTTCTACCATAGAGTAGCAAGTGGCTGATCATCATCATCATCACTAGCAGTAGGTGCCATGGCCTCAGTAGCATTGCTAGAGGTGTCTCAGCCTCTTCACTCTCAGTCGAGTGCTGTTGCCGTCTTTGCATGGAACGTGTTTGCTCATCCTGTTCCTTCACAGTGGACTACCTCTGTCCCCATATAGTATTGCAAGCGGACATTGTCATCATCACTGAAATCACTATCATGATCCATTGGCATTAACTCAACTTGTATATCAGAATCATTGAATCCATGAGTCCTCGTCACTGTCACTGCAGCTGTCAAAAGACCATTGTCTATGATCTTATCCATTTCTGCTTTGTCAATTCTCTGTAGTGATAGACTCTGCATGGCATCTCAACTTGCTCTGGGTCTCACGGCATCTCATGGCGTCTCAAGTCGCTCTCAGTCTCACAATGCCTCTCCCATACATGTGATCTCCTCAAGTTGTTCTGTCGTGTGTCTGGAACAGAAACACAACCACACATTTGTACTGAAGACACAACAGCTGTACGGCACATACACTGGGCAACCAACTACAGTATATCCATAAACAATGAAAACACTCTGCCAAGGGCATGTAATCCTTTTCCTGACAGGAAAAGTACATGCTGTCTGATTGCAGACACCAACGTACACAACTATCAAACAAAAAAAATACACAAAACACGCGTTACCAGACCACAAAGAAGTACACGCAGCACACCAGAAACACCAGACACAAATGAGCAACTGTATCCACTGCTCCTATGTTAGAGCCTCATCCATAAAAAAAAAAATCTGCTGTCCACTTGTTGACTAGATACCTAGAATGGTAATGCCAGGTGTAGATTTTGCTGTTCCCATAGTGGTTGTTTTCATGGTCCGTATTTAGCGCTGTGGGTTCACACCGCCACTGTGACACCCAGCTCAGTAGCAAAGAAAATGTTTTGGGCATGCCCAGTTCTGACACCCCTTCCATGCCCAACACCATACAGACACATCATCCCAGGGCATGTTTTGAGTGGGATGGTGCCAGGTATCAGGGTGGTGGGACCACTGGCAGATCAGGGAATGTGTTCCTAATTATTGCACCTCATATTGGAGAGTGTGGGGAGACCCTGGACACCCAAGAAATGCATTGTGTGTTGTGGTGCTGGGTATCGGAGGGTGAGGGAGAACAAACCCCACGTCCAATACCCAATGCCACAATACACAAAGCATTCCCTGGCATCCAGAGGGCCACCCACCACCCTCTGATGCATGGCACAGAAACACAGAACACATTCCCTGACATGCAGTGGCTCTTACCCACATCCAATACCCAGCACCATGATACCCACAAAACATTCCCTTACATCTAGCGGTGCATCCCCACCCAGCTGACTACCAGCACCATATGACACCAAGCAATCCCAGTGGCTGTGGGTTCACAGCCCCACTGTGACACCCAGCACAGTAGCAAAAGAAACATTTCTGGCATACCCAGTTCTGACACCCCCCATGCCTGACACCATAGAGACACAGCATCCCAAGGCATGTTTTGAGTGGGATGGTTCCAGGTATCAGGGTGGGTGGGACCGCTGGACACCAGGGAATGTGTTCTGAATTATTGCACCTCATATTGGAGAGTGTGGGGAGACCCTGGATGCCCAAGAAATGCATTGTGTGTTGTGGTGCTGGGTATCGGAGGGTGAGGGAGAACAAACCCCACTGTCCAATACCCAATGCCACAATACACAAAGCATTCCCTGGCATCCGGAGAGCCAACTGCCACCCTCCGATACATGGCACAGAAATACAGAACACATTCCCTGGCATGCAGTGGCTCCTACCCACGTCCAATACCCAGCACCATGATATCCACAAAACATTCCCTTACATCTAGTGATGCATCCCCACCCAGCCGACAACCAGCACCATATGACACCAAGCAATCCCAGCGGCTGTGGGTTCACAGCCCCACTGCGACACCCAGCACAGTAGCAAAAGAAAACATTTTTGGGCATGCACAGTTCCGACACCCTCTGATAGCTGGCACCATGATAGCAAAACCCTTCCCTGGCATCGGAAGGTCCACCCCCGCCCTCCAGCAAACAGCAACATTAAAAACAAAAGCATTCCCAGCAGCTGAGGGCTCAGCCCCCACACTCTGACACCCAGCACAGACATAAAAACAAGTTTCAGCCATCTGGAAGTCCACCCTCACCCTCCCATCCATGGCACCAAAGCCACACAGCATACCAGGGTATGTTTTGAGTGGGATGGTGCCAGGTATTGGAGGAGGTGGGAGCACTGGACATCAGGGAATGTGTTCCAAATAATTGCACCTGATATTGGAGAGTATGGGGGTCCCTCAGACACTGGGGAATGCTTTTGTTTATTCTGGGGCTGGGCATGGGAGGTGGGAAACATGCCCAACTCTCCAATACCCAGCCCTTACTACACAAAGCATTCCCTGGTGTCAGGGGTTCCCCACCCTCCGATATCCCGCACAAACATAGCAACAAAAACCTGATGTTCAGTGGTACCTGCCTGCTCTCTGATAGCTGGTACCACTATAAAAGCTTTCCTGGCATCTGAAGGCCCACCCCACCCTCCAGAAAACAGTGACATTAAAAACAAAAGCATTCCCAGTGGCTTGGGGTTCAGCCCCCACACTCTAACACTCAGCACAGATATAGAAACACATTTTGGCCATCTGCAAGTCCACCCCCACCCTCCCATCCATGGCACCAAAGCCACACAGCATTCCAGGGTATGTTTTGAGTGGGTTGGTGCCAGGTATCGGAGAAGGTGGGAGCACTGGACATCAGGGAATGTGTTGCAAATTATTGCACCTGATATCAGAGAGTATGGGGGCCCTGAACACTGGGGGAATGCTTTTGTTTATTCTGGGGCTGGCATGCCCAGTTCTCCAATGCCCAGCACCAGAATACCCAAAGCATTCCTTGGCATCAGGGGTTCTCCCCTAGCCTCCGATACCCCGCCCAAAAATAGTGACCAAAAAAAAACCCTGGTGTGCAGTAGTACCTCTCCACCCTCCAATAGCTGGCGCCATGAAAGCAGAATCCTTCCCTGGCATCAGAAGGTCCTCCTCCTCCCTCCAGGAAACAGCAACATTAAAAACAAAAGCATTCCCAGTGGCTGGGAGTTCATCCCCCACACTCTGACACCCAGCACAGCCATAGAAACACATTTTGGCAATCTGGAAGTCCACCCCCACCCTAACATCCACGGCACCAAAGCCACACAGCATTCCTGGGTATGTTTTGAGTGAGATGGTGCCAGGTATCGGAGGTGGTGGGAGCACTGGATATCAGGGAATGTGTTCCAAATTATTGCGCCTGATATCGGAGAGTATGAGGGGCCCCTGAACACTGGAGAATGCTTTTGTTTATTCTGGGGCTGGCATGCCCAGCTCTTCAATACCCAGCACCAGAATACACAAAGCATTCCTTGGTGTCAGGGGTTCCTCCCCTCTGATACCCCACCCAAAAATAGTGACCAAAAAAAACCCTGGTGTGCAGTGGTACCTCCCCACCCTCCAATAGCTGGCACCATGATAGCAAAATCCTTCCCTGGCATTGGAAGAACCATCCCCTGCCCTCCAGCAAACAGCAACATTAAAAACAAAAGCATTCACAGTGGCTGGGGGTTCAGCCCCCACACTCTGACACCCAGCACAGACATAGAAACACTTTCCAGCCATCTGGAAGTCCACCCCTGCCCTTCCATCCATGGCACAAAAGCCACACAGCATTCCAGGGTATGCTTTGGGTGGGATTGTGCCAGATATTGGAGGAGGTGGAAGCACTGGACATCAGGGAATGTTTTCTGTAGTATTGTGCCTGATATCGGAGAGTGTGGGGAACCCCAGGCACTGGGGAATGCTTTTGTTTATTCTGGGGGCTGGCATGCCCAGCTCTCCAATACCCAGCACCAGAATACACAAAGCATTCCTTGGCATCAGGGGATTCCCCCCTACCCTCCAATACCCTGCCCAAAAAATAGTGACCCAAAAAAACCCTGGTGTGCAGTGATACCTTCCCACCCTCCGATAGCTGGCCCCACAATAGAAAAACCCTTCCCAGGCATCTGAAGGTCCACCTCCTGCCCTCCAGCAAACAGCAACAACAAAGTCTTACCTTGTCCTGGAGAGGGTTCTGGAACCATGAAGATCAACAGCTCCTCCATAGTGGAGATGCAGGAATGCAAACTGCAGACAGTAAAAAAAAAATGAGAGCAGGTAGCAGCAAATGTGGGTTCAAAATGGCAGGAATTCAAGTGGCTGGTACAGAACTTGGGGGGGCAACAAAATATCACCAAAAGCAAGATATTTGGGTCCACGCAGCAAGTCAATAAAGGGTCTGGAAAAGACCAACAGCAAAAGGGATCAGTGGAATACTAGGGTCCGTGAGGGCAGCAGGATGGGTGGTGGCTGACTGGTACAGGGCCCTCCTCAGTCCTAACACACCTCCAGCTCAAGAATGCATCTCCCGGACCTCCTCTGACTGCCGATGCAGCCCTCCACTAACTCCTACTGCAGACTGCAGGGGTCTCAGTCTGGGACCCACCCGAGGCCACAGAGCACCGGAAAAACAAACCGGGAATAATAGAGTATGGGGGGGGGGTGATGCAGGGTACAGCAATGTTCAGCTCCCTACCAACACACCAAACCACACTGCCTGTAATGCCAAAACACCACTTGCTGCCAGAAAGGCGGACAGTCCACCGCAGGCTATGGAATAAAAAAACAATCAGCTCCCCACTAGTGGTGGGCGAAGTGGGCTCAATCCACTCTGCGAAGTGATTTGCGGAGCAAAGGCAGATTCACAGAGTGCTCTGCAACATGAAGCGGAGTACTTCGCGATATTCTGAGGAACTCGAAGTCCATTAGAAACAGTGACTTTGTGTTACTCTGCCTCCCCAGACCACTACTCCACCAAATTTAAGGTGAAGTGCGTTGAGGACAATGCACTTCGCCTCACTTCCCTTGTGTTTGAGCTCTGAAGGTGAATTTTGCAGTGATTCAAGGGATTTCAGGTCACATGGGCTCTGTATTGATCTGCACAGCCTCAGTTCATGGTAGTATGTGTAGGAAGGAGTAAAGAAAGTGTGCTCTGATAGCTGTCTGTGATAGAAATCTTGTAAAAGCTGTTAAAAAAAGCATTTTTGTGGTTTTCTTGGGCTCCAACTTTAGTTCATCCATTGTAGGAAACCCTCCTGTGCTCATATCATCAAGCGTTTTTGTTTTTGTGTGGATTTTGAATGTTAATGTACAACATTGAGTGTGTGTGTGGTGAAAGACAGTGAAAGTGTGCTTTAGGGGAGGGGCATAACTGTGGTGTAGGTAGATTTAAGTTGGAGAAATAGTGATTTCTTTGTTTTTTTATCATTTTTTTGTTATATAACTGACTGTGTTAATGTACACACAGTAATATTGTCAGTAATAGTTGAAATTTTCGTTCTGTTTGTTGTGTGGATACGTTGCAGCAGTTCATAAGTTCAGGTTGTTTACATTACAATACATAACGTGGCATAGTACTGAACTTTTGCATTTGCTACGCATTACTCATTCAGCATTTTAGACAAACTGTTCTGTGTGTGAGCGTGTGTGTGGTGTTGCATGACATCAAATAATACACCATTTATTGTGCCACCAACTAGTGTAATTGCAGGTGCAGCAGTGTGAACTTGCTATCCACTGCAGCTGCCTGATTTTGTACTGCGATTGTAGTATCTGTTCTTCGTTTTGCTGCTGGTACTGCTGTAAAAATCTGCATTGTCTGCATTTAGTGCTCCCCACCACCCCATGTTCAAAATTAATTTTTTACCAGATTGGATTGTTTTTGTGACCTCATCAGCACCACTGGTTACTGAAGTTGTTTTCTTTGCATGACAAACTAGTCTCTTATCTGTGGCTGAAGCTACAGTTGTTTTTTTGGCTTCACATCCAATGTCCCCCCAGTCAGAGAGTGAATGTATCAAAATCTGAATTTAATTATAATATTGTGGTTGATCCCCCAAAATGCCTGCAAAGAGATGTGCAAGCAAAGCTGTTTCTTGTCATGGCAATGTTGGCAGTAAGATAGTCTGTGGGCGTGATAGTAGTACACAGACGCAGAAGTGCATTGCTGATGTGAGGAAAGGAATTTCTCCTG
Organism: Neoceratodus forsteri; assembly: GCA_016271365.2. NCBI lineage: Eukaryota > Metazoa > Chordata > Ceratodontiformes > Ceratodontidae > Neoceratodus > Neoceratodus forsteri. Next base: position 1,561,910,733 of record CM028130.1, on the reverse strand, counting down.
CAATGTTTTTTTACAGCCAAATCAGTAGCTTCACTCATAGTTGGAGGAGATGATGTTTTCCCAGCCAGAGGTGTTAGTGTTACTGGTGTTAGTGGTGGTGGTAGTACTAGTATTGTTGCGCCAAGTTCTAATTCCGACCAGTGAGCCATATCCAAAAATACTGAGTGTGAAGCAGTGCAAGTGAGTGGCAGCGTAGATGATGTCATACTTCCCAGTAACATCCCAGTAACTGAACCTGAGGATTCTGATAATCATGTCAATGATAGCATACAATGTGATATTCTGTCCACCGTGGCAGTTAACGTCACGCATTTTCCATGCACTGATTCACAGTGTGGTGAAAAAATATCAGGTGATGGTGGTGTAGATGCTGATGATGAATGTGATGATGATGATGTTGCTGTTGTTGCAACATGCAGTCCACATGCTAGCATCCAAGCAGAAGATGTGGATGTGTGTGACGTTGATGAATATGATGATGATGCAATTGACCCCAGCTGGGAACCAGAGAAAATGAAATTCAAAGTGGCTGTGTCTGACTCTGTTTGCAGGAATCCCGTAAAAACTTATGATCTACTGGTTTTAGTTGATGATGATGACCCAGTAATACATATGATAGGTAGTCGTGGTGGTCAGTTGCAGTCCAGGTGTGCAGTGCCCTAAACATCATGTGCCCCCACTTCAGTGCTTAAAATAATGGACTTTATAAGCCACATCATGGACATGTTAAAGCAGAGCATCACAATCCCTTGTTTGGGATTTTTTGTTCAAGATGCAAATGATGAGTCAATTGCAATCTGCCAAGTTTGCCATGCGTGTGAGTTGAGGTAAAAAGGGGAGCCATCTGGGCACAGGAGGACAGCATACGCATCTTAAGAATAGGCACTTGACACTGTGGACCTAGCACAAGCTGGCAGCTAATGCCACAGTGGGGCATTCACCCTCATCACCGGCAACCATAGTCCAGTAGTAAATTAAACATGTGCAGTAGTGAGATAACAAGAGCAGAGGATTACTACAGGCATGATGAGGTGGAGGACCATAATGACTTTGAAATGTTGTCCAGTGCTGGTGAGAGTAGCAGTTCTGGTGGTGGTGGTGGTGAATGCAGTATGTCTAGTGCAAGTGGTACATCAACCCCGGTTGGCAAATCTGGCAAAATAACAGCATTTCTGGGTTTGTCATCATCACCTGTGCAACTGTCTTCATCAGATGTCCACATTCCACCCCCTGCCAATGCCATGCATCACAGAGCACAACCATTTGTGATCACACCCCTTGTAAAATGTTTAAGTCAGCCCATGTTACAGAGTGTTTATGTGATAAGTTGAAGTACCACCCGAATCATACAGTGTTACATGAAGTTAATGCTGCTGTAGAGGAAATGCTGGTAATTGATCTTTTGCCCTCTCCTTTGTGGAGAATTCTGGGTTCCAACGCTTTGCTGCACGTGTCAGTCAAAATGGAAAGTCCCATCCAGGACATACTTTTCTACCTGTGCTGTCCCTGAGTTGGTCTGCACTGTGTCCGACTCAGTAAGACATGCCCTTCAACATTCCTCCTCTCCATTCATCCATTTAAGTATGGATATGTGGACAAGTGGCAAAACAGCAGGGAGTTCATATTTGTGTATAACTGCACACTGGGCCAGGTGCCGGGGGCTGCTTGTGATAGTGTGAATAGTCAGTGCAGTAAGGTGGATTGTCGCAGTAACAATCTTCCAGGAATTCAGAATGCAATGATTGCTATGCACAATGTGACCTGTTCACACACTGATGAGAACATGTTGGATGTGGTACTGACTGAAATTGACAAATGGCTAAACCCTCTGTCCCTGAGAGCTGGGTTCATAGCAAGTGACAATGGGTCAAATGTGGTGAAATGAATCATGAATGTTGGTTTTTTCATGTTCCATGCATGGCCCACTGTTTAAATCTTGTGGTTCAGGGAGTTTCTGCAGCACCCTGATATAAAGGAAATGCTGACTGTTGCACACATATCTGCTCTCACTTTTCAAGATCTGAAAGGTCTGTGACCAACTGTGGCAGTTGCAGATACAAAACAGTCTGCCTCAGCACCGCTTGAAGCTGGAAAGTTGTCACCGATGGAACTCTACTTTATACATGGCAGAGAGGTTGTATGAAAGATACAAAGCCATCTCAGAATATCTTATGATGTACACTAGCCGTGACAGTTCTGGGGCCTCCATGTCAATGGCTCAGTAGGTAGCACACTGCCTCTGAGGCCGGGAGATCAGAGGGCTGTGGGTTCAGTTCCACATCTGGCACTTGGGTTATATCCCAGTACTGACACTGTAATGCAGCATGAGAGGGTGCTGCATGCATTTTCTGAGGTGCCGCCTTCGATGAGACGTTAAACCAAGGTCCCATCTGCCTGGATTGGTGGTAGTTCAGGTGGATGTTAAAGATCCCATGGCACTTATCGAAAAGAGTAGGGAATTTCCCGGTGTCCTGGCCAAATTTCCTCATTCACTAAAAATACCACCAACAGCTTAATCTGGTTCAAGGTCAGTTGGCATTCATCTGTATCCCTCCTCGGTCGTGTTCCGAAAATAGGCAGGATTTGTCTAGTGCATCATCCGGTCAACAAAACTAAATAAATAAATAAAATAAAACAAAATGTCTATGACAACTGAACAGTGGCACCTCATGGACTCTGTAATAACAATTTTTCGGCCTTTTGAACATGCCACACAGGCAGTGAGTGTCGAGTCTGCATCCTTTAGCCAATCAATCCCTCTGCTGTGGGTGCTGAGGCAGACATTGGTGAATGTACAGCATAGCCTTGATGTTGCCAGAGATGGTGGTAGCAGTATGTTGCTGCAACACATGCTGACAGTTTTCGACCATAATCGTCACATTGTGAACAATCAGCAAAGTGACAACTTTGCCATAGCAACAATGCTGGACCCACGATACAAATGTGGAATTGCATCAGTACTGGAGGGAGGGCCTGAACAGGTAAAAAATATCAGTGGTCAACTTGTGCACTTGGTTCATGGGGTACAGAAGTCACGTGCCAAGGTCAGCAAACAGCAGCATAACCTGGCTGAGGGTGTACATGGAGGACCATCAAGCATATTCTGTAAGGGGAAGGGGACTGCAGTTCCAGGTGGTCTGTCATCCAAAGTGACTAGCATCAACCCGCTTTGGGAGGCTTTGTCCCAAGTGGGTATTTTTGAAATAAATGATTCAGGAGAACAGGATGATGCATCAACAACTGGACTTAGTGTGGCACAGAGAATGGTTGAGTCATATTTGTCTGAAAACAGGCATCTGACAATATCTGAAGATCCTCTTTTGTACTGGAGTGGAAAGGGCAGTGAATGGCCAGAGCTGACTGCATGGCACTGAAGTACCTCACTTGCCAACCCCCCAGTGTAACTGTTGAGAGAGTATTCAGCTCAGCAGGTGCAATAGTCAGGGATCATTGGACAAACCTGTCTCCTGCAAATGTTAGTTTGCTAACATTCATTAAAATGAATGAGAGGCACATACCAGCACAGACTGCAACCTCGGTATTCACACCCTGGCCTAGTCATGGTGGTGTTGGTGATGTGGAAATGGACCATCCTAGTGGCACTGGCAGTGGCTGCCTGAAATGGCACACCACTGATGTAGATGACAACACAATGGAGAAAGAATTTCCTAGTGGTCAGACTTCAGACATAGATGACTACGAGGGCAGCTTTCTTTATGAGGATGATGATGTGGTTAATGTTGGCAGGTTTTAACTGAAGGTTTTAAAAGGTGGTGTTCCCCCCCCAGACCACCAGGACTGCTGTTAGCCACTGCCACCACTGAGCCTGAGTCTGTCCAGACCACCACATCCATCAGCCCGAGACACAAAGCTTCTTAATATTTAAACCATAAAGTGAGTATGTGTACTCATGTTTGTTATTGCTGCTTCACTTCCTTTAGTTGTATGTTTTGTTTTCTGTAGCTTTTCAGAGTCGCAATAGTAAATACATAGGGTACACTTATTTTGTTTCTTTACAGGTTAACAAAAAGTCTCCATCACTAAACTCAATGGTAATGGTACTACAGTTGTATCATAACAGAGAGAAACTGATGGAATATCCATGTGAAATCCTTTCTGGTAAGTATCAAGATTTTATTTCATCCATTTCATTGTTTTGGAAAGACTGCAGCAAATATTGCATGCAGGTTGTGTTAGTTGACAAGATTTGGGTTTAAGACAGTGTAACTTGACTTGAGATTCAGAACCAGGGAGGAAATAACAATTAAGTTGTAAGAGTCATTCATTTCTTTTTAGGAAACTTCCAGATGCTTTGTTGTTCCATTAAACTGGCCTTATCCAAAAAGTTTTTCAACATCAGGCACCCCCATCCCCGGCTTGGGCACACCTGCAACATGCAGAAGTCATTTCATTAGATGACCATGACCATCATTGACAACAACCGGACTCAGAAGGATGCAGATGAAATCTGTGAAGAAGTAACAAATAGAAACCATTACAGACAAACCAGGAAATATGATCCCCCACCCCCCCAAAAAAATACTTACCTTTATTTACTTGAGAGTTATCCATTTACAATTTCAGCGCAAAACATTCTCATTGAGCACTGGAATGTGCACACCAACAGTTTCTGTGACCTGTGATGCAGAACGATACCATGAGTACATGTCCATGTCAACCCCCTCCTCACCTACAAAATACACAACCATATATCTAAATATATATGTATACTCACCAAGGCTACTATTAGTGTACAGCCAAAGGGCACCCTTCAATCCAGTTGAGATGATCACATTGCATTTGCTTGAATCGCCTCACAGAACACATTGGAGCAGCAACAGGACACTCATGGTCATCATTTTACACTGGAGGACTTGGTATGTGCTGAAATACTTTCATTTCACTGTGTTACCACTTGTCAATTTTCTGCACACAAGGAGGATGCATTTTGGGCCTGCAGAAAAAATCTGGGACTCTGTGCAACCACTGCGCACATGACTGAGTGCGCTGTTAATTCTGGGGGACTTTGTATGTGCTGAATCACTCTCATTTCACTGATTTACAACTTGTCAATTTTCTGCACACAAGGAGGATGCATTTTGGGCCTGCAGAACAATTTGGGACTCTGTGCCACCACTGCTCGCATGACAGAGTGCGCCATTAATTCTGGGAGACTTTGTATGTGCTGAAATACTCTCATTTCACTGTGTTACCACTTGTCAATTTTCTGCACACAAGGAGGATGCATTTTGGGCCCACAGAAAAATCTGGGACTCTGTGCCACCACTGCATGCATGACTGAGTGCACCATTAATTCTGGGGGACTTTGTCTGTACTGAAACACTCTCATTTCATTGTGTTACCACTTGTCAATTTTCTGCACACAAGGGGGATGCATTTTGGGCCTGCAGAAAAAATTTGGGGACTCTGTGCCACTTCTGAGTGTTGTGTGATTGTTGAGAGCTCATGATGTCATACTATCATTACAATTAAAGCAACATTGCAAGAATGTCATGACAATTTTGAACTGTACTTTTTTATGCTACTTTACATTGCCCTAGCCACTAGTTACCTCTGAGTCGTGACTTGCATGATATGCTTCTTTTCACAATTTATGTCTGCTTTACTTAGTTGACTACTTTTTTCACGTATGAAAAAAAAAATGAGCATGCCTTCCAATATTGTTCTGACCACATCTGTATTTATTTGCAGCTGCTTTTCAATAACTGTTGTTCCGTGGTGTCATAAAACACTGTCTGCTGCATAACTGTTAATTAACAACAGAAGTGATATATAACAACTAACTGATGTGATGGAGAAAAGCAGAGGAAACAATGACAAAGACCTGGTCAGCATCAATTTAAAAAGAATGCTCCTTTCATTATTTCACACATGAAAAAAGGTAGTACAGCAGACTCAACTACTGAAAATTCTCATATCATTCCAGTCAGTCAGGATGTAAGTAAAGGAAGTTGTAACATAGCATTAAAAAATATAGGTCACAGTTCTAAACAGATTGTTGCACTGCTGCTTTACAGAGATTCACCACATTACATAATCATGGTGATGCTCATAACCTAATATGCGTGGGCCTTGCTCCCACTGTAATATTTCTTGCTCCACAGAGTGTAATGTATTTCTGTGAAAACCACCCATAATTTCATCACAGTATGTCACGTGACGGAGGAATTACCATTCAGGAAAGTCACCCACATTCTGCTCCCCTTTCTCAGCAATGTTTGGACATGATGATAGGGGGAGCGCAGATGCATGCTCCACTATAGTGAATGTCCAGAAGCTAGCCCGATGTTTCCTTATGTTATAAGATGGACTTTGTGGTGAAATGTGAGAATGTTTCCACTAGCAAAACTCTTCTTACTGGAAATGTGCCCACACGTTTCACCACATACTGACCATTATAACATACAGAAACTTCAGAAAGCTACCGGACAATCAGATATTCACTGTAACGATCACGCACATGTGCTCTCCCCAGCATCACGTTGCTGAGAAGGGAGGCAGAATGTGGGCAGATTTTCAGAATGGGAACTCCTCTGTCACATGACACACTGTAATGAAATTAAGGGTGGTTTTCAATGAAATGTATTGCATATGTGGTGCAAGAAAGATTCCCTTGGAAGGGAAAATGTGTATGATTAAACAACAACAAATAAAAACACACAAAACAATACAACACAGTAGTGGGGTGGGTGGGGGACAGAAAACAATCCTGTAAGTTACTGTGGCTGTGGATGCTGTGGTGATCCAGCAGCAGGTGCAAATTCTAACTATTTGATGCTGCTGTTTTCTATTGTGTTGAACTGCTGCTGCAAAGCACAGACCCTCTGATTGTTCTTTTCCAGAGTCACCCACACCAGGGAGATGTCATGCTGTTTTGCAGGGATTGTTGCGGGGTCCACTGCAGCTGGGAATCCAGGTAGTGGGGGTAGTGGTGGAGAGGGTGGTGCTGGTGCTGGTGGCTGTGGTGGCAGGGGTGGTGGTGGAGCAGCTGCTGTACTGGCCCTCCTTCTTTTGCGGCACTGACTGCGAGGCACAGCTCCCACTCCAACAGCACCCTCGGCCACTGCCACAGAAGGGCCAGCAGGTGGACGCCTGGCCCCTTCTGTGTCAGTCTGCCACTCTGTCCTGTGGTGGTTGAGCATGTGGGTGCACTGGCCACCAGTTCCCAAATGTGTCCCACGGGGGCCACGTCGCAGCAGCACACCACACAGACAGCACACCACCACTGTGCTGTCTCCCCCCACAGAGTTAAAAACTCCCACACTGGGGAGCTGCAGGGGGGACCAGACACAGTCCTCGCACAAGTCACACCATCTACATTTTCCAAGGCCACCTCCTGTGGCTGTGGAGGTGGTGGAGGGGGTGCTGCTGGAGCCCCTACAGCTGCTACTGGTGGTGGTGGTAGTGGTGGAGAAGGTGGATGCACAGCAACCACCAGTGGCACTGGTGCTGCTGCTGTTGCTTCAACATGGGGGGAAGCAACACCCAGGAGTTGGGAGCAGTCCAACATAACATGACCGCCCCCACGTGTCCACACTCCCCTCCGACCGTGCCCATGGGCTAGTGACTCGCCTTCTCCTGTGTCCATCCTGACACAAGTCCCCGGGCTGACACACGCACACTGACACTCACTGACACCCACAGCCACACACACACACACACAAAACAAAACAAGACATAAAAAAAATCACTAACAAAAAAAACACAAATACAATACAAAAACTAAATAAAGATATAGCTTTTAAAAAAGCTGTTGGTTTTCTTCAGTAGTCAAAGGCAAGCGGCAATCAAGCACTTTCACTCCCTACTTTCCTCTCACAAAGCTTTCTCCCTCTATGAATGCAAAGGAGAAAGTGAAACTGCTTCTCTGACTCACTTCCTTCCTGCCTGGCTAAAGCATGTGACTTACAGTACTGTAAACCATGTGATGTGTGGGGGGCTGCCTATTTACGTCTCACCTTGCCTTGCTTCCGTTAGACAGCTGACAGCGATGAAGTAATAATGATAATGCAAAGTGAGCACTTTGCAGTGGCCACTTCGCGTTGTGCTCCGCTGATGTGAAGTGGCCACTTTGCGTCCACTTCACCGGCAGATTAAATATTCACTGCATCTCTACTCCTCACCAAGACACCGAGTCGCACCGCCGCAATGCCACTTGCTTCCAGAAGGACCGGACAGTCCACCACAGGCTACAGAATAAAAAAAAAAATCAGCTCCTCACCAAGACACCGAGCCACATCGCCGCAGTGCCATTTGCTGCCAGAAGGACCAGACAGCCACGGAATAAAAATAAAATAAACAATCCACTGCATGCTAGTGAATAAAACTAAAAAAACAAAAAGGGAAAAGGGGAAAGCGAGAAAGCAAGAGATTGGAAAGGACTTAGACTTCTTGCGTCACAAACTCCTCAGTGAGGCGTCTCTCTCTCACAAATGAAACAAATACGATATTTATTCTTAAGAAAACAAACACAGTAAAGAGATAAATAAATGTGTCCTCTGCATTGCGAGTTCAATAATAATGCACATTACCTCTCTATACAGGAAAATAGAAAGCGTTCTTTCCGAACCGCCACGCAGACAAATGCTAAGGCTGCAGCCGCTTACAAGTGGAGGCTTACAACGTGATTTTCTCCGTTTTTTCAAATAGGAGCCACCAGTTTGCCAGCCAATCAACGGAGGGCTTACATGTGTAGTACATGTAGAGATACATAAATAAATCCTCCATTGATTGGCTGGCTAAATATTTATGATTAAAATGTTGACATCCCCAGACGTGTACCGGCCTGGGAGGAAGTAAATAGAGTACGTCTGGAGTCGCTATTGACCTGAGGCACAATTAGTTCAGGCACTACCTACGGACGTATCTCGGCCTGAATGAGTTAATGCAAAGAAGTGCAAGATCATGCACATAGGGAAGAGGAACCCTGAAGCCACCTATAGGCTGGGAGGGGAGTTGCTGGCAGTCACAAAGCAAGAAAGAGACTTGGGCATCATCATCAGAGATGACCTGAAATCATCCAAGCAGACCACTAAAGCAGTAGGTAAGGCTAAGGGGATGTTGGGGTGTATTAGTAGGGGTATCACAAGTCAGAAGAGGGAGGTAATAATCCCTCTTTACAAGACACTGGTTAGGCCCCATCTGGAGTAGTGTGTGCAGTACTGGAGGCCACACCTTCACAAGGACATTAACCAAATTGAGGCAGTCCAGAGAAGGGCAACAAAACTAGTGCAGGGACTGCATCAGAAAACATATGAGGACAGATTAACAGAGCTCACTATGTATACCCTAGAGCAAAGGAGGGCGAGAGGTGATATGATTGAAACATTCAAACACCTGAAGGGCATTAACAAGGTGAATGAGTCTAACATGTTTCAATATAAGAAAAATAGCAGGACAAGAGGACACAGCATGAGTTTAGAGGGAGGCCAATTAAGGTGTAATGTGAAGAAGTTCTTTTTCATGGAAAGGGTGGTAGATGCATGTAATGGCCTACATCAGGAAGTAGTGGATATGAATACAGTGCAGGGCTTCAAACAGGCTTGGGATAGGCATAAGAGAGCAATGCAGATGAGTATGAATAGATAGGCCATTGACAGAGCAAAGGCCGATGGCACATTTATATGGTAGAAAAAGCAATGGGCAGACTGGATGGGCCTTGCGGTCCTTATCTGCCATCAACTTCTATGTTTCTGCACTGTTTCCAGTCTGTTTATATCTTTTTTAAGATGTGATCTCCAGAATTGGACATTGTACTCTAGGTGCATCCTCACCAGTGATCTATAGAGTGGAAGAATGATCTCTCTCTTTCTGCTGGTAATCCCCCTGCCTATACATACTAACATACTAACACACTAAAATGTCAGGAGAATAGGCCTAACTGTCTTTCATGTCTGCTTGTTTGGTCAGCCCCCACCCTGGGAGCTGACCTTGCTGCCCCTTCTCCCTCTCTGGCTTCTCCCTTCCAAGTCCCAGATATTCTCATTGCACTGGTTTTTGCTTCCAGAACCCTTCCCCTGTACCTGTCCCACCCCTCCTTGAACCCCTTGACCGTTTCTCCCTCCACCAGCCCCCTGAGCAGTGCATTCCATTGCTCCATCACTCTCTCAGTGAAATAGCACCTCCTCCTTTCTCCCCTTAATTTCCCCCCCTCCAGCTTCCACCCATGCCCTCTAGTTGCCCCCCCTTCCTTCGGAGCACCCTGACTACTCCTCCCTATTTATCCCTTCATGTACCTGAAGACCTCTATCATGTCCCCACGGTCCCTTCTTTCTTCCAATGTGTACATATTTAGCTCTTTGAGCCTCTCCCCATAGGTCCTATCCCCAAGCCCCAAATCATTTTGGTTGCCTCCTCTGAACCCTCTCCAGGAGTTCAATGTTCCAGTTAACTACTGTTGCCCCTACTCCCATGCTGTCTAGCTTGTTTAGTATCCTTCTATGCAGGACCGAATTTAAGGCCTTGCTGAAATCTAGGTATACTATGTCAACAGCACCACCCTGGTCTACTATTTTTGTCACCCAGTTGAAAAAGTCAATTAGATTAGTTTGGCATGACTTTCCTGTGGTAAAGCCATGCTGTTCTGTGTCTAATTTGCTGTTGTCTGCAAGAAAGGATATAATCCTTTCCTTGAGAAGGGTTTCCATTGTTTTACCCACAATTGAAGTGAGGTTTACTGGTCTGTAGTTATTTGCACTCTCATTGTTCCCACTTTTGTGTGGTGGAATAACTGGCCTTTTTCCAATCTTGTGGGACCTCGCCGCATTGCAATGATAAGTTGAAAAGATCTGTCAGTGGATCCTCCAATTTCTCCCTTAGTTCTCTCAGTAGCCTAGGATACAGTTCATCTAGTCCCACGGCCTTGTTTATCTTGATTTTCTCTAGTTCCTTATGGACTGTCTCCTGTGTAAAGGGACCCACATATGCTCTGTCTCCTCCTTTATTGCCTCTTGTAATGGCTAGTCCACAGCCATCCTGCTCCTTGGTGAATATGGAGCAGAAATATCTGCTTTGGACTTCCGCTTTGTGCTTGTCATCCTTGATCTTCCTTAGTGAGTCTGTTAATACCCCCTGCTTTCTTTCTCTTTTCACTTATATATCTATAGAAGGTTGTGGCTCCTTTTGTGACTTCCTTGGCTATTATCTCCTCTGTTGTTTCCTTTGCTGTTCTGATTTCCTTGTTTGTTTCCATCTGTTTTTCCTTGTAGCCCTCCATGTCCCTGTTGGATCCTGTTTTTTTGTATTTCCTGAACGCAGCCTTTTTCTCCCTGACCTTGGTGGCTACTTCATTTCGAGAACCAGAGTGGTTTTCTTTTCTTCTTTGTCTTGGTCACTCGTTTTATGCAATGGTTAGCAGTTTGTATTATAACCATTTTGAGGTGTATCCAGTATTCCTTAACAGGCAGCGAAAGGCAGCGAAAATCTAGCAACAAACCACTAAAGGAATACCTTTTCCACTTATCTCTCCTGCTTTTGCTTCTTTCTGGCAATGTTCACCCTAATCTGGGCCTGCACAAACCCTGTTCCATGTCACGAGGACATGCAGGTCAACTAATAATTAGATTAATAAATATCTATAGTCTTCTCCCAAAAATGGGACAGTGTAAATGCCTGGATACTACAACACAAACCCGACATCCTGTCTGTAGTAGAGACCTGGCTATCCCCTAAAAATATGGATGCCTCTATTTCTATCCCAGGCTACACCATATTCAGGGCTGATCATCTTACCAAAAGAGGCAGAGACTGTGTCCTCTACATCAGGGATCACCTGCAAGCCCACATTCCTCCTTTACCTGACACCGGGGACAGGCATGCAAATCTTAGCTATAAAAATGTTACTAGGTATACACTACAAAACGCTATTGGCTCTCCCCTGCAGCAATGCCATACAGGGATGCAGAATCTGTGGTGCACCTCACCCAGCTTGTCAACTCTCCCCACCAGGGTAAACTACAAGACTGGTTCTGCTATGTTACTGGACTGGGTCTTGTCAAATCACCCGGAACATATATCCCATATCACTGTACTCCCAGACACTTACAGTGACCATTCACCCATCCTATTTTGCTGGTCCTGCAGCTACCCCTAAACCACCAATCAAAACTGTTACTAATAGGGTTCTCAAACGTGAGAACCTGGAGCAACTTAGAGCCAAGCTGCATCTTCAGGACTGGTCAACAATCTAATCATCCCTCACCGTTGATGTAGCACTGCAGTCCTTCATCCAGATATTCAACATGACACATGATAAAAACACAGAAAATAAAAGGATGGAGTAACCCATGGTCCTCATCTAACCTTCTTGAAAGACTGCAACAAAGAGACCAACTGTGAGCTAGGGCCCGTGCATCCAGCCAACAGGCCCAACATTCTCAGCTACAAAAAGACTTGCAGTGACAGCACAAGGGAGATATGGACTGCAAAAAACAAATACTACTTGGAGGCACTACCCCACTCCTGGTGCAATGGTAGGACATTGTGGGTCAAACTAAAGGAGGTCACTAGAGAAGATAGTAAAGCTGCCCCCACAATGCTAAGTATTGATGGCCTACCCTCAACTGACCCGATTGTATTCAAAAATGCATTTAATAGTGCATTCTTGGATCTTTCTGGTGTGTTACCCCAGATCTCCTCTCTCATGCACCCTCTACCATCAACACTGGAATTACTGTCCGGCCTCCCTCTCTCATCCTGCATTCCTCTTCAGAACTGTTCCCCAAAATGAAGCCAGAAAGTACCTGCAAAAAGTCCTGGGGAAGTCACAACACAGCAGTGACTCCCTTGACCTTATTTGTATAGCCCTCACCCTGGACGACGTACTGCAGCACTTAACTCACATTATTAATGCCTCACTTAGACTGTCTCCATTTTTTCAGCTGTGGAAAGAGGTCTTAGTGACTTCTGTTCTCAAAAGTGGAAACCGCTCCTCACTTAGTAACTATAGGCCCATCTCGATCCTCCCACCCCTATCAAAGGCACTGGAAAGAGCTTTGCAGATCAATTAGTTGAATACCTTGAAAAGTATAACATCCAGTGCCCTCAACAATACAGGTTTCACAAGGGTCATGGCACCACTACTGCTGTCATTGAGTTCACAGGCTTTATTCACACCTCCATGGATCATGGCAAGCTAGTTGGTGCAACATTTATTGACCTGTTGAAAGCATTCGACACAGTTAATCATGACCTTCTAATTGCACAACTTACTTCTATTGACCTTTCTAGGGACACAATCAGATGGTTCAAGAGCTACCTCATGAACAGATCTCAACAAGTCAAGATTGATAATATCCTATCAGGCAACAGACCAATTCACTCTGGCATCTCGCAGGGTTTTATTCTGGGCCCCCTAATGTTCAGCATATTTTTAAACCAACTCCCACTTACCTGTCACATGTCACAGCAATATTCTGCTATACGCAGACGATGCAGTCCTGTATGCTAATGACACTGACCCATTTACCCTGGAACGCACACTTCATGGTAGCTTCAGTGCAGTGGAAAAATGGTTCAGGGACCATAAGCTAGTCATGAATTATAAAAAAAACAAAGGCTATGTTGTTCTCCAGCCCCAGAACAAGCATCGATGGCACCCCCTCACCATAACGAATATAGCTGGCACTCCCCTAGATCTGGTCCAACAGTTTAAATACCTAGGAGTTACAGTCAACAGTTCCATGTCATGTAGCTATAATATTGACAATATTGTAAAGACCCTCAATACATGCACTGGACTCTTATACTGACATAAACATAGTCTTACCCCTGAGGTTCTCAACCTTGCCATTCATAGCTCAGTTATCTCTCTGGTTGAGTATGGCATGGTGGTCTATGGGGCCACCACAGACACAGCCCTTCATTGCATTAAAGTCACCTTAAAGAGAACCTACCAACTTGTCACAGGTTCTGAGCTATTAGTGCACACCTGTGATCTCTACACCCATGCCAGCTGGCTCTAGTTCGAGGACTGACTCAAGTTCCAGACCTGTTTACTGGCTAAAAAGATACAACTGGGCTTTCTGCCCTCAGGCATGCAGTAGCTCCTAACCCCCTATGAAAGAACTCATCCCATCAGATGATCTGAGCACATGGTCTTCACAACCCCCAGATGTTGCACCTCTCTGGGACAAAGAGCCTTTGTGCACTGGGTGCCTAAATGGACAAACAGGCTTCCTCCTAGCATCTCTTCTATACCAACATTAGGCCCCTTTAAACACGTGCTCATGGTTGCCAGTGTCAGCTGTGATTGCTTCCTTTAGTGCCTCCAGCCCTCTCACCTTAGTCATCCTGCCCTTGTATCCTCCATCTATTTCCTCTCCACTCCATCCTTCTTCCCTTCCCCTCCCATCTCCCAGGCCCACTCCCATCCTGTATTTTGTCTGTGCTGTTTGCCTTCTCCCCCTCCTCACCTTCTCACCCTTCTCCCTTTACTATCTGCTCCTTTCTGGATACCTGACATCTACTTATGTCTTCCTCCCCAACAACCAGCACTGCTTTGTACCCACACCTCCGCAGAAGATGCTGATTTCCTTGTCTGATGTACTTCTTCCAAATGTAACCCAGTGTAATTGCCCTGTAACTACTGTAGTTGTACATTGCCCTGTTTTTTTTTACTGTTACCCCAGATCTCCTCTCTCATGCACCCTCTACCATCACCGTCTGACGCATTTACTGTAACTTGTGTTGTTTTCAGTCTTGTCCTTGTTATCCTCTAATGTGGAATCTATGTAATGAGGTTGTCCTCAAAGGTTTAATCTAAGGATATCAATAAATTAATAAAAAATTCCCTCCCCATTTAATAATTCAAGTCTCTGTTTGAGACCTTCTTTCATTTTGATGAAATCTATGCATCTAAAGTCCATGACTTTAGTTTTTGAGTGCTTAGTTTCTGTATTTATTCTGACATTAAACAACACTATGCAGTGGTTACTGGACTCCAGGCGGCTTCCCACTTCTACCTCTTAGACATTATCCCCATTTGTTAGCAACAGGTCAAGGATAGCATCTCCCTAGTTGGGTCCCTTGTAAGTTGCATAAGGCTCGACAAATGTGCAGAGCCTCCAGAAAGTCTTTGCTTCTGATTGAAGTTGCTGTATGGGTACCCCAATTTATGTCAGGTAAATTGAAGTCCGTTACCATTATCACGTCTCCTTTATGACTCATTTTGTGAATGGTTTTCAATATTGCCTTGTCTTCCTCTCACCCTGTCACCGGTGGTCAGTAAAACACTCCTTCCCGAGTAACTGCTCCATTTCCCACTTCCAAAGTGACCCAAAGTGATTATATTTCTGCATTGTCATTTTGCGTTATTGTTGCTTTGGTGCCTTCTTTTATATGCATAGCTGCTACTCCCCCCACTTACACCCAGTTCTGTCCTTCCAGAAGGGACAGTATACTGGGACAGTCATTTCCCAGTCATGGTTATTGTTTAGCCAGGTTTCACTGATGGTGACCCAGTCCAGATCTGCTTCGGTGATGACAGCAGTGAGGTCTGCTATTTTATTTGATTGGCTCCTTGTGTTAGTGAACATAACTTTCCAAACTTTGTCCTCCACTTTTATGGTATTGACTTCTATTTTTGTGTGACATTTGTGTTGGTATTTGTTCCTTCACCCAATTGGTAAATTCACTTACCAGTATTTGTAATCCTGATTCGGCTGAGTTTTTGGGGAGAGGTAGCAGATCCCTATATCCCTGCTGTCCCTTCCCCAGTGTCTAGTTTGAACAGTTGATGGCTATGTCCAGTTTCTGCCCTAGTGCTCGCATGCCCTCCCTAGTCAGGTGTAGACCATCATATTTGAAGAGATCTCTGTCCCAGAAGTCCTGTCAGTTCCTTATTCAGAGGTGCCCCTTTTCTTGGCACCATGTTTTGAGCCAAGTGTTAAGTTCCTCTATTTGATCTTTGCATATCTTTTGCTTACTGCCTCCTTTCTCCAATACCGGGAGGATCTCAGAGAAGGCAATTGTTGAGGAGTGAGAGGCTAATGTCTCACCTAAGTGGGCTATGTGCTGTTTGGTTTCCTCGAGTGTTTGGTCCACCAGATTGTTAGTACCTATATGAATGAAAACAACTGTGCATTTATTTTCCCTTTTTTATTAATTTGTTAATGCAATCTGTACCTCTTTTTGCAGAGGCCCCTGGTAGACATTTCACTACCACCTATGTCTTAGGGCACTGATTTATATGTGACTCCACTCCTCGGATCATAGAATCCCCCACAATCAATCTTTTCTTTTGCCCCCTTCCATTTGAGTTCTTTGTAGTTCCTTCCATGTATGGTGTTGCAGTGTGATGTAACTGGTGGTGTTTTTTTTTCCCATGGTTCCCCTCCTTGGCAAGAGGGGTATATCTATTTGCCATTTTGATAGATGCCTCCTTATGTAACAAATGCTTTTGGAATGTGTGTTTTCCTAGGCTGTGTCTGTAGCTGTGTTCTGCACATTTTTGCAAAGTGGTTTCTCGTATGACAGGCTTTACACATTTGACCAAGGGCAGGTAATTTTCGTCTTTCATGTTTGCAACTATAGCTGCCACATTTGTTCTCATCTTTTCTGTTTTATTTTGGGTTTTTTTAGCTGTTTTTTAAATTTACTGTACTCTGGTGTCACTTTCCTTAGTTTACAAACTTGCATTTCTGCTTTGTCAACAAACACTTTCATTTGGCTGTGACTAACCTCACGTGCATGGCACATATCAATTGCTTTTTGTAATTTAAGGTCCGCTTCTCTAAGACGTCTGCCTCTGACCTGATCATCTCTAATGCCTGAACCACAAAAAGCATCACTCAAAACTGGGAAGCACACTGTCTTGAGTTGGTGTGCCAACTTCATTTCTGTTAAATTTGATTCAGGTTTTTTGTAATGTCTCAGACCTCTGTTATTGACAATGGCCTTCCTGGTTTCGAGTGATGCTTTTTGTGGTTCATGTATTAAGTAGGGCTGGCTGCCCTTTAGCGAGCACTGATCTGTAGATGGGTCGCTGCTTCACTTCTTTCTTTGCACATCTCTAATGCCACACACAGTTCTGTCCCTATAAGTGACACAGTTAACTGCCCAATCTCACAACTCCTGGCCTTATTTTTATGATCAGTCACATAAGCATCTATGGTTTCCAATAAGCCTTGCACACTGGTAAAGAACATGTATCTAATATGCAGCATATTGTTTGTAGGCTCACAATACTGTTGAGAAGGATCACGTGATGCTTATGTGAGACTAGCAGCTCTGGGGGGCTAGTTCCCGTCTCATTCCTCCAATATTCACTTAAATATAAGTCTTTGGATGGGCCTCAACTTCCTTTAAAAAGTAAAAACAATTTCAACGGACATCCGTAGCATTTCTTGCAACTTGGGAGTTTTCAGACCGAGAGCAACCTAATCAAATTACATTACTAAAACTAGGGCCTAACAGCAACATGGAGGCTGAAATGCGCCAGGCCCTCCCACGGCATACACCCCCACAAACCCCAGAGAAGGGACCAAAAAGAACCAAAGGCCAGACTGGTGGCCCTGCAAAGGCTCTGACATCCACGGTGTCTCAATCAGGACCGACTCTGTTATTGGAGCAAAAAATTTTTAGAGGAGCTACAACCATTCAAGCTCGTCCTGCAAGACATCACTACTGAAATCAAATCTCTCAGAGGGGAGCTTTCAAACACTAATCAGGCTATTTCTAATGTCTCCACCCATACCACATCACTGGAGAACTGGAAGAGCAAAATGGAGCCTGAAGTTGTGACCTTAAGGCAGCAACTGCACAAAGTCAAGTCCAAGCTAGAAGTCCTGGAAGGCCGGAAGCAGGAGGAATAATATTGTTATCTTCGGCCTTCTGAGAGAAGCTGAAGGAGCTTCTCCAATTCTATTCTTCCAAAAGTTACTTACAAAGATAGCTGGAGCCTCTCCAAATAATTCCTCATATATAATGGAGAGGGCCCATTGGTCGCTGCGCCCCATACCTGTGAATGGTAAGCTCTCGAGACCAGTCATCATCAAGCTTTTAAATTACCTTGATAAAGCTCACATCTTGGATCAAGTCAGAAGTTTGCAGCAGGTTCTTTGGGAGGGCCAGCAGCTACGCCTGGTGCAGGACCTCCTGGCTACAGTAAGACAGTGCCCAGCAGAATTCCATCCCCTGGGAATCAAAATTGATTGCCGCAGGCATCAAGTACAAAGTTCAGTACCCCTCCAGATTGATGGTTTTACACGCTGACACCTGGCATTCCTTCGATACAGCACAACTAGCTACCCTTGCCTGCACACAATGTACTCGGACTTGTTCCCTGCCCGTTGAAGAGTCATGGAGGACTTGCCTTTGCATGTGCTTCCTCATCGTAGAGGGGCTGTTAGTACACGAGCATATTCAGAGAATCCACATGGGGAGTTTTGTTTAAGGGATCGCTGGAAGACACAGAATTGTCTTGCATTGTAGAGGACTGGTTCCATAGTCACCTGCCTGCAATAGTTTAGCTGGAATAATCACGATCGGATGCTCGCTGATCTTTTTTTGGGGTTTTCTCTTTTAAATATTTTACTTTCCCCGGGGGGGGGGTTTCTTGTAAGGAAGGTTGAATGCCTGACAGGCTGCCAATTGCCATATCATTGCTGCCATCAATATAAGTCTGAATTAAGACTTCCCTCTCCTTTTCTTTTTCTAGTCCCATTTGTAAAAGGGCATTACTTAGGGAGGCCACATGAGGGCAGCGTAACTCTGCATTAAAGGTTTGATGCATTGGCAGTCGCTCGCAGTAACTCCCACACATTTTCATTTGGCTGAACATTTAACCCTTCATGTTGCCATATTAAAAGTACTTAATTAAGCTACTCCTGGCAGAGGATTGTATTGCAACAGCTGTTGCACAATAACTGGTAATATTATTTTTTTGCTACAATTCCACTTTTTTATCTTTTTATTTATTTCTTTTCTTCGGGCCAGTTGTGTTTAACGATTGCAATAATGCAGAACTCCTTTTTTTTTTCCTTTCCTTCTTTTTATTACTGCGGGGGTTACTAGAGGGATGTAAATAACGAAGTTTTTTGGTTATTGAGTTGGGGGATTGGGGTGAGAAGCAAGGGCTCCTGGGTAAACCTGCAGTCCATCCACTGCACCACATACTGGCGCAGGGTGGGATGGGTGTCCACAGGAGTGTTCAGGATTAGAACCTGGAAACTATTACTACTACTGCTTACGGTCTTAAGACTGTAGAAGACTCTAACCTTCGACTTTATTTTCTCTTTCTGGTACATAATCTACCCTGATGTGGAAAGAGGGAAGTGGGGAGGGGAGGGAGGGAAAGGGTGGGGATGGGATAAATTAGTAAGTTTGTTCTTGTGGGGGTAACATTCTTTTGTTTCAATTTCCTACATTTACAATATATTATGGAATGGGATACTGGGTTAAGGGGGACTGGCTGTTTTTGAATACAGTGGTTATTACCAAAGGGTGGGGGGGCTGTTGTGGGGTTGCCACTTAGTAATCATAGAATACTCTACTGTGTAAGTTTCTTTCATGAGGATGACTTAAGGACACAGAAATATTATCGGCACTTTGGCTATGACAGCAGCACTAAAGTTTTGCTCCTGGAATGTTAAAGGTGCTCAATCTCCCACTAAAAGAGCCAAGATTCTGTTACATCTCAATAAACTCAATACTGATGTAGCTTTCATCCAGGAGACTCATTTGCCCAACTCACAAATTCTCAGATTAAGAAGAACATGGGTGGGACATGCACTCAGAGCTGGTTTGGACACCCGTAAATGTGGAGTTGTGGTACTAACTGCATGCCGCATACCTTTGGCGGCTGCTCCAGTTGATATGCGACCCCCAAGGCAGATACATATTGCTGAGAGCCATTCTAGACCATACCAAAATTATATTGGGTTCAGTCTATGGACCGGTTGGGGATGACCCCTCAATTCTTTACAAGTCTTATGACTAGTTTGGCCTCCTGGTCCAATCTCCTTATATTACTCGGTGGAGATTGAAATTTAGTCCTTTGTAATACATTGGATAGGTCTAAAACTAGATATACCCATTCTACCCCTGCACAATTGGCTTTTAAAGATTTTATAAACTCTATGGGCCTTGCTGATCCATGGAGGACCCTCTTTCCTTCTACATGAGATTGATCATTTCATTCCCTGACCCATAATAGATGTTCAAGAATTGACTTCTTTCTGTTGGGGATTGAGCATCTAGCAAGGGTTCAAAGTTGTGTCTACCTCTCTAAAGTGATCTCTGATCATCACCCATCTCAGTTGAACAAGACAAAGTTTGGAGGTTTAACCCTCAACTATTAAGGTCCCAGAACTTAGTTGACCTTCTTCAAAAATATATAGGAAACTTTCACAAGTTTAATGTCTCTTCCATGCCAAAGTTAGATGTGCTATGGGGTGCCCTGAAATGCTCACTAAGAGGAGAAATTATTCATCTGGCCTCGATTAGAAAAAAGAAAATCTCATCAGAATCCTCCTTACTTGTACAACAAATTAGAGTTTTAGAACAATCCTTATCTTCCCAATCACACCCCACAGAATTTGAAAAACTAGAACGTCTTTGATTCTGATACAATATTCTTCTTGGTGATAAGGTTGAGCACCTCCACTTTAAATCAGAAGTTACCTACTTTGACCAAGGGGATAAGGCAGGGAAACTCTTAGCCTTAAGGCTCAGGGCACAAGTAACAGACAGGATAGTAGCAACTGTTCAAGATCCAGTAGGCAGTTTTCATACTACACCCAAGGAGATTGTTTCATGTTTTAAATCCTATTACCAAACTCTTTATTCATGTTCCCCACCTATCCTTTAATAATACCGCACTAGACATTTTTTTACAAGACACAGACCTTCCATATTTGTCCCAACACCACATAGCCTTTCTACAAGCTCCTCTAAATGTAGAGGAAGTACATGAGGCTATCGAGGCTCTCCCTGTCGATAAAGCACAGGACCTAGATGGCTATACATCTAACTTTTATAAAGCCTTTAAATCTCAGTTGATTATAACTCTGCCTGAAACATATAACTATATCTACAAACATGGCCTTTCTGATCTCAGTTTCACTGAGGCTACCATCGTGGTGCTTCCTAAACTGGACAAGGACCCTACATTGTTGCCGAACTACCGCCCAATATCACTTATAAATGTAGACCGGAAAATTCTAGCTAAAATCCTGGCTAATAGGATGGCCAAGGTATGGCACACATTAATAAGTCCTGAGCAAGTCAGCTTCATGGCTGGATGCCTCTCAGCGGATCATCTGCGTAAAATTTCCCATCTCATTTCTGCGTCCAGGGACTCCCACATCCCTGCAGCCTTGGTATCCCTGGATGCAGAAAAAGCTTTTGATTGGGTCAAATGGGAGTACTTGTTTGACTTGCTCCCGAGATATCGTATCCCCAAGCAATTTTTACAATGGATCAAAATTCTTTACTCACATCCCTCCACCTGGGTACTATGTAATGGGGTTCTGTCACCACCCTTCCCCCTCCAACAGGGCACTAGGCAAGGTTGTCCCTTCTCCCCTTATCTATTTAATAGAACCACTCATTAGGAAGATTAACAAATCCACAGTGATATCCGGTATTTCGATCAATCAATCTCAATACAAATTATCGGTGTATGCTGACGATATTATGCTTCACGTCACTTACCCATCCATATCCATACCAGCTACCCTTAACATTATCCAAAACTTTGGGGATCTCTCTAACTATAAATTAAACTTAGCTAAAACAGAAGTAATGCCACTAAATAGCTATACCTTAAAAATGGACATTGAACATCTTGGGCTCACCTGGGTGAGGGACAAAATAAAATACTTGGGTATGTATTTGTCTCAATCCAATATTAAAATGAAGCAATATAATTTGGATCAGTTACTCACAAATATTAGGATAGATTTATGTCGCTGGGTGTTACTTCCTATCTCTCTCTGGGGATGTATTAACATAATTAAAATGAATGTCCTGCCCTGCTTGTTATACCCCCTTCAAATGTTAAACTATTTTCTCCCTCAATCCTGGTTTCTCCAGGTGCACAGTATTATCTCCAAATTTATCTGGAAAAATAAGTCTTCCCGAAGAGCAATTACTAAATTACAGAGAGCCAAAGAACAGGGTGGATTACAGGTTCCCAATGTCTATCACTACTACCTGGCTATTAATTGTGCCATAGTTTCACAATGGCTGAAACCCACAGAAGACCACCCATTGTGGCTACAAATAGAAAAATCAATCTGTAAATCAACAGGAATAGATATTAAGAGTCTTCCCTATCTGACCACTAATAAAGTCCCTAAGCAATATAAATCCACACCTATCATGGCCTCCTTTCAGATTCATATGCAGATGAACAAAACTTTTTGGTGCCTACTAGTGAAGGACTCATCTCAACCCTTCTTCAAAAACCCCAACCTCAAAATTGGGGTAAAGTTATTACTATGTCTATCTGGCCGGCAGGTTGCAGAGAACGGGTTGTTGATCTAACAGAAAACCACAAACTACTTGTCTTTTCAGTTATTAGGACAAAATACAATTTGCCAGTTTCCTTTTGTTTTAAATATCTTCAAATCTCCCATATATTAACACAGCATTTCGGCAGTGGCCTTTGGGATTGGTACATGCTCTGCCCTATTTTTGGTTCACTTTCCAGGAGACCCTCATCCCACTGTGTTGCCTTTTACTATAAGGAGCTCCAGGCACGATGCAGGGAATTAGAAGGCGCCCCTTACTATACATGGGCTAGGTCTCTCTCTCCTACGTCTCTGGTACCCCGCCACCCCTGGTCACAAATCTGGAAAAGATTGTATAAAGACGTTAGGTGGGATCGATACAGACTGCTTCAATTCTATGTACTGCATAAGTTATACTATACACCTGTAAAACTTAATAAAATGGGGCACCACTCAACTGAATTATGTACCAGATGCGGATCCCAGAGAGGTACACTTCGTCACATTCTCTAGGAATGTGACAAAGTAATCCCCTTTTGGGAGGCCATTCGATCCAAACTTGACCCCTTATTGGGGCTACAGAACGCTTTTCAACCAGAAATTTGCATCTTGGGTGATTCAGGAGAAACTCTAAAAGGAAATCAAAGGAAGTATATGTCCTTGATATCTCTATGTGCTAAGAAAATCATATTACGCCACTGGTTAGACCAACAAATTCCCACATACACAGAGTGGTACAAAGAAATTCTATTTGCTCTACAAGCAGAATATTTCATTGCAAACATATCTAAACATAGCAACAAATACCAGAAGGTATGGGCACGCTTACATACCTTACAATCCATTTAGGATGGTCTTGGCCTTGATTTGGACCTGATTTAGTGCTGCGAAGGATAATGATCAAGCTTTCTTTTTTTTTTTTTTTTTTCTTTCTCTTGGAAGGAAACTATTCCCAACTCCTATAGTGTAGTGGTGATGTGGAAGGGGTGGGAGGGGAGTATAAGGTGTTATTAACTTTCCCGTATTACAATTCTGCTTTGGTATTTAGTTAGTTTTGCTAGATAAATCTAATATTACTCCTGAGAGTTAGCCCTGGATTTTAATGTTGGATGGCACTACATGTAGGTGATTTTTCCTTTTTATTTTACTATAAAATACCTACAATTTCATGTATAAAGGGAATTTTAACCTTTTTTTCCTCTTTCTTTTTTCTTAAAGATCTACAATGACTTGTTATGTACCACTGCTGCTTACTTAACTGTCTGTACAAGTCGATTTGCATACAATACCATAACTGTATTTGTGACTCTAATACCACAATAAAGCTTATTAAATAAAAAAAAGCACAACAATACTGTTGAAACTTTGTGTTTAACTCTGCTATCATGTTTCTGTCCTCTGCATTAGTAAATTCAAAAGTATTAAATACCTTTAGCACTTCTCCAGCTACATGCAAAGACATGGCACACTGTACCTTCTCCGACTTCTCTGTTATTCCCTCTTGCCATCATGAACAGCTCAAATTTCTGTATCCATGTTCTCCAATTTTCTACCAAATTGCCTTCTAGACATAAACTGTTTGGAGATTTCAACTGCTCCCATTTCGTCCTTTCTCTTTCTGTAGTTTTTTTTTTTTTCTCTTCTGACACCATGACAAGTATGAGAAACCACCAGAGGCTGTTTGCTCTTCAAACTCTTTTATTTAAACTCATGAGTATTTCCTGCTCATGTTGAAACATGTGCAACACTACATTGCTTTCTATATTCTGTAGGTGCCATCAATTGTTTCATCATTATATTACATTTTGGGGTGGTGATAGCCCTTCTATGTTAAAATTATAAAATGTATTGCTGTCCTGTATGTGTGGGAAGGGATCATAACTCTGACCAAACTGCCAGCCAGCAGATCCCTTTCCACTTTCAGGTTTCCCTGCTCTACCTCCGCACTCCAACATTTTGTGACATGTCACCAGGGAGAATGCAGGGATGCACCTCATGCAGTATATGGTGCTCATTTTCAGAATGTTTTTACAGAACTTTAAGTTACCTTTTGTTGAAATGAAAGCCATCGCTCAACTAATAATGACCGTATTAGTTGAGCAGTGACTTTCATTTTTATCAAAAGGTAGCTTAATGTTCTATAAAAACATTATGAAAATGAATCCCCTAGACTTGTATAGGCCACATCCCTTCAATCTTGCTGGTGACACATCACAAAACATGGGAGTGGGGGGGGCAGAGCAGGTGGACTGGGAAGTGGAAAGGGATTGGCTAGCTGGCAGTTTGGCCAAAGTTAAAGTCCCTTCCCACACATATAGGAGTGCATTACATTTCATAATTTTAACACAAAGGGGCTATCATTGCCCCAGGGTAGCAGGCTATGAAGCCCAGTGGCTGATCTCACACCTTTACTTTAAGAAAATGAAGTTGCAGTGATCATTTGGAACATAAAAACTGACACAGAGTTGGGTGCAGTGCATGTGTTTTCAGAATGTTCAGATGCAAGGTTCTGTACTTAATAATGCAGCAGGAGGTGATTCTGAAATTATTTATTTATTTCAAAAGGTTTCACCAGGAAGGACATAGTGAGCTGATAACATCTCATTTCCAAATGTGTCCTGGGGGAAAGGGGATGAGGAAGGCCAAAACAAGCTAACAAGCAACAGAAATGAAAATCAGTAGTATAAATATATGCATATGAGGTATAAATTGAATCTCAGTGGGAAGATAATACATTTCAAGTAAAGAAAATAGTAATAAAACATGGTAAATTAACAGGGGTTGAAAACAAAGTGTGATTAGCCTAAGAGGGTCAAAGACAGTTACAGGAGGGATAAAAAGTCATGAAGAAGAGACTTTAAGACTTCCTTGGCTATTATCTCCTCTGTTGTTTCCTTTGCGGTTCTGATTTCCTTGTTTGTTTCCATCTGTTTTATTTGCAGTCCTCCATGTCCCTTTTGGATTCTGTTTTTTCGTATTTCCTGAATGCAGCCTTTTTCTCCCTGACCTTGGTGGCTACTTCATTTCGAGAACCAGAGTGGTTTTCTTTTCTTCTTTGTCTTGGTCACTCGTTTTATGCAATGGTTAGCAGTTTGTATTATAACCATTTTGAGGTGAATCCAGTATTCCTTAACATCAGGCAGTGAAAATCTAGCAACAAACCGCTAAAGGAATAGTTTTTCCATGTACCTCTCCTGCTTTTGCTTCTTTCTGGCAATGTTCACCCTAACCCAGGCCCGCACAAACCCTGTTCCATGTCACAAGGACATGCCAGTCAACTAATAATTGGATCAATAAATAGCTGTAGTTTTCTCCCAAAAATTGGACAGTGTAAATGCCTGGATACTACAACACAAACCCGACATCCTGTCTGTAGTAGAGACCTGGCTCTCCTCTAAAAATATGGATGCCTCTATTTCTATCCCAGGCTACACCATATTCAGGGCTGATCATCCTACCAAAAGAGGCAGAGACTGCATCCTCTACATCAGGGATCACCTGCAAGCCCACATTCCTCCCTTACCTGACACCGGGACAGGCATGCAAATCTTAGCTATAAAAATGTTACCAGGTATACACTACAAAATGCTAACCATCCTCTCTGAGTACATCCCACCGTGCCAGAAGATCCCTGGATTAGACTTGCTAATGATGTGCCTCAGCACTCTGAACCTCAGAATGGAAACCAAACTGCTAGGTGATTTTAATGCCAATTGGCTCTCCCCTGCAGCAATGCCATACAGGGATGCAGAATCTGTGGTGCACCTCACCCAGCTTGTCAGCTCTCCCCCACCAGGGTAAACTACAAGACCGGTTCTGCTATGTTACTGGACTGGGTCTTATCAAATCACCCAGAGCATATATCTCATATCACTATACTCCCAGACACTTACAGTGACCATTCACCCTTCCGATTTTGCTGGCCCTGCATCTACCCTAAACCACCAATCAAAACTGTTACTAATAGGGTTCTCAAATGCGAGCACCTGGAGCAACTTAGAGCCGAGCTGCGTCTTCAGGACTGGTCAACAATCTAATCATCCCTCACCGTTGATGTAGCACTGCAGTCCTTCATCCAGATATTCAACATGACACATGATAAAAACACAGAAAATAAAAGGATGGAGTAACCCATAGTTCTCATCTAACCTTCTTGAAAGACTGCAACTAAGAGACCAACTGTGGGCTAGAGCCTGTACATCCAGCCAACAGGCCAACATTCTCAGCTACAAAAAAGCCTCACAGTGACTGCACAAGGGAGATATGGACTGCAAAAAATAAATACTACTCGGAGGCACTACACCACTCCTGGTGCAATGGTAGGACATTGTGGGTCAAACTAAAGGAGGTCACTAGAGAGGATAGTAAAGTTGCCCCCACAATGCTAAGTATTGATGACCTATCCTCAAATGACCCGACTGTAATCAAAAATGCATTTAATCATGCTTTCTCAGATCTTTCTGGTGTGTTACCCCAGATCTCCTCTCTCATGCACCCTCTACCATCAAAACTGGAATTACTATCCAGTCTCCCGGTCATCCACCATTCCTCTTCAGAACTGTTCCCCAAAATGAAGCCAGAAAGTACCTGCAAAAAGTCCTGTGGAAGTCATGACAGTCCTGTGGAAGTCATGACACAGCAGTTACTCCCTTGACCTTAAATGTATAGCCCTCACCCTGGACGACATACTGCAGCCCTTAACTCACATTATTAATGTCTCACTTAGACTGTCTCAGTTTTCTCAGCTGTGGAAAGAGGTCTTAATGATTTCTGTTCTCAAAAGTGGAAACCACTCTCCTCACTTAGTAACTATAGGCCCATCTCGATCCTCCCACCCCTATCAAAGGCACTGGAAAGGGTTGTTGCAGATCAATTAGTTGAATACCTTGAAAAGTGTAACATCCAGTGCCCTCAACAATACAGGTTTCACAAGGGTCATAGCACCACTACTGCTGTCATTGAGTTCACAGGCTTTATTCACACCTCCATGGATCATGGCAAGCTGGTTGGTGCAACATTTATTAACCTGTTGAAAACATTCAACACAGTTAATCATGACCTTCTAATTGCACAACTTACTGCTACTGGCCATTCTAGGGACACAATCAGATGGTTCAAGAGCTACCTCATGAACAGATCTCAACAAGTCAGGATTGATAATATCCGATCAGGCAGCAGACCAGTTCACTCTGGCATCTTGCAGGGTTTTATCCTGGGCCCACTAATGTTCAGCTTATTTTTAAACCAACTTCCACTTTCCTGTAACTTGTCACAGCAATATTCTGCTATACGCAGACGATGCAGTCCTGTATGCTAATGACACTGACCCATTTGCCCTGGAACGCACACTTCATGGTAGCTTCAGTGCAGTGGAAAAATGGTTCAGGGACCATAAGCTAGTCATGAATTATAAAAAAAACAAAGGCTATGTTGTTCTCCAGCCCCAGAACAAGCATCGATGGCACCCCCTCACCATAACGAATATAGCTGGCACTCCCCTAGATCTGGTCAAACGGTTTAAATACCTAGGAGTTACAGTCAACAGTTCCATGTCATTTGGCTATTATATTGACAAAATTGTAAAGGCCCTCAATACACGCACTGGACTCTTATACAGACATAAACATAGTCTTACCCCTGAGGTTCTCATCCTTGCCATTCATAGCTGTGTTATCTCTCTGGTTGAGTATGGCATGGTGGTCTATAGGGCCACCACAGACACAGCCCTTCATTGCATTAAAGTCACCTTAAAGAGAACCTACCAACTTGTCACAGGTTCTGAGCTATTAGTGCACACTTGTGATCTCTACGCCTATGCCAACTGGCTCTAGTTCGAGGACTTACTCAAGTTTCAGACCTGTTTACTGGCTAAAAAGATACAACTGGGCTTTCTCCCCTCAGGCATGCAGTAGCTCCTCACCCCCTATAAAAGCACTCATCCCACCAGATGATCTGAGCACATGGTCTTCACGACCCCCAGATGTCGCACCTCTCTGGGACAAAGAGCCTTTGTGCACTGGGTGCCTAAATGGACAAACAGGTTTCCTCCTAGCATCTCTTCTATACCAACATTAGGCCCCTTTAAATGCATACTCAGGGAGCACCAGGTTTTCAGTGCCAGCTATGATTGCTTCCTTTAGTGCCTCCATCCCTCTCAACTTAGTCATCCTGCCCTTGTATCCTCCATCTATTTCCTCTCCACTCCATCCTTCTTCCCCTCCCCTACCATCTCCCAGTCCCACTCCCATCCTGTATTTAGTCTATGCTCTTTGCCTCCTCCCCCTCCTCACCTTCTCACCCTTCTCCCTTTACTATCTGCTCCTCTCTGGATTCCTGCCATCTACTTATGTCTTCCTCCCCAACAACCAGCACTGCTTTGTACCCACACCTCCGCAGACTATGCCAATTTCCTTGGCTGAAGTACTTCTTCCAAATATAACCCAGTGTAATTGCCCTGTAACTACTGTAGTTGTACATTGCCTTGTTTTTTTTTTACTGTCATCCAGTTTTACGCATTGACTGTAACTTGTGTTGTTTTCTGTCTTGTCCTTGTTATCCTCTAATGTGGAACCTATGTAGTGAGGTTGTCCCCAAAGGTTCAATCTAAGAATATCAATAAATTCATAAAAAATATCCCTCCCCATTTAATATTAGTAAGTCTCTGTTTGAGACCTTCTTTCATTTTGATGAAATCTACGCATCTAAAGTCCATGACTTTAGTTTTTGAGTGCTTAGCTTCTGTATTTATTCTAACATTAAACAACACTATGCAGTGGTTACTGGACTCCAGGTGGCTTCCCACTTCTACCTCTTAGACATTATCCCCATTTGTTAGCAACAGGTCAAGGATAGCATCCCCCTAGTTGGATCCCTTATAAGTTGCTTAAGGCCTGACATGTGCAGAGCCTCCAGAAAGTCTTTGATTCCGATTGAAATTGCTGTATGGGTACCCCAGTTTATGTAGGGTAAATTGAAGTCCCCTACCATTATCATGTCTCCTTTATGACTCATTTTGTGAATGGTTTCCAATATTGCCTTGTGTTCCTCCCACCCTGTCACCTGTGGTCAGTAAAACACTCCTGCCTGAGTAACTGTTCCATTTCCCACCTCCAAAGTGACTCAAAGTGATTCTGTTTCTGTATTGTCATTTTGGGTTATTGTTGCTTTGATGCCTTCTTTTATATGCATAGCTGCTACTCCCCCCCCCACCTACACCCAGTTCTGTCCTTCCAGAAGAGACAGTATACTGGGATAGTCGTTTCCAAGTCATGGTTATTGTTTATCCAGGTTTCACTGATGGTGACCCAGTCCAGATCTGCTTCAGTGATGACAGCAGTGAGGTCTGCTATTTTATTTGATTGGCTCTTTGTGTTAGTGAATATAACTTTGCAAACTTTTTACTCCACTTTTATGGTATTGACTTCTATTTTTGTGTGAAATTTGTGTTGGTATTTGTTCCTTCACCCAATTGGTGAATTCACTTACCAGTATTTGTAATCCTGATTCGGCTGAGTTTTTGGGAGAGGTAGCAGATCCCTATATCCCTGCTGTCCCTTCCCCAGTGTCTAGTTTGAACGGTTGATAGCTATGTCCAGTTTCTGCCCTAGTGCTTGCATGCCCTCCCTAGTCAGGTGTAGACCATTATATTTTAAGAGATCTCTGTCCCAGAAGTCCTTTCAGTTAGTGATACAGAGGTGCCCCTTTTCTTGGCACCATGTTTTGAGCCATGTGTTATGTTCTTCTATTTGATCTTTGCATATCTTTTGCTTACTGCCTCCTTTCCCCAATATGGGGATAATCCCAGAGAAGGCAATTGTTGAGGAGTGAGAGGCTAATGTCTCACCTAAGTGGGCTATGTGCTGTTTGGCTTCCTCGAGTGTTTGGTCCACCAGATTGTTAGTACCTACATGAATGAAAACAACTGTGCATTTATTTTCCCTTTTTATTAATTTGTTAATGCAGTCTGTATCTCTTTTTGCAGAAGTCCCTGGTAGGCATTTCACTACCACCTATGTCTTAGGGCACTGATTTATATGTGACTCCACTCCTCAGATCATAGAATCCCCCACAATCAGTATTTTCTTTGGCCCCCTTCCATTTGAGTTCTTTGTAGTTCCTTCCATGTATGGTGTTGCAGTGTGATGTAACTGGTGGTGTTTGGGTTTATTCCCATGGTTCCCCTCCTTGGCAAGAGGGGTGTATCTATTTGCCATTTCGATAGGTGCCTCCTTATATAACAAATGCTTTCGGAATGTATATTTTCCTAGGCTGTTTCTGTAGCTGTGTTCTGCACATTTTTGCAAAGTGGTTTCTCGTATGACAGGCTTTACACATTTGACCAAGAGCAGGCCATCTTTCATGTTTGCAACTACAGCTGCCACATTTGATCTCATCTTTTCTGTTTTATTTTGTTTTTCTTGAGCTGTTCTTTTTAAATTTACTGTACTCTGGAGTCACTTTCTTTAGTTTACAGACTTGCATTTCTGTTTTGTCAATAAGTACTTTCATTTGGCTCTGACTAACCTCATGTGCATGGCATACATCAATTGCTTTTTGTAATTTAAGGTCCACTTCTCTAAGAAGTCTGCCTCTTACCTGATCATCTCTAATGCTTGAACCACAAAAAGCATAACTCAAAACTGGGAAGCACACTGTCTTGAGTTGGTGTGCCAACTTCATTTCAGTTAAATTTGATTCAAGTTTATTGTAATGTCTCAGACCTCTGTTATTGACAATGGACTTCCTGGTTTCGAGTGATACTTTTTGTGGTTCATGTATTGAGTAGGGCTGGCTGCCCTCTAGCAAGCATTGGTTTGTAGGTGGGTCGCTGCTTCACTTCTTTGTTTGCACGTCTCTAATGCCACACACAGTTCTGTCCCTATAAGTGACACAGTTAACTGCCCAATCTCACAACTCCTGGCATTATTTTTATGATCAGTCACATAATCATCTATGGTTTCCAATAAGCCTTGCACACCAGTAAAGAACAGTGTCTAATATGCAACATATTATTTCTAGGCTCACAATAGTGTTGAAACTTTGTGTGTAACTCTGCTATCATGTTTCTGTCCTCTACATTAGTAAATTCAAAAGTATTAAATTAGCACTTCTCCAGCTACATGCAAAGACATGGCATTATATCTTCTCAGACTTCTGTGTTAGTCCCTCTTGCCATCATGAACAGCTCAAATTTCTGTATCCATATTCTCCAATTTTCTGCCAAATTGCCTTCTAGACTTAAACTGTTTGGAGATTTCAAGTGCTGGCATTGCTTCCTTTTTCTTTCTGTAGTTTTTTATGCACTTCTGACACCATGACAAGTATGAGAAACCACCAGAGGCTGTTTGCTGTTCAAACTCTTTTATTTAAACTCATGAGCATTTCCTGCTCATGCTGAAACATGTGCAACACTACATTGCTTTCTATATTCTGTAGGCGCCACCAATTGGTTCATCATTATACTACATTTTGGGGTGGCGATAGCCCTTCTGTGTTAAAATTATAAAATGTATTGCTGTCCTGTATGTGTGGGAAGGGATCATAACTCTGACCAAACTGCCAGCCAGCAGATCCCTTTCCACTTTCAGGTTTCCCTGCTCTACCTCTGCACTCCAAAGTTTTGTGACATGTCACCAGGAATTTTTTTCTGTTTTTCTCTGCATTATCTAGCTGTTATAAGTATTGTATTTTCTAAACAACTGCCATGAGCTTCTGAAGAAGGACTGGTTGGTCCGAAAGCTAGAGCACTTTGTTCTTGTTGTTACATCTATGTTGGTCCATTAAAAGGTATCAAATCATTTGCTTCTGGATCTATTCTTGCAAGGACCAATACGGCAACTACTAAATCTAGATTTCAACAGGGAGAATGCAGGGATGCACCTAATGCAGTCTATGGTGCTCATTTTCAGAATGTTTTTACAGAACTTTAAGTTACCTTTTGATGAAATGAAAGCCACCTCTCAACTAATAGTGACCCTATTAGTTGAGTGCTGACTTTCATTTTTATCAAAAAGTAGCTTAATATTCTGTAAAAACATTCTGAAAATGAACCCCCTAGACTTGTACAGGGCACATGCCTTCAATCTTGCTGGTGACACATCACAAAACATGGGAGTGGGGGGGCAGAGCAGGTGGACTGGGAAGTGGAAAGGGATTGGCTAGGTGGCAGTTTGGCTAAAGTTACAGTCCCTTCCCACACATATAGGAGTGCATTACAATTTCATAATTTTAACACAAAGGGGCTATCACTGCCCCAGGGTAGCAGGCTATGAAGCCCAATGGCTGATCTCACCCTTTTAGTTTAAGAACATGAAGTTGTAGTAATCATTTGGAAAATAAAAACTGACACAGAGTTGGGTGCAGTACATGTGTTTTCAGAATGCTCAGATGCAAGGTATTATACTTTATAATGCAGCAGGAGGTGATTCTGAAATTATTTATTTATTTCAAAAAGTTTCACCAGGAAAGACATAGTGAGCTGATAACATCTCATTTCCAGATGTGTCCTGGGGGAAAGGGGGCGAGGAAGGTCAAAACAAACTAACAAAACAGAAATGAAAATCATTCAGTAGTACAAATATATGCATATCAGGTATAAATTGAGGAGGCAGTATAGCACAGTGGTCTAAGGCTCTGAGCTGCAAAGTTGGTGACATCCAGCAGACCAGACCTGGGTTTGAATCCCACAGCTTCCACTTGCATACTGTGTGACCCTGAGCAAGTCACTTAACCTTCTTGTGCTGCCAGGTCGCTCCTGTAAAAAAGCTTTCAGCTGAGTGTGCTATACCTGGTTAAACAACTAAATAAAAAAAAAATGAATCTTAGTGGCAAGAGAATACATTTCAAGTAAAGAAAATAGTAATAGAACATGGTAAATTAATGGGCTGAAAACAAAGTGTGATTAGCGTTAAGAGGGTCAAAAACAGTTACAAGAGGGATAAAAAGTCATGCAGAAGATGCATAGCAAATAGACAACGGAAGAGAGGACCAGAGCGTCAGGATCAATAAGAGAAAGCAGACTGATGAGCAGTAGTTTTTTAGAAGGAATAGGAATGGAATGACAAGTACTATTTTGGAGAGAGTAGCTGGAAACAGGGAGCGAGGATAAAAGAGATGTAAGGTAGGAAGGAAGAGTACCAAACCAGAATTTAGAAATAATGGAAACACAATGGGAAAGGCACCTGTAATAAGGAGAAGGGAGAGAAAGGGAGGAGTAGAGAGAAAAATAATGAGTACGAGGGGAACAATCTAGTGTAAAATGACAGAAAAAGTGAAAGTGGGGGGTCCAGTCTTGTAAGGGAGGATTTGGGTGCACCACTGTAGACCAAATCACCATAATCAAAGACAGAGAGAATCATCTTCAAGACAATCTCACTGCAGACAGGAAGTGGGAGACTCACTTTGTTCCTGTACAGGGCACCAAGTTTAGAATGAAGCTTTTGATGAATGGCATCAGTATAAACTGAAAAATCAAGATGATGGACAAGCCAAACACCACATTACTTAAAAGAGGATACATTCTTAGTCAAAGTACCACCCAGAGTGTGAAATACAAAGAGAGGGGAGAGTCTGGAAAGCCTCTGATGGGTGCCAAAGGTCACAGAGATGGAAGCACATGAGGTTGGCACCCGAAAGACGGCGCCGTCCAAAATGGCAAGGCAATGTGGGCAAAAGCCCAAAAGGTGAGGGGGCAGGGAGGGTGACCATATGTGGGGTTGTGGGCGACCCTAGAGACAGGATGTTGCTATACGTACACACACGGGGGGGAGCGAGCATGATGAGCATGGCCTGGGAGGGGTCAGAAGAGATGTAGGGGATGGCGCTATGGTTGGCTGCTGAGCTGTGCCATGGTGTCAGGGGTTGGCCTCCACTTGCAATGCTGGGGTTCTGGGTTTGGGTCTGGGTCTTGGCACTACTGCCTTTTTGTTGCGCCTTGTCCAAACGTTATTTATATTTTGCTTTTTCATCCCCCCCGACATGCACCCCCTGGAGTTGAGAATCCTTAAGTAGAAGGGTGCCGGGAGCAAAGCTGACAGACTCCCAATAAAAGCAAAGCATAGATATCCCCAGTGCCATTCTTCCATGTGCCGAGGATGCCAGGGTGGCAACATTTTTTTGCCGCCCTGACATCACGATAATGCGAGTCGCCATTCGGTGCTCGCTATTATCACATAGAACCCATAGAGACTGTTTTCTTGGCATTGAGGTTTAATTCATTAGACTTGTCAAAATCCAGCTGCAATTGTGATATAAGATCATAAGTAGAGGAGTCAGATGCATAAAGAACTGTATCATCAGCATACATATGCATGAACACAGAAGAACAGAAGGAGGGGAGATCATTTTAGAAAATGAAAAAGAGGATCGGACCCAGAACAGACCCTTGAGGGACAACTGAGCAGATAGGGAGCTTAGAGGAAAGTGAGTTACCTATCAAGACAGCCTGAGTCCTACCTTCAAGGTAAGAATGGAAGCAGCTGACTGCAGAGTCAGAAAGACCTGCTGCTTTATGCTTGTTCAGAAGGAGAAGTTGTGCCATTATGTCAAAAGATTTAGCAAGCTCAACAAAAATGGCAGACATTAAAGCAAAGTCAAAGCTCCTCCACTGCTTGTCTTGTGCTCAGAAAAATCACCAGTAAAATACAGATGATGGCACCAAGACTCCGTTTGAATTTGCAATAATTTATTTGCTCAAAAAGTGCTACAACAGCCACTGGTACAGTACCTGATTGAGCAGGAAGACATAAAGTAAACAATTAGTATGGACTCCTGACCTGGGGCCTGATTCCAAGATGCATGGTGTAACTTGTGGGCGTATGCAAGTTGCGCCATATGGTGCTACTCCAGGGATCCTGCACCATATTCCAAAACAGACAGGGCCCCCTGCACCTATGTCCTGCAATTTGCAGCAGCTACAGGTTAGTGCCATAGGAATGGAGTAATGGACCTGGGTGCCACAAGTTACAGCCTACTGATAGCAGTCCCCCCGGCGCACCCCCACCCTGGAGCATTGCTGCATGCACCTGGGGCATTGGGGCGGCTGATCTGACTGCACTGGCATTTGGGGGAAGATTGTGTAATGGACCCTGGGGATCCCTGTCATTTGGGGGGGTGGGGTGCATGTTTGTGTTAGGGGGCACAGGGAGTCTGGCAATGTGCATGCTGTGACACTGCGGAGTGGGCATCTGTCAATTGGCATGGCTGGATGCCCCTTACACCATCTCCCTGCTGATCTAACTCTGCTGTGACATTGCAGCTCTTGACATAGTGTAAGTGGATTATGGCAGCCACCCTTTTGGAATAGGGTGCAGTTGTTGCTGTAACCCACCCTTGCGCCATGTCGCTGCGGGTTGCGGGCATAGTGGGTGGTGTAACCCACATTTGGCACAACCTGCATATGACGTGGCACAAGGTGCCTTTTGGAATTGCAACTGGTGTTATGTCTGGCGTAAGGTGTGAGTTGCGCCATGGGGTTTGGCATAAATTGCCCTGCACCAGGCATAACGCCTTTTGGAATCTGGCCCCTGGTTTCACCTCTAACAGCTTTTTTTAAGGGATGTACAAATAAAGAAAAAATGGATCTTTTTAAAGTGCTCACCACAGGTCACATGTCTATTTCCTCTTAAAGCTGTAGACTGTGCTTTAAAGTGCTCCTTAATCAATCATTATAATATTTATAAAATACACACTCTTATTCATACAAGAAATAGGCACTTAACTTACATGTGTAGTTTTTACAAATATTTAATCTTACCTTAATTATATAAGCTCTAATAAACCTGTGTTTTCTAAAAAATGTGTACATATTATTTCAGTTAAAGTTTAAAAATGTATTTCATACTTTCATTACAAGTAGGCACTTCACTTAATTATTACTGTTTCTAGATGCACACTTCTTTTGATTAACCAAATTTAAGGAAACCTACCTTCTCCTTCAACAACCATTTAATTATCTTAGAATGCTATTATAGATCCACTAAAGATACTTGTTCCAGGGTCATTCACTTGCACATGAGTATAGATGCCACTGCCCCCCTCTGGCAGTCCACCACCTCATTCTTCACTTTACATAGTGAACTATTTCCTCTCCTGGGTACCTGGAACATAAGAACACAAACATTATATTAATAATCATGCAATAGCTACAGTAGATATGTACAATGTTTTTTGGACTATTATTAGGTTCTCCTTTTCTTTTTCACGTAACGCAACACATCAAGTCTATCATTTAGACCTGGCAAATAGTAACCTCCCAGCTGGAAGATCCACATTGCTTTTCTTTCCAACAAAAGGGCTTCCAAATCCCCACCTCTTTTTCCTAAGAATACATTACTATTCCACTAACTATTCTAAAACTGTGCTGTTCTATATTGTTTGAAACTTTTATACTGTCTGTGTTGCCAGGGTATTTCTAAGATCTCCTTTTTCTATTGCCTTTACATGTTCTTCTACACAGAGTTTTAATGCTCTAGAGGTCTTTCCAACATAGAATCCTCCACATGTGCAGCTTGCTAGATACACTGTGTGTGGAGTCACAGTTTATAACGTTTCACATGTCAAATGTTTTGGTGGTATTTCTGGATGTAAAGTGTGTTATTTTTTGCATCACTGTGCAATATTTACATCTGCCACATTTATGGCTATCTTTAGGTAAATTTGGTAGCCATGTATTCATAGATTTTACAGTCTTTGGCTGAATGCTGTGTGTCAGTATGCCACTTAGGTTCTTAGCCCTTTTGTAACTAAATTTAGGGGGTTTAACATAGTGATTCCTAAGGATGGGATCTGAGCTGATTATGTCCCCATGATTAGTGATGATGTTCTTTATAGCTCCTGATCTAATGATGTAAGTGCTTACAAAATTCAAAGGAGTATCAGTTTATTGTGTATGGGTTTTCTGTATCAGTAGCTGTTACCTGGCTATAACATTTATCTCAGTTTCTGTCTTGTTTAAGACCTCCTGTTTGTAATCTCTTTGCTGGAACCTGGTGCATATCTTTTCACTCTGTCTCAAGAAATCTTCCTCATAGAAACACAGAAAGTTGATGGCAGATAAGGACCTCAAGGTCCATCCAGTCTGCTCATTTCTTTTTCTACCTTATGAATGTGCCATCGGCCTTTGCTCTGTCAATAGCCTATCTATTCGTACTCATCTGTATTGCTCCCTTATGATTATCCCATGCCTGTTTGAAGCCCTGCACTGTTTTCATATCCACCACTTCCTGAGGTAGGCCGTTCCATGCATCCACCACCCTTTATGTGAAAAAGAACTTCCTCACATTACCCCTTAATCGGCCTCCCTCTAATCGCATGCTGTGTCCTCTTGTCCTGCTATTTTTATTATATTGAAACATGTTAGACTCTTTCACTTTGTTAATGCCCTTAAGAAGTTTGAATGTTTCAATCATATCACCTCTCTCTCTCCTTTGCTCTAGGCTATACATATTGAGCTCCATTAATCTGTCTTCATATGTTTTCTGATGCAGTCCCTGCTCTATTTTGGTTGCACTTCTCTGGACTGCCTTCATTTTGTTGATGTCTTTGTACTGATGCAGTCTCCAGTACTGCACACAGTACTCCAGATGGGGCCTAACCAGTGTCTTGTAAAGAGGGATTATTACCTCCCTCTTACAACTTGTGATACCCCTACTAATACACCCCAACATCCATCTAGCCTTACCTTCTACTTAAGTGGTCTGCTTGGATGATTTTAGGTCATCTGTGATGATGATGCCCAACTCTCTTTCTTCCCTTGTGATTGCCAGCAACTCCCCTCCTGACCTATAGGTAGCATCAGGGGTTCTCTTCCCTACGTGCATGATCTTGCACTTCTTTGCATCAAACCCCATTTGCCACTCTTCAGACCATTTTGCCAGTTTTTCCAGATCTGTTCTCATTCTTCCCACCCCATCTGGATCATCTACTCTGTTGCAGATCTTGGTGTCATCTATAAACAGACAAACATTATCCTCCAGTCCATCTGCAATGTCACTGATGAAGATATTGAAGAGGACTGGCCCCAGGACTGATCCCTGAGGTACCCCACTTGTGACTTGCATCTCTTCTGACTGTATACCATTTACCACCACTCTCTGTTTTCTGCCCGCCAACCAGTTTGTCACCCAGTTGACCAACTTCTGACCCAGCCCGAGCCTACCCAGCTTATTAGTCAATCTTCTATGTGGAACAGTATTGAAAGCTTTGCTGAAGTCAAGGTAGGTGACATCAACTGCACCCCCTTGGTCCACCACTCTGGTTACCCAGTCAAATAAATCTATGAGATTAGTTTGACAGGACCTTCTTGTTGTAAACCCATACTGTCTTGGATCCTGTGCTCCAATGGATTCCAGGTGTTGCACTATCCTTTCCTTAAGGAGACCTCCATAATCTTGCCCACTACTGAGGTAAGACTGACTGGTCTGTAGTTCCCTGCCTTATCCCTGTTGTCACTGTTGTGGAGCAGGATCACATGAGCCCTTCTCCAGTCTTCTGGGACCTCTCATGTGCTCAGTGACTCACTAAACAGCTCTGCTAATGGCTTTGCTAGTTCCACCCTTAGCTTCTTTAGTACACTGCGATGTATGCCATCAGGGCCTATTACCTTGTCCACCCTGAGCTTAGTGAGCTCTTCTAGGACCCTTTCTTTTGTGAAGGGACTTGTGCACATCTCCCTCCCCCCCTGTGTCCATGGTGCTGAGCTGTGGGCTTGCTCTACCTTCTCCTCAGTAAATACTGAGCAGAAGTTTCTATTTAGGATAGTTGTTTTTCTTTGGTCCTCCTCCACACACTCCACCTCATCCCCTTTGATCTTAGCAATACCCCCTCTAGACTTTCTCCTTTCACTAATATATCTATAGAAAGTCATGCCCCCTTCTTTTACTGTGTGTGCTAATGTTTCCTCAGTTTGCCTTTGCCTGCCTTACTACCTTCCCTACTTCTCTTAGGGAAGTTTGGTATACCTCAATATCTTTATCCCGCTGTGTTCCCTTATATTTCCTGAATGCCAATCTTTTGGTTCTGATATTTTCTGCTACTGTTTTTGAGAACCCAAGAAGTTTCCTCCGTCTTTTGCTCTTGCTTTTCTTCCTAACACAATGGGATGTTGCTTCATGCATTGCATCCTTAATGACTGCCCACTTTGCCTGTATCCCCTCACCTGTATTTCTTCTTGCCAGGGCTAGCTTAACTCTGTTGGTCATCTTATCAAAGTGAGCTCTTCTGAAGTCCCATATTTTTGCCTTGGAATTGGATGATTTAGTTCTAGTGGCCAAATTGAACCATACCATGTGATGATCACTGGCCCCCAGGCCCCCTTCTCCTGGAGATCTGTGATCCTTTCCCCATTAGTCAGTACTAGATCCAGGATAGCCCTGTCTCTTGTGGGTTATTGTACCAATTGTTTGTGGCCCTTCCCATGCAGGGAATCCACTATGTGTCTAGTTCTGGCAGATGTTCTTGTCGGTGTTGACCAATCTGTATCTGGCATGTTGAAGTCTCCCATTATCAGAAACTCCCCCTTAGCTGTCATGTTTTGTATATCTTCTAACAGTAATGTATCTATATCCTCTCCCTGGTCTGGAGGTCTGTAGATAACCCTAGTTTGTATGGCTGTCCCATTTCCTGTATCCAGAATGACCCAGAGTTCTTCTGGTTCCTTATATGCATTCTGAATTTCTGTAGCTTTGATATTTTCATTGACATAAAGGGACACTCCCCCCCCCCCCTTTTTGCACCTCGGTCTCTTCTGAACAGTACATAGCCAGGTATTGAAGTCTCCCAGTTGTGGTTACTGGTGAACCATGTCTCGCTAATGGCTACTATGTCCGGTTTAGCCTCTGTCATTGTTGCTTCCAGGTCTGGGATCTTGTTTTCCAGACTACAGGCATTTGTGTACATGATTTTCCATTGGTCATATTTTGGTGTGTTAGTTGTTGGGCAAGGTCCGGCTTTTTCCCTGTATGTCGTGAGGACAGCCAGACCTTTTTCCTTACCTGGTGATCCAAATGAATTACAAATATGCCAAACTCCTGTTTGCTCACTAGCTGAAGGGGGGGGGGGTTGTCCTTCTCATTAGATCTATCCGGTGCTGCACCCCTCTCCCCCTTTGCTAGTTTACAAATTCTGCAAAGATATCAAACTTCTGCCTCAATGCACTGACTCCCTCCTTAGTCAGATACAGCCCATCAAATTTAAAGAAGGTTCGCTCCCAAAACTGTTGCCAGTACCTACAAATTTGTGTCCTTTTTCCTGGCACCAGCCCTTGAGCCACATGTTGAGCTCCCCAATCTCCCCTTCTTTGACCTTCCATTCATCTGCCCCCCCCAGACCAGTAGGATCTCAGAGAAGGAGATGTCAGATGAAATGGATGACAGTTTGTCTCCCAGCCTGGGCAGGTGTTCCTTGGTCTCCATAACTCACCAGCTGGCAAGATCATTAGTCCCTATGTGTACCAGGACATCAATGTTTTCTCTTGCTTCCTGCACAGTTTTAGCAATGTGGTCAATGTCTCTTCACACTGATGTACCTGAGAGACATCTGACCATTACCCCAGCTGGAGGTAGGCATCAACTTCATGAATCATGGAGCCTCCTATGAACAGAAGTGTTTGGGATTTCCTTTTTGCTTTTTTCATTTTGGTCCCTGTTTTGGGTGAGTTTTGTAGTGCTAGCTCCTGTGCTGCAGTGTCATGCTCTACAGTATCCTCTGCCTCTTTGTTTGATTTTTGAGATTTAGAGGCAGACACCTATTTGTAGTTTTTATGTCATTTGTGGAAATGGTACATTGGTGAGCATTGAGTGATGGGGAACCCAATATGCCCCTCTTAACCACCTGCCAACCTCCCAGACCAACTACCCTCTGTGGTCGAAGTGCTTCAGTTGGATGTTGGGGAAATGGTGGGTGGTTCTAATAATATACAGTATTTCCTCCTAAACATGCAATTTGAGGTGTGCAATCTCTGCCCATCTCTGCCCATCTCTGCCCATGCTGCCCGGAGCTGAGCCCTTAGATTTTTTTTATTTATTTTATTTTATTTAGTTTAGTTGTTTTTTAACCAGGTATAGCTCTCTAAAGAGTCCTAAATCCTGTATAACTGCCCTTTTGAAAAATGTCCCACAGTACCTGCAGGTAATAATATCCATTCCAGTTGAGTTGCCAAGTTTATAACCTGTTCCACATAATTAGAAGGAAAATGAAAGCAAAAGTTTGATTTTTAATTTTTTTCTGTCTGTTTGTTTTTGATTAACTTTTTATAACAAGTTAAATTAGTTGTGCCCCCATAAGTGAGGTCACTGTGTGAATACCCCTCTGATCCTCCCCTTCCTGCTTTGCTACAGAAAATGTCACAACTGTGCTACTCTATAAAAGGAGTGTAGCATGGGGTGGTTGGGGATAGGAGTGGGTGATTGGGCCCTTCCCCTGACGAAAAAGAAGAACCATGTATGAAAGAAACAATGAGGTAAGAGCAGAGACACTCAACCAATAACAAATGCAATCACTATCCCTCGTCTGTATCTCATATGTGCTCCTGCAATTAGCCCTGAAAGCTTAGCCTAATGATAGATATAACTGTAAAATCTCTAAGCACCACCTGTAACAATTTCACAGAAGATATACCCTGCAAAACACACTTTGTTACAGAGAAAAATAAAGTAGTAAAAAAGTAATGAAACCTGTAAGCGCAACCTGCAGAACACTTTAACAGAAGATATACCTTGCAGAAAAAATTTGAATCAGAGAAGATTACAGCAGTAATCTGTAAGCACAAAACAGTAACAAACCTGTAGGCACATCCTGTAACAATGTAGCAGAAAGTTTACCCTGCAACGTAATTTGAATCAGAGAACAATAAAGCAGTAAAATGGAAGCAAAAAACAGTAATAAAACCAGTAAGCACAAAAGAAAATAATAACACACGGTAAATCTGCCTAGCCAAAAGAAGCCTTAATCTTTTTCCTTGCCCTGATAATGTTGTTCCTTGCTCTGTCCTTACAAGCAAACCTAGAAGAAAAGAGCTGAGTTGAAGCTAGGTGTCTTTGCCTGCAAATCTAGTCATCCACCTCTCTACTACAGTTACGTTTAACCCTCATGTATTGGGATTTAGGTATGTTTTGATGTGCTTGGGGTAACAGCTTGTGGCATAAAGTATGAAGAACAGATGGGGAGGGGAAGTCATTTTAGAAAATGGAAAAGAGGATAGGACCCAGGACAGACCCTTGAGGGACAACTGAGCAGATAGGAAGCTTAGAGGAAAGTGAGTTACCTATCAAGACAGCTTGAGACCTACCCTTGAGGTAAGAATGGAACCTGCTGACTGCCGAGTCAGAAAGACCTGCTGCTTTATGCTTGTCCAGAAGGAAAGGTTGTACCATTATGTCAAAAGCTTTAGTAAGATCAACAAAAATAGCAGACATAATCAGACCCTGATCCATGCCTGACAGAATGGAGTCAGTGAGGCAAAGGAGGGATGTAGAAATGGAGTGAGTTTTCCTAAAACCAGACTGAAATAGGATGAAAAAAGGGGAGGAGTAGTCAAGGAAAGGAAAGAGTTGAGAAACAAAAAAGGTGTTCCTGTAACTTAGATAGGACAGCAAGAAGAGAGAAAGGACAAAAGTGTTGAGGAGAAGAGAGATCCCCACTGTTAGGGAGATAAATGACAGTAGACTGTTTCCAGGTATCAGATACAGTAGCAGAAGAAAAGTAAAGACTGAGTGGAAGAATGATAGGCAGAGTAAAAGCAGGGGCTGAGAGAAGAAGAAGTTTGGGATCAAGGCCCTTGGGGCTACTACCTTTATGTGGACTAAGGGCAAGCAATGCCTTAAGGGTAGCAGAGGTGGGGATAGAGAAGAAAAGAGAGAGTTTTAAGTGATAGAGAAGAAAAGAGAGAGTTTTAAAGGGGGGAGGAGGCAGGGCACAGGTAGTAAAGTAGGAGTTAAAGGAAGAGGCAACAGTAGAAGGATTAGAGATGAGGAAGTTATCCATCTTAAGAATTGGGGATGGAAACTTGGTTGAAGTGGAGAAAAGAGATTGGATAAACTTCTAGAATTTGGAGGTCTGTCTTCAGATATTTGGAAGTGAGAATGCAAAATACTTAGACTTAACAAGTCTTGTAGCTCTGGTGTAGGCATTATGAAGTATGTGGTAGTGTGCCACAGCAGTTGGGGTGCCAGTGATCTTAAAGGAATGACAGGCAAGGTCTCTAGAATGGGAGCAAGTCATTATTTTACCTGTAAGCCAAGGAAGATGAGAGCCCCGAAATCTTGATTTTCTCAGGGGAGCATGATGATCCTATATAGCTATAAATTTGGAATGAAAGTACTGTAGGGCAGAATTAATATTATCAGTTGATGAGATTGGAGACCAATCAGTAGCCATAAGCTCAACTAGGAGAGAGGATAAGTCCACAGACCTAAAGGCCCCACAATGGTTAAATTTAGGGGGGCTTTAGGATGATGAATCGTGCACACAACGTGCAGCATATGATGGTCACTGAGGGCATGAGGAAGGATACCTACATCCACAACATAGTGAGGATGAGATGAGATGAGAGAACCCAGTCAATCAGAGAGTGATTTAATGATTTAAAATTTAGACAAGTGGGGTTCAAAATTAATTGAGTGAATTGAAGGGACTTTACATTTTGAACTATTTTATTAAAGCTAGGGGAGAGCCAATTTTTGTTAAAGTCATTGGGCCCTATGCAGTAATGGGCACAAGTTACGCGAAAATCATGAGTCAGCGGCTCGTGCAGTACTACACCTGTGGACAGGTGCACACTCGGGGTATGCACAATGGATCTACACCTGTCCAAGGCCCCCCCAACATGCAGGACTCTGCAGGGTGGCTGGGGGTGGAGCCATGGGTCTGGCTGGGCATCCAATCGGATGCCCATCCTAGACATGGTGTGGATCCCTTACTCAGAGAGGCACGGGTTTGGGTGCATGAATTGTGCCCGCAAGCACCTGGACTCATGCAGCACAGCCCCTACAGGTGCTATGCCATTGGCAATGTTCCTGGTGCATGGGGGCCATCTGGGCATCATTCCACAGCCCAGGAAACCCTGGCACCAGTGATGCAAGGCACCCCCTGCAATGCACACAGTGCACCCGAGTGCACCCGCTGCCCATGCAGGTGACCACTGACCACTGTACCTCCAACCCATCACAAGTGACCTGGTGCCCCCTCACAACACCCTTCCCATACCTGCGGTTGGGGTACTGGGTGCCTGACAGCCAGCAGCACAGCCCTCCATGCTCCTCCATGGCTGCCAGCCATCTGACCTATTTGGGTGCACATTGGCTGCATGCCCCTGCGTTGATCAGTTGGTTGGCGGCCATGGAGGTGTGCAGAGGGCTGTGCCACTAGCTGTTGGGCTC
The DNA here is from genome assembly GCA_016271365.2 of Neoceratodus forsteri. NCBI lineage: Eukaryota > Metazoa > Chordata > Ceratodontiformes > Ceratodontidae > Neoceratodus > Neoceratodus forsteri. Next base: position 1,561,865,888 of record CM028130.1, on the reverse strand, counting down.
CCAGTACCCCACCTGCAGGTACAGGTAGGGTGGTGTTGCTGCCAGTGGGGGGTTGTCTGGCTGTGCCCTGCCATTGGCTCAGCAGGTGCTACCAGGTGCTGGGTGCAGGGGCATGGGTGTAATGACATGGGGGGCAGTGGTAGGGATTGCCCCATAGAGAGCAGGGGTGTCTGCCAGGGGGTTCATGGCCGGACTGGCCATGGCTGTGTGGGGGAGCAGCCATCCTGCCCGTGGACCCCTTCTCCAGTCCAGTGTGCATGGGGGCTTGGCACATGGGGCACTTATGGTAGGGCTGTCCATGGTGTACCTGCCTGCCCCTATGCACCTCGATGTGCAGCCCTACTCACCATGATAAATGGCGCATATGGCTGGCATGCCCACTCACCCACCCCAGGCACATTGCTCTTCACGTGGCTGTGGGATCAGGTGCATATGTGCTGCATGCCCCCTAGGTCAACCCACATGAAAGGCGCATAGGGTGCGGAGTGGTTGCACGCCCCCAATACGTGTGCATAGCCACTTGACCCATTGGTGCATAGGGCCCATTAAGAGTATTGAGCTCAAATAGTCAAAAGAAGCTCTGTAAGTAAAGCAGGGAAAATACCAGTGCAACAGTAAACCCCAGCAATAAAGATGGGGACAGAAAAAGGAAGACAGAGTTTTAGAAGCAGCAGCTCATAGGTTGAGGAGGCAAAAATAGCAAGTGCAGTCACAAATTGGATCCCAGTGGAAATGTAGACTACAACACCGCCATCCCTCTTAGAGTGATTTTGCCTGGCTAAAGGCAGAAGTGCTGAACAAGTATTTCTGTTCAGTGTTCACTGAGCAGGGGGAAGGGAACAGCTCATCCTTGAAGGTGAGGGACACAAAAGAAAGAGAGGTGGACACTAGTCCATTTTCTGAGGAAAGGATCCTCAGGGAACTAATGGCAATAAAAATAGATACGGCAATTGGTCCAGATGGAGTACACCCAAGGATACTTTGAGAGCTAGGGGAGGGGTTGGCAGCACCACTGACAGTTTTGTTCAGTCTATCACTGGAGATGGGGGAAGTGCCAGAGGACTAGAGAAGGGCTGATGTGGTCCCTCTACACAAGAGTGTTAGTAAGGAAGAAGTAGGAAACTACAGGTGAGTAAGCTTAACCTCAGTGGCATGGAAATTAATGGAGAAACTACTGAAGGAAAGGATAGTGGACCACCTGGTTAAAAATGGTCTCCAAGACCTGAGACAACATGGTTTCACTGAGGGCAAGTCATGCCAAATTAATCCTATAGATTTCTTCAACTGGGTAACCAGGGAGGTGGATCAGGGCATGGCGGTGGATGTAACATATCTGGATTTTAGGAAGGCATTTAAAAAGGTACCACATAGAAGGCTGCTGAGTAAACTAGGGAGCCTAGGGGTAGGAAGCAAGATACTGAGTTGGGTGGGAAATTGGCTAAGCCAAAGAAATCAGAGGATGGTGGTAAATGGTGCACTCCTGGCAGAGGGAAGGGAGACTGTTGGAGTTCTACAAGGATCTGTGTTGGGTCCAGTCCTCTTCAATGTCTTCATCAGTGACATTGCCGAGGGGCTGGAAGGGAAGGGAAGGTTTGCCTGTTTGCGATGACACAAAAATCTGCAACAGGGTGGACACTCCAGATGGGGTGATTAAAATGCAAAGGGACCTACAGAGACTAGGTGACAGGTCAAGGGAGTGGCAGCTGGGGTTCAATGCTAAAAAGTGTAAGACATTGCACATGGGCAATAATAACACAGGGGCTCTATACATCCTGGGGGGGCATTTTAAGTTCCAAGCAGGAGCAGGATTTTGGTGTCATCATCTCAGATGACCTGATGAAGGCTAAGCAATGTGACAAGGCAATTGCAAAAGCCAGCAGGATGCTGGGTTGCATAAGTAAGGGCATAACCAGCAGAAAGAAGGATGTTATACTCTCATTGTATAGATCATTAGTGTGGCCTCACCTAGAGTATTGTGGCCAGTTCTGGAGACCCCATCTCCAGAGAGACATAAACAGAGTAGAGATTGTACAGAGGAGGGCAACCAAGATGATGGGAAGCCTACACAATAAACCCTATGAACACAGGTTAAGGGATCTAAACATGTATTCATTGGAGGAGAGAAGGGGGGGACATGATTGAAACATATAAATACGTCATAGGAAGAAACAGAGTGCTAGTTGATGACATTTTCCAAAGGAAACAGTGCTCAAGAATTAGAGGCCACAACATGAAACTGGAGGGTGGGAGGCTCAGAGGAAATGTAAGGAAGTACCTTTACATGGAGAGAGTGGTGGACAGATGGAACAGCCTGTAGGCTTCTGTGGTGGTGGTGGGGGGGCAGAAACAGTTACAGGCTTCAAGAAGGCATGGGACTGGCACATAGGAATACTGAAGACACTAAGAAATGACCCTTAGACTAATGAGAGACCATTAGACTAATCAGGGATTCACTATTTATTTATTTATTTATTTAAAATTTGGTAACCGGGTAGGCCCACTGAGCCCCGAAGGCCACTTTTTCAGTAGATCACTAGATACAAATGGGCAGACATGGTGGGCCTGGGTGCCAACTGCCATCAGCTTCTATGTTTCTATAGTATAGCCAAGTATAGTTACAGAAGAATTCTGAACCATGGAGGAGAGAGGCAGGATTGAGACATAACTAGAACATCCAGCCATAAATTAAACACAATTGTAACATGGCATCAAACAGAAACAGCAAATAAAGCAATTTCATTGGACCAAACACAACACGTGACCAAAGTTGGAGCAGTGATTAATTCCCCAGTAAGAACCATTTCAACTGTTTTTCATGGGGTCACCGGGTCAAACTCCAGCACCACTGGCTGTCACAACAACAACCAGAACACACATCGTGGCAATTACAGAACATCTCAATGCGCCGACACAAAGACAAACAGAACTGTAAGAATGGACACAACAGCAACGCAAGTATTGCATGTTACAAATGCATTAATGCCCTCCGGAGTCGGCTTCTACTGGGGAATTAATGCATGGTTGGGTGGTTGTAGGCACTCGGCCAAGGCCTCGTGCCACAACCCCCCCCAACCCATGCATTAATTCCCAAGTAGAAGCCTCCTTCATTGGACATTAATGCTTACTAGTCTGTAGGTGATCAGTTTTTGGGAGAAGGCTATGGGTGTTTAAATGGGCAACTTTCAAACTTTTGGGAAGCTGTAAGGATGAAGTAGTGAAGGGGGCCAGGGTTAAGTTCAATGCAGTGTTGGACAAAGCTATGGAATGCCAAAATTTTGCACAGCTTCAGAATGTTGAGGAGGACATCCAATCTTGGAATGTGGCTGGGATGATTAAACTCAAAATATGGTGAGGACACTCAATCTCAGAATTTTACAGGGACGCAGATCTAGGAATTTGGTAGTGACTGACAATTTCAGAATATAGTGGGAATGCACACTGTTGGACGAGCCACTTTATTTTTAAATTGATTGTACCTGCCACATTCCAGAATTGTATTCACCTACCACTCTTCCAAATTGTACTTTCCATCTCCACCAAATTCCTACATTTTGTATCCCTGCCAAATTTTGCATTCCAGCCACATTCCAAAACTGTACATCCCCACCACATTACAAAATTGCACAACCCACCATATTTCAAAGTTGTATGTCAATGCCACATTCTGGAATTGTGTCACCAACAAATTCCAAAATTGTGTCATCGTCACATTCTGAAATTGCACATCCCTGTCACAATCAGAAATTGTGCCTCACTGCCACATTCTGAAATTGCATGTCCCCACCACGTTCTGAAACTGTGTGTCCCTGCCACATTCTGGGATCTTGTGTCCATGCCACATTGTGAAATTGCATGTTGCCACCATAATCTAAAATTGAGCATCAGCACCACTTGTTGAAATTATGCATCTATTACATCCCATACAAAAAAATAAGTTGGCAAATAACTAGTGATTACCTTTTCATTAGGTAATGACTAACTAAAAAGTTAAGCATTATGCCTGATCATTGGTTGAGGAGTTTTTCTCAATTAATGTTTAACTTTTGCCATCTAGCAATTAGTTGGGAATTGTTTTTGTTTACTTATTCATTAGTTAAGAAATGAGACTGAAAAATACTGTAGCTAGGAATTAATTGAAGTTTTCTACTTAAACATAATCCAGCCTGAGCATTAGTTGTTTATATGACTTAGAAAAATGTTCAGTGGTTTTACTTGAAATGCAAGAAATGGCTCAGTTATTAATTACTTGAGATTTTAACTTAGCATATTTTGCAGTCACAAGCTACTTGATAATGGACTCATCTGTCCAGGAGTATGATCCACTCTAGGGGCAGGATTCACAAAAAGGATGCATCCAGCACACCCAAGATGTGCCGGTGCAACCCCAACTTGTGCACTGGTGCAATTCTGGCAAGGGATTGATGTGCATCACACACCACCCTTAATGTTATGTAGCACAACTGGAGGGGTTGTGCAGGGGGCATGCCAGTGCATATGGTGCACAGCCCCATTCACAATCCACATTGGAGGCGCATCCCCAGAGCAAGTCCAGAGATGTGTCTCCTCAAGATAAATCTACAACAAGTAGATTAAGTGGGTATTCACCCATTGGCAGGCCGCTGTACTGCAGACAGGAGTTGGCAGCTTTCCCACTCTGGCAGTCCAGTGCCCCCCCACCTGCCATCCCAATTGTATGCCGCACACTGCAAGAGTAAATAAAACATAGATGAACCCCCTCAATAAATTTTAAATTATATTCTATGATCCACTGAGACTCATGTGTTGTGGACAAGATTCCAACTTGTTAGCCTGGAACAGCACACAGCTGCTCCTGCTTGGTAGCGTGGGGATTCAGTGGGAAAGCTGTATCTGGCCTGCCTGCTATCATCTTCCAGTGTGAAGAAGCCTGCAATCTGATATTGGACTTTATCCAAATTGCTGTTATTCAGACTGGAATCCTGAATTGTGAGAAAGTGAATTTCGCCTGGGGGAAAGACTTGCCTCTGGAGCGATCGGCCAGTCAGGAATTGGACAGAACCACAGAGTGTATGGTTTGCTCAGAGACACTGCTTTATTGCAACTAGACTGTCATTCGAACTGTGGTATGTGGCTGTTTTGGTTATAATTGTGCTGAATGTGTAATGTGGGTCACAATTTGGTTCCCCACACCCCTGAATGTGTTGATCTAGCTGGATGTGCATCCAGTACCTACAATGAACTGCAATCCAAACTGTTCACCTGGTCTGGGCCTCACCATCTCAGCCTAGACTGCCACTCATGCTGCAGAGATTCATCCAATGAAAGACTCACTCGGGACTTTGGCTCCCTGCTCAACACCATCAAACAAGATCAACCATCATGGTGCATCGTGTGGGCCCTGTTTCCTCTGGCAAACAGCATACCATCCTGAGGTTTTCATCTTGTCAGTCCTGCCTCCTGGCCTGGGTAGCATGAGTAACCATCAGGGTAGTTCCCTGCAACAAAGCTCAAATCATTGTGGGTCATGGGTAATGGGTGCTCAAAATCTGCAATGGAGGGGGTAGGGAAGGGGTTGAAGATCAGCAGGAGTGGAGGGGAGATCAATAGGGAAAGCCCAATAGGCAGAAGTCAGGCTGGTAAGATGATTGGGGGGATGAGAGGAGCAGGGCAGAGACAGGGAGTGAGGTGGAAACAGGGGGAGCAGTTGCAGGAGACACAGAGGGTGCAGCTGGAGTGTGTAAGGAGCAAGGCAGTATGAACTCTGGAGTAGAGGAAAGGGTAAAAGAGAGGAAAGGGGTAAGGGACAGAAAAAGGGGGGTTACCCATGCTGGGGGATTCTATACTGAAACGGGTTAGATGGGGTGGAGGGGGGAAGACAATCATATTTGGGTTGAAGATATTCCTGTGTTGACCGCGGGAAGGGCAGAGCAGTCACTGCTCAAGTGCGCATCGAAGGGGAGGAAGAAACCTCACCTAGTGTTGCACGTGGGTACAAACAACTTGGCAGGGGAGCCTGTAGAAGTGGTGAAGTGGAGGTTCGAGGAGTTGGGTAGGCAGTGTGAGGGGGTTGGGGAGTCGGTGGCATTCTTAGAGGTACTCCCAGTACCATGTGCGAGCATGGGGAATAAGGGAAGGATAGAGGAGTTCAATGAGTGGCTGAGAGAATGGTGCCACACCAAGAATTATGGTTTAGTGACAAACTGGGGTAGGATCTGAGGGAAGAGTGACTTGAACGCAGGAGACAGGCTACACTTGAGCGGGGAGGGAAGTAATAAAGGGTGGAATTGAGCGGTATATATATCAACTAAGGTGGATTTAAACTGGGGGTGGCAAGAGGACTGAGGATAGTAAAAGGCCGGATAGGGGAGCCTAGTGAGCTCACCCCTTGATAAGGAGTAAAGGTAGGCGAAGTGACTCAGGAAGGGGCATGCAGGGTAGGCAGCGTGAAGTGCAGAAGGCACCACCACCCTGTAATAACAAGGTGAAAAAAGGGTGTGGCTACCAAAAGGAGGAGAGCAGACAAAGGAGAAGAGGGGAAAGAGGAAAGAGGGGTACGGATGGAAAGTGGTCTCCTAAATGCAAGAAGCCTGGGAAACAAAATTGCAGAACTTCATGCACTCCTCTCAGAGGGGAATGTGGATATTGCTGCAGTAACAGAGACTTGGGCCACTGAGTACCATGATTTGGATCTAGCTCCCGGGGTACAGTATATACAGGAGAGGACCAGGAGTTGGAAGGAAGAGTAGCACTCTATGTGAGAGAGGGATCAAATGCATGAGGATGAGGGGAGGATGGGAGGATGCAGGCAATTTGGGTGCAGCTTCTTGACTCTAAGGGTAGAAAGCTGAGGCTGGGGGTGGTGTACAGACCACCAACCCAGTAGGGGAAACTGGATAGGGAGTTGGCAGAGCAGATAAGGAGGGTGTGTAGGAGGGGGAGTGTGGTGATGGTGGGGGATTTCAACTGACCAGGGGTTGACTGGAGCACCCCTGCCACCAACAGTGCCAGGGAGCAGGTACTCCTGAATGCGATCCAGGATGGCCTTCTGACACAAATGGTAAGTGGGCCTACAAGGCTTGGTTACACACTGGACCTGGTACTGGCAAATGGTGAGGCAGTGCTGGAGGTGAGGGTTGAGAACCCACTAGCTGGTAGTGACCACCAAACAGTGTGGTTCATACTCACGTTGGGCAGGGAGACTGGAGGCATGAGCATGAAGGTGGTGGACTTTAGGAGGGTGGACTTTGGGAGGATGGGAGAAATACTGCAAGGGATACTCCAGGATATAAGGCCTGGGATGGATGCAGAGTAAAAGTGGGGAGTTATTAAAGCTGGGCTAACGGAGGCCGCAGTAGCCTGCACCAGGGCTAGGAGTAAGAAGGACAGAGCCAGAAAACTATGTGGGCTGAACAGTGAAGTGCTGCAGGGGGTGAGGAAAAAGAGGGCTGCATATTGGAAGTACAGGAGAACAAGGAAGGAAGAGGATAAGGAGGCTTTATGGGAGTTGGTCCAAGGAGGTGGCCAGGTGGGTGAAAAAAGCCAAGGCCTCCAGGGAATTAAGGTTAACACAGGGCCAAAAAGGAGGGGAGAAGGACCTTTTTAGATATGTCAGGGAAAAGAGGAAGTGCAAAGAACACATGGATAAAGTGGGAAGGGGAATGGGTGGAAGAAGGAGCAAATAAAGTGGAAATACTGAATGAGTACTTCTGCTCTGCTTTCACTAAGGAGAGGGATGGACCACTACCATTATGGACTGGGGGTGGATGAAGAGGGAGGAGGTGACAGACAAAATGATCATCAGAATAGAGTGCTAGAGGGACTGAGGGTGTTAAGGGTGGACAAGGCACTGGGTCCTGATGGCATCGACCCCAGGGTGCTGAGGGAGATAAGGCGGAGGTGTTGAGCTGAGCCTGCTGGCAGATCTGTTCAACACCTCCCTGGAAACGGAGTGTGTGCCTCCAGAGTGGAGGGTGGCCCACGTGCTGCCCATACACAGGAATGGACCTAAGGAAGAGCCAGGAAACTATTGGTTGGTCAGTCTCATTTCCACATTGGGAAAGCTTATGGAGACTATACTGAAGGAGAGGCTGGTGGCATTCCTCGAGGTTAATGGCCTTCAGGATGGGCGGCAACATGGGTTTGTCTCAGAAATGTCCTGTCAAACAAACCTAATAGAGAATTATGACTGAGTAACAAAGGAGCTAGATGGGGGTCATGTGGTAAATGTCCTGTACTTGGACTTCAGCAAGGCCTTTGATACAGTGCCTCATGGGAGGCTGGAGGGAAGCTGACTGCTGTGGGGGTGGAAAAAAAGCTGACAAACTGGATAGAGAACTGGTTACAGGGGAGGGTGCAGAGGGTGGTTGTGGGGGGGAGTTCTTGACACCCAGAGCAGTGACAAGTGGGGTGCCACAGGGTTCAGTGCTGGGCCTGGTGCTATTTGGGCTCTTTATCTCTGATATAGCCACATGGAGTTGGGAGCAGGGTCAGTCTGTTCACAGATGATACCAAAATGGGGTGGTGGTGGACGAAGAGGATGGATGGAAACAATTGCACAAGGACCTCACCAAACTAGAGACATGGTCGGAGAAGTGGCAGCTAGGATTCAACGTGAAGAGGTGTAAGGCGATACACTTCAGGGCAAAAAACCATAGAAGGGAATACTGGTTGGAGGGGTGAGGCTAGGGATCACTGAGGAGGAGAAGGACCTTGGGGTGTTGGTAACAGTGAGCATGAACAACTCTGTTCAATGCAGGAAAACAGCTGCTAAGACAAATAGGATGCTGAGTGGTATCGCAAGGGGTTTCTCATCCAGGCATAGGGATGTGATCCTGTCTCTCTATAGATCCTTGGTCAGACCACATTTGCAGTATTGTGTGCAATACTGGAGGCAATACCTGAAGAGAGATATAAAATGACTGAAGGGGGTACAAAGGAGGATAACACAAATGTTAAAGGGATGGAAGGAAAGGACTATGAAGTCAGGCTGCAGGAGCTGAATATGTGCACACTAGAGGAGAGGAAGGATGGGGGGATATGATTGAAACATTCAAATACTTGAGGAGGGTAAATAAACCTAGCACTGAGTGGGTGTTTAAACTGAGGAAAGGTAGGGAGACGAGGGAGCATGGACTAAGAATGAAGGGGGGACGATTTAAGAGGGAGATGAGGAGGCACTACTTCACTGAGAGGGTGGTGTCTAACTGGAATGCATTGCCAGCGGGGGTGGTAACATGTCGGAAGCTTTAAGAAGGAGTGGGACAAAGTAAGAGGAAGGGTCTGGGGGCAGGGGCTATGACAGGTATGGGAGGGACAGTGGGGGAGGAGGCTGGGGCAGCTGCAATCTAGAGTGCTAGCGGCACACTTGGTCAGACTTTGATAGACCAGTTGGTCTGTTCTGCTGGTAGATTTGTATGTTTGTATGTATTGTGTGTCATCTGATTTATTTTGGTTGATCATTATGAACTGAGCCATCTGGCTCCGGAATATAAATTGTGGGTTAAAGTGCATGTTGCTTGTTTCTTTTCTAAGGGCCCCAATAACAATTGCAATGCCGGCTTTACCCTGGGCAATGCATCAGGGTAGCCTGAGTAATAACTGTGTACCCAGGGTGTGTGTAACTGTGCTAGAGGGACTCTTAGTGCATGCATGTTTAACCTGACTAAATTAGATAGGAAATCAGATGCCAGATTGCTGCCCCAGCCTTGTTCATGTTCTCTGAATAAACCAGATTCTGTTCTTTCTGCATTTAACTTGGCTAGTGTGTACTTTTGTGGAGGGGATACTGTATTGCCATTGCACTGTTCTATTGCAGGTCCTGTTTTACAGGGGGTCTCCAGGTCCAGTGCAGCTGAACCAGCCTTGGTGGTAAGTGTGCCAAGAGTGGGTTCAACATTGTATTCTGAAATTAACGGTGATTGTTTATCTGCTGACCAGTACAAGCCACTGATGGGGGGTATCAGTGTCCCGAAGGGGTATACCCAGAGCAGCTACACTACCCTTAAACCAACTCTTCCAGTGGGAGCACCCATTTACCGAGCTCAGGCCCCTCAACCTGCACCTAGTCATGCAGGCAGGGGTATATTCCTTGGGACAGCGCCACCTAGGGATTACACTTGTTTCTCATAGAACTTGAACGAAAGAAAGACTGGTCAGGAAGCTTTGCAGTGTTCGACTTCTGAGAACTCCAAGACTGGTCAGGAAGTATTGCAACTTTGGACTTCTGGTTCAGTAGCCCGCGAAACACAGAACTCAAAAGAATGTGGTAATGATTGGTGAAAATGGGAGGATGTACGGACATAGCGCACTGGTTTAATGCAAAAAAATCAACCTCAAAGAGTTACACAAGGAGTGACCAGAATGAGTAGAAATAAAACAAGCAGAAGTGACATCAAGCTTTATGTAGGTGAGTAAAAGCAGGAAGTGAGCAGTGTGGCAGACTGCAATCCTTGATGTATGGCTGCACATCAAATTATGGTGAGAGTACCATGCTGTTCCCTCATATAATAGGGAATTTAATGCAGGGCCATTGGCAACTGGTGTTCGTTATGAACCCCTGCCCCTTTCTTTGGACCTCTGCTTTTTTTTTTACTTAACCACCAACTGTGATCCCCTCTCCCTTTGCCGTAGGCTCTCAGAGCCATCCCCTACCCCATGCTGGGGACTCTGCGCACTGCCCACTTCACATGGATGTTAATGTGGTAATTTCTGGCTCTGTCAGTTACAAGAAGTTGGCTCAACATTCATCAGTGTTCATCAAACACAAATGACACTGTGTGTTGCAGGACTAATTACATTTACTGAATTCAACGTACACATAAGTGTGTATAAGCTCCAAAATGCACCACAGAGCTTCTGAGATCATAGCAGTCCCCAAACCCCCAACATTTAGATAAACTATTCCTCCAGAAAATCTCCTGAAAATTTGCTAAAATAATCTAGCAAAGCTTCAAACCTCCCTTGGAAGGTATGTAGTATTACAATGAGTTAGAATTAGTACTTCAGTAATGCTGGAAAAAAAAATGTTAATAAATTCAAGGGTGATGCTGGATGCTTGTGTAAACAGGCAGCATTGCTCACATGCCTTTCCAGTTTAACCAATACAAATTAAATTAAATGGAAAAAAAACATATGAAAAATGAAATTCCAAGGTGATCAGTTCATTCACTCAGTGCTGATGTATGGAAACAGATTATTAAATCTGTGAGTCTGTGATATGTTTTTTGGAGGAAAAATACAGGTATGTGACCCAATCAATACTGAAAGTGCCAATACCTTGGAATTGAGGTACAATGGATTCCATGCACTGACATTCTAAAAAAAAACTAAATAAGGAAGTGCATGCTTGTGATACATGAGGAGATATGAAAACTGAACACAACACAGATCATTTGTTTACAATATTTATTCATTCAAACATTCTCTGTGTTAAGCATATGCTGTCAGTAACAACTGTTCAGACAGAGCAGCACTCTGACACATTGCACTACACTCCGGAATGAATGTGTGTCACTTATTTCTGTCCCCCACTTACTGACTGGTGGAACTACATGTTGGCAGTAGTTGTGCAACATGGGCCATTATTCAGTGTGACACTGTAGGAGACTGTTGCTGTGATGACACTGTGAAAAGGACCTCTTCAAGCTCAAATGGATGGCAGACTGCATATTTATTTATTTTATTAATAAAAACTTTACCAATCAACTGATTTAAAAAAAACAACAACGCAGTATATTACAAGCGAGACCTCCAGGAACAATCACAGCTGATCAGGTGAGGAAAATAAACTCCTAGAGTGTACAAGAGACTTCTCCTTTACAAAAAGTATGCCAGGCCCACTGCAACCCTGCTTTGCCATACCTGCCTGCAACACTGCCAACACACATTAAAGGTAGATCATTCTCATTTACTGCAGTTTTCCTTTTAAAACCTGTGCCAGTTTGAACTTTGAAAAAATGGGAAGCACACTGTTTGTCGCTGGTTGTGTTGTGTCATGGGGGGGGTGGTAGACAGGGGTAAGACTTGTGATACTGTGTACAAAGTGGAAACAAATCTTGCAGGGGTAATTTTTTTGAAAATCACATCTGCAGTATGGCCCTGGACATAAACTGCAAACAAATACTTAAAAGGAAAGCCTACAGCAGTTTTCTTTGCCAGGGCTGCCTATATAATATATATATATTGTGAAGTGTGGGGTGAGAAATTCATCTGGCCAGTTTGTTTATATTTGTGTTGGGTGTCGGCTTGCTGGGGCTATAATTCTGTAATTGCTGCCAGCCGTAGTGCAACACATTTTTTATCTGGTGTCTTCCAGCATTTTCTGCCTGCATATTGGGCAGGATCTAATGGGCAAGGAACTTTGGGGGAGATTACTGCCTGCCAACTACATCCAGTTGCACAGGCAAGTGTTCCAGAATGTAAGACAAAAAGTTCTAGGAAGTGTTAGAGGTACCACCAGTGTGATGCTCTTGGTGGTGGTGGTTGGGAGGGTAATGTATAGCAAGGTGATTCACTATGGTTGGTGGTACAGCTGATTTGGACATGGATACATGTGACTGATTTTGGGTGGGGCAGCTAGATTATTATGCTGGTGGTGGGGGTTTGGTCTGTGCTTGGAGGGGAGCAGGCTGAATGATGTCGATCTTGTGCAGTGTGCCAGTAAGGAGCGCTGTGCTAATGGAAGGGTGTGGACTCTGGATATGTGGTCAGTAAGGTGGTCCCGTTGGTGTTGTGGGATGCAGTCTGTATTTGAAGGGGAGGATAGCCAGATGGGAGGTTGGATGTTGTCCATGGATGTGACAGTATGTAGTGACCTGGGCAAGCACATGTATGGGGAAAAAAGGAGTGTAATGTGAGTGACAGGGGGCTGGCCATGTGGTTGGGGTAGCTGTCTGTGCTGGTAAAAGAGGAGGCATTGTTGGGAGGGAGACTGTGGTGTTAAGGAAAGCTGGCTGTTAGTTTTATTTGGAGGAGAGGGAGGCTGACCATGCTGGTAGGCTGTTGAGCTACTCATGTTGGTACGATGGAAGAGTCTGTTGTTTTCGTCTTGGGTGTGGTGAATAGAATGCCCATGTTGGTGAAAGCAGTGGGGAAGCTGGCTCTTCTCATTTTTTCTGGTGGTGGACTGATAGAGTTCAAAAATACATGGATCTTGCACATGGTGAGGTCTGACAAGACTATGTACTGTCGCATGAGGTGGGCCAGCATGAAAACTGGGAAAAACAGCAGCTGCCAGTATGAAGCCACAGTCAGAGCAGGCCCTGCACCATGGAGAAGTGCCATACTGCCATCAGCCACCTAGCTACATCACCCACCATCCCATGGACTAAATTTGGACCTTTGGTACAGCCACTCCCTCTGTGGGGGAGGGAGGCAGAGGGGAAGGGTCATTCTTCTTGTTAGCCATGGCAACCCATCCCAAGATGCTTTACCAGTTTGGCAGTCCAGAGCCCTGTCAATGGTGCAAGAAGGATAACAGCTGGTGTCTTCTGTCCCTGCCCTGTGTCAGTCGATTGCTGGAGTACAATGCCCCCCACCCCAAGAAAATCAGTTCTAGGGCACTGACTTTCCTTCATGATGGCCCCTGAGTGACAGAGTCACATTCTAAAACCCAGGTCAATGGTGAGGTACCAGTCTGTATCCCCCCCCAAACGCACAACCCACTTTTTTTTAACCATTATAAGTCCTTCCCAGTTGACCCAGCTGATCAGTATTTTTATTCTACATAGTGACCCATTTTCCCTTATATGTCCACAGGTCTGACAGGATGCTGACTGGATGAAGGAGGACACTGACCACATGTGTCAGATAAGTATTTTTTTTGTTTATCCTACATTGTTTGTCATTGTTATTTTACAAAGAGCTGCAGATCCTTTGTGACCCCATTGCTGTTTTTATTTTACAGGTACAACTGGATAGTCACCTGAGACCCCATTATCCCAGGCTCCACAGGAACCCGATAGAGAGATCTCTTATCTGTGCTAGGATGTTAACCTATAATGGTGCTAACTGTAGGCTTTCACTTGCTAGGTGGTTGGTGATGCAGGGTTCAACATCTCTAAACTGTTCTTTTACTATGTCACCATCATGAAAGGAGGGAAATTTATTGCAGTTCACGGGTGGTTGGAGAGCACTCAGACTTTGCCGTCATGTCTCACAGTGCACCCAGGGCATGCATTAATGCCCCAATTCTCCATTGTGGGCAAGCATATGAAGACCATTCTAAAGGAAGGGTTAGTGGAATATCTAGAGGAGCATGGTCTCCAGGATGAGAGGCAGCATGGATTCATGGGGGGAGATCATGTCAAACAAATCTGATTGACTTCTTTGACTGTGTCACTAAGACAGTAGACAGGGGCCAAGCAGTAGACATCCTCTATTTTAATTTCAGCAAGGTCTTTGACTCTGTGCCCCACAAAAGGTTGATCAGGAAGTTGGTGGATCTTGCAGTTGGGGAAAAGATGGCTAGATGGGTGGAAAACTGGCTGAGGGACAGCACCCAGAGGGTGGTTGTTGGGGGAGAGTTATATGGCACTAGAAAGGTAACCAGTGGGGTCCCTCAGGGCTCAGTGCTAGGGCTGGTGTTGTTCAGTGTCTTCATCAGTGACATTGGGGATAGCATTAAGGGCAAAATGTGCCTATTCGCAAATGACACCAAACTCTGTGGGAGAGTGGACACAGCTGAAGGGATACCGGACCTCCAGGAAGATCTGAAAAAGCTGGGGAGGTGGTCCAGGATCTGGCAGCTTGGCTTTAATGCCAGTAAATGCAAAGTTATGCATCTTGGAGCCAAGAATCCCAGGACAGAGTACTATCTGGGTGGAGTCGAGTATCTGCATCCGAGGAGGAGAAGGACCTGGAATGATGATCACTAGTGACCTGAAACACTCCACACAGTGCAAAAAATCAGCAGTAAAGGCAAACAAGATGCTGGGATGCATAGCTAGGGGGATCAGTAGTAGGAGAGAGGAGGTTATACTGTCCTTGTACAGGTCACTGGTAAGGCCACATCTAGAGTATGGAGTTCAGTACTGGTGCCCACACCTCAAAAAGGACATAAACCTGTTGGAGAAGGTCCAGAGGAGGGCTACAAAGATGATAGCTCAGTCAGTAGGGTGAGGCATACAAGGGAGGTTGAGGGCACTGAACATGTACTCCCTGGAAGACAGGAGAAAGAGGGACATTACTGGAACCTTCAGGTACTTGAAAGGAATAAATAAGGTTGATAAGGAGAGTTTCTTTAATCTGGTGGCAACCATAACATGAGGGCACAGTCTTAAGCTGGAGGATGGGAGGTTTAGGAGGAGGTCAGGAAGCACTTCTTCACAGAGAGGTGGTGGACACTTGGAATGCACTGCTGGAAGAGGTCATCTTGTTGAAGACAGTGGGCAGCTCTAGAGAGGCTGGGATAGGCATGGGGAAAGGTAAGGATCATGGGTAGGGGATGGGAGGAGTGGGGAGGAGGCAGTGACATTGGCTCAAGCTGTGGACCCTGCATCGAGCAGACTTGACAGACCAAATGGCTTTCTTCTGCTGGCTTCTTTGTATGTTCGTATATAATTCACCCACGGTCTGTTATGGGTTATGCTTACTTTAAGTTTGGCTATCTCCTATGGCACTGATTTTCAACTCAAAGAAATGGAAAAGGAGAGCCTGGTAACCATAAAAAAGTACTGGAATTTAGTTTTTTTATTTGTTACCTTTTAAAGAGCAGCTGACGCCTTCAATAGAACTTAAAACAACTATATTTAGACATAGTTCAGATTGTATTTCACATTCATTCTGTATTTTTCCTCCACACTATTTATTACTGCGGTCAGCTGCATGACAACAGAATCTTTGCTCCTGAAGAGTTCATCTATTCCTGCTGCTTTCTCCCTACCCGAGGTCATACTGCACTGATTTGACATCACAGTTTCTCCCATGACAACAGTTTGTTATGTCACAACAGAGGATTATGACTTGAAGTAGGGAGTCAGCTGTAGAGGTAGATGAACTCTAAGAAATAAAGATCACATATTCATGCAAATGTTCTTAGTAATAATCAATGGACCAGGAGAACTCTATAGAATATATACAGAATGCAAGCTGAATTGTACCCAAACAGTATGTTTTTCAGTTTTGAGGCGTCAACAGTTCTTTAAGCTGCCCTCCCCCAAAGCTTTGTTTACATTTGCAGTGCTATCGCTGATGGGGAACTGTTGTCTGGGGCAGCTGAGGCCACACAATGCAGTTGGGCACTTCCTTAGAAAGATACTTTGGCACCACCTCATTGTGATCTCTCAGATGCCCAAAGACATCAGTTCCCCACTGGTACTAGCGCTGCAGTTGTAAACTACATTGTGGGTGAGGGAACATTTAAAAGATAATAAAAAATAAAAATTACAGCATATATTTAAACTAAGCATGGTTCACAGACTTTCATTTCCATTTCTTTGAATTGGAAAGCAATACCCAATAGGACATAGTCATTCTTTAGAAATATTGGGAAGGCCATGCGTTTATAGGGGACAGGGTTGGGGGAGGGTTGTGGAACTCTAAAGTTTAAGACAAAGGCCAAGGCAAAGTCGTCACCTGTCACTTGGTGAGCACCATTCATTTGAATGTGTGGCTGTCCATGGGGGTCAGGTGCAGGTTGCCTGATTCTCCTGATTTCCACCCTTCTGGGTGGTGGGAATTCTTGCAGGAGATGGCCGATTTCATTATTAAGGAAACATTGGAGGTCCCCAGATGTTTAGTGCTGGGGACTTCAATGTTTTAGCGCAATTAAATTTTCTCTGCTTGGTTACAACTTCCTCCAGATGATGTCATCTCTGGGCTTTGCGCAAGGAGTTTCCTCAGCGACTCATCAGGGTGGCCACATTTTGGATCTGGTGTTCTCTTGTGGCTAGAGATAAATAGTCTCAGCATTGATCGGGTCATTTGGTCCGATCATTGCACAGTGAAGTTCTGGTTAGGGCCCCCTTGATAGCCTTCCCTCTGCAGAGATGGTCAGCTATTCGCCCTTTGAGAGGGTTGACCCTTGAGGGTTTTTTGGTGGTGGCTGACCTATCTAGTGTGGACAGTGCATGCGTTGGGGTGTGTGTGCATGGCAGTGGATGCCTATAATAAGGCACTGTCTGGTGTGCTCGACTCCTTGCACCAGCCCATGTACAACCCAGGTCTTCTCACTTGAGGTCTCCTTGGTATGATGGGGAGCTCAAGGTAATGAAGACTTTGGGTCAGAGATTAGAGCACTGCTAGCGGAAGTCCGGCCTGGAGGTAGACAAACTGGCCCTGCATGTGCACTACAGTGCATACCAGGGGGCAATCAACCATAAGAAGGCAGAATTCCTGTCCAGGGAGATTGCTGCCGGAAGGAACCAACCAACTGTGCTCTTTCGGACTGTGGACAGGCTTCTTCATCCTTCCTGTCTACAGCCAAAGGTAGCCTTTTCGAATGCATTGTGCGAGGAGTTTGCTCAGTTCTTCTTGGACAGAGTGTCTGCCATCAGGCAGAGGGTTCCACCAGTGGAACAGACTTTGGCTGACAGTGGTCGCCATGGGTGACTGGAGAGCACTCTTCTTGGTTGGGGTGAGTGCAGAGTGGTAGAGGTGGCTGAGGTCAGTGAGATTGCTTCCAAGCTTCGGCACACCTTTTGTGAACTGGACCCAGTGCCAACTCGTTTCTTAATGAGATGTGTTGACTCCGTTGGCCTGGTGTTTGCCTTGATTGTCCGGTGTTCCTTGTTGGAGGGGGTTTTCCCAGATGTCTTGAAGGAGGCATTGGTGAGACCCTTTCTGAAAAAAACATCGTTGGACCCTGCGTCAAAGGTAGTGCAAATCCTATCTCAACCCCCATTTTGGGTAAGATTGTGGAGAAAGGTGGTGGCGTTCATCTTGAGGAGCATCTAGTGGCCATGATCTGTACAAGCCGCTCCAGTCTGGGTTTTCGTGCGAGGCATAGTACAGAAACTGCGCTAGTTCGGGTGCATAATGACATCCTTAGGGCTAGAGATCAAGGAGGGACATTCTTGTTCTCCTCGTTCTCTTCAGCATTTCACATGGTGGACGATGAGTGTTACTTGACTGCCTAAGAGAATTCTGTGGACTCGCCAGCACTGTCCTGCTGTTTGAGTCTTTTCTATCTAACAGGAGGCAGAGGGTAGTGATGGAATTTCTCCTCCTCCCTGGCCACCTGTCATGGAGTTCCCAGGGTTCGGTCTTGTTGCCGATGTTGTTTTCCATGTATATGCTGCCCCGGGAGAGCTCATTAGGAAGTACAGTCTGGGTTTTCACTGCTAAGCTGATGATACCCAGCTGTATCTTTCCTTTGCCCCTGGAACATCTTGCGCAGTGGAACTGCTTAACAGCTGCCTTGCTGAGATCAATGACTGGGTGGCCTCCAGCTGGTTGTGACTGAACCCCAGCAAGACGGAGGTACTGGTGGTGGAGTCGAACAGAGGTTGTGATTGGTTGGCCTCTGGTGCAGAGACAGGACTTTGTCTTGGCTCTGTACCATTGAAGGCCTCTTCTAGGGTGCGTGATCTGGGCATTATTCTTCACAGTGGATTGACACTTGAGTTTCAGGTGGCGTCCGTTGTCCATACCAGTTTTTATCATCTGAGGAATATTGCCAGGATAAAGCCCCTAGTTCCACCACTGGACCTCCCGCTTTGGTGCATACCTTTGTGACATCAGGCTTGACTACTGTAATGCACTCTATCTTGGGGTCTCTGGGGTACCCTCGCCAGCTGCAGCTGGTGCAAAAGCGCGGCAGTGAGGCTGTTGACAGGACAGCCCCTAAGTAGTGTCACACACATCCTCCGATTATAAATCCGCTGCACCAGGGGTTGAAAAATTTGGGGGATGCATAAGTCCAGGACTTATGGTACATTTTGGGTAAGTCCATATCAGGATCAGTAAGTCACAACATTTTTCATATTATTAGAAAAATAATTATTTATTTTCCCTCTTTAGGATGCTCCAGTGACAGTCAGAAAGGTTAGAGAGGCAGAGAGAATATTATAAGACAGCAGTAGTACTGCAGCTTGTTTCAGGCTGATTTTCTTCTTCTGTTTCTTTTGATGGACGTTTGTGACCAGAGGAATGGATAGTACCCAGACTACTGTCAAGCCAGTACTTTATTGATGGCAGTGGATCAAATTCAGAGACGGATGGTCCTGTAGTCATGATAAGCAGCTGGTTCTCGAAAGACTGTTGTGTCAGGGTTGTTCATAATTTGTTTTTAATGAAATTAGCTTTTGAAAATCCTCTTTCACATTCACTTGTGGAAGGGAAATCGTGAACAGAGTCTCAATAAGCTTTTGCATAGGGCCCTTAGTGGACTCTGGGCCAAGTTCACCAATTTTCATTGTAACACCAACTGGTACATAGTTATGAGAGGTTTGGTTCGAGATACGAGAAGGTATAACTTCAGCTGCACCCACTCATCTATAGCAGAATCTTTATCAAGTTCTGAGGTAGAGAGAGAATGGGCTATCTGTGATGAGTTCAATTAGGTCAGCATTGCCAAATGTTACTAGATATTCCTTTTCCAGTGGCCAGTTGTGATAATTCAAAATCTGAAATAAAGACAAAGGTTTCTCTGAGAGAACACCAAACCTGTTCTGGATGTACGTGACAGTATTGTTAACAAATGTGTGAAGTTCAGCTTCACTTCCAGGTGTTCTGTGAACTTTTGTTTTGCCAAACATACGTTCTTCTGCATTATACTGTTCCTGGAATTTTGTAAGATATTTTCCAGGAGTACTTTTAAGTGCTTCTAGCTGCAGAATGGCATTCTCTATATGTTCTGGTATCTCAACAATTAAAGTAGTCTGCCAACTGGAAAGTTTTGATAATCTAGCAACAATTGGAGAAAATCTAATAAAATAAAGAACTTTAATGAAATGCATAGAGGTCAGTTCCTTGAGGTACCCTTAGCTCTGTTAGCTATCTGTCTTCCATTGCCATCCATAAATCTGTGCTCAGATGCATTGTCACAATGTCCAGGTTTTTTCTAATGCCACAACTGCTCTCTCTTTGCTTGCTAGCCACCTGACTTGCTTTACAGCCATGAAATGTGCAAGATGCTCATCAAGAACTTCAGCAATTTCTTTAAGTTCTCTCCTGCTCTTTGGAGACCAAAAATAAAATCTGAAAATGTCTTTTAAACACTCTTCAAATTTGGCCATGTATTTGAAATGTTTATTTGCATCCAAAATGGCAAGCTCAAGTTTGTGGGCAACACAGTGAATGCCAATAATGTCTGGCAAAAGTGATTTGGGTCTAGTAATGACTCCTGTCAGTTCACCAAGATTAACTGATGCACCATCAAAATTAGCACATACAAGTGCTGGATGTGCACTGCCTGTCAGTTCTGGTAATGGCAAACCCACTAATTGTAAGGCTTTCTCAATAGCATTAAATACACCCTCAGCACTTGCAGTTTCAAGTGGTAACACAGATATTAGATGTGTGACTGGCAAGCAATTAGCACCTACATATCTCAGGTAGACAATTTCTTGTTCAACGATGGAGTGGTCTGATGCTTCCATCTGCAAGAATACTCACAAAGGAGGCATTTTTACCTCTTCAATTATTGCTGAGCGTATTGTTTTAGCTATGTTGTCCGCAAACAAGTGGCAACCTGCTATATTCATGTAGTTGTTGCCAACATTTAAACCATTTTACACTGGATCTCACAAATGATTTCAAAATCAGAAAAAGGTTCCCATTCTTTTGCCACAGTGTATGCAGTGTTAAATAAAATTTTGTATTCTCAACTTCTTTTGTTGTCATGTGTCTTTTTTGAAATGACTGACCAGGCAGTTTCTGGCAGGCGGAATGGGTGGTACTTTAAGTGATGTCGTTTAAGTAATGTTTGTGCAAGTGATGTGTTCCTCATCAAATCATACCTCTTTATAGGGGTCTAACATAAGATCTCCTGAACCTTTACCATAGCTGAGTTAGGATCACAGATTTGGGGGTAGGCTTTACAATATATGCAGTATATTCAGATTCTTCTTCACTGTAATCCAGCCATGGAAATTCTTTTTTCCATTCAGGATGGAAATTTCTGACCCTTTTTTCTCTGTCATATCTTTGATCCTTGGTAAGGCCATCGTCAGAACTTTTACGTTTAGCAGAACTGGATATTGTAGCACTACTAGTACTTGCTCCACCAGATTTTGAGAAACCAAATTTTAATAAGCTCATTTTGCTGTGAGAAACTGCTCTGGGTAAGATTAGAAGAAGTTTTTGTAATTTAGAAATGTTTACTTTAATGAGCAAGGATGGAAACACACGTGAGGCACTATTGTGGCCCAGAAGTATTGGCTTAGGTTAACAAGTTGGGGCAGACAGACAGAACACAAATGACTAAATGACTGACAATGAGATGATGCTAAGGGGTGACACTATGAAACATTTTATTTATCAGTCACAAGGGAAAAGAGGTGTGCTTCTGCAAACTTTTTCAGTGACACACTGATAACTTCAGAAAAATATTTAGTGACTATAGTGACTTCTCTTTCAAACTAATACAGACCGAGACAGGTTTTGCTTCAGCCCAGAAAAATATTTAGTGACTTCTCTCTCAAACTAATATAGACGCAGGCTTTGCTTCAGCCTAGAAAAATATTTAGTGACTCTAGTGACCTCTCTCTCTCTCGCTCTCTCTCAAACTAATTATAGACAGGTTTTGCTTCACCAGAAAAATATTTAGTGACTGTAGTGACTTCTCTTTCAAACTAATTATAGACCGAGACAGGTTTTGCTTCAGCCCAGAAAAATATTTAGTGACTGTAGTGACTTCTCTCTCAAACTAATTATAGACTGAGACAGGTTTTGCTTCAGCCCAGAAAAAATATTTAGTGACTTCACTGACTCAAACTAATGAAATATGAGCTTTGCTTCAATGAAGAAAATATTTAACTTCTCCTCTCAAACTAATATAGACGACAGAGTTTTGCTTCAATCGAAAAATATTTAGTGACTGTAATGACTTCTCTCTCAAGCTAATACAGACCGAGACAGGTTTTGCTTCAGCCCAGAAAAATATTTAGTGACTGTAGTGACTTCACTAACTCAAACTAATAAACGCCAAGCAGGCTTTGCTTCAGCCAGAAAAATATTTAGTGACTATTACCGATGCAGACTTTGCTTTAGCCAGAATTGATCTCAAACAAAATGATCAGTCCTGTAGTTGCTTTCAGAGACTGAAATAATATTATTAAGTAGCTAGAACTTGTTTTTTATATCATGTCCTTAACCTGCTCTATTTCAAAGGCAGAAAAACAGCAGAGTCATTTTTATTGCCAAACAAAATAATGTCACACTTTCTGAATTTAATTTCAGTCAATTCTCAAGCCAAGAAAAATTCCATAGTCTTCAATGTTGTTAGCTATTTAATTAGGGGTTGGGGGCTGCAGTGCTTAAGAATAGTGAATTTCTTTTAACTACAGCTCTTTCACAGACGCTAACACTATCTAAATGAAGGGTCAGGTCCAAATAGTGTACTCTTCTAGTCTGTGTGTAAAAAACAGAACTTTTGTGAGGGTCAGTGAGTGACCCCAAACAGTCTATCAAATCAATGCCAGGGCCTAATATTAGGCTTTTTTTTTTTAAAAGCTGCAAATAATGACAGCTGAAGTCCACTTTCACTTTTATTCTACTCCACCCATTTTTCCACAAAGATTTTAAGCCCTATCTGATGAGCTGAACCCCCAGTTCACTTTCGTTCACTCCCTTCGGTGTTCCACGGCAGATTTTAAGCCCCAAAATGAAACTGAAGCCCCAGTTCACTTTTGTTCACTCCCTCCCGTTTTCCCCTGCACTGCAGACTTTTCCACAACAAAATAACCCCCAAACCCCAGCAGGCAGTGTAATTCTGCTTGTTTGTTTTAATTTTTTTGACCCCCGAGTATCCTAACAGCTCCTTAATGTTCCATAATAGTCAGCCTATTAACAAAGCAAAGACCCGAAACGTCAATTCCTCTCAGAGACACATCAAAAAGTGATGGCACTAGCGATTGTTCTATACATCATGGAACAGCCACCATGATCACAGTTAGAACGCTCGTGGCAATCTCCCTGGTGGCTGTTCTTGCAATTTGCATCATTCCTTGAGTTCTCCTGCGTCCTGGGCATGCCACAAGCTCCCGGAGTCACCCGATCAGGAAGCCAGTCGGAAGTTCCCAAGACATCCAGCACTCCGCCTTCCAGTACAATGTTCCCCAACCCCCCCGGCGCTTTTCTGAAGTCAACAATGTCAGGAGAGGTAAGCGCACTCCCGGGGGGGGCAGAATCTACCTGCCATACGGAGAGACACTGCATGTATTGCAATTACACTGAACTGCACAGTCAGAAGCCAAGTCTCTCGGACTGAATAGGGCTGTGCAGTTCAAGTCAGCCTGCAGTTTAAATGAGTCCCGGACCTCGGACTTGGGGATTTTTCATCCCCTGTGCACTGGCTGCTGATTAGGTGGAGGGTCCTCTTTAAGGTGGGTTTGCTCACCTTTAAGGCCCTACACTACCTGGGCCCTGGCTACCTGAAGGACCTTCTTTCACCTGCTGTCTCGGTCCGCTCCCTCCACTCCTCCTCTGGGGACCTCCTTGCAATTCCCAGGACAAGGTTAAAAACTACTGGTGACAGAGCATTTAGTGTCGCCGCCCGTCCTGTGGGTCAGCTTTCTTTAGCCATCAGGAAGCCCCTTCTGTGGAGGTATTTAGGGGCCTGCCTCAAAGGCCTTCTTATAATCAGGCCTTCGGACTGTTTCTATAGTCCCTACTTGTCTTTTAGAAATGGATGTTTAATTTAGTTTCTACCTATTCTGATTTTAGTTGCTGTCGAGGGTAGTAAATTCTGTTTTAACTGTTTGGTATATTGCATATAAATGTTTATTATTATGTTGTTTTGTATCTATTTTGATTGTTGTATGGCGCCCAAAGCCTCTGGGATTGGCATCTCTTAAATAAAACTTGCCTTGCCATTCAACAACCAAAGAAATGAAATAATCCTCATCGTATACCTAGAGTATTGGGCTGAATGTCTTAATGCACTAACTTAGCTATGCAAGAAGGCAACTTCAGAAGGTCTGCCTAATGTAAACAAATAGTCTAAGCATGCACTCCAGCCACCTCCACACTATTTTAAAACGTACCAAAAGGTGAATTTTCAAACATTTTTACAATAACTAATACCCTGTGAGTATAGGGCATCTTCTGGAGTTATTGACCTTGGAAAAGGGTGAGGCCTTTGCTTCACCTCAAGTCACTTTGACAGCTTCCAAGTCAATAACAGACCAGGAAAGCTCACTTCATCAGATAATATTGCTGCTAAAATTGAATAGCGAGTTTCTAGAGTTTCAAAGTTGTAACTGTACTCCTTGTACTTCAGCTATAAAATATTGCCATGTTGTACACCCAGAATAAATAGTAAGCAAAATTTTGAGAATTACAGTTAACTTATTTAAATAACAAAATGATAGATTAAGACAGTAGTCTCTCTGGTTTTTTTTATCTGAGTGAGAATTTTCTTAAAGGGAAACTCCTGTACCACCCCTAAGTGCAGCAGCTGCTGTAGAAATGCCCGATTAGGGTTTTTAGCATAAAACAAATTATTTTATTTACCTGCTGTCTGGTGGTTTTAATTACAAAGACCCGCTCCATCTATAATGGCTGCAGAGTCCTTGGTGGATATTTCGCACACCCCGGATGGATTCTACCACAAGAGTTATGCTAATGAGGGGCTACCAACAAATGGCAGAGTTGGCAGCTCTCGTTAGCATAACCTTCATAGCCCGAAGCCATCCGGTGTTAAAGATGAACTCGGAGCTCTTCAGACCATTATATATATAAAAGGTCTTTCTAATTCATAGGAGTTTCCCTCTGAGTCTTTTACTCAGATGCATACTAGTTGGTATTTATCTTGTGTTAGGCACTTACTTTTAATTATTGTACATTTTAAAGCAGCAGTACTACCTAATCAGAAAGTGATCTGTTACAACTGTTGTAGTGCCACAGAAAATAAGGCGGCTGCTGTCTAGTACTACTGCTGTTAATGCAGCAGGCAGCAGAATGTAAATAAAAACATAGGATAACTGAACAAATTACAGGGTGATAGTACAATGCTAGCAGGAACGAATACCAGGTACATGCTTAGCAGATCACAGGGAATAAACCGTCAAAAAAGCACTTTTTTCATTGTACACTGCTACAAATTCAAAGAAACACTACAAAATGCAAATTTTTAGTTTTATTTTCTTTATTGTAAAGGTATTATATGCATCATATACAAATTCAGGAAACCAAAAACTTAAATGTCACAAGAAAGATAAAAGTGTTTGGGGGCTGTGCCCTAGTACCCCTGAATATAGATTATCAACTCCAGGGGTGCATGTCGAACCAGGGCAAAATTATATCCACAAAATTCAGTACCACAGGCAGCAGCACAGAGTTCATGCACACCTAGTCCAGAACCTATACCTGCTAAAGAGTTATCACCACACACAAGACTAGCTCGGTGGCAGCAGACACCAGGCCCCAACCTTGTCCTCTCAGCCCCTCCTGCTCCCCCACAGCACAGTCCCTACCTCTGTTTGTTACAGTTGTTACCGCAGAATAGCCAAGACATAACACAATGAGTCCCGTTTTCCAATCCCATATTCTGTTGCAGCACGATGGTATACCTCCTTTCTCAGTGAGTACATATTGAGGATCTCTTAGTTAGCCTCATATGTTCTGTGATAAACCATTCACCATCTGCCACCCCTTCTCTGGATAACTCCATCTTGTTAATGTCTGTCATTGTAGTGCAATGCATACAGTTTCAGGTGAGCCCTACAAGTCTTTTATCAATAAACTCACACCTCCTACTAGTAATATACTACTTACTGACGCCACTGGTCTTGTAGCCTTTGGACACTGCTTTGGTACTAACGAGTGTTACATGAGGTCCTGCACTAATTGATACCCATAGAATTTTTATGAACAACTAACCTTAGATATAGGTCACATATTTTAGGGCTAAGGCATGCCAGTACAAGGTGATATGGGATATGAATACATATTGACATAATCCGCACAACACTAATACACTATTTTACCATGTATTTTCCATCAACTTCTTACTTGTAGATGCTAAGAACTGTGTCCTTAGTAATTATAATATGTAAGACATTGCCATCTTTTGGTGATTTGTACTACATGAGTTATTAAGACTCTGTGAAATATTTGTTCTCAAACGGTAACTTTACAAAAATTATACAATGTTATCTTGGACCATAGACTACCTCTAATTTAGCCAATAGGGCTCATCTGTAATGAAATTTCTATCTTTTAGTAACCATAGTAATTATCATAGGTATATAATGTAATGCACAAACTACACATAGGGCCGAGAGACCCAAGAGACTACAGAAACCTTGAGGTGTGAGGCACTTAGCACTGGCTCGGTTCGTGATAGTAAGAACTGCTTAGGGCACTGTGATTTATCCCTTTGGTGTAATAAACTTGTTTATTACTATACCAACATGTTTGTGATTACTTGCATTCCCAATATCATCAAGAATCTGAAAGTGAGGTTAGACCTCTCAACAATTGGCGTGTGCGGAGTATTTGGTGTTTGCAAGATTTTCACTTATTGCTTCAACTTTTCCCTATTCACGGGGACAGGAGGTGTACATTCCCGTATCACCTCTCCCGTTTTAAAACAGTTGTAGTCACTTGAAAATCTGGCTGACTTTTGGGTGTAGTGATACCGTCTCGACCCACTCCATAGCAACTTTGGTGCAAGCCTGCATAATACAGTAGCCGGCTGTGTTTAAAGTACTCATATGGATCAATGCAACATGTCTTCACAGTTTAGTGCCATTCCTCACACACAATGGCCACACCAAACCTGTTCTGGATATACGTGACAGTATTATTAACAAATGTGTAAGTTCAAGCTTCACTTCCAGGTGTTCTGTGAACTTTTTGTTTTGCCAAACACGTTCTTCTGCATTATACTGTTCCTGGAATTTTGTGAATATTTTCCAGGGTACTTTTAAGTGCTTCTAGCTGCGGCATTCTCTATATGTTCTGGTATCTCAACAATTAAGTAGTCTGCCAACTGGAAGTTTTGATAATCTAGCAACAATTGGCAGAAATCTAATAAGAAATAAAGAACTTTAATGAAATACATAGAGGTCCAGTTCCTTGAGGTACCCTTAGCTCTGTTATGCATCGTCTGCCAGTTGCCATCCATAAATCTGTGCTCCAGATGCATTGTCACAATGTCCAAGTTTTTTCTAATGCCACAACTGCTCTCTCTTTGCTTGCTAGCCACCTGACTTGCTTTACAGCCATGAAATGTGCAAGATGCTCATCAAGAACTTCCAGCAATTTCTTTAAGTTCTCTCCTGCTCTTTGGAGACCAAAATAAAAATCTGAAAATGTCTTTTAAACACTCTTAAAATTTGGCCATGTATTGAAATGTTTGTTGCATCCAAAATGGCAAGCTCAAGTTGTAGGCAACACATGATGAATACCAATAATGTCTGGCAAAAGTGAGTTTGGGTCCAATGTAGCTCCTGTCAGTTCACAAGATTAACTGATGCACCATCAAAATTAGCACATACAAGTGCTGGATGTACTACTGTCAGTTCTGGTAATATGAGACCCACTAATTGTAAGAGCTTTCTCAATAGCATTAAATACACCCTCAGCACTTGCAGTTTCAAGTGGTAACACAGATATTAGATGTGTGACTGGCAAACAGTTAGCACCTACATATCTCAGGTAGACAATTTCTTGTTCAGCGATGGAGTGGTCTGTACTTCCATCTGCAAGAATACTCACAAAGGCATTTTACCTCTTCAATTGTTGCTGAGCGTATTGTTTTAGCTATGTTGTCCGCCAAACAAGTGGCAACCTGTATATTCATGTAGTTATTGCCAACATTTAAACCATTTTACACTGGATCTCACAAATGATTTCAAAATCAGAAAAAGGTTTCCCATTCTTTTGCCACAGTGTATGCAGTGTTAAATAAAATTTTGTATTTCACAACTTCTTTTGTTGTCATGTCTCTTTTTGAAATAGACTGACCCAGAGCAGTTTCTGGCAGGCGAATGGGTGGTACTTTAGCGGTGTCGTTTAAGTAATGTTTTGTGCAAGTGATGTGTTCCTCATCAAACATCCTACCTCTTTATAGGGTCTAACATAAGATCTCCTGAACCTTTTACCATAGCTGAGATAGGATCACAGATTTGGGGTAGGCTTCTAATATATGCAGTATGTACAGATTCTTCTTCACTGTAATCCAGCCATGGAAATTCTTTCCATTCAGGATGGAAATTTCTGACCTTTTTCTCTATCATATCTTTGATCCATGGTAAGGCCATCGTCAGAACCTTTCGTTTAGCGAGAACTGGATGTTGTAGCACTATATACTGTGCTCCACCAGAATTTTGAGAAACAAATTTTAATAAGCTCATTTTGCTGTGAGAAACTGCTCTGGGTAAGATTAGAAAGAGTTTTTGTAATTTAGAAATGTTTACTTTATTAGCAAGGATGGAAACACGTGAGGCACTATTGTGGCCCAGAAGTATTGGCTTAGGTTAACAAGTTGGGGCAGACAGACAGAACACAAATGACTAAATGACTGACAATGAGATGATGCTAAGGGGTGACACTATGAAACATTTTATTTATCAGTCACAAGGGAAAAGAGGTGTGCTTCTGCAAACTTTTTCAGTGACACACTGATAACTTCAGAAAAATATTTAGTGACTATAGTGACTTCTCTTTCAAACTAATACAGACCGAGACAGGTTTGCTTCAGCCAGAAAAATATTTAATGACTTCTCTCTCAAACTAATATAGGCATGACGCTTTCAGCACTAGAAAAATATTTAGTGACTCTAGTGACCTCTCTCTCTGATCTCTCTCAAACTAATTATAGACAGGTTTTTGCTTCACCAGAAAAATATTTAGTGACTGTAGTGACTTCTCTGCTCAAACTAATTAAACACAAGACAGGTTTTACTTCAGCCCAGAAAATATTTAGTGACTGTAGTGACTTCTCTCTCAAACTGATTATAGACTGAGACAGGTTTGCTTCAATGAAAAATATTTAGTGACTTCACTGACTCAAACTAATACACACGAGCTTTGCTTCAATGAAAAAATATTTAGTGACTTCTCTCAAACTAATATAGGCGACAGGTTTTGCTTCAGCCCAGAAAATATTTAGTGACTGTATGACTTCTCTCTCAAACTAATTACAGACCGAGACAGGTTTTGCTCAGCCCTAGAAAAATATTTAGTGACTGTAGTGACTTCACTAACTCAAACTAATAAGCATAAGCAGGCTTTGCTTCAGCCCAGAAAATATTTAGTGACTGTTACGATGCAGACTTTGCTTTAGCCCAGAATTAGTCTCAAACAAAATGATCTGATCCTGTAGTTGCTTTCAGAGACTGAAATAATATTATTCGTAGCAGAACTTGTTTTTTTTATATCATGTCCCCTTAAACTCTGCTCTATTTCAAAGGCAGAAAAACAGCAGTGAGATCATTTTTATTGTGCCAAACAAAATAATGTCACACTTTCTGAATTTAATTTCAGTCAATTCTCAAGCCAAGAAAAAATTCCTTAGTCTTCAATGTTGTTAGCTATTTAGTCGGGGTTGGGGGCTGCAGTGCTTAAGAATGGTAGATTTCTTTTAACTACAGCTCTTTCCTGACAGTACAACACTATCTAAATGAAAGGGTCAGGTCCAAATAGTGTACCTCTTCTAGTCTGTGTGTCAAAAAACAGAACTTTTGTGAGGGTGAAAGGACTCCCAAACAATGCTCAAATCAATGCCAGGGCCTAATATTGGGCTTTTTTTAAAGCACAAATAATGACAGCTGTCCTTCACTTTTGTTCCTCCCACCGATTTCCACAAAGATTTTAAGCCCTATCTGATGAGCTGAACCCCAGTTCACTTTCGTTCACTCCTTGAGTGTTCCACAGCAGATTTTAAGCCCCAAAATGACTGAAGCCCCAGTTCACTTTTTGTTCACTCCCTCCCGTTTTCCCCTGCACTGCAGACTTTTCCATAACAAAAATAACCCCAAACCCCAGCAGGCAGTGTAATTCTGCTTGTTTGTTTTTAATTTTTTGACCCCCGAGTATCCTAACAGCTCCTTAATGTTCCATAATAGTCAGCCTAATGGCTGACAAAGACCGAACGTCCAATTCCTCTCAGAGACACATCAAAAGTGATGGCGCACTAGCGATTGTTCTATACATGCGCAGAACAGCCACCACATGATCACAGTTAGAACACTCATGCGATCTCCCTGGTGGCTGTTCTTGCAATTCATCATTCATGAGGTTCTCCTGCGTCCTGGGCATGCCACATAGCTCTGAGTCACCCGATCAGGAACCAGTGAGTTCCCAAGACATCCAGCACTCCGCCTTCCAGTACAATGTTCCCCACCCCCGGTCGTCCTGGAAGTCAACAATGTCAGGAGAGAAAAGCGCCTCCGGAGAGCAAGAATCTGCCTGCCAGCAGAGACACACAGTGTGCAATTACACTTGAACTGCACAGTCGAAGCCAAGTCTCATCGGACTGAATAGGGCTGTGCAGTTCAAGTCCGCCTGCAGTTTAAATGAGTCCCGGACCTCGGACTTGGGGATTTTTCATCCCCTGTGCACTGGCTGCTGATTAGGTGGAGGGTCCTCTTTAAGGTGGGTTTGCTCACCTTTAAGGCCCTATACTACCTGGGCCCTGGCTACCTGAAGGACCTTCTTTCACCTGCTGTCTCGGTCCGCTCCCTCCACTCCTCCTCTGGGGACCTCCTTGCAATTCCCAGGACAAGGTTAAAAACTACTGGTGACAGAGCATTTAGTGTCGCCGCCCCGTCCTGTGGAATTCGCTTTCTTTAGCCATCAGGGAAGCCCCTTCTGTGGAGGTATTTAGGGCCTGCCTCAAGGCCTTCTTGTATAATCAGGCCTTCCCGGACTGTTTTATAGTCCCTACTTGTCTTTTAGAAATGGATGTTTAATTTGGTTTCTACCTATTCTGATTTTAGTTGCAATCGAGGGTAGTAAATTCTGTTTTAACTATTTGGTATATTGCATATAAGATTTATTATTATGTTGTTTTGTATCTATTTTGATTGTTGTATGGAACCCAAATCTAGGATTGGCATCTCTTAAATAAAACTTGCCTTGCCATTCAACAGCAAAGAAATGAAATAATCCTCACCGTATACCTAGAGTATTGGGCTGAATGTCTTAATGCACTATGGCTATGCAAGAAGAGCAACTTCACAGAAGGAATCACTAATGTAAACATAGTCTAAACATGCACTCCAGCCACTCCACACTGTTAAGCACGTGCCAAGGTGAATTTTCAAACATTTTTACAGTAGCAATACTCCTGTACTATAGGGCATCTTCTGGAGTTATTGACCTTGGAAAAGATGGGCCTTTGCTTCACCTCGTGTCCTTTGACAACTTCAAGTCAATAACAGACCAGGAAAAGCTCACTTCATCAGGTAATATTGCTTAAATTGGGTGAATGGTTCTAGAGTTTCAAAGTTGTAACTGTACTCCTTGTATAGCTATAAATATTGCATGTTGTACACCCAGAATAAATAGTAAGCAAAATTTTGAAATTACAGTTAACTTATTTAAATAACAAAATGATAGATTAAGACAGTAGTCTCTCTGGTTTTTTATCTGAGTGAGAATTTTCTTAAGGAAACTCCTGTACCACCCCTAAGTGCAGCAACTGCTGCATAGAAATGCCCGATTAGGGTTTTAACTCAAAACAAATTATTTTATTACCTGCTGTCTGGTGGTTTAATTACAAGACCGCTCCATCTATAATGACTGCAGAGTCCTTGGTGGATATTTACGCACCGGATAAACTACCACAAAGTTATGCTATTGAGGGCTACCAACAAATGGCAGAGTTAGCGCTCTGGCATACAACCTTCATGGCGAAACCATCCGGTAATACAAAGCTAATTCGGGCTCTTCAGCCATTAAATATATAAGCGGTCTTTCTAATTCATAGGAGTTTCCTCTGATCTTTTACTCAGATGCATACTAATTGTATTTATCTTGTGTTAGGCACTTACTTTTAATTGTTGTACATTTAAAGCAGCAGTACTACCTAATCAGAAAGTGATCTGTTACAACTGTTGTGAGTGCCACAGAAAATAAATGGCTGCTGTCTAGTACTACTGCTGTTAATAGCACAGGCAGCAGAATATAAATAAAACATAGGATAACTGAACAAATTACAGGGTGATAGTACAATGCTAGCAGGAGCGAATACCAGGTACATGCTTAGCAGATCACAGGAATAAACGCAAAAAGCACTTTTTTCACATTGTACTGCTTTAATTCAAAAGCATCATAAATGCAAATTTTAGTTTTATTTTCTTTATTGTAGGTATTATATGCATCATATACAAATTCAGGAAACCAAAAAACTTAAATGTCACAAGAAAGGTAAAAAGTGTTTGGGGGCTATATACCTACCACCTCTGAATATAGATTATCAACTCAGGGGGTGCATGTCGAACAGGGGCAAAATTCCATATCCTTCAAAATTAAGTGCCACAGGCAACAGCACAGGTTTATGCACACTAGTCCAGAACCCTATACCTGCTGCACAGAGTTATCACCCACACCACAAGGCTAGCTCGGTGGCAGCAGACACACCGTCCCTCAAAACCCTTCCTTGTCCTCTCACTTCCTCACCTCCCCCCTTCCTGACTGATCCACTACC
Organism: Neoceratodus forsteri; assembly: GCA_016271365.2. NCBI lineage: Eukaryota > Metazoa > Chordata > Ceratodontiformes > Ceratodontidae > Neoceratodus > Neoceratodus forsteri. The sequence continues at coordinate 1,561,833,151 of CM028130.1, read as the reverse complement.
CTCATGTTTGTGTGCAGTTGTTACCCTTGCAGGGTAGCCCAGAACATAGCACCCAATATGAGTCACCGTTTTTACCTGGTGCCCATATTCTGTTGCTGTACTGATGGTATACCCTCCTTTCCTCCAGTGAGTACATGTTGAGGTCTCTTAGTCTAGCCTCATATGTTCTGTGATGCAAGCCATTCACCATCTTTGCCACCCTTCTCTGGATAGCCTCCATCTTGTTAATGTCCTTATGCGTATGTGGTCTCCAGTACTGCATGCAGTTTTCCAGGTGAGGCCTTACCAGTGTTTTATACAATGGCATCACCCCACCTCCTACTAGTAATACCTTCTGCCTATGCACCCCGGCATGCCACTGGCCCTTCTTGTAGCCTTTGGACACTGCTTTGGTACCTTAAAGGTGTTACATGAGGTCCCTACACCTAATTGAGTACCCTTAGAAATTTTACGTAGACAGCTAACACTTAGATATAGGTCACCTAATATTTAGGGCTAGGGCATCGACCAGTACAAGTCGATGTCAGGATATGATACATATTGTTGTAATCCACTCTACGCTAATACATATATTTTACCATGTATTTTCTGTCTATTTCTTACTTGTTAGATGCTAAAACACCTGTGTCCTTGAAGTAATTATAATATGTAAAGAGGCATTGCCATCTTTTGGTGATTTGTACTACTACACTGAGTTATGTAAGACTCTGTATAGAACTCTTTTGTTCTCAAACTGATGACTTTACAAAATTATATAATGTTATCTTGGACCATGGAGCTACCTCTAATTTAGCCAATAGGGCTCATCTCTGTAACTAAATGTTTCTATCTTTTGGTAACCATAGTAATTATCATAGGTATATAATGTAATGCACAAGCTTTACACCTCGGAGACCAGAGACCCAAGAGACTACAGAAACCTTGAGGTGTGAGAACGCTTAGCACTGGCTCCCGTTCGTATTGGTAAGAACTGCTTAGGGCAACTGTGATTTATCCTTTGGTAGTAATAAACTTGTTTATTATTCTAATGCAACATGTTTGTGATTACTTGCATTCCCAATATCATCAAGAATCTGAAAGTGAGGTTTAGACCTCTCAACAAATTGGCGACCGTGTGCAGGCGATATTTGGTGTTTGTAAGTTTTCACTTGTTGCTTCAACTTTTTTCCCTATTCCACGGGGACAGTAGGTGTACATTCCCGTATCACCTCTCCCGTTTTAAAACCAGTTTGTAGTCACTTGCAAAGTCTGGCTGACTTTTTGGGTGTGGTCGATACCGTCTCGACCCACTCCATAGCAGCTTTGAATTGCAAGCCTGCAACTAATACAGTAGCCCGGCTGTGTTTAAAGTACTCATGCTGTGGATCGATACACAGCATGCTGTCTTTTTCACAGTTTGAATTTTCGTTCCCTCCCACACAATGGCCACAGTATCAGATATCTGCGCAGAACTGAGACTAGATGTCTCGAACTTCCTTGCCTCCCATGGAGGATGGGTTGACTTCGCATGGGACGCAAGTCAATCTGATAAACCTGTACTGGGGATTTCACCCAATGCGAGAGGCGACAATCAACCAATAAGCGTCACGCTAAAGGGTTGATGGTCGCGACTCTCTCCTGCTTTGGAAGCCTCCGAGTGAGGTTCGATCCCTTGATCTGCAGATTTCATCGTTAAGCAAGAGATGGGTTTGCAGGAAACAGAGATGATAGACTGCAGCAGAACTTGGGTCCGAACTCCAAACTCTGCGGAATGAAAAGGATTCACTATTGCATCATTCAGCCCAGGCTGGTGAACAGGAACTATGTATGTTGAAGCAGGGTGTGGTTTGAGACAGGATAAGAGTCAGGTTGTGCAAATGAATGATTTGCCAAGCGCTACGATGCTCAGTTGAGTGACCAAATGGGTGAGCCTAGACGAGATCAACTAGATGCGTAATGACTTAGAAGTAGCTTACAGGGACAATCGCGAATTAGCGTCGCAGATGGAGTTTTGCAAAAGCAAAACAGGATCAGGTTGATATGGATGTTGCAAGTGTGAATCACGATGAATGTAGAACTAAGATGGCGACACTGCGCCATCAGCGAGAGGTTCTGGCTGGACATGTTAAGGCAATGGGAGGCGTAGCCCCTGCCTTTCATTCGTCTTCAGAAGGGGAGTTATCTGATGATGACATTTCACAATACAATGCCCAGTCATGGCCCTACTATGGCCCAGACTCCACACCCAGCCATCCACAGCATGGCGGGTCCCCACCCCCAACTCCCCAGGTCACACGTCAACGATGTCGTGACGCTCATCATGGGAAACACTAACATGGAGGCGCACATGATGGGGGAAGCAGCAAGCCTGGTCCAACGGCGCCTCCGGTAGCCGTTACTAATGTGGAAGACAGGCAGAGATAGAAACTATGACTGAAAGAGTGATAGGCAATGTTCTTCTTCCTGAGAGGATGAGGCTATTAAAGCCCAGATTAGGCAGCTTTTTCAAGAAGCTGGCACTCAGAAAAGGTATTGCTGCGACACGGCTGGGCTGCAGCTCGTGCAGCCTTGGATGGTGCTCGAGACACTCTACCTTTGCCTGATCGACCCACTAATCCCCTACAAATGGCCTACTCTGTTCAGCAAATTGCTGACAGAATCGGTCGGATGAGCCCATCCGACAACCTCAGCTGCCACTTGGAAAAGGTACGTTCTAAATGCGAGGTGCTTAGCCTCACTGCGGAGTATCAGGTCCAAATACTACGCTAGACCATCGATCCTGGTTTATGGGCCAAACTCCCTGAAGCTGTTCTCCAGGATGGGAACGCTACCTTTGATGAGGTGCAGCTGAGCTCATTTCTGCTCATAGTCCAGGTGTAGTAGGAGTGATGCTTGCATATCCTGTGAAGCAGAATGCAAAAGAAAGTCCAGCGACTTACCATCAGAGACTCTGGATGGCCTACCGAGCAGGAAAGCACCTGGCACAAGAAGCTGCGGATGTAGACTTTATTGAATATAAGACCCTGTTCCTTAGGAACATGATTCCAGCAGTAAGAGAAAAGGTAGAGCCAACCAATTACCCAAATATGGATAGGTTTGCTGATATTCTTCGGAAAACCGAGAGGGTGTATCAACTGTATATTCGTGATTTGGGCTCCAGTTCCAAGAAGGTAGCTGCTGTGGAACCCGCGTCGGGGACCATGACACACTACACAGTGGAAGGGCAGGCTCAACGCCAACAAGCCCAACATCCACCAGCCCCTTCAGCTGGTAATCCACACCCCCAACAGGCCCAACAACAACAACCGCATCAACAACAGCAATGGGGTGGGAACCGGAATTGGCATAAGAACAGGAACATAAGGGTAGAGGTAAACCACAACAGAAGGCGGGTCCTTCATATGGGAGATAGCTGAAGAAAATCAAAATTTCGAGAGCTCCTGGGACAAGTGCGCTCTGTGGCGGATGCTGTTCCCACAGACCCTTGCCAGTACAACCGGCAGCCCAGGCCTCAACTGGCTATGGAGACACCGATACAGGCCCTCAGGCCACACACACACCTGAACCCAGAAGCTCCTCTATATAGCATCAGTACAGCATGGTGAAGTCATTCCACAAGCCAGGCCCAACCTTTGCATGCTTCCGGCAGTACAGATTGACAATTACAGGCCCCAGTCCGTATTGTAAACAAGCTGGTCTTGGATACAAATGGAAGGCCCTGCACCGAGGCTGTGGTTGAGGGCCACCAGCTAGTAGTTTTGCTAGATACAGGTGCAGCTGTATCTGTGCTACATGACGAACACCCGGACACGTCCTCTTGGTCCAACGGACAGAGGACCAACATGTCAGGAGTCGACAGTACTAGGCTACCTGCATACCACTCTCTACCCTTACCGGTAGAGCTAGGCCATTTAAAGGCCTCACACACTTTCCAACTAATGGTAATGCACGATCATCTTAGTATTATAGGGATCGACTTCCTTGCGCCATATGGCTGTGTGGTGGACCTAGCTAACATGCTACTAATACAGATTCAGGGTCAATACCATACCATCTTGATTCCTGATTCACATGTTGTGGCAACAATATCTGCCAATGACAAAGAGTATGACGTCATAGATTTGTTCAAGAATCATGAACTGTTTCCAAAACTCCTACCTATTCTACAACGACATTTGGAAGCGTTTGCAGTTAACAAGCATGACTGTGGTAGAATGCACACCATCATTGAAGTACCAGGCCCAGCACATGAGAGGCAAAGGCAATATCCTTTCCCAACTGAGGCATTGCCTTCCCTCAGAGAAACGATCAAGTCACTCCTCAAGCAAGGAGTAATTAGAACTTGTGTTTCCACTGCCAACTCCCCAGTATGGCCCGTGAAGAAACCCACAGGCACCTGGAGACTTACTATTGACTACAGGAAACTGAATCAGGTCACCCCTAGTTGTTCTCCAACTGTGGCATCAGCACCAGATGTGCTATGACTTCTAACCCCTGACTTGAAATGGTTCAGTGCCCTGGACATTTCCAATGGTTTTTGGTCATTGCCATTGGCCCTTAAGAGTCAGTATAAGTTTGCCTTTACCTTTGAAGGAAGACAGCACACGTGGACTTGCTTGCTACAAGGATTCCATAACAGTCCATCCGTTTTTCATCTCCACATGATGGACGCCCTCGAGAGTTTTTCTACCCCCCAATGTCTCCTACAATATGTGGACGACCTGTTGCTAGCAACAGCCACACAGGAACAACATATGGATCTCTTGGATGAACTATTGACTCTCATTCAGAAGGCAGGCTTGAAATGTAACCAGCAAAAGCACAATTGTGTCAGAAAGAAGTACTCTTTCTGGGTCTAAAAAAACTGACCAAGGTCGAAGCCCTACCTGGAAGAAGGTACAGGATTACAAGACTTCCATTACCTACCAGTGTTGGCAACTCCGAAGGTTTCTAGGTATGATAAACTATTGAGAGATTTCATTTGTGATTTTGCTCAGAAGCTGCTCCTCTGTATGATTTACCCAAAAGGATGTACCCTATTCACACCCAGGCTGTGATCGCCACTGAAGCAGGCCTGGTCTCCACCCCAGCACTGGTGAACCCCCAACCCGCACTACCATTCCATCTGGAGTGTGCCACCTCTGACATTGCTATGTCAGCAGTGCTGGCCCAGAAGGTGCATGGCACCTTGAGACCCATTGCATATGCCTCACAGCTCTCGACCCCAGTGGAACAGAAGTACGGCCTTTGTGAAAGGAACCTTCTGGCCACCTACTGGGCTGTCAAGCACTTCTTGTATATCATTGGGTACTCACCACTGATCATTAACACTAACCATACACCAACCACCTTTTTGCTCTCAGATGGAGTGAAGGATGGGTCAGTCTCTAACACCAGGCTGATGCACTGGTCACCTTCTCCAGGACAGGGACATACAGGTACAACCGACTAAAGTTCCATCTATGCTAGCTCATGGCCTCCTTTTCCAGGGAGAACCCCATGACTGTACACTACAGTCACCTGATCTTACTGATCCAGGTCCTTTCTTCCCTGCCATGCCACAAGTACTTGAGAGTACCTCTTTGTGCCGTATCTTTACTGATGATTCAGCATCCTACTATCAGGGAGAGCAGATTGCAGGGATGGGTATTTTGGTGATTTACCCTTATGGGAACACTGTCAAGATATTTAAGCGCTGTAGTGTAGCATCATCACAATACGCTGAGATGGCAGCAGTAGCCTGTGCCCTCGAGTTCATCCAACATGGAAATAATGCACCTGGGAAACAAGAACCCAGGGGAAGGATACACAATGGGTGGAGAGGTAGTAACAACAACAAAACAGGAAAGGGACCTGGGGGTAATCATATCAGATGACCTTAAGGTTAGCAAGCAATGTGAGAAGGCAGTAGGGAGGGCCGGGGGTATACTGGGATGTATAGGGAGAGGCATCAGCAGCAGAAAACAGAAGTTGTTATCCCTCTGTACAGACAGTTGGTGAGACCCCATCTGGAATACTGTGTCAGTTCTGGAACCCCATCTCTGCAAGGACATAGACAGGATAGAGGCAGTTCAGGGAGGCAACTAAAATGGTGCAGGGTCTGCAAGAAAGCCGTATGAGGAGAGACTAAAGGACTTATATATGTATACCTTTGAGGAAAGAAGGAGGGGGACATGATGACTTTCCAAGTACCTCAAGGAATCAACAAAGTCCAAGAGGTAGCATCTTTCAGAAAAGAGATTTGCAAGAACAAGAGGACACAATTTAAAAGATAGAAGGAGGGCGGTTCAGGGGCAATGTGAGGAAGTATTATTTCACAGAGGGTAGTGGATGCATGGAACAGCCTTCCTGAGGAAGTTGTGGAGTCTAAAACTGTGGGAGAATTCAAGAATGCATGGGACAGACATAAGGCAATTCTTGTGGGGGGCAGAAAGATATAGGCTGTTGGTTAAATAGGATCTGCGGCCTATCCTGTAGGTAGGGAAATGGGCAGACTAGATGGGCCTAGTGGTCCTTATCTGCCGTCAAAGTCTATGTTTCTATGTTTCTATGGAACCGAGGATACCATCATTTTTACAGACTCTAACAGGGTTTGTTGTTCCCTTACAGAATTTCTTCCTTTCTGGCAGAAGAACTCCTTCCTGTCTTCTGATGGCAGTCCAGTGAAGTACAAAGAATTGATAATATATATACATACATGCACTGGCCCAGAAATGTGCACACAAACTCTATGTACACAAGGTCAAAGCCCACTCTCTCCATGACCCCTATCATGCCTTCAGTGACACAGCAGACACCCTTGCTAAGGAAGGGGCCCGGGGGGGATGTCTGGATGATGGACCACCCAGAAGCTAATGCAGCTGTACACATTGCAGCCCTCAAGAAGAAACCTGAACCCTTTTCCCCCTTGGATCTCTCTGCAGCCCAGCAGCTTGACCCCAAACTCAAAGAGGTATTCAGATTCCTTGACAAAGGTACTGAAGAGAAACTTCCCACACATAACCCCTATCGAAGGCATGAAGGTAAGTTACGCTTGTCGTCAGATGACAAGCTCATTTGGTTTCAACCAGATGACTCTAACACCAAGTTGTGGGTAGTCCCAGACACCTAAGATCTGAATTCTTGCACCAAGTGCATGACACTCCTACTGGTGGACACCAGGGAGCAGAAAATACCCTCCAGCGACTCAAGACCACCGCTTGGTGGCCTGGTATCACCAAAGATGTTAAACAATACATAGACAACTGTCTTGTTTGTGCGCAAAATGATCCCATCCCTACCAAACGAAATGCCAAACTTTTACCACAAAGACATTCTGGCCCTTGGCATGCTATCCAAATTGATTTCATTGGCCCACTGACCAACACCAGCAGAAATAATAAGTATGCTGTTGTGGTAACTGACCTCTTCTCAAAGTGGGTGGAAGTTTTTCCCACTAAGACATGTACAGCGAAGACTACTGCCAAAATCCTGGTGGAACAGATTTTCTCCAGGTGGGGTCTGTCTCTTAAGGTGGACTCTGACAAAGGAACCAGTTTTACAGGTGAGTTGATGAAAGAATCCCTTGAACTCCTTGGAGTTCAGCAGAAGTTCCACATACCTTACCACCCTCAATCCTCAGGTCAAGTAGAAAGAGCCAAAAGATGGATTAAGCAAATGCTTTCCAAATTCATTGAGGACAATCCCAAAACTTGGGATTCCCTATTGCCTTTACTCCTTATGGCAATTAGGGGCACACCCTCAGCCACCACCCAGCTGACACCCTTTGAGGTGATGACTGGTAAACAGATGAGATTACCTGAACACCTGTTGTTTGACCTGCACACCCCCACTGCAGACCACGTGTCTGTGGACCAGTATGTGGAAAAACCCAGAAAAGACCTCATACACACATACACTTGTATGCCACCAACTGCATGGGCAAGGCCCAGCAACAATACAAAATACAATTTGACAAACACTTACAAGAAGTGGATTGGCAAGTTGGAGATCAGGTAATGGTACTTCGAGTTGCACATCCCACCCACTCCTCCAACAAGTGGGAAGGCCCATACCCCATTGTCAACAAGCTCAGTCCGGCAGTCTATCAAGTTAGACTCCTTCACAACAACAAATTGACTGACAAATGGTTACATGCAAACCAGCTGAAACTGTATAAAGGAGCTTAAATTACTTTTCCTCACCCCATTGGGGGGAATTGTACTAACATACTAATCTTTGATCTTCCTTTTCAGATACACCGACAAGATGGCTATCTTGTTCCATTATTACCTCCTCTCAGGAGTGATCCCCTGCATCCAAGGCACAGTACCAGACCTCCTACGACACCTCGATCCTCCAGCACCTCCTCCGAGGGTATCCATCAATATACCAGATAGTATGATCACTGTCCAGGAAGGTTCGATGCTTACCTCACTGCCTCGGTTTTGCTCCTGACAAATCTACCCTTCAAATTGAGTGGCAAACCACATCACAGGACAAATTCTCCTGTGGCCAAAATCTCCAAAGGAACTTTCCAGGGTTGGCCCAATGCTAATTATCCCCAAATGGTTCACTGTCCTTGTTACAAACTGCATTAAGACATTCTGGTTTGTACAATATAACTGCCTTAATAGATCCTTCTTACTGTAACTCTTTGTCCAAAGATTCCACTCGCAGATTTTGTGCTATACACCACATGGCTTCTGCAGCCATGTACCTCTCTGTGTTACCACCCACTGATAAGCAGCTTTTGGAATGTCCAAAGCATAATCCTGGTCTCCATAGTGGTCTAACAGCCACTGCCCTCCCAGGTTCTTTGATTAATAGCTTACAGTTTATGCATATACCTGTTTTGTTTAATCTTACTTACTGGAATATGAAAGAGTTTGGTATGTGTCACAATACTAATACATCAGCATTTTATAGTACATTATTGCTTGATAGTTTAGCTGCATTTCAGATTCGTACGTAAGATCCTATTGCCGGGGTCTATTCTGACTGAACATAGAGGCAACTTCAGGAGAAGCCTTCTCTGATAATCTAAATCATAAACATAACAAGCGTGATAGCTGACAGTTCTGATGTCACAGGTGCAACAGGTAACCTGTCACAGGCCTTTTTGGTACGGCTATGTCTATCTGGAATAAAGCAGACATTGCTGCTATCAAGAGTCATTCTGCCAAGTTCTCCACTGGCTTGGTCAATAACATTTTACCTCCATTATTGCATGGTGTGGATGGCCTTAGTCAGGAAGAAAGATACGCTGTATACAACATGCACGACATTGCTAAGGCATTCACTGATTCTAAATATAAGATCAACGCACTCATACAACAGAACAACAAGGAAGCAGATAAACAGTACATTGCTAGAGAGATACTCTGCTCTGCTTATGGCTCCTACATTATCACTACCATCAATAACCTCTTCCATGATTTAGAATCTGAAAGAATTCCTGACATTCTACACGATAGATGCATTTCCAAATAGTATTGTCCAAGGTGTAAAACCACTAGCTGTGTTTCTATGTGTATGCAACAGACTTTGACCATTCCTCTCTCCACAGCTAGGAATTTGGGGTTTGTGACCAGACACTAATACTGGTCCTTGTTTCACTGCTAAGAAATGTTCCATAACAGATACCATGTTTGTTTCTTTCACTGTCTCCTTACCACGCTTTGATCCCACTACAGCCTTGTTAGACAAGCTTGCACTGGTACATTCTAGTTGGGCACTTGGGCGAAGACATCTACAGAGAACCTGGATCTACCACCTCTACTGGTCTACCATTCTTTCCTGGATGCCTGGGTGGCTCCGCACACAGACTGTTGTGTGAAAAAGCAATATATCTACCTGTGCCGATGTGATGTGTTTGATGTTATACAGCCTGTTTGTGGCTACTCTCCAGACAGCATTGATTGGACTTTCACAATGGATGATGACATCACTGCAAAATGGCACCAACTCTTTCGACTCAACTTTGGCTCCGGATAAGCTTTACCAATCCTATCATGAGGAGGTTCATCGCCTGTCAACATGGATTTCGAAGACAACCTACACCTGCCCTGTCCAGTTGCAAAAGTGGAGACTGCCTACTGTGCACTCTCAGTACAATTCTGATGGTGAATACTGCGTTGTTATAAACTATAAGACCTACACATATGGTTCTGTTACTTGTGCTATTGATTACCCCAATTTCTGTTTTGTTCCCCACCAGAAGACTGTTATTGGACATATTTTTATAACCCCCATCCCCCTTATGGATGCAGACATTATTGATGGTAACCCAGATTACCTACTCACACTGTCAGAATACTTGCCATACTTTAATGTACACATAGACCCACTCACCTCATCACTGAAATCACTTTTAGACAGGAAAGACACACACACCTCATCCACATCAGCAATAATATGACCAAAGCCAATGAAGCTGTTCTTGACTTGATTAATAATGGAGATATGAATAACGCATTAACTAACACCTGGCTAGAGATTACTTTTAAAGGTTTTGTTATTATACAAGCATTTTTGATTTTCACTTTGATTATTATGCTTTGCTGCCTATGGCGTACACTACGCCAACACTGTGAGCAGCTCGAGTTCCTTTACAAGGCTCATGCGTCGGGATTATAAACGACCACTGCTCCTGTCCTTTCCCTAGACATTTGCCTGTGTTGTCCTTGGAGGCAACAAGGGGGGGGAATTGTTACATGAGGTCCCTGCACCCTAATTGGTACCCTTAGAGGTACACTGTAACAGCTAACACTTAGATATAGGTCATACTAATATTTAGGGCTAAGGGCATCTACCGTATAAGAGTAGATGTCAGGATATGAATGCATATTGTTGTAATCCACTTTGCTTGCTAATACACATATATTTTACCATGTATTTTCTGTCTATTTCTTACTTGTTAAATGCTAAGACACCTGTGTCCTTGAAGTAATTATAATATGTAAAACGGCATTGCCATCTTTTGGTGATTTGTACTATTACACTGAGTTATGTAAGACTCTGTATAAGAACTCTTTTGTTCTCAAACTGATGACTTTACAAAATTATATAATGTTATCTTGGACCATGGAGCTACCTCTAATTTAGCCAATAGGGCTCATCTCTGTAATTAGAAATGTTTCTATCTTTTGGTAACCATAGTAATTATCATAGGTATATAATGTAATGCACAAGCTTTACACCTTGGAGACCCAAGAGACCCCAAGAGACTACAGAGAAACCCAGAGGTATAGGGAATGCTTAGCACTGGCTCCCAGTTCGTATTGGTAAGAACTGCTTAGGGCAACTGTGATTTATCCCTTTGGTAGTAATAAACTTGTTTATTACTCTAATGCAACGTGTTTGTGATTACTTGCATTCCCAATATCATCAAGAATCTGAAAGTGAGGTTTAGACCTTTCAACAAAGGCATTAAATATAACCCCTTGGTCCCTTTCATCTTTGGTGACAGCACCTCCCTCCATCCTGTAGCTCTCCCTAGGGTTCCCCTTACCCAAGTGCATTATCTTGCACTTTTTGCACTGAACCTCAGTTGCCACACCTCTGATCATATTTCAAGCTTCTCTAGGTCCCTCTTCATTTTCTGCACCTATTCTGAAGTATCCACCCTGTTGCAGTTCTTGGTGTCATCTGCTGATAGGCAGACCTTTCCTTCCAGCCCCTCTGAAATGTCACTAATGAAGACATTGAACTTGGCTGGTCCCAGAACTGATCCTTGTGGTGTCGCGCTTGTCACCTCTCTCTCCCCAGATTGGATCTCATTTACCACTGCCCTTTGCCTTCTGTTTGTCAGTCAGTTTCTAACCCAGTGTATCACCTTATGCCCCATGCCCAGGCTACTCATCTTCTTAACCAACTTTTTGTGTGGGATGGTATTGAAGGCTTTGCTGAAATCTAGGTAGGTGACGTCTATGGCCCCTCCCTGATTCAATTTCCTAGTCACCCAATAAACAAAATCTATCAGATTCATTTGACAAGATGTTCCTGAAGTGAATCCTTGCTGCCTTAGATCCTAGGCGCAAGTGGATTCCAGGTGCGCCACTGTCCTTTCTTTCAGCAGTGCCTCCACGATCTTCCCCACTACTGAAGTGAGGCTGACTCACCTGTAGTTCCCTGCTTCCACCCTACTGCCACTTTTGTGAAGTGAGACTACATGCACCCTCCTCCAGTCCTCTGGAACTACATCTGTGTTGAGTGACTCTGCGAAAAGGGTGGCCAGAGTCGCTGCTAGTTCCCTGTGCAGCTCCCATAATATCTTCAGGTGTATGTCATCCGACCCCATGGCTTTATCCACCTTCAGCTTTGTGAGTTCCTCCAGAACTCTCTCCACTGTGAATGGACTGGTGTCCACTTCTCCCCCAATTGCCTCTGCTCCCCAACTGTGGTCCTTGACCCTCTCCCTCCTCAGTGAATACTGAACAGAAGTATTTGTTCAGTATTTCTGCCTTGTCTAAATCCTCCCCCTTACACTCTCCCTCCTCCCCTTTGAGCCTCACAATCTCACCCTTCATTTTGTTTATGTACCTGTGGACTGTCTTGTCCCATTTTTTTCACAGTCTGTGCTAAACTCTCTGTCTGTGCCTTGGCTTTCCTTACAGCCTTCCCTGCTTCTCTTAGACATTCAAGGTACACATCCCTGTTCTCCTCCCTTTGGATTCTCTTATGCTTCCTGAAACTTGCTCTTTTAGCCCTTACTTAGTCTCCCACCTCTTTAGAGAACTATAGTGGTTTCTTTCTTCTTTTTCATTTGGCCACTATCCTAATGCATTGGTTAGTTACCTCCATAATGATCCCTTATAGTCTCTCCCACTGTTTCTCCACCCCCTCTATTACCAGGTCTGCTCTCAAACATCTACACATTTCATTGAAAGATGCCCTCCTGATATCTAATACTTTTGCCCTTGTGTGGCTTAACGGAGTCCCTGTCTCCATGCCAGACCATTCCACAGTATATAGATCTCCATACACAACGACGCTCCACCATGCACTATAGTGTTTATCATAGAAATGGAGGTTGGGGCCACTGGACACCAGGGAATGGCACAATATTGGGAATGCCAGACAAATGCCACTAGACAACAGAATACTTTGCATGGGATGGGAAGAAGGTGCCACTAGAAACCAGGGAGTGGTCCATATAGGATGAGTGGAGAGAGGGTGGCACTGTACAGCAGGGAATGCCTGTTACAGGATGAGGAGGAGGAGGCATCAGTCTTGTGCAGGGAAAGACTGTCCAGACTGGGGAAGGTGTTGTTTGGGTGATGGCCATGCCAAAATTCCACAACAAAGCTCTTCCCAGCTTGCTAGTGGTTTGAAGATGATGCCCAAAACAAAACTAGCATATTGATATGCAACAAATCTGGGTAACCATCAGCATATAGAAAATACTGAATGGGTAACTATGCACAGTCAGAGTGTTCTGCCACTGAGGGCATGTGATTCTGTCTGACCTTGAGGATGAAGCTCGAGTGTTCCATGGGAATCAGAACCCCGAGGTGGCACAACACACTGGTTATACATAAAGTTGCTCATCCTGTGTTTTTATAGTGTATATTATTATGTGAATTATGTGCATTGTTGTTTTTATATTTACTGGTTAGTAGTTATAAACCACTGCCAGTGAGTGCCCAACAGCTTCGTAAACCACATGTGTTGTTTATGGAGCTCCATAAACCATGGGCAGAATAGTACTGCAACATCGCCACCTGAAAAACCACTGAACAAGCTGTTCTCATGCTGGACATTCACAAGCGCTACACAATCAGTCACTCAGCGTGAGACAAGTTTGTCAGCAGTAACAGTTACCCTCGCAAAGCGTCAAAGACAATTTAAACCAAAAAACAGTAAATGAAAAAATAAAACATGGAGAAGTGTGATTCTATGGGGATGTTATGCACCATCTCAGTGTGTGATGCCTATAGAAACCTGTCAGGCTTCATGGGGCATCACACACCTCGGGGTGCATAAAATCCTCATAAACCACACTTCTCCATGCATTATTTCATATTTCTGTTTCACAGTGAAATTAACTTGTGCATGTCTCCAGAGGTTTTAGAATGCTGTTCTACCATAGAACGGTACAATCACATTCCATGACGTTTGAACTGTGGTACAACAGCATTTGAAAACTATGGATTTCTATGTAGAACAGTACTTTTCTATGCACTGTATCACTGCTGCTGTATACCTAGCCTTACTCTTAATCCATCTGTGACCAGGCCTGTTGAACCCCATATGGTATCCAACCAAGCAGCTGCTTCTTTTGCAGCTTCATCTGCATGTTCCAGCTTGCTGTTTTCCACATGGAAATGGAAGGGCCTGCATTTTTAGGAGCAACTGACATGATTACTAGTTCCAGGTAAGCAACTCACAACATGATGGTCCCTACCTCAGAAGCTATTTTAGCCATTTATTTAGCCATATTTAAGGCTCTGAGCTGCAAATCTGGAGACCTGGGTTTGAATCCCACAGCCCTCACTTGTATACTGTGTGACTCTGAGCAAGTCACTTAACTTCCTTGTGCTCCCAGGTTGCACCTGTAAACAAGCTTTCAGCTTAGTGTGTCTCACCTGGTTAAATAATTGGAAAAAAAAATATCACATATTTTGGTTTGCATAAAGAGTTTAGTCCATAAAGCCTGGCTTATAATTTCCTTGTGCAAGTCAAGTGGCTATTGAGCACTGCAGCCCTAGCCCTAAAACAGCATAATGATTATGCTAGGCAAATAGCCCCATACATGTATACCTGCCAGCAATGATGATCCAAGTATATTTAGGTGTCTCCCCCTCCCCAATCCCACTGCAATGCCCACAGAGTGCCTGCAGCCTCATCCCCTACCAAAAGTCATCATTATAGTGTTTTTAGGGGTTATTTAATGACTGAAAGGGTTCTTGGGCAATAAATACCAGTTTACCAAAATGCACCAGATAGGATCTGGGCTGCAGCAGTGAGTAGGAAAATAAGCAGGCTAGGTGAGCCATATGGTCGTTGTCTGCTGACAGATTCTGTGTTTATTAGGGCAGAAATAGCCACAAAAAATAAGATGACAGGACCTATGACTACACAGGTGGATGTGCAGACCAGTTACATTTCACAGATCTTAGATTTTTGCAGGCCCACCATTGCAGTGATGGTGCTGTACTTGCAGTGCTGAAGACCCAAGTTCCAAGTGTTATCTTGGGAGTTGGAGGGTCAGCAAGAGGGAAGAAGATTGAGTTCCTGCTGGATTGCTCATGTCAGGGTGGGGTGGAGCAGAGTTTGGTGCTTGCCAGATACTATCAGTGGCTGAGGATAAGCAGGCTGAAACCACCAGAGTCGGGAAGAGGAGAGGCAGATGTCAGGTGTACAGTGCATGGGGGCATGCTGCACTTTAGGGGGAGTACTAGGAAAATCTGTGCACTGGCTGCATGATGACTCCAGCTGCCTATACGCCTTGTACCTGATGACCCAGACTGTGCTGCCTCTGAGGGATAGCAAGTCCTGGGGGGTGTTGGGTGGGGTGGCCAGTATAATGGAGGCTGCCAGTGCATGAGGGAGAAATAAGACTAACTGGGATAAAGAATTAGTTGACAGTAAAATTACTTTTAAAATGTTTTGTTGTTTGACCATCACATAAACATTTTGGTGTAGAGTTGGTGTTAAAGGGACACTTGTCAATCCGTTTTGCATTATATTATTTATAATTGAAAAAATATGTTTAATGATTGCTTACCTTCTCTACAATTCACTCAAGTTGTTGGTTGTTTTAACCACTGTGCTTTTTTTAGCGTAACAGAAATGCATGCAAATAGTGTATTTATTCCCATTTTTGTTGCAAATCCTTGATGTACTCTTGTTGCATGCTTCTTGAACATTAGGAACACCCCCAAAGAGTTCATTTACCATGATACAATAGTCTCCTTTCCTCTCACTGCGCCGTGAGTGTCTATGCTGTATTGGGAGTATTCACAGTTTCTAGGAAGACACAAAGAGAGTTGAGGACAGTGTCCGTTGAACTTCATGATAGAAAAATGTGGTCTAGTATGGGCTTCAGTTTCATTTCTAAACAGTGTATATGACCTTTACCTTTCTTTTCTGAACACATTCAGGATTTAACTCCCAAGAAATTATGAAAAAGTTAATGTCTGAGAAGGATGAAGACTTCACTGTGTTTAATTCAATGAGCAGAAATGAAAGTACACCAGCAGCCTCCTGAAGAAAGCTCCACCACCAGTAAGTAAATGTCGTAAGATATGGAAGGGGGGGTGTAGTGTTGAATTGTGGTTAGTTGGACCTTGTTTCCATCATAATATTGTCTCTGAAACTGTGAAGCAGGATATCCATGTTCAAGCCCAGCCACAGCCTCTGACTCACTGTGTGTCCCTGAGCAAGTGATGCTGGTCTCCATTGAGCTTCTGCTCCAAGTTGTAAAATGATATGAAGATGGACCCCACTGAAATGTTGCATCTCTAGGGTTTTCTTGGTCATTATGTGACAAAACACTATTTGACACCATGCTGCTGACTGGGGGAGGGGGGTCAGCTTGAAAAGAAATATGAACAGTGAGTAATGAATAGCAGAGTATCTAAGGTGCAAAAGTATTTGCCAGTGAAAATTTGAAAAAAGGTACTTGTATACCCCTGTGTGATGGCTTCCAGGACTCCCTAAACCTCATTTAAAAAAAAATAAAATGCACACTCCATCCCCTTTCTTAGTTCTGCTCTGCTTGTAGATTTGTGCAGCTACTCAGGTCAGAGGCTGAGAAACTGACATGAGGGCAAGAGCATGTTCTGAGTACCAGATTTGCCTAGTTCAGTTCTCTGGGAGGGCACTGAAGCTACACAGGGATGGGCCCATCACTCCATTGTGGCACACAGGTCTCTTCTGGAAAGTTTTAATTTACAATTGTGCCCTAACTGTGAGAATATTTTACACTGAAAGATTGAAGTTTACTCAAGAAGGTACTTAAATTGCATTTTAGGTGTATTTGCAAATATGGGTACCCAATTTGAAGTGTATATACTATAATTTCAAGGCACTTCAATAACATTTTTGGAACGCACTCTAAAGGTGCTTTTCTGGAGAAATGCAGGAGTGTCCCAACTAAGAAGGTACTCCATTGGAGGTATATCAGGAACAAGTATAAGGCACTTCATTAGCATTTTTACAACACACTCCCAGATTACTCAGCACTTATCAGTCGATTGCTTAATAGTTACCATAAAGTTGCTTGAATTTTTAGTGGTACATTTGGAACATGTACCCAGTCTATGTGCTAATAGGTGACTACAAAATTACAAACAAGTGACTCCAACTGGGTAAGGGAGTCTTAACTTGCATAAATGCAGTTTATTTCAGGTAGTCATTTGGGACTTACCGCTGCCTCCTGTTTAACATTCAGGCCATCCCCAAGGGCTGTATTGGCGGGATGGAGCCTACTCCAGACAGAGACTAGTTTCTGGCTTTGGGGGGTGGAGGGGTTCCACAGGGTGCCTCAGTCAGATGTGTGGCACCTTCAGTGAGGAATGGATGTGCTCCTACAGCTTACCAGGAATCCCAGCTGGGTAGTTTCTAGCAGCACTGCGCAAATGAACTGGTTAAGAATTAGTTATTCTTAACTAATAACTATGCTTACTATGTGGTGTACAGTTACTTATCAGCTAATGCTCAACAAGTTGAGTATTGATAGTGAATTATTTATTACATAAGCTCAACTAGTAATTAATGAATGGCAAACTAATACTCAATTCATGGGGATTAGTTAATTCTTAATTAGGAAATAGGTCAATGACTAGCTGCTGAAACTGTTAAGAATTAGTTAGCAGTAGTTTGAGCTAGGAGGAGTTAGTCACTAACTCATTTGCATGTGAAAAAAATCAACCAAAGCAAAACTGAGGAATTATTGAACATTAACTAATTATTAGTGATTTGAGGCAGTTAAGCATTTGGCCTATTTTTTTGTATAAGCTCAACTAGTAATTAATGAACACCAAACTAATATGCAATGCATGGGGATTAGTTAATTCTTAATTAGGAAATAGGTCAATGACTAACTGCTGAAACTAAGAATTAGTTAGCAGTAGGTTGAACTAGGAGGAGTTAGCCACTAAATCATTTGCATGTGAAAAAATCAACCAAAGCAAAACTGAGGAATAATTAACAATTAACTAATTATTAGTGATTTGAGGTAGTTGAGCATTAGGCCTATTTTTTTGTATGGGATATCATGAAATTGAATATCCCTGACACATTCTGCAACTACGTCTGCTGAATTTCAAAATTGTGAATCTGTGCTACATTCTAACAAACATTTGTCAATGCCGAATGTTTGCTTGCTGGCATTGGCATTGGTAGTGTAGAAGTTACAGAGCTGCATAGTAGAAATGGCAGTGAAGTATTGAACTGAAGCCAACCCCACCACCACCCCGCAGAGAGTGACAGGCATTGGGGTGTGCCTTTGGGTCATCAGGCATAACGGCCACGCCATTTCACCACACCCTACCCTGCAGACACTGACAAGTGTCACGGTGTGCCTTGGGGTCTTTGGCCCTTATGCGCACCCCATTCCATCAGGAAATACGGTGAGATGCATGCGGTATAAGAGAATAGGGTGAACTTTGGCGCCGAAGAGTCCAAGGCATACTTCGACGCCTCTCACATGTATGATACTGCCACATTGTGAATTTCAATATCCCTGCCACATTCTGGAACTGTGTGACCCATATACTTTCTGAGATTTGTCATTGCTGCATTCCACAGTTGCAACCTGGTGGCATTCTGAAATCCCATCCCTACAGTAGTCTACAAATTGCACACAGCTTTGGCATTCTAAAGCCATTTTTATCAATGCATTCCACCCCCACCACCACACACAATTCTTAAGTACCTTATATCTGCACATCATGGAAAGGCATGCCCTGCACCTATCCAATGTACGTATCTTTCCTTTATTAAATGTTTACTACAACTGCAGTTTTATGTAATGTGGGAGAAATAGGTCTTACAATTTGCCCTGCAGGGAGGAGTGGGCTATGAGTTCTGTTTATGACATCATCAGTATCTTTCCACTGAAACTAGCTTTTTTGAACAGGCAGTGGAATTAGGGTTACAAAATGACGCATAACTTTTAAGCACAGTAGCTCAAGCCCAGTATTCAAAGCTTTGCACACTGTTCAAAGTGTTGGTGCATGTGCAGCACCTGCTTAGCACCAACATCCCATATTCAGAGGGCAGTGCTGCACCCACCATTTGTGTCAATTTTGTGGGTTTTGGTGGGGCATGCAGGTTTGTTCTGCTGGAATTCACAAGGAACAAATCCTCAGAAGTATGCGTACAAACTGGAACTGTGGCACTCAATTTCAGAAGTAAAAAACAGAAACTCAATTATTCACAAAAGTGCAGTAAGTTTATTAAGCCATACAGACACTGACAAACTGAAGCGCTTTGACCACGTGAGTCTTCCTCAGGGAGCATGCCAGTACAGATAGACACACAGACAGCCTTTTTAAACTAATCTCTTAAAGTAACAGACACTTATAACAGATAAATCCATACCAGTTAAAAAATGAATTCCATAAACATATTAATAACTCATGCCAACAATCACAGAGGAGCATTCTACTAATTCAAGGTTAAGATCAATAGTACTGAAGGTGTATAAATGTATAAACAGTTTTATAACTTATAACAATGATTGTTATCACCAATCAGAGGTGCAAAATCAAAGTCGCAGCCCGTAACCTATAGCCTTTATCTATGTATTTCCTTGTCAATTGATCAACTTACAATATCTTCATTTCATTTTATCATACAGGGCAGCACAGTTGCTAATACTTCTGAGGCACCAATAAGTAGTGAGATAAAAAACTTTACAGTGCTGGAGAATAAAAAAAGGGGGGGGGACAGGAGAAAAGAAAAATGAAATCTAGAAACCCCCACACACAGTAAATGCATACTGTATGTACAGTATATTAAATATGAGACAATAAAAAGACTCCAAAAAACAGAGTTATATTTACAGATAGGAGAAAATCCACTTCTTCATGTAAGCCTATTGATTGCAACATTTTCAGCCAGATAATCCATCATGTGTCTTTCTGAAGCAGCAGATTCTTAATATTCCTACCCCTTGAGGGGTGGGGAACGTATTTTAATCCCATCAATTTTAAACCCTTTGGATCTGAGGCATGAAAATGTTTGAAATGGTATCCATTAGCAGTCTTGTCATCCCCATTTATGATATCTCTTACATGTGCCTGGATTCTAGTTTTGAGGAACTGCTCAATTTTGCCATCATAATAGTTTTAACATGAGCACCTCAAAACATAAACCACATATTGTGTGGTGCACTTAATAAGCTGTTGTATTTCATATTTATCCCCATTCTTAAAACAGTTCTTATAAGACTGTGCATATTTACAAATGTTACATGCTGTGCAGTTATAGAAGCCGGGGGCAATCAGTTTTGGAAGGGAGGTAGCATGTTCATTTTTAGGTTCAAACTGGCTCAAAGTCAGCATATTCCTTAAATTCCTCCCTTTTCTAAATGAAACTCTTAGAGTGTCCTGTATCACAATATTCAGTTTTGGATTTGCCTTAGGTATTGGTCATAATTTGTAAACAAGGCTTCCTATCTGCCAAGCCACAGGGGAGAACTCTGCAGAAAAAGTGATTCTTTTTTATTTTCATCTTTTTCTCTGTTGTTGCTGTCCTATTGGAAAATGTGTTTCTCGGAGTCAAAAGTTCTGCACAATTTAGTTTTAACCTTGTTAAATACAGTTACGAAGACTTTCAAAATAACCTCTTTGTCTAAATCTGCTAGTCAGTTCTTCAGCTTGCTGTTCAAAGTCATCACCCTTAGTGCAGGTTCTATATAGCCTAAGGTATTGTCCATATGGAACAGAATTCTTCATTTTCTTCAGGTGATGGGTTCTGGCATGCAAAACAGCATTGCCAGCAGTTGGTTTATGAACATTTATAGACATTGCTTTGTCATCTTCAAACATCAGTTTCAAGTCCAAAAAATCTATTTCTTTTTTATCAAAACTCTATGTACATTTCAGATTCATTTGATTCATGTTGATATAATCAAGGAATGCCCTAACGTTCTTCTTGTTCTCCTTCCCAGACTACTAGGACGTCATGTATAAGACATCCCTAAAATGCAATGTGCTTTGAAAATATATGTTCTGAATAAACTTGTTTTCCTAATCACCCATATATAAATTAACATAAGAGAATGTAACTGCTGTCTCATCACTGTTCCCTCTTTCTGTATACAGTAATCTCCATTAAATAACAAACATTTGTCAATGCCAAATGTTTGCTTGCTAGTATTAGCATTGGAAATGCAGGAGTTAGACAGATGCAGAGAAGGAATGGCAGTGAAGTATTGAACTTCACGCCAACCTCACCTCCACCCTACAGAGACGGACAGGCATTGGGGCATGCGTTTGGGTTGTCCCCCAGAACGTTCATGCCATTTCACCTCACCCTATCCTGCAGACACTGTTAAGTATTGAGGTGTACCTTGGGGTGTTCGGCTTTACAGTCACCCCACTACTTAAGGACATACACTGAAATGGGTGCAATATAGAATGGGGTGAACTGTGGGGCTGAAGAGTCGAAGGCACAGCTCGATGCCTGTCAGTGGCTGCAGAGTGGGGGGTTGGGTTGGAATGGCATGATCATTATAGTCAGCAATCCAAAGGCACACCCCTGATGCCTGTCAGTCTGTACAGGGTGGGACATTATGGTTAGAAACCATAATACCCCGGCATGTGTTGGAATTTGCAGTACAAATTTTCAACATGGGCATTTTGTGGCCCCCACCTCATGAAAGCATTTGGGACTTCTTCTCATGAACAGTGGCACTCTGATTTTGTAAATGTGTCCTGAAATTTGAGTTTCTACAATGACTGTGCAATTGTGCGCCAGATGTACGAAAACACAGATCAGACAGGATGTGAAGAATGACACCTGTATCATTCATAGGGAGGTGTGAAGAGACAGCAATGTTGAAAATCTGTAGTGAAAGTATTAAAAATGCTCAAACTTCTGAGCGTAAGTGGAAACTGCGGAATGCATGTGTGTAACATAGTCATCATGTATGCGGATGACCTGGTTCTCCTGGCCTACTCCTGTGATACAGCCACATTAAACCGTCACTTATCTGAAGACCTCTGGAACGTCCAGACATGGCTCTCCAACCATAAATTGGTCCTAAATCAAAACAAAACCCAGTCTATGCTCTTCGGTTCCTCTGCCAAAATACGAGCCTCTTCAACTCCCCTACATATCAACTACGAAGATGGCTCCCCTCTCCCTACCGTGACCTCCCTCAAATATCTTGGAGTGACGCTTGATCCCCAATTGGACCTTGGTAGTCATATCCATAATGCCTGCAGTGGGTAAACCGCAACTGGGGATGGCCTACAGGCTCGGTACAACCTCACTCCAGCGGCTCACTTAGCTCTTGCCAGGGAGTACTACTTCCTCCCTCAGCCTCTGCTCCCTCATATTTGCTCATACTTCTAAGACCCTCCTAAGCAAGTGGAGCACGCATAACAATATCTGTCGTTTTGCCCTGGCCGCCCGCCTCACCCATCACTGCGAGCTTCTTACGAGAAGCTTGGCTGGCTATCCTCGCCAATCACCTTAACTTTAGCACTGGTGCCTCGTGAGTAAAGTACTTAGCTCCGGCACCCTCCGGAACTGGCCCGTTTCTTGCCCCAAGGACCTCTCTCCCTACCTGCTTAGATCCCCAAGGCCCGGCCTACTAAGTGTACCTACTTCCTGCACCAACATGGGGGACCGGAGTTTTGCTGTCCATGGCCCCAGGCTCTGGAACTCCTTTCCTGAAAGAGTCTGTACTGCCTCCTCTCACAAGAGTTTCCGGACCTCCCTGTGGGATCATCTTAAGGTGGCTTCTTGCTGTGAATGTCCTAAGCCTCCTTAGCCTCCCGGTGTCCACTGGTGCTGGCTTCTTCTCTCCTGCTCTGGCGTCACCACTCTTGCGCTATGTCCTCATCCAAATCCCCCCTCCCTTGCTTGACCGACGCTATGATGTTACTATGCTCATAATCCTCACCAGCCCTGTTGGTCATTGAATTTATCTCTAACTTATACCTTGCCCCAGCACTGTATCTGGGTGTACCTTCCACGTAAATGTAAAAACTGTAAAAATTGTCTTTTCTCCTGTTTTTGTACCTGAATGTATTCGTCTGAACCAATTACTGTATCAATGTACCTGTTGTACTCTTTTGTACTCTCCCGGGTCGTTCCTGAAAATAGGCATAAAACTTGTCTAGTGTACTTACCCGGTAAACAAAAAATAAATAAATAAATAAATAAATAAATTTAGTGGAACTATTTCACCAAATTTTCAACATAGGCATTTTGTGACCTCTGCTCATGAACACTGTCACAATGATTTTCTTAATCTGTCCAGAACATTGATTTCCCACAGCAACTGCGATATTCTGCGCCAGATGTATAAATGCATATTTTGGGCAGGATGTGAAAAATGACAGCTGTACTGTTCATAAGGAGGTCTTTAAAAATGGCAATGTTGAAAATCTGGAGTGAAAATACTACAAATTTACGAAGTTACGAGGGTGCGTGGAAACTGCATCATGCACGCTTGTAACATAGTCATTTTATGGACATTCATCACCAAATTTTTAACACAGGCATTTTAGGACCTCTGCTCATGAACAGAGTCACTGTGATTTTACATATGAACATACAAATCTTCCAGCAGAACACGACAATCGGTCTATGAAAGTCTGCCCGAGTGTGCAGCTAGCATCCTAGATTGCAGCTGCCCCAGCCTCCTACCCCTCAGTTCCTCCCCCACTTGTCCCTGCCCCTGCCCCTAAGTCTTCCTCTTGCTTCACCCCACTCCTCCTTAAAGCTATTGACTGTCCTACATGCTACCACCCCCTCTGGCAGCGCATTCCAACTAGACACCATCCTCTTAGAGAAGCAGTGCCTCCTCATATCCCTCTTGAAACGTCCCCCTTTCAACCTTAGTCCATGCCCGCTCGTCTCTCTTCCACTCCTCAGTTTAAACACCCCCTCGGTGCTAGGTTTAATTACCCCCTCAGGTATTTAAATGTTTCAATCATATCCCCCCATCCCTTCTCTCCTCCAGTGTGTACATGTTCAGGTCCTTCAGCCTAACTTCATATTTCTTTCCTTCCATCCCCTTTAACATTTTTGTTGCCCTTCATTGCACCCCCTCCAGTAACTTTATATCTCTCCTCAGGTATGGCCTCCAGAATTGCACACAGTACTCTAAGTGCGGTCTAACCAATGATCTGTAGAGAGGTAGGATCACATCCCTGTGTCCGGATGAGAACCCCCTTGCGATTCACCCCAGCATTCTGTTTGCCTTCCCTGCTGCTCTCGTACAGTGGGCTGAGTTGTTCATGCTCCCAGTTAGCAAGACCCCTAGGTCCTTCTTCTCCTCTCTGATCCCCAATCAATAGTCCCTCTTCTGGTTCTAAGCCCTGAAGTGCATCACCTTACACTTCTTTGCATTGAATCCTAGTTGCCACTCTACCAACCATGTCTCTAGTTTGATTAGGTCCCCCTGCACTTTTCCCCATCCATCCTCTTCGTCCACCACTGCCCCCAACTTGGTATAATGTCTGAACAGACTAACCCTGCTCCCCACTCCATGTGCTATATCAGAGATAAAGGCCCAAATAGCACCGGGCCCAGCACTGACCCCTGTGGCATCCTGCTTGTCAGTTCTCTGGGTGCCGAGATCTTCCCCACCACCACCACCCCCTGCACCCTCCCCTGTAACCAGTTCTCTATCCATTTAGTCAGCTTTTCCCCACCCCCACTGCTGTCAGCTTCTCTCCAGTCTCCCATGAGGCACTGTATCAAAGGTCTTACTGAAGTCCAAGTACAGGACATGTACTGCATGGCCCTGCCCAACTCCCTTGTCTCCTAGTCCCAATACTCTGTTAGGTTGGTTTGACAAGACCTCCCTGAGACAAATCCATGTTGCCCCCCATCTTGGAGGCCATTACTGTCTAGGAATGGCACCAGCCTCTCCTTCAGTATCGGCTTCATAAGTTTACCCACTATGGATGTGAGACTTACCAGTCGATGATTTCCTGGCTCCTCCCTAGGCCCACTGTTATGTTTGGGCACCACATGGGCCACCCTCCAGTCCTGGGGCACACACACCATTTCCAGGGAAGTGTTGAACAGATCTGCCAGTGGCTCAGCCAACAGCTCCACCATCTCCCTCAGCGCCCTGGAGTGGATGGCATTGAGACTTGATGCCTTGTCCACCCTTACTGCCCTCAGCCCCTCTAGCACCCTACTTCCTGTGATCACTTTGTCCGTCACCTCCTCCCCCCCTTTCCCCACCGCCCCAGCCCATTTTGGTAGTGGGCCATCCCTCTCCTGAGTGAAAATGGAGCAGAAGTACTCATTTAGAATTTCCACTTGCTCCTCCCCCTTTTCCACCCAATCCCCTCCCTGCTTTATTTTCACAATATGTTCCTTGCACTTCCTCTTTTCCCTGACATACCTAAAAAAGTCATTTTCCCCTCCTTTTATGAACTGTGCGGAACTTAATTGCCTGGAGGCCTTAGCTTTTTTCACCCTCCTGGCAACCTCCCTTGACCAACTCCCGAAAGCCTCCTTATCCTCTGCCTTTCCTGTTCTCCTGTACTTCTGGTATGCAGCCGTCTTTGCCCTCACCACTTGCAGCACTTCCTTGTTCAGCCAGCATGGTTTCTTGTCTCTGCTCTTCTTACTCCTGGCCCTGGTGCAGGCTACTGTGGTCTCTGTTAGCCCAGTCTTTATGACTCTCCACTTTTGTTCTGAATCCATCCCTGGCCTTATATCCTGGAGTCTTTCTTGCAATATTGCTCTCATCCCCCCAAAGTCCACCCTAATAAAGTCCACCACCTTAGTGCCCATGCCTCCTGTCTCTCTGCTCAGTGTGACAACAAGCCACACTGTTTGGTGGTCGCTACCTGCTAATGGGTCCTCCACCCTTACCTACCTCACCACCTCCCCATTTGCCAGTACTAGGTCCTAAGTGCTACCAAGCCTTGTAGGCCCACTTACCAATTGCATGAGAAGGTTGACCTGGAATGCATCAAGGAGCACCTACTCCCTGGTACTGCTAGTGATGGGGTGCTCTAGTCAACCCGTGGTAGGTTAAAATCCCCCACTATCACCACACTCCCCCTTCTACACACCCTCCTTATCTGCTCTGCCAACTGCCCATCCAGTTCCCCGGATTGGGCTGGTGGTATGTACACCACTCCCAGCCTCAGCTTTCTGCCCTTGGAGTCCAGGAGCTGCACCCAAAGTGTCTCTGTCCTCTTTTCCCTCATCCCTTATGCATTTAATCCCTTTCCTCACATGGAGTGCAACCCCCCTTCCAACCCCCCGGTCCCTCCTGTATATCCTGTATTCTGGGATTGCCAAGCCCCAATTATAGTATTCTGTGGCCCAAGCCTGTCACTGCAGCAATGTCCACCTTCCCGTCTGAAAGGAGCACCTGAAGCTCTGCAGTTTTGTTCCCCAGACTTCTTGCATTGAGAGAGACCACCTTCCACCCATACCCCTCCATCTCCTCACTCTTCTCCTCCTTGGCCTATGTCCCTCCTCCTGATAGTCCGCACCCTTTCTCCTCCTTATTCTTACTGGGTGGTGCCTTCTGTATTACACTCAGACCACTCTGTCCATCCCCTCCCAGGGTTACTATGCCTCCACCTTTAGCTATATCTAGGGGGGTGAGCTCATTAGGCTCCCCTGTCCAGACCTTTCTACTAACCTCAGTCTTTTGGCCACCCCCTCACTAGTTTAAATCCACCTTAGTAGAAATATACTTCTCTAATCCTGCCTTTAATACTCCCCTTCCCTTCTTGCTGAAGTGTCCCCTGTCCCCCGCATACAAGTCACTATTTTCCCAGACCCTACCCCAGTTAGTCACTAACCTATAATTTTTGGGGTGGCACCAATCCCTCTGCCCCTCGTTGAACTCCTTAATCCCACCGTTCCTCCCCATGCTTGCATATGGTACAGGGTGTAACTCTGAGAATGCCACTGACTCCCCCATCTCCCCCACACTGCTTGCCCAACTACTTGAACCCCCCCTCACTACTTCCACAGTCTCCCCCACCAAGTCGTTTGTACTCACATGCAACAGTAAATGAGGTTTCTTCCTCCTCCTTGCTGCACAATTAAGCAGCACCTGCCCTGCTCCTCCTACAGTCAACCTGGGGATAGCTTCAACCCAAATTCGACTGTGCTTTCCCCCCTTCTGCCCCATCTCACATCTTTCAGTATACAATCCCCTAGGACGAGTACCCTTCAATCCCTCAGCCCCTTTCCCTTCTAATGCCCCTTCCACCACCCCAGTATTCAATCTTCCCTGCCCCTTACCCCCGACAGCTGCACCCTCTGTGACTTCTGTGTCTGTACCCCCTACCTCTGCCTCACCCCTTTTCTCTGCCTTATTCCTCCCATCCCCCTTGAACCCCTACCAAGCCTTACTACTTCTTACTGGGCTTCCCATGTCGACTTCCCCTCCTCCCGTGCTGATTTCCAACCCCTCTCCTATCCCCACTGTTGTCGATTTAGAGCCACTATTCTCTTCTACCCCGATAGTGATGCCCCTTCCATCCTTCCCCCTTCCCATAGCCTTCTCTCCTCCACCCCCTCCTTCCTTACTAGCCTGCCTTCTACCCTTTCATCCTAGTTATCTCTTCCCCTAGCTGTTGCCATCCCTCTCATGCCCCACTTGTCCTGCCCCCTTCAGTATGTTCCTGCCCCTCTCTCCCATAGCAGAGGCTCAAATCTATTCCTAGTCAATACCCCCTCCTACATCTCTTCCCCTTATCGGTTCTCCCCTCCTACTTGTTCCCCTCTGTGCCACCCCTGGTCCAACCCCTAGTCCCTCCCTACCCATAGCCATCTGCTCTCTCGCCTGGCACTCCTCGTGGTCTCTTCCTCTCCCTACAGGAGCCCCCCCCCCGGCTTGGGCATCCCCTTCCTTGTCCTCTCTTTTCTGCTAGTGCCTCTGATACTGGGGTCGGCTTCAGTCCCTAGTTGTTCTTACTCCGTCCCCCATGCCATCCCCTACCCCCCCCAGCCAGGATGCCTACCATACTCATCTGCCCTGCCACTTAGACTCCTCCCTAACCTCCACAGTTCCTGCCTCAAAATAGCCAGTCGTCTACAGACCATACACCCCCCATCCTCCAAGCCCAGTCCAGGATCATGGCGGACCCACACCCTATACACCCCACCACTCTTCCAAAGATGCCCGCCCTATTGACATGTGGCACCTGCCCCATTTTGCCCCCATCTTATGTTACAGGCTCTTACTCTCAGGTTCTGTACCCTACTGCAACTGTTAGGCCCCTATTTACTCAAATTCCTGTCCCCCCCAACACACACTAGTCCTGCTACTGGTCCCTTGCCAACCGGGGTAATTAAGTCTCAAATCTCATCCATTAGTATTGTATTACTGTAGCAATCCTAAAGCCTCCTTGTCCATTTTTCACCCCTCAGCTACCATATTTTTTTTTCTCAGCTCTCATATAGTTTCACTTAGGCCAGTTAGAAATTCTATTGCACTCCAAGTATTACTCAGCTCAGTTAGAGAAATAAACAGAACAAATAAATATGTATTATTACAGCAATCATAACAGTATAGTTCAGTACTTAGCTCAGTTAGAGAAAGAAACAGAACAACTAAATCTGTATTATTACAGAAATCCTCAAAGTATCCAATCATTGCTTTGTCTCCACCCCAGAGACCCTGCTGTAATATAGGACCACAGAGAACCCTGGGTGGGAGGCGGGTAACTCTAAACTCCCTGCAGAGCTTTGTTGAGCTCGCTCACTCCCCTGTCTCTCACTCGCTCGTTCTGTTTCTTCGGGTGCTGCAGGCTGCCCTTTTGTACTGGGCTCCTGCCTGTGTTGGCACCTTTTTCTGCCCACAAAGAAATCCACAGCAGTTCCGACAGAGCTCTGTTGAGCTCACTCACTCCCCTTCTGTCATTCACTTGTTCTGCTTCTCCCGGTGCTGCAGGCTGCTCTTTTGTACTGGGCTCCTGCCTGCATTGGAACCTTTTTCTGCCCACAAAGAAATCTGCAGCAGTCCCGACAAAGCTCCGTTGAGCTCGCTTACACCCCCTCTCTCACTCGCTCATTCTGTTTCTCCCGGCACTGTAGGCTGCCCTTTTTTAATGGGTTCCTGCCTGCTTTGGTAACTTTTTCTGTCCACAAAGAGGTTCACAGCTGTCCCGACAGAGTTCCGTTGAGCTCGTTCACTCCCCCTCTCTCACTCACTCCTTCTATTTCTCCCAGCGCTGCAGGCTGTTCTTTTGTACTGTCCTCCTGCCTGCATTGGTGTCTTTTTCCGCCCACAAAGTAATCTGCAGCAGTCCCGACAGAGTTCCATTGAGCTCACTTACTCCCCCTCTCTCACTTGCTTGTTCTGTTTCTCTTGGTGCTGCAGGCTGCCCTTTTGTACTGGGCTCCTGCCTGCATTGGCACCTTTTTCTGCCCACAAAGAAATCCACAGCAGTCCTGACAGAGCTCCATTGAGATTGCTCACTCACCCTCCCTCACTCGCTCGTTCTGTTTCTCCCGGTGCTGCAGGCTGCCCTTTTGTACTGGGTTCCTACCTGCATTGGTGCCTTTTTCTGGCAACAAAGAAATCTGCAGCAGTCCCGACAGAGCTCAGTTGAGCTCATTCACTCCCCCCTCTCTCACTCGCTCTCTCAATCTTAATCTGTCCCAAACACTGATTTCCCACAGCGACCACGCAATTCTGCACCAGAAGTGCAAAAACACATTTCGGCCAGGATGTGAAAAATGACAGCTTTGCTGTTCATAAGGAGGTGTAAAAAAATGTCAGTGTTGAAAATCTGCCGTGAAAATGTTACAAATATGAGAAGTTATAAGGGTGCATGGAAACAATGCCACGCACGCTTGTAACACAGTCATTTTATGGACTTTCGTCACCAAATTTTCAGCATTGGCATTTTAGGATCTCTGCTCATGAACATCATCACTGTCATTTTCTTAATCTGTCCTGAACACTGATTTCCCACAGCGACCCGGCTATTCTGCACTGGAAGTGTGAAAACACATTTTCACCAGGATGTGAAAATAACAACTGGTACTGTTCGTAAGGAGGTGTGAAAAAATGCCAGTGTTGAAAATCTGGCATGAAAGTGTTATAAATTTGTGAAGTTACGAGCGTGCATGGAAACAGCACAACGCATGCTCATAAAACAGTCTTTTTTTTTGGATTTTTCACTGAATTTGCAACATAGGCCTTTTGAGAGCCCACCTCATGAACAGTGGTACTGTCATTCCGGTAATCGGTCCTTAAAGTTGATTTCGCACAGTGACTGCGAAATCAACTTTCAGGACTGAATAACACAATGACAGTGATAGAATTCATGAGGAGGGGTTCCAAGAACCCCATGTTAAAATTTGGTGCCAAAATTCCTCTAATTGCCTGAGAGATGCATTAAAGTTGAACAAACCCTATATATGCTATTATGCATCTTACCGGCATTTGTTCAGTTTGTGGGCAGCTTTGTTGAGTGCAGACGTGTTCCCGGTACACCGAAGATCGTCATGCTGGGCTCCGGAGGTAAGTATGGGGTAATGGGGGGTGGCAGGGTGTGCAGAGGGTGAGCATGGGTTGGGGGAGGGGCCAACAAACCCTACGAGGGACTGTTTTCTGTTTTACAGGTATTAAAAAAAAATTGCGGGACTCTTTATTTTTAAAGGGATATTTGGCATGCTGAGAGATGGGCTCTCAGCATGCCCGAGTATTTTGGAGGCTGTAGCCAGGGGGATTGGGCACCCCATTGGCACATAATAGTGGGGGAGCTGAGGGGGATTGGGCACCCCCTCGGCACACAGCATACTGGGGGAGCATTATGCCGACGGGGAGTGGGCTTCCCCATCAGCAAATTGAACTGGGGGGACTGAAACCAACAAGGATTGGGGTCCATGTCAGCAAAGAAAGACTGTTGGGGAGGTCTATGCTGCTAAGGGGGATTGTGTACCCCCTTGGCAAACAACACATCATGGAGGGGGGTTACAGTATGCCTATGGGGAGTGGGCTCCACTGTCAGCAAATGTACTGGGTCAGGTGTGGCATATGGATGGCAAGGTACCGCCCTGCAATGACAGGTCGCTCCCTCATTGCAGAAAAATGGCTGACGCTGCAATGATGAGGCGAACCCTGATTGCAGCAGCGAAAACGTTTTTACTTGGTGGCACTTCTGCAGAACCAGTGTCATCAAGACACTGGGCCTGGATTGGTTCACCAGTGCCAAGCCCCCAAATGCAGTGCCCCCGTTGGCTGCCAGGGTCCACACCTCCACAACCTGCTTCTTTCCTAAGCTGTCACCTAATGTTTCTTGCACATGCGCGCAAGCAAACATAAAAAATAATTCCTACTCAAAATTAATTCCAAGCCCAGTAGTATAAAATCAATATTATGCACATTATTACTGGTTTCTGTTAAGTAATGGTGTACTACATTGATCCCCAACCCACCATATGTACCAGTTCAGTAGCACAGAGGTAAAGTATGTAGTGTCTAAACCTGGGGGGGGGGTAACCTGCATAATGTGTGCAGCATGATATTCAGTGGTATAGCACTGTGAAAATGGGATTGCACAGCCTAACAGTGCAGTGCAAATACTACCTATAAAAAGATGGTGTTAACCCTCAGCAAGAGATGGGGTGAGACGCTACAGCCCACACACCAGGATGACTCACGTGGCAGCACACATCATTTACTTGATGGAGCAGGTCATGGAGGATGAGGAGAGGGCCAGTACCCACCCTGGGCCCAAGCGCAGCCCATGGAGGTGTTATACTGCAAATAGACAGTACTGTCCATGAGCCATATTTGAAGTCTTCAGTGACAACCAGACCATGGGCTGGTACAAGCTCAACAGGCCCATGCTCATGCAGCTGTGTTTCATGCAGCATGAGCAGATCTGGAAAGACATCTGATTTTTTTTTCTAATTGTTTAACTAGGTGACACACTAAGCTGAAAGCTGGTTTACAGGTGCAACCTGGGAGCACAGGGAAGTTAAGTGACTTGCTCAGGGTCACACAGTATATGCAAGGGGGGCTGTGGGATTCAAACCCAGGTCTCCAGATTTGCAGCTCAGAGCCTTAAACCACTGCGCTATACTGCCTCCCTTGTAGCCATGTGTAACCATGTGATGTCTGTAGGGCTCAAAATGATGGCTGTACTGTGCTTTCTGGACACTAGAACCTTCCAGACAACAGTGTGGGATACCACCAATATCTCACAGTCAGCCACCTTGTGATTCTTCGGCTAGTTCCTAGATGCCCTGCTGGCCCATGCTTCAATCAACCACATGTGATAGTGTGGCCCACCCATTACATACAAGATAAACAAAATCTCTGGGATGGATCAATCTCCAAATTATCAAGGTTAACTCCAACACACATGGAGACATAAAGACCCACTCACTGGACTATGTTTCATTATATATTAATAAAAAAAAATTTGTCCACAAAAGAACAATCACATCAAAAAGAGACATATATTAGTCTGAATTTAAAAAAAAATCTTAGTTTGCACAAAAAATTTGTCTCACCTTTAAATGAGATGCTCTTTCTTTAAATTTTTCAAATTTGTGTTTTGCCAGGTGGAGGCGCCTCTGCATGAGGAAGATCCAAAATGGACGAGTGAGCATTCTGCTGTCCGCTGCTGCTGCTTCACTTGAGTTTGTTCTGTTTAGGGTACTTCTACAACGAATGGCGGTACCCCGTCTTCATGGATATTGAACTCATGAATGAAACCTACGTTCTTTCCACTGGCTGAATATTTACTTTAAGCTTTTCTGAGATTGTGTCTCAACAAAACTGGAAAAAATCTGCTTTGGCTAGGGATGGGTGGGGAGATGCTGGGGACTGGCACTGCTGGGTGGAGCTGTTGGGGGGCCACTAAACTACCAGGGATCGCATGGGGTTTTAATTTGTGGCACAAAATTGGGTTGGGGAATGGATTGAGGACATAGCTGCCCTGCAGGGCTTTGAGGCACCCACACTTGCTAGGCACGGCTTCAATGACCTCGTGTACACCCTTAGGTTGGCGTGATCTGTCCCATGTTGCAAGTTGTGGACTTAACCGCGGGAGACTCTACCCTTCTAAATAGGGTGCAGGGTTCATGTCACAATGGCATTTGTCGCCATTCACCTTTGGCAGTGACTTGTGCCAAGCTTCTAGACTTGGGCTTAAAGAGTAGTCACACCCCTATAGTTAGGGCTGAGTAGGAACTTTAATGTTAAACCTCAAATTCTGCATGTTAATAACTTTGCAATCGTTCAACAGATTTGCACGAAATTTAGAATGAATGGTCTGGTATGGTAAGTCTCTTGATTTACCAAGTTACATTTCGGTCACACATACGGTTTTTGCGCAGCAAAATGCCCAAAAATGCACTTTTCGCCAGTTTTGACATGTTCTGTGCCTGTGGTGCTGTGACCACACTGTGTGGTCTTTTGGTCTGAAACTTGGAACATAGAAAGATTGTGGGTCAAGGAACAATCCAGCATTGGTGTGGTAAAAAAACATGAATCTGTTCCAAGGTTATTACATTTTTAAATTTTGAGTTCTGAGCATGCTCAGTTCAGTCAAAAATTTATATGTATATTTGGAGAAAGATAAATGGTCTCAAGGTCAAAGATTTTGTCAGCTCGTGAATAAAAAATTTTAGTTCATGAGAAAATTCTTTGTTCACGAGCTGCCATCTTGTTTTTAGATTTCCAGTCAAACAAAATGTCGTAACCTTCTCCACGGGTAACTTTTGAGGCTAATGAGGCATGGGTTTTGTTCAGGGTGACTCCCTTTACAAAGCCATGCCTTTGGTTTGCTTAATTTCTGTCAAAAATTAGGTTTTTAAAAATTAAAAATTCTTCTTTCACAACTTGCTAACGATCTTTGTTGGCGAGCCTGCAAAATCTTCATTCGCGAGACGATCTTAGTTCGCGAACTTTGTTCATCATTTTGTGTCCAGATAGCCAGAATTTCATTACCAGATTTCCCTGGGGATGACCAAATGGCTCAGATTGGCATAATCAGATGTCCACTGTCGGACTAGGATTTTGTTAGGTTGAGAAAGAAGATGTATCTCAGGATGAAAAATTTGCTATCTCATCACTGAAAAATTTTTAAAGGTGTGAACATTTTAGAATTGCATAGCTCATTAATGGTTTGGTATTTGTACTTGAAATTTTCAGGGTGTTGAGGGGATGCATGCCCTAGAGGTGTGCATTATGGTGTTTAGGTGTTGCGGGATTAAGTGGTTGCATAGATATGGCATGACGAAGTTGACATTTTCTCATAGGATTACATTGCGGTGTCTGTCACGTATTTTGGCGTCGTTATCTCAGAAATGAAGCAAGATACAGAGTTTTCACTTTTGGCACTGGAAAAATATTTTAAACCACAGAGTAAGCCTGCAGTAGAATTTTTTTCATAGCTTGCATGGTTAATGAAATATTGCCAAATTTGTGTTACAAGGATTCCTTGCAGCATAGGGCTGCTGCATTTCTATGCGTAAGTAGTAGCACGGGCTTAAAGGGCCCGTGTTCCCACAGATGCATATTGTTATGCAGTGATGGGCAACTTGGCTCCCACCAATACATGTTTTTCATTACTTATATTACACTTTTTCAAAAAGTAAGGAAATTCATTGCAAAAAAATGCATTTAATGCATCAATGAATGAGTTAAAACAACAAAAGTTGGAAATTGATTACTAGGGGTTGAACACCCAACCCCTACAACACCCATCCTTCAGTAGATTGACAGATGCTGGGGTGTGCCATGCTGCCTAACTCTCACCCCATTCTCCTTTACTGTAGCATGTCAACCTGCTCACACATGGAATGGGGTGAGAGTTGGGCAACATGACCCCATGGCACACCCCAGAATCTGCCAGTCTGTAGAGGATGGGTGTGGGGGGGTTAGGTGCTCTACCCTAATGTCTCATTTCCTCCCTTTTGTCGCTTTAACCCTAACTGATGCATTAAACGCAGTTTTTTTTCAGTTAATAATTTTATAGAATTTTCTCATACAAACATACATCACAAACAAAACAGAAAAGGCATCAACATTAGCAGAGAAGGATCTTTACAGCAATATATCCATAAACTTACAGCATGTAACCTACATGTAGGAAATGTAATAAAAGGACTAAAGAAGGAGCAAAAAGGGAGGGGGGAACCCCTAAACTCTTTGCTCTGTAATGGTGCAGAAGAACCAAAAACAAGACCGGGTAACTATCTAATGCTACCATATTATCACTAATGCACTATATAATCATATAAGTTACTTCACATTGCATGGGTGATTAAACTGAGCTTATATAAGGGACCACCATATCTGGAGTATCTAAGGAGGAAGCCAAAACAGTGACCACAGGTAAAACTCATCCTATCCCCGTCCTAGGTTTCAAATAAGCAAGAAAGCAACAAGCAGTATATGCTGTGATTTTATTGGCTGTAACATGTGACAAGTGGTCGAGTGAAGCCAGCAGCATAAGAGCATGTTGAAGTTCTAGGATAGAGGGGACTTCAGTTAACCTCCACCGGCAGAGGATAAGGCGCTTGGCTGAAATACCTAAAAGAGCTAGCCAGTGGAGTTGGAGGGCCTTGAGGCAAGTTCCGTGAGGGGGTAGGCCCAGGATAAAGACAAGGGGGTCCAGCTGGGTGGCCAGGCCTAGGATTTTTGTGGCAAGTTGATTCACTGCCTACCAAAAGGGAATCAGTAGAGAGCATTGCCAGATAATGTGATATAGATCCCCTGTCTTGGCTTGGGACCTCCAGCTAAGGTTGCTATCTAGAAGCTTAGCGTTATACAGCACATCTGGTGTTCTGTACCAGTGGTGCAGAAGTTTATTCTCAATAAGTCTGCTGCATGTGTCTGGATAGCTTGAGTGTGCCATTTTCCTGCAGAGGGCCCATTGAGTGTCCTTTAGCCTCAGTTTTAGTGCTTTCTTCCACTTTAGTTTAGAAGCCCCAGATTGCGAAGGAATGATCTCTCGAATGTCAACATACATTTTACTGGATTGGCCCCTGGGAAGCTTAAGCCACGTGGATAGCTTCTGAGGGGTGGGTGTGTTGGATGGACTCAGTTTAAGGAACTCGGCCAGAGAACTGCATAGTTGCAGGTATCTCCAAAAGTCATTTTTGCCCAGACCTTTCGCCTTTGCAAGGTCTTGAAAGGGTTGCATCCCCAGGCCAGTTTCGTTCAAGACATCTTCCAGAACCTTAATGCCAGTGCGCTCCCAATGAGGCCAGTAAATGTGCTTGTTTCTCACCAGTATATGCTTGTTGTTAAAGATAGGAGTGTAGAGAAGAGGTGTGAGGTTAGCTTGAATCCTGATGTGTACCTTGTTCCAAATCTGGACCGCCGGCACAATGATGGGATGGGCCCGTAGAGGCTTAGATAAAGGGTTATATATTTGAAGAGGAAGGCTATGTACCTGAATGATGGCCTTTTCTATGTGGAGCCATTGCAGAGTTTCAGCAGACAAGGCGGTGAACCATTTTAGGGACTGTGCTAAGGAATAAGTGCATGCGTGCCCCTTGAACCACAGAAGGCCCCAACCACCTGCCTTCCAGTGTCAGCATAGTTTGCCCCTGCTACAGTATACTGTTTTTTTTTATTTTCTTCCCAAATGAAGTTCCCCACCACACTGTCTATGGTACAGAGCAATTTTGCAAGGGGGGGCCAGGGGAATGTGTGAGAGAAGATAGAGAAGTTTGGGAGCAGAAATCATTTTGAGAGCTGCTATTTTACCTGATAGAGTAAGGTAAAGCATTTTCCACCTATTTAACTCCATTCTAAGGTCAGCAATTAATGGATTCATATTGAGATCCCAGATTTTAGAGAGGTCAGAGGAGATGTGAATACCAAGATATACTAAGGAGCCCGAGGCCCATTTAAGCCCTAGGGGAGAAACTCTATTCTGAGTGCATCTAAAGTTGAGAGAGAGCAGCTCAGTTTTGGATTTATTCATATTCAAGCCGGAGATTTTTGCAAAGTCTGCTAGGAGAGTAATGGGTGCCAGGAGGGCTACCGTGACATCTTCTACTGGGACCAATAGATCATCTGCATACATAAGTGTGGCACATGCATGCGCCCCAAAGGAGATCCCATGGATGTCAGGATGTTTTCTAATAGCAGCTGCCAGTGGTTCAACTGCTAAAATAAACAGAAGAGGAGATAAGGGCAGCCTTGTCGAGTGCCTCTGCCGAGCTGAAAAGGACTGGAGATCACTGCATTGGTCCGAATTCTGGCCATGGGTTGTTGATCAGTGCCAGCACCCAATTCTGAAATAGGGACCCAAAGCCAAATCGGTGCAGCACCCTCTCCAGGTAATCCCATTCTAGGGAGTCAAAGGCTTTCTCAAAGTCGACAGCTATTGCTGCAGCTGGGCTGGGGAGAGCCTTAGCATGGTAGATGATATTGACCAGTGACCTGTTGTGATCTCGGCTGACTAGCCCCGGCACAAAACCCACCTGCAAGGGGTGGATAAGGGAGTGAAAAGTGGGCTAAGCTTAGTGGCCAGGATCTTGGCAAAGATTTTACTGTCTGTGTTGATTAGTGATATTGGGTGATAACTTGAGGGGCAGGTAGGATCTTTGCCTTTTGTTGGAAACATGGTGATGACTGCTTCTTGAAGAGTGGGGGGGAGATGCCATTGCCCAGATCCTCATTAAAAACCTGGGAGAAGAGAGGGGTGATTTGAGGAGTAAGGATCTGCCAGAGGTCGACTGGAAAACCATCCCCTCCAGGGGTCTTACCTGAGTTGAGGGCCTTAATAGCTGCTGCAACCTCATCAGACATGATAGGTAG
Organism: Neoceratodus forsteri; assembly: GCA_016271365.2. Taxonomy (NCBI): domain Eukaryota; kingdom Metazoa; phylum Chordata; order Ceratodontiformes; family Ceratodontidae; genus Neoceratodus; species Neoceratodus forsteri. The sequence continues at coordinate 1,561,795,272 of CM028130.1, read as the reverse complement.
GTCCAGGTTTGCAGCTTGAGATGGTTGAAGGATGGGGAGTTGGAGAGAAGCAAGAAAGGGCTCCACTGTCGCAACATTCTGGGTTTTGGTGGAGAAGTAAAGCTCCGAATAAAACTGCTTCATAATGGCATTAATGGTCTTGGGGTCTGTTCGGGTTGAGCCAGCCTGGTCCCTTAGGTTGGAGATGTGGTGTTCAGCCTGCTGTTTACGCAATTGGTAGGCCAGAAGTTTATCAGCCCCCCTCCCAGTAGTGATGGCGCAACCTCTGAATTGCTACTTCTGCTTTGCGGGTCAGCAGGTCATTAATCTCAATACGAATTGAGAGCATTTCTTTGTTCAGTGGAGAGTCTGGTTTCAATTGGGGGGGTCTGCTTGGCCTGAGCTTCTAGAGTCTTTAGCCTTGCTTCCAAGGAGACCAGAAGGTGCTCCCACTTCTTCCGGCACTTGGATGCAAATCCAGTAATAGCTCTGCACGGGGTGGCTTTGAAAACCTCCCACATGATGCCTGGGGAGATGTCCTGAAGAGGGTTTTCTGCTAAGAATAAGGCAGTCTCTGAGGTTACCCATTGTACAAACTGAGGGTCTTTAAGGAGAAGAGGATCTAGCTTCCAGGTGGCAGGTTTAGGAGGGAGCGAGTCCCATAGAGTGCATAGGTGCACCAGAGCATGGTCAGATATGACCTTAGGTAGGATCAGTGAATCAACTGCATTCTGGAAGATATCTGCAGACATCAGCCAGAAGCTTATCCAGCTGTGTGACCTGTGCACCGCTGAAGTGAAGGAATAATCTGTCACCCTTGGGTGGAAGGTTCTCCAAAGGTCAGGCCAGCTTCTGCCATCAATTGTTGTAATGCTAGGTGGTCCTTAGGGTGTTGCATGGAGGTGGGGGTGCTACAGTCCAACTGGGGCACCAAAACAAGATTGAAATCCCCTCTTAGAATAGTAGGCATGGGGTCAGGAATAAGGGAGCTCAATTCTTGAGCTAGTGAGTGGAAGAAGGAGGGGGCATCCTCGTTTGGGGCGTAGATACAGCCTAAAAGTAAGGGTCCCTCTGGGGGGGTTTCATCAGTGCTAGCACCTACCTTCCTTGGGGGATCCATCTGAACCTGAGTGGGAGACCAAGTAAGTGACTTATAGAGGAAGATAACAACCCCTCTCTTTTTGAGGAGGAGGACGAGGAGAGTACCTGCCCCACGCAGTCTCTAGCCAGCTTAGCGTGAACCTGTTTTGTAAGTTTAGTTTCCTGTAAAAAGGCCAGTGTGGCCCTCAGCCTCTTCAGATGAGATAACACCTGTTTATGTTTTACCGGGGTAGTCAGACCCCATACATTCCAGGTGTATGCATGGAGGTCACCCATGATCCCAGAGAGAAAGAAGAGTGCAGGATAAAGTTATGGATTTTTCAAATACAGAGGCTGAAGTGCCAACTGCTCCTTCCCACAGGAGACTCCTGATGAAAACTAGCCACTCAACATAGACAAGCCATGTAGTACCCAGAGCATAAGCATGACTAGTAGTTACCCAATCACCACAGTAAATATAGAAAGTAGCCGGGCAAATGGCCCAAAACACCATACAACTATTTACAGAAACCATAACTTACCATAACAACTCTGTAGATGGAGGAGGACAGTTAGGCCAGCAGGCTAGCTCCCAAGGCCATCCATCTCCCTCTCATGGGGTGAGTATGGGGAGAGGACAGGTACATCAATGCAGATAACTTATCCTTGAGTACTCAGTGTGCTCCTTCCCCCTGTGGGGTATAGAAATACAAGGGGTAAGAAAGAGGGTGATCCCCATATCCAGTGTGGTAGTTGTAGGGGGTGTCATTTTCAGCACCCCCATAAGGGGGTTGTGAACCTCTGATATCATGCCTGAAGGTATAAGGACCCCCTCCTGCATTGTTGAGCTTAAGCTATGACTCCTAGTGCAGGATCCAAGAAAAAGAAGTGGGGGGGGGGAGGAATACAGGGGCAGCATTCCTGCCCATGTGCACTTCTAATCCAAAGCACTATAGGGGTGACTGGGGCAGGGGCATGAAGGGCCAAAGATGCCCTGGGCCTGGAAAAGAGGGGAAGGGAAACCACTCACAGCAAGAAGCAGGAGGAGCGAGGTCCAAGTGTTCAGCCCCTGAAGGCTACGTGGAGGCTGTCAATTCCAGTCCATAGCCCCTAAAGTTGTACAGCAGTGACAAAAACAGAATACACAATAAAAGAAAAAAAAAGATAACATACAAGGAGCCCTGAGGGGCCCGTTCGAGGCACAGTACAGTTCAAACATGTTGCCACAGGGTTGATATGACATTAGTTCCACATTGTCCGCACTGTCAATGGCCTATTGTAAACAGGCCAGAAAGCTGATGCTGAAGGTACCTGTTCTAACATCATAGGTTAAACTAATCGGCCCAGAGAGTCAGATCAGGCCTGACCTCGCAGCCCAGAGCAATCAGGGGAGAGAGCCTTGAAAGCAGGTGAGTCCCCAACCCCTGTCCTCAACCCAGCCAAGAAGAAAGAAATAAGCCAGTTTACTTAGCTGTGCATTCAGGGTGGTGCCTCTGTGGTCTGCAGAGAAGGCGAACAGCTCAGTGTCTCGCAGCTCTGTGTCTGCTGCCGGGAAGGATTGATAGGAGCCTGAGACTGTTTTCCCAGGGAAGCATGTTGCATGTCTCCCAAGAATAGTCCTGAAAGATGCACGGTCATGTGATGTGTTTCAACCAACCAACACAGAGATTTTTTTCTACCCATTTTATAAATATTTACTTCCTTGAGTCGGCTATTTTGTTTTTAGTTGCAGCTCAGAAAAATACCTGGCGCTCAAAATTGGGACCCTCTAGGAAAACAGTTCTTGTTGTGTTCACCTAGTCGAGTCCTGAGGATGCTAGCCGTGTCTTTTTTGGGGGTTAAACCCCCCAGAAATTCATTGTAAAAATGTTTTAAAAAGTACTTTCACAAAATAGTTTTACAAATGTGAATGTTTCGTGATTTTTACCACGGAAGCATTGTGATTTGTGAAAGCAATTTGCAAAGCTATAGCCAGAATAACTGCAACTTTTTGCCACCTTTCTGTAACAAAACGGTTTGGTATTTTGGGCTGAAATTTGCAAGGTAGAAAGTCCTGATCCCGCAGATGAGCCTTTTGGTGGTTTGGTGACAAAACATTGCAGGGGCCCAAAGTTACAGCACTCCAAAGTTCAACAATTTTCCCATAGGATAACATTGCGGCATCCATGACACCTTTCAGGGCCTGTATCTCGAAGACGGTTCAAGATATGGACTTTTCATCACAAAATTTCTTAGTCCTTCAGAACTAGGTTGGAAGGTCGTGAAACCCATGAAATTTTAATTTTTGTTCTGCCTTCTATGGTTCCTGAGATATTTGCGATTTTGTGTTCCAATTGGTCATTTTCATGTCTGAGGGCCAGTATTATGCCCACAGACTTTGTATTGACAGCACATTTTTCTGCCCCTATCTCGACACAATGCACGATACAGATTCGGTCGACTTCATGTTGTGGAACTAGTCAGTCACATGATTATAATCATACTTCCGTTTTCTTACTAGCTGCTACAGTTCCCCAGATATGGGCAAATGAATGTTACTAACCTTCCATGACCTATGGGGCTGCTGCATGGCTCCATGCTTAAGAGTTAGTGAGAGCACAGGGCCCAGAGGGCCTGTACTCCCACCAACACATACCATTTACTATTTGCATTACACTTTCTCAAAAAGAAGGGAAATTCATTGCAAAAAAACTCTGTTAATGCTTCAGTTAGGGTTGTTTTCTCAGTGACAAAAGTGTGGAAATGCGATGTTAGGGTTAGCAGACCCTAACCCCCCACCCCCCCTCCACAGACCAACAGATGCCAGGGTGTACCATAGGGTCGTGTGGCTTAACTCTCACCCCATTCTCTTTTACTGTACCATGTCAACTTGTTTACATATGGAATGGGGTGAAGGTTAGGGAACATGACTCTATGTCACACCTCGGCATCTGTTGGTCTGTGATGGGGAGGTTGGGTGAATCAGGGTCTGCTAACCCTAACATTGCATTTCCGCACTTTTGTCACTGTGGAAACAACCCTAGATGATGCATTAACAGAGTTTTTGCAATGAATATATCTATCTATATATATATTTACATATATATAATGGTAGCATCGTATTGCTACCATAGTTAAGGTTGAGGAGCCATTTACATGTTAAACATAAACTTTTGCACCTTAATAACTTTGCAACAGTTCAACGGATTTGCCTGAAAGTTGGAATGCATGATCAAGAACCATACATCTTGGGATATGCCAACTTTCATACTGTTTGGATATACGGCTGTGGAGTTATTAAGAGTGATCTGCGCACATGTTTACGCTTTTTTGAATTCTTTGCTCGTCCCTACGGGTCACACGGTTTGTGCGACCAGTCCAAAAACTTCAGGGAATATGCGCCCAGGGACCCCAATGTGCCTTTTGAAGATTTCTTAAAAAAATATTAAACGGTTCAAAAGTTACTCAAAAAACAATTTCCCATTATAAGTCAATGGGAAAAGTTAACAAAAAGTTCGACAGTGTCACAAATGCACTTTTTAGTGTCGCAAATGGCCCTAGTAGTGTTGCAAATCCACCATTTTGGTTTCAGTTGGTGATCAGAAAAATGCATGGCATTTAAATTTGGGGCCCTCTAACAACACAATTACTTTTGTGGTCACCTAGTCGGACCCTGAGGATGCTAGCCATGTCTTTATTTTGGGGTGAAACACCCTAGAAATATGTTTTTCAAATTTCTGGAAAAAGTAGTGTTGCACTTATGACACTTTCGCAAATGCTTGCGAAAGCTGTCGCAAATCACGACACTACTTTTTCAGACTATGGCCAAAATGACAGCAGTTCTTTGCCACCCTGCTGCAAATGAACGGTTTAGTCTTTTTGGCTGAAATTTGGAGGGAAGGCAGACAACATCTCACAGATGTGCTTTTTGTTGGTTTGGTGACAAAATATTGCATGGATGCAAAGTTACGGTACTCCAAATTTGACACTTTTTCCCATAGACTAACATTGCGGCGTCCGCTGCATGACAGGAATTCTTTGCCACCCTGCTGCAAAATAACGGTTTGGTCTTTTAGACTGAAATTTGGAGGGAAGAAAGCCAACATCCCATAGATGTGTCCCTTGGTGGTTTGGAGAAAAAATATTACAGGGAGGCAAAGTTATGGCACTCTGAACTTGTCTTTTTTCCCCATAGGATAACATTATGGCATTTGACGCTCCTTTCAGGGCTCGTATCTCGGAAACGATGCGAGATACGGACTTTTTGTCGCAAAAACACTTAGCCCCCTAACAGGGGCTAAATACAAAACTAGCCAGGAAAGTCACAAATCATATGACTTTAAAATTTTTTTCTACGTTGTACAGTTCCTGAGATATAAGCAATTTAGTATTCCAACTCCTTATTTTTTGCTCCGAGGCCCGTTGTTATGTATACATTTTTTGTTTTCACTGTGTTTTCCAATGCATTTTTTGGGGAAAAGAAGGGTGTGCCCTTTCGTTACTGTGCCAGTTAGCATTTCCAGTTGCGTTTCCATTACCGTTTGTGGCACCATTATTCTCTACGCCACCGTGTGCGTTACAGTTTGCATTTTCTCTTGCGTTTGAGTTTCTGTGTCATTTGGCGTTATTGTTGCTGTTACCATTACCAGTTTCATTTGCAATTGCAGTACCATCCACATGCGTTATGGTTTGCATTTTCATATGCTCTTGCATTTCTGTTTCATCTCTGTTTCCTTTGGCGTTATTTTTGCTGTTGCTGTTACCATTTGCGTTTACAATTGCGGTACCATGAACATGAGCATAACAGTTTGCATTTCTGTACTTGCTTGCATTTGCAGTTCTCTTTTCTTTGGCATTATTGTTGCTGTTACCGTAACCATTTGCTTTAACAATTGCGGTTCCGTGACCATGCACATTATGGTTTGCGTTTCCGTACGCGCCTCCATCCCCGTTTCCATTTCTGTTTCCTTTGGCATTATTCTTCATGTTAACTTTACCATTTGCATTTACTATTGTGGTACTGTGGCTGTGCACGTTACAGTTTGCGTTTACATGTGTGCTCGTGTTTGCGTTTCCGTTTCTGTTCCCTTTTGCATTCTTTTTGCTGTGATACTTAACATTTCCATTTAAAATACTGCTACCATCACTGTTTGTGTTACCAGTTGTGTTTTTGTAAGTGCTTCAATGTCCGTTTGCATCACTGTTTGCTTTGGCATCACTTTGCGCTTGCGTTTCTATTAACGTTTCCTTTACCATTTACGTTTCCGTTACCATGTGTGCCACTGTTGGCACTTCTGCTTGTGTTGCTGTTCCTGTTACTATGTCACAAGACATTGGGCCCTGCACTCCTGCCACTGCATTACTTTCACTATTTGTCATCATCTTTCTCAAAAAGAAGGGAAATTAGAGACAAAAAACTTTGTTTAATGCATCTGTTAGGGTTGTTCCACACTGACAAAAGTGAGGAAATTCAGTGTTAGGATTGAAAACCCCCCTTGGACCCCAGCCCACCCTTCACCGGCTCGTGGTGGCGTTGGGGTCATCGGTCTAACTCTCACCCCATTCTCCTATACCTCTGCTTCTTTACACATGGGATGGGGTGAGAGTTAGAGATGACCCCAACGCCGCACTCCTGATGTCGGGTTGAGGGTGGGCTGGGGTCCAAGGAGGGTTTCAACCCTAACACTGAATTTCCTCACTTTTGTCGCTGTGGAACAACCCTAACTGATGTATTAAATGGAGTTTTTGCCTCTAATATATATATATATGTAATAGATAAACCACTTTGAGGTGTGCGGTCACACTCTGATATACGTTCTCCTTGGTGTGCATTGTATGCACAGGGCCACAGGCCAAGTGCTTCAACCATCCAAGGCGTGATTATATCAGAGCACGACCGCACACCTCAGAGTGGTTTATCTAGCTTATAAAATGTCAAAATTGTTTTGGAGTGGGGTAAAAGTGCAGGTGTGTGGTCGCGCTCTGATATACACATGGTCATTTGATGTGTTTTATACAATCAGAACTTTACATTTGGAGAATGATATAATCTCCATTTTATAAATGTGTATATATTATAGTGGCTGGGTAGTGCCACTATAGTTAGGTTTGAGGAGCCACTTTAATGCAAAACCTCGTATTTTGCACCTTAATAACTTAGCCACCATACTGCAGATTTGCCTGAAAGTTTGCAAGCACGGTGTGGCACCATAGATCTCAGGATCTGGCAAGTTGCGTTTCAGTCTGATGTACGGTTACTGAGCTACAGAATGGCACAAAACACACAAAAAAAGACTTTTTGCTCATTTCTTTGCTCGCGACCACAGCCTGCATGGTTTCTCCATTTGGTCTGACAAATTCAGGGAAGATGCAGCCTTGGTCACTAATGTGCCTTTTGAAGATCTGGTGAAAAAACATTAAACCATTCAAAAGTTATTCAAAAAACAAATTTCTCATTGTAGTCAATGGGAAAAGTTAGCAAAAATCACAAAACTTTCATGAGAGGCTCTTTTTACTGTTGCAAATGGTCCTTTTACTTTCTTGAATCGGCCATCTTGTTTACAGTTAGTGACACAGAAACACTGATTGTTGCGTTTACCTAGTCGGGTCCTGAAGATGCTAGACATATCTTTTTTGGGTAGTTCTACCCCCCAGAAATACATTTTTAAACTTTTTCTGAAAAATACTTTTGCAAATGCGAAAGTTTCATGATTTAGTTTGCGAAACTTTTGTGATTTGTGAAAGTATTTTGCGAAAGTATGCTCAAAATATCTGCAAATATTTACCAGCCTCCTGCATCCAAATAGTTGGGTCTTTTGGGCTGAAATTTGCCGGGTAGCAAGCCCTGGTCCCACAGATGTGCATTTTGGTGGTTTGGTGCCAGAACATTCAAGAGGCCCAAAGGTTCAGCATTCCGAATTTGAGCAATTTCCCATAGGATAACATTGCAGCTCCTGTCATGCCTTTCAGCACCCATATCTCAAAAATGAAGCAAAATATAGAGTTTTCGCTACTGGCAGCTTAAAGGTGAACTACGCTGCTGAAACAAGTTTGGAAATAATAGATGGCACCTGCAGTGGAATTTTTTTCCTACTTGCTACGACTACAGAGATATTACCAAAAACATGTTCCAAGGGTGGCTTTCCAGTGCTTTCCGGTGCCCGTAGTCAGGGCTGCAGCTATGAATTTTGGGGCCCAGGACTAGTCACTTGAAATGGGCCCCATTTCTCAAACCAGCTAATGCCAGGGGTAATGCCAGCTCCTCAGGTGGGCCCCTCCTGAGCTCGGGGCCCCGGACAACATCCCCACTTTTCCTCCCACTACTGCGGCCCTGCCCGTAGTTCATAAATGATGCAAGATATGGGTTTGGCTCATTATGGTCATGAGAAGTGCTGGTTGTCATGATTACAGGCACATTTTAATTTTCTTTGTAGCTGCTATGGTTCCTGAGATATCTGCAACTTTGTGTTACAAGGCTTCTTTGCCCTATAGGGCCACTATATGGCTCTATTTTGAAGTGTGAGTAGGAGTGCAGGACCTAGAGTGCCCACGATTACACATATGCATCTCATTATGCAAGAAATGGACAATGTGAAGGGAGCACAGGGATTGGAGGGCCCGTGCTCCCACTAACACATACCATTTACCACTTACATTACACTTTCTCAAAAAGAAGTGAAATTCATTGCAAAAACTCAGTTAATGCACACCCTGATGCCTGTTGGTGTCTGGAGGGTGGGGGGGTGGTGGCATGGAGGGGTGGTAACCCTAGCACCAAATTTTCACACTTTTGTCGCTGTGGAAACAACCCTAACTGATGCATTAACTGAGTTTTTTGCAATGAATATATATTATAAAGGCATGGTCGCACCCTTATAGTTAGGGTTGAGTAGGCACTTCAATGTTAAACTCAAAATTCTGCACTTTAATAACTTTGCAACTGTAAACAGATTTGCCTGAAATTTGGTATTCAGTTTCCTGTGGTGTAAATCTCTTGATCCGGCAAGTTTCGTTATGGTCAGATGTGCGGTCTCCGAGTTATGGAGAGGTGAAAAAACATGTTTTTGCCCATTGACTTTGCTGGGATTTTTCTTCGAACTTGCCTACAGCCCAGAGGGTTTGTTTGCTTGGTATGAAATTTTCAGGACAGAAAGGGATAATGTGCCCGTTCCTAGTCTGGTGAAAAAACAATAAGTTGCTTTTAAGTTATTGCAATTAAAAAATAAAAAAAAAATGTGTCTGAGCATGCTCAGTAGGCACTTCAGTACAGCTGATTGATACAAAAGAGGAATCCTGCATTGTATGAGAAAATTCCTCTCTCATATGGCCACCATCTTGTTTCCAGCTTACCTGAAATTCACATTTGGAAACCTCCCAAAATGATATTCTGGGGAGGAACCAACACATGTAGCTTGCTTATTGTGACCCCCTAGGTGCATTCTGCACTTTACTGTTTGGAAAATGTCCTTAAAATGTGTATTAGTTAACATTTAAATTCTTTGTTCATATTGGCGTCATACGACATAGAATTCTAGTTCGTATGATGATATGAACTAGGATCCTAAGTCGTATGACTCTGATACAAACAAAGAATTTAAATGTGGATATCTCAGCCATTTTTTGGTATTTTCTCACCAAATTTTCAACCTAGGCATTTGTGGACCCCACCTCATGAACAATGTCATTGTCATCTTGTTACTCTGTCCCAAAAGGTGATTTCATGGTCACTGCATGGAATCACTTTTTGGGATGCAAAAATCACCTTTTGGGACTGATTAACAAAATGACAATCCCAGTGATCGTGAGGGAAGGTCCCAAAAAGCCCATGTTGAAAATATGGTGCAAAAAATCCCAAAAATGGCGTGTTACAAGCGTGCATTGTGCAGTTTCTATGCACATTCGTAACTTCACCAATTGCTATTATTTTCACTTCAGATTTTCAACATTGCCATTTTTTCACACCTCCTCACAAACAGTACAGCTGACATTTCTCACATCCTGCCTGAAATATGTTTTTGCACCTCTGCCACAGAATGGCATGTCGCTGTGTGAAATCAACTTTCGGGATTGGTTAACAAAATCACAGTGCCCGTGTTCATGAGGGGATTTCCCAAAAAGCTCATGTTGAAAATTTGGTTAAAAAATCCCTGAAAATGGCCACATTACAAGCATGCATTGTATAGTTTTTGTATAGTGCTTGTAACTTCGTCAATGTTACATATTTTTCCTCCTGGTTTTCAACATTACCCTTTTCCACACCTCCTCATGAACAATATACAGCTGTCATTTTTCACATCCTGCCCAAAATATGATTTTGCACCTGTGGTGCAGAATGGCACATTCGCTGTATGAATTGAACTTTCGAGACAGATTAACAAAATGACAGTGACATTGTTCATGAGGTGGGGTCCCCAAAATGCCATGTTGAAAGTTGAGTGGAAAAAATCCTAAAAATGCCTGGATTACATGCGTCCATTGAATTGTGGCACCCACAGCACCTTTCAGCAAAAATGATGTGATACAGATTTCGTCAACAAGGTCTCATGTGGAGGTTACGCTGTCATGATTACAATGACACTGGTATTTTTTTCGTAGCTGCTACATTTACTGAGATATCTTGTACTCAGCAGGGATTCTTTCGGCTGCATCGGCAGTGACGGTGGAGTGCCTGAAATACCTGGGTAGCCTGAATCTGTTGGTGGCTGCCAGAAGGGAACCGAACGCTGACATTTCTGGACTCCTTCACCCAGCAAGGAACTGGCTCCTGCACACAGCAGGAATTTTCGGGACAACCACTGGCAGCTGAGTCTCCCCTCGCCATCCAACCACTGTGAGGGTCGGAGACTTGGCACCAAAATCCAAACTGTTGTGAAGGGGTATTTCAGAGCCCCATCACTGGACTTTTCTGTTCTTGGCAGGGATTCTTTCGGCCACATTGGCAGTGATGGGTGGGGGGTGCCTGAAACCCCTGAACAGCCCGAATCTGTCGGTAGCTACCAGAAGTGGCCCGAACCCTGAAATTTCTGGACTCCTGCACACAGCAGGGAATTGGTTCCTGCACACAGCAGGGATTGTCTCCCACCCACCTCAACCCCAGCCTTGGCCTATATGGGTGGGGTTACAGAGCCTAGGGCCAATGGGATCTGACTGCTTAACTGGGTGGGGCTAGGCTGAGTTACTGATATGTCTTTCTCCCCTCTCTTCCTATTGTTTTCTTCCCCTTATCTTAAGTGCTACAAGTGCGATTAATAAATTAATTTTTGGCATGCAATGGAATGATTGTGCGCAAACTTGACATAATGTTATTGTTGTAACCTACTGCTTTAAACCTTCATGCTAGGCTGTTACTATGACCCCTTTTGCTAACTGCCTTAACTTGCCTATTGCTGGGTAAACCCTTAGGAGCTTGACTGTACTTGAATCATTGTTGGAAACTGCATTAACCCACAAGCCTAACTGTGTTCTAATCATTGCTGCAATTTATTTATTTATTATTTATTTATTTGAGATTATCAGAAAGACCTTTGAGTCAAAGACTCATTTACAAAGGTTCCACGTCATACATACAGAGCAGGGAAACAATACATGTTTTACAGGATGTTAGCATATAACAAAGATCAATTACCCTAACCTGCCTATAGCTGGATCATTTTTAGGGGTAGAGAGTTTATCTGTACATACTACTGGACCACCCCTAGCCCAAGTTGATTGCTGAGCCCTTTTCTGAACATGCAGCATGAGGCACCTGGGCATCATTGTTGCTGTTGCCTATGCAGCCTTAATAATGGGGGCTGACCAGCTACACTCCCTGGGATACGATCCCTTCAACCCTGGAGAAAGCACACGGCATCACCCCTATGGGTCCTATGGAGTTAGGGTGGATGTTAATGTCTCACTACTACTTCTTATGCATGGCATAACTAGGCATGGAAATTGCTACAATCTCTTTTACAAATATAAAAAACCAGATAAAAAGACCCTCCTCTCCTTCCCCACTAAAAATCATCAGGTATCTGGCTAAAGTTAAGTTAGCATTGTGCGGGGATGTTGAACCTAACCCCAGCCCATCCACCCCTAACTATACACTCAGTGATCCCACCAGCCCCTGTTGGGCCAATTCTAGGGGACTTAAACTAGTACATATGAACATTAACAGTTAAACTCATTTCCTCCACAACAGCTCTCTGAAGTTGCAGCACTTGTCTCCTGTATACTTTATACTATATATATACAAACAGCTTAATCTGGTTCAAGATCAGTTAGCATTCATCTGTATCCCCCTCCCTGGGTAGTGCCTGAAAATAGGCAGGAGTTGTCTAGTGCACTTACCCGATCAACAAAAAATAAATAAATAAATACTGTTAACAGTGAATCCTGGTCCTTTCCAAGCAAACTCAAGCCATAATCTGCATGCTGCAAACAAATGCTAATAGCACAAAAGTCACAAGTGCTAGACACAAAGTATGAGTGGCAGACTTGTTCGGCACAAAATTACCTTTCCAACAGTGATATTCAAGTAATAATAGGTTGTTTTTTTTTTCTATGCTGGCTGAAACAGCAAAAAAAATATATATTTTTTCTACTAAAAAATGCACCATAAGCCTTTTTTTGTTGGCAAATTAAGCATCCAAATATTAGATGTAGTTTTAATATTTTTTTTAAAAAAAACAGCTATTTATGTAGTATTAAACATAATTTTTCCCCATTTTAGTCAAGGTGCATTGGTGAGGTTTGAGGGACAAATCTGAAACATACACACCATACCATAAACAAATGCATATGACTCCTAAAGTATACATGTCACACACAACGTATCAGTGGCAAAGTTGTTCTGCAGAAAATTGCCTTTCCAACTGTGCCATGCAATCAATTGTGCTCACTTCAGTTTTTGTTTTATACCAGCTAAGATACCCAGAATGTGTGTTTTCTTCAGTGTTTAGGTGGTTCTTGATGGACAAAATGTCTGCCACACACCATGTCATAAACAAATGTGAATAACTGCTAAAGTGAACATGATACACACAAAGTGTCAGTGGCAAAGTTGTTCAACACAACATTACCTTTCTAATGGCACTATGCAGTCAATTCTAATCAATTCTGGCTGGCAAGTAATATTAAAACATGTGAGTGATGTCTCCAGACATTACTAGGGCACACTGGAAGTCTGTAGGTGACTTCTGTATTCATTCTGGGACATACCGCAGTACATTTCTGCCACCTACAGGCGTATTCTAGGAGGCAATGAGTTAAGGCACAAGGTACAGGATCTGGAGGCCTGGACAGCCCTATACAAGACTGATGTGATTGCAGTGTCCAAGTCTTGGCTAAAGCCACAAATACTTCCCCATGAAGTTGATCTAATAGGCTATAATGTGTTCAGAAAGGATTGAGTTGGGGAAAAAGGGTGGGGGGTTCTTATCTACATTAGCTCCAAATTCAGTGCCATGCAACTTGACCTCCTACCCCTGTGCAACTCTATGAGTGAGCTTATACTCATTAGAGTGCTACTTGGAGATACCAAACCCCTATACATAGGTTGTGTCTACCTACCTCCTCAAATGGCTGCCTCTTCTCTAGAAACGCTAACGCAAGCATTAGTGGAGCATACCCCAGGGGAGATAATCCTCTTAGGAGACTACAACCAAAATTGGTGTACAATGGGCTGTACTGGAACAAAGAACCTGGTCCTTGACACCCATCTCACGCAAGTCATTGAACTGCCCCCCAGGCATAATGCCAAATACGGCAACCGCATCCTGCTTGATTGGGCTCTAGTCACGAGCCCTGAGAGGATTCTGGCCACCGCAGTTATTGCCGACTAGATGAGTGACCACTCACCCATCTTCTGCACATGGTCTAACAAACTCCCTAAACTGCCAGCCAGGGTATTTGAGGCCAGAAACTATGCTAACCTCGTCCCAGCTCATTTCTGTTCTGACTTATGTGCTGTAAACTGTGAACCAATATTTACCCTCCTTACCTTGGATGAAGCCTTGGACTACTTCTCCAATGTACTTATGTCAGTAGCCAATGTACATGCCCCTCGCAAGAAGCTAAAGGTGCAGGGCAAATGATACAAGTGGCTTAACTCTGACCTGAAATGGACAATGCTACTTTGGGACAGGGCCTGGGGGCATTATAAATCCATGAGTCTCAAATCAGATTTGGAGAAATACAGGTCACTGAGAAACAAGTGCAAGAAAGCTACTAAAAATGTGAAAACAAAATATCTGTGAAATCTCCAATCTTGGCACCTAAGGGATCCCAAGAAATTCTTGGGCCAAATAAATATGCTATTGAAGGGTGCCACCAGTGCCCAAGATGAAGCTCATTTGGTTGATGATACTCTGACCAATGACCCCTCCACAGCAGCTGAGGTATTCAATATCCTCTTTACTGATCTCGGCAATCATAAGCCTCCTCCCCCCCGACGTTCTCCAAAGAATAGAAACTGAATGGGATTACCTCCAGCCTCAATTTTATCTCAAATTGGTCAAGCTTTCAGAAATGCTTCCCCTCCTAAAATGAATAAACCCTGACTGCTCCCCTGGACATGACCGGCTCGAGCCCAGATTGCTGCGGGCTGCTGCCCCAACTATTACTCTTCCTGTCACCATGCTAAAAAACAGGTCCCTACTTGAAGGGAGTGTCCCTAGCAAATGGAAAGTGATGGTTGTAGTCTCTGTTCTCAAAATGGGACCTTGAGTAAATGTGGGGAACTACAGGTCCATCTCCATTCTCTGCCCTCTTGCAAAAGTGCAGGAGACATTGGTCTATAACCAGCTGCAGAGCTACCTAGAATGGCATCTGCTCTTGGCCGACAATCAGCATGGATTCAGAAGAGGCCATGGAACTGACACAGCCCTAATCAGAATCATGGCTGACACCCTGGATGTCATGGACAGGTGGTGCCCTACTGGGGCAATATTCATTGATCTATTGAAGGCATTCGATCTGGTCAGCCACGAATTGCTTCTCTCCAAGCTTTGACTGCTTGGACTAGACATGCTTTTGCTTACCTGGTTCGAAAGCTATCTGTTAAACAGGACCCAAAAAGTACAATGGAGAGGGTTACAATCAGGTTGCAGACCAGTGACCTCTGGAGTACCCCAGGGCTTGATTCTGGGTCCTTTACTCTTCACCCTCTTTGTTAATGACATGTGGTCTGGACAACCTGATCCTGTATGCAGATGACACAATTGCATATTGCAGTGATCCTCAACCCAGCATAAGCGCTGCAAAACTTCAGGTCTGTTTCACGATAATTGAGGCCTGGTTTACCTCTAACTCACTGGTGTTGAATGAAAAAAAACAAGGCTGTCCTATTTGGGACCAGGCTTCTTGGAGCAGACAGGCAAAACCTGCATCAGCTCCACATAGCCTAGGGACGCGAGTTGAAGTTGTAGATAAGGTCAAATATCTTGGTGTTTACTTAGATCAAGAAATGTCCTACAAGCCACACATAGACTACATAGCAAAGACCACTCACCAGAAGCTTGGCCTACTCTACAGACTTGGAAGCTCCATGATTGATGATGCACGATGAGCTATAGCCAATAGCACACTACTTCCCACCCTCCCCTATGGTGCTCCCCTCCAACATTTTCTTAAAGAGCATGAACAATGAAAGTTATCTGTTCTATGCAATAGGTTTGCATGCTTTGCTACCTTCTCCCCACCTAGGAGGCATCACTGTGTGGTCCTTGTAGACCGGGTACCCATGATATTAGCACTGGGGAATGGGTGCCTACAATAATGTGACAAACTCCCCAGCGCATTACATGGACAGCTATGGTAGGTTAGGGTGGCTAGATGGGGGGGTGAATATAGCAACAGGATGTTTGCTATACATACCTTGCAGGGGGCGGGCATGCACAGCAGGGGGTGGGAGGGTATGTGAGGGGTGGTGCTGTGGTGGGTTGCCAAGGCGAAACTGTTGCATGGTGGGTGGGTTCGTGGCATTGGTCGGGTGGGTACTTGGTTCAGGTCCGGGCACTAGTGCGTTTTGTTGCACCGGCCCAGCCTTTTTATGTTTTCCACCTCCCCTACATGCACCCCCAGAGTTGAGAATCCTTAAGTGAGGGGTGCGGGGACACAGACCCCTGCATAAAACATAAAAAAACTAAGCCATAGCACCCTTTTGCTGTGCGCTGTGGTGTCAGAGAGCCGAAATAACTTTTTGGCACTCCTGACTTCTAGATAACGGCAATCACCTTTAGGCTCTCGCCATTATCACATAGATCCTCTCAGACCTCAACTGGCCCTCAATAGAGCACAAACTGTCCTATCCCTTGCTATGTCTGACCTACAAATTCACTAATATGGGCCCTCCCCTAATTTGCAGGGCCTTCTAAATCTCAAGGTTCACCATTGGGATCTGCAGTCATCGGTTGGCCGCCCTCTTGATATCCCTTGTGTGCGCATCAATCTAGGCAACCAATTCTTTGGGTACTCGGCACCCTACCTCTGGAGTTCACTCCCAGAGAATGTGACTGAATGTTCCACACTTCAAGGATTTAAGTCTGCCCTAAAAGTGTACCTGCTGGGGCTGTGTCTTTGTGGTTGCTATCATTAATCCCTAGCAAACGGGCCCAAAAATCTTTTCCCATACAATCATTAAGAGTTAGAAGGTCCAGCTCCCCATCTGGTTTGGCAACTGTGGAACACATTCCTTATTGCACTAGAACTTGTTGTTTTTTTATTTATCCTACTATTTTCCCAGACTATCCCTTACAGGCTGTCTCAATATGATGTGACTAATTTGTTTTCTGTAGTACCCTGTATGTGAATCCTAAGTAAATTACTATTATGTCTGTTATCTCTGACTCAAATATATATTATGATTCTTTGTGCCAGATTATGTAATTGTATATGAATTTATAATCAATGTATGTAATGAACTCCGGGTCGGCCCTGAAAAAGGGACCTTTGGTCTCAGCGGGCTTACCCGGTTACCAAAATGCAATAAATAAAGCAATTAAATTACGCAAAAAATGGGCAATGGGAAGGGAACACACCAACAGGCATCAGCATGTGTATTGGGGTCATCTGGCCTAACTCTCAGCCCATTCTTCTGTACTGCATCACCTCTGCTTGTTTACACATGGAATGGGATGAGAGTTAGGCCGATGATCCCAACTCACACCCCAATGCCTGTTGGTGTGTGGAGGGTTGGGTGGTGGGTGTGGGGTGGTAGGGGTATAATCCTAACATCACATTTCCATAATTTTGTTGCTGTGCTATGAACCCTAACTGATGCATTAACAGAGTTTTTTGCATTGAATATATATATATATATATATATATATACATACGCATTGCAAAAAACTAAATTAATGCATCAGTTAGGGTTTTTATTAAAGCTTCAAAAGCTGGGAAATTTGACATTAGGGTTAGCAACCCTACCACCCCACCCACTCCCCACCCTCCACACCAACAGGTTTGTGATGTGCCTTGGGGTCATTGCGCCTACTCTCACCCGATTCCACATGTAAACAAGCTGAGATTGTACAGTACAGGAGAACGGGGTGAGAATTAGGACCAATGATCCCAAGGCACACCCCGACACCTGTTGGTGTGTGGAGGGTGGGGGAGTGGAGGTGGGTTGGTAACCCTAACATCGAATTTCCCAGCTTTTGATGCTTTAATAAAAATCCTAATTGATGCATTAACATAGTTTTTTTTAAATGAATTTACCTTCTTTTTGAGAAAGCGTAATGTAACTGGTATGTGGTTGTGGAAGCGCGGACTCTCCAGGCCCTCCACACCCCTCACGCCACCCATTGTTGCATAATGATATGCATAAGATATGCCCAGAAGCCCTGCACTCCCGCTTCCACATACGTATGGACATACTGCAGCCCTATAGTCATGAGAAGTAACCCTTGTAACACTAAGTTGGCAATATCTCAGTAACTGTAAAAACTATGGAAAAAAGTTCCACTGTAATTGTAATCATGACTTCAAAACCTCCACGGGTGCTTAAAAGTAGACTAAGCTGCAGAGAGTGAAAAATCCATATCTCAAATCGTTTTTGATATACGGGCTCTGAAAGGCGTTGTGGGTGCCACAGTTCAACGGACTTACATAACACGAGCATTTTCAGTATTTCTTTCACCCAATTTTCAACATGGGCTTTTGGGGAGCCTATCTCATGAACAATGTCACTATCATTTTGTTACTCGATCCCAAAAATTGCATTTGCACAGCGAATGTGCCATTCTGCACCACAGGTGCAAAATCATGTTCAGAGCAGGATGTGAAAAATGACAGCTGTATACTATTCATGAGAAGGTGTGGAAAAGGGTAATGTTGAAAATCAGGATGTAGAATATGAAAAATTAGTGAAGCTACGAGCATGCATAGAAACTGCACAACACACACTCATAACATAGCCATTCTGGGGGATTTTTTTAACCAAATTTTCAACATGGGCTTTCTGGTAAATCTCCTCATGAACACTGGCACTGCTAATTTTTCAATCCATCCTGAAAGCTGATTTGGCACAGCATCTGTGTCATCCTGCACCACAGGTGCAAAAACATATTTTGGGCAGGATGTGAGAAATTACAGCTGTACTGTTCATGAGGAGGTTTGAAAAAATGGCAATGTGGAAAATCAGAAGTGAAAATATTACAAATTGGAGAAGTTACAAGTGTGTGTAGAAACTGCGCAATGCAAGCTTGTAACGCAACCATTTTCTGGATTTTTTGCACTGAATTTTCAACATGGGCTTTTTGGGACCTCCCCTCATAAACACTGGGACTGTCATTTTGTTAATCAGTCCCAAACTGTGATTCTGCACAGTGACTGCAAAATCACCTTTCAGGACTGAGTAACGAGATGACAGTGACACTGTTCATGAGATGTGGTCCCAAAAATCCCATTTTGAAAATTTGGTGCTAAAATCTAAAAAAATGGCTGCAATATAAACATAAGTTGAACCCCCCATCTCCTTCCCCATTGACTGCCATTATATGGCTTACCTTTGATTTCTTCAGTTCCTGGTACAGCTTTGAAGAGTGCAGACATGTCCCAGTCCACTGAAGATCAGAGCCGCCGACCACCAGAGGTAAGTATGGGGTAAGGGGTGGTAAGAGGTGGGGGTGCAGAGGGATGGGGAGGGGGGACTGGGGAGATGACAAGTGACTGTTTTCTTTTTTACAAGTAAAAAAAAAATTTAAGACATCATGGGTCAGTTTTCTTTATTTAGAAGTATTTTTCAAATAATACATTTTTGGACATACTGGGGTGGGTTCTCACTGTGTCATATTGGTGGGGGAGGGGGGTGCATACATGCCGACACTGGGATTGGGCACCTTGTGCCGTCAATTGAAACCTACAGGCTTGGGGAGGGCATCATCTGACACCGGGAGTGGGCAACCCGGTATCGGATGAGGGCTGCGTAGCCATTTCTATTTTAAACCTCAAAATTTGCACTTTAATAACTTTGCAACCGTTTGTCTGATTTGCCTGAAATTCAGAATGTAGGAAGATTTTTCAAAGATCTACAGATCTGCAGATTTTTTTGCCAATTGGATGTATGGTTGCAGAATTGTAGCACACTCAAAAAGTGAAAAATCACCAACATTCCATTTTCTTTAGATGCGCATATTGGACTGAAGAATGCATTTGAGTGGGTTCACATGGAGGGGGGGCTGCATGGGTCATGGCTAGCAGTGGTACCTTTTGATGATTTCATGAAAAAATCTTGTTCCATTCCAAAGTTATAGCATTTTTAGTGCCCCATTATAGCCTATGGGAAAATTTATATGAGCAGCTCAAAAATTGTCGCAATCGTATTTTTTAGTGTCGAGCTTGCCAAAAATAGTGTTGTGCTGTGGCCATCTTGTTTTCAGATAGCGAGAGAGAAAAAACAATATAACTCAAAATACTGCACTTTTCAACACACCAACCAATGGGTTTACTTATTCAGGGCCTGAGGAACAGGAATCTGGCATTATTTTTTCACCAGCTGGTGTGTAAATGTGGTTTTCAGATTTTTTCCACCATTTTGGTCTTTTTTAGATCATGACATTATATTGCCGTGGCAATATGCACGATCATAAAAAATATAATCGCAACACTATTTTTTGTGTTCGTGGTTATATTCCTATCATAAAGCTAGGACTGTTGCGATCATATTTTAAATGATTTATGTAACACTGCACAACCACATTTTCTTAAATGCTGTTTTCTTTGTCACTTGATTGTGGCAAGCTGGATTGTGATATTGACCTGAAATGTTCAGGGTGGCAAGCCCTTGTGCCACAGATGTGCCTTTCAGTGGTTTGGTTTGAAAACATTCAACAGGCACATAGTTACAGCATTCTGAAGTCCTGAATTTTCCCCATAGGATAACATTATGGCAGTGGTTTTTCTTTGTCCCTTCACTGTGGCAACATGGATTGTGTTATTGGTCTGAACTTTCCAGGGTGCAATGCCCTAGCCCTACAGGTGTGCCTTTTGGTGGTTTGGTAAGGAGCCATTGAACATGGCCATGGTTACAGTATTGTGAAGTTCAGAAATATTCCCATAGGATAACACTGTGGCACCCGTCTCGCCTTTTGGAGCCCATATCTCAAAAATGCTTTGAGATATGGACTTTTCATTTGAAAACTTCTTAGTCTCACCCAAAGGGAGACTAAGCACACAACTAGGTTACAAAGCCATAAAACCCCTGAAATTTTAATTTTTATTTCTAGCGTGTACGGTTATTTGAGAATTACTGTTCCAATTGGTCATTTTTATGTGTGTGGGCCACTATTATGCCCTCAGAGATAGCGCTCACATTGTGTTTTGGTGCCTGTATCTCAGAAATGATGTGAGATAGAGGTTCAGTCAATTGTTGTTGTGAGAACTACACACTCTCATGATTACAACGACACTTGAATTTTTTTTCTACCTGCTATGGTTCATGAGAAATGGGCAAATTAGTGTTACAAGACCTCCTTGCCTTATAGGGCTGCTGTTTGGATCCATGCTTATCTGTAAGTGGGAGCACAGGGCCCGGAGGGTCCGTGCTCCCACACACACATACCAGTATGCACAGATGGGTGTCTGGGTGGGAGCGTGGGGCACAAATGGCCCCGCATTCCCACCAACACTCCTTTACTACTTACATTACACTTTTAAAAAAAGAAAGGAAATTATTTGCAAACTTTGTTAATGCATTAGTTAGGGTTATTTCCACACCAACAAAAGTGTGCAAATTCAGTGTTAGGGTTATCACCCCTACCACCCCACCACCACCACCACACCCCACCCTCTACACACCAACAGGCATTGGGGTGTGCATTGAGGTGGTTGGTACTAACTCTTACCCCATTCTTCTATACTGCACCACCACAGCTTCTTTACACATGGAACGGGCTGAGAGTTAGGCTGACAACCCCAATGCACACCCTTGTGCCTGTTGGTGTGGAAGGGTGAGTGGTAAGGAAGTAACAACTAATGTTCTAATGCTCAATTTCCACACATTTTGTTGGTGTGGAAACAACCCTAACTGATGCATTAACAAAGTTTTTGCAAAGAATATCTATCTATCTATCTATCTATCTATCTATCTATCTATCTGTCTGTCTGTCTGTCTGTCTGTCTGTCTGTCTGTCTGTCTGTCTATCTATCTATCTATCTATCTATCTATCTACATATCTATCTATCTATCTATCTATCTATCTATCTATCTATCTATCTATCTATCTATCTATTTGGCACACTGGTGTTGACTCCCAGTGTACCATATTAGTGTGTGCGTGTTTGTGGTGGAGGATATATGCCGACACAGGGATTGGGCACCCCAATGTCAGTATTTAAACAATAAGTACTGGGGCCATTTTTTGCAAGGGGAACTCAATCCCCGTTCATCACCCAATCCCCGTTTGTGAGGTGGGATGAGGACCAGGTGGCCCTATCTAACCATCTGGTCTTTATCTCATGACCAGATAGCCATATCCGATCATCTGGTCTTCATCTCACGAACAGGGATTTTGTAACCTCATGAATGGGGGATTTTGTTTGTATAATCCCCATTCGTGAAGTGTCAAAATCTCTGTTAGTCAACCAAATCCCCATTTGCGAGGTGTGAAAATCCCCGTTGGTCTGCTGATCCCCATTTGTGAGATAGGGCCATCTGGTTCTTATCTCACAAACATGGATTTAGACAGCTCACGAATGGGGATCGACTGACAAATGGGGATTTGGACACCTCACGAACCGGAATCGGAAAGCGAGTGATGAACGGGGATTTCCCCTAGCAAAAAATGTCATTTTTTATTACAGTGTGGAGACCCAAGACATGGCTTTATAGAGAGCATTGCCCTGAACAAAACCCATACAGTTGTTCACAACAAATACATCTGTGGGGCAAGATACAAGATGGCGGCTCACGAATGGAGATTTTTTTTTCAAGAATGGGGAATTAATGAATCCCCATTTGTGAGCTGTCAAAATCCCTGTTCGTGAGCCGAAATCCTTGCTTGCAGTTGTGCAACTACCTAAAAGAGTGAAATGAGCTTGCTCAGAACCAGAATTTGCAAAATGTAATAACTTTGGATCTGATTAATATTTTTCACCAAATCAACACTGACATGTTCCTTAGGGCAAGCTCCTTCTACCCTGAACTTTCAGACTAAAATCCAAAAATGGTGTGGGTACAGGGCAATGAGGAAAATTCATGAAAAATTGGTGAAAAAAGTGAAAAACACACGTTTTTCACTATGCAGTGCACAAAAACCACATGTCTGATCAAAACAAAACTTGACAAGTCATGAGACTTATCCCATGAAACAGCACATGCCAAATTTCATGCAGATCTATTGAACGGTTGCAGAGGAACTGCAGAGGGTAGTTGGTCAGGGAGGTGGCAGGTGGTGAGGAAGGGCAAATTGGGTGCCCTATCACTCAGTGCTCTCCAACATATCACCTCCACAAACCATATAAAAACTACAAACAGGTATCTGCCTCTATCTCTGAAATCAAACAAAGGGGCAGAGGACACTGCAGAGCAGGACATTGCAGCACAGGAGCTAGCACAACAAAACTCACCCCAAACAGGAACCAAAACAAAAAATGCAAAAAGGAAATTCAAAAAATTTCTGATCATAGGAGACTCCATGATTCGGGGAGCTGATACTTATCTCCAGCCAGGGGTAATGGTCAGATGTCTCCCAGGTACATCAGCATGGAGAGACACTGACCGCATTGCTAAAATTGTTCAGGAAGCAGAAGAAAACACTGATGTCCTGGAACTCATAGGGACTAATGATCTCGCCAGCCAGTCAGTTGTGGAGACCAAGGAACACCTTACCAGGCTGGGTGACAAACTATCACCCATTTCATCTGGCATCTCCTTCTCTGAGATCCTGCCAGTCTGGGAGAGGGAGGCAGATGGACAGAAGGCCAGAGAAGGGGAGATAGGGGAGCTAAACACGAGGCTCAAGGACTGGTGCCAGGAAAAAGGACATACATTTTAAGGGAACTGGCAACAGTTTTGGGAACGAAAGTTCTTTTAATTTGATGGACTTCATCTGACTAAGGAGAGTCAGTGCATTGGGGCAGAAGTTTGATGTATTTGCAGAATGTTTAAACTAGCAAATTGGGAGAGGGGTGCAGCACCCCATACGTCGAATGGGAAGAACACCCCTCCCCCCTCAGCTAGTGATCAAACAGGAGTTCAGCATGTTTGTAGTTCATTTGCATCACCAGGTAAGGAAAAAAGTCTGGCTCCCCATATGATGCACCAGGGAAATGCCAGACCTTGCCCAACAACTAACACACCAAAATCTGGCCAATGGAAAATCATGTACACAAATGCTCACAGTCTGGAAAACAAGATCCCAGACCTGCAGGCAATAATGACAGAGGCTAAACTGGACATAGTAGCTATTAGTGAGACATGGTTTACCAGTAACCACACTTGGGAGACTTCAGTACTTGGCTACGTATTGTTCAGAAGAGACCGAGGTGCGAAAAGGGGGGGTGGAGTGGCCCTTTATGTCAATGAAAATATCAAAGCTACAGAAATTCAGAATACACATAAGGAGTCAGAAGAACTGTGGGTCACCCTGGAAACAGGAAATGAGATAGCCAAATGAAGTGGGGTGTGTACAGGCCTCCAGACTGGGGGGGGCGCATAGACACATTACTGTTAGAAGATGTACAAAACATGACAGCTAAAGGGGAGGTTCTGATAATGGGAGACTTCAACAAGCCAGATACAGATTGGTCAATACCAGCAGGAACATCTGCCAGAACTAGACACATGGTGGATTCCGTGCAGGGGGAGGGCCACAAACAACTGGTACAACAACCCACAAGAGACAGGGCTATCCTAGATCTAGTACTGCCTAACAGGGAAAGGATCACAGATCTCCATGTAGAAGGTCACCTGGGGGCCAGTGACCATCACATGGTATGGTTCAATTTGGCCACTAGAACTAAAGCATCCCATTCCAAGGCAAAAATATGGGACTTCAGAGGAGCTGACTTTGATAAGATGGCCAACAGAGTAAAGCTAGCACTGACAAAAAGAAATAAAGGTGAGGAGGTACAGGCAAAGTGGGCAAGCATTAAAGATTCAATACTTGAAGCAACATCCCATTGTGTTAGAGAGAAAGGGAAGTGCAAAAGAAGAAGGAAACCACTTTGGTTCTCAAAAACAGTAGCAGAAAAGGTCACAGCCAAAAGGCTGGCCTTCATGAAATATAAGGGAAGGCAGCAGGATGAAGATAGGGAGGCATACCAAACTTCCCTAAGGGAAGCAGGGAAGGCAGTAAGGCAGGCAAAGGCCCAAACTGAGGAAACACTAGCACAAACAGTAAAAGAAGGTGACAAAACTTTCCATAGATACATTAGTGAAAGAAGAAAATCCAGAGGGGGTATTGCTAAGATCAAAGAGGATAAGGGGGCATGTGATGAGGAGGACCATGTAAAAGCATCTATCCTAAATAGATACTTCTGCTCAGTATTTACTGAAGAGAAGGCAGGGCAGGGACCACAACTCAGCACCATGGACACAGGTGGGAGGGAGGTGTGCACTAGTCCCTTCACAAAAGAAAGGGTCCTACAAGAGCTTGATGAGCACAGGGTGGACAAGGCAATGGGACCTGATGGCATACATCCCAGGGTTTATTTCACAGAGAGGGTAGTGGATGCATGGAACAGCCTTCCTGAGGAGGTTGTGGGGTCTAAAACTGTGGGAGAATTCAAGCATGCATGGGACAGACATAAGGCAATTCTTGTGGGGAGTAGGAAGAAATAGGCTGTTGGTTAACTAGGATCTGCGGCCTATCATGTAGATAGGGAAATGGGCAGACTAGATGGGCCAAGCGGTCCTTATCTGCCGTCAAAGTCTATGTTTCTATGTTTCTATGTATTAAAGGAGCTAAGGGTGGAACTAGCAGAGCCATTATCAGAATTGTTTAGTGAGTCTGTGAGCACAGAAGAGGTCCCAGAAGACTGGAGAAGGGCTCATGTGATCCCGCTCACAAGAGTGGTAGCAGGGAAGAGGCAGAGAACTACAGACCAGTCAGTCTTACCTCAGTAGTGGGCAAGATTATGGAGGCACTCCTTAAGGAAAGGACAGTGCAAACACCCAGAATCAATAGGAGCACAGGATCCAAGACAGCATGGATTTAAAAAAGGAAGGTCCTGTCAAACTAATCTCATAGATTTCTTTGACTGGGTAATCAGAGTGGTGGACAAAGGGGGAGCAGTTGATGTCGCCTACCTTGACTTCAGCAAAGCTTTCGATACTGTTCCACATAGAAGATTGACTAATAAGCTGGGCAGGCTTGGGGTGGGTCAGAAGTTGGTCAACTGGGTGGCAAACTGGTTGATAGCAGAAAAAAGAGAGTGGTGGTAAATGGTATACAGTCAGAAGAGATGCAAGTCACAAGTCTGGTACCTCAGGGATCAGTCCTGGGGCCCGTCCTCTTCAATATCTTCATCAGTGACATTGCAGATGGACTGGAGGGTAAGGTTTGTCTGTTTGCAGATGACACCAAGATCTGCAACAGAGTAGATGATCTAGATGGGGTGGGCAGAATGAGAAGAGATCTGGATAAACTAGCAAAATGGTTGGAAGAGTGGCAACTGGGGTTTAACACAAAGAAGTGCAAGATCATGCACATAGGGAAGTTAAACCCTGAAGCCACCTATAGGCTGGGAGGGGAGTTGCTGGCAGTCACAAGTGTAACCCCCCTGCAAATGGGGGTTTCCAAAAGACTTCCAGGAGCTTGCTTGAATGCTCCAAGCCTGAATGGTGTTTGGCGTTTAAGCCATTTATCTGTGAGTGTTTTTAGAGCCTCTGGTGCTGTCTCTTTAAGAGCTGTCTGCTTGCAGACATAATTAGTTTATATGGGGGGGACTGTGTGTTTCTCTGCTTGAGTCCCACTCGAGCTGCTGCCAATTCACTCCATTTTTGCAGTCACTAGGAGTGCAAAGGGAACCTATCTGAAAGATGTAACTGTTTGCCAGAAATCATTTCGAGTAATAATGAAAATACAGTTTGTCTAACCTGCTTTTCTTTGCAATCAGAACTGTGTTTGCCTAGTTCCCCATTCTAGTTTTGAACTGCTGAACTGGACCAATCAGTGTGGGTTAAGGTAGCTCTAAAATGGTGCCTGTGGACGAATCAGAACTTGGACTCGTAATCTGAGCCAGCCACAAAAGGATTGTATGGGCAGTGACTCTGGGAAATGTAGTTTGGACTTCGGCGGCGCCTTTTTGCACCAACAGGGGGAGGCTATTGTGAGTGACAGCCAATCCAGCCAAGAACTGGGAGGAACTCAAAGGAAGTGCCCGGTTTTGTCTACTGGAGTCTCAGTTTAGCTCTGGCAGTGAAGAGGGAAGGAGCCCTGTGCTCCTTCGGTGCGCAGTTTTAGTCGGGAAACGCGTCTAAGGCCCCAAGTTTCGGTCTGCAGCTTGTGCAAGTGCTTGTTTGGACTGAATCTGATCTGTGAAGAGGATCAAGGAGATCTGAAAAGTAGAAACCAGGCTCACCCTGTAGAAGACTGGAGAAATTGCTGAATCGCGCTCGGTCTGTCAGGAACTGAATCTGCTGTATGTTTTCCCGCGGGTACTGTGCAGTAATTGCGATCGGGATAGAGAAGCAGCCTGCCTGGTATAGTACTTTCTTTTTCCATATAAATGTGTGTAGTGCTAGTGGGGACTCGCGTTTCAAATCCCCTGTACAGTGAATTGAGTGCATGAAGCTACAAGTGAACCCCAGCTTAATCCAGACTATATCCATTTGCTCTGAACTGCCTTGGGGTCCAGTCACAAGGACCTTGTCCACATGGTCTGCTCTGCCTGGAAATCCAGGACAATCTGCCTTCCATTCAGTTTCAGCATTGAATTTGTGAGTACAAATCAGGGTAGCTCCCTGCCATCATCTAATTGCAGGTGTTCCATCTGATTACTTTTCCTTTCTTTCTCCACGAACTGAGCCTACCGGCTCCGGATTACAATTTGGGTATTGTGCATGCATTTTCCATCTTCAGGGCTCCAACCAGCTGCACCAAATAGGCTAGCCTCTTATTGCGTGGGTACCCAGTAAGAGTGACATTAGGGACATTTGGGATTCTGAAATATGTGCACAGTACTGTGATTATTAATGCATTTAAACTAATTAACCTGATTTCCCCCTGTCCTTGTTATATCCCCCTAAATAAATCAGATCTGTTTGTTTCAGCAAAGTTACACTGCCTGAGGTATTCATCTATGTTAAAGTATTGTACTGTGGTTTTTGCACTGTATCATCTTATTTTACAGGGAGTCCCAGGAGTCACACTGCCCGAACTAGTCCTGGGGGTAAGTGTATACTGTGAAGGTAATTCTGATATATTGTGTGGGCCACTAGTGGGAAGAAAAGGGGGTCGCAGTGTCCCAGAGGGTTGTGACCAAGTTAGTTTAACTATTGCAAACCCTGACCTCTGGATGGAGGCACCCGCTGTCGGATCCAGGCCCCTCAACCTGTTAGTGGCAAATCAGGCAGGGGTAGTAGCCCTTGGGATAGCGCCATCTAGGGGTTACACAAGGGAAGAAAGAGACTTGGGCGGCATCATCACCGATGACCTGAAATCATCCAAGCAGACCACTAAAGCAGTAGGTAAGACTAGAGGGGTGTTGGGGTGTATTAGTTGGGGTATCACAGGTTGGAAGAGGGAGGTAATAATCCCTCTTTACAAGACACTGGTTAGGCCCCATCTGGAGTACTGCGTGCAGTACTGGAGGCTGCACCTTCTCAAGGACATTAACCAAATTGAGGCAGTCCAGAGAAGGGCAACCAAAATGGTGCAGGGACTGCATCAGAAAACATATGAGGACAGATTAACGGAGCTCAATATGCATACCCAAGAGCAAAGGAGGGAGTGAGGTGATATGATCGAAACATTCAAACACCTTAAGGGCATTAACAAGGTGAAAGAGTCTAATATGTTTCAATATAGGAAAAATAGCAGGGCAGGAGGACACAGAATGAGATTAGAGGGAGGCTGATTAAGGGGTAATGTAAGGAAGTTCTTTTTCACAGAAAGGGTGGTGGATGCATGGAACAGCCTACCTCAGAAAGTGGTGGATATGAATACAGTGCAGGGCTTCAAACAGGCATGGGATAGGCATAAGGGAGCAATACAGATGATTATGAATAGATAGGCCATTGACAGAGTAAAGGCCGATGGCACATTCATAAGGTAAAAAAATAAATGGACAGACTGGATGGGCCTTGCGATCCTTATCTGCCGTCAACTTCTATGTTTCTAAAATCTGGGGTTTAACATTAAACTGCCTACTCAACTCTAACTATAGAGGCACCACTGTGCCTCTATAACATGTATTATATATATATAGTATATATATATATATATATATATATATATATATATATATATATAGATAGATATATATATATCAGGGATATACAATGCCCCATTGAAAATATCTCTGATATTTTCCCAGAGTGCAGTTTGACCTTTGACATCACGAGTGGCAAAGCCACGAGTGATGCCATAGGTCAAACTGCTCGAGGGAAAAATATCTGAGATATTTTCAATGGGGGCATTTTATGTTCCATTTATGCAATGGGCTAAGATTTTTCATCGGTGTAATTTTTATTTTTATTTTTAAAATAGGGATGTTTTTATTTATTTATTTTTGTTTCCAGATGACTGAGCATTGTGTTCCATAAAACTGAACTTTTGCACCAGGATGCTGTGCCGTTGTGCTGCTGGGGAGAGTGGTAAGAGTAAAAAAGAGAGAGTTGGTTGCTTTTTTGTGTGCTGGGGTTTGAAGGAAGTGAATGTTTGTGTGAGGCTAAACGTTTTTTTAAATATTTGAACTGAAAGAATGTGGGGTGGGGCAGACAATGAAAAAATTCATTGTGTTTTGTCTGGTATTTTGGAATTTTAAGAGAAATGGTAATTAACATTGTGTGAAGCTAAAAGTTTATTTTTTTAATGAGTTACAGTGAAAGAGAACAGGGGAGAAAATGAAACTGTACTGTGTGCTGCTGGAGAGAAATGAAACTGGCAGTGGGAGCTGGAATGCAAGTGAGCAGGTGCATTCTGATTGTGCTGCTCATGCTGCCAGCTCCCACCAATGAAAGCCTTTGTGAGCAGTTGTGCTGAAGTGCAGATAGTGCCTGGTTATTAGCTACAGTGAGGATAAATGACCTACAGTGAGGATAAATGCGATATTCTCACTGTAGGTCTGACCAGCCAAAAATACTGCTGTTATTCGGCACTTTTTATCCTCACCCCCATTGCATAAATATATACAGTACATATATATGTTTATAAAATGGGCTTAAACAATCCAGAATTCTGATTGGCTAAAATCTAGTTTCAACCATGTACTTATCAGTATGTATTGTGCCAATCGGCACTAACTTCCTCTGCCCTACCACATTACAAAAGGAAATCACTGAGATGCGCCAACTGAAAACAAAAAACATAGAGTGGCATACCTCACCTTGCAATGCCGTGAAACAGCATCTCCCTCACAGCAGCTCCAGGAAACAGCGACAACACAGAAACAGCATCATGAAACAAGGTAGCCACTGCCCCTCTCCCCACAACAAAGGTCACAAAACTGCCTGCTGAACTGTGTTGCAAGCGGCCTCATTGCTGCACATCAACTTAGTTCCTGTTACTGCAAGCAAACGGTGAAAAAAAAATCTCAAACTGCTCTCCAACTGGACCGTGAACTCTGAAGCCGACCGCAAAACCAAAAGTAAGTTCTCAGCGGTCAGCTCAGTCACACATAGTGATGGGTGATGTGGACCCAATCCGCTCCACAAAGTGATTCGCGGAGTGAAGGCGAATCCGCGGAGTGCTCCGCAACGCAAAACGGAGTACTTCGCGTTATAATGGATAACGCGAAGTCCATTGAAAGCAATTACTTTGCGTTACTCCGCCTTCCCAAACCACTACTCCACCAATTCTTAAGGCAAGTACATTGAAAGCAATGTACTTCACCTCACTTCGCCTTATTTTTAAGCTCCAAAGGCGAATTTTGCAGTGATTCATGGGATTTCAGGTCACATGGGCTCTAGATTGTTCTGCACAGCCTCAGTTTGGGGTAGTGTGTGCAGGAAGCTGTAGGAGACAATCTGCTCTGAGAGCTCTCTACGATTCAGACCTTCTAAAAGCTGTTAAAAAAGCCTTTTTGAGTCATTTTTTTGCTGAAACTTTAGTTAATCGATTATAGGAAACCCTCCTGTGCTCATATCATCGAGCGTTTATTGTTTGTGTGTGGATTTTGAATGTTTTTGTACAACATTCAGTCTGTGTACTGAGAGACAGTGGAAGTGTGCTTTGGGGGAGGGGCGTTTCTGTGGTGTAGGTAGATTAATTTGAAGAAAAAGACAGTGCTTTCTGTTTTGGTGATATTTTTCTTGTATAACTGTGTTAATGTACACACAGTAATATTTTCAATAATTCTTGCCATTTTTTTGCAAATTGTTGTGGTGCAGCAGTGCATAATTTTAGTTTGTTTAAAATATGTGGTTATATTACTGAAGTTTTCAATTTGCCACGCATTACTTAGTGTGTGTGTGTGTGAGTATGTGTGTGACTCATGTCACCAAATCAGACACCTTTTATTGTGCCACATAATAATTTCAGCAATGTGAACCTGCTATCCACTGCAGCTGTATGATTTTTGTACTTCTTTGTGGTATCTTTACTGGTACTAGTACTAGTGACTGTTACTGCAGCAGTGCAGTACACTGCCCGCCCCCCCCCGCAGCCGCCCCAACCGGCAAAGGTATTGTTTTCCAGATTTGAATTTCTGATGGTGAACACTGGTTAGGTGTTGTGCCTTTGCAACTGCATCTTTTCAGTGCGCAGCGCAATCTTAATCTGTCTGTGCATTTACATCTCTTTAGGGCCCAATTTCCATCTGTAACTTAAGTCACGGTTGTTTCTTTGGCTTCCCTTCAGAGTACTGGACAGGTGTTGTGCATAATTCTGCATGAACATTGTACTCATTAATATGCGTTTTTAAGTTAGGACCATCATCTTGAGTCACTTGTGATACAAATCACGTTCTTCATCATCACGGTCACAAATGATGTCACAAATCACGATTCACGAATTGTCACAAATCACAACGCTAATTTTTTGACTAGTTACTTGGATGTACTGTAAGCATGTTTTGTAGTATCTCTCCAGGCTTCACCACCCTGCCATTGTACTCATTAATGAGCGTTTTTAAGTTGGGGACTTTGTGCTACAGCTCATCGGGGAAGTACAGCCATAGGCATTTGCATTGGCAATACAGTTTCATATTGGTTATCTCACACCGTAGTCACTGAATCACGTTCTTCATCATCACGGTCACAAATGCAGTCACAAATAACGATTCACGATCATGTCATGAATCACAACATTAATTTTTTTACTAGTTACTTGGATGTATTGTAAGCATGTTTTGTAGTATCTCTCTGGGCTTCACCACTCCACCATTGTACCCATTAATTAGCATTTTTAAGTCTGGGAGTTTTGTGCTACAGCCCATTGGGGAAGTACAGCCATAGGCATCCGTGTTCCTTCCCATATACCATGTGAGTTACAGTACTGTAAGTAGTGGTGGGTGAAGTGGCCCCAATTTGCTCCATGAAGTGATTCACTGAGAAATGTGGAATCCGTGGAGAACTCCACAATATGAAGCGGAGTACTTCACTTCATAATGAGGAACACAAAGTCCATTGAAACCAATGACTTTGCATTATTCTGCCTTCCCCAAACCACTTCTCCACCAATTTTAAGGCAAAGTGCATTGAAATCAATGTAATTTGCCTCACTTCGTCCTGTAATTGAGCTCTAAATGAAATTCTGCAGTTATTCATGGGGGAGTGCAGCTCACATGGGCTCTAGATTGTTTGGCACAGCCTCAATTCTGGCCTGGGTAGTGTGTGTGCAGTGATAGCTGGGGACAGTTTGCTCTCAGAGCTCTGCGATTCAAAACCTCTAAAAACTGTTTAAAATGCCTTTTTGAGTAATACTTTTTGCTCATAATTTAGTACACTGATTGTAGGAAACCCTTCTGTGCTCATATTATCGAGTGTTTATTGTTGTGTGTGGATTTTGAATGTTAATTTAGAACAGTCAATCTGTGTACTGTGAAGTGAGCTTTGGGGGAAGGGCGTATTTGTGGTGTAGGTAGATTAACAGGGAGAAAAAGGCAGTCTTTCTGTTTTGGTTATAGTTTTCCTGTATAATTGTGTTAATGTACACACAGTAATATTTTCAGTAATTCTTGACATTTTTTTTTGCTGATTGTTGTGGTGCAGCAGTGTACAATTTTTTTCTGTTTAAAACATTTGGTTGTATTACTAAAGGTTTTCAATTTGCTTTGCATTACTTGAGTGTGCGTGTAAGTGTGTGTGTGATGCATGCCATTAAATCAGACAACTTTTATTGCGTTACAGAGTAATTGCAGCAGTGTGAACCTGCTATCCACCGCACCCACATGAATTTTTTATACTGCTTTGTGGTATCTTTACTGGTAGTGGATTGTTACTGCTGTGCACTAATCCCCCAACTGGCAAAATGTACCTTTCCAGATTTGGATTTGTGACTCATGAGCACTGGTTAGGTGTTGTGCCTTTTTGTATGCATCCCTTGAGCGTGCAGCACAATCTTAATCTGTCTGTGCGTTTGCATGGCACCATTAATTCTGGGAAACTGCATTTCTAGTTACGCTCTCATTTCACTTTGTCAGCGCTGTGGAATTTTCTGGACACAAGACAGTAGCATTTTGGGGATGCACATTAATTCTGGTGACTTTGTGTGTGACCTGACTACTGCGCGCATGACTGAATGCACCATTTATGCTGGGAGACTTTGCATTTCTTGTTACACTCTCATTTCACTTCATCAGCACTGGGGAGTTTTCTATACACAAGACAGTAGCACTTTGGGGATGCACATTCATTCTAGTGACTGTGTGGGTGGGACACTGCTAATATTGTTGTCACTCCACATTACTTCTCGTTTAAGGAGGAATGACAATGCAATTTAATAATAACAAGGTGAAGTGAGCCTTTCCTATTGGGCACTCCAATGCGAGTGCTAATGTGAAGTGCCACTTGCCACTTGGCCATGGATTTAAATTCGCTGCATCTCTAGTCACACAGAAATCACTTCCTATGTTATACGGTGTCAGCTCTGTTCTACAAATGAAAATCAGCTTTAAAAAAAATAATTTACTTAAACAGAGTGAGCATTTAATGATACTTTCAAAATAACAGAACTCCGGAAACATCCATCTACGGGAGCTGCTAAGAGACATGCAAGCTCCCTCACAGCCAGCTGTTTCTGAAAAATCCTGATATAAAAATAAAACAAAATGAAGGCATTTAAAAATATATATATATAAAAGAAATCACACACAAAAACCCTGTTTAAATCTTCGGCAGTGCACAAAAAACAGCACACATAATAGGGCAGCCCAGCACTTAGACACTCGGTCCTGGTGCCTTAAACTCTCAAAGTAGAAAAAATATTTTAAAGAAAATAAAAACATTTTTCACAGTTTCTGTGGGTATCTTCTCTAGACAGAGTCACTGACTGGCTACTATAGACACAGACACACAGTGACCTGACAGACAATGACATACTATAGTCATTTTCAATTAAACAGATGGACTACTTCTTCTATTTTGTACAGATATCATATTTTTATTTATTTTATGAAAATTATTGCTCCATTTTTTTTAAAAATTAACTTGTTTACCAGGGGCCCATTTTATAAGCGCAATAACACACTCTGAGGTGTGGGTTACATGCTGATAAGAGCACGCCCAAGGGCATAAGGCACTTAGGCGCAAGTACCTCGATGCCTTAGTACATCCTAAAGTGCTCTTATCAGCACATAACCCACACCTCGTTGTGTGTTATTACTTATGTCTTTACCAAAGAAACTTTGTTAATGTATCAGATAGGGTTGTTTCCACACCGACAAAAATATGGAAATTCCACGTTAGGGTTAACACCCCCATCCCACCCCTGCCCCCCAACCTCCACATACCACCAGGCATTGGGGTGTGCATTGGGGTCGTTGGCCTAACTCTGACACCATTCCATGTGTAAAGGAGCTGTGATTGTGCAGTATAGGGAAATGTGGTCAGAGTTAGGCACGACCATCCCAACGAACATCCCGATGCCTGGTAGTGTGTGGAGGTTGGGGGTAGGGGTGAGGTGGTAACCCAAACATGGAATTTCCATACTTTTGTCAATGTGGAAACAATCCTAACTGATGCATTAACAAAGTTTTTGAAAAGACCTTCCTTTCTTTTTTTGAAAGTGTAATGTAAGTAGTAAATGGAATGTGTTTGTGGAAGGGTCCTGCACTCCTAGCAAGCTGAGCAGTTGTGCATAATGAAATGTGTTGGTGCGCTCCCACTTACAGGCAAGCATGTAGCCATACAGCATCCCTATAAGGCAAGGAGGCCTAGTAACAGTAATTTGCCCGTAGAAGACAAATTCAAGTGTTGTCGTTATCATGAGACTGAGTAATTCATGTGACAATGAACAACCAAACCCATATCTCACATCGTTTCCGAGATAAAGGCACTGCAAATCAATGTGAATGCTAACTCTGAGGGCATAATACTGGCCTTCAGCCATGAAAAATAACAATTGGAACACTAATACCCAAATAGCTCAGGAGCCATACAAGCTAGAAAAAAAATCAAATTTCATGTCTTTCATGGCTTTCCAAGCTAGTTTTGTACTTAGTGCTTTTTAATGGGGGACTAAGAATTTTTGTGTCGAAAAGTCCATATCTCAAACTGTTTTCGAGATACTGGCCCCGAATGGTGTGACCGGCGCCGCAATGTTATCCTATGGGAACATTTCTGAACTTCACAACGTTGTAACTATGATCAGTTTATATTTTTTTCTTATCAAACCACCATGAGGCACATCTGTAGGACTAGGACTTGCCACACTGAAAATTTTAGGTCAATGCCACAATCCACGTAGCCACAATGAAGCGACAAAGAAAACGAGTCCTACAATGATATCCTATGGGAAAATTCAGAATTTCACAATGCTATAACTAAGGGCATGTTGAATGTTTTAATGTTTTTGAACCAAACCACTGAAAGGCACATCTACAGCAGTAGGGCTTGCTACCCTGAAAATGTCAGGTCAATATCACAGTCCAGCTTGCCACAATCAAGTGACAAAGAAAACAACATGTAACAAAATGTGGCCGTGCAGTGTTGCTGCGATCATATAAAACATGATCGCGATACTCCTATCTCTATAATGGGAATACAACCGAGCATATCTGTGCATAGCGCAGAGGTAATACATTATAGTGGCATGATCAAAAAATGGCAGAATGGTGCAAAAAATATGGAAACCACATTTCCAGACAAGTTGCTGATAAAATAATGCCAGATTCCTGTTCCTCAGGGTCGGATTAGGTAAACCCAATGTATGATGTGTTCAAAAGTGCATTATTTTTTGAGTTATATGTTTTTTTCTCTCTCGCTAACTGAAAACAAGATGGCAGCAGCACAACACTATTTTTGGCTAGCTCGACACAAAAAATATGATCGCAGCAATTTTTGAGCTGCACATATAAATTTTCCCATAGGATATAATGGGGCACTAAAAATGCTATAACTTTTGAATAGAACTAGATTGTTTTCATGAAATCTTCTAAAGACACCACTGCTAGGCAGGACACATGCAGTGCACCCAATTTTAACCCACTCAACTACATTCTTCAGTCCAGTATGCGTGTCTAAAGAAAATGGAATGTTGGGGATTTCTTACTTTTTGAGTGCACTATGATTCCTCAACCATACATCTGATCGACATGAAAATCTTCAGATTTAGAGATCTATGATAAATATTTTTACCTTCCAAATTTCAGACAATTCAGACAAACAGTTCAAACATTATTAAAGTGCAAACTTTGAGGTTTAACATAGAAATGGCTATGCAACCCTAACTATAGTGGCACTACCGTGCCACTTTTGGAGCAAGGTGCTACACTCCAAGATACGCCTTTAGGGTGTCATAATCACACTTCTGTGGTGGATTAAATGGCATTTGGCTGTACCTCATACAAATGGACTTGAGACATGCAATTATTTCACCATAATACACACTCTGTCATGTCTTATGGCTTACATATTGACTTAATAAAATGATGCTGCGAGGATAATGATATAAATAGCACTCTGTGTTTGCCTGTGGTGTAGACACTAACTCAACCTATGCCATCCCACAGCTAGGCACCGAAGTGGGAAGTCTTGCTGCTGGAGCTGTCATCTGTAGATTTATGTTCTTAGAGTGCCATCTAGTGGCTGAGGCTTGTACATTTCAATCAGATCCAATTTAATTTTATTTTACATTGCAGCTTTCTTACAAAGGTATTTATTTCTTAAAAATGAAGCAATCAAATAACAGATATTCAGTAGAGTCAGCAACACTGCCACAAAGCCTACATTAAAGAGCCCTTGACATCATAGAGAAAAAGCTTTGAGAAATACACAATTTCTAGGCAGAATTCAGCCTATATTTGACATATTTTCTATATTTTGATTCCTTTTTTTTCTATATAACTACAAACATTAACATGAAAACAGAGTCCATGACCAATAAATGTCAGCTGCTCTGGCTGCTTGTCTGCACTTGTTATGATTTTCTGATTATGGCATCATTACCTCTGCCAAAGCAATAAATTATAATGTTACAAGTTGAGGATTGGAATATCAAGTGTAGACAAATGGCCAGAGCAGACAACATCTAAAGGGTCAGACATTATGTGATTTTAATGTTAACATTCATAAGGCAGTATGGTATGGTATAGTGGTTAGGGTACCAGCTTGGTAATCAAAAAATCACAGGTTCAAACTTTGGTAGAGGTAGATACTCATTTTGTGATCTCAGACAAGTCACTTAACCTCTCACTGCTCTGGCGGCAGAAATCAGTAGGAGCAAGACCTCACTGTAAATAAGACATTTCATCTTAGCTGGACTATTCCAGGTGAATAGCTTGTTAAATTAATTAATAGGGGACAGTCCAGAAGGCACACTGGAATAGTTTTTTTATTTTATTTTTTAAACCCTTTTTTCATGGCAAAAACTCTGTTAATTC
The DNA here is from genome assembly GCA_016271365.2 of Neoceratodus forsteri. Classification (NCBI taxonomy): domain Eukaryota; kingdom Metazoa; phylum Chordata; order Ceratodontiformes; family Ceratodontidae; genus Neoceratodus; species Neoceratodus forsteri. The sequence goes on along the minus strand of CM028130.1, from coordinate 1,561,757,613 downwards.
ATCAGTTAGGGTTGTTTCCACAGTGGCAAAAGTGTGGAAATACGATGTTAGGGTTACCAGACCCTGACCCCCCCAACCACCCCACCCCCCTCCACAGACAAACAGATGCTGAGATGTGCCATCGGGTCAAGCGCATGGGGCGCAGTGAAAAACACGGACCCCAGGGGGTCCCCGACATTCAGGGCATGGGGGGCATGACTGTGCAGGGGGTGAGTGGGGCAGGGCACTGTGTTTCGTGCAGCACTGCGGGGGGGGCATCCATCATTTTGCCAGGACGGATGCCCCTTAGACCACCTCCTTGTTGGTCTAAATCCGCAACACCATAGCGGATCTCAGAATTGCATAAGTGGGTTATAGCAGACCCCTGCAGAGTAGGGCACAGATGCTGCCATAATCCACCCTTGTGCCATGCTGCAGTGGGTTGTGGGCATAGTGGGTGGTGGAGCCCACCTTTGGCACAACCCGCATACGGCATGGCACAAGCCGCATCTTGGAATTCCAACTTGTGTTATGCCTGGTGCAAGATGTGATTTGTGTCATAGGGTTTGGCATAAATCACCTTGTGCCAGGCATAACCCGACTTGGAATCAGGCCCCTTATCTTTATAAAATAGCATGCTATAGTGCAGAGTTAATCTTTAGAGGCCAAATTCACTGTATTGTTAAGTGAGAGACTGCTTATAGACCAGCAGAAAGTGTGTTTTATGCATTTTGAGCAAAGAAATAACCTTAGACTTTTATTTTTATGTTTTTATTGCCCTTGTAGCCACTATCCAGGTGTGAACCCATCCCCCCACCCAGATGAGTGGTATGTCCCCCATGAGAAGGACTGTGCAGGTCACTGGTTGTATGGCCCCATGGCATCTGTCTATATGGGTGGCGTGCATGTACACAGCACAGTCCCCTTCTCCTACTCAGCACTGTAACAGGGAGCCACTGCTGTAGCTGTGGCCCAGTGCACTTATGTACAGTCCCCCTTAAGCACCACCCACAGATGGCCCCACTGTCTACTAAACTGTGCCAGTACTGTGGGTCAACAGTGAGCTACTGAGGCACACATATTCTACATGTGGCACTGGATATGCCAGCAGTGCAAGGGGATATCCACAGCAGCTGTCCAAGGTACATGGCTGGTCATTGTGGCATACCGACATCACAGTGACAGATCCCTGCCACCTGCTTATAGCCAGCAAACACAGTGCTGTCCACATATGGGGACGGGTCCGACCAATTGTGAGGTAGGCACAACTGTGGCTATGTGCACCGTCGCAATTCCCCATGGGAGACGTCTAGTGGCACACATTACTCACATCCACATTGTGTGGGCCATATGACAGCATGGTAGACAGGCACAGGGCAATCTGCTGGCAGTATGTACGTGCACTGCAGTAGACTGAACACAAGGTGACACAGCCCTTTGGCACTGTTGGCTCAGCCCTCCATGTGCAAGGTGAGTGTCCACCACCAGAATCCCTGAGGCAATGTCCCAAGAGGGGCCTCAAGCATGGTGGCCAACACAGACACACCTGTCACTGGACACTGACACAGGAGGTATAGTGAAAATATGTGGCAGACAGGTCAGCACACTGCTGGGCCAGGGCTGTAAGAGATGCAAACGCCCCTCCATGCCCATGGTTGCCATCATGCATGAGGCCAGCCTAAGTGGGTGACCAGGGGTGGTGCATTTCCCCATACACCTGCTGCTGATACTCTTTCCTTTGTAACCCTCCCACAAGGTCTGGTACATCATTGACAACCTGAATGGCTGCCCATTTTGCCATGTCTTTGCAGGACAGTACCACAGCTGCCCCCAAATGCACCCTGGGGCATCGCAATCCCCTCTGCCTCTGCCACCTGCAGGTCATATAGATAGTGCAGCATCCCTATCCCACTGGACGTCATGTGCGGCATTGGAACGGCACACCCTGCCAATGTCAAATATAGCCATGTGTACAATGGAGAGGTCCAGGATCACACCCATGACAGTGGTAGGGCCTTAGCCACCACAGCACCACCTGTACCAGCACCTACACATGTACACATGTACCCTAGGTGCCACACACAATGCAGGGTAATTACCTCTCTGACTCTCCCCCGTGGTATGGGCATGGGCCCTGTCACAGCCCTATGACCCCTCCTAAGATGCGCTCTGTCCCTGCTGGTCCCATGTCAGCTAGGTGCTGTGCTGGGCGGGTTGGGCATTGAGATCTGTAGGGGAGGAAATGAGAAGTGTGATCAGTCCCCCACAGTGATACACAGTGCCCCATGTAGCACACACAACCCAATGCTAGCACGCAGCCACCCCTTAAGATGTGCTATCCACAACCCATGGCAGTTGTGGATTGCCAGGCAGCTCTGCAACATGGCACCATCACTGTCACCATGCATGGTGGGCTGTGGTATGTGCACATCAGCTATAGTTCACCCCTCCCAGGGTGGGGAAATCAGAATGTGTGCCACCCCATGCAGTGGCTCTGTCCCACCCCACTAGCTTCTATGTCACTGCCTAGACATGGTAGCCGCAGCCCTATCTGTGCATTGTAGGCATGGGTATGCACAGCATCATGGGTACCACATGAGAATGATGGCATTGCACACTGGCATGACATCCTGGGGAGTGGCATACTGTAGGTTTGTGCCAGCACAGTGTCCTGTACATGACCAGACCTTGCACAGACAGCATGCACCTCATGCATCACCCATCACTTGCAGCCAGGAAACTATGTGGCAAAGTATGTCCCTGCAATGCGACGTGGCCATGGAGCAGTAGCATCTCACAGTGTATAGCCCCAGGAATGGATGGCCACATGCCAGACATGTGTGGTGGTCATCCTTCATGTCCATGGTGCATTACGTGTACATGTCAGATGTGCCATACCATTCCATACCAGTTCTGCCAGCCATGCCACACTGCCATACATAGGCCTGCCATGCCTATAACAGTGTTGCCAAAACCCCTGAGTGGCCCTCACCATGCGCATATGGGTGGTGTACCTCCTGGCATCCCGTGTGGGTCCGGGCATGCATGGGCACATAGGTTGTCCTGAGGCCTACCTTGCAAGTGACAGGTCTACCTTGTGGAGGACTGGCTCCATTGCAAACAGGACCATATCAGAGGCATGCATGTGGAGGGACATGGCACCAAGAGGGGGCGATCCTGTACATTAAATGTCATGTCATATGCATGCACACATATCTGTACATGCACCTGCTGCACATCTAGCAGTACTCACCTGATGTGAGGATGGTAGCCCAGCCACCATGGCCCACAGACCCCAAAGGAGGCATGGCTCTGCCATCATGGCTCATTGAACCTGTGGTGACTCTGATCCCCTGTAAATGCCACTCCTGTGTGACACATTAAGTGGCAGCCCAAAGAGGCCCACACTTTGCAGCAGGCTTTCCCACCCCTGCCACCTCCCCCAGGAGTTGGTCCTTCCTGGTGACCAGTAGGTCCAACAGGTTGGCCAACTCAACTTGCAACCAGCATTGATCATGCCAGACAGGTTTCCTGCATCACCTGGCACATATGTTATTGGCCTCTGTAGCGACATTCAGGCTGCAGACACATTGCTTCCTGTCATAAGCTTGTGTTGCAATTGTGTAGCACCTTTCGGTGGTTGTACTGCACTGCTGCATGTTACACTGCGCAACATGCAGCTGTGCAATACAACCACCAAAAAGTACTAAACAATTGCAACATAGATTTATGACAGAAAGCAGCACCTGCCATGTCTGGAGGTGAGTCTGTGGAACACGACCAGCATGGGATACCGCATGCATGGGTTGCACATGCACGCCTGGCACATGCATCATGCTGCACAATGCTAACATGTGTGAGACCATACAGCCTGGTGATGTCATAGGCAGGACACGTCATCACTCCTGCACACCAACTACTGAGCACACAACCACATGCATGGCAAAACACCATGCTCTGGTGTTACTCTGGTTAGCGCAGCAGGCAAACTTACAATATTCAGCCAGGGTATGTAAATAAGGTAATTGGGCAGTCTGTGGGCTAATGGCCATATTTTCATGTCATTATAGGCAGGGTTGCAGACATTAACATGTCAGACTGTGTGGGTTATTTAAGGGAGCCTACAGCACTACCTAAATAGTACAATGGACCCACAGGCCAATGGCGGTTAAGTATATAGGGGAGTGCATTGGAATGTGTGGTGTGCACGGTCACCTGTGTGTCTTTGGTATGCAGGGTATCTCCCTAGATGCATGGCCAGACCCAAGCCACCCAAAGAATTCTCACACACAGCAGAAACAAGGTTCATGACTAGAGGGGCACAAACCTGCACATAGAGCCTAGCAGACATCAAGCCATAGTCCCACACATATGTCTCAACCACAGCCATACAGATCAGGGACAACTGACAATAAATCAGGGACAAATAAATAAAATCAGATACACATATTAACCAATGAACATAGCAGCTCAGAAAGTGCACTAAACTGTGTGACCTAATATACAAAGCATTGTCTGATGGAATTCCAGACTACAGCACTAATGTTTGCCAACTGTGTATGCTGCACAGCCCATCTGTTAGTGACAGAAACTACAAGTTTATGCAGAACAGAAGACAGATTTAAGGCAAAATCACAGACATTACTGACAGTCACAGACATTTGAGAGTTCCGGTCCTGCAGCAGGCTACAGACTGTGCGGGGCCAATGGCATACCACTAAAAAAATCTACAGAGCTTAGGCCTTGGGACACCTGTGCAGTGTACAATGTCTGTCCAATGGCTGTCAGTGAACTATGGGAGTAGGGTTCTGCAGTGTTGAGCCGCACACCCCCAATGGTGTGCTGTGGACATGTAAGTGGCCACCATCCCTGACGGTGCTGGACACCACAGGTGGGTTATCCTCTCACAGACAGAGACCTCTGTAGGTGATCCTGGGATTCATGGGCCTCGATACTGTCCACCCCAGGCCATCTATCACCGGTGATGGTGTCGGCCGCATGCATGATCATGTTCTGTTAGCACCCCTGCTGTGGCAGCGCAGGCACACACAGGACACATCTGGGGGAGTATGCCTTGTGGAGTGGTCGAGTTGTGGTTGGTTGGATGTGTGGCACTGTCTGTATCCCCCAGTCATCTGTGTTGCACTCATTTCTGTGGAAGATACCACGAATAATAGTGACAGACTGCAGGCCCACTGCCTCAGTGTGGAAGAGCTATGTGTGCTGGCACAGGCCTACAAGGCCAGGGAGGAAGCAATGTTCTGCTGCAAGAACACCAATGCCTATGTCCAGCAGGCCTGGGGAGGAGATTGTGGTGGAGGTGAATTCCATAGGTGGGCGGAATAGGCATGTGGAGGCAGTAAGAAAGCAGGTCTGAGACCTGAAGAGATGAACAAAAGAAGCCATGGTGACAAAGTGCAAACAGCTGCATGCCAATGGGCAGGGGCCCATGAGCAAGGGGGTCGCCCGGTTCCTAGATCCTGTGGAGGCCATAGCATCCACACTACAACCCGTGGTGGTGATAGGAGTGCTGGGTGGCAGTTATGAATCCCAAGTTAGGCTCACCCAGCCATGTGTGTATGTTCATGTGTCACCCTCTCAAGGACAGAGGTGGTATTGCAGTTGAGCACCACTTTGTGTGCACAGTGTGGTCATGGACTTGGCTCACATGGAGTGTGGAAATCACTACCATGCCCCTGCAACCACATGGTGGCCAACTGTATGTTGCCCATGGCTTTGCCTCACAGCATGCTGCCCATCTGCTCCTGAGGCAGGTATATGTACACTCCGGGATGATGGGGTGTGCCTGGGTTGCCTGGGATTTGGGTGCACTGGTGCTGAGGTTGTTGCCATAGGTGAAGTGGTGTGGGACCACAGGTGGTGGGTGACTGGCCATTCGTGTCAGAGTGAATTCACAAAAGTGCAGGCTGTTTATCACATGTAGGGTGTGTGCGCACAGTGGCGATGGGCCATAGTGGCACTGTAACTCTTCCTGTTCCCTTATGGTAGTGGGTGTGTTCTCTTTGTTGGATTGTGTCTTTCTCTGTGTGGTACAGCCTTTTCACTGCACTCACTGCATTGGCACGTGGCACCATCTGCCAGTGTATGCATGTCACCTTGACCTCTACAGCGTTGTGGCTGTGTGACCCTGAATAATTCCACTGTCATCTCCCCAGAGCATAGCCCATGGAGTCAGACACTAAGCAGAATGCCACAGTACCTTCCTAGTGTATGCTGTTCCCATCACCACCCATCCACACCGCCCAGAGGACTGCAGTGGTGAAACCCTGGATGATGATAAGGAGACCTATGTTGTGAGCCTGGAACAGGTGGGGCCATCCACAGACGGGGACAGGCAGCCCCCTCCCAGCCAGTAACACCTCACCAGGGACCAGCCACAGTCTTCATGCAGCCCTGTGGCCATACAGATGCTGACCATCATAGTCCTTGGCAGTACTGTAACCAGGGCACCAGAGGGCTCCACTGCCACCACAACTGCCATCCTAGCTGGCCCTACCAACAGTGATAGCCATGCCACCAGCACATTTCCCTAGGAGGGCTCTGATAGCTTATGGCCCTGTCACCCTGCACCCATAGCAACTGGCCACACACAGCCAGCTTGTTGCAACCAACTCAATTCACCTGTTACGACCCCAGCCCATACAATGCCCACAGGTGCAGCCCAACCTTATCCCACCAGACAATCCATGGCAGCAGTGGGATACACCGAAGATAATGCAGCTGCTGAGGGCAGCTCTGGAGGTGCAGACTGCAGCACAGCAGGAGCTGACACACCTCCGCCACATGCTGCATGAGGACATGACATGCCTCTGTCATATGCTGCATGAAGACGTGCAGTGGCCAAGCAGTGGGCAGAGTCTCTAGAATCCATGCTTGTGGCTGCCCTGCAGGACCTGGGTCATGCTGTGTGGGAGGCAGCAGCCATGGTGGAAGATGCTGTGAGGGCTGGCTATAGCCTCAGCCTCTCAAGTGTCAGTAGCCCTACCTCACAACGGACACCACACCATGAGATGATGCCAAGATGGGAATGCCCAGTACACCTGGGACAACCATTTCCCTGTGACACCATGCACACTGAGTTGCAACCTCATCCTGCCAGGGGGCAGTACCCCATGAACTCGCACCTGAGGGTAGGTGACACTCTCACCAAGGCATCCCCCATAATGTTGCTGCAGTCCACCCTCCTCCCCATGCCAGAGGCTGTGCATGCAGTTGGTCCATACCCAGTGTGGTGCTTGGGGACAGATGTTGTTGGCATATGGCCACCCCACCACCTCCAGAGTGTCCCTTCCACCCTGTAGTACCCTGCAACACTTCTAGCTGCCATGTGTTTTAGCCATGGCTGTCTGACCTCAGCATGGCTGGCTTGGAGTACAGCTGCAATTCCACATGGTTAGTGGGTATTCCTGTCAACCTCACTGTCCCCCCCCCCACACTGTCTATGTCTGTGCATCCACATGTGACAGTCCCATGATAGTGAGTCAAATAGTGCCCTGCACCCAGGTCCCACTGGCCTGCCTTGCCTTTCTCTGTGTTGGCAGCCCTGGACCACTGGCCTCCATGACCGGCCCTGTTTTCCCTATTGCCACTCCCCCCTTGCCGCTAGCATGGTCTTTTGTCTTATGCACACTATGTTCTCTCCTTTGTCACACATACTGCACTGCTTGCATTGGTGATGATGTTGTTTTCACTGTTGTTATTTTTTTAGCGGTGCCCTGTCTCTCTCATAATATATCACTGAACCTAACAACAGTGTCCTGTGTAGCTTGCACTCACCTGCCAGGTCCATAGATGTCTTGTATGATGCAGACTGTGTACTACTGGGCTCTCCCGGCCATTCTGGGTTCTCACCTGTCGAGCTGCTCCAGTATACTCTGTTCCTCTGGCTCTGTAACTCATGCATTCTGTATCTTTGTGACTGGTAGGCATAGTCCATGGGTGAGCATTATGTTGTGTAGTATACAACAGGCTAGGGGTATGGCACAGGCCTTGTGAGGAGTATACTGTAGGGCAACACTAGACTGTCCAGACACTGGAAGTGCATCTTGAGCATTCCAAAGATGCACTCTATGATGCTGTGTGTAGCGGTGTGTGCTGAATTGTGCCTGTCCTCTGCTATTGATGCAGGGTGGAGGACAAGTATGAGGAACCAGGGGTGCAGAGGATAGGCATTGTCCCCTGTGAAGGGAATGACATATGTTAGTGTGATATCACAGCTTAGCCACTTGCACAGTGTCGACACCCACCACCCATTGGTCCATATTGTGCATCTCTTGACCCTCACATACCCAGACCCTGGTGTTCATATGTGGGTCTACACCTTCATGCACTATGTGGGGCATTTAGAGGGGGACCTGTGGTGTGTTAACACTCACAAGGTGTCCAGTGAGGATGCCCCCACCTAAAAATCTCTGGCACTGGATAGAACTGTGTCATATGAAGATATCTCGGGTGCTGCCAGGGTACCATGCCAGAACATTGGTGATGTGCCCTGTTGCATCACACACACCACTTGGCAATTTACGGAGTGATACCCTTTCCTATTCAGATAGGCATCCACCCCATTACCAATGCCCAATGGCAACATCAGTGCAGTCAATGTCACTGACTACAGCTGGTAGGTGCACAACATGATGAAACTGTTGCATGGTTGCTGTGCACTCCACTGGAGTGCTAAGGAATACAATGAACTCGCCATCATGTTCCAGCAGTGTGTCTAGGAACTGTCCCAACAGGCACAAGCTGGCCAACTGCGAAACACCAGTGGTGTGCCCCACTGGTGTCCCTAATGTTCCTGTGACCAAGAAACACATTGCAGCCATCATTTTGAGCTCCACAGACAATGCATGGCTGCACTGGGTGTCACTCTTGAACTGGTCATACTGCAGCTCACAGAGCTGCATGAGCATGGACCTGTTGAGCCTGTACTGTCCCATGAGGTGGTCATCACTAAGGACCTCAATTGTGACACTTGGACAGTATTGTCTGTGTGCAGCATAGCACCTCTGTGCCTATGTATGGTCCAGGATGGGCATCTGCTCTGTCCTTCTGTTTTACAGCATCCTGCAGCATGTGCAGTAGCTGTGCTTCCTTAAATGCCATCTTGTCTTGGTGATTGGAGTATCTCCCACCCACCCCTGGAGTTTGACCTATTTTAAGTTAGCCTTTTCTAGGCAGTAATTGTATGGTGCTAAGTATCCTGTGCTAACCTTGTAGCATAGTGGTAGCACACTGAATATTGCGCTGTGCTGGTATGCATGGCCCCGCCCCCTTTGTGCGCTGCATACATTTTCTTTGCACACACATACTATCAACGTTAGTATGCACTGCATCTCCCTTTAAATGTGAGATTCTGTGGCAAAGCTTGTGCTACGTAAGTGCAATCATACCTCTCAACCTCCTGCCTCATAAATCAGGGACATGGCTTAAAAAAATCAGGGACAAAGGACCAAAATCAGGGACACTTCTTCAAAATTGGAGATATCCATTCAGGAAGCTGGTAGAATAAAGGGCTTAGTGTAAAATGCATTTTCTAAAGAAAAACAAGCCTGTAACTTTAATGTCTGACATTAGTTTGTGCTTATTACCCCCGCTGTTTGGTCACGGAAACACAATTTTTAGGAGGGACAGAGTAACATTTTGAGGCAAAATCAGGGACATCCCTGAAAATCAGGGACGGTTGAGAGGTATGGGTGCAATCACTTTTCATGAGGTGTAATTTTTTTAATATCAGGCCTCTGGACTTTAAGCATTTTGGTCTGCCTATGTCCATTTTTATCAGTGTTTTCCTACCTTTTCACCCTTTGTTTAATAAGCATAATGCACAATCAGGAGTTGGGTTACAATCTGTAAATCTAACCATGGAAGAATCATAGGGTATGAGATGTAGCCAAGTAGTACCTTATACCTGCAAGGTTAGGTTAAAAGTAATTCAATCACTAGAGTACCTTACAGCTATTATTTCTGCATTTTTTTTATTTGTAATTATTTACCAGGAAAAATACACTAAGTTGTGATAGCTTTTTTCCAGGTGTATCTTGGCAGGTGGGTTGCATGGTTCTGTTTTGTTAATGGAATAATGCTGGCAATGACACAGGGGAACTCCCCTACTCTTCATTGATAAGTGCCATGGGAATTTTAACTTCTATATGAACAGTGACCACAGATGGGAAGAATGAACCTTTGATATAATGACTCATTCTAATTATGGCATCTCAACAGTACATCACCCCTAGTACAGCACTATAGTGTCAGTTATAGGTATTAGCCCAAGTTCCCAGTGTGGGGCTAGAACCCATGACCTGATATTTAAGTCTTGAGCCAATAATATATATATATTGTTTGTTAATACATTTTTCCCCCCAACCAGTGCAGTCTTGCCTTCCAGGTCCAAACCTCCAGCTCCATCATCCAATTCCTCAGGGGTTTAGCCCAGTTTGGCTCATACTCTACATCTTAACTCCCATGGCAAGGGTCAGCGGCCTCCCCACACTTCAAATACCCAGATGCAGTGTGCCAGAGAGGACACTATCACTAGTGTGGGGCCTGGGAGGGTCAGATCCCTCATTCTTGCTCTGCCCATTTTTATCCCCCTTTAAACCCCTAGGTGGGGCAGGCAAGCAATGCCACACCAGAGGCTCTTGTTGACACTATTGCACATGCTCAGAGTCCTGGTTTGAATTTTCAAGTGCTGATTTATAATGGTTAGATCATTCATTTTAAACTGAGCATAACTTTCCTGAGTGTCAAGCACTTTGAAACAGACAGTGGTTTTTACTCCTATGTCTCACAAAGTTCCAAACTCATTTGTGAACAAAGTGTTCCCCACAGCTCTGGTACCATATCATCTTGAGATGCACAGCAGCATCAGCAGTAGAAATTCTGGGTAGACTGACACAAATGGATTTTTGCCATAATGTAGGATACATGTTACTTCTAAGCAGATCTTTTTTCACTTTAAAATTTTGTGAGCAGAGTAGTTGCAACAAGAACACAGATGACCTGTACTGTGGATACACTGGAAATAATAAGAAAATCTGACAGTGTCCCTTTAAAGAAATGCGAGGTGACCTCATAGACTGCTTTGAGCGGTGGGGGGGTGGATTATCAGAAGGAGTAAAGGAACAGTGGGGACTTGTGTCTGGATCTATCATGCATCCCACATCTAGCTGTGCTTGGGACTGAAGATGGCTCCTGGAGGTCCCCACTCTGAGGAGTAGCTGCTGAACAGCGTTAACATATTACTGAAATTTAACTTTTAGATGGTATGTCATCATTGCCTCATTGCCTCATCTTCAGGGACAGTGACCTTGTTTTATTGTGCTCTGATCACCCCTTTGCCTGCCCAGATTGTTTTCATGTTTTTTTCAAGTGAATGTTCCTGGAGGTCTGACTACAGGCACACAGGAGAGAGAATGAAGCTGAGCGGAGTGACTCACCAGAGCACCAGGAGTCAAGCAGAGTTTCAGCCTCAGAACCAGAAACGGTGCTCTATGTGGAATGCAGTCTGTGGAGTATGGAAAGTGGAGTTTAGCAGCACTAGAAGTGCGGGAGCACTGGAGCACTGGGGTGTTAGAAAAGAAGGCTACGAAGACCCTGAGCATGCTGAGCAGTGACTGGGAAGGAACTCAGTCTTTGAACTTGGTTGTTTTGTTAATTGGCTGATAAGGGATACAACTTGCTTACCCTGCCTAAATTACAAATCTTGCTTTTAACCATGATTACTGTCTACGGTTGTGTGTAATGAATTGAACGATGTGGGGTTGAGCGAGTAGTCGCTGTTGTATGGGAGTGGGAAACCTGGATCCCAAGCAGTAGTTTGAGGAAATGGTTTGGAAAGCTGTGTTGAGTTTACTGTAGTAAGCACACAAAGACAGTTTGTAGGATTTATATTATTATATGTGTGATTTACTAGTTTCTATTCTGATCGTTGCTCAGAAAAGAGTTTTGTGCCTGGCATAGTGCTCAGTAATGTAACCTGAAGGCAATTTATTTTAGTTTAGTCCTCCTGTGGATTAGTTCTGTTGGGAAGTTTAATTCCACGTATAGGGAATTTTAATCTCTTATTTTGTAAGATTTTCTGAGACATACTGTACATTGGCCAACTATCTATAATAGCCTAGTTTTGTCTGTAAGCTACATTTAGTGATGTCAGGGAGAAAAGTGGCTAAAAAGGCTCTTGGTGTCAACAATATGACAAATTTAATAAATATCAAATAACAAAATACTTCTACTTTTAATATTGGGACATAATACTTTCTGTCTGCTGGTGGGAAGGAGTTCTTTATTTAAAATGTCTCATTTGTGATTTGGGAAACACAGTGCTAGCAGCGTACCCACTAGGAGCCCTTTCAACTGCTGGTACTACTGAGTACATAGTTACTCTATGTTTTTAATTGCCACAGTCTATCCTAAAGCATAATTCACTAGCTTCTGGTTGTACCTTTTCTTTTGTCACTTTGTGGTAGCTGGCCAATGCTTTTCTCCAAGTGTTCACTGAGTGTAATAGTCCCCGTTATTTGTGCATTACTTTTATGTGATTTCTTAATATAGTTCTATAATGGCGCTTAAAGAAAATCCCTGCAAGATACAGACCAGTGTATTAAAAACCAAAAAAGGGAAATAAGGCTGGTGAAACCAAGAGGGCCCAATGGAAAGTAAATTAATTACAGGTTATTTCATTCTGTCTTGGCCAAATATAATTAAAGATAAATTAAATAAGAGCCTTAGAATGGAAACACAACGTAAGTCACAGACCCTATCATCTTGCGACACCTCAGAAGTAAACGCAGTATTGCAACATATACAGTCATTAGAGGGATCAGATATGAAGGAGAAGAAAATAATAAACAAAAATCTCAATCACTGGGAAAACTGAAGAGACAGGATGCATTTGATTCCTTACAAGAGCAATATAAAGCAGGAGGAGATATGAGAATAGGAGCTGGTATGGCTCATGAGTTTGAAGGTAAGGAAATAGAACAAGTAGATATGATGCTAATGAAGGGAAATTCATCCTTCAGTGGTAAACAAGCAACTATAGGGACAGAAGAAATAGAAGCTACTGGACACAAACAGAGTAGAGATAGCAGGGTATATAAATAATTCCTTATTGCTTTTGAAAATGTGATATTCCCCTACATTCAACATCTAAGGTTGGAACTGCCCACTATGACTCCCGATTTACCTCACCTTTGACACTCATCTGATTATTCACATAATTCTAAAATATGACAGTAAAACAGGAATGGGATCAGGGAACATTATTAATAGTGAAACATCACAGGTACCAACAGCAGTGTAGTCTTTAGTGAATCAAAATATTTTTTTGGTAGGACTCTCAGAAATTAAGAGAGAAATAAGCAAGACTAATGAACTGCTAGGCAAATTTATAACAAATATTGAAGAGAGAGAGAGTTTTTAAATAGACTGATACAGGACAGCCGGATGAAACTGTGTCACTACAGATGAAACTCACACCAGCCAAAGTTTGGGAGAGAAAAAAGGAGGAAATACGACAAATTACAGAAACAATCAGTGAGAAGGTGGGCAAGGAAATAGAAAAACTTGCTAGAGGAAGGAAGGAAGCTGAAAATAGATGAGAAACAAAATTAAGTGACATCTAAGGAACAAAACAATATGGACTCAAAAGTTGCCCCAACTGCAATCTCCAAAAAAACTTCAAAGAATAGGAATCAAGCACTGGTGATGGAATGAGGGGAGGATATGGATATCCCCATTGAGACAAATCTAGAAGAAGTGTAAAAACAAAAAAGTGTGACAGGCAGGAAGAAAGTTAAATCTGGCCAGAATAGAGATATGAAGCACCCTCAACAGGTACAGCAAAAATAGTAGATACATTTGACAACCTTAATGTAGAAAGAGAGGGGAAAATAAAACAAGAGAAAATAGAGAGATGAGGGAGATGCTAATTAGAAGAGGAAAATGTCTTCCTACATTTTTTCTGAAGAGCTTACCAAAGCTAAAGGTCAATCCCATTCACACTTAGGTTAATGACATATAATACCTTCAAATGGATAATGGGTAGTGTAATTTGCTGGATGGACCTTAAATCTGACTATAGGTACCAAAGTGGCAGAGAAAATGGTTGGGTGTGTATCTCTCGCGCAAAGATACAGGGATGTGCGTTAAATTTTGCTAAAACATGTAGAAGACTTCAAGAAGGTGGGTATCAGTTTTAAGACAATACTGGAGCTTAGAGATGCAGTGAATTTTTAATCTGCTGGTGAAGTGAACGTGAAGTGGCCACTTCCTGTCGGCGGAGCACAACACGATGTGGGCACTGTAAAGTGCTCACTTCGCATTATCATTATTACTTCACGTTGCCATTATCCCTTAACGCTAAGTAAGGTGAAGTGACAAGTAAATAGGCAGCCCCCCACACATCACATGGCTTACAGTACTGTAAGTCACATGCTTTAACCAGGCAGGAAGGAAGTGAGTCAGCGAAGCAGTTTCACTTTCTCCTTTGCATTCATAGAGGGAGAAGACTTTGTGAGAGGAGAGTGTAGAGTTAGTGACTGAAAGTGCTTTATTGCCTTTCTGTGAAGAAAACAACAGCTTTTTTTAAAAGCTATATCTTTATTTAATTTTTGTATTGTGTTTGTGATTGTTTTCTTGGTAGTGACTTTTTTTTGATAAGTTTTGTTTTGTTTTGTGATTGTGTGCTGGGGACTTGTGTGGGAGGGATGGACCCTGGAGAAGCGAGTCGCTGGTCCATGGGCGCAGTCAGAGGAGGGGAGTGCAGATACATGGGGGCAGTTGTGTGGTGCTGGACTGCTCCCGACTCCTGGGTGTTGCTTCCCCCCAGTGGAAGCAACAGCAGCAGCAGCAGTGCCACCAGTGGCTGCTGAGCATCCACCTTCTCCGCCACTACCACCACCACTGGTAGCAGCTGTAGGGGCTCCAGCAGCACCCTTTCACCACCTCCACAGCCACAGGAGGTGCCCCTGGAAACCATAGGTGGTGCGAGGACTGTGTCTGGTCCCCCCCCCACAGCTCCCCAGTGTGGGAGTTTTTTAATTCTGTATGGGAGACAGCACAGCCATGGTGTGTGATCTGTGTGGTGGTGTGCTGTGGCCCCTGGGGGACACATTTGGGGACCAGTGGCCAGTGCACCCACATGTTCAACCACCACAAGGTGGAGTGGCAGGCTGCCACGGAAGGGGCCAAGCATCCGTCTGCTGGCCCTTCTGTGGCAGTGGCCGAGGGTGCTGTTGGGGTTGAAGTTGTGCCTCCCTGCAGCAGGAGGAGGGCCAGTACAGCAGCTACACCACCACCACCACCACTGCCACCACAACCACCAGCACCACCATCTCCACCACCACCACTACCTGGGTTTCCACCTGCAGTGGACCCCGCCACAGGCCCTGCAACAGAGGCCAACATCGTCCTGTTGTGTGAGGCCCTGGAGGAGAATAATCAGAGGGTCGGTGCTTTACAGCAGCATGTCGACACAATACAAGAACAGCAGCAGCAAATACTGACAATGCTGCACCTGCTGCGGGACCACCACGGCATCTCACGGCCACATTAAGGTATTGTTTTCTGCCCCCCCACCCCACTACTGTGTTGTACTGTTTTTGTGTTTTTTTCTTTGTTGTTGTTTAATAATACACATTTTCTTTTCCAAGGGAATCTTTCTTGCTCCACACAGTGCAATACATTTCTGTGTAAACCGCCTGTAATTTCATTACAGTGTGTCATGTGACGGAGGAATTCCCGTTCTGAAAAGCCGCCCACATTCTGCCCTCCTTCTCACCAATATTAGGACGTGATGCCAGGGAGAATGCAGGTGTGTCCTCCATTATAGTGAATGTCTGATTTTCCATCAGCTTTCCGAATGTTTCTTTATGTTATAATGGTCAGTTTGTGGTGAAACGAGTGGGCACGTTTCCAGTAAGAAGAGCCTTGTTAGTGGAAACGTTCCCACATTTCACCACAAAGTGAACCTTATAACATAATGAAACACTGGGATAGCTGCCAGGCATTCACTATAGTGGAGCATGCACCTGTGCTCCCCCTGGCATCACGTCCTGACGTTGCTGAGAAGGGGGGGCAGAATGTGAGTGGCTTTTCTGAATAGGGAATTCCTCCATCACGTGGCACACTGTAATGAAATTATGGGCGGTTTTCTCAGAAATATATTGCACTCTGTGGAGCAAGAAATATTCCACTGGAAGTAAGGCCCCCACATATTAGGTTATGTGCATCACCATAACTATGTAACATGGTGAATCTCTGTAAAGCAGCAGCGCAACAATCTGTTGAGAACTCTGACCTGTATTTTTTACTGCTATGTTACAACTTCCTTTACTTACATCCTGACTGGAATGATACAAGAATTTCCAGTAGTTGAGTCTGCTGTGCTACCTTTTTTCATATGTGAAATAATGAAAGGAGCATTCCTTTTAAACTGGTGCTGACCAGGTCTTTGTCATTGTTTTCCTCTACTTTTCTCCATCACATCAGTTAGTTGTTATATATCACTTCTGTTGTAAATTAACAGTTATGCAGCAGGCAGTGTTTTATGACACCATGGAACAATATTTATTGAAAAGCAGCTGCAAATAAATACAAACCTGGTCAGAACAATATTGAAAGGCGTGCTCATTTTTTTTTCATACATGAAAAAAAGAAGTCAACTAAGTAAAGCAGACAGAAATTGTGAAAAGAAGCGTATCATTCAAGTCACGACTAAGTAGCTAGTGGCAATGTAAAGTAGCATAAAAAAGTACAGTTCAAAATTGTCATGACATTTTTGCAATGCTGCTTTAATTGATAATGTCAGTATGACATCATGAGCTCACAACAATCACACAACACACAAAATGCATCCCCAGAATTAATGGTGCACTCAGTCATGCATGCAGTGGTGGCACAGAGTCCCCAGATTTTTTTCTGCAGGCCCAAAATGCATCCTCCTTCTGTGCTGAAAATTGACAAGTGCTAACACAGTGAAATGGGACTGTTTCAGCACGTACAAAGTCCCCCAGAATTAATGGTGCACTCAGACATGCGTGCAGTGGTGGCACATAATCCACAGATTTTTTCTGTAGGCCCAAAATGCATCCTCCTTGTGTGCAGAAAATTGACAAGTGGTAACACAGTGAAATTAGACTGTTTCAGCACATACAAAGTCCCCCAGAATTAATGGTGCACTCAGACATGCGTGCAGTGGTGGCACAGAATCAACAGATTTTTTCTGTAGGCCCAAAATGCATCCTCCTTGTGTGCAGAAAATTGACAAGTGGTAACACAGTAAATGGGAGTGTTTCAGCACATACAAAGTCCCCTAGAATTAATGGTGCACTCAGTCATGCGTGCAGTGGTGGCACAGAGTCCTCAGACTTTTTCTGCAGGCCCAAAATGCATCCTTCCTCCTCCTCCTTCTGTGCTGAAAATTGACAAGTGGTAACACAGTGAAATGGGAGTGTTTCAGCACATACAAAGTCCCCCAGAATTAATGGTGCACTCAGTCATGCATGCAGTGGTGGCACAGAGTCTCCAGATTTTTTCTGCAGGCCCAAAATGCAATCTCCTTGGGTGCAGAAAATTGACAAGTGGTAACACAGTGAAATTAGACTGTTTCTGCACATACAAAGTCCCCCAGAATTAATGGTGCACTCAGTCATGAGTGCAGTGGTGGCACAGAGTCCCCAGATTTTTTCTGTAGGCCCAAAATGCATCCTCCTTGTGTGCAGAAAATTGGCAAGTGGTAACACAGTGAAATGGGAGTGTTTCAGCACATACAAAGTCCCCTAGAATTAATGGTGCACTCAGTCATGTGCGCAGTGGTGGCACAGAGTCCTCAGACTTTTTCTGCAGGCCCAAAATGCATCCTCTTCCTCCTTCTGTGCTGAAAATTGACAAGTGGTAACACAGTGAAATCGGAGTGTTTCAGCACATACAAAGTCCCCCAAAATTAATGGTGCACTCAGACATGCGTGCAGTGGTGGCACAGAATCAACAGATTTTTTCTGTAGGCCCAAAATGCATCCTCCTTGTGTGCTGAAAATTGACAAGTGGTAACACAGTGAAATGGGAGTGTTTCAGCACATACAAAGTCCCCCAGAATTAATGGCGCACTCAATTATGCATGCAGTGGTGGCACAGAGTCCCCAGATTTTTTCTGCATGCCCAAAATGCATTCTCCTTGTGTGCAGAAAATTGACAAGTGGTAACACAGTGAAATGGGAGTGTTTCGGCACATACAAAGTCCCCCAGAATTAATGGCGCACTCAGTCATGCATGCAGTGGTAGCACAGAGTCCCCAGATTTTTTCTGCAGGCCCAACATTCATCCTCCTTGTGTGCAGAAAATTGACAAGTGGTAACACAGTGAAATGGGAGTGTTTCGGCACATACAAAGTCCCCCAGAATTAATGGCGCACTCAGTCATGCACGCAGTGGTAGCACAGAGTCCCCAGATTTTTTCTGCAGGCCCAACATTCATCCTCCTTGTGTGCAGAAAATTGACAAATGGTAACACAGTGAAATGGGAGTGTTTCAGCACATACAAAGTCCCCCAGAATAAAATGATGACCATGAGCATCCTGTTACTGGTCCAATGTGTTCTGTGAGATGGTTCGAGCAAATGCAATGTGATCATCTCAACTGGATGGAAGGGTGCCCTTTGGCTGTACACTTATAGTAGCCTTGGTGAGTATATATATATATAGATATATGTTTGTGTATTTTGTAGGTGAGGAGGGAGTTGACATGGATGTGTACTCATGGTATTGTTCTGTATCACAGGTCACAGAAACTGTTGGTGTGCACATTCCAGTGCTCAATGAGAATTGTTTGCGATTAAATTGGAAATGGATAACTCTCAAGCACCTTAAGGTAAGTTTTTTTTTTTTTGAGGGGTGGGGAGAATCATATTTTCAGGTTCGTCTGTAATGGTTTCTTATTTTGTTACTTCTTCACAGATTTCATCTGCATCCTTCTGGAGTCCAGTTGTTAATAATGGTCATGGTCATCTAATGAAATGATTTCTGCATGTTGCATGTGTAACCCCCCTGCAAATGGGGTTCCCAAAAGACTTCCAGGAGCTTGCTTGAATGCTCCAAGCCTGAATGGTGTTTGGCGTTTAAGCCATTTATCAGTGAGTGTTTTTAGAACCTCTGGTACTGTCTCTTTAAGAGCTGTCTGCTTGCAGACATAATTAGTTTGTATGGGGAACTGTGTGTTTCTTTGATTGAGTACCACTCAGCTGCTGCCAATTCACTCCATTTTGCAGTCACTAGGAGTGCAAAGGGAACCTATCTGAAAGATGTAACTGTTTGCCAGAAACCATTTAGAGTAATAATGAAATTACAGTTTGTCTAACCTGCTTTCTTTGTAGTCAGAACTGTGTCTGCCTAGTTCCCCATTCTGGTTTTGAACTGCTGAACTGGACCAATCAGTGTGGGTAGCTAGCTCTAAAATGGTGCCTTGGACGAATCAGAACTTGGACTCATAATCTGAGCCAGCCACAAGAGGATTGTATGGGCAGTGACTCTGGGAGATGTAGTTTAGACTTCGGCACCTTTTGGACCAACAGGAGCAGTCTATTGAGTGACAGCCAATCCAGTCAAGAACTGGGAGAACTCAAAGGAAGTGCCCGGTTTTGTCTGTTGGAGTTTCAGTTGAGCTCTGGCAGTGAAGAAGAAGGAGCCCTGTGCTTTTTCAGTGTGCAGTTTTAGTCGGAAACGTGTAAGGCCCAGAGTTCCAGTCTGCAGCTTGTGTAACTGCTTGTTAGGACTGAATCCGTCCTGTGAAGAGAATCAAGGATATCTGAAGAGTAGAAACCAGGCTCACCCTGTAGAAGACTGGAGAAATTGCTGAATTGCACTCGGTCTGTCAGGAACTGAATCTGCTGTGTGTTCTCCCGGCTATTGTGCAGTAATTGCGATCGGGATAGAGAAGCAGCCTGCCTGATATAGTACTTTCTGTTTTACCATATAAATGTGTGAAGAGGCTTGTGTACCTCAAGTGAATCCTGCTGCCATTAAAGGACTTTTGCCTGTTACTGTTCACCGTATAAATGTGTGAGGAGGCTTGGTTAGCTCAAGTGAATCCTGCTGCCATTAAAGGACTTTTGCCTGTTGCAGTTTGCCATATAAATGTGTGAGGAGTCTCGTGGAGCTCAAGAGTAGCCCTGCTGACATTGAAGGACCCTATCTTGTTTGGAGGTCGTGAGTACTAATTCAGGGTCGCTCCCTGTTGAATTGCCACATTGAATCCAAATGGAATCACTGTACTGCTGACTGTTTAAACTAATTTTTCTTTTCTCTGTGGGAAAGGGCCCCTACCAGCTGCCATGGTTTGGACTAGCCACTAGGGCTTGGGTACCCAGGGACAGTAACTGGTAGGGATAGGCCTGTGCACAGAGCCATAGGTAGATGAGTAAAGTGATAAGCTAATTAACCTGATTTCCCCCTGTCCTTGTTATATTCCCCCTAAATAAATCAGAGCTGCTTGTTTCAGCAAAGTTATACTGCCTGAGGTATTTGTCTATGTTAAAGTATTGTACTGTGATTGTTGCACTGTATCTTATTTTACAGGAGGTCCCAGTGCCTGAACTAGCCCTGGGGGTAAGTGTATACTGTGAAGGTAATTCTGATATATTGTGTGGGCCACTAGTGGGAAGAAAGGGGGGTTGCAGTGTCCCAGAGGGCTGTGACCAAGTAAGTTTAACTATTGCAAACCCTGACCTCTGGTTGGAGGCACCCGCCATTGGATCCAGGCCCTTCAACCTGTTAGTGGCAAATCAGGCAGAGGTAGTAGCCCCTGGGATAGCGCCATCTAGGGGTTACACATGTGTGCCCAAGCCCGGGGGAAGGGGTGCCTAATGATGTTGAAGAACTTTTTTGGATAAGGCCACTTTGACAGAACAACAAAGTATCTGGAAGTTTCCTAAAAAAAGAAATGAATGACTTCTTACAACTTAGTTGTTATTTGTCCCTCCCTGTTCTTAATCTCAAGTCAAGTTACATTTCAAACCACATCTTGTCAGCTAACACAACCTGTGTGCAATATTTGCTGCAGTTGTTCCAAAACAATGAAACGGATTAAATAAAATCTTCATACTTACCAGAATGGATTTCTCTTGGATATTCCATAGGTTCCTCTCTGTACGGTACAGCTGCAGTACCATTCCCACTGAGTTTTAGCAATGGAGACTTTTTTTGCTAACCTGTTAAAAAAAAAAAAAGCAACATAAGTGTACCGTATGTGTTATACCATTGCATCTCTGAAAAGCCACAGAAAACAAAACATACAACTAAAGGAAGTGAAGCAGCATAACAAACATGAGTACACATACTCACTTTATGGTTTAAATATTAAGAAGCTTTGTGTCTGTGGCTGATGGATGTGGTGGTCTGGACAGACTCATGCTCAGTGGTGGCAGTGGCTAACATCAGTCCCGGTGGTGGAGGAGGTGGTCCGGGAGGTGAACAGACTCATGCTCAGTGGTGGTAGTGGCTAACATCAGTCCCAGTAGTGGTGGTCCGGGGTTCAGACAGGCTCATGGTGGCAGTGGCTAACATCAGTCCTGGTGGTGGTAAAGGGAAAGTGAAAGGGAAAATTGTTTAACCAGGAAAGGCACACTGAGCCAGAGCTTGTTTCCAGGTGTGACCTGGGAGCACAAGGAAGTTAAGTGACTTGCTCAGGGTCACACAGTATGCAAGTGGAAGCTGTGGGATTCAAACCCAGGTCTGGTCTGCTGGATGTCACCAGATTTGCAGCTCAGAGCCTTAGACCACTGCACTATACTGCCTCCATGGTGGTGGTCTGAGGGTCAGACAGACTCATGGTGGCAGTGGCTAACATCAGTCCTGGTGGTGGTGAAGGTGGTCTGGGGGGCGGACTGACTCATGCTCAGTGGTGGCAGTGGCTAACATCAGTCCTGGTGGTGGTGGTCCGAGGGTCAGACAGACTCATGTTCAGTGGTGGCAGTGGCTGACATCAGTACCGGTGGTGGTGGTGGTCCGGGGGTCAGATAGACTCATGGTGGCAGTGGCTAACATCAGTCCTGGTGGTGGTGGTGGTCCGGGGGTCAGACAGACTCATGCTCAGTGGTGGCAGTGGCTAACATCAGTCCTGGTGGTGGTGTTGGTGGTCCGGGGTGGCACACCACCTTTTAACAACTTCAGTTAAAACCTGCCAACATTAACCACATTATCATTCTCATAAAGAAAGCTTTCCTCACAGTCATCTATGTCTGAAGTCTGACCACTGGGAAATTCTTTCTCCATTGTGTCATCATCTACGTCAGTGGTGCACCGTTTCAGGCAGCCACTGCCACTGCCACCAGGATGGTCCATTTCCACATCACCAAAACCACCATAACTAGGCCGGGGTACAAATACCGGGGTTGCAGTCTGTGCTGGTATGTGTCTCTCATTCATTTTAATGAATGTTAGCAAACTAACATTTGCAGGAGACAGGTTTGTCCGACGATCCTTGACTATTGCACCTGCTGAGCTGAATACCCTCTCAACACTTACACTGGAGGGTGGGCATGTGAGATACTTCAATTACGCTGCAGTCAGCTCTGGCCATTCACTGACCTTTCCACTCCAGTACAAAAGAGGATCTTCAGTTATTATCAGATGCCTGTTTTCAGACAAATATGACTCAATCATTCTCTGAGCTGCACTAAGTCCAGTTGTTGATACATCATCCTGTTCTCCCGAATCATTTATTGCACAAATACCCACTTGGGACAAAGCCTCCCAAAGCGACGCCAGCCACTTTGGAAGATGGACCATCTGGAACTGCTGTCCCCGTCCCCTTACAGGATATGCTTGATAGTCCTACAGGTACACCTTCAGCTGGATTATGCTGCTAAGGTTTGCTGACCTTGGCATATGACTTCTGTGCCCCAT
Organism: Neoceratodus forsteri; assembly: GCA_016271365.2. Classification (NCBI taxonomy): domain Eukaryota; kingdom Metazoa; phylum Chordata; order Ceratodontiformes; family Ceratodontidae; genus Neoceratodus; species Neoceratodus forsteri. Next base: position 1,561,734,716 of record CM028130.1, on the reverse strand, counting down.
GAACCAAGTGCACCAGTTGACCACTGATATTTTTTACCTATTCAGGCCCTCCCTCCAGTACTGATGCAATTCCACGTTTGTATCGTGGTTCCAGCATTGTTGCTATGGCAAAGTTGTCACTATGCTGAATGCTCACAATGTGATGATTATGGTCCTGCACCACAAGATTTAAACAGTGGGCCATGCTTGGAACATGAGAAAAACACCATTTGTGATGCATTTCACCACATTTGACCCATTATGACTTGCTATGAACCCAGCTCTCAGGGACAGAAGGTTTAGCCATTTGTCAATTTCAGTCAGTACCATGTCCAACATGTTCTCACCAGTGTGTGAACAGGTCACATTGTGCATAGTAATCGTTGCATGCTGTCGAATTCCTGGAAGATTGCTACCATGACAATCCACCTTACTGCACTGATTATTCACACTACCAACATCACAAACAACCCCCGGCACCTGCGCCCAATGTGCAGTTATACACAAATATGAACTCCCCACCGTTTTGCCGCTTGTTCACATATCCATACTTAAATGGATGAATGGAGAGGAGGAATGTGGAAGGACATGTCTTACTGAGTCAGGCACAGTGCGGAACAACTCAGGGACAGCACGGGTAGAAAAGTATGTCCTGGATGGGACTTTCCATTTTGAACAGGCACATGCAGCAAACCACTGGAACCCAGAATTCTCCACAAAGGAGAAGGGCAAAAGATCAATTGCCAGCATTTCTGCTACAGCAGCATTAAGTTCACTTGACACTGTATGATTCGGGTGTACTTCAGCTTATGCTCAAAAACACTCTGTAACGTGGGCTGACTTAAACATTTTACATGGGGTGTGATCACAAATAGTTGTGCTCTGTGATGAATGGCATTGGCAGGGGGTGGAGTGTGGATGTTTGATGAAGACAGTTGCACAGGTGATGATGACAAACCCAGAAATGCAGTTATTTTGCCAGATTTGCCAACCCGGGTTGATGTACCACTTGCACTAGACATACTGCATTCACCACCACCACCACCACAAAAACTGCTATTCTCACCAGCACTGGACAACATTTCAAAGTCATTATGGTCCTCCACCTCATTATGCCTGTAGTAATCCTCTGCTCTTATTACTTCAGTACTGCACATGTTTAATTTACTGCTGGACTTAACAGTCATGGAAGGGGATAACATGCTCGCTACGGTTGCCGGTGACAAGGGTGAACACCCCACTGTGGTATTAGCTGCCAGCTTGTGCTGGGTCCACAGTGCCAAGTGCCTATTCTTAAGATGCGTATGCTGTCCTCCTATGCTCAGATGGCTCCCCTTTTTACCTTGACTCACACGCACATGGCAAACCTGGCAGATTGCAACTGACTCATCATTTGCATCTTGAAAAAAAAAATCCCAAACAAGGGATTGTGATGCTCTGCTTTTAACATGTCCATGATGTGGCTTATTTAAGTCCATTATTTTAAGCACTGAAGTGGGGGGGCATGTAAGTTTCAGGCACTGCACGCCTGGACTGCAACCGACCACCATGACTGCCTATCATATTTATTACTGGGTCATCATCATCATCATCAACTAAAACCGGTAAATCACAACTTTTTAAGGGGGGGATTCCTGCAAACAGACTCAGACACAGCCACTTTGAATTTATTTTTCTCCGGTTCCAAACTGGGGTCAATTACACCATCATCATATTCATCAACGTCACACACATCCACATCTTCTGCTTGGATGCTAGCATATGGACTGCATGTTGCAACAACAGCAACATCATCGTCATCATCACATTCATCATCAGCATCTACACCACCATCACGATATTTTTTCACCACACTGTGAATCACTGCATGGAAAATGCGGGACATTAACTGCCACGGTGGACGGAATATCACATTGTATGCTATCATTGACATGATTATCAGAATCCTCAGGTTCAGTTACTGGGATGTTACTGGGAAGTATGACATCATCTATGCTGCCACATACTTGCACCACTTCATCCTCAATATTTTTGGATACAGTACACTGGTCGGAATTTGAACTTGATGCACCAATTCTAATACTACCACCGCCACTAACACCAGTGGCACTAACACCACCATCTGGGAAAACATAATCTCCTCCAATTATGAGTGAAGCTACTGATTGGGCTGTAAAAAACATTGCAGGAGAAATACCTTTCCTCACATTAGCAATGCACTTCTGCGTCTGCGTACTACCATGCCCACAGACAATCTTACTGGCAGCATTGCCATGGCGAGAAACAGCTTTGCTTGCAGTTCTCTTTGTGGGAATTTTGGGGGATCAACCACAATATTATAACCAAATTTAGATTTTGATATGTTCACTGTCTGATTAGGGGGACGCTGGATGTGAAGCCAAAAAAACTGTAGCTTCAGCAACAGATAAGAGACTAGTCTGTCATGCAATGAAAACAACTTCAGTAACCAGTGGTGCTGATGAGGTCACAAAAACAATCCAATCTGGTAAAAAATTCCTTTTGCCGGGGGGCACTGACTGCAGATTTTTATGGCAGTACAAGCAGCAAAACAAAGAACAGATACCACGATCGCAGTACAGAATCAGGCAGCTGCAGTGGATAGGAGGTTCACACTGCTGCGCCTGCAATTACACTAGTCTGTGGCACAATAAAAGGTGTATTATTTGATGTCACACAACACCGCACACACACTCACACACACAACAGTTTGTCTACAATGCTGAATGAGAAATGCATAGCAAATTGAAAAGTTCAGTAATATGCCACGTATTGTAATGTAAACAACCTAAAATTATGAACTGCTGCACCAGATCCACACAACACACAATCAGCAAGAAAACTTCAACAATTACTGACAATATTACTGTGTGTACATTAACACAGTCAGTTATATAACAAAAATATAACCAAAAAACAAAGAAACCACTATTTCTCCAACTTAAATCTACCTACACCACAGATACACCCCTCCATCAAAGCACACTTTCACTGTCTTTCACTATACACATTCAATATTGTACATTAACATTCAAAATCCTCACAAAAACAAAAATGCTCGATGATATGAGCACAGGAGGGTTTCCTGCAATTGATGAATTAAAGTTTGAGCCCCCAAAAAAATGCAACAACATTTTTTTAACAGCTTTTAGAAGGTTTCAATCACAGACAGCTCTCAGAGCACACTGTCTCCAATTCCTTCCTACACACGCTACTCTAAACCGAGGCTGTGCAGATCAATATAGAGCCCATGTGACCTGAAATCCCATGAATCACTGCAAAATTTGTCTTCAGAGCTCAAAAACAAGGTGAAGTGAGGCAAAGTGCATTGTTTTCAATGCACTTCACCTTAATATTTGGTGGAGTAGTAGTCTGGGAAGGCAGAGTAATGTGAAGTCATTGTTTTCAATGAACTTTGCGTTACTCATTATAACGTGAAGTACTCCACTTCGCATTGCAGAGCACTCCGCAAATCCAACTTTGCTCCTCGAATCACTTCGCAGAGTGGATTGAGCCCACTTCGCCCACCACTACTGGAGATGGCTGCCAGAGTGAATAGCAGAAAGAACAAGGATATAATACAGAAAGGGAAGGATGATAAACCAGATTCCCAAGGACAAAAAAGGGAAGTTTAGCAACAAAGAATAACAGAGGTTTCTGCAGCCTGTAGAAACTGCTTACTCCTCTGGTTGTGATTCAGAAGAAGAATGTGAGATTTTAATAAGAGGAACGTAAACACCATGGCACTAGAATAATCCAGGATGATTTTGATAGGGTTCAGAGATTGTTTCAGGAAACCAAATTAAAACTAAACATGAAGAAAACAGCCACAATGGCAATCAGAACTAGACAGAAATTGGCTGCACTTTAGTCGCACCAACCCCGCTTTCTCCACCCTGGACGGCTCCTCCCTTACCAAGGTCTCCTCCTTCAAATACCTAGGCGTTTAGCTTAGCAGGCACCTAGACTTCTCCTCTCACACTGAGTCCATCTGCACAAAACTCCAACCTAAACTGGCTGTCCTCTATCATCATAAGGACAGTCTTCCTCTCCCTACCCATCGGGAACTGGTTTCCAAAATGATTCTTCCAATCTTAGACTACGTCAACATGGTCTATGGCTCTGCCCCAGTCACAAACCTCTGTAGGTTTGACACACTCCTTAACTCATTCTGTTGCTTCACCACTGCTGCACCTCCTCTTACTCACCATTGTCTACTCTACTCCACCCTCTCATTCTCACTGCTACTTTATAGGAGAATGGTCCATTGCATCTCACTCATTGCAAAACACTGGTTTGGAGGTCTGCCACCCCACTTTTCCTCCTTCCTCTCACCAGTTAATCTTTCAGTTTACTCCCTTCAAAATAAGGAGAATCACTCTTTCTCTCTTCCACGTCCACACTTAGCTGCGGGTCAGTCATTTTTCTACTGTCACATTCCTTTCCTCTGGAATTAGCTCTCCTCTGATCTTCACCTATCCCCTTCTCTCTTCTCCTTCAAAGCTCAACTCAGACTACTCCCCCCTACCCAGTGTACCCAGCATTCTCACCTCCTCAACCCTACCACCACTCTCTCCCCCCTCGCCACTGCCAGATATAAATTCACAACACCGGCATGGTGGCACTGAGGGCTGAGGCACTGGACGCCACACCTCTTGCCACGCTGGCGACTCAGGTTCAGATGTGAGCTCGGGTCATCGGGGGGGGGATAGGATTGAGCATCCAGAGTACTGCAGGACTGTTCTCCTATCCCGGGGAGGAATCCAGGGTGTCACCGCTCTGCAGCGGCCCCTGGTGATGACCGGGGGGTGCTGCGAGGAATGGTGCAGCAAGTATGGAGTGCGGCAGGCATAGGAGTATAATGTGCCCGACGTCATTGCACACTTGTACTCCCGAGGGTGAAAACACAGAAAATGGCAGCACAGACTGTGGCAGATTGATGGCCGCTACTCCATCAAATACTGATGATGCCTGGACAGTCATGTGCCAGTAATAGATCCTTGCCTGGTGTGGGGGCAAAGGGGGGATGCCCCTTTTGAAGGTATAGCTGGTATTGAGGTAATGAAGGTATTGCCAGCTGGGTGTGAAACTCTGGGGTCGGTGGTGGAGGCAGAGCGGTGGCTGGAACATAAGACAGGTCAGTGGCTGCAGGGGAAAAACAGTGATATGATAAAGAAGATATAAGTTCACTATCCCTGTTACTAATTCCTTGCAGCCTGCATCAGATGCCCCATCAAGTATTTTGTATGCTACAATTTACCGCAAAGTGCTGCTCAAATGTTTTGTAAAACAGTTTTCAGATCCCTCTGTTCGCTGACCTTAATTTGTATTTTGACTCTGTATTGTTTTTTGCTTTTTCAAAAAATGCTTGTACTGTATGTATGTATTCCTTTCCGTACCCCCAGTCCCCCCCGGGTTGCACCTGGAAATGAGCCTCAGCTCAGTGTGCCTTTCCCAGTTACCAAATTATAAATAAATAAAATAAAAATAAATATGAGTGTAGTTCTGGAAACAAGCTCTATACGTACTCTGGCTATGTCATCCCAAGTTCAGGCACAGAGGGAGGAAAACTTGTGTATCAAAGATGGGGGTGACAGTGATTCACCTTTAATAGAGCTTAATAGTCTATTATGAACTAGATTCGAGAATAGTGCCCATACCCAGAGAGGTACATGAGAAAATATTAAAATCTTAAGCTGGAATATAGCAGGTTTAGGGGGGAAATTGGAGGACACCAAGTGGCTGGATTATATTAGAAAATATCCTATAATAATGTCACCGGAAGCATGGCTAGACAAAGTAAAACCTAATATAGTGGAAGGGTACTGTCTACTCCATGTTCCATGCAAAAGATCAACTAAATATGGCCATACCAGTGGTGGCATGGTGACTTTGACTGCAACAAGTGCAGCCAGGATAGCTCATAAATTGTACCTAGGATATCCCTATTTCCTGTGTAGTGTGTTAGCTGATTCAGGAGAATCTGTATGTGTCTGTATAGTATAAACATGTATGTTACCCCAAAGTTACCAAATATGATAAAAAATGAGGTATTTGGGAAACTGTCATAAATCATGGTTCTTCTTCTTGAAAAAGTTTGCTCTACTCCATTTGTATTATGAAGCATAGAAACATAGAAGTTGACGGCAGATAAGGACCGCAAGGGCCATCCAGTCTGCCCATTTTTTCAACCTTATGAATGTACCATAAGCCTGTACTCTGTCAATGGCCTATCTGTTCATACACATCTTTATTGCTCCCTTATGCCTGTCCCATGCCTGTTAGAAGCCCTGCACTGTATTCATATCCACCACTTCCTGAGGTAGGCCATTCCACACATCCACCACCCTTTCTGTGAAAAAGAACTTCCTCACATTCCCACGTAATCGGCCTCCCTCTAATCTCATGTTGTGTCCTCTTGTCCTGCTATTGTTCTTATGTTGAAACATGTTAGACTCTTTCACCTTGTTAATGCCCTTAAGGTGTTTGAATGTTTCAATCATATCACCTCTCTCCCTCCTTTGCTCTAGGGTATACATACTGAGCTCCATTAATCTGCCCTCATATGTTTTCTGATGCAGTCCCTGCCCCATTTTGGTTGCCCTTCTCTGAACTGCCTCCATTTTGTTAATGTCCTTGTGCAGATGTGGCCTCCAATACTGCATGCAGTACTCCAGATGGGGCCTAACCAGTGTCTTGCAAAGAGGGATTATTACCTCCCTCTTACAACTTGTGATACCCCTACTAATACACCCCAACATCCTTCTAGCCTTACCTACTGCTTTAGTGGTCTGCTCGGAAGATTTCAGGTCATCTGTGATGATGATGCCTAAGTCTCTTTCTTCCCTTGTGATTGCCAGCAACTCCCCTCCCAACCTATAGGTGGCTTCAGGATTTCTCTTCCCTATGTGCATGATCTTGCACTTCTTTGCATTAAACCCCAATTGCCACTCTTCCAACCATTTTGCCTTTTTATCCAGATCTCTTCTCATTCTGTCTACCCCATCTGGATCATCTACTCTGTTGCAGATCTTGGTGTCATCTGCAACCAGACAAACCTTACCCTCCAGTTCATTTGCATATCACTGATGAAGATATTGAAGAGGACGGGCCCCAGGACTGATCCCTGAGGTACCCCACTTGTGACTTGCATCTCTTCTGACTGTATACTGTTTACCACCACTCTCTGTTTTCTGCCCACCAACCAGTTTGCCACCAGCTGACCAATTTCTGACCCAGCCTGAGCCTACCCAGCTTATTAATCAATATTCTATGTGGAACAGTATCGAAAGCTTTGCTGAAGTCAAGATAGGTGACATCAACTGCTCCCCCTTGGTCCACCACTCTGGTTACCCAGTCAAAGAAATCTATGAGATTAGTTTGACAGAACCTTCCTGTTGTAAACCCATGCTGTCTTGGATCTTGTGCTCCTATGGATTTCAGGTATTGCACTATCCTTTCCTTAAGGATTGCCTCCATAATCTTGCCCACTACTGAAATAAGACTGGCTGGTCTGTAGTTCCCTGCTTCCTCCCTGCTACCATTCTTGTGGAGCAGAATCACGTGAGCCCTTCTCCAGTCTTCTGAGACCTCTCCTGTGCTCAGAGACTCACTAAACATCTTTGATAATGGCTCTGCTAGTTCCACCCTTGGCTCCTTTAATACCCTGGGATGTATTCCATCAGATCCCATTGTCTTGTCCACCCTGAGCTTAGAGAGCTCTTGTAGGACCCTTTCTTTTGTGACTGGACTAGTGCACACCTCCCTCCCCCATGTGTCCATGGTGCTGAACTGTGGGCTCTGCCCTACCTTTTCCCCAGTAAATACTGAGCAGAAGTGTCTATTTAGGGTAGATGCTTTTCCTTGGTCCTCTTCCTCACACTTCCCCTTATCCCCTTTGATCTTAGCAATACCCCCTCTGGACTTTCTCCTTTCACTAATGTTTCTATAGATAGTCTTGTCACCTTCTTTTACTGTTCATGCTAGGATGGGTGATGTTAATGGACGAACTTCAAATGGCTTGGAAATATATTCCTCTGATTGGGAAATTTACAATACTCTAGCCATACCAGTTAGAAACTAGATGGATAAGAAATTAAACAAAAGGGGGAAATTACTGCTTAATACAGCAGGAGAAAATTTATGAGAATCTTAAATGGAAGAACCAGGGGATAGTATCATGGTAACATCACATATCCCACCACAAATGGGGGGGGGGGGCAGTCATTGATATTGCCCTGCTGGATGTTTTTTCTTCTCCACTAGCAGAAGCATTTGTGGTAGTAGAAGAATAGGATAGTGATCACTTCCCTATATCTGTCACCTTGGACTGTTTTACTGACAGGCAATTGACATGAGAGCATTGCATAGTAAATTTGTGGCATTAAGATATCCAAGTCAGCCTCTGCATGAACTGCATAATAGAATGGGATGGGGATCTGCTTTTATTGATTATAGCCACTGTATATTGGTTATTACAGAATATTGCCATAGTTTGGAGTGACCACAGATAGCCGCGTGTGAAGGCAGCTGCAACCACTGTGCAGTTTTCAAATAATGAAGACATTTTTGAAAATTCCCTGAGGTCATAAATTTCTGGTGGCCAAGGAGAGACACAGTACATTGTGGCTGTTTGTCCCATCTGCCTACATGTGATATTGTGGTCCCTGTGTTAGCTGGTTGTACATTTGTTATGCACAGTATACCACTCCTGTATCCCTTGACCTGTGTGCATGGCTGGCTGATTTCTGTGTCTTTCTCTCCATAGGTGGCCAGAGGAATGCAGGAGCCCAGAGAGCATGACAGGATGCAGACTGATGGAAGGTCAGGATGACCCCTCCAATGACAGGTTCATCTCCTCTGCCTGGTACTGCAGAAGGTGGAGAACTGCATCTGGGTGGTTGGTGTGACCACCCAGGCCACAGAGAGACAGCTGTCAGCATTGGCATAGCACCTGCACCAGCTGCCACCTCCACCACCACCTGCAGTGCTTTGAGGGCACCTAAAGACTGGCTGGACCATGCATGTGCCCTTGTATGACTTTCATGGGTGGGTGCCCTATTGTTTTTGTTGCCCCCTTTATACGGCCAGATGACCACTTGTTTTTGTTTTGGCCCCTCTGTTTTGTGGGTGGGTGGCCATTATGCTTTGTTTCCCCCCTCCTGATATTTTACCCAGGATATCTGGTGTGACCAGGACATCAACTTCATGTGTGACTTGATAATTAGTGTCTGAAAACAGTGTTTTGTAAATGCACTCACTGTCTCACCATACCACCAGCAGAGTAACAATATGGTCATGCAACTAAATGTGTTCCTTAAGATAAGGCTAAGAGCAGTCACTGCACGTGAGAGAGTACAACAAGTACCTACCCTACCTCCAATTTCCGTGTAGTGAAGTTCAACATGAGTCCTCAAGGTTCACAAACTTTGAGGTCCTCTTTGGACATATGGTATAGGATCACCTTTAGTTGGTAATGAGTGAATGCAAGGGTGACCTTGCCCCCCACAGTTATGTGTTATATGATGAATTTCATGTGTAAGTTGAAGCTTATGGTGTTCACACAGCAGTGACTACCCACTGCACAACAAATTGCAGGGGGCTTGGAAGGGGCTTTACTCATTGATCATAAGGATGAACTATGTTACTTACATTGTGAAGCTACACAAAACAAATATGGAATGTCTGATGGAGGTGGTTGGCTACCAAAGAGCAAACAAAATCAAGAGCTCAGACTTCACTAGACACAGTCAAGCTTGGTGTTCACAAAGCAGAGTGAGACTAATCCCACTACCTGGAAACTATGGGCCAGATATTCAAAAGGGTTGCGCCATGCACAATAGGGTTGCACCAGAGCAAGTCCAAAATTGCACCATAGTGCGATATTCAGCAGGAGGCAGTTGCGCCACAGAAAACATGCTGAGCAACAGCGCAATGCAAATGAAGGTATGCGCAACCGAAGGGGGTGGAACCATGCATAAAGTGCGCAATGCGATATTCAAAGGCTTTCGCAATGCGCAACAGTGGATCAGGCGGAAGTTGCACCACGGGCGAAATGACCAAAATAAAAAGGCTCAAGGAAGAGGCAAGAATGTGACAGGAATTCACATGAGGCAGGCAGACAGAGCAGGCCACAGCAGAAACAGTGCAGGCCAGGGAGTGCACAGGACAGAATAGAGGGCAAGTGAAGGTGTGGGGCCACAGAGTGCAGAGGCAGTGGTGTACCGGTGCAGTGGGTAGCAGTCAGGACAGCAGGGGTAACAGATCAACAACAGCAGGACACAAGCCAGGGAGATGGACAGTGCCAGCTCACATGGAAGCTGTAATGAGGGGTGAGAAGGCATGCTGCAGGGGAGCGTGGCCGTGGAAGAGCCTGTCGGTCGTACACCCCAACAGGCAGTACCGTGCCCGCATCAGCTTTGAGCTGTATTCAGATGTAGAGATTGTGGGCCGGTACCACCTGAACAGGGCAATACTGAGGCGGCTCTGTGAGCTGTGCAGTGATGTGATGCAGGCACCCTCATGATGGAGTCACACTCTGTCAGTGGAGACAAAGGTAACAGCCTGCATGTGCTTGCTCACCACGGGTACCTTCCAGAGGCCAACAGGGGACACCACAGGCATAACACAGTTGGTCACGTCATGCATCCTCACCCAATTCCTTAGCACACTGCTGCCACATGCTGCAGAGTACATCCATTTCCCCAGCACCACGGCAGAGCGTACAGCAAACATACAGGAGTTCCACAGGGTAGCACATATGCCTGGCCTGCTAGGGGTGATAGACTGCACCCATGTGGCCATTCGCATGCCACCTGGCCCCGATGGGGCTGCCTATCGTAATTGGAAGGGGTTTTCTAGTGTCAACTGCCAGGTGGTGTGTGATGCCAGTGGGCGCATCATCAATGTCTGTGCCACGCACCCTGGCGGAGCACACGATTTATTCATATGGTACCAATCAGCACTGTGTCATTGATTCAAGAGTGGGGACATCCCCACAGGACATCTAGTGGGTGAGTATGCATGTAGGATTGGCAAAGCGGGGGCAAGTGTGGGTAAGCCACAGGTGCCATGGGAGTGGCACACAGGGTTAGGGGCAATATGAGCCTGAACATGACACTAACCTCCACTATCTCCACACAGGTGACAGTGGATACCCACTCCGTCCCTGGCTGCTCACATCCTACCGGCGGCCCAGACCCCATCACAGCAACGCTCAATGAGGCACACGCCGCCACACGAACGTCATCGGCGGGTGTATGGGATGCTGAAGGCACTGCCGATGCCTAGACACCTCCGGCGGTGCCCTACAGTACAGCCCCTCAAAGGCGCATGTGGGATATTCCTGGCCTGTTGCATCCTGCACAACATGGCCAAAGACTGTGGGATAGCCATACAGGTCGAGAGGGGACAGCGATAGGGATGCTGGTGACGCGGTGATGATGGGATGAGCAGCCCCCCCTTGGACGGCGTGACCCCCGACTGATCCGGCTGGCCCAGCTGCACCGGGACACCATCACAGAGGAGCACTTTGCACAACACAGGTAAGTCATGGGGCCATGTGCAACCAACAGTGGCTAGGGCACAACCCACATACACACAGGGAAACACGCCAGGGGTGCATGACAGCAAGGGAAGTGGCAGGGTACAGAAGCACAAACATACAACCAGGGAGGGGTGAACGGTAACACACCACATGGACAGACACACACACACCAGGCACAAAGTGCACAGGGGTCAGGTGCACAGCAGAGCAGGAACAGACATGAGAAACACACACGTCCACAGGCCACTACCACCACCTGTACTGTCCATGTACGTGTGTCAGATGCTGGGCACCCTTGCACTTTGGTGTACAGTGCAATGCAGGCATCATCATGCACACGCACCTGTGGACAGCAGTCGGGAGGGTGTGCAGGTGGTCCGTGTGTCAGCATGTAGGGCAGGGCACCCACTGGTGCTACCCGCCAAAACTACATTGCACACAGGGCAGCACCAGACGGGGCCGCGCTGAGGAGACAGCTCAGTCATGTGGCACAGTGCCACGGCCACCTCGGATGCGTGGGTGGCCCCGTCGAGACCCAGCAGCACTGGCAGGCTGAGCATGGGCCACATTGGGTGGCACCGATGGACCACCAGGAGTCCCACTGCACGAACGTGACCATGTCTGCACAGGGGTCTGCAGCATACCGAATATACCTGCACCAGGGGTGCTCGGGATGCCCACAGCTGAACCCAGCGTTGACAGGGTGGGTGTTGCATGACACCAGGAATGGGGAGTGGATAGCATACTGCGCGGTGTGAGCGGCACAGGGGCACCTGACTGTGTGCCCAATGTGGCCACGGCACTGACCACTGCCTGTGTCAGCCTGTCGATGGCGGCGGTCACATCCACCCGCATATGGTCAATCTGGGACAGGATCCTCTCAGTGTCCCTGCTGTATCGCTCCTCAACCCGCTCCAGGGCCACACACAGTGCCTCCACGGATATTGCAACCCGCATCTGCTGCTGTACTGATGCCTGCAGCAGGCAAGTGTGCTCATCAAAGAGGTTGTCTGCCACATCGGCAACCTGTCCCTCAGAGTCTGGAAGGGCCTGATGTACAGCACCCCTTGAGGGTGGGCACTGCTCACCAGGACCAGATATGAACATGTCCACAGGCGGTGCACCTACATCACCGCTGAGCCCTGTACCACCAGTCCCAGTGGGTGACTGCTGCCCCTCCGCCTGCTGTGCCCACGGGATCAGTGGTTCCCCTGCTGTGGCCGCAGCAGTGCCAGTGACCTGCACAGCCACTGGTGCTGCCCCACCGGTGCTGACAGGCACAGTCTGGGACTGTGCTGACATGCTGGCACACACGTCGGAACCAGCTAGATCCATGGGTGTGAGCTGGCCTGCTGTGTGTCCATTCTGTGACGCACACATGTCAATGCCCATAGTGGTCAGTGCATCATCGATGGTGCAGGTCTGTGCCACAGCCACAGTGTGCTGGCATGCTTGCATGCCAGACCGCTGGGACACAGTAAGGGCACTCCCCACACCTGTCTCAACATCAGTGAAGGTAGATGGGCGTGCACACTGCCACAGTGCACACCGGCAATCTGTGGAGGTGGATGGTCCCTCCTCCAACTCTGTGTGGCTGTCCGCAGTGGACAGGCCCTCCACTGCTGACCCCTGCAGACGCACAGGATCTGTAACAGAAAGGAAGGACACGTTAGTGCATGTGAACTACCTCCCCCCCACCATGACATACCATGCAGTGATGGGCTACCGCCTGTCTGGAAGCCACCTCCAGGAACACCCTCAATGGCACTGCGCTGCATGCTTGCAGCAAGCATGTCCTCCGACGGGGCCAGCTGCACCACCTCTGGCTGTCCACCACCTGTAGCAGCACGTGTCGCCCTGATGGCTGCAACCTTCTCCTTCACCCTCCTCCTGTCGGTCCCCATCTTCTTTTTACACTCCTGCACAGAGCGCTGGTGGCTGCTGTGCAGGTTGACGGCACGTGCCACCCCCTCCCATGCAGCAGCACGGGCCTGAGGGGTGCCCCGCCGTCCACTGAGAAGTGGCTCCTCAGCCAGGTAGGCCTCAAACAGTGCCTCTGTCTCCGCCTTCATAAAGTTGGGCATCCTCTTCTGCCCACCATCATCATCCTCCTCATCCAGTCCTTGCTCGGTCACTTCACAGCCTGTATGGGTGAGAGTGGTCACCTGTGACTGTGCAGTACACAGCAATTCTCTGGGGCCATGGTCCAGAACAGCACAATGCATGCAACTCACCTATCAGCTGCAGTAACAGAATATGGCCACTGCAGATCAGTGTCGCACATTTATAGCGCAATGCATGCAAATTAGGACTGGAGCAACTTTAATGAGATGCAAATCGTGCTGCTGCACCATTGAATGGCTGATCGGATGAGTTGCATATGGCGGCTGAATATCGCGCTGTTGTGCTTTGCACAATATGGTTGAGCCGGCTGAGCCAATGCTGCAGTTCTGTGACTGCGTAGTACACCGCACTGCACATGCCCAGGTAGCTTACGCAGGCGTCTGCCACACCGATGACGCGCTGTGCACGATCGGCAATTCAGGACATGGCCACCATTGTGCCAGTGGCGCTACAGCAATGGTCACTACATGGCACTGTGGCACAACTGCGCAATAGTGCACTGTGGCAATGGCACGCAGGTGACCAATTGCACTGGACGTGTAGACGTCCGATGGTGCTGTGCGTGGCCTTGTGCCAGAGACCCATGACCCTGTGCCCGACCTTTGCCCCCTTGGCGCTGTACGTATGGCATGTCTGCAGCTCTAGCGCGTTGTTCGGTAACAGCACAATAGGGACTGGCGGCACTATATGAACAGCGCAATAGGGACTAACGGAGTTGCATTGCGCAACATTTCCATGTGAGGTTGCCGTGCTGCGGAGTGCCATATTGCCTACTTTATACATGAAGGGATGGCACGCAGGAGAGTACCACAGTGGAGTGCGTTGGAGCTTGCCAACCTGGTGGCCGTAGTGGAGCCTCACCATGGTCCACTGTTTGGGGATGAACCCCTGAACGTGGCCCGCACACATGTGTGGCAGCAGGTGGCCACTGCACTGGAGGAGGCCACTGGCCGGTGGTGCTCAGCGAAGCAGTGCAGGCACCGGTATGGTGACCTGCAGAGGAGGGAGCAGGCACTACTGGCGCGCCTACGTTCACGTGCCAGGAAGGGCGTGGTGCCTAGGCCAGGTGGGTGAGCCGTCTATGCACCTGTATTGTCCACATGGGTAACACTGTGTATTGTGACCAGCACATGGGGGAGGGTTGGTCTATGGTTGGCTGTGGCGGTGTTTACAGGTGGGTGATGTATGGGTCTGGCTGGGTGGGCAGGCATACTCATTGGGGCAGGGGGCTGTCTGCTTTGGGATTTCACTGATGTGTTTCTCACCTTTTGTTTCCCACAGGCATGGCGGAGCAGAGGGGGGCTCAGGCTGAAGCACAGCGAGGGGTGGTAGCGGTGGCTGTACGAGATGGTGGTGGTGGTGTCGAATCATGGCAGCAGCAGCAGCAGCAGCCGCAGCAGCAGTATGATGAGGGTGAGTGTCATGACATCATGGATGCTATTGCATGCTGTGGGGGGGGCAGGGCATGGCCACCATCCATGGATAACACTGCCATGCACGTAACATGTGACAGTCAGCACTGTCCAGGGGCACTGCATGTCTGGGAGTGCGTCAATGGTGGTCCATGCATGCACTGGGCACATGGCTGTGGCACTGACTTCCCACTGTGTAGCCACGTCACTGTACAGCCTTGGTTGTGCTGTGCTGGACATAGGTGGTGTGTGTGTGTGCAGTGGCACACATGGCTGTTGCTGCCTGGTTGGGCTTGTCTTGTGCACGGTCACTGTCGGTGGGTGCACTCCATCACAGGAGTGGGGCACTTGGCTGTATGCCATGCATGTTGGGTGGGCTTCAGGGTTGTGGACAGTCACAGCCATTGATTCTGATCCCTTGTCCTAGGTGTCCAGATCCTGCGAAGACTAGAGCGGGCAGTCCACCGGCTCCTGGACGTCTCAATGGAGTCCCTCGAGATCCTGAGGGACATGCAGCACAGAGGAATCAGGCGCAGGAGGAGGCACCGGGACCAGCAGCAGCCAGCTGATAAGTGGCCTGGCGGGCAGTAGCTGCCCCTCACCTCCCCCCTTTACCCATCCATCACACCCTGCCTTCCCTCTCCCAGTTGTGCACCCCTGCCCCTTACCCACCCCTACCTTGTACCTGTACCCCACCCTTGTCTTGTATATAGTTGTACATAGTTCTGTCTGTTCCTGTTGTTCTTGTTGATATTTTCATTAGATAAATCTATTTTGTTATGAATACTGTGGTGGTCTCTGATTTGAAGCTGGCTATAGATGCTCAGTTGCAGTGGTGTGCATGGCATCTGGGGTGGTATTGTCCTGGGTATGTCTGTGTGTGCGTGGGGAGGTGTCTCTGTTGTGGTAGTGGCTTTCAGTCGGTCTGGCCATGTGCTGCTACCCACTACTGGGTGCTCCTGACGGGTCTGGCTTGTATGGTTCTGTGGTACATGAGGTTGCAGTGTGGCGGGGGGGGATGCATGTGGATTCCTGCAGTGACAGTCACTGCTCATGGGTGGTGTCTTGGGGTACCAGTGCAGGGTTTGCTGTGCACAGGGGGGTGCTGTTGTGCACTTGGGTTGTCCGCCCCCTTTATGTGGCAGTCTCAGCTTGCCAGTGGGTGTGCTGGGGCACCATGGCCCAGCTGTGCTTTGTTGGCTTGTCCTCATGGGCTGGTGGATATTCCGTCCATCCCCCAGTGATGCTGTGCTTGGGGTGTGGGGGTGTATTGTTAGTTCTGCAGTGTGTTCCTGTGCCCATCTGTGGCATGGGTGGTGGGCCCCTGCCTACCTCCCTGTTTGAGCAGTTCCATTGCTCTGCTGCTGGGGTGGGCTCTCTGATTGTGCTATGGTGCCTGTGGACTGCTCAGCTGGGCTGGCCTTGTTGCACTATGGCGCATCATATCTGCTCAGCTTCCCCTTCCTGGTTGCCCTATGGCGCAGGTTGTGCAATATTCAGATGGCTGGTTGCGCAATTTGACTTGCTCCATGTTTGAATATCGCGTCTATTGTGCATGTGCGCAATGGACTTGTGCTTGCTCCTGCTATTGCGCACATTTTGGGCGCAGTTTGAATATCCGGCCCTTTGTTTATATGAAATAAATATGGCACACACCCAAGAGCAACAAATTCAAATCATATCAAACTGCCTGGTACACGCCCAAGAGCAACAAATTCAAATAATATCAAACTGCTTACCTTGTAGTGTATAACTCCCCCCCCCCCGGGGTGGGGTGCATGTCAGTGTGCAGGTCGGACACTGTAGGGATACAGTCAGGTTATTCCAATGCTGGCCCACAAAAGGTTAATATTTTGTCACCCTGGGGGACTGCCATAGCACAGGAATGCCTTGGAGGTGGGCCTCACTCGAGACAGTGAGCCAGAGAGGAGGAGGAGGAGGGAGTGAAAGTGATGGGGGAAGTGAGTGTCCGCTCTCTGTGTGTTAGCAGATGATTTTCTGTGGAAGCAGAAAGAGAGAGAGCTGGGTCTTGACATGGCCGCGGCCATCCTGAGTGGTCTTCCCGGGGGATCGAGTGTGTCCAGTGGCCAACAACCTGTGAGAGGATAGAGCCCCCTGAGGGTAATGAGCCTAAGTCCATAGGGCTGAGGTACAGCCAAGAGAGCAAGAGAGTTATATGGGTACAATGGCCGCTAGGGAGAGTTTGAGCTGTAGTCTCCATGGGGATGTGTTGCCCGAAATGCCTGGGTAGAGTTGCTTCTAGGGAATCAGTGGGATTGGAGCCTCAGTGAGAAAGAAAAACCTTTTACCCCAATTTAGGAGGCTAGCATGTGGCAAGGGACAAAGAACAATGTGTCTTGTGAGTGCTAGTGGAAGAGGTAGCCCCTGGGAATAGTACTGATGCCACCTAATGTTTGAGCTGCTGCCTAAAGTGTTATGGGGTCATCTGGATCATGCCCCTCAGTGTGGATTCTAAAAAGCCTTGTGGACATTTCTGGACTCATGAACTAAGGGGACCATAGCAGTCTGTATGTGACATGCTTCCCATTTGAACAGTGTGAACTCATCTGCTCCATGAAGTTCTGTTATGTTTATTAAGCGAGATCCCACTGTTTTACTAAAAATGAAGTGTTGCTTCAGTTTTTTGAAATATGTTGTACTTGTTGCCACTAACTGTCAGTTTCCTCTTAGCCCAGTACCTATAGTCCAGGAACCTGGTAAGTGAAGGCCATCTGGTTGCATTTTCTGCTGAAGCTCCCCTCCCCATGAACAAGTTACCATCAGCATACCCCTAGACACCAGGAAGGGGTGGGCTACAAGTGAGGACTCTTCTGGGATGTGTTTTGAGGTGCTGTGGCATGGTGTGGCATCAGAGGGTGCTGGGTGAAGATGTTCATGTATGTGGATTTCTCTGGGACTGGACTGTAATGCAATTAAAAATGTGTTGCTGGGCTGAAAAGATTTGTGCCTTGCTAAGGAGTCTGCTGGAGAGGAACACATGTCTGATCCATGTGAGAGTTAAGCAAATGGACTGAGGTATCATTCTTGGATTGGACTGATTGATGCCTGCCTGGAGGGAATTAAGGATTCCTGAGTCTGGTGCTTGTGTGGAAGCTAAGTTGTGCAGTGTGAGATCTGGGACTGGTTTTGGCTCCTTGATATCAGTTGAGCTATCCAGACTACTGCAATTAAGTCTGAGCAAAATGGCATATGTTTTGCCAGTTTTCACCACTGTGGTGCTATTTGAAATGTTCACGTGGATGTGGGAGTTACTTGGAAAATCCACCATGTCTAGGGAGTATGTTTTCTGTCAGTGCAGGGGCCCCAGAGTGGAGCTGCTCACTGTCTGTGCCTCATGTCATGCTACCAACCTACCAGCCCATGGAGCCCTGTTGATCTGATGGCCCTGCCTTAGTTCATGCCATCAAGTCTATCATAGACATCAGAGGGAGCCAGCATGGAAGGATGGGAGGATCTTGTTATCTGTGTGGGCACTGAGGGCAAGCTGAAAGCTATGAAGTCCTAAGAGATGGAGGAGTCCAATCCCCCAGAGATTTCAGGGATAACACAGGAGTTAACTAGTGGGCAAGTGCATAGCCATAAGGTTCTGCAGAAGGAACTCCAGCCAAAGTTGTTGACACAGGCAGATTTCTGAACAGCTAGGCCACAAGGTAAGGTGTCATGCCTAGACTTGCCTAGGACTGTTATAGCCCCATGACCTGTACCCACTGGTGAGAAAAGAGAGACTCCATCAGGTAGCCCACCATTAAGTTCTGTCCAGTGCCAAGATCCCCCGGTGGTGCAGATGGAACCGACCCATTTCAGTGCACAGGAGACTGAAGGAGGTCAAAGGCTGAGTGAGGAGTGCAGAAGACAATAAATGCGAGGAAAAGTCAGAGATGGATCCTGCTTCTTGTTATACAACTGTGGTTATGTTGCCACCATAGTTTATTTAGTTGTTTAACCAGGAGTAGTACACTAATCTGAAAGCTTTTTTACAGGAGCGACCTGGGAGCACAGGGAAGTTAAATGACTTGCTCAGGGTCACACAGTATGCAAGTGGAAGTTGTGGGATTCAAACCCAGGTCTGGTCTGCTTGATGTCACCAGATTTGCAGCTCAGAGCCTTAAACCATTGTGCTATACTGCCTCCACAGGGCCCCTTGATGAGTGGTGCAGCACATCCTTGGCCTAGAGATTGTTGTGGCCAGGGTGAGGAGACAGAGCAGCAGGAGTGGGAGTACAGAGACAGTGTATGACTTCCAGAGGGGTAGGCCTCATGATAGTTCATCTGTAGCCTGCCTGAGTGGTTGTAAGTGGAGAGGAATATGCTGCATTATATTCACCAGGAGTACCCTCAGTTCAAATACCCTATCTGCCCAAGCACATCTGGGACATCATACAAAGAAAAGAAGGGACTGGGTTTTCCTTAGCATTCTGGGAAAGATTTATCGGAAACACAATCTGAATGCTTTCGGCCCCACCATTTTCCTGCAAGATGCTCAGCGAGTTAAGAAGCTATTTGTGCCTGAAGTACATAAGAGGGGCTCACTTTATTTAAGAACTTTGCCTTTTTTTTCAGGATTTTGATGGCAGTCGCACCAAGTATTGTATGGTGGCAACTGACTCTTATGGTCGTCCATGTACCAAGCTACATCCCCACTATTACTATGGTCATGGATAAGACGATACTGCCAGTGCCCTACAGTGCTGAACATAACCCCCAGAAAATATTTCATATGGGTGAGATTAACCCTTACTATTGACATTATTTTCATAGATTAACTCCAAAGACTTTAATTAGCCAGAATGACAGCTTGATTTAGTGCTTTACTCTTATACTGCCTAGATGTCTTTGTTGTTAATGTTTCTGCTAAGTGATGGTACTTGGTTATCGCTGTTATCAATGTATCAGTGTTACCACACTGATCAATGTTTATAAACCAGTGTGCTTCTCTGTACCCACCCTGTTGTGCTATAATTGTTATGAATCCTAGCTATTATATTCCGTGTAACATATTTTGGGGGGGCATGATTTGATACGAGTCCATGGTAGGCAGGTGACAGTTTTTGGGCAGCTCTAGTTTTGAGTAGGTTTTGATAGGCCTGGAATAGCATAGGCAATCTGTCCAAAGGGTCCAGGTGGGTGGTTAGCCAGGGTGTCTGGCTAGGGTGTGTTTAGAGAGCCGAGTTGGTTAGGGGTTCTCTTTTGGTGGATTAGTTGACTCACCTTCATGTTGGGGAAGTCTGAGCCCTCTTGGAGTTTGGCAGAGGGGAGTGTGTGTACCTTTTTTGCCTGGTCCCTGGGTGGGGTGGCTGGTAGCACTCTGGAGCTTACCAAGGGCATCCAGCATTTAAAGAGGGGAAAGTTGTAACCTCCCCCTCAGGTTGGGTGTCAGTCTACGTACAGGTCATACACAGTGGGGATTTAGTTGGGTTATTTCAACCCAGGCCCAAAAAGGATTAATACTTTGTTGCCCAAGGGGACTGCCATGGCAAGGGAGTGTCTTGGGGGTGGGCCTTGATCAGAAGAGTGAGCCAGAGAGGAGGAGGAGGAGGAGGAGGAGGAGGAGGAGAGGAGAGGTTGGTGTGCATGGAGGTGACAGGGGGAGTGAGCACCCAGTCACTGTGTGTTAGCGGATGATTTTCAGGGGAAGTGGTAAAAAGAGAGCTCTGGCTGTTGACATATCAGTGGCCATCCTGAGTGGTCTTCCCATGGGGGAGAGTGTGTTCAGTGGTCAGCAAACTGTGAAAGGAGAGCCGCCAGAGGGTAGTGACAAGTTCTTATGCTCAAGGTAAAGCCAAGGGGAGAGAGAGAGAGAGAGAGAGACTTATGGATATGAGAGTTGTGAAGGAGAGTTCAAGCTGGAGTCTCTGTGGGGATGTGTTGCCCATACTGCCTTGGTACAGTCATCCTGAGGAAATCAGTGGGATTGGAACCTCAGTGTGAAAGAAAACTCAGCTGCTCCAAGTTGGGAGGCTAGTGAGGGGCAAGAGACAAGATATGGTGAGTCTTATGTGGGCTAGAGGAAGAGGTAGCACCTGTAAATAGTGTTGATGCTGCCTACTGTTTGAGCTGCTGCCTGAAGTTTTATGGGGTTGTCTGGATCATGCCCCTCAGTGTGGATTATGAAAAAGCTTGTGAACATTTCTGGACTCATGAATTAAGGAGACCTTAGTGGTCTGTATGCGACATGCTCCCCATTTGAACTGTGTCAACTCATCTGCCCCATGGAGTTGTATCATGTTTATTAAATGGGATCCCACTGTTTTACTAAAAATGAAGTGTTGCCTCAGTTTTTAAATATGTTGTACTTGTTGCCATTAACTACCATTTTACCTATTAGCCCAGCAACCATTATCCAAAAATCTGGTAAGGGAAGTTCATCTTGTTGCAGTTTCTGTTGTGATCCCCCCTCCCAACAGGCAGTCATCTTCAGAATACCCCTAGACATCATGGAGGGGGTGGGCTACAGGTACAAGCATGTTTAATTAGAAAATATTATTTTTATTTATTTTTTGGTCTCCCACCCTTCCTACCATAGGGTTCAGTAACCCACCCCACTCACTGCTCCCCATGTTCAGGATTCCCCCTGAACAGGGTCACCAGACAGGCAGCCCTCCCCAAGGAACTTTGGTCACTTTGCCCTGGCTTACCGCCAGGATGGGGCCATGGGAGCGTGACCCCCCCCAGCAGACATCAGCCTCAATAGGAGCAGTGGCAGAGGTGGGGACCAGCATGAATGGAGCCGGCATTTTTGTTTTGGTAGGCTGAATCCCTAGGGGCAGGGATCTGCAATGACCCCAGCATCTTCCCTGCCCCCTGAACATGTGTCACCAGCAGTGTTGATATCACCAGTCTCTGCCAGAGGTCTGCAGGGCACTGAACAATCTTTCCCCTCCACCCAGAGAAGCAGAGCAATCTCTGGGATGCTCAGTTCTTCTCCCCCCTGGCTGACCCTCCAACTCCCGAGTCTGTCACCAAACCCAGGATGTTGGCATCGCAAGTGGACACCTTGTCGCTGCACTGGTGGGCAGGCTCATTAGAAAGTGCTCTTAAATCCTGAAGCCAAGAGTGTAAGTACAGGTAACAATATATAATGGTAGCAGAACTACAGCATATTAAAACAGCAACATGCTGGCATCAATATGGTGTTAATATCCTGGTAGCATTGACTCAGGCAGCCATTTAGACAGCTATCGTGCATGTGTGGTGCATGCACCAATCAGCTGACCTTTCAGTGACTACCTTCCTTAGAGCTGATTGGCTCATGACTGCACATTACATATATACATAAGAAAAATACATATTCATGTAAGTGGGCAGGTCACAACCAATCTGAAAGTAGAACAGCATATTACTATTGTTGAAATTAATATACAAAAAAATTTAAAATGAGCATACATTAAAACAAGTTAAAACATAGGAAAACAGGAAAGATGGAACACAACAAAGGGAGAGGGAGCCAAGGAAAAGGAGGGGCTAGATGGAGAAAAGGGAGAAAGGGGGGAGGAAGAAAAGCCACTGACTACTGTATATCAGTTTAAAAATAACACTGTAGAGGTAGCTCTTCATTAAGTCCTCTAGAAGCTAAGGTCTGAAAAGTGTCAATAAAGACACTCTCTCTGGGACAATTTCTTTTGAAGATTACTGCCACATGGTCCAATAGTCACCTTCTCAATACATATGAATCTAAAGTTGTCAGGTGATCCATGTCCCCTCTCCACAAAGTGTCTGGCCATAGTGTTTGTCATTACAAAGTGACCAGCTAGGTCAGATCCCCTGATTTTGTCTTCTCTTTGATAGTACTTTAATGGTTTCTCAGAGGATTGCATTACAGGGTGCTCCAAACCCATTTGGCTTATTTATGTATGCTTCACTTGGTGTGTATTTGAGACTAAGAGCAATTTTTAATATGGCCACAAGAGGAGGGAATCTACAGAAGTGAATAAGGCCTTCCTCACCTTTATAGAGGAAAAGTGTGCTGGAATAGCATTTGACCAAACACCTTAAGAAGAAATAGTAGCTGTCCAGAGTTTTAAATAAGCCCTCAAAGCTCATTTGTTTGGTTTACCATTCCTGGATGAATTTAATTGATGGGATTTTAATATTTAATACTTTTGTAATTTATAAGTTTTATGTACAATTTTATTATTTTTGATTTTAGTCAGTTTTTGTGTTCATAAATGTGTTTGTACAGTGCCTTGAACTTTGGAAAGGCGCTTTTAAAAATAAAATTGATTGACTGATTGATTGACCTACAGCCAGCAAACAAGACTTGTGCCTAAACCAGATGGCGTAATGCTTGAGATCTTAATGAGTTTACTTACATACTGCATCATTGTCAATATATTGGAGAGAGAAATGTATCCCTAGAGGATTATGTATACAGAAACCCCCAGCCTATAGTCTTGATGATAAACTTTTTATTCAAGAGTGGGAGCAGACTCTAAACAAAGCATCAGATTATTTGATTTTATCTTTTATCAAAAAGGCTAGGAGAGATTAAGATACGGTACCAGCTGAAACTGATAAAATAGTAAAAGAAATTAGGCTAAATGTATTGAAGTCTGAAGCAGAGGTTTTATTGGCCAGAATATCTACTGCAGCTAGATAATTTCAAGAGGAGCAAAAAGAATACAAATATAAGAAACGTGAAAGAGATAAATGGGATTATGCACATGGAAATGTGTATAATTGGCAATCCAATACGTGAAGGAAGCCTTTCAAGTATAAAGACCAGCAGAAATTTTGGGTGCTGAATTTTGACTCCTCCCCAGAAAGTGATAGTGGCCATAATTCCATAAATCAGCAAGAAGTGATTTTAGACTCTTGGGGAATACAAAACTTACAACTGAATCAACCATAACAGAGGGAGCAACAACAACAACAGAATATGGAAGGAGGATGAGCAACTGTAATGGCACACAGTTTACTATTGGTGGTAGTGAAAACAAGAGTGTATTTAGTGTACTAGGTCTGGCACATGCAGAAACAGCAATGCTTAAAAAGAAATCAAATTTTTGTCCACCAGCTTTACACAATCATGCTGTGAACACATTTTCAGTTCCAGTAGATCAAGATATAGCATGTTTTAAAAAAAGTCACAATACATGAATTTAATACATAACCTCACTTTGGAGGAATGAGAAGCATCAACACAGCTACAAGAGGATTCTTCCCTTGTAATAAACCCAGCAGACAAAGGTGGGGCTATAGTTATCTGGGGCAAGGAGAAATACAAAAAAGAAATTGGAAAACAACTGTCCTATGTAGCTTATTACCAGTGCTTCATGCTTGATCCTATAGAGCAAATACATTTGAGGGCAATGAATTTCATTGTCCAGAAAAAAAAAAGGAAATTTAATTTTTGAAAGTGAACTGTCCTAATAAACATTGTGTCTATTTTTTACTCAAACTGCATATGGAAAACAGGTCATCTGATTGTTGCAAGCATAGCTACTATAATGGAACAAGTTTTCTAGTTTGTAGATTATCTCCAACTATTAGTGACACAATTACCATCATACTTTGCTGGCACAAGGGTCACTATTTGTGCTATTAATAATATTACCATATTGACTGTGACAACACTTGTATCCCTTGATATAGAAAGTGTCTATGCAAATATACTGAATGAGGCAGGTTTAAATGCAATAACATTATTTGAACAGAAAAGGAGAGAATGCAGAACCAACAACATGATTTATTGTTTACATGGCTAACATGGGTTTAACCTCCTACTATTTTATGTATAAAGAGAGATTCTATATTCAATGCAAGGGAACTGCAATGGGAACATCATTTGAACCCAGCTTTGCGAATTTATACATAGGGCTGTGAGAGTATTCTGACAATATTTTTAAACAATGCTGTATATTGTGGAAAAGAAATATAGATGATTTTCTGTTGCTTGGAAGGGAACACCAGATGAATGGAACAATTTTATGTATATTAACAGCACAGATCCCAATTTGAAATTTTCACATATGCATTGTCTGGGCTCAGTGGATTTTTGGGATCTGACCATTTATAAGAAAGATGATAAACTTGAGACAGCTATATTTTGGAAATCAATAGAATGTAATAGTTTACTTCATTTTAATAGTAACCACCAATCTTCGTTGAAGCAGAATATTCCCTGGGGCAGATGCTTGGAGTAAACTGGAATTGCAGTACTCAGGTAGAATTTATAAAACAATCTGGGATTATGGCTGGTAGGTTTTTGGAGTTAGGATATCCCCCTGAAAGTATGTTATATTTTATATTTTATTTATTGTATAATTGGATTTACAACCTTTCAGCCAGCGGCTCGTTTACAAAGGTACCTCATCACACAGAGGACACACATGGTTAACATAATTTACTGGGTACAGTCAAGACACAGTAACAGAGTTTTACATATCTGCAGAATACAGACATACAGAGTCAACATAGTTTTACATAGGTTGCATGAACAGAGATACATAGTATTACATACAATTGCTTGAACACATATGTAGATAAATAAACATTTCAAGTAGTACCAGCAGGTACTGGCAGAGGAGAGAGGGCTTCAGGGCGGGGATTGGGTTGGGTGGAGTGGGTGAGTGTTCAACCCAGTGGGCCATGTCAACAGTGTCAGAAGAACAGCAGAGTATCTTTTAGTGACAGGTGCAGCAGCGGGTGTTGAACAGCAGGTCTCGTAAGGCAGCTTTGAAGGGGGCAATTTTGGCAGTGTTGGAAATGGCTGCAGGGAGTGAGTTGAACCAGATAGGGGCTTTGTAGCTGAATGACCTCTGAGCCCGGGAGTTCCTAGTTCTGGGCACTAGTACAGTGACCTTGTCCTAAGTTCAGATGGTGGCTCTGGAGTGTGTAAATTGGATGGAGGCAGACACCCGGGGGGGGGGCCCAAGTAGGATCTTCTTGGTTAACAGGCTGGTTTGGTAGTGGATGAATTTGTCGAGGTATAGGAGTTTGGCCATGTCATAGAGTTGACAGGTGTGGGTGAGTGTGGGGGCACTGGTCAGTAGCCTGCAACCTTATTTAGCATGAGTCTAATCTTGCTGAAGGCAGTGGAGTCAGCAGCACCATATACTGGGAGGCTGTAATCAATAAGGGACATTACTGCAGATGTGATGGCGAGTCTGAGGGCATCAGGTGGGAGGCAGTCCTTGTGTCAGTAGAGGATGCCAAGGCATGCATTTGCAGTGGAAGCAAGGGCAGTAATGTGGGCATGAAAGGTGAGGGTCGAGTCAAATGTGATTCCAAGGTATTTGTATGAGTAAACTTGCTCGAGTGGTTGACAAGTGCTCGGGAAGATTTGGAGGGGACTTTTGCTAGCTTTGTTCTGGTGGTGGGCAAAGAGCATTGCCTTAGTTTTTGGGAGGTTAATTACTAGTCTACTCTTCTTAAACCAATTCTCAGCATCATCATTGAAAGAGTGCTGGAGGGAGTCTTGGAGGGAGGTGAGATTTTTGTGAGCTGCATAAATCACGGTGTCGTCAGCATATAGTAGAATATTGCCAGAACAGGTGCTAGGCAGGGCGTTTAGGTACAGGCTAAAGAGTAGTGGGCCCAGGATAGAGCCCTGGGGAACCTCTGAGCAGATGGGACAGGTTTCTGAGAGCACCCCAATAAAAGGAATACAAAAGGCATAGTACACAGAAAGACCCCAACTGTCGATTCCTAAGGACAAAAATAATCAAGCACAACCTATTATCTTTGTAACAATATATTGTAATCAAGCAAATCATATTGTGTCTATAATTAGGAAGTACTGGAAATTGTTAAGAAGTGACCCAGCATTTGCTGATGTGAGATATAGAACACAAAGGGTAACAGTTTGAAGAAGAAGAAATATCAGAAACTCTCTAGTACAGAGTTATTATTCACCATATGTAGAGAGAAAGATATGGTTGCCAGCATTACCTCAAGGAAACTAAAGATGTGGTAGATGTGTTCACTGCAGTAATATGATGGATTCCCCCACTTTTAGACATCCAGATCTGGCAAATTATTTAAAATTAAATCATTCATTAATTACTCAACCCAAAGTGTTGTTTATATGTTGACTTGTCTGTGTGGCTTAGCATATGTGGATCAAACCAAGCGTTATTTAAAGAATTGTACTGGGGAACATAAATCTACTATGTAGAATAAAGTAATGACAAATGCTACAGCTAGACACTTTGCAGAGAAGAGACATGGATCACCTGCCAACCTTAGATTCATAGGAATTGAGAAGGTGACTGTTGGAGCATGTGACAGTGATCTACAATGGAAATTGTCCCAGACAGAGTGTTTTTGGATTGACACTTTGCATACCTTAGCTGCTAAAGGACTTAATGAAGAACTGCTTCCAAAGTGTTAGTTTTAAACTGACATGCAGTAATCTGTGGCCTTTTCTCCTCCCCTTCTCCGTTTTCCCTGTCTTATCCCCCTCCCTTTCATTGTCTCCCTCCCCTTTTTGTGTTCTCTTTTTTTTCCTGCATTTTTCTTGTTTTTATATATGCTTGTTTTTAATTTTTTGTATTTTAATTTCAACAATAGTAATATGGTATTCTGTTTTCAGACTGGTTGTGACCACCCACTTACATGAATATGCATTGTTTGATGTATATATGTAATATGCAGTCATGAGCCAATCATATCTGAGGAAAGCAATCACTGAAAGGTCAGCTGATTGGTGCATGCACCCTACATGCATGCATGCTGTCTGGATGGGTGCCTGAGTCAATACTGCCAGCACCATATTGGTGCCTGTATACTTGTTTTAATATGTAGTAGTTCTGCCACCATTGTATACTGTAAAATGTACTTACACTTTTTGCTTCCAGATTTAAGAGCACTTTCTAATAAAACATGCTTGCACCTGTAAGGCAAACAGTTTGATATTTTGATATTTATTGAATTTGTTGCTCTTGGCCAGTACCTCATTTGTTTTGTGGAAATGTGGGGCAGGATTCACGAATGCTGTGAAAGTCCCGCAGCTGTGACAAAACCTCAGCGCCAAAGGGTCAACACTTGCAGAGCTGCAGGGGTCCTGCAGTGGGGGGGATTCACATAGGTGGAGCCGGATTATGACTGGCTCCATGACCTATGGCTGCTTGTGAGTGGTGTTGCCAGGGGGATCAACGCAGCTGTGGCGAGTTGCTACGGCTGGTGGGAGCAGCTGTAACACCCTCCACAACTGCTGTGGCTGTGAATGACATGCACCGCTGCTGCAGGTGATTTCAGTCCACCACTGGGGTTGTGGAGTGGGACTTAGCTCCCGACTGGTATGTGAATACTGCCCATGGTGTCCAAGTAGTGGAAGATGGATGGCTCACAGGAAAAAGAAGGCAGATACTGTTGGTAACTGTATTTGTTTTTGGTTCTTCATCAAGGTAGCTTGGAGAGGTGGAGAAATACCATGCTGAATGAAGGATGTAAAAATAAGATGAAATCCCTGTAATCTGTATCTTTATGTAAGTATTTGATAGGTACCATTATGACATTTACTTTTCCTGGGTTTTCTTTTTTCTTTGGTTTGATTACATATGTAATGATTGAAGGAAAGAAGCAGAGTTGTTTTCTGAGACTTGGAGTAGATAAGTGATTGGTTGTGGATTCATCACATCATAGATGTGCAGCTCACTCATGTGAATAGGGTTCAGTATTAACAGTGTCTGTGACATCAGCAGGACACACCTGTCACAAGCACTGCAGTAGGGGCAAAAGTAATTAAACTGCACATAGGTACAGTCTGCTTCATAAAAGCCCCTTCAGGAAAAGGCTTTTCAATGTGTGATGTTATAGTGACATATAGGATGATGTGTAATTGGGAGAGTGCATCTATAGAGTTCTAGATTTGGCAGGGTGTTATATAATCAGTTAAGCTTAGGACTGAGAAAAACTGGAAACAAAAAAAAATTCATGACTTCACTGAGTCAAATGGAAAGTTAGTGGACTTTGCAATGATATTTTGAGAGATGAAGTTCTTCTGTTTGAAACATATTTTGATACAGAAGCTTCTCTTTTGTACTGCATAATTACTGTTCTGGTAGTGTGCTGTAACATACACTGGAATCAATGTAATTATGTTGCAGTATGAAAATTGTTACTTGATATATATTACACGTGTCTGTGACTGAATCCTTTCAGGTACAGGAAAACATTGGTAAGTGACATTTTTCGTATGGCAGTTGAAGTCAGTACATCAACTATATACAATTTTTACAGTAAGTTGTTCTTAGATATTGCATGTATGGGTGGTGGTGTGATCCTGAGCTCTTCCACCAGAGCTTACCCCATGCGGCACTGGTAACACAGAATACTTTTACCTGACGTGGTGAATAGAATCTAGTTGTGCAGAGGAACCCACCTAAGTAGCTAGGTGTGAAAAAAGCAGACAGGAGGATACCATCCTATGGAATGGGGATTCTTGCCATGTACTTCACTAGTGTCCTGGGATGGTAACATGAAGGGTATGCCAAGCATGTACCACATAGCTGTACTACATGCAGCACCCACAATCGTCCTAACTTATGGTAGCTGCTATAAGAGCAAAAGCATCTGTGCTCACCCAGGTGGTGGTTAAGAAGCGGAAGTGGCTGGCTTCCATCTTCAGAAAAGGATAGCATACACTGGGGTGATGAAACCTTCTCCCCATAGCAGCTCACCTTACAACATGATTTTCTTCAGGAAGTGGAACTGCTAGCATGGGAGAGGTAAGGCAATAAGTGCCTCAGGCCTGTGTGCCACTAGGGTACCCATAATCTTACTATTAATTTGTGCTCAACTGGAATACTGCAAAAATGCCTGGGTGCAATGTCACCTGACCATGACTCCTGAGTTAGAGGCACCCACCCATTTCAGTCAAACCACCACAGACACCCATGTCCGCTTAGTCATACAAATAGAGGAGAACTGTTAAAGTATTACAAATAAATAAGCAAACCACATATGCCACCAACATTACAGACTGGAAGCAATGTGTGCCTCAGGCTGTATTGCAATTGCAAACCAGTACATGAAAAAACTGTCTGCAATTATGACAATGTGTGTTTCACAATTTCATTGTTGGAACATGGGTGGGGCTAGCTTGATGATGTCAATAATAGTGTTGGAAAGGTATTAATTAATTTGCTTACATAGGATTTTTATGTACTTCTTTTTATTGTGTTTTAATTTTTCTTGGATATTGTAGTTGCATGACTTACACTGCAGTTGGCCAGAAGGTGAGCAGAGGGTTTCTGCCAATCACAATCAGGAATAAGGGGTTTGTGACTAAAGTGCACTGGTGGGTTTTCGGTGCCAATGGACACCAGAAAGAATGCTTATGGAGGGCTAAAATGAGGGGGTGGCACAAGATACCATGGAGAAATGAACTGAACAGTATGAGGAGAGGAAGACTGTTCAGCTGCATATAGGACAGAAATTATGTGGAATGGGAAAGGGAGACAGTGCCAATAGACAACAGAGAGAGAGATTACAGGGAGAGGCAGGGGTTCAACTGGACACCAGTAATAAAATAAGATACATGGGGAATAAGAGGCTGCATGTGTAAACCAGATAGTGACTGCAAAAGGGAAGATGAGTATGAATCCCCCCCACCACCAAAGTAACATGCATTACATTCTAGGAACACTGACCATTGAACGCTGGTAAAAGCTGGTACTGGAATTGAACACTGACACATTGACAGATGTTTTGTGAGGACAAAGATACCTATAGATTGAAAGGTGTCAGGTTCAGGGAATTAAAAAAATAACAGTGGAAGTAATACAGTTTTTGACTCATGTAACATCACTAAGACCAGCAGCAGCAAGCAAAAACAACTAAAGCAAACACTGTTCTATGATAGGTGTACATCACAATTTCGCTTACACATGAATATGTGAAGTATTACAAAGAAAAAATGAACCCAAAACCCATGAGAATCAACACAAACTGTGAACTTGATCAGAAAAATGGGGGTGGGGGTTGGAATTAACACATACAAAACAGTTCCTGCTGTACACTGAAAGGCACTTTGTATGTCAGATTAGATAGATAGATGGATGGATGGATGGATGGATGGATGGATACAGAGATACATACGATAGATAGGTAGATAGATAGATAGATAGATAGATAGATAGATAGATAGATAGATTAGTAGATAGATAAATAGAAGATAGATAGATAGATAGATAGATAGATAGATAGATAGATAGATAAAAATGTTTATATTTAAACGGGATCAAACTCTTAGGGCTATAAGCCCTGTTTAAAAAAGTTGGCCTGAAATGTTGATGGTTGCATGCAAATACATGATATTGCACATACTTTGCAATAAATATCTATACAATATTTAAAATAGCGATTATTAACAAGCTACAAACTGTAGTCCTACCATAGATACCAAGACAGAAACAAAATAATTTCATATGAAACAGTCATAGGACCTCTGGTTCTGGTTCATTGCAAATCTTTGGTAAATAGTAGCATACTTGCATTTTACAACAGGAGGTTTTTTTTTACAAGGGGGGATCATTAAACACCTGTTTTTTTAATTCTCTCAGATTATGTCCATGGTTATTTGTCTGAGTGAAAAAATTGCAGTCAGCATCACATTTTTCACTGCCTACCATGTTTTCTTCAGGGGACTTCACCCTTGAATCCCCCAAGTGGGGGGCTATGCCCCCTGCACCCCCCATTAAATATAATCAACTCTGAGACAGAGATGATTAGGGGAGGAGTGCAAGACCCCTAAAAGACAGTGCTGGGATTCAGCACAGACACTACAGTGACCTGGTGCTGTAGTCACTGTAGTGTCAGTCGATGTCGATATGTCACTGTCAGAGCGGTATACCTGGCAAATGGATTGTACTAGATTTTAATTTCAATTGCCAGTCAGGCCAAGCAGATGAGGCTAGGGAGATCACTGCTGGACTGGGTATGCATCAGCTTATAACAGGCAAATTATAAAACTGGTCATGAGTCTGTCCTTGACTGGGTAGTCATTACTAATTCATCTCATGTTCCAGCATCTGGGAGTCCTACAGATTTCCTTAGTGATCATGGTGCCACATAATGTGAATGGTCAGCAAAGGACTTAAAAAGGGAACCTGCAAGTTCATTGTGGAGTCTCTAGTGTGATCCTTAGCTGGTTCCATTATTTCCTCACTGGCAAGATGCAGAGGGTTGCTTTAGGGGCTTTCTCCACCCAACCACTGTTCCTGCTGTATGGGATCCCACAGGGTTCCATTCTGTCCCCATGTTGTTCATGGTGTATAAACCCCTGATGCCACCCCTCAACAGCATTGTTGATTCTTGCTTCACCACACCTCACACTTTCATATGCATTCAAATAAGTGTGCTCAAACTTTGGTTGGCAGCAACCTGACGTGCTCAGAGGTCGTACAATCCACGTCTCACGTTTATACCTCATATCACCAGCTGTTCTAAATTGTTGCATACGTGGAGGGCTCTGCTCCTCACAGCCCCCATGGGGCTGCACCCCCCAACCTCCCTATTTTAATGATTCTAACACCACGTTGCTCATTGATGGTGGGGAGAGTAGCTTATTCTGATTGATGTAACCTGCAATCACTATTCTGCGACTTTTGCTATTATGTGCTGGGCACTGATATTGGAGTTGTTATTGTTGCGTTGCTATTATTGCCTCACTATAACTGTTTCGCTGTTATGATGTGATACCCTTACTTATTATTACACTTGATATTTATCTACCCTAGGAATTATACTACCACCTATGACTATATTTATTTTAAGGTGAGATTTGGTCAGGTAATGTTTATTCAAGGATGCACTATTTTGCTAAATATTTCAGAAAAGGGTCCCATATATTTTGAAATATTTGAAGTTTGTCATCCCTACTGTAGTATATGCATTCAGGATTTGCACTAGCTATCATCAGGTTTAGCCAATGATTGACATGCGTTAGTCACTTGTCCTTCCAATACTGAAGAATTTGTTTTTTAGCATTGACTAATGCTAAATTGATATTTTTTTCCATAAGTAATTCATCTAGCTTACAAAATGGAGTGCCAAAGAATAAGTTGCCCATATTAAATGAGATTTATAAACCTAGTACCAATCCTATTACCCTCCAAATTTCATCCCAATATTCTTTGAGGGCAGGGCATGACATAAACGTATGTTTATTTGATCCTACTGCCACCCTACATATGGGCATGTATTTGGGATTTCACAGTTAAGTTTGTTCAAGTTTGCAGGAGTATACTGTAGTAGACTCTATGGAATATATTAAATTGAACCTGTTTTAGTTTATTATTCTTAGAAACCATATTGGATAAATTAAGGACATCACACCACGTTTGCTCATCAATATCATCTCCTAAATCCTTTTACCAAGTCTTTTTTTAGTTTTCCAATAAGACATATCTATGTTCATTAAGTAATTTGTAAATTCTTCCAGTATATATATATATATATATATATATATATATATATATATATATATATATATATATATATATATATATATATATATATATATATATATATATATATACAATATAGAGAGAGACAGACAGAGAGAGAGAGAGAGAGAGAGAGAGAGAGATTTAGATATACATGTGTGCGTGTATGTGTGTGTTTTCTAATGGTGACAATGGTGGTATTTCCATATTGCCATTCTTCTTTCTTAAAAAATATCTTATTTGGAGATAGGTCAAGAAATTACCTGTAGGCAAGTTATATTTATCCTTCATTTCCTAGAATTCTCATTTCTTATTCTCACTACATAAATGTTGAAGTTGCATGGTTCCTTTTTGTTCCTGAACTCGGATGTAGTAATTATTGTTAATATTGGGTATCCCTAAACATTTTATGCATGAGAAATAGGAGGTAAAGGTTTTACTTTTAAGAATCAAACTTGCCTCCTTCCAAATCCCAACAGTCTGTCTGATGGTGGACAAACAATTCTTGAAAAATGTATTTGCTACATTTATACTTAAAACACTTCTCAGATCAATACTACTGACATCTTGCTGCTCAACTGTTACCCGAGATGGAACTTTGTAAAGGGAAAACCATAATTTTAGTTGTTTGAGTCTAGCTGCTAAATAATATAAATGCATATTTGGAAGGCCCATGCCTGCATTCTTATATGGAGCATATAATTTTTGGAGGGATATTTGAGGCTTCTTATTTTACCATAGGAATTTTCGTAGTTTCTTCTTCCAGTCCAAAAATGTTTTTGGGGGGTTATTTATTGGGAGAGCCTGCAACAGAAACAACAATCATGGCAAAATATTCATTTTAATGATATTAACTCTTCCAATTAGTATTTTCTAAAAGAGCATTACAAATTTTCAGTGATCAATTTATTTTCATCTTTTCACAATTTTATTCTTAAATATTTAATAAATTCCTTAACCGCAACTCGATATGCTCTCAAAATATTGCTTATTTCTTTACTGTTTCCTAGAGGGAATTTTTCCATTTTGTTCCAATTTATTTTATAACCTGAGAGTGTTGAATACTTATCTATTATATTCAGTAATGGTTGAAAAGAAGTTTTAACATCTTGTAAATATATTAATGTCATCTGCATATAATAAGATGACATGTTCTTGGTTTTGTACTTTTATCCCTTCTGTTGCATCATTTAGTCATATTATTTGTGCAAAAGTGTCCATGTATATTTTGTACAAGAATGGTGAAAGTGGACCTTACCTTGTCCCTCTACTTAGTTTAATGGTGCAGATAGCTGGTTGTTAGTTTGGATGGATCAATGCTGTAGGGTTTGTGTATATCAATTTAGAACAATCAATACATTTTTGACCCATTCATATAGTTTCTAATACTTTTATAAGAAAATGCCAGTTTGCCCTGTTGAATGCCTTTTGAGCATCCAGCGTGATTAGTACTGCATTTTTTGAGTTTGTAAATTCCATCAGGTTAAGTGTCCATCTTATCTTGTCTGTTAATCTCCTTCCACTGATAAATCCAGTCTGGTCCAGATAAATAATTTGTGAAATAATTCTTGTCAGTCTGCTGGCTGGGATTTTGGTAAAGTTTTTGTAGTCATTGCTCAATAGAGAAACTGGTCCATATGAGCTGCAATTTTCTGGTGTTTTTTTCTGATTTTAGTATTAAGGGTACGATGGCTTCCTTAAAAGATGCTGGTAGAGTGCCTGATTGAAGATCAGAGTTTAGGAGCTGTTGAAAGATAGTTATTACACTGACTTTGAAGGTTTTATAAAACTCAGCTAGAAACCATCTGGTCCTGGGGAGTTATTATTAGGGAGACCTGAGATTGCATCTAAAATTTCTTGCAGTGAGAAATCTTTTTCTAGGATAGATCTATTTTCTTCATTTACTGTGTTCATATTTAGGTTCAATAGATAAGTTACTATGGCTTCTTTATTCTGCTTAATCTCTTCCATATATAATTTTTTTTATAAAAAAATCGTAAATATCTAATGTATATTTTTTGTGTCATTGAATGTATTTCCTTGATTTGTCTATATTTCTCTAATGGTGTTGCTAGTTTTTTCACTTTGCAGTTGTAAAGCTAGTAATCAATCTGTTTTTTCAACATGGAAGTAATACTGGGCCCTTGCTCACAGCATTGCTTTTCTAGTTTTGACCTCCATTATTTGATTCAGTGTGTACTTCACAGCTAGAACCTTCTCTAAGTTTGTTTTTTCAGAAGGGAGAATAAATGCATGTTCTTCCTTTGCTGACTC
The DNA here is from genome assembly GCA_016271365.2 of Neoceratodus forsteri. Taxonomy (NCBI): domain Eukaryota; kingdom Metazoa; phylum Chordata; order Ceratodontiformes; family Ceratodontidae; genus Neoceratodus; species Neoceratodus forsteri. Next base: position 1,561,698,954 of record CM028130.1, on the reverse strand, counting down.
TGTTTCCAGCTGGTTAAATGTTAAGTGTTCTGCTTTTTTCTCGTATGCTGAATATGAGATGTATATTCCCCTAAGATAGACTTCAAGTGTGTCCCATATTATTGCAGTGTTGTTCCTGATTTATGATTAAGAAAATGTTTTTATTTCTTTTTTAATTAGGTTAAAAATATTGGATCTTCTAGAAGTTTGGTGTCTAATTTCCATCTTCTGCTCTTGGGACAAAGTTTCCTGTTTTGGAAAGTAATTGTTAATGGGGTATGGTCTGATATATTGATAGTTCTCAATGCAATATTCTCCAGATTTCTTAATATTGTTTTTGAAATGAGGCAGAAATTGATTCTTGAACGTGTATTGTTTGGTACTGAAAAAATTAGTATATTTGTTGTGTAGGTGAACATTGTCTAAATGGAGCTATTAGATTTAATTCATTCATCATACTAAGTATGAAGAAGGCAGATTTACCTTTTTTTCAGTTGATCCTGTGCTCCTATCCATATGACTCAGGGTCAAATTAAAGTCTCCTGCCACCATATTTGGGTTTTGAAATTGGACGAAATCAAGAAAGAATTTAGAGAAAGAATTTGGGTCATCCTCATCTGGTGCATATATTGTGATGAGTGTGAATATTTGTTCATTAAATTTAACTCTTATAATTGTGTGTCTACCATCAAGATCAGAGAGATCAATTTTGATTTTTATTATGCTGTTTTTCCTAATTAGTATTGATGTTCCCCTTGCTTTTGTGTTGTATTTGGCATGAAATCCTTTAGCTTGAAATAAATTCTTAGAATATCTAAAATCTTCTCAAGAGAAATGTGTTTCTTGTATTAATAGTATATTGATGTTTTCCTCTTGCAAAGTGAAACAATTTTTTTCATTTTTATCTGATCGCAAGCACCCTTGATATTACAGGATATTATTTTAATTTTAAATTTATTCTCCATTTAATATTTATTTATTTTTATTTATTGAGCTCTTGGATTACACCAGTGAGCAAGTGCTCATTTATAGGTTCCACGTCAGTTACAAGGAAAAAGGGTACATAAAAACAACAGTACATGTTTTAGACAGAGTTACAGCAACAAACAGTAATACAACATTTTTTGACCAAGTTAGTATAAGAAAGCACCAAATTTAACATAGGCTGCAAGGAATTTTCTATGAATGCAGTAGAGGAGAAGATAGTGGAAGGAGATCCTGTATCCTGTCGCTGGTTTTCAGCTGACCTCAAAGCTGCACTGCTGGAGAGAGATAAACTTTGGAAAGTAGCAAGAAAAACTAAGAATATCATGGACTGGATGATCTTTAGGAAAGCCAGGAATAAATGCACTAGGAAAGTTAGGGATGCAAAGGCTGCCTACTACCTGGCCCAGCTCGACTCCTCCTACCATAATACTGCTAGATTTTGGGGCACCATCAAGGGTATGATGGGCCAGGATGTTAACACCCCTTCCAACCCATTTTACACAGTAACTATGGCCCCATTACTGGCACATTAGAAATCCTGGATGCATTCAACAACCACTTCACAACAGCTGTTGCCTTTGACTCCTCCCCAGCTAACCTATTAAGGGATCATTTAAGCTCCCACTATACTGGTGAACAAAGAGTTGACTCCTCCTTTAGCTTCAAACCTATACTGTTGAAACAAGTTGAGGATCTATTATGGCATCTAGATACCAAAAAGTGCAGGAGCAGATCTTCTGGACCCATTCTTTCTAAAGATTGTGTGTCATGTGCTTGCAGTCCCCTAACTCACCTCTTTAACCTTTCCCTAAACTCTGGCTCTATTCACACTGTGGAAGACAGCCAAGTGGTCCCCCTTCTAAAATCAGGGGACCCTATGGATCTTAATAACTACAGGCCCATTTCCATCCTACCTGTGTTATCCAAGATGCTGGAGAAATTAGTGAGTATTCAGTTAAAGGAATATCTGGACAATGCTAATCTAATAAATCCAGCTCAATCTGGATTCAGGGCCAAACATAGCACTATCACTGCATTAGCCAAGGTCACCAATGATTGGCAAACCAAACTGGATAAAAAGAACAATGTCTGTGCAGTATTGCTGGACCTGAGCAAAGCATTCGACACTGTGGACCATGAACTGCTACTCTCATCCCTACACTCCATTGGCCTAGATCCATCCTTCCTTAAGTGGTTCAGATGCTACCTCTCCGGTAGATCACAGCAGGTAAAAGCTGAAGGTGACCTCTCCCCATTAAGACCACTGTCAAGAGTAGTCCCCCAAGGCTCTATTCTGGGTCCTATCCTTTTTGCCATTTATATAAATAAAATTGATTCAACCCTTACCAAGTCCTCAGTACATCTCTCTGCTGATGACACTGTACTGTATGTCAGCAACCCTTCACCTAAAGTTGCTCATGAAATCCTACAAGCAGAATTCTCCCTGTTACAACATCAGCTTCTAGAAAAAGCTTCTGCTAAATGCAAAGAAAACCAAAGCAATGATGTTCACAACCCAAAACTCCACCAACACATCCTCTTCAATCAGTCTCCCCAGATATGCACTATACTTGGAGAAAATCTGGAGTATGTTGAAAATTTCAAATACCTAGGTGTGGATTGACAACAGACTTGACTTTACTCAGCATCTAGAACAACTGCTGAAAAAGCTTCGCCTAAGGCTTGGCCTCCTCTACAGATTAAAACCCTTCCTTAATAGAGATTCAAAGATGAGATTAGTCCAGGCCATCTTTCTATCAGTCATTGACTATGCAGACTTCCTCTATAGTCACTGCTCCACTCCCTACCTTCAAAAGTTGGATACCTTATACCATAGAGCAATAAGGTTCATTACAGACCTGCCGTATAATACTCACCATTGTTCTCTCTATGATTCAGTTGGATGGGTTTCCCTTCATGTCAGGAGGAGCAGAAATGCAGCTCTATGGATCTACAGAGCTTTATCAAAAAAACGCCCAAGCTATATCCTGGACTGCTTCAACCTGACCACTTCCAGCTCCTATGCCCTAAGAAGCAACAATATCATCCTGCTCAAATTGCCCAAAGTCAACACCAAAATAGGGAGGGCAGCAATCAGCTACTGTCTAGCCATAGCATGGAACACCTACAAAATCCCTAAAACTGTCCATTATCATTCCATTTACATCCTTCAAGCAGCACTGTACAGTCTTCTTCACAGAGAAATGCAGTTGCTACCACTAGAGATAGAATAGTCATCCCACAAAACCATATTCCAATCACATATGGCATATTCCTTCCAGCCAGACACCACCAGTATATGGCACCCAATATTCCTTCACCATCCTTGTACTCATTATGTGAGTGACTGTCATAGCCCTCATTGTGATATATATGTATTGTATATTGTAGATGTTAGTTTAACTTTCTCTTGCCAAGCTTTAACATGTGAATTCTCTGTATATTATTGTGTTATAAATAACATTTTCTTGTTTCTGTATGTATAACTGTCTCATAAGTATGTGATGTAATTGCTGTGCACCAACTCGAACCTTGACCTTATCAGGTCCATCTTGTAAATGAACCTTGCTCAATGATGATCGCCTGAATAAATAAAGATTTGATTGATTGATTGATTGATTGAGAGTGATATGGGTGCCAGAGAGTGTGGTGGGAGTGGGGGGAAGGGGTTATACTGGTTAGGTGGGTAGTTGTTAGAGAGGAAGGGAGGTGCCCTGAAATGTTGAGGATTGGCCACATCAGTCAAGAAGTTTGACATGAGGAAAGTGTTAGGGGGTGCTAGGAGAGGGGTTTATTAGCAGGGACAGCCACAGCTGCTGGTAGTAATAAGGTGCCGTCACAGTTTTCTTTTGAAAGTACTGATTGTTGTGGCACCAGAAATGCCAGGTGGTAGAGCATTGGTCCAGTGAGGAGCATGATAGCAGAAGAAAGGTTGCACCAGTGCAGTGCAGCATCTGGGAATTTTGTAGATCTGAGATGTGTAATTTCTGGTGTGACAGGAGCTTGAGTGCAGGGTTAGGAGGTTCTGGACCTCTGCTGGTAGTAGACTGAGAGATCATTTATGGGCAACTGGTATCTTATACTTTCTTTAAGTTGGAGCCAACTCACTTGTGAGTAGAGGTTACAGGTGTGTGTGAGTCTTGTAGCACTTGTAATATGGTACTGAATCAGATGAAGAGGCCTAAGGTAGGGGTATAACATTACTGAGATAACCTTCTATCAGGATTGTTGTGGTTATAATGGAAAAATATTTCCTTATTTTCTTTTTGTTTTTTCCCCCTTCTTTTCTGCATATCCCATTTAGCCTTGTTGTTGACCTCCCTGGAACCCACTCCTTGTGATTAAGTAATCACTAATCCTGCCTATTCCTTCCCCATAGGAGGGAATGTTGGAATACTTACATTTCCATCAGCATATGTCAACAATTTTCTCCAAGACAACAATCCCCCAAACCCAACACAAGACGGTCATGAAGGCACACCGGGAAGAAGGGCAACCTGCTTCCATGCCCATGTGCCTAGTTGATCTGCCTACTAGACTCCCTATTATCCAGGCCTATGGTTGCTGTACCCCTCATGTCATATATATATATATACTGTATATATATATATATATATATATATATATATATATATGTGTGTGTGTGTGTGTGTGTGTATATATATATATATATAGTATATATATATACACAAAAGAAAACAAATCAGTGAAATTATATATTTTTTGTTTTGTCCTATGTATCATACCCCATTTTCCCTACCCCTCACTCCCCTTCCCTCTTCTCCTCTTCCATCACTCCTCCTATATTTCTATATCTATTCTTTTACACATTTTTCATATCTGAATATCGGGCATTCTCATATCCATTTCTTTTTTATTTTTCATGTTTCATGCTTCATATTTTATGGTGAAGAAGAGGCACCTCCTATGTCTGCAAAAACTGCTGCTCTGATTGCACCTTCCACCTCTTTTGATGAGGTGAAGATCCAAACTTTCCCTTGCAGAGCAACTTTTAGCTTAGCTGGTGGGATAATCATTTACCTTATATTAAATTGATTTAATAGATGTCTTGCTGTTCCAAACACTTTTCTCTTCCCCACAACCTCTGTTAGGTGTGCTGTGTACATGCAGAATGCATGCCTCATGCTTAATCATGCAATGATTGCATGCGGTTCACATACATAAAGTGAACCTAAGTGAACCAGGTCTAAAAAGCAAATCAGGTTTGCATGCTGCAAGCTTGACATGTGCGCAGTAGGTAAGCTGGTGTGAACATCTTCTAAAAATTACATTAGGTTCATGAGTTGCATGCTTAACATCAGTGCAGCAGTTAAGCTGGTGTGAACATCATTTAAACATCACATCAGGTCTACATGCTTGCCATGTATGCAGCAGCTAAGCTGGTGCACATCTCATCAAAAAACACATCAGTTTCTATTTCTTATACTACTGCTAGCAATTAGAGACATTAAAATACATTTTTATTTGAATTCACATAAAAATGAGGTAAACTTATTACTTCTAATCCTTTTGCAAGTTGTTTAATGGCTTTTGATTTTTGTCATTAAATCACCATTAATGTGTAAAGTATTGTTTGTTTACCGCATTAAATGCCTAGGATATAGCCAGCCAGCATTCTCCATTCCAGATGTACGAAGAAGGGCCTCTGTGTTGTGAAGCCCAACCTTTTTGTTTTGCACCATGCAAATCCCTTATGCATATTTAGTACTACAGATGTGTTTCTCCATGACTGTTTTATCTCACTTACTTTCACTTTGTCATTCGGTATTGCGCACATACACTATGGCCATGCTCAGCACTCTTTGTGCTGAGTAGGGTCTTGGAAGCATGCACCATACCTCACATGTTGTCACTGAAATGAGGGACATGGATACTCAAAATAAGGGACACTAACCCAAATGATGATCAGGACACATCATGAAACATGGAGATACAGTACCTCAGAACACAATGGAAACCACTGCATTAACACCTGAGAATGAATTTCTACCATAAAGCAGAGTGCCATTTAACTAGGGCAGAGGGGGTCAGTTACCCTCCCCCATATCTAGGGTGTTCTTACAGTGTGGCAATAATGGCATTACCTTTGGATTTAATCTTTGGCACAGTAAGTGCCCACCTGGCCAGTGTGTAATCATGCTTCAGGTACTCTCCAGACTTGACTGTGTCTGTATATTGTTGTCCACTCTATCCACCTATTAGTGGTGGCACCATCACATGTGATGTGGATGAGCTCCAGCCAACAAAAAGCACAAGAGTCTTGCAGGTGCAACACTGTCTTTCCTGCCACAGAGTAGACAGGCTGCACACTACAGCTTGGAAAAGTCAGTGAACACTGAACTCCAATAGCAGTGTTGTGGCAGCATATTTTTGTTGGTCTACTCTTAGTGAGTCTCCATCTCCCCTTGTGGCCGAAGGGACAGAGGGTGAACTGGAAGTTAACTCAAGACTATGCCACCTACTTACTTTACTAGGCTTGCCTTGCAAAAAAAAACAGCACAGACCCCCATGGTAGCAAGCTAGGCTTAGCAGCAGTGGTGAAAGTGGTGTGGATGGCCTTCATAGGCCTTGATCAGTGCAGTGCAGCTGCAGCCATGGCAGTAACCAAGCAAGAAGCAAGCAACCCAGGTTGGGTGGGTTCAGTTGGTGAGGTGACTAGGTCAAGGACCATGTTGAGGATCTGTGATGGTCAGTTCTAGCATCCAGCTTCTGGCGGAAGGAGAGAGGCGGAGCAGACTGAAAACTGTGTTGGTGGCACACTGTGCTAGGCTGCAGTTTCTGGCCATATGAATGGGTAAGTAAAAGTAAATAATTTTTTTTACAGGGGGATTGGGGAAGGAGGAAAGACTGAAATATTGATGTGTTTTTCACATTTCTTCACCTTTAGGTGGCTTTATGACCCATAGGGGATGGTTATTGAATGGAATGGAGTTGGGGAGAAAAAATCAGGACAATGTTCTTTTCAGTGCGGGGGTAGAACTTCAGCCAGGAAAAAAAATGGTTAGTAACTGGGTGGGTTTAAGCCCAACTCTGATTCATTGCTCCGGGGTGCATACAGAGGAATCTTACACATTTAAATTTTTTTTATTTGCATATCACTTTGCAGTCAAAACAAATAAGTTTTACCTTTTAGAGATGTTACAGACATTCTAGAGCTGTCCCTTGCATGCATGGACAGTTGAGTGGTATGGTATGCACAGACTATTGGAGCCCCACTATAGTGAGACTTATGCCCCCCCAAGCGAAATTGACTTCCACATCCCCACACTCAGGCACATTATAACAAGGGGCAAAGGAAACTGCAGGAGTGTGCACCATTTATTTATTTATTTATTTAGTTTTTGTTGAGCAGGTAAGTGCACTAGACAAAGTCAGCCTATTTTAAGGCATGACCCGGGGGAGGGGGATACAGATGAATGCCAAGTGACCTTGAACCAGATTAAGCTGTTGGTGGTATTTCCAGTGAATGGGAGAAATTTGGCCAGGGCACAGGGGAAATTCCCCTACTCTGCAGTAGGGGGCCTCGCTGTTACTTGGCAGCTGGCCAAGATGGCAAACGACAGTTCTGGGAGTGGATGGAAGCTGTGGAGGTGGGGGAGCAGGTCTCCTCTCCCACCTTGTCTAAGGCAGAAACTGCAGTTAACGAAAATCCCGAAACAACAAAATGTGCTACCTTCATTACCTGAGCAAGTTCTGAGTGAGCACCAGCAAGAAATATATTTTTTTAATTTAGAAAGCTTTATTAAGTATATCTACATATACCACAACATAGATGGAATGAAGTATTGACAGTGTCCAGATATTCCCCCCCCGAAGCATGCAAGCCTCCCTCCCTTCCCCCAGAGCAACATCCATACCTTGCAGAACATAAAGTTGTGGATGACAGAATGTCATATGACTGCAAAACAGAAGATAGATTGCAATACAGGCCTCATAGTTCTTTCCTTGCTCTACGCTAACCTCCTCAACAGTATACAAATTGTGCAGTTTACCTCATTTCTTCTCATAACCCTGAAGGTTGCAACTCAGGTGAGCAATGAAACACTCTGTCAATAAATTAGATAGCAGCTCTTGCATCCATTTATTATAAGAGATTACAGATTGATCAAGCCAGTGTCTGAGGTCCACTTTTTTAATGATAGGGAAATCATAGCCATGAAGTATCTGCTCTCTAGTAACAGAATCAAAGCCAGATCCCCCAATATACAAATTTCTGGTTGGAACAAACCCTGTAACCCCAATAGAGGGTCAGCTTTACTCTCTATTGCCCTCCATAGCTGAGCTATTGGGCAAAACCAGAAAATATGCATGTGGGAACCCTCTTCTTTACCACACCTAATACAAGTGGATGACTGTAACAGCCCCATTTGTGCCATCTTTTGTGGGGTATAGCACAGATTGTTTAATATGTTGAACTGCATAAGCCACAGTCTATCTTGTCCCACATAGCGATTATTACCTTTCCAAATATCCAACCAACATTGTGGGGAAAGGGAAAACAACTGGTCCCAGTAAGGGCAGGAGCCATCAACTTCAGGTGCATACTGAGAAAACAGAACATTATACAGAGAGAATTCAGCATGCTTCTGAGAGATCTGGGAAAGAAATTACAGAGAAAAAAGCAGAGAAATCAGTGGTCCAAGACCCCTGGCCAAACCACTGAATTAAGGCGTGTCTCAGTTTAAACACTTTAAATATATACTGCTGACCTAGACCTAAATACCTGATTATTGTATCTGAGGACCTTAACACACCATTGTCCAGCAGGTCTTTAACCACCAGGGTTTCTGAATGAGGGAGCCAGTCCCCCTTAATGGGCCGCCCGTCTAGTTTAAGATTTGGGTTATAAAAAATGGGCTGGGAAATTTCCTTGGAAATGGGGGACTTTGCCAGAGCCCAATATTGTGAGTACACTTTAAGCGAGACCCCCTTAACTGACTCCTTGACCTTCATGAGGAGGCTAGACCAAAGAATATAGCATAGGTAGGACAGCTCCATCCCATATTGCTGCAAGAGGTGGATCTCCAAGGCCAGCCAGGGAGGCCTGTAGCCAAGGGGGTATCCACAGAGGATGGAAAGAACCACTACAAAAATTTACTGAAGTGGCTGACTATATAGTAGATCAGGAAATGGGGAAGTTTAAGTCCAGCCATGTATTTTGAAGCAGCCAGTTTTTTATATGCTCTTCTCAGAGCTTTGTCTTGCCGAATAAATTTTGTAATAGTATGGTGCAAATTCTGGAACCACTTCAGTGGTATCCAGAAATGAAGCATATGTAAGGGGTAAATAACCATGAGAGTACATTCATTTTGATGACTGAGATACGACCCCATAAAGAAAGAGGTAGAGCCTGCCAACGGCGTAAGTCCTGCTGAACCTGGTGCACCAAATCCTCTAAATTAAGATGGCGCATAAGGGAAGAATCTCTGTCCAGGAACAATCCCAGATATTTAAGTGAATGGGGAGACCATGTCAAGCCCAGTGCTACCACATCCTGCCTGCAAACTGACACTGTAAGGGGAAGGACAATTGATTTACTAACATTAAGCTTATAATTAGAAAAGGTGCCAAATTCTTCGATGACTGTTAGTGCAGCCAGGAGGGAAGTGTCAATGTAGGAAAGATGAAGCAAGATGTCATCTGCATATACAGACACCAGGAACACATGAGAGCCAACTGAGATACCAGTCACTGCATGGGATCTATGCAATCTGCGAAGTAGTGGTTCCAAATACAAATGAAATAAGAGGAGCTACAGCGGACAACCCTGTCGCATGCCAGAACCCAAGGGTATTGAGGTAGAAAAAACCCTGTCACAATACACTTTCGCAGATGGGAAGGAATTCAAGATCCGCACCCACTTTATAAAGTCCTGCGGAAAGCCAAAGGCTACGAGAGTCAGGATCAAGAAAGACCAATTGACCCTGTCGAAAGTCTTCTCTGTGACAAGTGAGACCAATGCCATAGGAACATCCATCTCCCTGGATGCAGAGAAGATATGTGATAATTTTCAGAAGTAATCCAAGGAGAATCTATTAGGGACAAACCCCACCTGCTCTCGACTCAGGAGACCATCCCATACTTGGAGTACCCTAGAGGCTAACATTTTTGCCAAGATATTAATGTCACAATTAATTAAAGAAATGGGTCTGTAATTCCCCACGAAGTCTGGAGGCTGTCAGGTTTCCAAAGTACCACAATGAGAGCCTCAAGGAGGCTTTGATCTGAAAAGCCATGTTTATGGATATAAGCAAAAAAATGGGAAAGAAGTGGCAACAACTGTTCTGTGAAAGCTTTATAAAAATTGGAGGTAAATCCATCAGGACCTGGGGATTTGTCTTGGGCCAAACTGAGTATAGCCTGATGATCTCTGACATGGTAATGGGCTGAGCAAGCAAGGACTGCTGTTCTTCAGTTAAACATGGGAGGTCACACTGTTGGAGATAGAGGAGGGTATTAATAATAATAATAATAATAATAATCATTTTTATTTGTAGGGCACCTTTCAAATGTCAAGGTGCCATACATAATAACAATTAAAACAGTTAACATCATTAACAAAATCCAACCAGACCAAAGCAATTAAAACAATCAATATTCAGGAAAAGCAGTTTCCCACAGAAAGGTTTTCAGATCCCTCTTAAAACCCTCCACAGAGGTGCACTCCCTCAACCGACAGGGTAGAGATTTCCAAAGGGTTGGGGCAACATACGAGAAAGCCCAAGCGCCCGAGGATTTCAAATTCACCCTTGGAACCTCTAGTAACCCCTCGTTGGCCGAGTGGAGAGATCGATCGGGGTGATAGGGAATCAGAAGTTCTTTCAGATAGGCTGGGCCCAGATCGTGTAGGGCTCTGAAAGTCAGCAAGCTGACTTTAAAGGTGATCCACCACCAAATTGAATTGAAGCATGATTTAAGGGGGATCAGGATCTATACAATTTTCCATAAAAATAGGCAAATTCCTGGGCTACTTTTTTTGGACAGGACAAAATGGATCTATCTGTTGCCCTAATAGCTGTTATCAATCTAGAATATTCCATTTGTTTCAGGTGGAGAGCCAGAAGATGGCCCGCCTTATCCCCCTGATCCACATACTTTACCTTAGTTTTTAACATGGCATACTCAGCCTTTTCTTTTAGCAGTTATTTGTCCCGCAGAACAATCAGTCCCCGTAGGATATTGTCTGGGGTCTGAGGGGAAAGAGAGTTTTCAATAGCAGTGATCTGGTGCAGGAGGTCTGCCGCCAACGCAGCATTGACTTTCTAATGTGTGGACACCAACCGGATAAGTTCTCCCCTAATATAGCATTTGCAGGCAGCCCACTCCAGATCAGCCTTCTCCACTGAGCCCAAATTTTGCTGGGCGAACAAAGTGATATGGTCCTTTATCCGGCCAACCAGAAATTTATCAGACAATAGTTGGTTAGTAAATTTCCAAATTGTGTCCTTATCCTGATTAGACCTAAGGACAAATGTAAGCCATACCAAAGAGTGATCAGAAAGGACCTGAGGGCCAATTTCAACCTCCAGTATCCCCGGGAAAAGAGAAGAGCTTATAAGGACAAAGTCCAACCTAGAATAAGATCAATGAGTTGGAGAGTAATAAGTGAATACCTGGTCCTGTGGATGCAGGAGCTGCCAAGGATCACATAATCCTAAGGACTAGACCATGTCATGTATGGAAAGCTGTTCAGAGGTTAGGCCCACTTGCCATACTCCTGACCTGTCAAGGTCAGATGTAAGAGTGACATTCCAATTGCCCCCTACAATTAAGGGGAAGGGAGGGAACATTGAGATTTGATCTGCAAGCTCCATATAAAAGGAATGGTCTGATTGATTGGGGCCATACACACAGCCCAGAATAAGTTCTGTATGGTCCAATAGACCTGTAATGAAAATGTAACTCCCCTTAGTATCGACGAGTGTTTGCCAGTGTTGGAAGGGAATCTGATGGGAAAGCAAGATAGCAACTCTCCGACTTGCTGAGGCACACCCAGCACCACATACCTGCCCTATAAACTGTCTTCGGAGAAGGATGGTCTGCCAAGCTAACAGATGCGCCTCCTGGAGAAAGCTGATCTGGCATTGTAGTAGCTGCAAATACTTGAGGATTTGAAGTCTCTTGAGGGGAGATCTCGCACCTCTAACATTCCAAGAGGCAATCTTTAAGGGGTTAGCAATATTCTTGTTTTGCAATAACTCTTATTACTGTTGCACAACCCACCCGTATGCCAGTTTCTATAAGACTTCTTCTCCCTAACCCCCGACACCCCCCACTCCCCCACCAACCTTTCCAAAGCAAAAATCCCCACAAAACTAACAAACCCCAACACAAATCTCTCCAGTAAGAAAACCCATGTAACATCAATCCTAAATCCGGAGAGATGCACCCCCCTCTTATTAGCTCATGTCAACCTCACAAGCATACCAGCTAAATTCCCTCTGCATCCCCCCACCCACAACTCCTAAAATACAAACAGTAAAGCAGTTAACAAAAGATAATAAAACATTAGGGTGATCGGAAGAACTAGCACCCAAGATCTTATAAAAGAACCTTCAAGTTTAAAGAGGTATAATTTAGACCCCATTTACAACACAAATTTAAATCAACTTACATAGAGTCACATAGTAGGCCAGGGGTCCCCCTGTAATTATGACTGTTTCTCCCACCAGCCATAAAGTGGGCTTCATAAACTCAAGAGGGCCCCCTGTTATAGGGGGGTGCAGACTAATGTTACAAAATAACGATCAAAGGGATTACAAAATCAGGCAGTAACACAAAGGACATGAAGGGGGAAGAGTACATAAACATGTCAGCCCTTAAGTCAGACCATAGAAAGTGAATTAAGTCCCATTACAAGGCACCAGCAATTATGACAGCTATCAGGTAGGAAGCTTGCCCATGAATCAAATTCAGCAGAAGACAGGTCAAGGGGCACTGAAAAGTTCCGGGATCATATGTTGCAATTCCCCGGTAGCCTGTTCCATACTCTTGAAGGAATGCCAGGTATTTTGGCAGAACACATGCAACTTGGTTGGGTATAGCATCCTAAATTTTATAGAAGCAGACAAAAACTTGGTAACCACAGGATGGAATGTGGCCCTCTTCTGTCGGACCGTGGCTGGCAAATCTTGTGAGATACGAAGATGCTGCCCCTCCCAGGATATTTCCTTCAAATCCCTGCATTTTTGGAGAATGTGCTGCTTGTCCAAAATGTTCAACAATTTTATTATGAGTGGCCATTGAGGTGTGCCTGGTTGTGGCCTAGCATGCAAAGAACGATGGGTCTGCTCCACAATGTAACAGGTATGGTTAGGGGAGGGCCCTAAGATTTTTTCTAGTCGCTCCTGGGTAAACAGCACTGGAGATGAGGTCTCAACATCCTCTGGTAACCCAAAAATGAGCAAATTGGTTCTCTGGCTTCTTCCTTCTAAGCCCTTCAGCTTCCCCTCCATTTTAACCAGCTTTTGCTTTAATGATGCCATCTGCATATCAGTTCTGTCCCTCCACCCTTTCACCGAAGCAATACGGGCTTCTGCGTCTCCCACTCCCCTAATGGTCCAGTTCAGATCTCCCCTAAATGTTTTCAGCTCTTCTGTAAATATTTGCACTAACTCCTTGAAGGGTTGCAACTCAGCCGAAAAACACTCCTCTGTAAGCGGCAAAGGCTGTGAGGGTATAGTAGCAGTGTGAGCAGAGGAGCCCCCTTGCGACTTAGCTTTTTTGCTGCCTTTCTCCAGGGTTGCAGGAGGTGTATGCGTGGGTAAGGCCTGCCTCATCTCGGCATCCATCCCAGCGCATCTACAACAATGACTGGGAAGAATCAGTGACCGGATGACACCCGGAGTTCTGTGCTGCAAGTTTGCAATATGAAACTGCCAATAAGAAAGCAGAAAGCTGTCGGTGATAGGCAGGAGGCACAGAAGCAGATCAGGAGCACAGCCGCTAGCTGGAAGGCATCATGTGACTCCCCACCAGCTAGAAATATTGACAGAAACCATACAGGAGCAAGGTGAGCCGATGGAAATGGCTGATGAATTAGACCTTTTTGACAAGAGTGAGCCTGTACAACCTATTCCAATCCAGAACACAGCAGAAACATTGGAGCTACAATGACTGTTAGAGTCCGAGGAGCAGAAGTTTTTGTACAGAAAAATTACACTGCAGTAGAAGATCCGATGGCTGAGGCCTGAACAGCATGGCTGACACTGTCAGCAACACTCAGCTGAGTGCCCGAACAGACCTTTAAAAGAACCGCCATCTGCCAGTGGAAATATTGTGGACACTGCCGCCCATACTTCAGATTCCACACCAATGAACATTGTGAGTACTCACATGACTACTCCTTCTAATGCTAACATGTAAAATCCTTGCATTTTCTTTCCAACTAACAGTACAGCTGCTAAGTTACAATGATCGGTAGAAGCCACGTTACAAGGAGCGGGTTGGGAAAAATGACCGGATTCAGATCAGTGGATTTCTGGACAGTCTCCAATCCACATGCCATCTCCCACAGACTTTCCCAAACTCATTTCACATAATACTGTAGCCCTACAAATGCAAATAAATAGTAAAGGCAGTAATACCAGTGATCCCTTACCTATTCCACAGGAGTTAACTCTGACTCAAAATCCAGTTTTGAACTTGCGGCCTGCAATTACTCCACCCCAGCAGACAGCTGAAATACATCCAAATACTTTGCCACAGGCTGAGGCTCCTTTGAACCCAATACTGGATGAACAGAAAACACTTTCTTCTCTCTTTTGACTTCCCATTTTGCCCGACAAGCATCACAATGCTGTTCAACTGTCCTGCGCAGGTGGTATGCCTTAACCTCCAGACCGTCTTTGTTGCTAGGAATCTATTAAAAGGACTCAGTGAAATTTTTGACCCATGAAATATATGCCTTGATTCATATTTCTGGAGAGACAACCTTCATCATCAGTTTTCAAACCACTCATGGATTAGAGAGGTTTTGGACAAAATACCTCTCCTTGAAACGTACAGCTCTGTGGACTCCCTTTTTGGCTATACCCCTAACCAAGCCTGCATATGAAGCAATCACCATCTTATTCTGTAATGAAGGGGTGGACATGGCTGATGTTTTTCAGTGGTTAAAACTACACTGTACAGTCCTTGGAAAACCTGAAGCCATCCTAGACATGGGGGTGGTGGAAAGTAAAATTTTGTTAAAATCTGCAGACTCGGGGTTTGTACATTTACCTAATTGTTTTTTTCTTGGAAGTGACAGAGGGGTAGTATTTTATCCAGGCCAGCCTAAGGCCTGCTTCAGATGTAGGGATTCTACTCATTTGAGCAATGCCTGTGATACTGTTAAATGTAATCTCTGTGGGGAATTGGGGCATTTAAGTTCTGCTTGCTTGAATGAAAGTAAGTGTAACCTGTGTGACGAGCTAGGCAACACTTTTCAGAACTGTACATGGGCAGCACACAACCAGGAACACCATGATGAGGGTGCTGACCAGCATTTTATTATTTGTCAAGCACAGAAAGCCAAAATAATTAACAGACCTGGTCCAGTATGGCCTGTCCCACCCCAAGACGTCCCCTCAGCCCCTGTTGGCTCACTTCAGCCTCTCTTGGAGGAGACCCCTCCTGAGGAGCCAATGTCTGTATACTCTAACCCCCTTACCTATAGCCTTTACTTCCTCTGGAACTATTGCAAAGAACCCCATAGTTAGTCCAGAGATGCCTGCACCTAAAGAGCCTGCACAAACAAGCTACAAACATTCAGCCAGAGCAAAGCTGAAAATAACCCCCCCTAAAAATACAACCCGAACTTCCCCCATCAATCTCACTAACCAATATGAAATCCTACAGGAGACATCAGCAGACTCAGGTGATGATTCAGATTCTTCTTCCATCACCTCCTCACACCCTGAAGGCACCACCAATACAGAAATATGTACGAAAAGGAGGGGTTCACAAAAACGGAAAGGGAAGTCTAAAATAAAAGGGACAACCTCTGCTGGCAGAAAACAATTATCTTTGATGGGTATTTAGGTCCCTCAGTGATTCCTCTCTCTTATACACTGTAACAACATGTCATACGACACTTTCTCATGTCATACTATTAACGTTAATAGTACTAAAAAAGAGGCATACCGTGTTTTCCTTTCTTGCGTCATTACATCTCGGGTAAATCTTTTTACAGGACACTAGTTTTCACACCTCACATGACATAAAACAGGCCCAAAGAGACTGGCTTCTTGGACCTTCCTTTTGGTCCATTGGACAGGACACCTGTTCTGGGGTAGGTATTTTGATCCATACACCAGAGTTAAAGTTGTTGAAATTATATGACCTTGTCCCTGGTAGAGCTCTTATTTTAGATGTACTTATACAACAAGTAATTCATCGTCTTGTCAACCTATATGCACCACCCCAAACCAAAACTGTCTGAATAGAACTCTTTTCTTTCATACAACCATATTTACATACCTCCAAGCAAATTATTTTTGCTGGAGATTTCAATTGTGGCCTCAATCTACAAGACAAACGTACACATGCTAGGACAAAAAAATGTTTTCGTGATTTGCAAGCTCTAATAAAAATGTTACGCACAGCACTACTACGAGACGCATATTTAGAATTCATGAAGCAGCATACTCCCACCTTTCACAAAGATGCTCTGACAACTAGAATATACTATACCTTTCTGTATAAGAACTTATTTATTACATCTGCTAAGGTTTCCCCCCCCTAGAATGTTTGGATGGCAGGATGGTATCCATTACCCTTGGCAACAATCCATCTCTTACCAAAGGTCCAGGTCTTTGGAAGTTTAATACTGATCTACTGCAAGAAAATAGATTTATTGGTTCGTTAGCACAGTTTCTGGCAGCCAGGAAATCTGTCCTGATTTGTTATGAAAATACCACTGATTGGTGGGAAGATACAAAAGCAGACTTAATTCACTTTCTAAAACAATACAGTCAAAAAAGAAGCAATACTTCCTACCTCACATACCTGCAACAACGTCATCACTTGCAAACTTAATTTACAATTTCTAGTACTACGGGACAAGATCTGAGACAACAGATACAGTTGATAGAAAAATATATATTATCCTTTCTTAAACAAAAAGCTGCACAACTTTTCCATCAGCATAAGGTTGGCACACTAGGAACGGTGCAGGTGATTTGCCCTTTTGATCAGAATTTCCGTAGTGTGGGACAAAAAGCAATATCATGTCTTATTGACCAGTCAGGGACTCAGCATTCTTTGCAAAATGCAATTTTAGGTATAGTCACTGATTTTTCTATTAACCTGTTCTCTTCCATAACATCAGAGTCATGGACATTTCAGGAATATTTTTATGATATTCAGGTTCCCGTCAGTCCCTTCTCACATATTTACCACAGTCAGTTAACCGATATCTCTCATGGAAGTTTTGGATGTCATTCATCACTTAAAGAATAACACCACACCTGGGCCTGATGGCCTTCTGAATGAGCTGTACAAAGTTTTGGGAGAACACCTAGGTCCAGAGATTATTAGTGTCTTTAAAATCATGTTACAAACAGGTAATATGTCACTAGACTTTAACGAAGGAACATTAATATATTTAGATAAAAAGAGTGAGAAGAAAAACTTGAATAATTGGAGGCTGATCTGTATGCTAAATACAGATTTTAAACTCCTAACTAAAATTCTGACAAAATGCCTGCTCTTTGTAGAAGAAACAGTTATCTCACCAGAGCAATCCTGCTCTATTCCACATAGGAATATCCAGAACCACCTTATACTATTATGAGAAGTAATAACTAAAGGTTACACCAACACTCTTCCGGGATATGTTATTTCATTTGATCAAAGGAAGGCCTTCAACTCTATTAATGACAATTTTCTATGGGCTACTTTATAGCTTTACAAGGTATCCGATATTTTGATAGGCTGGATTAAGTCATTATATAAAACAGCCACCGTAGTCCCAGTAGTAGATGGATGGATAGGCTCAATGATATCAATCAAACATGGTGTAAGGCAAGGGTGCCCCATGAGTCCCCTTTTATAAGTATTTTTCATTGACCCTTTATTACAGAAAATAAATGGACTCCAGTCTATCATTCCAGATTCCTGTCCAGACACACAAGCTAACTCCAAGACCTTTGCATATGCAGATATGTATGCTTCCTAGTGGCTGATAAGGCTTCTGTGTGTAACTCCTTATCATTATGTGTCACCTTTGGCTCCTTGATGGGGCCACACTGAATTTAGACAAATGTACTGGATTTTCTTTAGGGAACCCCCCACGCCTGAGACCAACATTGGCCCTATTCAACTTCGAAATGGCCCTGTTTCTATTTTAGGCATTCAATTTGGTCCTTCAGGTATGGAAAAGTTAAACTGGGAAGAAAAATTGACAGTAGGGAAGCAAAAGGTGGTACAATGGAACATGGATAAGATAGATAAGAAGAAAAGGGTGTTCTTGATTAAAACCTTTTTAGTACCTGTCTTTTTATATTCAAACTATGTCTTTTCAGTTCCTAGGCAGCTGGAAACATCAGTTCTGAATTTGTTTTTTCAAGCCTTATGGGGCAGCCGCCTCAGCTCTGTCAAAACAATTACAACCTATCTACCAGTTAAGGCAGGCAGTCTAGCTATGGTTAACCCTATTTTGTTTTTTAATAGCATTTTTTATGTCTAATTTAAAACCACTCCTAGTTAATACACAGAGGGTTGGGAACAGTGGTTATGCAGTAACTGCAGGACCTGTTTTCATCAGTGGGAAACAACTTCACTAAGAATACTAAGAGTCACAGCAACAACCCCACCTTATCTTAGAGAGACTTTCCTTTGGATAAAGCAATGGAAAGTCATAATTCAGCAGATTATTTTTTCTTCGTCACATAAAGCCTTATATGTGGAACTCCTGATAACCTTGTGTGTGGTACCAGAGCCCTTTGAGAAATGTTCAACCCCTTACTTGGAATCCCTCTGTATCCTTTTATGCATGCCAAGAATACCTGTCCACATGTGGAATTCTCATTGGCTGTCATGCCATGAGAAAATAAATATAAAGGACGGCCACAAGCACAAACTACTCCAAGACAGAATACATAGTCACCTTGCAGTGTATTAATACCATTGAAACAATGGAACATCTTTTCTTTGATTGTTCTTTCATTAAAATCTTCTGGGCCTACTTGGCACAACAATGCAATAACTTCTATTTGCAAAAGTCATTTATTCTAATCTAATGTATGGTCAATTTATTCCTTATTGGAAGAAATGGAATTTAAGTACCTTACATTTGCTCTTTACAGTAATTAAATGGAATATCTGGATGACCAGAAGTTTGTTTAGCTTGCAGCAGAAAGATAGTACTTACATTGAAATTGCTCGGGGTAACACAGTATGCAAGTGGGGGCTGTGGGATTCAAATCCAGGTCTCCAGATTTGTAGTTCAGAGCCTTAAACCACTGCACTATACTGCCTCCCTTGGCCTCTTAGAGAGGCCTCCTCAATTGGTACCTTCAAGAGGGATCTGAAGACCTTTTTATTTAGTACAGCTTTTCCCACCTTCTAATTCATTATGCTCAGTTTTATATATTTTATGTTGTTTTGTATTGTGATTTGTTTAATAATATCAAAGCACTTTGTAAAGCACATACAGCCATATTGAGATAGAGCGCTCTAACAAATAAATAAACTAAACCAATAAACTAAACTAGACTAAGATTATCTCAATTCAGCAGTAGAGAAATTAAATCTTGATGAATTTTCCAAGACACTTACTGGCACAGACTGGTCATTTACAGATAATTTTGTGAATATTGATGATGCCCTGGAGTCCTTTAGTAAGACCTTCCTCAGTATTTGTGATACATTTATACCAATAAAAAAGATTAGAGTTAGAGGCACAAGAAAAGAGTGGGTCACATCAGACCTCTTGAGTTTAATACAGAAAAGGGATAGAGCTTAGGCAAAGTACACGAAATGTTAATTAATGAGCCACTTACAAGAATATAAATCACTGTGAAATAAATGTAAAGCAGCAATATGAGCAGTCAAAATTATTTTTTTAGAAACAAACAATTTAGTGATATGGGAAATTCCAAAGTTTCTTGGAGAACATTAAATGAATTAGTGGGCAAGGGTAAAAAGGTTGAACAAATAGCACTCAATGAGGTGAGAAGATTGGTTATCAACCCATGGGATGTTGCCGACCTATTTAACTCATATTTTGGAGACCTTGATAGATACGAGCCTAATGGTTTTTGGCACAATGACCCTAATGTTAACTCTGAGGGCGTTAACGAATCACCTTCTAACCTTGTAGAATCATCTGTTATTAGACCAAAATTTTATTTTTGTATTCTCTCACCAAATGACATTAGTGAACGCATTCAGAAGACTGATCCCAGATTTAGTTTTGTTTAGGATGGTATAAACTATTGTACAGTATTCTGAAATTAGTTAGCAATTCCATGGCACTTCCTTTATTAAATATTTTTAATTTGTTGTGTTATGGAGTTTTCCCATGTAAATGGAAAGTGCTTTTATAAAATCTATCCACAAATCAGTTTCCAAAAATGATGTCTCTAATTTTACATGATTTCTCTCCTAGCTCCACTCTCCAAAACTTTGGAAAAAAAGTCCTGGACCAGACTGTTGAATTTCTTGATGAACACAAATCTTGACACAATCATAGCATGATTTTAAAGCTTGCCACAGTACTGAGATTACCTCGATGAGATTCACAAACATTATATTTAGGCAGTTGCCAATGGGCTCTATACTGGCTTTGTGTCTGTGGACCTCACCAAGGCAGTTAATCTTGTGGACCATGATGTGCTCCTAATTCTTTGTTCCAAATCAATTTTGGTGGGATGTATTAACATAGTTTCAGAATTATGTACATCACAGGAATCACAAGACATTGATTGATGGGATTTTCTTAGGAGAGTGTCTTACTAAGTATGGAGTACACAGGGTTTGATACTTGTCCCTTTATTATTTACACTTTTTGAATCCCTCCAAGAAATTTGTAAGTACATTGAATTGATCCTTTATACAAATGATGCTGTCCTGTTTTGCAAAAGTAATAGTGCTCCATTACTTTCTGACAAGATCCTTAGTGATTTCAGTAGACTACACTCTTGGTTCTCCTCATGTGGCTTAGTCCTGCATTCCAAAATGACAAAATCTATGGTCTTTTCTAGGACAAGAAAGTCTGCTGACTTTGAATTCATTCTAAAAGATAGTGATGGTATTGATACTGAATGAATAACTGTGTTTAATTACCTTCATCTAACTCTTGACAGTCACCTGCCCTTTGAAATTCATGTAAGCCAGTAAATCAAAAAATTACATCATAAGCCTGGCATGTTATATTGAGTAAATCAATTTTTAATACCTGAAATGTGGGCTATGCTGGCTAATTGTTTTTACTTCCATTGATTGATTATGGCTCATTGGTCTACTCTTCAATTTCTTCAAAAATTCTTGGGAAATTGAGGATTACTTATTATAGTATTCTTCATTTTGTTACTGGGCATTCAAGGATGTATCAGCATTGTGACCTCCATAAGGCTGTAAATAGGCTTTCTTTATATGATAGATTTATCAGCAAGGCTTTTTTATTTCTAAATAAAATTCAATTGGTTATTTTACCTAATAGTATTGTTTCCCTGTTCCCGAGGTCTGTTAATGGATGCACCACCAGCTCCATGATGGGGTACTCCTTTCAAATTCCATTTTGTCATTCCACATAGGGACAACTTTCCCTATCATACAGGAGAGCTAAACGTTTTAATAGTTTGCTACTATCTTCATTCAGTGCCTGATTGTGTCCATATTTAAAAACGTAAAACATTTTTTTACATGATAGAAATGCGTGTACATGTTTTTATTGTTTTTTTTATACCTTTGTAATTGCCTATTCTATGTAGATTTTGTTGTATTTGTTAACGTGACCACTGGATACTTGTGAAAATGGACAATTTTGTTCACATGCCTTTCCAGTATAAAAATAAAATGAAAATGAGAATGAAAGATGCAAAGAAGGTGTCAAAGAATTCTATTTGTTTACTATTTTCTAAATGTATGAATGATGTGTTAAAGCCATTTATATACAGGAAGCCTAAGGCTAAGGACAGACGGAGACCTTCTAAAGGGTGTAGACCCTCTAAAGGGATTTGTACCCTGAGAACCAATACAATTTTTAAAGGAAAACATCACAGATCCAATCCAAAAATTCCAAAATGAAATCAATCTAAAATAAGTACCACTCTAATCAAAAGAAACCAATCCAAGGGCGAGTATAAAAGACAGTTGAAAGTCAGTCTTGGATATTAAAGAACAAAGCAACAGGCATTGTGACATAACATTTTGATTCTAATTAGCGAGGTTTTAGTTGATGCAAAATGTACAGGACATTCATAATCAATAACCGAGTACTTTAATCAATAACTGACAAAATTAAAGGCTGAACTTTTAGACCAGAGATTTAGTAAGGAGGTGAGTGGGAGAAGCAGCAGAAGCTGAAGCCTTGGGTTTGGCCCAGAGATAGTTGGGAGATGGGCAGAAGTTGCAGGAGCAGAGGGAAGCTGCATGTTCCAGCTTGGGCAGGTGGAAGGAAGCATCCAGCAGAGACCAGGAAAGAGATCCACAGTTTTGGATACAGGAAGGGGAGCCACTGTAACACTAGATAACTGATATATAGTTGGAAGGGAACTGGCAGACTCCTTCCTTTTCCTGGAAGTCTGGGCAGGGCACACATTGGGTTTTTGCACACTGGTGGATGATATCAATCTGAAAGGGTCTCACAAGCAGAGCTAAAGTAAAAGAGGTTAGTTGAATTTGCAACACTCCAATTCCATGTTAAACATTGGCCTGCATTAAACAATTCCTCTCATTTTTAGCAAAATTCACTGATAGGCATGAAAAGTCAGAATGGTGATGTAGCCGCACCCTAAGGTATTTATAGATGGAAACTCTCAGGTGGGGACCTTCTAATGTCAAAGTGATGGTCTGCTGTAGATTGGCAATATACTGCCTTGACCACAGGTCATGATAACTGTTTTTTTTTGCCATTTAAGGAGAACTGGTAAGCACAATACCATTGTGGATACTGTCAAAGTCCTACTGGAGCTGTGCTAGCTCAGGAGTTAAAGGTCCACAGAAAATAAACACTGTGCAGTTAGTGTACAAAGTAACATAATTAAATAGAAATTTAAGGTCAAAGGGGACTCTAGGTCTATCATGTCCACCCAACCAGACCATTTTGTAAACAGGGATGAATAAAAAGCTTCACAAATATGTACTCATTTTTAGGGACACAGCCATTGGGGAGGTTAGTAAGGAACATTACAAACAGGATGGGCCCAGAACAGAGCCTTGCAGGACACATGAGCCAAGAGTGAGTACGGACAGGACATCTTCTACAAGGTTCGCTGTGACCTGTCAACAAGATAGGAGCTGAGTCACTTGACTGAGACACCAGACAAACCATCCCTAACCAGAATATTAGGGAGCAGTGGTGAACAACTGATCTAAGTGCCTTAACAAGGTCAACAAAAATTTGCTGTGGTGAGGAAATATGGAGATGTAATTTGCAAGGCAACAGCATAGGAACAACGTTCCATCAAAACCCACCTTAAAAACACTTATTTTGCTTCTATTTGAAAAATAACCACAGAATGTTGTGCCAATAGGACCCGTATCCTCATGGAAAACAATGAACTGAGATTCTTCGGCAGTGGATTTAATGGATGGAGATGGCTTTAACATTGGCAGCTCTGACAACAAGTGTTTGCAGGCCTCATTGTCCAACCACCAGAAAAAAAGGAGACCGCATTTCTTGAAACCCACTCACTACAGCAACAAATAGATTTAATGCTCTCTAAACTTAGAGAGTTTAGAAATGAAATTAGACTTACCACCAGTGCTTTGTGCACAGACATTAACAAAATCAAAAATATATGAATGAGGTGGATTTCCTGATGACTAAACAAGACCACCACATGGACGCCACTGAGTGGGCCATTGTACAGTTGCACCAGTCCATCCAGACCCTGCAGAAACACACTGATTATGTGGAATGCAGAGCCCACCACAACAATCTACAGACATACAATTTATCGGAGATGGTTGAGGGTTCTGATATTATTTATTTATTTATTTTATTTGTTTGGTTTTTGATTTCCGGCTCAGTGCACTAGACAATCATATGCCTATTTTCAGTCATGACCCAGGAGAGTACAGTTACAGGCACAATGGAATATGAGATACAATTAACAATACTTACACAAGCAATATATAGCATCACAGTACAAATACAGAACAAAGCAAGAAGGAGGCACACTACATTGCATGTATTCATCAGTAGGCAATGGTGCATTAGATAAGCTAGTAATTTAACAAAATTAGCAGATGTTTTTTGGTTTAGATCAAATAACATACATTGCACAAGAGGCAAATGGACCAACCAAATGTGGGTAAACCAGTGTTAAAAAATAACAGGGGTCAATTAAATAATTTAAGTGTAATAGAAGCTGACAACGGCAAATAATTCAGGCAGGCAAGAAACAGGTACTGTACATGATTCAGAAGCCATAAGATGGTGAGGAAACTCGATTTTGAAGCAGACATAAGGGGTATCACAGGGCAACTGAGATGGAGTTACAGGCCTGATTATTGGTTTTCTGTAAACCCTCCTGTGATTGGCATTCCCTCTCCCCCGGAGCTCAACCTTAAACTGAAGTGGGCACAAAGGACTTGAAGGTCAAATCCAACTACCCCTGAAGCTCAGCTCTGTTATGTGATCCTTCAGTTCTTGCACTACCCCAAGGAAGAAAATGTTTTGCACTCAGCCAAGAAGTAAAAGGGCACTCTGTATCAGAGAGTGCACACGTACATCGACAATGATTTTTATTTTATTTATTTATTTATTAGAGGTATCGGAATTACAAACCTTTGAGTCAGAGACTCATTTACAAAGGCTCCATGTCACATCAGAAACAGTACAAAATAGTGTCAGAGATACAGTATAGAGGCAGTGATGGAACAGTAATTACATGCATATACAACAACTATACATTAGCAAGCAGTAAATAAAATGCAGGTATTCAGAATCTGGTGAAGGAGAACAGTAGGAGTGTAATGATCAGAGGGTTAGCAGGATGGAGATCCTTTGTCGTAGCTCAAGAGCAGTCAAGGACTTAGGTTAAAGGCCCAGGTTCATGCCATAAGGGAAGTGAGAGGGGGAGCGGGAACTGAGGGGAAAACAGCTGGGGGAGAAGAGGCAAGCCTGGAGAAGTCATACATTCTGTGGTTGGAGGGAGCACCAGGGGTGGGCTAGTAGCAGTCACAGGTGCTTCATGAATGGAGGTGTTCCCTGAGGGTGGTTTTAAAGTAGCCTATTTTATTTTCAGAGGAGATGGCATTAGTCAAGGCATTCATCCAGAGGGGGGTCTATAGCAGAAAGATCTCTGCCCTTGAGTAGTGCGACAGTGGGGAATCAGGAGGGAAGGTCTGGTGGAGCTGTGAGTAGGTATCACTGAGGGTGCAGGTTGTAACAGGTTGGTGAGGCTGGGGGGGCTAGGCCATTGGTGATCTTTTTAGCTAGGAGGCATGTCTGGTACCTAAGTCTCCCATCAAGGTCAAGCCAATTGGTGAGACTGTACAGAACGCAAGTGTGTGTCAGACCAGGGCAGTCTGTAGCAAGGTGACAGGCTTTGTTTAGAGAAACACGGATTCTGTGGAAGGCAGAGGTATCGACTGACCCATAAACCAGGATCTCATAATCGATAAGAGACAAGATGGATGATGAGACTGCTAGTCAGAGGGCTTCTGGAAGGAGACAGTGTTTAAACTGGTGAAGCAGACCAAATTCTGACATTGACAGCAGAGCTAAGGTGGTGTTTATGCTCATGGAAGTGCCGAGTCAAGGGTGACCCCGGGTTATATAAAGTTGTTGACCTGCTCAAGGGGGTAATAGTTGGGAGTTGTGAATAATTAATGAGTAGCTATTGTGTTGACTGGTTGTGAGCAAACATCAAGACTGAGCTATCCAGGGGGTGCTGGGGCCTTTGATAACACATTTAGTGAGTGGGCCAACTATGTCACAGGCAGTGTTGAAAGTATGCATAAAGTAGTCAAGAGCCATATTGATGTCAGGAGCCAGGTCAAGGGTTGACCAGTCCCAGTGGGCTAGGTAGTTTTTGAGGTGACCCAGTTTACCCGGTTTGAGCCGATGCTGAAGAATGGTTTTAGGGGCATTTTCTTTTGTCTTACAGGACCAGGTGTAGAGTACTGGCAAGTGGTCACTCAGGGCATCAGGGAGGACTGAGACACCAGAGATTTTATTAGGGTGATTGGTAAGTACCAGGTCAATTAACGTAGAGGTGCCAGTTTGGGGATTTAAATGAGTAGGACATGTTACAGTTTCGGAGCAATCCTGGGCAGCAGTGGCATCCTTAAGGGGGACCATAGCATTAGATAACTAGTTAACGCTGAAGTTCCCTACAGCAATGATCACTGATTTGGGGGGCAGGAGGAAGAGGTAGTTCAACTGAGACTGAAATGCATGTGACTGGTTCCTAGGGAGGTCCGGCTAATACTTTTCTCACCTCAGTGAACATTCCCCAGATTTTGGATTTGATGGCTCAGGGTCTGACACACCCTATCTCACCTGTGGAGGTGGCAGACACAATTACAAAGCCGAATTTGAATACCACTCTGGGCCCTGATGGCCTCACCTCTGAATTTTTTTAAGCTTTTCAAACTCCCTTTACAGAAATTCTGACGGCCATTTTTAATTAGATTTTGAACACTAGTAACCTTTCTTCCTCTTTCATGATGGCCTCTCAGATTTTATTACACAAAAAAGGGTAGGTTTTGGAGCTGGATAATTGGTGACCACTTTGCCTTTTAAACTCGGACCTTAAAATTCTTATGATCATCCTGACCTGCAGCCTGGCCCCTTTGGCCTCAAAGGTAATTTCCCCAGTGCAAACTTGTGCAGTCCCAGGAAGACAGACTGCAGACAGTTTGATTCTGCTCCATGAGGTGGTTAGCTCTGTTGAGGAGGGAAACACTTTTTGGGTACCTCCTGACATTGGACCAGGAAACGGCTTTTGACAGGGTGGCCCATTTTTATTTGTTTGATACTTTGGTTCACTACCATGTTCTTCTGAAATTTGTCTCCAAGCTTCAGATCTTATATAATTGCCTCTGTTACCCTGCTCAATAATGGCCATGTGGGTACCAGTTTTCCAGTATGCTGGGGCGTCCATCAAGGGTACCCTATAAGTCCCTTACTCTACACTTTTTGTATAGACCCCATACTTTAGAAACTACAAATCTATACCCAGATTCATGGTATCTCTACTTCCGATGGTTCTGCCCAAGTCAGAGTCTCAGCTTATGCTGATGACATTACCTTGTTTATCCAAGATGAGACTTTGGGTAGACTTGTCTTAGACTTATTTACCACTTTTACCCCATCTCTGGGGCTTCCTTGAACATTTGAAAATGTGCCGGTCTGACAATTATCCATCCCATGAACCAGGTAACTTTCATGGGTGGGATCGAAGTGCCCCCCCCCGTATAAAGATATTAGGCATTGTTTATGGGGCACATGACATGCATGCCCCACTATAACTGGGATGAGAAACTTACTTACTGTTTGGGGAAAATTCAGCATGGGAAAGGTTGGGTTCAAACTAAGAAGAAAAAAGTTGGTATTTTAAAATGATTTGTCATGCCCCTTTTCACATAGTTGAGTATGGTTTTCCCCTTTCCCAAGTCTGGAAGTTTGATTTTATATTTTGTTTTTCCAGTTAGTTTGGGGCAGGAGATTGAACCCCCTCAGATGTAGTATTTTGTGCCTCCCTATAGCTAAAGGTGGTTTGAATATGACCAACCCCCCCCCGGTCTTTTCCTTTAGTCAGTTTCTGGCTCAGAATCTGATGCCTTTTTCACAACAGATTTGAAAGCCATGGATGCCCTGGGTTGCCTCCTGGATGGAGTTGCTGCAATTTCATAAAGATACATGCTAGATCCCTTGGTGTCTGTCCTAACAGGTTTATCTTTTTGTCCGTACCATTGCTGATAAGGTTAAATGCTGGTCATTGAACCCGATGGGTATGGGTCTGACATCCTCTAAACAATTGTATATGTTCTTGATGGCCTCCCACTTTTCAGATTCTCTGGATTTTCCCAGCATCCCTGTTGCTGTGCATCCCCAGCTGTGCAGATCCCTTCTGGATACTAGAACTCATCCTAAAATGTGGGACATGATCTGGCTTAGTAGTCATGGCTGTCTCAATGTTAAGGGTAATGCCAAACATAAGAGTGTATCAGACTGTAACTGTCCAAGGGCAGGCTGTGAGTTAGATTAAGAATCTATGCCCCATTTCTTTGTTCATTGCCCTTATGTTGCTGGGTTCTGGGCTCAAGTCACCACAGCTTGGGGGATGGTGGTCTGGTCTTCACTGATGTACTCGGACATTGCCCTAGGGGTACCCCCATCCCTGCTTAGATATGATCCTAGCACACTTTGCCTTATTTTCATTTGCATTAAATATTATCTGTGGCATTCTAGGCATGCTTTTTTGTTTCAGCAACAATCACCCCCATGGTTCTACTCCATCTGGTAGTGACAGAATTGTGTTCTTTATTCTGGAAACATCAGTCGGTTATGGCCCTGCACCTCCTCCATTCTCAATGGTGGAATGTTGTTCCTATCCTGAGAATAGTAAGCTTGTCTGGCTGCTGGTCCCAGCTTATGGGGCTTGGACAATTCTCCTTCCTATGGACTGCGGCCAGTGTGTGGTTATGCCACATACTTGTGCCTGTGTTCCCTTGTTTTTATTTGCATTTTTTTGTTTGTGTTTTTCTTCTTGGTTAGCTCTCAGATGCATTCCTAGATGAACCTTTTCTGGTGCCTTAGGTAGGTCCACTATGGGTCTGGTTTGTTTTTGTTTTCCTAATTCTATTTCAAAGGGGGCTTTCATGTTACAGTGACTACAGTGTTGACTAATGCTGCATTTTTTTCTCACAGTAATGATTGTGATTTTTATTTCTTCCATGCCACACTGATTGCTTTTGGTTTTCTTTCAGCCTGCCTTCTCATTGTACATTGGATGGTGACATTTTTTTATGTACTTATTTTGCTGACCTTTCTTTGTGTTCCCTAATAAAAAACTTCCCCTACTATTTTCAAGAAGTGCCATGGGATCTTTAAAGTCCACCTGAACAACCACCAGAACAGGCAGATGAGACCTTGGTTTAACATAAACTTGAACTTGGTGCTGCCAATGCTGCTAGTGCTGGTGGCAGTGGTAGAAGCACTGGAGAGTTTGGCATGGTACGAGATCAACTCCTGCAAGGCAAGGTCAGGTACCCAGGGTGATGGCTCATGATGTTATTTTGACAGTCTGGAATAAACTTTCTTGGAAAGGAGAGACTAGACTGTGAACAAGAGCGTAACTTCTTTCTCCCCATTGCTATTTCTTTTTCAGTTCACATTACGTATCTCTTTACTATGTGCTTATTTCTTACACTGTTTTTATGTAGGTTGTAGCAATACAGATGCCTTTTCTCCCCTTAGACTCCCTTATAAGGTTCTCTGTTCTTTTTTTATAGGAAGTAAAGCAGCTGAATAGCTTAAAGGTGAAACAGCTACAACATATGAGCACCATGAAGCTATACAAGGTTTTCTGGAAGCTATGGCTGATGCTGTTGGTAAATGTCGGGATATGAAGCTGAAGGCTGTAAATTACTTTTCCATTCTGTTTGATGAAACCACAGATATATCTGGAGATGAAATGTTGATCATTTACATCTGATACACATTTAAAGAGCTAGTGTACTACCTAAAATAGTATTAGTTTTTAAAGCAGTCAACCATTACCTTTTCTATTAGAGGTACTTGTTATTTTCCCTTTGTTTAATTAGAAGATTGTTTACACGATGTTAGTAGGTATTATGTGTGGGACAGCACTCTGTCTGGCAGCTGATATACCTAGCTACCCCCCCACACTACACCATTAGTATTGTGACCTCACTGACTGTGACATCACTGTTGCTGTGGAAAGGTCACTCAGTGGTTGCCAGTTTAGTAACCTGTGATGTCACTGTCAGTGAGATCACAATGCTGATAGTGCAGTGGGAGGTATAGAGATAAATATGCCAGCTGCCAGGCTAAGAGATGTTGCACACATCCAGCACAATATTATCACATAGAAGTCTTTCTAATGAGCAAAAGGAATTAGAAAACTATTTGAGACATAAAAAGTTACTGCTGACTACATCTTAAAATTTATATTATTTTCAAGTCTACCTCTTTTTGCTTCACTACCTCTTTAAAGCCAAAGGGTAGGCACAATTGTGTTTTCAGTTGGTTAGTGTCATAGATGGGGATTCAGTCAATGTGAAAGATGCTATAATAGAAACACTACAGAACAGAAGGTTAAAGACTGAACAAATGATTGATTTTTTTGTAGTGATGGTGCCTTAGTTTTCACTGGCACCAGGTCAAGCATTGGCAAATGCTTTAAAATTGAGTCCTCATTATTAATTAAATGGCATTGCATTGCCCATGAGTTATATCCATGTGCCTCTTGAGCTCATGAATCCATCCAATACAGTACCTGTCTTTTTTGAATTTATGATAGATGAGATTCATGGCTACTTCAGAGGCTATGCCTGCAATTCAGTGACTGGAAGCAACCAGCCATGCCCCCTGCCTGAGCTGTTTAAGTCAGTTCTTTCCAACCTTACTCAGAAGCACTGTTTCTTTGCTGCAGTCGAGGCTGTGCTGGGGCTTTGCCATCCCCCCACCTTTACTCCAGTGTTTGTCTCCCATCCCTTTGTGCTTTGGACTTTCTGCTTGGTTTTTTCCTCTCCAGCTTTCTAGGTCAGTGTTTTGTCTTCTACCTCCCTGGCTGCAGTTTGTGCTTCTCTCAGTTGCCTATTCCTGCTGCACTCCTGTTTTCCTGTGCCTTGTGTTTCTTTCAGTTTTGGTCTTTTTTGGCTTTCTAGTTTTCCTTGTGTCCTGCTGTTACCATTTGCTCTGACTTGTGTTATTCAAGCTCCCATTGTGCTGTGTGTCCATACCTTTAGCAATCTCTCGGTTCACCTACAATCTTTAACTGTTTACTCCTGGCTGCTAGCCAGGCAGCCATTCCCTTCTGTTTTTTGTTGTTGTTCACTGCAGCAGCTTCTGCTCCCTAGTTTTCAGTTCCCATAAACTCCTGCTTCCCCTAGCAGCTTCATTTATTATTTCTACTGCTTCATCCTACCTGATTTGCAGTGCATCAGCACTAACATTAACATCCGTTATGGAACTGGTTGTATGCATTCCACGTTAAGTCCAAGCTCATATCATTCTGTCTCATTCAATGTCCTAGTTGTCATTCGATGTCTCAATCAGCTTTTCAGCCTTATCTACATTTTGTTTCTTCCATGCACTTATGACTGTCAGGCTTCGCCATGGCCTCCCACTACTCTTGCATTCAGATGCATGTCAGCCACAACCATAGTATGGCTTCCAGGGCTCTTCCCTTAAGCCAACAGTCTCGCTGTCATTGAGGCACATATCAGGACATACAGGAAAACCAGGAGCAGTTGTAAAATTTACAAGTGATTTATTAATAACAGTAAAATAAAAAAAAAATCAGTAACTATTTACAATGGCATTACAAACATAGAAAGCAGAGTCCTTTTTCTTCTCAGTTTCAAATCTCAGTTTGCCATTGTCTCCCTCTTTTGCAAAACATTGCAGCTCCTTTTATAAGTCTGTGCAGGAGCTTGTTAAGAAAATAGCATGCTTCTCACACAGTGTTCTTCTACATTTCCAATGTTCTTGTCAGTTTCAGCAAGTGCAGCAAAAAGAACATTGTGACCCAGAACTGACCTCTTTTAGCC
This sequence comes from Neoceratodus forsteri, assembly GCA_016271365.2. Classification (NCBI taxonomy): domain Eukaryota; kingdom Metazoa; phylum Chordata; order Ceratodontiformes; family Ceratodontidae; genus Neoceratodus; species Neoceratodus forsteri. Next base: position 1,561,667,067 of record CM028130.1, on the reverse strand, counting down.
AGCTCTGCAAAGATTTTGCATCTGGCATTCTCAGGTAACCCCTTGAGTTCCAAATAGCTTTGTAATAACTTCAACAGTGTAACTATATGCAGTTTTAGCTTTGCAATCATTTCAACAGTATAACTATATACCGTTTTAAAGAAAGAGATCCCAGTATCAACTACATTTCCACAAAATGATTCACATATATTTTATACCAGCAGACATGAAAGGGGGAAGAAAAGACAGAACAGCAAGTGAAAATAAAGAGATAGTGAGAGGAAGAGAATTGCAAGACTGTCAAGGTGATCATGTCCTAGGTCTCACAAGAAAAATTGGTTTCTCAACCTGACAGAGAAGAGACAAAAAGGAGAGAACAGAACAGATCATTTCATTTAAACTCTTTCTCCATAACAACTGGGACAGGGCCACATTCAATCCTGTCACATTTCCCTCTCCTTAAGAGGGAACCTGTTTTACAAATACAGATTTCCAAAACTTTCTAGTAATTCTCATGTAACTTAAGCATATAGCCTTTACAATTCTGTGCATATGCAGCATAGCAAACAGAGAAGGTTTCAACTCACATTTTTTCAACCTTCAGAATTCTCAATTCCTGATCCATATCTTAACAGAAAATCAGCATTGACATTCTCTTTCCCAGATTTGTACATCACTTTAAATTGAAATAGCTGTAGTGCCAGGTATCACCATGTGATTCTAGATGTTGTATCTTTCATTTGGTTAAGCCAACAGAGAGGGTTATGATTTGTTACAAGTACAAAGGCAGCTCCTTGTAAACAAAACTTAAGGGACTCTATGGCCCACTTTGCCACAAGGCATTCCTTTTCAATGGTGGAGTATATTTTCTCTCTGCCATGCAATTTCCTACTTATATATATAGAGTAGGATGTAATTTTCCATCTATGTGCTGACTGAAGACTGCACCTAGGCCTACCTCTGATGCATCTTTTGTAACAAAAATGGTTTCTGAAAGTCTAGGCTTCTTAAAACAGAGGCTGAACATAATGCAGCCTTAATAGCCAGAAAAGCTTCATCACACTCTGGGGACCATTTCACATTATTCGGGTACCTTTTTTTTGTAAATTCAGTAAGGGAAGTAGCTAACTCTGCAAAGTTGGGAACAAATCTCCAATAATAACTAGCCAGCCCTAGAAATGACCTGACATGCTTCTTTGTTTTAGGGACAAGGCTATTAGCTACAGCTTCTATCTTGCAAACCTCTGGTTTGACTTCTCCATTTCCCAAAACATAGCCCAAATATCTGGTTTCCTGCATGCCTAATGCACACTTGGTAGGATTAATTGTCAGACTTGCCTTTTTGATTGATTGGATAACTGCTTGTAGGTGTTAAAGGTGGCTTTCCCAGTCTGGACTGTACACCATGATATCATTCAGGTTTGAGCACCATAACCATTGTGAGGGGATAAAATTACATGTACCGCTGGAATGTAGCAGGTGCACCATGTAAACCAAATGGCATGGTGGTGAGCTGATAGAATCCTATAGGAGTGGCAAATGCAGTTTTGTCTCTGGCTTCTTTAGCTAGAGTGATTTGCCAGTAACCCTTGGTGAGATTGAGGGTACTCATATACTTAGTACTTCCCAGTCTGTCCACCAAATCATCTATTCTGGGCACAGGATAACTGTCAAATTCTGACACTTGATTAAGTTTCCTAAAATCAAGGCAGATTCTTATATCTCCTTCTTTTTTTGTTTACAATTACCTTGGATGTAGATGACACCAGTACCTGGTCCTTTTGGACATTGTTTTCCTAGCACTTCAATATGGAATAGGGTCAGTCTGCTTCCAGAATCTATAAGTCCCTTCACAGTCTCATCTCCCACCTTCACAATTGTTAAGTACTTGCCCCAACTTGCTAAGGACAAATCTGTTCCAGTGTCACTCTTCTTAATATGGCAATTTCTTGCAATATGACCTGGCTTATTACAGTCTGTCATTGTCTCTCTCTTTTGCAAAACATTGCAGCTCCTTTTTAGAAGTCTGTGCAGAAGCTCATTAAGAAACTAGTATGCTTCTCACAAAGTGTTCTTGTAAGTTTCCAATGTTCTTGTTAGTTTCAACAGGTGCCTCAAAAAGAACATTGTGGCCCAGAACTGACCTCTTTTAGCCAGCTCTGCAGATATTTTGCATCCAGCATTCTCAGGTTAACCCCTTGAATTTCAAATAGCTTTGCAATCATTTCAACAGTATAACTATATACAGTTTTAGCATTGCAATCATTTCAATAGTATAACCAATCAGGGTTTTATTTAACTGTAAAAACTGATTAGCGTTTTGCTCATAAAAGTGTTAAAACATTGTGAAAATGCATAGAACTTGCCTCAATGTGTTTAACAAACTTAACACTCCTAGAAAACCTATATAAATACTTTCTGTATGGTTAGTATTGTCCCAAGAAAAAAACTGCTAATCAGTTATTTAAAACCCTGCTACAGTATATACTGTTTTAAAGAAAGGGATCCCAGTATCAATTACATTTCCACAAAATGATTCACATATATTTTATACTTGCAGATATGCAAGGGGGAAGAAAAGACAGAACAGCAAGTGAGGGTATAGAGATTACAAGAGGCAAAGCATTGCAAGACCATTGGGATGATCAAGTCCTTGGTCTCACAAGAAAATTTGGTTGCACAACCAGACAGAAGAGACAGAAAAGGAGAGAACAGAACAGAGCCTTGCATTTAAACTCTTTCTCCATAACAACTGGGACAGGGTCATATTCAACCCTGTTACACTCGCTCTGCCCCCATGAAGTCTGCATCTTGAGGGTGGGTCCCTCGACTGGGCAGGGTCCTCCTCTTTGAACCTATTGGATGAGAATTTCCTATTTTCTATGGGATGCTTTAGCCATGCAAATTGACTTGACAGCACCTCTTGATGTAGCATTTAAGACTTCAGCTGCCAAAGAGTGAGACCTCTAAATCCATGAGGGCTCCTTTAGCTGTGCAGACTAAGTCGGCAGCACCTTTAAAAGCTATTAACCCTACAGTCACCAGAGGTTCACTTGTTTTCCACCTCCTTCACTTCCTCTGCTCCTCAAGGGATAAGATCATACCTCTCAAATTTTAGGCCCCTCAAGGGCTCCTCCTGTGCCTTACTCCTCAAGGTTTTTTTCCCATTTAGGCCTCTCTTCATGGAGACCTGGTGCATGCCTTTCAGCAGTTGTTGCTCTCCTCCTCCAGCCTTGGGGGGTTGTGCTTCAGAGCAGGGAACGTCCTTTAGCTGTAGAGATTGGCTTGCAGCACCCCCACAGCTTTCCTATTAGAGGTAGAGAGTGAGAACCCTTCCTCTGAAATATTTCCCCTGAATTGGGTCCCTAAATTTCAGTAGCTGAGCCATCACTAATTTATCCCAAGCCTAGAGGAAAGGAGACTAATGCCTTGGATTCCCAGAGGTTCCTCCTCATAGGATTTTTTCCTCTCCCCTGTGCCAAAGGTAATACATTTAGGTAGTCTTTGCAACAGGTAGGTTTCCACTTTGAACTGGGTTTGGATGGTTGCCCTCCTTCCATTTGCTGTTCCCTCTCTCCTTACAGATACAGACTTCTACTATCAATTCTGATATCTGTCAGTCATTGCTCTGTTCGGTCTCTGTCTGTCTCCAGTCATCACTTGTTGCTGTCAATCCAACCTCACTTAAGTTATGTGGTCACTACTTGCTGCTCAGTATTTTCCGGACTGCTTCCTATGGTACCATTAGCCTAAAGGAATTATGTTCCTGTGGCACTTCTAGGTGTGGAACCCACCTCAACAAAGTTTCTTTGCCTTCATAGTATCCTGACAGAGTGGTAGTTCCCTGTGGAATATGGAGTAGGAATGGCCAAAATATTCATCTACGACAATCATCCTCACATTCATTCAAATACCTTCAGACTATCAACAGAGTTGCAAAGGCATAACTTCTCAGTAAGTTGTGTACACCCATTGAATTGAAGTTATCATGAAAGAGGAAGGCATTTGTCAAAGGGACACTGTCAACCCTTTTTGCATCATATTAATTTCCAGTTGAAAACCCACATTTTACAATTGCTTGCCATCTCTAAAATTCAGTAATGCTGCTAGTTGTTTTATCTGAAACCTTTCTTGCTTGGTTTGCAGAATATTTCATGAAATGGAGAGTGAGAGATCGAGAGTCAAAGTTATGGAAGGTGTCGGTGGGAGCAGTGGAGGATAAAAGATGGGAGGAAAGGTAGGACGAGGGAACCAGACCAGAACCTGGAAATAAAGGAAGAACAATGAAAGAGATGTCTGGCTTCTGGAGAGGGGAGGGAAACATAGGAATAAAGAGAACAACAGTTGATGCTAGGGGGACAGTCGATGGCAAAGTGATAGAAAGAAAAAACAAAGGGTAGAGTCTCACCAAAATAGACTTGGGAGCAGCACTATAGACAATATCACCACAGTCAAAAAAATGGAAGGATAATTTTCAAGAGGATCATTTTCATGCAGGAAGCAGAATACATGCTTTGTTTTGATAGAGAGCCCACAGTTTAAGATGGAGCTTCTGGTGGATGGCATCTAAATGCACAAAGAAATCAAGGAGATGGTCCAACCATATTCCAAGTTACTTGACAGAGGATACATTATCAATCAACCCACCACCAAGGTTATGGAAGATGGGCAGACTGGATGGGCCTTGCAGTCCTTATCTGCCGTCAACTTCTATGTTTCTATGTAAGGGAGGAAAGAGAGTCTGGCCAATGTCTGCCTGGTGCCAAAAGTCATAGAGACCATTTTTATGGCATTGAATAACAATTACTTTACCCAAGGCTAATGCTAGATGTTGGTAAAATCCTACTGGAGCCAAACAACCAGGTTGGGTGCAGACATCCTAGAGGCAAAGATCAGCATATCAAAGTGGATAGCCAAAGAGGTACAGGTATTAGATAGTCATTTAAGAAAATGGAGAAATTAATCAGGCTCAAGACAACACCTTGGAGAGCACCTGAGGAGATAGGAAGTGGGGTGCAAGTGAGTCTCCAATTTGAATAGCTTAGAACCTGCCCTGTAGGTAAGAATGGAACTAATTAACTGCAAGGTCAGAGTGTCCTGCTCATTTAACCTTGTCCAGGAGAAGAGGATGTGCAACTGTGTTGAAAACCTTGGCTAGGTCAACCATGATCATAATGTAATCAGACCATGGTCCATTTTAGATAGGGTGAAGTTACTAAGCCAAAGGAACCAGGTGGAGTGGGACTTTGGAAACCAGACTAAAAAGCAATGAATAAAGAAAAGTCAAGGAAAGAGGAGAGTTGGGAAAAGACAAATCACGCCTGGAGTTTTGACAATGTATACTGAAGGGAGATTAGATGATAGTTTTCAGGTGAGGAGGGATCACCCCCTTTGAGAACGGAAATGAGGGAATCATGTTTTAAGATGTCTGAAACTGCAGCCACTGAGAAGGACAGGTTAAGGATAGAAATAAGGATATTAATACTAGTAGAAAAGAGGTGGAGGAGCTTAGGGGTGAGACCATTAGAGTTCAGACCTTTGAGATGATTAAGAAGAGCTGGATGGGCCTTTAGTGAGGCAGCAGAAGTGGGAGCAAAGGAAAAAGGGAAGGGGGATGAGGGAGGAGGAGAGGAGAAGGATGTAAGGAGAAGTGGGAATGAGGGACTGAGCACAGGAGGTAAAGAAGGTTTTGAAGGAGGAGTCAACAGCAACAGGGCAGAGATTGGGGGGTCACCCAACTTGAGAATAGGGGAGAGGCTGTGTCAGAGATGAGAATTGGGAGTGGATAACCTTCCAGAACTTAGAGAGGTGGCTATGGTTGTTCTAGAATATGGATGTAAAGAATTCAGACTTTACAAACCTTTTAGCTCTGATACAGGAGTTATGAAGGGCCCAATAAATTGCCAGTTCTGCAAGGCAGACACTGACCTTATGAAACCTCCAGGCATGGTCTCTAATGCAGTGGCAGGCAGCTCCACTGTGATGCACATGTGGTGGGAGTGGTGTTAGAAGGAACCATACCAAGCCTGAGTGAAATAGTGGTGGTTATCTATGCTGACTATGTCTGCTGTACCTACTGCTGCCAGAGGAGCAACTGAGGAGGAGGCACTGAGACACATGTTACATTCATTTTTATATGTGTGTGTGTGTGTGTGAGAGAGACAGGTGCCCCAATGCTTTATGGTGCACTGTCTACCACTTTAAATCATTTATCATCTTCATTGTTTATGTTTGAGAAAAAGCATGTGGGTGGCACATTCACAGTTGGTTGATGTCTGCCGTAACATGAGCCAGCTGTGCAGGTGTCAGCAAATTTTTGTCAGAGTGGCCTACCAGCTCGATTTCTTATGAGTTATAAATGAATCTTCTGTGATGTGCCCTGCAGGCAGGTGGACATTGACTTGGCTCTGTCCTGCAACTGTAGCAGGGATTTCAGTTCCAAAGGAAACACAAAAATATGCAATCATAGACCATAAAGTAATTATGTTGACAAAATGCCGAGTGGTATGATGCAAAAATAGTTCCTTAGGTCACCTAGTAGGATTAATTGTGTAGTACGAATGCCCTGGCACTTCCCATCAAAAACGGTGATGCTTTGTCAGGGATTTCAATTTCCCAGTCAATAGTCTCCCTCCATGCCACTGTACCACATGGTGACGGTCACTGCAACAGGCATGGCTGAGCTGCAGGTTTAGCTGCCACATGCCACCAAGTCAGGACTCAGTTTTCATACACTTTTAGAAGATCATTCTGTAATAGGGCTGGAAAGGGGGGTCAAGGCAGCCGATGGCAATCGTATTGTTGGTGTGGCCAGAGAAAACAAAGAAGTAGTGGGAGTGGGAGGTGACTGAGGAGAGGGGTAGGTCAAAGGGTAAGGATGAGGAGGTTAGCATGCTTCTGCTGGGGGACTCCATGATCAGGGGTATTAAGTGGGAAGAGCGGGGAGAGGGGAAATGTTGCCCGGTCAGGGTCAAGAGTATATCTGGAATGACTGTGCATGAGGCCAATCACTTGGTCTGTGCTCTGGTGAAGGAATGTGGTGGGTCCCCTGACATATTAGTGCACCTCGGCAGAAATGACATAGAGGGACATAGTGTGTTGGAGATACAGGCAAGGTTCCAAGAGCTAGCCTGGGTGTGTCATACTGTGGGGTGCTCAGTCTCCTTCTTGGAGATCCTACCAGTGCCTAGAGCCAGTGTAGTAACAAACAGAAAAGCAGAGAGGTTAATGAATGGCTCAGTTCATGGTGTGTGGCTAGAGGGTATGGGATGGTGGGGACTGGGGTACAATTTGGGAGGATTAGGGGCTGTATGCTAGGGACAGGCTCCACCTAAATTGTTTGTGGGAAGGAGGTTTTGAAACTAAAATGAACCGAGTTCATCAAAGTTAGGTGGGGTTTAAACTTGTGAGGGGGATGGCTGGAGCTTGAGGCTGATGCTTGCAGGCATGTCAAGGGAGGACTTAGCCTCCCCCCCCAAGGTAGAAAAGGGGTGCCAAACAGGGGCAACTGACTGTGCACAAGCAAGTGGGAGCAGGCAGTTATCTGAGGGTTCTCAGTTTGAGGGAATGAGCAAGGATAAAGGGCGTGGGATGGAGGGTAGTCCTGATGAATGCCAGGAGTATAGGGAACAAGATGCTAGAGATTCAGGCAATGCTAACAGAAGAGGAGGTGGATGTGGTGGTGGTCACTGAAACTCTGGGCATGTCTCAGCATGACTGGGACCTAAACCTGGTGGGGTATACTGTGTTCAGAAAGGACAGGCCTGTGGGCAGGGGAGGTGGGGTAGTGCTCATCATAAGGAATGGCACTGGTATATGCAGGGTGGAGGAGGCTGAGGGAAACGTAGATTCATTATGGGCAGGGTCCTGTGTTTACTGTGGCAAAGTGGACTGAAATTCTGTGGCAGGAACTCATACTTTCTGCAGCAGAACAATTGCTGATTCTGCGGCCATTCTACAGCAGATAAATTGTGGCTAAACAGCATGCCATCAAAGGGATTAAGTCTTAGTTAACCCTTTGACTGCATTCGTGCAACCACTCTGTTACACTGAAAGTGGAACAGCAGGCCATTTTACAGTATGTAGTCTTTTTATCACAAATATTAAACAGCAATAATCCAAACCTGGCATAGCCATGGCCATCATTGTTCTCTTTTAATGAATTTTCCCTCCCACCCCGAATTTGAAGACTCATCTGTTCTTCTGGAAATTGGTGGCCTTTGCTGTTCTGCTAGGTTATAATCGGAGGAGGATATACCCACTTAGCTAAAACTACACAGAAGGCAAAACCTGCTATATTTACAGTTAGCAGATATATTGAGAGACTCCAACTTGAAAGCCATTTTTTTCTGATTTTGATCAATGTTCTTTTAGATTATTATTTTTTTAAACTAAGAATACCCCGACTGGATTGCAACAAACATGTTATATGCAGTGTGCAAATCTGTGTATTGGGCGATGGGAATTGTCTTCCTATAACAGTGAAGGAGGGTGTAACTTGCAGTGTCTGTAGGATTTGCTGACTTCTGATTTTTCTTTGGGGGGACACACTAAACAAGCATTTGTCAATGCCGAATCTTTGCTTGCTGGCATTGGCATTGGTAGTGTAGGAGTTATAGAGCTGCATAATAGGAATTGCAGTGAAGTATTGAACTGAAGTCAACCCCACCACCACCCTGCAGATACTGACAGGCATTGTGGTGTACCTTTGAGTCGTCAGGCATAATGGGCATGCCATTTCACCACACCCTACCCAGCAGACACCGACAAGTGTCACGGTGTGCCTTGGGGTCTTTGGCCCTTACGTTCATCCCATTCCATCAGGAAATACAGTGAGATAGGTTCTGTATAGGAGAATGGGGTGAACTTTGGGGCTGAAGAGTCCAAGGCACACCTCGATGCCTCTCACTGACTGCAGGGTGTGGGTGGGGGTGGAATGGTATGAACGTTACAGGCGACAATCCCAAGTTACACCCAGATGCCTGTCAGTCTCTACAGGTTGGGGAGTTATGGTCGGAAACCCTAACACCTCAGGCATTTGTTGGTATTTTCACACCAAATTTTCAACATGTTTTTTTTGTGACCCCTCCTCATGAACAGTGGCAATATCTGTTTGTTAGCCGAAAGCTAATTTTGCACAGCGACTAAGCCATTTGGCATCACAGGTGCAAAAACTCATTTCGAACAGGATGTGAAAAATGACAGCTGTACTGTTCATGGGGAGGTGTAAAAAAATGGCAATGTTGAAAATCTGCAGTGAAAATATTAAAAATACTGGTGAAGTCATGAGCATGCATAGAAACTGTGCAACGCACACCCGTAAAGTAATTAGTTTGGGGATTTTTTACAGCAGAATGTCAACACAGGCATTTTGGGACCTCTGCTCATGAACAGCGTCACTGTGATTTTCTTAATCTGTTCCGAACAATGATTTCCCACAGCGACTACGCATTTCTGTGCTGGAAGTGCGAAAACACATTTCAGCCATGGTGTGAAAAATTACAGCTGTACTGTTCATAAGGAAGTGTGGAAAAATGCCAGTGGTGAAAATTTGGACTGAAAATATTACAAATTCATGAACTTACGAGGGTGCGCGGAAACTGCACAATGCTTGTTCGTAACAGTCATTTTATGGACTTTTATCATCAAATTTTTAACATAGCCATTTTAAGACCTCTGCTCATGAACAGTGTCACTGTGATTTTCTTAATCTGTCCCGAATATTGGTTTTGTACACTGACTGCGCCATTGTGCGCTACATGCGCAGAAACACATTTTGGGCAAGATGTGAAAAATGACAACTGTACTGCTCATAAGGAGGTGTGGTAAAATGGCAGTGTTGAAAATCTGGAGTGAAAATATTAAAAATTCATGAACTTACGAGCATGCGTAGGAACCTCGCAACGCACACTCGAAAATCAGTCATTTTTGGGAATTATTTCACCGAACTTTCAACATAGGGTTTTTGGGGGGCCTACCTCATGAACTGTGACACTGTTGTTTTGTAAATCGGTCCCAAAAGGTGGTTCCACAAAGTGACTGCTTAATCACCTTTCAGGGCCGATTAATGCCATGACAGTGCCAGAATTCATGAGGAGAGGTCCCAAAACCCCATGTTAAAAATTTGGTGCCAAAATTCCAAAAAATGCCTGAGATATGCATCAAAGTTGAAAAAACCCTATTTATTCCATTATACAGCTTACCAGCATTTCTGCAATTCGCGGTTGGCTTTGAAGAGTGCAGACGTGTTCCCGGTCCACCGAAGATCGTCATTCCAGCCTCCGGAGGTAAGTGTGGGGTAAGGTGGGGGTGTGGGCAGGTGGATGCACAGAGGGTGGGTGCAGGTTGGGGGGGCAAGACAATCAACGAGGGACTGTTTTTTCTTTTCAGGTGTTTGTTTTCTTTTTAGGAAGACAACGTGGGACTTGTGCCACACTGGAGTGAGCTCCCAACATGGCAGCTGAAAGATTTTTTGGGGGGAGTCAGTGGAACCGACAGGGGATTGGGCACCCCCATTGGCCATACAGACATGTGCCATGCTAGGGTGGGCTCCCAGTGTGGCAACTGGAAGTCTGTTTCTTTTGAGGGGTTTAATTGAGCCGACAGGGTATTGGGCATACCCGTTGCCATTCTCACTTATGCTACACTGGGGTTAGCTCCCAGCATGACACCTAGAACTCTGGGGGATCGCGTCGATAGGATTGGGCATCCCCCAGCCACTGTGCAGTGAGCGGGGAAGCACTATTCAGAGACACTCAGCGGGCTGGAGAAAATTATTACAATACTGATCAGGTGTGCCAACAGATGAAAACTGTGTCTACTTTTTCAGTCTCTTTGGGGTTCTGTTTTCCTGCTTTTGTCAATGCCATTCCTACCCTGAACTCTGACTCAACATTTCAAGGATGGCAGTTAGATCTTTTTTTGGAAACATTCCAAGGATGTGATTTTAGTCACTTGCCTCCTCCAGGAAAGATAGTCCTAGGAAAAGTTACCTTCAAACTGAATTTATGTTCCAGGAAGAGAAAGCAGAGACGTATATAAGCAGGATTGCCAGCAATATGCTAATCAACACTATCCTATCACTGCTTACAGAAGCGGTCTCTCCCTTTCAACTGTATGCCACTGCATTTTCAACTGTTGTCGTAGAGAGCTGCAGCATTCATTGGTGAACTGTGGCTGCGCTTGCAAACGCACAGACTGAATTGGAAGACAGGGTGCCACACCTACAAAAACTCGGATGATGGCACTATGTTTCTTGCACATGTGTGCAAGCAAACATAAAAATGCAAGCAAGTCATTCTTATTTAGCTGGGGTAACCTTGGTTGGTATGTTCTCGTCTCCTTGCAACCCAGGGGGTTGTGGTGTTCTTTAGGCAGTGACCCTCATTTCACTTATGTATAGCAGCAATCAAACTCTCCATTCTGATTTTTTTCCATACCTGCTTGCTCCAGTTCTAGTATACCCTGGTCCCCAACTCTGCTGCAGCTGGGCAACTTGACTCTCCTTAAGAGTTGAGCTTGATGCCACCACTTAGGCTGCAAGTTCAAATCTTTCAAGAAATTACTCTCACACTTGCAGGTACAGAACTGTGGCCCACAAATCAAAACTGTGACCGATGTCCACCAGTGTGGACTGAGTCCTATGCTCATTCTGCTGCCAGCCCTATGTTTCTGCAATCAGCTCCTTCTCTGATACCTGTCACCACACCAGGATAAATTCCACCTCCACTGGCACCACTGAATCTTCTCACTTCTTGAATACAGCTTGCCTTCCAGTTCTTCCTTCCAAATTCATCTTCCATGGATTCAGCATGCACCATGAGCAGCCTCACAATGAAAAATTATCATGGCTGATCTACCCACACCTACACATCAGCAAATCATAACTATCGTGGACTTAATCAAACTCTGCTACTCTTGCATCAGTCCCCCAAAAACAATACTGGCTGGACGGAGTTATGTAACAAGAGCCAGCACGAGTCAAGATGCCAAGTGGCCACTAGTTTTTTGGTTTTGTAGTGGACAGCATCAGTTTGCTGTCCCTTCTAATGAGCATGTATACAATGGCATACTTAACATATCAATAGCTATGCCCTTGCCTTGTGTGATCGCATCGCATAGCTAGAATTTCTGCAACTGTGTGGCTGGTTTTCCTGATTTCTGTGGCAAGCACTGATTTCTGTGGTCAGCCCTGATTTCTGTGGCCACTGCTGCAACCACAGAATCACTGAAAACACAGGACCCTGATTATGGGTTACCTTGTAGGCACCTGGGGGAAAGAAGGTGAATTTGGGGGTGGTTTATAGGCCATCCATGCAGGCAGAGGATCTAGAAGAAGGCCTGGTGGAGAATCTCAGGGTAGAATAGTGGTGCTGGGTGACTTTAACATGCGGGGGGCTGATTGGGGAACTATGGCATCCTCATCAACCAGGGAGCAGTTCCTACTGAACATCTTCCAGGATGCATTCCTTTCCCAACTGGTGGCTGACCTGATGAGGGATGCTCATATCCTGGATGTGATTCTGTTGGACTGCGAACTGGTTAGGAACCTAATGGTAGGGGACCCACTGACAGGGCATGATCATGCCGTGGTATGGTTCTCCCTGGACCTGAAGGAGGAAACAAAACATACCAAGTCAGTGATAGTTGATTTTAGGGGTGCAGACTTCAAGGGTATGGAGAGGATTCTCGAGGAACATTTGGAGGGGATCAGACTGGACATGGACACAGAAAGCAGATGGAAGATTATTAAAAGAGGGCTCCTGGAAGCTAGCAAGGCCTGCACAAAGGCCTGATGCAAGTTTGATAGAGTCAGAAAGCCATGCTAGTGGACCAGGGAGGTCCAGGAAACAGTGAGGGAGAAGAGGGCTACTTATAGTCGATACAAGTGATCACATGGGGTTATGGACGGGGGGGAGTGTAACATGATTTCCAAAAAGGTAACCAGGGTGGTGAGATCAGCCAAGGCAAGGACTGAACAGAGGTTGGCACAGGGGATCAAGAAAGGTGATAAAGGGTTCTTTAGGTGTATCAGGGAAAGAAGGAAAGTGAAGGGGCAGATTAGCAGACTGAGTTCAGGGAGTGGGTGGGCAGAGGAGACCAGGGAGCAGGCAGAGGTACTAAATGATTACTTTGTCTCGGTCCACTGGGGATGATGGAGGCACAGCACCTTATGGGGGGAGGAGGGTTAGATTTGAAGAAGGGAGGAAGGTCATGGATGTTGAAATTCCTGTTAGTAGGGTGAGGGAAGCCCTTAAGTCCCTGAAAATGGATAAGGTCCAGATGGCCTTCATCCTAGGATGTTAAAGGAAAGGGCAGATGTCCTTGCTGCACCCCTGGTGCACCTTTTTAACACCTCCCTTCAGTCGGGATGGATGCCTCAGGATTGGAGGATGGCTCACGTCATACCTACTCATAAAGGTGGCTAATGTGAGGAGCCGGGTAACTATAGGCCTGTCAATCTGATGTCAGTGGTAGGCAAAATGATGGCATCCCTATTGAAAGAGAGGCTAGAGGTGTTTCTGGAGGCATGGGGCCACTTAGATGATCACTAACATGACTTTGTTCACGGCAGATCATGTCAGACTAACCTTGTGGAGTTCTATGATTGGGTGACAAAGGCACTAGACCAGGGCAGGCTGGTGGATTTCCTCTTTCTAGACTTTAGCAAGGCGTCTGATTCGATGCCACACCCTGGGCTGCTGAACAAGTTGGGGGACATGGGGGTGGGGAAACGGATGATTACGTGGATAGAAAGCTAGCTGACTGGGTGGTTTCAGAAGGTGCTGGTTGGGTGGAGGAGATTTCCTCTCCAAGGATTATCATTAGTGGGGTACCACAAGGGTTGGTGCTGGGACCATTCCTGTTTAATGTTTACATCTCAGACATCAGAAGTGGTATCAGGAGTGAGATGAGCTGCTTTGCCAATGTTTCACAGCTGGGGGTGGCGGTGGATGGGGAGCAGGGTAGAAGAGCCCTACAGGGGGACTTGGATACTCTGGAGAGGTGGTCTTGCACTTGGAAACTGAGGTTTAATGCTAAGAAATACAGGGTTCTCCACTTGGAGCTAAGGAACCCAGCTCATGAGTACTTTCTGGGAGGGGAGAAGCTGCAGGTTTTGGGAGAGGAAAAGGACCTTGGGGTGGTTGTGGATGCCAAAATGAACAACTCTGAACAGTGTAGGAGGGCTGCAGCCAAAGCAAATAAAATGCTGGGATGCATTGCCAGGGGGATAACCTCGAGAAGGCAGGAGGTGCTTCTCCTTTTGTATAACTGTCAGGTTAGACTGCACCTTGAATACTGTATGCAGTTTTGGCATCCATACTTGAAAAAGGACATTGCACTCCTTGAGACCGTTCAGAGGAGGGTGACCAGAATGATACAGGGCCTGGGGGAAAGGTCATGTGAGGAGAGACTTGAGGAGCTCAACTTGTACTCAATGGAGGAGAAGAAGGACAGCGGGGATATGATTGAGGTCTTTAAATACTTAAAGGAGTTAAATAGGGTAAGCTCTGACAGGGTGTTCCAGCTGAGGGAGGTGGGGACCACCAGGAGGTACTCCATGAGGCTTGTTGGTGGGAGGCTCAGGGTGGAGACTAGGAGATGCTACTTCATGGAAAAGTGGCGGAACTCTGGAATGCACTGCCTGCAGAACTTGTGGCTGTAAATAAAGTGGAAGGTTTCAAGAGGGGCTGGGACAGGTATAAGGGGATGTTGAAACTGAGTAATGTTGGATCTGGAGATGCATCCCAGATAAGGGATGGGGTTGGTCAGACTTACAGGGGAGGGGGGGGATGCAGCAATGGTGCCCCGACTGAATGCTAATTCCCGAGCAGACTCGATAGACTAATAGGCCTACTCTGCTGGCATCTTAGTATGTTATTATGTAATATAGAAAAAAGGGAGTGTTGATTCAAACATAGAAACATAGAAGTTGGCAGATAAGGACCTCTTGACCCACCTAGTCTGCCCAGTTTTCCCTGCCTACTGTACCACTGCAGACCCTACTTGATCTCTGTTCTTCTCCTCCCCTTGCTTTACTACCAAGGTCCCCTTGTATCTGTCTCATGCATGCCTAAATCCTGTCACTATTGTGACATTCACCACTTCCCCCGTAAGGCTGTTGCAGGTGCCTACCACCATCTCCATGAAGAAGTATTTCCTCACTTTACCTCAGAGCCTCCCCCTTCCAACTTCATAAGGTGACCCATTCTCCTCAAGCTTCTTTTTCTATTGAAAATGCTACCTTACTGTACCTTATTAATACCTGTTAGGTATTTGAATGCTTCTATTACTGTATATACCCCCTTTTCCTCCTCTCCTCCAGAGCAGTGCCATGTCAAAACCCTCATCATGGCCACTGCAAAAGTAAAAATACAAACTGCAAGTTTTTATGTATTCTTTTTTATATGTCTCCTTTGTTTCTCAGAGCAAACAGTGTCACTTGATGAGCTGTGCCTTCCTCCTCCAGAAATGCTATAGTGTCCTGCTTACTAAGACTTCTGTGGCTTAGAAGAATCCACATTTCCTTGTGTTAGTCATGTACAGTCCACACCTTGAAGCATACAGGGTACATCTGTCGAAAAAAAAAAAAACTTACTTGATGGGCTGATCCCCTTCCTGGCTTCCTGTCCTTAACTTTAGTGATACAGATCCAGTTGCATGCTGTCCTGTCCACAGGATCTAGCCAAATACTGCTGCATAATTGTGGTCATCATGTCCAGAAAGTTATGCTGTTCCTTTTCCTGTATATTTGGTTTTATAAAAGAGCTTTAAGAAGAAACATAGGTGGCTAAGAAAAGTAAAAGAAACAATGCAGCAATACAACAAAATAACTGGGGATTTTGGGGTGCTGTGGTTGTTTGACATGTTCAGCAAAGAGCAACGCTGATAATGCAGTCACAGATGCACTTGATATTTCTGTGACAGCATTAGAAATGGCTGCCTCAAGCTCACTCTCATCTCAGGAGATGGACTCGTTGGTTGAGGTGGCCAATACATTGGTAGTGCCAGTGGTTGTGAATTTTCTGCCAGTAACCCACCAGGGATACTGCCAGTGATCATGGATTTTCTTCCTGTATCCCAACAGTGGTGACTCTTGTTCAGATGCAGAATGCAGGAAATAATAATGCACAGGCACAGTCTGGGGGGAATGTAGGAACTTTAGATTAGAATGGAAAACTCTGTACCCATTATTCCATTATGAGGCTTCTGAAAAGAAAATGTATTATGATGCATGCAATAGATTTGGTGCACAGTCAAATGCTTTTACCTGAGGAACCCCTTATATGCAGAAAGATTACATCAAGAAACATGTTCTTTCTAAGGTCTTTAAGACTGGCTGAATGTACATGGAATAATAGGGGTATGCTACACTAACATGGGAACTTGGGAGCTGAAAGAAAGTTTTTTTCCAAAAGTGTCTTCTACCATAATCCCCATTCCCCTTCAATTTGAGCCCTGATTAATATGCACAAAAGGTTTGGCACAATCCAAGTGTCCTGGGTGGCTTTGCTGGAGCTTGTGACATGATAATGTGACTTACATTTCCATACTATTATTTAATATACAGCCGGCATATAGGTATACAGTACTGATCTGTCTGTACTTGATTACTGCTTTCTTTATTGTTGGTTTATCTCATTTAGGAGTATGAAAATCCAACAGGAATAGGTGAGAATGCTGAAAAAAAATGTGCCATTGTGGCTGCAATGAGCAATGTATACTGACAAGCTAGAAAAATACTGCCAGTAGGAATGTGTCTTCGATAAACAAACTATTGCTAACCCAGGTTTGTCAGTACCAGGACTTAAAACTCTGGTGCCAGCTCAGACAAGCATTATGTGCTGTCTGGTGTTTATTGTTCCATGAAATCAAAGACTATTATTAGTAATTTAGAAAACTACCATGGGTTTTGTGCCTCTGTTCTGAGTAAATACTGAACTCATTTTTAGTCCCCATAACTTTAACTTGTGGTCAAACTCATGAGAACAGTCCATCTGCACTCATATATGGGAAGAGATCATAGACTGATATATTCTACCACTTCCTCTTTACTTCTTACTAAATATTTTTGTTTGTGCTACCATTGTGTACGAGTTAGTGAGAAGAGGAACTGGTAAGATATATCAGTCTACAATCTCTTCCCATATATAAGTGTAGCTAGGCTGTTTGCAAGAGTATGACCATGAGTTAAGGTTACATGGGCTAAAGCTTGTTGAACTCCTGCTCTTTTGCATCTTAATAATCCTTGAAGCCATTCTGGAACTTAAATGGGTAGAAATAAATTGTGTAGATCATATGAACGTACGAAAACATCAGCAGAAACAGGATTCATGTTTATCGAGTCTGCCTGATTGTGCGGCTCGTCCCTCAACTTGCAGCTACCCCACCCATCTTTATCATTACCCCCCGACTCTGTCCCATCCCCTCATAAAACTACCCACCATTCTACAGGATACCATCTCCTCGGGCAGAGCATTCCATCTGTCTACCACTCATTCTGTGAAAAAAGTTCTCCTGGTTTCCCTCCTGAATCTCCCCCCCCCCACCACCACAATCTCAGCTAGTGCCCTCTCGTATGCCCCCTTCTTCTATTCTGGAAAATTTGTATTTATTTAATGATTCAGAAAAGACCTTTGAGCACAAAGCCGTTTTACAAAGGTTTCACATCATAGATTGCAAAACAAAGTATAACAGGAGAAAGCAAAGGTACATTACAATGAATGATACAGCTTGGATTCAGAACTTAGAGAATAACTCAAAACATAGGTACAAGTTAAAATAACAAAAAAAAACACTTTAGGGGGGGGGGGGATAAGCAGCCACAAAGTGCCTTGTCAGTAGTTCAGAGGGATGGAGATAGCTGGCAAAGGGGTGAAGAAAAGAGATACAAGAGAGAGGTATGTACTGCAGTGGAGGTGGAGAGTGGGGGAAGAAGGGCGATAAGGTATATGGAGAAATGGTGGGGTGAGGGGAGTCTGAGCTGAGAAGACATGCTAGAGTAAATGGTGGAATGTGAGGGAGCATGGTCAGGCAGCTTGCATTAGTAGTGACTGTAAAGGAAACTCACAGAACTGTGAGCTGGGGGAAGGTGGGGCGGCAGGTGCCAAAGGAGCATGATGCAAACTAATTGCTGAGGTAAGTCATGAGAAGGGACAGAGGGAGTGAGGGGGTACCTGAGGCCTGCCTAGTGCTTGCTAGGGGGCAGAGAGAGCAGGTGTGACTGTACTCAGGGGCAGGTGCACTTAGAGAGTGTTATTAGGTGCTGTTCAAGGTCAGTTTTGAACTGTGCCAGACAACTGGTGGCCAAGAGGTGCCCAGGGAGTTCATTCATCCACAGGGGAGCCCGGTAGGCAAATGAACATTGCCCAAGTGAGGTGCGACAGAAGGGGATAGCCAAAGCTCCTCTAGTCCTCCCTCTGGTGACCTATAATGAGTTGGCCACCTTGATCAAATTGCCTACACAAGGTAGTATTTTACCCAATAGAGCCTTCTTCCCTAGGATGCAAGTCTGGAATTTGACCCTGTTTCTTAATGACAGCCAGTTTGCACGTTAGTATAGAGTACAGGTGTGAGTGCTATCCAGGATGAGTCTGCAGGCTTTGTTGAGCCCAGTCTGAACCCTCCTGAGTGCTGTATCCATTGCTGCCCCATAGACCACTAGTCCATAGTCAATAATATATATAATTGAACTGTGGACTGAGAGGTGGAGGGCCCCCGGAGAGAGGTATTGCCTGTGCATGTACAGGACACCAATCTTGATATTGACTGTCTTGACCAGAAAGTCAATGTGGTGTGCAAACATGAGGGTATCAACTATTATGACCCCCAGATACTTGAACAAGTCAACTTGTTCCAGCAGCTCACTGCATGAGCTGGACATGATGAGGGGGGGTGCTTATTTTTGTTGTGGGGGTTGGACATAAGCGTGGCCTTGGTCTTCTTGTAGTTTAGTAGTAACTTATGACTACAGAACCAGTCCTCGAGTTTGGAGAAGGAGTTCTGTAGCTCAGACTGTAGGGCAGCCTGAGACGTGCTGCTGCTCAGGAGGACAGCATCATCTGCATATAGTATGAGTTTGGTGTTGCAGGCTGTGGGAAGGTAATTTAAGAAGAGGCTGAAGAGTAGGAGCCCCAGAATTTAACCCTGGGGTACCCTAATGATACCTCTCTTGCACTGGATACTGTTTGCCCAATTTTGACACATTGATTTCTCCGTATCAAGTAGTCTTGGAACCAGCAAAGGGCATTGGGCGCCACACCCATGTTTTGCAGTTGGGTCAGTAACAGGGTGGCTGACTGTATCAAAGGCTTTGGTGAGGTCAATAAAGACAGACCCCACCAGTTTGCTTTCATCCAGGGCCTTATGTGCATAGTTCATGTAGTCCATCAGGGCACTGGTGGTACTGTGATTTTGTCTGAAGCCATGCTGGTTGGGGCATAGTAGGTTATACTTATTGTGATAGTCAATGAGTTTACCTGCCTCAGTCTTTTCAAGTGCTTTGGATGGGGGAGAGCGAGATGGGTCTGTAGTTGACTACCAGAGACTTGCCGCCACCTTTATTCACTGGCGAAACTAGGGCCTGCTTCCAAACCACCATGAATTGTGCCAGGGCCAGGGACTTATTGTACAGTGTGGTAACGGGAACTATCCCTTCTGTATTTGGCTTATTTATTCCTTCAAGTATTTAAAGGTTTTGATTATATTGCCCCTATCTCTCCTCCAGGGAGTACATGTTTAGTTTGCCCAGCCTATTCTCATAGGACTTTCACTCCAATCCCTGCATCATCTTTGTCGCATTACGCTGCACTCCCTCCAACAATCTGACATCCTTCTTCAGGAACAGGTGCCAGTACTGCAAACAGTATTCCAGCTGTGGCCTGACCAGTGACCTGCACTGGGGAAGGATCACCTCCCTATTTCTGGAGGAGATTACCCTCACTATACACCCCAGCATCTTGTTGGCATTTGCTGCTGCCTTTCTGCACTGAGCTGAGTTGTTCATACCCCCATTATAAGCACCCCCAGATCCCTTTCTTCCTCTGTGTTTTCCAACTGTACCCCTCCCAGCTGATAGCTCCTCCCCTGGTTCCTAGCCCTGAAGTGCAGTACCTTGCACTTCTTGGCACTGAACCCCAACTGCCATGTTTCTGATCATTCCTGTAGTTTGATCAGGTATTCCTTCAGCCCCCTCCAACCCTCGATGTCATCTACCACAGCTCTCATCTTTGTATCCTCTGCAAACAGACTGATCCTACTCTGAATCCCGAGTGAGATATCAGCTATGAATATTCCAAACAGCATCGGTCCCAGTTTCTATCCCCGTGGTACCCCGCTCATCAACACCCTCAGGGATGAGAGTTCCCCCTCAACTACCACCCTTTGCTGCCTTCCATTCAGCCAGTTGTTGATCCATTTGACCATCCTTTTTCCCACCCCTATATACTGCAGCTTCCCTCCCAGCCTCCCATGTGGCATGGAATCAGAGGCCACGCTGAAGTCTAAATACAGGACATCCACCACATGGTCCTTGTCCAGCTCCCTGGTCACCTAGTCGTAGTACTCAATTAGGTTTGTCTGGCAGGATCTGCCTGAGACAAACCCATGCTGTTGGCAATCCTGGAGTCCATTATCCTCCAAAAAGGTCACCAGCCTTTCTTTTAGGATTGTCTCGATGAGCTTACCCACAATTGACGTGAGGCTCACTGGTCTGTAGTTACCCAGTTCATTCTTAGGGCCACATTTGTAAATGAACACCACATGGGCCATCCTCAAGTCCTGTGGTACACATCCTGTGTCCAGGGAGGTATTGAACAGGTCAGCCAGTGGTCCTGCCAGGATCTCTGCTAGTTTCTTAAGTACCCTAGGGTGAATGTCGTCCGGTCCCGGTGCCTTGTCCACCCTTAGTGCCCTTAATCCTTCTAGGACCCTGTCCTCTGTAATCCCTATATCATTCACCCCTTCCCCCACATCCTATTCCACTCCTCCCTTGTGGTATCTGACCCCTTGCCCTCCATGAACACAGAACAGAAATATTAATTTAGTGCCTCTGTCTGATCCACTCCCTTCTCCACCCACCTTCCATCCTTCCTAATCCTCACAATTTGGTCTTTGTTCTTCCTTCTCTTGTTTATACATCTGAAGAACCCCTTTTCTTCATCCTTAATACCCTGTGCCAGTCTCAGCTCTCTTGAAGCCTTGGCCACTCTGACTAGCCTGGTAACCTCCCTGGACTTCTTTGTATACTCATCCTTGTCATCTTCCTATCCTGATTTCTTGAGTCTCTGAAATACTTTTCTGTTGGCCCTCACCCCCTCTATTACTTCTTGAGTCAACCAACCGGGCTTCTTTGCCCTTCCCTTCTTATTCTGTGTCCTTGTACATATCCCAGTAGTTCTCACCAGCACTTTTTTAAAAATGTCCCATTTTTGACTAGCATCCATGCTTGGCTGAATTCCCATCAGATGCCTACCCAGAAATTCTCCCATCCTTTTAAAGTCTGTCCCCTTAAATTCAATCATTCTGGTTCTGTAGCCCCTGTTTCCCTACCCATATTGAGTGTGAACCATACCAAGTGGTGGTCACTCCCAGCCAGAGGGCCCTTTACCCCCAGATCCTGTACAGCCTCCCCATTTGATAGTACCAGATCCAGAGTTTTTTTCAATCTAGTTGGCTCATGGACCAACTGCACCAGGAAGCTGTCCTGAAATGCTTCTAATATGACCTGCTCCTTTGCACCCATGGTAGCTGGGGTGCTCCACTCCACCCCAGGCAGGTTGAAATCCCCCACCATGACTGTGTTCCCCTTCCTACTCTCAAGAAGTCTAAACCTCACTGTCAGGTTCTTGGCAATAATGGGTATGCAAGAAATCACAGACACATTGCATAAAAGTAATAAAGCTTGATTATTACTACCAAAAGGCAAATCACAGTTGCCCTAAGCATTTCTTACCAGTAGGAGCTGGGAACCAATGCTAAGCATTCCCTGTACCTTGCAGAATCTCCGTGTCTCCTGGGGTCTCCGAGGTAGAAGACGTAATGTCTTATTTTATATACCTATGATAATTACCATGGTTACTGTAAGATAGAAACATTTATAGTTACAGAGATGAGCCCTGTTGGCTAAATTAGAGGTGGCTCCACAGTCCAAGAAAACATTATACAATTTTGTTATAGTCATCACTTTGTAGAAACAAAGAGGTACAGTTAGTACATAGCCATGTAGTAATACAAATACTCAGAAGATGGCAATGCCGACTCATATATCATAATCATTACAAGGACACAGATGTCCTAACATCTTGTAAGCAAGAAATACATGTGTATATTGGAAAGTAAAGTGTATAACAATAATGTGCATACATATCCTGACATCTACTCTTATATGGTAGATGTCCTTAGCCCTACATGTTAGTGTAACATATATCTAAATGCTAGCTGTCTGCGGTGTACCTATGGGGTAACCAATTAGGGTGCAGGGACCTTGTGTAACATTCCCCCCTTGTTGCCTCTCAGGGGCAACACAAGCAAGAGTAAGGAAATGTATAGGGAACAGGGGTAACTTACAGACCCAACACATGAACCTTGTAAAGGAAGTCCAGCTGTTCATGGTGTTGGCTTAGGCAACAAAGCATAATAATAATAAAAAATATCAAAAATGCTTGTATAATAACAAAACCTTTAAAGGTAATCTCTAACCAAGTGTTAGTGAGTGCACTATTCAAATCACCATCATTGATGAGGGCAAGTAAGGCCTCATCCGCTTTGGAGATATTATTGCTGATGTGGATGAGATGGGTGTCTTTCCTGTCTAAAAGTGATTTAATGTCAAACTTAAAGGATCAATGTGTACATTAAAATAAGGAAAATACTCTGAAAGAGTGAACAGATAATCAGGGTTACCATCAATGATATTGGGGTCCATAAGTGGAACAGGGGTAATAACTGTGTGCACAATAACAGTTTTCTGATGCGGGACGAAGCAGAAATTTTGGGTATCAATAACATATGTTTTGTCTGTGTACTGAAACATCTTATAATTAGTAACCACACAATATTCACCATCAGAATTATATTGCATTTTCACTGTAGGCAGTCTCCATTTCTGCAACTGTACTGGGCAAGTGTAAGTCTGTTTGGAAATCCATGTTGACAGGTGGTGAACCTCTTTCCAATAAGACTGGTATAACTTGGAATCATTTGGAGCAGATGTTGAGTCCTGGTATTCTGTGCCATTAGTGGTGATGTCATCATCCATGGAAAAGGACTAATTTATACTGTCTGGGGAATAGCCATATACAGGTTTAATAACATCAAATATGTCACATCAACACACATAAATATACCCTTTCTTTGCACAGCAGTCCGTGTGCGGCGAGACCCATGTGTCCAGAAGAGGATGGAAGACCAAGAGAGGAGGCAAATCAAGGCATTCTCTGTAGATGTCATCATCAAGGTGCCAATGGAGTGTACAGATGTGAGTTTGTCAAATATAGCTGTAGTAGGATCAAAAAGTGGTAAAGAAACAGCGAAAGAGATAAACATAGTATCCTTGATTGAACATTTCTTAGAAGTAAAACAAGAACCAGTATTCGGGTGCCTGGTCACAAAACCCAAATTCCTAGCAGTAGAAATATGAATAGTTAAATCCTGTAGCATACACATGGCAACACAGTTAGGGGATTTACAATGAGGACAATACCATTTACAGATATGTCTATCATGGATGATATCAGGGATTCTTCCGGATTCCAGATCACGGAATAGATTGTTGATGGTAGTGATAATGTAAGAACCATAGGCTGAGCATAAGATTTCATGGGCAATGTATTGCTTATCTGCTTCTTTATTGTTTTGTGTAATGATTGCATTAATCTTGTCTTTAGAATCTGAAAATGCCTTAGCAATATCGTGCATATTATATACAGTGTATCTTTCTTCCTGACTAAGGCTATCCACTCCATGCAATAATGGGAGTATAATATAATTCACTAGACCAATTTGAAACTTCTGTGAATGCGATTTGATAGCAGTAATGTCGACGTTATTCCAGATGGACATTGCTGTACCAAAAAACACCAGTGACAGTGCCTGTGGCAGCAGTGACATCAGATGTGTCATGTGTATCACGTTTATGAATTTGATCATCTGTGTTAGGTTTTATTCTAAAATTGCCTCTATGTGCGGTAGTTAGAGATGGGTGAAGTGGCTCCAATTCTCTCTGCGAAGTGATTCGTGGAGTGAAGGTGAATTTGCGAAGTGCTCTGCAATGCAAAGTGGAGTACTTCGCGTTATAATGGGTAACGCGAAGTCCATTGAAAACAATGACTTTGCATTACTCCGCCTTCCCAAACAAATTATTCCACCAATTCTTAAGGCGAAGTACATTAAAAACAATGTACTGTACTTCTACTCACTTCACCTTGTTTTCAAGCTCCGAAGTTGAATTTTGCAGTGATTCATGGGATTTCAGGTCACATGGGCTCTAGATTGTTCTGCACAGCCTCAGTTTGGGGTAGTGTATTTAGGAAGCTGTAGGAAACAATCTGCTCTGAGAGATCTCTGCGATTCAAACCTTCTAAAAGCTGTTAAAAAAGCCTTTTTGAGTCATTTTTTTGCTGACGCTTTAGTTCATCGATTATAGGAAACCCTTCTGTGCTCATATCATCAAGCATTTATTGTTTGTGTGTGGATTTTGAATGTTCATGTACAACATTCAGTCTGTGTGCTGAGAGACAGTGGAAGTGTGCTTTGGGGGGAAGGGCGTATCTGTGGTGTAGGTAGATTAACTTGACGAAAAAGACAGTGCTTTCTGTTTCGGTGATATTTTCCTTGTATAACTATGTTAATGTACACACAGTAATATTTTTAATAATTCTTGCCATTTTTTTGTCGATTGTTGTGGTGCAGCAGTACATAATTTTAGATTGTTTAAAATATGTGGTTATATTACTGAAGTTTTCAATTTGCTATGTATTACTTAGTGTGTGTATGTGTGTGACGCGTGTCATCAGATCAGACACCTTTTATTGTGCCACATAATAATTTCAGGAATGTGAACCTGCTATCTGCTGCAGCTGTGTGATTTCTGTACTTCTTTGTGGTATCTTTACTGGTACTTGTACTAGTGACTGTTACTGCAGCAGTTCAGTACACTGCTCCCCCCCACAGCCCGCCCCAGCTGGAAAAGGTATTCTTTTCCAGATTTGAATTTCTGATGGTGAGAACTGGTTAGGTGTTGTGCCTTTGCATCTGCATCTCTTCAGTTTGCAGTGCAATCTTTATATGTCTGTGCATTTAAATCTCTTTAGGGCCCAATCTCCATCTGTAACTTAAGTCACAGTTACTTCTTTGGCTTCCCTTCAGTGTACTGGACAGGTGTGGTGCATAATTCTGCATGAAGATTGTACTCATTAATATGCATTTTTAAGTCAGGACCATCATCACAAGTCACTCATGATACAAATCACATTCTTTATCATCACGGTCACAAATGCAGTCACAAATCATGATTAACGATTCATGTCACGAATCACAACATTCATTTTTTTTACTAGTTACTTGGATGTATTGTAAGCATGTTTTGTAGTATCTCTCCAGGCTTCATCACCCCACCATTGTACTCATTAATGAGCATTTTTAAGTTGGGGAGTTTGTGCTACAGCTCATCGGGGAAGTACAGATGTAGGCATTCGCGTTAATACAGTTCCATATTGGTTATCGCACACCGTTGACACCGAATCACGTTCTTCATCATCATGGTCACAAATGCAGTCACAAATCACAACATTACTTTTTTTAGAAGTTACTTGGATGAATTGTAAGCATGTTTTGTAGTATCTCTCCAAGCTTCTCCACTCCACCATTGCACTTATTAATAAGCATATTTAAGTCAGGGAGTTTTGTGCTACAGCTCATCGGGGAAGTACAGCCATAGCTATTCATGTTCCTTCCCATACAGCATGTGAATTACAGTACTGTAAGTAGTGGTGGGGGGGTGAACTGGCCCCAATTTGCTCCATGAAGTGATTCACTGAATAACGTGGAATCAGCGGAGAACTCCACAATGTAAGGTGGAGTACTTCGCTTCATAGTGAGGAACATAAAGTCCATTGAAACCAATGACTTTACATTATTCTGCCTTCCTCAAATCACTTCTCTTCCAATTTTAAGGTGAAGTACATTAAAATCAATGTAATTCACCTCACTTCACCCTGTAATTGAGCTTCAACTGAAATTCTGCAATTAGTCATGGGATTGCAAGTCACCTGGGCTCTAGATTTTTTCGGCACAGCCTCAGTTCTGGCCTGGGTAGTGTGTGTGCAGTGGTAGCTGGAGACAGTTTGCTCTCAGAGCTCTATGATTCAAAACCTTTAAAAGCTGTTTAAAATGCCTTTTTGAGTAATATTTGTTGTTCAAAATTTAGTACATCGATTGTAAGAAACCCTTCTGTGCTCATATCATTGAGTGTTTGTTGTATGCGGATTTTGAATGTTAATTTAGAACAGTAAGTCTGTGTACTGTGAAGTCTGCTTTGGGGACAAGGCGTATTTGTGGTGTAGGTAGATTAACTGGGAGAAAAAGGCAGTCTTTCTGTTTTGATTACATTTTTCTTGTATAACTGTGTTAATGTACACACAGTAATATTTTCAGTAATTCTTGAAATTTTTTTGCTGATTGCTGTGGTGCAGCAGTGTACAATTTGTTTAAAACATTTGGTTATATTATTTACTAAAGGCTTTCAATTTGCTACACATTACTTGAGTGTGCGTGTGAGTGTGTGTGAGATGCGTGCCATTAAATCAGACACCTTTTATTGTGTTACAGAATAATTGCAGCAGTGTGAACCCGCTGTTCACCACACCTGCATGAATTTTTTATACTGCTTTGTGGTATCTTTACTGGTAGTGGATTGTCATTGCCATGCACTAACCCCCCCCAACTGGCAAAACATATTCCTTTCCAGATTTGGATTTGTGACTTGTGAGCACTGGTTAGGTGTTGTTGTGCCTTTTTGTATGCATCCCTTAATCTGTCTATGCGTTTGCAGTACACCATTAATTCTGTGAGACTGCACTTCTTGTTACACTCTCATTTCACTTTGTCAGCACTGGGGAATTTTCTGAACACAAGACTGTAGCATTTTGGGGATGCACATTAATTCTGGTGACTCTGTGTGTGACCTGACCTGACCTCTCTGAGCATGACTGAGTGTGCCGTTAATTCTGGGAGACTTTGCATTTCTTGTTACACTCTCATTTCACTTCATCAACACTGGGGAGTTTTCTGGACACAAGACAGCAGCACTTTGGGGATGCACATTCATTCTGGTGACTGTGTGGGTGGGATGCTGCCAATATTGTTGTCACTCCGCCTTACTTCGCATTTAAGGCAGAATGACAACGTGAAGTAATAATAACAAGATGAAGTGAGCCTTTCCTATGGGGCACTCCGTGTAGAGAAGTGCCAACGTGAAGTGGCCACTTCGCATTCACTTAACAGTGGATTTTAAATTTGCTGCATCTCTATCGGTAGTGTGTACTCCAGCAATAGGGTCTTGATTGTGAATCTGAAAAGCTGCTCAGCTATCAAGTAACGATAAAACAAAGATGTATTAGTAGTATGACACATACCAAATTCTTTCATATTCCAGTGTCAAGTTAAACAAAACAGGTATATGCATAAATTGTAAGTTGTTAATAAGTGAGCCAGGTAAGGCAGTGGCTGTAAGACCACTACGAGGACCGGGGTTTGTTTTAGACATTCCAACAGACATTCCAAAAGCTGTTTCTCAGTAGGGGGTAATATGGATAAATACACGGCAGCTGAAGCCATGTTGTGTGCAGCACAAAATTTCCTGGCAGAATCCTTAGACAATGAATCACAATATGAGGGGTCAATTAAGGCAGTGATATTGTATAAATCAGAATGTATAAGAGAGGTTTGGAGCAAGGACAAAGTACCATTTGGGAATTTATTTATTTATTTGTGAAATCAGTTTACAACCTTTGAGCCAGAGGCTTGTTTCCAAAGGTACCTCGTCACATTAAAGACATACATAGAGTTTTAGGTTACTTAGCACAGGTTTGCTAAAAATAGGCGTTCATCAGAGGCACCACGTCACACTGAGGTCAGACAAAATACATTTAGGTTACAGGGTACAAGTAATTGAGACAGGTGTTACACAAGTTGGTATCAAAAATTGAGCAATCTAATTGGCATACCATAAAACAGCAGGCACTGGCCAGGTTAGACTTAGGTACGGCGTACCGGGAAGAGGTGGTGGGGTGGGCTAGGTGGAGAGCCGCCCGGTGGGCGTTGTCATGAGAAGTCGAGGTGGAGGCTGCCTTCAGAGACAGGAGCAGCTACGAGTGTTGATGAGTTGGTTTCGAAGGGTGGTTTTGAACTTGGAGATGGTGGTGGCATTGGTGATGGGGGCAGGGAGAGAGTTAAACCAGGATGGGGCTCTGTAGCAGAAGGACCTCTGGCCACGGCTGGTTCTTGATCTGGGGACCATTAGAGTGGTCTTGTTGGATGACCATGTTGCAATAGTGGGTGGGATCCGGTGAATGGATGCTGTCACCCCAGGAGGGGAGAGCCCGAGTAGGGTTTTTTTTGTGAGGAGGCAAGTTTGATATCGGAGCCGTTCATCCAGGGTAAGGAGTTTAGCCTTGTCATACAGCTGACAGGTGTGTGTGAGCCTGGGGGCACCAGTAATCAGTCTGCAGGCTTTATTCAGGGTTAAGTGAATTTTTTTGAGTACAGTCATGTCGGCAGCACCATAGACTGGTAGGCCATAGTCTACAAGGGACAATACGGAAGATGTAACAGCAAGCCAGAGTGCATTTGGGGGAAGGCAGGTTCTATGGCGGAAGAAGATGCCAAGCCGTGTGTTAGTGGCGGATGTTAGGGCATCAATGTGGTCATGGAATGTGAGGGAATAATTTTGCTTTGGGCCATCCATGGAAGGTTCCTTTGGAAAGCGTGGCCATGGGGAGTATTTGTCCTTGAGATTTAGTCTGCCACTCAATTTGTAGGGTGGATTTGTCAGGAGCAACAACCAAGGCAGTGAGGTAGGCATCAGAACCTTCCTGGACAGTAATCAAATTGTCAGGAATATTGATGGAGACTCCCTCTGGGGTAGGTGCAGGTGGATCAAGGTTAAGAAGGAGGTGTTTTACTGTGCCTTGGATGCAAGGTATTACTCCTGAGATGAGAAGAAAATGGAACAAGATAGCCATCTTGTCAGTGTATCTGAAAAGGAAAATCAAACATTAGTAAATTAGCACTATTCCAACCAACTGGGTGAGGAAAACTAATTATACCCCTTCATACAGTTTCAGTTGGGTTGCATGTAACCACTTGTCAGTCAGTTTGTTGTTTTGCATGAGTCTAACCTGATAGACTGCTGGACTGAGCTTGTTGACAATGGGGTAGGGTCCTTACCACTTATTTGGAGAAGGAATGTGTGGGATGTGCAAATAGGAGAACCATTACCTGATCCCCAACTTGCCAATCCACTTCTTGTGCAGGTTTGTCAAACTGAATTTTGGACTGTTGCTGGGCCTTGCCCATGCAGTAAGCAGCATACAAATGAGTGTGCATGAGGTCTTGTCTAAGTTTTTCCACATATTGATCCATTAAGACATGGTCTACAGTGGAGGTATGCAGGTCAAACAATTGGTGTTCGGGTAATCTCATTTGTCTACCAGTCATCACCTCAAAGGGTGTCAACTGGGTGGTGGCTGAGGGCATGTCCCTAATTGCCATAAGGAGTAATGGCAGTAGGGAATCCCAATCCTTGGGATTGTCTTCAAATAAATTTGGAAAGCATTTACTTAATCTGTCTGTTGGCTTTCTCGACTTGACATGAGGATTGTGGATGGTAAGATATGTGGAAATTCGGATGAACTCCGAGGAGTTCAAGGGCTTCTTTCATCAACTCACCTGTAAAACTGGTTCCTTTATCAGAGTTTACCTTGAGAGGTAGGCCCCACCTAGAGAAAATCTGCTCCACCAGGATTTTGGTAGTGGTTTTAGCAGTACATGTCTTAGTGGGGAAAGCTTCGTCCCACTTAGAGAAGAGGTCAGTTACCACAAAGGTGTATTTCTTGTTTCTGCTAGTATTGGTCAGAGGGCCAATAAAATCAATCTGTATGGCATGCCAAGGGCCAGAATGCCTTTGTGGTAGTAACTTGGCATTTCATTTGGTATGGATGGGGTTATTTTGTGCACAAACAAGGCAATTGTCTATGTAATGTTTGGCATCCTTGGTGACACCAGGCTATCAGGCAGTGGTCTTGAGCCTTTGGAGTGTGTTTTCCACTCCCTGGTGTCCACCAGTAGGGGTGTCATGTACCTGGTGCAGAAATTTGGACCTAAGATGATGAGAAACCACCCACAATTTGGTGGGGGTGTCAACTGGTTGGTACCAGATGATCTTGTCATCAGGGGACAGGTGTAACTTACCTTCATGAATTCATGCCTTCTGTAGGGGTTGTGGGTAGATAAATTCTTCTCTGTACCTTTGTCCATGAATCTGAACACATCTTTGAGTTCAGAGTCAGCATGTTGGGCTGCTGACAAATCCATGGGGGAAAAGGATTCAGGTTTCTTCTTGACTGCTGCAATGTGTACTGCCGCTCTGGCCTCTGGATGGTCCACCATCCAGGTGTCCCTCCCTTGGGCCCCTTCCTTTGCAAGGGTGTCAGCAGTGTCATTGAAGGCATGATAGGGGTCATGTATGGACTGAGCCTTGACTTTATGTATATAGAGTATGTGTGAAAACTTTTGTGCCAGTGAATGAATGTATATTACCAGTTTCTTGTGCTTCACTGGGCTGCCATCAGAGGAGAGAAAGGAGTTCTTCTGCCAGAAAGGGAGAAATTCTGTAAGGGAACATAAAACCCAGTTAGATTCTGTGAAAATGATGGTGTCCTCAGTTCCATGCTGGATGAACTTGAAGGCGCAGGCCACCGCTGCCATCTCTACGTACTGTGATGGTGCCACATTGCAATGCTTAGCAATTTTAACAGTGTTACCAAAAGGGTAAATGACTAATATGCCCATTCCCGCTATCTGCTCTCCTTGGTAGTAGGAAGCTGAGCTGTCCATAAAGACACGACACAGTGAGCTGTTCTCAAGTATTGGTAGTGTAGCAGGAAGGAAAGGATCTGGATCTGGTAGATCAGGTGGCTGCAGTGTACATTCATGGGGTTCTCCTTGGAAGAGGAGACCACACGCCAGCATGGATGGCATTTTGGTTGGGTGGACCTCTGTCCTGGAGAAGGAGGGACAAATGTGTCAGCCTGGTGTTAGAGACTGACCCATCCTTTACTCTGTCTGATAGCAGAAAGGTTGTGGGGGTGTGATTTGTATTGATAATCAGTGAGGAGTACCCAATGATATACAGGAAGTGCTTGACAGCCCAGTAGGTGGCCAGAAGGTCCCTTTCACAAAGGCTGTATTTCTGTTTCACTAGGGTCAAGAGCTGTGATGCATATGCAGTGGGTCTCAGGGTGCCATGGACCTTCTGGGCCAACACTGCAGACATAGCAATGTCAGAGGTGGCACACTCCAGATGGAATGGCAAGGCAGGATTGGGGTTAACCAAAGTTGGGGCTGAGGCCAAGGCCTGTTTCAGTGATGTCACAGCTTAGGTGTGAATGGGGTCCCAAGTCCAGGAAATATCCTTTTTCAGTAACCCATACAGAGGGGTGGCCTTTTGAGCAAAATCACAAATGAAATCTCTAGAATAGTTTACCATACCTAGAAACCTTCTAAGGGTGGCCACGTTGGTAGGCAGTGACAGATCTTGTAATCCTTGTATCTTCTTCCAGGTAGGGCTTCGACCTTGGTCTGTTATCCTCAGATCCAGAAAGAGTACTGCTTTCTGACAGAGTTGTGCTTTTGCAGGGTTACACTTGAGGCCTGCCTTCTGGATGAGGGTCAGTAGTTCATCTAAGAGATCCAGGTGTTGTTCCTGTGTGGCTGTGGCCAATAACAGGTTGTCCACATACTGCAAGAGACACTGGGGTGTAGAGAAACCCTCAAGGGCATCCATCATGTGAAAATGGAACAGGGAGGGGCTGTTATGGAACCCCTGTGTTAAGCAGGTCAACGTATACTGCCTGCCCTCAAAGGTGAAGGTGAACTTATATTGACTTTTGGGGGCCAATGGCAATGACTAGAAACCATTGGAGATGTCCAAGGCACTAAATCATTGTTGGTCAGGGGTCAGTAGTTGCAGCGCATCTGGTGCTGATGCCACAGTTAGAGCACAACTGGGGGTGACCTGGTTTAGTCTTCTTTAGTCAATAGTAAGTGTCCAGGCACTGGTGTTTTTTTTCACAGGCCATACTGGGGAATTTGCAGTGTAAACACATGTCCTGATTACACCTTGTTTAAGGAGTGATTTGATTGTTTCCCTAAGAGAAGGCAAGGCCTCGGGTGGAAAGGGGTATTGCCGTTGCCTCTCATGTGCTGGGCCTGTCACTTCAATGACAGTGTGCATCCTGCCACAGTCATGCTTGTTGGTGGAAAATGCCTCCAGATGCTCTTGTAGAATGGGGAGGAGCTTTGGGAAAAGCTCATGGTTCTTAAACAAATCTATGACGTCATACTCTTTCTTGTTCGCAGAGATTGTCGCAACCACATGTGAATCAGGGCTCATGATGGTGTGATATTGTCCCTGAATTTGCATCAGTAACACGTTGGCTAAGTCTACCACACAGCCATGTGATGCTAAAAAGTCAGTTCTGATTATACTAGGGTGATCATGCAGTACCATTAGCTGAAAGGTATGATACTCCTTCAGGTGCTCCAGTGTCACAGTTAGTGGCATGAAGAGGTATGCAGGTAACCTAGTTCCGTCTACCGCAGACATATTGGTCCTCTGTCTGGTGGACCAAGGTGATGTGTCTGGGTGGTCATCCTGTAATACAGACACAGCTGTGCCTGTATCCAGTAGTACTGTCAGTAGGCAGCCCACGACCTTGGCCTCAGTGTAGGGCCTTCCATTTGTATCCAAGACCAGCTTGTTTACAATCCAGACTGGGGCCTGTAATTGTCAATCTGTACCAGTGGATGCTTGGGTAAGCTCTTGAAAGAGAGTCAGGGCCTGGCTCCTTTGAACCATCTCACCATGCTGCACTGATACTATATAGGGAGCCGCTTCCAGGTTCAGGCCTGTAAGGGCCTGAGAGCCTGGACTTCCGGTGTCCCCATGGCCTGTTGAGGCCTGCTTTCTCAGTTGGACTGCTGCAAGGGCCTGAACAGGGATGGCATCCATTATAGAGTGCCCAAGAAGATCTCAAAATTTCCAGTTTTCATCGGCTATTTCCCTATTCAAGGGGCCTGATCTTTGTTGTTTACCTTTATTGTTTTTGTGGTGTTTCTTATTTTTATGATAGTTCCAGTTCCCACCCCAGGATTGTTGTTGTTGTGCTTTTGGGCCTGCTGGGGGTGTTGGTTATCTGTGAGGAGGGGCTGTTTCTCTTGGGCCTGCCCCTCCACCATGTAGTGTGTCATGGCCTCCGGGATGGCCTCCATGGCAGCTACTTTCTTGGAACCGAAGCCTGAGTCACGGATGTAGAGTTGATAATCTCTCTCTGTTTTTCAAAGAATATCGGCAAACCTCTCTGTGGTGGGATAGGTGGTTGGCTCTACCTTCTCTCTTACTGCAGGGATCATGTTCCTAAGGAACAGGGTCTTATATTCAATGAGGTCCACATCTGCAGCTTCTCCTGCAAGTTGCTTCCCTGAACAGTAGGTCATCCAAAGCCTCTGGTGGAAAGTCACTGGACTTTCTTTTGCATTCTATTTCACAGGGTACGTGAGCATTACTCCTACAACACCTGGGCTGAGTGCAGAAATGAGTTCAGATGTTACTTCGTCAAAGGTGGCATGGCCATCTTGATGGATAGCATCGGGAGTTTTGCCCACAGGCCAGGATCGATGGTCTGGCGTAGGATCTGGACCTGGTAGTCAACAGCGAGACTAAGCATTTCACATTTAGCAAGCACCTTTTCCAAGTGGCAACTTAGGTTGTTAGACGGGCTCATCTGACCAATGCTGCCAGCTATTTGCTGAACAGAGTAGGCCATTTGTAGGGGATTATTGGGATGATCAAGCAGAGGTAAATTACCTTGGGTGCCATCCAGGGCTGCCTGAGCTGCGGCTTCGGCCATAGTATGAACCATTCCATCCCAAGTAGCAGCCTCCTGCAGCATCTGTCTAATCTGTGTTCGGAGGGTCTGTTTGCTTCTGTCGGGTGGGGTCACATTGCCTAAGGTGGCATCAATCATTTTCTCTATCTCTTCCTTATCGTCCACAGAAATAATGGCAGTTGGTGGTACCATTGGGATTAGGCCTAGGCCTGTTCCCTCCCCACCATGGGGGTCGCCATGTTGGTGTCACCCATGATGTGCGTCATGCTGTCGATGACATAGGGATGTGGTATCATGTGACAGGGGTCCAACATGTTGTGCATGGCGGGGAGGGGTGTCTGGGCCATAGTAGGGGTGTGATTAGGTGTTGTACTGTGAGATGTCATCATCTGACTCCTCCCCTTCAGATGACGTCAACAAGGCATTGGCTACGCCTCCCATCACCTTGACGTGACCAGCCAACACCTCTTGCTGATGGCACAGTTTTGCCATTTTAGATTCACATTCATCATGACTCACTCTTGCAACATTCTGATCCACATCATTTTGCATCTGCTTCTGTAACACTCTATACGCGGCGCTCAATTCGCGATTGTCCTTAGTAGCTAACCCTAAATCATTACGTACCTGGTTTATCTCGTCCTGTAACTCTCCCAACTCCTCACGCATTTGTTCATTCATTCTACTTAACAAGTCATTCATTTGCAATGTCTGCCCCTTATCCTGTCTCAAACTTGCACACTCCTGCTTCAACATACAAAGTTTCTGCTTGCCTGCCTGAGCAGAATGATGCAAAAGGGAATCCTTTTTATTTCGCAGAGTTTGGAGTTCAGACTCCAAATCCTGCTCTTGTCTCACACATTAAGTTTCCTGCAAACCTATCTCCTGCTTAAGAGATGAGATTTGCAATTCAAGGGTTCAAAATCTCGCTTCTGAGGCTTTCAGAACAGCATAGAGAGCCACAACCAACAGCCCTTTAGCTTCTTGCTTTCTGGCTGTTTGTCTCGTCTCTGTGTACTGGGTTGAAATCCCCAGCACAGGGTTGTCAGATTGACTTGCGTCCCCTGTGAAGTCAGCCTATCCTCCATTCCTCCATGGGAGGCAAGGAAGTTTAGGACATCAAGTCTCAGTTCTGTGCAGATATTTGATACGGTGGCCATGGTGTGGTAGGGAACGTAAAATCAAACTGTGAAAAGGCACTGTGCTGTGTATCGGTCCACAACAGGTGCAGTTATTCAGAGTCGGGCTACTGTGCACTTGTAAGCTTGCAATTCAAAACTGCTGTGGGGTGGGTTGAGTCAGCATCAACCACACCCAGTAAGCAGCCAGACTTTACAAGTGACTTCAAAGTGGGTGAAAAACTGGAGAGGGGGTGCGGGAATGCACACCTGCAGTCCCCGTTGGGAAGGGAAAAAGTTTGTAGCAACAAGTAAAACATTGCAAACACCAAATCTTGCCTGCACACGGTCGCCAATTAGCAGGAGGTCTAAACCTCACTCTCAGGTTCTTGGCAATAATGGGCATGCAAGAAATCACAGACATGCTGCATAAGAGTAATAAAGCTTGTTTATTACTACCAAAAGGAAAATCACAGTTGCCCTAAGCAGTTCTTACCAATAGGAACTGGGAGCCAATGCTAAGCGTTCCTTATGCCTCGAGGAATCTTCATGTCTCCTGGGGTCTCCAAGGTAGAAGACGTAATGTCTTA
This sequence comes from Neoceratodus forsteri, assembly GCA_016271365.2. Lineage (NCBI taxonomy): Eukaryota > Metazoa > Chordata > Ceratodontiformes > Ceratodontidae > Neoceratodus > Neoceratodus forsteri. Next base: position 1,561,631,214 of record CM028130.1, on the reverse strand, counting down.
CATTGTATACCTATGAAAATTACCATGGTTACTGTAAGATAGAAACATTTCTAGTTACAGAGATGAGCCCTATTGGCTAAATTAAAGGTGGCTTCACAGTTCAGGATGACATTATACAATTCTGTTATAGTCATCACTTTGTAGAAACAAAGAGGTACAGTTTGTACATAGCCGTGTAGTAATACAAATCATCAGAAGATGGCAAGGGCACAGATGTTCTAACATCTTGTAAGCAAGAAATACATGTACATACTGAAAGTAAAGTGTATAACAATAATGTGCATACATATCCTGACATCTACTCTTATACGGTAGATGCCCTTAGCCCTATATGTTTGTGTAACATATATCTAAATGCTAGCTGTCTGCAGTGTACCTGTGGGGGTACCAATTAGCATGCAGGGACCTCGTGTAACACTACAGACCATTCTAATTTGCACAGCTAACTCTTTATCCAGGTCATCCCTTGAGCTGGTGGTCTGTATACCACCCCCATCCTCAGTGTCCTACCTTTCAGACCTTGAAACTGCATCCATAGGGCCTCTGTGCTGCCTCCCCCCACTTCAATTATACACTTTATCCCCTTCTGTACATAGATTGCTATGCCCCAACCTTTCCCCTTATCCATATCCTTCCTGAATATCATATTCCCTGGGATCACCATATCCCACTCATGGTACTGGATGGCTCACATTTCCATGATGGCTGCAATGTCCACCCTCTGTACTGTCAAGAGGAATTGAAACTCAGCAGATTTGTTACATAGGCTTCTTACGTTCAGTGAGACCACCCTCCACCCTGTTTCCTTCCCTACCCCTTCCTGCTTTTCCCTGCTTCTAATCCTCCCTAGTGCCACTACCCTGATTCCTTCTCCTTTAGCTTGGGGGCTAAGCTCCTTAGGCAGATATCCCACTGAGGGGAGCCAATCAGCTGTCCACTCACCACCCCCATCTAGTTTAAATCCACCTTTGCTGCTATGCACCCCCTATCTTCTACTTCAATACCCCCTTCCCCTACTGCTCAACTGTAGCTTGTGCCCTGCATATAGATCATTATTCTCCCAGGTTCTGCCGCAGCAACCCAGCAACCCGTACCCCATGGATCAACACCATTCCCCCAGCTACGTGTTGAACTCCCCAATCTTCCCTTTTCTTGCTGTACTCTTGCAGGGCACTGGGAGCACCTCTGAGAATGCCACCAATTTCCCCAAGTCCTCACACAGCCTTCCCAGTTCTTTGAACCTCTTCCTTACTACTTCCGTTGTCTCCCCCATGAGTACATTTGTACCCATGTGCACCACGAGATGTGGTTTCTTCCTACCCCTCTTTACGCACTTATGAAGTTACTGTCCCACCATGCCTGCCGGTAACCCAGGTATGGATTCCACCCACATGCGACTATGTCTTTCCCCCTTACTGCCCCATCTGATCCCTTTTACTATGTAATCCCCAGCACCAGTACACCCTCCCTCTTCATTCCCCATCTCTTCCCCACCCTACTACCTAGGTACCTATCCCTCAAGTCCATAGAAAACATAGAAACATAGAATTTGATGGCAGATAAGGACCGCTTGGCCCACCTAGTCTGCCCAGTTCCCTACCTAATGGATAAGCTGCAGATCCTAGTTAACCAGCAGTCTACTTATTTCTACCCCCACCCCCTAGAATTGCCTTATGACTGTCCCATGCATGCTTGAATTCAACCACTGTTTTTGACTCCACAACCTCTTCCGGAAGGCCGTTCCATGCATCCACAACCCTCTCTGTGAAAAAATACTTCCTTATATTACCTCTGAGCCGCCCCCATCTTCAAATTGTGCCCCCTTGTTCTTGAACACCTCTTTTTTTGAAAGATGCTACCTTCTTGGACTTAGTTGATTCCCTTGAGGTACTTGAAAGTTTCTATCATGTCCCCTTCTCCCTCCTTTCCTCGAGGCTATACATATTAAGCTCCTTTAGTCTCTCTTCATATGTCTTCTGGTGCAGACCCTGCACCATTTTAGTTGCCTCTCTCTGGACAGCTTCCATCTTGTCTATGTCCTTGCGGAGATTGGGTCTCCAGAACTGCACACAGTACTCCAGATGGGGTCTCACCAGCTGTCTGTAAAGAGGGATAACAACTTTCTGTTTTCTACTGGTGATGCCTCTCCCTATGCATCCCAGTATCCCTCCAGCCCTCCTTGCTGCCCTTTCACATTGCTTGCCCACCTTTAGGTCATCTGATATGACTACCCCCAGGTCCCTTTCCATTTTTGTTGTTGTTAGTATCTCACCCCCCATTGTGTACTCTTCCCCTGGGTTTTTGTTTCTCAGGTGCATTACCTTGCACTTCTTAGCATTTAATCTAAGCTGCCATACATTTGACCATTCCTCTAACCTTGCCAAGTCCCTTTTCATCCTTTCCACCTCACTTTGTGCATCAACTCTGTTGCAGATCTTTGTGTCATCTGCAAAGAGACGTACTTTTCCTTCCAGTTCCTCTGCAATGTCGCTTATAAAGACATTGAAGAGAACTGGTCCTAATACTGAACCTGCGGTAGCCCACTAGTAACCCCCCTTTCTTCAGTGTGAACTCCATTTACTATTACCCTCTGTGTCCTATTCTCCAGCCAATTTTTTACCCAGGCTATCATCTTGGGACCCACTTCCAGGCTGGCTAACTTGTATATTAATCTTTTGTGTGGGACTGAGTCAAATGCCTTGCTAAAGTCTAGGTAGGCAATGTCCACAGCCCCTCCCTGATCTACTACTTGGGTCACCCAGTCAAAGAAATCTATTAGATTCATCTGGCATGACCTTCCCACTGTGAATCCATGCTGCCTTGGGCCCTGTGCCCCTCTGGCCTCTAGGTACTTGATAATTCTTTCCTTCAGAAGTGATTCCTTCATTTTCCCTATCACTGAGGTTAAACTAACATGTCTGTAGTTTCCTGCTTCTGCCCTGCTCCCACTTTTGTGAAGGGGAATCACATCTGCCCTCCTCCAGTCCTCAGGTACCACCCCATCCTCCCATGATTTGTTAAAGAGTGTAGTCAGTGGTGTCACTAGTTCTACCCTTAGTTCTTTTAGAATTCTGGGATGAATCCCATCAGGCCCCATTGCTTTGTCCACCTTCAGTTCTAAGAGTTCTTTCAGAACCCTTTCTTATGTAAATGAGCTGGTATCAACTTCTGTATCCAGAGTATTTCTATTGCTTGTTTTAGGTACCTTCCCCCTCTTCATTTGTAAATACTGAGCAAAAATATTTGTTTAGTATCTCTGCCTTTTCACCATCACCCTCTGCCCACCCCCTTCCCTTTATTAAGCCTCACTATCCCTTCCTTAGTCTTCCTTTGCTCCCTGATGTACCTAAAAAAGGTTTTATCCCCCTTTTTAACTGAGTTGGCTATATTTTCCTCGGTTCAGGCCTTTGCTATTCTGACTGCCTTCCCAGCTTCCTTTTGCTTTAACTGATACAATTCTCTGTCCTGCTCCTTCTTTCCCTCTCCTGCTCCCTCCTGGAGATCCTGAAGTCCACCACATTCGTAGCTCCACCCTTCCCCCCTGTGGCTCCCCCCTTCCCCACACCTGTCCCATCCCCTCCCCCCAGTGCTCTCTCACCATCCACCACATCCTTCCCTTCAACCCTTGCCCCATCCTCTGCTATGCCCTCATTGTCCTCTCTATCCACCCTGTTCCTCTCCCTTGTATCCCTGCGACTGTCCCTCCAGTTGTGCCCCTTCCCCCTTCACTCCTGCCACCCTCCTCTGACCTACTACCATCCCTTGTGCATTCCCCTCTTTCCCTCTCCTGCTCTCTCCTGGAGATCCTTCACCCTCTCCTCCTTCCCAATGTTGCCAGCACTGCAAACGTATTACCTGCCTCATATGCAATATTGTGTGTTGGCTCCTTCCTCCTGACCTCAGTTCTCACATATGGCACTTAGGTTAATATCCCAGTACTGACACTGTAGTGCAGCATGACAGGGGTGCTGCACTTCTGAGGTGCCGTCTTTCGGATGAGACTTTAAACCGAGGTCCCATCTGCCTGGATTGGTGGTAGTTCAGGTGGATGTTAAAGATCCCATGGCACTTATCAAAAAGAGTAGGGGAGATTTTATTGAGAAATAAACATAACATCACTTAAAAGAAATTTCCATTTTCAAACAAAGAAAAAAGCTTCAAACATAATGACATAAAGTAAAAAAAATCTACACAAAACTGGTAGTTTTAGAAATTTGGAAAATGATTCCATAAATGATTAACATAAGAGCTAGAATATTTCTTTCCATCTCGTGAACGAAGTACATTCAGTTCAGAAGCTACATAAGATACAATTGTTGAGAATTCTGTATGAATTTGTTGTAATACAAAGTGACAGCGTGCTTGCCATAAAAAATATTGCAAGAGAGCAAAAAAAACATTTAATGTACTCTTGTGATACTGTTCCCATCTACCCAAATAATCCCCTAATACCAAAGTGTTGTAAGTAATAAACTGCAAATGAGGCATACCCCAGTGTGTAGCTGCAAATTCCCAAAATTTCTGACTGTCAGTACATTCTATAAAAAAATGGGATTGACTTTCTTCTATGTTAATACAATCGGGCTTTAAACAATACCTATCAATCACTGGCTTATATTTCAAATTTCCTCTCACTCCCAGTCATCCATGAGCAGAAATCCAAATAATATCCCACATTTTGAAAGGAATCCTAATATCTGTTAACTTATTTAATGCATATTTCATATTTGTAGGGGAACAGTAGGGAAAAATTAAACTTACTTTCTGTAAATCATAAACAATATAATCATAAAAGGTTTTCCTAGTTAAAGAAAATAGTTTTTGCAAGGGAATCTTCCATTGGAATAGCTTTTTAAAAGTAGAAAGGCCATATTTTGGAAGTTCATCTGACATCAAGATTCTGGGCGGTAATATTGACCATCTGAAAAAATATTTGTGCCATATGGATTTAACCCAAAAATGCCAAGGTAAAGAAGCTTCCTGCCAAATAAATGGAAAAGAAGAAAATAAAAATATGGAGTGAAAGAAAATGATTGGGTTAACCATCTGTAAACCTCCATCTCTTTTCTTAATATATGTAAATTCCCTCTTCACCGGATTCAGCCTATTTCCCCAGAGCATCTGAAAAAAAATACTATATAATTTGGTTTCAAAAGCTATAGGTGGTGAGAAAAGATGGCTGATATAAATGAAAATCGGCAATAAGAATTTTTTTACGATCATTACCCTTTTATGCTTTCCAAATTTCCAGTGTTTCCATTGGTTAATTTTCATTTCTCCAATACTGAGCTGCTTTTCCCAGTTATATACATCCATGTTCTCCACCCCAAACCAAATTCCTAGAATCTTTTGAGGAGTGGTCGCTAAAGAAATATTAAAACAGTCAGATAAATCAGGAACTATTTGTCCCAGCTGTAAAACAAAGCTTTTTTGAATATTGAGAGAAGACCCAGAAAACTGACCAAAAAAAAGAAAAATCTCCAATGCTTTTTTTAAAGATATTGTGTCTGCTAAGAGAAGCGTTACATCATCAGCAAAGGCAGTTACCTTGATACTCTCTAAATGAGACAAGGGAGCAATACCTTTTATGATTTCTTCAGATACAATATGTCTAATAACTGGATCTAAGGTAAAGGTGTATAATAAAGGGCTTAAGGGACATCCCTGCCTAACTCCTCTATGAATTCTAATCTTTTCTCCCATCAGTCCATTAACTATTGGGACAGTGACCGCGGTTTTATACAATTGTGAGATCCAACTAACAAAGGCATCCGGGATCCCATAAGAAGATAATATGAAGTAAAGATAGGAATGGCTTACAGCATCAAAGGCTTTTGACTGATCTAAGGCTGCTACTAATTCTGATTTGCAAAAGCATGACTGACTAGCAAAAAGATCTCTAATCAAAAAAAGGTTATGCTGAATTTTCCTAGTTTTTATGGCGCATGTTTGTGCTGGATGGATTAAGACTTCTGCCAGTTTTTCTAACCTATTGTGCAGAATTTTTGATAAGATTTTATAATCACTGTTTAACAGACAAATCGGCCGCCAATTTGATAAAACTGCCTTATCCCATTTTTTATGAATAAATGTCATTATGGACATAGTAAATTCTTCACAAAATATTCCAGATGATAAGTATGAATTAAATACAAGAGGGAGAAAAAAACCCATATAAACTACACATTTTTTATAAAATTCATTTGGAATACCATCTATCCCAGGAGAAGACCCATTTTTTAATTGTTTGATGACATCAATTACCTCTTGAGATGAAATGGGTTTCATTAATGACTGTATTAATTTGTCTGAAACTCTAGGAAGATTATGAAAGATTTGTTTCGGAAAAGTATTAGTGGGTGACACTTGTGGAGATGAGAAACAATCCTGAATGTATGTTTGGACTAAATGTAACATACCTAAATCAGAAGTAATTTTCTCATTATTAGAATTTAACAGTCCCGTCATTAAAGTGTCAGCCAGATGCGCTTTACAAGCCTGAGAAGGGTCAGACATTGGAGAATTTTTTATGTTAAAACGAAATTCTAAGTCTAAAGACTTAGCTCTGTTATATTGAAACCTTCTCATCAGCTGTTTAATCTCCTTGATTTGAGAAGTAAATAAGCTATGATCTTTAGGGGGGAATGACATCAACCTATATAATTGGTCTCTATGTACCAGATATTTCCTATAATCTTCATCAACTTTACTCTTACCCCAATTTTGAAATAAGCTTTTAATTTCCAATTTCACATGTACCCACCACTCAAAATAAGATGAAAACAGATCCAAAGTAGAAAATTTTGCAGCCAAAAAAAATTCTAATTGAGAAAATAAGCTGAATTTACCAAAAGGAAGTATTTAATTCCACCTTTGTATTAAAGTATACAATCTTGGTGGAAGATTTTTAATGACAAGGTACAAAACAAAATTTGGTCGAAAACTCTGATGGGACTACTGAACAAGATGCTATTTGAAAATAATGTGAAATAAAAACATATCTATTCTAGTCAAAAAGTATGTCTGTGATAAGTTTCACATCCCTGATATAAGCTTCTATAAGCATCTGTAAGGTTTGCATCTTTCACAGTTTCAAAAAGAGCATTGGAGTCACAGTATACTTTTTTCCCCGACATTCTCCGGATTTGAATATCCAGATAACAATTAAAATCTCCTCCCCATACTATGTGTTTTTTTGTAAACAAAAAAGGCTTTACCTCCTTAAACAGATCAATACGGCCTGTTTTGGTTTGAGGACCATATACGTTAATGAAACGAAAAAATAATCCCCCCATAAACAATCTAAAATGAAAGCCCTACCAGGAAATAAATCTATAACCTCGGAGATTTTAAAAGACAAGTTTCCAAATAGTATAGCAATACCATCAGCTACCTCTGAACCAAAAGACCAAAAGAGGTCCACATGTCCACTTTCTCTTCAACTGTTTTATTTCAGAAGAAGACAGCCTAGTTTCCTGTAAGAAAATGACATCCAATTGTAGAGATTTAAGGTGTGAAAAATGGATATCTGCCTCTGAAAGGTTTTCAAACTACATACATTAAAAAGAAGCAAATTTTAAGGATGCCATAGGAATGTTTAGATGCCATTATTTTGACTCACTTTCCTTTTTTACCTTTCTTACCTTTCTTATCCTTCATAAAGTTCTGTGGACCTCTCTTCCTCATCAGTTACTATTTCTGAAAGATGAGAAGCTTCAGGTTCTAAATCTGAATCTCTAACATCTTCTTGAAGAAAAAAATTCTCCGTAACCAAAGGACTGGCTTGATTTTGTTTTAAAGAAGCTCTAGTAAATCTTCTACTTTTCACAATTTCAAAAGGTGGTGGCATAGAGTGAACAGAAGTCTGCTTAACCCCTAATTGAGCAGTAGATTTTTCCACTGCAACTTGAGGGTCATTAACCACAGTTGGTGCCTCTCTAATTTTATCTAATTCCAAGGGTGTAGAAATAGACTCCTGCCATGAAGGGTGAGTGAAAATAGGCCCATTTGAACTCTGAATTTTAGATTGAGCTTTACGTAGTAATCGATCATGGTCTAACCCATCAGGACAATTATGCCTAGCCCAAGGGCATTGATGGAAGACATGTCCTTTTTCTTCACATAAATTACACTGGAAAATGTTTGTGCACATATCCACTGAATGTCCAAAACCCCACACAATGGACATTTAGCATGTCACAAACACTACTAATATAATGTTCAATCCCACATTTGTAACAAGCTTTTGGTTGTCCTCCATAAAAACACCCTCCTATCTTTACCTAGGAAAAAGCTATTCGGCAAATGAACAATTTCAGAATTAACTTGAAAAAGTTTTACTTTAAATTTCCATTCCCCTGTCCAAATGCCTTCAACATCCAAAATCGCTTCAGGGGGACCTAATACTTCACATTTGGACTGTAACCAATGATATATGTCGCTAACATTCACTCCTTCATTTCTAAACATTATGGTAACAAATCTAATCAAAGGCCTAGTTAATGGAATTGCAAAAAAAGGTAACCATAAAGGGGTATTCTTTTGTATAGCATATTTGTCCCAAAATTTATCCATGAGAGCATTTGTTTGAAAGCTAACATCAAAGGAGTCCTCTCCAGAAATATGGATCAAAGCATAAATGTCTTTTGCACCAAATCCCATTGTAGTTTTCAACAGCTGTTTAAAGATGTAATATCTATCCGGGTGCTCCTTTAAACCTCCTTTATACTTTAAACGCACAGCATTGCGACGGGGTGCTTGTTCCAGTTTAGTTTTAAAGAAGTCAGACATCGTGGGCTTTGAATTGTGGTCCAGCAAAGGTTTTTCAACCACAGACTCAGTAGAAACACCTGCTGTAGAGGTACTAGGCTTTTCACAAGTCAAGATACTCCGTCCACCCTCCCCTGTACTTTTAAACAAACATTTTTGCTAAAGCAGCAGTACCTGAGCTTACTGTTTGAGGATCTTCCATAGGTGTGCTAGGAGATGGCAACCACGTAAAATCAGGTATCCAGTCCCCAGAGTCCGAGCGCTTCCAGCCTGCTTCTGTAAGAGCAACCTCCTCAGACCACTCTTTTCTGTCGCTCTCTTTGCTGCCCTCACCCATCCCGAATTGCCGTCGCACTAAATGCGATGTATTCAGACCGTCGCTGCACATAGTCCTCCCGGAAACGTCTCCTTTCAGACCTGGTTCCTGTTGTGGGTCCAAATGAGCGCGACACTCCTGCTGCTCAACCCTCTTCGGCATCGGTGTGAAATCTGCCGTGGTAAGGGAATTCTCTGTGAAATTCTGTGCAATGCCAACTGAAATATTACCAGCCACCGATACAGCATGTTCCAAATCTTCCGGTGTTGTTTTCAATCGGCCTGTATTATTCTCATTCGGAAATTCGCTCTCTAAAACGCGGCTCACTTCTTCATCCATCCTCAGACTCTTTCCAACCTCCTTCTCGGTCCCGACATCAAAGTCATCTGCCATACCTTGACATGACATCAGAAAGTCTCCCTACCAGCCACTGACCAGCAGCCAGTAGGGGAATTTCCCCGGTGTCCTGGCCAAATTTCCCGCATTCACCAAGAATACCACCAACAGCTTAATCTGGTTCAAGGTCAGTTGGCATTCATCTGTGTCCCCCTTCCCCAGGTCATGCCTGAAAATAGGCAGGATTTGTCTAGTGCACTTAACCAGCCAACAAAAGCTAAATAAAATAAAATAAATAAATAAACCTTCCCTTCAGTGTCAGGCCTCCTGCTCATTTTTGGCCCCGCACCCCTCCCCATCCCCTCCTTGATCTGATGTTCCTCTCCCGTGGTGTCTTCATGTTACTCCCCATTCCCTCCCTGGCTCCTATGTTCCTCCCTCGTGGTGTTCTCATGTTACTCCCCATTCCTTCCCTGGATCCTATGTTCCTCCTTCGTGGTGTCTTCATGTTACTCCCCATTCCCTCCCTTGATCCTATGTTCCTCCCTCGTGGTGTCTTCATGTTACTCCCCATTCCTTCCCTTGATCCTATGTTCCTCCCTCGTGGTGTTCTCATGTTTCTCCTTGAGGGACACCCTCCTGCCCCAGCATCCCCCCACACTCCTCATCCTCTCCAACTCTCTACCAAGCCACAGTACCTTCTCCTTGAGTCTTTTCAGCCTGTGACAGATTAGACACCCCCCCAAGCCTCCACAATATGTACATCCAAACTGCCACCCCACATCCATTACAGCCCACTATCCTACCCATGATACCAGTACTAACTACACAATACAGTTCTATCTATAAGTTTCCAACCAGCCCAGTCCCTACTTAAAAATAAAATACCAGTTCCACTAGCAGAGAAGTATAAAACACTACTAACTATGATACCATACCATCCATATGTTTCCCAACAAAATACAGCTGGAGATGCTACACCTAAGTACAAAACACAGTACTATCTATACGTTTTTAACTTTTACCTCTTTAACCAGATCTACATATCACTCTATAACATTACCAAGAACAATCTCCTCTGTTATGGCATGTTAGTGGATGCACTTGGTAGTGATTTCCACCAATTCCAAAGCAGCACCGCCTCCAATAACTGTGGATAAGCTGAGGGTGGGTTTTGGGCTCAGGGCCCGCTGCCACTCCCAAAAGACTCAATCAGCCTCTTACACAACTGTTCCTCCTCAGCCCCTTTCCTCAGGCAGGAGCAAACATATCCCTATTGTTCATGCTTCTTCAGCTTCTAGCTCCAAACTGGAGCACTTTAACTTAAATGGCTCTTTGCTAATCTCTTTCCCCTTCCCCAAGTCTACCTCTGCTTGCAGTTTCCTGTCTTTCAACTGGAACATAACTGAAATCCAAAATACAGCCCTAATCCAAACAGCACTGTTTAAACACCAAATGCATATCCCTCTCCCAGTACAAGTGATTTGAACAAAAGCAAACTTAGGAAAAAATACTTCCCTTTAGTTCAGCCTCACACAAACATCAGGACACCACTGCAGGACATGCTTCTTCATCTTTCAGCTCCAGGTTATTTAATTTAATTACTTCTAATAACTTTGTATAACATCTGAACCATCCATTTTGTAACCAGATACAAAATGGCTGCCCAGGCGATAATTCTAACCGGGTTCTTTTAGGTTCCATGGCATAATCTGTGTTCTTCTTTTTACCATGGTTGCACTATGATACAGTTGAGCTAGAGCCATAATGAAATCATGGACACACAAGTAGGCAAATGCAAAGAAAATAAGCTCTGGCAGAGCCACTACAACTGTGAATGCATTAACTACATAAGGGTGTTTCATGGGCTTAAACATAAACATTTATTTATTTATTTAAAAAATATCAGATTTACAAACCTTTGAGTCAGAGACTCATTTGCAAAAGCACCTCGTCAAAACTAATACAAAGACAGCACAGTTAACAAGTCAAAAAAACAATGGCTTGGAGAGCAGACAGATATAACAATCATTCACTGGAGATACATGGATAGCATAGATAAACAGATTACACAGTTTAGGCACACAGACACCACATCAAGAAGACCAAAGCAGTTAAAACAATATACAATTGCTAAAGCAAGTAGACATCAGGAGTCAAAGAGAAGCCCAGAGTGTTCACATGAAGGCTGTTGAATGCACCAACTGAATCAAAGTGTAATACATTGAGAAAGGGCATATTTAAGCAATAAGGCATGACAGGGTGTGTGTTATCATGTAATAATGTCACTCCTAGGGTGCGCTGAAGCACAAGGCGAAGCCCAGTATTTATTTATTTATTTATTTGCATGTATTTATTTGATCCACTGGATCAGCAATATTTGCACAAGCTGTGCCCAGTGCAGATTTTACAGCACTGATCCTGGTCTGGTGATCAGGGTTTTACCCATACCACATTGGATATGGCTTAGGGATATACTGTTCAGATGGCTGCAGAGTCTAACCCATTGAAGGTTGAAGTTTCAGAAAACCATTATGCTACAAATACCAAGACTCACTCCCTCCCTCACCCCCTAGCCACAATTAATCCTCTACCAAAGTCATGCTTAAAGGCTAGTCCCTCTACACCCACACCACTAAGCTTTTAATGCCAACACATGCTTCTTCTGGTGCTGTGAGTTAAACTCTTTATTTAAAAACATTTTGTTGAGAAATGTTTGTTTTAGTATATCCATGGTCAGGAAAAATGAATTTGTAAAAGAAACCAAAATCCCCTTTTATCAGTTCATTGAATCACAGTGCAGCATGTTATGAATTTTTCAGATTCTATGTGTAACCTACAGTAAGTCAAACAGAAATTAGACACAGATGCCTACCTATTTGCAAGTGAAGCAAATGTGGTTATTATCATTCAGATGCAAACACATATAGTCACAGCCAGGATTCACATTGCTAGACTCTGGGTAAGTATGACAAGTTTCCCAAATATTGGTACCTTATCCAGCTGTGTTCTGCTTGGGGTGTGTAAATGTGTGTGTGTGTGTGTATGTTTAAACATGTAACTTTCTATACTATATTGTATAGCACTGTGAATCTTGGCTGCAGTATTCTTTCTCTGCTGTGGCTCAGTAAGGCACTGGAACAAGATGCTGGCCTGCTGTAGGGGCTATTAGACATCAAACCAAAGGGTACTCTGTGAAGACTAACTTGGAGAAAATGCAATAAAACAAACCTGAACAACAGCCCCCAGATGTCATAAAACAACCAGGGAAAATTAGAAAAAAATCCTCTCACAGCCTAGACAGAAACAAAACACTGGATTGACTGCTCTTAGGATGATGGTGTCACATGCTATGAGGTGCCTAGGGGGACCTGTTATGCAGAAAGTTCCAGGAAGTGTTTAACCCATTCTACTTCTAATAGCTTTCTATGATGTCTGTACTATCCATTTGTGCAAGTGAACTCCACTTCTCAAACTTAAAAAGAAAAATACACTTCATTACAGATTGTGTTTACCAAGTACTGTGCTATAATTAAAATAATTTTAACCCCATCCCCCAAAAATGTGGCCTTACATGAACATGCATGATTTATCTGTAAATGGAATTAAAAAATGTATTTCTAAATGCATTACTAACACCAATGCGTTCAAGGTTTTGAAACTACTAAAAAGTCAAACTATATACTGTATATAGAGATAGATAGAATATGGTAAACAAATATTCTTAATCCCAAAAGCTGAACTTTGTTGTTAGTATGTAAATGTTTAAGAAATACCTGAAAGCTATTTTTCTTAGTTTTTAGACACTTCTTAGTCTTTCCTTTTGAGACATCAGGTGACTCTGATAATCATTTGTTCCAAGGGTTTTTAAGTCAGTTTGAAGGCATTTTAAGTATCTTCTGTTCTCCTAGTCCTTAACAAAATGCAGGGACTCCACAGACTTGTTGTTCCTTGGTCCATACCCCAAACTAGTGAGTCTTCTTTCAGTATCATAGATCCACCTCATGCCCCTCACACATGAATAAAAAAAAAGGTGGGATGGACCTTTTGGAGCTTCTTGGGTGGAGGTGGGGTGGACCTTACTTCCCCCCAAAAAACAATGCTGCCTCCCACTACTCAGGTTCTAGTTCTTGTACCACCTATTTAAGAAAGAAAATAGTACCCTGCAACCATTGACTAACATGAAAGTGTATGTTAAGAATCAAAGAGCCCAGCTAGATGTTCTTTTAACATCTATTAAAAATTTAGAATATAGTTTATCACGTACCTCCCCTGCAGAGATGTGGACTAGATTATATCAATTTCAAGCCCAGTATGCAGGTTTAATATCTCAGAGGGCTGAGCTATCCTTACACAGAACCAAAATGAAATATCTGGATATGGGAGAGAGGGCAAGCAAGATGCTTGCGATGCGTATTTGCCAAATGGATGCCTCGCAATTTATTGCTGGTATCTGCTCCGAAGAAAATGGCCAAATCTGTACCGACCCCCAAAAAATAGCGGAAGTGTTTGGATCTTATTATCAGGATTTATACACAGTGGCCCCATCCTCAGGGCCCACCGAAGCGGATATAAACTCATATCTTAGTTCCGTGAATCTGCCTAAAGTCACTGTCACAGAAGCAGCCCTATTAAGTGCCCCAGTTACCCTAGGTGATATCCAGAAGGCCATCCAACAGATGCCATTGGACAAGTCCCCCGGACCGGATGGCTTGCCAAGTAATTTTTATAAAACTTGTCAAGCTGCAATAGCACCTGTGTTAAAGGACCTTTTTACTTATTGGTATAATAATGGGATATCAGATCCCAGTTCTCAAGAGGCTGTGATATCCTTAATTTTAAAGCCCAGGAAGGATCCACAAAACCTCAGTAGTTACCGCCCTATATCCTTATTAAATACTGACACAAAAATATTGGCCAAAGTACTGGCTAACAGATTTACTAAAATTGTAGGTAATCTAATAGGACACGAACAGGTCAGATTCATGGCCGGAAGGTCATCTCAAGACCATGTGAGAAAGCTGTTACATCTCATTGCGACTGCTAGAGACTCCGAAGTTCCAATGGTGCTGGTCTCATTGGATGCCGAAAAGGCATTCAATAGAGTCTCCTGGGACTTTTTGTTCGCCACTTTAACTTCTTTTGGTTTTCCGGAAGAATTTATAAAGTGGATTAAGGTTTTATACTCCTGCCTCTCGGCCAGAGTTAAATGTAATGGGCTATTGCCCCCCCTTCAAACTAGCTCGGGGTACTAGGCAAGGATGTCCCCTGTCCCCACTACTCTTCAATATATACCTAGAGCCTTTGCTTCTTAGAATGGCAGGTAATAATAACATAGAAGGTATTCAAATAGGGGAAATGAAGTATGCTTTTTCGGTATATGCAGATGACATCTTATTGCATTTAGAGAGGCCAGGTATCTCAGTCCCTGCTGTCCTAGAGGAAATTGCGGAATATTCTAAAATATCCTATTATAAGATAAATCGAGCAAAAACGAAGATAATGCCCCTGAATTATAGAGTGAATAAAGTGGTGTTATCCCTGTTGGGCCTTGCTTGGGAAACGAAGTCTATAGATTATTTAGGAATCAAGATCTTTAGGGAACTTGGGACTATAATGCGAAACAATGTTGATAATTTAATTAAAACAATAGCTATGGACCTGGAGAGATGGCAATTACTCCCTATCTCTCTATGGGGCAGATTAAGTATAATTAAAATGAATCTACTACCAGGGATACTATATCCTTTGGGAAAGCTGGGCGTATACCTTCCAAAAATGTGGTTTTCCAGGCTAAAAAGCATGCTAAATTCCTTTCTGTGGAACAAGAAGAGTATCCATAGGTCTTACCTAAAATTGACAGCCCCGAAATTAAGGGGAGGCCTTGCAGCCCCCTCTTTTTTTCTATATTATATCGCGTAACACATGAGTAAATTGTCCTTCTGACACAAAGACATAGAACATGCAGTATACTCCCCTCTTTGGCTACCTATAGAAAGATATTTGGTAACCCGAGTAAAGTGCTCGTTGTGGGCCCTTTTATATGTTTCCCCATCCTACATTCCCAAGCCTCTCAGAAATAACCCCGTGGGTTGGTCAATAAAGGCTTCTCACCAGGCCCCAAAATACTTTGCAGTAAATTGGTATCAGTCCTCTGACCAGCCAATCATTAATAACCCACATTTCAAGATTGGTGGCACTCCAATACCTTCTACCTTTTGTCCTCGGCTGAACCAATGTAAAGTTTCAGAAATGTGGATGAGTGGGAAACTGATTCCCTTTGTTCAATTACAAATCATTATGGGTGCTTCTGATAACGAAGCCTTTAAATATTTTCAAGTTAGTAAGGCCCTCACCTCGTTCTCCCTGATGGCCCCATTAAGAGACTCAGGTGAGAGAAATCTAACTACACTCATGCAGATTGCCTTCCAACCACATGCAGTGTCTAACATATATAAAACTCTACAGGATTGGGACCATAGATTACCATCTGGAACTTGTCCCTATTGGATAAGAGAGTTGGGTATTCCTGAGGATACTAAGTTATGGAAAAAACTTTGGATATCAATGTATAAATTTATTAAGCAAGATAGACTTAAATTAGTCCATTACAATATTATGCATGATATCTATTTGACACCAGTTAAGCTCTTTAGATATGGGACATTAGCTGCATCAATGTGTAATAAGTGTAAGAGTGACACCGGTTCCCTCTATCATATGTTATGGCAGTGTCCCTATATAAAGACATTCTGGCAGTCTATTAGTAGTACTTTGGACCCTATTCTTGGCTTAAGAGAATTATTTACACCTGAAGTCTGTATAGTAAATCATTTTCCAGCTGACACCCCTAAAAGCAAGAGAGCACACATGACACTCATCACTGCAACTGCTAAACTTATAATAGTGAGACACTGGACAGAGGAGAAATCTCCCAAGTTATTGGAATGGTACAGGGAGAGTGTCTTGGCGCTACAGCTGGAAAGGCATATCGCACTTATGCGAGATAGAGTTAATGCTTTTACCTCGTTATGGGGTGGACTAGAGACTATCCTGACAATTTGAAAGTCCAATTGATGAGGGATTTCGCTGTTGTTATATCTATATGATAAATAACTGTGTGTAGTCAGGGGGGACTGGTAGGGGGGAGGGGTTGTTTTTGTATTGGTAGGTTTGCACATGATGTCCCACTTGTTGGATCAACCTATGTATCTATCTTGGTGCTTAAAACTAATAAAGCTCTTTTTAATTAAAAAAAAACATGAAAGTGTATTTATTTGAGGGCAGAAAACATTTCTTGGAGGAGGGTAAGGCAGAGCAGACTATTTTCACCTTCAGTCAGTTCCACTGACAGAAAACATGACATCACTCCTTTTGTACATGCAATACTCCTGTTGGCTCTGCCCACTGTCGTAAAACTAAGATCATGTCATGTTATCTTGTGCTGAAGGGCAGGCAACTAGTGTGAAATCAAAAAAACAGCCAAACAGCAGCATCAATTATGATGACATGGTAAAAAATATTTGCTTTTTAATTAATCATCTGTGTTTGTGTATATAGAAACAGACAGGATGAACCCACTCCATTCTCAAAAGCCTGTGCACTGTGAGAACAAGACAACATAAAATAGAACACACAAGTACAAGGCTTCAGCTAGGCAATTTTACTAGGTGCAAAAATGCATTTAAGACTTTACAAACAATACATACAAAGCAACTGTGCAGGTAGAGGCAAACAGAACTCCCCGGCCAGATTTCTCCATAAGGCTTTTTCAAGGGATGCTGGTCAATGGGAGTGTCATGGTTTAAATAGAAACAGTGAACCAATCCAAAACTAGTGCACATTTAAAGGTACAGAGATATACTCTGTCAGACTGATATCCAAAGTGCCATACAATAGAGGGCTTAGTGTAACTTTCTATATATCCTAGATGGATAGGCTTAAATACTTTCAACATACAGCAGGAAGTGACAGTACAGAAATGGCCATATTGCTATAAACAAGCATTTGTCAATGCCGAATGTTGTCTTGCTGGCATTGGTAGTGCAGGAGTTAGAGAGATGCATAATAGGAATGGCAGTGAAGTATTGAACTGACACCAGCCCCATCCCCACCCTGCAGAGACTGACAGGCACTGGGGTTTGCCTTTGGGTTGTTGCCCATAACGCTCATGCCATTTCACCTCACCCTACCCTGCAGACACCGACAAGTGTTGCAATGTGCCTTGGGGTCTTCGGACCTAAGGCTCACCTCATTCCATAAGGAAATACGCTGAGATGGGTGCAGTATAGGGGAATGGGGTGAACTTTGGTGCTAAAGACTCCAAGGCACACCTCGATGCCTATCACTGGCTAAGTAGGGGTGGGGTGGGGGTGGAATGGCATGAGCATTACAGCCAACGATCCTAAGTCACACCCCTGACACCTATCAGTCTCTACAAGGTGGGGCGCTACATTACACCCCAGGCATTTGTTGGTATTTTTACTCCAAATTTTCAACACAGACTTTTTGTGATGCCACCTTATGAACAGTGGCACTATAAGGGAGGCAGTATAGCGCAGTAGTTTAAGGCTCTGAGCTGCAAATCTGGTGACATCCAGCAGACCAGACCTGGGTTTGAATCCCACAGCTTCCACTTGCATACTGTGTGACCCTGAGCAAGTCAGTTAACTTCCCTGTGCCCCCAGGTTGCACCTGTAAAAAGCTTTCAGCTTAGTGTGTCTCACCTGGTTAAAAAAATAAATACAAAAATTAAGTTTGTTAGCCACAAGGTGATTTTGCACAGCAACTGTGTTATTTGGCATCACAGGTGCAAAAACACATTTTGGGCGGGATGTGAAAAATGACAGCTGTACTGCTCATGAGGAGGTGTAAAAAAATGGCAATGTTGAAAATCTGGAGTGGAAATATGAAAAATTGGTGAAGTCACGAGCGTGCATAGAAACTGTGCAATGCACACCCATAATGCAATTATTTTTGGGACTTTTTTAACCAGATTTTCAACATACTGTAGGCATTTTGGGACCTCTGCTTATGAACAGTGACATTGTGATTTTATCAATCTGTCCAAAAAGTTGATTTCCCACAGTGACCACACAATTGTGTGCCAGATATGCGAAAACACATTTTGGGCAGGATGTGAAAAATGACAGCTATACTGCTCATAAGGAGGTGTGAACAAATGGCAATGTTGAAAATCTGGAGTGACAATATCGAAAATTGTAGAAGTTATGAGCGTGCTTGGAAACTGCACAACACACGTTTTTAATGCAGTCATTTTTTTGGAAATGTTTCACCAAATGTGCAACATAGGCTTTTTAGGACCTCACCTCATGAACAGTGGCAGTGTCATTTCATTAATCAGTCTCAAAATGTAATTCTGTGCAGTGACCACATAATCACCTTTCCAGACTGAATAACGGGATGACAGAGCATGTATGTGTTCATGAGGTGGTGTCCCAAGAACCCCATGTTGAAAATTTGGAGTCAGAAAAATGGCTGAGATATCCACCTAAGTTGAAACCCCCCATTGATGCCATTATATAGCTTACCAGCATTTCTTCATTCTGCAGTTCGGCTTTGAAGAGTCCAGATGTGTCCCGCTCCATAGACGATCACAGCGCAGGACTCCCAGAGGTAAGTATGGGGTGAGGGTGGTGCAGGGATGTGGGATGTGCAGAAGGTGGGTGCGCATTGGGGGAGGGGGGCACCGGGGACTATGAGGGAGTGTTTTCTTTTTAACGGAAAAACAAAAAACGGACAACAAAAGACTGTTCTCTTTCTTTACAGGTTGGCACACTGGGGTGGGCTCTCAGTGTGCCCCATGACTTTTGGGGGGGAATGTCGGGCACACTGGGGTCAGCCCCAGTGTGATCCATGTTTTTTTTGGGGTGGGGGAATGTTGGGCACACTGGGGTGGGCTCCCAGTGTTCTCTGTGAATTTCGGGGGGAGATGTTGGGCACAATGGGGTGACACTGGAGATTGGCCACCCCTGATGTTGATATGGGGATTGTGTGTGGTGGACAGCAGGAGCAGCCATGTTTACTGAAAATTTTTCACCAGGAAAGGCACGTTGGGGAGGTGTGTCATCTGCCGCTGCATGACAAGCTTGTCTCTGATTGCAGCAGCAGATTTCTTTCAACTTGGTGGCACTTTCCATAATTTCCACATCAGCGCTAGCATGCTCGCTAATTGGGGAATGAGGGACACACCTACTAAAGCGTGCCCTGCATTCGCCAACACTGACACATCTCTCAATGTGGTACTACTGCAAGATGTTGCTTGCGCCTGCATGCAAGACAACATAAAAAGCACTCAGAACCATTATATTTATATTTGTGACACTAATGCTAACTAAATAATATTATCCAGTTCTAGCAGAGAGTGGGCCCAATCATCAAAACTTTGCCTCGGGGCTAAATTAGCATTGTCCAGCATGCAAACTTGGCTTGGACCCAATAGCCAGCTATATTCAAAAGGAATAGCCCGGGGCTAAGTCTGCTGAATATGGCATGCAAAGGACACCAGACAAACTGGGCCAGCAGTGCAGGGCAAAATTAACCCAGGAATAAGACAGCCCTGAACATAGCAACCAGGAAGTGCAAACCACATCAGCAACCCTGTGCACAGCGACTGGAAGGACTGTAGAGGTGAAATATGTGGCCAATGTGTGTGCCAGCAAAGGAGTGGAGTCACTAAAGCTGCAAGCATCAGTGCATGAATGTACAGTATGCAGAATTTAAACATGAGTCTGCAACGTTTGCACTGTGCACATATGTTTGTGCATGTCTTTAGCATGGTGCTGAGGCATATGCCTGGTGCTGTCATGTTAGCCCAGAGCAAAAATCTGCTATATTCAAAAGTGACATGCAAATGAGCCTACTTAGGTAGTCAGTGGGCAGACATTCACATTAGCATCTCATTATGCCCTGATTTGCATGCAGTTTTCCCAGCGCTACTTCAGGGTCCCACAGCTCCACCTGTAGGTCTGTCTGGAAGTACAGGGGCTGGCTGGGTCTGCCCACAGCTCCACCTGTAGGTCAGTCAGGAGGAGCATGGTGGTAGCTGCAGGCTATGTATGTACAGAATGCATGGAATAATGTGCTTCAGGGGGCTGCACAGCACAGGTACTGATGGTGGTGCTGGATGCAATGGTCCAACTATAGGTCCTGCTATACAGTGCACAGCAGACAGTATGGAGGCATGGGGGCTAGTGGTGTGTGTGGGACACAGCACTGCCTATGGTGTGCTGGGCAGCATTGACTGCAACACTGTACATAGTGACAACCCTACCCTGCAGGTGTGTACTGACAGTGGACAGTACTGCACTGCTGTTGTGTGACTCACATACACTGCACTGCTGGCATGGGATGCTCACAGTGACATATACATTGCTGGGCAGGTGTGTTAGCAGGCATATGCACCGTACTCAGCAGAGTACAGTACAAACATCAGACAGGGGCACTAAACAGAGGGAAGCAGGGACATTGTGAGTCACACTGTGTTCGTGTTGCACTGAGCCCTTTTGCCTTTGTTGTTCACTATGGGGCACTGATGCCACCAGCTAAATACACAAACATGAATAATGTAACTGGCAGGCTGCATAACAAAGAAAAGAGAATTATAGGGAAAAAAACATGTACTGGAACTGAGACATGGCAAACAGAGGGGCTATTGTTGGTGTGGCATGGCAGCACATATGTTGGCGTATGTTTACATAATGGGGGGGACAACAGTACAGCTGTTCTGAGTACATGTTTAATATTCCTGGCTATACCAGTGTAGTTGGGTGTGTGTGCTGTGGTGTCTGTATAGCTGTGTGGTATGTGGCTGATGGGGGGCCTTACCATCGGACAGGCACACAGATGTGGGGTATTCCCTGCACTGGACTATTTGCACCATGTGGCTTGTCCCAGCCATGTGGCAGCACCCAGTATGTGGTGCAGACAAGTCACCTGTACACCTTCCATGCCCCCAGTGCAGCATGTGTGTGCTGGCATGTGTTGGTGTCCATGGAAGGGTGGTCTGCAGGTGTGTGCTGTATGGCCACGGTGTCCACTGGGGGCCGGGTCACCACTTACTGCCTGGCATGGGCATCATAGTGATGCCATCAGTAAGCAACATGTGTCCTCTATATCTGGCTTATTTCTATGTGTGATACTTATTGGTTAGGGTCATGCAAAGCCACACAAATGTCATGCAAAGCCACGCAAAGCCACAGAGTCATGCAAAGTTGGCTTGCCCAGAGTTAAGACAACCTTTTCCTGGGCGGTAATTTAAACCACGCAAAGTGTTGCGCTATGTCATGCAAAACCTCTTTGCACGGCACTATTTGCTGAATATAGCATTGCACTGACATGCCCCATCAGTCTGCCCCTTGCCTACGTTATCATTTTGCCCGGCACTAATGCAATTTGCACTCGCTATTAGCCCTTTTGAATATTGCAGACTCGCGCTAACCCAGCGCTAAACCTGTGCAAACGGTTTGTGCCTAGTGCAAAGTTTTGAATATTGTGCCCAGTGTCTTTTATTTTTATGTTATTTATTTAAAAGCTATATTCATAGAGGCACATATATATGGTGACCCTCAGGTATAATAAGTTTAAACTGAGTTTTGTCTGCCTCCATGAAGGCTGGTTCCTTATACTCAGGAACTTATACGAAGCACCTTATAGGGAATCTAAAAGGAAAAAGAGAAAAAGGAAAATGGGAGAGAGAAGAAATTGAGTAGAAGCAGAAAACATAGATATTTTACTTCAAAATCACTAAAAACAAGTCTATCCTGCCTATAAATATTGGATCATAAAGGTGCAGATTTTTCCAGTGATGGGGTAGTAAATACCAGATTTCTAAAGGTACAATTACTAAGGCTTCCTTCTTCTTTATCTTAAGAAGGGCATTATATCGATTCTGTCATTCAATCCCGGAGGGTAATACCCTCCTAACTGGAATGCCCACAGATTCCCTTTCTAGCAAACGTTCATCGGAATCCCCACCTTGTTTGTTCAGTGTGACACGATCAATGCCACTGAACTTGAATGTACGTGATTCAATGGGTGATGCTGCTTTCACATGAGCTGCTAGGGCATTGGTGAGGTACCCATTTAAAATTGCCCTTGTGTGTCTCAGTTTTAACACCCTTGTGGTTTTAACCACATAAAAGCTCCCACAGCTGCACCATGCTAAATATACCACATATGTGGTATCACATGAAATAAAGTGACGGATTTCAAACACTTTAGTAGCATTATGACTGGTAAATGTGGATTTTTTTACATGAGGGGGCAGTATTTACAACACCCACATTTATGATTACCTAAGGGAAGCTGGGGCAACCAAGTTTTGGGTGTTGCAGGGTGTGGTTGATAGCTGTGTGTTAGTAGATCAGCTAGGTTTGGGGCCCTTCTGTAACTAAATCTTGGTGGTGGTGGTCTTATGCCCTCCATTTCAAAAATCAGGTCTGACTCGATAATTTGCCATTGTCTTGTAATAATGTATCTAATTTCAGCAGATTTCCTGCTGTAAGTACTGACAAAATTCAAGCGCTTCTCTACAACCTGATTCCCCTCCTTCTGGACTAGCAGGTCACTTTTCATCATCCGGTCTACTGCCTCCTCTGCCCTGCTGAGACTTTCCAGCTTATAGCCTCTCTACTGAAATCTTTCCCCTAGCTCTCCTTTGTTCCTTTTTTGTAATCCTACTACTGCAATTGCATTTTACTTGCATGAACTGGGATTTTGGAATATTTTCAATAGGGTGTTGGGGGTGACAACTGGTAGTGTAAAGTAGGGTGTTCCGATCTGTTGGCTTCCTATACGGATTTGTTTTTATTGTGCCATCGGCTTCCTTCTCTGTCTCAAGATCTAGAAAACACACCTTAACCCTACTAACATTAGCTGTGAATCTGAGGTTAGTGTTGGTACGCTCTAGCCACAAGATGAACTCACACAGCTCTGCCTCATCCCCCTTCCACACTGGAAAATGTTGTCAATAAAACTTCTCCAGAGATTCAATCTATGGCAATATGGGTTGGTCTCAGGACATCTGACATTTGCTTTTTTCCCAAAGTCCCATATGCAGATTTGCATAATTGGGGGCAAAAGTTGCCCCCATAGCCGTACCATTTATTTGCAAATAGGTAGTGTCCTGGAACAGAAAAGCATTACGTTGGAGGACCAATCAGGCACTTTCACAAAGAAAGTCAGTCAGCTCCACAGAACAGGATATCTCAGTGACTAGCCAGAATCTAAGTGCCTGCAGACCCTCCAGGTGGGGAATATTAGTTTAGAGAGCCTCAATATCAAGGGAAACTAGTAAACAGTCCCCTTTCCAGCAGTAAATCTTCCAAAATATGCAACAAGTGGGTCGTGTCTTTTAGGTAAGAGGGTAACTGGTTCACTAGTCCCTTGATATGGGTATCGACAAACTGAGATAAGCGCTCTAATAGTCTCCCAAGCATGGAAACACTTGGTCTACCGGGGTGTCTACCAGCTTTTATGCATTTCGATAGAATGTAGAAGCAAGATCTGATGGGTTTTTTTTACAGGTAGATGTTCAAAAACATTTTTGGAGATCACTTTATCAGAGATGGCTTTGGTTAGGATATTGTATACCTCTCTTTTATGGTCCAGTGTGGGGTCATTATTCAATTTCTTGTAGAAGGTGATGTTACTTAGCTGTCTAATACACTCAGCAATATATCTGCTGGTGTCTAGGATCACCAAGGTGCACCCCCCTCCTCTTTGTCCACCTTCTTGACTGTTATGTCTTTTTCTGCTTGAAGGCTAGTGAGCTTCTCTCTTTCTTTTTTTCCTCAAATTATCCTTGATGTTATCTTTCTGCATAAACAACATGTGAAACTCCTCCTCACAAACCCTTTCAAAAATGTCAGCACTCTGGTTATACGGGGGGGGCTAAATGTGGAGGTGGCTTGAAACCGCTCATATCTATATCCTGTTCCTGGAGCCTGTTGACCCTTTCATATCCATCTACAGTGATGCTTTCAAGACTGATCCCAATCTGACCAGGAATAGAGTTATCCAAAGTATCAAAGTCCTCCACACTGATTTCTGAGCCCCATTATATTGCGCTTAGCCCAGAAGGCCTGTCAGTTAAGGTTTCGAATAAATATTCTAACATCAAGAAATGAAACAGTGAAATGCTATTACTCAGAACAAGATAGTCCTTTATGGAGTAATGTTATTTTAGATTCTGTTAGTTCTCTTGCAGAGAGGTTTATGACATTTGTTTCTTCCTCTGTGCCTTGCCCCTTTTGAGCCTTGCCCTCTGCTGTTTTCTTTTCCTGTCCACCTCTTCTTGTTCTCTTTGTTTTATTTGTTGTTGGAATGTTACTGCTTGTGTCATCTTGGGGGGACTTGAGGTGTGGGTGGTTCTTGCTGTTGCTCTGACGGTGTTTTTGTATATGTAGACCTATACTGTGGCTGTCAGTGGGTACGGGTACTTATGGAGAAAGCAGGCTGCCAAACAGTGCAATAACTGATATGAAAATGAAAGCACAGTAAGCAGGGAATTGGAGTCAGATGATTGTGTTCAGTTGGTGTCTCTCAGATTTTCAGATATTCTGTTTCTGATTCAGTTCCATTCTGACACCAGTTAAGGCACCAGGATCTGAGTCTGAACTAGAATGCCCAAGTTCTGCATCCAATTACAGTACAGATGACCCCCCCCCAACTAAGACATAGTAAAAACTGACTACAGTAGCTAAAAGACCGCCCTCTTCCCCAATCTTGTACCTCCTAGGTGTCCTACCTTGGGATACTGCTGCGGAATGCTTCAGGTCTTCCAGATCTTTCACTGGGTTAGTATGTGTGCTTGTAGAGGTGGCAGGGGACGCTTGAGTCAGAACTGAAGAACTTGGTGCTGTTGGTACCTGTGGCACTGGAGGTCCCAGCTTCCAAAGACATAAGTTCACCAGCACACCCAGGTAAAAGACTCCCCCCCCCCCAGCAACCCATCTCTCACCATATGTCCTGTGCCAACTACCACAATGTGCGGCTAACAAGTCACTGCCACTTTCTGGTCCTTCCCACCCAGACCAATCAAACCAAATCAGCCTGATTGAGGGACTGTCAGATTCCTGGGGTCCAGGAGGAGAAAATTCAAACTGAACCCTCTGCAGGCCATCACCATGAAATAAAGTCCACCCCCCCTTCATACTTTAACTGGTAAAAGTAACCGAGGAGGTCAGGTGGTGGCTGATCTGAACCAAACCTTGTGTTGCAGGCCACTGCCAGAAGATGCTGTATTTATAAAGGTATCTGGTGGTAACCCAGGCTTTTGTTCAGGTCAGCCACCTTCTCAGTTATTTTTCCTAGGTCACCAGGGTGGGGCAGTGGACTTTACTTCACAGAGATGGCCAAGCCAGGGATCAATTTAGATTATCCCCTCCTAGACTCCTGGAGTCTCACTGTTACAGGAGTCCCTCAGTCAGGATGGTTCATTCAATCAATCTGGGTGGGAAGGACTAGGTCTAGGACTAGTGGCTAGTTGGGGTGGCCGCTGATGGGCATATGATCAGTGGGGTTTACCCATGCCAGTGCACGGTCAAGAACAGTGAAGTACTTTAGGGCAACGAGTTAAGCAAGTCAGAAAAAAGAGCTCAAGACATTGCTAAACTCGGCAGCACTGGCACAACATCATAGGTAAATCAGACAAGCATAGTGTATGCACACAGCAAACCATAGCAGAACCAGCAACCACCAACTCATGGAAGCACAGGTATTGAGCTCTGCCTCCTCCCACACCCCCCAAATATTATTACAACAAACTCCAAGTTGCACCTGCAGTGGAAGATGGTGAAAATTAGAGACAAGTCAGAGTGCAGTGATACAAGGATTTACCGTGGGCAAGATAGGTTTGTTACAGTGCCATGCTGTCTTGGGTGCAATATAGTGTTACTGAAGCAAACCCCATTGAACAGTACATGACAAAGCAGGGTTACATGACCGTCATGGGTAGAGAGGTATTGTAAGGTATGTATCCTCAATTCAGCACTGATTTTTCAGACATGTCAAAATAAATATGGAGGATGTTTTGGAGTGAGTATTGTAATACTGTAAATCGTGTTTTTATCACTTCTACTGCTTGTTGGCGTGTGTTCTTTGGCTCACACTGTAGACATACAAGAATCTGATATTTATTCGTACTTAGAGCTGGTCTCTAAGACAACACCACCCAGTCCCCTAGGATTACCAGAATCCCATCAGTATTAGACCAGGTAGGTCTCTGAGCAGCAGTAGAGGGTTTTTAGAAACTCTCAACACATATTACCTCATTGTTTACCTAGTTAGGCTGGGCAGAAAATGAGGCAATGTCATTTAGAACTATCGCAGCAGCATAAGCCGTTTTGGCTCAGCTGCAGGAAAGCAGTTTAGAATCTTGGTGAGTTTCATTTGGGACAGTGAAGAAGGAGCTCACTGTACTGCAAAGGGACAGAGGTGCCTGCCAGCCTCCCTTGGCTTGGTGAAGGACCTCTGTTCATCATTGTTTAGTTATTTTATTTATTTATTTATTGAAATGTTTCACCAGGAAGGCACACTAAGCAACAAGTTGCTCGTCTCCTGGTGCAACCTGGGGAGTAGGGAACAACGGGATAGAATACAGAGAAATGTTACGGTGTTGAAATACAATTTTCTTACTTGCATACAATGACAGCAAGAGGGATTACAGCAGGATAACATTGGCTAACAATGCAACAGTTAAGTATAGTAGATATGAAGGCACATATAGCAAATTGGCAACAGTTGGTAACACTGGAACACATATAATAACTTGGCAGCAGTACGTGGCACTAGATGGTAAGGTGACCCAATAGTAATTGGTAGTCATTAGTGCAATATAGATATTCAGCATTTACAGTGATTGGAGTAAAGCGAGGAAGACTGGAAGGAGGGAATGAAAAATTGTGGAGGGTAGAATGGAAGAAGAGAAAGGAAATTTAAAGAGAGATGCAGACAGAACATGATTTTCAAGGCAAACAAAGATGACAGGGTGGACTAAAGTGTATGCAAGAGGTGTATAGGGGTAGGTTATAAGTGTTTAATTGAGCTTAGGGGTAGGCCAGTGTTAGGCTATGTTAACCAGAAGGAGGGTTGGAGGAGAGGAGAGGTAAAGTGTGGCAGGGTGGGGAATGGGGGGGGTTGAAATTCAGTAGTGTCCTGTCATCCCTACCTGGGCAGGGCAGTGGACAGCCCTACTGGTAGGACACCGGTTATAGGCGATGAGAGTTATTTATATATAGTGATGCAAGAGACGGGGGTGTTGCGGAAGAGATGTTATGGGAGGAGGTAGCAGAGGTCAATTATAGTTTCTCACCCTAGTGTGGGGAACAACCAGTGTTTGCCTAAGAAGTGGTGGAGACTTGTATCGATGGAGCCCCAGAGGGTTCAAGTTCTTTCAAAAGTGGAACGGGACTGAGAAATCAGTGATTCTAAGAGGCAACCCCCTGGTGGACTAAAAATTGTCATAGCTGCCCAGAGAAAAGAGACAAAGAGAGTTTCTGTTAAAGCTATAGAATCTGAGAAAGGATTGTTTCCTCAAGTGAGTTGTCAAATGCTTCTAACAAGTGAATATCAAACCGTGAGCACACTGTGCATTTGGAGATAGACTTTTGGGTTGTCTAGTGCTGTATGTGCCCTATGCTGGCTAGATTATAGGCACTCGAGACTCTGTTCACCATAAAAAATATCCTTTAAATGTGCTGAATTCCAGGATGTCTTTAGCAACCCATTGGGTTGAAGAATCCAGTTTTTGTGTCTTAAAGTAACGGCAGAGTCTGACCTGGGACAGGGTGGGCAGAACCTCACTCATGGTCAAAGTAAAGATCTGACTGATTACCATATAAGCACAGTTACCTGAAGATGTTAACAATGGTTCATCTCATCCAGTCCCAGTTTAAATGTGTGTTAATTCTCACTAATTAACACTTGTCATAAATCCAGAGATCCCTAAGCAAAGCGGTGGATATTTCGTGTTTGGAAAAGGTTCATGTTGAAATGTACAGTACTGCCTGTGTGTGAAAACTGTTTCTTCTAACTGCAAAAGGTGTTGTCCATCTGTTCAAACAGTTTTAAACCTTGGGAGACTACCCTAATTCTGTTTTAACAACTTGTCAGAAATAAAGCCATTCAATACAATCCCAATTTTATGGTTGTGGACAATCCATCTATGAGTCTGAGTGAAATGTGTATGGGCCCCCTCAGACAGGAGACACAACATAGCCCTGGCACCTTTCTCCCAGACTCAGAGTAAATATAAATGTTATTTTGTGCTCTAACCCCCCCCGACCTCTTAGATGCCCGAGCCAGGTGTTTACCCTAGTGCCAGGGGTGATAGCTATTTTCTGCCAACTTGTGGTTTGTTGCCTTGTCTGTGTAACAAGTGGAGGGGGGGATCCTAGTTGCAAGATGCCACTCTTGGCAGAGGGGTAAGGGTTGCAGCAGTGCACATGAACAGAAAGCACATAGATCACATATGAACTCCCCCTATGCTGTATATCAGAATCACACCTGTAACTGAACATTTGTGGCTATTCCTAATAAAAAATCCTGCACAGACCTGCTGTTGTAAGTCTCCACAATATCCATGAGCCGATGGGTACAGTCTCTATATTTCCTTTGGGACACCACAGCATCCCTCTCCGAAACAAGCTGCCCTATCTTAATTTTATTAATTTTCTGCTCTTTCCTGAGAACCTCCAGGAGTCTTCATATCATGGGATGGCATGCCTGCCCCAGTAAAGAATTAAATGCCCTATACCACCCCTCCACAACATTTATCGTTTGAGAGAGCTCTGACCTGACTGCTGAGAAACAGTTCCAAAAAGGAATTGCAAAAACAAGTCTCCACCGAACCCCACTCTGAATTGGCCTTCCCACCCATGTGTCCTCAAAGTAGTCCTAAGTAGTCCAGTAAAGGAGAAAAAGTCCCACGTTCTCATCTCCTCGAACATTACTTCCTCAGGTGCACAAATGCTAAGGCAGGGAGTAGTCTGATATGAAATGCAGACTCCTTCAAGTCCACATAAAAACATTGCACTATGGCAGAGAAAGCTTTGTACATTTTGCACACTGCCAACTCAAAGTCCAGCATGATGGACCTTGGACGTAAATTATCATTGAGCTCTCTTAGCTTCTTAAACACTGTACAATACATAGCTGCACTCCTAGCTGACATAAGTGCAAACACTGTAGGGATGAATGAGGAGAACTCCACCCCATGAATGGTATACAGCTGATTGAAAAGTGGCAGACAACTCCTGAAAGGGCCATTAGCATACCAGTCTGCACAGCGCTAGGTTGATAACTGTCAACTGTCAATTGTCTGTTTCTAAACAAAAAGTCTGGATTATTGTTGTAATACTTCTGTGCTGTAATGTATGTTCATTTACTCAATGTAAGCCTTGCTGTACTGTACATATCGAAGCATTGGTTTTTCCCTCCCTCTAAGTACATGTAACTGATCCCAGGTCGCCCCTGAAAAAGGGACTATTAAGGTTCCAGTGCACCTACCCGGTTGCCAAAATTTTAATAAATAAATAAAATAAATGTAGCTGAGGTCTCCTGCAGTGGCAAATATGAGAAACCTTTCCCCATCTGCCCTGGTGTCACATACCAGAAACTGCTCCCCTTCCACATTCAACTGGTACTCCTCTGGGATTGTCAACTCCACGAAGGATGCAGTTTGGGGAAGGGGATGGCAAGCAGCTCTCTGCATCCTTTGTACTGCCAGTTTCAGGTACTCCACTGAGGGCAACTCCCCCCGGACACTAGAAGGCAACACACTGCAACAAGCAGCAACCACCTGCTGTGAAGACTCTGCAGTAGTCAGAGCTTGACGCTTAACATCACTTCTCACCCAGCAAACACAGATGTCACCCTGGTCAGGGACATGATCATGCATCCCAAAAACAGCCACAACCTCGTCTCAGATGGAATAGGCATGGGCAAAACACTTTTCTGTCCTGTACTCGACACAGTGCCAGTACCACTTTCCAACTCGCTCATGCTCCTGACGGTAGACGTATCCCTTGTGCATGAGCAATGGATTCGCTCTCCATGAATTTATGAGGCATGTGGTTAAAAACCACTATGAAACCATGACTACACTGATGCAAAAACACCCCAACCCTGCAGACAAAAAGATAAAACTTCAAGCATCTCCGGGTTTATAGGGTAATAGTCAGGAAAAACACAGCACGCCTGTGGCAAGCAAAAAGCAGCAACACCACAGAAACATTGCATATACAACAGAATTATGCATTAAGCAGGTTAGCAAGAGGAAAAGGAAGAGGAGACCATTATGGTTTTCCAAAGAGGTAGCAAAGAAAGTGAAAGTCAAAAAGATTGCATTCAAGCAATACAAAAAGACACAGGCAGAAGGGGATAGGGAGAAGTACCAGGAGACGCAAAGGGAGGCAGGGAGGTCAGTAAGGGAAAAGTACCAGGAGAAGCAAATGCAGGCAGGGAGGTCAATAAGGGGAGCCAAAGCTCAGACAGAAGAGCAGATTGCAAAATCAGTGGGTAGAGGGGACAAAACCTTTTACAGATACATAAGTGAAAAAAGAAAGGCAAAGGGAGGGATACTGAGACTGAAGAGGGAGGATGGGGGTCACGTGGAGGATGACAGCAGTAAAGCTGACATATTGAACAGATATTTCTGCTCAGTCTTTACTGAGGAAGAGAAGGGTAATGGGTCTGAAGGTAAGAGTGGTGCAGAAATGGACACAAGTCCCTTTACACGAGAAAGGGTCATGAAGGAACTGGAAGTAATAAGAGTTGATAAAGCAATGGGACCAGATGGGGTGCACCCTAGGGTCCTTAAAGAACTAAGAGAGGTGGTGGCTGAACTCGGGCTATCCTGTTCAGCCGATCACTGGAAACAGGGGAGGTACCCAAAGACTGGAGGACAGCAGATGTAGTCCCCTTATACAAAAGTGGGAAAAAAGAGGAAGCGAGGAACTGCAGACCAGTCAGCCTCACCTCAGTAGTGGGGAAGATCATGGAAGCACTACTGAAGGAGAAATTGGTGGGACATCTGGTTGTCAATGGACTACAGGACCCAAGGCAGCATGGTTTCACCAGAAGGAGGTCATATCAGACCAACCTAGCAACTTGAAGAATGATCAGGGGTTTGGCAGTTTAAATTCAATGCAAAGAAATGCAAGATAATGCATATGGGCAACAGAAACCCTGGCACAATATATCAGTTGGGGGGTGAGGATATAGGATGCACCAAGCAGGAAAGGGATCTTGGGGTTATCATCGCTGATGACCTCAAGGTAGTGGAAACAGTGTGACAAGGCAGCAGGTAAAGCAAATAGGATGCTGGGATGCATAGGCAGGGGCATCACCAGCAGGAAAGGGAGGTCATAATTCCACTATACAAGACACTAGTGAGGCCCCACCTGGAGTACAGTGTACAGTTCTGTAGAATTTACCTACATAAGGACATAGACAGGGTAGAGAAGGTTCAGAAGAGGGCAACAAAGATGGCACAGGGATTGCATCACAAGTCCTATGAGGACAGGTTGAAGGAATTGAATATGTATTCCCTGGAGGAGAGGAGGGAGAGAGGGGACATGATAGAGACATACAAGTATCTTACAGGAAGGAACAGGGTGCAGGAATACACTATTTTTTAAGCAAAAAAGATGTTCCAGGACTAGAGGACATGGGATGAAGCTGGAGGGAGGATGATTCAGAGGAAACATGTGGAAGAATTTCTTCACAGAACGGGTGGTGGACAAATGGAACACTCTGCCAGAGGAAGTGGTGGGGGCTGAAACAATTACGGGATTTAAAAATGCATGGGATAGACATAAAGGAATTCTGGAGGTCAGGGGTAAGGGGCAACAGACTTCTAGGAAAACATAAACTGAACTTACAAGCTCAAATGGGCAGACTGGGTGGGCCATAGACCCTTATCTGCCGACACTATCTATGTATCTATGTACTTGTAGCAGCAGCAATGTTAAAAGCGTGGGACTCAGGTTGGAAGCAATGCCAGCAAACAGCAGTGGGACGCAGCTTGCACCTAGTGACTCATTTACCGAAGCTCAAAACACAGAGAGCTTACAACAACCCGATGCCCAGAATACTCGTACTTCTATGCCCATGCCCACTTACAGTGCCCTAATTGCCACGCCATTATATCAGGATACCTGGTTAGTGGTGGGTTGCTGGGAAGGGAAGGCTTCTTATTTTTAAGAAAATTTAGTTTTTATTGAAAAATTTCATAGCAAACAGGGAAACAGGCTTGCAATATAGCAAGGGTCAACCTTAACTTTTTTTTGCACTAGCCAGCAGGACAAGTTGATTCCAAGTTGCACTAGCCCACAGATGGTTGCACTAGCCCACAATTGTAATGGTCAATTTTGATCACCTTTACAGGAAAAAATGCAAGCCAAGAAATACTCTGATCATTGCATATTTATCATGATCCCATATTGCTTCCTGCCCCAGCAAAATAGATTGCAATGTAGTCAGACAGTGCTCCTCCATTGCTTTGTACCATAGCCTTCTCTCTTCCTCTTTTTGCTCCCCCCCACAACACCAGAGGATACCACAACAGTAAATGTTCAATCAAGCAGCCCTAGCTCTGCACACACAATAGCTGATATCATTATGCACCTCACCACACTCTCACCACCACCAAAAGGGCAAAGAACAGAGTCAGGCAGAAAGACACACTCAGCCCCCACCATGTAATCAACTGGACCTGCACTTTTGGAAGTTTTTGAACAGTGTCACATGAGCCAGTAACACATCTAGGATTTCTTTGGGGGCTACACAAACCTAAGTGGCTTGGGAACAGAAAACTTTATGGCATTTTTATTTTAAAGTATTGATAATAACATGTTCTGCCTCATCAATAACAAATTTTTAAAAACATTTTCCTTTCATTAGCCCAGGGGAAACAGCACACAAGTATGATGCTATACAACCTCTATTTCTATATAAGATGACCTGCGCACCTCAGGAATGCCTGTTTTAACATCTCAGATTATGTATGGATGGCGTAGGCTGGCATGGTCCATTTAGAAAAGTTGGGGACCCCCTGCACTTGCCAGTAATAGCAGCTATGGCTCTAAGGGTGGTCATTTCAGAGTCTGGTCTGCAATGTGTCTTTGGAAAGTATAAATCTAAGTGGTTTGGAGGGGAGAGGGAGCAGCTATGGTGAGGCTGGGATAAAACCTACCACCTGCAGGGCAGACCCTGTATACCTCTTAGAACTGTGTCACTGAAATGTTGGATGCAGACACTCAAAATGTAAGGAAATAAGGGGTACTGGTCTTAATAGTATGAGACAAATTGTTAGACAGAGACACATTCAGAAAACTGGAAGTTAGTGACTTAGCACTGTACCCTTGATCACACCCTGGACACTAGCTGAAAGTCTAAACAGTGGAGCAATAATGTCTTTTGTGGGAAGTCCCTCTTGAACTGCCAGATAATTGCAGCTCTTAATCACACCAGATTATCTGGAACATTGAGAGGCATTAGCATGAGGACTACTGCCTACTTTATTATTTACTTTATTTAGTAGGGACTTTATTAACTTCATTAACAGCCTTGGAAAACTGGCACTAGACAAGACGGACAAGTACAGAGTTAGCTGCACTACTACACTAGCCCTGGCCAATTTGCACTAGGTTTTGGGCTAGTAAAACAATGTTAAAATCGATCCTTGCAACATAGGATATATATTTATATATATATATACACAGTATATATATATATATATATATATATATATATATACACAGTATATATATATATATATACTGTATATATGATATATATCCAATATAAGAGGGGAGAGTGGCCCCTGCAGGAGGACCTGGAGGCTCTGGAAAGGTGGTCGAGAAAGTGGAAACTGAAGTTCAGTGCAGGAAAATGCAGGGTTCTGCACCTGGGGGACAAGAAACCCGGGCCAAGTGTATACCCTGGGGGGAGACACACTACAAGTTTCGAAGGGAGAGCGAGAGAGAGACTGGTGGGGTGGTGGTGGATGTCAGAATGAACAACTCTGAGAATTGTAGGAGGGCAGTGACCAAAGTCAATAGGATGCTGGGATGCATCGCTAGGGGGATTACCTCCAGGATAAGGGAAGTGATCCTCCCTCTGTATAACTGCTTGGTTAGGATGCACCTCAAGTACTGTATGCAGTTTTGGAGACTGCACTTACAAAGGGACATTGCACTCCTTGAGAGGGTCCAAAGAAGGGCAACCAAAATGATCTGGGGCTTGGGGGAAAGGACCTATGGGGAGAGACTCGAGGAGCTCAACACGTACACCCTGGAGGAGAGAAGGAACAGGAGGGGAGATGATAGAGATTTTCAAGTACATAAAGGAGATTAATAAGGGAGACTCAGTTGGGGTGCTCCAAAGGAAAGAGGGGGAAGCAACTAGAGGACATGGGTGAAAGCTGGGGGGGATACTCAGGGGGAGAGGAGGAGGTGTTACTTCACTGACAGAGTGGTGGAACCATGGAATGCGCTGCCCAAGGGACTGGTGGAGGTAGAGACTGTGGAGGGGGTTTAAGAGGGGCTGGAACAGGTACTGTATAAGGGGAGGGTGAAGTTGATGAAGTCCAACACAAGGGGAACATCTTGGACTGGGGACAGAGAAATCCAAGGGGGGTGGGAGGGGACAGCAAAGTTGGCACCCAGTATGGGTGCTGACTATTGAGCAGACATGAAAGACCATTAGGCCTCCTCTGTTGGCATTTTAGTATGTAATATACATATGAGATGAGCAAAGATATAGATCAATACAAGGCAGGTCTGATATACATGCAAGATATTATCAGGACACTCAACTAGTGTCCATTAAATAACAGAACTCCAGTGTTATGTGCTATGATATATTAAGATTCATACTAGGATCTGTTAGGAGTGAAAAACCATAAGGCCCATAGTTGCTCCTATATACTAATAATATGTAAGAAGTGAACCAGAAAGAATGAACTTATCGAGTTGAAATTTAAAAATGGATTTAGAACTACTGACAAGTACTTCAATAGGTAGTGTATCCCATGGTTTAATAATATGTAATGTATAAAAATATCTTTGGGGAACATAGTTAAATTTCTTTAATTGCAACTGTAATGGATTACCCCTGAAATAATAGGTATCCTCCTTGAATTTAAACCCCAGGTGAGTTATTAAGTATGGATCTTTCATAATATCATGCATGAGGAGAAGATCGCCTCTCAATTGCCTAGTAGATTGAGGCATCAAATTTAGTGTAGTTAATCTGGTCTCATATGGGACATCTCTTAAGCCTTTAATCATTTTAGTGTACCTCCTTTGTACCTTTTCTAATAAAATGATTTCCTGTTTCTTAAAGGGACACCACAATTGAGATGAAAAGTCTAAATGGAGGATCACATTAGCTCGATAAAGGGGCATCAGGATTCTGCTATCCCTAGATTTAATGTTTTATTTGATAGCCCAAATAACTCAGTTTGCTTTAAGAATTGCTTCATTTATCTGTAAGTTGGGGATGAAGTCATCAGATGTCAGTACTCCCAGGTCCTTCTCAGTATCAGTACTGACTACCATCCTATTATCCAATGTATATACATGCATTGGGTTTCTTGCCCCAAAATGCAGGATTCTACACTTGGTGTGGTTTACTTTCATCCCCCAAGTAGAGATCCACTGTGTTATTTCATCTAAGTCATTTTGGATATGAGTTATTTGTTCAGAATTTACGCATGGTCCACCTATTTTAATGTCATCAGAGTATTTGACTGTATTTGAATAACAAGATTTTATAATGCCAGAAATAAAAAAACTGAAAAAGACAGGGCCCCAAGACTGAACCCCGAGGAACCCCGCTTGTAACTGAACCTCTGCTGGGAAGCTGGCCATTTATCAAGACTTGTCTACATTTGTCTAAGCAATTTGCTATCCAAGTAATCAGATTAGAGTTAATGTTAGATTGGTAAAGTTTTTCTAATAAAGCCCAATGAGGGAAAAGACTGAAGGCTTTATTAAAATCAATATAATTACTGGTGACCCCCTTTAATATCCTGAATTCAGGCACACTAAAAACGCCGTAACAACCCGAAATCGAGTTATTATGGCGTTCTCTAAACTTTTTTTCACCGCTAGCATACTTTGTCTTTCAATCCATATCAAGCTACAATTGGCTTGCTCTGTTTGGGCGGGCTGAGCGTATTTAAAAAATGGCGGCTCGGTTTTCCGCTTACTGAGGGCAGCTTTTTATTTACTGTTGCCTCTCCATTTCTCTGTTCATTTTTTTATCTTTATCTGGTTGATCCTGCCTTTCAAACAGCAAATAAATATCTGGTTGATCCCGCCATGCCCCCAAATAGGTAGACGCACTGACTCCAACTAAAATCCAGGCATGAGCCACGGCTGACACCAAAAAGAAAAAAAAAAGTAAGTCCGAGCAGAGCGGGAGAAAGGGAAAGTGTGTGTGTGTGTGTGTGTGTGTGTGTGTATGTATATGTGTGTGTGTGTGTGTGTGTGTGAGACAGAGTCTGTGAGATTGATTGTGTGTGTGTGTGTGTGTGTGCGTGTGTGTGTAAAACACACTGAGCACTGAGCAAACTACACCAGTAATTATAAAAATAAAAAATAAATACTTTGTGTTTTATGGATCTTTTCACACACCCTCAGTGTGTGATGACCTATAAACCTCAGCCATCTCGAGGTTTATAGGTCATCACACACCTCAGGTGTGTGAAAAAATCCATAACACACAGTTGCCTATCTATTATTCTCTATATAATTTTTTTTTTATTTTAGTCTTTTGGTAACCAGGTAAGGCCCCCTAAGCACAGGTGCCTGTTTCAAGGGGCGACCTGGAAGCACTGGGCAGTTAAGTGACTTGCTCAGAGTCACACAGTGTGCAAGTGGAGGTTGTGAGAAATCAAACTCAGGTCTGGTCTGCTGGATGTATCAAGCTCATTCACACCTCATTCCTCTAACCTCTAGGCTATACTGCCAGCCCAAATAAATCACATCATATGGAATTCTGTTGTCCAACTGCATGCTTAGATCTTCATAAAAACTTAGCAAATTGGTCAGACAACTTCTTCTCTTTTTAAAACTGTGCTGTTCTGTGTCAAAATTTTCCAGAGAAGAAGAAATCAGGTCTTCGATTATACTTTCTAATATCTTTCCCATAGGGGAAGTGAGACTTACAGATCTATAGTTTTCCCATTGATTTCTAGGAACTTATTTTTAGATAGGGATCACATACGCAGTCTTACATGAATCCAGTATGTAGTTATAATTCAGACAGTGCTCAAATAATAACTTCAAAGGCATTGACAAGCTGTCTGCCAATAGATATAGAAGATGCCCTGGAATATCATCGGGAGACACACTGGTTTTGCCCTTGAGGTTTACAAGTTTAGCATGAACATCTGTTACAGAAATTTAAATATTACTGCTAGGGGAATAATTTGTAGATATGTTAACCTGATTTTTTTGAAACAAATTACAAAAATTAGGAACCATAGTAGTCTAACAATGGATATTGAAAAGACAATCACAAAACAGGTCCTTCTTCCAGCTCTAGAATATAACTTAGTTTTATTGTAAAACTTGCTGGAAACAATTGTTCATAATTATGAGGTTACCTTCAATAACTCAGATTTGCAACAAATAAAAAAAAAATAAACTGAACACCATTGCTGTTTACATTAACATTTTGGAATGCTAACCCCAAGTTACAGGGTTCAATACACAACTTTGACTGTTTTTACATAAAGCTTTAAATACAGGGATACCAACAGTGTTAAAAAAACAAACTGGTAAAAGTGCAAAATCCTTAATTTCTGAGATGGATAATCTGTAAAAATATTTTGTGAAATTCAAATTAAATTGGCTGGCCCGGTGGCACTGAGGGTTGAGGCACTGGATGCCACACCTCGCGCCACGCCAGTGACCCATGTTCATGTATGAGCATGAGTTGCTGGGGGTCAGCAAGGAGGAGATGGATTGAGCATCCAATGGACTGCTCTCCATCTCCAGGAAGGAGGAATTCAGCAAATGGTGCTTGTCTGACCCCTAATGGAGGCTGAGGCTCGATGGCACAGAGGTGCACAACAGGGTAGGGGGACACAGAAGCCGCATGATGATGGGCACGCACAGGAGTGTGCATGGTCCCAGTCACTGGTGGCATTGCACACTGTGATCCCGCAAGGGGAGAAAACAGCTGAAAATAGCCTGCTGATAATGATGGGGGAACTCACAGGCCTTGCACCCAGCTAGCCACAGTACAGCACACTGGATCCTGTTTGGTGGGGTGGTCCCCCTCTCTGACCCTACTGGGGGGGTAAGCCCTGGGGGGCGACTGCTGTGCTGACTGGCTTGTAGACACTGGGGTGATGGGGCTGGGGTTCCCTGAGAGTGAGAGGGCTGCAGGGTTGGAGCATAAATACTACAACAACAACAACAACAAAAAAATTCAACCTAAATCAAAAATGGTTGAACATTCATTTTCCCTTTGTGATCCTGTACTGATAAACAATGCATATCAATGGGAATGGATTTTGATTTAAAAGCTAGCATTTTCAAAAGGAAACTGCTGGAGCTTTTAGAAATATTGAGTTTGCCAGTGTTTTGACATTACTTGATGAATATCTGAAATACTTAGATTATCTGTGTAACCCCCATGCCATGTTTGGCAAGTTGGCACCCCCCATAACACAGGACTAGTACCCACATATGACATAACATTTACTTTTAACTGACATTACAAGATTGGAACCACCCCTAGCGTTAGGATGTACTGTATATCAGGCTCATTATCTAGAGGTAGGGAGGTGAGGGTACAATAACCAAAAATGATCCCTTGTAACTTCAACCAGGTCCAGGGGAGAGGATGCTTGGCCTACTGCTGAGGAGGCCCCATTAATTCCACACAGAAGCAATGATTAGATTGTCCAAAGCAGCAGCTGAGATTGTGCAGTATGGCTTTATTCCCTGTTGTTACCAAAGCATCAGTGGACCCCCAATGGCTGGCCATTGCAAACAAGTATATTTTCTTCCATAATTCTTTTTTATACAGTACCATTCTCCACAGAAACAATTTGTTTCTCTTCCCCGTGGTGTATGCATGTGGCTTGTTGGTCACACACCCAAACACATTTTCATTTCCCAAGAATGTATCTATGTGGTTTGTTTGACACATATTCAGAACATCGTCTTTCCTAATATGTAGACTTGTAACCTTTGTCACACTCCTCATCCTGCAGCAATGGCCTTTACTCAGGGTAAACTGGCACCCATCAATGAATTAGTTTGCCTTGCCTTGTAAGCTTCCAGATGGCGTTCCTCCCACCCTTTACCCCAGCCAACAGTCTTTGCCATTCCTTCAGGGTTACACTACAGAAGCCTTCATTCCCCATTGAAATGCTAAAGACTCTGAACTTTACTTCACTTCTCTCACTTGGGTGAACAAGGGGCACTGATAGGTGTGATCTAGCCTTATCTGTAGGCACACACATCCCAGCACAAACCCTTAACTGGAGAACGTGTCTCCCATTACTTTACTTTGAACTTCACTCACTTAAGTGAACAAGGGGCACTGACAGGTGTGATCTAACCTTATCTTTGGGCACACACATACCCCAGAAGAAACCCCTAAGTAGAGAACTTGTCTCAAATTTTGTACTCACAGTTAAGTTGCTCCTTCCTTTAGGCATGGACAACAACTCCAAAAGCACACTTCTCCACAGAATTGT
Organism: Neoceratodus forsteri; assembly: GCA_016271365.2. NCBI lineage: Eukaryota > Metazoa > Chordata > Ceratodontiformes > Ceratodontidae > Neoceratodus > Neoceratodus forsteri. The sequence goes on along the minus strand of CM028130.1, from coordinate 1,561,591,045 downwards.
TGCCCCTTCCTTTAGGCATGGGAACAACTAGAAAGCACCCTTTCCTTTGGTAGCTTGTCAGAAAAGTCTCTCACAAAGTCCTTCTCAAAGGCAGCTGTACACACACAAGGACCTTCAGGGGAGTGCCCCTTGGATCCACTGAACTAGCTGTCCCTTTCACTTCTCCTGGAGTGAAAATCAAAGAAACCTGCTGAAGAAAGGTCTCCAGCACTTCACTGGAAGCTGGTATTTGTAATCCAAGCTAGGGTGAGAAAAACAGGTCCCTCTGACACAGAGACAACTGGCACAGTTCCTGCCACTCTGACTTTCAAACTAAGACTAACTGAACATTCTAAACCTCCCCAAATCAGATGACTCAGAAATGGTTATACTGCTCCGAGTTCTAAATGGCATAATCAACCTTCCCTCAGGCTAGCTGAGTAAACAATGATATCATTGTGTACGCAGCCACTAAGTGAGCTACTTACCAGCTGCCTTTTCCACCTGTGTAACACTAGTACTGATGGGATTCTAGTAACCCCAGGGGACTGGCTGGTTACATCTGTGTTTATTACTTATGCCAATTCCTATGAAATCATGTACATTTTGTATGATATTTTAACTTGTATGTGATGTGAGTCAAGAATCATGTATTGTTTGTATGCCAGCCCCCACTTGCATACTGAGTGACCCTAAGCAAGTCATTTAACTTCCTTGGGCTCCCAGGACACACTTGAAAACAAGCTCTGGCTTAGTGTGCCTTTCCTGGTTAAACAATTTCTACTTTACTGTATACCCTGTCTCCCCAGGTGTGGCTGAAAATGGATCTTTGATCCTGTCTACCTTTCTAGTAAACTAAAATAAATAAAAAATAAAAATGTGCAGGGAACCCCAGGGACCTGGACCCATCCCAATTAATCTCTGAAGCATTTTTCAAAATTTAAGGGATCACATCTGTTCTGCATGCCATTACATGAAGTAGACATGTGCTTCATCTATTTTGACAGGTTTTGCCTGCTTTTTTGCAGATGTGCTGTCATTTTCTCCATTTTATAAATATCTAATAACATGTCCTCCCAGTAAAGTACAGTGGGAGAATTTGGTTTAAGCCACAGGTGAGTGATTACTTTCTTGTCTGCCGTGAGGCAAAATAAATAAATATGGGACTTGTTTTTAAGGTGAGGCAGGTATGACAATAATAGTGCTATTTGCAGTGTAAAGGGTTCCTCTTCTGAAACCACTGCCTGCATGCTGTGTTCTACTGCAAGCCATAGCTGCAGAAGGGACGGGTAGGACCATTAAACTTGGGTATGGGTAGCTACCTCTGCTTTGCAGCCTTTCCAGCAAGAGGAATCCCTAGTGGATAAGTATTTGGCAGTAATCTGGAGTGTGCAGAAAAATCCTATGGCTGGCTTCCAACTAAATTCATGCTACTGATAACACCCAATAACTTTGTGCTGTCTAAACCGGACCAGGTCGCATTCAGCTTGTTGCAATGTTATAGACAACTCTGCCTCCCAGGTGTTCTGGATGGCTTGGACATTGGCCTGATGACCCCACAACAAAGCCTGATAACCTAAAGAAAGGAAATGGTCTGGCCAACAACTCTGAAAGACCAAAATGACAATGCCCATCAGGGCAAAAGGCCTGCATCATTCATTTGCAGTCCCAGCCATGCTGCACAGTAGTGGCATAGCTGCAGATATGTCTAGTGATCCTGCTTGTCTAGACCATATTCCAACTGAAGCTGGTCAAAAGATTTAAAGTGCCCATGTGTGTAAAACTGAAAGATATGTGTCAGATCTTTCTGGACCCATCATTTGAATTTGTGATCCTGACATCCCAGTCTGAGCCAGGAATCATATGCTGGTATTCACAGCCACTGTGCACCAGCCTTGTATATGGCTGGGATAACAGCTAATGCCAGCTCTGTAAGACACCCATTTTGAGAGAAGGGGGCAGTCAGCCTAACCACCTGATTCTTGGAGATGAAAAGCACTAGGCCAGGTGTATGATCTCAGGAACGCATGTCCACACCAACTCAACAAGGTTAACTGTAGGGCATCTTCCAGGAGAGGAGATGCTTAACCTGGGATGCTAGGCAAAAAGGTTCAAGTTGGGGAGAGTCAGTCACCCTTATTCTTCAGCAGCTGCAATTTACTGTATGCAGCATGAAGGCAACCCCCCCAACAAAAATCTGGAGATTCATTTATTCCATTTCAAAACTCAAGTGCACTATGGAGAATGGGTATGGTTTGAAAATAGTAGAGATACCAGGGGATGATATTCAATTGTACTGCAGATGCATTGTAGGAGTGATAATGATAAGAGGGACCATTTCTGTAGGTCTTCCATAATCTCTCAGTGCAGAGCCAAGTAATTTAACTGGTACAATGCTTCCAAGGAGGTCCCTATATGAATCCGTAAATATTTAATGTTAAGACATCCCCCACTTGAATGGAAAACTCTGCTGAATCCCCTGCATGGGGATATAGTGAAGTTGGAGTACTTCAAGTTTTATCATTATTAAGTTTATGTCCTGTTAAATCCTCTACTAGTGCAAGGCACTGCATCAGCACTGGTATTGACTGGCCAGGATGCATAAAGTACAGAAGTAAATTACCTGGGCAATAGACGACTTTATAGATCTCATAGTGAAGCTGCATACTTAGCGGTAGTGTGGCCAAGCGGTCTAAGGCACTGGATGCAGGCTACAGTCTTTTAACTTCCCTTAGGGAAGCAGGGAAGGCAATAAGGCAGGCAAAGGCCCAAACGGAGGAAACACTAGCACAAACAGTAAAAGAAGGTGACAAGACTTTCTATAGTTACATTAGTGAAAGGAGAAAGTCATGAGGGGGTATTGCTAAGATCAAAGGAGATAAGAGGGTGTGTGAGGAGGGGTACCATGTAAAAGCATCTATCCTAAATAGATACTTCTGCCAAGTATTTACTGAAGAGAAGGTAGGGCACGGTCCACAGCTCAGCGCCGTGGACACAGGGGGGAAGGAGGTAAGCATTAGTCCCTTCACAAAAGAAAGGGTCCTACAAGAGCTCAATAAGCTCAGGGTGGACAAAGCAATGGAACTTGATGGCATACATCCCAGAGTACTAAAGGAGCTAAGGGTGGAACTAGCAGAGCCATTATCAGAACTGTTTAGTGAGTCTCTGAGCACAGGAGAGGTCCCAGAAGACTGGAGAATGGCTCATGTGATGCCGCTCCACAAGAGTGGCAGCAGGGAGGAGGCAAGGAACTACATACCAGCCAGTCTTACCTCAGTAGTGGGCAAGATTATGGAGGCACTCCTTAAGGAAAGGATAGTACAACAGCTGGAATCCATAGGAGCACAGGATCCAACACAGCATGGGTTTACAAAAGGAAGGTCCTATCAAACTAATCTCATACATTTCTTTGACTGGGTAACAAGAGTGGTGGACCAAGGGGGAGCAGTTGATGTCACCTACCTTGATTTCAGCAAAGCTTTCAATACTGTTCCACATAGAAGATTGATTAATGAGCTGGGTAGACTCGGGATGGGTCAGAAGTTGGTCAACTGGGTGGCAAACTGGTTGGCAGGCAGAAAACAGAGAGTGGTGGTAAACGGTATACAGTAAGAAGAGATGCAAGTCACAAGTGGGGTACCTCAGGGATCAGTCCTGGGGCCAGTCCTCCCCAATATCTTCATCAGTGACATTGCAGATGGACTGGAGGGTAAGGTTTGTCTGTTTGCAGATGACACCAAGATCTGCAACAGAGCAGATGATCCAGATGGGGTGGGCAGAATGAGAAGAGATCTAGATAAACTAGCAAAATGGTCGGAAGAGTGGCAACTGGGGTTTAATGCAAAGAAGTGCAAGATCATGCACATAGGGAAGATACACCATGAAGCCACCTATAGGCTGGGAGGGGAGTTGCTGGCAATCACAAGGGAAGAAAGAGACTTAGGCATCGTCATCACCGATGACCTGAAATCATCCAAGCAGACCACTAAAGCAGTAGGTAAGGCTAGGGGGATGTTAGGGTGTATTTCAAGGGTTATCACAAATCAGAACAGGGAGGTAATAATCCCTCTTTACAAGACACTGGTTAGGCCCCATCTGGAGTACTGTGTGCAGTACCGGAGGCCACATCTTCACAAGGACATTAACCAAATTGAGGCAGTCCAGAGAAGGGCAACCAAAATGGTGCAGGGACTGCATCAAAAAACATATGAGGACAGATTAACGGAGTGCAATATGTATACCCTAGAGCAAAGGAAGAGAGAGGTGATATGATCGAAACATTCAAACACCTTAAGGACATTAACAAGGCAAAAGTGCCTAATATGTTTCAATATAAGAAAAATAGCAGCACAAGAGGTCACGGCATGAGATTAAAGGGAGGCCGATTAAGGGGTAATGTGAGGAAGTCCTTTTTCACAGAAAAGGTGGTGAATGCATGGAACAGCCTACCTCAGGAAGTGGTGGGTATGAATACAGTGCAGGGCTTCAAACAGGCATGGGATAGGCATAAGGGAGCAATACAGATGAGTATGAATAGATAGGTCATTGACAGAGCAAAGGCCGATGGCACATTTATAAGGTAGAAAAAGAAATGGGCAGACTGGATGGGCCTTGCGGTCCTTATCTGCCATTAACTTCTATGTTTCTATGTTTCTATACTGTGAATGTCTGGGGTTTGTCAGAGAATCTGCGATATAGCCTCTACATACAGGGCAAATAAATGAGGGTAAAGGGGGCAACCCTGATGGGTGCCACATGAGAGGGGGAACCTCACAGACAGTGTCCCATTTGCCTTCACTGTGGTCTGGGGGACAGCATGAAAACCTTGGAACAACTGTAAAAAAGTTTTGAGGAAGCTAAAATGAGTTAAAGTATGATGTAAAAAAAGCCACAAAACCTCATCAGATGCCTTTTGGGCATCAAAATGTAAGATTTGGGTGGATGAGCAGTAATGCCATGCTGCTTCTAAGAGGAGAAGAGGTTGTTTGATGTTATGCACACTCTGTCCAGAACAGATACAATCGATTGCTGTGGGGCAAAAATGAGAAGGAGAATAGTATCCAGGCGGTGTGCCATGATACTGGAGAACAATTTATAGCCTAAGTTAAGTACTGAAATTGAATGGCAGTAGTGACAATGAGTAGAGTCCTTGTCAGGTTTAAGAACTGCTGAGATAGCCATCTACCTCCAGATGTCCAGGCAAGTGGATGTTTTCAAACATTCCTGGAAGGTGCACATCAGTAAGTCATGGAGAGAACTCATTTTGTACTTATAACATTCTACAGTGTAGCCATACAGCCCTGGGCTCCTGCCATTCTACAGGGATATGAAGCTGGAAATTAGCTCCACCAAGGAAAAGGGTACTGAGAGGGCCACCTGACATTCCTCTGTAAGCCATGGAAGAATTAAACCCTCTAGAAATGTCTGGATGGTGTCCTCCAGCAGCCGTGCTGGCTAGGAATAAAGAGTTTTGTAGTAAGTGCAATGGTTTTCCAGCATCTCAGACATTTTATAAGAGACATGGCCCCAGATAGGATTCCAGAGTTGTGTGATAATGTATGCCCTTCTTTGATGATGTAACCTATATGCCAATAGTTTGGAGGTACAGGCCCTACCTTTGTAATAGTTTTCCAGTTCAGTTCAAGTTTATTGATTGGCAAAGTTGCCATTACAAATGAGAAAATAAATATAAATGTAAAAACATTTAAATAATAAAAGAATTCCATATATAGTGTTTCATAAGGACTTATTACACATTAAAACAGATACAGATTATTTCATAAAAAGTAATTGCGATCTTGTAATTAATTTAAATTGTACAAACATTTGAATAATACAAGATTCACAGCAAGAAATTATCCATTTCAATAATGGCCATAAAAGAATAGTTTCAACAGGATTGTTCTTAATGAACCATAAAAGAGAATTAATTTACACAGAAATAACATTTAATTAATTGTACCAGATAGTGCAGTTACTAGCGTTCATAGTCGAATCATAAATATATATCATACAGATCTGACTAAAACCTATTAAAAATTATATCAAGGATTGCTCTCAGAAGCTGACCATTTTAGTATTCGATTCAAAGCTATCCAGTTAAATGGAACCTTCTTTGATCAATTATCTTGAGGAGTGAGACCACGGAACTCAATATTGCAAGGTCAGCTGTTGTAAAAAGATCTAGCAATAATTGCATTGGCTGAAAGGATTGTGAGTTTAATATGTTTCCCAACCAAAATGTCCTACATTTCTCATAAAGACAGCATAAAATCACTAGGTGCAATAGATTATCTTCACCCATACCACATTTGCACCTATAATCCTTATTTTTTTTCCCTAGATAAAATCCACTTTTCCTATTGCTCTCAAATACCTCAAAGCAAAATCTAGCTAGAAGGATCCTCTGGCGAGGAAAGGGTAAGATATGAAGATATCTTTCAAATTTATGTTCCCTTTTATTTTTGGCCAGCCACAAACAAGCTTGGGCTAGTCGGCAAGCCTCTGAGTCTTTCTGAGCAAAATTATCCTTTATTTTATTATTTATTATTAATTTGATGTAGTCAATAGGGAGCCTTAGACAGTCAGCAACTAAATATAAGAGCCCATAAGGTTTAATAAGTTCTTCCAGAACCTTTATGCATGGGAAAATAGTATTAGAGTGAGAGTAAAGAATGGCCTCTTCCAAACACAAATGTGGAAATCTATCAGGGGGCATCCTAAAGATCTTGATCCAGTAATTGAATTGTCTCTGCACACAGGCACACTCTATTGATAGCTCTCCAATCTCTGCCCATTCCAAGGTAGAAGGGGCACTATTCAGGAGTCCCAATATCTTTTTGTAAAATTTGTTTAGTCCAAAATACATAGACCCTTTTAGTTCCCAGCCCCATAATTCGGCTCGATAGAGAATTAGACTTTTAATTTTAGCTCTTGCAACTCTTAGTATTCCATTAACTGATCAGCCCCCCATATTTATATGAAAATGCCAATATAATTGGAAAAAAAACCCTCCAATTTGCTTTTAACACTTTTTAGGTGAGTTTTCCAGGATCCAGTTTGGCTCACCATAAGTCCTAGGTAACAGAAATAATTTACCACCTCAATCTTGGAGATGTTCATATAATAATTGTGACCTCTCTTATTGCCCCCAAACACAAGTACTTTAGTTTTGTCATGGTTAACCAACAAATCAGCATTTTTGCATTTGAGCTGGAATTTCCCAATACTTCTGCACATACCCAGATGGCTGAGTGAAAAGAGTACAATGTCATCTATGTAAGCTAGAAACGAGACCATTCCCGACCCAATTTTTGGTAGGTGAAAATCAGGATTATACATGTCTTTTAAAATAGTACCAAAATAAAGATTAAAGAGTGGTAGGGCCAATGTACATCCTTGTTTGACCCAATATCGTTTATAAACCAAAGGCTTAATTCTCCAGAGTCACCATACCTGATACTAGTGTAGTTGCCTTGATGCATAAGTCTGATCATCTCCAATAGAGATAGATCAACCCCCAGTTCATCAAGTCTATCCCATAATAGTGGTCTGTTAACCTGGTCAAAAGTGGTTTTAAGGTCTATAAAAGTGCAGAATATTTTTTGGGCCGGATATTCAAACTGCGCCCAAAAAGTGCACAACAGCAGGAGCAAGCGCAAGTCACTTGCGCACAGGCGCAATCGTCGCGATATTCAAACATGGAGCAAGGTCAATTGAGCAAGCAACCAATGTCTGAATATTGCACAAACTGCACCATAGCGCAACCAGGAAGGGGAAGCTGAGCAGAAATGATGCGCCATAGCGTAACAAGGCTAGCCCACAAACTGCACCATAGCGCAACCAGGAAGGGGAAGCTGAGCAGAAATGATGCACCATAGTGCAACAAGGCTAGCCCAGCTGAGCAGTCCAGAGGTGCCATAGTGCAAGCAGAGCCCCCCCCAGCAGAGCAATGGAACTGCACAACCAGGGAGGCAGGCTGGGGCCCACCACCAGCCATGTCACACATGGGCACAGGAACACACTGCAGAACTAAAAATACACCCGCACACCCCAAGCACAGCATCACTGGGGGAGGGATGGATGATCCACCGGCCCATGGGAACAAGCCAACAAAGCACAGCAGGGCCATGTCGCCCCAGCACACCCACTGGCAGGCTGAGACTGCCACACACAGGGGGTCAACAACCACAGTGCACATCAGCCCCCTTCTGTACAGCACACCCTGCACTGTGACCCAAGACACCACCCATGTGCAGTGACTGTCACTGCAGTAAACACCATGCAACCCCGCACACTGCAACCTCGTAGCACAGAACCATCAAGCCAGACCCACCCTGGGCACCCAGCAGTGGCGGCAGCAGATGGCAAGACCGACTGAAAGGCACTACCACACCGGAGACACCTTCCCATGCACACACACACATACCCAGGACCTTACCACCCCAGATGCCATGCACACCACTGCAACTGAGCAACCATAGCCCGCTGCAAATCAGAGACCACCACAGAATTCATAACAAAACATATATATTCGAAAAAGATATGTACAACACCAACAACATCTATATACATATGTACAAGACAAGGGTGGGGTAGGGGTACAAGGTAGGGGTGGGTAAGGGGTAGGAGTGAACAACTGGGAGAGGGAAGGCAGGGTGGGAGGGCTGGGTGAAGTGGGAAGGAAGCGCAGTCAGCGCCAGCAGGCTGGTCCCCTGCTGCCTGTTGATCTTCCGGTTCCTCTGGCATCGCCTGACCCCATGGCGCTGCATGTCTGTCAGGAGGTCATGTGTAGTGACTGACACCTGCGTCAGCTGCTGGAGGGCACAGTCCATCCGCCGTAGGATGCTGAGACCTAGGAAAAGGGAACACAGTCAATGGCTGTGACTGTCCACAACCCTGAACACCACCCATCCTGCAAGGCATATAGCCTAGTGACCCACACCTGTGATGGTATGCACCCACCCACAGTGACCATGCACATGACACGCCCAACCAGGCAGCACCAGCTATGTGCACCACTGCACACACACACTGCCCATGTCCATCACAGCACAAACAAGGCTGTCAAGTGACGTGGCAATGTGGTGAGATGCCAGTTCCACAGCCATGTGCCCAGTGCATGCATGGACCACCAGTGACACACACACAGACGTGCAGTGACACTGGGACAGAGATGACTGTCGCCTGTGTCGTGCATGGTTGTGTTGTCCATGGCTGGTGTTCATGCCCACCCCCTCCAGCATGCAATAGCATCCATGATGTAATGACACTCACACTCATCAAGCAGCTGTGGCTTCTGCTGCTGCTGCCGCTGTGGCCCACCCATCACGCCTCCTCCGGCTGCCACCTGGGCCCCGCCACGGCACTCCTCAGCCTGGGCCTGCATCCTCTCCGCCAGGCCTGTGGGTGACAAATGTTGAGAAAAACATCAGTGTGACCCCAAAAGCAGACTGCCCCTACCCCAGTGAGTGTGCCTGCCCACACAGCCAGACCCATGCATCTCACACCTGCACACACTGACACAGTCAACCATGGCAGAGCCATCCCCCATGCACCGCCACCAAAACACAGTCACACCCCTATGGAGAATACAGGTGCATAGATGGTACACACACCTGGCCTAGGCACAACGCCCCTCCTGGCACGTGACCTGAGGCATTGCAGCACATCCGGCTCCCTCCTGTGGAGGTCACTATACCTGTGCCTGCACTGTTCAGCAGACCAGCACCGCCCTGTGACCCTCTCCAGTTCAGTGGCCACCTGCAGCCACACATGGGTGCAGGCCTTGGTGAGGGGCTGATCCCCAAACAGTGCCCCAAAGTGAGGCTCAACCACTGCCACCAGGTTGGCCACCTCCAACTGACTCCACTGGGGAGCTCTCCTGCGTGCCATTACTGTGGTAGTAGAGCAGGCAATATGGCGCCCCGCAGCGCGGCAACCCCACGTGGAAATGTTGCTCAATAGACCACCATAGGTTCCAATCGCGCTGTTTGTATAGCGCCGTCGGTTCACATAGTGCTGTCACCAAACAGCACAACAGAGCCGTACACATGGCAGCCGAACAGCGCCAGGGAGCAAAGGTCGGACACCAAGTCAGGGGTCTGTGACGCAAGGCCACGCACAGCACCATCTGACGTCTACACATCCTGCGCAAACAGTCACCTGCGTGCCAGTGCCACAGTGGACTATTGCGTAATAGTGCCACAGCGCCATATGGTGCCCAGTGCTGTAGCGTCACTGGCACAATGGTGGCCATGGCCTGAATTGCCAATCGTGCACAGCACGTCGTCAGCGCGGCAGACGCCTGCGTAAGCTACCTGGGCATGCGCAATGCAGTGTACCACACAGTCACAGATATGCGCCATTGGCTCAGCCGGCTCAACCGTATTGCGCAAAGTGCAACGGCGCGATATTCAGCCGACACATGCAAATCATCTGATCAGCCATTCAAAGGTGCAGTGGCGTGATTTGCATCTCATTACAGTTGTTCCACTCTAATTTGCATGCATTGCGCTATAAATGTGGACGGGCTGCGCTGGCCAGATTCGTTACTGCAGGTGAGAGGTGGGTTGCATGCTGTGTGATGTTCTGGACAATGGTCATGGGATAACGCTAGACTGCACAGTGACAGGTGTCCACTTCCACCCATACAGATCGACATGACCGAGCAGAGCCAAGGTGAGGGTGAGAATGGTGGGCGGAGGAGGAGGCCCAACTTCACCACGGCGGAGACAGAGGCCCTCTTCCAGGCCTGCCTGGAGGAGGAGCCACTACTGAGTGGATGGCGGGGTACCCCTCAGGCCCGTGTGGCTGCATGGGAGGGGGTAGCTCGGGCAGTTAACCTGCATGGAAGCCACCAGCACTCCATGCAGGAATGCAAAAAGAAAATGGGGACAGACCGCAGGAGGGTGAAGGAGAAGGTGGCAGCCCTCAGGGCGGCACGTGCTGGCATAGGCGGGGGCCAGCCAGCGGTGGTGGAGCTGACCCCAGCTGAGGACCGACTGGCTGCATCAATGCAGGGGAGTGCTATTGAGGGTGTACCAGGAGGTGGATTCCAGACAGGTGGAAGCCCATCACTGCACGGTATGACATAGTGGTGGTGTTGGAGGGGAAGGTTGTTCACATGCACTCACATGTCCTCACTTTCTGTTACAGATCCTGTTCATCTTCAGGGGATGGTGGTGGTGGTGGGTCCAGGCAGTGAGGAAGACCTGCTGGACATGGAGGAGGGTCCATCCACCTCTGTCACCAGCCAGCATGCACTGCACCAGCATGCACGCCGGGCTGCCAACTCTGGTGTCGGTGAGTCGGTGTGGGGTGCACAGCCTGTGTCTCAGCAGTCTGGCATGCAAGCATGCCAGCACGCTGTGACTGTGGCTGTAGCACATACCTGCACCATTGATGATGCAAGGATTGCAATGGGCAGTGACATGTGTGTGTCCCATGATGGACACACAGCAGGCCAGCACATGCCCCTGGGCCTAGCTAGTTCCAACGTGTGTGCCAGCATGTCGGCACAGTCCCAGGCTGTGCCTGTCAGCACTGGTGGGGCAGCACCGGTGGCTGTGCAGGTGTCTGGCACTGTTGTGGCCACAGCAGTGGAACGAGTGGTCCTTGGGGCACAGCGGTTGGAGGGGCAGCAGCAGCAGTCACCCACCAGGTCTGGGGGTACAGTGTCCAGCGGTGGCACATGCCCACCGCCTTGATATGCCCATTCCTGGTCCTGGTGAATGCCCACCCTCAAGGGGTGTTGAGCATCAGGACCTTCCATACCCTGGGGGACAGGATGCCGTTGTGGCAGAGTACCCATTTGATGAGCACACCCGCCTGCTGCGGGAATCAGTACAGCAGCAAAGGCGGGTTGCAATGTCCATGGAGGCACTGTGCATGGCTGTAGAGTGGCACAGCAGGGACTGTGCTCTGAACCTTGCAGAGATGGTCCATATGCGGATGGATGTGACCGCCACCATTGACAGGCAGACCCAGGCACTGGTCGCTGTCATGGCTGCATTGGGCACACAAGCAGGTGCCCCTGTACCGTGCACCCCACACAGTACGCTCTCCACTCCCCGTTCCTGGCGTCATGCGACGCAAGCCTGTCGATGCCGGGTTCTGCTGTGGGCATCCCGAGCACCCCTGGTGCAGGTATGTTTGGCATACTACAGACCCCAGTGCGGACAAGGTCGCGATCGCGCAGTGGGACCCCTGGTGGTCCATCGGTGCCACCCCATGTGGCCCCTGCTCAGCCTGCCAGTGCTGTTGGGTCACGGCAGGGCCGCCCATGCATCCACGGTGGCCATGGAATGGTGCAACATGACTGACCTGTCTCCCAGTGCGGGCCCTGTCTGGTGCTGCCCTGTGTGCACTGTGCGTCATGGTGGGCAGTGCACTGGTGGGTGCCCTGCACATCACGCAGGCATACGGACCACCTGCACACCATCCCGACTGCTGTCCACAGGTGCGTGTGCATGATGATTCCTGCATTGTACTGTACACCAAGGTGCAAGGGTGCCCAGCATCTGACACAAGTACTTGGACAGTGCAGGTGGTGGGTGTGGTCTGTGGATCTGTGTGTTTGCCATGTCTGTTCCTGCTCTGCTGTGCACCTGCCCATGTACGCTTTGTGCCTGGTGTGTGTGTGTGTGTGTGTGTCTCCATATGACTGTTCGCCCCTCCCTGATGGTGTGTTTGTGTGCCTGGTCCCTTCCACTCCCCTTGCCGTCATGCACCCCTGATGTGTTACTCTGTGCCTGTGGGTTGCGCCAGGACAGTGTTGGTTGCACATGGCCCCTTGACTTACCTGTGTCATGCATAATGCTCCTCCGTGATGGTGTCCCAGTGCAGCTGGGCCTGCCGGATCAGTCGGGGGTCCCGCTGTCCAAGGGGGGGCTGCTCATCCCCATCATCACCGGCGCCGCTGGCGTCTCCATCGCTGTCCCTCTCCTCGACCTGAATGGCTATCCCACAGTCTTTGGCCATGTTGTGCAGGATACAACAGGCCAGGAATATCCCACAGGCCTTTGAGGGGCTGTACTGTAGGGCACCGCCGGAGGTGTCTAGGCATTGGAAGCGTGCCCTGAGCATCCCAAACACCCGCTCGATGATGTTGCGTGTGGCGGCATGCGCCTCATTATAGCGTTGCTGCGATGGGGTCATGGGGCGCCGGTATGGTGTGAGCAGCCAGGGATGGAGTGGGTATCTGCTGTCACCTGTGTGGAGATGGTGGAGATGAGTATCATGTTCAGGTCCATATTGCCAATATCCCTGTGTGCCACTACCATAGCACCTGTGGCATTCCCACCCTTGCCCCACGTTTACAATTCCTACATGCGTACTCACCCACTAGATGGCCTGTGGGGATGTCCCCACTCTCGAATCGATGGCAAAGTGTGGACTGATACCATATAAAGGCATCATGTGCTCCGCCAGGGTGTGTGGCACAGACATTGATTATGCGCCCAGTGGCATCACACACCACCTGGCAGTTGACACTGGAATAGCCCTTCCTGTTCCTATATGCAGCCCCATCAGGGCCAGGTGGCATGTGTATGGCCACATGGGTGCAGTCTATGGCGCCTAGCATGCCAGGCATACCTGCTACCCTGTGGAACTCCTGCATGTTTGCTGTATGCTCTGCCGCGGTGCTGGGGAACTGCATGTGCTCCGCAGCATGTGGCAGCAGTGCGCTGAGGAATTGGGTGAGGATGCGTGACGTGGCCTACTGTGTGATGCCTGTGGTGTCCCCTGTCGGCCTCTGGAAGGTGCCCGTGGTGAGCAGGCACATGCAGGCTGTCACCTTGGTCTCCACCGACAGAGCGTGACTCCATCATGAGGGTGCCTGCATCACATCACTGCACAGCTCACAGAGCCGTCTCAGTATTGCCCTGATCTGGCGGTACCGGCCCACGATCTCTACATCTGTGTACAGCTCAAAGCTGATGCGGGCATGGTACTGCCTGTTGGGGGTGTACTGCCGATGGGCCCTTCCACGGCCACGTCCCCCTGCAGCATGCATTCTCACCCCCCTCATTACAGCTTCCATGTGGAAGCTGGCACTGTCCATCTCCCTGGCTTGTGACCCCCCCGGCTGATATTGCTCTGTTACCCCCGCTGTCCTGACTGCTACCTCCACTGCACCTGGTACACCTACTGGCCTCTGCACTCTGTGGCCCCATACACCTTTTCTTGCCCCCTCTTCTGTCCTGTGCACTCCCTGGCCTGCACTGTTTGTTACTCTGGCCTTCTCTGTCTCTCTGCCTCATGTGTCTTCCCTGTCGCGTTCTTGCGCCTCTTCCTTGAGCCTTTTTATTTTGGCTCATTTCTGCGAGGCGCAACTTCCGGCTATTCAGCTCTTGCGCTTGCGCCGTCTTTGAATATCGCATTGCGCTCTTTATGCATGGATCCACCCCCTTCGGTTGCGCATGCCTTCATTTGCATTGCGCTGTTGCTCGGCCTGTTTTCGGTGGCGCAACTGCCTCCTGCTGAATATTGCAGAATGGCGCACTTTCGGACTTGCGCATGCGCAACCCTATTGCGCATGGCGCAACCCTTTTGAATATCCGGCCCCATGTTTTTTAACAATCCAATATTTATGGATCAAGTGAGTTAGAACAAAGATTTGATCTATTGTGGAGTGATTTCTGCGAAATCCTTCCTGGGCTTCATCTATGATATTATTTGTCTCTGCCCATAACATCAGTCTATTATTCAAAATTTTAGTGAAAACCTTTCCTAGGGTGTCCAAAAGGCTAATGGGTCTATAACAACTGGGGTCCTTTTTGACACCTTTCTTAAAAATTGGTACAACGATATTTAGATTCTAGCTTTGGGGAATGTCCCCTGATCTCCAAATATAATTGAAGAGTTTGAGTAAGAAGGAATCCAAAATAGTTTAGTTCTGGCTATTACATCCACTGGTACCCCATCTGGCCCTGGTGCTTTTCTTTTATGAAATGAATTAAAAGCTTCCTGTAGCTCAAATTGTGTAATCTCAATGGGCAGTATTTCCTACCATCATATTTGAGATCTGTCAGACCAGAGAGATAGTCAGGGTCTTCCCTGCAGAACAAATACTTGTAATGCTTTACCCAACTATCTGGTTCAATGTGTGTATTAATAGAAACATAGAAACATAGATTTTGACGGCAGATAAGGACCGCTTGGCCCACCCAGTCTGCCCATTTCCCTACCTATTGGATAAGCTGCAGATCCTAGTTAACCAGCAGCCTACTTCTTCCTACCCCCACCCCCTAGAATTGCCTTATGACTGTCCCATGCATGCTTGAATTCCACCACTGTTTTTGACTCCACAACCTCCTCCGGAAGGCCGTTCCATGCATCCACAGCCCTCTCTGTGAAAAAATACGTTCTTAAATTACCTCTGAGCTGCCCCTTCTATCTTCAAATTGTGCCCCCTTGTTCTTGCACACCTCTTTTTTTGAAAGATGCTACCCTCTTGGACTTTGTTGATTCCCTTGAGATACTTGAAAGTTTCTATCATGTCTCCCTCTCCTCCTTCCTCGAGGGCTATACATATTCAGCTCCTTAAGTCTCTCTTCATATGTCTTCTGGTGCAGACCCTGGACCATTTTAGTTGCCCTCCTCTGGACAGCCTCCATCCTGTCTATGTCCTTGCAGAGATTGGGTCTCCAGAACTGCACACAGTACTCCAGATGGGGTCTCACCAACTGTCTGTACAGAGGGATAATAACTTCCTGTTTTCTACTGGTGATGCCTCTCCCTATGCATCCCAGTATCCCCCCAGCCCTCCTTGCTGCCCTCTCAGATTGCTTGCCCACCTTTAGGTCATCTGATATGACTACCCGCAGGTCCCTTTCCATTTTTGTTGTTGTTAGTATCTCACCCCCCATTGTGTACTCTTCCCTGGGTTTTTGTTTCCCAGTGACATTACCTTGCACTTCTTAGCATTGAATCTAAGCTGCCATACATTTGACAATTCCTCTAACCTTGCCAAGTCCCTTCTCATCTTTTCCACCCCACCTTGTGCATCAACTCTGTTGCAGATCTTTGTGTCATCTGCAAAGAGACATACTTTTCCTTCCAGTCCCTCTGCAATGTCGCTTATAAAGACATTGAAGAGGACCGGTCCTAATACTGAACCATGCGGTACCCCACTAGAAACCCCTCTTTCTTCAGAGTGGACTCCATTTACTATTACTCTCTGTGTCCTATTCTCCAGCCAATTCTTTACCCAGGCTGTCATCTTGGGACCCACTCCCAGGCTGGCTAACTTGTATATTAATCTTTTGTGTGGGACTGAGTCAAATGCCTTGCTAAAGTCTAGGTAGGCCATGTCCACAGCCCCTCCCTGATCTACTACTTTGGTCACCCAGTCAAAGAAATCTATCAGATTTGTTTGGCATGACCTTCCCACTGTGAATCCATGCTGCCTTGGGTCCTGAGCCCCTCTGGCCTCTAGATACTCAACAATTCTTTCCTTCAGAAGTGATTCCATCATTTTCCCTACCACTGAGGTTAAACTAACAGGTCTGTAGTTTTCTGCTTCTGCCTTGCTACCACTTTTGTGAAGGGGAATCACATCTGTCCTCCTCCGGTCCTCGGGTACCACCCCATCCTCCCATGATTTGTTAAAGAGGGTAGTCAGTGGTGTCACTAGTTCTACCCTTAGTTCTTTTAGAATTCTAGGATGAATCCCATCAGGCTCCATTGCTTTGTCCACCTTCAGTTTTAAGAGTTCTTTCAGAACCCTTTCTTCTGTAAATGGGCTGGTATCAACTTCTGTATCCAGAGTGTTTCTACTGTTTGTTTTAGGTACCTCCCCACTTCCTTTGTAAATACTGAGCAAAATATTTGTTTAGTATCTCTGCCTTTTCACAATCACCCTCTGCCCACCCTCCTCCTCTTTATTAAGCCTCACTAGCCCTCCCTGGTCTTCCTTCGCCCTGATGTACCTATAAAGGTTTTATCCCCTTCTTAACTGAGTTGGCTATCTTTTCCTCAGTTTGGGCCTTTGCTGTTCTGACTGCCTTCCCAGCTTCCTTTTGCTTTAACTGATACAGTTCCCTGTCCTGCTCCTTCTGTGATTCCTTGTACTTCCTGAATGCTTTCTTTTCTCTTGAACCTTCACTGCCACTTCCTTTGAGAACCATAGTGGTTTCTTACATCATTTCATTTTGTTAATTTGCTTCACAAGGCTTATTACCTCTGGATGGCAATTTTTATTATTCCCCATTGTTCTTCCACCTCCTTCCTGCCCATTTGCGGTGCATTCCTTGGGCACTCACCCATTTTAACCAAGTCAGCCCTCCTAAAGTCCAGTACTTTGCCTTTGTGTGGCTTGACTCTATTGCTGTGTTTATTGTGAACCATACTGTTCGATGGTCGCTAGTTCCCAGATGGCTACCCACTTCTACATCTGTGATCCTCTCTTCATCTCCATTTGAGAGAACCAGGTCTAAGATTGCTCCCTCTCGAGTGGGCTCCAATACTAGTTGTCTAAGGCATGCCCCTTGTAGGGCATCTAGAATAACCCCACTCTTTGAAGTGGCTGCTGCAACTGCATTCCAGTTAACATCTGGCATATTCAGATCACCCATCAGCAATATCTCCCCTTTTCTGCCATTCTAAGTATTCTTTCTATCATTTCCATTTTCCCCCTGAGAAGGGGGTCTGTATACAACCCCTGTGCAGATTGTGGTGCCATTGCCAGTCTCCAAATTTACCCACAGTGCTTCTTCTCCTCCTGTTTTCCATTTTGTTCTGTTGCTTTGATTCCTTCCTTATGTAAAGAGCTACTCCTCCTCCTCTTTTACCCTACCCGTCCCTCCTGTAGATAGTGTATCCTGGTATGTTTATGTCCCAGTCATGGTTTTGTGTGTACCATGTTTCTGTGACTGCCACGATATCCAGATGTTCCTCCTCCATCAAGGCCACTAATTCAGGAAGCTTGTTACTCAGACTATGGGCATTGGTACTCATTGCTCTCCATTTTTTGATGGCTTTACCTTCTTTTGCAGCATCCCCCACTGACCTGTCTACCTCGGTCTTTTTCTCATTTAGTACCCTGTTTTGTAGGGAGAGGCTGGGATTTTCCTGCTGCTTATCAGTGCCTCCCCCCTTGACTAGTTTAAAAGCTTGCTAATGAAGCATTTAAACTGATTGCTTAAAGGACTTGTTCCCTTCCTGGACAGATGCAGACCATCCTGCCAGTATAGGCTGGTGTCCCTCCAGGTGGAACCCCAGTCCCCAATGAAGCCAAACCCCTGTGCTCCACTCCATTTTTTCAACCATTCATTAAACTGCATGGTGCAAAGTACCCTCGCCTCACTCATGCCATTGACAGGCAGCACCTCAGAGAAGGATATTGTGTGTGCTACTTGTCTCAGGCCCCTCCCCAATTCTACAAAGTCCTTCTGCACCGCTCTAATCTCATGATTAGCCAAGTCATTTGTCCCTAGGTGGACAATGACGTCCAGCTCAGACTCCCATGCAGCTGTTCTCGTGATCCTGAGGATGCACTTCCTGTCTCTCCAAGCCATGGCACCAGGCAGGCACCTTACTTCAGTTTTCCCTGCTCTCCCCAGTTCTATCCCCCTAATTATTGAGTCCCCCACCAGGAGCTGCTTCCTTTCCTTGCGGTGTCCTCTGCCTCCTTCCTGTGGGTCTCCCTTGTGACAGTTGTCCTCAGCCTCCTTAGTCTCCTCTGTGGATGCATCCATAGGGGAGCTATGCTCTCCCAGAATGGTGTATGGATTGTGGTGTGGAACAACTGACTGGGTGTGCCTCTGTTCCACCATCCTCACCCTCCCTGAGCCCACTGTGGTCCAACTGCTGTGCTTTCTTCACAACCTCTGAGGTAGTGGTGGTGGCTGTGGTGCTCCCTGGATGGGGAGGTTCCCTTCCTACCATCCAGTGTGGCCTGGGGGAAGGTCCCCTTACTACTGTCCAGTGTGGCCTGAAGACGGGCAACTTCCTCCCTCAGGACAGAGAGTTGTCTGCAAATAGGGCAGCATCTCAGCCTCCAGAAAGACTCCTGGAAGACTGCTGCCCCACAGCCATTACATTGCACTACTCCCCACATTTTTTTTTGTGTGTGTGTGTGTGATTGGTTGGTAATATAGAAATATATATATATATATATATATATATATATATATATATATTGGAGTAATGATCCATTCCAGTACTTACAATGCCCCAGAAAGCTTTATTGTCTCTATTGAGAACCGCCTTATTGATTTCCTTCCATAATTGATTGGTGTATTCCTGCTTATTTATGTCTAAGATCTCCCTATTCTCTTTTCTAGCTTTATTCATTAATTTGTTATTACTCTTGCTTGGAAACTGTTTTAAAATTCTAAACTTTTTGTTTAGTGTTTTCCTTGTGGCCTAGCAATCTTTGTTATACCATTTTTGGCCCTTAGATTATTTTAGAACTACCTCTTTTGTTATTAAATTGGCTATCAAATTTATGACGGAGTTGAATTCAGGGATTAGTGAAGAGCCCACTGGTTAGTCGGCCAATAAGGCTCATTTTAACAGTATCCCTCCAATCTCTAGTAGATCCATAACATTTTCACTCATAATTGAGCTCCATTCAATGCCCCTTCTCTTAAATATCACTAAGGGGGCCTTGATTCCTTTGTCGGTATTGAAGTCCCCATGCCCAATTTCTAATGCCAAGGCCTTATGTTCACTTTCTGCTCTAGATAATAATTTTAAAGACATGCTCCTGTTAAATAGATTATAATTGATCCACATATAATCAATTAGAGATGACCCCTTCACTCATATAAAAGAATATTCTCCTTCAAAATCAGTATTGGACCGACCTTTCAGGTGCAGCATATTATTCCTATACATTGTTCTGTGTAGTGCTGCTCCTCTTTTGTTGGTAATTTGATCTCTAGAATTCCTTTTTATGTTCAGGGATGAGTGTGGGAGAGTCATCAGAGCCTATGACAGTTCCTCCGAGCAGTCTTGTAATAACCCAACCTTGCCTTAAAATCTCCAAAAGTCACTATATTGGCTGTTGGGTGATCTGTTTGAATATCATTGATTAATTTTTCTAATGAGCATAGATGATTGGGATCTCCATATTGGCTTCCTAATGGGTGAGAATAAACATTTACAGTATCATGAACCATGTTTGTTTGGATGATTTTACTGTTAGTTTCACTACTAAAATACTGGAACTGGGGGTAATGATTTATTCTGTTGTAATTTTATTATTTAGCCTTATAAACATGGCCAATCCTTCAATTCCCCTCCCAAAATGTTCTTTTTTTTTTTTGCCATTTTACAGTAAGCTGTGTAACCACTTAGGAGGAAATTTCCTAATGCCCAGGTTTCCTGAATACCAATTATGTGAAATTGGTTTGGGTAATTACATGTTTCTGGGTCTCCTATTTTTGCACCCAACCCTGAGGAATTTCAAGATAAAATTTTAAATAGATTATTATCCAAAGTTATTGCTTTGACTGAGCCATCATCAGTATTTCCATCTCCATCAGCCATCCGGTCCTACCATGAGTCTGTGGTCTCCCCGCTGTCCAACTTGGGCTGTCATTGATCTGGAGTAGCTAAAAGCTCAAATTTATTCGATGTCTCAATCAGAGATTCACAATTCTTTGAAGTTGTGCGAACTCTACCAGGATTTATCTGAACATGAGCAGCCTCATTTTCTATAACAAAATAAATTCCAAGATTATCCAATGTACTCTGTTTCTTCACTAGCTCCTTGATTATAAAAGTTTCATTAACATAAAACATGATTTGTCCATAAGGCTCCAGTCTTATTGTTTTCTGTACATTACGATTGCTTATATTAATATCCAAGCAAATATTGAGAAAGTCGATCAGTTTACCCCTTAGATTGGTTCTGGAATCTCTTAACAGTAATTTCAGCCCGAAGACAGAAATTGCTAGGCCTTTTTGCTGACCCCTGAACAATTTTGATTTATGTAGAATTCTGGAAAAATGTCCCTTAGTGTGGTGACTTCATCCACCATGATACCCATACCCTCTAAATTTTCTGTTGCTTTAAATGCTATTGCTTTTAAAATGTAAAATTGATCAGTCACCACCAAAACCAGATCGGTTTCCAACAAAGGTCTTATAATACTGATTGAGTCTTTTAGGATACTACAACCTTTTAATAGGGAAGGCAGTAATGCAGATAATGCTTCCATTAGATTTTCTTGTGATTCATTTGGCATACAAGATACCCTAAAGAGGGGCAGTAGAAAATCAGAGACCAGAGTTTTTACTAGAAAAGGATCAAAATTAGCATTATGGCTAAGTGAATTATTTTTGTTCTTGGGACAATCACTTTTTACAAAACCAACCACCACTTTTGAGTCAGTGTCAATACTACCCTCCATTAGATCCTTTGAATCAGCTGATTCTAATTTTTTGTGCTTTTGTGTCAGGTTTTCTATATTTACCGTTCTTGGTACTTCCTCTGATTTTGTTTGTCTAAATTGTTTAGGTCTTTGGGCTAATTTTCCTTTGGGTTTCTATTCTTATTGATCTTTTTCCCCATTTTCCTCTGATTTGTGATGGTATGTCTTGATTTAAATTTAGATTGCATATTAATAGAATTCTTACTCTCATCGACTGATACCTCATTAATTAGTTTACTTTTGATCTTTTTATTTCTATCCTTTTTTCCCATGACAGGATAAGGGGTATCCAAAACCTTATCCGTTCTGGTGCTTCCCATTTTCTATAACATTTTTGAACTGCTAGTCCCCCTGGGACTCTTATACTCACTGTCAAGTTCTTTCTGAAGTTCTCCCTTATGCCACAAATATAAGTGATTAAGTGCTAGTTCTGTACAGATGCTACTGTCTCTTAATTTGGCTGCTGGCAGCATAATGCATTCAGTTTCACTGCTAAGGTTGTAGTAATCTACTCCAAATGAGTCCCCTGAGGCTTCCACTTCATATTCCATGGATTTTATTGAGCAGTTCAATTTGCTCACCTCCATGTTGGCCTGTAAAATACAAGCATCATTAGGGGCCCTTCCATTGTTACCAAGGCGACTATATTGGGTGTCTAATTCCTTATTCGAGATGTTCTATGGTCTTTGTTTATCAATTTATTCTCAATTAACTCCAATTTCAACCTGTTTTCTAGGCAAACCCGTTTAATAAATAAAACATCATGCCTAATTTCTAATAACAGTTTAAAAAACAAGACATTGGCATTAACTGGGTCCCTTACTGCTACTAAGAGTTCCATTGAAATCCCCTCAATGTCTCTACAGAATGAATCTTCCTGACCCTCAGGGCTCATTGTCCAATAATCTGTGCTATAATTTCTGGAAAGTGGCCCCTGAGAGACATTCTGAGACTTCTGGTGTTTCAGCTTAGCACTACTCCCACTATGGGGACTATTGTTGTTACCAGGGTTGTAGTTATAGTTTGAATTTAGTTTAGGCTGAATGCTTTTGTTACAACTAGGGTTATCCTCATGAAACCTGTTGCCTTTTTTATGGGATAATGAGATATAAATTCTGGGGTTTTCTCTGATGGCCTCCTCTGTTAGCAGAGATTATCTTATAGATTGAACCTCCAAATCCAGCACTGAGAGGTTAAGGAATATTTGGGAAAAGTCTATCTTTGCATCCTTGCTATCTTCTTCATTATATCCTTTAAGTCTATATGAATCAATTTTATCTTCTTTTGGCCCTTGAGGATCAATCGGCTCTGAACTAAATACACCTTTCCTTTTACTTTCCGTGGTTCCTTTTAATTTAGATTTTTTGTTTTTATTAAAAGTGTTGGAGGCTGACTTGAGAGCTAATGGGCTAAAGAATTTTCTAATGTCACCCCCATTTGTAATGGCCAGATTAGGTGTGGAGACCAGCTGTAAATCTTCATTTTCAGTGACTAATTCATCTATTAGATGTTTACCAGTCTTTTTCAGACTGCAACCCTTTTTATTCATTTTTTTTGGTTTTACCCAGTTGTTTCATAGCCAAAGATTGTAATGAAGGAAGCCCTTTAGACTTCTCCCTCCCCCCTGCTCTGTAATTTGGATTGCTCAAGTCCATTCTACCATGTATACCATGTATACTAGTAGGGCCTGGGTTCTTACTGCGAGTTATGGCTGGCATTTTCAAACAATATTGTAATATGAATGACGCAGAGAAAAGAGCAGTTCAGGAAAAAAAGATAACTATCTAACTGGTCCGTTAGTCCGTTAATTCACCACAGACCTCCTGATGTGTCCATACTTATGATGCAACAAAATGGTAACGAGGGCTTCTTCCACCAAATTGTTCAGAGCCAGAGAGGAAGAAATTATATGGCCACCATACACACTCTATCAGTTTAAACTTTTTCCTCGGTTTACAAATACTTATAATTTCTTAGACATTGGTAGAGGAGAATTCTCAAATATTCCAAAAAAGTGGATATGAATCATGCAGCCATAGACAGAATGAAGGGATCAGCTAGAATCAACAAGGACAGCAATTCTCGATGTGGCAGTTAAAATGTGCACTGTATGTCAGCAACAAGAATGTTAATTAGCTACTGCACTTTTATTTTGCAGGATTTTACAGGGTTGTACCTATGCCCCCCTCTGCCCCTTTGAAAAGGTGAAAGAAAAAGGAAATGCTGCTTATATCACTTACTTGTATCATCAATACTAGGTTCAAAGTTAAATAAAATATTTCAAAAAAGCCTACGCCACAGCAGTTGGCTTACAGCTGAAACTGTACTGCCTTTTGCTTTTAGGACAGCCCAATGCGAACAATAGTACGTGAGAAATAATGATATTGGGCAACAGTGCCAGGCTTATTAAAGCAAACCCAACCACACCATAGAGTGCTACAAGCATGGCTCAGCTTACGTTCTAGCAATTACTGAAAAGCAGAAATGAACCAAAAACATCAAGTCCTACACCAAACTGTTGTAGCAATTCGATGGCTAGACGATTTGATAATTTAGCAATGTGCACTAGATGAACCACATCAAAACTCCAACTGCCAGCAATGATACTGACTTCATTCCTTACCCTTTCAAACCAGCGTACTCATTACAAGTGTGCGTATATACATGCTACACACGCTCTTGGTGCGAAAAAGCACAAAAAAGTAACAAAACAGGGACTTATGTTTTAAAAACGCTGATTTGGACAAAAGATCTTAGATCGTTGTTGTCTCCAAATTAACCCCAACTTCCTATGGTGAGTAGATAGAATGCATCAAGAACAAGCAGGGAGTACACTGAAATAGAAAAAATTCTTAAAAGATCAGGGCTAATTGTATTAATTACACTAAATACAGGACTGAGTACATAAATAAAATTGTGAGAGTCTACAACCTTCAGAGGGCAAACAGATAGACCGTTGAAAACTTTCAGGAGAAGAGCGGCTCAGAATCGATCAATTGGTACAGCCCTTCAAAAACCTCCTCCTCAGACGGTCTCCTGAAGCAATGAGGAGCTTCTCTCAGTTGTTTTAACAGCTCCACAACCCTCTGCAGGGTGGCTCATCCACCGCAGGTACCGGGACTCCCTGCCCACCACTAGGACTCCTCTCCGGTTCTACTGTGGGAGAAATAAGCAAAAGAAGGGGAAAGCACTGGAACCAGATAGCACAAGATAGACTGGAATGTGCAGAGAGTGTAAAACCTATTAAGGCAATGGTGGCATACCTTTACTAAAAAATATAAAAGCTTCTCTCTGCTCCTGCTTATGAGACTCCTCCACAGCCTCCTAGCATGCAGCCATCTTGGTTCCCCTCCTCACTGATGTCAGTTTTCAGCAGTCAATCAACAGTTTTTCCAAAGCCACAATAGTACCTGTTCTATTTTATATGTTAAGATGTTCTGTATTGTCTTTTGGGTTAATGTTTAATTGAAGCAAGAGTGATGCAAGCCTCTGCATGCAGGTCAGTTGTAAATAGTCTAAGTTCTCTTGCAAAGTCTTAATTTGCCCCCCCTCTCCTTTTTTCAGGCCACAAAAGCAATTATGTCTCTACAAAATACTGTTTTAACTTTATCCTATAAAGTAGCCTCTCATATGGAATGTCTATCATTATCTAAGAAAATCTGTGAGATACGGTTCTTCAAGAGGGTCTAGAACACCAGGTCCCATAGCAGTGATTGATTGAATTGTCTCAACGTGTCTCCTCTCCAACGGGATAGTGAGTGAAACAAATATAGGAGCATGGTCTGACAGAAGAATGGGTGCTATCCTGACCTCTCCCACCCATTCTCTGTCCTCCACAGAAAGAAAATAGTAGTCCAGCCTCAAACAGCAGTGATGAGAATGGGAGAAAGAGGAAATACGGTATTCTCGAGGGTGTTCAAGGTGACACACATACACAAGGCAGGCCTCTTTGAGAAAATTATGTAGGTGCCTTTGGCCCATAGATAAGAGTGAGATCATGGGTTGCTTGAGTCATGTAAGGGATTAGAAAGAAAATTAAACTCCCCTCCTAACAGAAAGGCCCCTGCTTACTTCGCTAATATTGTTTCCATAAGTGCTTGAATAGATGAAGCATTACTGCCTGGGGGAACATAAATGCTCCCCACAGTTAGAGGCTTACCTCTAATGGAGTCCATGGCTAGTGCCATTCTTCCTTCCTTATCAGTACAGGTGGAAATTATCTGGAGCAGAGAGTTGTTTGTCACCATAATGACATCCCCTTTCTGCAGCCCTGTCAATATACTAATTCTACAATATGTTCAAAGCCAAATTTCAATCATTTCTGTGATTCCTTGCCATCTTAGTGTGTCTCTTGCAATAAAATTAAGTGAGCCTGTTTTTCCTTCAGGGCCTGTAAGACCTTCACCCTTTTCACTGGATTAGATAATCAATTTTCATTCTGCAAGACTATTGTGAGTGATGTCATTTGAAACATCAATGGACCTGAGCCCATGCCCCCAGTTTCTCTGCTTAAAGTTAACATCATGATACTAAAAACGCATATGAAGCTGGAATTATATTAAAAACCTCCCCATACTATCCATCCCAAATCTCAGGACTGTGAATGTGTGGGTGCTAATAACAAACAAGAGGCAAGCTTTAAAGTGCATAAAAATGCTTACTTCAGCATTTATCATTTTATTCTTTCAAATGAAAAAAAAAGTCCAGATATTTACAGAAAGGAAAAATACTTAGGTGTTAAATCCTTAACACCAACAAAATCAGAAAGTTCATCTACTTAGGCAAGTACTTTTCTTGGCTTCCTCTCTCTCGCTCTCTCTGAATATGCAATATCTTTAGGTCAATATTCAGATGTGAAAAGCACCCACACCTCTTCACTCCTTGGTGGTCAGAAGCTACTGACCATCCTCCATATCTTTTTCTTAACACCCTCTAGAGGAAGGAATTTTATAGTACAATCTTGATGACCTCATCAACATGTGACCAGCTAATTTATTCTAAAATCAATCCTAATTTTAACTTTAGGATAAGGATCACCATTCTATGGGTTCCTTAAAATATAACACAATTTTACCTACTTTCTACCTAATGACAGTAAAAGATACAGAACATTGTCTTTCAGTAGTAATATCTTTAATTGATTAGATAAACATCATAAAGGGGACATTTAGGCTCCTCCCCTATTTGTGACATCACACATCTTTCCCATTAGAACAGCCATTTTCTGGGTTGTCTTGCCTATAGGAGAACTTTCCCAACATGACTCAGGGCTAATTCAGGTAACAAATTTATACAGATGTTTCTATCTGATAGAAAATGTAAAAAATCTCCAATCTTCTCAGAGAAAAACAGACTGCGGGCGCGCTTCCCCATCTCTTTGTTTTGCTAAGTAAGAGAGTTTTTCTATTCTCTTTATTTAGTATATTAAAAAAAAAATAATTCTCCACAAACAAGTCTGCTTTATTTTCCCAATGATGCTCATTTCCCCCAAAGATTATTACTTTATGAACCCTTTTTAATTCTGTCTAAATATTGCTTACTTACTGGTTTCACTTTTTAAACTGCAGCCGTCGGTTTTTCTTTCAGCCGCTGGTTTTTACTTTCAGCCATTGGCTTTTACTTTCATTTAAATGGACACTGTCAACCTGTTTTTCATCATATTATTTCTAGTTGAAACCCCACATTTTATGATTGTTTACCCTCTCTAAAATTCACTGATGTTGCTGTTTGTTTTGTCTGTCTCCTTGTTTAGTAGAAATGAAATGCATGGCAATGTATATTTATAAGCAACCTTGTTTTGTTTACAATCCTGGTTCTGTTCTTACTGCATACTTTCTGAGCATCAGAAACACACCCAACCAGTGCAGTCACTCATAAGAAAGAAGCCTCCTAAACTCCCATTGCATCATGAGGGGCTAGACTGTTTTGTGGGTGTTCCCAAGTCCAGGAAATATGTGATTGGAGTTGTTCAAGGGATGTAAGCAACACTGTTTTGGTGTGCTAACACCAATATATTGGGCAGTCTGTTTTTCACTTTTTAAAAGGAAAATAAGAGTCAGAATCAAACTACCAGCTACATAAGCAAGCTTTACTGAAAGTTGGCAGTCGCAAAATATGTTTTTTAAACTGGGGACACTTTGAGACCTAAGGGGGGTTGACAGTGTCCCTTTAAATGATATTTCCCAAATACAAGCTTCAGGGCATTAATATGAGGCTTCCACAAACATCTCTAAAAGCCTTCAACCTATTCCACCAGCATGGGCAAAGGTAAAGAAAAAAAATCCCTTATATTTTCTTCTTTTAGCAAGAGCGAGCAGCTTAAGGAAATTTACTGTTTCTCTGGCAACAGCCAGCTTGCTCTGTGCCATTACTTTGGGACTGCACTTGCTCTGCATACTATTTCTAGCAAGCAGTCTCACTTGCAAGCTCCACACCATTATGTTAATTTGTTTGGCTTACTTATGATCGCACAATTCCTACTCAACTGTGCGCATCTTATGCGCGCTTCGATTAGGTGAACGTGCGTACATCTCCCAAATAGCGAGTGACTGCAGGACCAATATCGCTATTTCTAATGGCTGCATTCTGAAGTAAGGAAGAAAGCTAAACATAAATTCTATAATTAAATAACACATCCTTCCAGAAGAGTTTATTGAAGGGGCAGATTACATTCAGAACTAATTCAATTAATAAAAAAAAAAGTTTTTTATTTTTAATTTACAGGGATAGTACAGATTAAGAAAATGCCAGATTGGCCACCCTGACATGAATTTAAAGGATAGACAGAATAAAAAAATAGTGTAGGATAGAGTGAAAAGGAAAACAAAAAAATGTGCTGAGTTCTGGGTAATTATCTTATTCTGCCACATTCCTCCCCATTCAAGAAGGCAAGAGACATTCAAATATTGCCTAATCCTTAACCCTTTGGTAGGGTTGGAACTTCTGCCCACCCTCACTAGAAGTCCCCCCAGGGACCCTAATAATAATTGGAAAGGATTTCATAAACACACAACACAATTAATATTTATTACTTCCAAACCAATCAATTTCCCTGAGGTGTGAATATAACTGCTATATATATAACAGCTTCAGATACAATCATCATTTCTTATCACATAAAGAACTGATATTTTCTCCCAAGGTAGTATTACTGTCAGCCCCAAATCTTGACAAAAAGTCTGCATTTTGATGCTGGGTTCCTGCTCTTTGTCGGACTGAAAACTTGAAGGGGTGTAATGACAAATACCACCTCATAATCCACATATTTTTATCTTTTATGAGGTTCAACCAGCACAAAGGATTATGGTCAGTAACCACAGTGAATTCATTACCCCATAGATAGTACTTTAAGACCTCTATGGCCCATTTCATGACTAAGCATTCTTTCTCAATCGTAGAATATTTAATTTCCCTTTCATGTAGCTTCCTACTCAAATAAAGAACTGGGTACTCTCCCTTTTAATCACGTTGTGACAGTACTGCACCAATACCAGTGTTTGAGGCATATGTCTGAACCTCAAAAGGCTTGGAGAAATCAGGGCTATGTAGGACAGGGGCCGAACATAATATTGCTTTTATCTTCCTAAAAGCATGGTCACAATCAGGATTCCATTTTATCTTTGTAGGGTAACATTTTTTTTGTAAGATCAGTCAGAGGGGTAGCGATCATTGAAACATCTGGAATGAATCTACAATAATAACTGGCCAGCCCTAAAAATGACCGTACGTTCTTTTTAATGCAGGGGACTGGGCAGTTAGCCATGGCCTCAATTTTACTAGTTTCTGGCTTGATGACACCATTTCCAATAAGAAATCCAAGATACCGGATTTCTGCTTTTGCTAAGGCACATTTTTCTGGATTTATGGTCAGACCAGATTCTTTAAGACTGTGTACAACAGCACTACGATGTATCAAATGAGTCACCCAGTCAGGACTGTAAATTACCACATTGTCCAGACAGGCTGCGCTGTAAGCTTTATGGGGTCTCAAAATATGATCCATGTATCTTTGGAATGTAGCGGGAGCTCTGTGTAAGCCAAATGGCATTGTAGTGAATTGGTACAGTCCTAAAGGTGTACAAAATGCTGTTAATTCTTGGGATCTGCCAGTACCGCTTTGTTAAATCCAGGGTACTGATGTACTTGGTTGATCCAATGTGATCTAATAAGTCATTTATCCAGGGCATAGGATAGCCATCAAAGTCCAAGATTTCATTTATATGTCGGAAATCTAGGCATAGCCTACTTCCACCCTCTTTCTTGTTTACCACCACTAGGGGCGAGGACCAGGGGCTGCGAGATGGAACAATAACCTTTGCTCATTTCATTCTTTTTGCCTCTTCTATCACTTCCTGTCTAACTTTTTCTAGTAGACTATATGGCTTATGGTGTATAGGTTTAGTTTGAGTAGTACGGATCTCATGTACCATTCCTCTTGCTCGACCTGGTGTTTTCATAAACGTAGTGCCAAGGCACCTAGCTTCACCTGAGCTCTTTCCTTCTAAGACTGCTTGAAAGGCAGAGTAGAGAAATTTACCAGAGCAAGGGAGAAGGATTAAGATTTAGTTTGGCTAAGCAGATTTACTGTGTGGTGGTGTTTTTAATTTTTACTCACAGGGATTGCTACTGTTTGTTGCTAACATTTCATTGCTTTATTTGTTCTCTGATTCAAATTGTTGTTGTTGTATACCTTCTTCTGCATTATTACAAGGTGTGCCTACAGGTGAGTGCTAACAGATTACTGCTGTAATCTTCTGATTCAAATTGTCTTTTGCAAGGTATATCTTCTGTTACTGCTTTATTTTCTCTGGAGCAAAGTGTTTCTTACAGGGTATATCTTCTGAAATTACTGTATTACAGGAGCTTACATTTTTGTGACTTTTTATCATTGGGCTAAGCAAAATTACTGTTTGACACTGTGTTTTATTTTATTCTTGTTTGTTGAAAAGGTTTGTTGTCTCAGAGGTGTTTCAGTCTCCTTCTCACATTAAAGGAGCTAATTGCTTTTCCTCCCACAGCTCTTCCAAAGGATTAGGTGTGTATGTTGGGGTGGAGCTGGCAAACTGTCAGTAATTTCCAACAGAAAGAAGGGTTAAAAAGTCAGGTTAGTTGATATCTTGGAGGTAGAAGACTTGGTTTGCTGGCCAAGGCACCTAGCTTCACCTGAGCTCTTCTTCTAAGACTGCTTGAAAGGCAGAGTAGAGAAATTTACCAGAGCAAGGGAGAAGGATTAAGACTTAGTTTGGCTAAGCAGATTTACTGTGTGGTGGTGTTTTTATTTTTACTCACAGGGATTGCTACTGTTTGTTGCTAACATTTCATTGCTTTATTTTTCTCTGATTCAAATTGTTGTTGCTGGTATACCTTCTTCTGCATTATTACAAGGTGTGCCTACAGGTGTGCTAACAGATTACTGCTGTAATCTTCTGATTCAAATTGTCTTTTGCAAAGTATATCTTCTGTTACTGCTTTATTTTCTCTGGAGCAAAGTGTTTCTTACAGGGTATATCTTCTCTGAAATTATTACAGGTGGTGCTTACAGGTTTTACAGTTTTATCTAACATTAGGATAAGCTTTCAGGGTTACTGCATTTGTTGTTGACTGATTGTTTCTGCTCTTACCTCCTTGTTCTTTCATCCGTGGTTCTTCTTTTTAGGCAGGGAAGGGACCAGCCACCCACCCATCCCCAACCACCCCACGCTACACTCCTTTTATAGGGTACCACAGTTGTGACATTTCCTGTGGCAGAGCAGGAAGGGGCGGATCAGTGGGGCCTCCACAAGGTGATCTCATTTACAGGGGCACTAGTAATTTAACTTGTTATAACAAGTTAAACAAAGCACAATTAAACCATTACTTGAATTTTTTTTCCTTTTTTTTCTCTTCTAATTACTCTAACTAGGTTACAAACCCAGCAACTTATTTGGAATGGATTTCATTAACTGCAGGTACTGTGGAACAATTTTCAGAAGGACAGTCTTACAGGATTTAGGACAGTGTCCTACATGCTGGGCCTTTGGAGATCTTAGGTCTCAGCTCCGGGCAGCATGGGCAGAGATTGCATGCCTCAAATTTCATATTGAAGAGGAAATACATTATAAGAACCACCCACCATAACCACAGCATCCAACAGAAAAACCACGACCGCAGAGGGTAGTTGGTCCAGGAGGTTGGCAGGTGGTTAGGAGGAGCAAATCAGGTGCCCCATCACTCTCTGCTCTCCAACACATTACCTCCAAAAACCATATAAACACTACAAACAGGTATCTGCCTCTATCTCTGAAATCAAATAAAGAGGCAGAAGACACTGCAGAGCAGGACACTCGTGCACAGGAGCTAGCACAACAATACTCACCCAAATCAGGAACCAAAACTAAACAAGCACAAAGGAAATCCAAAAAACTTCTGATCATAGGAGACTCCATGATTCGGGGAGTTGATACCCATCTCCAGCCAGGGGTGATGGTCAGATGTCTCCCAGGTACATCAGCATGGAGAGACACTGACCACATAGCTAAAATTGTTCACAAAGCAGGAGAAAACATTGATGTCCTAGTACACATAGGGACTAATGATCTCGCCAGCCGGTCAGTTGTGGAGACCAAGGAACACCTGACTAGGCTGGGTGACAAACTATCATCTATTTCGTCCGGCATCTCCTTCTCTGAGATCCTGCCAGTCTGGAAGAAGGGAGCAGATGGATGGAGGGTCAGAGAAGGGGAGATTGGGGAGCTAAACACATGGCTCAAGGACTGGTGCCAGGAAAAAGGACACAGATTTGTAGGGAACTGGCAACAGTTCTGGGAGCAAAAGTTCTTTAAATTTGATGGACTGCATCTGACTAAAGAGGAGTCAGTGCATTGGGGCAGAAGTTTGACGTCTTTGCAGAATATTTAAACTAGCAAATGGGAGAGGGGTGCAGCACCCATACATCGAATGGAAGAACACCCTCCCCTCAGCTAGTGGTCAGACAGGAATTCAGCGTGTTTGCCGCTCATTTGCATCACCAGGTAAGAAAAAGGTTTGTCTCCCCATACGATGCACAGGGTAATGCCAAACTTCACCCAACAACTAACACACCAAAATCTGGCCAATGGAAAATCATGTACACAATGCTCACAGCCTGGGAAATAAGATCCCAGACCTGCAGGCAATAATGTCAGAGGCTAAACTGGACATAGTAGCAATTAGTGAGACATGGTTTACCAGTAACCACACTTGGGAGACTTCAGTACCTGGCTATGTATTGTTCTAGAAGAGACCGAGGTGCAAAGGGAGAGGAGTGGCCCTGTATGTTAATGAAAATATCAAAGCTACAGAAATTCAGAATACACATAAGGAGCCAGAAGAACTGTGGGTCACCCTGGAAACAGGAAATGGGACAGCCATAAGAACTGGGGTTGTCTACAGGCCCCAGACCAGAGGGAGGACATAGACACATTACTGTTAGAAGATATACAAACATGACAGCTAAAGGGGAGGTTCTGATAATGGAGACTTCAACATGCCAGATACAGATTGGTCAATACCAGCAGGAACATCTGCCAGAACTAGACTCATAGTGGATTCCCTGCAGGGGGAGGGCCTCAAACAACTGGTACAGCAACCCACAAGAGACAGGGCTATCCTAGATCTAGTACTGACTAACAAAGATGGGATCACAGATCTCCAGGTAGAAGGTCACCTGGGGGCCAGTGACCATCACATGGTATGGTTCAATTTGGCTACTACATCTAAATCATCCCATTCCAAGGCAAAAATATGGGACTTCAGAGGAGCTGACTTTGATAAGATGGCCAACAGAGTTAAGCTAGCCCTGGCAAAAAGAAACACAGGTGAGGGGGTACAGGCAAAGTGGGCAAGCATTAAGGATGCAATACTTGAAGCAACATCCCATTGTGTTAGACAGAAAAGGAAGTGCAAAGAAGAAGGAAACCACTTTGGTTCTCAAATACAGTAGCAGAAAAGGTCAGAGCCAAAAGGCTGGCCTTCAGGAAATATAAGGGAACACAGCGGGATGAAGATAGGGAGGCATACCAAACTGCCCCTAAGGGAAGCAGGTAAGGCAGTAAGGCAGGCAAAGTCCCAAACTGAGGAAACACTAGCACGAACAGTAAAAGAAGGTGACAAGACTTTCTATAGATACATTAGTGAAAGGAGAAAGTCCAGAGGGGGTATTGCTAAACTTAATGGAGAAAAGGGAGCATGTGAGGAGGAGGACCCTGTAAAGGCATCTATCCTAAATAGACACTTTTGCTCAGTATTTACTGAAGAGAAGCTAGGGCAGGGCCCACAGCACAGCATCATGGACACAAGGGGGAGGGAGGTGAGCACTACTCCCTTCACAAAAGAAAGGGTCCTACAAGAGCTTGCTAAGCTCAGCGTGGATAAGGCAATGGGACCTGATGGCATACATCTCAGGGTACTTAAGGAGCTAAAGGAGGAACTAGCAGAGCCATTAGCAGAATTGTTTAGTGAGTCTCTGAGCACAGGAGAGGTCCCAGAAGACTGGAGAAGGGCTCATGTGATTCCACTCCACAAGAGCGGTAGCAGGGAGGAGGCGGGGAACTACAGACCGTCAGTCTTACCTCAGTAGTGGGCAAGATTATGGAGGCACCCTTAAGGAAAGGATAGTGCAACACCTGGAATCCATAGCTACAGGATCCAAGACAGCATGGGTTTACATAAAGGAAGGTCCTGTCAAACTAATCTCATAGATTTCTTTGACTGGGTAACCAGAGTGGTGGACCAAGGGGGAGCAGTTGATGTTGCCTCACCTTGGACTTCAGCAAAGCTTTTGACACTGTTCCACATAGAAGATTGATAAATAAGCTAGGTAGGCTCGGGTGGGTCAGAAGTTGGTCAACTGGGTGGCAAACTGGTTGACTGGCAGAAAACAGAGAGTGGTGGTAAATGGTATACAGTCAGAAGAGATGCAAGTCACAAGTGGGTACCTCAGGGATCAGTCCTGGGGCCAGTCCTATTCCACATCTTCATTAGTGACCCTGCAGATGGACTAGAGGGTAAGGCTTGTCTGTTTGCAGATGACACCAAGATCTGCAACAGAGTAGATGATCCAGATGGGGTGGGCAGAATGAGAAGAGATCTGGATAAACTAGCAGAATGGTCAGAAGAGTGGCAACTGGGATTTAATGCAAAGAAGTGCAAAATCATGCACATAGGGAAGAGAAACCCCGAAGCCACTTATAGGCTGGGAGGGGAGTTGCTAGCAGTCACAAAGGAAGAAAGAGACTTGGGCATCATCATCACTGATGACCTAAAATCATCCAAGCAGACCTCTAAAGCAGTAAGTAAGGCTAGGGGTGTTAGGGTGTATTAGTAGGGTATCACAAGTCGTAAGAGGGAGGTAATAATCCCTCTGTACAAGACATTAGTTAGCCCCATCTGGAGTACTGCGTGCAGTATTGGAGGCCACACCTTCACAAGGACATTAACCAAATTGAGGCAGTCCAGAGAAGGGCAACCAAAATGGTGCAGGGACTGCATCAGAAGACATATGAGGACAGATTAACAGAGCTCAATATGTATACCCTTGAGCAAAGGGGGGAGAGAGGTGATATGATCGAGGCATTCAAACACCTTAAGGGCATAAACAAGGTGAAAGAGTCTAACATGTTTAAATATAAGAAAAATAGCAGGACAAGAGGACACAGCATGAGATTAGAGGGAGGCCGATTAAGGGGAATGTGAGGAAATTTTTTCACAGAAAGGGTGGTAGATGCATGGAATGGCTTACCACAAGAAGTGGTGCTATGAATACAGTGCAGGGCTTCAAACAGGCATGGGATAGGCATAAGGGAGCAATACAAATGACTATGAATAGATAGGTAACTGACAGAGCAAAGGCCAATGGCACATTTATAAGGTAGAAAAAGAAATGGGCAGACTGGATGGGCCTTGAGGTCCTTATCTGCCATCAACTTCTATGTTTCTATGTTTCTATGATAATACTGTAAGAGATTATCAGTCTCTTGTCGTTGAACCAAAGTTAATTCAGGGTTTATATTATTGGTGTTTTGTCCTTATGTGGATCTAAACGCTCACAGGCTATGTCTAACTCAGAGGGGTATTGCTCTGTTTTGATATACCCAAGAAACTCTTGTTTTGGTTTCTCAATCCATTTTCTTAATAAGTTGGCATGGTACACACATTTTGTTGGACGATGTCCAGGTACTTCAGTTTCAGAGTTTACTATCCCAGTCTGGGGAATCACATTGTATGGGCCTTGCCACCTCATCAATAGTTTGTTCTAAGTTGTAGGCAATAATAACAAAACTTTGTCCCCAGGTGCAAACTGCTTATTTTTGAGTCCCACATCGTACCTTTCTTTTTGTACCAACTGTTTATTCTTTATATTTTCATGAGCAATCCTCACATATTTTAGTAACCTCTCTCTTAAGGCTATCATATAATCCACAATGTTGGAACATCCCACCTTTTCCCCACTTTCCCAGTGTTCTTTTACCATGTCTAATGGCCCCCGGGGATTATGTCCATATAATAAAGTAAATGGGGAATACCCGGTAGTTGCTTGTGGTACCTCGCTGTAAGCAAACAGAAGATAGGGGAGATATTTGTTCCAGTCTCTACCCTCTTCATGGACATATTTTTGGAGCATTGTTTTAAGTGTTTTATTAAACCACTCCACTAAACCATCTGTCTGGGGGTGGTAAGGTGAGGTCCTAAGTGTGGTAACTCCTAGTAGTCTGTAGAGTTCCTGTAACATTACAGAAGTAAAATTACTGCCTCAGTCTGTCAGGATTTCTTTAGGAATCTCCATTCTACTAAACACTTTGGCAAGTTCTTCTGCTACTCTGGGAGCTGTAACCGTCCTCATGGGAATAGCTTTGGGATATCTGGCAGTGTAATCACAGATAACCAGTATATATTGATTCCCTTTTAAGCTCTTCAGAAGGGGCCCCATTACATCCATTGATACCCAATCAAAAGGGGTTGTGACACAGGGTATGGGCTGTAATGGTACTCTATCACTCTTCCCTCCCTGGGCTACCAACTGACATTTAGCACATGCTCTGCAGTATACAGCAATGTCTTGATGTACCCCAGGCCACCAGAATCTAGGTAAAATATGTTGGACTGTCTTATCCCTTCCTTCATGTCCTGCCATGGGTATATCATGTGCTAGGTACATGATCTGTTCTCTATTTTTAGAGGGTACCATCAATTGCTCAGTTTCTATACCATTTTATACATCAGTAGACATTCTATACAAAATGTTGTTTTTCAAATAGAAATAAGACAGTCCTGGTTGTTGTTTTTTGATCCACCTGTAAAAACAAGGGTTTCAAAGTGTCATCAGACAACTGTTCTTTATAAACTGTATCACAAGACAGTTCTGGAAGCAAGTTTAAAGTTCCTTCTGTATGTTGCTCATGTTTTCTCTTTCATGCCCTTTTCTCCTTTCTATTGGTTTTCCTGGATTTTCTATTTTTCCCTTTAGACTCAAAATAGTCTTCTTCAAATGGAAAAATAGTATGCAGTTGAGCCTTTGCTTGGGACCTAGTCACTACATTTACAGAGTCCGAAAAAGTCTGATGTTTTTTCATCAATGTTGTAAATGCAGGAAAGTCTTGCCCGATAATCACAGGAACTAGTAACTTGGGAACTAATCCTATTAGAATGGTACAATTGGTGTTGTCTACAGTTAACTCAAGATTGGTTGTCTGATACTGATGAATATCACCATGAATGCATTTTACAGTGGTATCTTGGAGAGTCACTATAACATCAGGAACCAAATCAGATCTCACCAGAGTTTGTCTGCTCCCCGAATCAAGTAATCCTAAGTTTTGGTGAACTTTTATACCCACTGATTCCACATAAACTATGTTTGCTAGGGCAAAATGTGCTGCTTCATGTCTTTTATTAGGGCAATTCCTAACAATGTGTCCTTTACCCAGACAACCATGGCATATCAGTTCAGCATAAGGAATTCTACCTCCTCTGTCTCTTCTTGTATAGTGTGTCTGTCTCTGAGTCTGGTTAGTAGAATAAGAAAAGGGACTTGCCATTGTTGCAGGTACTCCTGAATTACCTGGTTGTCCTCTGGATCTTGTTGCAGCCAGACAATCCTCTGCTAGTTTAATAGTCTCCTCAGCAGTTTTCGGCTTATGCTGTTTTACCTAGAGTTGTACATCAATTGATAAAACCTGAATGAACTGTTCAATAGTGATCAATTCCACAATCTGATCAATTGTCTTCATTGCTGGTTGTAACCATTTCATGCAATAGTCCTTAAACCTGGCATAAGTCTGTCTAGGAATATCATAATGCAACATTTTTGTGAATGAAATCTCTGTCTGTAAGTTTCAGTATTAATATTATATCTTCTTAGGATTTCTTCCTTCACCCTGGCATAGTTGGTTGCATCAGCTCTACTCAATTGACTATAAACTAACTGAGTCCTCCCAGACAAGTAGGGTACCATTCCAATTACCCATTGATCTTGAGACCAGTTACATGTCTGGGCAACTCTCTCAAATGGGGTGAGATAGGCCTCTATATCATCACTTTCCATCAATTTAGTCAATTTTATATCTCTCGGTATTACCCTCTCAGCTTGTCCTTGTGTCATCTCTTGGATTTCTTTTAGTGTCTCACTCCATTTCTGGTCTTGTCTTCATCGTTCCTCTGCTTGGATCCTCCGGCCCTCACCCCTCTGTCTTCGGTCTTCTTCTCATTGATTTTCCATATCCAGCTGTCTCGTGTAAAGCCATTTCAATAATTTGCCTGGATCATCAGGAGCTAATGGAACCTGGCTCATTTTAGGTGCAGCAGCCATCACTTCTTCTTCTTCCTCAGCCTTCTTCATCTTGGGTTTAGTGCCAGTCTTCAATCAGGATAATAAAGGTTCTCTGGTTCTTTCTCTCACAGATCTTGTGAGATGAAGTTCACTGGCTACTGGTAATTTATCTTCCTGCATATGTTATGGTGCTGTATATGCAACACCCCCTTGGTATGGCCTCCAGGCAACCTTGACATACCAGGTTAGAAGAATCCCACTTCTAACACCAGTGTGAACTTGTGGGTTCTAATAACAGACAACAGGCAAGCTTTAAAGTGCATAAAAAATGCTTACTTCAGCATTTATCATTTCATTCTTTCAAATGATAGAAAAGTCCAGATATTTACAGAAAGGAAAAATACTTAGGTGTTAAATCCTTCACACCAACAAAATCAGAAAGTTCAGCAACTTAGGCAAGTCCTTTTCTTGGCTTCTCTCTCTCTCTCTCTCTCTCTCTCTCTCTGTATATACAATATCTTTAGGTTAATATTCAGATGTGCAAGCACCCACACCTCTTCACTGCTTGGTGGTCAGAAGCTATTGACCATCCTCCAACTCTTTTTCTTGATGCCCTCTACAGAAAGGAATTTTATAGTACAATTTTGAAGACCTCATGAACATGTGACCAGCTAATTTATTCTAAAATCCTAATTTTAGCCTTAGGATAAGCATCACCATTCTATGGGTTCCTTAAAATATAACACAATTTTATCTACTTTCTACCTAATGACAGTAAAATACACAGAACACTGTCTTTCAGTAGTAATATATTTAACTGATTAGATAAACATCATAAAGGAGACCTTTAAGTTCCTCCCCTAATTGTGACATCACACATCTTTCCCATAAGAACAGCCATTTTCTGGGCTGCCTTGCCTATAGGAGAACTTTCCCAACATGACTCAAGGCTAATTCAGGTAAAGAATTTATACAGATTTTTCTATCTGATAGAAAATGTAAAAAATCTCCAATCTTCTCAGAGAAAAACCAACTGGGGGCACACTTCCCCATCTCTTTGTTCTGCTAAGTAAGAGAGTTTTTCTATTCTCTTTATTTGGTATGTTAAAAAAAAAATAATTCTCCACAAACAAGTCTGCTTTATTTTCCCAATGATGCTCATTTCCCCCAAAGATTATTACTTTATGAGCCTTTTTTAATTCTGTCTAAATATTGCTTACTAACTGGTTTCACTTTTTAAACTGCAGCCGTCGGCTTTTCTTTCAGCCATCAGTTTTTACTTTCAGTCATCAGCTTTTACTTTCATTTAAACAATATTTCCCAAATACCTAGCTTCAGAGCTTTAATATGAGGCTTCCATAAACATCTCTAGAAGCCTTCAACCTATTCCACAAAGCATGGGCAAAGGAAAAGAAAAAAAATCCCTTATATTTTCTTCCTTTAGCAAGAATGAGCAGCTTAAGGAAATTTACTGTTTCCCTGGCAACAGCCCGCTCACTCTGTGCCATTACTTTGGGACTGCGTTTGGTCTGCATACTATTTCTAGCAAGCAGTCCCACTTGCA
Source organism: Neoceratodus forsteri (assembly GCA_016271365.2). Classification (NCBI taxonomy): domain Eukaryota; kingdom Metazoa; phylum Chordata; order Ceratodontiformes; family Ceratodontidae; genus Neoceratodus; species Neoceratodus forsteri. Next base: position 1,561,551,333 of record CM028130.1, on the reverse strand, counting down.
AGCTCCATACCATTATGTTAATTTATTTGGCTTACTTACGATCGCACAATTCCTACTCAACTGTGCGATCATGCGCACATTTCCCTCTTGATTGTGCAAACGTGCGCACATCTCCCAAATAGCGAGTGACTGCAGGACCAATATCGCTATTTGTAATGGCTGCATTTTGAAGTAAGGAAGAAAGCTAAACATAAATTCTATAATTAAATAACACATCCTTCCAGAAGAGTTTATTGAAGGGGCAGATTACATTCAGAACTCATACAACTAATCAAAAAAAATGTTTTTGATTTTTAATTTACAGGGATAGTACAGATTAAGAAAATGCCAGGTTGGCCACCCTGACATGGATTTGAAGGATAGACACTCCAGCCCCTCCTTAGCAGTCTCGAAGCAGGTAAAAGAAAAATAGTGTAGGATAGAGTGAAAAGGAAAACAAAATAAAGTGCTGGGTTCTGGGCAATTATCTTATTCTGCCACAAGGACATGAAAAAGAGATATTCAAAACTTCCCAGTCACTGGGTTATATAAAAGGAAAAAGTAATACAGGAACTGGAGGCCAACAAGGCCCCCCCCCCCATCTATTAACCTCCAGATTTACTGTAGTATAAGATCAACCAAAATTCAGACCATGACATACAGTATAGCCAACACATCAGAACATACCTAGGGTGTGGGCTCCAATCCAGGGACTTGGACTATCTGAGTCAGCTGACAAAATTTCCCACCACCATGGTATCAAAACTGTCATGGTCAATCTTTATGTCATCAGGAATGGCCCATGGCCTGTAGAGTCAGGTAAGAAACAATCTGTGACTTTTAAGGCAGAGGAGGGTAATCGTACTGTTCCTTGTGGTGTGCTAGGTGGCACACTAAGGAAAATACCAGAAGAAAAGGGTCTCCAAAATGTCTCCAGGAAGTGTAAAGGGGTGGTGAGTAGGAGGCGGTACAGTAGTGCCATTGGAAGATAGGGATGTAAAGGAAATGGGAGAAATCATCCCCAGAACCTGTGGTGTGCATCAATAGTAGCACCCAACTCCTTCACATGTAAACCCCTTATACCAGACTGAAAAAAAATAATAACAAAAAGTTGTCCCCCTGCAGGTTGTGCAATATTATATAGGGGAAAAATAATATTTATGACCCCCCCCAGTAAAGTGCACTTGTAACATCTCTTGGTCTTTCAGTTCTCTTCACCAAAAAGCTCCATTTCTACCACAGCCCCTGCATAATTTAAAAAGAGGTAGCATAGAATCTCCCCCTAAAATGCTCAGTTGACAGAGGCAGAGGTGGAACCTAGTATAGCCTACTGGTGTGATATGGTCAATTCATATCTAAAACAGTCCTGGAAAATGCTCTGCAATCTAAACAGTCTCACAAGAAATTGTTGTTCATGTGATTTTGTTTGATCACACACCAGGTGCCTCCACACAAATTGTACTAAGAAGCATTGTAAATGCAGGGGTTGAGCTTGCCAAACCCTTTACACTGATTTGAATGAAGGATCATTTTGGCATTCTTCTAATTGATGAGTTCCCCAGTAATCACCTATTAGCCTGTTATTGGCCAGAGCACACAACATAAGTAATAAAGCCAGAGAGTGGTTTTCCTACAAGACAAAGAGAAAGTAGGGGACCTCAGCTTAGAATGGCAAGGTCAAATGTGATGCTTTTTCCTGACCAATGGAGGTGGTCACCTTGTTGTGGTGGTCATGGTCAGGCTTGATCATAATTCAGCTGAATGATGAGACTAAGAACCCTTCCAATAATTTACAACAAGTAAGAATATTGGAGTCATTTGAAAAAATTACAGGCTTTAAAGCAGCAGAGTGTGTGTGTGTGTGTGGGGGGGGAGGGGGGCAATGGTACCTTAACTACATATGCTTTTGTTTGGTCACACACCAGGTGCCTCCACACAAATTTTACTACTATACATTGTAAATGCAGGGATTGAGCTTGCCAAACCCTTTACACTGTTTATGTGCTGGGAACCATGAACACTGCTCAGTGTTCATTCGTTCAGGTAAAGGGGTGAAAAAAAAAACAGCCAAGGTGGCCCATCCCAGAGAAACACCCCCTGGCCACTTAATGGTTGGCAGTCTTGGTCCATCCTGTGGATGTTCCACCCATGCGTGGGCATGAAGGCAAGAGATGAGGGATGATGGGAACCAGCGAGACAGATCCAGGCCCAGTGGTGGGAGCAGGCTGAGGAGTCAGAGAACTGCTAGTCTAATAGTGACTACTCCAAGTAAGTTCTAACCACAGAATAAAGAATGTGGGTAGCGTGCTGCTAGAAGAAAGCACTTAATCTGAGCTCTGTTGCCCATGGTCCAGTGCACCAGGAATAAAATTAGGTTGTAAGCCCATGCTCAGAAATTTACCAAAGGCACACTGATCCACTGAGGTATCTTGCCTTGAGCCCCATGATATGATGGTAAGGGGCAAAAGAGACCCCAATGTCCTCCTCACACACTCCAGCCCCTCCTCAGCAGTCTTTGAAGCAGGTAATAGGATCACAAGTCTACTAATTACAGTGTTCTAAGAAAATACAAGGGCACCAGATCCATGGGCAATTAACAGCAGTATTTCCCTAGAGAAACTGCTTCAGCCCACTGAAAGAACCCTACACCAGCCCACAAGGTCACCCCATCTCCCCACCACTCCTATTACCTATCAGCCAAGAACATGTCCCTCAGTGCAGCCTCTGAGGACAAGTCAGGTAGTTAAATGCTGCATGGTGTACAGGGGTCAAAATTTAGTTTTGCAACCACTAGCCAGCAGGGCTAGTGACTTGGAAAATCCACTAGCCCCACAGACCTTTCACTAGCCCAGCTGCTGTACTTTTTTTTTATTTAGTTGTTTAACCAGGTATAGCACATTAAGCTGAAAGCTTTTTTACAGGAGCGACCTGGGAACACAAGGAGGTTAAGTGACTTGCTCAGGGTCACACAGTATGCAAGTGGAAGCTATGGAATTCAAACCCAGGTCTGGTCTGCTGAATGTCACCAGATTTGCAGCTCAGAGCCTTAGACCACTGCACTATACTGCCTCCTACTTATTTAAATGTTACCTTCTTCACTACAAGCCTGGAGGCCTAGTTAAAGGAAAATCTTACCAGCCAAATACAACATCTACCAGCATTTGTCTAGTGGGCCAGTGCCAATTCTGACCCCTAAATTATAGCTGCCATTGTAGCAACTGACTGTAATTTTTGTTTTACTGCCAGAATTGAGCACTGCCAGGATGCCATGAAAGTGGGGTGGCCTAGTTACTCTGAAAACTTCAGCAGCATTTCCAAGCCCCTCGTCCTTCAAGTCCTTCCAAGCCTCTTAGCTGAGTTGTATGTCTTCTAACCCTTGGGATACTGAACTCTTAATTGAGCCAGGTAAGGGGTCTTAACAAGTAACTGTGCTTTCATCAAAGTAAGAAACAAAGGGATATAGGATCTCCAGAGTTGCACAGTGTTCCCTGTGTAGTCATTGTCCATGTAGATGTGGAAGTCTTGTCACTGTAGGATACATTTCTGCTATGCCATCATAAAATATCTTCTTTGGTAGCATATCTGTGGAAAACTGACAATTGTTGACCATGGCCGTTGTTTAAGGGAAGTCAACTTGTGGCCAGCACTTGGTTATAATCTGGAGCTAACTCAAGCATTCTTTTGAAAAGCTCTTCAAAATGTATAAATGTGACTTCCATCACTTCTGGCATGCCATACCAATGTAAATTCTTACATCAGGCACGAGCATCAGAGTCCTCTTATTGTTACTGTATGGTGGTTTGCATAGTTATAACATGGGTCATTGCAGCTTCCAATTTATCGATGCAGTCATCCTGCTCCAAGAGATGATGCTTTGTTTCCACTACGTTTACGTCCAGCTCCTGCACAGCTCCTTTAATTTTTTTTAATTCTTTGATGTTCAAGTGAATAGCTTGGAGTTAGTGAACAATAAATTCCAACTTCTTGCCTTTTTTGGGAGCCCACACTGATTTTCTTAGAAAGACCATGTGCACTACTACCATGCTTAAGGCCTGAGATAGCTCGGTGTCAGATCTCTCAGCCAGGGATCCATTACTATCCTCCACCCCCAGTTTCACTTTTCCTCTTGAAGATTTCTTCATGTTGTTAGCCATCATCTATGAATGGGTTTGAGATCCTTTTAGTTGACAACTATTTTTAGAGGGGGAATCAAGCAGGGAAGATCAGGAGTTCCATTAGTGCACTACCATTAGCTCCAAAACATCTCCAGAAGTAGGGAGGGATGGCTTTTATCATTGTATTCTGGAGGACTTATGCCTTTAGATGCTGGACCCTCCAGTGCCTTATGCAGTGCCACCAAAACCAGTAGCACAAAGTTCTTCAATTCTGACCCAAGCACCACCTACTTCATCTACTACCAGAATTATTAGCCTAACTTGGTGTTGCTAGAGAGAAGGGTGAACTCTGGAGAACTCTTCTTTGGATGACAAAGGCAGACTGTCCAGTTGCCTCCGCCAGTGGTACCAGCACCTGCAGCACCAAGTTCTTCACATTCTGTCTTAGAACTTGAACTTGGTGCTGCTGGTGCTAGCTGCACTGGTAGAAACACTGGAGGGTTTGGCATGGTATGGGATCAACCTCTGCAAGGCAAGGCCAGGTATCCAGGGTGGTGGTTCATGAGGTTATTTTGACAGTCTGTAATGAAATTCATTGGACAAGAGAGAATAGACTGTGAAACAGAGAGCAGTAACTTCCTTCTCCCTGTCACTATAAAAGATCTGTCACTTCTTCGGAGCACATGTGTGCAGGATTCCCAAATGGTTGCCTGAATTTGTAGCTCTGTTCGGCCACATTGAAATTCATTAATTTTGGCCTGCATTTGAGCTGACTTTTCAGCCCTAATCTTCGGAAACAACAGTAGAATGACTAGTTTCTTTGTTGGAGTGGGACTCAGAACTGAACTTTTTATCTGTCCTTTGCTGGAGAGGGTTGCGTCACCAGCCAGTGGGCTGCTGCTATCTGCTGTATAATGGTGGCCTTGGCGTCTCATGTAACGGTGGATCTGGTGGACCTCTCTGACATTCAGAGTTTTGCAGACCTTGCTACAAGATATTCCATTTATCAAAACAGCAGTCTCTCAACTTAATGAGCATTTAGAAGCAGTGGAACAGTGAATTGCAGATACCAAGCTCTTTACTATGAAAGCAGAGTCGGATACTCCATGCTATGGTGACCGAATTATATGGCTGAAGCAACAAGTGCAATCCATGGGGGCAAAGAATGAAGACCTCTAAAATCAGGGGCAGCAAAATAATTTATGGATTATTGGGGTCCCAGAGGGAGCAGAAGGCCCCAACATGTGTGAATTCCTGCAGCAACTCATCCCACAGGTTGTGGATGTTTATTGGGATTCACCCTTGGAAACTGAGAGGGCCCATAAATCCTTGGGGCCATGGCCAGTAAGAGGCATGCCCTCCATTCTATAAGCACCTGTTTTTTGCAGTTTTCAGTGAAGGAACAGATTTTGCAATTGGCTTGTGAGAAAGGACACCTCAAGTGGAATTGTCATTCAATCCACATATTTCAAGACTTTTCCAAGAAGGTTGCTGCCCGTTGCAAAGCCTTTACCCCGGTCAGGAAGGAGTTAGCACAAAGGAGATTACAGTATTCAATTAAATATCCAGAGATCCTTACAGTGCTATTGGAGGGTCAGTGGATCTGATTTGACAACCCCAACAAGGCCCAACGCTTCTTGTCTGACAATAAAAAATCCTCACAACATTTAATGCAAGCAACTGCGTAACACTGTAACCCTGTAAAGCAGATGGGGGTTACAACATCAGCTGATAGTAGAGATGTCATCCCCTGCTTTCCCACTGCTGGTCCCGGACAATCAACCAGACAAGGTCCCAAGAAGGCTCCAACTGCTTTTGCAATAGGTGAGGGAGAGTCCCTTCAGAAACCCAAATGGCAAAGGAATCCTCATTAGTCTGTGGCTGCTCAACGTGCATCACCTGGATTAATCATGGAAGGCATACAACCTGCATTGGGACCAGTTACTTTGGTATCCTCGCCCTCCTCAAGACTCCCAGTATGGTCAACGGATCCGAACCCCAAGCATCCACGGTTGTCTCTAACGTTGTCTACGAAAGATACACCATCTGCTGGTATGGAATGAGCTGACTATGTTGAGGAGGAGTTGATTGCCACCTTGACTCCTGACAATTCGAATACTGTTCCAAACACCTCCCTTTCAAATGGAACTTTTGTTGCTAAGTCAATGCCTCTATCCTCAGAACTGGATCTTACTAATTTGCCTATGGCTCCACCATGCCGTTGCGACATGGAATTCACCAACCATCGGCACAGTGATGTCACAACACTGCCAACTGGTGTTGTGCCTTCACTGGGGGGATTTATGTTTTCTGTGGGGGGGGCTTTGCCCCCACACCCCATGCAGAGTGCTCGCCCCCACATGCCCTGCACGCACATTATTTTAATTAACCAACTCCAAGTCGGAATTGGTTTGGGGAGGGGGCCAACACCCCAGAGGCAACATTGTCTGGAACCCAGCAGACCATCACAATGAACTGCCGAAAATGTCGCTGTGTTGGTCTTTGCTGTATTCTCATCGCTGTTGCAGCGTAATACCTTTGCCCAATGTGCACTCACAATTAGCAGAACGGGACTTATGAAGGTGAGGTACTAAGGTGCAAACTTGAAAGGGTATGCACTGGGTACTCTGGACTTTATAGACGGTAATTAGTATATTCTAATAAACTGGACTGAAAGGGTGGGGAGGGGTTGGTGAATAGGTAGGCTTCTTGGGGGTAAAGACATTTGCTAATATTTTTTGTTCATGACATTTTGGCAGGCTGCCTCTGGCTTGCCTGTTTAATTGGGAGGTTTATTTGCTTTTGTCACCAATTACCACTACCTCTGCCATACCCATGTTGTCTTTAAATGGCCGGAGGGGCATTTACCGGCAATTCATATGCTATGATGTTTCTGATGGTTTTGGGCAGTATAAGTATCTAATGTTACTAAGATTTGTATGGCCACCTACTGTAGTAGAGATCTGGAACTGGTGGCAGGAGCACAATCAGTAAGTGCAGGAGCTATCCCATTTAGTGGGTGGGGGGATGCCTGATCTTATGCCTGTAGGGGGGTAGGAGGTCTTGGGTGGGGTATCACCATGGGCCCAAAGGATCCCACTTCTCATGCTTTATATACTCTATTTGTTAGAGGTGGGGGTCCCCTCCATGATACTTTTTGAGATTGTTCTTTTATTCAGCTTTACATGGGTGGGAGTCCAGTGCTCTGAGGATGGGGTCACATGACTCAGAAACATCAGTATGTTTTGGGGCACATTGATAAATGGAAGTAGGAGCAGAGTTGTAAAAGTTGTGAGAAGTGTATCTAGCATGAAATGAAAATAGAGCAAGGAGCTTTCAACTTGATTTATGGTTCACTGTGATGTTCTACTTCAAAACATTCGATGGAAGCACCGAACCCTGTGGTGAAAATGCAGGTTTGGATCTAGGCAACTGAGCTGAGGAAAAAAAGCACAGTTGAAAAGGTACGGTTGAAATAGCAGTGGCAAAAAACAACAACTGGTAAAGTATTGAGACTGTTAAAAGTAAAGTATTGAGATTTTTATAAAGTAACAGTAGCTCAATCGTTGTGGGCGTTTTGGGTCATGAATGGAACAGAGAGATTTTTCGGGCATATGTTAAAAAATGAGACTATGAGAGGTTAATTAAAATAGAAGTGAATGTTATTATAAGGCAAAAAGAAAGACAACATATTCATATCGATAAATTGAGAGGTGGTGGAATGTATGGTATTACAAACAAAAGCTGCTGATTATGGAACAGTGAATTTATGCACAAGAAAGAAACAGGACTTTGGATTGCCAGTTTGTTACAATTTATTTAATTATAAGTGACCATTACACTGTGATTTAATAAGTGAGAAAAGAAGGTAAAAAATGAAATGAATAAATAAGGAGATGAATCAAAGTGTGTGGATGTTTTGTTGTGTCACTCGACATAAATATGGTACATCATTATAAACATTGCTGCCATGGTTTTGCAGTATTGGAATAGGGATGCTCCCTCAGAGGTTATAGTTACCTCAAATTGCTTTCTTCATGGGTAAATCTGGTAGTTGGGTCTGGAGTAATGATAGTTTATATTTTTACTGTTTATTGGAAAGGATAAGTATGAAACTGTTTTGTCTATTGTAAACAAGACACCATCTTTTTCTCCCTGTCTCATGGGTGTCCACATGCTGGGGCTGGACACTTTGATGCTTTAGTGCTGGTATTGGGATAATTGTAATAATGGCTTGCCTCAGAATCATTACCTGGAATGTACAGGGAATGAATCTCCTCGTAAAGAGGAAGAAGGTTCTCTCCAATTTAAGATCTTGTCATTGTGATATTGCTTTCCTTCAAGAAACTCATCTCCTGAAGGTAGAAGCAACTGAACTGGAGAGAGGGTGGGTGGGTATGGCTTTTTCTAGTACTTGTTCTCTTAAAAAGTGGGCTGTTTCAGTCCTCTTTAGAAGGCGCTGTCTATTTCAGGTGGGCCATACCTTACTGGACAAAGAAGGTCATAGTATTTTTATTGTGGGGACAGTTTATGGATACCTCAGATTTTTTTCTCACAGCTGGCTCAGAGCATAGCAGAATGCTATCAATCCCCTATGTATATTATAGTGGGGGAGATTATAACTTTGTATTGAACCCCTTTCCTGATAGGACCACACAAGTAAATGGTGGTCCCTCACATCAATGATCTAGAGTGGTGCTTAATGAGTTATGTATGGAATTTAATCTCATGGACTATTGGAGATTATGTCATCTGAAGGCTCAAGATCATACATTTTGATCTCGTAGGTTCCAGACCTGCAGTAGACAGGCTTCCTTTCAGGCAATTCTTTAATTTTTTCAGACCTGATAGATGTGGCCATACTCCCCATTTTAATTTCAGACCTTGTTCCTGTAAGTATGGTCTGGGTCCCAAAGGGTAGTTTTACAAAGTCCCCCATTGGCATTTTAACTCTGCTCTCCTATGCTCTGATGATTTTACGGGGTGGTTACAATCAGAAATTGACTTTTATTTTCAGATTATTAATACCCCTAAAGTCTCAAGGTTTACATTCTGGGAAGGGTTTAATGCCTTTTTTAGAGGTCATGTTAGCTCCTATGCTTCCAAAGAGAACTAAATAAGGAGGCAAGAAATCATTGACCTTTCTACCAGTATTAAGCTGCTGGAGGAGGCCATATATAAACAATCTTTGCAAAGTGATACCCAGATACAATAGCTGCTGGACCTTAAACATAGGTTGAATACTATCCATCATCAGCAGGCGTCAAGAGCCCTATTTTTCTTGCAGCAATCCTACTGGGAATCAGGCAAAAAGGCAGGGAAACGGCTTACCATTTGAAGTGGAAAACCATGGAGATTCAAATTCCTCACTTGAAGCAGGGCGGGGATCATGTAATTGGTGACCCTCAACAAATTACAGGCCTATTTTGGAAATACTATCAAACTCTCTATACTACTTCCAATTCTCCTTCTCAGGAGGATTATGATTCCTTTTTTGTGGATATCACCTTGCCCCATTTAACGCTGGATGTTATCCAGGCCTTAGAAGAGGACATCCCCATTTCAGAGGTCAAATTGGCTATCTGTCATCTAACTGCAGGGAAGGCTACTGGTCCAGATGGTCTTAGCATTGACTTTTACCAGACCTTCATAGAGATTTTATCACCATAACTCCTTGAGCTCTACCGGTCCATAAGGGAGGTCAGTAACATGTCCTCTTCAATGCAGGAGGTCTGCTATCACTGTTCTGCCTAAACCCCATAAAGATCTCACTTTATGCTCAAACTATAGGTCTATTTCCCTGCTTAATGTGGATTGTAAAATACAGTCCAAAATCTTAGCAATACGGTTAGAAAAGGTTTTACCTGTATTAATCTACAAGCCCACTGGCATACTGTGTGACCTTGAGCAAGTCACTTAACTTCCCTGTGCTTCCAGGTCACACCTGTAAACAAGCTTTCAGTTTAGTGTGCCACTCCTGGTAGAACAATTGAAAAAAAAGAAAGTAGCAGGCTGGTTTCATGAAGGGTAGGCAGGGCAGTGATAAGCTGTGTTCAGTGTTGGGCTTAATTCAAATTGCCACCAGAGGTCCAGACTCAGCAGCCTTGGTGGCAATAGATGCTGAAAAGGCTTTTGATTCCTTTGAATGGAATGACCTATTTTATGTTCTCTCAGCAGTGGGCATTGGTCCAATCTTCCAAACATGGGTCCAAAGCTTCAACTCCTTTCCAAAGGCTAGAGTGTTGGCCAATGGAATACTATCAGAACCCTTTAATTTGTTTCTGGGAACTCGGTAGGGGTACGCGTTGAGACCCTTACTGTTTTTATTGGCTATGGAGCCATTAAATGCAGCTAACCAGCAACATCTAGCTAGTTATGGAATTACAATTGCGAATCAGTCATTTTCCAAAATACTGTACATTGATGATTTGCTTCTGTTGTTATCAAAGGTAGAAACTTCCCTTCCCAGCACTTGGGAAGTTATAGACTCCTTTAGTGCAGTGTTAGGGTGGATGGTGAATTTGGCTAAAGTGGAACTTCTAGCTCTTTATCAAGGGAATCCCAATCAGGGTTGTAGTTGTTTCCCACATTTGAAACTGTCTCCTGAGGGCACTAGATATTTGGGTGTGTAAATTTTCAGTAAGCTGCAGGATATGTGCTATAAAAACATACAAGAACTGTTGGTCACTTTGGCCACAGATCTCAATAGGTGAGCAAAACTACATCTGTCACTTCCTGGTAGGGTTGCTGCAGTAAAAATGATGGCATTCCCCAAATTATTTTATTGCCTAAGCAACTTATCACTGCCCATCTCCCCAGGCCTTTGGGACAAAATCGATAGGCTATTTTCCAATTTTCTTTGGGAGGGCAAGATCTCCTGTTTCAGCAAGAAAATACTGCTGGCCCCAGGGTTAAAGGGGGGCTGGAATATGCCATGGCCTTGGCCATGTCATGCGGAGCTGGGCCTTAAACAAATGTTACAATGGCTTTCCCCATCTTCTATGAAAACCCCCTCTGTGGGTGGAAACAGAACAAGATATTGTAGGTGACCTACCTTTGGTCGCACTACTTAGGGTTCTCATCATGACCCCGATCAACTTACTTTACCTATTAAATTTACACAACATTACTGGAAAAGGGTATTAAGGTTGCTACATTGGGACTCCAATTATTTGGGACCTTATGAACCTCTTTGGAATAACTCCAGGATCCAGGTAGGAGGCTCACAGATTTATAGGGCTACCTGAGTCTCAAAAGGGATTTGAGTTGTGGGAGATTTGTTTGAGTCAGAATCAGACCTGCTCAAGGCATTTAACCAGTTGCAACATGAATGTTAGCTGCCAACGCAGGACCTATGGAGATATTTCCAACTGCGCCAGGTGTTGCATCCATGGCTTACAAAAGAATACACATTAGTACAATAAGATTTAATATTCAACTCAATGTAAAAAGGCAGGGGCAAAGGCTAATAGAATGCTGGGATGTATTGAAAGGGGTTTTAGTAGTAGGCAGAGTGAGCTTATTCTACCATTATACAGAACATTAGTGAGACCACATTTGGAATAAGGAGTAAGATACTGAAGAACCTGATAGAACTCCTATACACAAAGGAGGGAACACACCACCCCCGGGAACTACAGGCCAATCTCAATACTGCCCAACCCCCCGAAAGCCTTGGAGAAGATTGTGGTTGACCAAGTTACTGAATACATTGATATACACAAGCTCCTCTGTGCTGAACAACATGGGTTCTGCAGGGGACATAGCACCACCACCACCACCCTTATCGAGTTCTCCAACTTCTTACCCACCACCCTGGATAAAGGACTCCTCACGGGGGCAGTTTACATTGATTTATCGAAAGCCTTTGATACTGTCTAACACCCACTCCTCATATCCACACTCTCTCAGCTAGGTTTTACATACGGCCCTGTGTCCTGCTTCTCTAACTACCTCACTGCCCAGTCACAGTGTGTAAAAATCAACAACACCCTCTCCAGCATGCCGCAAGTCCACTTGGATGTTCCTCAAGGCTCAATTCTTGGACCACTGCTCTTCAGTCTGTATCTCAATTTGCTCCCTAGCTCCTGTAATGAAAAAATACTCCTGTATGCAGATGATGCTGTTCTTTTCACATCCCACCATACCCCCACTCCTTCAAAGTGCCCTTCAACACTCTTTTAATAAGGCAGAATCCTGGTTTCTGACCGATGTCTTGTAATTAACATAAAAAAGACAAAGCACATGCTATTCTCACACTCCCAAAACATATCTAGGGACATCCCACTCACCATCCTGTCTGGCTCCCTCCTTCCCCATGAGCAGGTAAAAACATACAAATACCTGGGTGTCACTTTTGACTCCTCCCTCTCTTTTCATGACCATACTCACAACCTCACCGCAGCCATAAACACTCATATTGGCCTGCTGCATTGCCACAAGAACTGCCTTTCACCTGCAGCCCTCAGACTGACCATCACCTCATCTGTACTGTCCCTAGTTGACTATGGTATACTGGTATATGGTGCAGTGGAAAATACCTCATTCAATAAACTCAAAATGTCCCTGAACAAAGCCTGCCATCTACTTACAGGCTCCTGTGGACTCACCCACATATGCACCTTATATGACCTAGCTGACCTTCTCAATCTTGAGGAGAGGCTGCACTAACAGACCCGCCTCCTAACCAAGAAAATTGTTGCAGGCCTTCTCCCTCCAGGCTTAAATTCCATTCACACCCGCTTCACCCCGGCTATCCTCACCTGGAATGCTCTCAAGTGCACACTTCAAGTACCCAGGGTCAGGACTTCCTTGGCGCAAAGATCTTTCCATTATCGGGCTCCATCCTGGAGCAAGGCTTTCCCCACTGTTATCACCACTCAGCCAAGACTAGGGCCTTACAAATCAGCCCTCAGACAACACATCATCTCCATCTGCAGCTGTAACTGCACATAGCCGCTGCTCAGATTTTTCGTTTCACCTGCTCTTAGCATCTATCTGCTTTCTGCTAATTGTACTACAGCATTGTTACTGTAGTCTTTGTTTACTCTATGATATTTTAGCTACCACATTGTATAGGTGCTACATAGAGTGGCACCCCCATGGTGGACTTTTCACTGTAACTATGTACATAAATGTAAAGTGACTTCCACATTGTATAGGACCCGCATAGAGTGTTTTCACTCCCATATTTGACTGTTTTCACTGTAACTGTGTACATATATGTAACTTATACCTTATAGTTCACTGTATATTCTGTGTACTTTTCTGTAAGTGTTGTGCTTTCTGTTATGTTTTTGATGAGGAGCCTTTGTAAATGAGTCTCTGACTTAAAGGGTTGTAATTCTGATTCTACAAATAAATAAAAATAAAATAAAGAAAGACACTGATATGCTGGAAAGGGTTACCAGAGGAGAGTGACTAGGATGAACAAGGGCCAGCATGATAGAACATACGAGCAGAGGCTAGGAGACCTAAAGATGTATTCTCTGGAAGAGAGGAGGCAGAGAGGAAATATGATTGAGACCTTCAAGTACTTGAAGGGAATTAACAGAGTGAAATGGGAAGGTCTCTTAAAAAAAAGGGTCAACACCACCACCAAAGGACACAGCATAAAACTGATGGGGGTAGATTCAAGAGGGACTTAAGGAAATACTTCTTTACAGAAAGAGTGGTGACTGTATGGAAAGAGCTACCAGAGGAGGTAGTGGTGGCAAAGACAGTGGGATCAGTGGCTCAGTAGGTAGCACACTCACCTCTGAGGCTGGGAGATCAGAAGGCTGTGGGTTCAGTTCCCACATCTGGCACTTGGGTTAATATCCCAGTACTGACACTGTAGTGCAGCATGAGAGGGGTGCTGCACTTCTGAGGTGCCATCTTTCGGATGAGATGTTAAACCGAGGTCCCATCTGCCTGGATTGGTGGTAGTTCAGGTGGCTGTTAAAGATCCCATGGCACTTATCGAAAGAAGTAGGGGAATTTTTTATTCATATCACAAGAAACTTATAAACAATACAATTTTACTTCATACAAATGGTCAACAAAAAAAAATTTAAACAAGATATTACTTCAAATCTTGAAAACCTAAGTGTACAAATATAAAGGAAACAGAAGAGAAACCAGCAATACCAAAACAAATGCAAAATAACCTCAGTTAGAAAGAGATTATAACCTTGAAAAAGTGTTTCAATGCAGAAAAAATGATGCAGCCTAAAAAACAATAATTAGTAATCCCCCCTTTCTTTTGAAACACACCTGTTTTTTTAAACATAAAATAGCTTCCCATACTTCCCTAACATCCAGTACAAAAGGAGATTTATATAGCACTCATATCTCACTCTAGTATTCATACAGTTTAATTTATACACTCAAAAGAGTGCCATAAATCCTCCCAATAATCATATAAAAACCTAGATTTCTCAAAAGATTTAAATCTACCTATCTCAGTTTCCAGTATATGGAATAAATGGATTGGCTGAATTACTTGCTGTTGCAAGAATAATCTGCATCTACTAATCCATATCCAATAAAGAAAAAAAGTATGAATAACTTACAGGGTGCTATAAGTGCCTTGAGACAAATCCGTATCAAAGGAACCATAATATAAATTCTCAACTGAAGGAGGAATTGGCAAGCAACTCTTCCAATGATGCTTTACAATATCCCAAAATTCCATAGCATAATAATAATTGAAATATAAATGATCCATAGTCTCAAGAATTAATATGCTCTTCTCTCTCGGGCAATAATGATCTTGTACAGATTTGTGTTTCTGATTGCTACGTACATTTATTCTCCCATGGATCCCCAACCATGCAATGTCCCACATATGCAATGGAATATGAGGGTTGATGATATACTTGGAAATGTCCCAACATACCCCTTTAGAAAGTTTTGCAAAGGGGTTTTCATGGAAAAATTGCATTAAAATGTTTTTATACAATTTCTTTCTAGAAATACTCTTAATTGCATCCCAACTAATGTTTCAACCTTTTATTTTATCAAACATCTCACTTCATCTACCTACCAGACATGGACACCTTTTATTTTTATGCATAAATTTTGCACTTTTCCATTCTTGCATCACTCCCTGCAAACATGTATTAATTAATGAACCCAAATCTTACAATTATCTTTAACTACTGGTAACAAGTTTGAGTATAAAAAAATTGAAAAGAAAAAAGGAATCGGATGAATCATTTCCAAACCCCCTGCTTTAATCTCTAAATACAAAATATTACGCTTGATCAGATTTAATCTGCTTCCCCATACACCATAAAAAAATAGCATCTAATCAATGAGGTCTCCAGGCTTTTAAGTATAAAAAAAATGTTACTTAAAAATAAAAAAATAGGTATTAAATAAGTTTTAATTAAATGAACTCTTTTCTTTTTTGAAAGTTTATTTCAATTCCAATTAGTTATTTTTAAATTACCTTCTTGTAAAGCCAATTTCTAATTATCAGTTGCACTATCCCGACCTCCAAAATATATTCCTAAGATTTTACAAGGTTGTTGTTCGATCTGAAAACTTCCCACCATAGACAGGGTATCTGGAAAACCTGTAATACTTAAACATTTAGGCCCAGATATTCAAAAAGGGTTGCGCCATGTGCAACAGGGTTGCGCATGCGCAAGTCCAAAATTGCGCCATTTTGCGATATTCAGAAGGAGGCAGTTGCACCACCGAAAACATGCTGAGCAACAGCGCGATGAAAATGAAGGCATGCGCAACCGAAGGGGGTGGATCCATGCATAAAGAGCGCAATGCGATATTCAAAGAGTTGCGCGATGTGCAATAGTGGCACAGCCGGAAATTGCGCACTAGCGGAAATGAGCCAAAATAAAAAGGCTCAAGGAAGCGGCGCAAGAACGCTACAAGGCTGCCAAGTGGGGGAGAGAGAGAGAGAGAGAGAGACAGACAGACAGACAACAGACAGGCTAGGGCAGGCAAGGAAAGCGTGGGCCATAGGCTGTAGAGGCCAGTGGGGGTGCCCAGTGCAGTGGAAGTAGCAGTGAGGACAGCGGGGGTAACACAGCAACACCAGCCAGGGGTCAGAAGCCAGGGAGATGGACAGTGCCAGCTTCCACATGGAAGCTGTAATGAGGGGGGTGAGAATGCATGCTGCAGAGGGACATGGCCGTGGAAGGGCTCGTCGGCGGTATGCCCACAACAGGCAGTACCATGCCCGCATCAGCTTTGAGCTGTACACAGATGTAGAGATCGTGGGCTGGTACCACCTTAACAGGGCAATACTGAGATGGCTTTGTGAGCTGTGCAGTGATGTGATGCAGGCACCCTCACGACGGAGTCACGCTCTGTCGGTGGAGACCAAAGTGACAGCCTGCATGTGCCTGCTCACCATGGGCACCTTCCAGAGGCCGACAGGGGACACCACAGGCATCACACAGTCGGCCACGTCATGCATCCTCACCCAATTCCTCAGCACATTGCTGCCACATGCTGCAGAGTACATCCATTTCCCCAGCACTGTGGCAGAGCGTACAGCAAACATGCAGGAGTTCCACAGGGTAGCACGTATGCCTGGTGTGCTAGGGGCCATAGACTGCACCCATGTGGCCATTCGCACGCCACCTGGCCCCGATGGGCTCGCATATAGGAACAGAACGGGATTCTCCAGTGTCAACTGCCAGGTGGTGTGTGATGCCACTGGGCGCATAATCAATGTCTGTGCCACACACCCTGGCGGAGCACATGATGCCTTCATATGGTATCAGTCTGCACTGTGCCATTGATTCGAGAGTGGGAACATCCTCACAGGACATCTAGTGGGTGAGTACACATGTATGGAATGCAAACTCGGGGCAAGGGTGGGAATGCCACAGGTGCCATGGTAGTGGCACACAGGGATATGGGCAATATGGACCTGAACATGAGACTGATCTCCACTATCTCCACACAGGTGACAGTGGATACCCACTCCGTCCCTGGCTGCTCACACCGTACCGGCACCCCATGACCCCAACGCAGCAACGCTATAATGAGGCACATGTTTCCACACGCAACATCATAGAGCGGGTGTTTGGGATGCTCAAGGCACGCCTCCGATGCCTAGACACCTCCGGCGGTGCCCTACAGTACAGCCCCCAAAAGGCCTGTGGGATATTCCTGGCCTGTTGCATCCTGCACAACATGGCCAAAGACTATGGGATAGCCATACAGGTTGAAGAGGGGGACAGCGATGGGGACGCCAGTGGCGCCGGTGTTGATGGTGATGAGCAGCCCCTCCAGGACGGTGGGACCCCCGACTGATCTGGCAGGCCCAGCTGCACCGGGACACCATCACATAGGAGCACTATGCACAACACAGGTAAGTCAAGGGGACATGTGCAACCAACACTGTCCATGCGCAAACCACAGGCACACAGGGTAATACACCAGGGGTGCATGATGGCCAGGGGAGTGGAAGGGTCCAGGCATACAAACACACCATCAGGGAAGGGTGAGCACTCATATGGACACACACACACCAGGCACAGAGCGTACATGGGCAGATGCACAGCACAGCAGAACTGACATTGCTAACACAGCACCACTAACCACCCCACCACCTGTACTGTCCAAGTACATGTGTCAGATGCTGGGCACCCTGCACCTTGGTGTACAGTACAATGCAGGCATTACATGCACACGCACCTGTGGACAGCAGTTGGGAGGGTGTGTAGGTGGTCCGTGGTCGGCATGGTGAGCAGAGCACCCAGCAGTGCACTGCCCACCATGACACATATTGCACACATGGCAGCACCAGACAGGGCCCACACTGGGAGACAGCTCAGTCATGTAGCACTGTCCCACGCCACCGCTGATGGCATGGGTGGCCCCGCCATGACCCAACAGCACTGGCAGGCTGAGCAGGGCACATGGGTGGCACTGTTGCACCACCAGGGGTCCCACTGCGCGAACGCCGACTCGTTCGCAAGACAGGGGTCTGCAGCACAAACAAACCTGCACCAGGGGTGCTCGGATGGCCATAGCAGAACCCGGCATCGACAGGCCTGGTGTCACACGACGCCGGAACGGGAGTGGAGAGTGAACTGTGGTGTGTGTAGGGCACCTGAGTGTGTGCCCACCGCTCCACAACAGAGACCACTGCCTGGGTCAGCCTGTCAATGGCAGCGGTCACATCCATCTGCATACACACCAGCTCTGCACGGTCCAGAGCACCCTGCTGTGCCACTCCACAGCCACAGACAGTGCCTCCACGGACATTGCAACCCGCCCTGCAGCTGTACTGATTCCCTCAGCAGCGGTGTGCTCGTCCAATGGGTACTTGCCCCAATGGCATCCTGTCCCCAGGGTGTGGAAGGTCCTGATGCACAACACCCCTTGAGGGTGGGGCGCTGTTCACCAGGACCAGGAATGGTGGATCAAAGGCGGCAGACATGTGCCACCGATTGACACTGTACCCCAGACCTGGTGGGTGACTGCTGCTGCCACTCGCCAACTGCTGTGCCCCAGGGTCCACCTGCTCCACTGCTGTGCTAGCAACAGTGCCAGACACCCGCACAGCCACTGGTGCTGCCCCACTCGTGCGGACAGGCACAGTTTGGGACTGTACCAGCATGCTGGTACACAAGTTGGAACCAGAAAGGCCTAGAGGCACGTGCTGGCCTGCTGTGTGTCCGCGTCATGGGACACACACCTATCACTGCCCATTGCAGTCCTTATCATCAATGGTGCAGGTACGCTACAGCCATAGTCACAGTGTGCTGGCATGCTTGCCTGCCAGACTGCTGAGACACAGGCTGTGCACCCCTGCACCTGAATCACCGACACCAGAGTTGGTGGCCCAGTGTGCATGCTGCTGCAGTGCCTGCTGGCTGGTGATAGAGGTGGATGGACCTCCTCCATGTCCAGCAGGTCATCACTGCCTGACCCACCACCACCGCCTCCTGAAGACGAACAGGATCTGTAACAGAAAGAGAGTACATGTGAGTGCATGTGAACAACCTTCCCCCAACTCCCCAACACCACCACCATGTCATACCATGCAGTGATGGGCTTCCACCTGTTTGAATCCACCTCCTGGTATGCCCTCAATAGCGCCTGCTGCATTGATGCAACCAGTGTCTCCCTCAGCCGGGTCAGCTCCAACACCACTGGCGGGCCCCCGCCAGTGCCAGCACATGCCGTCCTGAAGGCTGCCACCTTCTCCTTCAATCTCCTGCGGTCTGTCCCCATCTTCTTCTTGCATTCCTGCACGGAGCACTGGTGGCTTCCATGCAGGTTCAAGGCCCGAGCTACCCCCTCCCATGCAGCCGCACGGGACTGAGGGGTGCCCCTCCGTCCACTCAGTACTGGCTCCTCATCCAGGTAGGCCTGGAAGAGGGCCTCTGTCTCTGCTGGGGTAAAGTTGGGCCTCCTCCTATGCCCACCGTCCTCACCCTCACCTTGGCTCTGCTCGGTCATGGTGATCTGTATGGGGGCAAGTGGACACCTGTTACTGTGCAGTCTACAGCATTTTCCCATGACCATTGTCCAGAACATCACACAGCATGCAACTCACCTCTCACCTGCAGTAACCAAATCTGGCCAACGCAGCCCAATGTCGCACATTTATAGCACAATGTATGCAAATGAGGAGTGGAGCAACTATAATGACATGCAAATCATGCCACTGCACCTTTGAATGGCTGATCAGATGATTTGCATGTGTCGGCTGAATATTGTGAATTTGCGCTTTGCACAATACGGTTGAGTCAGCTGAGCCAATGGCACAGATCTGTGACTGTGTGGTACACTGCATTGCATATGCCCAGATAGCTTACGCAGGCATCTGCTGCGCTGCTGACGTGCTGTGCGCGATCGGCAATCCAGGCCATGGCCACCATTGTGCCAGGGCTACAGCACTGGGCAATTATTATGGCGTCAGGCATTACCAAGCAACAGTCCACTGTGGCACTGGTACGCAGCTGGTCAGTCGCGCAGGATGCGATACGCCAGATGGCACCGTGCGTGGCCTTGCATCATTGCCCATGACCTTGTGTCCGACCTTTGGCCCCTGGCCCGGTTCGGCTGCCATGTGTACGGCCCTATTGCGCTGTCTGGTGACAGTGCTATGTGAAGTGACGGCGCTGTTTGAACAGCACGATTGGAACCTGTGGTGGTCTATTGCGCAACATCTCCACGTGGGGTTACGGCGCAGCTGGGCGCCATATTGCCTGCTGTAAAGTTGGTACCATGGCTCACAGAAGAGCAGTTCAGTGGAGCCCAGTCGAACTGGCCAACTTGGTGGCCCTAGTGGAGCCCCACTATGGGGCACTTTATGGTGAGGCACCCCTCACCATTGCCAGTATGCAGGTGTGGCAGCAAGTGGCCACTGACCTGGTGGGGGTCACTGGATGGTGCCGGTCAGCTGAGCAGTGCCGGCACCGGTACGGTGACCTCCGCCAGAGGGATCCGGATCGTCTTGATTGGCTGCGGTCACGTGCCAGGCGGGGTGTGATGCCTAGGCCAGGTGGGTGTACCCATCTATGCACCTGTATTCTCTGTAGGGGTGGAGTGTTTTGGTGGCTGTGCTAGGTGATGGCTCTGCCATGGTTGGCTGTGCCAGTGTGTGCAGGTGTGAGATGGCATGGGTCTGGCTGTGTGGGCAGGCACTCTCACTGAGGCAGGGGGCAGTCTGCTTTGGAGTCACACTGATGTTTGTCTCAACATATGTCTCCCACAGGCCAGGATGTGAGGATGCAGGCACGGGGTGAGGAGGGCCGTGCCAGTGCCCCGGTGCCGGTGGGTGTTGCACCCCAGCAGCAGCAGCATCATCAGTGGCAGACCCAGCTGTTTGAGCAGTGTGTGTATCATTACTTCATGGATGCTATTGCATGCTGGGGGGGGGAAGACCACCAGCCCTGTACAACACAACCATGCAGGAAAGGGGAGGTCATAATTCCACTATACAAGACACTAGTGAGGCCCCACCTGGAGTACAGTGTACAGTTCTGGAGACCATACCTATGTAAGGACATAGACTGGGCAGAGAAGGTTCAGAGGAGGGCAACAAAGATGGTGCATGGATTGCATCACAAGTCCGATGAAGACAGGTTGAAGGAACTGAACATGTACTCCTGGAGGAGAGGAGGGAGAGGGGATGTGATAGAGACATACAAGTATCTTACAGGGAGGAACAGGGTGCAGGAAAACACTATTTTTAAGCGAAAAAAGATGTTCCAGGACTAGAGGGAATGGGATGAAGTTGGAGGGAGGACGATTCAGAGGAAACATGAGAAAGAATTTTCACCGAATGGGTGGTGGTCAAGGAACACCCTGCCAGAGGAAGTGGTGGGGGCTGAAATAATCACGGGATTTCAGAATGCACGGGATAGACATAAAGGAATTCTGGAGGTCAGGGGTAAGGTGCAACAGACTTATAGGAAAACAAAGTGAACTGACAAGCTCAAATGGCCAGACTGGGTGGGCCATAGGGCCTTATCTGCCGACACTGTCTATGTAGCTATGTATGTATGCACAACACAGCTGACATGCATCACTGTCCAGTATCACAGCACATCTGTGTATGCGTCACTGGTGGTCCATGCATGCACTGGGCACAAAGCTGTGTAACTGGCATCGCACCACATTGCCACGTCACTTAACAACCTTGTTTGTGCTGTGATGGACATGGGCAGTGTGTGTGCAGTGGTGCACATAGCTGGTGCCGCCTGTTTGTGATGGCCATGTGCATGTTCACTGTGGGTGGGTGCATGCCATCACAGGTGCAGGACATTGGGCATATGGCTTGCAGGTTGGGTGGTGTTCAGGGTTGTGGTCAGTCACAGCCATTGACTGTGTTCCCATTTTCCTAGGCCTCGAGATTCTCCAGAGGATTCAGCGAGACATTCGGGGCCTGACACAGGTGTCCCTTGAAAACCAGGCCATCCTTGAGTCCATCAGGGCACCATGGCTCATGGAGGAGGCATCACAGGGAGTGCGGAACCAGGCACAGGATGACCAGCCGGCTGGGCCTTAGGACACAATCACCTTCCCACTTCTCCCATCCCTACCACCCTGCCTTCCTCTCCAAGTTGTTCATCCTTACCCCTTGAACACCCTACCTTGTACCCGTCCCCTTGTAAATAGTTGTTGTTTATTGTTTTGGTTATTTACTATTTGAAAATTTAAATATACATTTATATTTTGAATGAATACTGTGTTGGTCTCTGATCGGTAGCTGGCTATGGGTGCTCAGTTGCAGTGGTGTACATGCCATCTGGGGTGGTATGGTCCTGGGTATATGTGTGTGTGTGTGTGTGTGTGCGTGTGTGTGTGCATGGGGAGGTATCTCCAGCATGGCAGTGACTTTCTGTTGGTCTTGTTGCCTGCTGCCACCCACTGCTGGGTGCACAGGTGTGCCTGGCTTGTATGCTTCTGTGCTGCACGGGGTTGACGGGTGCTGGGGGATGCATGGTTTCCTGCAGTGCCAGTCACTGCACATGGGTGGTGTCTTGGGTCATGCAGCAGGGTGTGTTGTGTGTGCATATGGGGGTTGATGCACTGTGGTTGTCAACCCCTGTGTGTGGCACTCTCAGCCTGCCAGTGGTTGTGCTGGGGTGCTGCGGCTCTGCTGTGCTTTGTTGGCTTGTCCCCATCGGCCAGTAGATCATCCGTCACACCCCAGTGATGCTGTGCTTGGGGTGCAGGTGTGGTGTTGGTTCTGCAGTGTGTTCCTGTGCCCATGTGTGGCATGGCTGGCGGGGCCCCAGCCTGCCTCCTTGGATGTGCAGTTCCATTGCTCTGGGGGCCTCTGCTTGCTCTATGGCACCTCTGCACTGCTCAGCTTGGTTGCCCTTCTAAGGCGCTATAGCGCAACATTTCTGCTCAGCTTCTCCTTCCTGGTTGCGCTATGGCACAGTTAGTGCGATACTCAGACGTTGGCTGCTTGCGCAATTTGTTCTGCTCCATGTTTGAATATCGCACCTGTTGCACATATGCGCAATTGATTTGTGCTTGCTTCTGCTGTTGCGCACATTTTGGGCGCAGTTTGAATATCCGGGCCTTAGTCTTTATTAATCCATGCTCACATGAGCTTCCCTAGCTCTGTAATAATCATACAAGCTACCCTTATAGAGACTTCATCAGGCAAGATAAGACACAAACATCCGCATAGGCAATAATTTTTACCTGAATCTTATTATCCCAAATATTTCCTTTAATTAGAGGAGATCTATTAGTTATTCGCAATAAGGGATCCAGGGCCAAAACGTATAGGAGAGGGCTAAGTGGACACCCTTGCCGAACTCCTTTTAATAAACTATGTTTGCCTCCTTTCCATCCATTTTCTAGTGGAATTACATATGCTAAGGCATAACACATCTGTACCCAGTGAACAAATGTATCTGGAAGACCAAATGCCTTCAAGCATTTCCATAAATATTCTTGTGATAATTCGTCAAATGCTTTGGCTTGATCCAAGCTTATTAAATAAACTTCCAAAATACCTAAATTCCCTGTCCCTATTTCCATAATTTCTCTAATATAAATCAATGCATCATATATCTTTCTTCCTGAAACCGCACACAATTGAGAATTGCTAACTAAATCAGGCATCACCATAGATAATCTATTCCCCAAATGTTTCAAAAAAATCTTGAAATCTACATTCAATAATGTTAATGGTCTTCAATTTGTTATATCTGAATGATCCCCTTTTTTAAATAAGAAAATTAATAATCCCTCGTACATTTGCATAGGTAAAATCATATCCGAAATAAAAAAAATTATACATTGTCAATAATTCCTTAGGCATCAATTTCCATAATATTTTATATAATTCTCTTGGCAACACATCTGAGCCAGAAGAAACTTCATTTTTAAGAGATAAAATCACTCTACTTAATTCTGCTTCAGTAAATATTCCTACCATTGAATTTTGTAGATCTGTCGCTAAACAGGGAAGATCTGCTGCTTCTAAAAATCGCGACGTAATTTCAGAATCTGAATTCTTTGTTCCAAAACTATTTCCTATAAAGTGGTCTAAAAAATCCATAATTCCAACGTTATCTGATACCACTCTGTTATTCTTATCTTCCAGGCTTGAAAAAAGCCTTTTTTTCTATCCTAGTTTTACAGGCTAAAAAGGGATTAACCTGCGCAATTTTACCTTGAGTTTCAAAAGACTGCTCTCTAATAAGTGAGCCTAATCTATCATATTGATAACATGCCATGTCTTGTTTAATCTTTGCAATATTAACAGATAAATCTACCCCACTTTTTGATTGCATTGAAATCAATTTTTGTAAAGTATGCCTAAGAGTCAAATATTCCTCATTCTGTGTTTTTGCTCTAAATCTACCTTGTTCCTGAAAATTTCTGGTCAAACATAATTTAAAAGCTTCCCACCAACCAACCATATTTTCATGCAAATCAATTGTTGTGATTTGATCTCTAATAATTTGTTCCAAATCCCTTAACACATCTATGTTATTTTAAATTGAAACATTCAGTTTCCAAAACCAGGTCCTTTTATCCTGCATGGGGGATTATCTATATTTATACCAATCAAAATGTGATCAGAAGACTCTATTGGTACATAAATTAAAGTAGAAATTAACAACAATTTCTTTAAAAAAATAAAATCAATTCTGGATGATAGACTTCCTTTAAAAAAGGTAGGTTTAGCTTTATTCCGACCCATTTGATGAGAATCACACAGACCTGCTAGAGAAAGGATGGACTTTAAGAATGTTTTATCACAATACTGCTTCCCTGTTTCATTCTTTTACTGAAGATTTACATTGAAATCCCTACATAGAAATACTGTCTGCTCATATAAAAAGTAAGGTTGAATCTTCTTAAGGAATTCAATTCGAAGAGCTTTCATCTGAGGGCCATAAATTGTAATTAACCGACACTGTAAGCCTTTAACTATAACATCTGACAAGAACGACCTTCCTGGCTCAATTTCAACCAACCTATAAATCTTAACATCGAAGGCTGAAAAGCAAATTCCCACCCCACTACACATTTCTACCCCAGAAGACCAAAAGGATTTACCCCAATGCCAATCTCTGGAAGCTATAGAAATTTCAGATTCTGTATGTAAGCGTGTATCTTGCAGTAACAATATATCATATTTCAAATGTGAAAGTATCCCAAATGTCATCTGACATTTCTGATGGGATTTTAAGCTATTCACATTTAATGAAACTATTAATAATGTAGAAGGTTTCAAGGAGGGGGTTTAGTGATTTTTACACTAGATCTAGTCACTTGTTTTAGAGTTTTTAACTATCTGTCCACTAATATACGCTCCGGATTAGGTAATACTATTGTTGTATTACCCAAATCAGGTGAAGGTTCCAACATAGGGAGGGCCTGATCTACCTGTTTCACCCATGATGAAAGGACTGAAAATCTGTTTCCTAAAGGTAAAGGAGAGAGAGGCATATTCCAACAATAACTCCCCTCATCAACCCCATTAAGAGAAACAAGAGGTAACATTCCCTCTTCAGGACCTTGCAAATCCTCCTGTTCCCCTTTATCATTGGGTTCTGCAGTACTTAACAAGGTGCGAGAATCACTGCCCAATTCTTTTGAAGGCTTTTGTGGAGATCCTTGAGGGTCACAAATGGGGTTTCTCATTCCTTCCTACTTATCCCCTGAGGAGGATCTAAAGCTAGTGTTACCATCTGTTCTGTTTGGGATAAGTCAATAAAGGACTCATTAGATTTTAACGTGCTGTAAGAGACAGGGGATTTAAATTGTCTGTTATCTTCCTTTAATCCCCCCCCGTCCTCTACCTCTGTGTCTACCTCTAAATATGTTTTCAGTGTTTCTCCCTTCCTGTTCTTGATACGGCTTTTTTGTCTGTGCTAAAAAATATTCCTGATCAGAAGAATCATCTGCATCTGTAGTTCTCCATGGACAGTCTGAAAAGGAATGATTAATTTCATTACATAAATTGCATACTGGGGGAGCCACACACTGTGCTGCTGAAAGCCCTAGCATACACTGGAAACATTTCATCTGATCACATGAAGTATTCAAATGTGTTAATGAACCGCACTTAAAACAACTTTTAGGCTGGCCAGCATAAAAAATAATGCCCCTGTCCCTCCCTAGAAAAAAGGAACTCGGTAAATGTTGTATGCCGTTGTCGTCCTGGTTAAGTTGTACTCGCACTGTCCAGCCTCCTGTCCAGAAGCCATTTTCATCTATAATAGGCTTTGGTTTATCCTGTATTAAACACCATTTTTCCAACCAAAAAATAAAGTTAGTAATGTTAACCCTTCATTTCGGAGAAGAATGGTAACTGTTTTAACTGTGGGTTTAGTGATTGGGATAGCCTGAAAATCCCTCCATTCCTCTTGACCTTTAATATCATAATAAAGTCTCCAAAATTTATCTAATGAAATGATAGAACAAAAACTGATATCATAGTTATGTTCACCAGGTGGGTGTATAAAGGCATACACCTCAGCAGGAGAAAATCTCATCAAGTCAATTAATAGTGTCTTCCCCACCCATAGTCTGTCTGGTACTATTGGAGCTTTGCCTCGGTATCTCAACTATACTGGAAATCTGTGCTTAGCTGCATCCGCTGGTTTTTTAAGCAAGCCTGCATAGGATTTGGGACCCATTACCTCTGGTTGCTCGACAATCAAATCCCTATGTATCTCTTTATTCATATCTGAAACAAATGCTTGACTTACATTCTCATTTCCTGTAGTAGTTGCGGCAATTGTAAAGTAGCACATAGAAAGAACTTGTTCTAGCAAGGGAGATGTTGGTTCAAGGTTGCCACCAGCGTCTTGCATATCAAAAAATTCAGTAGCCTCTCCCTGATCTTGCGCATTCACATTAGGGTCAACAGAGGACTTAAACTTTTGGCTAGCTACAATTAGCCTAGATGAAATATTAGGTATAGCTATTCCACCTCAATCTAAAATGGTCACACGAGGTACAGGAATCAGGGGGTCAGGAACCCATTTGTCTACTACCCACAGCCATCCGGCTTGTCTTAGTGCATCTCCTGGGGACCATGCTGTCAAAGAACAAGTTTGTGAAGATGAATTATTCTGTGCATCTTCTCCGTCCAGGTGTACAATATTTTGTAAAGTGTTATCATTCATTAAATCTTGCTGCTCAAACCATTTCCCTCCATTTTTAGAAGGGCTAGTGGGAGAACATTTCTGTTTGTTACGTTCTGCTTCTGACTTCTGCCTACAAGAGTTAAAATCTTGTTCAGCAATAGAAATTAAGTCCATTAATTGATGTTTTTTCCTTTCAAGTTCTTGCTGAAGTTTTTCTTCTTCTGCCAACATTCTGTCCTCTGCAGTCTGGGAAACTGTACAATCAACCGGTACCTGAGCCATTTCTTGAACAGTATACGTTACAGATTCTTCCGTTCTCTGGACTGAGATGTTCAAAACCTCAGACTCCAACAAAGCATGACCGCTGTCCTTCGTTGCCTCCTCCAAACTGGGATCCTCCATCCCTGCAGACAGACGGCCAACGCCACCTGCCTTCAGAGTAGGGGACATTTTTATTGAAGCAAAAATTGTACAAACAAGCCAACACAAAATACATCAATTAGGAATATACAGGGAAACCAAGCAAGAAAAGGAGATGGAGAAATAACAAAAATACTGTATAAGTCCTTCAAGTTATGGCTGAATCAGTATTCGTGATCCATGGGAGGGCCGTCCACAAGGTCAACAGAGACGGTGCCGAATACAAAGTCCTTTCATGATTGTATATTTTCCGTAAATCCGCTAGTATCTTTCCTTCAAGTTCCAAATAAGAACACAATTTTTGTTGTAAGAATATACATCTTGACATCCAAATATTCCATTTAATGACAAGAAATACAAGATTCAGAGTGTCTCTGTCTAGGAGACCAGTGAGAGGAAAAGACACCATACATGATATTTTGATATGTAACTGTGGAAACTATAGGAACGTCCAGAGTCAGCCAAATAAGGCCACCAATTTGTGATATAAGAGCAATCAAAAAACAAATGTGATATCGTCTCCGGGGTAGCTATACAAAGAGGTCTAGAGCAAAATCTGTCCTGAGACTGTTTGTGTTTATGGTTTGCTTTTACATTTATACGTTCATGACATGATAACCAGTGGAAGTCCCACATGTGGCCAGGGATTCTAGAACAACGTAACAGGGCTAGAAGCGAGGGTAGACAGTCATCCAGACATTTTGGAAAAGGGGCTTGCACCTTACAAACAGAGGACAAAAGTGTTTTATATAGAGCCTTATGCGGGTTCGAAATAAGAGTCTGAGGCGACACTTGCCATTGTTTTAAACGAAGAAACATATGCTTTATATACACCGGGACATCTCCTTGTTGTCGCAACACACCTAAAGAATTATGTTCCCACATGTGAAACCAATACCTACAAGAGTCATAGAACCACGCTTCCCACCCCCTCTGGGTGTTCACCAGTAAAGGCCGCAGGTTGGCCAAAAGGAAAATGCTAGTGAAGAAACACAACGGGTTAATCATCAGAACACCGCCTTCAAAAATAGGCAAGTAAGTAGTATTCCTCTTAATTGGATTCAACCGACTGCCCCAGAGGGCCTGAAAAAATAAACTAAAAACCATAGTTTCCAGTCATTTTGGGATAGGGAAAACATAACTCAAATATAAAAACAGAGGAAGAAGATAAGTTTTAATCAGAAAAACACATTTTCTCTTCCCAATCTGACCCTTATTTCAAGAGGTCACCATGCTTTTGCCATGTTTCAGCTTCTCTTCCCAGTTGAAGGAATCAGAATCTCTTGCCCCAAAGTAAGTACCAAGTATACGGATTTGGCCTTCTATCACACATAAAGGGCCTATAGTGTCCGAAGAGTGGGAGGAGGAACCCAACCAAATTCCCATACTCTTGCCAATATTTATACTTGCTCCAGATATTGCACCAAAAGAGGAACATTCCTGGAGAGAAACAAGCGCCGAAGCTTCGTCAGCTACTAAGAAACACACATCGTCCGCATATGCAATCGCTGTGAACGGTGATCGCAGTGCCGAACACGAGATGGCACGAATTTGGGGATGAGCATTAAGACGTCGGAGCAATACATCCAGAAAAAAAACATATAATAGAGGGCTCAATGGACATCCCTGGCGAACTCCCCGTTTCACCGGGATCATCGGGCCTGCCCAACCATTAATTAAAGGAACAACTGTCGCCATCTTATAAAGTGTCTGAATCCAGCGGATCATCTTATCAGGAATGTGTAAGAAATGCAATACAGTCCATAGAAAATCATGGCTAACAGAGTCGAAGGCAGCTTTTTGGTCGACCGAAACAATAAGCCCAGAAACAGAGTCCAAGAAACCATGAGAAAATAGTTCACGGAGGAGAATTAAGTGATCAGAAATTCTCCTATTAGGTAGAGAGCAGGATTGGGCAGGGTGAATAACTATTTCAGCCAGCCCAAGCAAAAGTTGTGCGATAAGTTTCGTCAATATCTTAAAATCCGTGTTTAACATGCATAGGAGGCGCCAGTTGTCAAGGGACATAATGTCACCTTTCCGTTTATAAACATAAATCAATGTGCCCTTAGTAAACTCTAAGGGAATGTGATCAGATGCAAGGAGGGAGGCAAACACAGAGGTCAATTCCGGAAGAAGGTGTTCCCCCAAGAATTTATACAAGGCGTGGGAGACCGCAGGACCAGGGGTCCGGCGAGGGCAAGGAGGATATAGCTAACTGAATTTCTCGTTCAGTGAAAGGTTGACATGCAAAGTCTACACTCTGCAAGGAGGAGATGGAATTTCAAGGGCACCGACAATCGTCCTCAGGTCCACTGACACTGTAGGTAAAGGGAAAACAATGCAGCTGTATGGTCAGTAACAATTTGACATATGTCCGAGTGAGAGGTACAAGGATCTCCATTTGCATTGATAAGACATGACATTGATTTATGGGCATTCTGATGATAGTTAGATTCAAATGGGCAAACTATTTCCAGAGTACCTTTCATCGCATAGCTATGTTGATGGTACAGTTGTTGCGACTGTTTAGACTGGAAGTCCAACATGTCCTTCCTCACTAAGTGTATTTGTTGTGCCAGATCCTGTCCCGTCAAGTATGCAAGTGACAGTAAAGACTGGAAATGAGCCCTCTTCTGTAGATATACAAGATAATCAGACCTGCTTTTTGAACGACTATATGTTTTCAACATTCCAGTTAAAGTACGTTTAGTATCCATCCACCACCTAATTGGATCATCATACATAGGGTATACAGACCTTCGAGCATGAATAAATGACAAAAGGGTTTGCTGAAGTGATGGTACCTGTAATAAAGAAACATTAAATTTCCAGAAACCGGGCCATTTACCACAACTGGCAGGAGATCCAAAACTAACAGAGAGCAGCTTATGGTCAGAGAAGGCTATCGCCTGTACTACAGCCGAAGCGACTACAAAAATACTGGAGGTAAAAACAAAATCAATATGGGTGGCCAGCTTACCCTTTTGGAAAGTGGGAGTATGCTGCTTTGTGAAGGATAAATAAGAGTCCATCAAACGGGCAGTACGAATCATGCGTCCCAATACGAGTGAATCACAGTACAGTTTCTTAGTGGTAGCAAAGGAACTCTTATCCTGAAGACTAAGTCCACAGTTAAAGTCACCAGACAATATGATTTGAAAAGAAGAATGTAAATAAGGACAAATTAAATCAAAAATAGCTATCCTCTCAGTTTTCAGTTGGGGGTCATAGACATTTACCACCCGATATGGGCATTGCCCGAGCAAAAAATCCAAATTTAAAACTCTACCAGGGGCCAGATCAAACAGCTTCAAGAGCCTAAAATCTGGAATGTTAATCAGAATGCCAAGACCAGAGCAGGAGTCTTGGCCTATCGACCAAAAGGAGGGGCCCATAAGCCAATCTCGTTGAGCCAGTCGGATCTCCTGCACAGTATGGAATCTTGTGTCTTGTAAAAGAAATATCCCTAATGGTAAAAGCCTCAAAAAGGAAAACACCAATCATCTCTTATCCACACATTTCAGACTATTTACATTAACAGTGTGGCATATAAATAGTGACATGTCAGCTCATAAGGAAAGTAACCAACACTATCAAGTTTTCCTCTTTCCTGCTACCTTAGTCCCTTTCAACCTCACCTTGGCCTTCCGCTTATGTGAAAGGCCAGTGCCTAATGGTAGTACAGAGTCATCGAGGCCTTCTGGGAGGGAAGAAGCGATAGAGGAAGAGTCAGATTCGCCACCTGCATCATCCGATATCGTCTGAAGCACCTCGAAGGCATTCGATAGTGCAATAGGAGGTGCAACGCAGGCCTGTGGAGGGGACAATACAGTGCAGGAACCAGATCGCAACGATCTGCGGCTTATTACTATTGCAGGTTCACAGGGGGGAGGCATGGTACTAGAGCTCGGGACCTGCTCCACAGCCTCTGTCTCTGCAGGGCTAGCTGATGTTAGTACCTTCCCTGAGGGCAGAGCTTTGTTGACTGACAGAGGTACAGTGCTACAAGAGACTTTCAAAGCCAGTGCTTTAGGGGGAAGGGGAGACACTTCTGTAGAAGGGGCATCCAATGTAGTGGAAACGAGCTTTCTGTGCTTGAGAGATTACAAAACGCTGATCCACACCTCCATCATGTGTTACCTTGGTATGTGCAGCCCAGGGACATGACTGAAATGTGTGACCCATCTCGTTGCAAAGATTACACCTACAGTCATTCAAACAGTGCAGACCTACATGACCCATTTCACCACAGTTGAGACATTTAATCTTATCACACGCACTGCTCAGATGTGAGGGGTCCCCACATCTATAACATGCTTTAGGCTGGCCTGGGTAAAACAGAACTCCCCTATCCCGACCTAAAAAAAAGGAATTTGGTAAGTGCACAGGTCCAGATTCAGAAACATTCAGCATGACTTTAAATTTCCAAGCCCCTGTCCATATGTTTTCAGAGTCCAAGATTGCCTCTGGCTGACCCTGTAAAGTACATCGTTGTTTTAACCAGTAAACAATATTAGAAACATCTACACCCTCATTACGAAACATGACAGTGATTATCTTGAAGGCAGGTTTAGAGAGGGGTATGGCCTGAAATGGGGTCCAAAGAGCAGTGTTGCACAAGACGTGATATTTTGACCAAAAGCGGTCAAGGCCATGAGATGTCTGAAAACTAATATCAAAAGTTAGTTCTCCTGAGACATGTATCAGGGCATATATTTCATGGGCAAAAAACTTCATGGAATCCTTTAACAATGTTCTAGCCACATAGACATGGTCAGGGGGATCCTCTAGTCCTCCTTTATAGGAAAGCCTAACAGCATTATGCCGCTTAGCAGCCAGAACCGGGAATTTAAACAGAGAAGAGAAAGACCTCGGAGGCCCAGTTTGAGGAAAAGGAGGTCAAGTAGTGGCAGGGGTCCCTTCATCCATAGGATCAGAACCAGAGAAAGTCTGTTTAGCAGGGACCCCGTGGAGGCACAGGACTGGATTCTGGGTCAGGCGAAGCTCATTAGGAAGATCCATAGGGTCAGTCGCAGTTTGGGGAATCAGTTCACCCTCATCAAATGACAAGTCTTGCACAGCTCTAGGGGATCTTGTTGGGGATGACCCCGAGACCCATGAACCCCCCTTGGGGTCTTTCACCCATCCTGCCGCCCGTAGCACAGCATCTACGGACCATGCAGGGGCGACTGTGGGGTTTTCCTTAGTAGTAGAGGGCTGGGATGGTGACAGAGCAATCTGAGATGCAGAGGGCGGGCACACCGCCAAAAAAGTATTTACTGAATCCTCCACCAGAAGAGAAATGTCAGAAACTACCTCCATAGACGTGCAACAAGGCACCTGCTCAGAGACACGAAGCGGGTCTTCAGGGACTGGAACCAAGGTGCCCGTCGTATCCAGAGGTGTACCAGCTTGTTGTTGTTCTTGTAGACTCTGCAGTGAGCCCTTCTCAGCGGATGTGTGACAGCGGTCCGTTTCCATCAAGCAGTCGTGCGGTTCAGGCTCTTCCTGACTGGAAGATTCCGCATCAAAGGAAGGGTGCGCCTCTTGCAGTCCCCCTGTACATCTGTGGTGAAGCTGTCTAACTGCGGTGCTACGGACCTCGTTAGGAAGAATCATTCGTGGAACAACTGGTACCTCCTGCAAATCGTCTTCCGATATTGAAGATACAGGTATGGCCATCCGTTTTTCGTTCGGGGTCTCCTCGAGTACAGAGACAGGAGTCGAGACCAGGTCTCCTGTCTCCACAGCTCCAGCAGCTGCTGGCAGCAAAGCGTCCTCCATCTTGGACAAGGAGTCCCCTCTGACAGAGTAGGGGAACTTCCCCGGTGTCCTGGCCAAATTTCCCTCATTCACTAAAAATACCACCAGCAGCTTAATCTGGTTCAAGGTCAGTTGGCATTCATCTGTATCCTCCTCCCCTGGATCATGCCTGAAAATAGGCAGGATTTGTCTAGTGCACTTACCCGGTCAACAAAAGCTAAATAAAATAAAAGAGCTTGAGATAAACACAAAGGAAAGTTATGGGACCAAGACAGGGAAAAGGGAAAGAGGCTGGGGGAGGAGAAGAGGGGTCAGGGTCACTGGTAGAAACTTGAGGCTGGGACTCTGCATTATTATCTCCAGCAGACATGATAAACCAAGAGGTATCCTTCTGCTGGCTATTTTCTTATGTGCTTAACTAAGCACTGACAGAAGTGATTACAACTCTCCAAAGGTCACATGAGTGCTATATGTAAATTATTGCAAGATTCACATTTTCCAAATTGGGAGACCCACCAGCTGAAATGGTCAGCTGAGTTGCAGGATCCCCTAGAGGAAGACAGTTGGTCTCATTGTTCAGCTGAAGCACGCCAAGCAGTACCGGACCCAAGGTTGCAACTTATACAAAAGAAGGTCTTAAGTAGGTGGTATAGGACCCCAGAATGATTATTTGCAATATGCCTCACTACCTCCAATATGTGTTGAAGGTGTGCAAAGGAGCCCAGTGTCCTAAACCACATACTTTGGGGGAGTGGCTTATTTGGGAAATGGTGGGCATGCATTATCAATAGAGATGCAGTGAAGTTTAATTTTGCCGGTGAAGTTCCAGTGAAGTCTGGAATTTCACCCCTTGGAATATTTTGTGAAATTTGTACATTTCATGAAATATTCCGTGGGTGCGAACTGCAGACTTTTGCCTGCAATATGCAGAATTTCACCTACGAATGGTGGAATTTTGCCTGCAAATGGCAGAACTTTGCCCAGGAGTGGCAAAATTCCTCTATTCATGGGTGAAATTACTCACTTTGCTAAAAAGATTTCACATTTTGCTAGGTGAATTTTGTACTTTGCACCCACAGAACATTTCATGAAATGCGCAAATTTCATGAAATATTTCAAGGAGTGAAATTTGCGGACTTTGCCCATCTCTAACTATCCATACCATAGGAAGTACTTCAAATGTACCTATTCCTCACATCCCATGATTCTGGGATCTTGGCTGATCCACTCTTATTAAGTCTTCAGGTCTCATAATACAAGTTATTCCTTTATGCAGTATCACTGGAGGCCAAGAGGTTACACCTACATCTCTGGAGGTCATCCTCCCTTCCTCCCTCATATGAGTTGGCAACAGGCTGCATCCAAAACTACCTCTTATCAACAAGTGCTCTTCTGGAGAAGATGGAATCTTGTTGGTTTCCAAGTGGCATGGCTACCTTGGATTTCTCACTCTAGGGTGTTTAAGTATGACTCATGATGTGGTCCAGCTGAGAGACAGGTTAATGGACTGTAAGGTAATTGGCATGGTCAGTTACCCATAAGTCAGGGAATCATACTTTTCTCCTATGTATGTGTGATTTTGTAATACTTTTCTCCTAGTTTATTTCGTTATTTCCTCACAGGGCAAGGGGGCTTGTTAAGATGGTGCCATGGATCTTATTCTGACAGGAATGTTTAAGATGGTATTATGTGGTTTGTTTGGATTTTAATGTTTAAAGAGCAGCTGACACCTTTGAGAAAACTTTGAAAAACATAATAGTTGGACACAATTCATCTTATATATCATGTATCTTCTATAGATTTCTCATCTCTAATATGTATTACTGAAGAAATTCCCACAGAAACAAGATCTTTATCCCCTTAGGTTCATCTGCCTCTATAGCTTACTCCCTGCTTGAAATCATAATGTTCTGTTATGACATCACAGTCTCTTGCTATGGGGATAACTGTGATGTCACAAACAGAGTATTATGACAACAGGTATGGAAGCAGCAATAGGAGCTGATGAACCCTCAGGGAATAACTGTCCTGTTTTCATGCATATGTCCTCAGTCATAAATAATGGGGATAAGAAATTCAGTGCTAAAGAGAAATATAGGCTGATTTGTGTCCAAATATTGTATTTTTCAAAGTTCTTCTCAAGGTGTCTGTGGCTCTTTAAAGTGTTATTTTACCTCATGACCTAGTTTTATGTGCAACAGTGGAATGTTGATGCTGTTCTGGACTGTCCATCTTGTATTACATAATGTACATTTTCTTTTTTCTTGAAACTCAATAAAATGTTTATATACAAAAAAAGAGATCTGTCACTTCACTGCCCTAGATAACTTCTGCCAGAGAACAGACAGAACATCAGGAGGAAGGAGTTACTGGTATAACAAATACTTCTCTACTGGGACTAAGAACTAGAAATCTTGTACTGGGACCTTCAATTTAGAGTAAAAAAAGAGTTAGTGGCCCAGATATTCAAACTGTGCCCAAAAAGTGCCCAACAGCAAGAGCAAGCGAAAGTCCATTGTGCCCATGCGCAAGAGGTGCGGTATTCAAAAACTGCGCTGGCCAAGATGCGCCTACAGCTGATGACTGAATATTGCACCACCTGTGCCATAGCGCAACTAGGGAGGGGAAGCTGAGCATATCTGATGCGCCATAGAGCAACAAAGGATGTTCAGCTGAGCAGTCCAGATGCGCCATAGCGCAACCAGGGACATCCGCCAGCAGCAGGGCAGCAATGCAGCAGCACAACCAGGGATGCAGGGGCCCACCACCCATGCCACAGATCGGCAGAGGAACACACAGCAGAACAGACATCATCCCCCCACACCTCATGCACTGCACAACTGGGGGAGGGCTGGAATAACCACTGGCCCAGGGCTGGAATAACCACTGGCCCATGCAGACAAGCAACCAACCCACAGCTGGGCCATGGTGCCCCATAACACCCCCTGGCAAGCTGTGACCAGCACACAAGGAGGGCCGACCACCCCGTGCCACACCATCCCACCAATGCAGAGCACACCCTGCACCGTGACCCCCAGACACCCTGCCCAGGAGCAGCATCCAGTAGTGCAGGATACCTCATGCATGCCACCACCCCCACTGTGACAATGCAACCCTGTGAACCACAGAACCATGCAAGGCAGCCCCACCAGGAGCACCCATCAGTGGGTGGCAGCACACAGCGATGCAACGACGGCATACACAGTGCCACCATGCACAGCCCCCCCATGATACAGCTGACAGACCGACCATACATAGGCACACAAGGTACCCCACACATGACAGGGCATGCCCAGGACCCCACCACCAGTGGTACAGCACCCTGCACACCCTCCCAAGGACACACCCCGACCCAGCACTGGCCACAACAGCCAGTGCAGACACTCACAGTGGTGCATGGAAGCATGCACCACACCGGATGCAACACAGTGCAAGGACAAACACCCACCCATACCCAAGGGCACACCACACAGGGATGCAGTAGCGGGGCAACCAAGCCCCCAGTGTGGGGCCATGGAAACCGTGTACACATGGCCAGCAGCCCTCCATGGCACAGGAGTGCTATCCACCCTGTGCAGGCACTGTGGACCTGTACGCCACCAGCATTTGCCCAGAGCACAAGTCACAGACAGTGGTGCACATCCCCTGCAACACACACAAGCCACAGCATGGAGGTGGGAAAACAACAGTGGAGGCCACAGTGTCACCCGAGGCAGACATGCACCACACCAGTGACAGGAGGCAACCCAGCATTGTGATGGGTACAGTGGCTGCCCTGCATGGACAGCCACCACTGACATGCCAGCAGACCGTGCAGTCACAGACATGCAAGGGTGTCAGCTGCACAGGCCATGGACGGACTGACAGGTGCGCCATGGACACAGAGCATGCACCATGGACCACTGCACACAGTAGTCATCCAGTGCACAGGGAACAGCACACACACCACAGACAGTGACTGATAGTTACTCCCACACCATAGTCACTTCCCCATGGACACACACACATACCCATGACTGCACCACCCCTGACGCCATGCACACCATTGCAGCTGAGCATCTATAGCCCGCTGCAAATCAGAGACCACCACAATAGTCATATCAAAAGAATTATATTCAAAAACATCCAACAAAACTATGTACAATTATTTACAAATGTGGGGAGGGCCACAAACAAGGTGGGGTGGGTGGGGTAGGGAAACAAATGGTACAGGAAAGGAGGGGTGAGGGTGGGTCCAAAGGGGTAGGGGAAATCAGGGGCAGTGTGATGATCAGTGGGAGCCCCGCTCCCCACTCCGGCTGCTCCTCCTTCCATGCCACCGTCTGACCCCCAGGCTCTCAGTCCTCTGCAGGATGTCCAGCGACGCCCTGGCAACAGTAAGGATTTCCTGCAGTGCCTCCCGGATCATGCACAGTTGCTGGACACCTAGGACAAGGGAGCAGAGTCAATAGGTGTGAATACACAGCCCCATACAGCCCACCCACTGTGCATGGCATACGGCCATGGGACATGCCTCTGTGATGGTGTGTGACCACCCACAGTGATCGTGTCCACAAGACCTGCCCACCCAGGCACACACAGCCATGTGGACCGCTGCACACACCCACTGGCCAAGTCCTGCACAGCATCACCATGGCTGTTTAGTGACATGGCTATGTGGTGCGAAGGCAGTGGCACAGCCATGTACCCGGTGCACGCATGGACCACCATTGACGCACTCCCAGACATGCAGTGCCACTGGACAGTGCTGACTGTAACAAGTTGTGCATGGCAGTGGTGTCAATGGATGGTGGCCATGCCCCGCTGCCCGCCCTGTTACACAGCATGCAATAGTAATCATGGATGTAAGGCACTCACCATCATCAGGCTGTTCCCTCTGCTGCTGTGGACCTTTGGCCCTCCTGGTGTTCCAGTCCTCCAGCTGGCACCTCCTCTCCCTCGCCAGCTGTCTCTCTTCTGGGCCTAAGGTGCAAACATGGAGACAGGAACATCAGTACAGTGCTGTAGCAAAGTCCCCCTGCCCTCATGTGTGTGTGCAATCCCACACAGCCAGAACCACCCACCCCACACCCTGATAACACCACCACAGCCAACACTGGACGGTCCTCCCCCCATGTTCATGACACATGCAACCGTGATACCCATATGGAAGATAAAAGTGTATGGACATTACACCTACCTAGCTGTGGCACCGTGCCCCTCCTGGCATGTGCCCGCAGGTGGGCAAGCAGGTCCGGGTCCCTCCGCCTCAGGTCCCCATACCTGTGGCGGCACTGCTCCACTGTCTGCCCCATTCCTGTGGCCTCCTCCAGGGTGTCGGCCATCTCCTGCCACACCTGGCTCCTGGACCTGTCCAGGGGTACCTCCCCAAACAGTGGGCCAACAAGCGGCTCCACAATGGCAACCAGGTTTGCCATTTCAATCTGGCTGCACTGGGCAGCTCTCCTCCGAGCCATCTGTCTTGCTCAGTAGGGTCAAAATGGCGCTCTGCAGTGTGGTTCCACCACATGCAGATGCTGCGTGGTACAGCGCTGCCATTCCCTATCGTGCTGTTACCGAACAGCGCGATAGTGGTGCACCCATGCCTGACACATGGTGCCTAGGGGGCAAAGGTCGGGCACAGGGTCAAGGGTCTCTGGCACACGGACAGCCACAGCGCGATTGGAACCCAATGCGTGTAGTGTGATTGGGTGCCTGTGTGCTACCTCCAGTAATGGCCTACCGCGCTGTTGCCCCACTGCACCTACGATGCCCCAGTGCCACAGCGCCATATAGGTGAACATCGCTGTAGCGCCACTGGCACAAAGGTGGCCATGCCCTGCATTGCCTCCCGCACACAGCACGTCAGCAGCACGGCAGGCGCCTGCATCATCAACCTGGGCATGCGCAGTTAGGTGTGTACTGCGCATGTCACAGAACTGCGCCCTAGGCTCAGCACGTTCAACACAATTGTGCAAAGCGCAAAAGCGTGATATTCAGCCGTCATATGCAAATCAGCTAATCAGCCATTCAATGGTGCAGTACTGCAATTTGCATCCACTTAAAGTTGTGCCTCGCCTCATTTGCATGGGTTGCGCTATAAAAGTGTGACATTGGGCTGCATTGGCCATAGTCAGTACTGCAGTCTATTGGTGAGTTGCATGCTTTTTGGGAGTGTGGACTGTGGATTTTGGGACAGGCATGGGACTGCACAGTCACAGGTAACAACTTTCATTCTCACAGGCTGAATCATGACCAAGTGAGTTGTGGGAGAAGAGGAAAAGAGTTGTGGGAGGAGGAGGAGGCCAAATTTCATCAAGGCCGAGACGGATGCCCTGTTTGAGGCCTACCTGGACCAGGAGCCGCTTCTCAGCGGATGCCAGGGAACACCACAGGCACATGCTGCTGCATGGGAGGAGGTGGTGCATGCTGTGAACCTGCATGGCAGCCACCAGTGCTCCATGCAGGAGTGCAAGAAGAAGATGGGCACAGACAGGAGGAGGATTAAGGAGAAAGTGGCTGCCATCAGGGCAGCACAATCTGTGACAGGTGGGGGGATAGCCAGAGGTGCTACGCCTGACCCCACAGGAGGAGAGGGTTGCTGGCAGCATGCAGCATTGTGCCATTGAGGGTGTTCCAGGTGGTGGCTTCCAGATGGGTGGTAGCCCGTCACTGCATGGTAAGTCATGGTCTGTCTATTGGGGGGGCAGGGTAGGTCACATGCAGTAACGCGACTTTGTTTTCCCTTACAGATCCTGAGCATCTGCATGGGTCAGCGGTGGTGGGCCTCTCCACTGAGGCCAGTCAGATGGAGATGGAGGAGGGCCCATCCACCTCCACAGGAATACGCAGCTCAGTGCAACAGTGGGCCCGCCTAGGTGTCCAGACTGATGTTGTTGGAATAGGTGCAGAGGAAGCCCTGCTTGAGTCCCAGCATGCCAGCGCCCATGGATGCCAGCATGCTATGACTCAGGCTGGTGCCAAGTACATCACCGATGATGACATTGCTAACATCATGGGCAGTGACAAGTGTGTGCCACAGGATGGCCACACAGCAGGTAACATCGCGGCCATGGCCATGGGTGGTGTCGCCGTGGAGGCCTGCGTGTCATCACAGTCCCAGCCTGTGGCTGTCAGCACTGGTGGGGCAGCACTGGTGTGTGTACAGGACAGTGGGACTGTTGCAGCCACTGTGGTGGCACCAGTGAGCCCTGGGAGTGGCAGCCGGAGGGGCAGCTTCAGCAGTTGGCCAATGGGCTTGGGCCTACAGTGTCAGGGGGTGGTGTCAGTGCACTGCTTGTGGACATGCCCAGGCCTGGTCCTGGTGTGCAGCACCCACCATCAAGGGACAGGATGCCGAGCAGGCAGATGACCTCTTGGATGAGCACACCCGCATACTGCAAGCATCAGTCAACCAGCAGATGTGGCTTGCGACGTTGGTGGATGCACTGCGTGTGGCTCTGGAGAGGGCAGAGGAGCATTGCAGCAGAGACACCGCTCTGCTCCTGGCAGGGATGGACCAGTTGCGGGAGGATGTGACCGCTGCCATTGACAGGCAGACACAGGCATTCACTGCTGTCATGGCCACAATGGGAACACAGTTATTTGCCCATGCATCGCAGACACCACGCAGTGCACTGGCCACCCCCCCCATTCCCGACATCGTGCGACACCATCCTTGTCAACACCGGGTTCAGCTGTGGGCATCCCGAGCACGCCTGGTGCAGGCATGTTCAGTGTGCTGCAGACCCCTGCATGAGCACGGTCGTGTTCACGCAGTGGAATCCCTGGGGGACCATCTGTGCCACCCCATGAGGCCAGTGGTCAGCCTGTCAATGCTGGCGGGTCTCGGCAGGGCCGCCCACACATCCGTGGCAGCCGGGGCACTGTGGCGCGTGACTGACCTGTGTCCCAATGCGGCTACTGTCTGATGCTGCCCTGTGTGCATTGTGTCATTCAGCGGGCAATGCACGGGTGGGTACCCGGCCCTGCACACAGACACACAGTCCATCTGCACACCCTCCCGGCTGCTGTCCGCAGTTGCATGTGCATGATGATGCCTGCATTGCGCTGTACACCAATGTGTAATGGTGCTAGCATCTGACACACGCACAATGACAGGCAGTGGGCGTGGTGGTCTGTGGACATGTGTGTGGCTAGGGGTGGTGTTCTGGGTTGGTGTGCCTCCTACCCTTTGTGCATGTCTGATGCGTTGTGTCTGTGTGTCTGTGTGTGTGTGTGTGTGTGTGTGTGTGTGTGAGAGTCTGTCTGCATGCCATGTTAGACCTTTCCCATCCCTGGTGGTGTGTGTGTGGTTCCATGCCTGGCCAGTTCCCTTGACGGCATGCACCCCTGGTGTGTGTCCATGCGTGTTTGTGGGTCGTGCCTTAGCCACTGGTGGTTGCACATGGCCCCATGACTTACCTGGGTTGGCTGAAGCGCCTCCGTGATGGTGTCGGTGCAGCTGTGCCAGCCGGAGCAGTAGGGGGTCCCGTTGCCCAAGGGGGGGCTTCCCATTACCATTGTCACTGGCGTCCTCATCGTCCCCATCGCTGTCCCCCTCTTTGACCTGTACGGCTATCCCACATTCGTTGGCCATGTTGTGCAGGATGCAGCAGGCCAGGAATAGCCCACAGACCTTTGAGGGGCTGTACTGTAGGGCACCGCCGGAGGTGTTCAGGCAACAGAAACGTGCCTTCAGCATCCCGAATACCCGCTCGATGACATTATGTGTAGTGGTGTGTGCCTCGTTGTAGCATTGCTGCGATGGGGTCATGGGCCGTTGGTAGGGTGTGAGCAACCAGGGACGGAGTGGGTATCCACTGTCACCTGTGTGTAGAGGGTGGAGATTAGTTTGGTGATCAGCATCGCCCTGCCCCAGGCCATGTAGGCCACTACCCATGTCACCTCTGACCATGCCCCCCCCAGGCCCTATGATTGTCCGTGTAGTTTGCATACTAACCCACTAGGTGGCCAGTGGGAATATCCCCACTCTCGAATCTGTGGCACGGTGCTGACTGGTGCCAGATGAAGGCATCATGTGCTCCCCCAGGGTGCGTGGCACAGACATTGATTATGCACCCCCTGGCATCGCACACCACCTGGCAGTTGATGCTAGCATAGCCCTTCCGATTTATATATGCAGCCCCCTCCGGGCCAGGTGGTGTGTGGATGGCCACATGGGTGCAGTCTATTGCCCCTAGCACACCAGGCATATGCTACCCTGTGGAACTCTTGTATGTTTGCTGTGCACTCTGCTGGTGTGCTGGGGAAATGGATGTACTCCGCAGCATGTGGCAGCAGTGCGCTGAGGAATTGGGTGAGGTGGCGTGACGCAGCTGACTGGGTTATGCCTGTGGTGTCCCCAGTTGATCTCTGGAAGGTACCCGTGGCGAGCAAGCACATGCAAGCTGTCACTTTGGGCTCCACTGACAGAGCATGGCTCCATCGTTTGGGTGCCTGCATCACATCACATCACTGCACAGCTCACAGAGCCACCTCAGAATTGCCCGATTCAGGCGGTACCGGCCCACAATCTCCGTATCACTATACAGCTCGAAGCTGATGTGGGCTCGGTACTGCCTGTTGGGGGCATACCACCGACGGGCTCTTCCACAGCCGCGCCTCTGCTGCCCACCATCTCACCCCCCTCATTACTGCCCATCTGAATGGTGGCACTGGCCATGTCCCTGGCTTGTGTTCACCCCCCCGGCAGCTGTTTCTGTGTTCCCCCCGCTGTCCTGGCTGCTACTTCCTCTACACCGGGAACACCTGACTGTGCTGGCCTCACTGCTGTGTGGCAAGTACTTCCCCCTTCTGCACTGTGGCTCCCCACACCTTCCCCTGAGCCTGTGGGTTCCAGGTGCCCTTTCCCTGGCCTGCCCTGTGTGTCCCTCCTGCCCAGTTTGTATTGCTATAGTTCAGCCTCATGTGCCTTCCCTGTAGCGTTCTTGCACCTCCTCCTTGCTCCTTTTTATTTTGGCTCATTTCCGCTATGGCGCAACTTCCGCTGGCTCGCCTATTGTGCATGGCGCATGTTGTTGAATATCGCACTGCGCCTTTTATGCATGGTTCCTCCCCCTTCAGTTGCGCATACATTCATTATCATTGCGCTGTTGCTCAGCGTGATTTGGGGGCGCAATTGCCTCCCGCTGAATATCACAGAATGGCACATTTTCGGATTTGAGCTGGCGTAACCCTATTGCACATGGCGCAACTCTTTTGAATATCTGGGCCAGTGTGTTTGTCAGAGGTAGTTGAAGTAAATTATTATCGGTTATCTGTGT
Source organism: Neoceratodus forsteri (assembly GCA_016271365.2). NCBI lineage: Eukaryota > Metazoa > Chordata > Ceratodontiformes > Ceratodontidae > Neoceratodus > Neoceratodus forsteri. The sequence continues at coordinate 1,561,507,740 of CM028130.1, read as the reverse complement.
TATCTGTGTACATATCTAGGTGCTTGTCACAGGTGTCAGAAGGGAATTGTTATCTGTGAAATTAAGTGTAGAAATATTTGCAAAGTAGAGGGAGTGGCTTAGCTAGAAGGAGCCAGGTTAAAACAAGATTTAAGCACTGTCCTAGATAGCTTCTGCCAGAGAACAGACAGAACACCAGGAGGAAGGAGCTACTGATATAACTAAAGCTTCTCTACTGGGACTAAGAACTAGAAATCTTGTACTGGGACCTTCAATTTAGGGTAAAAAAGAAAGAGTTAGTGTGTTTGTCAGAGGTAGTTGAAGTAAATTGTTATCTGAGTACTTATCTAGATGCTTGTCACAAGTGTCAGAAGGGAATTGTTATCTGTGAAATTAACTAAGTGTGGAAAGATTTGCAAAGTAGGGGGAGTGGCTTAGCTAGAAGGAGCCAGGTTAAAACCAGATTTAAGCACTGCCCTAGACAGCTTCTGCCAGAGAACAGACAGAACACCAGGAGGAAGGAGCTACTGGTATAACTAAAATTTCTCTACTGGGACTAAGAACTAGAAATCTTGTACTGGGACCTTCAATTTAGGGTAAAAAAAAAGAGTTAGTGTATTTGTCAAAGGTAGTTGAAGTAAATTATCTGTTATCTGTGTACTTATCTAGGTGCTTGTCACAGGTGTCAGAAGGGAATTGTAATCTGTGAAATTAACTAAGTGTAGAAAGATTTGCAAAGTAGGGGGAGTAGCTTAGCTAGAAGGAGCCAGGTTAAAACCAGATTTAAGCACTGCCCTAGATAGCTTCTGCCAGAGAACAGACAGAACACCAGGAGGAAGGAGCTACTGGTATAACTAAAACTTCTCTACTGGGACTATATTGCCCTCCTTCCCTCCCCTCCCTCCACCCTAAACCAGTTCTACTTTTATAGGCACAGGATTTAACTGACAACAGGAACTTCCTGTTTGGGAGCAGGAAGTGAGTGATCACAGAGCTACCAAAGACTCACCATCCTAGAAGGGCAGGAGTAGCTCTCCGTCCCCCCCCCCAGCTGCTGGAGGTCTGACTCTGAGCAAGTAAGGAGACTACTGAGAAATATAGGAACTTCTTGTCTTAGAACAGGAAGATCAGGAGCTAAAAGGGCACAGAGGCAGTAAGTAAGTAGGGGAAGAAAAAAAAAAAAGAAAACAAACAAACAGAGGAAAGAGTAAGTATTCCAAACAACAGTTAGGGGCCAGAAAAAAGACATGATGGGAGTGGTGCAGTGCAGTGGCTGTGGAACAGCAGTCTTCTGGAAGACGTTCTGGAGGATGCAGTGTTGTCCCATCTGCAGGCACCTCTCTGGGCTGAGGGAGGAAGTTGCTCATCTCCAGGCTGAGTTGGCCAGGATTTGTGGGACCTCCTCTCCCACCCAGGGACCACCAGAGTCACTGCTGTTGCCTCAGAGGTTGCCAAGAAAGAGGAGCGGTTGGACCACAGTGGGCTCAGGGAGGGTGAGGGTGATGGAACAGAGGTGCATCTCTTCAGCTGTACCTCTCCACAATTTCTATGCCATTCTGGAAAAGTGTGGTTCCTCTATGGAGGCACCCACAGTGGAGACCAAGGAGGATGCTGGGAACCTCCACAAAGGAGACCCACAGAAGGTTGGCATGGGACCCCGCAGGGGAAGGAAACAACTCCTGGTGGGGGACTCCATTGTTAAGAAGATAGAACTGGGGGAGGAAAGGGAGAGTGAGGTAAGGTACCTGCCTGGTGCCATGGCTTGGAGGGTCAGGGAGCGAATCCTCAGGATCACAGGAGCAGCTGCACAGGGGAGGGAGCTGGATGTCATTGTCCACCTAGAGACAAATGACCTGGCTAAGAAAGGGATCAGAGCAGTGCAAGAAGCATTTGTGGAGATGGGGAGGGGCCTTAGACAAATAGCACACATGGTAACCTTCTCAGAGGTGCTGCCTGTCTATGGCACGGATGAGGCTAGGGTGCCCCACACCATGGGATTCAATCAGTGGTTGAAAAACTGGTGCACAGCTCAGGGATTTGGCTTCATTGGGGACTGGGAGTCCACCTGGATGGATGCACACCTATACTGGTGTGATGGTCTGCACCTGGTCCCTACTGGCCTAATCTCACCCTCAGTGACCCCTCCAACCCACTCTGGGCCAACATCAGTGGACTCAAGCTGGTACATATGAATATCGGCAGCTTAAGGCACAAAATGCATGATCTTGAGGCATGGATTGCCTTGTACAAACCTGACATACTACCTGTGACCAAAACATGGCTCAAGCCTCAGATCCTCCCCCACTAGGTGGACCTAGCTGGCTACCAGGCCTTTAGAAAGGATAGAGCAAAAAAAAAAGGTGGTGAGGTTCTCATCTATGTCAGCTTAACCTTGAATGCTTCACAAATGGATCTACACTCTCTCTGCTGACCGTAGAGTGAGACCCTATTTGTCAAAGTGCTACTCGGAGACACCAAGCCCCTCTACATTGGGTGTGCCTACCTCCCACCCCAATCTGCCACCTCCTCCTTAGAATCCCTAACCAATGCCCTGCTGGAGCATCCCCTGGGTGAGATCATCCTCCTCGGGGACTTCAATCTAAACTGGCTCTCCCTGGGGACCTCCACATTCAAGAACTCAATACTAGACTCCTCACTTACCCAAGTCATCAATCTGCCTACTAGGCACAATTCCAAGTCTGGCAACCATTCCCTACTTGACTGGGCACTAGTCTCCTGCCCAGACTGGGTAATCAGTGCAGGGATCATGTCTGACTCCCTGAGTGACCACTCTCCCATCTTCTGTGCCTGGTCTAATAAACCCCCTAAAACTGCTCCCAGGGTCTTAAAAGCCAGGAACTTCAGTCGGTTTGTACCAGCTGACCTTTGCTTTGACCTGGGGAAAATTGACTGGAACCCCATTGTATCCCTCCCCTCACCTCTTGGAGGTAGAAGACTTGGTTTGCTGGCCAAGGCACCTAGCTTCACCTGAGCTCTTTCCTTCTAAGACTGCTTGAAAGGCAGAGTAGAGAAATTTACCAGAGCAAGGGAAAAGGATTAAGACTTATTTTGGCTAAGCAGATTTACTGTGTGGTGTTTTTATTTTTTACTCACAGGGATTGCTACTGTTTGTTGCTAACATTTCATTGCTTTATTTTTCTCCGGTTCAAATTATTGTTGCTGGTATACCTTCTTCTGCATTATTACAAGGTGTGCCTACAGGTGTATGCTAACAGATTACTGCTGTACTCTTCTGATTCAAATTGTCTTTTGCAAGGTATATCTTCTGTTACTGCTTTATTTTTCTCTGTAGCAAATTGTGTCTTACAGGGTATATCTTCTCTGAAATTACTGTATTACAGGTGGAGCTTACATTTTTGTGACTTTTTATCATTGGGCTAAGCAAAATTACTGTTTGACACTGTTTTATTTTATTCTTGTTTTTTTTTTTGTTTGTTTGTTTGTTGAAAAGGTTTGTTGTCTCAGAGGTGTTTCAGTCTCCTTCTCACATTGAAGGAGCTAATTGTTCTCCTCCCACAGCTCTTCCAAAGGATCAGGTGTGTATGTGGGTGGTGGAGCTGGCAAACTGTCTGTAATTTCCAACAGAAAGAAGGGTTAAAAAGTCAGGTTAGTTGATATCTTGGAGGTAGAAGACTTGGTTTGCTGGCCAAGGCACCTAGCTTCACCTGAGCTCTTTCCTTCTAAGACTGCTTGAAAGGCAGAGTTGAGAAACTTACCAGAGCAAGGGAAAAGGATTAAGACTTATTTTGGCTAAGCAGATTTACTGTGGTGTTGTTTTTATTTTTTACTCACAGGGATTGCTACTGTTTGTTGCTAACATTTAATTGCTTTATTTTTCTCTGTAGCAAAGTGTTTCTTACAGCGTTTATCTTCTCTGAAATTATTACAGGTGGTGCTTTACAGGTTTTACAGTTTTATCTAACATTAGGATAAGCTTTCAGGGTTACTGCATTTGTTGTTGACTGATTGTTTCTGCTCTTACCTCCTTGTTCTTTCATCCGTTGTTCTTCTTTTTCGGCAGGGGAAGAGCCCAGCCACCCACCCCCATCCCCAACCACCCCACACTACACTCCTTTTATAGGGTACCACAGTTGTGACATTTCCTGTGGCAGAGCAGGAAGGGGTGGATCAGTGGTGCCTCCACAAGGTGAGCTCATTTACAGGGGCACTAGTAATTTAACTTGTTATAACAAGTTAAACAAAACACAATCAAACCATTACTTGCATTTTTTTTTCTTTTTTTCCTTCTAATTACTCTGACTTGGTTATAAACCCAGCAACTTATCTGGAATGGATATCATTAACTGCAGGTACTGTGGAACAATTTTCAGAAGGACAGTCTTACAGGACTTAGGACACTGTCCTACATGCCGGGCCTTTGGAGATCTTAGGGCTCAGCTCCAGGCAGCATGGGCAGAGATTGCACGCCTCAAATTTCATATTCAAGAGGAAATACATTATAAGAACCACCCGCCATTTCCCCAGCATCCAACAGAAAAACCTCAACCGCAGAGGGTAGTTGGTCCAGGAGGTTGGCAGGTGGTTAAGAGGGGCAAATCGGGTGCCCCATCACTCTCTGCCCTCCAACATATTACCTCCAAAAACCATATAAACACTACAAACAGGTATCTGCATCTATCTCTGAAATCAAACAAAGAGGCAGAAGACACTGCAGAGCAGGACACTGCAGCACAGGAGCTAGCACAACAAAACTCTCCCAAATCAGGAACCAAAACAAAAAAAGCAAAAAGGAAATCCAAAAAACTTCTGATCATAGGAGACTCCATGATTCAGGGAGTTGATACCCATCTCCAGCCAAGGGTAATGATCAGATGTCTCCCAGGTACATCAGCATGGAGAGACACTGACCACATTGCTAAAATTGTTCACAAAGCAGGAGAAAACATTGATGTCCTAGTACACATAGGGACTAATGATCTCGCCAGCCAGTCAGTTGTGGAGACCAAGGAACACCTAACCAGGCTGGGTGACAAACTATCATCTATTTCATCTGGCATCTCCTTCTCTGAGATCCTGCCAGTCTGGGAGAGAGGAGCAGATGGATGGAAGGTCAGAGAAGGGGAGATAGGGGAGCTAAACACGTGGCTCAAGGGCTGGTGCCAGGAAAAAGGACACAGATTTGTGGGGAACTGGCAACAGTTCTGGGAGCGAAAGTTCTTTAAATTTGATGGACTGTATCTGACTAGGAGGGAGTCAGTGCACTGGGGCAGAAGTTTGACATCTTTGCAGAATATTTAAACTAGCAAATGGGGAGAGGGGTGCAGCACCCCATACGTCGAATGGGAAAAACACCCCTCTCCCCTCAGCTAGTGGTCAAACAGGGATTCAGCATGTTTGCAGTTCATTTGCATCACCAGGTAAGAAAAAAGGTTTGTCTCCCCATACGACGCACAGGGGTAATGCCAAACCTCACCCAACAACTAACGCACAAAAATCTGGCCAATGGAAAATCACGTACACAAATGCTCACAGCCTGGGAAATAAGATCCCAGATCTGAAGGCAATAATGTCAGAGGCTAAACTGGACATAGTAGCAATTAGTGAGATGTGGTTTACCAGTAACCACACTTGGGAGACTTCAGTACCTGGCTATGTATTGTTCAGAAGAGACCAAGGTGCAAAAAGGGGGGGAGGAGTGGCCCTGTATGTCAATGAAAATATCAAAGCTACAGAAATTCAGAATACACATAAGGAGCCAGAAGAACTGTGGGTCACCCTGGAAACAGGAAATGGACAGTCATAAGAACTGGGGTTGTCTACAGGCCCCCAGACCAGGGGGAGGACATAGACACATTACTGTTAGAAGATATACAAAACATGACAGCTAAAGGGAGGTTCTGATAATGGGAGACTTCAACATGCCAGATACAGATTGGTCAATACCAGCAGGAACATCTGCCAGAACTAGACACATAGTGGATCCCTGCAGGAGGGCCTCAAACAACTGGTACAGCAACCCACAAGAGACAGGGCTATCCTAGATCTAGTACTGACTAACAAGGAAGGGATCACAGATCTCCAGGTAGAAGGTCACCTGGGGGCCAGTGACCATCACATGGTATGGTTCAATTTGGCTACTACATCTAAATCATCCTATTCCAAGGCAAAAATATGGGACTTCAGAGGAGCTGACTTTGATAAGATGGCCAACAGAGTTAAGCTAGCCCTGGCAAAAAGAAACACAGGTGAGGGTACAGGCAAAGTGGGCAAGCATTAAGGATGCAATACTTGAAGCAACATCCCATTGTGTTAGACAGAAAAGGAAGTGCAAAAGAAGAAGGAAACCACTTTGGTTCTCAAATACAGTAGCAGAAAAGGTCAGAGCCAAAAGGCTGGCCTTCAGGAAATATAAGGAACACAGTGGGATGAAGATAGGGAGGCATACCAAACTGCCCTAAGGGAAGCAGGGAAGGCAGTAAGGCAGGCAAAGTCCCAAACTGAGGAAACACTAGCACGAACAGTAAAAGAAGGTGACAAGACTTTCTATAGATACATTAGTGAAAGGAGAAAGTCCAGAGGGGGTATTGCTGTTTAATGGAGAAAAGGAAGCATGTGAGGAGGAGGACCCTGTAAAGGCATCTATCCTAAATAGATACTTTTGCTCAGTATTTACTGAAGAGAAGGTAGGGCAGGGCCCACAGCTCAGCATCATGGACACAGGGGGAAGGGAGGTGAGCACTACTCCCTACACAAAAGAAAGGGTCCTACAAGAGCTTGCTAAGCTCAGGGTGGATAAGGCAATGGGACCTGATGGCATACATACCAGGGTATTTAAGGAGCTAAAGGTGGAACTAGCAGAGCCATTAGCAGAACTGTTTAGTGAGTCTCTGAGCACAGGAGAGGTCCCAGAAGACTGGATAAGGCTCATGTGATCCCGCCCACAAGAGTGGTAGCAGGAGGAGGCAGGGAACTACAGACCAGTCAGTCTTACCTCAGTAGTGGGCAATATGTGAGGCACCTTAAGGAAAGGATAGTGCAACACCTGGAATCCATAGGGCACAGGATCCAAGACAGCATGGGTTTACAAAGGAAGGTCCTGTCAAACTAATCTCATAGATTTCTTTGACTGGGTAACCAGAGTGGTGGACCAAGGGGAGCAGTTGATGTTGCCTACCTTGACTTCGCAAAGCTTTTGACACTGTTCCACATAGAAGATTGATAAATAAGCTAGGTAGGCTCAGGGTGGTCAGAAGTTGGTCAACTGTGGCAAACTGGTTGACAGGCAGAAAACAGAGAGTGGTGGTAAATGGTATACAGTCAGAAGAGATGCAAGTCACAAGTGGGGCACTCAGGGATCAGTCCTGGGGCCAGTCCTCTTCAACATCTTCATTAGTGACCTTGCAGATGGACTAGAGGGTAAGGCTTGTCTGTTTGCAGATGGCACCAAGATCTGCAACAGAGTAGATGATCCAAATGGGGTGGGCAGAATGAGAAGAGATCTGGATAAACTAGCAAAATGGTCAGAAGAGTGGCAACTGGGATTTAATGCAAAGAAGTGCAAAATCATGCACATAGGGAAGAGAAACCCTGAAGCCATGTATAGGCTGGGAGGGGAGTTGCTAGCAGTCACAAAGGAAGAAAGAGACTTGGGCATCATCATCACTGATGACCTGAAATCTTCCAAGCAGACCTCTAAAGCAGTAGGTAAGGCTAGGGGGGTGTTAGGGTATATTAGTAGGGGTATCACAAGTCATAAGAGGGAGGTAATAATCCCTCTTTACAAGACACTGGTTAGGCCCCATCTGGAGTACTGCATGCAGTATTGGAGGCCACACCTTCACAAGGACATTAACCAAATTGAGGCAGTCCAGAGAAGGGCAACCAAAATGGTGCAGGGACTGCATCAGAAGACATATGAGGACAGATTAACAGAGCTCAACATGTATACCCTTGAGCAAAGGAGGGAGAGAGGTGATATGATCGAGGCATTCAAACACCTTAAGGGCATTAACAAGGTGAAAGAGTCTAACATGTTTAAATATAAGAAAAATAGCAGGACAAGAGGACACAGCATGAGATTAGAGGGGGGCCGATTAAGGGGGAATGTGAGGAAATTCTTTTTCACAGAAAGGGTGGTGGATGTATGGAATGGCTTACCACAAGAAATGGCAGCTATGAATACAGTGCAGGGCTTCAAACAGGCATGGGATAGGCATAAGGGAGCAATACAAATGACTATGAATAGATAGGCCACTGACAGAGCAAAGGCCGATGGCACATTTATAAGGTAGAAAAAGAAATGGGCAGACTGGATGGGCCTTGCGGTCCTTATCTGCCGTCAACTTCTATGTTTCTATGTTTCTATCACTTGATGAGGTGCTTGACTACTTTTCTAATTCATTTCTGTCCCTAGCCAACCAGCATGCCCTGCATAAGAAACTCAGGGTACAGGGAAAATGCCACAAATGGCTGAGCCCTAGCCTAAAGCAGTCAATGCTTCTCCGCGACAGGGCCTGGGGACTCTACAAATCCATGGGCTATTCACATGACTAGGAGAAATACAGGGAACTGAGGAACCTATGCAAAAAAAAACCTCCAAACAGGCCAAGTCCAAGTACCTAAGAGACCTCCAAACTACCCACCTATGCGACCCAAAGAAATTCTGGGGCCACATAAACTCCCTTCTCAAAGGTACCACAAACGTACAAGATGACTCAATCCTGCTTGGGGATACCCTGACCAATGACCCTGCTACAGTTGCGGATGCCTTCTGTGCCTCCTTCTCCACCCTAGCAGACCCCCCCCCCGGGACTCCCAAACGCTCAACTTCTGACTGGGTGGCTCGTCGTCCCCAATTCCACCTGAAACTGGTTGAACCATCCACTGTACTCCCTCTCTTACTCAAAATAAACCCTAACTCTTCCTCAGGAAATGACCAGCTAGAACCTCGGCTGCTGAGGGCCACTGGCCCAGCTCTCGCCTACCCTGTCACCCTTCTCATCAACAGGTCCCTCCTCGAAGTAAGAGTCCCAAGTAAGTAGAAGGTTTCGACTATTGTCCCCATCCACAAAAAAGGACCCTGGGATAGAGTGGGAAACTACAGGCCTATCTCCCTTCTCAGCCCTCTTGGGAAGGTGCAGGAGAGGCTAGTATACAATCAACTTCAGGACTACGTTGAGCAGCACCACCTCCTCGCCAACGTACAACACGGCTTCAGGAAAGGCCACTGCACTGCACAGCCCTCATCCGGCTTACATCCGACATCATCAAGGCCATGGACCAAGGCTCCCCAATGGGCGCCCTATTCATTGACCTATTCAAGGCCTTTGACCTGGTCAGCCACAAACTCCTCCTTTCCAAACTCCTCCGACTGGGTCTGGATAATCACTCACTCTCCTGGTTCAAAAACTACCTGATCAACAGATCCCAAAAAGTACGCTGGAGAGGAACACTATCTGGCTCTAGACCCATGACCTCTGGGGTACCCCAAGGCTTGATCCTAGGCCCTCTACTATTCTCCCTCTTGCTCAATGACATTGCAAATGACTGCAAGCTCAGCAACCTCATCCTCTATGCAGATGACACCATTGTCTACCACAGTGACCCACAACCCAGTGTCATCTCCTCCAAACTTCAGGCCTGCCTCTCAGCTCTTGAGGTCTGGTTCACCACTAATTCACTGAAGCTGAATGAGGACAAAACTAAGGCCATCCTGTTCAGGACTAGATGCCTGGGCACTGACAGAAGCGAGTTGCTCCTGCTCAACACATCCCAAGGGAAGAGAGTAGAGGGCATAGAACAATTCAAGTACCTCAGGGTCCTTCTTGACCAAGAACTGACCTACAAACCCCACATTGACTCCTTAACTTGATCCATCTACCAGAGGTTTGGTCTCCTCTACCATTTAGGAAACTCCCTCTCTGGTGAGGCGCGACTAGCTATAGCTAACAGTAACCTTCTCCCCTCCATCCTATACGGTTCCCCTGTACTACAGTTCCTCCGGGAGGTGGAGCTCAACAAACTCTCCATGCTTTATCACAGATAGGCTTGCTTTGCAACAAACTACTCACCTAGGAGGCACCATTGTGAGGCCCTTGCAGATACTCCCCAAATTGTACCAGCCTATCCACTGCACCCTAATGTCTATGTATGTACTCTCTGTAACTAAAAATGAACTCATTATAAATTACTGTATTTTATACCTATGTATGTATGATGTATGTATGCATTGTAACTAATCCCAGGTCGCCCCTGAAAAAGGGACCTCTGGTCTCAGTGAGCTCACCCAGTTACCAAAATCTAAATAAATAACTAAATAAATAAATCTGTCCAGGAGGGGAACCAGGATCCTAGGTGATAGGTTTAAATACTTCATTGGCAAGCATTTAAACTAGCCAAGGGGGGAGGCACTGGAAAGGAGCAGGGAAATCCTAGCCCCCCAAAAAATCAGGGTACTAAGTGAGATAGACACCAACATACAGATGTCAATAGGAGAAGCGCAGGGGTAAATAGAGAAAGTGACAAATGCAATAAGGACAGGGATGGGGCAAAAAGGGGTAAGGCCATAAAGAAATGGAGGTTAATGAGTACCAACGCCCATAGTCTGGGCAACAAGCTCCCTGAACTGGTGGCCTTGGTGGAAGAGGGATGCCCAGATATCGTAGCAGTCACAGAAACATGGTACACAGAGAACCATGACTGGGATGTTAACATACCAGGGTATACAACCTACAGAGAGACAGGGAGGGCAGAAGAGGGGTGGAGTAGCTCTCTATGTAAGGGAAGGGATAAAAGCAACTGAACAAAAGAGTAAACAGGGAGGAGAGGAGGCACTGTGGGTCACCTTAGAGACTGGAAATGGAACCACAATCCACACAGGGGTTGTATACAGACCCCCATGTCAGGGGAAAGGAATGGATAAGGATATGATAGAAGGTATACTTAGGATGGCAGAGAAAGGAGAGATACTGTTGATGGGGTACTTTAATATGCCAGATGTTAACTGGAGCACCTTTGCTATAGCCACATCCAAAAGCAGGGCCATTCTTGATGCCCTTCAGGTGGTATGCCTCAGACAGCTAGTTTTGGAACCTACTCATGAGGGAGCAATCTTAGACTTTGTACTCTCAAATGGGACCAGTGAGAGGATCTCAGATCTAGAAGTGGGTAGCCAATTGGGAACAAGTGACCACCAAACAGTGTGGTTCATGATAAACTCAGCCACAGAGTCAAGCCATACAAAAGTGAGGGTTCTGGACTTCAGGAGGGCTGACTTTGGCAAGATGGGAGAGTGTCTTAGAAAAACACTAGCAAACAGGCTAGAAGGAGGGGTGGAGCAACAATGTGGAAATATTAAAACTGCCATCACAGAGGCAACAAGCCTTTGTGTGAAGCAAATAAACAAATCAAAATGAAAGAAAAAGCCACTATGGTTCTCAAAAGAAGTGATGGTGAAGGTTAGGAAGAAAAAGATAGCATTTAGGAAGTATAAGGAAACACAGAAGGAGCAGGACAGAGAACTGTACCAGTTAAGGCAGAAGGAAGCAGGGAGGGTAGTCAGAATAGCAAAGTCACAAACTGAAGAAAAGATAGCCAACTCAGTTAAGAAGGGGGATAAAAACCCTTTATAGGTCTATTAGGGAGCATAGAAAGACAAAAGGAGGGATAGTGAGGCTGAATAGAATGGATGGTGGGTGGGCAAAGAGTGACAGTGAAAAATCAGGGATACTGAATGAATACTTCTGTTCAGTATTACCTAAAGAGGAAGTGGGGGAGGTGCCTAATCCAATTAACAGAAGCACTCTGGAGAGGGGGGTCGATCCCAGTCCTTTCACAGAAGAAAGAGTTCTGAAAGAACTCCTAAAACTGATGGTGGACAAAGCAATGGGGCCAGATGGAATTCACCCCAGAATTCTAAAAGAATTAAGCAGAGAACCAGTGACACCACTGACTACCCTTTATATCAAATCATGGGAGGATGGTGTGGTATCTGAGGACTGGAAGAAGGCAGATGTGATTCCCCTTCACAAAAGTGGGAGCAAGACAGAGGCAGGAAACTACACACCTGTCAGTTTGACCTCTGTGGTAGGGAAAGTGATGGAATCACTTCTGAAAGAAAGCATTGTTGAGTACCTAGAGGCCAGTGGGGCACAGGACCCAAGGCAGCATGGGTTCACAGTGGGAAGGTCATGTCAGATGAATCTAATTGATTTCTTTGACTGGGTGACCAAAGTAGTAGACTAGGGAGGGGCTGTGGACATGGCCTACCTGAACTTTAGCAAGGCATTTGACACAGTCCCACACAAAAGATTAGTAGTCAAATTAACTAGCCTTGGAGTGGGTCCCAGGGTGGTAGCCTGGGTAAAACATTGGCTGAACAACAGGACACAGAAGATAATTGTAAATGGAGTCCACTCTGAAGAAAGAGGGGTTACTAGTGGGGTACCGCAGGGTTCAGTACTGGGTCCTGTCCTTTTTAATGTCTTTATAAGTGACATTGCAGAGGGACTGGAAGGAAAAGTATGCCTCTTTGCAGATGACACAAAGATCTGCAACAGGGTTGATACACAAGGAGGCGTGGAAAGGATAAGAAGGGACTTGGCTAGGTTGGAGGAATGGTCAGAAGTATGGCAGCTTGGATTCAATGCAAAGAAGTGCAAAGTAAACAAAACCCAGGGGAAGATTACACAATGGGGGGTGGAGGTAGTAACAACAACAAAAATGGAAAGGGACCTGGGGGTAATCATATCAGATGACCTTAAGGTTGGCAAGCAATGCGAGAAGGTGGTAGGTAGGGCTGGGGGGATACTGGGATGTATAGGGAGAGGCATCACCAGCAGAAAACAGGAAGTTGTTATCCCCCTGTACAGACAGTTGGTGAGACCCCATCTGGAGTACTGCATCCAGTTCTGGAGACCCCATCTCCGCAAGGACATAGAAATAATGGAGGCAGTTCAGAGGAGGGCAACTAAAATGGTGCAGGGTTTGCAAGAGAAGCCGTATGAGGAGAGGCTAAAGGAGCTTAATATGTATACCCTTGAGGAAAGTAGGGAGAGGGAGGACATGATAGAAACGTTTAAGTACCTCAGTGGAATCATCGAAGTCCAAGAGGGTAGCATCTTTCAGAAAAAGAGACGTGCAAGAACAAGAGGACACAATTTGAAGATGGGGGGGACAGCTCAGGGGCAATGTGAGGAAGTATTTTTCACAGAGAGGGTGGTGGACGCATGGAACAGCCTTCCTGAGGAGGTTGTGGGGTCTAAAACTGTGGGAGAATTCAAGAATGCATGGGACAGACATAAGGCAATTTTTGTGGGGTGTAGGAAGAAACAGGCTGTTGGTTAAATAGGATCTGCAGCTTATCCTCTAGGTAGGGAAATGGGCAGACTAGGTGGGCCAAGCAGTCCTTATCTGCCATCAAAGTCTATGTTTCTATGTTTCTGTGTTTCACAACTACGTCTGTAGGCAGCAGCGTGGCCCAAACACTCCAGCAGGAGTTTTCTGAGAGTTTTATGATTCATTTTTTTTTTTTGTGTGTGTAATATTTTTATTTGCTTTTTCCAACAAAGTTCTACAAACAAAAGGATGTATGACTTATTCTGCTACTGTCTACATACAATATATAATTCATCCTTTCCATTACACCCCAAAATTTGCACTATGCAAATTAAAACATTTTAAACAGGGTTAAATACACAGCACCCCAGTAGCATAGTCCATATTCCCACTCCCGTATTAAAAAAAAAAAAAAAAATTTTCTCCCATATCCCCCCCCAACAGATACAAATTTGAACATGAAAATTATTAACAAACTATTTACAGATATCCACATCCACTCAATTGTTCATACAGAGACAGTTAATTATAGTCACATCTAGATCACTCATTCATTGTAGGTTGTAGGCACAATTTACTCTCCCCTTACACGATACCCCCTTCTTCAACAGGTCTAATCTCTCCACCATTCACATAGTGTTCCAATTATTCTACTTAGGGCTGGGATTCAAGAGTTTTATGATTCATAAAGATGCCACTGACTAACTTCCTTGACAGTGGCGAATTTCTTGCATCAACCTTGAGAAATGTTGAACTTAAGTGTTCCTGGATGTGCCACTATAGGATAGAGCTTTGGCTTTATTACATTTTATTACTTTTAAGGAGGGCAACAAGAATAAGAATATAAGCACCAAGAAGTCAAGTCATAACAGGAAGAGTGAAAGACAACAGAAAATAGATCATCTTCTTGCTAAGTGTGCCTTATATAATGATATGAACTTTTACTAACTCTTAAATTTTGAAGTGATTTCAGCTGTGGAAAACACTCACATAGGCACAACTGAACCCCTGAAAAAGTAAACTGATAAGTACTTTTGCTCTTTTAAAGCATTATAGGCCAGGTGCCAGATTCACAAAACATCACAGATGGCAATGCAAAATTTTGTATGTAGCTTTGCGATTGCCCAGGTGTTAAAAATGCTATTTACAGTCGGATAGCCTATGTCACTGTCTGACTGTGAATAGGGCTAGGTAGAGGCAGCGGTAACGCTATTACCATTACCTCTAACCCTACTAGTGCTGCCTCAACCTGCATTCCTGTGAATGGCCCACAACGAATAGTGCTGGTGTGCTATTTAGTATTCACTAAAACAGCATTGCAAATGAACCCAAGGCACAAGCTTGTCATTTGCATGCCCATTATGGATCCATTTATGTGGGCTGCGATGAGGTTTAGTGCCCCCAACACTAAATGCCATTCAATTTATAGAAATAAAGCTATCCCAGGTGGTCTAGTAGTCCTTCCCTGTCCCTGAGCACCAATCGTCCTGTCTTTTGTTTAAATAAAATGTCCCTGGTTAACTAGTGATCCCTCCCCATCCCCGATTGCCATCCCTGTCAGAAAAAAATGACTGTGTCCTTGGTGGTCTAGTGATCCCTCCCCATGCCTGGTTGCCAATCGCCATCCCTATAGTTAAAAAAAGTACAGCATTCCCTGGTGGTAGTGGCTCCCTCCCCCTCCCTGGTCACTGATCACTATCTCTGTCATAAAAAATATTACTGTGTCCTTGGTGGTCTAGTTGTCCCTCCCCATCCCTGATCACCAGTCTCTGTCCTTATAGTAAAAACCAAACCCGAAAGCGTGCCCTGGTGGTACTGTTCCACCCCAATCACCAATTGCCAAATCAATATCAAATATGCATATGTCCTAGTAGTCTACTGGTCCCCTCTCACTGATAGCTGACCCAATATACATTAGATAAATACCCTGGTGGTAGTGGTTCCCCCTGCATATCACCAACTCAAGAAGTAAATAAAGAAAAACAGACCCGTATTCCCTGCTAGTGGTCATCCCCCCCCCCGTGTTCACTGATCAACAGCCCGTTACAAAGTAAATAGATTACCTGGTGGCTAGTGGTCCCTACCCCACCCAATCACCTGCCCAATATTTGCAAAATATTGCATTGTTGTCCACTGTCCCCCCACATCCCAATCCCTGCGAAACAAAAGTGTCCTATTTCCTTGGTGGTCCAGTGGACCACCCCCACCCTGACAGGTAGTGACCCACCACCCTGATCCCCCATCCCAACCTCCAGCCAGCAACCATCACAGCCTTTTTCTTAGCATCATGGCTGGCCAGTAACAGACCTCTCAATGAGTGCATACCAGCCAGCGATCAAAGGGAGAGGAGAACCACTACCACCAGGGTATTTATTTAATGTATATCGGTCTGACGATCAGTGAGGGGGGACCACTAGACCACCAGGACATGTCCATATTTGATGTTGATCCAGCAATCAGCAATGGGGGAGTGGGCAACAGCACCACCACGGCATGCTTTCAGGTTTGATTTTTACTATAGGGATGGCAATCAGTGACCGGGGACAGGGAGGGACCATTAGATCACCAGAGACACAGTCATTTTTTGAATGACAGAGATGACTGGTGATCAGGGAAGGGCATGGGAACCACTACTACAACAAGGGAATTCTGTACTTTATTTTACTATAGGGACAGTGATCGCCAAGGGGTGTGAACCTGCAGCACCTCCGCCAGCCACAAAGGTTGCACAGACTTACTGCCAGGTCTGACTCAGTTATATTTTCTCCTGCCAAGGGAACATCGCAAATGGCCCTTGAGAGGAGAATATACTTTGTGAATGGGACTGCACCACTATACAGGTTCCCTCCCCCTAATCTGCATTGCAGTCCTTTGGCACTGGGCCATAATGTCACAAGACATTGTGCCGCATGGCAAAATCGCACTGCCTATGCAGCGTGATTTCTGCCATGAGGCATACGTCCTTTTTCTGTGGGGGGCTCCACCCCCACATCTCCCGTTATGGGGGCTATGCCCCCAGAGCCCTCCCACTAAATATTCTCATCTCCGGGGGGGGGGGTCCAACTCAGGGAGTGCACAAGTCATTAAAAATTAAAAGTTTCTGGGACTGGGAATCAAACCCAGTCCCCGATGCAGCACCTGGGTTCTTACTGTTATGTCTCAGTCCTGTGAGCCATAGCAGCTGCTCATCAAAACCCACTCCCAGCAGAAGTCTTATCCTCTGCCTGGGAAAGCGCTACTGGTACAATACTGCATACAGCAGTATACTCGGTATTGCACCAGTAGCATACTGTGCTGTACCGGGTTAGCCATAGTGTGGTACGTTATAAAGCATGCAACATTATGACCCAGAAGGCAGTCCTTTCAGACCTTTGCCCCAGTGCAAACCCAGTTTGCAGGTGCAAACTGGGCTTTTGTGAATACCACTTTGTCATAAAACCCAGTTTGCACCACGCAGATGGGGTTTGTGCCAGGGCAATGTTTCATGAATCTAGCTCGAGGTCTTCTTAAGCACTTTTGTTTATTTTATAAATACATGTTTTCTGAACAGAGTAGGTTTATATCAGTGCATATTAATTCACATGAGCTGTGAGTGAGAGGAAACAAATTGACACTTTAGCATTAGAACAAGGTATATTGTACTTTTGCATATTTTTCATACATAAGGATTACTGTGGCTGGATCTAATCCTACCAATAGCTTAATATTGTTCTACAGATGAATTTTGGCCATTAACTGCCATTAAGTATGAAGAAGGTTCATCAAGACCTTACCGTAGCTGTAGCACTTTTGAGACCTCCTTTTTAACATAACTGCACATTTGATAATTGGGCCACCTTGGATTCTGTTCTGAAGACTGACTGTGGATTTCAATGATTTGCATTTAAAGAGCAATATTGAATATATTTGGTGTATAGTACTTCTTTCTGCAAATATATTTCTATACTTGCATTTATTTTTATTTACTTTTTTGGGGCTCCATTTATAATTATTATATTATCATTTTCAGGATAAAATATAATGAAGTATGGAGTGGTGTACACTATATAACAAGAAATTTACACCCCCCACAGATGTTAGATGCTACATAAAACCCAAGAGCAAAGCTCAAGGGGTTTATAAAGCATCTAACACTGACGGGCTACGTAAACTTTGAGTTTACACACACTGCCCCATATTTTATTTTATGTAATTGTTGGGTCACATTTTCTCGTCTCAACATTTATATAAAATGTGTTCCACTGACTGTCCTGCTGAGTGTGAAGGAGTCGAGGTTGTCTTACCTTTTTGGAGCAGTTTCATTTTTTATTTGAGGTGAAACAACAGTTGAAAGAGTATAAACACTTAAGCAGCTAAACTTTGAAACATTTAACTTTTAACTTTTAAAAGAACAAAGCTAAGCTTTTGCAAATACATTATTTATTCATTTGCTTCTGGCACTGTTGCTATGGTGGTTGTCAAGGAGGTTCTTGTCTCTGTGGTTACTGTATCAGGTCACCTGCAGAGGGAGGTGGGATGAGAAAAAAAGGAGAGGAGCTGTTCTTTGGGTTCATGGGTATTTTGTAGAACAACTTGTTAGTTTCCTCAATTTTCTAAGGGTAACAGGAAAGATTTGTTGGTGGTGGTGGCTGCCAGTTGTATATGTTCACTGTCACCGGCTGGTAAAAAATGCAGGCACTCCCAAATATGGACTATAATGCACTGCTGGAAGCTGCTTTGGGTCTGTCATTGCTGGCTGTCATGGACTCAGTCAGGATGTCTGCATTGCTTGAGGTGGAGGGTCTCTCTTCAATGGAGTAATTCAGAAGTTGGCTGATTTGTTGTTTTTTTCTGACAGGACTGAATAGTTATTTATTGATTGGATGTTTCTGAGTAGCCGGTATTTGTTGGACATCAGTCGGGGGGGGGGGGGAATTGTGGTCGACCAGCCTTTGAATGTTTGTTTTCCTTGTGCTGTGATTTGTGATGCACTTTGACTCAGGTACTGTAGGCCTGAGTCAAGTTTCATTTTTGACATCATGTGCCTCAGTTTATTGATTCCGATGTTCATGTTTTTGTACCACAGTGATGTTTCTTTTCTGTTGGTATTGGGAGCAATGTAGAACAGGGCATCTGGAGTAAGCATTTCTGGGGGTCTCTGGCTTTTGTATAGTCAGCATGCCCTTACCGTGTCTCTTTCTGGGCTGACATTGTTCACATATATTCTAGGATTCACTAGTCAGACGTGTCAGGGGGTTTTCCCCATCCTGGTTTTTGTTTGCTGCCTGCAATACTCTAAATATGCATTCCCATTTGTTTCTACCCCTTCTTTGATGTCTCATCATTGTAAATCATAGTGTTCTTTTGTTCGCAGAGTGAACTATATGCTAAAACTGGAAAACAGGAAATTGAGCAGTTCGGTAGGGGTAGACATACTAAGGATGCCCGAGGTGTATAGCTGCTCAGCATCTTCTTCCGTGAGTGTCAGGGCTTTGTTAGGTCTATTGAGCTTTCCTTCCTTTTTAACTGCTTTTATTTGGCAGCTAAGGTTTTTTTTTTGTTTCTGTGAATATAGTTTCCATACTTTTGAATATAGAGTATGGTACTTTTGAGACCCCATATACCTGTCAATGCTGGCTACGATTCCCCTTATTGTAACCGTTTTGTATTTCATGCTGTCATGTCTTTTTAAAATAAAGATGAAATCTGCTATTATGCTGTGTAGCTGTTGTAAATCAAGTCTCTCAAACTTAGTTGGCTTGCCTACCTCTGCTAAGTAGGTTTTGAAAAGCTTGAGGTTGCTTTCTGTTTTTCGGGCTGCATTTTTATTTTCTTGCTCTTGAATATAGGATTGCCTGTCTACTGTAGGTTGTATCGTGAATCGTGTTGACATTTTGTTTTGTTTTTAGGTCACTTTGGCAGAAAAAGATGCCCACGTTATGTGAGAAAAGTCAGTCTGAGGTGAGTGTTTTGTCCGGTCAGTATGCGAGAGGGAGAATTGGTTTCAGTGGGCATTAGAGTGGTTCAGGGTTTTTGCCATAGGAAGGTGGTGCATGATTGTCATTATAAACACTCTTTTATAATGGCAATTTCCACACACTTTTATCTATGGCAAAAAATGCAACCCATTAATTAAACTGTTACAAATTTCAGCTTGGTGCAATTTATATTATCATTTGACTCCTTATCATGGTAGTGACAAGAACATGGATGACTGAAGTTTTTGTAGGTAATTCAAAATTAATGGATATGCCTGGTGTTATTTACAGTATGAATCTGAAGAATCTATTGGAAAAAGGGAAACAAATCAGAGAGGTGCCCCAAACAATTTAGGCAAAAATTGACTAAGAGATGTGCTAATAAGAAAAACTATAATTCACAAATCTCTTCTTAACCTAAGGTTATGGAACATCAGAAACTGGTTAATGAGTTATACCCTCAGAACCTATCTGATTTAGGATTCAATAAGTCTGATTCCAAGCATTTAAAATCAACTCCTAAATTAAACCCAGAGTTTTTTTTTTGATAGACAGGATATAACCAATCTACCAGAATCATCCTGATTTAGAGTCACCTAATTTGGGGTAACTTCCAACTGCAGTGGCGATTCCCCAGACACATAATGGTAGCGTCCATGATTTTTCTAGACATATGGGGGGCTGGGTTAGTAGCTTTTTATGGTTTTGCATGGGCCACTGACAGGAATGGTTGGCTAACGTTTAGCTCCTGATGAACCTCTCTGAAAAACACCCGGAAAGTACTTAGAAATCCAATTGTAGAAATGAAAGGAAAAGTGTGACTCTCACTGGGATTTGAACCCAGGACCTCAGCAGTCTGTGCTTTAGCTCTTAACTAACTGAGCTATGAGAGTTCAGCAAATTAAGACCCCTGAGTTTTCCCATGTGAATCACACATACATTCCTTTCTAAAATAGTAGCAGAAGTGATCAGATGGCAGCAGCAGACAGATAAAGCATCTGACTACTGACTGTATGAAAATGGGTCCTTTTGTCAATATTTTGATCGCTGGTCATTTAACACAATGTGCTAAGCCCTGCTGAGATGTTGGCCTTAAACCACAAGACAACTCCCAAAGTAAGGCCGCCTATGCATGACATCTCACCGTGACCAAAAACTAAGTTGGAGTTAGCAAAGGTAAAAGAAATGTTTGAAGGGCTGAAACTGGATATGTCTGAAATGACATATTCTATGGCCCTGCTTCACCAGGATATGGAGGACTTTAAACAATGTTTCGAAGCTTTGGAAGAAAGAGTTAATAAAATGCAGGAGGACATAGTTTTACAGGACAGCTCAGAATACTATGATAAACAACTGGTTTATATACTGGATAAACTGGATGATCTAGAAAATGGGGCAAAGGAACAATCTGCACATTACTGGGGTGCTTGAGGGAGTGGATGGGAGAAATATGCCACAATGTCTTCAAAAATTCCTGCCAGAGGTCTTACAAAAGAACTGGTACTGGCCACTTTAGATAGAAAGAGAGCATCACTCTCTATCCCTAAGCCACAGAAAGGTGCTTGCCATCAGCCAATTATTGTCTGTTTTCTACACTATTCAGTAAATGAGGACTTTTTGAGGCTGGCAAGTGAAAAGCAAAACCTCGTGTGGAAGGGTGCCAGAAGTTTCCTGTTCCAGGACTTCTCCTCAGAGATTATGCAGAGGAGGAAAAAGTTTAATAATGTGAAACAGGAGCTGCAGAAGAAAGGTGTCAATTACTACATGAAATACACTGCTACCTTGGTGATACAGCCACACTCAGGACCTAATGTTTACTGCACAACAGTGGATATGGTGTGGGGCTTTTTGGAAACTTTTGCTCAAGGCAAATCACAGATGGGCACCAAGAGGCAGTATGTAGCAAAAGTTTAGAATGAAGCTCAAACAAAAAAAATCAAACCGTGAGAGCCCAACTGAACTGGAATGCAGCCTGTGCACCAGGAAATCCAGCTCACCAGCACAAGCTCCTCAATGCAGTGTGCAGAGTCAGGAGGCCAGCCAGAACCTCACGGCCAGGAATGAAACACCTGCTGCCCCTCTAACACACCCACTCTCATTAACCTATGCCTCTGTCTCCAGCTGCTTACCTGTCAGGAAGATTAACACTGCAGTTGACAGGAAGGGTTGATCAATGTCCAAAGGAGGATCAAAAGCAGACAACAGACTGAAAGCTGGGGATGGGAAACAGACAAGAAGCCACAATAGAAATGGTTGAGAATCATCCACCACCTACTCATCACCTGGCCAAGCCCCAATGCCGATTCAACAGAGGTCTTCCAGGAAGAGGAAATGCTAACCTCCTGATCAGGAAAGAGGAGCCCTATTGGTTATTGACACAGGAATTACTCTTTACCTAATCGGATTATTGTGCAAGGAATTTGTGACCTTTGATCTTTTAATGCAGGAAATTTCTCAGCAAGGCAAGGGATATTGTATGCGATCGATGGATTACTTGGATTTTCCTCTGCACCGAAGTTGGGTAAGGTGGTCTTTTTTCAATGTCTGAAGAGGCGTATGGTATGTGTTACTAAAAGCTTGCCCAGCTGTCTGTGGACAGCTAATCTTTGCACTAAAAAAACTAAGAAGCTGGTGTGCTGGTGTGCAGGAGATGAAACTCAGGGGCTGAGCAAGCTTCCACGGTGGCCTTTGAGTGGTTAATCTGGACTGATGTAAATGGTCCAACGCAGGGGTGTTCTATACCACCTGCCTTACTTCCTCTCCACTCAGCATGCCTGTACTGTCACTCAACAACCTACTGGGCAACTGGACTACATGAGGCCCACCAAGTTTTAAGCTGGGTCAGAGTCCAGTCACCTATTTGAACAGAATCTAGCATATAAAGTTATAAAGTTTTAAAGCTTTAATGTTTTAAAGATTAAAAGTAAGCTAGCAAATATGCAGGATAAACAACACTGTTCTATGTTGCTGCAGTTCTGCATTAAATGACTAATGTTCCTACCATTGCCACTGCTTCATGATCTAGAGAAATTAGTTTAAATTTTGCCACTCAGAATCCTTTTCATATTGGTCTTTGCTGACGTTCAACCTTGACTTTGTTTAGTGTCTATCAAATCTCTGGGGAGAGTTTTATCCTCTGCATGAATGGCCTTGAGATTTGTTTGAAAGTCCTTTATAAGTAAAATGCCACATCGTAGTGCTAAATGACATCACACCTGGGTGGGGCGGCCTACATATACAGCCAAGATGACTGAGATTTTGTCTGAGGACAGTTTGCTCATGCAACAATAGGCTGAAGAAATCTCTAGGATGCCATTCAGTGGTGGGTTTTGGTTATGTTTCAGTCTTAAAGGGACCAAGACCTTTTCTTTTAGTGCAAAATGAATGTGACTGAATGGAATAAGCTACTGGAGAATATAGAAAGTGATACCATTTTTACATTTTAAAACAGACTGGAACAATATTATATTAAATAAAGTCCATCCAAGTTGTACTGAATGGCAAGACTATATTGGCAAAAAGCTACTGTCTTGAACCTATACTTATGAAATAAACTTGGGGGGGGGTGAAACCTGAATATCCCACAGCAAGTCTCTAGACTTGACATCAGGGAGTGTTACACAACCTATCACCTGTAGGGGAAAATGGTTCACAGTTTCTTTTTTACTGGAATAAGCTCTGCTGGGTTATGTTACGTCATTTTTTAAGACCTCCTTTTATTTTATTTTTATTTATTTTATTGAAATCTAGGATTACAAATACCTTTGAGCAGGAACTGCTCATTTACAAAGGTTCCACGTCGAAGGAATGGGGTATACATACATACAAAGGTCAACATAATAATACATAGTTACACAATAACAAGAAGTAAGAGACTGAGGCTATGAAATTCCAGTAATTCAAAATGTGCCAAATGTTAGGTAGCATGACATAACCAGCCAAGGGCAATCTTGGAAATAAGCACTGCAGGTGAGAGGGAAGGGGTATGCAGGCAGGAAGGCCATTGTCGGAGGGTAGGAGGTGATGGTAAGAGCTCTAAAGGGAGGGAGAGGAGAGATAGAGTCAGGAAATGCCCCGGGAGAGGAAAGGGAGAAGGGCAAGGGGGTAGGCAGGTAGAAGGAGGCAAGGCGGGGAGAGATAGCTGTCAAGACTGAAGTGGAGGGCAGTGAACGGTGGGCCCCCGATTACGCGAGGCAGTCACAACGACTAGTTGAAATGAAAAAAAGGGTCACGAGGTTTTACTGATTAAATGTAAATTGGGCTGATAGTTGTTTATGTATGGTTTGCAATCTAGATAAGTTCAATCATTCACTACTTATTAATCACTAAATGTTCTGCTGCTACAACTGATAAAATTCAATTCAATATTTACAGTGGTAAAAGCTAAGAAAACAGGTCAGAGGAACACATAATACATACATTGTACAAGCAAATGGTTAAAGGTGAGCGGAATACATAATATAAACATTGTATTTACAGTTGTAGAGGCACAAGAAAGGTCAGGGAATACACAATATATACATTGTATTTACAGTGCAGAGGCACAGGAGCTTAATGGTACATTATGTAACTAAATAATTTATGGTGTTAAATTGTTTTAAGCAAGTAGTAGTCATTAAAGCTGAAGCTGTTTGGAAAAATATTAATTTAACCTATAATCACATTGGAGATTAGTGCTTTGGTGGTTATCAGATTTTTAGCCTGTAGGCTATTTTAGGGTTGACTTATTAAATAGAATTTCCTTTTTTGCAACATTCTTAGATTAGTCCGTTACACTGTATTTTCTTTTTAAGTTTTTTATTGGTTTTGACTCTATTTGGGTCTCCTGGGAGTTAATACTAAATTTTTCTGAACCAAATTTAATAACAGTCTAACAAAAATCTGATAATAATCCCTAGGAGCTGGGAACATGAGCAAAACTAATTTGATTTTCTGGACCTGGAATATCAAGGGGCTAGATATCTCAATTAAATGGAAAAAATACTTAATTATTTACAGAAGGAGAAGGTAGATGTAGCCCTCTTACAGGAAACCCATTTACTACCAGAAGAAGCTAAAAATTAGCAAGGACATGGGTAGCACAGATGGAGTTCAGTGTGTTCAACTCAAAGAAAAGAGGTACTGCAATTTTGATAAGGAAGGGGGTAAGCATTACAAAATCAGACCATTACGTAGTTCCGGAGAGTAGATTCCAGATTTTATCAGGGGCAAGAGAGGGGAGGGAACTTGCCATTTGTAATGTATTAGCCCCCAACTGAGGAGAAGCTGATTTCTTTTGAAACATTAGCTTCAGATTAAGCACTCTTGTAATTAGGGACATCATTCTGGGGGGGACTTCAAGGAAACTTTGGATTCTTTAATATATAGAAGTGGCATACCAACCAGTATTAGGACCACAAGCTCACAGAGGGCTTTTCATTATCTACTCGAGGACCTAGACATGGTGGATTCCTGGAGACTCCTAAACCCACAAGGAAGGGATTACACATTGTATTCACACATGCATTGCTCCTTTAGCAGGCTTGATATGATTCTAGCCTCCAAGTTACTGATTTCAGATTTAATCTAAGCTAAAATTGGGGGCCTTGTTCTATCGGATCATGCACTCTCAAAAATAGTTTTAGCTGGTGGGGGGGAGAAGTAAGTGCTGTAGATGGAGATTTAACATATTACTATTACAGGGTCCAAAGTTTATGGAATGGATTTATCAGGAGGTCACTGATTTCTTTGGTATCAATGATAATGGAGAGGTGGGGTTTAACTGCTTGTGGGACACTTTCAAAGCTTTTATGAGGGGGAAGAATTATTAGCTTCTCTGTAGCTAAGAAGAAGAAAACATTGAAGGACCTCTCAGAGAAGGAAAGTAGTACCCCTTAGTTCTGCTTAAATTCACCAGCTGACAGCTCTCACTAGCTTTTGCTTCTCTGGTGTCTGGGACTTCCAAAATAAAAGTATAGAAGGATTTGGGGTCCCTGGAAAAACTGTAAAAGTCCTACACTATTCCTTTGGAGTTGATGTGTTTCATTTCACGACAGTGCAGGTGGGCACCAGGCAGGAGCCTGTGCATTCTGAAAAGCCAGCAGTGCATCCCATGTACCTCCATATTGATGGATGCACATTCTGATGGACTACTGTTATGTCAATGACATATAGCCCCACTGCCAGCTCTAACATCAAGGTATACTCCACCCTGTCTATCATTTGTAGTATTTGAAACATTTTCATCATGCCCTCTCTTTGCCTTCTTGGTTCTATGTTGAATAAGCTGGGTATGTTAGATCATCCCTCATTGCTCTGTCCCTGTAAACCAAGAGCTTTTTGTTGAGCTGATGGCCCCCAATTTGTAAATAATTAAAGTCAAGGGCATTGGCCAAAAGGACTTGGTACACAAGAGTGAATCATTTACTTTGAAGAGCAACACACGAAAAAAATGCAGGACATATGGTGTTGTCAGGTGAGCTAAGGGGAGAGCTCAGGGTTACACAGGGAGAGTGGAAGCCAAGTTTGAACACATTCTATGAAGCAGCTCAGCACATATCAAAGATCTGTGTATGGCAGGCTGCATCACAGTGATATTTTAGAACAACACTTTCTTTATGAAAGGACTTTGTCCAAGAAGATATTAAAAGATGAGGGTTCTGTTCTACTTAGGGTTGGTCTTCATTCTCATTCAGGTGAGCTCTGAGGGGGAAAGTATGCAACTTATATGTTTTGTATTAGTTTATTTTACACAGTAATTATGTGGTTGTTTTTTTCTGTGACCTCAAATAGTTGTTTTCATAATTCATTGAGAACAACTTCTTCAGAATTTTTAAAACTACTTAGAATGGACAGAATGAGCTATATTAATCAGAGTCAAGCACCCACTCCAGCTGCATGTTCAGTTTTTAAAGGCACTTGCTGAGAAACACTATCTGAACTTCTCAATAGTGTTGTTACCCAGATTTAAAACCAGTGGGCTAATGTATCAAATATGTACAGTAGATGATATTAATGTAACTGATCCTTTTTAATCTGAAAGCAAAAGTACAATGCACAAAGACTAACATGATGTAGAAATGTGGTCTAGGAGTAATTTTGTGGAAATAAATACAGCCAAAACAAATAAAATGTTATTTGGCAAACAGAGTAGATGGGCAGTGCCTCCTTCTTGTTTTGGAAACTCAAAAATAGAGATAGTAGATTAGGTTATAGTTTTCGGGTTTACCTTTCAGTGTTAAGTTTCAAGGTCAAAACAAGTGAAAGATATGGTCAGAAAAGTTAATATCATACTATTTTTATTAAAAACTATATGAATACCTGTCTTGGGCAATTAGACTTTGTGTATTATTTGTGTAGAGTGTCAAGATTTGCTTTATAGTATGAAGCCCCTATTTACCATGGAGGCCTAGCAGTGACTGAAAGCAAAGATTTGGAAAGTGCTAAAAAAAAATCCATAAAGATATTCTTAGTTAGTGAAGTCAAATAGATATGCAAATGTGAGGAGTTACATTTTTGAAGGGAAATGCCTCAAAAAAGTCATTTGTAGAGATCCAGTATGTGAATCCACTCAGAGGATTATTAATCTTTCAGAGAAATGTCCTTTGAATCATAAACTGACAAGGTAAGAGAAATTTTTCATGGGGATAAGACATATACAGATTGCTTATTTATGAGATACTTAAATATTACTACCTGCATAAATTATGTTTGTTACTGTCTTCACAGATCACGATGATTGTTAATGCTAATGTGCTAGTGTGTGCTGCTCTTAGATATAATGTATCATGGCTTTTATATCTAAGCAATAATACAGGACAGTGAGTGGTATGTCATGGGATATCATCACACCTTAGGTCTGTTGTGAAGCACAAGGTCATAGACAGAGTGCTTCATGCACCTGAGAAGTGACTATATCCCATGATATACCACACCCTGGAGTGTATTATTGGTATTATGAACTGGTTTTGTTTTGTTATAAATTTAAAATAAAAGTTTTTTTAATGATTTTATTTATTTAATGTGAATTAGCACACAGAGAATATATGTAGTGGTATACCTATTCAAAAAAAGTCAGTAATTTGGGTTCTTTTCAGTAGCTGGTGCTGCTGCCTTATGCTGCATCCCCCTTCTCGTGCTCTGTTCTTTGTTTTTTTGTGCAAGTTCACCACCTACTAATATTCTGTCTTGGTGTTTAACTTCCAGTCCTCCAGTTCTGTCAATGTTCAACTTCTCCCAGCATGCACTGCTTTGAAGTAGCAGGAACCAAGAAAGGAAGCATTCTATAAGTGCTCTAAACAGTGATGATTTTAGATGTGCTCATGCTCACTTGCAGCTGGAAGTAGGAACCCTCATGGAGAGTGACTCCCTTGGGTGACAGTTGTACTGTGTTTTTTTTTATAACACTGCTTGGAATATTAATCTAATTGTAATATAATGAGTGATTAGCGAGGGTGGCACACTACTGGGGGGGTGAAAGTTACAAAGCTGATCGTGCACTGGCTTTAGTTTCAATTTGGAATTTTAGTTGTAAAATGGGGGTATAGATGGATTTGGAGGAATTGTTTTGGGGAAAATAAACAGCATACTGTGATTTAATTCACTGCGTGAACCGGAGATAATCTGTGGTGACCGTGTATTGAAGGCATGGCAGTCATTGCGTTCATCCTACCTGATTGTGAATTCAGAATGTCGACTTTTCTCTGTACTTCGTGGATGGTAATTATTTTTTTTTTGAATGGGATTGAGAGTGGTTGGATGAGGGATTTTTTTTATTTTCTTTTGAGAGCATGGCTTGGTCAATAGTTGTGCCATTTGTACAGTTTGGTGGGATGTGGCCTGTTGCACTTGGTGATCAAGATAGGAGTGGAGTCATGTGTAGTACTGAAAAGAAGGTGTTCCCAGGACTTTAAAAAAAAAACGTGAGTATGTAGTCAGATATACTCACATCTGAGATGATCTTTCAGTCAGTCAGGCTGTTGGATTTTTGGCAACCAGTTCATAATATAACATTTAACATCCCTTTTTGTTATGAAAGTTTAAAATGGTTATTAAACTGTATTGTACTTCAACCTTTCTGGTTTCCAGTTTAGTCATGTTTTTAACAAATCTAACCAAATCAAATCAATCAATCAATAAAATCTGGCAGGATGTGGGGTATCTAAAAGCGGTTTTGCTACATGAGAGTATGCAGTGCTTTTTGGTGGGATCAGGGTCTATTTAATAGTCTTCATCCAAATATGGAGGTGACAACAATAGTGGGGCAGAGATTTGATACATATATTTTAGGGCATTTAAACTGGCAGGAGGTGGAGACTGGGGCTCAGAACATTTGCAAGGAGGACTTAGGTGAGGGACACCTAGTGAGCACTACCCCTACTAGTGGATCAATCTGCGGAAAAAGAGTAATGTAGACAGGGAGGATGGAAGGACCATACGTTAAGAGTCTAGGGACCTCATGGGGGTGAATGTAATGAAGGCAAAATAAAAGACAGAATGAGTATAATAGTTCTGGTCAGTAGAAGGAGAAAGAGTAGGACACAAATGTTCTGGAAAGTGATCTGCTTAAGTGCTAGAAGCCTTCGGAAAAAAACTGAGTAAGCTCCAATTTATTGCAACAGAAGATATGATGGACCTGTTAGCCATCATTTAATCATGGAAACAGTAGCCATGATTGGATATAGAGATCACAAAGGTTACTACTCTTGTAGGTGGGCTCAGAATATAAACACATTTAGCACAGCTGGCAAAAACATGGTGTGAAAAGTTTAGGGTCGGAGTGGTATACAGACTGCCAAAAAGAAGGAAGATGGGACAGGGAATTAGGGGAGGAGAGCAAGATGGAAGGAGACAAAAAAGAGGTGTTGCACTAACCTTTATATGACATATGTGTACTGGGAAAACCTGGCAGCCAGAAGTGCAAGAAGTCAGGTGGTCAGGTGCTTGTGATGCAAGAATGCTTACTTGTACAATGGGTTATAGAACCATTTGGAAGGGCACCTTTGATCTGGTTCTGTCAAAAACTAAGATGGAGAAGGAGAGGTAAAAGAACCACTGAGGTCCAGTGACCACAATATGGTGTGGTTCAGCATACCCATAGGAGTAGATAACTCCAGTTCATAAACTGCAATTCTGGACTTCAGAGGGGTGCACTTCAGCAAGATGGGAGAAATGGTAAACAGATAGGTGGTAGGAATACAGAGAGCAGAAGGGGCAGATGCCAAACCACTGATAAGACCCCACCTAGACTACTGTGTCAGTTCTGGAGACCACATCCCTGGAAGGACATTGGGTGGAGACTGTCTAGAGGAGGACAACTATAATGATGCAGGGTCTGCATCACATAGCCTATGAGAAGAGACTAAAGGACCTCATTATGTACACCCAGGAATGGAGGAGGGAGAGGGGTGATATGAAAGTGACCTTTAAATACCTCATGGGGTAAATAAAGTACAGGAGGGAAATATTTTTTCAGAAGGAAAGGTGTTCATAAACAAGGGGTCATGCTATGAAGCTGGAGGTGGTAGATTCAGGAGAAATTTAAGGAAGCACTTCATCACAGAAAGTGGTGAATTTCTGGAACAGCCTTCCGGTGGAGGTGGTGGGGCAAAAACAGTGGTGGGATTCAAGAATGCATGGGATAGGCACAAGGGAAACATAGAGGAAAGGAAGGGAGGGAAGAAGAAAGAGCTAACAACTGGGCATCATCTGTGGTAATAGTATAAGTAGAAATGGCAGACTGGATAGGCAAAGTGACCCTTATCTGACATCACATTCTATGTTTCTGTTTTTATATAATTTCTAGATCTGCAGTAGGTCTGTGCTTTTACTAGCCATTAATCAATGCCTACATGACTACTTTTAGCCAATGTGTATTTTAGATTGCCTGCCTATTTTCCTATCCATTTATAAACAGTTAAAGGGCTACACTCAGCAAGGGGGCTCTTCACTATACTCTTAGACTTATCCACCTACTGAACATGGGGGATCATCACTAAGTTCATCTGGAATACTGTAGTTAATTGGACAAATCTCCCAAGCTTCATTGCAACCTACACTTAGTCTCAGCCCACTGTGAGATTAATTTTTCTGTCCCTTCTGTGGCACAGACACATGCCTAATCATCTACACTCAGCCCATTCTGTATGTGTGCATCCACAGTCAGAGCAAATCAATGGGTGTTGCTGGAGGATTTCTCCTTGACTCCCCACACCTCTGTATTCTGGCTTAGGATGCTGTCCTTCTCCTCCGTGAGCTCTGGCTGATTCCCTTGAGGGGGAGCCCAATAATTAGCTACCTGAAGTTCTCTGTCTTCTCAAGACTGTGTGGCCTCTAGATTCCCATTCTCTTTTTCTCTCACACAATCTTCAACACAACCAGCTTCTATATATTCTTAGTCTTGATTTGAAGCTGTCTCTCTCTCAGTTACTCTGTTCTCAGCCCTGTTCTTGTTCCATTCTTCATTCCTCATTCTCTTTCCTCATTGCTTCAGGACAAAAGTATTTCTCTCCCTGAGTCCTAGGGTGGGGGGAAATGTGTTGTACTCTATCTGCCTCTCTCTCTCTCTCTCTCACTGTATCTCTGTCTTTCTTGCTCTCACTCTCTGTCTTGCCAGTCTGAACTCCTTTGAGCTTATGTTCAGGACTTAGCCCAGCCAAGACTGACTGATGCACAATTTTTATGGATGTAGGAGTGGCATGCAGCTCCCCAGCATTAGAAAAGCACTTACATGTTGCAGCCATAAACAGTAAAAACAGTTTATCAAAATCTGTGTATGTGTTGGGGGGGGGGGGGCTGGAATCATTCAGGCCCTAGGGCTCCTACTTTATGCCTTTTTAACCTTTTTGCAACTGTATTTGACTAGCAAGGTGAAGAGCCTGGCTACAATACTTTAGCAAAGCTTGCAAATCCATTCCATGCATAAGGCTAGTAAAAAAAGCTAGTTAACTTGGGGATTGGGGCAGACTGATAATGTGAACAGGGCATTGATAGGAGATCAGGCAGGACACAGATGATGATCATCAGTGGGATGAACTCAGAGTC
The DNA here is from genome assembly GCA_016271365.2 of Neoceratodus forsteri. Lineage (NCBI taxonomy): Eukaryota > Metazoa > Chordata > Ceratodontiformes > Ceratodontidae > Neoceratodus > Neoceratodus forsteri. The sequence goes on along the minus strand of CM028130.1, from coordinate 1,561,476,466 downwards.
CAGGGAAGTCACAAGTAAGGTACAGCAAAGGCCACTTCTGAGACTGTCACTCTTCAATGTCTTCATTTGGAATATAGAAGAAGGAATTCAGAATAACGTGTCTTTTTGTTGATGACACCAAGATTTGCCGAAGAGTGGACACTGAGAAGGCAGCTACAGGACTGAAAAGAGACCTGGAAAATTGGAAAAGTGATCTAGATGTTAACAACTTAAGTTCAATGCAGAAAAGTTCAAAGTGATCAGCATTGGTGGAAGAACCCTAAAATGGACAAATCTGTGGGAAATAAGGGTGGTACAGACAATTAAGGAGAGAGAAACCATGGGTTCATCATTATTGACTGCCTCAGATCCACTGCTCAGTACAGCAAAGCCTACAGAAAGGCAAATAGATTGCTGAAATGTATGAGAAGCGGATTTGGTAGAAGGAAGGAGGTGATACTGCCCCAATACAGGTCTTTGGTAAGGCTGTACCTACAATTACTGTATAGAGATCATACTATTGAGGACCATGAAGATGATCTAGGTTGCAGCAGGGGCAGTCATGTAAGAAAAGGTTGGCAGACCATAATACATACACGCTGGAGGCCAGGAGGCAAAGGGTGGGTATGACTGAGATACACCAGTCCTTGCAAGGAATCACCGGGGTATATTGTAAGGACTTTTTCACAAGCAGAGAAGACACAGTGTTTACAGGAAATGGGTGGCAACTTGTAGGGTCAGATTCTCTAGGGAAAAAGGAAGTTCTTCACAGAATGGGTGGTAAAAAAATTAAATAGACTGCCCACAGAGGTGGCTGAGTCCAAGAAATTGATGGCGTTTATACTTGCGTAGAATAGATATAAAGGAATAGTGGGACCCACAGACAGAATATGGGAAATAATACAGAACCTGGGGATGGGGGTGACAGTCAACCACTAAGGGCTAGCTGGTGTCTAAATCCAGTCTGGTGTTAGGCCACGCATCGAGCAAGGCAGGGGAATGGATAGGCTGGCTAGACCTTTGTGTCTATTTCTGCATACACAATCTACTGTATAAAAGGAATATTTCACAGTCAATTTATGTTTGCTTTATTCACATTTGCCAATAATGTGAGGAAATAAAATGACAGCAAAAATTTAAGTGAATAAGAAACTCTTTTGCAGTGCTGGCCCAAAAGGTACTGTATTTGTGGCAGGTTGAGAAACTATATCAAACACGCAGTCAGTTGCGAAAACTTTCACTCCTTATTTTAAGCACACTACTGCAGAAAGGTATATTATTAAAACATATTACATTATTTTAATTCACACAGTTAGTATGACATACTGACACATATTGCTGGCCCTGTTTTCAATCTGTGCTGTGATTATTCCTGCATATCTTGTTGTGAATTTCACTTTCAGTGAGTCTTTTAGCAATTTTTTAACCACAATGCACAGTGGCTACAGTGCATATGTACATGACACTAGTATGTACATAGCGATGATACTGTTTTTGTCCAAATGCTGTCTCACACTGACTATGGTGTGGGCACTAAACAAAGTCCATGATGAAGCAGAGCTTTATTTATTTATTTTTTGTAAACGAAGATGCTGTTTAATGAAACTGAAATAGGGCATCAAAATTTGATTAATAAATTCAATCATGGTTGTTTCATTGGCTAGTGATTTGGGGATTGTGTAATTGCCCAGTTGAAGGGAAATTTATGGGCAGGATGACAGGCAGGCATCTTGCCTTTGTATATGACCTGCAGTACAGGTAGGAAGAACTTGCAAGTGAGAGAGCAAGCAAGGATTAGAGACACCTGCTTCTTGTCACCCAGTCAAGCAAAGGCAACCTGTTTTGAACCTGTGACCTCAATAGTCCACTCCACCACAAGAACCATAGCCAGCCTCATCTCATCAAGATTAATGATTAGTTCAGCAGGAATCAGTTCTTGTGTCACTACTTTTTTAATGAGCACCAGAAAGCCAGTTTTCAGCACAGGAAAATCAGCTGAAGTTTTGTGAGCTGCTTTGGTTCCTTTCTGCTAGCTAAATCCCATGCAGTGAAAAATATCCATGCCCGTTTGGTGGTTAGTTGTCAGGATTTGTGGTGAGTTGGCCTTTATAATTCCCAGGACCACCACGTGTACTTCTTGAGCATTCACTACTGCCCTCTCAGAACACAGACTTTGGCAGAGTTTTTTAGTTTGTTCTTTTCTAGCTCTTCTAGCAGAAGAGTGGGTAATCTGAGTTTGTTTTATGTTGCTGTGTGTGGGGTTGGGGTAGTGCAAAGCTGAGACAAATAATCAGATTTAAACTTCTGCACAGTGCCCACATTAATTATTACTTTATATGTTTTGGAGTACCAATGAGCAGCAGCCATCACTCTGCAACCAGAGGAGTACTTTGAAAGCTCAAGCCTGACCTCTGGACTGTAAGAGGCATACTGTAAGTAGAAGGCCGTCATTTTCTGTTTGGTGGTGGAGAGGAGATTGACACTTCTCAAACGACAGCATAATGCAACTGACAGTTCAATACTGGGGCATTCAGACAAGCTCATTGGCATTAATTTGATTAAGATCAAGGGGGTACTCCCGCTTCACCAACTTTCTCTAGATCCAGTTGAGAAGGGACATGGATGAAAGGCTAACAGGTAAACTAATGTTATGCTAGTTTTCTCATTATGCTTTGACAGCAAGTAGATGCAGTGACTGACAAAAGTATTTTAATGTAATGACAACTGGAAATCAGATATTTGCCAAGTGAAAAAGGCCTGAAGTTTGCAGCATGATTAAAGGAGCATTGGTAATGTGTAAAATATAAGATGTTCAGTTTTAAACTGTTATACAGTATGTTTCTGTGTTTCCAACTAATGGTTTGTGAGATGTAAAGGTGAGTGGATTGGCTTGATTGGATCTGCTGGGACAGGCCTGGTCAGGCTGTACCATTAGCACCAGAACCAAATGTGTAATATACATTATAATAGAATGAAATGGTGCAGTCAGTTCAACAAAACTCAGTAATGTTACAAAGGAACTCTGGACCTTCTGTACTGACATGGCTTCATTTTCTCCTCCATATGCCCCATAACATTCTGCTAATCATACCACTCCACTCGTGCAGTCAAACAGGTGTAATATTTTGGCCTGATCAGTCCAATAGATGTTATTCTTTTAATGGTAGAATGGAGGATTTACACAGAGCAGACATAGGCAGTATGCCCTCAAACTAACCTAAGGACAACTCCTGCACCTGGTTATCTTTGTAGTTTACTAACAATAACTAGATGATTGACATTGTTGTGGCCACTGTGGCACCAGCAGACTGATGAAGATGAAGACACATTGCATAGGGAAGAATGGAATGTGGACACACACAGCAAAAGCAATAGTATCTACTCAGACTTACAGAAATGGTAAAATCATGGTAATCATGGTAAAATCATGGGAAATCATGGTAAAATCATCAGCTGTTTGCTAATTATTTATTTTTGGTTTATTGATATCAACCATTTTTCCTGTTCAAAGCTCACATAATGCATAACATATAGCATCATATACCAGGGGAAGAAAATAATAAAAACAAGAACAGAGAAGTGAAGTGAAGCTGTTCTATCACCCAATGAATGCCAGTGAAACCACTCCTAAACTACAATGATTGTCTCGGAAGATGTGTCAACACATCATGGGTTAAGGAAGTGCTGTCCTTGTTTAACTAAAAAAATGTAAAGCCGTAGATAAAGTACGATCTGTGGTAATAATGTAGGTAGGGAAAAATAGGCAGAGTGAGTGGGCCAAGCAGTCCTTATCTGCTGTCAGATTCTAGTTTCTACATTTCTATCTTTTTGGCATAAATGCTCCAATTCTGCCTGTTTCCCAGGAAGCCATACTAAGCCACTTTCTCACATGTAGGTTAACTGAGCACTGTGCTTGGTCAGCAGCACTCTCTCAACCTATAAAAGTTTTTTTTTTTGCTGTTTATCTTTTTATTGAGTATATATTATATATAGGACATCAACATACATAGCCATTTAAGTTGTACTGATTCAAAAACAGTTACACGACCGTAACAGCAGTTACAGCATGAACACTTTGCTTACAAGTTTGCAAATGTACTTTTAACTTATGTGTATCATATGAAGTTACAAACTCTTATTCCAGCAGTCAACAATCCTTCACCAATATAGTGTAACTGGGGAAGAAGCTCTACTTGTGTAATATTTCCTACCATTGTGGGTCTTCCTGTTGGCGACAGAGAGGGACAATCTAATCTATTTACTAATTGCCTAGCTTTCACCATGCCCAGTTAGCCACTATCAAGGAGGCATAAAAAGATCCTTGCTATGTGGGGTACTGGTTAGTGCCAGCTTGTTCTGGATATGAAGTAAACATAGGCCCCAGATATATGGAAACTTGCAGCTTGTGTTTGCAGAGAAATGGAGCATTCTAGAATTCATAGCTAGGCTCTCCATTGCTTAATACCATTCTATAAATGTCAGAGTATCAGGTGACCCAAAAGAGTGCCAAATCAAACAAAGACAAAAGGCTTTAAAATGCCCTACTGTATTGTCGCATGCCTCACAAACGAGATACCACTGCCAGGACTGGGTTAATTGTGGCAACCAGGGGAGCGGGCAGCCATTGCTCAAAGCTAGGTTACTGTAAAAAGTATTTGGACACTGCAGGGAAATTGTTTTTATTGTGCCTGAATTGTGGATTACATCTGGGGGTGCTTTTTTTACATGCGCTACACATCAGGGAAGGGTTTAATGCAAATTGGTGCTCAGTGGGGGGTTCTTTTTTGTTACAGGAACTGCACAGCAGGGAAGGGGTTTAAAATATATTTGTGCTCAGTGCTGGGGGTGCAGTGTTTATTTCTATTGCAGGTGCAATACTGAAAGAGGTGTTGTTTTAAATCATGGTTGTGATCAGTAACGGAGGTACAGGTTTGCTCTTTTCCCATAACAGCAGCAGCTGAATTGTGGGGAATCAACATCGTGCGTGGACTACATCTGGCATCAGGCATAATTGTGTTGGGGCTGCATCAAGCATGGTGATTTAGTAAGAAAAGTGCCCTGATTGCTTTTTGTCATAAAGGCAAGGGGGTTTGATTGTCTTCCCTACACAGGCTGGGGGAACAGGGGGATTAGGCCTGACCCACCCTCCCCGATCCCACCCACCACACGCTAATCCACTTTTATAGGCAGATGATCTGGAAAGGGTTTTATTACTTCCTGATAAGATCAGGGCAAGATGGGCATCACAGACATAATTTAACCAGTAGAGGAAGCATTTGTATGATTTAAGCAACAGGGAATGAATGAGAGAAAAAAAAACAATTTGTTATTTGGTGAACCAAACACAGGAAGGGGATACAAGAGATACAGAAGGGGGTCACTAGCAGTAGTGGGCGTAGTTAGGTAAAACAGGAAAGATGCAAAGAGTGGTGCAGTGTAGTGGGTGCAGGGTCACTGTGTTCAGGAGAGCATTCTGGATCATGCAGTGCTGCCCCATATGTAGGCACCTCTCTGGATTGTGGGAGGAGGTTGCCTGTCTCCGAGCTAAGTTGGCCAGGATGCAGAAAACCTTAACCCCCCCCCAACAGGCTGCCGTGTCCACAACAAGAACCTGAAAGGATCCTCAGGAGAAGGAGTGGTTGGATCACAGTGGGCTCAGGGAGAGTGCGGGAGGGGGGCTCTGAAGCACATCTCCCAACCGGTCCAGCTAAGTAACTCCTATGCTGTCTTGTAGGATCAAGAAAGCCACACAAGGGCACCCTCAGCTGAGACCAAGGAGGATGGGTGGGTCCTCCATGATGGAGCCCAATGGAAGGAGGGTGGAGGACCCCAGAGGAAGAGGAAGCTACTCCTGGTGGGGGACTTAATTGTCTGTTGAGTAAAGATATGGGGCACCTTGCATGGGGGGATAGGGAGGTCAAGTGCCTTCCAGGAAGCACTGCATGGAGACATGGAAAGAAGATCCATAGGATCACAAGAGCAATAATAAAGAGAGAGCAACTGGATACCATTGTCAACCTGGAGACAAATGATCTGGCAGGTCACAGGGTGGAGACAGCCAGAATCCAGGAGGATTTCAGGAAGTTGGGGGGAGTCTGAAGCAGACAGCATACTCCGTCCCTTTCTCAGAGGTACTACCTGTCCATGGCAAGGGGGAGGCTAGGACATGCTGCACTCAGAAATTTAACTACTGTTTGAAGGAATGGTGTGGAAAGGAGGGTTTTGGCTTAATGAGGGATGGATCCATGCCAGTGAGTCAACAATTTTGTTGTTGACCAATGCTACAGTGACTCCTTTATGTCTCCTGCTCCCCTCACTACTAAATTAATCAACTCTGAGTCGGAGTTGCTTTGGGGAAGGGGTGCAATACCCCCAGAAAGCAGTGCTGGGGTCCTTAACTAACACTACAGTGACCTGATGCTGTTGTTGCTGTAGTATCAGTCACTGTAAAATTGTCACCGTAGCGACAGCACACCATGGGGGACTGGGGCTCCACCTGGTAGGATGCAAGCCTGTATAAGGATAATGGCCTGTATCTATCTGGGAAGGGGACCTTAATCCTAAGTGATAAGTTTGAATGCTTCAGCAGCAAACATTTAAACTGGCTGGGGGGGGGGGTCAAGCCAGGAGGGACAGGATGCTTAGTACACCCCCTCCTGTGTGCACATACTCTACACTAGTACCCAAGGAGTAGTTAGACAGACAAAAGGCAGAATTTGGCATAAGGGAGGAAGGCAAGAAGGACTGGGGAAATAGAGCACCCAGGAAGGAGGGGGGAGGGAAGACACATCCTGGAGATCCATGTGTGCCAATTCCTGGAGCCTTAGTAATAAGATGGAGGATCCTGAGGCAACCATGGTGCAGTCAGACCTTGACATTGTGGCCATCACGTAGACCTGGTATAATGATAACCATGACTGTGAAATGGCCATACCAGGCTACAATCTATTCAGGAGGGAGTGGGCAGGCAGGAAGGGGGGAGAAGTGGCACTTTATATGAAAGAACACATAAAGGGCACAGAGATTCAAGGGGGAACAAGAAAGGGGGAGGTACTGTGGGTTAGGCTGGAAAGAGGAACAGGGTCAGCCATTTGCACAGGGGTAATTTACAGACCACCAGCCCAGGGGTAGGAAATGGACCAGGAGATGATGCTGGCTATCCAAAGGATGGTACACAAGGGGGAGGTAGTGCTGGTTGGTGACTTTAATACTCCAGACTGGACTGAAGCCTTTCAGCAGCATCAACCAAGAGCAGATTGATACTGGACTCCTTGCAGGGAGCCTTCCTTATGCAACTGGTCATGGAACCCACACAATAGACAGCAATACTGGACCTGGTGCTCATGAACAGGCACTGTGTGATGGGGATTGCAGTGGGGAAGCACTTGGTTAACAGCAACCACCAGTCAGTGTGGTTTGACATAACTGAAGGGGCAGAGCCCAGCCACACAAAAACACGATTCCTAGACTTTAGGAGGGTGGATTTTGGAAGAATTGGGAAATGCTTGGAAAAGGCACTAGCTGGAGTAGAGAGGAATTTGGGGGTGGAGGAACAGTGGGCAGTATTCAAATCAGGGATAACAAAAGCAAAACAATTATGTGTAAAGCAGATTAAAAAGGGGAAAAGGAAGACAAGGCAATTATGGTATTCTAAGGAGGTAGCTGAGAAAGTGAAAGACAAAAAAATCACCTTCAAATAGTACAAAAAAATACAGGCTGAAGGGGACAGAGAGAGGTACCAGTAGAAATAAAGGGAGGCAGGGAGGATAGTGAGGGAAGCTAAAGCACAGACAGATTAGCGCATCATGAATTCAGTAGTTAGAGGGGACAAAACTTTTTACAGGTACATCAGCGAACAAAGGTAGCAAAGGGATAGTGATGCTAAAAGGGGAGGACAGGAGTAGAGTAGAGGATGACAACCACAAGGCAGACATACTGAACAGATACTTCTGCTCAGTCTTTATAGAGGAGGTGGCAGGCAATAAGCCAGAAGGGACTAGAAAGGGAGGGAATTACATGGAAATAGATACGAGTCCCTTTCCACAGGAAAGGGTCTGGAAAGAACTGGAGGGAATAATTGTAGATAAAGCTATGGGGCCAGAAGGTGTGCAGTCCAAAGTGCTGATGGAGCTAAGGGAGGTAGTGACTGAACCTCTAGGAGCCCTGTTCAGCCTGTCACTGGAAACAGGAGAGGTACCTATACCTAAATCGAATCCAACAGAAAAACAGCGCAACACTACGAGCGGGTGCTCACAGCGTGAGGTGCAAACCTCAATACTTCACACAAAAGCCAAGGTAATGAGCACTCCAGGACACAGAAAAATATACTACAAGTGATTTTAATCCAAATGGCAAGTCCAGACCCCTGCGCTTCGGCTCTATGCCTTCAAAGACTGGAAGACAGCTGACGTAGTCCCCCTATACAAAAGCGGGAACAGAGAGGAAGCAGGAAACCACAGGCCAGTCAGCCTGACCTCAGCAGTGGGGAAGATCATGGAAACACTACTGAAGGAAAGAACTGTGGAACACCTGGTTGCCAGTGGTCTACAGGACTCGAGGCAACATGGTTTTACATGGGAGGTCGTGCTAGACTAACCTCTTTGAATTCATCGACTGGGTAACAAGGGAGGTGGATGTGGAGCAGTGGATGTGGCCTACAGTGGCGTCCCCCAGGATGAAACCCAATTCAGCAGCATTTTGCAGCACTCTGCAGAATGCTGCAGCAGACCTACAGAATAAAGCGATGTAATTTCAGTCACAATTAGTCCCTTTTGTTATTCAGGAAAATGTGGCACTGCCAAGATGAAGTAAATGCCACAGCTTCCTGCATGACAAATGGGACTAATTGGCATTGAAATTACATTGCTTTATCCAGTTGGTTTGCTACAGCATACTGCAGAGTGCTTTAAAAGTGGGTTCATCCTGGGGGACACCACTGTACCTGGACTTCAGCAAGGCCTTTGACACTGTGCCACATGGAAGGCTGTTGAATAAGCTGGGAAACATGGGAGTGGGTGGGGCAGTGGTGTGGTGGGTGGGGAACTGGCTGGATAGCAGGACACAGAGGGTGGTGGTAAATGGCTGTCATTCCACAGAGGGAAAGGTGACCAGTGGGGGTGCCACAGGGATCAATGCTGAGTCCAGTGCTCTTTAAAACATATTTATCAGTGACATTACAGATGACCTAGAGGGGAAAATTTGCCTGTTTGCTGATGACACAAAGCTCTGCAACAGGGTGGACATGGATGTGGATAGAATGAAGAGAGATCTGTAGATGCTTGAGGACTTATCAAAGAATTGGCAGTTGAGATTTAACATAAAGAAGTGCAAAATAATGCACATGGGTCACAAGAACCCATTAACAGCATATCAGCTGGGGCAGCAGGATATAGCATGCTCCAAGCAGGAAGGGACCTGGGGTTATCCTCTCTGCTAACCTCAAGGTGGGGAGTCAGTGCAACAAGACAACGAGGAAAGCAAACAGGATGCTGGGATGCATAGGCAGGGGTATCACCAGCAGGAAGAGGGAGGTCATAGTTCCACTATACAAGACTTTGGTGAGGCCACACCTCGAGTACAGTGTCCAGTTCTGGGGACCTTACCTATGGAAGGACATAGACAGGTTGGAGGTGGTTCAGAGGAAGGCAACCAAGATGGTTCAGGAATTACATCACAAAACCTGAATACAGGCTGAAATACTTAAATATGTACTTCCTGGAAGAGATGAGGAAGAGGGGGATATGATTGAGACATATACTGTACCTCTCGGGGAGGAACAAAGTGCAGGAAAACACAATTTTTCACAGAAAAAGATCCTCCAGGACTAGGGGACATGAGAAGAAACTGAACGGAATGAGGTTCAAGGGGACTGTTAGGAAGTACTTCTTCACAGAGACGGTGGCAGACAAATGGAACATCCAGTGGGAGGAGCCAGTGGGGACAGAAATGATTACAGGATTTAAGGAGGCATGGGATAGGCATAAAAGGATCCTGGTAGGCAGGGGAAGGAGACAACCTACTTCTAAGGAAGCTTGAAGAAGCACAGTTACTTGTGTAAATGTGCAGACTAGGTGGGCTGTAGGCCCTTATCTGCCATCAATATCTATGTATCTATGTACTTACTGAGAATATACCATTTTGCTTCTACAGTCACCTGTATCAAACACATTTGTTGAGAGATTCTCAGGGGAGAGTCTATCCTAGGAACACCTAGTAACATCGAGGCTGGGGACATTGGGAGTCTAGTTTTCAAAATATCAGAGCAACACTGCAGATTTTTTTTACCAGAAGGGCTGTATCACTGCACACTGTCCCTGAATTGTAAAGGTTATGTCTGTGGTTCAATGAGCGGAGCAACAACGTCACTCCCCCATCAGGCCTTAAAAGGCCACTCCTCTTGGACTGTTCCAGGATTCATTTCTTCGTTGCGGCCAGAGGTGCCACTCCTCCTCCTCAGCTCTTTCTGTTACTCCTACCTCTGTGCTTCCTCTGCTCTTGTGGCACCTCCAGCAGCAGGGTCTTTCCTCATCTTGTTTTTCCTCACCATTCATTCTCCCTCCGCTTCATTCTGTCCCTTCCTTGCTGCTTGCCCAGCGGTGTTCTGCCTATTCTTCTCACCCCCACCATTGCCGCTCACTTGTCACCCTTCATTTGTTCCCCCACCTCACTCCATCCCATCTCTCTCTCTCCTCCATTTTCACCCACTCCCTGCTCCTTCTTGCCCGTCCTCTGCCATTCCTGCCCACACCTCGGGCAGCTCAGCTCCCCCCCGTGCAGTGCCTGGGCTTGCACTCCCAGTCTTCCGTCCTGCCATACCTTGCAATCGTCATTCATCCTGGCCTCTGGCTGCTGCTCCATTTTGCTGCTGGTGCTCTGGGTGTGCTGTTCCCCACTGGCTCAGCTTTGCTGCCTGATCCCGTTCTCCCTCTGGTTCTCCTCATTCCCCCTCTTCTCTGCTTCCTCCTGGCACCTCTCCTGGCAGATATCTATGCTGGGCTCCAGATCTCTTCTGTTTTTTTCATGCGAGCTGGACACCGCCAGCTCTGGGGCTCCTCCCCTGTTCAGACCTCTTCTTCTGTATTTGTGCCTCCCCTCCAGTGCCAACTCCTGGGTGGGTCTGTGGTGCCACGACCAAAACTCATCAACTGGTGTAAAATGAAAGGGATCTTCCGTGGTTGGCTGTTCACATCTTCATCATTCATTTCCCTGTGGTTGTGTCCTTTGTTAGCCTTCAGTGACACGTCCTTCATCGATTCAGCGGCACTTCATCAGTGAAATGCTGTAGGCAGTTTTGCCATGTATATGGAGTTTCAATGCACAGTGCTTATGAGCTGTTACTCATTAGGGTGACATGGAGCTCAGTTTCCTTTTCATTAACTGGCTGCATCAGTAAGCACTTCTGTGTCATTTTCTCTACTTGACCGTGCTGTCTCCTCCCTAATCATTTGCTATTCTACTTTGTTCAGCTCTGCTCTCACACTCACCACCTACAGTACTAAATACCTCTGTGATTTCTGCTTTTGAACCCTCCACCTCTGATGTTAGTTGGTGCTCCAGTGCCCCTGCGGGCTCCCTATCTACCTGGCCTGCCTCCCTCCTAAGCCGTTGCTACTGTCATGTTGCTGCCCCCCCCTTCATGTGTCTTTTGTTTCTACTGTTGACTTGTGGCTGGCTGTGTGCTGCCCATCGCCTCTCTTTCCATTTTCCACTGTCAACCCTCACTATGCCTCATCCCTCTGTCCCCTGCCTGTCGTTTTCTCCATGGTTCTCCCATTTGTCTTTCCATATGACGGCCCCCTCATTCTTCTGTTTTTCTTTGTTCTCTGATCATTGGCTGTGGGCTTCGCCCTGCTGTTCTCCTCTCTGACTCATGCCCTTCGCCTCTTCTCCTTTCTCATCCTGTGCTTTCTTTTTGGGGGTACTTCCTTATCCTGCCATCACTATACCTATTCGTATCCTCTTCTTACCCGAGTCCTACATCCTGGTCCATTCAACTTGTATATCTCACTCCATGTTAAACCTCCATCATTATCGAACCTCATCCTTCCTATACCTTGCTTGCCATCTTACCTACCCCTAACCAGATCAGACTTCAAGGCTTTCACTCCACCATCGTACATCATCCATTCCTACCTCACCTTACTCATACCAGCCTTCAAGGCTTCACTCCATTACCATGCATCATCCATTTCATATCTCACCTTCATCATACTGGCCTTTCAGGCTTCATTTCATCATAGTACATCATCCATTTCATATTTCACCTTAACCCTACTGGCTTTCTAGGCCTCATTTCATAGTCGTACATCATCCATTTCATTCCTCACCTTAAACCGTTCAGGCCTTCATGGCTTCTCTCCATCATCGTACATTGTCAATTTCATATTTTACCTTAATCATACCAGCCTTCTAGGCTTCACTTCATAATTGTACATCATCCATTTCATTCCTCACTTAAACCATTCAGGCCTTCAAGGCTTCTCTCCGTCATCGTACATCGTCCATTTCATACCTCACCTTAATCGTTCCGGCTTTCAAGGCTTCCTTCAATCATCGTACATCATCCATTTCATATTTCACCTTAACCATACCGGCCTTCTGGGCCTCATTTCATAATCGTACATCGTCCATTTCATTCCTCACCTTAAATCATTCAGGCCTTCAAGGCTTCTCTCCATCATCATACATGGTCCATTTCATACTGCACCTTAACAGTTCTGGCCTTCAAGGCTTCTCTCCATCATCTTACATCATCCATTTCATATTTCACCCTAACCGTACCGGCCTTCTAGGCTTCATTTCATAATCGTACATCATCCATTGCATTCCTCACCTTAAAACCATTCCGGCCTTCAAGGCTATCATTCCACCTTCATTTATCGTTCATTCATTCTTGACCGTTCTGTCCTCCAGCATCGATTTTTACTCTCATAGTAGGCTGCGGTCTTCGCACGGCCATCCTCGTCTCTCCCCTTCACATCCTTTGTTCCCATTTGGCAGTCCAGCTGACCTTCTAAACTTCCTTCTGTCAGTGTCCTTCCTATATTCATCTTGATCCTCCACTCGTCCATTCCAACTTCGAAGCTAGGTGTTGCTCGCAACACTTAACAGCATTCCTGTTAGAAGGACAGAGCGAGAGCTTCATCTAAATTGGACTTTTTTCCTCTTCCCACTATATTGACTCTAAATTGCAGTAGCTGAGTGGTCACTACCTAAAATATCCTTCAGCCTGGAGGGAAGGTGACCTAGTCCATGGATCCCCAGAGGTTTCTCCTCAAAGGGTTTTTTTCCTCTCCTCTCGCTGATGGTCATAATATTAGACAGGGTTAGTGCTTTCATAGGTTCCATAGTTAGGTTCCGCTGTTGGATGGAGTCAGATGGTGGCCCAGCTGTTCCCTCTCTCCTTAGGAAGTCTGCCCTTCTGCATCTTGTCAGATTTTCTTTCGTTCATCATCCTCATCTTATCTCATTCTTTTCCTTTGCTTCCCATCTGCGTCTGTCACCTTAAGTTCCGGTCTCGATATAGTCTGATTTCTCTCCACTTTGGTGCTCAACACCCTTTTGGGTATTCTTTGTGGGCTTCTTTCTAAGCTGCCTTTAGCCAAGGGAATCATTCCTGCAGCACTATAGGGGTGGAACCCTCTTCTAGGGTTCCTCACCATCGTACCCCTATAGGGTGGTATATCCCATGGATAGAGAGGCGAACAGCCACAATGTATCTAAGCCACATAAGCATACATCACCTCAAGCTGCGTAAGCACATTGAATTGTAAAGGGTATGCCTGTGGTTCAAAGGCGGAGCAACAATGTCACTCCCCCCTATCAGGCCTTAAAAGGCCACTCCTTCTGGACTGTTCCAGGATTCATTTCTTCGTTGCCCCACCATCCTCCCCTCCTCCTCCAGTGGCATATCTCTCTTTCCGTGGGCTTCTTTCTAAGCTACCTTTAGTCAAGGGAATCATTCCCACGCCACCTATGGGGTGGAACCCTCCTCTAGGGATCCTCGCCACTGTACCCCATAGGGTGGTATATCCCATGGATAGAGAGGCGAAGAGCCACAATGTATCTAAGTCACGCAAGCATACATCACATCAAGTTGCATAAGCACATTGAACATCCAGCAAATCTGACCCTGAGGCACCACACCTCCAGCACTTATTATGTGAAAGCAGGCCCATAGTTTTGAACACCTTTGGCGTATTGCACCATAAGTGCAACATTTTATTTTAGGATCAATAAACTATGTTTGTCCACACATGCCCTGTGGGCTAAGACCGAGCATTGTTGCCCTTCTTCATCAGAGATAGACATATTTAACATCCTTTGCCATTTTACATTAACTGGGGTTGAGGGATCAGGTGCTTCATCTCTCCCCAGTTTTTGTATGTGGCCAGCTAGGCCTTTAGAAGTTTTTAACCTTGCTTCAGTGGGGAACCTACTGTGGTGCTTCTTGGGCTCACTTTTGCAAATAGAGCAAGTACATTTCCCCTCATCGATGTGTTTGTAGAGACTTCTCAGCTGGACATATCTCCAGAAATCTCCCTTGGGTATGTCATATTTGCTTTGCAGCTCTTGGAAGGATTGCAGTGTCTGCTCATCTGCAACAAGTACAGCTTTTTATTTTATGTATATGCTTACTTTCCCACTATTTCCAGAAGACAGGTGTTTGGTCTATACAGACGTGAGGGTTATTCCAAAGTGGAGTGTACCCCCCACGGATTCTGACGTGTTTCAGCTGCCTTTCCTACCCTGTGCCATGCAATATGGTTTGCTTTAATTGTGAGCCATTCCTAGAACATCTTTGACACTGGGTGCCCAAAGTACACAGCTGGGTGTGCTCCCTGTAGTATAGCTGTCACTATCCCTATCCACACCGAGGTGGTCGGGGGTGTGTTCCTTAACCAGTCGACACAACATGGCTGTGAGAAAGGATAGGAATAATGCTGAAAGTGTGGTAGCTTCCATCCACCTTTTGTCCAGGGGGGCCCTCAGCTTAGCTTATCTATACCTAGGAGGTGAGTTCCTCCATAGATAGTTCCTGATTATGGAATTCAGTTTCTGAAACCACTTGTCTCAAATCTCCACCAGAGATGTGACAACAGATAAAAGACCCTGGGTCAACCATAATCTTTGTAGCTGCTATCTTTCCAGCTATGGATAGATTCAGGTGTTTCCATCCCTACTTGGAGATTTGCTATCAGGTGCTAAAGTTTCTAACCACTATTTTTCGCAGGCCTTGGGTAACTCGCACTCCCAGATATTTAATTTCTTTTGGAGCCCAAGCTAGGGCTGATTTATCTACCAGGCTTGGGGTTGCAGACTCATGAAGTGGGAGTATCTCTGACATGTTAATATTTATGCAGAGCCCTGAGAGATCCACAAAGGCCCCCAGTGTTCATAGCATGTAAGGGGTGCTACTTACCAAGTTATCTATAAGAATGAGACAATCATCTGCCTGCATTTTGATATGATACTCAGATTGTCCCACCTTAAGCCCTGCAATCTGTCGATGGGCTTGGATTGCAGCCGCCATAGGCTCCATTGTAATAACAAACAGCAAGGGGGAAAGAGGGCAGCCCTGCTTCATGCATCTGTATAGTGGGAAGGGGTCTGACAATGTGCTGCTTGTGAGAAGCCTAGCCATAGGACCCTGGCATACTGTGCAGATCCAGGTGTGGAAATTCATGCAAAAATTACAATGTCCCTGTACTGCATGCAAGTATTCCCACTCTACTGAATTGAAAGCTTTTTTGAAATCAACTACTATGGCCGCAGCCGAGGTGGGAAGCTTTGCTGCAGTCTTCATCAATGTAATGAGAGCCCTCAAATGGTCTGAGCTAGCTCTGCACATCACAAAGCCTACCTGTGACAGGTGAATTGTAGAGGCAGGATTTTTTCCAAGCGAGATGCAAGTACTTTGGCCAGAATTTTGGTGTCTGCATTTATCAGAGATATGGGTCTCTAACTAGCCAGCATAGTGTGGCCTTTTCCCTCTTTCTGAGGCATCATGATAATGGCTTCTTTGAGGGTGTCTAGTAGTTGTTCCTTCCTTGCATGTGCTTCCTGTAGCATATGCAACATTGGCAGAGCTATATTCTCCTGTACTATCTGGTAAAAAATCAGTTGGAAAACCATCATTTTCTGGAGGTTTATGTGGAGCCATGTTTTGGATGGCTTGCCAGAGCTCCAGTTCTGTGATGCGAGCATCCAGATCCCTTTTCTCTGCTTCTGAGATCTTAGGGAGGAAAAGGCTGGCCATGAATGTGGAAAACTTCTCTGTTTCTCATCTTACGTGTGATCTGTACAGATCTCTATAGAACCCTACTATTATTTTGTTAATTTCCTCTGCGGTTGTACGTACTTTGCCACTGGGGTCCTTAAGCTGCACAATGTATCTATCCATTTGCTACTTCCTTAATCTGTAAGAGAGCAGTTTGCTGGCTTTTTCCCCACTGTCCTAGTATTCATGTTTCATCCTCTGTATTTGTAGTTCTGCTCCCTTGGTGGCTATAAGGTTGAGCTGTATCTGCAGAGATGTAATTTCGTACACCAGATTAGAATTATTCGATTGATGGGGTCTTTTTCATATATGACCTCTTTTGCGTTCAGCTCCTCCTCCAAACAAACTGCCTCCTTCTCTCAATGTTGGCAAAAGTAAGTAACAAAATTGATAATTTTACCCCTTAGCGTGGCTGTAAAGGACTCCCACATCATTGCAGGAGATGCTAAGCCCTGCGGTTTGTCCAAAATATAGTTCTTAGTCTCAGTTACCAGCCATTGTGTAAATTTCATATCCTGCACTAAGAGGGGGTCCAAGTGCCATTTTAAGGATTTGGGGGGGAGGAGGTCATACAGCAGTTCCAATACTATTGGGACATGGTCTAAAATATATAGTGGTGCTATTTATTTTATTTATTTATTTAGTTTTTGTTGACCAGGTAAATGCACTAGAAAAATCCTGCCTATTTTCAGGCATGACCCAGGGCAGGGCGATACAGATGAATGCCAACTGACCTTGAACCAGATTAAGCTGTTGGTGGTATTTTTAGTGAATGAGGGAAATTTGGCCAGGACACTGGGGAAATTCCCCTGCTCTGGAGGGGCGTTGTCTCATACGAAGTGTCTGTGGGTCAGAGCAGTTTGCGTTTGGAGATGGAGGAGGATGGTGCTGTTCTAGGCAGCGGAACGATGGAGAATGTGTCTGCTATGATTTCTACACTTTTACTCTTTGAGTCTACATTTTCTTCAGTGGAAAACCCTGTCATTTTACCGTCAGTGCCTGAAGAAGTGGAACCGGATTCAGTTACAAATATTCTAAATCGAAGGACTGTGTTACAGCAACAGTTGTTACAAACTGAACTGGCTCTTACCTCTGCTAGAGCCAATGTTTTGGAGCAGAAAAAATGGAAGTGTTTGCTTGGAGTCTCCCCCGAAGTATCTCATTGGACTTTCAAGCTTGGGCCGGGAGCGGCTGATGACGCAGTATCCTCTGTGCCGAAGACAGTTTCCCATTCAGGAGTTTCAGTTCCGTGTTTGCTGGAGGAGCCTGGTCCCCAGAGTCTGTTCTTTCTAAGGCTGGCTGGATTCAGAACACTGATGGCTCTTGGATGGCTGATCCGGGTATGGACACTGATGTCTTGGCACACTCTATTGCAGTTTCAGAAGATGTTGCTGTTTCTTCGGCTGACGACACTTTGGGCTCTACTGAGAGCTCCTCCCTGTGCTGTTATTCCAGGAAGTTCTTCTTTAGGTACATCGGCTGCAGAGCCAGTGGGGATAGCTGGGGATGTTTCAGCTGCTTCTCCTCCTCGATTATCGGACCCTGCCTTACGTCTTTCTATAGACTTATTTGCAAAGCCTCTGGAGTTGGCTAAATGGAGGAATGCTGTTCGGCTGCGTTATTTAGGAGGTTTGGCCGAACTTCCGGACCGCTTTTATGTGGGCAAGGCTTTAATTAAGCAGTCTTTAGGCTTCATGCCTTCAGGTATCTATGCACTCATTCATGCCCCTGGGGAACATTCCTTTGATGTTAGCTTTCAGACTCCTGCACTTTTAGAGACTTTTTGGCTACGCTATGCTTCATTAAAAACTAATCCACTTTGGTCTAATTTTCAGGTGGTACCTCTCACAAAACAGCCTTAGAGTAGTGACTGTGTTATTTCGTAGTGAAGGTGTTAATTTAGCAGATATTCCTTTTTGGCTAACAAAAAGATGTGAAGTGCAAGGTATGCCTGATCCTATTTTGGATGGGAAGGGGTTCTGGAATGGGGAATGGAAGTTTAAGATCAAATTGAAATGTGTTCAGGATGATTTTGTGCATCTCCCGAATTGTTTTTTTATTGGCCAGGATAAGGGTTTTTTGTTTTATCCTGGTCAACCAAGGCACTGCTATAAATGTGGCTCTCCTAGACATATCAGTACATCTTGTGAGAAAATTCTTTGTTTTTTATGTGGGGAGAGTGGTCATTCTGGTTTTCAGTGTGCCAATCCTGTTAAATGTACTTTTTGTGAAGACCTGGGGCATTCCTTTTTGGATTGTCCCTCTGCGGCCCACAATACTGAGGAAGCTGATTTTGCTATGCAGGACCTGCTAATTTTTAAAGCAGCCTGGGCTCTTTTGGATGGTATTCGACCTTCTGCTTCTCAAAGACCTCAGTCTTATTCAGCTGCTTTGACGTCGAAACTCCCTGTGACTTGTCCACATTCTCCTAGATGGACTCCCCCCCCCAACGGGTACTGGTCCCATTTTCCCTGGTCCGCCTGTTTCTGCCCCCCCTCCGGTTGTTCCCTTGGTGCTTCCCACTAGTACATTACTGTTGCAGTCTGCTGAGACCCCTGTGGTCCCTGATACTGTCCCAGGTCTCTCCCCCGGATGATGTTTCCCAGCTTTCGGTTCTGGATTGGGCCCAGTCCCCGGCTCCTGTGCCTGTTTCCAATAAATTTGATGTTCTGGCTTCTATGGATGCTGGGGAGCATGACTCTGACTCTGCTTCTCAGAATCCTTCCCAGATTGATATGGCTTCTGATCATGACTCAGTTTCGGATCCAAGGGTGGGAGTAAAATGTAAACTTAAAAAACTACTCGTGTAGGGGTCCGTAAAAGTAATAGGAAATTGCACTCTCACTCTTAAATTCTTTCTCATTCCTCTCATCCTGGTGTCGATATTTCGGTGGCTAGCCTTAATATGAACAGTCTTTGTTCTTTATTTAAAAAACGGGTTACTTTCGCTGCTTTTTCAGATTTACGTTGCGATATTGTATTTTTCCAAGATACTCGGTTGTACACGTTGCAGGAACTTTCGATAGCTACTAACTTGTGGGGGTGGGGCCCCTGTTATTGGTCTGTGGGCACTGAATTATGTTCTGGGGTTGGGATATGTTTTACCTCTAATGTTATTAAGGTTACTGACATAGTTCCTCTTTCCCCAGGGAGGGCACTAGTATTGGATGTTTCTGTTGCTGCGGTCCCTTTCCATTTAATTAATATGTATGCCCCTCAGAGTAAATGGGAACATATTCAACTATTAAACCTTATTCAGCCTTTATCTTTTTTCTAGTAGAAATATTTTATTTGGGGGAGATTTCAATATTTCTAGGACTTCCAAGGTAGTCACCTCTAAAACCTATTGTGATATGACTTGCCTGAACGCTCTTTTGGGTGTTACAGGACTTTCTGATGTTTTTGAAACTATTCCTTCTTTACATATATTCAGGGTAATCAGAAATCACGGATTGATTATTGGTTTGTTTCTCCTTCTCTTCAAATTTTTAACCCTCAGGTCACATTTGTTGCTTCTTCTGATAATTGTCTTCTTAGTTTTTCACTTTCTAATTTTCAGCATACTTCCAAAGGTTCCGGTTATTGGAAATTGAATATGTCTCTACTATATATTCCTGCAGTGAAGACTGGGTTTTTGGATGTACTTAAAGCATGTGACTCTGTGTTTTTTCTGTATGACTCTAAACAGCAATGGTGGGAAGATTCCAAATTGGCTTTTAAGGAATATTTTACTGCTATTGGTCATATTTTGGGTGCCTCCCGCAAATCCTATAGGCAGTCTTTACAATTTATGTTAAATGACTTTTATTCTCAAATTAACTTGGGCCATCATGTGGATGTTCTTACTGTTAATAAACTTAAAGCTGAATTGGTTCAATTACATAACTCCAGGCAAATACAACTGGAAAGAGAGCAAAGATTTGGAACACAGGGTCCGTCTGCTTTTACTACTTCTTTTGACAGTAATCTTTCCAGAAGGAAAAAAAAGGATGTGCATGATCTGTTGAATTCTGCAGGTGAAAGAGTTACTGCTCATCAGGATCTCTTTCAGATTGTAAATGATCATGTTCGTTCTTCAATTATGGAGAATTTGAGTGTTTCTCAACAATCTATTGATGATTGGTTGCGATATAGTTCTCTGAGCTGTGTTCCTGATAAGTTTTTGATTTCTTTATTGTCCCCTATTACATTATTAGAATTTCGTGGGGTAGTTCAGCATCTTCAGAAACATAAACCTTCTGGTAAGGATGGCCTTCCTAATGATATTTATGGTTTGATTAGTTCACTCCTGGAACACCAAATGGTTGACATGTTTAATTCATGCCTCCTCCAAGGTATTTTTCCTCCTAGTATGAATGAAGGTTTGTTAATTTTTCTCCATAAGTCAGGAGATAAGGGTGATTTAAATAATTGGCGTCCGATAACACTGTTAAATTCTAACTGTAAGACTTTTACCAAGATTTTGAGTCTGCGTATTTCTTGTCTTTTGTGTGACATTATTTCTCCTGCGCAATTTTGTTCGGTGCCTGGCCGTACTATTTCTGATGCCTTAATTCTTATCAGGGAAATTATAGAGCACGGTACTAGAGAGGAGTTGGCTGGGATTTGTATTACATT
The DNA here is from genome assembly GCA_016271365.2 of Neoceratodus forsteri. NCBI lineage: Eukaryota > Metazoa > Chordata > Ceratodontiformes > Ceratodontidae > Neoceratodus > Neoceratodus forsteri. The sequence goes on along the minus strand of CM028130.1, from coordinate 1,561,455,591 downwards.
GGACCAGGCTAAAGCTTTTGACAGTGTCTCGCATCTTTATCTTTGGTCTTGTTTGAAACAGATGGGTTTTCCGCCCTGCTTTATTACTTGGTTACGTCAGTATTATCAACAAGCAACTATTATTCCTTTTGTTAATGGCTGGTTTGGTTCTCCACTACCTTGTAGTAAGGGTGTCCATCAAGGGTGCCCCTTAAGCCCTATTCTTTATATCTTATCTTTAGGACCCCTGCTTTCAGCTATTACTAAGATGGATACTATTAGGGGTCCATCTTTGGGTTCTGAAGATTTGGAGATTAAAGTTATAGCGTATGCGGATGACTTGTGCCTTTTTTTTCAGATGTCCCTTCTTGTATGGCTATGGATCAGTTGGCTAGGGCCTATATGACTGGGACTGGTGCCTCTTTTAACCCTTAGGCTGCAGGACGATTTAGAATGCATAGGTTTTTAGGACAAGATATCTTGTTGGCGGCAGCCTAAGGGTTAATTTATCCAAAAGCCAGTGTCGTTTATTTGGCAACCATAGCTCTACACATTCGGTACTTATGGGGATTCCTGTTATGACACAGGTTTGTAAAATTTGGGGTATTTAATTTTTTTGTGACACTGATACGGCAGCTTATAATTGGGATAAATTATTTCAAACTGCTAATTGGAAGGTGTCGCTTTGGAATAAATGGAATATGTCCAAAAAGAAACGAATATATATGATAAGTACTTTTCTTCTTGGTTTATTTTTACATTTGAGTGCGGTTTATGCTTTACTGGTTGCCAAAGAAACAACACTTTCTGGTATTTTCTTTTGTACGATTTGGGGTAATCGTTTGAACCCCATAAGAAGAAATGTTTTATATTATCCTATTCGACTGGGTGGTTTAAATATGATTAATCCTGTTTTATTTTTTTAGTATTTTTTTATATTCAAATATTGTTCCTCTGGTACTTGGTACTCCTAGAATATGGTCCTTGTGGGTTTTGGACCATGTTTCCCCGTGGTTAGATGGGTGGGCTAGGGATGGTTTAATTCATAAGCAGAAACCTATCTCTCAATTGCCTGTTTATTTTTCTTCTTGTTTTAGCAAACTAAAAAAATGGTCTATTACTTACACCTCTATTACTCATTTCTCTAGGAAACGTTTGTATTATTTATTGTTGGATCGACATTTTTTAGATCAAGCTGTATTTCCAGATATGGTTAACTGGGAATTGCTTCAAATTTCTTCTATGCTTACCTCTGTCACCCTGCCTAAATATATGTGGGATGTCACTTGGCTTGTTGCACATGGGAAGCTAAATGTTAAGAATAATTTAAAACATATAAGTACAGAGGAACGGTATTGTCCTAGGTCTACTACTTGCCTCCATCAGTTTGAAACAATGTTTCATTTGTTTTTTGAATGCCCTTATATTTTACAATTTTGGTCGATACTTTCTGTTAAATGGGCTTCTTTTTGTTTTCCAACCATTGAACCTAACTATTTTTGGGGATTTTAAACTCAGACTGGGGATCTTTTAACACTGATATGGTCAGATTGATTTTTGGAGGTATAAAATATCATGTTTGGAAAGTCTGGTGTACCTGGTCCTTGCGAGCTCTTTTTATTTCCCCATACCAATTATTTTTGAAAATACATCATTGGTTATTAGATCTTTGGAATAATGATCTTCATTCCTTATCGAGACAACAATTTCAGCTGAAATGGAAGGCAATTCAGTGGTTAGATACAGGATGATGAAAGTGCTGTTTTTTTTTCTTGTTTTTTTTACTGTATACTGAGTTTTCAATTTGTTATACTATGCTCCCCTTATCTTTTGGTATGGTTGTGAAGGGGATATTATATGGCTTATTTAGATCATGTTGGTTTATGTATGCATGTACTACCTGTTTTTTTTTTTTCTTTTGTTACAATGTTTATGCAGTACTATATTGTTGCTTTTTGTTTTTTGGGTCTTGAAGAACATTATTCCCCTGCTCCTTTTATGGGAATGGGTTGGGGTTATGTATATAATTTGGATTTTTTTTGTGTTTTCTGTATGCTGTATTATTCATTTCTGTTTTTTTATTTTTCTTTTGAGTTTGTATGCTGTAATACATTCTTGTATTTTTTTTTGTTTAAAGTTTTCAATAAAACATTCCCCTACTCTTTTCGATAAGTGCCATGGGATCTTTAACATCCACCTGAACTACCACCAATCCAGGTGGATGGGACCTCGGTTTAACATCTCATCCGAAAGACGGCACCTCAGAAGTGCAGCACCCCTCTCATGCTGCACTACAGTGTCAGTACTGGGATATTAACCCAAGTGCCAGATGTGGGAACTGAACCCACAGCCCTCTGATCTCCCGGCCTCAGAGGTGAGTGTGCTACCTACTGAGCCACTGACACTGCATATCTGACACTGAATATCAGACACCTGAGGAGTGAGTCTGGGTGATGTGAACCAGTGATCTAGCCTACTGGACATTGCACAAGCTGCTGAAAAGTATGTATAATCCCCTACTGCAGGGTGAGTTATTCTCCAAATGTCCGTCAGCTGGTGCAATGCTAAAAGGTCATGTAAGGTAAGAAAGGACTAAACATAAGGTTCAGACCTGGAATTCAATCAGTCAAGGGAGTAGTCCATGATCAGGTTAAAGTCACCTCCCAGAACAATGCCAAGGTTATCGAATACCAAATCCATTAATTTCTGAGTGATTCCATTAAAAAAGACCGGCAGTCATTATTTGGCACAAAATATTAACCAGAATTACTGGGCCTTTGGGTGTGGACATCTTAACTATAACCCACCTCCCTTTGTCATCTGATTTTTGTTCAATAGGTTTCTATTTTAAGTTCATGTGGCATAACATTGAGACCCCCTTTAGCCTTCCCTGAGATGCTGTGAGCTTCCCAACCCACTCATTCTCTAGTTCATTTTTGGACCTCTTGCTTGGTTAGTTTTGTCTACTGTAAAAAGGCTACTTTTATTTTCAATCGTTCCAACTTGGATAACACCATTTTCCTCTTAATTGGTGAGTTTAGACCCTCTCATTCAATGATGTAGCCACCACAGAAGTTAAGCTAGCCATGATCTAGTATTTGTAATTTAGTGTTAACATAGGATGGTGTTATTCAGTTAAACATTGTTTGCAAATAGTGTACCTCCCTGGCGGCCAACAGATCCACCCCTTCAGTCTTCTTAGAAAATTCTATCCCCATTTGTTGACTGCCGAATTCAGTACAAGCTTGCTGTCTCCGCCAATGTATCCATACTACTCTCTTTTTATATATCACCAACAAACATACTTCATGTACTAAATAAGCTCATGTTGCTATTAACCACCAACAGTTTAGTGTCACCTTGCATGTGGTATCCAACACAAATTTAGTGATATCACATTATTCAGCACTAACTTCCCCCCATTATTTATTTATCCTCCTCAGCCTGCAGGCAGGAAATCAGTCCACCTCCGGACTCCTGGTCACCATTCCCTGGTACCCCTGAGCCCTGGGTCCCCCATGGATTACTCCCCATGGTGGGGTGGGAGGGAGGGTCATCCTCCCCTCTCCCATGACACATATCCAGATTGGGCTATACAGGCAGTCCTGAAGCAGCATCACCGGCATGCTGGTGGGGACTTCATGTAGTCTACAGCCACTGTGTTTCCACCTTGCTGTTCCCTCCCCCTCATGGCCATGAATGCATGCTCATGGAGGCACACATGAGCCATGATGTCACACCTTGAGTATCCCTTGCTCTGGTACTTCCCCAGACCTCCACCAGGAGGCATCCATGGAGTGGGACAACATGTCCACCCGCCTCTGGGAGAAGAGAGCTGTTGTCAGATGCTTGATCCTCTCCCTTCTCTGCTGACCCCCAGTGTCCTGCGCTCACTCATGAACTTGGGTCACTGGCATGGTGCAAGGTGTGGCATCCAGTGCCTTAACCCTCAATACCACCAAGCTGGCTATTCAGCATTACCCTTTAAAAATTCTAATAACAGTAGACAGGAACCTTAAAATCTTTTAAACTTTTTCTGCTTAAAGGTGAATCCCACAGATTGGGTCAGGCAGCCCAAACCACCTTGGCCACCAATAATCCTGGGAGTCCCCTGCTTGAGGGACTAAAATTGCCACTTCATCAAACCTGAAAAGTTTCTGCTAGGAGGGGACCAGCATCAAACATCATTCTGATAGAGAAACATGGACACATAAGTCCCCTAAACTATTTACATTTACATATACTGTTGGGGACAGGAGAGGTGGGGTTTTGAGGAAGAATTACCCCCCTAAGCACATGCAACTCTTGAGTGTGAGCTTTTTCAGAACAGCTAGTATAGTCTATCATCCCCATCTGTTGTGGATACCTCTATAATAAGCAGAAACTGCTCTACATCTTCATGTTGAGCATACATGTTGGGGGGGCAGGAGGCCTCCATCAAGGCCTTATCCTGTGCACCTGCCATTATGACCTCTGTTTTGTGCATGGAACCCTTGGACACAAAAGACATGCTGCACCTTCATACAGGGCCCTTGTGGGAGGTACCAGCAGTTTTATCCCTGCCTCTCCAGTAAAATGCTGAAGACATGCCATTAGCGAGAAATGGCCCCATTGTCCCTTTCCATTCCTTGATGTGTACATCCCTTGAACATCACAGATCCTTAGCTGAAGTTCCCTAATATGTTTCACTCTTCTAGATGTGTTTTGATGCTGGGGACAAAGTGCCAAGAGGTGGGCAGGGGATTAGTTTTATATGAATCACCAAGGCAGTACAGTACCTATGTAAAATACTCCCCCATCTCAACCCTGGGTGACCTGACATTCCCTTGGGCAATGTGCTATATGACACCAGGAGACAGTACTGGCTTCAAGTTACTGCCCTCAACCCATTTTCTATTAGTTAACCCTACCCCTTCTAGCCAGGTTCCCAACATGCTTACTGGGGGGGGTCTACCTTCCTTATCTTGCCTTATACTGCCTAACAACCTTTGCAAGCATGCATAACTGTATGGATGAATATCACCAACTAGACATAAAATTTAAACAGGGGAGTGAAGAAAACTCCTCAGTTATGTGTAACAACAAATCACACACTGTAACTTAAACATGAACAGGCAGAAGTAAAACTAAAACAGCTGCTGCCAGCAATATATGTAAATCACTCCTTCTGTGCAGACTACATATTTAGCCTCATGCTTAACCCCCCTCTGTTTACTGGATGGAAATTCATAGCCCTCAATAAATCTCTATCAGAGTTAAAGTTCCTCCTGAAAGAAAAAGCTGGTTAGTATAATTTTTTTTCACTTTATCTTTTTATTGAAGGTTTTCATAAAGGAGAAACAAACAGATAATACAGGTACACATCATCTTCCATATAAGGAACAGAAGTATCAAATATTCAAAAAATAGTGTGCATAATTTGTATGAGAGAAGTCACTGTATTTAGAGTAGGCTTAAGTCTTAACAATAAAGAAAGAGGGCCACAAGTGAATAATGAGGAGACTATAATAAATTAGAAAACAGTTGATTTTAAATTATCCACTAAATATAGAAAGAGGTGCCGGTGAGTGTCTGAGGTTAAACATAAAATTGATTACATAGAGTCACATATGAGTGAATACAGTAGATACACTGGGAGAAGAGGGAATAGATGCAAGTAACCTGTAAGAAGAAAATAGAAGAGAATAGACAAAGGAGAATGATAGGGGTAAGGAAAGAAGGCAAAGAGATGAAACTAAAGAAATAAGGATATCTGTGCCAGAGAGTATTGTTGTCCCTAATCTGAAATATAAGTGATGAAAATAAGAGGGTGAGTGCTTAAATATTAGGGTTTAGGGATGATAGAAGTGTCAATATACTTGAAGTAGTCCTGTCAACATCTATGATATATATTGAGTCGGTCATGGGTACTATGCGATAATCAGTCTAGAGATGCATACCGAGATAAATTTTGAAGAACATCTAAAAGGATTGGTACTTGGGTTGATCTCCACTTCATGAGGATCAAGCATTTTACTAGAAGAGACAGTATGTTTAGCCATCTGAACTGTGCATGACACAGGGTAGTATTGCTTGAAGTAAGTATACCTAATAAGAAAAATTTGGGGTCAAGGGGGACTTTTTGTTTGATTACTTTAGAGGCAAATGTATGAACTTTATGCCAGAGCTTATTGATAGGAGTACAGGCCCACAGAATATGAAAAATATCACCATTAGGCAGATTGCATTGCCAGCAATTATTGTTAATTAAATAACCTATATGATGGAGTACCGAAGGGGTTATATTCCAAGGCTGTAGGATTTTAATTTGAATTAGGGAACTGCGTGCATCTTTGAATGTGTTATGAGATATATGCCAACATTTATGCCATTGTGTATCCTTGATGTTATACTTAAGAAGGGCGCGTCATTTGTTTTTAGCTGACAGAGTTTGGTCAGGTAAGACATCCATGATGTCTCTATAGATGGAGCTATTCCATTTTGCAGCTAATTAAATCCAATGTGAAATGTATTGATCTTGTAAATTATGCTTATGGATGTAATAGAGAGAGAGAGAGAGAGAGAGTAATAGACAGCACTTATTTGTAAATACTTCCAGAAGTCCTGTTTGGGGAGGTTCCAGGTTTTCTGTAATTCTAGAAAAGTTTTAAAAGTGAGTGAATTCTGGTCTAGAATGTCCCCTAAGAAAAAAAATACTTTTGTTTCTCCAAGGGCGGCAGAAGATAGTTTGATTTTCTAGAGTAATTAAAGGATTACCCCAAAGGGGGGGTATAGAACCAGGGGGTTGGATTAGATTTTAAGAATTTATGGATTAGCTTCCAGTAAAGCACAGAGGCTGAAATAGTGGGATGCGATTTTAATTTGGAAGGAAGAGGACTAAAGATAAAGTCTGTAGGAATTCCCCCCGGGGAGGATGCAGATTCCATTGTAACCCATAGCGGGGAGTGAGGTGAAAGCTTATGAACCACTTGATAGTTTGAGAGGTCCTGAAGGACCATAAATAAGCTTTAAACCAAGGGAGTCCGAAACCTCATCTCTTCCAATGCGCATGAAGCTTGCTATGACTGAATCTCGGTAGTTTACTGTCCCATACAAAGTTACCAAATAATTTGACAAGTTTGGAGAGAAAGATAGCTGGTAAAGTTAGGGGGATATTGGCAAATAAATACAGAATTATGGGTGTGATGGTCACCTTGATGGCAGCTATTTTCCCCATGAAAGAAAGATTAAGGAGTTTCCATCTATCCAGGATAGTTTTGATATTATCAAATAAGGGGCTAAGGTTTATATCCAAAATATTTTCTAACGTTTGGGTTATTTTGATTCCTAAGTAAGTAATACCTTGCGGTGACCAGCAAAAACCAGGAGGTAGATTCATAAAAGGTTTGCAGTGGTCATTGAGTGGTAGTGTTTCTGATTTTCCATAATTGAGAGCAAGGCCTGAGATATTTATGAAATTACTGAATAAATTAATCAGCAAGGGTCCAGCCTCTTTTAAATTCTCAAGTAGTATTAGAATTTCATCCGCGTAGGAGAGAGATGTGCATCTGGAACTGCCAATGGGAATGTCCTTAATATCAGTGGATTGACGTAGATAGGCAGATAATGGTTCCATGTCTAAGATGAACAGAGAAGGCGATAAAGGACAACCTTGTCTGGTTCTTCTTGCCAGTTGAAAAGAGGGAGAAAGGGTGGAATTAATAAGAATTGTTGCTATAGGCGAGGTGTATAGTAACCTAATCCAGGAACAGAAGGTATGAGAGAAACCAAAGTAAAATAGAACTTGATAAAGGTAGTTCCAATTTAAGGAATCAAAAGTCTTCTCAAAATCAATGGCTAAAGCCGCCGCAGGTGTTTTGAGAAATTTGGCTTTGTGAATTAAGTTGAATAGACAACATAAATGATCTGAAAAAGATCTGTTCTTAATAAACCCAGCTTGCTAACAGTGAAAAAATGTAGGAATCAGGGGTTCTAAATGAGAGGTTAAAAGTTTAGCGAATATCTTTCCATCTGTATTTAACAGTGAAATAGGTCTATAACTAGCTGGGAGTAGAGGATCCTTGCCCTTTTTAGGGATTAGTGTGATAATTGCTTCAGTGCACATTGGAGGAAGTTTACCTGTATGTGTAGCTTCTTGAAAAACATTAAAAAGAATCAGCCATAAAGTGTCAGAAAGTGATTTATAGAAGTCTACAGGAAATCCGTCTCCTCCCGAAGATTTACCAGACTTCAGAGAGGACAAAGCTTGCTGCACCTTTAGGAGGGAAAAAGGTTTATCTAGACAGTTCGCTTCAGAAAACAGATAGAAGGGGCAAATGTAAGCTATTTAAGAATTGTTGTATATGTAAATCAGGTGACGGATTGGGGTTACAATGTAGATTCTGATAAAACTCTTTCATAATGTGATTTATAGAGGGGTTGTCAGTATGAATTATACCATGAGAATCCTTAAGACTTGATATATGCCACTCAGTTTGTAGCACCCTAAGCTGATAGGAAAGAAGCTTCTCATTTTTGTCTCCTTGTTCCCAATATCTATGTTAAAGTTTAAATAGAGCTAACTCAGTTTTGAGGGAGATTAATTTGTTTATTTTAATTCTTAGTTGGAGGATTTCAAGGTGGAGTTAAGAGTTAGGATGTTGTTTGTTGGGATTAAAATACAGTTGTTCTTTAGCTTTAAGGGATTTTTCAAGATCAGCCAGTTGTTGCTCTCTTGATTTTTTCGGTGGGCGGCAAAGCTAATTATTTTCCTGTGAATCATGGCTTTGAGGGCTTCCCATACAGTGCACATGGAGGTGTAAGTGGCTTTATTATAAGAAAGAAATTCTTTAATCTGTGATTTAACGATAGGTAGGAAATCGAGGTCTTTAAGGAAAAGTGGGTCAAGACACCAAAAAGAGGATTTTGGTTGAGGAGGGCCCCATAAAAGATGCAATTTAACTGGAGAATGGTCCAAAATTACTATGGGAAGAATCAGTGAATCAATAGTTTTTTCCATTATGGTAAGGGAGGCAAACCAATAGTCAATTCGACTGTATGATTTGTGTAATGAAGAATAAAAGGTGAAATCGTGGTCACTTGGGTAGAAAAGTCACCAGACGTTGCAAAGACCTAAATCTTTCAGAAGTAGTGAGAGGGCTTTAATACTTCTGGGGTGGGCATCTATGGACATGTTGCTCCTATCTATAATAGCTTCTAAGGCAAGGTTAAAATCACCTCCAAAAATTATTGGGATATTGTCCGAGCTGGTGGATAGAATCTGCTGGGCTAGGTTATGGAAAAACTCTGGGGAATCAGAGTTGGGGGCATAAACATTAACAAGCATAAGGGGACCAGAAGGGGTATTTAATTTAACAATTACCCATCTGCCTTCTGTATCAGAGATGGAGTTTATAAGGGACCATTTAAGATTTTTATGGATGATTATAGCTACTCCTCTTTTTTTTGGAAGAAAAAGATTTGTAAATTTGACCGACCCAGTCCTTTTTATGTCTATCTATGTCCTCTGTTAGTAATTTAGTTTCCTGAAGGAAAGCAATATGAGCTTTGTGTTTTTTAAGGTAGGAAATAATTTGCTTTCTCTTACTAGGAAAATTAAGTCCCTTCATGGTCCAAATATATAAAAGTAAATCAGACATAATGTCACATTGAGAAAGTAAGAACATAATTGGAATTGTGAGGGACATATAGGTAAGGTAGAGGATGGGTGAGGAGGTAGAAAAAAGAAAACGTATATATAAGATGATAGGCAAGATCATTCAAGTTGACCAAATAAAGTATGCAAAGCATAATCAGCACATATATCCTTATATATACAATGTAACTAGATAGAAAAGAGTAAGACATTACTTATCAACTACACTATAACACACTAATGAACTAAAGAGGATATTTCTGAAGAGAGTGGAGAGATATGAGTCAGCTAACCAGCTGGAGACTGTCTCACCACAAACCAGGGCATCAGAAATTGGAATAGACCAGAAGGGACCAACTGAGAAGGAAAAAAAGTTGGTCAGAACCTGAGGTCTAAACCTGATATTATTATGAGAACAATAATAACAAACAGCCTTGATCTGAAAGTATCTATGCCACATAAAGCATGGAGCTGTATTAACCTCAGCTTAATATAACAGCTATAATGATTGAAAAGGAGAAAGAACAATACACCAGAACTTATTAAATATATCCAACAACAGTAAAGGTAATGGAAGTGCCAACTTTTTATAGCTAGAGACTTGTAGGTGCTGTGAAAAAAGCCAGTATTGCCTTAACATTTGAGATCAGGGGAGTCAGGTACTTTGATAACTATGTTTTAGGTTAAAGAATAAACAGTAATTACTGCATTTAGCCAAATGTTAAACCAAACTCTAGATAAGATGCCACAACTTGGTAAATAGGGTTGCTTCAGAGTATATATTTAATGAAGGGGTAGTGCATAAGCTGGGTAAAATATTGAGACCTCTACGCTTTAAGCCAGATAAGAGCAGGGAAAGATGTGGGATTTGTCTAGTTTCAAGGATGCCTGCAGGCACAGGGTTATCTAAAAAAACAAACAAAAAAAAAATTGACGTTGATACCCTTTACTCGAAAATTGCCTATATACAAAGCATATGGGGTGGTTAGGACTAGTTAATAGGTCCAACGAGACCCATATCAGAAGAAGGAGCTCAACAAGGAAGCATAAATTATAATTATTAGGCTTTGAGTAAAATAGGGTGCCAGAAGAGCATATAAAATAGATACCCTGTGTGACAGAACTCCAAAAATAGCTAGCAACTATGATATAATGTGAGGACTTTGTGGTCAGATAGAAAGAAATAATTGGAAGTCTTAGCCCAAGGGGTTCAGAACTATTTGATATGTTTGCAACATTAATTTAGTGAGATTAATCATTGAAAAGGGGAAAATAATACAATGTCCAAAGACTTATACAACAAGGATATCCTAGTTGTAGTGAATAGATGAATAGGTAAAGTTAACTAGGAAATGTCCTTGTGTCCTGAAGCAGGTATCATGGTAGTTATCCTGAGAAAGTGAAAAAGAGGAGACAAAAAACTTGCAATAATATCCAACAAGCATATGCCCAGATATCATAGAAATAGGGGAAGTTAACAAGCACCAGAGTCCCAATGATAACCTGAGCCAAATGGTTGATTATGACTGAAAATGGTGTAGTTAGAACCAACCGCGATGTATAGCCTTTCACAATCACAACTTGCGGGGAGTGAAGTGATCTGGGAAATGAAGGCTGCACAACACGAGTTTAGGCAGTAAAATGGCTGGCTTTCAGCACTTAAACTCCTGATACAATACATCAGGAAGAAGTAAAACATCCTGTAAACAAGCTATGGGTTTGAGCCCCCATTACTTTATGAGCACTGTTAAAATTACTTAGGTTCTTGCCCTTAAATTTAGCTTTACACTTCTTTTTAGGTGGCTCTAGAGATTTAAGGGAAGAGCTAGCAACAGCCTCAACCCAAGAGGAATCTGCTGAAATGCTGCCCTGAAGTGCTATGCACGAATTGGACGAAATATCGTCTATATTTTGAGATGACAGATCCTCCTGTGATGAGTGCATGTCTTCTGCCAGGAGGTCAAACTCGTTACTCAGTGGGATGGAGGAATTGACATGCGAATAAGAAGCAGAGGGTTGACACGGTTTGGGAGAGCATTCAATCGGGCAGCAGGACTGTTTGGCAGAGCGGGGACCAGAAAATAGTTTTTCTTGGAGTTGACTGGATTGTCTGTGAGAGGGAACGGCAGTGGGAGTGTTAGTTAGGACCTCCAAATCTGTGTCATTTCCACCTCAGACCTGTGCAGCAGTTACATCCTCTCGAGTGGACTCTAAACTGTGGTTTTCCTTTACAATCGGACCAGCCAAGGTTTCACCCCCTTGAATGGATTCCAGACTGCAAGATGGACCTTCTTCCATGATCGATCCAACCAAGGTGGAAGACAAGGCTTAAGGGGTGTATAGTAAGTGAAATGTGGAATAAGTTTAAATTATTTTTTCACTGTTTAGTCGAAACTGAAATTCCCATCAAGAGAAAATATAATGCAAAAGGGAAGATTCAAGCATAGATTTAAGCAAGATTCAATTCAAGCTGGCAGCCATGCTGGGCCAGGCGTCGACTTAGTGCTGCAGTGTCTTGTTTTGTTTTTCATTTTATCTTAATTTATTTTACTTGTTTTTAATCTTTTCTGTGGCATTTTTATGCTTAAATCAGGGCCGTGTATGTTGAACGATATCGTGGGATGTCGGTAAACGCCAGTCGGTAAACGCTTTTCCCCGCTATTTCTTAGGTGGGATCTCTAAGGATTCCCCAGGATTTTACTTCATTGGCATTAGTAACCGGTGTATCGTGGTGTGCTGTGGACTTTGAGATTTGTATGTGGCACCGAGGTGGCTTTGACAGCCTAATCTTTTAATATCGGTGGAGTGAGTCGACTGCTACGGTAATTTGGGACTAGGACTGTGATGTGACTGGGGTCGGTGTGAGAGAGTCATGGTCCCGGTGTTATAGGGGTCATTGCTCTGTGCCCCTCTGATCTGGAGCGCCTGCTTGAACTGGTGTGAGAGTTTTATATCGTGAACCTGTGAGTTTTCCCCTGAAGTCATTTGTTTTGGATACTGGGAACTGCCTGAGGAGTTTGCTGCTGTGGACCAAAGAACGTGCGGTCAGTCAGACCGGTATATTTTGAGGATTAATTTGGAGACAACCTGGTAAAGGAGCTGTTTGGAGAGGACTGCTCATACTCTTTTCTACAATCCGATGTTGTTTAATATCTGTTTCAGGGCTCTGACTTTTGCTTTATTCAATTTGTGGGCTATTTTGGGGATTTCAGTTTTTTTTGGCTCCCACAGGGTTGGGGAGAGGGGCCAGCCGGAGGGCTGGTGTCCTGCACTCCTACCATAGACTTGCAGGGTGATCAGTCGGAGGGATGGCTTCGCCCAAGGTTGTGGTGGTGTGCCATTAATCCTCTGAGATATTTCCCTTTACTTTTTGCCTAAGAAATTTGTGCGCCCTGAGAGAACTCTGACTTAAATCTTTGGATTTGATTACCTGGGACCTGAGCTTTGACTTGATCGGATATTTGTCCTGGCATTTCGATCTCCTGGAAATGATTGACTGGAATTAATGTTTTAATTTTTGATTTCTTGTGTTTTTTGGATAGAGAGTATTTTTTATTTTTATTGTTTCCTCAGTTTGAGTTTTTGTTGTTGTTGTTAAGTTTTTATTTTATTTTGTTTCATGTAATTTTTGGAAATTAGTTTGGGCAGTGAGAGGGCCCAGTAACAATCTGTATTTTCACCCTCTTTTAGATGAGTGTGAGAGACTAATCTGGGGGTGGATTATCAAACTATTCTTCTTTTAATTTCTTTGGTTTGTTTAGTTTATTTGCTTTTATTATTTTTCTTTTGTTAATGATTTGTACTGATTGTCCTCCTCCGAGACTTGTGAGAGATTTCTCTGGAGGGTGACCTTTTTGGGTTTTATTATTTTTGGGGGTATAATTTAGGTTATGTTAAATTAGTAATTTGGTAATTTTAGGTATCTAGTTGGGTTGAATCTCATAAGTGGTTGACTTTTAGGAGTACGATGTTTTGTTTTTAAATTGTTTAGTTTTGAATGCTGGTAGGTTGTGGATTTATGAGATGTGTCTGCCTGTTACCCCGGTCATGTGCTACTCAGCTTCCACTCTCCAACCCCTCCACCCTTTTCATACCCCCCCTCTGGTTTTTTCTATTTATCAACGTTGTCGGGCCTTAGGTATTGCCCGTGGAGGGGAAGAGGTGGGGGGGTGAACAGTGGAGGCGGGAGGAGCGGGGAGCTCTCATTAGGATGATTAAGCCCAGGAGATGCCCTGGAGCGAAGTGGAGCCTGAAGCATGGACCATCTTGTTTGGTCCCCATACCCAAGGGCACCATCATTAGTGATGGGCAGGTAGCAAGGGCAGCCCAGGAGTTTTGTCCAACCCGGGCAATGTTGTGCAATGCCAGATCTGTCTGGAACAAGACTGCTGTGATTTCAGATCTTGTTGGCTTAACAGATCTGGCTTGCATCACTGAGACCTGGCTGGATGATAATGTAGGACCAATACTTGAGGCTGCAATTCCAGCCAGATATACAGTGATACATCGCCCGAGGTTGGACCGCGGGGGGGGGGGTTGCGGTCTGTTTTAAGACTGAATTGGCACTCACTAGTGTTTCAGTTGAGGAGACCATCACTTTTGAATGTGCTGTTGTAGCAGTGTGGGCTATCGAATTGCTCTCATCTACCATCAACCTGAAGATGGGAAGCAATTCCTTAAGGAAGTAGCTGACTTCGTTGTCGACATGGCTTTTGAGACTCCCAGGCTGATGGTCCTGGGTGACTTTAATGTCTGGATTGACGATGAACTCTCGCAATTTGGACAACACTTCCTCCAGTTAATGGATTCACTGGGCCTAACACAGGTGGTTACCACTGCTACGCACAAAGGTGGCCATTCTCTTGATTTGGTCTTCCTCCTGGGGATCGAGGCTTCTGACGTGGGGGTGAAACCAGTCAGTTGGTCTGATCAGTACACTGTGAGATTCAATTTTAGCACCCCACCTTGTAGGCTGACCCCTGTGGAGATGGTCAAGTACCGCCCTTTGCAGAATATTTCTTCCAATGGCCTTGCTGTGTTCCTTGACCTATCACAATTTCCTGTGCATTGCAGTGATCCAGAGGCATTGGTTGTGGCCTATAATAATGCCATCACCTCTGCCCTGGATTCTATTGCTCCAGTTCATGTGCGTCCTCTCTCCCTTCGACCTTGGGGTCCATGGTTTGATGGGGCCTTGAGGGAGTTGCAGCGACTTGGACGCAGGTTAGAACGTTGTTGGCAGAAATCTCGCCTGGATGCTGACCACCTTAGACTGTTAGAACACTATCAATTCTATCAGTCAGAAATTTCTCATAAGAAGACAGAGTTCCTGTCCGGGGAAATTTCTGCCACTCAGAACTGACCAGCTCAGCTGTTCTGAACTGTGAACAGATTGTGCAACCCAACCTGTCTACAGCTCCGTAGGGCGTTTTCACAATTACAGTGTGATGAGCTTGCTCGGTTCTTTGCTGATAAGCTGGTTGACATTAGGTCAGAGATCCATTTGACACATTCTATGCGGGTTGCTATTGGTCAGGACTTGGTCACCACCCCTTCATTTTGCTGGAGTACCTTCGACCGCCTGGAAATTGTGGATGTTATGTGGATTGTCCAAGGGTTGCACCCTACCTGCTGTAGTTTATATCCAGGCCCTACTTCCCTAATTCTGGGGTGTGGGGAGTCCATTCTCCTGGTTCTAGCATAGATAGTCTGGTGCTCCCTTGACTCAGATAATTATCCCTGTTCCTTGACAGAGGCAGTGGTGACACCCCTGTTGAAGAAAGCTTCTTTGGACCCAGACTGTCTTGCCAACTACAGGCCTATCTCAAATCTCCCCTTTGTGGGGAAGGTGATCAAGAAAGTAGTGGTGGCCCAGTTGGAGAACCACTTGACCATCCATAGCATCTACGAACCTCTCAAATCAGATTTTTGATAGAGGCACAGTACCGAGACTGCGCTGGTTCGGGTGCTCAATGATCTCCTGATGGAGAGAGACCAGAGAAAATGGCCCATTTTGGTACTATTAGAAATGTCATCGGCATTTGACACCATTGACCATGGGGCCTTACTTGAGTGCCTGAGATGTATTTGTGGGCTTTCTGGGATTGTTCTCAGATGGTTTACTTCATACCTCACCGGAAGAACTCAGAAGGAGGTTTCAGGTTTTTTTTCCTCTGATCCCATCTCTCTATTTTGTGGGGTTCCTCAGGGCTCTATATTGTCCCCCATGTTGTTTGCCGTGTACATGCTTCCCCTGGGAGACATTGTGAGACGGTATGGGCTGAAGTTTTATTGTTATGAGGATGATACCCAGCTATACCTGTCCTTTGCACCTGACTAGGAAGGAGCTATCTCAGTATTCAACAGCTGCCTCAATGAAATCCAGGACTGGATGAGGTCCAGCTGGCTGAAGTTGAACTCTGGGAAGACGGAGGTGTTGATATTGGATCCAGATTGCCGGATAGGGGACCTGGGGCTGGCTCCCCATCTGGACTGTTTTTTGGGGGATGTTGAGCTACAGGTCTCTGAACAGGTGCGAGACCTGGGGCTTTCATTGGTTGATTATGCTGATTTCCTCTACAGCCAATGCCCCAACTCTTACATGGCTAAACTGGACACACTCTACCATCGAGCACTGAGGTTTATAACGGGACTCCCCTTCGACACGCATCACTGCACCCTATATGCTGCAGTGGGGTGGACATCACTAAAGTTCAGGCGCCACAGAAATGCCGCTCTCTGGACCTATAGAGCCATCTCTAATAAGCTGCCTTACTATATCTCCTGCTGTCTTCCCCTGAGTATAACTGGGAAATACGTGTTAAGAAGTTACTCAGCTATTACACTTAAAGTACCCAAAGCAAAATCCC
This sequence comes from Neoceratodus forsteri, assembly GCA_016271365.2. Taxonomy (NCBI): domain Eukaryota; kingdom Metazoa; phylum Chordata; order Ceratodontiformes; family Ceratodontidae; genus Neoceratodus; species Neoceratodus forsteri. The sequence goes on along the minus strand of CM028130.1, from coordinate 1,561,439,109 downwards.
GCTTCGTCAGGGCAGCCATAAGCTTCGTGCTACCTACCTTATGGAACGATCTACAAAAAACCCTCAAATTAAGCACTCTAATCGGTATAAATGCCTTCAAGATGCTTTATTTCTGTACAATCAGAGAAGTATGTAACTGCTTCACCCACTCAGACCCAGTACCGGTGTCTGCACTGGTATATAGCCATGCCTAGACCCAATTTTAAGTACTGACCCCCCAGCTTGCTCCTCACCAGCCTAATTGTTCTCACTCTTATCCCCCTGTCTTATCAACACTAGGCCCGTCCATCCTCTTATTCTTCCTTTCCCAACCTCGGATAGGAGCTCACTACCCTGGGTTGTGACATCCTACCATGCTCCGTACCTTATGGCATTCAATCCCGGGGCTCACACATACTCCTTTTTTCCATCCACCTTCTCTACATCCTGTTTTACCAACTCCTCTCTGTGCACCGTGTCCTCCTAGCCTTTCTTCCCCTACCTCCCTCCCTTCTCCCCTACCTTCACCTCTACCTGGTGTATATTTTTTTTTCTTCCATTACTTCCTCCTGCAACCTTAGATAACCTGCTTTATCTTCCTATAGACACTTCTATGTATGTAAATACCATGTAATCTGTACAATATCTGTATAATTCTATGTACATATGAACTTCTTTCTTCCTCTCTGTAAAGAGTATTATCTGTATTGCCTTGTAAATACCTGTGTTGACCTGTATATACAATTGTTCATGCTCCACCCAGATCCATCTTGCAAATGAGCTTCTGCTCAACGATGAACGACTGGCTAAAGAAAGACTTGATTGATTGATATTAGATGCGGGGCTGACTCTTCGGTTCCAGGTGTTAGCAGTGGTTAAGTCATCTTTCTATCATCTAAGAAACATCGCTAGGATCAAGCACCTTGTTCCATCCAGTGATCTGCCAACTTTAATCCATGCCTTTGTGACCTTGTGCCTAGACTACTGCAACTCGCTTTACTTTGGGCTTCTGGGGGTTGATATCAGCTGCTTGCAGCTGGTGCAGAATTCAGCAGCTCGGGTGTTGATGGGTATTGCTAGATCTTCCCATATTACACCGGTGCTGAGGGAACTGCACTGGCTGTCAGTTCAGTGGTGGATCACCTTTAAAGTCGGATTACTGACTTATAAAGCCCTGCATGATCTGGGCCCTGATTACATGAAAGAACTCCTGATCCCTTACCAACCTGTGAGATCGCTCTGCTCAGCTGACGAGGGGTTGCTAGAGATTCCAAGGGTGATTTTAAAATCTGCTGGGGCCCGTGATTTTATGTTTGTGGCCCCTTCCCTTTGGAATTCTCTACCCCGTCGGACTAGGGAGTGCATGACTGTGGGGAGTTTTAAACAGGCTTTGAAATCCCTCCTGTGGGAAAAAGCTTATGGTGTTACTAGACAAAGAACCTCTGTGCACAAGCACTGAGGCAATGGTTATCCCCAAAGGGCATTTGGCTGGGAAGCCAAGTTTCAAAGAAATACAAAATCACACATGCCCCTACAATGCAAAGCATTATGGGCTGTATATGCAAATCACCACAGAATATTATGCTGGTTCAACTTTAAGCAGAAATGCATGGTGCCAAAAGGCCTCTCACACAGTTTGCAAAGGGTGCCAACAGAAGACATAGATACGTGTTTCGTCCTACCAGGACTCATCAGTATGCCTCATCTGTTTGACACCCCAGTGGAATGAACCAGCTACCCTAAGATGGTCTATCTGAGTTATGTTGTGGTGATTCCAGTCCACAAGAAGGGGCCCAAAACAGACTGCTCGAATTATCGTCCCATTAGTTTAACTAGTATATTGAGTAAGGTATTGGAATCTATTTTAAAGGAGTATATTGAAAGTCATTTAAGGGAAATGGGACATGTAGATATTTCACAGCATGGATTCACAAAGGGGAGATCATGTATGACCAACTTGCTGTCCTTCTTTGAGGTAGTAAGTACAGCCTTGGACAGCAGTCTATCAGTGGCTGTTTTATACATCGACTTTGCAAAAGCATTTGATTCTGTGTCTCATGGTGAATTGTTGTGTCTCTTGAAGAAACTAGGAGTGGGTTCCTATGCTGTTAGATGGCATGGTTGTTTGATAGGAAGCAGCGTGTCTGTATAAAGGGAGAAATGTCGGACTGGACTCTGGTGCCTAGCGGTGTCCATCAGGGCTCTGTCCAGGGCACAGTCTTGTTTAATGTATTGGTTTCTTCTGTTAACTGCGATGGTAATACATGGATTGTTAAATTTGCTGATGATATGAAACTCAGAGCAGTAGTCACGAATAATTTAGAAGCTCAGCAATTACAGAAAAATATTGATTTAATATACACAACAACCGTGGGGAAAAAATTGAAATTCAATATAGTTAAGTATAAAGTTATGCACTTGGGAAGGAATAATCCTAAATTTAAGTATTACATAAATGGAGTTCAGTTAATGGAAACGGAGGTGGAAAGGGATTTGCGAGTATAGATAAATAAAGATTTGGGGCTGGATATTCAAACTGCGCCATTCTTAGGCACAAGCCCTTGCGCTGTGCAAAATAGTTGCGCAGGGGTGTGGCCTGGGTGATATTCAAAGGAGTTGCACTATTGAGCAACTCCTTTGAATATCACCCCCCCAGCCACAGCCACTGTGCATGGCGCAGTGGAACTTGCACCACTGCAAGTTGTCAGAGTGGAGCATACAACTTGTGGTGGCGCAAGTACCATTGCGCCATGCGCAAAATCCCCATTTTCAAAAGGTGACATGCAAATGGGGCCATAATTCATGCAAGGCACGGGGGGGGCCATTTGCATCTGATTATGGCCCCATTTGCATTCCATTAGCATGCAGGTGCGCCAGCCCATGCCGTACATAAGACAGTCCAGTTTCCAAACGGACTGTCTTGTACGGTATGGCTGCACGCCCATTGGCTCTTGCTCTGCACCACTGGGTGCAGTCCTACCGGGCAGTCAGTCGGTGGGGTGGTGCGGCAGGTGGTGGATGCTGCCACCCGCTGGCTGCCGGGGAGCGGGTGGTGGGGCTTCATGGGTGGGTGGGTGGGTGGGGACACTAGGCACCAGGGATGTGTTGGGGGTATTTACTGCATACATCCCACGATCGGGAGTTTCGGTCCACTGGACCACCAGGGCTATGTCCGGGAGGGGGTTACTGCTTACATCCCGCGAACGGGAGTTTCAGTCCACTGGACCACCAGGGCTATGTTTGGGAGGAGGGGGGGTTGTATTTTACACTGATACAGCCCGCGATCAGGCTTTTCAGTCCACTGAACCACCAGGGATGTATTTGGGGGTTGTTTTTAACTAATGCAGCCAGCGGTCGGGCTGGTGGGGGGGAGACATTTCTGCTGTTGCCCGCGATCTGGTCAGTGGGGGGTGGTGGTGTGGATTTTCACTCTTTTGCCCATGATCGGGCTGCAGGGAGTGGGTTGGGGGCCAGCCACAGGTGGCAGCTACTGTGTTGCACCCTGCAATGCAGCAGCTCACCTGTGGGTGGCCCTCGACTTGAGCCTTTTTTTTTTGGCTCAAAGTTGTGCAGACGCAGGTTGGGGTTGCGCTAGGACATCTCTGCACAGCCCGGCTGAATATCGGGCTGTGCAGTTTATGCATGGTTCCTCCCCCTCCAGTTCAGCATGCATTCATTTGCATTGTGCTGTTGCTCAGCATGTTTTCTGTGGTGCAACTGCCTCCTGCTGAATATCACAGAATGGAGCAAGTTTGGACTTGCGCAGGCGCAACCCTATTGCGCATGGCGCAACCCTTTTGAATATCTGGCCCTTGGAGTTTAATTACCAGGTGATTGAAACATCGTAAAAAGCGTATGGAATCCTGGCTTTAATAATGAGAAATATAAGGAGTAGAGAAAGGGAGGTTATTATGCCACTTTACAAGTCCCTTGTCAGACCTCAATTGGACTATGCTGGCAGCGTATGGAGCCCTAGATTAAGGAAGGACATGTGTAGGCTGGAGGGGGTTCAGAGACGAGTGACGAGGAGTGTGAGAGGTCTGTGAGGATTGTCCTCTGAGGATAGGTTAAGAGAACTTGGTTTGTATTCCTTACAGTATAGGAGATATCGTGGAGACATGTGTCTGATTTATAGGGCATGTAGAACTCCTGATCTGTGGGAATGTCTGGGATTAGCAGCAAGATCTAGCTTAATTATGAATCGGGGTCATCAGTATCAACTAAAGGAAAAGAAGTATAATAAGAACCAGAGAGGGGCTTGGTTTGCACAGCGAACAGTGGATCAATGGAATGTTCTGCCTAGTCAGGTAGTTTCCAGTGAAACCATAATTGAGTTTAAATCAGCGCTAGAAAAATATAGAAGTACCTACCTATATGATGTGAGGTTGTAAATGATGTAGGACGATAATGGCCTAGTGGCTAATGTACCTGATATTCTCCTATGAATCCTATGAATGAAGGTAGGACTAGTTGGAGAGATATCCAGAAAATTAGCTAAGGCCTCGGGGGTGTTGAAATCTTTGAAAGAGGTACCAAGATAAAGATGCATTGGAACTGGGTATCGCAGTACGAATTTAATTCCTTTTTGGTGCAGCGTTTGCTTGAGGGGGTTGTGTGCTTTTCTTTTTATTGTCAGTTCCATCGAGAAGTCTCTATAGATAAAAATCTTATGTTCCTGTCACATAAGTTCCCCTACTTCTCTGGCATGTCTCAGGATCAGCTTGGTATGTGCATAGTTCAAAAAAATGGGCTATGATGGGTCTGGGACGCTGGTCTTGACTGGGTCTGGGACCTAAGGTACAATGAGATCTCTCAATGACCAAAGCTTGATCAGGAGGAAGTTTTAACATTGCTGGTAAGACATGGAGCAGAAGTGCAGATGTGTCCCCTAATTCAACACTTTCAGGGAAGCCGAAGAAACATAGGTTGTTCTTCCAGCTGCGGTTTTCAATATCATCAGTTTTGGATTGCAAAGTTTTTATAGTGCGGTCCTAGTTTTGGATAGTGGCCTGTAGGTCATGGATGGAGGCTGTGTTTTTAGTGATTGAATTCTCACTGGCTGTAATTCTATGACTTACCGACTCAAGTGTAGTAGTAGTATTTTGGTGAGTGGAGACTTTTAAATTGTTTATATCAGCCATTAACTTGGAAAACATCTCTTCCACTCTAGCAAGAGAATTAGGTTGCAGATTGGGGTCGGCCATAGTGCTGGTTGGTGAGACCTGTTGATCTGAAAAGCTAGCACAGTCAAAATAGGAAATTAAGGTCCAAAATAACTTACAATATAGGAGGCTGGTTGGTTTCAGACTGGTCTTGAAAGCTGGAACAAAAAAGAGAGCTACTACATCCTGCAGTGCTGTTTGCCTTTATTTTAACTATAAAACAGAAGTTTAGAGTTTGATAGCCCTCCTTCTGATCTAAGGCATACTATCTCTAAGTGCTATAGCACCATAGTAGCACTACAGAGCAGCCTATTTGCGATTAGTGTGCAAAGTCACCCTCATGATCAGCCCCAGAAATATGCTTTCCATTAATTACGCAGTCTTACACTCTGCAGAACTTGTTCACTGCATGAAAAACTAGAGGGATGCACTGACATTCTATCAGCCATTTCAGGAGCCCCAGTTTTAAATCCCACTATGGAAATTTCAGTCAACCTTTGCTAGTCTGCCATCGTGAATGGAAAGGTATCCTAATTGCTCCTTCATCATCCCTGCTGATCTGTTATCTCAGGCCCAGCATTTGGCTCAATTTACAATGATCATGAAAGCTGGGCTAGCTCCTTGGCCATTTCAGAAATGCACTCAGCCCACTCTTGACAAATGGGAGTCCAGTCTGTATAGTTCGCTTTCAGTGGATTCTCCAAATCTACATTATTTCCCTTGCTTCCAGATAAGTTCAACGATACAGGGACCAGATCACAGAGAGCTTCAAATCTGTTCAAGATCTTTATTGAGGTGTCACAAGGGGAATTGTTGCGACTCTCAGAGAGCCTGTGCTGGTGCTGGGTACTACTCGATCTGGCAATTCGGGGAGAAGGCTTTTTCTGTGTTTGGGTCTTGTTTCTTTTTCTCTGTCTGCTCCTTTACACCTGATGCCAGGCTTTTGCTGGTGTGATGTCCTCAGAAGGCAGCATGTCTTGGGCACTAGTGTCAGCCGGGGGAAACCTCTTTTACCATTTCTTGGTAGTTGGCACCACATGGCATTGATGGGGGCTGACATGACAGATCTCTACCCCTGTGCACCTCTAATAGAAATTGCTCTACTTCAGTCAGGTTATTAAACATCAAAAAATCACCATTATAATATAGTCTCAGCAGGGCAAGGTATCTAAGAGAGAGACTGGAATATTTTATTGATATAGCTCTTGTTTTACCCCTGCATGTGCACTTCATTTCACTTCTATACCGAAGATGCGGTTCTCCTTGCCTCCCACCCTGACCCCGCATCTCTATAGGAATCCCTGCAGCACACATTCAACCAAGCCGAAATGTGGTTCCTTGACCTCCGACTGGTCATTAACCTCAAAAAAAACAAATCTATGCTTTTTTCACATTACCAGAATAAGGCCAACAATGCCCCCTCTGCATTCTCCTCAGTAATGCTCACAGAGAGAGAGAGAAAGCAGCCACAGCTTCCTTGAATTAAGGAGGTTATTTTCTAGACTACACTGAACTGAATTACTACTTTTTGGACCTGTGTAAGTAACTTGTATTGATTTTGTTTTTGTGGTTGACTGCTTAGTTTTAACTTTAATTTCCCAGGGAGGAACTGTAGCTGGGAGATATTGGCAGTCATTTGTGACTAGCCCTGTTACTTAACCTCTGTGAAATCTGTGTCTGAAAGGAAGGAAGGCACTCCCTTGGGTGGAGGGTCAGAGTTGTAGTTGATTGTTTCTGGACGACATGGTTTACTCCCTCCCACCCTCCCTCACCCCACCCACCCCAAGCGCATAACTTCCTTTACAGCAGGGGTTCTGACATCACTTCCCCAAAACTGCTAACATACTCCTGTTCATATCCTTAAAGGCACAGCACACTGAATAGGGGGTAGAGACACTCACAAGCTTGCACACAATAAAACAAGAACAAAAAACAACAAAAGAAAAGCATCTGTAACAGGAAGGGACACAGACATGTGGGGAGTGGTGCAATGTACTGGCTGTGGAGCAGCAGTCTTCCAGGAGACATTCTGAAGACTGCATTGCTGCCCTGTTTGCAGGCACCTCTATTGTCTGAGAGAAGAGGTTGTTCGTCTCCATGCTGACCTGGCAAGGATTTGGGAAGCCTGGTCCCCCACCCAGGGACCACCCAGGCCACCACCACTACCTCAGAGGTTGCCAAGAAAGAGAAGTGGTTGGACAAGGGTGGGCTCAGGGAGGGTGAAGGTGGTGGAATAGAGGTGCATCCCTCTAGTTGTGCCTCTCCACAATTCATTCACCACTCTGGCGGAGCATGGTTCCTCTATGGAGGCACCCACAGTGGAGACCAAGGAGGATGCTGGGAACCTCCACAATGGAGACCCACAAGAGGGTGGCACAGGACCCCACAGGGAAAGGAAACAACTCCTGGTGGGGGACTCAATTGTTAGGGGGTAGAACTGGGAGAAGGAGGGGAAAGGGAGGTAAGGTGCCTGCCCAGTGCCATGGCTTGGAGGGATAGGAAACAAATCTTCAGGATTGTGGGAGCAGCTGCAAGGGGGGGAAGGAGCTAGATGTCATTATCCACCTAGCAATGAATGACCTGGCTGAGAATGGGATCAGAGCAGTGCAACAGGAGTTTGTGGAGTTGGGGAGGGGCCTTAGTCAAGTAGCATACAGGGTAATTTTCTCGGAAGTGCTACCTGTCTATGGCATAGATGAGGCTAGGGTACTCCACACCATGGTATTCAATGACTGGTTGAAAAACTGGTGCAGAGCTCAGGGATTTGGCTTCATTGAGGACTGGGCTCCACCTGGAGGGATGCAGGCCTATACAGGTGCGATGGTCTGCATCTATCCAGAAGGGGAACCAGGATCCTAGGTGATAGGTTTAAATGCTTCATTGGCAAGTATTTAAACTAGCCAAGGGGGGAGGCACTGAAATGGAGAAGGGAAATCCTAGCCCCCCCCAAAACTCAGGGTAGTTGGTGAGGTAAACACCAAGATAGAGCAGTCAGTAGGGAGAAGGGCAGGGGTAAATGGAGAAAAAGACAAAGGCAGTAAGGATAGGGATGGTGCAAAAAGAAATAAAGCCATAAAAAAATGGAGGGTAATGAGTACCAATGCCCGTAGTCTAGGTAAAAAGCTCCCCGAAATGGTGGCCTTGATGGAAGAGGGATGCCTGGATATTGTGGTAGTCACAGAAGCATGGCACACAGAGAACCATGACTGGGATGTCAACATACCAGGGTACACAATCTACAGGAGGGACAGGGAGGGAAGAAGAGGAGGAGGAATAGCTCTCTATGTAAGGGAAGGGATCAAAGCAACAGAACTAAAGGGCAAACAAGGAGGGGAGGAGAGGAGGCACTGTGGTCACCCTGGAGACTGGAAATGGCTCCACAATCTGCACAGGGGTTGTATACAGACCCCCGTCTCAGGGGGAGGAAATAGACAAGGAAATGATAGAAGGCATCCTTGGGATGGCAGAGAAAGGGGAGGTATTGCTGATGGGGGACCTGAATATGCCAGAAGTTAACTGGAGCACCTTTTCTGCAGCCATGTCCAAGAGCAGGGCCATTCTCAATGCCCTACAGGGGGCATGCCTCAGACAGCAAGTTTTGGAACCCTCTCAGGAGGGAGCAATCTTAGACATGGTACTCTCAAATGAGGATGGAGAGAGGATCTCTGATCTTGAAGTGAGTAGCCATCTGGGAACAAGCGACCACCAAACAGTATGGTTCATGATAAACTTAGCTGTAGAGTCAAGCTACACAAAAGTGAAGGTACTGGACTTCAGGAAGGCTGATTTTGTCAAAATGGGAGAGTGCCTCAGAAAAGCACTAGCAAACAGGCAAGAAGGTGGGGTGGAGCAACAGTGTGGAAACATTAAAACCGCCATCACAGAGGCAACAAGCCTTTGTGTGAAGCAAATAAACAAATCAAAATGAAAGAAAAAATCTCTATGGTTCTCAAAAGAAGTAGCAGGTAAGTTAAGGGAGAAAGAAGATAGCATTCAGGAAGTATAAGGAAGCACAGAAGGAGGAGGACAGAGAACTGTACCAGTTAAAGCAGAAGGAAGCGGGGAAGGCAGTCAGAATAGCAAAGGCCCAAACCGAGGAAAAGATAGCCAACTCAGTTAAGAAGGGGGATAAAACCTTTTATACATACATTATGGAGCAAAGAAAGACTAAGGCAGGGATACTGAGGCTGAATAAAGAGGAAGGTGGTTGGGCAGAGAGCAACAGTGAAAAAGCAGGGATACTGAATGAACACTTCTGTTCAGTATTCACAATGGAAAAGCAGGAGAGATACCTAATCCAGTCAATAGAAGCACTCTGGATAGGGGGTTTGATATTAGTCCTTTCACAGAAGAAAGGGTTCGGAAAGAACTTATAAAACTGAAGGTGGATAAAGCAATGGGGCCTGATGGGATTTACCCCCAGAATTCTAAATTCTAAAAGAACTAAGGGAAGAACTAGTAACACCACTGACTACTGTTTTTAATAAATCATGGCAGGATGGTTTGGTACCTGAGGACTAGAGGATGGAGGATGTGATTCCCCTTCACAAAAGTGGAAGCAAGACAGAGGCAAGAAACTACTGACCTGTCAGTTTGACCTCAGTGGTAGGAAAAATGATGGAATCACTGCTGAAGAAAAGAATTGTTGAGTACCTAGAGGCCAGTGGGGCATAGGACCCAAGGCAGCATGGATTCACAGTAGGAAGGTCAAGTCAGGCAAGTCTAATTGATTTCTTTGACTGGGTGACCAAAGTAGTAGACCAGGGAGGGGTTGTGGACATGGCCTACCTAGACTTTAGCAAGGCATTTGACACAGTCCCACACAAAAGATTAATAAACAAATTAGCAAGTCTGGGAGTGGGTCCCAGGGTGATAGCCTCGGTAAAACACTGGCTGGACAACAGGACACAGCGGGTAACAGTAAATGGAGTCTACAGTGAAGAAAGGAGGGTTACTAGTGGGGTACCACAGGGTTCAGTACTGGGGCCGGTCCTTTTTAAAGTCTTTATAAGTGACATTACAGAGGGACTGGAAGGGAAAGTATGTCTCTTTGCAGATGACACAAAGATCTGCAACAGGGTTGATATGCAAGGTGGGGTGGAAAGGATAAAATGGGACTTAGCAAGGTTGGAGGAATCATCAAATATATGGCAGCTTAGATTCAATGCAAAGAAGTGCAAAGTAATGCACCTGGGAAACAAAAACCCAGGGGAAGAGTACACAATGGGGGGTGAGATACTGACAACAACAAATATGGAAAAGGACCTGGGGGTAGTCATATCAGATGACCTAAAGGTGGGCCAGCAATGTGAGAAGGCAGTAAGGAGGGCTGGGGGGATACTGGGATGCATGGGGAGAGGCATCACCAGTAGAAAACAGGAAGTTGTTGGCCCTCTGTACAGACAGTTGGTAAGGCCACATCTGGAGTACTGTGTACAGTTCTGGAGACCCCGTCTCCGCAAAGACATAGACAGGGTGGAGGCTGTCCAGAGGAGGGCAACCAAAATGGTGCAGGGTCTGCATCAGAAGACATATGAAGAAAGACTAAAGGAGCTTAAGATGTATAGCCTCGAGGAAAGGAGGGAGAGGCAGGACATGATAGAAACTTTCAAATACCTCAAGGGAATCAACAAAGTCCAAGAGTCTAACATCTTTCAGAAAAAGACATGTGCAAGAACAAGGGGGCACAATTTGAAGATAGAGGGGGGATGGCTCAGAGGTAATGTGAGGAAGTATTTCTTCAAAGAGAGGGTTGTAGATGCATGAAACAGCCTTCCTGAGGAGGTTGTAGAGTCAAAAACAGTGGAGGAATTCAAGAGTGCATGGGACAGACATAAAGCAGTTCTAGTGGGGGTAGGAAGAAGTAGGCTGTTCGTTATCTAGGATCTGCAGCTTTTCCGTTAGGTAGGGAAATGGGCAGACTAGGTGGGCCATGTGGTCCTTATCTGCTGTCAAATTCTATATATCTATGTTTCTATGTTTCACCCTCTCGAGCAAGAGTCATATCTACAAGTACCTGGGCGTCACCTTCGACTCGACTCTTATATTTCACACCCACATCAATACCCTGTCCTCAGCCATAAACTCTAGGATTGGCCTTCTCTATTGCCACAGAGATTGCCTCCCCCAAACCGCTCTCTGACTGGCCATCAACTCCTCCGTCCTGTCCCTAGTGAACTACGGCCTACCTATCTACGCTGCAGCTGACAATATCACCCTCACCAGAATCCAGACCTCGATAAACAAGGCCTGCAGGCTCCTGAATGGTGCATCCCTCCACACCCATACTTGCCTTCTGTATTCCACTGCCAACCAGCTCACCTTGGAGGAGCACCTGTGCTACCAAACCTGCTTACTAGCCAAAAAATCCCTGCTAGGACTCTCCTCCCCAAGGGTTACCGCGTCCCTGTGGCTTGCATCCCCATCTGTTGCCACCCGTAGATCAGTAAAGGCCACCTTTCTGGTGCCCCATACCAAGACCTCCCTAGCCCAAAGGTCCTTCCACTACCGCGCCCCCACATGGTTCAGCTCCCTCCCACTCTCAGTCACTAAGTCTACCAAAATTGGTCCCTTTAAAGTCGCTCTCCGTAACCATCTCTTTGGCACCCAAAGCTGTAGTTGCCCTTAATCAACGTAATGTTGGGGTCCCTCCCCGTTTCTTGGCCATAGCCTTGACAATGTCCATTGGACTGCTCCCCCCCTTCTTTTTTTTTTAATACAATTGCTATTTACTGCGTGTAACTTTATCCCGTAAACCACTGTTACATTGTGTTCTTTCTGTTATCTGTATTGCACCTGTATGTTACCACTGTTGTATCTCACACTGTAACCATGTCCACCCTCCCTGCGATGAGGTGCTTTTGTAAATGAGTCCCTGACTCAAAGGTTGTAAATCCGACTTTTCAAAATAAATAAAAAAATTAATAAATTTCCATGACAATTTTTGAGAGTAATCCTGAAAACATTTTATATTTTTGTCCTCCCACATCACCTCTCCCCTCCCTTATGCATTTGTTAGGTACAGTTCGTAAACAGGGTAGCAATTGAATTTACACAGAATTGGCCATGCATGCTCATCAGGCTTTGGCTTGGGTGCAAGGGATCTGTGAACCCTTTCAGTCTCTGGAGGCACCCCTTTATTTAGATTCAGGATGGCTGCTGGTAGAATTACATGTAGGAATGCCACCAGATCCCGACCCTCCACACTCTCAGGCATGCCTATAATCCTCAAGTTTTTGCAGTTTGCCGTTTTCTCCAGATCGTCAACCTATTATAGCAGGTATTGCATCTGTCCATGGTGCTCTCTATGTTTACCTTGGTGCAAGTGTATTAGTTCCTTGTGACTCGTCACCACCTGTTCCATGCTTGATATCCTCATTGTAAGTGCATGCATCTCCTGGCTTGTCTAAGAAGTCATACCTTTCAGCTCCGCTGTGTCACTTAAGAGTTGATTGAGCAGCTTGGCAATCTTAGCCAGTTCCCTTGTTGTCAGGGATAGCAGGTGCTGTGCCATTGTCTGCTGATGTCCTGCATGATCTAGCCCTGTCTTCACAGATCCTCCTGCCAGCTGTGCTCCATCTCTGACACTGGGGACTCAGGCCTTGTTCTGCACCTGTCACACAAGGTGAGCGCCAGCTGTTTCCTTTGTCTGTGATCTATCACCTCTTGGATCCATATCGGCTTCAGAAAGGTGTCCTTGTAAAGCTCAGGAACAGAGGACTCAGATACTAGCCTTCATACATCTCCTTTTTTGCAAGAGATTGTTGGATGGGCATGATTAGGTCTCCTATAGTCACCTCAGATCAAATTATGCTGCCACCATGTTAGTTGGCAATCTCATCCTCCCTATAAAGAGCTTTTTAATGCAACTTCTTAAATTTGCAGAGTATGTAGCAACATCAACCATTTCCTGATGCTGCAGCCCCAGCTGTCTGCTGTGCATCTTACTTGCTCTCGCCCCCTTCTTCACATGACTTGCAGCCTCTTGATTGGCTGACAGTAAGCAGGAGGGGGTGACAGGTGTGTGTGTGTGTCAGGAATAGAGGTAGTGGCTACAGATATGCGTGGCTCCATTCTCAGTGGGGCAGTAGAGTCATTTCTGCCCTGAGTTTGTGCTGGACTGGAAAATGTGTGATATGATTAACCTTGACTGGACTGAACAAAACCTGACTGACTCAAGTCTTTGTTCTGGCACATTGCACAACCCTACAGAGATGAACCTTCCTTTTAGCAAGCTGTTGAATACTGAAGATTGGATGTTCACTCACTTTAAATCTTAATAAATCTGAGTACTAACTGGTGAGTGATCTACTAAAGGGTGTGAGGTAGTCAGATTTTACCACGTAGAGGTGGGATATTGTGAAGCACGAAGCCACTTTAGTGCCTTCAGTCACCTGGGAGCTATGGCTAAATCTGTCCTCTTGCACACCATGAAACTAGGTAATGCACATTTTAAGGAGCGCATTTGCTCTGCAAAATACCTGAATAAACTGTTCTAGATGTTTAAATAATGCCCTACTAACAGCCAGATGTGAGTAAAAAAAATCTTACCACAGACGTAATTTTTTTACAGTAAATCACATCATTCATTTTCTGTCTGCTATTTTATCAAGAAAAAATATGGCAAATAGAAAAGAGCTACTGTACAAAGAGGGGGGGGTACCATACAAACAAACAGAATTGAACTGGATACATGCACACAGCAGAGAGATTGAGAGAGTAACAGTGAAAGCAAGAGAGTGAGAGAGAAAGAAAAACACAGAAAGGAAAAAGAGGGCCACAGAGTGGAACAAACAAGATGGAAGCATTGTATAGTATCAAAATAGAAAGTTTAGAGTTTCCAGTGAGTGGGATGTGGCATTAGATAGCCTTGTAAGATAAGAAAGCATTCTGTTTGACTGATGGCTACAAATCTGGGGTTTATAATTAAACTCCATATCCAAAGCCTTGATCAAAAAGACTTGATACAAAGAGTGAAAGTTTCAGTTTGAAAATAAACAAACAATACAGGCAGTATAAGTCATATAGAGTGGTGAGGTGAGCTGAAAGGGGACTCTGGTCTATGAACGAGTAGAGACAGACTTGTCATTACAGATTCTCTGGAGGAGCTATGCTACTCCATAATACTCCAAAGCAAGGATATTAGAAATATGACATCAGTTTTCTGCAAACTTGTAACTTTTAAATTGCACAAGCCAACTTCTGTTTTCTTTCTGTTCATTATAGCACTTACAATCTCCCCTATTCAACTGCCTTGTTATTTCCCCTCTTCCCCCTCTGCCTTCATCCTCCATTCCATTCCTCATCCATTTCCCACCCCTCACCTAACCTGCTTCCTCCTCCCCTCACAATATCCTCCTACTCCAAAACCCCACAGAATTTTCAACTTCCAGCAAACCAATGACAAGGCCCTATGGCTTCTGCCATTAACTCCGCCTATTCTCCCTTATACCTTCCTCACCCACTCAACACTCTCTCAGCACCCAGCCTCTATTGCTACCAGTTTCGCTCTCCATAGTAAACTACCTTTCCACTTTGTTCACCCCTCGCAACGTACTTATTAAAAGAGTTGAACATCATTTCTGTATCCAGTGTAATTTGGTAAGCACTGTCTGTAATGTTTTGCTGTATTTGTGTTGTTTGCTGTTGACGTGGAACCTCTGTAAATGAGCTTATAGTTCCAAGGTATTAATCTGAGAACTGAATAAATAAATAAATAAATAAATAAATAAATAAATATATAATGGGGGAAAAAACAGTGGGATATTGAAGTTAGGCGGGTTATTAATCGTGATCCTTATCTATCTGAATATCCAAAAATCGAATCTTCCTCAGCCACTAAAGAGGCTGAGTCCAGCAAGTTTCCTTTAAATTTCAGTTTAGGTAGCTTTCAGTGTACAATACTTAAGGAGATGTTATTTTGTTATACTCAATTTGTGGAAATTTCATTGTAAACAATAGTGCACTATGTAAATGAGATTTGTTCAATTGTTGTGTCCTAATAAATGACATGAAAAGAAATATAAAACATTGAATTGATTTGTGAATTTGCCTTCTTACTGTTAACATTTTGTACCAACTCTGCTTCCAGTTAAATCAGAGATTTCATCAATCCATTCTGTTTTGGATCATTCAACTCCTGTGAAGTTAGCATGTATATTTTTTGTTGGTTGGAGGTCTCATACTTCTCATCTGTATAGTTCAACCCTGTCTCCCACCCTAGTCACTGCATTCATATTAGCCTTGATCCTTTGACTGAGAGGATGGTGAGTGACTAGGTATGGGCAGGTAGTAAAATACCCTACCCTAAATAATACCTGCTGGTACCTCTAAACTATGCTAAATTGCCCTAAAAATACCCTAATGAAAAACAGGTAGTTACTGTAGTTATGGTAGGGTAATTAAAACCCTGATCTTTCTACTACCCTATTACCCTATCCCCCCATAACAAAATGTGAAAGACTTTGTTCATGACTACCCAAAATGGAGAAAATTACTCATGAGAGGCTGTCTTGAGTCAGGTATAATAGGCACAGCTGCTCTGAGTAAGTCTGTCACTCTTTCCCAAATGCAGCCTTTAGTATTATGGCTATATAAGGCATTCTTATATAGGACCACTGTGTGAGAAGTATAACAGGCAGAGCTGCTGAGGGAGATGAATACCTTATAGAGCCATAAAAAGGTTATTTCACTGAGTGGTATGGAAATGCCGTCTGACTCACTGTGCTTAATTAATTAATGTCAGGTGGCTCGATTCATAAATCTCTGGGGAATTGAGCAAGCAGCTTATTCCAAAAACCTTAACACAAACTGCAGCTTGTGTCAAACTTTGCATCTCACGCAATCAAAACTAGTGCAGTTTGCATCAAAGGAGCTTCAGCCATTCTTGCATCCAAAATCTGGGTGCTCCATGTCACAATGGGGCTTGCATCACAAAAATTGTGCAATGTTTCCTTTACTGGGATTCACAAAGGTGGGAGCCCTGACACTGCATCAATAATGGCAGGCATCTGTTAGACCAGTGGGTAGCTGGTCTAACTGACAGTGGTGCACAGGATGGAGCAGATCTAGCTGCAGACATGGAGGATGAGACAGCCCTGACACCCCCGCTGGAATATATGGAGCTTTGCACAACATGACGGCTCTGACATAACTATGTGTAACAACTCAGTACCCTCAGGTTACTAGAATCCCATTAGTGCTAGTCTTAGGTAGATAGGAAAAGGCATCTGGTGGGGAGGTCATTAGGGGCTTTCTACATAATGACATCATTGTTTACTCAGCTAGCCTGAGACAAGGATGATTATATCATTTAGAACTCTCACAGCAGCATAACCATTTTAGAGTCAGAGGCTCTTGGGGAGCTTAGCATGTTCATCAGTAAGTTCAGGTGTGGCAGTTAGACTGGCAGGAGGTCTGCCATTGGGGCTCTGTCAAAGGGAGCCCTGGTATTTCTCACCCTAGTTTAGTAAAATCTTCAGTTTGCCTGCAGAACTCTTCAGTTTCACTCCAGGGAAAGTGAGAGGGAATGCAGCGCTTGTGGATCCAAGGGGCAATCCCTTGAGGTTCCTGGAGTTCACAGCTGCCTTAAGGAAGACCAATGAGTAGAATCTGACAGTTACCAGAGAAAGAAAGGTGCATTTTGTTCTTTCCATGACTGGGAGGAAAGAAGAACTAATCTGTGAGTACAGAATTTGAGACTGTTCTCTGATGGAGTTGTCTGAGGTGAGTGTACACTTGGTAAGGATATATCCCGCTGATCAGGACCCCTTTCAACACAACTGTGCTGAACTTAAAGTTAAATTTGGGAGTCTTTAGCAATTCATTGGGGATGTGAGACCCATTTGGTGTAACCCTGAAGGAATGGCACAGGCTGTTTGGGGCAAACGGGGAGGAACACATTCTGGAGATTCAGGCAGGGTTAAGTGGTTCATGGATGGGCACCAGTGTTCCCTGGGCAATGACCATGCACCAGGAGGATTTTAAAGTGTGTGGCACATCCCATAGATATACACTTTGGAAATGGAATTGTGTGGCAAATGTTTAAAGTGTGTGGCACATTCCACAGATATTCACTTTGGAAGAGAGATAGAGATGTTTTTTGTTCAAAACAGTGATGCCTAGCAAAGTGTCCTGCAAAACAGACTGTGCCTGTGTTGCAATGATAAACATTTGGGAGACCATCCGTGCTTTAAGTAACATTTATAAATAAAGCCATACTGCAAAATCCTAGTTACTGCTTTGGACATTCCGTTTATTCCTTCTAGTGTGAACATTATTGGGGCTCCTCAGCAGTTAGGTCTAGTATATGCCTAGCATCCTCTCCCCAGACCTGGTTGTAAATAAAAAGGTCCATTTTAGTATTTACCCCCATCCTCTAGATAATGAGCCTTGTATACACTCCAACGCTAGCGGTGGTTCCCTGAATGTAGTTCTGCCGAAAGAATATTGTATGCCATGTAGTTGTTAGTAGTTCTTTTAAGGGGGTGCCAGCTAGCCAGAGGTAGTGTGGGGGTTACATACATATGCATGATACTCGTATAGGAACACTTTAAGTCTGCACCACCATGTTGCACACGGTGGCCATCACGTCCACACTTGCAGAAAGGAAAAGTAGTGTGCCAGGAAGTGGGTATGTTTATGCTGCCCGCAGAGGGGAAGGGCTGCATAAACAGAATCACTTGAAACTATACTGGAGCACTGGGGCAGAACATGAGACAGCGGTCCAGTTATGTGCTTCCACAGTGCTCTTTTACAAATCTGATGATGGCATAACATCTGTGGAGCTTGACCCACACAACCTTAAAAATCAGACTCAGGAGGAGACTATTAACAAACTAGAGATCTGGTCTCGGATTTGCTTCTCATCTCAGTCACGTTCTCATTTTTTTCTAAGCAGCAATTTCTGATAAATGTGCCTTAACCACATTGGTGTCAGTGCTGGTAGACTACTTCTGGTTTTCCCCCTGATTGTAATAAGAGAAAGTAGTAGCAGTCTTGAAGTGTTCGCCGCCTGTGGTGGCATGCTCTGAAAAAAGTGGTCCCCATGCTCATCTGCACATTTTAGAAATGACCCCTAAAGGGGACAGGGATGATTACTTATATGTAGCTGTTTGAAATGTCTCTATTTTTATAAATTATATGCATACCTCTAAAGGATCCCTATTTTAACTATGCCTGAATAAAAGCTGAAGCTGTTAGTCGTGTTTTGTTTTGGTTTTAGATCTCTAGACCTGTTATTTAATACAACAGTAGATTAGGTACAAATGGACACAGGTTGATACATGGACATAACAGGATAACAGTATCTCAGTTACAAGGGGGTCTGTGTTAGGTTTGGGTTTTGAGTGTACACATATACAGTACTAGTCACTTGTTACAGAATTGCAGATATTTCATGTTTAAGATAGTATCAGTTTGACTATTCATGAGTAATATGGACTTACTGTACACAGAGTTTAAGAAAAATGTTTTTGAATTGTACACTATGTAAAATTTGATTTTCACCACTGTGAATCAACTAGTGAAAGCTTAACTTAAATCAGAGCAGGTTATCTTCTAACCTATTTGTTACTTAACACATATATATTTTCATATTTATTAGACTGTTAACATTATTTATTAAGTATTGCTTAAAGAGCTACTGACAAAGAAACAAAGACAACTTTTAAAAAACATAATAAGTAGGTAAAATTCTGCTTATATTCCATATATATATATATATATATATATATATATATATATATATATATATATATATATATATATATATACACTCTAGATTTCTCCTTCCCATTATATATTACTGAGAAAATGTGCATGAAAATGTGATTTTTATCCCTTGCAGTTACTTTAAAGTTAATCTGCCTCTATAGCTTATTCCCTACTTCAAGTCATAATGCTCTGTTGTGACATCACAATCTGTTGCCATGAGAGTAACTGTAATGTCACATGCAGTGCATTATGACCTCAGGTAGGGAGACAGCAACAGAAATAGATGAACTCTTCTGGAGAAAAAATTATGTTGTCATGCAAGTGACCTCAGCAATAAATAATGGGGAGGAGGAATAAAGAACTAATGTAAAATGCAAGCTGAACTTTATCTAAATATTATGTTTTGTTAAAGTTCTCTTGAAGGTGTCAGCTGTTCTTTAAGCTTTTGTTTCCTTGTGTTTTCAATCATTGTCATTTACTAATGCTAGCATAGACACACACAGAGGGTTTTAAAATTAAGCTTTACTTGGTTTATAGCTTGTTTCAGGGATTGAACTTTCAAGTCACTGAAATTTGACCTTGGGATAGCTTTCTTTTGATGGTACTAATCCTGTCTTGGTGTAGTAATTTGCAAAGCTGAAACCGTTTAGAAGTATAATAGGAGTTATGCTAAACAAATGTAAATATCTCTAAAAGTGTACAACTTACAGATAATAAACTTATGAAAATTGTTCAGGACAACAAGATCCTTCAAATGAGCCTCATCATTAAGCTGCAAGAATTATATATTTTAAACTATGGCCATCTGATTACCTCAATTTTCATTTTTCATAGGAATTGTGCCAAACAAATATAAATGTCTCTAAAAGTATATGAGTTATGCATAAACCATCAGTATGAAAGTTGTTAGGGACAAAACATCCTTTCAAATGAGCCTTTTCATTAAGCTGCACTAATTATATTTTTTAAACTATGGCCATCTGATTACCTGAAGTTTATTTTTTGTCACAATTGTTACCTTTCGGATAGCTATATTTAAAAAATCTAATGAATTCAGATTAGTGACTACCCTCATTTGAAAGGTTATTTTGTCCTGAACAACTTTCATGTTGGTTGTATATAGATAACTTGTATACTTTCCGAGATATTTACATTTGTTTGGCATGACTCCTACTGTGTTCATGCAAAGAGAAAAAAATGAGGTTGTATGGAAGACCATATTTTATAAAATATAATGAATTCAGATTAGTGACTACCCTCATGAGAAAGGTCTTTTTGGCCTGAACAACTTTCACACTGTCTGTTTTTGTGCACCTTGAATAGTTTTAAAGATATTTAGATGTGTTTGGAAGGTGTGCACATTTGCTCACAGAGAAAAGCAGCTTGGAGTTCTGTGCCCATAATTCTAATTAAACAGAATGAACTGAGTATTTCTTTAACTGCCATAGAGATTTGCAGAATGGAAGGATACACCAAAAACTACTAAAAGATGTGTTCCATGGAAACACCTTTTTTCAAGTGAAAGCAGGATGGCTGCAGGCTCAACCCACAGCCATAAAAAGAAACATGCAGCTGATCTTCACTGACAGCCAAGCCTGGCTGAATTTATTTATTTTTTAATATTTTTTTTTACTTCACTACCCCCTCTACCACATGGCCTGGCCTGGTCAAGTTGACTACTTGACTGCTCTAGTCTCTGAACAAAATCAAAATCCTTCCTGTCTTTATTTTATTTATTTAATGAAAAGTTTCACCAGGAAAGGCACACTGAGCATTCAAGTTGCTCATCTCCCAGTGCATCCTGGGGCAGAGGTGAAACAATCATACAAGCACATTTGGTAAAGCCTGGAATACATTAATACATAAAAGAAAATTATACAAAATGTAAAGTGCATATAATATATGATATACAGCAGTTAAATTAGGAGTACATATTACGTGCAGGATTCAACAATGTATAAACAAAAATCAAAATAAAAACAGAGGTAGGAGAAATATGGAGATATAGTAATGATGTGATGTTGTGAGGCACAAGTTTTGAACAATATATGTAAGTAAATACCTTGAAGTGCAAGTATCAATTACTGCAAGTAGGGGAGGGTAAGACAGTATAAAGGGGGAGACAGACAGGCAGGCATGATAATCTTGGCTGTGTTAAATATAATGTATAGGATTACAATAGTAAGGGAAGATAGGGGTAACTTAGGAAAAGGTACAATTAGGGGAAAAGAAGATGCACAGGGATGAGGAAATGGAGTGATGGGAAGAGGAGTGTCTTATTTGATGGAATAATGAGTTCCAAAGTTTTGGGAAGTGGTGCAAGAATGCTGCCTGACCTACCAAGGTAGTTCAGTGTGGGACTGTCATAGTGCAAGAGTTGTTTGATCTAAGAGAGTGAGAGGGGGATGAAGGGATGGTTAGAGACGAGGAGAGGTAGACAGGGAGACCTTGCAAAAAACATGTTGTTTTTTTTATTTCCCCAGCCAATTCCCTTCCCTAAACCTTTCCTCTTTGATTTATGTCCATAGAGTAGTAAACTGTGGGAGTCGGACAATCAGACATGTTCTCATGAGTTGACTTGTGGCTGTGTTGGTGGCAATACTGCACTTGACACAGCAAGTACTGAACTGCATGCTCAGTCTCAATCAATGTAGTTGCTGGAGTCAGGCAATGCAAGCCACAAGTCCCCTCACATTTATTCTCTTTTTTGTTTTATATTCTGCTGTGCAGGGAATCCAAGGTTTGTATCCAAATAAAATTTCAGTAAGTCGAACTTCCAAGGCTGATCACCACATGTTGTACAGCCAGCTTTGCTATGCAGTCTCTGTCTCTCTGTGATGCTCACACTCCACAGTTTATCCTACCCAGACATACAGTGTGATTGGAAGAGTGTGGTGGTGGGCACTGTGCATAAGGGGACGGGGCATGGTTCAATGCAGGTCATATGATGGAACTGGATGGTTGCAGGCAAGTCACATGAGGCAGGACATTCAGTAAGATCAGCTGGAGACTCATGGCAGAGAATGCTGTAAGCAGGGCTTCAGTTAACTTCATTTTGGGAGTATTTGACTTTCAGAAATAAGGCAAAACCTTCCAAAATAAAGGGGAAGGAAGTCATTGACTTCCAGATGTAAAACCAAAAATTAGATGACTTCCAAAATATCTAGCGTGGAAGTCAGAAATGATGGATTTTTCTAAAAGAAATTGTATTTTGCCACTAATTTACTCTGTTAACATCCATAAATTTGTTCATCCTAGAATACTAACTTCTAAAAGTGGGATCCTGGAAGTATTTTGACTTCCCAAAAATTGGAATGACTTCCAGATTTGAACTCCTATAAGTTTTAGACTTCCACTGAAAATAAATTAACAGAACCCCTGGCTGTAAGTACCCAACCAATTACCCACTCAACTACTCGACCTGCTACCTGACCCAAAATGCATTTATTATGCTGGGTAGGATAGTACTTTACCTGAACTACCCTACCTGGCTAAAAACAGCTGATACATGCACCACCTGATCTGGGTACCCATTGGATAGCCCATCCCTAGGTGTGGCTTCCTTTGCAGCAGATCCCAGTGGTGCCCCATGTTGGCTACAGGAGCTGAGTAAATGTAAGGTACCCCCATGCCTTCTTGCTAGAATGCTTCTCTTCTTCAATGTACTTGTTGCTCTTGGCCCAGTGGAGGAAATCCAAGTCTGTGTACAAACATGACTCTGTCAGGTTGGGGCACAGAGCTCTATTGCCATGACCATGGGTCAGATTCAATCAATTAAAGAATGAATCATTAACTCAACAGCTCAGTCATTCATCTCCTTATCTAACTAGCTGAAACTACATTTTCATTTACTGTACATCAGCGACCACAAAGGCTCACAAAGAGCAGATGTACATGACAAATACAAAATACAGCATTCAAACATGTAACCTGGTGCTAAATGCAAGTCACAAAATATATGAGAAAGTGTTAGCTATAACTGTCCCTGTTAATGGGCACTTTGATAGGACATGAGGAGGTATAAACCACAACAGTTCACATCCTGCATTAATCCTATACACAATGGCTAAGTAAATTGCTGAACTAACAAAGGCCCCCTAATGAAGAGTTACAATTTGACTTGATGTGTCAGGGTACTGGGGTACTCTCTTGATGTAGTTGTCATAATAAATCTTATCTAGCATTTGTTAAATTCTTTGATCTAACCTGTGGAAGTATGATTGGGGCACAACGGGAGACACTCAGGAGTGCTTTACTGTGCTTATAAAATGGATAACTAGGGAACACATTAAGAAATATAAGTAAATTAAAAAAAGTATGTTTTTGCTGCTAGTGGTGCTCTCACCATGCACAGCTGCTGACTAATGAGGCTGCAGTATTGCTCTTGTCTATTTTACAATGCTGGATGGCCCGTGCCTTCATTCTTTTCCTGGGAGCTGAAGGTCTTACAGTATCTCCATGACACACCCATTCTCCAGCTACAGCACAGAATTCTGGGTGATCTCAGCTCTCTTCAAATGTGCAACCTAACCTAAATAACATTAGAATATGGAATAAGTATGAACACCTTTTTGGCAAAATGACATCCCAGAACATAATTTGTGTTCCCTTTTGAACACCCCCCCCAAAAAAAATGTCAGCATTCTCAAAAGAGAACGGGTAAATGGGAAACACATTAGGGGAGAACTGAACATTAAGGGAAAGTCTGTGTTTCATGTGATCAAAATATATTCTTGAGTAATAGCCAGATTTGACATGTCTTGAAAAAATGCCTCTGTACTCTACATCTCTTTTGGTACTGTTTGATAACCATATTTAATGTCTTTGGTAGTAACTGTTTGATAATAGCATTTAATGGTTTTCAGTATGTGTGCCTATATATGGTTCATACACATATGGGTGCAAACAAATGCAGCACGGTAAATCTGGGTGCAGTCAAAAGATTGAAACTAATGACAGCACCAGACAACTGCACTGCAGACACAGAGGGTGCAAGGAAATGTAGTGTGGGCTAATGAGGGGGGGACATTCCCCCCAAAGCCCCCATTATGGAGCTGTGCCACCTGCACCTCCCCAAACATTAATATAATCACCTCTGCTACCCGGGCACATTGGGGAGCAGGAGGCAGACAGACACCGTCACCGCTGCTTGACCAGAAGTCCCGTGTGACCACTTGAACTGCACCCACAATATGGCACCCCTGTTCCTGCACCCTTGTTGTCGTGCCTTCTATATTTTATATATATATATATATATATATATATATATATATATATATATATATATATATATATATATTGCAAAAAACTTTATCAATGCACCATTAGGTTGAAGTGTAAAAGTAGGGAAATGTGATCTTTGGGTTCCCAAGCATAAGACCCTACCCCCACTCTTGGCCTTTCAACCCAAACACCCCACCATCAGCCTTGGCTTCCACTCCTAAGGCCCACCTCCACCTTGAATGCAGGAACAGGTGTGAGGGGTGTGCCATGGGGTTGGCAACCCTAATACTCACCCCATTGTTTTATTCTGTACCAATGTCAGGTTATTAACTGTTGAAATGGGGTGAGCATCAGGGTCTTTTGGACCCTGTACTCCCATCCCTCAAATGAAACAGTATACCAGCATCCCTATATTACAGTGGGAGAACAGGACCGTTCAGACCCTGCACTCCCATTTGTGCAAATTACATAACTTGCACAAGATACTGTTGTATTTTATGTGAATTACATAATTTGCACAAAATACAAAAGTGTCCTGTGAAAGTTATGTAACTTTTGCAAATTACAACTTTCATGGCTGACACCATCTTGTGCAAGTTATGTAACTTGCGCAAATTGCAACTTTCCTGCCTGACATATAAATTTTCCCATAGGAAATAACGGGAAATTAAAAGTTTAATAACTTTTGAACAGGTTAATATTTTTTTAACAAACCTTCAAAAGGCACATCTGTAAAGCAAAGGCTTTCTACCCTGAAATTTTCAAATCGCTATCTTAAACCATTTCTGAGATACAGGTGGGCAAAGAAATGTAAAAAAATAAACTGGTAAATTTAGGATTTTGTATCTCATAAACCACGGAAATGATTCACACAAAATTTGGCACAAGAGGAGACCTACCCCTGGACATTAAGCAGGGCAAATGTCATGCAAATCCATTGAAGGGTTGCAAAGTTATTAAGGTGCAAAATATGCATAACTGGATGACAGTGTGCAAAAAGTACTTTCACTTTCATTATACAAATACATTTTCCATATGAAATAATGTGAAATTAAAAATATGATAACTCTAGAATGGATTAATATTTTTGCACTTGTGACTCAAAGGCTTTCTAACCTGAAAATTTCAGACCAAAACATAAAAGCATTTCTGAGATACAGGTGGACAAAGAAACGTGAAAAAACTGGTAAATTTAGGATTTTGACAGTTTCCATCACACAGAACACACAGTGGATTTGAACAAAATTTTGTATGTCAAGGGACCTACCCCTAAAGATTATGCATGCCACAATTCGTGCACATCCGTTGCATGGTTCCAAAGTTATTAAGATTCAAAGTTTGGGGTTTAACATAGAAGTTTGCACTCAACCCTAATATACTGGTGCTACTACGCCAGTATAATATATATGTGTGTATATATATATATATATATATATATATATATATATATATATATATATATATATATATATATATATGTATATATATAGATAGATATAGATATATATATAGATATATATATACACACACACACTAAAAACAGCGAAATAAAAAAAATGATTGAATGAATTAGAAGACAGAATTTGAAGTTATTAAAAAAAATATTTTGCTAACTAAAATGTTATGCCATAGACAGAATTTCCAAGTACAAATTCAAACAAATACATTTAGTTTTCCTACTGTCAATCTGCAATAGCTTCATTTTACCAAGTCTACAGCGCTACTGAAATGATGGACATTGCTGCACTATTGCCAGTTTTAATTTGTATTCTTTCATCAATGATTTATCTTGCCATAAGGTTTGGTGTTCTAACCAGTCACAAATTAGTACAACGTATTTTCTTTCACTGACTGATGTTCCATGGGTTCATTAGTATTGCAAGTAATGAATATCTGGCAAGAAGATGTTGCAGAACTTGTAATTTTCTGGGAGCAATTTCCTGAAGGAGCAGCTTGTGCATGTTGATCCCTGGCAGACTGATGTTATCCTTCTGTTTGCTGAAGGAATTAAAGAAAAGTATTAGATGAGCCTAGATAATGACACTTCCATTGGCTATCATGCCTTAAAGAAGCACCGTAGTGTCCTGTCCCCAAATCCCAGCCATGCATAGCCTGTTCTGTTGGAGTGGAGTCCTCTGGGAAGTAAATCAGGATTTGGGAGAAGGAGAATGTCTTGAAGAGTGTGTGGAAGCAATGTGGAGCTCACTCCGTCTACTTACTGTACAACTGGATCAGGTGGGGGAGTAAAATGTTTGTCCTTGAGGCCACCTTGATGGAGTCTGAGTAATTCTACCCTTGCACCCATGTGGTTGGCATCCAGACAGGATTGTTCCTTGATAGATAACAGGTTGACTGTTCCACTGAAGAATGGCATGCAGTGCCTGATATCAACCTCCCTCTGATAAAGAGGATGTGGACAGCCTTGAAGCACTGAGGTTCCTGCGTCTGGTCTCTAGTTGCATTAATGGCTTTTAACTTCCCAAGCAACATGCCTGAATAAAAAAACACATAAAGGAATAAAGGGTCTGTGAGTATGTTTTGTACCATATGCTCCTTCTCAGGTCAAGCAGTTTGTTAAGAAGGCACCAGGATTTGCATTCCACTCCCAGGTAACTAGTATCTGACATTCTCAGGCAGTCTCCCATCTAGATACTAATGAGGTCCAACCCTGCTTAACTTCTGAGATCAGACAGGATCAGGCATGGCCATACAGTAGTTAAATCAAAATGCAAGTGTCAAAAGCTTTTATGGGAAGAAATGGTAGATGCAATTAATGATAAAAATATTGTCTTCTGGAAGCAAAAGGCTACAAAAAGTGCAAGGAGGATCAACCATATATTAGCAAGCAGCATGGGCTGATTTCTTTTCTAGATTGTTTCTTCACCTGCAGGATTTAGAAGTTCCAGATTAATTTGGGTAAAGTAATTAAAATCGTAAATTAATTTTTTGAAGAAGAGATTGCATCAGCCATGAAAGCAGTTAAACTAAATAAGGTTCATGGGCATGACATGCTACCCACTGAAGACTAACATTAACATTTGATGCTGGTAAAGATTATACAGACAATTTTATTAATAATTGCATTGAACAGCAATCCCCTTACAGAAATAATTGTATGAAATGTTTTCATGCTACACACATAAAACTACCCAAGTGATATGCATGCTGCAAGTATGATTTAAATGCTAAATTGGAACCAATTGCATGCATATGGCATGCATGCAGCAAGCAAGTGTGGAAACTATGATGTTTATGTTAAATTGGGAAAGACTGCATGCATGTGGCATGTGTGCAACAAAGCAAGTAGTCACTGATAACCGCACACATAAAAGTTAAGTGACTTGCTCAGGATCACACCTTACACAAGTAGGAAATATGAGATTCAAACCCAGGACTTCATGCCTCCAAGTCTCTTGGTTTGCAGTTCAGAGTCTTTAACCACTAAGTCACACTGTCTGCACACATACAGCTTGCTTGTACTTCAATACATACTGTATCTGAACCCATCTGAATGCATGCAGCATGCTTATAGACAGTGTATGCTTTTCAGTTTTTTTTCCTCCCTCATCTCAATTTCACAGTTGAACTGTAGCGCACATACCAATGGAAGCTCATCTTTTTCCCATCCCCAATACACAAACATACCCAAAAAACCACTTAATTACTTCTGTCTGGCCAGTACTCCTACTATTTTTCTCCATAGTTTTGAATGCTTACACGTAAACAGACTTTAAGGTGCAAACACAAACATAGCAATAACTTGACAAACACTCACACACACACCCAGATGGCCAGTCGCCCTCCCCCCTTCCATTGCACACACACTGTAGCAGGCATGGCCATGCTGCTACAGACACCCCACCATGTATAGATATAAGTAAAAAGTCTCTTACTTGAATACTAGGGATCCAGCAGCAGGAGTCTTTAAGAGATGATGTCCATGGATCACAGTGCTGGGGCGTACCCCCTTGAAATGAATGGATTTATTTTCTATTACTATTTTATAAGTTATGATGGTGAGTTGGAGAATAATGAAGGCCACTGTTTTACTATCAAGGTCCTTGTTAGTCGAGCAGTGGCCTTCATTAATCTCCAACTCTCCATCAATAATGTAGAAAATAGTAATTAAAAAATATCCCCATTCATTTCAATGGTGCACACCCCTGCAGTCTCCTTTGCCCTTTGTCATAATGTGCCTGAGCATGGGGACGTGGAGGTCAGATTCACGGGAGGGGACATAAGTCTGAATATAGTGGGGCTCCAATAATCTGTGCATATCATACCGCTTAACTGTCTGTGAATGCAAGGGACAGCTCTAGAATGTCTGTAACATCTCTAAATGGTACAACGTATTTGGTTTGACTGAAATGTGATATGCAAATAAGGAAACATTCAAATGTATAAGATTCATCTGTATATACCCCAGAGCAGTGCATCAGATTTGAGCTTAAACCCATCCAGTTACTAATCAATTTGTTTCCCGGCTGAAGTTCAGCCCCCTTCCCTGATTTTTCTCCCTGACTCCATTCCATTCAATATCTATCCCCTATGGGTCATGACGTCACCCCTTCTCTCCTTCACCAGAATCTGGATGCTAGAACTGACCATCACAGGTCCCCAACGTGATCTGTGACCAAGTCACCTAACCATATGAATCCACCCAAACTGGGTTTTTTCCTTCTTGCTTGGTTGCTGCTGTGGCTGCTGCCACACTACATTGATCAAGGCCTATGAAGGCCACCCACATCACTGTCACCACTGCTGCTAAGCCTAGCTTGCTGCCATGGGGGGTCTGTGCTGTTTGTTTTGTAAGACGAGCCTAGTAGAGTAAGTAGGTAGCCTAGTCTTGAGTTGGCTTCTAGCTCACCCTCTGCCCCTTCAGCCACCAGGAGAGATGGAAACTCACCAAGAGTAGAATAACAAAAATATGCTGCCACAACACTGCTATTGAGAGTTCAGTGCTCATTGACTCCTCCAAGCTGTAGTGTTCAGCCTGTCTACTCTGTGGTTGGAAAGACAGTGTCGCACTTGCAAGGCTCATGTGCTCTTTCTTGGCTGGAGCTCATCCACATCACGTGATTGTGCCACCGCTAATAGGTGGAGAGAGTGGACAACACAGTATAGACACAGTCAAGTCTGGAGAGTACCTGTAGTGTCAGCACACACAGGCCAGGTGAGCATTTATTGTGCAAAAGTTTAAATCCAAATTTAAAACCATTTCTGCTACACTATAAGAACAACCCTAAGCACAAATGGGGAGGCTGTGCTTTTCTAAATGGCACCTGCAATGGTAGAAATATATCCATAAGTGCTAATATAGTGGTTTCCACTGCATTCTGAGGTATCGTATCTCCATGTTTCATGATGTGTCCTGATCATCATGTGGGTTAGTGTACCTCATTGCCCCTCATTTTGAGTGTCCATGTCTCTCATTTCAGTGACAAAATGTGAGGTATGGTGCATACTTCCAAAACCCTACTCAGCAAAAAGAGTTATGAGCATGGCCATAATGTATATGCTCAGTACAGGTTGACAACGGGAAAGTAAGTGAGATAAAACAGTCATGGGGAAACACATTTGCAGCAGTAAATATGCATAAGGGAGTTGCATGGTCCAAAAAAAAATTATAGGCTTCACAACACAGAGGCCCCTCTTTGTACTTCTGGAATGGGGGTTAATGACTGGCTGTATGCTAGGCATTTAAAGCAGTAAGCAAACAATACTTTACAGATTAATGGTGATTTAATGACAACAACCATTAAATAACTTGCATAAGGATCAGGATTTTTTTTTTCATTATTATTATTTCTTTCTTCTCCCTCTCTGGCCCTGGTCTACCTCTCATCTGACTGCTGTCCCTAGCCTCTGTTCCCTTCAGGCCCTTACCCTTGTAGCCCCCATGGTGGGGTGATGGGGAGCCCCCTACTCACCCACCTTTCCAGGATTAGGCTCAGGATGTTACCTGCGGGAACGAAGTGCCAAGGATGGCCATCAAGCTGCCACGACCCGCACCAGGGTCTTTTTCCATTTTCTCCCCTACAAGAGCAGCATGCAGTGATGCCAGGGATGGGCACATGCAATCATCCATGCACATCCCAGCCAGGTGTCTGCCAGGCTCCTGCTCCCATGTTATGTCAGCAGTACAGCGCCGAGCCTACACCAGGGGTCAGATGCGCACCAACCGCAGGGCATCCTCCTGGGAGCTGGACAGCAGTCTATTGGACACTCAATCCAGCTCCTTCCCTGCTGAACCCTGGCAACCTGAGCTCATTCCCGAACACGGGTAACTGGTGTGGCATGAGGTGCAGCAACCTGCGCCTCAGCCCTTAAAGCCACCAGGCTGAAAAGGATCAGAATTAATGAGTTTACCTAATTTTTATGGGAATTCAAATAAAATGTATTGTAATAACTCTGATTGCTAGCAGTTGTATAAGAAATAGAAAATTATTCATTTTTTTGATGAGATTTGCACCAGCTTAGCTGCTGCACACATGGCAAGCATGCCGCATGTGAACCTGATGTGATGTTTAAATGATAGTCACACTAGCTTAACTGCTGCACTCATGCCAAGCATGCAAGATGCAAACCTGATGTAATTTTTAGAAGATGTTCACACCAGCTTACCTGCTGCACATGTCAAGCTTGCAGCATGCAAACCTGATTTGCCTTTTAGACCTAGTTTGCATATGTTCACTTAGTGTATACAAACCACATGCAAACATTGCACAATTAAGCATGTGGCATGCATTCTGCATGTGCACAGCACACCTATATTTCTGTAAGGGTCTATTTCATACAGTTGGGAGGGAAATCTTATAACATTAATACAATGAAGCATGAAGCAAAGATGACCCAGCACTTTACTCAGTAATTACAGTAGCTTAATCAAAACCTGGCTAACATATTCCCAAAAATGTTCTTACAAAGTTGGACACTTGATAATAGAACTGAGGTTATCTGGGGCATGGCCAAGCCTTGAACCAGTATGGCAGCATTAGTCTGTTGCTCCATGAACTCCAGAACGAATCCTGCGGCATCCTACATTGGGGCTAACTCCCTCTGTCAATAGAGAGGTCCTAACACCTAGAGGAGCGTACCTGCACTTTTTACAGCTACTTTAATCACAATTTTCCTCTCTGCTACCCAACACATCATTCCTTGCTTGCTGCAGTGGAAGGCCTGGGAGAGCAACATGACTACCGCCTGGAGACCCAGCATGAGCAGAACAAATGTTTTCCCAGTTACTTACCCAGATGGCACAAATGACAATGGTGATCAGTGCTAATACACATAGTCTACACAGCATTGAAACACGGATCTTCCATATCGAAAGATGGCTGAATGCACATAATGTAGCGCAACAAACGATGACTGCTACACTACGGGAACAGGCCAAGACCATCCACCAGCTTCAAGATAAAGTGGACAACCTTGAAAACTGCAGCTGTCACAACTTGTGGTTTCTTGGCTTCCCAGGGGGAATTGAGCAAAAGGACCCTATTGATTTCTCCAATGCACCCTTCCACAGCTTTTGGGACCTCCAGAGGACACCAGGCACTAAATCAGAAGAACCCATTATTCACTCAACCCCTCTCCATGGTCTGGAGAGTGGCCCCAACCCCTGCTTGTGCACTTTCTGGATTTTTGCCAAAAAAGAGACAGTGGCAGCAGCAACCAGGAATCTACGACAGCTATCCTGGCAAGGGAACAGAATTCAAGTCTTTCAGGATTATTCTAAAGAGTTGTCGGAGAGGCGAAAAGAATATACAGAAGCCAGTAAATTAATGCAGATTGAACATACCATTCTCCCTGCAGTATCCAGCAACTATCAGGGTGATGCATAATGGATCCCCGCTCATATTTGCCTCCCTGGAAAGCCTTATGGACTTCATATGTAAAATTCACCCTGCAGAGTTCTGAAGTCCCGCAAAGATGAAAGGGTCTGTTCACTCGCTGTATGAACCAGAAGCCACAGAATCTGGCACTGCACAGCTTAATACAGCTCCCTCACCTGAAGTTAGAGTGTTTGATACCTCTCTCCCTCCAAGATCCAGGAAGTGCCATCCTTCCCAAAGGCACATGAGGTGGCAGCACCCTTCTGACCAGATAAGCACCACTAACCTGGAGCAAGCGAGCGAACTAGGAGCTATGCCAGACTTCAGCTTACAGTCCTTTTCTCTGAACTGCTTTGAGGCTCTCCAACAAGCCTCCCCTGATGTGCAGGAACTAATTGAAACAGACTCGCCCCAGCTGAACTAAATACATCAACCCAACCTGCTTCAATGGGCAATTCCTGGGCTGACATTGTAGTGACAGATCCAGTGGTTGTTCCAGAGAACAACAGAGCTGGCCCTCCGTTAAGCTCTAAATGGGCTACACTAGCACCAGGCCCACAGCATCTGAAACTTGTTGGCGCATCTCCGGAGAACCTGTGCTGAGGCTTGAGATAAGTACTGTTATTAATGTTACAGTAAGGGTGGATGATGTGGGGGTTATACCTTTAAACCAGGGGTAAACATTATATGCCTTTGGGGTCCCCGCCCTTCACCACAGGTAGGCACACTGCTCTGACCTTCCTCCTTTTAGGGGAGGTCATTTTTTCTCCTGCAGCAAGGATTTCAGACTGTACAGGTGGACTATAAGGTTTACTTCTGCTTGCTGCTTGATCCTGGACTGATGGCCACATTAGTTCGCTGTGTTCTGCAGAATTAATTCCCACACCTGTTATGCATACAGTCTCCCTTTCAGAAACCTGTGAATATTTCAGGCCACCCAGCACATAAGGGAGGGATCTTCTCTTGTGACGTGCTCGACACCATGACCTAGTGGCTGCTCCTAGCCTTATAGGGAATGCTCAAGGAGGGAATTTCTCTCCTGGCCCACCGCTGTGTGGTACTAGGGTCTCGCAGTTGCTCCTCCCTGGTACTTAACCCATCAGCTTGGGCCCCTGAGTTTACACTTAGTGTACACTACTGGCAACCAATAGCTACCCTTTACAATAAAGGCTGTCACTTTTCGTGATTGCTGTACCTTCCCCTGAGCTCCATAGCTAGGGGGCTTGACTTCCCTTCTGATGCCTCCTGCACTGCAGACTTGCCCAACTGATGCCAGCTGGGGACTGACCCTCTGCTGTTGGGATTGCTTTTGCCACAGAGCAATCTTCCCCCACAACTGCCCTTTCACAACTTTCCCTGGTAGTTAGTGTGCTGATCAGGAGGCATTTGTTGTATCAGGCAGAGTGGCTGCTAGTATTTCCCCCACAGAAGTCAAAGGGAATCTTGCAGGGTATCCTGATGACTCTCCAACTCTGTACTTCTCAGTGGGTTATGACTAGATTTGTAAATATGTTAATGTTGTGCTCTTACAACTGGAATGGATGTTTAGAGTTATTTCATATGATTGCTTTTAACCAGATCGCATGGTATAAGGGCATAGTAATTCCTGGGTATATGTTTGATATAGAGATCAAATGCTGCCTCTGGAGGACTGTATCTTGCAGAGCTTCAGACCCCACCTCAGCCTCTTCTTCTTTGGTTCCCACATCCTTTTATTGCATTTGCTACCTAGCGAATGATCATGGGCGACCTAAATGCACACACCTGGAGCGTTCGGGGTCTTAATACCCCAGTAAAGTTTAAATAGGTGCTATCACACCTAAAGAGGCTGAGGTTAGGTCTTGCTTTTCTGCAAAGAACTAAACTAAATAAGCAGGACCATGCTAAGCTATTTTGGGATTGGGTAGGACAGGTTTTATCCTCTTCTGCCCCCACACACAAGCAGGGCATGGCCATATTATTGCACAAGGATCTCAAATGGATGGCAGCCCAGTCCAAGCACGACACTGAGGGGAGGTGGGTGGTCGCCCTGCTGAATACCCCAGAAGGATCCTTAGTTCTTGGCAATGTCTATGGCCCTAACAAAGACCACCCTGAAGTATTTCATGCTCTGACACAAGCTCTGGGGTCTTTGGCCCAACCTAATGTCCTGATTATTTTGGGAGGAGACTTTAATTTTGCCCTAGAACTGCACATGGACAGGAGTTCCACAACCCCAGACCAGCACTCCAAATCTCGTCTTTCCCTTTCGCGCTTTACGGGTGATCTAGGCCTACAGGATGCTTGGCACATACATCACCCTTGAGATAGGGATTACACCTTTCTTTCCCCAGTACACCATTCCCACAGCAGGCTTGACTACTGGCTGATCTCTCCAGCCATCATGCATAGCTCCATTGGGGTGGAGATTCTCCGTATGGTCATTTCTGACCACTCCCCAGTGCACCTTCACCTCCTCCATGGACCCCAGACTTCCTCCACCCCTAACTGGTGCTTGGACCTACTGTTATTAAGGGACTCTGACTTCCAACCGTGGCTGTCAACGCA
Organism: Neoceratodus forsteri; assembly: GCA_016271365.2. NCBI lineage: Eukaryota > Metazoa > Chordata > Ceratodontiformes > Ceratodontidae > Neoceratodus > Neoceratodus forsteri. The sequence goes on along the minus strand of CM028130.1, from coordinate 1,561,404,650 downwards.
GGTAGAAAGCTTTGTTAGAGAAAACCTGCCCTTAGATATGACCCCCGGAACCACCTGGGAAGCCTTAAAAGCCACTTTTAGGAGCTCTATAATGGGTTATGCATCTCGCCACAGGCATCAGAGGGAGGCACTCCGTAAGACCTTGGAGGACCAACTGGCACACCTAGAATTGGAGTCCAAACATATTCCCCACTTCAACACACACACACTCCACTAGGCCATTGTATTATTCAAATCCTCCTTCAAATTAATGATCTACTGGCCAGGAAGGCTGAGATTGCTATATTATGCCTAAAACACAAGTTCTGGGAGGTCGGAGAGAAGGGGGAAGGTCTTAGCCTATAGACTCAGGAAACAAATGGCTGAAAACTATATCCCAGGGCTCAGGGCTAAAGAGGGGCAGATCCTCATGAAACTGACACAGATTAATGGAATTATGGACAGATTTTATAGAGTTGCATGCCTCCTCCACATCTATGGATCTTTAAGGCATTTCTCAAATTCTTGTTGTTTCTTCCCCTCCCCCACCCTTCCCCTCAACAGGCCACTATATTGGAGGCATCTATCACTCCTATGGAAGTGACCACAGTGCTACAGGCCCTGAATAGTGGAAAAGCACCGGGGGAAGATGGCTTCCCTCCAGAGCTTTGGCGAATGGTCTCACATCAGGTTTCCCTCTACTCAGCTCAGTATTCAATGCGGCTTTAGCCTCTGGCTCCTTCCCCTCAACCCTCCAAGAAGCAATTGTAACTGTCTTCCCTAAGAAAGAGAAAGACCCCACATCCCCCTCCAGCTACCGTCCAATTTCATTGATAAACCCAGACAGCAAGGAGTTAGCTAAAATCTTAGCCATGCAACTGAATCCCTTCCTCCACTTCTTAAGCCACCCCTCCCAGGACAGATTTGTCCCTGGCCATTATAGCAGAAACCATATCCGGTCTATGATCAATATACTATACCATGCTAAGGATAGTCCCACTCCAGCTGCTATGGTAGCCATTGACTTTAAAAAAGATTTTGTTTCCCTGGAGTGGGACTATCTACAGCAAGGACTGGTGAACATTGGATTTGGGGAATGATTCAGAGGCTGGATATCTGCCCTCTATCACAGCCCAACTGCACAGGTGCTAACAAACTCCATCCTGCCCAAGCCCTTTCCATTGGGGAGAGACACCAGGCAGGGGTGTCCCTTATCCCCGTTGCTATTTTTCTTGGTGGTGGAGCCCCTGGTGCTTGCCATACATCACTGTCCAAGGGTAAGGGGAATTACCATTGATGACCAGACTTGTTCAACTTTCATGTATGCTGATGATCTATTAGTCCTGCTGGCAGATGTGCAATCTTCCCTCCTGGCCCTACTCTCCCTCTTAGCTGAATTTGCTTCTTTCTCGGGCCTGAGAATGAACTGCTCTAAAACAGAGGTGCTTCCCTTAAAAAAATAGTGTACTGAAGGTCATGTGGCCCTTTTGGTTTGCATTGGTCTCCAGACTCCTTAGTTTATCTAGGGATCCACCTGTCTCCAGACTTGATCAGAGTCTGGGATCTGAATCTCAGACCTCTACTCACAGAACTCAAGACTGAATGTGATCGCTGGTGATCCCTGCACCTCACTTTGGCAGATAAAATCTCTGCTCTGAAAATTATTGCAGCCCCGAAGCTTTTATATGCTGTCTCCCACCTCCCTCTTGAACCTCCGGCTTTGTGGTATAAAGCCATCGATTCCATTTTTGCTGGCTTTATCTGAGAAGAATCTAAGCCCCGATACAGCAGGAATAAGCTTCAGGCACATTGGAAAGTGGGGGGCTGGGTCTGCCATGGTTAGAGGGCTATAAATGGGTGTACTCCGCTGCCTAGACCTGGAAATGGTTTCTCCCTTCCTCTCCAGATGTGCCGCAATGGCTGCATATGGAGACGGCTCTAGCCCAGGTCCAGTCTCTCCCGCTTCTTCTGTATTACCCACTGCTTAAAAGATTATCTCAACATCCTACCATAGCTCCAGCGGTGTGAATCTGGCATTGGGTCCATAAGAAACTTCAGGCTAATCACTGCCTGGTGTCTTGTACCCCTTTATGGGGTAATGAATGTTTTCCAGTGGGTAACAAACCCCTGCTGTGGCCCACCTGGATGAGAAAGGCAATTGCTACCGTTGCAGACCTTCTGTCCCAAAATGGGGTGGACTTGAAGTCTTTTCAGGAATTAGATCAGGAATACCATTTGGGTAAGTTCTCCTTTTGGCAATTCCTCCAACTTCGCAGCTTGATTATGGCATACCTCAGAAGTCAGGCCCCTGGGAGTCATAGACCGTCAGCTTTGCATAAGTAGCTGAAGCTCAATAAGGGGTATGCTAGCGCAATTTATTCCAGCATCTATGATCGGCTGCCCTTCCAAACTCTGGATTCTGAAGCTAGATGGGAAAAGACCCTTCAGCAGCCTATCATGGAGGCACAATGGAGACTTTGCTGGAGGCAAGCCCATGATGCATATTCTGATGCAAGAAGTCGGCTTATACAGAACAAAATATTGAATCACTGGTATCAGACCCCTACTGCTCTTTTTAAATTTAATTTGGTTAAAGACAACCTTTGTTGGAGATGTCAAACCGCAGCAGGAGACCTATACCATATAATGTGGCAATGTCCATGGGTACATCCCTTCTGGACATCAGTCAGAGAAATGGCAACTCAACTGACCAGCACTGCTATTGGTCTGGATCCTAAACTCTGGTTGATGGGACTACCACCAACAACAATTTGGCTGAAACCACAACAATCGCATTGGCTTGCCCTTCTAGGCCTTCAGGATAAGCAGCTAATTCTCTACTGCTGGAGAACTCCAGAGGTACCTACCATGCCTGAGTTACTCAACTCGTTCACTAAGATAGCCACATTAGACCAGCTATCTCATACAGTTGCTAATACTCTTTTGCAATACCATAAGTGCTGGAACCCCTTTCTTGCCTACCTACATCCAAGAATTGGTGTAGGATGATCCTCAGCCATGCCTTGGACCCAGTACACACTGCTCCCCCATAGTTGTTCTCTATCACTTACTGACTGAATCCCTCCCTCTCCCTGCTTCTTTTTGTTTTTCTAGCCCAAGCCCTTCATGTATCTAGCATCTGCCTGCAATCTGGTTCTGTTCACTTTCAGTGCTTTCTCACAGGTTAAGAGAATACACCCCTGGCTCCATGTTTGGGGCCTTATTCGGTATAAGACCTTGTTATTGTTTCTGACTATTAGATGTAAGGGTGGTGGTTCCTACTGTATTTTATGCCTTTTACATCTGTATGCTATCAGTTCAGATAACAGAATCTCTGTACCACTCTCTAGACCTGCACACTGCCTAATGGTAATGTATTTGTCTCCTACCAGTCACTGTACTCTACTGTATTGAACTTTAAGTGTATTGTTGAAAACTCAATAAATATTACTAACATCAGAAAAAGAACTGAGGTTATGTTTGAGTTTCAGGCAGGGTTTAGAACTGAAAAATCAACAATTGAACATTATTTTGTTTTATCACATTTAACTATTATAAATGCTAAGGTTAAAAAGTATTATGTACAGTATGCACAGTAATAATGAATAAAACGGCCTTTTTGACTCAGCTCTGGGGAAAAAATGATGGGAAAAGTTAATTGAGATTTGGGTTGATACGATGCTGATAAATATTATAAGAAATTTGTACTTGGTGACATAAACAGGGGTAGTACATGTTCCATGTAAAGCATTCAATCAAGTATTTATATCAAACAGAGGAGTGAACCAAGGATGCACTCTAGCTCTTTTTTTATTTACTGAGGCCCACATGTTCAAACAACTTGACATGCGTCACACAAGCCAGAATGCACAATCAGGCACATAATGTATGCCGTGCAGAAAAAGGGGACGGACACCTGCATATGCTTCACGTATGTATATTCAGCCAAAATGTGCAGCACATATGCCGTGCATCCCACAGTTGTGCTGCATAAAGTTAGGCAAGCAAAGGGCTGCCCTAAATCAGCCAGCCACCCACAGGCAGGCTGCTGAACTGCAAGCAGGCGATCCTGAGACAGCCCTTGGGGTGCTCCAGGATGTGTACTAAGCACTCACACACTCCAGACATATAGGGATGGTAGAATGCAATGCTGCAGCTGTGCCATACCTGCTCACCGAGCACCCACCAGTTACCTGTGGGTGACACCACCGGCACCACCAAGTCAACCATCCTCCTCACCACACCCAAGCCATACAGTAGATGCCCGCCACCATATGCTAGTGCGGCCAGGCACCTCCCTGGCACACCAGCAATGCAAACAGCTACAATGCAGCACATGTACCAGATACCAGTGCCTTCACCCATGTGGCCATAAGAGTGCCACCCGGTGGTGACAGGCACCCAGGGGGACCTCTGGGACACCGGTGATCAAGATGTATGGTGGTAATGGTGGAAGCATTGCATGGGTCAGGGACTGACCAGTGGCACAATCCCATGGTGGTACATGATACAGTAGGTGCACACAGCATGCCTGTGTCAGACCTATGCCATCTGGAACCACATACATGTCACTGATGCCATCCATGCATTGTGACAATGCCACAGGGACTCTGAGGTGAGCCAGTGTGGTGCTGTGGTTGTGGACATGGCACAACTGTGGGCAGTGCGGGGCAGGGGTAGCACCATCTGCAGCCTGGAAGTGGCATAGACATGTCTCATAGACACCAGACCCTTCTGGTGTTGTGTGTGTGGCCAACACAAGCACGTATGTGGCCATGGGTAGCTGCAGTGTACTCAGCCCAATGCAGTCCACACACACACAAACATGACTACTCACCTGCCTGCTAGGCTGAAATACCTCCTGATCACCTCTGTGTAGTGGTGGTGCTGCCCTGCATATCTGGAACTGTGCATGCCACTGGTATGCAAATGGCCGAAATACATCTTAGTAATGAGATGCAAATCTGCTGTTTGGATGCCGACTGTGCAATGAGGCTATTTGCATATCCTGGCTGAATATTGCAACTCTGTGTGCCACGGAAGTGGCTTCACATCATGCAGTTCTGTATGATCCACGCTGGTCACAGGTCACCTGCCACCCTGTACATCTCCCACTGCTCGATCCAATTATTCATACTCAGGATATTCAGACATGTGTGTGTGATTGCATTTCCTGGTGCACATTGTGAATAGCCTGTTCTTTTGTGCCAGTGTATGTCACTACATGGCACATTCACATGCGTGGCTCACCCAGTCAGTTTTGAATATAGGGCCCTATGTATATACTGTATATTGTACCTCAGTACAGATGGATTAGAATAATTTCCATGCATGAGTATTCATTGGCCAATAAATCTCAATACTAGAATGTGCAGTCTATTTAGACTTACTATCATTAACCCAAACTGGGTATTCCCTGGCTCATAACATGGCATTAGTACCAACAAAACCTGAAATGAAGTTACCTTCCTTGGCTGCTGGATGATTTAGTTGTTCATAACTTAAATACTGCACAGCGATCCAGCAAACAGAATTCCTTTGTAAACCACTGTGATAGCAGTATTTTAGACATCTTGAGATTTATTAATTGTGATTCCACCCACATAGTATACATGGTTACTTGCTTACGTGGTGTATACAATATATTGGCGTAACAAGAAGTAAACTTAAACAGAGTTGGGGAACATGTGAGACCTATAGAAAACAAGGATGACAGCTACTGTATGCACTAGCACAGCATATCAAAAGAGATGCACGAATTTCCAAAACCATGTTACAGTCTTATAGAAAATTAACACATTTTCACCAAGAAGAGGGTGATCACATAATAATGTTTTAGATAAGCCCATGGCTTTCTGGATTTTATAATTGGAGCCATTAGCTGACCTGTCCTAAATAAAACATTTGAATTTGATCTATTTCTGGCCATACAATGCATTTTGCAATATTGTCCATGTTTTGCCATCATGTGTATAATGTTGTGCTGATTTTAAAGACTACTGCCACGTTTAGGGTGTGTGACTCAGCTGTGGTGTGGTCTTAATAGTGAGTTTTTAACAGAATGTAGCACCAGTCAAATAATTTTCTGTTCAGCTTACCTCCCCCCGGCACGCATGGATTTGCGTTCCTATTGTACTTTGTGCAGGTTTAAAGCTTTTAATTGTGTATGTGTTTACAGTAACCAAACCCATTGTACAGTATTTTACTTCTAGTATAATTTATGCAACCAATATGTTGTTCTTCCTTCTTATCATCTTTTAATTATTTTACATCTCTCTACTCACTATAGAAACAAACTCTAGCCAGAGCCGAGATGGCTGAGGTGAGCTTGTAGGAGCAGAAGTTGAAAATCCCATTGAATGGCTGTATAGCATGCTTACCTTTGATTCTTCAGTTCGCGGTTCGGCTTTGAAGAGTGCAGACATGTCCCAGTTCAGAGAAGATGACAGCGCTGACCTCCGAGGGTAAGTATGGGGTAAGGGGTGTGTGTGTGGGGAGGTGGGTGCTTAGTGGGAGGGTGGAGAGGAGGAAGGGGGACTGCAGCGACAACGAGGGACCATTTTCAGGTTTACAGGGATGAAAAATAATGCAACGAGGGACTGTTTTCTAATTTACAGGAGATAAACAAATACAACACATTTTGGCACACTGGGGTGGGCTCCCAGTGTGCTACATAGATGGGGACTATGAGGGACCATTTTCTAATTTACAGGAAAAAAATAAAAAAATATTTTGGCACACTGGGGTGGGCTCCCAGTGTGCCTCATGAATAAGGAAGGAGGTTGCACAGGATTCTGACATAGGGATTGGGCACCCTGATGTCGTGCATAATGGAGGGAGGGGTGCCTCAACAATTTTTTTCAACATAATGACTTGGGCAAAATGCAGTATGACCAAGGCAGCTACATGAGCGTATTGTAGAAATTGCAAGTGGGAGAGCCTGGGCAAGGGATGAAATGCAGGTCAGCATGTCTAACAAATATTAAAATGTTCAAGGGATGCATGACACACCTAGCTGTTTAACAAAGATTGCCTAAGTATGAGATCAATATGAAAACCTGGTGGTTCAAAAACAAAAATGCTCATAAGGACCCGATGCTTAATGGGCTTAGTGCGTTTAGAGCAGCTGCTGTTCTTATTTTGTTTAGGTTAGCATTGTGTTGCTACCCAAATGTTGTCCAGGATCGTAGTTTTTTAATTTATTTTAAAAAAGCCATTGGAGGATATGTTACAGCTAGTTGTTATTGGTTTTCCATTCTTGAAAGAACATGGAGTAAACATTTTTTTCTTTTGTGTGGACTGGCTGTTTTGAATGAGTTTGTGTAAATCACGCACCAGAATGTGGAAGTAACAACCGAAATAGTGCAGCTGTTATTCCATATGCTGATTGTGGCGGCAGAGGAGTTCAGTTCCATTAGGCTTTTGGAAGGAGACTTCTAAAAGTCCAACAGAAGCTGTTGTGAGATCGGCCATTTTGACTGGAGCAGCGGCGTCAGCGGCCATGGCAGACTGCTACCAACCCTTTTGCAGTTTCGGAAGGATCATTCTGAAACTCCAAAAGGGAAGCGTTCCAAGGCCTGTTCTGGTAGCTCATTTTTCTGAGCTATCACAAAATGGCTGCAGGCTCTGCCTACACAGCTGTAAAAAGGGAGGAGTTAAAATGTATCTGCTCTCAAGCTGCTGAAGAAATGGCATCCATCTACAGTCATGGAAATCATCTTCTGCTACAAAGCAATTTTCAGCAATTTGGGAGTAATGCCCATAACACTCTGATACTGATTCCCAGATGTTGGCTGTAGTTATGAGCTGTTCAAAGAAATGACTGTGAGTTTTAGAAAGAATAATATTACCATTTAGTATGTAAGCTCTGGCTATGGTGCAGCATGCATGGTGACATGGTATTTGGCACATCTCAGTACCATTCATACTGGGATTATATATGCAAACACCAAACTCTTCTGTATAGAGATGTAATTACCTTGTGCAGCACCAGGCTGTGCATTTGAGAAAGAGAAGGGTGCTTCTCGGAGTCTCAAGTTTCTAATTGCCTTGGTGGCACATCTGGTAGTGCAGTAGAATGGTGTTCCAGGTGCCCTGGGTTCAAATCCCAAACAATGCACTTATTTCTTTCTGTCCTTCCTGTTTGTGTTCCACATATATGTACATGACAAGCATTTGAATAAAAATGTAATTCATTTGTGAAGGTGGAGGTTGCATATTTAAAAAACAGTGAGGTGTTTTACGGAGTCTCAGGTTTGCAGTTGCTTTGCTGGCATAGCTGGTAGCACAATGGAATGGTATTCCAGGCAGCCTGGGTTCAAATCACAGCTGAGGCACATATTGTTTTCTCTCTTCTATCTGTTTGTGTTCTTTGATTAACTAATGCTATCAAATGGGGTTTAGAATACCTAGAAACTTCATTGGTCAAAACATATCACCTGACCATTGATTAATTTCCCCATTTAGTCAACAGTTGTGGTTTGGAACTGTATTCTCAAGCCTGTAGTGGCCTTGTTGCAAAATATAAAATCAGTACATTGCTGTTTCTCTAGAAACTCAGTCTGTTCCTTAATCACTAAGCTAAATGCAACCTATGCAGGGAGTACTCTGACTGCAGTGTCTCTGTCCGAAGATGTTCTAATTATTGTGCTGTGTACAGTTTGTGCATATACTGTATTATAATCAGACATTCTAACAGCAAGGGGAGATCTGCGCTGATTTAGAACTCAGAAGCAGAACTGGTGCTCTGAAATGACAGGTGAAAGCTAAGGATACTACAGGACAATACAAAGCAAAAACAAAAAGTAGGGCAAGGTCTTATGCTTATTGGAGTACATAATTACCTCTGTTTTCTGTGCAGTTAATTTTTTGCTTTGAGGGTGTAGTGCTTTTATCACTGAAATCAAACCCCGATCTACTGATATTTCTGTCAGGGCTCCAGCAAAGCCTGTTCCTCGGTGCACCTGGCAGTTGCAAAGGAAGTGACTTTGTGGGGGGAAGTTGCCTTATTGTGGAAGCCCTCACTTGGGCTGGGAATTTTGAAATAAGTCGAACTGTGTTGCAAGTAAATGGTTTTGTTACAGAATGTACTGAGTTGAAAAACAGATGGTTTTGAGAGGATTTATGATAGTTTGGTAGGATTTATATATTATCTGATCTGGTTTCTCTTTGGTTAGATTTCACTTGAGCATGGCAAACTGAGTAAGAGTCGAGGTTGTCAGTCACAAAGAAATGGGTGCACTGTGTTATTTATGTGAAGTATGGACAAACGTTAATAATCATTAAACTCCCTTATAAAAACAAACCTTTGGATACTCTAATCTGTTGCTTCAGTTGTTTACTTTAGAATCCAGGATGATGCTGGTAACCCCCCGCCACCACCGCACACACAAACAGGCACAGCAGCTTGCACACAGGTCTGTCCTCTGCTGTTTATATCAAGCATTGGAGCTGCTTGTTTTTATATTAGTGGTGGCTTTTCTGTTTCTTAAACACAAATGTGATAGTATGCCACCCTGGTAGCCCAACTGCGATCAGCAACCCCTCCCCCCCCACAGTCTGATACAACTACGCCCCCCCACTTACACCCATTAGCCATATATGTAGACTTTACATAATTACATTTGATGCTTGCCTGTAAAACTGGATTAGGTCTTTATATGTATATTTATTCACAAGTGATGATTCAAGGTTTTTCATTTGTGGTTACTTTTCAAACTGTATAGCCGGTACCATAATAGTGCTTCTATACTAGCGCCTCTTTCAAGCCTGACAGTGCAAACCAGGGTCACTATTTTTTTTGCCAATTTTATTGTTTTAGCATGTAAGCATGACTTCTCAAGTTGCCTAACATTTAATTTTATGAGTCACAACATATGCACCTTTGTCATGTTTTAGTAAAAGTTCATGGTCCGATTTTTAATATACTACAGTATTCATGTAGTCATTTTAGTGCTAGTCAATAACATACAGTACAGCCAGCCTGGTGGTTCTGAGGATTGAGGTGCTGGACACCACACCTCACACCACACCAGTGACCCATGTTTGGGAATGGCTGCGGACCACTGGGGGTCAGCAGGGGGGAGAAGGACTGAGCATCCATAGGGAACGCTCTCCTTCTCCGGGGGGGGGGGGGATTCTCAGCTCCAGTGCCTGTTCACCCTCTGGCAGAGGCTAGGATACAGGGATGCTGTGCTAGAACATGGGGCTGAGCTGAGGGTGGAAGCTGGAGGTTCTCCGTTAGCGTCATTGCACGGCCCTCAGCTCTGAGGGGTAAAACATCACAAAATGCCAGCTCCCTCCGTATGAGCCAGCTCTGGTGCCCGGTCCCTCTGGCCACCTTCAGTTCCGCCTCCAGTGGCCCCACTCTGGGGGGCTAACCCAAGTATGAGGGACTAGGGGTACCGGAGCAGGGTGAGACCATTTGCAGGGCTAGGGGAGTCCGGCAGCAAAAAGAAGAATAAAAAATAAATAAATAAATAACATACTGTACACTCATTTTTTATGTTTTGATCACCCTGGTGCCTATGCATGAATGGGTGGAAATTACACACTGGAGGTGTGTATCCCACCCACGTAGCTCTGTGGCCCCAGACAGGCACAGGGTGCATGGCATTCACAATCACAAGCACCCATGGGGCACCTGTCTATGGCTCTGCTCCTATGGTGTGCAGGACTATGCAGGGCAGCTGGAGGTGGAGTAGTGGACCCAGGCAGGCATCCAATTGGATGCCTGTCTTTTGGTCAAAGACTGAAACATAGAAACATAGAAACATAGAATTTGATGGCAGAAAAGGACGCTTGGCCCACCTAGACTGCCCATTTCCCTACCTAATGGATAACCTGCAGATCCTAGTTAACCAACAGCCTACTTCCTCCTACCTCCCACTAAAATTGCCTTATGTCTGTCCCATGCATTCTTGAAATCCCCCACTGTTTTTGACTCTACAACCTCCTCAGGAAGGCCGTTCCATGCATCTACAACCCACACTGTGAAGAAATACTTCCTCATATTACCTCTGAGCTGTCCATCCTCTATCTTCAAATTGTGCCTCCTTGTTCTTGCATATGTCTTTTTTCTGAAAGATGCTACCTTCTTGGACTTTGTTGATTCCCTTGAGGTATTTGAAAGTTTCTATCATGTCCCCCCCCTTTCCTCAAGGCTATACATCTTAAGCTCCTTTAGTCTTTCTTCATATGTCTTCTGGTGCAGATCCTGTACCATTTTGATTGCCCTCCTTTGGACAGCCTCCACCCTGTCTATGTCTTTGTGGAGATGGGGTCTCCAGAACTGTACAGAGTACTCCAGATGTGGTCTTACCAACTGTCTGTACAGAGGGCCAACAACTTCCTGTTTTCTACCGGTGATGCCTCTCCCTATGCATCCCAATATCCCCTAGCCCTCCTTACTGCCTTCTCACATTGCTGGCCCTTTAGGTCATCTGATATGACTACCCCCAGGTCCCTTTCCATTTTTGTTGTTGTCAGTATCTCACTCCCCATTGTGTACTCTTCCCCTGGGTTTTTGTTTCCCAGGTGCATTACTTTGCACTTCTTTGCATTGAATCTAAGCTGCCATACATTTGACCATTCCTCCAAACTTGCCAAGTCCTTTCATCCTTTCCACCCCACCTTGCGTATCAGCCCCATTGCAGATCTTTGTGTCATCTGCAAAGATACATACTTTTCCTTCCAGTGCCTCTGCAATGTCACTTATAAAGACATTAAAAAGGACAGGCCCCAGTACTGAACCCTGCAGTACCCCACTAGTACCCCCCCTTCTTCACTGTGGACTCCATTTACTATTACCCACTGTGTCCTGTTGTCCAGCCAGTGTTTTACCCAGACTATCACCCTGGGACCCACTTCCAGGCTAGCTAATTTGTTTATTAGTCTTTTGTGCGGGACTGTGTCAAATGCCTTGCTAAAGTCTAGGTAGGCCATGTCCACAACCCCTCCCTGGTCTACTACTTTGGTCACCCAGTCAAAGAAATCAATTAGATTTGTCTGAGATGACCTTCCTGCTGTGAATCCATGCTGCCTTGTGTCCTGTGCCCCACTGGCCTCTAGGTACTCAACAATTCTTTCCTTCAGAAGTGATTCCATCATTTTCCCTACAACTGAGGTCAAACTGACAAGTCTGTAGTTTCCTGCCTCTATCTTGCTCCCACTTTTGTGAAGGGGAATCACATCCACCCTCCTCCAATCCTCAGGTACCACAACATCCTCCCATGATTTATTAAAAAGGGTAGTCAATGGTGTTACTAGTTCTTCCCTTAGTTCTTTTAGAATTCTGGGGTGAATCCCATCAGGCCCCATTGCTTTATCCACCTTCAGTTTTAAGAGTTCTTTTAGAACCCTTTCTTCTGTGAAAGGACTAATATCAACCCCCCTATCCAGAGTGCTTCTATTGACTGGATTTGGTGCCTCCCCCGCTTTTCCATTGTGAATACTGAGCAGAAGTATTTGTTCAGTATCCCTGCTTTTTCACTGTCACTTTCTGCCCAACCACCTTCCTCTTTATTCAGCCTCAGTATCCCTGCCTTAGTCTTTCTTTGCTACCTAATGTACCTATAAAAGGTTTTATCCCCCTTCTTAACTGAGTTGGCTAGCTTTTCCTCGGTTTGAGCCTTTGCTATTCTGACTGCCTTCCCTGCAGTGCTGGATGCGTGAATAGCTCCCACAGGCACCCAGACAAATGCAGCCAGGCCCTGTTGGCTGGAGGACCTTTGCCCCAGGCCAGTATGACAACACCCCACATAACAATCCCGTCCCCAACACAGTGAGTGTACTCTCCCAACAAATGATAGCCCCATCCCTGAAGTACAGAAGAAACCCCCCACCCCATCACATGTATGCCCCATCCCATTGCAGTATAAACATCCCCCCACACATGCCAGCCCTGTCTTCACAATAGGCAGTAACACCCCTCCAAGAATGACAGCCCCATCCCCAGTGTAGAACAGGTACCCCCCCATGCACAGATGGTCCCCGGTCCACACAACCCTGAGCCCCATGCCCTGGGCCCTATGCCCCTATCCCAGTGCCCCAGCAGCAGCATTGGTTTTCAGTGGATCCCTCACTCACCCGCAGCACCAACAACCCCATCCCCCCAAACCCATACCTGCTAGTCAGTGCAGCATTGGCGACACTCTCCCTACAGCAGTCAGACGGCCGGGGGCCATGTAGGTATATGGAGGGCTGTGTCACTGGCCATCTTGACCATGGCACTGACTAGCAAGTATGGGTTTGGGGGAAGGGTTGTCAATGCCATGGGTGGGTGGGAGGTCCATTGAACACCAGTGCTATTGCTGGGGCACTGGGATCGGGGCTCAGGGTTGTGTGGCCCAGGGACCATCGGCACATGGGGGTACCTGTTCTACATTGGGGATGGGGCTGTCATTCATGGGGTGGGGTGTTACTGCCTATGTGGGGATGGGGCAGACATGTGCTGGGGCATAGAATGAGCCTGTTCGCTGAGGACTCCAAACTGGGGGCTGAGGTGGACAGCGAGGAGGGTAGGAAGGCACTTCAGGAAGACTTGTTGAGGCTGAAAAACTGGGCACACATGTGGCAGTTGGGGTTTAATGCATGTAAGTGTAGCATCCTGCATCTGGGTGTTAGGAACCCTGGGTATAGCTATCACTTGGTGGGAGTAAGGCTAGCTGTCTCTATGATGGAGAAGGATCTGGGGGTGACTGACACCAAATGGAAGAACTCAGAACAGTGCAGGAGAGCAGCTGCTAAAGCAAATACAATGCTTTGGTATATAGCCAGGGGGATAACATCTAGGAGCATGGAGGTTATACTTCCTCTGTACTACTCGCTGGTGAGGCAGCACCTGCAGAATTGTGCACAGTTCTGGTGCCCCCACCTAAAGAAGGACATCACACTACTGGAGAGGGTCCAGAGAAGAATGACAAGGATGATCAGTGGTCTAGGGGAATTGTCATATGGGGATAGACTTGAGAGCTGAATATGTGCTCCCTGGAAGACAGAAGGGAGTCAACAGAGGGAATACAGAGGGATTGATCAAATTGAAGAGGAGGAGAATTCGAGAGGTCTTAGTCTGAAACTGGTGGGGGGTGGTTCAGAGGAGAGGTGAGGGGACATTATTTCATGAAAGGGTGGTGGCACCCTGGAATGTGCTTCCTGAGGAGCTGATAAAAATGGATACTATTGGAGGTATTAAGAGGGGTTGGCACAGGCACAAGGGCATGGTACAGGTTGGGGATAAGGTGAGCACTAGGGGTATGCAGGGATGGGGGTGTGGGAGTAAAGGGGTAAATAAGGGAGGTAAAGCCACTACTGTACCACACCAGTGAGCTGTTTAGAGCAGATGTGATGGACCATTAGGCCTAATCTGCTGGCAGCTATGTATGTATGTAATATTGGCATTTAATTAGTCATATCGTTCGAAGAGTAAAACATATTTTCAAAATAGTAGCCACCATTTACATCATGATAGCTGATTATAAATATGTGAATAAAATGTGCATTATGTTTTGTACTAGACTACAAAATAAAAATTGGAAATTGTCAAAATACAGTTTTAATGTCATTGTAAATGATTTGCATGCATTATGCATTCACCATTTGGACTGTCAGTTTGTTAAAACCAGACTGTCTCTTTAAATGGCACTGTGTACAATAAAAACTGCCTTTGACTATACAAACTGTACATGTTTTATGAAGCATCACTTGCAGGTGTAAAATACTAGGTAGTCTGTTGGGTCAGGCCCAGCACCTTTGTGGCATGCTTGTACTTTGCACTTTGCCTTTTTGTTTTACTATAGAATTAAAATAAACAATAATCTTATAGCTTTCTGATATTGTTTCCAACACTGCCATTTTTACCAGGCAGGTGGTGATTGCTTTACCTGTCAGTCTGGCATAGTTTCAGTCTAAAGTTGTAATACTTTCTCTGGCATCCTACTATAGCCCAGTTTTGCTTTTGCAGTTACAAGCATCATAATAAAACAGCAGCTGCTACATAATAAAGACTAGGTATTAAATCCAGTCACCGAAGGCATGTCTAAAGAGGTAAGCCTTTAACCCCATTTTTAAAGGCCACCACCAAGGATGCATCTCTCAATGTCCTAGGTAGAGCATTCCACAGCATAGGGCCGGCCACCTCAAATTTGTGGTCCCCTAAGAATTTCTGCCCTGTCCAAGAGAAGACCTTCCTCAGTGGAGAGAAGTGGGTGTGAGGACTGTAGAAAATGCAGAAACTCTAATCGGTAGTCAGGGCTCAACCCATGTAGGGCTTTATAGGGCTGAAGTAACATGATACTTCACTGGCAGCCAGTGCAGGACACGCAAGACTAGGGTCACATGACTGAACCTCAAAATGCCAGTCATCTCTCTATTTGCTGTGTTCTGCACCAGCTGCAAGCATCATAGGGTACCTCCATTTACCCCAAGGTAGCATACACTACAGTAGTCCAGCCTGGTCATCAAGAAAGCCTGCAGTAGTGTTAGCAAATCTTCAGAGGGGATAAGGGCTGATATTCCTAAAATGGTAAAATCCACTCCTGACTACAGAAGACACTTGAGCTTCCAGAGTCAGTTGGTCATCAAAAATGACTCCTAGATTTTTCACCTTTGCTGTAGCCAACAGCCTGGATGACATGAGCTGAAGCCCGTCTCTCCCACTTTTCCTCCCCCCTAACCTGGATCAATCACCAGCACCTCGGTCTTTCCCAGGTTAAGTCTCAGCCAGCTAGATTCCATCCACTTCTGAATTTCAAGCAGGCATGTATTCAGCACCTCAACCAGTGAGGTGACCTGGGTGCAAAGGACAAATACAAGTGCGTATTGTACATATAACAGAGGAAACACAGATTGTGTTGTTTAATAATCCTCCCTAGGGATAGCATGTTCACTGCAAACAGAATAGGTGAGATGACTGACTGTTGGGGCATGTCACAAAACAGGGGCATCAGGGATGATTTGAAGGTTCCCATTACCACCCTCTGTGTCTTGTCTCTGAGGTAGGACTCAAACCAGCAAATGACTGTACCAGTGAAATCTCCGTACTCCCTCAGATGATCCAACAACAACCCAAGGTCCACAGTGTCAAATGCTGAGGAGAGATCAAGAAGAACAAGAACTGACTGTTCATCACTATCCTTCACCCTTAGGAGGTCATTATGCACCGTGATCAATTTTATTTATTTCGTTTTTGTTGACCGGGAAAGAGGACTAGACAATTTTTGCCTATTTTCAGCCTCGTCCCAGGGAAGGGTATACAGATATATGCCAGCTGAAACTGAACCAGATTTTTAAGCTGTTGGTGGTATTTTTTTAGTGGATGGGGGAAATTTGGCTAGGACACTGTGGAAATTGCCTTACTTTTTTCGCGAAGTGCCATGGGATCTTTAACATCCACCTGAACCTCCACCAGAACAGGCAGATATGATCTCGGTTTAATGTCTCATCCGAAAGACAGCACCTCAGGAGTGCAGCACCCCCCACATGCTGCACTACAGTGTCAGTATTGGTATTTAACCCAAGTGCCTGGTGTGGGGATAGAACACAAAGCTGTCTGATCTTCTGGCCTCACAGGCGAGAGTGCAACCTGCTGAGCCACTGACACTGACACTGTCAATACCATCTCAGTGTTATGCTTAGATGTAAAACAAGTTTGGATGGATTCATGGATGTCATGAGCTACAGGGTGCATCTCAAGCTGTAGCATCACAACCTTCTCAATACCCTTTGCTAAAAAAGGAAGGTTAGAGACAGGACAGTTATTCATTTGAATATCTTGGTGCAAAGATGGTTTCTTCAGAAGAAGTCAAACCAGTAAATTGTTCAATGCCACAGGAAGACTCCATTTGAAAGGGAACACTGAAGTATTCCAATGAACACTGTTTCTAAAAACTCCATGCAGCTCACCAGTAGACAGATGGGGCCCAGTCTATTTCACAAAAAGTAGGCAACAGGTCCAAAATCATCTTGGAGACCTCTTCCGTCGTAATCAGCCAATGTTCTCCCCATGACAGCTGAGTGTATCCAAGAGGTACAGACTCAGTTTTGTCTCATTGTGACAGCCCATTTGGAGAGACTCCAGCCCAAGTAGAGGACTCTCTGTGTGAGATGCATCAAGCAAACTCATTGCACATAGCTGATGAACCCACTCTTACTGGCTGAAGACCAATTGGTTTAATAATCTATACACAGTGTGGAAAAGTGAAGAAAGTCAGTTCCTCCCATCCACAATCTCCTTGGACAGATGTATTACCTTCTTACAGTAGAATACCCTTTGACACTCATCATAATGAATCAACAAAGCCAGTTTGTCCTCCTGGGCTCTGGACCTCCTCCAACAGCACTCTATCCTCTTACCCCTGATTTTCAGCTCCCTAATTTCCCCTATCAAACCTTGGGGAAGTTAAGCTTGAGGCCTGGGGTCATACACTGGTATGTGCTACAGTGTGAAATGCCTTGATAATGGCCCTGTTATAGGTCACCACCACATTCTCCAATCCCATCTAACAAGCTGCCACCATCTCTGAGATGTCCAGTACAATCTACTGTACATTCCTTCTAGTCTAAACCCTCTTAAAGGGCAATACTGAACCACATCCAAAGGGGAAGGACTACATGGGGAGCCCTTAAGGAGAACTTCACCATGCAGTGATCTAACTAATTGACTGGGTCAGTCTTGAGGTTCCTAACCTTGTGCCCCAGGGAGAAAACCAAGTCCAAGGTGTGTCTATGTTGGTGGGTTGCTGAAATAATAATTTGTGTAAGGCCCAGTGATCACTTCAACTGGAAGAAATCCCTTCCAATGTGCAAGAATTCATCATCAACCCAGATGCTGAAATCATTCGGAACAATCCATCTGGATGACTCCAAGACCAAGTTGATGATGAAGTCCATGATTTCCCAAAGGAAATCCTGCTCGTGACCAGGAAGCTGGTACACCAGGAGATTCCTGCAGCCAGCATCTGGACTCTCATACACAGACACACATTCAAACAATGAGGTGTCCCCCACTAGTTTCACAGTGAAGTTCAACTCAGATCAAAACAGATAGACACTTCCCACCCCATGGTCTGTCTGTGGGCAGTGTACCATGGACAATCCATCTGGGACAGCCTCTTCCTGAACTAAGTCAGCAGCATTACTCGGCCAGCTCTCTGTGTTGAAAGCCGGATTGACTAAGGAACCCAAAATGAAATCTACCATTATGGTAGTCTTGCTCCTGTATTGTATTGATGAAAAAAAAGAGTACTGATATAGTCTGTTGATACAAAAACATAATATCAATACTGTTTCTGCTTTTTGGGGGCTTTGTCACAACTAAAAAACATACTGATGATATATTCAAAGAAAGATTTCATACAATATCGATGCTTATAAAATGGTATTGACACACAAAAACAGTATTCCTCAGACTAATTCCTAATGATCTGACTTAAGGCCTTCATTTAAAAAATACATTTCTAGGCCAGTGTTTCCTTAAGTAGACCTTTAAAAAAATAATAAAATAGGATAACTTTGGAACTGTTAAGTCCAGAAACATTTTTTAAATGACTTAGTCAGCTAAGCTGATTTAGCAATAAATGATGTTTCTATATCCAAAAACATGAAATGTTATAAAACATTTTTCAAATCCTGTTATTTTAAACAACATAATTTTGACATGTATGGATATGTCTCAACACATGAGAACTGTACTGTTATAATCTTTAAGACCCTGGACACACTACAGAACTGTTTTTGAAAACTGTTTTTAAAACCAGTTTAGCTAAACCATTTCAGTGCAGCCACACTACTCAGTAACCATTTTTATGTTGATTGCATGCATGCACAAGAAACATATTGCGGCAGCTTGCTCCAGAACCAGGTTGTGGAGGTGTGGCACTGTTGTGACCAATGCCCCCACTGCCTTTTGAGGCTTGGCCCCAGTTCCCCAATGGGGTGGCACGCTGCTGCTGACACTAGTTCAGTCAGCGTGCCACAACCTTGAAACATTTCAGCCGCTGCAATCAGGGGCTGCCTCATCATTGCAGTGTCAGTGATTCACTGTGGGAAATCAGTGTTTGGGACAGATTAAGAAAATGTCAGTGACAATGTTCATGAACAGAGGTCCTAAAATGCCTACGTTGAAAATTTGGTGACGATACTCCATAAAATGACTGTCTTACAAGCGTGCATTGAGCAGTTTGCCCACACACTGGTAACTTTGCGAATTTATAATATTTTCACTCCAGATTTTCAACACTGGCATTTTTTCACACCTCCTTATGAACAGTACAGCTGTCATTTTGCACATCCTGACTGAAATGTGTTTTCGTGCTTCCGGCACAGAATAGCATGGTTGCTGTGGGAAATCAGTGTTCAGGACAGATTAAGAAAATGACAGTGATGCTGTTCATAAGCAGAGGTCCTAAAACACCTATGTTGAACATGTGGTGATGAAACTCCATAAAATGACTGTGTTATAAGCGTACGGTGAACTGTTTCCATGCACCCTTGTAGCTTAGTAAATTTGTAATATTTTCATGCCACATTTTCAACACTGGCATTTTTCACACCTCCTTATGAACAGTACAGCTGTAATTTTTCACATCCTGGCCATACTATGTTTTTGCACTCCTGCTGCAGAATAGCTCGGTTGCTGTGAGAAATCACTGTTTGGGACAGATTAAGATCGAGTGAGTGAGAGGGGGGATTGACCGAGATCAAGTGAGCTCAACCGGGATTGCTGCAGATTTCTTTGTGGGCAGAAAAAGGCCCCAATGCAAGTGCCCAGTACAAAACGGCAGCCTGCAGCAATGGGAGAAACAGAACGAGAGAGTGAGTGAGGGAGGGGGAGTGAGCGGACACAACGGAGCTCTGTTGGGACTGCTGCAGATTTCTTTGTGGGCAGAAAAAGGCATCAATGCAGTTAGGGGCCCAGTACAAAAGAGCAGACTGTAGCGGTGGGAGAAACAGTACGAGTGAGTGAGAGAGGGGGACTGAGTGAGCTCAATGAAGCCCTATCAGGACTACTATGAGTTTCTTTGTGGGCAGAAAAAGGCGCCAATGCAGGCAGGAGCCCAGTACAAAAGGGAAGCCTGCAGTGCTAGGAGAAACAGAATGAGCGGGTGAGAGAGGGGGAGTGAGTGACCTCAATGGAGCTCTTTTGAAACAGCTGTGAACTTCTTTGTGGGAAGAAAAAGGCATCAACACAGGCAGGAGCCTAGGACAAATGGGCAGCCTGCAGCACGGGGAGACAGAGAACGAACAAGTGAGACAGGGGGAGTGAGTGAACCCAACGGAGCTGTGTCAGGACTGCTGCAGATTTCTTTGTGGGCAGAAAAAAGCACCAACGCAAGCAGGAGCCCAGTACAAAACGGCAGCCTGCAGAGTCAGGACAAACAGAATGAGCGAGTGAGAGAGGGGAAGTGAGCAAGCTCAATGGAGCTGTGCTGGAACTTTACAGTTGCCCACCGTCCTTCCCAGGGTCCTCCGTGGTCCTATATTATAGCAGGGTCTGTGGAGTGGAGACAAAGCAATGAGTAGATACGCCCACACCTCCTTATGAAAAGTACAACTGTCATTTTTCACATCCTGGTCAAAATGCATTTTCGCACTTCCAGCACAGAATAGTGCAGTCGCTGTGGGAAATCAGTGTTTGGGACACATTAAGAAAACCACAGTGACACTGTTTATGAGCAGAGGTCCTAAAATGTCTATGTTAAAAATTTTGTGATGAAAGTCCATAAAATGCTGGTGTTAGGAGCGTGCATTGTGCAGTTTCCATGCACCCTTGTAACTTCGCAAATCAGTAATATTTCTCCCCCCACATTTTCAACACTGGCATTTTTTCACACCTCCTTATGAACAGTAGAGCTGTCATTTTTCACATCCTGGCCGAAATGTGTTTTCGCGCTTGCAGTGCAGAATAGCATGGTTTCTGTGGGAAATCAGTGTTTGGGACAGATTAAGAAAATGACAGTGACACTGTTCATGACCAGCGGTCCTAAAATCCCTATGTTGAAAATTTGGTGACGAAAGTCCATAATGTGACTGTGTTACAAGCGTGAATTGAACTGGTTCCATGCACCCTTGTAACTTTGCAAATTTGTAATATTTTCATGCCACATTTTCAGCACTGGCATATATTCACACCTCCTTATGAACAGTACTGCTGTCATTTTTCACATCCTGGCCTAAATATGTTTTTGCACTCCTGCTGCAGAATAGCAAGGTAGTTGTGGGAAATCACTGTTTGGGACAGATTAAGATTCAGCAAGTGAGAGGGGCTGGTGACCGAGCTCAACTGATCTCTGTCAGGACTGCTGCAGATTTCTTTGTGGGCAGAAAAAGTCCTCAATGCAGGAGCCCAGTACAAAAGGGCAGCCTGCAACACTGAGAGAAACAGAATGAGCGAGTGAGGGAGGGGGAGTGAGTGACCTCAACGGAGCTCTGTTGGGACTGCTGCAGATTTCTTTTTGGGCAGAAAAAGGCAGCATTGGAGGCAGGGACCCAGTACAAAAGGGTAGCCTTCAGTGGTGGGAGAAACAGAATGAGCGACTGACAGAGGGGGAGTGAGCGAGCTCAACTAAGCTCTATCATGACTGCTGCAGATTTCTTTGTGGACAGAAAAAGGCAGCAACGCAGGTAGGAGCCCAGTACAAAAGGGCAGCCAGCAGCACCTGCAGAAACGGAACGAGCAAGTGAGAAAGGGGAGTGAGCGAGCTCAATGGAGCTGTGTCGGGACTGCTGCACATTTCTTTGTGGGCAGACAAAGATGCCAACAGAGGCAGGAGCCCAGTACAAAAGGGCAGCCTGCAGCACCATGAGAAACAGAATGAACGCGTGAGAGAGGGAGACTGAGTGACCTCAAAGGAGCTGTGTCAGGACAGCGGCAGATTTCTTTGTGCGCAGACAAAGTTGCCAATGCAGACAGGAGCCCAGTAAAAAAGCATAGCCTGCAGTGCTAACAGAAACAGAACGAGCGGCTGACAGAGGGGGAGTGAATGAGCTCAATGGAGCAAAGCAATCAACATTCGGCATTGACAAATGCTTGTTGATAACGGTTTAGTGTGGCCACACTGCTAGTGTTAAACCTGTTCTCCTTGTAACTATTTTGTGTTAAGTCCAGCACACAGAACTGTGCTTGCCTGGACACACTGCAGCTAGAACTGTTTAAGTTAAACCATTACAGCTTAAAAATTTTTGCTCCTGGACAGACCTGTGAGTAAAACCATGCTAGCTCCAAAACATTTTTAAAAATGGTTTTAAGACTAGGTATCTAGCAAGGTTTAAAAACACTTTTGTTAAAACATTTTAAGGTTCTTGTCGTCTGTCTGCAAACAGTGCTAGGGAAATTTAAACCGTTTTAAGGCACTTAAACCGTTTTAAGTTCCCCAGTGTGTCTAGGGCCTTAGTGTTCATCAGACTACAAGTTCTCATTAAAAAAATGAAACAAAAGAACAGCTTGGAAACTGTAGGAAGATATTAGTGGATTGTTCTGTTTAAGAATAAAGAGATTATTTTCTAGTTTAACCTTTTTTTCACTAGGTAGTGCCATATTAAGACTGATCCCTCTTGTGCAGGGAGAACCTGGTATCAAACTTGCAGGTGTACACAGTACACATGGTTAATGAACTGCTGCACCTCAGCTGGACTACACTGAGTAAACAGTCTGTAAAATAGTAAATTGTAACAGTAATCATATCTGTGACTGAGCTGACTTGGTGTCAGAGTTATGGCTTTCAAGAACATTGCAAGATGTCACAGTGATCGCTTTCACAAATATTAGGAGAATCTTCAAATTCTTACATTTACTGTTGAACTTTGATCTGTAATGGCTTTTAAGCTACAATACAGTCAATACAGTACCTTTCACCTTCACTAACTGTTTTGCAGCATGGACTAGACAGCACTTTTCCAACCCAAGTTGTGTACATACTGTTCTTGGATAACACTAACCATTAAATTTAAGCTTACTTTGCACATATTGTTTTTTGATTTAGTTGTTAGTACTAACTGATGTCTCCATAAGGGTATGATTGTAGACATTATGTCTGATTTTTGCCATTTTTTACTTATATACTTTAGGTTCATCAAGGATTTGGTAAAGAAACAAAGACTTGCTGGCCAAAGTTCCGATCATACGTGTTTGTCTTTGTTGTGAACAGTTGTGAGGTTACAAAGAACCAGACTCTGGGGAAAGGTAAGGAAATGATAAAACACATCTTTCAAGGCTCAAGATTTAGAGACAAAATAAAAAAATAAGTACATACTGTAAAATGAAATAACTTTACCAAGGATTTGTTCTCAGAGGAGGCAGTACTATCATTTCACTTTGCCTTACACTTGCCACATGATACAAAACCTACCTTGTTTTGGTGCTATCCTTTTTAAACCTTGTATAATCCGACATTCTGTGTCATTGTTATCCACTATGTGCAACTTTTTTCACTTGTCTGTTCCCGGGCTGCGCCTGAAAATAGGCAAATGTATGCGTAGTGCTCCGTACCGGATCAACAAAAACTGAAAGAATGTGAATAATTTTAATGAGTGGCAAATGTTATAAGCAAAAAAATTGCCGTTTTGCACAGCAAAACCCCATTGCATTATATTACAAAATAATCACTAACCATTCCATTCTTTATCACACAGACAGATAGATGGATAGATGGATAGATAGATAGTAAGTAGGTAAGTAAAACTTTATTTTTTAAACACTTTTCAAAACCAAAGTGCTGTACAAGTAAATTAAAACCAAACAACTAAAAAACAACAGACAATTAAATAAGCATTAATAAATGTTATAAAATCACTCACCATAAGCTTTCAACAAACTAAAAGGTTTTTAGCTCCAATTTAAAACTCTTGATGGTCAGGCATTCTCTTATCTGACGAGGTAGAGAATTCCACAGGGAAGGGGCAGCATAAGAAAATGCACGTGCCCCAGATGTCTTTAAATGAACCCTGGGAATCTCTAGCAATCCCTCATTGGCGGATCAGAGTGAACAAGACGGGCAGTAGGAAGTAAGAAGATCTTGCAGATATTGGGGTTCCTGTTCGTGTAGGGGTTTATAGGTCAGTAACCCGACCTTAAAGGTGATCCACCACTGAACCAGCAGCCAGTGCAGTCCACACAGCACAGCACAGGCATAATATGACTAGTTCTAGATGTACCAGTTAGAAGCCTGGCCACCGTGTTCTGCACTAGCTGCAAGATAGCTAGATAGATAGATAGATACATAATTGCAATAGAACTTTGTTAATACATCAGTTAGGGTTCATATTAAAGCAACAAAATTATGGAAATGTGGGGTTAAGGTTCCCAAACATAACACCCCAACCCAACCCTACCACCCCACCCCAAACCTCTAAACACAAAGTGTCAAGGTGTGCCTTGGGGTCATTTGCCCTAATGCTTACTCCATTCTCCTATACTGTACCATCTCAGCTTCCTTACACATGGAATGGCATGAGTGTTTTGGTCAATGACCCCAAGGCACACTCTGATGCCTGTTGGTGTGTGGAGGATGGGGGTGTGGTGGAGTGGTAGGGTTGGGTGAGGGGTAAAGTGGGGTGTTAGGGTTGGGAACCCTAACATTACTTTTCCATACTTTTGTTGCTTTAATAACTAGATGTAAACTGATGCATCAATGAAGTTTTTTGCAATGAATTTCCTTACTTTTGAGAAAGTGTAATCTTAGCCTTATTTGGTTGTGGGAGTGTAGGGTGCTTCAGGTCCTGTGCTCCCATTAGTCCATATTGTGCTGTGGGAGCACAGGACCCTCTGGGCCCTGCACTCCCATGCATGCATTTTGTAATTGTCCCTGTTTTTGATGTGGAAGAATAGGACCCTCCAGCCCTGTGCTCCTACTGTATCTATCCATAAGTGTAGAGACATTGTAATTAACCCTCATCTCCCTGATGAAGCGCTCAGTCCATAATGGCACAGTATCATGGGCATGTTAGCCCAATTCATAAAGATTTCCCCCGCAGTTGTAAGGAAGTCCTGGAAACATGTATAACTGCTTTGTACTCCTGAAGGTATACTAAGCTGTGTTTGGCAGAAAATCCGTATCTTGAAGTGTTTTTGAGATATAGCTGCCGAAAGGTACCCCGACCACTACAATGTTATCCTATGGGAAATTACTAAACTTTGGAATGTTATAACTAGGGAACTGATGTAAAATGTTATCTGCAGACCACCAAAAGGCACATCTGTGGGGCAAGTCCTTTCTACTCTGAAAATGTCAGCCCATTAGTCCAAACAGTGTGTTTGCAATGCAGTGACAAAGAAATGCACAGTGGAACAAAAGTATTGTCGAGACATTGTAATTAACCCTCATCTCCCTGTGGAAGCACAGGGCCCTCTGGCCCCTGTGCTGGCATCACTCCATAACTTTATCCATATGCGGGAGTGCAAGGCCAAAGACTTTGCAATTAACCCTTGTGCTACTGATTGCACAGTGTCACAGGCACCATAAGGACACTGATAAAAATTCTCACTGCAGTTGTAATGCATAACATGCATAACTGCTTAGTGCACTAAGCTGCATTTGATGAAAAATCAGTATCTCAAACTGTTTTCGAGCTATAACCCCCCAAATGTATCCCAACCACTGCAATGTTATCCCATGTGAAATTATAAAACTTTGGAATGTTATAACTATGGAATCAATGTAAATTTTATCTGCAAACCACCAAAAGGCACATCTGTGGGGCTTGTCCATTCTACTCTGAAACTTTCAGCCCATTAGCCTGAACATTGCATTTGCAATGCAGTGACAAAGAAATGCACAGTGTAACAAAAGCACTTTCACAAATATTTTGGCACAGTCCCGGTTGTTTCATGAAACAATGCCTGAATTTGTGGCACTTTCGCAAAAGTAGTGTCGCAATTTGTGACATATGTCACAAATTTGTGACACTGAAAATGGGCCAATAAAAAAAAACATATTTATGAGCACTGTTTCCCAAAACTAACCAAAGAATCCTGTTCCTAGGGCCCCAATTAGGTAAACACAAGTGTTGGTGTTTACCAAGGTGCAATAACTCTTTAATTATATCATTTTTTCCACTTTGCTAACTGAAAACAAGATGGCGGAAGCACAAAAGAACGGACCCATTTACGAAAAAGAATGGCAATTTCACAAAACAGAATGGTACTTTTGCACAGGACAGCTAATTCTTCCCATTGGAAACAATGGGAAAATTGAAATTTTAATAACTTTTGAATGGATTAATATTTTTCACCAAACCTCAAAAAAGCACATATGCGACCCAGACCCCATATACCCTAAAAGTTTCGGAGCAAACCACTAAGCAGTTTCTGAGAAATGGCATGACAAAGAAATTGACAGAAAAGTGATAATTTTCACATTTTGTGACATTATGTAGCTCCACATCTGTACATCCTACCAGAACAAATCTTGCCAGCTTGAGAGATCTATGGGACTGGACAGCACATGCAAAATCTCAGACAAATCAGTCAAATGGTTGCAAAGTTATTAAACTGCAACATTTTGGGTTTAACATAGAAGTGACCATTGAAACCTAACTATAGTGGCACTACCATGCCACTGTAATGTATATATATTAGAGTGGAGTGGCAGTGCCACTATAGTTAGGGTTGAGTATGCACTTTAATGTTAAACCTCACATTTTGCACTTTAGTAACTTTGCAACCATAAACAAATTTATACAATATTTGGCATGCACGGTCTACTGGGTAGATCTCTTGATGTGCCAAGTTGCGTGTCAGTCAGATTGGTGGATTTCATGTTGCACAGAGTAAAAGAACATGAAAATTCACATTTTTTTGCAGTTTCTTCTGTCATTGCGCTGCAGCCAAATGGTTTGGAAATTTGGTATGATATTTTCAGTCTAGAAAGTGCTTGCCCCACAGAGTATGCCTGCATTGGTTTATTGAAAAAATATTAATCCTTTCCAAAGTTATTTAATTTTAAAATGTTGGGTTTCTAAGCATGCTCAGTTCAGTCTTTTGAATAGAGGAATGGAATAAAAAGAGAATTTGGCCTTGTGAACAAGGATTCTTTTTCCTGAGGGGCCAATCCTTGTTCATCAGAAAAAATTCCTTTTTCGTGAGCCACCATCTTATTTATTTATTTTTGCCTCCTAAAAAGTGTCATAACTCTGCCAGGGATGTCTGTTACAGACATCCACACTTTTGTTTTTGCTCATCAGGAGTTCATGAGCTGTTCTATGGGGTTTCTGAGCTTTGTGCACCCCTAAAATTAATTTTTGAAACAATTTAAATTCTTTTCATCACTCACTAATTTCCTTTTTCACCATTTCTTGTTCATCATGGTGAAAAAGGAAATCAGCTGATGAAAAAGGATTTGTCATTTTGCTGACCAGATGTCCCTTTTCATGACCAGATGACCCTGCAGGGCCATCTCATAGTCAAAAGGGGACTTCTGGTCAGCAAAATGGGAAATCCCTTTTCGACAGCCAATTTATTTTTTCCCATGATGAGCAAGGAATGGTGAAAAAGAATATGGGTGACAAAAAAGGATTTTAACATGGCCATCTGTTTTTTGGGACATTTGGTTGGCAAAATCAGAACCATCTGGTCGGGAAAAATGATTCTTTTTTTGCCAGAAGGAATCCTTTTCCGCCACCACAGAAAGGGGTTGGTGGAAAAGGATTCCCCCTGACAAAAAGGGATCCTTTTTTCCCCTGTGGCTTTTTTTTCAGAATTTGTTAGTTTTTAATACGGTGACCCCCCCAGAGGGAAAATCCCTGGTGTCTAATCGCACCCCCCGTCCTGTGTCATATATTTATATTTATTATTTTGTTATTTATTTTCCCACTTTTTGTTTTTTGAGGGAGGTCACAAAGTTCCAATTTTCTTCCCTGGTGACTAGTGGTACCCCCCACCCTCCAATACCCCAGTATTCATTGGTGGCAGTGGCATCCCCCCGATGTCCCTTTTTATTATTTTTTTCCTGTAGAGAAGAAAAGTTCCTCATCATCTTTTCTTGTTTGGAACCTGAAAAAGAAAAGTGTACATCACCGATCACACCCGTACCCCCCACCCAACCACCAACTGTGCAGCCACATCCCGACACCCCACCCCGATGTCACCACAGACCCTCACTCACCTCCAGAGGTCTCAGGTTTGAGACCCGCTCTGACGATCAAGGACACGTCTTGCTGCTGGAACCGGTGACTGCAACTGAACTAAGGTAAATGGACTTTAATATATTTCATAGAAACATAGACTTTGACAGCAGATAAGGACCACTTGGCCCACCCAGTCTGCCCATTTCCCTACCTATTGGAAAAGCTGTAGGTCCTAGTTAACCAAAGGCCTACTTCTTCCTAATCCCCACCAGAATTGCTTTATGTCTGTCCCATGCATTCTTGAATTCCCCAACTGTTTTTGACCCCACAACCTCCTCAGGAAGGTCATTCCATGCATCCACCACCCTTTCCATGAAAAAATACTTCCACACTTTGTCCCTGAGTCCTCGCTTCTCTATCTTCAAATTGTGCCCCCTTGTTCTTGCACATCTCTTTTTCTGAAAGATACTACCCTCTTGGACTTTGTTGATTCCCTTGAGGTACTTTGAAGTTTCTATCATGTCCCCCCTCTCCCTCCTTTCCTTGAGAGTATACATATTAAGCTCTTTTAGTCTCTCTTCATATGTCTTCTGGTGTAGACCCTGCACCATTTTAGTTGCCCTCCTCTGGACTGCCTCCAACTGTCTGTACAGAGGGATAACAGCTTCCTGTTTTCTACTGGTGATGCCTGTCTGTATACATCCCAGTATCCCCCTAGCCCTCCTTATTGCTGTCTCACATTGCTTGCTTACCTTTAGGTCATCTAATATGACTACCCTCAGGTATGGGGGGCTTTCAACATTTATTGATAACTCTGCCATTTTTTACTCTTTTAACCCCAAATTTTCAGCATGGCTGTTTGGGGACCCCACCTCATGAACACTATGACTGTTGTTAAGCAACCCCTGCTAGAAAGGTGATTTTGTGGTTGGGTGGCAAAATCCCTTTTCCAGTGGGATTTGCCTACCACAGTCATACTGTTCATGAGGTGGAGTCCCCAAACTGTCATATTGAAAATTTTGGGTCAGAATTTCAAAAAATGGCTGCATTATGGGCATTCATTGCAATCTCGCTATGCACACTCTTAACTTTTGAAATTTTCAATATTTTCACCTCATATTTTCAACAGTCTTCTTATTACCCCACCTCATGCATGTTGTAGCTTTCATTTTTCAAATCCTGACCAAAATGTGTTTTCACACCTGTGGCGAAGAATGGTGTTGCAGTTGTGTAGAATTTCGTTTTGGCATGGATTTGAAAATTTTCTGTATTGGATACATGCAGTGAGGTCATAAGAAGGCTATGTTAAAAATCTGGGGTCCAAATGATTAAAAAGCACAGAGTCATGACTATTTGTCACAATTTCACTATGCCTGCTGGTATGGTGGAACATCTGGTTGTCAATGGACTACAAGACCCAAGGCAGCATGGTTTCACTGGGGGAGGTCATGTTAGACCAACCTCATTGAATTTTTTGACTTGGTGACTAGGGAGGTGGATCAGGGGAGGGCAGTGGACATGGCCTATCTGGACTTCAGCAAGGCCTTTGACACTGTGCCACATAGAAGACTATTACACAAACTGGGGAATATGGGTGTGGGCAGGACAGTAGTGTGGTGGCTAGGTAACTGGCTGGGCGGCAGGACACAGAAGGTGGTGGTAAATGGCTGTCACTCCACAGAGGGAAGAGTGACCACTGGCGTACCACAGGGATCAGTGCTGGGACTGGTCCTATTCAACATCTTCATCAGTGACATTGCACAGGACCTAGAAGGTAGAATTTGACTGTTTGCTGATGACGCAAAGCTCTGTAACAGAGAGGGTGTAGACAGAATTAGAAGGGACCTGCAGAAACTTGAAGAATGGTCAGAGATTTGGCAGTTGAAATTCAATGCAAAGAAGTGCAAGATAATGCATATGGGGCACAAAAACCCTGGCACAATATATCAGTTGGGGGGTGAGGATATAGCATGCACCAAGCAGGAAAGGGGCCATGGGTTATCATCTCTGATGACCTCAAGGTAGGGAAACAGTGTGGCAAGGCAGCAGGTAAAGCAAATAGGATGCTGGGATGCATAGGCAGGGGCATCACCAGCAGGAAAAGGGAGGTCATAATTCCACTATACAAGACACTAGTGAGCCCCCACCTGGATTACAGTGTGCAGTTCTGGAGACCTTACCTACATAAGGACATAGACAGGGTAGAAAAGGTTCAGAGGAGGGCAACAAAGATGGTGCATGGATTGCATCACAAGTCCTATGAGGACAGGTTGAAGGAACTGAACATGTACTCCCTGGAGGAGAGGAGGGAGAGAGGGGATATGATAGAGACATACAAGTATCTTACAGGGAGGAACGGGGTACAGAAATACACTATTTTTAAGTGAAAAAGATGTTCCAGGACTAGAGGGCATGAGATGAAGTTGGAGGGACGACGATTCAGAGGAAAGGTTAGGAAGAATTTCTTCACAGAACGGGTGGTGGACAAGTGGAACACCCTGCCAGAGGAAGTGGTGGGGGCTGAAACAATCACATGATTTAAGAATGCATGGGATAGACATAAAGGAATTCTGGAGGTCAGGGGTAAGGGGCAACAGATTTCTAGGAAAACATAAACTGAACTTACAAGCTCAAATGGGCAGACTGGGTGGGTCATAGGCCCTTATCTGCTGACACTGTCTATGTATCAATGTATCTATGTAACCTTGGAAATGTAAAATATTTTGAACCCAAATTTTCAGCATACAGTGGCGTCCCCCAGGATGAAACCTACTTTTAAACCACTCTGCCGTATGCTGCAGCAGACCTACTGAATAAAGCAATGTAATTTCAATGGCAATTAGTCCCTTTTGTCATGCACGAAACTGTGGCATTCACTTCATCCTGGAAGTTTCACATTTCCTGAATGATAAAAGGGACTAATTGCCATTGAAATTACATTGCTTTATTCCATAGATTTGCTGCAGCATTCTGCAGAGTGCTGCAAAATGCTGCAGAATTAGGTTTCATCCTGAGGACACTACTGTAGGCTTGTTATTACACTACCTGATGTATGTCACAGCTGTTATTTTTCAGATCCAGTCCAAAATATGTTTTTACACCTGCGCTGTGGATTGGCATTGTGCTTGGGCAGAGTTACATTTTGACAGGGATTGAAAATGTTTCTGCACTGGAAACATCTGGTGGGGTAACAGCATGCATATGGTGACAATTTGGTGAGTGCTGTGCTATAATTGGAAGAGCAGGGGCCAGAGGTCCCTGTGCTTCCACAGTCACATACAAATATGCATCTATGGGGGGATGGGAGTGCAGCGTCCTTCAGACCTTGTACTCCCACAGTAAAATAAGGATACTGTCATAGTATTTTAATGGAGGGATAGGAATGCAGGGTCCAAAGAACCCTGCGTTTTCATAGTAAAATAAGGAACTATTATACTATCTCAGGAGAGGGATGGGAGTACATTGGGACCCTGTGCTCCCACTGTAAAATAAGGCTACTATTATACTGTCTCAAAAAGTAAGGAAATAAATTGCAAAAAACTTATTTAATGCATCAGTTAAGGTTAAAGCAACAAAAGTAGGTAAATGTGGCATTAGGGTTTACAACCCTGACACCCCATTCCCCACCCTGCACAGACTCACAGGTGGGGGGCCTGTCTTGGTGCTCATGAACCCTAACACTCACCCCATTCAGCTATGCTGTACCCATGTCACATAATCTTGTACTGGAATGAGGTGAGCGTTAGGGTTCAGAGGCTGTTCTATAATACTGCTTCCCATTCTGTTATTCTGCCACCTTTGTTGACTTTTCAATACACTCTGTGGATGTTTGTGATTTACACACTCATGGTAGGACTGTATAATGTGGTTTACGATATGTACCTCTCTGCCGCTGAGTGTTATAGCAGAACATGAACACATTGTGGCAACAATCTATTGTGTATATCTGAAACACTGAATGAGTTTACTAAAAGGTCAGAAAAAATAGAAGAATAACAGAATGTGAACCAGTATCTAAAATGCAACTTCTACAAAAAGCATAGACTTGCAGGTTAAATACAGTTCTTTGTCTGCAAAAAACTTTGTAGTCATGCTGCAAAATGAGTAAAAAGTCTACACAACTATTATCATTAAGCTTGTTAACCACTAGAGTTCAATAAAGAGTTACGTGGGTTTCCATGTAGAGAGTGCAGGAGGAGGGCATTCTGATCCCTGAGAAGACAGAGAGGATTTTAGTTTTAAAAATTTAATTTGAGAATTAACATTTAAAGTAGGGTTGGGTAGGACTGGTTCAAAGAAACAGAACCCCAGCCTGGTTCTAAAATTTGAAAGAAAGAAAATTCAAGAGATTTAACATTTAAACATGTAATTCACATGCAATTAGTACATTACTAATAGGTAAATGCATGCACAGTAGATTCAAAAAGCAGTTAAAACATAAGGTGCTGTTAGAATCTTTTGGTGTACTTCTAGGAACTGGGTCGAATAAAAAAAACAGAACAGTTTGTCCATCTCTAGTATAAAGGACTCTGCAGCTTGTGGATTGCATGGATATGGTGGAGAAATAAATGGTTGCTGGCTAGCTACATGTATTCATTGAAAAAATGTATACTAACATCTGAGTTCTTGTAAAACACAAACCCTACAATCACAGGAAATTTAACCTTTTAGTATGAAAGAAAATATTTACTTAGTTTAGGGTTCGAAGTACTGTAGAGTTGCTCAGATAATGCCTTATCCAGTCCACCTGTATTTCTCAGACTGAGGAAGTATTTGTATCCAACCAGATAACAGATAAGTTCATTGGATAGTGTCAATTATTTGGACACTAATTTTGGACATGACCTGAATGCTTCATTATCTATCTTAAATGGAAAATATGAGTGCAAAAAAATGATATGCTGGGGATCCAAAATACAAACCAGGTTATCTTAGCTCCTCTGGTTCAAAGTACATCACTTAAGGGCCCTGTTCTAAAAATATTTATTAAGACTAAAGGGTAGAAACTCATTTAATAATGGGGAAGGGGTCTTTATGATCCATTTTTACAAGAAATGTCTTAATTTTTTAATGATAGGAAACTAAAATTATGCATATATCATATGTATATAATCATACACATATCAGTGTCAGTGGCTCAGCAGGTAGCACACTCACCTCAGAGGCCAGGAGATCAGAAGGCTGTGGGTTCTATCCCCACACCAAGCACTTGGATTAAATCCCAGTACTGACACTGTAGTGCAGCATGGGGGAGAGCTGCACTCCTGAGGTGCCGTCTTTCAGATGAGACATTAAACTGGGGTCCCGTCTGCCTGTCTTGGTGGTAGTTCAGGTGGATGTTAAACATCCCATGGCACTTCTCAAAAAGAGTAATGGAATTTCCCTGGTGCCCTGGCTAAATTCCCCCCATTCACTAACAATACCACCAAAATACCACCAACAGCTTGATCTGGTTCAAGGTCAGTTGGCATTCATCTGTATCCCCCTCCCCCGAGTCATGCCTGAAAATAGGCAGAATTTGTCTAGTGCACTTACCTGGTGAACAAAAACTAAATAAATAAATGTAGTGCTAACTGAAGTCTTCCATCATGGACCCAAGTAAGAGCTAGAAATACTAGACCGGACAACATTTGAATTATGGACATTTATGGATTGTTAATAATGTCAGCATTTTGATTCCAATAACCTGAGCAATCAGTACAGGGCAAATGGCTTCATAATCAGAGTGATTGATTAATAGTTGTTGATTGAAGGTGGATCAAGAGAAGTAACAAACCAGTTTGATGTGGATCCAAGAAAAGGGTATACACAGCCACATGTTTAGCTGGCATCAAGTCTCCAAGCAATAACCTAAAGTCAGACCACAGTGTCACCTGTTGCTGCAGTAGACAGTATATAGTCTAGCATTGAGCAGTTTCTAAATGTAGAGTACTATTACCAGTATATATTTAACAAACAATGTTATTTATTTATTTATTTGAATTTTGGTAACCGGGTGAGCCCACTGAAACATTACAGTCCCTTTTTCAGGGGTGACCTGGGAAGAGTAGTACATTGAAAATACAGTGCATTGACAGAGAAAGGGTAGATTACATTGCTTTGGAGTACAACAATTTCCAGGTCAACAGGCTAACAAAATATAGATTCACATAAGTTAGACAATAACAAATATGCTAATATAACAAATAAAGTTACATATATAATGCTAAAACAGTGTGAGCATGTAAAAAAAAAGCAAAACAAGCAGCAGCATAGGCTGAAGCGTAGCTTAGAATAGCATATTACACATTCAAGGAGGAATTATGTCCACTATATAGGGTAGAAAAGCAAAAAGACTAGTTCCACAAGGTAAGTCACTGTACAATTAGGGAAACCAGAGGAAAGTCATCTGAAGAAGGCACAAGGAGAAGAGGCTGTGAGGTGGGATAGCAATGAGGATTTAAATTTGGAGAATGAGAAACAGGATTGCAAGGGGAGAGGCAGGGAGTTCCAGGCAGACACAGCTGAGTAGGCTAATGATCTTTGGGACACAGCTAGCTGCGGTTTGGACATTACAAGCAGGGGCAGGGTGGCAGACCTAAGGGCCCATTTCTGTAGCTGAAGCTGAACAAGCTCACCAAGGCAGGAAGGAAGGGTGAAAAAGAAATACGGATGGAGTGTATTTGTGGACCAGTTTGTGCATCAGACAGAGGGTGGCATATTCAAGTTTAGATTCATAAATTAACCAACCCATGAAGAGAGGATATTACAGTGGTGATAGTGTGCATTGACCCACAGAAAAAATCTACCCTCCCTGTGATAGGCCTGTTTGAGGTGGGATAGTACTGTTGAGTTGGCTGCGAGCAAAAAAGGAGCACAATAAGTAAGGAGGGGAAGGAGCGCGGCAGCCGTGATCTTATGTCACAAGGCCAATGTGAAGAAGGGATGGATGAAATATAGAAAGCCAAGCATTTGGTTGAGAGATTTGGTAAGGAGAGTGGCATGAGTGTCAAGAGAAAGTGCTGTATCAAGGGTGACTCTCAAGTTTTTAAAGAATTGAGCAGATTCAATGTTACCATCATTATGAGTGAGAATCACAAGAGGGGGATTTTTATGTGACAAGGAAGGAGGATGGGAAAACAGCATGCTTTTGTTTTTTTTGTGTGTTCAGGACTAGTTGATGTTCAAGGAACCAGTCCTTCAGAGCATGAAAATCAAGTGCTAACATATTGTTGATCAATCCAATACCAGATGAAGAGCTGTAGATAATGGCATCATCCACATACAAATGCACAGAGGCCCCTCCACAGTTGGTATGTAGCTCTTTAATGAAAAGGGAGCATAGGAGTGGGCCCTGGAAGGAGCCCTGAGGTACACAACAGGAAACATGTCTAAGGCCAGAGAGAGAGAGTCAGCCCGCCTGACCCTTTGTGAGTGGCCAGAAAGATAACTCTGGATCCACAGTAAGGCACTGTTGTCAAGACCAATGAGATGTAGCTGCCAGAGCAGGAGACCATGGCTGACCAAGTTGAAAGCCTTAGTCAGATCAAGGAAGATGGCCCCAGGGGCATGGTCTTGGATCATGGTATGGAACAGATTAAAGGTGGCTTTAATTAAGGCAGTAAGGGTGCAAAACAAATTATCTAGTGTTACCACTGCTTGCATTTTAATTGTTAATTGCAGAGTATGGCATGTACTATAAATAGAATAAAGTATGGGGGGGGTTGTAATGAGAAGTTTACATATCCCAGAGGTGTTAGATGCTACATAAACCCTGTGAGTGAAGCTCACGGGGTTTATTAAAGCATCTAACACTGAGGGGGTGTGTAAACTTCAAGTTTACCAGCACCTCATATTTGATTTTATATAATTGCTGGGTCTCCCATTTTTTGCCATAGCAATTATATAAAATACAAGACATCAAGGTTCAGCCACACTCTGGTTCCGTTTTTTGGCAGTACCCACATTTTCAAAGTCAGAGATTTAAGTGTTTTAAACTGTTTTGTTTCCCCAGAAAATGACTCTCTTTTAAAAGAATAACTTACTGCTGAGTTCCTCTGGTGGCTGAGTTTTGGCCAAGAAGGAAGCGGCCAGCGGCGTGAAGAGACAAACTGTGGTAGGCGCATGTGCAGACTGAAGGAAACCATGCATGTGTTTGCCATTATAAACACTCCTTTATAATGGCAAATTATGGCATGGTTTCCCAGTGGGAAAAAGAGGAGAGCCATTAATTAGAAAATGACTGTGTAGCATATACATTACATATAAATACAGTGCTGAAACATGGCTGACATTACAAGGAGATGCACACATTCAAGTCAAAATCCAATGTGTAATTCCACCATGACAAAACTCCTCAGCTGTATAATAAGTCAATTAGGTCAGATTTTTGTGGTTATATGAATGCTCATGCTGAGCAGTACTATTGCCTGGAAGTCTGGGCACTTTTCATGATGTCAACTCCTTTCCCACTCCCATGCTGCCAGTTATGTGCATGGGAGCTGCTGAGGCACTGACATCGCAGAGTGTACACATGCTACCTCAAAATGGTGCTGCCAATCCTGTGTATGGTACACTTTTGTAAACAAATATTAGATTTGGCTGCCCTTGTTGCTTGACAGATGAGTTTTAGAAGAGTGGAATTTCCTAATTTTTAATCTGGCTAGTACAAATTCCCTATAAATCATGTACCCAGGCAAGCTCAGCCTAATCCTAACAATGCACATTTTTGTTCACTATTATTTGACTGATGTGACCACATTTCAAGAATATTAAAAAACAAATCAGGAAAACAAGTCTTAAATGGCTTAACAAAATGATCAAAACACATATTAACAAAAAAAAAAAAAAGAAAAGCTCACTAACGATACCTTTCCACACAAGACCAAACAGTGTGCGTAAGATCTCAGATGCTTCAGAAAAGGTGAAAAAGGGTGATCAAAAAGGCTAAATGAAATGAAATTAGCACACACTGTGAGTAAGGACAGTCATAAATCCTTTTTTGCCTATATTAATTCACTCAGGAAACTGCAATGCACTACTGGACCAGCAGTTCATAATTAAAAAACAGTCATTGATGCTAGGGAAATGGTTTTGATATTTAATGATTACTTTTGTAGTATTTTCAGTGAATCAAAGAATGTTGCAAATATAATTGACTGTGTCAATGAAAAACATAATGTACAGTAGTAACACACGAGGAAGTTAGAAATGGTATTAAAAACTTAAAGGCAAAAATCCCCAGGCCTAGATAAAATTTTAAGTCAAATGTTAAAAATTATGTCTGAATCACTGACCAGTGCACTTAAGATCCTATATGACAAACCATTAGGTCAGGTAAGATCCCTATTGAATGGAAATTGGCACATGTAGTCCCAATACACAAGAAAGGAAAAAATCAGATGTCAGTTAACTACAGACTGATTAGCTTGATTAGCATTGTTTGTAAAATGTTAGAAGGTATTATACGTAACAGGATGGATACCTTTTTGGATACATCAGACCAAGTGCAACATGGCTTCACAAGAAGTCAAAGCTTTGTTACTAATTTAATATGCTTCTATGAAAAGATTAGCCAACTTCTTGATGCAGGTATCCCCAGTGATGTTATTTATTTGGACTTTAGTTAAGCTTTCTCTTTGAACCCACATTGGGCAATCATTAAAAAACTACAAATGGCAAGAGTCAATAATCGAATAGTCAACTAGGTTACTGACTGGCATGCTAGTAGGAGGCAGAGAGTGATTATTAAAGGAGTTACTTTGGAACTAGCAGCAGTGACTAGTGGAGTGCTACTGGGGTCCGTTTTGGGGCCACACCTTGTCCATATCTTTATATCTGACCTGGGTGAAAACCCAACCAGTATCAATACTAAGTATGCAGATGACATAAAGTTGGAAGGATCATGTAGCTATCTGTACAATATCCAGAATATCTAAACTGACCTCATTAATATAGCCAAATGGGCGAAATACTGGGACATAAAATTCAATATTGACAAACGTTGTGTGATGCATTCAGGAAAGATAGCTTAAAAGTCACTTATTACTTGGGGGAGGAGAAGAATAGTCAAGTGAATATGAGAAATATCTGGGATGCCTAATATCCAGTGATCTAGGTTCATCCAAGCAAACAACATCAGCAATAACAACAGCAAACAAGATGATATGGACAATGGAAAGGAATATAATCTCAAGAGACAGGGAGGTGTTGATGCTGTTGTACAGGTCATATGTCTGCCCTCACATGGAGTATGCTTCCCAGCTGTGGTACCCATGTAAGAAAATGGATACAGACAGTTTAGAGAGGATACAAAAGATTTACAAAGGTTATTAAGAGACTTGAACACAAGGAATACAGTGATCGTTTGGTCAATCTAAATGTAATGATCTTGGAAACAAGGCATATAAGGGGTGACCTTGTGTTTATGTTGGACATCATGCAGGATCTGTATCTTTTAAAGGAACTGGGCATCATTTTCAAGTAGTATGTTAAAGAAACAATGGGTCATCCATTACAAACAGTAGGTAAAAGATTTAATAAACAAATGAGGAAATACTTTTGTACAGTTAGAGTGATAAACCCATGGAATTCATTACCACTGGAGTGTATAACCAGTAAAACAAAAATATAGTTTAAAAGTAGACTGGATAAATACATCATGTCTGGAAATAAACTTTATTACTAAAGGAACTGTGTAATAAGAGTTAGAAACATAGAAACATAGACTTTGATGGCAGATAAGGATCACTTGGCCCACCCAGTCTGCCCATTTCCCTACCTACTGGATAAGCTGCAGATTCTGGTTAACCAACAGCCTACTTCCTGCCACCCCCCACTACAATTGCCTTGTGTCTGTCCCATGCATGTTTGAATTCCCCCACTGTTTTAGCCCCAACAACCTCCCCAGGAAGGCAGTTCCTCACATTCACCACTCTCTCCGTGAAAAAATAATTTCCTCACATTACCCCTGAGCCACCCCCCCCCCTTTAAATTGTGTCCCCTTGTTCTTACACATCTCTTTTTCTGAAAGATGCTACCCTCCTGGACTTTGTTGATTCCCTTGAGGTACTTGAACATTTCTATCATATCCCCCTGTCCCTCCTTTCATCAAGGGTATACATATTAAGCTCTCTCAGTCTCTCTTCTTATGATTTCTGATGTAGACCCTGCACCATTTTAGTTGCCCTCCTCTGGACTGCTTCGATCCTGTCTGTGTCCTTGTGTAGATGAGGTCTCCAAAACCGCCCCCAAGTCCCGTTCCATTTTTGTTGTTGTTAGTACCTCCCCTGCTATTGTGTACTCTTCTCCTGGGTTTTTGTTTCCCAGGTGCATTACTTTGCACTTCTTTGCATTGAATCTAAGTTGCCATATGTCTGACCATTCCTCCAACCCTGCCAAGTCCCTTCTCATCCTTTCTACACCCCCTTGTGTATCAACTCTGTTACAGATCTTTGTACCATCTGCAATGAGGCATACCTTTCCCTCCAGACCCTCTGCAATGTCACCTATAAGGATGTTAAAGAGGACTGGACCCAGTACTGAGCCCTGAGGTACTCCACTAGTGACCCCCTTTCTTTGGAATGTGTTCCACTCACTATTACCTTCTGTATCCTGTTGTGCAGCCAGTTTGCAATCCAGGCTACCACCCTGGGACCCACTTCCAAGCTGGCTAACTTGATTATTAATCTTTTGTACGGGACTGTGTCAAATGCCTTGCTAAAGTCTAGGTAGGCCATATCCACAGCCCCTCCCTGGTCTATTACTTTGGTCACCCAGTCAAAGAAATCTATTAGTTTCATCTGACATGACCTTCCTGCTGTAAATCCATGCTGCTTTGGGTCCTGTGCTCCGCTGGCCTCTAGATACTCAACAATTCTTTCTTTCAGAAGTGATTCCATCATTTTCCCTACCACTGAGGTCAAACTTACAGGTCTGTAGTTTTCTGCTTCTGCCTTGCTCCCACTTTTGTGAAGGGGAATCACATCTGCCCTCCTCCAGTCCTCAGGTACCACCCCATTCTCCCATGATTTGTTAAAAAGTGTGGTCAGTGGTGTCACTAGGTCCTCCCTTAGTTCTTTTAGGATTCTGGGGTGAATCCCATCAGGCCCAATCACTTTGTCCACCTTGAGTTTTAGGAGTTCTTTCAGGACTCTTTCTT
Source organism: Neoceratodus forsteri (assembly GCA_016271365.2). NCBI lineage: Eukaryota > Metazoa > Chordata > Ceratodontiformes > Ceratodontidae > Neoceratodus > Neoceratodus forsteri. The sequence continues at coordinate 1,561,364,476 of CM028130.1, read as the reverse complement.
CTGTAAATGGACTGGTGTCAACCCCCCTACCCAGAGTGCTTCTATTGTCTGGTTTAGGTAACTCCTCCTCATCTTCTTTTGTGAATACTGAGCAAAAGTATTCATTCAGTTATATGGGCACTTGCCTTCTTGCTCATTATACTAAGGTTCATACTAAGGTTGAGTGAAGGAGCCAGTAGGCCGAGGCCCATAACGCTCCTATACTAGGCCGTAGAATAAAATGATAAGTCGTACCTAGACAAGATTAAAGTATCAAGACGATGTTTGAAAATCTCTTTAGAGTTACTAGTGACAACGTCAGATGGAAGGCGATTCCACAGCCCAATAATTCTAACAGTGAAGAAGTGCTTACGATTGTTATGTCTAAAAGATTTACCAGTTAGCTGAATAATATGATCTCTCGTGTTATGTGTAGATTTTTTAAATGAAAAACCTAGTTCAGTCATGATAAAAGGGTCATGAATAATATCATATAATAGAAGGAGATCACCACAGATGCATCTAGTGGTGAGAGACATTAATTTCAATGTGTCCAACCTTGATTCATAAGATAACCAATCAAATCCAGTTATCTTTTTTGTATATTTACGCTGCACCCTTTCAAGAGAGAAATTTTCTGATTTTTTAAATGGACACCAGAATTGAGAGGAGTATTCAAGATGTGGTTGAACGTAGGACCTGAATAAAGGTAACAATACCTCCTGTTAGCGAGATCTAATATTGCGTAAGATAGACCATATAATTTTGTTAGATGTATTAATAACTGAAGACATATGCTTAGTGTATATTAAATTATCAGATATTATTGCTTCAAGTCTTTCTCGTTGTCAGTTGTACACAATGGTAACTCATCCAAAATATACGGGAAATTCAAGTTATTAGAACCCAAGTGCATAACTTTGCACTTGGCAGGATTTAACTTCATTCCCCAATTTTTAACTCAAGTACTGATAACATCTAAATCATACTGAACACAGGAAATTTGATCATAACTGGAATTTAAACCACCGATCTTCACATCATCTACATATTTTATAGTATAGGAAAGACAAGAATGAGTTAAATCAAATATGAAAGCCTGAAAAAGGCAGGGACCAAAAACTGAGCCCTGAGGAACACCACTCAGTACCCTGCCTGAGTCAGAAAAAGTCCCATTTATCATCACTCTCTGAGTTCTGCCTGAAAGCCAGTTACATATCCATTTCATTACATAGCCATTAATATTAAGGCAGGAAAGTTTTTGAATAAGAGCCCAGTGTGGCATGGAATCAAAAGCTTTACTGAAATCAATAAAGATAAGGCAGGCTAAGTTATCATCCAAAAAAGAACTAAAATGTTCATAGAAACAAAGTAAATTAGTAAGACAGCTTCTACCCTTTTTGAAGCCATGTTGTTCCGGATCAGAAGCATCAATTACTGGGGACAGAATGTCCTTAAGTAGGCTTTCTAATACTTTACAAATTGATGAAGTCAAGCTGATAGGCCGATAGTTATCCCATAGATGTTTGGATCCCTTCTTATGTATAGGAACCACAAATGCCTCTTTCCATTCACCACAAATAAAGTTAAGTTGTAAAAACAGATCAAATAAAAGTTTAAGTGGGAAAGCGATATGTTCAGATAATAAAAATAGCAGATGCCCTGCAATATAATCTGGGCCTGGACAGAATTTACCTTTTAATAAAAGTAGTTTATTCCTAATAGTCTCAACTGAAAAAGTGATAGGAGGATCAATTGGTGTTATATTAAGATCCGGTAAATGTACCACAGGTTCAGAGAAAACTTTGCAAAATTCCTTATTAAAAACATCTGCCATAGCTTTAGGGTCATGAATAAGTAAATTATCTATTGTAAGAGGCCCCACCATACTAGGACTTTTCCTGAGTGAATTGATATATGAATAAAATTGTTTAGAATTTGACTTACTAGCTGAAAATGCTAAAGTTAATTCCCATTTTGATTTTGCCCTACAGATAGCTGATTTACATTTTCTACTTGAATTCAAATAGGAATCCCAGCTGGAAGCAGATCTATTTTTTAAGTAATAATGGTGTTTTTTTAATTTTTATATTTATTAAACTTTTGATGTTATTATTCAACCATTTGGGAGATTGTTTCCCATTTGAGTTTTTAATTTTGAGGAAATATAAATGTCCCGCAAATTCAAAATAATAGATTTGAAAAGCATCCAATTCTTAAATGGGTTTTTTTCCTTAAACAAAGACAGCCAATTTATATTTTTTCATTCTTTCCCTAGTATGTGCATTGCTGTTGCTGTCACATAGGTTTTGAGCATAATTGGGCAGTATTGTGCAGGTAACAGTAGTAGTTCAAATCATGTAAATAAAGCTAGCAATAGGTATAAAAGTTATCCCTAAAGCCCCACATTATTATGAGAGAGGTTCCTATAGACTATAGTGCTATCATATTTTCCTCATCCAATAATCATAGCTAATGCACTTTGCTGAAACTGCAGGGGCCATGCATGCCTTTAATTTTCTAGGGCTGGGATTCAAGTTGGGTGACACGTTTAGGCCATTTGGTTGGGGGCAGTAAAATTGGCATAATCAGGTTTATTTAGGAAAACCTAAATAATGACATAAAACTCAGTTTTATTTATTGGTTTTGGTCACTGAGTAAGTTCACTTAAGTGTGAGACTCCATTTACAGAAACTACCCAGATAGTGTTCACATGCAGAACAGCATCACAGGTAAAAACAGATATATAAAAATCATTAGTACAATAAACATCACAGTATGCATATATAAGTAATAGGAAATATAAATGTACTGGAAGAACAAGCAGAGCAAAAGCTCTGCAGAATGTACAGTACTTGGAATAATACCCATAACAGACACTGTAATGCAGTATAAGTGGGGTGCAGCACTGTTGAGATACATATTTACTGCAAAAAGCTGCATTAGTGCACCAGTTAAGGTTTAGCTTACCACCACAAAAGAAGAGAAATGTGCCATTAGGGTTTCCAACCATAAATCCCCCAGCAGCAAAAGGACAAGACCACACAAGCAACCACAGACAGCCATCAGCAGGTAAGGCAAACAATATACAAATGTTTCCAGATAACACAAATGCAGCAGCATTGATGTGCTATAGTACCTTCATGGATCTGTAGCTGTGCTATGCAAATCACAAGACATACACACTCAGTTCTGGCTGCAAATAAAAATCCACAATACTCAAATCACAACACTACTTCTGTGTACAGAAGCACAAGCTCCTGCAGCCAGAAATACAAGTCTGCAATACTCAGATTACAAGAGTTCCATCTGCAGAGATGCAGGTCCATATGAGGCCAAGGCTTGAGTAGCCACAGGTACTCATGCACACTACAAGATGTATGCACTGTTCTGGCTGCAGAAGGGCAGGTCCTTGGGAGGCCTGCCCTTCTGCAGCCACTCGTGCAAGACATACACACTGACCTCTGGCTATAGAAGTGCAGGCACCACAAAATCCATGATACTAAAATTGCAACAGTACTTCTGTCTGTAGAAGTGCACACTGTTAGGAATACAGGCACAGTTGCAGCTGCAGACACACAGGCCATTATGGGGCCTGTGCTTCTACAGGCACAAATGTCAGTTGACAAAGGTAGCACATCAGTACTACAGGATTTGTGTCATCCAGAAACAGTTGTATGTTGTTTGTCTTACCTGATGATGGCTGTCTGGGGTTGCAAGTATGGTCTTGTACTTTTGCTTCTTGGGAGGAGTTAGGGTTGGAAATTCTAACACTGCATTTCCCTTATTTTGCAGTAGTAAGCTAAACCTTATCTGGTGCATTAAAGCAGTTTTTTCCAATGAATTTCCTTTCTTTTCGAGTCAGTGGAATTGTACCCCCCCTCATGCATTTCTCTTCAGGACCTTTGTGAAGAGATGCAGATGTGCAGGGACCTCTGAGCTGTGTGCTAAAGGAAGAGTCCGTCTGCCCACAGAAATGAAGCAACAGATGATAAGAATTCATGGGGCTGCCTGCTGGTTGCATAAGCACAGAGCCCTCTAGACTCTGTGCTTCCATGTGACTACAGATAAAGATGCACAGGGCAAAGTGTCCATCTGTCTGAAGTCCATCAGCTGATATACAGGCCCATCTGGCAGCCACAGGATGAGTGCAAGGCCTTATGCAAAGATAAGAATTTTCTTCAATAGATAGTAATTAGGCCTGTGCCATATGGCAGTGCCATCCCCCAAACCTAGGTCCATCCAGCTGGCTTACTAAGCTTGCCCCCCCCCAAACTCAACTCACCAGCATGGGCGCACAAAGCACCATCTGCTGTGTCAAAGGCTGGCACTGCACATAATGTTTTTCTTTTTTAATTTTGACTCCAAATTGCCATTTTATAATGGGAGGGCTTTAAGTCTGAGGTTCGATAGGTGGAGCAACAACATCACTCCCCCATCGAGTTTAAAAGGTCACAACATCCTGGGCCTCTCCAGGATTCTTTTTCATTGGTTAAGGGAGGCGCTGCTCTTCATTGACCTCCAGCCCTCTGTTTTTGATGTTCATCTCTTGACCCCCCTGCTTCTGCCAAGCTGCTCAGACATCTGCATTTGTGTTTCCTTGCCTTCGTTTGCTGCCTGTCTGTTTCTGCAGCTTCCTCGCCCCTCCTGTGTCTGCCATCTGGTGTTTTCATTTTGGGGACCCTTCCTGCTTCCTCCTCGATTCTGCGATCTGCTGCACCTGGCTCCATGGCTTGCTCCACCTGCTCCTTTTCACACTGTGGTGTCCTCCACTTCGGGTGCGCTGTCCCCGCTCTGCTCTCCCCTCATACCTTCCATTGTTGTCCCTCTCAGCGCTGATTTGTGCCACCTTCCATTCATTCCTTTAGGCACTTCCCTCCTGGTGCCTCCCTAGATACATTGCCCACCTGCCTTCCATTGTCGGCCGCTATGGCACAAGCTCTCCTTTTCTCTTTGCCGGCCTCGGCATTCTATGGGTCATTTTCAACCGCACAGCTTGCATTCTGCCCACACAGAGACCATTAAACTCCCTTGCACCATGACTCCACACTCTGTTTTTTTTGGACTTTTGAAACTTCGATTCTATTACTATTTGTTAGATGATTTTGTTTTTTAGTCTGGATTTGTTAATTTTAAATTGTTAGTTATTATTGAATTAGTTTTATTGTTATTTTGGGGTTATTTTGGGCTGGATGTTAATTTGTTTTTCTTTTTATATATAATATTGTTTTGTTTTGACTCCTTCCTTTGTGAGAGAGAGTGAAGGAGTGATTTATTTGGTATTTATAGGTTTATTCTTGTTTATTATTTTGTGTGTTTTTTTTCTTTTCTTTTTGTAGTATTAAAATGTGTTCAGGAGGTTCAACGATGGTTGGGAGTTATTCCCCCACCAGCCTCAGGGAATTACATCCCTTTGAATGCCCTCCATTGCCATCTGACATCTATTTTAGGTGTCGTGAGTTGGGCATTCTTAGAAAAAATAGACGAAGACGGAGAGCTGGGTCTGTTGGGGGACTGGAAAGGGGTGGGCGGATTGGAGTTTTGGGGTCCAGGAAACACTCTGGGGCAAAATGGGGTCAGGATAGGGGTTACTCCTGTCTTGTTCCCATACCCAAGGGTTCTGATGTTGATGGACAGGTGCCGAGGTCTTCCTCGACAACTTATCCTGCCTTGGCGGTGTTGTGCAATGCCAGATCTATAAAAAACAAGATAGCTATTGTAGCTGATCTTGTTGGGTCATCTGATCTGGCTTGCATCACTGAGACCTGGCTGGATGAAAATCCAGGCCCTATATTGGCCTCGACAGTTCCAGCCAGGTTCTCAGTGATACACCGTCCAAGGCTGGATCGTAAGGGCGGGGGTGTGGCCATTATGTTTAAGACTGAGCTGGGCCTTGTGGATGTGCCATTAGGAATTACCAGATCCTTTGAATATATCTTGGGAGACGGTGTATGCTGCAGGATTCTCCTCGTTTACTGTCCACCAGGTGACGTGGTGATTTCTTGCAGGAGATAGCAGACTTCATCATCGACTTAGTTTTGAGGTTTCCCAGACTGATTGTTCTGGGTGACTTCAATGCTTGGGTCGACAATGAACTCTCACATTTTGGTCAAAATCTCCTCCAGCTAATGGTAATGCTGGGCCTAACACAAGTGATTACCTCCTCGACCCATGTAGGGGGTCATTCATTGGATCTGATATTTCTTTTGGGTATGGAGATCACTGATTTCGAGGTGGATCCAGTCAGTTGGTCTGACCATCACATCATAAGGTTCAGTTTCAGGGCCCCCCAATTTGGTCTGTCCCTACAGAGATGGTTCGGTACCGCCCTCTAAGGGGTGTTAACCCCAGTGACCTAATGGCGGTACTGGATCTATTGGGTTTGTCGGGTGAATGCATGAGTCCAGATGATCTTGTACACGCCTATAATAAGGCTGCTGGAGATGCTCTGGACAAAATTGCTCCTGTTTGTGTTCGGTCTCTCACCCTCCGTCCAAGGAGCCCCTGGTTTGATGGTTCCTTGAAGGAGTTGAGGCGAGTTGGCCAAAGGTTGGAGAGAGTTTGGTGGAAGTCCAGCAATGATGCTGACAGGCTTAGGTTGATAGCACATTATGATTGCTATCAATCAGAAATCACCCGTAAGAAGGCAGAATTCCTGTCCAGGGAAATTTATGCTGCACAGAACCGACCGGCTCAGCTTTTTCAGACTGTGGACAGACTGTGCAATCCAGTCTGTCTCCAGCCTAAAGAAGCTTTTTCTCAGCTAAGATGCGAGAAGTTGGCTCAGTTCTTTGCAGATAAGGTTGCCAGCATCAGATCTGGTATCGGTCTAACCTCTCCTCTGGGGGAATGCGGTGATCGGTGGGAAGTGGCGTGTGCTCAGTCTGTCTGGTCAGACTTTTGCCGACTGGAGTTCAGTGACATCGTAAAGATCATCCAGACATTACGCCCAACTAGTTGTAGTTTGGATCCGGGTCCTACAGCCCTTTCAGTAGGATGTGTAGAAGCTATCTGCCCAATCCTTGCTGACATTGGCTGGAAGTCCTTGGAGAGGGGGTCTTTCCCGACACCCTCAAGGAGGCAGTTGTTCGACCACTCCTTAAAAAATCTTCCTTGGATCCAGAATACCTAGCTAACTACCAGCCTATCTCTAACCTGCCATTTGTTGGTAAGGTTATTGAAAAGGCAGTTGCGCTGCAACTGGATGATCATCTTACGATTCACAATGTCTATGATACTCTCCAGTCTGGTTTTAGGAAGAAGCATAGCACAAAGACTGCCCTTGTCTGGGTATTGAGTGATCTCCTAATGGCTAGAGATCAAAAGGCATGTACCATTCTGGTCCTTTTTGATCTCTCTGCTGCATTTGACACTGTAGACCATAGTGTGCTACTGGACTGCCTGTTGGTTTATTGTGGGCTGTCTGGTACAGTCCTTAAGTGGTTTCATTCTTACCTCACAGGCAGGTCTCAGAGAGTTGCCACTGGAATAAATTCCTCTGGCACTCACTCCTTGCCTTGTGAGGTACCGCAGGGTTCCATTTTTGGCTCCCATGCTGTTTGCAGTGTATATGCTACCATTGGGAGAAATCATTAGGCGATACAATCTGAGTTTTCACTGCTATGCAGATGATACCCAGTTGTATCTGTCCTTTCTCCCCGGCCAGGGTGATGCACTCTCCGTGCTAAACAACTGCCTTGCTGAGATCAGACTTTGGATGAGTTCCAGCTGGCTAAGACTGAATCCGGATAAGACTGAGGTACTGGTAGTGGACCCAGGTCGCCCAGGGGCGGGTTTGGGAGTTGGACAACCCTCAGGTTTGTTACTTGGTGGTATGCCGCTCCCTACCTCCGATCAGGTGCGAAATGTGGGCGTTATTTTTGATGAGGGGCTGACCTTAAAATCTCAGGTATCAGCTGTCGTCAAAACCTCTTTTTTCCATCTGAGGAATATCGCCCGGGTGAAACACCTGGTTCCATCGGACGATCTTCCAACATTGGTCCATGCCTTTGTCACTACCCACCTTGACTACTGCAATTCCCTTTACCTAGGGCTACCTGGGGTTGATATACGCCACCTGCAGCTACTGCAGAACGCAGTGGCTAGGCTTTTGACTGAGACATCTAGGACCAGTCATATTACACCCGTGCTCCGCGAACTGCACTGGCTGCCTGTTTGGTGGCAGATCACCTTTAAGGTTGGTTTACTAAGCTTCAAAGCCCTACATGACCAGGGACCCAGCTACATGAAAGATCTCCTGATTCCCTACTGCCCCCTCTACCCTCTCTGTTCCACCAATGAGGGATTGCTGGAGATTCCCAGGGTTCGATTGAAAACATCAGGATCACATGCTTTTGCCTTTTCAGCACCAACCCTGTGGAATTCTCTACCTCATTGGTTGAGATAATGCCCAACCGTCGATAGTTGTAAAGCTGGTTTAAAAACACATTTATTTAATTTAGCTTTTATTTAAATACAGTTGATGCACTATAATGCTGTTTTAATCTATTTATGTTTATGTTTTATGTGCAGCATCTTGGTTGTGAAAGGCGCTATATAAATCAAGCTGATTTGATTTGATTTGATTTGGTGCTGCTGTTGCCGATGCTTGCTGGTGCAACCCTTGGGGCTTCATCCATCTTCTGAGTGGCAGCCAGTGCTTCGTCCTTTGGGTCCTGCCATACTGATGCTGGTAAGGGGGATTTTGTTCTGGATTCCTCTGCCTTGTTTTACCTGCAGCCGGCTACCTGTTCTGGTAACCCTTTGAGTGCTTCTGCTACCTCCTCCAGTCTCTCTGGTTATTATGAATCTCTGTGCACATTGTGTTTCTTGCTCGTCGGGCTCTTTCCTAGTGGGCAACCCTTCCCCTATGGATGTTTCTGGTCCTTTCTGTATGAAGTTAACCTTTCTTCCCTTCCTTGCGAGGTATATCAGATTGGTGCCTCCTTTTACCTTGCAAGGTGCGCTACCCCTGGGTTGCTGGCCTCAGCAAGCTTGCTGTCTGTGTTTTCTTTTTGGGGATTTCCTCTCATAACCTTCTGGGGTTCCTGCCTCTCTCTACCAGCCCTCTAAGCTTTGATTTCATTCATGCTGTCATGTCTCATATTCCCTACTTCCAGCATTTACTTCTACTACTCAAGTATAACTTCCCTGGTCACTGCTACCTCAACTCGACCTGCTTCTCTAACACTCCTATAGGTCTATTCCACCACATCGACTACTCCTGCTTCAGCGTCCCCTTGTTCTGCTCCCTCTCCTCAGCTCTTTTGCCAAACAATCTGCTTTCATTATTCTTTTGGGTATACCTCCCCTCGCTCCTATGCCCTCTCATCGACTGGTGGCCTTCCTGGCGCATCTATTCAGGTTCCTGACTACCATCTTCTCAACCATTGTCAAAGACTCCCTCCATCACTTCAGAGTCTACCTCATTTTGAGGAGCCTACTTACCTTCATACATGGTTCATTTTCAAGTTCCTTCCTGTTTTCTCTTATTCCCATTCCTCACCGACCGTTAGGGATTCACTCCAATCAAGGCCTGCCATCGATATTTCTTTTTGGGCCCTATCTATAATGCATCTGATGTGAACCGTGGCCCTCATGCCATATTCATCAAGTTCCTGACTTCGGTCATCATTTGGACATACCTCTCACAAATCGTATGCCACCTCATCAAGCCATGCCAGCTTCAGCTACTTCGCTATGACTTGTACCGGCTGGGTCCTATGCTACCCTATTTGCCTCCCTATCGTCCTTCATCCACAGCATCAGAATCTAATCGTTCACATCACATAATCATGCCTTATCAGCCTCAGTGTTTACTTCCTCACCTCGCTTAATCAGTCATACCACTCATCGGATCTTATGCTACCTCATCGACCTGCCTCTCTAGTGCGGTGATCATGACCATCAGTATTCATTGTTGCCTTATGCTTCTTCTTCAATCTGCGTGCAGCCTCATGTTCCCTCTTCGATCTGTGCTTTCTTTTGGGGATTTTTCCCTATTCCATGATCATCCGGCGCTTCTTTGGTGTTTTTTCCCTGTCGACATCCTCCCTACTTATAGCCATCATTAATGAATCTTTCTCTTTATCTACACATGTCCTCAAATCAAATATTGTCAGCCTGGAGGGAAGGCAACCTAGGCCTTGGATCCCCAGAAGTTTCCTCCTCAAAAGGTTTTTTTCCTCTTCTCTGTGCCAATGGTCATAATATTAGTTAGAGTTAGTGCTTTCTTCAGGTTAGTTAGGTTCTGCTGTCGGATGGAGGCAGATAGTGGCCCTGGCTTTCCCCTCTCTCCTTAGGAAGTTAGCCCTTCTCTTCACAGAATTCATTCATCATCCTCACCTCTTCGGAGCTCGACATCTTTGGGTATTCTTTTTGGGCTTCTTCTTAACCTACCTTTAGCTGATGCATTCATTCCTGTGGCACCTGTAGGGGGGGAACCCTCCTCTAGGGTTCCTAGCCTCATACCCCTAAAGGGTGGTATATCCCACTGATAGAGAGGTGGAAAGCCACAAAGCAAATCAAATTACACAAGCATAATCTCATATTATCTCATCCAGTTGCATAAGCACATCGAATGGGAGGGCTTTAAGCCCAAGGTTCAATGGGCAGAGCGATAACGTCACTCCCCTATCAAGCTTTAAAGGTCACAACATCCTGGGCCTCTCTAGGATTATTTTTCATTGCCCATCATCCACGGCTCCTCCTCCAGTAGCTCTTCTCTCTTATCCGTGGGCTTCTTCCTACCCTACCTCTAGCCGATGCATTCTTGCCCATGGCACTCATAAGGGGGGGAACCCCCGTCTAGGGTTCCATGCATTGTACCCCTACAGGGTGGTATATCCCATGGATAGAGAGGTGGAAAGCCACAAAGCAAATCAAGTTACACAAGCATAATCTCATATTATCTCATCCAGTTGCATAAGCACATCGAACTCCCCTTAGAAACATGACACATGACATTTATAGAATAGTGTCTGAAACATCATTTCATGTCGATGGCACTTTTCACATTTATGAGGTGGTGTGAAAAAATAGTTCAGCAGAACATTTGGAGTCAAAATACTGAAATTACCAACATTTTGAGGAAAGATAGACAAATGTCAATGTACTGTGGTGGTATCTGTGCATCAATGGCATCACCAAGATGGCATTTTTGATGGCACCACCTCAGCCGCCAGCAGCAGGCTTAAACTGGCTAAAGTGACAATGCCAGGTTGTTCAGTCCAATGACTGAATGCTCAAATGTGGTGTGAAACCAGTCACTGGCAAAAGTGAAAAAGTGCCTTTTCAAGAGGAGAGGCACGGTTTCCTCAGAAGCAATACTACTGCCACCAGCCAGAGGAACATACTAATTAAGTGGACACCAAGATCTGCTAAAAATGACCACCCGGGGCAGCGGTTGGATTTCCGCTTGCGACGCTGGTGACCCGGGTTCGGGAACGGACTCGGGTCGCTGGAGAGCCGGCCGGGGTGGAGTAGGTTAGAGCGTCCCACGACTGCTCACCTACTCCAGAGGGGAGGGTGGGTAACCAGGAATGCTGCATGGTACCCCCTTGTGGAGGCCAGGGGTCCAGTCGCCAGCGAGCCTGGAGCAGCTGGGGAGGGCATGGTGAATGTCGGCTCACGCCTTGGCGGTTCGTGGCACCGCCCCCAGAGCGGAAATACCAGCCTCCGGGTTCGCCGGAAGATGGCTGCCCGCTCTCGCTGGTCCAGAGGTCCTGTGCCCTCCAATCCCACCTCAGCAGCACCCAGGGTCTGACACCGAGTACTCTGGAGCCCGCCTCCCACCCCGGTGTCTTTCCCCTCGGAGGAGGGGGACCCACCCGGCAAAGGGATATGCCGGGCCACCCCTGGGTTGGCTGCGATGTAGTGAGTGAGGGGGGGACAGGACGAGAAGGCACTAGTGGCAATGTGCAGCCGGAAGGAGTGGCAAACCCGAAGGTACGACCAGAGGGGAAAAAAAAAAAAAATGACCACCAATAGGCATAATTGAAATTGAATAAATAAATCTTTACTAAAGTTGATAAATAAAAGTGCAATAAAAGAGTAACAATTTTGTACAATTGGTAATTAAAATGTTCAGTTTAATTAACAATTAAAATAAGGCAACACACATTCTAAAATCATGCTTATTACTCTACATTAGTGATAAATAAAAAACAGGTATGGTTAGGTCTTTCCGCTGCCAGCCTGGTAAACAAAAAGCTGGTGAGTGCAGGCAATTACCAGCCCTGAAAAGTACTTTTGTGAGGGATCAGACCTGCTCAGGGACTCTGGTCCCAATAGATAATTGGCTAGGCATAGGGTACATTTACTAGCCCCCATCGACACTAGGATAAGGGTACCACAAGTATTAGTTTACACTATACCACACCACCTTCCCAGCACTCCTCCCTGGGTACCATACCTCCCCCTCCAGGGACTGGCTGTTGCTAGTTTTGTAAAAGGATACAAGCTTTCTCAGATGTGGTATGCCACTAGCTGACCTCCTAGCTGTGTATCCTCAGCTATTCAGCTAGTGGTAAGGAGCCAAGGATACCTGTTAGCTGAGTATCCATGGCTCCTTATCACTAGCTGACCTGCCAGCAAAATGTACTTGGCTTTTCACCTCTAGCCAACCTGCTGGCTGAGTCTCCTTTCTCCAAGGGTGCCTGGTGGCAGGTCATCTTTCTCTGTGGGTTGGTCCACCAGCCAATCCTGCCCTGGGCCCACCTCTGCTAGACTAGTGCCCTTGCTGAACTTCCATTGGGGGAATGCCTAGTGGCAGGACACTCGCCTTAGGCACTGGTCAACTTAGCAGCTAAAGCCCCAAAAGTGTGGTGGGGACCCCAGCAACAGATTGCATCCCCTTCTACCACTATCTAACCTATTAGCTGAATTCATTTGAGGACCCCTTGTGACAGGTCATGCTCCTTCTGCAGCTTGCTGACTGGCTAGTTGATCCCAGGGACATCTGCAAGCTTCAGGATAGAGCTGCTTGACAGCACCAGTCTCCTCTGCTCAATGTCTGAGGAAATGGCCTTGCCTAGATACACAGCTCTTGAGCTCTTAAAATGGCTGCTAGGCAGGCAGCGCATTCTTGTGGCAGTGCTCTCCAAGCTGCCTCTGCAGGCCCCTCGAAGGTTTCTCACTGGGGCTTCACTTCTGGGCACTTTTTTGGGGCTCTTCTGATCCTCCTGCAAAAAAACTGAATATTGTACTTAAACTGTCCTTGAATCCTCCTGGCAACATTTTTTATGCTGCTGGGAGGGTGTGTGTCTTCCCTGGGGTGCTTCCTCACTTGCTGGTTGCACAAATCAAGGACTTGACTGCAAAACCAGTCAGCACCAAAAGCCGCTACTCAGCCATTTCACCTCCTCTACAGCATGAGCGCACTCAAAGGCAGTTAGATCTCAAATAGGCTTTAAGCTCCTTTGATATGCTGCTGCAGAAGCCACTGGATCAGGTCTCCCTTGGCCGTCACTTTCACTTTCAATTGGGGGTTGAGGAAAGCAGGGACAATCCTTTCTGACCTCCACAAACACCCCTCACATGTTTTAAATAAAAACAATAAACATGAACAGTCCACAACTGGTGGAGAGCCCAATGAAGCCATGATGCTGACTACTATACTACCCCCTTCATCTGTGAACATGTCCCATGTCCTGGCACAACTTTAAATGTCTATTACAAAGACTTTGTGCCATGCAGGTGACCTCACTGTCCTGAAGGTAATCCTTGAAGGTAAAGGAGATCCACAGCTCCCACCAGGATCTGTATCTGCCATGTTCATACTGTCCATTCTTTGTTCAGAGTCTATTGGATTCTCCACAACAGTTCTTTCTGGTGATACTGCTGCTGGTTGCAACATTTCTTTTTGCAGTGGTCTGACATCTCTGGTGGCTTCATTGATAGGAGGCTCTGGGGCCAAATCTTGGTGATGATGCATTGGTGCAACAAAAACTGGAAGAATCTTCTAATACTTCCTTTTGCATCATAAATGGTTGCTTGGGATCCTCACTAAACACCATTTGGGAACATCATCAGGTAGGCATGCTGACTGCACAACTGGGCTTCTCTCTCGATTGTGGGTACCTCTGTTTGGTCTATTCAGACCACAAGAGGAGGCCATATTTATGGCTTCAGTTGGTTGTGGTGCACAGTTAAGGAAGTAACACCATCAGCAGATTTAAGAATGTACAAAATATCACTTTCTCTTTCCAAAATGTTGTAGTGGCCAGAAAACCTCCTCTGGAGCATTGGGTAGTAGCCTTTCCACCTTCTGCTATCATGGAGCTATATCCATCCCCCTACTTTATAGATGAGAGCCATGGCACATATGCCATAGTAAACCTTCAGACATTGAGATGTTTGCTGCTGATGCCTATGGATGGCTTCTCAGACTGAGCTGAGGTACCCCATAGTTTCTTGGCCAAACTCTAAAACAGAAGTGGTGCTGGGTCTGCAACCTTTCTGAACACCAGGTTGATTAGGAGAATTATGGGATAGTCAGATATTACTTGATATGATCTGAACCCAGTAGACACCTGAATGCTGTTGTGGTATGGTATCATAATGTATGACAACAAGGTGCCCCAGTTGTCCTGGTTTGCATTTACAAAAATAGCCAGCATATTCAGAAGCATTCTGTTCAGACACTCACCAACCCATCTGACTGGGGATGGTAGGGGTTGGTAAGAGTTTTCTTTACCTCCAACAATTCACAGAGTTCCTGAAAAAGGGCAGATTCAAAGTTGCTGCCCTGGTTGGAATGAATAGATTATGGGGCACTGAACCTGCAAATAAATTGTGTAATTGGTCTACTGCCTTAACCTTTTGGTCTGGTAGAGCACAGGCCTTTGCCTACTTGGTTAAGAAGTCTGCTATACCAACATACGAACATACGGAAATGCCAGCAGATACAGGCCAGATCATCTATCAATGAGCAACTAACAGTCCATTACACTGCAGCTGCCCCACACACCACTACCCTTATGCCTGAATTAATTCCTGTGCTTATTGGCACCCCCCTCATGTTCCCTTTGTGACCTTCCCCCTGACCTTGTCTCATCCTCTTTTAAAGCTGTCCACTGACTTTATGAAGACCACCTCATTGACAAGTGCATTCCACCTTGACACCACCCTTTCTGTGAAATAATGCCTTCTCATTTCCCTCCTGAATCTTCCACCCTCCCATCTTAGACTGTGCCCCTTCATGTCCCTCTAACTCCTCAAATGTAGAATTCCCTCCGTATATGTCTTGTTTAAGCCTTTCATATACTTAAAGGTCTCTATCATGTCCCTTCTGTCCCTTCTTTCCTCCAGGGAGTACATGTTGAGCTCCCTCAGCCTCTCCTCATAGGGCCTGTCTTACAGTCCTAGGATCATCCTTGTCAGCCTTCGCTGGACCCCCTCCAGAAACTTAGCATCCTTCTTTAAGTAGGCACCAGAACTGAATGCAGTACTCCAGGTGCGGCCTCACCAATGACCTGTACAGTGGCAGGATTACCTCTTCACTCCTGGAAGTGATCCCCCTGGCCACACACCCCAGCATTTAATTGGCCTTATCTGCTGCTTTCCTGCACTGTTCTGAGTGGTTCATCTGCCCTGTTATGATCACCTCAAGATCTTTTTCCTCCTCTGTAATGGCTAAGTGTACCACCTCCCAGCTGATAACATCTCATTGGGTTCCTTGCTCCCAAGTGCATGACCTTGCACTTCTTTGCATTGAACACCCATTGAACTCTGTCCATGAGGCCTACAGGAGAGGGAATCAGCATTTTGGTTGATCATTCCCCCACAGTGTACGATTTCATCATTATAATGACCGAGCTATTCTAACCATCTGGCCAACTGTCCATCTGGCTGCTGGAAACTGAGGATCCAGCATAGAGACCTATGGTCCATTTGCAGAATACATTTTTTTTCCCAAGAGATAATGTCAGAAATATTTCACAAAGGCCACCATAACTAGGAGCACCACTTGGATTGTGGCATACTTTCAATCTGTACTTGACAAAGCCTTGCTGGCATAAATAATGGCATGTTCCTTCTCCCTTTCTATTTAAGGTAGCACTGCTCTGATATCTTGGTCACTGGTGTTGGTATCCAGAATGAAAGTCTTCTTAGGATCTGGATAAACAAGGATAGATTCTGCCATTAGCAGTTGCTTTAGATCTTCAAAAGCCTTCTGACAAGCTTCAGGCCAGATGAACTTTGCCCCTTTGACAACCAGCTGGTGCAAGGATTCTGCAATTTTTGAGAAGTTTTAGAAGAATGTGTGGTAATCAGAAGCCATGCCCCAGAAACTGCATACCTCATTCATTGTTTTCAGAATGGACCAACTTCTTACGCTTTGCACCTTCTCAGGGTCCATGGCAATCCCTTAGGTGATGATCATGTTGCTTAGGAATCTGACTTGGGTCTGCAGAAGGTTGCATTTTGATGGTTTCACCTTCAAGTGGGCCTGGTCCAGGTGACAGTAGATTTCATCCAGCCAGCTAAGCAATGTCATCAAGATATAATAGCCAGGTAGTCCACTAGAGATCTGCTAGGACCAGGTCCATGAGCCACTGAAATGTCCCTGGTGCATTACTAAGTCCATAAGCATCACACTTAACTCATACAGCCCCAACTTGGTGGTGAAGGCTGTGTTAGGCTTCTCTTCAGGCGCCACTGCAACCTGCCAGTTGCCACTGGTCAGGTGCATAGTACTGAACCACTGTACATTGGTTAGAGCAGTGGTGCACAACTTTTTTTAGTGTGGAGCCAGACTGGAATCTGTGGTCAGTGTCAAGGGCCACTGACTAAGGACCAACAGTGACGGCGACATGACCAACGACACACATTCTTTTTGTGAATGAAAAAACAAGCTATATGTATATTTTTTATTAGTCTTATTTGTGTTTTATTTAATGAACTTGTTAAAAAAAATATTAAAATACTAAAGATATAAGAAAAAAACAAATCAAGTTGTCATTCACGTCTTCTTTCTGGTCAATTTTTCACAACTGAGTGCATCCTGAAGTGTAGTCCTGAAAGAAGGGACTAAACAAATTAATGTACTTAATATGATACTTATCAGCCATTTGTCATTTGTCTCCATAGCAAAGATTAACTTACCTATTATTAATGTGAAGTGCTGCAGTACGGAGAGAGACCAGCTTAGGAATGTCTGGTTTTATTTTTGAGGTTGCTAGCCTCCTAACTGCCCCCAGATTCTCACCAGTAATACAACCTCTCAGCTTTGACTTACTTAAACTCAGCAGAGAAAAGGCATGCTCAGATAAATGGGCTGCCAAACATACTTGCAATTTTCAATGCTTCTTTTCTGATATTAGGGCACTTTTCTGAATTAAGGCGCTATCTCTGTATTTGCTGTGTAGTGAATCACTGCATTGCAGGTCAACAACTTCAAGTTTTAAATTGGCTTCAAGTGCATCTGGGGAAACAGAAAAAGGATCCCCAAAAACTATTTTCGTGAGACCCTCCTTAAGTTGAAGAATCTTTGCTGGAATGATTTCTTTAGTATCCCCAAAACTTGGGAATATGACTCTGAAGCACAATTATGTTCAGCAAACAACTTATGTCAAGTTGGGAAATGTGACAGGTCACCCTTTTGTAACTGCACATCAAAGAGTTGCAATTTTATTTCTAATGTCACTATTTGGTTGGCTAAATCACACACAAGTTGTTGTTTGCCTTGTAGTCTGACATTGAGCTCATTCAGATGGCCGGTAATGTCTGTGATGAAGACTAAGTCACAGAGCAACTCTGCATCATCAAATTGTGGCAAAGGCTTTCCGTTGTCCTGCATAAAAGATTTTATCTTTGGCAGTAGTGCCACAAACCATGTTAAAACTTTTCTTCCACTCAGCTATCAAACTTCCGTGTGATATAGGACATCCCCATATTCTGCCTCGATTTCTTCTAGGTATGACTGAAATTGATGGTGGTTGATAGCACTTTACTTAATGAACTTCACTGTGGAGACCACAACACTCATAACATTTTCAAATCCCAGCTCCTTCCCACGCAGATTTTGTTGGTGTATTATGCGATGATATTGTCTGAGTGCATCAGGATCCCTGAGTTACATTTTCACATGGGAAATCATCCCATTATAGACCCCTATTATTGCTGGAGCAGCATATGTGACAATACCAGAAAGTTTTGGCCATTCCAAGCCCAATTTATCAATCTGAATCTGAAGCATGTTGAATATGTCCAAGCCTGTGATTTTACCATACAGTGCTGTCAACCCTACCAGCTCTTCAAAAACCTCAAATTGGTTGTTAACCCCATGCACATAGTTTGCCATCTGTGCTGTGTTGGTTCAATCTGTGGTTTCATCCACCACAAGTGAGTAGTACTCAAATGTTTTGGACAACTCTTTCAACTGGGAGAAAATGTCTGTTCCCATCACTGAAAAACGGTGCTGAATAGTCATCTGATTCAGGCTTATCTGAGTGAAACTTGCAGCCTGAGCTTGACATACTTTCTCACAAGCTGCCAGCAAACACTGCTTCACAAAATCATCATCTGTGAATGGACATGATGACCTGGCAATCATTGCAGAAATTTCAAAACTACCTACTGTGACAATTTGAGACTCTTTTTGTGCCTTTTTTAAAACAAGCTACTAAGAAAATAGTTGGCGCCTGAGGTTTGCAATTTTTTGGTTTCTCAGGGCTCCAATATAGTCATTGAAAGTGGCATGTGTAGTCTCATAGTGCCATTTAAGGTTAAATTCCTTTGGAACAGCAGCAGTCCTTTTACACAGGAGGCAGATATACATGCCCTGATCTTCTACGAAGTAGTACTTGTCTGTCCATTCATCATTAAACTTATTGTGCTCTGTATCGATCTTGCACTTTCTGATCTGTGCCATTGTTTGTAACTCCAATTTTCACCTACAAAGACTCCAGCCACAGTGAACACCACTAACACATCATCAACCCTCAAGTGGTGTAATGCTACTACCCCATTTATATGCTGCAGTGATTAATTACATGCAGGTGATCAGAAACTGCCAGAAAACATGCCCCCCCCCACTTTTCTTGATGTAGAGAATCTCACTGTAGAAGAGAATCGGTGAAAGTCTGAAACCCATACCCCCACAGAGACAATGTGGCAATGTGCTCCAATCAACAAACTATTCCCAGCCTCACTAGAGAATGCTGAAGCATAGAGAATCATAGCACCAGTCACAGCCAGAATAGACTGTCAGTGGAGAGAAATAGGCTGAGTCAGCACCACCATCACTGTCGAAGAGAACTGGAGAATCCATGGAAGTCTGGAACCCCCCCCACCCCGCGGAGACAATGTGGCAATGTGCTCCAACAAACAAACTCGTCCCTGCCCTACTGGAGAATGCTGCAGCATAGAGAATCACAGCAACAGGCTAAGCTCCCATTGCCACTGCCATTGAAGAGAACTGTCCCATTGGAGAATGTTGGAGCGAACTGTTGAAGAGGACTGGAGAATCGGTTACAGTGCAACACCCTTCTTCACGGAGAATTTCAGATTGACGATCCAGAAAGGTACTTTTCCAATTAGATTATGAACAGAAAATGGCAAGAAAGATTAAAAAAAAAGGTGAAACAAACATATTATTTATGAACAGGGAGAAATGAAAAAAAAACCAAAAACTTGTGAACGTGACAGGAGGCCACGAAAAACCATCTCGGGGACTGATTGTGGCCTGCGGGCCATATGTTGTGCACCTCTGGGTTAGAGTGTACAGAGCATCATTAATTCATGGTAATAGATAGTCATCCTTTTTGGTAACTTTTTTCAACTTGCAGTAGTCCACACAAAATCTCAATCCACCATTCTTCTTGCAGATGAGAACAACCGCGGTGGCCTATGGACTGGTGGAGGACTGAATCACTCCATGCTTCTTAATGTTATCAAGGTGCTACTGGAATTCATCTTGCAGTGGCACAGGGACCTTTCTCAAGTCCAGTTTCTGAGGTTTTAAATTTCCAGTGTCAATACAGTGGTAGGTCAAGTCTGTTTTGCCAAGATCAGAATCTCCCTGGCTGAACATGGACAAATGTCACTGAAAGATCCTTTTCATGGCATACTCATTACAGAGTTACAGCTCTCAGGGGTGTTACGTCCCAGCTCTTCCATCAGCTCATCTGCAGTCCAAGGGCGGGTGGCTGTAGACAACCCAGGCCCTGGTAGTAGTTTCTTCCCTGTCCCAAGGACAGTGTTGACCTGTCAGGGCTCAAATTCACCAACAAAATGGTTCTTGTCCAGGATCTGAGCCTCATATATTTAGGATTTAAACAGGTACTTGCCCATCCCTACTGGTTACCAAGATTTGTCCCACCACCAGTCCAGATCCTGTCTGGTGACTTAATGAGCTCTACCAGATCCAGGGGTCTGTTCCCATCCATGATGGCAGCAGGAATAGTGATCTCACTTTGTGCTAGGATGTTCACTGTATTAGACACTGTGCCCCATGAGACACCTCTGTCTTCTCTTCTCAAGAGCAAGGGCAGCTGTCTGCCAGCTACCTGGCATACATTGCTGTTCAGATTCACAATCACTCCAAACTCAAGTGAGGATGCCTGCACCAACCAGAGCCCAGATACTAGCCTCACTGCTGATGAGTACCTTCCATTGAACCTGGAACTCTTCAATATAAAAGACAATATCCCAGTTGTCCAGGAACCTCAGGGCCTGTCTGCTGGCCATGTTCTCAGTGCTAGAGTAAGGTCAGAGCTCTGGGTTAGGATTGGAGCTAACACTGGCCCACATGTCTCGATGGACCAATGAGATCTGTTCTCTTGAGTCAACTTTTTCTTCACAAGGAATCCCTCCAATTCTTGTTGTGAGATACACCTCTTTTCCAGCAGCATTAAATATCAGTCATGAATTAGTATGGGCCTCCATCTTCCCAGCAGGTGTTAGACTCTCCATCTTCCTAGCAGGTGTCGTTCCCTCCATGCCTGCTCACATCACTTTAATGGTCTCCGTGGACAGTCCTGTAGGATGTGATCTGGACATACACACATCCAACATTACTTTAGCTTTTTTGTGAAACTCAAGAAAGAAAAAGAAAAAAAAAGTATTTCCAACAAAAAAATACTTCCTCACCATGAGTTACTGCTCATTTATTGTCTGAGCATCTTCTTTCTCATCCTTGAGCTTGGTGGCCCCCTTGGCAATTTTGGAAGGATTAGGCATCAGTCCTGGTCTTCAGGGTCTCTACTTTCTTTGTCAGGCATTCCACAGCTCCTATTATCTTCTGCAGTGCATCATCTGTGTTGACTTCCTTGGCTAGCATACCATGTGCTTGGATCTGGGGCATTGTATGTTATGCCTTCTTGAGTTCCCAGATTTCCTCATACTCACTTGCAAAGTGTATCACTTACTATGATGTCTTTGGCATCGCACTTTGGAGTTGGACTTGGATGTTTGAGTTTCCAACATTACTAACAAAGTGATCTTGTGCCAACATGTCCTGGGTTGACAGGTCTGCTATAGGGTAAGCCTTGGTGACTAGTCAGAAGATGGCATATTCAATCCTGTCAAATACCTTCCAGACTAATAAGGTACCCCATTAATTCCTCATTATGCCCTTTAGTTAGGACTTCTCAAATCAAAATGTACGCATCCTGAATCTTTCTAGAAGGACTTCACTAAATTGTATCAAATGAATAATATTGTCCAGGAACCTCAACAATCTATTATACAAAATTTTCCATAAAATCTTACAATCCATATTTAAAATAGTTATGGGCCTCCAGTTTTTAAAGTGTCCAAGGTCCCCTGTTTTATAGAATTGGAGAAGTACCCCTGTATACCTGGAGACTGCTAATTTCCTAGAGGTTAGAGCATTGTTATACATTTCTGTTAGTTCAACAGATAGTTTCTCAAATATCAATTTAAAAATCTCATGGAGCATCCCATCCTCTCCTGGAGTTGTACCAGTACTTAAGGATTGGATCACATCTCCTACCTCCTTTTGAGTGATGGGAGATGTCGGAATATCTTGTAAATATTAGGGGAGGATCAGAAGATTACATCCTTTCAGCCATCTTTCCATGTGCTCTGTGGGTAATTTTTGGCTAGTGTACATAGAAGTAAAAGCCTTGTATATTTCATTTAAGATTTCAGTCTTATTTGTCATTATATTTCCTGTTACAGTATTAAGATAGGAAATTGTTTGTTGTTCTTTAATAGTTTTACAAGTTTCCAAGGGGACAGTAACCTCCATTTTTCCCTTTATACTATACTGCTGTTGTCTTTCCATACCTCACATTTTTTCATGTTGCAGTTTCATCAGTTCTTCCTTAAGTTTTATTTGTGCAGAGAAATTCCCTGACCCCTCATAATGTAATGTATAAAGCTCCTGTAAGTTTCCTCTTAAAGCGGCCTGTACATCATTCTGAATCTTTCCATTTAATCTTCCCATAGTTTTTAAACAAGAGAGCACTTCTAATTTTGTATCCTTCCACCAATCCCCACTGTCATCATAATGGGGCCTATTCACTAATGGTGCAGATGGGCTATGAACTGCATAACCCAGACACATAGCCCACCCTCACCCAAGTGCACCCACCATAGCATTCCTGAATAAGTTACATCCCCCCTCCACACCAGATCCCTGGCCGGGTGCAGAGCTCCATGAGTGAGTGGGCCGTGGTCTCCATGGGGGGGGGCTTTTCGGCATTCTGCCCAATGCACAGATGGGTAGAGTGCCTAATGCAGGGTGCCAGTGGCTACGCATCTGGAAGGCAGCAATAACAGCTATGAGCCCCCTCCAGTCTCCACCGCCGGATCCGCTGGTGCTGGCAGGGAGCTATCGGATCCCAGCAGGAAGGTGCCCTGGAAGTCGGTGGACAGAGATTGGGCCAGGGCGGGTGGCCAGCACATGCCCCCCAAGGCTGCATTGCCAGTGCTCTACATGCCCCTGGCAAGATGGCACCATACCGGCACAAGGGATCCACTGTGGACCCTGGTAGGGTTGTTGATTGGTTGCCGCCCAGGCCCACAACCCCAACCCCACATACCTCCATGCTGGTGGGGAGCACGGATGTGGAAGGAGCCAGGTGGAGACAGCTGCTATTTGAATCTGGTCCCCAGATGCTGTTCTTCCAAGAGGTGCGGAGCCAGCAGGCTTACATGTCTGCTCCACAGCCCTTAGTGAATAGGCCCCATAGACAGTAGACAGACTGTCTAGCATCTAGCACATAACTTAAACCCTTCGAGATCATGCTGTTTTCAAGTAATGTTAAATTTAGTGCCAGATACCTGGGCTCTCGCTGCTGTTCGGGATGATTCCTCAGTGTGATAGTTAAAAGGGAATGGCCAGAAGTGACTACATGCCTCACAGTAGCCATTTGAATGCTAATGCTATCTGAAACAAAAAAATAATGTGGGAAGATCTGTTTCCACAAAAATAAATATGGGGGGGTTGTAAAAAACAGAGAAAACATCTTTTAGTTCCATGTCTGTAACTACATTGAATAAGCGGTGAGAATCATAAAAACGTTTACATAGAAACATAGAATTTGACGGCAGATAAGGACCACTTGGCCCACCCAGTCTGCCCATTTCCCTACCTAATGGATAAGCTGCAGATCCAAGTTAACCAGCAGCCTACTTCTTCCTACCCCCACCTCCTAGAATTGCCTTATGACTGTCCCATGCATGCTTGAATTCCACCACTGTTTTTGACTCCACAACCTCCTCCCGAAGGCCGTTCCATGCATCCACAACCCTCTCTGTGAAAAAATACTTCCTTAAATTACCTCTGAGCCGCCCGCCATCTTCAAATTGTGCCCCCTTGTTCTTGCACACCTCTTTTTTTGAAAGATGCTACCCTCTTGGACTTTGTTGATTCCCTTGAGGTACTTGAAAGTTTCTACCATGTCCCCTCTCCCTCCTTTCCTCGAGGCTATACATATTAAGCTCCTTAAGTCTCTCTTCATATGTCTTCCGGTGCAGACCCTGCACCATTTTAGTTGCCCTCCTCTGGACAGCTTCCATCCTGTCTATGTCTTTGCGGAGATTGGGTCTCCAGAACTGCCCATGATACTCAGATGGGGTCTCACCAGCTGTCTGTACAGAGGGATAATAACTTCCTGTTTTCTACTGGTGATGCCTCTCCCTATGCATCCCAGTATCTCCCAGCCCTCCTTGCTGCCCTCTCACATTGCTTGCCCACCTTTGGGTCATCTGATATGACTACCCCCAGGTCCCTTTCCATTTTATTGTTGTTAGTATCTCACCCCCATTGTGTACTCTTCCCTGGGTTTTGTTTCCCAGGTGCATTACCTGCACTTCTTAGCATTGAATCTAAGCTGCCATACATTTGACCATTCCTCTAACCTTGCAAGTCCTTCTCATCCTTTCCACCCCACCTTGTGCATCAACGCTGTTGCAGATCTTTGTGTCATCTGCAAAGAGACATACTTTTCCTTCCAGTCCCTCTGCAATGTCGCTTATAAAGACATTGAAGAGGACCGATCTAATACTGAATACTACGGTCCCCTAGTAAGCCCCTTTCTTCAGAGTGGACTCCATTTACTATTACTCTCTGTGTCCTATTCTCCAGCTAATTCTTTACCCAGGCTGTCATCTTGGGACCGACTCCAGGCTGGCTAACCTGTATATTAATCTTTGTGTGGGACTGTGTCAAATGCCTTGCTAAAGTCTAGGTAGGTCATGTCCACAACCCTCCCTGATCTACTACTTTGGTCACCCAGTCAAAGAAATCTATCAGATTTGTCTGGCATGACCTTCCTCTGTGAATCCATGCTGCCTTGGGTCCTGTGCCCCTCTGGCCTCTAGATACTCGACAATTCTTTCCTTCAGAAGTGATTCCATCATTTTCCCTATCACTGAGGTTAAACTAACAGGTCTGTAGTTTTCTGCTTCTGCCTTGCTCCCACTTTTGTGAAGGGGAATCACATCTGCCCTCCTCCAGTCCTTGGGTACCACCCCATCCTCCCATGATTTGTTAAAGAGGGTAGTCAGTGGTGTCACTAGTTCTACCCTTAGTTCTTTTTAAATTCTGGGATTAATCCCATCAGGCCCCATTGCTTTGTCCACCTTCAGTTTTAAGAGTTCTTTCAGAACCCTTTCTTCTGTAAATGGGCTGGTATCAACTTCTGTATCCAGAGTGTTTCTACTCTTTTTTAGGTACCTCCCCTCTTCATTTGTAAATACTGAGCAAAAATATTTGTTTAGTATCTCTGCCTTTTCACAGTCACCCTCTGCCCACCCTCCCTCCCTTTATTAAGCCTCACTATCCCTCCCTTGATCTTCCTTCGCTCCCTGATGTACCTATAAAAGGTTTTATCCCCCTTCTTAACTGAGTTGCTATCTTTTCCTCGATTTGGGCCTTTGCTGTTCTGACTGCTGTTTCTTTCTTTTAAGCCATTATTTGGTTTTACAAGGCTACAATTGAAATCATCCCCCAGTATAACGTTTTTTGAAGTAAGGAGGTATGGCCTAAGTTTTTTTAAACAGGGCCACCCTATCAAACTTAAGTTGTGGGGCATAAATGTTAATAAGGTAAAATACCATATTTTTAGACCGGATATCTAACAAGAATGCCCTTCCTGGAATAATATTTATATGGTTAATAATGATATGCACTGTGGGAGAGAAAAAACAAATTCCCACTCCAGAACACTCGTCCTCCCCTACTGACAATGAACTCATTTCATCACACAGATTGCACTTGGATTCTTTAAAACAGTGAGCACTGGGGTGACCTGTTTCACCACAGTTTGTACATTTAAGAATGTCACAGTTCACACTGATATGCCTGTTTGACCCACATTCAAAGCAGGCTCTGGGCTGGCCTGGATAAAACAAAAAGCCTTTATCCCGCCCTATGTAAAAATAATTGGGGGAAGTGAACAATATCATTGCCGTTTTGCTGTAGTTGGATTTTGATTTTCCATCCCCCCATCCAAAAACCCTTCATCATTCAGTGTTCTGACAGGATTTCCCTGTACAGCACAAAGTTTTTCCAGCCAGTAAAGTATATTTGTTATATCGACTCCTTTGTTTCTAAATAAAATAGTGATAACATGGAAAGGCTGCTTGGTTAATGGTATAACAATGAAGGATTCCCAAAGTGGATTTGTTTTAAAGTTCACATATTTACACCAAAACCATTCTAGTATTGCAGGGGTTTTGAAGCTAATGTCAAAAGAGGCCTCCCCTGTAACATATATCAGTGCATAAACTTCTGAGGGTGAGAAACCCAAAGACTGCTTTAATAAGTTTTTTTTCAATATATTGTCTATCTGGCATGTTTTCCCTGTTCCCAGTATATCGGATTGGTATTGCATTCTGCCTTTTTGCAAGTTCCACTGGTTTGTAGAACAAACTAGTGAGCGTAGCATTTGAGGCTTCTCCCATCCCATTCTGTTGCACTGAGTGTCTGGGGGGAGATTTCAGAGTTATTATTAGGGTTTTCTATTGCTGTTACTAGTAAGTCAGATTTATTGGACACATTTAAAGATGTGGTTGCTGTACCTGTTTTTTCAGAAGTGTGTTGTGGATCAGGGACTGTCTCCGTGTTTGGAGGTATCACTGGATTTCTATTGCATTCTTTCCTGGCAGTGGTGTCTGAGGATTCGGAAGCCAAGACCCTTCTGAGGTTTCAATCCAACCTGCGTCTTTCAGTGCTGACTGGGGTGACCAATGCCCAATATCTCCCCTATTGCTCCCCGGTCCCTGGGGTACAGTCTATTGTTCTGAATCCGGGCATTTCTGGTGAGAGTCGACTAACAAATGTTTTTCTGGGCAAGTTTTTTTTTCAAGTGTTCTGGTGACTGCACAGATCATTTTCTCTTTTTTTCTTTGTTCTCCTTATGTTTTTCCTGGGCTTGCAAAATTAGTAATTGTGCCTTCCGTAATTCTGCCTCCAAGCATTTCAGCTTGTGTAATGTAAGCTCACCAAGGGGCATGTCAGAAATGTCCTCCGGGTCTATGTGATAAAGGCCAATGCCTAAAGGTGATCACCGTTATCGCACAGTCAGAGTGCTGAAAACATTTTTGGCACTCTGACAACTCTGGCGCACAGGGCAACGGCACCAGGACAGTTTTTTAATGCTCCCCCTACTTAAGGATTCTCAGCTCCAGGGGGTTGCATATCGGGGAGGTGGGTAAAAGCATTAAAAAAAAAAAAGGTCTGGGCCGGGCGCAATAAAATTGTGACCAGACCCGAACCTGGTACCTCACCCACCCCGATGCCACGATGCAGCTCGGCCATCCACCGCAGCGCAACCCCCTACAGCCCCTCCGCTCCTCCCAGCCCATGCTCACTATGCTCGCTCCCCCCACGCACGTACACATAATGAAATCCTGTCACCCAGTTTGCACACCCCCTCATCGGTCACCCTTCCCTCCCATCACAGTAAGGGATTGCGCCGGGAAGGAATTGCCGTTACAGACAGCTCCCTTCCTCATGTGCCTACCTCACGGACCATGTCCTCCTTGTCTTCCTCATTTTCTTCTCTGTCCATTAACATGGGACTAGTTTGTTTATGAACCCCAGGGCTGGAGGCAATATACTGGCCACCCCTCGGGTGCATTCCAGCCACCCCACTCCCCGAGGTTCGTGCAGGGTGCTCTACAGTACTCCACAGCATCCTGCAGAGTACAGCTCTCCTCCATCCTGGCACTTAGGAACAGAGCTCCCTACTGAAAGAGTAGTGGGATTTCTCCAGTGTCCTGGCCAAATTTCCCCCATTCATTAGAAACAAATACCATCAACAGCTTAAAATCTGGTTCAATTTATGTTGGCATCCATTTGCACCCCCCTCCCCTGGGACAAGGCTCAAAATAGGTAAAAAATTTTGCAGTGTCCAGAGTTGGGTGCACCACAGAAAAGGGAAGGGGGTGAAGAAATGCACCCCAGGCCTTTCCCCTTAGTGTGGGGAATATTAGAGGAGCCCTGTGGCCCCGTTGTGCATGGGGGCACTGCTTGTTACATACTCCATACACGTTGCAGTACAGTAAGGAAGGTAGACACGCAAGAAGAAAAATAAAAAGAAAGTCTTTTTTTTTGCTGCCATGCTCCTTTGCTGTACATTCCCTTTTCCCATTTATTATTTTCCTCTAACAATTCCCAGTGTATGGCCTGGCCCAGTACAGAGTCTGCCATCTGTTTTCTTGTTTTTGTCATTTGCACCGAAGTGTCATCCAGATCTTCTGTTCCAGTGTGCCTAGTCAACGTCCTGTTTATTGTTTTACATCATTCATTGGGTTATCCGGCCTAGGTGCCCATTATGCTGCTGTTCTCCAATGTATATGGACTTCTTCCTCCTATCTCCTTCATCATCCAGCAGTCCAGAAGCAGTCTGTGGACAGTTGTTCTGCATCTCCTTCTCCATGCGGCAGTCCAGAAGCGGGCTGTGGCCAATTGTTCTTCAACTTCTTCTTTACCCAGCAGTCCACAAGCAGGCTGTGGCAGGGTGTTTTGCATCTTCTTCATCACCCAGCAATCCAGAAGCGGGCTTTGACAGGGTGTTCTACATCTTCTTCATCATCCTGCAGTCCAGAGGTGGGCTGTGACCAGCTGTTCTGCGTCTTTTTCTTTACCTGTTAGTCCAGAACTGGGCTATGGTAGGGTATCCACTGTATTGGTTGTCTCAACCCAGCAGTCCAGAAGCAGACTGTGACCGGATCCTTTGTGCTTCACTTCTGGCGGCCCTCAGAGAGTTTTTAGCCAAGGAAATTTTTGTGCTGTTCTTGAATTCCAGCAACCCTAGAGAGGTGGGATGTGGCTGAGAAACTCATGGTCTGTTCAAAATCCTCTCTGCATTTCCCTAGTTTGTAAGGCAGTCCCACAGTCACACTAGTCAGCCAGCTAAGTGATTCCTTGTTTCTCCAATTTCCTTGTCCCTGTTCTCTTTTCCATGACAGAGAAAGTACAACCGTGCATGAACTGCCTTTAATAAAATATGTAGAGTCTTGTAGCAAGCTGCTAGAAAGTTTCATAGAATGGAGTACTCCGGGTAATAGGCCTTAGTAGAGGTGCACCTCAAGGGAAAGCTTTAATGGTTGCATAGCAATTCTGAATTCAAATAATACTAGGACAATCTTACAGTGTAGCTGTTACAGTCAATTTGCTGAGTTTAAAGATAAAGATGATCTTACAGCATAGCTGTTACAGTTGGTTTTTATATTTAGAGTCCTGATTGTACAGGAGATTAGAGTGATAGAACCCCTTCTTCCCTCTGTGACCGTATCCCCTTTCACCGGTTGAAGAATAAACAGGTGTCTAGCATTTGAAACTTACTTTTGACTCCCACCTCTCTTTGTCAGGTGACAACATCCACCTTGTTGGGAACCTAACCATCCTCCCTTCATTCCGTCTGCAGCTAGTGACACTGGTGTTGATAAATTGTGTGCTATTTATTGGAGTCATCACGGCACTGCTAATCTATTACCCTTTTTGTTCTTTAGTGGATCCCAGTGCACACTACCATAAGGGCATTACATTGAAAATTTTTGGTGCAGCGAGCAAGATGAAGAGTGTTCTCCAAAGAGTACAAAGCCTGGGAAGAAGTAAAGTCCAGATGTTTTGTCAGAAGCTGGAAGTGATAAAGAGATGGATGGAGGAGAATGCCTATGAAGGATGGTGCAACCTTCCCCATTGAGCATGCCATATTACTTTGGAGTGCCATAGTTTCCCAGCTACACGGGAGAGTCAGGTGGTGAAGACTCCAGTGGGTTAGGAGCATTTCAAGCACAAATGCAATCAATGTTCTGGCTCTATCAGGTTCCAGGCCATCAAATAGTTGAAATTCTGTTGGGGCAACTGAAGGGAGATGCTCAATGAGAGGTACAGTCATGGCCTGAGCAACAAAAGGCGACTGCAGACCGAATTTTTAATAGGTTAAGGAATACTTTTGACACCTGTACCATATCAGAATTGAAAATGATATTCTTCTCCCAAACAAAGAAGCCTCAAAAAACCCTAAGAGAATGTGCCTTGAGCTTGCAGGAAGCCCTCCAAGCAATAGAGAGAGTGGATCCACGAGAGGTGTGAGACCCAGACTGGACCCTTAAGAAAACGTTTATTGATGAAGTTCACGGTGAAGCCCTGACTAGAACAGAGAATGTTACACCTACAGTTCCCTTCCTGGACTTCAAGGAGACAGTGATCCACATTCTTGATCTGAGACAGGCAGGAGAAGAGGCTGCTGTGTGTCAGCAACACATAATGTTCCCTGGTGTTGTGTGGCCAGACTACCACACAGAAGAATGGAGGCAAGAAAATTATTGGGCACCAGGAACAAGTTCAGAAAGACCATTTCAGTCAGACAGATATGCAGGTATAGAAGAGGCTTATATGCAGATAGCTCAAGCATGGATTCCATTTCGCAAGCCTAATCCAGGACCAGGAAATGAATGGACTGAACAGATTGCTGCCCTTACAAGGAAAGTCACTGAGGTGTCCCAAGAGGTGAGAGATCTCAAAAGCAGTTGGAGACCAAGGCCTAAAGATAATTGGCCTGAGAGAACCCAAGGACCCAGAGAGACAATGTCCCAACTGAGACACGGAGAAGGACGATGCCCGATTGATCGTTTTGATGGTCAGGGGAGACCCACCTGTCAGAGATGTGGAACTGCAGGGCATGTGGAAAGGCGATGTGTACAAGCTCCCATGAATGCTGTAGTGTTAAACAGCAAGTCCCTGGGAATGCAGACTGATTCTCAAAGAGCAATGAATCAGGTCCAACCCCAAGAGAGGACAAATCCCTATAAATAGGGAAATGCCCGACTGTGACAGTCAAAGTAAATGGGCATGACCTTCTGGCATTACTTGACACAGGATCCCAAGTCACTACACTACAATGGAGATACTTCCAGCAATACTGGGTCCCTGAAGATCTACAACCTCCACCACGATCTTGGATGTGACTAATAGCTAACAATGGTACTGAAGTCCCGTACCTTGGGTATATTGAGGTTGATGTGCAATTGTGAAGTCATACTGAAGCCCAACAAAAATTATTATCAGTGATACCGACAGTAATGAGCTACCTCCACTCATCCTAGGAATGAATGTGCTGCAACATTGTTTTGGAGAGCTCATGGATATACTGCAACAACGTGCTAAACAGCTATCAATAGTGGATAAGCAGGTTTTACAACAAACCATACAGTTGCTGCAATACCATCATCATTTTGCTAATGCAGACAGAGAGATTGGGAAGGTCAGAGTGATGGATTCCTACCCTATAACCTTAAAGCCAGGAACTGAGATTACTCTCTGGTGCACGGTGAAAGTAGGTCCCAGAGGACAGAATTATGATGCCTTGGTAGAACCATACCACGATGACAAAGAAGAATCTGTTATTGTCGCACGCAGTGTGGCTACTGTCAGTAAAGGACAGATTCCTGTACAAGTTCTTAACTACAGAAACCATGCCATCCAGATCTACAAAAACCAAACTGTTGCCAAATTACATGCTGTTCACATCCAATATGTCCTAGAACCAGAGGATCGAGTTAGTGCAACAGCTTGTCAACAATCTGCAGCCAGAGAACCCCAGCCAGATCTGAAAGGCCAAGATATGCCAAACTGGTTAAACAAACTTGACATTGGTACATCTAATACTACCGGTGTCTGAAAGGAAGATGTCAGACTGGTAGCGATTGGGCACCACCAGAATTTCAGTAAGCATCTATTAGACTTTGGATTGGCTCAAGGGGTTCATCATCAAATCCCCACGAATCAGCACCCCCCCCCACATGGGAATGATTTTGTCTACTTCCACCAACCATGTACCAGTCTGTAAAAGATATGCTTAAAGAATTGAAAGAGGCCAAAGTAATTGGAGAGAGCCACAGTCCGTGGACTGCACCAATAGTGCTCATAAAGAAAAAAGATGGAAAAATTTGCTTCTGTGTTGACTACTGAAAGATTTACAACATCACTCACAAGGATGCATACCCTCTGCCTCATATTGATGATTCTCTCACCGCACTGCAGTTGGCAGCTGTATTTTCCACTTTAGATTTGACTAGTGGCTACCGGCAAGTGCCAGTTGCCACCAGAAGACATTGAGAAAACCAAATCCTGGCTCACCCAGGGATGTAGTTGTTTAGGAAGGCAGTATAGCACAGTGGATTAAGGCACTGAGCTGCAAATCTGGTGACATCCAGCAGACCAGACCTGGGTTTGAATCCCACAGCTTCTACTTGTATACTGTGTGACTTTGAGCAAGTCACTTAACTTCCCTGAGCTCCCAGGTCGCACCTGTAAAAAAGCTTTCAGCTTAGTGTGCTACTCCTGGTTAAACAATGAAATTAAAAAAAAAATAAAAAAAAACACTTTTATCACCCCAATGGGACTGTCCGAGTTTACTCATATGCCATTTGGCCTATGTAACACTCCTGGAACTTTTCAGCACCATCTGGAACATTGCCTAGGAAGCCGCAACTTTGACATGTTACCTCTGTACTTGGATGACATCATTATGTACTCCAAAACACATAAAGATCATCTAGAACATCTGACCGAAGTCTTTTAAATGCCTCACTTGATATGGACTCAAGCTTAAACCATTCAAATGTCACCTTCTGAAACCTCAGGTTAATTACCTTGGACATATTGTCTCAGCAAATGGAGTGTCACCAGAACCAGACAAAATAAGAGTTGTACAAGAGTGGCCAGTACCCACTACAATGAAAGACATACAAAAATTTCTTAGGTTTGCTGGATATTACCACAGGTTCATCCAAAATTTTGCTCGATTAGCAGCACCTCTTCATGAGCTACTTTGTGGATTAACAGCAGGATGCACACCAAGAAACAACCAGTTATTTTGACCGTTAGACATCAGATTGCTTTCAACAGCTTACAACAAGCGTTAACAGAAGTTCCAATTCTGGCATACCCAATTACACCAAAACATTTAAAGTGTACACAGATGCCAACAATCAAGGTCAAGATGCTGTGCTGGCACAGAACAGTCTGGAGTGAAGAGAGTTATTGCATATGCTAGTCACAGCCTATGAGGTTCAGAACAGAATAACAAATGTTATAGTTCCTTTAAACTGGAATTCCTGGCTCCAGTCTGGGCAGTCACAGAGAAATTTAGATATTATTTGGCCGTCACACCTTTTACTGTGTATACTGCTAGGTTGGAAACATTAGAACAGAGATGGGCTTTAAAGCTGTCCAACTATTGGCTTACCCTAAAGTATCGATCCAGAAAAAGCTGACGCATTATCTAGGTTACCTCAACAGGAAGAACCTGAAAATAATGATCAAACCCTGGATGATGTAGAAATGCTTGCGTTTTTACACTTTCCAGCAGAACTGGTATGCGCATGCTGTCAACTCGGTCCTGTTTGAGACACAGTGTAATCATTCAACCCATGTTGAATGATTAACCTGGGAAACAAAAACCCAGGGGAAGAGTGCACAATGGGGGGTGAGATACTAACAACAACAAAAATGGAAAGGGACCTGGGGGTAGTCATATCAGATGACCTGAAGGTGGGCAAGCAATGTGAGAGGGCAGCAATGAGGGCTGGGGGGATATTGGGATGCATAGGGAGAGGCATCACCAGTAGAAAACAGGAAGTTATTATCCCTCTGTACAGACAGCTGGTCAGACCCCATCTGGAGTACTGCGCAGTTCTGGAGACCCAGTCTTCGAAAGACATAGACAGGATGGAAGCTGTCCAGAGGAGGGCACTAAAATGGTGCAGGGTCTGCACCAGGAGACATATGAAGAGAGACTAAAGAAGCTTAATATGTATAGCCTCGAGGAAAGGAGGGAGAGGGGGACATGATAGAAACTTCAAGTACCTCAAGGGAATCAACAAAGTCCAAGAGGGTAGCATCTTTCAAAAAGAGGTGTGCAGAACAAGGGGCTAATTTGAAGATAGAGGGAGGCGGCTCAGAGGTAATTTTAGGAAGTATTTTTTCACAGAGAAGGTTGTGGATGCATGGAGCGAGCCTTCCGGGGGAGGTCATGGAGTCAAAAACAGTGGTGGAATTCAAGCATGCATGGGACAGTCATAAGGCAATTCTAGGGGATGGGGGTAGGAAAAAGTAGGCTGCTGGTTAACTAGGATCTGCAGCTTATCCAGTAGGCAGGAAAATGGGCAGACTGGGTGGGCCAAGCAGTCCTTATCTGCTGTCAAATTCTATGTTCTATGTTTCTATGTGGTGGAACAGGATAATTTGTGGAACCATCTTCAGAATCAAAGTCCAGTACTGCAACAGATCCAAACTCACCTAAAAACCAACCAAGGTCTTGGTACTAACCTCAGGAAAGATGTCAACCCTGAACTTATTAAACTATGGTGACACCGCAACCGGTTAACCGTGCAAGACTCCAAACTAATAAGAAGGAGCAGAGATCCTCATACCCACTGTGAAATTACCCAGATAATCGTACCACAGGAGAATGCACCTGTAATCTTGGAGCTTATTATGACACTTTGGAGCAAGAAAACTGAGTCTAATATCAGAAAAAGGTTCAAATGGGCATGAATGAAACCCCAGATCCAAAAATGGTGTGAAGAATGTCCAACCTGAAAATTAAAAAGATAACAGAACTACAGTAATCAAAAGCTTCTCTTCAGCCTATCATCAGTCATGCTCCTCTAGAATTGGTAGCCTTGGACCATTTAAAACTTGAACCTAGTCGGAATGGTATCAACTACATCCACACCATGGTGGATCATTACTCCAAGTTTGTTGTAGCTGCACCAGTTAGAGACCTTAGTGCTAAGAGCACTGCAGCAACTTTTCTGAAATATTTCATACAACCGTATGGATTCCCGAGCAAAATCCTGACCGACCAAGGAACCTCATTTGAATCACAATTGTTCCATGACTTGTGCACCTTATGTGGAAGTCAGAAGATCAGTACCACTGCATACCATCCACAGACCAATGGATTATGTAAAAGAGCTAACCAGACTCTAATCAACATGCTGAGAGCATTGCCAGAATACCAGAATACTGATGCCTGAATTGGCCTACTATCTTACAAGAACTGACCTACCTCTACAACAACACAGTACAAACTCAACAGGGTATACCCTCTTACTACTCATTGTTTGGACGCCATGGTCATCTTCCAGTGGACTTTTTTCTCGTTGTAGACTTAAAAGACACTCCTTCCAGTAATCAATATACAGATTGGGTTACCAAACACAGTAACGGATTACAAGAAGCAGGCCAAGTTCTAGATCAGAACATGGCTCAGGTACATCAAAAACAAAAAGCATTGTACGATGCCAAGGTTGGTGCAAGTCCATTACAAGTTGGTGACTGAGTATTGCTCAAAAGGACACAGAAACTGACCAAACTATTCTCCAAGTGGGAACCTAAACCATAACTGATGGTGGAAATCTCATACAGAGAACTCCCAGTGTACAAAATGCAAGGTGAAATTGGGAAAAATACCAAGACTGTACATTAGAATCTGCTAAAGCCATGCCTATTCCGAGCCAGATCAGATTCACCAGTTAACCCAGACTCAAAGCCACCAGAGAGGCGGGAGGCTCATCCCAGTCACTCAGACCTGACTAAGCTAGAAACTCCACCAGACTGGTATGCCAACCCTTGGAGTTATTCAGTTATTGCTAACTCGGACTGTCCGGAAAACGTGATGCCTGAAAATGCAATAGAGACAGAACCTATTACAGATGAACCTTCAATTCCTTTACCTTGTAGATCTCAGAGAGTAAATTTTGGGATTCCACT
The DNA here is from genome assembly GCA_016271365.2 of Neoceratodus forsteri. Classification (NCBI taxonomy): domain Eukaryota; kingdom Metazoa; phylum Chordata; order Ceratodontiformes; family Ceratodontidae; genus Neoceratodus; species Neoceratodus forsteri. Next base: position 1,561,328,790 of record CM028130.1, on the reverse strand, counting down.
TATAGGGTTCCTCCCAGAAAGTTCTTAATCTTACCTTTCTTAAGTACACCCATTCATAAGTTAATCAGACACAGTCACTTTAGATTTATGGTGTGTTATTTAAAGTTCTAAAAGTTACCTTATAGGTCAAGAAATATTTAGAGTCTTGATAGTCCACTTTACAGTTCTAAATTTATAGTACTTATAGATTATAGTAAAAAGAATTGCATTCAAACTTTTAAAGCTTCCATAAAAGTAGAGTCAAGAAAACTGTTATACAGTCTGTTTAAAGATTTTAGAGATCTTCCTCATCTAGGTAGCACTATAACATTTCATTTGAATGTAATAGGTGTTATAATATTTTAGGGATACATGGGAACATGTGTCATTGGGCGGGCCCGAATCTGTAGTGCTCTAGAGTTGGGGGCACCACAGAAAAGGGAAGGGGTGAAGAAATGCACCCCAGGTCTTTTCCTCTAGTGCAGAGAATATTAGGGGAGACCCGTGTGCATGGTAGCCCGGTTTGTTTACATACCCCACACACATTGCAGGGCAGTAATGAAGGCAGGCAGGTAAGAAGAAAAATTAAAAGAAAGCCTTTTTGTCCTGCTGTCATGCTCCTTTGCTTTACACCTCCCCTCCCATTTTAGCAGGCAGTATGAGCTGGGCATCCACGTGCTGAGACAGATGTCCCTGGGTGGCGTGCAGTGCCCATTCAAATCTAGGAGCCAGTTGAGGACTGTACGGGCTCGGGTTTCTGGAGCTGGAACCCCAAGCAAAGTTTGAAGGCTGAACAGCCATTTTTCTAAGTAGATCAGGCTGGCTGTGGAGTGAAGTGGACGTAAGAGTGCGATGGGGACCTCGGGCTTACCTGAGTATTGAAGCCGGTCCCATCGACTCTTCTGGTGCCCCTTCTCCAGTCAAGTCAAGACATCTAGAGTTGTTTGATGTAGCGGTGGTCCAAGTTCGGTGGTCCAGTGATGTCAGCAGCAAGAACAGAGAGACCACCCCCCCCCGGCAATCACAATGCGGCAGAAGAGTTTGGCCCCAGTTTAGCTTTTTTTAACTTCATCCTTTGTTGGTGATCCGTTGCAGCAGTCGCAGAAAGAAGAAGACTCCGAGGTCCCTGGGTGCCCGATTAGTGCCTGCCTGTTTTCTCCACCCTTTGGTAGCAACCTCCCTCTTCCTGTCTGCAGCAGCTACACCCTGGGCCAGGCGATGAGAGAGCAGCAGCACAGTGAAGCGTGCTGCCGCCAGGACTCTAATTATTTAATTAAAAAAAAAAAGGGAACATTGCATTAAGTGCACTATCGGGAAGGGTGGGACAGCACCAGGCCCCACAAGTTTGAATATTCATTAGAGGGGGGCCTAGCAATGCCCGCAGGGAGGGGACAGTAGCAAAGGCCCAAAAAGTGAGAAAGTTTAAATATTCATAGAGGGGCAGAGCCGGGTGGAGCCTGAGAGAGTTATTGACAGGGCTCTGAACAGGCCAGCTGTTTAAAGGGGCAATTCAGGCGCAGATTTTAAAGGGCAAGTTAGGTCCACCACTGTAGTTTAGAGGGGCAACTTAGACCCAGGTTATAAAGGGGCCAGGTAGGCCCACTGCTGTGACATAGGGCACCCTTGGTCCAGCTATCACAGGGCAGGTCAATCACTCCAGATCCAGCAACAAGGCCCAGAGTGTTTAGAGGGGCTCAGCATTCACAGTAAGTCCATAGTTTACAGAGGCTTAGCCAACCATATTGGTCACAGGTGTTAAAGGGACTCAGCCAGCCATATAGGCCCAAAGGTGTCAAAGGATCTAGCTAGCCATTTAGGTCCACAGGTGTTAAAGGGACCTAGCCAGTCACAGTAGGGCAATTAATTGTAAGGGGCCCACCCAACTAGTGCAACTCCCTGTCGAAGGAAGCTATCTAGTGTTTAGCCGCCAGTGTACCAACAGTAGCAGGTGAGCCCATTTAATTTTGGGAGACCCCACTACAGTAGGTCCATGTTTAGATAGGGCTTCACCAAAGAAAGTAACTGAATAGAAGCAACCAAGTGCCTGTTATTTACTGTGGTCTGTACTTTCAGAGACTGTGATATTGAGCAAAACTGTTGAAACTGTGCATAACTATAGGAACTGTGACTTTTAATTGCATTAAGCCAGCATCTTGTGCTAGTGTCTGTTTGAATCAGTCTTCAGCAATCCTTCAGAGACAATTCACCCTTGTGTTTTTGAATCAGTCTTCAGCAAACATTCAGAGACAATTTACTCTTGTGTTCGAATCAGTGTTCAGCAATTCCTCTGAGACATTTCACTAGATGTTTCTGAAACAGTCTTCAGCAACCCTTGAAGAAGAGGTGATCCACCAGTGCACCCCAGAATCAGTCTGCAGCAGTACTCCTGAAGAGAAGAGCCGTATTCGCAGCCGTATCCTTGTAGCGTCCCATTTATTATTGTCCTCTAACAGTTCACAATATATGGCCTGGCCCAGTGCAGAGCCTGCCATCCATTTTCTTGTTTTGTTGTCCTCACAAAGTGTCATCCAGATCTTCTGCTCCAGTGCCCTGAGTCAACGTCCTAATCATAGTTTTACATCAGTCCTTGGCTCATCCGGTCTAGGTGCCCAGTATGCTGCCATTCTCCAATTTTTACAGACTTCTTCCTCCCATCTTCTTCATCACCCAGAAACCCAGAAGTGGGCTATGGCCGGTTGTTCTGCATCTTCTTTTTTTCCCTGGCACTCCACAGTGGGCTGTGGCAGGGTGTTCTGCATCTCCTTCTTCACCCGGCAATCCAGAAGTAGGCTGTGGCCGGTTGTTCTGCATCTTCTTCACCCAGTAGTCAGGAAGCGGGCTGTGGCCAGTTGTTCTGCATCTTCTTCTTTTCCCGGCAGTCCAGAAGTGGGCTGTGGCAGGTGTTCTGCATTGTCTACTTTACTTGGCAATCCAGCAATGGGCTGTGGTGGGCTAGCCACTGTATTGGTTGTCTCAACCCGGCAGTCCAGAAGTGGACTGTGGCTTTGTGCTTCAATTCCGGTGACCCTCAATGGGTTTTCAGCTGAGGAAATCTTTGTGCTGTTCTTGAATTCTGGCAACCCTAGAGAGGTGGCGTATGGCCAAGAAACTCATGGTCTGTTCAAAATCCTCACTGCATTTCCCTAGTTTCTAAGGAGGTCCCAGAGTCCAACTAGTCAGCCAGTCAAGTTGTTCCTTGTTTTCTCCAATTTCTTTGTCCCTGTACTCTTCTTGATGATAGAGAAAGTACAACTGTGCATGAACTGTCTTTAATAACAGATGTAGAGTCTTGCAGTAACCTGCTATAAAGTTTCATAGAATGGAGTACTCTGGATAATGGATCTTAGTAGAGGTGCACCTCAAAGGAAAGCTTTAAGGGTTGCATAGTGATTCCAAATTTGAATAATCCTAGGATGTTCTTACAACATAGCTGTTACAGTTGATTTGCTGAGTTTAGAGATAAGGATGCCTTTACAGCATAGCTGTTAGAGTTGTTTTTATGTTGGCTTGTGCATGCGCAGCCAACATATTGCGGTAGTAGCAGATTTGGAAGCGAGGTCATTGTTGGGCGAATGCAGGGCACACATCAGTAGGTGCGTCCCTCATTCCCCAATCAGGCAGCATGCAGGTGCCACATCAGCAATATGGAATGAGGTCACCATATCTAACAAAAGGTCTTGTGCAATGAGAGTGGAGCTTTCATGCAGCATGACCACAACATGCCTCCCGACGTGCATGGAACACTGCCGCTGCCTCCTGTCAGAATGCCGATGGGGAAACCCACTCTCTGTCGGCATAATAACCCCCTTCCCATTTACAATGTATGCTGAGGGGGTGCCCAATCCCCCTTGGCATCATGCGTGCCCCCAACAGTTTTTCTTTGCTGACAGGGGCCCCAATCCCCATCAGCTTCAGTGCCCGAGTGATGTTGCCAATGGGGGAGCCAACTCCCTGTTGGCATAATGTCACCCCCCCTTTTGTTGTGTGCCAACAGGGGTGCCCAGTCCCCATTGGCATAGTATAACCCCCCCCTTTTGTTGTGTGCCACGGGGTTCCCCAACCCCAGCTGGCTGGCAGCTGCCCCCCTGTATTGTTCATGGCATGCTGGGAGCCCACCCCAGCATGCCACATGCCACTGTTAAAAAAATGGCCCCAAGATGTTTTTTTTTTTTTTTACCCTGTCAAAAGAAAGTGGTCCATCATGGTCTCTCTGCCCCTCCCCTCAACCTGCGCCCACCACTGCACACTCTGCCTCCCACACACCTTCCTCACCCCATACTTACTCACGGAGTCCAGCGAATGATCTTGGTGGACCGGGAACATGTCTGCACTCTTCAAAGCTGACCATGAACTGAGGAAATGCTGGTAAGCTGTATAATGGAATAAATAGGGTTTTTCAACACTTGATGCATATCTCAGACATTTTTGGAATTTTGGCACCAAATTTTCAACATGGGGTTTTGGAATCCTCCTCATGAATTCTGGCACTGTCATGGTGTTAATTGGCCCTGAAAGGTGATTTTGCAGTCACTGTACAGAATCACCTTTTGGGACCGATTAACGTAAACGACAGTGCCAGTGTTCGAGGTGGGCTCTCAAAAAGCCTATGTTGCAAATTTGGTGGAAAAATCCCCCAAATGACTGTTTTACGAGCATGCATTGTGCAGTTTCCATGCACACTCGTAACTTCGTGAATTTGTAATATTTTCACTCCAGATTTTCAAATTGCCATTTTTCCACACCTCCTTATGAACAGTACAGCTGTCATTTTACATATCCTGGCTGAAATGTGTTTTCGCACGTCCGGCGCAGAATAGCGTGGTCGCTGTGTGAAATCAGTTTTTGGGACAGTTTCAGGAAATGACGGTGACACTGTTCATGAGCAGAAGTCCTATAATGTCTATGTTGAAAATTTGGTGACAAAATTCCGTAAAATGACTGTTACAAGTGTGCATTGCACAGTTTCCACGCACCCTTGTAACTTCGCAAATTTGCACTATTTTCATGAAAGATTTTCAACACTGCCATTTTTGTATACCTCTTTATGAACAGTACAGCTGTCATTTTTCAAATCCTGCCCTAAATGTGTTTTCGCACCTGTGGCACACAATGGCGTGTTCACTGTGCGAAATCAACATTTCAGACACATTAACAATGCTGTGCATGCATCAGGAACTTTAACTCATGGTTGAAGAACTGGTGCTGTGAGGAAGGGTTTGGATTCATTGGTGACTGGGGACCCACCTGGAGGGATGGATGTTTGTTCAAGCCTGACGGCCTGCATCCATCCTGGAGGGGAATCTAAGCACTCAATGATAAGTTTAAATGCTACATTGACAAGCATTTAAACTAGCAAAGGGGGTGGCAGGCCAGCAAGGAGGGTACCTACTTGCTCACCCCCCACAGCTAGCAGTGGAACCAGTGAACTGGAGGAGTGGCTATCTCTACAAAGCAGTGTGCAAAAGATGTAGATTAGCACCAAAGAGGTGGATAGACAGAAAAGGGTCAAAATTCAGCAGAGGGGCAGACAGCAAGGAAAACCAGGGATAAAGGACAATCAAGGAAGGGGCTGGAGTAGAACAGTGAAACAGTCTAGGGAGATAAAATCATGGAAAGCCATGTGTGCAAATGCCAGGAGCCTTAGCAACAAGATGGAAGATCTGGAGGCTGTCATGGTGCACTCAGACCTGGACATTGTGGCCATCACTTGAAACCTGGTGTAATGATAACCATGACTGGGAGATGGCCATACCTGACTACAACATATTCAGAAGAGACAGGGCAGGTAGGAAGGGGGGAGGAGGAGGAGTGGCACTGTATGTGAAAAATGACATAAGGGCCACAGAGATCCAGGAGGAACAAAATGGGGGAGAGATACTGTGGGTTAAGCTGGAAAGGAAAATGGGGTCAGCCATCTGCACAGGTGTGGTCTATAGACCACCAGTCCAGGAGGAAGAAACAGATAGGGATCTGATGCTAGCCATCCAAAGGATGGCAGACAAGGGTGAGGTAGTACTGGTTGGAGACTTCAATATTCCAGACGTGGACTGGAGCATCCCAGCAGCAGCATCAACTAGGAGCAGATTTATCCTGGACTCCCTTCAGGGTGCCTTCCTCAAGCAACTGGTCATGGAACCAACTCAGCAGAAGGCAATACTGGACCTTGTGCTCACAAACAGGGACAGTGTGATGGGGGTAACAGTGGGGGAGCACCTGGGGAACAGTGACCACCAGTCACTGTGGTTTGAAATCACAGAAAGAGCAGAACCAAACCACACAAAAACATGTATCCTGGATTTGAGGGGGGCAGACTTTGGGCAAATGGGGAGATACTTGAAAGAGGCATTAAGGGGAATGGAGCAGGAATCAGGGGTTGAGGAACAGTGGGCAATATTTAAAATGGGGATTATAAGAGCAACAGAATTATGCATTAAGCAGGTTAGCAAGAGGAAAAGGAAGAGAAGACCATTATGGTTTTCCAAAGAGGTAGCAAAGAAAGTGAAAGCCAAAAAGATTGCATTCAGGCAATACAAAATGACTCTGGCAGAAGAGGATAGGGAGAAGTACCAGGAGAAGCAAAGGGAGGCAGGGAAGTCAGTAAGGGAAGCCAAAGCTCAGACAGAAGAACATATTGCAAAATCAGTGGGTAGATGGGACAAAACCTTTTACAGGTACATAAGTGAAAAAAGAAAGGCAAAGGGAGGGATAATGAGACTGAAGGGGGAGGATTGGGCCACGTGGAGGATGACAACAGTAAAGCTGACATATTGAACAGGTATTTCTGCTCAGTCTTTACTGAGGAAGAGGAGGGTAATGGGTCTGAAGGGAGTACAAGTGATGAGAATGGTGCAGAAATGGACAGAAGTCCCTTTACACGAGAAAGGGTCCCGAAGGAACTGGAAGTAATAAGAGTTGATAAAGCAATGGGACCAGATGGGGTGCACCCCAGGGTCCTTAAAGAACTAAGAGAGGTGGTGGCTGAACCTCTGGCTATCCTGTTTAGCTGATCACTGCAAACAGGGGAGATACCCAAAGACTGGAGGACAGCAGATGTAGTCCCCTTATACAAAAGTGGGAACAAAGAGGAAGTGGGGAACTACAGACCAGTCAGCCTCACCTCGGTAGTGGGGAAGATCATGGAAGCACTACTGAAGAAGAGACTGGTGGAACATCTGGTTGTCAATGGACTACAGGACCCAAGGCAGCATGGTTTCACCAGGGGGAGGTCATGTCAGACCAACTTCATTGAATTTTTTGACTGGGTGACTAGGTAGGTAGATCAGAGGAAGGCAGTGGACATGGCCTATCTGGACTTCAGCAAGGCCTTTGACACTGAGCCATGTAGAAGACTATTACACAAACTGGGGAATATGGGTGTGTGCAGGACAATAGTGTGGTGGGTAGGTAACTGGCTGGGCGGCAGGACACAGAGGGTGGTGGTAAATGGCTGTCACTCCACAGAGGGAAGAGTGACCAGTGGGGTACCACAGGGATCAGTGCTGGGACCGGTCCTATTCAACATCTTCATCAGTGACATTGCACAGGGCCTAGAAGGCAGAATTTCACTGTTCGCTGATTACACAAAGCTCTGTAACAGAGTAGACACACCAGAGGGTATAGACAGAATGAAAGGACCTGCAGAAACTTGAAGAATGGTCAGGGGTTTGGCAGTTGAAATTCAATGCAAAGTGCAAGATAATGCATATGGGGCACAAAACCCTGGCACAATATATCAGTTGGAGGTGAGGATATAGCATGCACCAAGCAGGAAAGGGATCTTGGGGTTATCATCTCTGATGACCTCAAGGTAGGGAAACAGTGTGACAAGGCAGCAGGTAAAGCAAATAGGATGCTGGGATGCATAGGCAGGGGCATCACCAGCAGGAAAAGGGAGGTCATAATTCCACTATACAAGATGCTAGTGAGGCCCCACCTGGAGTACAGTGTACAGTTCTGGATACCATACCTATGTAAGGACATAGACAGGGTAGAGAAGGTTCAGAGGAGGGCAACAAAGATGATACATGGATTGCATCACAAGTCCTATGAAGACAGGTTGAAGGAACTGAATATGTACTCCCTGGAGGAGAGGAGGGAGAGAGGGGATATGATAGAGACATACAAGTATCTTACAGGGAGGAACAGGGTGCAGGAATACACTATTTTAAGTGAAAAAGATATTCCAGGACTAGAGGGCATGGGTTGAAGTTGGAGGAGGGCGATTCAGAGGAAGCGTGAGGAAAAATATCTTCACAGAACGGGTGGTGGACAAGTGGAACACCCTGCCAGAGGAAGTGGTGGGGGCTGAAACAATCACGGGATTTAAGAATGCATGGGATAGACATAAAGGAATTCTGGAGGTCAGGGGTTAGGGGCAACAGACTTCTAGGAAAACATAAACTGAACTTACAAGCTCAAATGGGCAGACTGGGTGGGCCATAGGCCCTTATCTGCCGACACTGTCTATGTATCTATGTAACAGAATCACACTGCCACTGTTCATGAGGGGAAGTCCCAAAATGCCTATGTTAAAGATGTGGTTAAAAAAAAATCCCAAAAATAATTGGGTTGCTGATGTGTGTTGCACAGTTTCTATACATTCTCATACCTTCACCAATTTTTCATATTTTCACTCCAGATTTTCAACGTTGCCATTTTTTTACATCTCCTCATGAACAATACAGTTGTCATTTTCCACATCCTGCCCAAAATGTGTTTTCGTCCCTGTGTCACCAAATGGCATAGTAGCTGTGCAAAACCACCTTTCAGCTAACAAACTGATAGTGCCGATTTTCATGAGGTGGGCTCACAAAAAGCCCATGTTGAAAATTTGGAGTGAAATACCAACACACGCCTAAAGTGTTAGGTTTTCCAACTGTAGCACCGCACCCTGTAGAGACTGACAGGTGTCAGGGTGTGACTTGGGATCATCGGCTGTAATGCTCATGCCATTCCACCCCACCCCACCCCCACCCTGTAGCCAGTGACAGCCATCGAGGTGTGCCTTGCCCTGTTCGGCCACAGAGTTCACCTCATTCTCCTATACTGCACCCACCTCAGTGTATTTCCTTACAGAATGGGGTAAGTATAATGCCCAAAGACCCCAAAGCACACCACGACACTTGTCAGTGTCTACAGGGTAGGGTGAGGCAAAATGGCATGAGCATTATAACTGACGGCTCAAAGGCACACACCAGTGCCTGTTGGTCTCAACAGGGTGGGGGTAGGGTTGGCGTCATTTTAATACTTCACTGTCATTCCTATTACGCATCTCTAAGTCCAGCACTACCAATGCCAATGCCAGCGAGACAACATTCGGCATTGACAAATGCTTGTTTATAGTCAGAGTCCTCCTCGTACAAGAGATTAGGGTGATAGAACTTCTTCTTACCTCTATGATCATGTCACCTTTGCCTGATTGAAGAATAAACAGCTGTCTAGCATTTGGAATTTACTTTTGACTCCCGCCTCTCTCTGTCAGGTGACAACATCCACCTCACTGGGAACCTGTGTGTTCCCACTATTCCAGCTGCAGGGAGTGACACTGGTGTTGGTACAGTGTGTGCAATTTATTGGCGACATCACAGCACTGCCACTCTATTACTCTTTTATTCTTTAGTGGATCCCAGCACACACTACCATCAGGGCACCACATTTGTCTAGTCCTCTTTCCCACTCAACAAAAACTAAATAAATAAATAAATAAATACTAACAAAAAATGATTATCACTTTACAATTTAAAGTCCTCCTCCAAAGTCCATTGGACAACAGAAAAAGGGCTCATTCTTACATCTACTGGCCTGGTAAACAGAAAGCTACCTGTAGTGATTGTGGGCAATTACCAGCCCTGAAACGAGCTTTTGTGAGAGATCAGAACCACCAAGGGACTAGGGTCCCAATAACCAATTGGCTACACATGGAGTACCTTTGCTTGGCCAAACTGACACTAGAATAGGGCATCTTAAGTACCGGTACCCATTACATGACAACACCTCCCAAGGGCTTCTTCCACAAGTGCCATGACTTCCTTTCCTGGGACTGGCTGCTGCTATTTTTGTAAAGAGATGCAATCATTTGTAGATGAGGTATACTGCAAACTGATAGCCAAGTGTCCTTGGCCCCTTACCACTAGCTAATCTGCTACTGAGTGTCTTTGAATCCTCACTGCTAACTGACCTGTTAACTAAGAATCTTTGGATCCTCACTTCTAGCTGACCTGCTTGCCATCTTTCCTTTCTCCAAGGGTGCGTGAAGGCAGGTTACCCTTTCTTTGCTGGTCAATTCACCAGCCAGTCATGCCCAAGGCTCACGACTGATAGGTTAATCCCCCACTGCTGACCGACCTGTCAGCTGAGTCTGCTGGGCTTCAACTGGGGGGTGCCTAGTTTCAGGCCATGTCCCTTGCCAGTGGTCAACTTAGCTAAACTTCCAAAAGTGTGGGGGAAGGCAAGCAGCAGCAGGTTCCATCTCCAGCTGCTATCCAACCTGATAGCTGAGTTCATTTGAGGACCCCTTGTCATTGGCTATGCCCCTGCTCAGGGTAGACTGTTCCCCTAAGGCCTGGTATGAGACCAGTTTCTTTGTTGCAAATAGTTTTTTCTTGCACTTTACATCTTTTAGTGAAGATGTTCTGTTACAACACCACACTGCCATATATCACCACTCCTGTGAAATTTGAGGTTAGAAGAAATTTTGAGATATCAGGATTCAAACCCAGACCTCCAGGATTATAGCTTTGTCCTCCAGCCAATAGTATATGCTGACTGGTGCTTAACAGGCATGCAATTAAACACATGTGTGACACTAACTGATCACAGACCAGTTAAAAAGATAAACTGATCTCAGACCAAGTCAGCTCAGAAAAATAGAGAAACTGGTCTCAGGGCAGGTATTAGGGTACTAAACTACCTAGACCCCACATCACTTCTGCCACTAGCTATCTCACTTGTTAATCCCAGGGACATCTGCAAGCCTCTGGAGAGAGCTGCCTGACAGCAACAGCCCCCTCTGCTGGATACCTTGGTTAATTGCCTTGCCTGGCTATAAAGCTCTTGAGCCATTAAAAGTGCAGCCAGGCAGGCAAGGATCTCCTTTGTCAATGTTCTCCTAGCTGACTACACATGTCCCTCAAAGGCTTCTCTCTGGGGCTTTTCTTCTAGATGCTCCTCTTCTGGAATTCTTCTGACCCTCCTGAAAATACTTGCAAATTCTCCATGAACTGCCCTTGAATCTTCCTGTTTGCCTTTTTTTATGTTGTTTGGAGGGGGTGCGGCTACTCTGGGATGCTCCCTTACTATCTGTGGAAGGGGGCAATGCTGATTCGTTATGGTAATCAAAGACTTGACAGCACAGTCAACATCGAGAGCTGCTACTCAGCTCTCATGCCTGCTTCCCAGCACGAGTGCATTCAAAGGCAGTTAGATTCCGATAGATGCAAATGTTTTTGATGAGTTGTTTTGGGAGCCACTGGATTGGTTGTCCCATGACTAACACTTTCACTTTCAATTAGGGGGTCAAGAAAGGCAGAGTCAGTCCTTCCCAATCTCCCCAAGAACCTCCACACGCACACTTAAAATAAAAAAAATAAAGCATACACAGTTAGTGGTGGGCATCAAAGAAACTGATGGGATGCCTGCCAAGCTTCTGACAGAGTACTAGATGAGGCTGTGATGCCAGCTGCAGCTGCTACACTATATTCATAGCTTTGTTGTTTTTTTCAATATTTTGTTTCCAAATTTTGAACATAGTCTTCTTATGACCCCATCTTAGGAACCCAGTAGCTACAAATGTTCAAATCCCTCCTTAAAGCAGATTTTGTGGAGTGGCTGCTTTGTTCATGATGTTGGGTCCCATAGAGTCCATGTTAAATGTTTGATAGAAAATTATTGAAAATTAGTGAAGTTAAGAGTGAATGTTAAAATATTTCAATGTTCATTTTTAACTTGGTCATTTTACCATATTTGTTCACCAGAGTTTCAACATAGTCTTTTTATTACCCCAACTTATGAACCCATTAAGTGAAAATGTTCAAATCCCCCTTAAAGGTGATTTTGTGGAGAGATCATGAACTCATCTTTCAGGCCAGATTTGAAAAATTTCCCCAACCTTGTTCTTAGGTTGACGTCTGAAAAAGTCCATGTTGAAAATTTTGTTGAAAAAATATTGTAAAATGCAGTTATGAATAAAAGTTCAAAATGCAGGGGACCAGAACTTGCTTCCTCATATCACAGTTGTGATTTCTGGAGGAGGATATCTTTCACTTTGGAGAATGGATCTACAAAGGGGGTCCCTATTTAAGTGAGTGCGGGTGTGTGGGGGTGTGAGGGGTGGTGACTGCTGAGTGGGAGTCGGGGTGGAGAGGGTAAGGGGTGTGGGGGGAGAGATCAAAAAGGGACTCATTTCTGTTTTTCAGGTGAAAAATCAAAAAAAGAAGGACTTTTTTGGGGGTGGCAGGGACCGGACCAACACTGGGTACTGGGCATCCCTGTGTTGGAATACAGTGTTTAGCAGCACTGAGGTTGGACACCCCGATCTCGCCACCTGTCTGTTTTGGTGGAGTGAGCAATGTGGTCAGGATGGAGTTGTGAACTGCACAGGGGATTGGCACCCCAGTCTGCTTGGAATAAACAATAAATCCAGTTGAAGTATAAATGAAATGTGTTAGACATAAAACAAAAGTCCAATTAATTATGATTATGTTAGTTAGATTACTATCTTTCATATCCATATAAAGGTTTTACAATTACAACACACCATAATTCTACTTTAAAATAAACAGAAAAAAGCTTCAGGAAGAAAGAGGGAGGACTGGATGAATTGGGAGGGACCATACTGGGAAAGAGCATCTGGAAGAACGAGGGAAGGCTTTCTAACAAAAGGGGGGAGGAAGCATACAGCAATGTTTTGGGTGCAACATAATATTCCATATTTTCTTTTTTGGAAAAGAAAAAACAAAGTGACAGCTGTCATGACTAGAAAATGTTTCTCACTATCTGAAAAGCACTATTTGTCACAAAAGAAAATCACCCGCGAAAGCAAAATTAAATTTAAGTGCTGTAACAGAGTGTTATACTAAAATACTACATACCATGCTCAGAAGAAAAACTTTAAATCCTGATAACTCTGGAACCAATTAATATTTTTCAGAAAACCTTCAAAAAGCACTGCCTTGGCACAGAACCCATTAACTCTGCAAGTTTCAGAAAATAATTATTTACTGTTAAGGCTGAAGGTGAGACCAACGAAAAAACTGCTTCATGAAGCAGGAAAAAGTTGGATTTAATCATTTGTGGACACACTGGATCTTGGAATCTGTTTATTCAACCATTAATACCTTTTTAGCTCTTCAGTCAAGCAGGGACTTGCACTGCTAAGCAGTAGCTTACTCCAGTATGATGTCATCACTCTCCAAGGCTCAGTCAGAGGGACAGAAACAGCCTGACCATTTCCAGTTAGTACAGAACAAGTTAACAAATGCTGATTTAAAGAAAACCATAAAACCAAATAACATGATCTTTTCAGGACACTACTCATAACACAGGGACTTGATTTCAGGCTTTTTTTTAACAATGTGTAAAAGGGTTGCCATTGATCTTAAAGTTGCAAAAATCAGAGTTTAGAATTAGACAACCCACTCAACCCTAACGGTACTGGCACTACCACACCAGTAGTGCATACATATATTAAGGATGTAGTAGCACTGCTATAGTTAGTGCTGAGAAGGGTGTTTAATGTTAAATCTGTAACTTTGCACATTAATAGCTTTGCCTCCATTCAACTGAATTGTATGAACGCTTGCATGTGTGGTCTAGGGGGCATGGTCTCTTGATTTTTCAAGTTTATTAGTGGTTGCATGGATGTCTGGACTCTGAGATCTGGATAGGGCAAAAAGTGGAAAAAACAGTTTTTTTTTGCTGTCACCTACAGCCTGGATGGTTTGGAATTTTGTTCTGAAATTTTGAGAGTAGAAGGGCTTGCCCTAGAATGGTGCCTTTTGTTGGTTTGATGAAAAAATAATGGTTTGTTCCTGAGTTATAATGACTAAATTTGCTGGTCAAGGAACCTAGCTCCACCTGAGCTCTTTTCTTATAGGTTGCTTGAAAGGACAGAACAAAGAACCTTACCAGAGCAAGGAAAATGATTAAGGCTTCTTTTGGCTAGGCAGATATACTGTGTGTTGTTATTTTTATTTTGTACTCACAGAGATTGTTACTGTTTGTTGCTGACATTTTATTGCTTTATTTTTCTATGATTCAAATTGTTGTTGCTGGGTATACCTTCTGCTGCATTATTACAGGGTGTGCATACAGGTGTGTGCTTACAGATTACTGCTATAATCTTCTGTGAAATTATTACAGGTGGTGCTTACATTTTTGTTTTATCATTAGGCTAGGCAAAATTACTGTTTGCCACAATTTTTTTTTTTTTTGCTGAAACTTTTTTTGCTTGTCTCAGAGGTGATGTAGTCTCCTTCTCACATTGAAGGAGCTAATTGCTTTCCTCCCACAGCTCTTCCAGGGGATTAGGTGTGTATCTTGGGGTGGACCTAACAAACTGTCAGTAACTTCCAGCAGAAAAAAGGGTTAAAAGGTCAGGTTCATTGATATCTTGGAGTTGGAAGACTAGGTTTGCTGGCCAAGCACATAGCTTCACCTGAGCTCTTTTATTCTAGGTTGCTTGAAAGGACACAGCAAAGAACCTTACCAGAGCAAGGACAATGATTAAGGCTTCTTTTGGCTAGGCAGATGTATTTTGTGTTGTTATTTTTATTTTGTACTCACAGGGATTGTTACTGTTTGTTGCTATCATTTTATTGCTTTATTTTTCTATGATTCAAATTGTTGTTGCTAGGTATACCTTCTGCAGCATTATTACAGGGTGTGCCTACAGGTGTGTGCTTACAGATTATTGCTATAATCTTCTGATTCAAATTGTCTTTTGCGAGGTATATCCTCTGTTACTGCTTTATTTTTTTCTGTAGCAAAGTGTTTCTTACAGGGTATATCGTCTATGGAATTATTACAGGTGTTGCTTTACAGATTTTACAGTTTTACCTAGCAGTAGGATAAGCTTTCAGGGCTACTGCATTTGTTGCAGGCAGATTATTTCTGCTCTTACCTCCTTATTTATTTCATCCGTGGTTCTTCTTTTTCAGCAGGGGAAGGGCCTAGCCATCCACCCCCATCCCCAACCACCCCACACTACACTCCTTTTATAGGGTAGCACAGTTGTGACATTTCCTGTAGCAAAGCAGGAAGGGGCGGTTCAGAGGGGTATCCACACAGCAACCTCATTTACAGGAGCACTAGTAATTTAACTTGTTATAACAAGTTATACAGAAACAAACAAACAAAACACAAAATCAAACTTTTGCTTTCATTTTTTCCCCTTGTAATTACTCTGACCAGGTTACAAACCCAGCAACTTATCTGGAATGGATATCATTAACTGCAGGTACTGCGGAACACTTTTCAGAAGGGCAGTTTTACAGGATTTAGGACACTGTCCTACATGCTGGGCCATTGGAGATTTGAGGGCTCGGCTCCAGGCAGCATGGGCAGAGATTGCACACCTCAAATTGCATATTAAAGAGGAAATATATTATAAGAACTGCCCACCATTTCCCCAACATCCAACAGAAGCACCTCGACTGCAGAGGGTAGTTGGTCCAGGAGGTTGGCAGGTGGTTAAGAGGGGCAAATCGGGTGCCCCATCACTGGGTGCTCTCCAACATATCACCGCTACAAACCATATAAAAACTACAAACAGGTTTCTGCCTCTATCTCCCAAATCAAACAAAGGGGCAGAGGACACAGCAGAGCAGGACACTGCAGCACAGGAGCTAGCACAACAAAACTCACCCAAAATAGGAACCAAAACAAAAAAAGCAAAAAGGAAATCAAAAAAATGTCTGATCATAGGAGACTCCATGATTCAGGGAGTTTATACCTATCTCCAGCCAGGGGTTATGGTCAAATATCTCCCAGGTACATCAGCATGGAGAGACACTGACAGCATTGTCAAAACTGTTTAGGAAGTGGGAGAAAACATTATGTCCAGGTACACATAGAGACTAATGATCTCACCAGCTGGTCAGTTGTGGAGACCAAGGAACACCTGACTTGTCTGGGTGACAAACTATCATCCATTTCATCCAGCATCTCCTTCCCTGAGATCCTGCCAGTCTGGGAGAGGGGGCAGATGGATGGAAGGTCAGAGAAGGGGAGATAGGAGAGCTAAACATATGGCTCAAGGGCTGGTGCCAGGAAAAAGGACACACATTTGAAGTTAACTGGCAATAGTGTTGGAGTGAAGGTTCTTTAAATTTGATGGACTG
Organism: Neoceratodus forsteri; assembly: GCA_016271365.2. Taxonomy (NCBI): domain Eukaryota; kingdom Metazoa; phylum Chordata; order Ceratodontiformes; family Ceratodontidae; genus Neoceratodus; species Neoceratodus forsteri. The sequence goes on along the minus strand of CM028130.1, from coordinate 1,561,312,474 downwards.
CATCTGACTAAGGAGGGAGTCAGTGCATTGAGGCAGAAGTTTGATGTCTTTGCAGAATATTTAAACTAGCAAATAGGGAGAGGGGTGCAGCACCCCATACGTCGAATGGGAAGAACACCCCTCCCCCCTCAGCTAGTGGTCAAACAGGAGTTCAACATGTTTGTATCTCATTTGCATCACCAGGTAAGGAAAAAGGTTTGGCTCCCCATATAATGCACAGGGGAAACGCCATACCTCGCCCAACAACTAACACACCGAAATCTGGCCAATGGAAAATCATGTACACTAATGCTCGTAGTCTGGGAAAGAAGATCCCAGACCAGCAGACAATAATGACAGAGGCTAAACTAGACATAATTGCCATTAGCAAGACATGGTTTACCAGTAACCACTCTTGGGAGACTTCAGTACCTGGCTATGTACTGTTCAGAAGAGACTGAGGTGCAAAGGGTGGGGTGGAGTGGCCCGTTATGTCAATGAAAATATCAAAGCTACAGATATTCAGAATACATGTAAGAAGCCAGAAGAACTGTGGGTCACCCTGGAAACAGGAAATGGGACAGCCATATGAACTGGGGCTGTACACAGGCCTCCAGATGAGGGGGAGGACATAGACACAGTACTGTTAGAAGATATGCAAAACATGACAGCTAAAGGGGAGGTTCCGATAATGGGAGACTTCAACAAGCCAGATACAGATTGGTCAATACCAGCAGGAACATCTGCCAGAACTAGACACATGGTGGATTCCCTGCAGGAAGAGGGCCTCAAACAACTGGTACAACAACCCACAAGAGACAGGGCTATCCTAGATGAAGTACTGACTAACAGGGAAAGGATCTCAGATCTACAGGTAGAAGGTCACCTGGGGGCCAGTGACCATTACATGGTATGGTTCAGTTTGACCACTAGAACTAAATCATCCCATTCCAAGGCAAAAATATGGGACTTCAGTGGAGCTAACTTTGATAAGATGGTCAACAGAGTTAAGCTAGCCCTGGCAAAAAGAAATACAGGTGAGGGGGTACAGGCAAAGTGGGCAAGCATTAAGGATGCAATACTTGAAGCAACATCCCATTGTGTTAGAGAGAAAAGGAAGTGCAAAAGAAGAAGGAAACCACCCTTTGGTTCTCAAAAACAGTAGCAGAAAAGGTCAGAGCCAAAAGGCTGGCCTTCAGGAAATATAAGGGAACGCAGAAGGATGAAGATAAGAAGGCATACCAAACTTCCCTAAGGGAAGCATGGAAGGCAGTAAGGCAGGCAGAGGCCTGAACCTAGGAAACATTAGCACAAATAGTAAAAGAAGGTGACAAGACTTTCTATAGATACATTAGTGAAAGGAGAAAGTGCAGAGGGAGTATTTCTAAGATCAAAGGAGATAAGGGGGCAGGTGAGGAGGAGGAGGAGGAGGAGGACGAGGACCATGTAAAAGCATCTATCCTAAATAGATACTTCTGCTCAGTGTTTACAGAAGAGAAGGTAAGGCAGGGCCCACAGCTTAGCACCATGGACACAGGGGGGAGGGAGGTGTGCACTAGTCCCTTCACAAAAGAAAGGGTCCTACAAGAGCTCGGTAAGCTCAGGGTGGATAAGGCAATGGGAACTGATGGCATACATGCCAGGGTAGTAAAAGAGCTAAGGATGGAACTAGCAGAGCCATTATCAGAACTGTTTAGTGAGTCTCTGAGTACAGGAGAGGTCCCAGAAGACTGGAGAAGAGCTCGTGTGATCCTGCTCCACAAGGGTGATAGCAGGGAGGAGGCAGGGAACTACAGACCAGTCAGTCTTACCTCAGTAGTGGGTAAGATTATGGAGGCACTCCTTAAGGAAAGGATAGTGCAACACCTGGAATCCATAGGAGCACAGGATCCAAGACAACATGGGTTTACAAAAGGACAGTCCTGTCAGACTAATCTCATAGATTTCTTTGACTGGATAACCAGAGTGGTGGACCAAGGGGGAGCAGTTGATGTCGCCTACCTTAACTTCAATAAAGCTTTTGATACTATTCCACATAGAAGATTGATTAATAAGCTGGGTAGGCTTGGAGTGGGTCAGAGTTGGTCAACTGGGTGGCAAATTGGTTGATGGGCAGAAAACAGAAAGTGGTAGTAAAAGGTATACAGTCAGAAGAGAGGCAAGTCACTAGTGGGGTACCTTAGAGATCAGTCCTGTGGCCAGTCCTCTTCAATATCTTCATCAGTGACATAGCAGATGGACTGGAGGGTAAGGTTTGTCTGTTTGCAGATGACACCAATATCTGCAACAGAGCAGAAGATCCAGATGGGGTGGGCAGAATGAGAAGAGATCTGGATAAACTAGAAAAATGGTCAGAAGAGTGGCAACTGGGGTTTATTCATTTTATTTTATTTATTTCATTTTTGTTGACCGGGTAAGTGCACTAGACAAATCCTGCCTATTTTCAGGCATGACCCGGGGAACGGGGATACAGATGAATGCCAACTGACCTTGAACCAGATTAAGCTGTTTAATGCAAATAATTGCAAGATCATGTACATAGGGAAGAGAAACCCAGAAGCCACCTATAGGCTGGGAGGGGAGATGCTGGCAGTCACAAGAGAAGAAAGAGACTTGGGCATCATCATTACCGATGACCTGAAATCATCCAAGCGGATCACTATAGCAGTAGGTAAGGCTAGGGGGATGTTGGGATGAATTAGTAGGGGTATACAAGTCAGAAGAGGGAGGTAATAATCCCTCTTTACAAGACACTGGTTAGGCCCCATCTGGAGTACTGCATGCAGTACTGGAGGCCACACCTTCACAAGGACATTAACCAAATTGAGGCAGTCCAGAGAAGGGCAAACAAAATGGTGCAGGGACTGCATCAGAAAACATATGAGGACAGATTAATGGAGCTCAATATGTATACCCTAGAGCAAAGGAGGGAGAGAGGTGATATGATCAAAACATTCAAACACCTTAAGGGCATTAACAAGGTGAAAGAGTCTAACATGTTTCAATATAAGAAAAATAGCAGGACAAGAGGACACAGAATGAGATTGGGGGAGGCCGATTAAGTGGTAATGTGAGGAAGTTCTTTTTCACAGAAAGGGTGGTGGATGCACGGAATGGCCTACCTCAGGAAGTGGTTGATATGAATAGAGTGCATGGCTTCAAACAGGCATGGGATAGGCATAAGGGACCAATACAGATGAGTATGAATAGATAGACCATTGACAGAGCATAGGCAGATGGCACATTTACAAAGTAGAAAAAGAAATGGTCAGACTGGATGGGTCTTGCAGTCCTTATTTGCCATCAACTTCTATGTTTCTATTTCAATTCTAAGACTTCTTAGTATGCACTGTTATTTATATGCTTGATATGAAAGAAGAATTTTAGGCTCACAAAAAAATAATATTTTTCTGTAAGCCAAAAATACAGGTTACTCACCTGTAACAGGAGTTCTAGGAATGGTATATATTGTTCATCCACACTATCTGGCAGGTTCCTTGCCACTTTAAATCTTGCCGGAAGGTCTTCAAGCTGGCTCCTCCCACCCACCCGGGTGGTAAAACTCTTGGCTCCGCCCCATGACGCCAGATCTGGCCCGCTGGAAGCTCAGGTTGTGCGTCGAAGCCGGGGAGGTAATGTAGATGAACAAATATACCATTCCTAGAACTCCTGTTACAGGTGAGTAACCTGTATTTCTAGGGACATGGATATGTTGTTCATCCACACTGTCTGGCAGACTCCTAGCAGTTCTCCGGGAGGAGGGAGGCAAGGCGCACACCCCCTTAATACTTACTTGGGAAATAAGGATTGGATAACCGAGGCCCCAAAACCAGCATCCCGGCGTGACTCAAGGTCGATGTGGTAGTGGGTAATGAAGGTGTTTGCTGACTTCCAGGTAGCAGCCCTGCAGATTTCCTGGATAGGGACGTCCCTGGAAGCAGCCACCGATGCAGCAGTATGGTGGGTAGAATGAGCTTTTATCCCTCTGGGAGGCTCCATGCCCACCAACTCATAGCAGAGATCTATGCAGGAGGTGACCCATCTGCTTATCATCCACTTGGCTGCAGGTCTGCCAGTGCAGCTTCAAGTAGGGTGAAAACAGCTGGCGAACACCTCTCCTCGATCCCAGCCATGCGCCTCCTGTAATAGAAGCAGCCTCTAGGGTCCAAAGTATGGAGCCTATATTCGCCTCCGAGGTGTGATTGGGGTAGAACACTGGCAGAGTCAACACCTGGTGAAGGTGAAACTCGACACCACCTTCGGAAGAAATTTCGGTGGGGGCGAGGACAACCTTGTCCCTGTGGAAGACCAGGTAAGGAGACTCATGCTCAGCGCCTGGAGTTCTCCCATCCTTCTGGCTGACGGATAGCCACCAAGAAGGCGGTTCTTCCACGACAGGTGGGGAGACCACACCTGTGCATTGGTTCGAATGGCTTGCCCATGAGCTTTGCCAGTACCAGCAGTAAATCCCACGGAGGTGGGGGTTCCCGCACTGGAGGGGAAATGTGATCAAGGCCTTTGAAGAAGCGCCCGACCACTTTCTCCTGCGCCACTGACTGCTCACCGGCCCGCACCCGGTAAGCAGAGATGGCTGCCAGGTGCACCTTTAGGGTCATCGACCTAAGCCCTTGACTAGATAGTGACCATAGATAGTCCAAAATGCTGGCCACAGAACAAGAGGAAGGGTCCAAGCCCTTATCCCGACACCAAATGGAAAATCTCTTCCATTTGAAGGCATAGCATTTTCTGGTCGACTCCTTACGGGACGCCTCAACGACATTGAGGACCTCGTCAGAAAGACCCAAGGCCTGGAACTCTAGCTGCTCAGGAACCAGGCCATCAGGTGCAGGGATTGAAGGTCCGGATGGAACACCTTCCCCTGATTGACTGAGAGCAGGTCCGGGCGAGCTGGAAGCTGCCTCGGGAGCCTGGAGCTGAGGCTGAGGAGATCTGGGTACCAGAACTGGCAGGGCCAGTCTGGGGCTATCAGAATCACCTGTGCCTTGTCCCTCCTCACTTTGAGCAGGACCCTATGAATCAGAGGAAAGGGGGGGAAGGCGTAAAAGAGGCCCGGGGTCCACAGCCTCGAGAAGGCATCCCCCTGCAGCGAACCCTGCTGAGGGGGGCAGGCACAAAACAGCCTCAGCTTCGCGTTCTCCCTGGAGGCAAACAGATCCACCAGAGGTGTGCCCCAGAGGGAGAACAGATCTTGTACTACCTCCGGCAGGAGAGACCACTGCAGCGATGCAGCCCCTATCCCGCTCAGGGCATCGGCCAGGGTGTTGGAGGCTCCTGCAACATGAATGGCTAGGAGATCCACCTCCAGGCTGCGCACAAGTGACCAGATGCGGAGAGCTTCCTTGCATAGAAGCATGGAGCGCGTCCCGCCCTGGCGGTTTAGGTAGTACATGGTCGTGGTATTGTCCGTCTGGACTCGGACCACTTGACCCCAGAGAAACGGAGCAAAGGCGGTGAGAGCTAAGTGGACCGCTCGGAGCTCCAGCAGGTTGATGTGGCATCGGGACTCACAGGGACCAGAGGCCGTGCACTCGGTATTCCCCCAGATGGGCACCCCAACCCATCAAAGAGGCGTCGGTCGATAGAGAGACCGTCGGCTCAAGACGGACAAACAGGATGCCCTCCTGCAGATGAGATGGAACGGTCCACCACTGAAGAGCGTTCCACATCTCCTGGGTAGTCATCACAAGCTGGTCCAAGGGATCGCAGCATTGTGACCACTGGCTGGCCAGCCCCCACTGAAGGGGGCGCATGTGCCAATGTGCCCAACGGACTACGCTGGTACAGGCCGCCATGAGACCCAGGAGGTGCAGGAAGTCCCGGGCAGGGCGCAATTGCCCAACCAGAAATGATTGGGAAAAGGAGGTAAGAACCTCGGCCCTGTCCACCGGGAGCCATGCTCTGGCTCGTAGAGAGTCGAGCTCTGCCCCGATGAACAGCATCACCTGCTTCGGCTCGAGTTCCGACTTGGCCTCATTGATAAGGAGGCCGACCTGAGAGCAAACCTGGAGGGCCAGATCTCTGGACCGCTCCACCTCCTGTCTGGAGGGGGCTGCTATCAGCCAGTCGTCCAGGTAAGGGTACACCCGGAACCCTCAGCGCCGCAGGAATGCTGTCACCGCTGCCATGCATTTGGTGAAGACCCTGGGAGCTAGAGAAAGGCTCAAGGGCATGGCTTGAACTGATTAGGATCCCTCCGCTGAAGCGGAGGAACCTCCAGTGAGACGGACGGATAGGGACATGAAAAACGATCCTGAAAGTCCAGAGAGCAAAACCACGCCGTGTTCCAGAGATGGTATTATCTGAACCAGAGTGACCATTCTGAAGGTTCGAGACCTTAGGAACTTGTTTAGGTCGTAGGTCGAGAATGGGTGCCAGCCCCTGTCCGCTTCGGGACCAGAAATACCTGGACACAAACCCTGGTCTAAGGGAGGGTCCTCCACCTCTTATCACCTCCTTCTGGAGGAGGAGATCGATGTCGGCTCGATGAGCCGCTAGTGAGGCTGGGGACCCCGAAGCCCCCCGAGGGGCGACGGCTCTGTAGGGCGGTGCCTGCTCGAACTCTAGAGACAGGCCTCTTCCCACCACCTCCAAGACCCACCTGTCCATGGTAACAGTGGACCAGGCAGAAAGGAAGTGCCAGAGCCGTCCCCCCATGGGGGGAACCAGGGGTGAGGAGACGGGGATGGGGCGACACCCCTCAGCCCGTCACTGAGCAGGCTTGGAGGAGGGACCGGCCGAGGGACCTCCTGGGCCTTTTCCTCCTTGCTTCCTATTGGAGGAAGCCGACGGCTTGGGTTTGGGGTACCAAGGTCGAGCCTGCTGGCCCTGACGTTGCTGGGCCGCGGGCCGCTGGGCACAGAAGGGCTAAATGGCTTAGGCTGAGGCTTACGGCCTTTGTCCTTCTGCGCGGAAGAGACCGAGTCCAAGGTGGCATTGGACTTTTCGATCCTCTGATGGTGACCTTCCACCCAGGGCCGAAGAGGTTAGTCCCCAAAAAGGGAACATCCGCCAACTTGTGCTGGGTATTCGAGGTGAAGGTGGATATCCTCAGCCAAGCCCGCCGGCGCATGGCCACTGCGGTCGCCACTGATCTAGCACAAGAGTCTCTGATGTCAAGAGCAGTCTGGAGCTGCTGCTTTGCCACTGCCCTGCCCTGATCCAGCACCTGCTTGACCGTGGTCTGCAGGTCCGTGGGAAGATGGGGAATGACCTCATCCAGGGAGCCCAACAGGGCATGGGAGAAGTGTGCCATCAGGACAGCCGAACTGGCCTGACGAAGGCCGAGAGATGATGCAGTATAGACTTTCCACCCGGCATAATCCAATTTCTTGGACTCCTTGTCGGGTGGTTTGTCCATGTCCCTGGCGTTCCCGGCATGCCGGAAAACACTGTCGGTAACCAGCCCCTCGGCAGAGGGGTGTTCCGAGAAACCGGACAGGGAACCGGTAGGGACCGCGTACTTCCTAGCCATTCTGGCCGAAGGCACAGGGCAGGAGGCAGGACACTGCCATAGTTCCAAGGCCGGACCAACAATGGCTTCGGCCACCGGAAAGGCCTCCGTCAGAGAATCCCCTTGGTCCAGAATCTCCGTGAGGGGTTATCTGGCCCATTTGGAAACGGGTTCAAGCTTCATCCCGGTGGACTCCAAGATGAGTCGAAATAGGCCAAGAAAGGACGAAGGACTATCATCCACTGACTGCCCCCTGAGGACTCCAAGTCCATCTGCCTGGAGAACAAGGAGGAGTCATCTTCAGACTCCGACGAGTCTTCGAAGAGCTGCCTCGAGCCTGAGACACCCTCCACCTGCCGAGGTTTATCGGGAGTGAGAGTGACCGACAGCCTATGGGGCAGCCCCTGAGCCGACCGAGAACTCTTGGTCGGAGCCCCAACTAACGGCTGAGGAGGAGGCGTTCCACCAAAATCAGTGGGCAGCAGTAATAGGTCGAACAACTGGCCTGGGAACAGGCCCCACCACCGCGAGGTTGTTTCAGCCGCCCGTGACAGCCACTTAATGGCCAGTGAAGACAACTGGGTTGGTTTATTCCCGCCAACAGAAGTTGTGCCACATAAGTTTTTCATATTTCCCGACGCACTTGCGCCGGGCTTCCCTCGTCCGAGGAGGAGGAAGAAGAGGAAGAGCGGGCGGCGCCGCTACTCAGTGCCGAGACCGAGACCGGCCTATGACGGTGGGATTGCTGGACCATGAGGAAGTCCGAGACCAGATCGAGAATTTCGCTAGGCCGAGGTCGGCGAGGCGGGTACCGAGGATCGGTACTTCCTTCGCTCGAAGATTGCACCGACGGCCCGAACCGAGGCACAGTCGAGCCGATGGGATCCTCAACTTCACCGGGAACTGGGAGAGGGGAATATCAGTTTACTAGCCGACAACCTGATCTAACGGTCGAAAAATCTCGACCGCCGAGGGGTGTCTCGGTCAACTGGCCTGACGGGACACTGTGAAGCCAGTGGTCAAGCTGAAGGGTCGATCAAGTCGACTGTCGACTAGGGGAGGGAGATCTTTCCCACTCCCAAGAGCCAACGATGGACTTACCTTACTCTTTTGACTGAGAAACGGTCCAGAAGAGGTTGGACCCTCGCCCTTAGTTGAGAGGGTCAGGCAAAGCTCCTTAAAGAAGCTGAATATGAGGCACCGAGAGAGAGCGGATGAATGCCGTGGCCAAAGATGGAGAGGCTGCGCCGCCTCTTCTCGAGGGCGGATTTTCATCTGCTCGAGCTGTTCTGCGAGAGTCAGCAGCCGCCGGACACCGCCAATCGGCCTCTTCGACTTGACCGAGGAAATCTCTTCTCGGCTGCCCCAACTGCAAACGGGCAAGGCACGATCTTCAAGGACATAGACTGAAAAGGAAGAGCACAGGTCGCAAGCCTGCGGTTCGTGCTCAAGGCCTAGGCTGTAGACACACGTGGAGTGCGGGTCTGTCCGAGACATTTTCTGCCCACAGGGGCATCTCCGAAATCTGGGAGTCGATTTATCCATCGCAGCCGCGAGGAGAAGAAGACCAAAATGTTTTGGTAAAATTGAAGCGAGTTTCAAAGTTTGAAGAGTTAGGCACCAAATCTTAATCGCAGAGCATTAAGGAGGGAACCTGAGCTTCCAAACGGTAAGGAAGATCTGGTGTCATGGGGCAGAGCCGAGAGTTTTACCACCCGGGTGAGTGGGAGGACCCAGCTTGAAGACCTTCCGGCAAGATTTAAAGCGGCAAGGAACCTGCCAGATAGTGTGGATGAACAACATATCCATGTCCCTAGAATTCTTCTTTTGTAATGAAAAAATCTTGTTTTTTATGGCAAAAATCTTGTTCCTGTCCCCGCCCCCCCCAAAAAAATTTGAAAACCCATATAAATGATGCTCTGGAGAAAAACAAACACATGATTCTATCTAAACGAGACTGTTTAGTTCAGTTCTGGAGTTTTTTTTTTTAAATAAATGGCCCCAAAATATGTTTTTGGGAATCCCAAAAATCCATACTGAGGCTTCTTCTGTGAGCCAAATTTTTTGTTTCCTTGCTCTCATGAAAGAAGATCACTGTCTCATGAAAGAAGAATCTCAGCTCATGAAAGAAGATTGTGGGACTTGTTTTTTTATAGTGGTTTTGCAAGCTAGCCTTTTCCTTTGTGAGCCATGACAAAACTCAAGAAAGAAGAATCTGCTCAGGAAGGAAGATGGCATTTTTTTTTCATACATGTTTCATGAGTCGACCTTCTTCTTTCATGAGTCACAAAATAAATCACAAAAGAAGGTCAGCTCATGAAAATTATGAAAAAATGTAAGTCCCTCTATCTCCTTTCGAGAACCAAGATTATTCTTTCACGAGTCCCACCATTTTCTTTTGTTAGCCAAAATTCTTCTTTCATGAGTTCTTTCATGACTCACAGAAAAAGGAGGTTGAATCATGAAAGGAGAGGGTCGGACTTAGTTTATTTTTCACAGTTCCTTCATGAGGTCATAAAAAGAACCATTGTTCTTTTGTGTGATCTCACAAAATAACTAATTGCTCTATCTATCTATCTATCTATCTATCTATCTATCTATCTATCTATCTATCTATCTAGTTATCTACTCTATCTTTTTATTTTTGTTAAGCAGACTGTGATGTCCACCCCCAGTACTCCTTCTTTCTCCTCCTCCTCCTCCCCTCCAGGTCACCCCCCAACCTTTCCCATGTTTATTTTATTTTTGTTAAGCAGATTGGGCTGCCCACCCTCAGTAATGCTTCTTTCTCCCTTCTCCCCTCCCCTCCCTCCCTGCCCTCCCTCTCCTCTAGGTTGCTCACCCCTTGTTTTCCCATGTTTAGTTTTTAATTAGTGCAAGTGGACTCAAGTGTCTACCACGAGTACTGCTTCTAGTGTCCCCTTCCTTCCTTCTAGGTCACCCTGTCCCCTTTTTGTTTAATATATGTGGTAGCACCAGGGTGCCCACCCCCACTGCTAATGAAGATCATCCCATCACTGGGGTGCCCAACCCCCAGTGTCATCTCCTATCCCCTACAATACAGAGAAGCATCCCCTGTTGATGTTTTTATTTTGTTTTGTTTTTACCTTGAAAAAAAGAAAATGGTCCATCTGTGAGCTGACACCCCCCAGCAACCCAACCCTGCACCCTGTCCCCCCACTCATCACCCACTGCTCCTCACTTCCACACACCCTCTCTCATCTGAACTTGTTTCATGACATACATCCACTCTATGATCAAAGACACATCTCACTGCTGGAAATGACAACTGCAACATGAGAAAATATGCTAAGTCAAGTTTAATGTATTTTAATGGGGTTTGAACTTTCATTGCTAACTTTGACATTTTGTTTTACATTTTTACACCAAATTTTCAACATGGCCTTTTGGGACCCCACTTAATGGCCAAAGGTGATGGAATTATGCAAATCTGACCCCAAAATTGATTTTACCGCTGCTGTGCAAATTTGCCTTGTGGGTGGGTTTTGAACATTCTTTCCACCCTTGTTCATGAGGTGGGGTTATAAGAAGGTTATGTTGAAAATTTGGGGTAGAAATAGTAAAAAGTAACAAAGTTATGAGCATACATTGAAATGTTTCAATACATACTCATAACTTCGGTATTTGTCGCTATTTTTACCCCAAATTTTCAACATAGCCATTTTTTCACACCATGTCATGAACATTATAGCCATTGTTTTTCAAATCCTGGCCAAAATGTTTTTCCACTCCTATGGCATGATATGATGTCTTGATCAAGATTTAACATTTTTCACTTACCTGGTGGTGGTGGGTTCATAAGAAGGCTGAGCTGAAAATTTGGGGTCAAACTATTTAAAAACAATGAAGTTATGAAAGTACATTGACATTGTCAATGCACATTCATAACACTGGAAACTTTTGACATCAATTGCTGCACTTCAATAGGCATACAAAGTCTTCCCTTGATGCAGGGCCCAGTGGTCCCTGTGCATCTGCATTTGTTCATGCAGGTACAGAGTAGACCTGAATGAATTAGGATACCATTCCACTATCTCAAAAAGAAAGGAAATTATATACCAAAAAATGTGTCAATGTACCAGTTAGGGTTCAACTTAATGCAACAAAAGTAGTTAAGTGTGGCATTAGGGGTTCCAACCCTAACTTCCCACCCTCATCCCCCGAGCAGCAAAAGTAAAAAAAAAATAAAATAAGTATTCGAGTCTTCTGAGTCTTGGCAAATCAGTGGTGGGGTTTTTCTTGTAGTTGTCAACCCTAATTTCACTCCTCCACTCAGCCCTTAGCCTCCAGTCCAAAGCACAAGATACAGCTCCAAGCCAGTGCCTCATAGTGATCAAAGGTCAAAGGCAGAGAAATATGTCTCGCCACACGTTGTCGCCAACAAAATCTATTGTAGCATTCTTCATGCGGGGTCCTACAGACCTTGCATGAAGAAAAGCGATCACACCCACTTTGTCTGCTCAGGGGAAGGGTAAGCATTAGGGCTGACAACCGCAAGAAAGACTCCACCACTGATTTTTCAAGACTCAGGAGACCCAAAACCCTGATGTTTTTCCTTTTGCTGCTTGGATGAGAGGTTGAGAGTTATGGTTGTAAACCCTAATGCCACACTTCCCTGTCCTGTTAAGTTGAACCACAACTAGAGCTGTAACAGGGAGACCCCAATGGGATCTCCAAGGAAGGGCTGGCTCCCTCACTTGATACTCTCTATTAGACCACCTAGATATATATTTATAGACCACATGGAGAACGGAGGAGATTTCATGAAGCTTTACTTGGTCAGGATACAACATTTAAGCTGGTACAAAGGTTGTAGCTTCAGTTACAAAAATAAAAAGCCATTCTGTTTTTAGGCAGAACTTACAAAGCTTATATACAATTGAACAAATACAGAATGTACATCCTGTCTCCAAACAAGGCAATGTTGATATATTAGCTCTATAATTGGAGAATTTACCTCTGCATTTCCTGTGGTACATATTGTGTCGAGCATGAGCTAAATGAAGTAAATGAAATAAATGTAATAAATGCCAATCCCCACAAGATTGCAGCATTGTATAACTAATGACAGTTTGCTTTTAGCAAATTCTCCATTGACATACATGCACGTAGGCTTCACACATACAATAGATGGTTTTGTTATACACGCTTAATTGTGCCCTTTTCCTACTATACGTAAAACATAAAAATTGTATTGCAGTTTAAACTATAGCATTAACAAGATATACTTACTCTTAAGCAACTACAGGCTATATGGTTCAAATTCTATTAATATCTTAGCAGACAGTTACAAAAAGTGCAATATACTTTATAACCATATGTACTCTTCTCCTTAGCAAGCTGCTGTCACATTCTGATAGGTCACTATGTAACTATGATAAATAAGAGCTATGACAAATATGACACATAGCATTTATAAGAAATGTCTACATCAGTTTGGGGAAATGCAGCACATAAGTTTTGTTTTGTAACCACCATTTTGTAATATGTCTGTGTTGTAACTGCGTTGTGTATACATACCTTTTTATACTCTTGTCTTTCTGTGTATTTGCTCATGCACCCACTTACTGGCTTTATCAGATTGTACTTGGGGTTTTGTAGCCTGTCCCCTGCCAACCATTAAAATTTGTGCAAAGACACACATCATAGTAAAATCACTCTCTACAGGAGCATTAACAGTTTTATTTTTGCAAAGATATATTACATATATATATATATATATATATATATATGTATATTTATATAACATGTGTTTAGGGATAAATCCAAGGATAAAAAGTAATACCTCAATCACCCAGTGATGATATAATTGATATCTCCACAGTCCTATACGTCATTATGATATTGTCAACTCCTATACGTCATAATGTTATCCTCACGTTCCTATACATCATCTGGTTGATCCTGCTTATTTGTTCCATCACTTTCACTTTTTGTAATGTTCCTCCTGTTATGTAGCGTGGCTGAGTGGTATTAAGTATGTAGTGGCACTGTGGCAGAAATTTAAACTAAAGCATTCTGAATCCATGTGAAAATAAAAACTGTCTTTTTTTCATTGTTGTACTCACTTCTCCTCAGATGAAACTGCTGACTGCAGAGAAATGGCTAGTGATTCTTGTTATGTAGCATGATCAAACAGTGTAAATGACTTGGGCCAGGAATTGAAATAAAAACACTTTGCACTAAGAGGACTTAGAAAAGGTGTGCTTTTTATTAATCCTGCTCCCTTTTGTTTAAAAGATACCGCCGACTGTGTAGAGATGACAGTGAGCAAGTTGAGGCTTTAGAGTAGTAGACACGAGCCTGACCAAGCATTGCTATAGCAACAAAGCTCACTCAGGCTCATGTCTACAGCTCTAAAGTTGCAACTTGCTCACTGTCATCTCTACACAATCAGTGGTATCTTTTAAACAAAACAAGATAATAAAAACATGCACATTTTCTAAAACTCCGTAGTACAGATTGTCTTAATTTCAGTCCTTGCCACCATGTCATCTACACTGCTTGGTCAGGCTATTTGAAAGAAAAACTGAGACTCATACTTCAAAACATGGCACAAATTGCACCAGATAAGTGCAATTAAAAATGCATTTTTATGTTGATTACGTGCAAGCGCAAGAAACATATTGCGGCAGCTTTTGCAAGAATCAGGTTGTGCAGGAGTGGCACTGTTGTGGCCAGTGTCCCCACAGCCTTTAAAGGCTTGGCCCGCTGTCCCCAATGGTGTGGCACGCTGCTGCTGACACTAGTTCAGACAGAGTGCCACAACCTTCTAAAGTTTGAGCCGCTGCAATCAGGGGCCACCTCGTCATTGCAGCATCATCCACTGCAATGAGGAAGTGACCCCTCATTACAGGGCTGTTGCAGACATGGAGCCCAGTCACCATCAGCTTGTCACCCCATTTCTTGTGTGCTGAGGGGGGGTGCCCAGTCCCCCTCAGCTTATGTCCCCTCTCCTTCTGTGTTTGCCAATGGGGGTGTCCAATCCACGTCTGCATATCCTCCCGCCCATTTCTTATGTGCCAAGGGGGGTGCCCAATCCCCCTCAGCTCATGAGCCCCCCAAGTATGTGCCAACATGGGTGTCCAATCCCTGTTGGCTCCTGTGCCCCCACACCAAAACACACAGGTGGCACACTGGCAGCCCACCACAGCATGCCAAAAGTACCTGCAAAAAAAAAAGTCCTGCAGCATCTTTTTTTTTAATCCTAATAAGAAGAAAATGATCCCTTGCCATCTGTGCCCATCTCGCGCAACCCATGCCTTCCCACTTCATACCCCACCTATCTACACCCCCCACCCTATACTTACCTCTGGAGCCCAGCGCAACGATCTTCGGTGGACTGGGAACACATTTGCAGTCTTCAAAGCCAACCACAAATTGAGGAAATGCTGGTAAGCTGTATAATGGAATCAATTTTTTTTTTTAACTTTGATGCATATCTCAGTCATTTTTTGGAATTTTGGCACCAAATTTTCAACATGGGGTTTTTGGGACCCCTCCTCATGAATTCTGCCACTGTCATGATGTTAATGTGTCCTGAAAGGTGATTTCAAGGTCACGGTCTGCAATCACCTTTTGGGACTGATTAATGAAATGACAGTGCCAGTGTTCGTGAGGTGGGCTCTCAAACAGCCTACGTTGCACATTTGGTGGAAAAAATCCAAAAAATGACTGTTTTATGAGCATGTGTTGCGCAGTTGCTATGCATGCTCGTAACTTCACAAATTTGCAAAATTTTCATGCCAGATTTTCAACATTGGCATATTTCCACACCTCCTTGTGAACAATATAGCTGTCATTTTTCACATCCTGGCCAAAATGAGTTTTCACACTTCTGACGCAGAATAGCGAGGTCGCTATGGGAAATCAGTGTTTGGGACAGATTACAAAAATGACTGTGACACTGTTCATGAGCAGATGTCCTAAAATGTCTATGCTGAAAATTTGGTGCCGATAGTCTGTAAAATGACTGTGTTAAGAGTATGCATTGTGCAGTTTGCACGCACGCTTGTAAGTTTGCAAATTTATAATATTTTCTCTCCAGATTTTCAACATTGCCATTGTTCTGCACCTCCTTATGAACAGTACAGCTGTCATTTTTCAGATCCTGGCCAAAATGTGTTTTCTCAGTTCCGGCACAGAATAGCACAGTTGCCGTGGGAAATCCATGTTCGGGACACATTATGAAAATAACAGTGACACTGTTCATTAGCAGAGGTCCTAAAATGCCTATGTTGAAAATTTGGTGATGAAAGTCCATAGGATGAGTGAGCTACAAGCATGCGTTGTGCAGTTTCCACGCACGCTCATACCTTCGCAGCTTTGCAATATTTTCACTCCAGATTTTCAACATTGCCATTTTTCCACACCTCCTTATGAACAGTGCAGCTGTCATTTTTCACATCCTGGCTGAAATGTGTTTTTGCTATTCCAATGCACAATAGCGTGGTTGCTGTGGGAAATCAGTGTTTGAAAATCACACTGACACTGTTCATGAGCAAAGGTTCTAAAATGCCTATCTTGAAAATTTTGTGATGAAACTTCATAAAATGACTGTGTTATGAGTGTGTGTTGTACAATTTCCATGCACCCTTGTAACTTCACAAATTAGTAACATTTTCACACCACATTTTCAACACTGGCATTTTCCACACCTCCTTATGAACAGTACAGCTGCCATTTTTCACATCCTGGCTGAAATGTGTTTTTGAGCTTGCAGCACAGAATACCGCAGTCACTGTTGGAAATCAGTGTTTGGGACAGATTAGGATCAAGCGAGTGGGGGTCTGTGACTGAGCTCAACTGAGCTCTGTCGGGACTGCTGCAGATTTCTTTGTGGGCAGGAAAAGGCACCACGCAAGCAGGAGCCCAGTACAAAAGGGCAGCCTGCAGCGCCGGGAGACACAGAACAAGCGAGTGAGGGAAGGGGAGTGAGCGAGCTCAACAGAGCTCTGTTGGGACTGATGCAGATTTTTTTGTGAGCAGAAAAAGGCAGCAATGCATGCAGGGGCCCGGTACCAAAGGGCAGCCTGCAGCGGTGGAAGAAACAGAATGAGTGACTGAGAGAGGAGGACTGAGTGAGCTCAATGGAGCTCTATCGTGACTGCTGTGGATTTCTTTGTGGGCAGGAGCCCGGTACAAAAGGGCAGCCTGCAGTGCCAGCAGAAATGGAATGAGACAGTGAGAGAGGAGGAGTGAGTGAAGTCAATGGAGCTCTGTTGGGACTGCTGCAGATTTCTTTGTGGGCAGAAAAAGGTGCCAACAGAGGCAGGAGCCCAGTACAAAAGGGC
The DNA here is from genome assembly GCA_016271365.2 of Neoceratodus forsteri. Lineage (NCBI taxonomy): Eukaryota > Metazoa > Chordata > Ceratodontiformes > Ceratodontidae > Neoceratodus > Neoceratodus forsteri. Next base: position 1,561,295,710 of record CM028130.1, on the reverse strand, counting down.
AGCCTGCAGCGCTAAGAGAAACAGAACAAGCACATAAGACAGGGAGAGTGAGTGACCTCAATGGAGAACTCTCGGGACAGTGGTGTATTTATTTGTGGCAGAAAAAGGTGCCAACGCAGGCAGGATCCCAGTACAAAAGGGCAGCCTGCAGTGCCGACAGAAATGGAATGAGCGAGTGGGGGGGTGAGCAAACTCAATGAAGCTCTATCGTGACTGCTGTGGATTTGTTCATGGGCAGGAAAAGGCAGCAATACATGCAGGGGCCCAGTACAAAAGGGCAGCCTGCAGCAGCAGCAGAAACAAAATGAGCTAGTGAGAGAGGGGGAGTGAGCGAGCACAACAGAGTTCTATCGTGACTGCTGCAGATTTCTTTGTGGGCAGAAGAAGGGGCAACGCAGGCAGGAGCCCTGTACAAAAGGGCAGCCTGGAGCGGCGGAAGAAACAGGATGAGTGAGTGAGAGCGTGGAATGAGCAAGCTCAACGGAGCTCTGTCGGGACTGCTGCAGATTTGTTTGTCGGCAGAAAAAGGCACCAACAGAGGCAGGAGCCCAGTACAAAAGGACAGCCTGCAGCACCAGGAGAAACATAATGAGCGAGTGAGACGGGGGAGTGAGCGATCTCAATGGAGCTTTATCATAACTGCTGTGGATTTCTTTGTGAGCAGAAAAAAAGTGGCAACACAGGCAGGAGCCCAGTACAAAAGGCCAGCCTGCAGCACCAGCAGAAACAGAATGAGCGAGTGGCAGAGGGGGAGTAAGCAACCTCAATGGAGCTGTGTCAGGACTGCTGCAGATCTCTTTGTGGGCAGAAAAAGCTGCCACCGCAGGCAGGAACCCAGTAAAAAAGGGCAGCCTACAGCAGTTGGAGACACAGAATGAGCGCATGAGGGAGGGGGAGTGAGTGAGCTCACCGGAGCACTGCTAGGACTAATATGGATTTCTTTGTGGGCAGAAAAAGGCAGCAATGCATGCAGGGGCCCAGTACAAAAGGGCAGCCTGCAGTGGTGGGAGAAACAGAATGAACGAGTGAGAGACAGGGAGTGAGTGAGCGAGCTCAACGGAGCTCTATCATGACTGCTGCAGATTTCTTTGTGGGCAGAAAAAGGCGCCAACAGAGGCAGGAGCCAAGTACAAAATGGCAGACTGCAGCACCAGGAGAAACAGAACGAGCGAGTGAGACAGGAGGAGTAAGCGACCTCAGCAGAGCTCTGTCGGGACAGCTGCAGATTTCTTTGTAGGCAAAAAAGGTGCCAATGCATGCAGGAGCCCAGTACAAAAGGGTGGTCCGCAGCAGCAGGAGAAATGGTACGAATGAGTGAGAGAGGGAGAAGGAGAGTGAGTGAGCGAGCTCAATGGAGCTCTATCATGACTGCTGCAGATTTCTTTGTGGGCAGAAGAAGGTGGCAACACAGACAGGAGCCAAGTACAAAAGGTCAGCCAGCAGAAACGGAATGAGTGAGTGAGAGAGGGGGAGTAAGTGAGCTCAACGGAGCTGTCTCGGGACTGCTGCAGATTTCCTTGTGGGCAGAAAAAGCAGCCAATGCAGTCAGAAGCCCAGTACAAGCGACAGCCTGCAGCAGCGGGAGACACAGAATGAGCGAGTGGGGGGGGAGTGAGTGAGCTCAACAGAGCTCTGTTGGGACTGCTGTGGATTTCATTGTGGGCAGAAAAAGGCAGCAATGCACCCAGGGGCTCAGTACAAAAGGGCAGCCTGCAGCAGCAGGAGAAACAGAACGGGTTAGTGAGAGAAGGGGAGTGAGTGAGCTCAACGGAGCTCTATAGTGACTGTTGTGGATTTCTTTGTGGGCAGAAAAAGGCGGCAATGCAGGCAAGAGCCCAGTACAAAAGGCCAGCCTGCAGTGCTGGCAGAAATGGAACGAGCAAGTAAGAGAGGGGAAGTAAGCAAGCTCAACGGACCTGTGCCAGGACTACTGCAGATTTCTTTGTGGGCAGAAAAAGCCACAAATAGAGGCAGGAGCCCAGTACAAAAGGCTATCCTGCAGCGCCAGGAGAAACAGAATGAGTGAGTCAGAGAGGGGCAGTGACCCAACTCAACAAAGCTCTGTTGGGGCAGCTGTGGATTTCTTTGTGGGCAGAAAAGAGTGCCAATGCAGGCAGGAGCCCAGTACTAAACAGCAGCCTGCAGTACGGGGAGAAACACAATGAGCGACTGACAGAGGGCCACTAAGCGAGCTCAATGGACCAACACAATCAACATTCAGCATTGATAAACGTTTGTTTTGTGTTGGGGAACTATGCAGAGTTGTATTGGGGGGTATAACATAATTGGGAAGAAGTCCAAACCTCTATCTGGCAATTGAAAACAAACAGAACCAAAAGTATTGGTACTAGTTTAAAATACAGCACAAATGGCAGTATCAAACAGATTTCATCTTCAAAATAAAAAAAATTCCTATTTTGTTTGGTTGTATGCACAGTTCTGTTGGGGTCAAACATAATTTTAGTCACCTGGGAGAAAGAAGCTCCAAAACTTCTATCTGAAAATTGAAAACTCCTATGTGGGAAATCACCTCGAGGAAGAGATGTACAAGCTTGTATGTTTTTTTTTGTTTGTTTTTTGTGTGGGGGGGGGGTGGAAAAACACATGTTGTATAAACAGAACATGACATGGCCTGTCTGAAGATATCATATTTATCTTCACTCGAGGCCAGTGACATCAAGATATCTCACTCGTGGCTTCACCACTCATGCGATATGATATTGCCATCTTGTGAAGATAAATATGATATTTTCAGTCAGGCCATGTCATACCCCTGATAGATAGATAGATAGATAGATAGATAGATAGATAGATAGATAGATAGATAGATAGATAGATAGAGTATAACTAAAAGACAAAGAACCTTAGTGCACAAGAACTGAAGCAAGGGTTGCCCCAAAGGGCAATGACTGAGAAGCCAAGTTTCAAAGAAATACAAAATCACACATACCCTCATAATACAGAACATTATGGGCTGTATATGCAAATCACCACAAAATATTATGCTGGTTCAACTTTAGGCAGAACTGCATGATGCCAAAAGGCCTCTCACACAGTACGCAAAGGGTGCCAACAGATGACACAGACACGTGTTTCATCTTACCAGGATTCATCAGTGTGCCTCATCTGTATGACACCCCTGTGGAATGAACCGACTACCCTAAGTTGGTCTATCTGGGTTGGTTGTGGTGAGCCCAATAAAAACCAAAAAGAAGCTGAAAGACAAAGAATCTTAGTGCACAAACACTGAGACAAGAGTTGACCCAAAGGGCATTGGCTGGGAAGCCAAGTTTCAAAGAAATACTAAAGCATATATATCCCCATAATGCAAGGAATCATGGGCTGTATATGCAAATGACCACAAAATTTGCTGGTTCAGCTTTAAGCAGAACTGCATGGTGCTGCAAGGGTTAGTTGGTTCATTTCACTGGGGTATCACACAGATGAGGCACACAAATGAGTCCTGGTAGGATGAAGCACATGTCTGTGTCATCTGTTGGAACCCTTTGCAGACTGTATTGGTGAACTGTCCTTACACTATTTAGTTGTATCCCATAGCTGTCTCCCTACTCTATTGACTAATTTCTACTGTCTAAAATTCTGTTCTTCCTCCCTTCCCCTACTCCCTCACAGTGTCTTAGATGCTGGGAGTGAGCCCCCCCCTCCGTCTCTTGCTTGCCACTCTTTACTCTGCCTAGCAGTCCTGTATTTTCCGTTGGTGTTATTGTGCTGCACACCATCCCCCGATTCTCCTAATTTCGGATCTGTGGTGCTCCCACCCCTTCATTTCTTATCTATTTTCCTTTTGTTTGTTAAACGTGCTCCTCTTTATCCCCTTTTGTCTTGTTAGAAGAGTAAATTACCCCCACTTCTGATGCGCAGCCCTGGATGCCTCTTCCAATCTCCTCCCTCTCTGTCTGTCCCATAGTTGCCACTCCTCCATCCCACTTTTATTTATTTACTCCATTTTTGCTTCTTCTGTTCTTTCAGACCCAGCCCTGATTGGGCTCCCAGACAACCAGCCATGGCATGGAGCTCTCCGGCCAGCTGCCCACACGCTCACAAGCTCCCGAAAACTAGGCTGCAGGTATGAATTCTGGATTCGATAACCCTCTCTCTGATTGGGTGTGTTGCAGGATGGCTTTGTACTTTATTGGTCTGCTAGGTTGCCAGTTAGCTGAGATTGGCTCTGTGTTCCTAGCTTCACCAAAGACAGTCTCCAACCTTGCTTGTTATGTAGTGACGGGCTGAGAGGGTGCTGCATCGCTGTGCCCCTGGGAAAGTTGCTGAGTGCAGCCAGCATTTGAAAACATTTTGCCCTCCCAACTCTCTGGCATTTATTAAACAGACCTTTAGCCCCACCTTTTTCTCCACACATCTCCTATTGGTCTTTGGGTTAAGTGATCCTACTCGCTTTTGGTCAAATAAGTCCTATCTACAGTACCTAGACTCCTGCCCCTATCCCCACGCTGTACTCAAAAGGGACTACATCTATCTTTTTGTTACTCAAGTGATCCTTTTACACACTTTGGCCAAATATATCCTGCTTGCAGTGGTTCTTGTATCCTGCTCTCATCCTTGCATTAGACCAAAGGGCACTATACCTAGCATATTTACTATGAGACCCACCCCTGGAACCTTTGAACATGAGCTATGCTCAAAGATGTATCCAAACATTCCAATAAAAAAAGAAATAAATAAAGCCCACTCTCCAGTCGAAAATGCATCTTGCTGCTAAGTGCAGTTCAGTGTATTTCAATGGGTTTTTCAACTTTGATGCAAAACATTGTCATTTTTGCATATTTTAACACCAAATTTTCAGCATGGCTTTTCTGGGACCCCACCTCATGAATCATAGTAATGGAAATACTCAAACCAGCCCGAAAGGTGATTTAGCGGTCACTAGGTGAAATCACCTTTCAGGTGGGATTTGAACATTTTCATCATCCTTGTTCATCAGGTGGGGCCATAGGAAAGCTATGTTGAAAATTTCATCTCAAAATATGTAATGACAGCAAAGTCATGCACATCCACTGAAATTTTGCTGTGCTTTTTTTTTATTTTATTTTATTAAGATTTCAGAAAGTACCTTTGAGCCAAGGCTCATTTACAAAGGTTCCACATCAGAAATAGACAAGTAGGATATACAAACAAGATGAACAAAACTGTTAAAGTTAAATAATGCAGAGCAGCCTGAGGTTTTGCCAGATACAATAGCTAGCATATGACTCCAGGATATAAATACACTTTTTGCAATGAGTCGGGGCTTGAATAGCAAGGGCAGAGGCAAGTTATAGACTGGAAGTCAGGAGCAAAAGTTAGTGGGGTAGAGGAGGGGGGTGTAGAGCAGCTCAAGAGCATTGTCAGAGAAGGATGAGGGAAGTGAAGTGGTAGAAGATGGGGAAGAAAGCATTGAAAATATGGTTGGATGAGAGGGCAGGAAGAGGACAAATTAGTGGGGGGTGATGGAGGTAGGAAATCAGCATGGGAACTAGAGCTGGGAATAAGGGGGGAGATAGTGGGTGGGGGCAAGTGAGGAAGAAAGGATGGTAGCAGGGGCTGGGTGAAAATGGGAGAAGTGAACAGAAAAGGGGTGGAAAAAATGTGAATGGGGAAGAGGAGGTGTCAAAGGGGAAGGCAAGAAGGGGAGGAGGATTAGATTTGGTTATGAGAAACAATCACAGAAGGCCCTGCCAATGAGGTGCTGGTGAAAATTGCGCTTAAAAGTGCCCAGTGTAGCATAATTGGTAATTTCTGGAGGAAGCAAGTTGAACCAAATTGAGTCTCTGAACTTGAAGGAGCATTGCTCTTGGGTAGTGCAGCAATGGGGTACAGAAAATGTTAGACTTTCTGAACTTCTGGTTAGGCAGGAGACACCATGAGGAGTCAGCATAGTCTTGACCCCAGGGGGCAGGAGATCCAATGAGATCTTTTTAGCCAGAATGCAAGTCTGGTACCTGAGTCTGCCAGACAGTTGGAGCCAGTTTGCTCGTTGATAGATACCACAAGTGTGGGAAAGTTGGGGGGCTGAGATTAGGAGATGACAGGTCTTGCTTAGGGCTATAGCTATGCGTAGAAGTGCAGTGTCAGTAGCTGATTCGTATATCATGACCCATATTCGATAATTGAGATAGCAGAGCTCTGAATGGCAATGTTTTGGGCTTCAACTGTGATGCGGTTCCAATGCTTATATAATAGTCCTATGCGAGTAGTTACAGCATTAGCAATGTTATGAATGTTAGTGTGCAGTCAAGGGTCACCCCCAGATATTTAAACAGATACACCTGCTCTAGCATTACCCTGGTGCTGCTTCTGATAGTTAGTCCTCAGTCTTTATGTTTGCTGTAGGTTCCATGGTACATCATTGTTTTTTGTTTTTTTGTAGTTAAAATGAGTTAATGCAATTTAAACCATGTCTCCACTTCCGCAAAGGTTTCCTGCAATTGTGACTGTAGAAAGGATGGATCTGTGTGGGAGGTGAAGATAACTGCATCATCTGTGTATAGAAGGATTCTATCATGGCAGGATGAGGGGAGTTTGTTTAGGAAAACACTGAAGAGCATGGGACCCAGGATGGATCCTTGGGGGACTCCAGAAGAGACCAAGAGGGAGGTGGAGGGAGTCACCAATTCTAACCTATTGGGTTTGGTCACTGAGGTAGCTTTGGAAGGTAGGCTGTGATGTTGACGCCTGAAGTAAGGCACTGTCTGAAACAATGATGCATTGTGGGCGAAAGTCTAAATGGTGATGGGGTAGGGTGACTAGATGTGGTGGAGTGGGAGACTGCAGCGACAGGATGTCACTATATGTACATGCACATGGGGGAGCTAGCATGGCGAGTGTGGGCTGGGAGGGGGCGGAGGGGATTTAGGGGTGGCACTGCAGTTGGCTGCTGAGCTGCGCTGTGGCATCAGGGGTTGGCCTCCGGTTGCAGTGCGGGAGGTACTGAGTTCGGGTCTGGGAATGGGCGCTAGTGCAATTTTGTTGCGCCCAGCCTGAAACTTGATTTTTTTTGCTTTTGCCCCCCAACATGCACCCCCCCGGAGTTGAGAATCCTGTAGTAGGGTGGAATGGGGGCAAAGCCCCCCGGGTGGGTGTGTGTGGGGGGTGCATCCCCCCACAGAAAGCAAAAAGCTAAGTCCCCAGCACCGTTCTTCTGTGCACCGAGGTTGTCAGAATGGCAAAAATGTTTTCACCGCTCTAACTTCGTGATAATGCAGCTCGCCATTTGGCAGTCGCCATTATCACATAGAACCACCACATGGTATCAGTTGAGAGTCCTAGGAGAGAAAATTGTTCAGTCAGCAGGGCGTGGTTGATAGTGTCAAATGCCTTTGTCAAATCAATGAAAGTGGCACTGACAAGGTGTCCCAAGTCAAGGGCATTATGGATGTAGGAGGTGAATTCAAGAAGAGCTGTGGTGGTGCTGTGCCCCATTCAAAATTCATGCTGCTTGGGACATTGCAGGTTGTATTTTTCAAGGTAATCAGCAAGCTGATCAGCAACTTTGGGGGGGTGAAGATTGGTCTGTAGTTGCTGGTTTAGGTCTTGTCTACACTTTTTTGAATTGGTGTCACCACTGCAAATTTCCATTTTTGGGGGAACTGCGAGAGCATGAAGGATCAGATCAGAATTTTGGTGAGTGGGGACAGGACTTCATCTATGGTGCAGGCAAGAAGTTTCAGATCAAGGGAATTACCACTGGATCTGGTCCTCCTAAGCACTTTGAGTAGATGCTTTTTAGTTAGACCCTCAGAAATAACTTTAAAGTAGAATGGAGGGTGCCCCTGCATCATTCCTGCTGTGTCAGAGTGTAGTGCATCGGTGAGGGGTCAATGAAGGTTGGAGGTAGCACATGGCTAAGTCAGTGAAGGCACTGTTAAACACGTTAGCCATGGAGACTTGGTCTGAGGTGAGGGTGCCATTTAAGTTGAGAATTGAGGGTGCTACTTTGTGGCCTTTCTCTGTAACTTCAAGGAGGTTGGTCCAGAACATTTCCCCTCTTTCCATGTACTGGCTAGGGTGCACCTATAGTAGCTGGCTTTCTCAAGGTGAATCACTCTTGTACGAGCATTTCTTGCTGTTTTGTAGGCTTGAAAGTCAGCCTGAGTGCCAGTCATCTTAGCATGGTGCCAAAGAAGGTCCCAAGACCTCATTTGCTCTAGGAGGTCTATGATAATCCATGGGCTATTGACTCCCTTGGTCTTACATTTCTTGTAGGGAGCCTGGACATCACAGGGAGAGCTGAAGCTCTGGATAAAATATTCTGGCTCATTACTTTGGTAATTTTAAATATTTGACCTCAGATTTTCAACACAGCCATTTTTTACACCACATCATGAACGTGACACCTGTCATTTTTTAAATCTTGGCCAAACTGTGTTTTCACATCTCTGACATGGGATGATGTTCAGTTGGCATGGAATAACATGTTGTTGGGTATTTGAATATTTTCAGACTGGGTTCATGAGGTGGGGTAATAAGAAGGCTATGCTGACAATTTGATCGCTGTATTGCCAAAAATGCAAGTGCAGGGACCTCTGGCCTTGTGCTTCTACAACAAAATACATGTCTGCATCTATGGAAGTATGGGAGTGCTGGGCCCAGAGGGCCATGCGCTCCCACAGCTATCTGAGGATACAATTATACTATCTCAAAAGATAAGGCTATTCTTTGCAAAAAAACTGCATTATTGCAACATTTAGCATTAAGAATAAAGTGGCAAAAGAAGGGAAATATGGTTTTAGGGTTTCCAATCCTAAAACCCTACCACCTCCCCTAAAACAAATCAGGGTGCGTCTCTGGAGTTGTCAACCCCAATGTCTCACCCCATTCTATACACTCCAGGAACATACACACTTAATGGGGTGAGCTTTAGGATTGGCAACCCTAAGGAAAACTGCACCTCTGATTTGTTTTAGGGGTGGGTTGGGGTTTTAGTGTTGGAAACCCTAAAACCACATTTGCCTATTTTGTTGCTTTAGTCTTAACCATAAATGTTGCATTAACACAGTTTTTTGTTTGCAAATAATATATGTGAATCTTATCTGTCAGGGCTTAAAAAGAGCTCTTTTATTTGTAAAGGAGAGGCCTGACAGTCATACAGGGACCCATGGAAGCCCAGAAGAGCATCAGAGCTAGACATTTATCATAGAATCAGTGATGTTTGTCAGCAGCAGAGGGGTACACAGAGGTGAGTGCTAGAAGTAGTGCAGTTGGGATTCTGCCAAATTAAGCCAAATTGGGCTGATTCCCTTTTGGGCTGGCCATGGTCAACATTAGCCTATCAAGCAAGATTCAGTAGTAATACAGCCCTATTTGTTACATTAAAGAAGCAATGTGGGTGACATTTATTTCACTATATTTATAATAAACCTTATATATAAACATTTTATTTCAGCAATAATATAGCATTGGAAGATATTGGCGTGTGTCCATTAAGCAACACTACTAGAATATTTTAAAGTTGTTTGCAGGAAAACAACTCATTGCCCCCTTCATGTTTATCTGCTTCTGATGATTCTTCCCTGTCTGCGATCTTAATACTAACCATATAACATGACATCTGTACTACAGTAACAGATTATAATGTCACAAACAGGATTAGGAATATACTGTATGAGACAATAAACATCAGTTGCAGATGAATTCTAAAGAACAACGATCAAGCAGATGTCATTAGTAATGATGGACAGGATGGTTTGAATTAACATTTTTGGAGGACGGTTGTCTATTGTAACTGAATTGGTACACGGCCAATGGAAAAGACTTATTAAAGATAATGTAGGGCCTTCATGGGAAAATGCACAAACAGAAACTGGAAAAACTCAACATGTACTCACTGGAGACCAGGAAGTAGAGATGAGACATGAATTAAAATAATTAAATACATGGAGGACATAAATAAGGAGAACTTGAGTGAATTATTCAGGAAAGGTGGTAATGCGATCATTAGTGGTAACAGCAGAAACCTGGTAGGAGGCAGAGTCAGGAGGGACACAAGCAAGTACTCTATTTTGGAAAAGGTGGTGAAGGGGTAATAAAAGCTACTGGAGACACTTGTCAACACAAAAACTGCAGGACATTTTGGAACACTGATATAGGCATAGGGGTCTGATAAGGGTGGCAAGGGATGTGGGTTCAAATGAACATAAACCTCAACACTCTGGAGGGCCTGATCATCCACACTGGGCATATGTGATAGACCACAAAACGTTCTTCTGCTGGCACATTTGTATTTTTTAATGTTCTATATTTCTGTGAGCTGATGCTGCAAACTATGTTTCTGTTTGTTTTTTTGCTGATGGGAATGATTCTTTCTTTGCGATAGTCAAAGCAAAACTAAAATGTAAAATCCCTCTCATTATATATTCCCTTTCCCTCTGCATAGTGAAGTTCAATGATTGTGTGGAAAAGGAACCAGCCCTGTATGCAGAAGACCACCGTTTCAGTGTGCAGACAGATGGCACCATTTCAGCTACTATGGATTTCAGATTCCACAGAACAATGGAGTATTTTGATGTCTATCCACTGGATTCCAAAGGCAAGGGATTCTTTGCTAGGGTTGTGGTGATCGTGAGTGAACATCAGGACCCAGACCCTAACCTGCAGGTAAATAAAATTGTACCTTGACCAGCCAAACTGCTCCATCATGGGAGAATTGAGGGAGACCATTGTGAAGAGAATACTTGTGGCCTGTTTAGAGAAAAATGGAATGCAATACAGGAAGAAGTAGGCTGTTGGTTAAATAGGATCTGCAGCTTATCCAGTAAGTAGGAAAATGGGCACACTAGGTGGGCCAAGTGATCCTTATCTGCCATCAAAGTCTATATTTCTATTTTTTATGGGCTGCTGGACAGCAGGCAGCACAGGCTTCTGTCAGAAAGACTGTGTTACATAAGTTAGACAAACCTGATTGTGTTTTTCAACAGGGTCACTAGGGTGATGGACAGAGACCATGCAGTAGATTTGCTCTTCTTTGACTCAGTAAAGCCGTTGATTCTGTGCCACAGAGAAGGCTTTTAAGAAAGCTAGAAGATTTAGGAGTAGAGGAGAGATTAGTCAAGTGGGTGGTAAATTGATTAGTTGAATGGTTGCAGAGGGTGGTGTTCAATGGGTAAAATCTGGGGATGGGATAACAACTGGGATGCCACAGTGATCAGCCTTGGAACCTGTTCTATTTAATATGTCCATTAGTGACAAAGGGGAGATATCCAGGGTAAGATGTTTCTCTTTGCTGATGACACAAAACTCTGTGGCAAGGTGGACAGTTAGGGAGAGGTGACAAGCTTAAGAAGTATCTAGAGAGGCTTGAAAGGTGGTCAAAGGTCTGGCAATTGAGATTCAATGCCAATAAGTGCAAGGTGATGCACTTAGGGAATAAGAGCCCATACACAGAGTACTGGGTGGGAGGTGTTAAGCTGTCCACTTCATCAGAGGACAGAGAGCTGGAAGCACTCATCAGTGACTCACTCAAGCAAACCAGCCACTACAAGCCCTGTAGCTAGGTATCTAGGATGTTGGGGTGTATAGGAAGCTTTTTCAGTATGAGGGGGAGGTGATACTTCCTCATACAGATGAGGCATCACCAGTAGGTTCCTACTTGAGAAAGGACATTGATAGTTTGGAATCAATTAAGTAATATGTCATAAAAGTTACTCATGGCCAGCAAAGCAAATCATCTGAGGATTATCAGAAGGCCCTGAACATGTACATGTCAGAGGCCAGACAGGGGAGGGGGGACCATGACAGAGATTTATATGTTTCTAAGGGGTATAAAACAGGTAAATTGCAAGGACCTATTTGTTAGAAATAGAGATGTCACAAATGCCACCTTGTAAATGAGTCTGCTCAATGGTGTTAATCCTTGTAAAATAAAAATTGAATTGAATTGACTTGAAAGGGGTATGATTGGAGATTAGTGGGAGATAAATTCAAGAAGGATATAATGAAGTTTCACTTCATGGAAATGGTGGTGCAGCCCTGGAACGGATCACCAGCCGAGGTTGTAGGAGGAAGGACCATTAATGTTTTTAAACATGGGTGGGAAAGAGGCAAGGTACTCATTATGCAACTTGGGAGAACCAGGAATGTGTATGTAGCAGAAGGGATGGAGGAGACTGTAAATAGCACACTACAGCACTAGGCTGCCAGATAAGGTAATACCAACTATGAGCAAACTTGATGGGCCTTCAGTCTCTTTCTGCTGTCAGAATCTATTTTTTCTAAGTTGCAAGTCCACAAAGTAATATCCTACTCCTCTGGATGCCAAGGTTCTTGTTTAGGTATCATTTTGTCACTCCAGGCCTTAATTACTGGATGGAGTACTCCAGTGCCTGGGTATTTTAGTATACAAGCTGCTCCTTTAATGTTATGGAAAACGCTGGATGCTTAATGTGTCAAGGGACCTTGTGTGATAGATACTTTTGCTTTAGGTTAGAAATAGATTTGGGAAAATGACCTTTAAATACCTGGCAGCACTTGTTTGGAGCAGCTTTCCATACCAGTGGAGGGACATGACTTTGTCTGTAAATACTGTACATTTAAACAACATATCAAACTAAAATTGCACAAATGCCACTACTATTAAGGGTATATGCTAGCACCTTTGTACAAATATTTGGTATTATGTTGAATGTCTTGTCTTTGTAAAGTACTAGCTTAAATATAGTTGTGTATCTTTAGTTTATATCCTTGTGCTGTAATTTATCATATAAAATATAGGATTTCATTGAGAACAGGGCTTTTTTGGCCTTATGGTATTGCATGTCAGATATTAGCCTGTGTAAATAAAGTTGTCTTTCTACTACTACTACTACTACTTACATCTTCAGCTTCTCTCTGCATGCTGTCCTCTCTCACTTGAACAGCAGAGCTCCTGCTTTAGGCAGAAAGAAGGAAATGGAGGCGCATTTTAATGAAAAAAATGTTTTAGTCTCTGCCCTTATAAATAGCAAAGCACCCTGAGACATATCTGGCAATTTATGATGGCCCAAACAATCATAGTAAGTTTAGAGCAATCACAGAGAAGTATCAAATCGTTCAAGCAAAACAGTTGCAAACAGTCTCAAATAAGGCCTGGTATCAGAGGACATGATTCTGAGTGCACAGTTAACATACAGGGTTGCACAAAACATGAGCAATTAGTGTTCAAGTTCTTTTGGAAAGAAAGATGGCACATGCCCGATCAGTATTCCAAACACCAGCATTACTCCCCATGTGGACTGCTCTAAGGTAGCCTCACACAAATGCAGTTCACTGGCACTAGCCACACAGGTCCTGCATGTTGAAATTTTCAGCTGGATGAACCCTGAATCAGTAACATTTCATAAGCAATGGGACAAGTACTGTTACAGAATACAAATCATGTCGTCATTGTATGTTACCTCAAGACAACAATCTCGGAATCAAGGCCACTCTTGTTCAGTGATTCTTCATGTTCATAGGCTAGGGGTGCTGCAAATGCTGATGGGGCCAGAGGAGGTGGTGGAAAAGTGACAGGTTAACTGGTGTGGGCGATGAGGCAGACTGTGTTGTAGTTGCTAGTCCCCCAGACCTGGAATTCCATGTCTGCCCCAAGGTAAGATTGGAGAAAGACAGCAGCAACACTGGTGATCACAATAAGATGGAGAGCACTTCCTTCTTCTGGGTGGTGGGCTCTGTCATTGCATTCTGGTAACTGAGGCTCTCTCTCTCTCTCTCTCTGTCTCTCTCTCAACTTCTGTTGGTCAGGTAGCCCCAGTACCTCTATATATTAATCACATTTTCATTTCATGTGTCAAAGGTTGTCTTGGCTAGGGACCTGGCTGTAAGGTGGCACCCTAACATAAGGTGGGTCACACTAATTTAAAATGGCACCCCAACTTAAGGTGGGTTACATTAAGTTTCAAAGAGTTTTTCATGGGCTTCCAAACTATATGGGGCATTGTTCATAAACATCCCGGTTTAAGGAATAACATCCAAACATATGGATATTTCCAGGGGACTAATGCCTAGCTTTGAATAGCTGATGTCCTGGGGAGAAACTTAACACCAGGCTTGGTAAGAATGCCCTACAAAACCAGAAAACCAGCACCACACAGTGTTAGAAAAAAGCAATGACTTTATTTTAACATTAAGTTGCATAACACCAGCAGCAACGGGCAGAACAAAGCCCTGGCTGGTTTTGCAACTACTCTGTCATCAGGTGCTGGGGGAGTACAAGAAGCTCAGGACTTATGAATCCATTTCTTAAAGGAAAAGTGCCAAAGTGCCCAATATAATTTAACAACAAGAGAAGCTGAATGTCTCAGAAATGAATATGCTGCATCCAGCAGTATCCAATTGTTCTTAAAGCTCTATTCCTCAGGTGCTGGTTGAATCTACACTTTAGGGGCTTTGATAAGCCCTGGGTTGAATGATCACATTGATATGTAAAATAGTGGAGAGGTGTATTTTTTTTGGTATAAATTTTATGTATGGAATAATGGCTGGGTAGGTGTTTGTAATGAGAATTTTACATACACCTGAGGTGTGGGTTCCCACATAACCCTGAGAGCAAAGCTCGAGGGGTTTATAAATGCATCCCACTCTGAGAGTGTGTGTAAAATTTGAGATTTACACACCTACTGTAGCTAACCTTTATTTTATATAATTGCTGGGAGCATTTTTTTTGCCACAGCATTTGTATAAAATGAAGATACATCTGTTGTAAGCCATGGTCCGATCAGGATGAAGCGTGGTCTGTGGTCGGAAGTGGTTGGAAACTTTTCCTTTCTTTTTTTTTTCTTTTTTTTAAGTGCAGGTTATGTAGTGGAGGCAGTGCATGAAATTGCCAGTTACTTTTTTTGTTTTAATTTAACTTACTGCGGAGTGCAAGTTGCAGTGAAGCATCAGTGGTAAGTAATTGTGGCTGGTGCTGAGGAAGGAAAGACCAGAGTCTGGCATACATGTGGCGTGTAGGAAACCTAGCACCTCTCTGCTGTTATAATCAACTGGTTATAACAACAAATTATAACCAAGTATCCTTTAGGGAAAAAAACATGACCCAGTAATTATAACATATTTTCTCTTTTCTCTTTATAGTGTGGAGGATTTGAAGAATAGCTGACCTCCAACACCTGAGGAATAGAGCATTAAGAACTATTGTAACATGGCTAAAACAAAAGAACCAAAACCAAGGATCAAGATTGGTAGAACAGCGTCAGGTGGTACAAGAGCAACACGGCATTATGGCATGATAATGCCATGTTGCTTTAGAACGCTCAGAGCAATAATGCCATGTGGAGCTTGTGAACGCACTGAGAAAGTGAGAATTAAGTAGTGTAGCACGATGTCGACCAATAGGTGGCGCCAACAACAGAAAGTGCAAAGTACAAGGGATGCCACCAAGACAGTCAGTGGAGGGGGCTGGTTCCCAGTGCAGGAGCCATGAAGAACTGGAGAGAGCAGTGAGGCAGAATTTTGCCGTGTTGCCAGGCACCCGTTGTCACCCAGCCACTGGAATTTGTAACACTTGCACTAGAGTGGAACACATGAGTGACAAGGCTAACAGGGAAAGAAACGATGTTGAAACAAAAGAACATTTTCTTTTGTCTGTAACAGTACCACCTATTGGTCGGCAAAACGAGGAAGCGGTGTTGCAAAAGCTGCTGGGTTCTATCGTAGTGCAATAGTGAAGCACTGTACAGAATGGCAAACACAAAGAATAGAAATGCAAGTAACAGAAGCACTGTTCTCGCACAGCGATGCAAACCAGTGATCGATTACTACCCTCAGAAGAGCTCTATTTGAAAAGTAGGAACTGAGCACACACAGTGACATATAATGAAGAAGAAAAGTCCTATGCTATCGTAAAAGTGCCACCTATTGGTTGTTAACAGTCACCGCTCTGGAAGAAACACAGCTCAGAGAACTGCAGTGACCGTACAGGCAAAGTGAAGAATGTACCGAGTACAGTCTCCCCACAATGCAGCACAGCAGGAATGCTAGGTCAAAATGGACAGTCAGGGTGGAGCCCGAGCTAGCTAGATGCAGGAGAGGCAGCTCTGCAACTATATCGATTTAAACAAGCTAAAAATATATCTTTTAGGCCTTAAATACTTAAAAGAAGCACTCCTATGTGAAGAGGAGACATCGCAGGTCAGAATGGGTAATCCTAAAAAGAAAGATCAAAGGTATCGCGTTCAAGAAACAGCCAACACCTCGACCACGAGACCTACGGGACAGGCCCAGCCGGCTAATGCCGAAGGGGAAGAAACTCTCCAATCATTAGGCCATAAGCTAAAAACGCTAATCTCTTCGGTATCGATGGTGAACTCTAAGCTGGATGGTTTAGCTGGGCGAATTACACTAGTTGAGTCTTCAATGGAACAGCTAACAGGCACAGTAGAAGACTTGCAGCAACAGGCCACCAAATGTAATGCAATAAATGCGGGCAGAATGAAAGAGACACAGTACCTGCAAAATCGGCTGGAGATCCTTGAAAATCAAGTTAGAAGTGTATATATCAGAATGATAGGCCTACTGGAGGGACTGGAAGGGGACCATCCTCTACTCTTCTTCAAGGAATGGATTTCGGAGCAATTTGTGGGTCAAGGTGATTTCTCAAGTTGGTGATTCCTTAAGGCATATCGCATCCAGCCACGAGGCAAACAGACAGAATTGGCACCTTGGGTCCTCATGATTGTGACCGACAGCTCTGGTACTAGGGATTCTATTTTAGCTCTGGCCAAACGTCTAGGCTCGCTCAGTGTACAGGACCATACTGTACACCTATTTCCAGATCTCGCTTTCTCTACCAGACAACGTCGGAAGAAATTTGAAGGAGTAAGGAAGAAGCTGAAGGATTTAGACATACCCCATGCTGTTCTGTTCCCGGCAAAGCTCCGAGTTGTATTCCAAGACAAGGTCTTCATGTTTACTGACCCGATTGATGCGGGAAATGGGTCACCCAAATGGAAGCTCAACACAAGGAACATAGCAAAAGACAATCGGATGAGGAATCCTCAGATGAACCCTGAATGGGACACTTGGTGACATTTACAAATTAATAATATCTATATGGGTTAAAATTACCCGCTAGTATGTGACCCTATACAGGTTGTATTGCCCAGTTTAGTTTAAAATGTAAGGTTATACCCCACGAGGCTTATCTCCCTCTTCCTCACCTCTTAATAAGGGTGTATTTTGAGCCTTTTAATTGTTTTATTAAGGGGGGAGAAGCTTGTGATAATCTGAGTACCCGGGGGAATTGAGCTGTGTTCTCTCGGGGGGGAAAAGTGTGGATTTTGGTTTTCCATATAGATGCGGACTGCATGTCTCTGACGTCTATAAAATGCAGGAGTCACTTTAGGTATAAAGATGGATCCAAGGCTTTGAAAGCTTGGTAATTTTGGAGACTGTTATGTTTAACTTTAGGAGTTATTCCATCTGCTTTTGGGTTACAGCTACACAGAATTGTAGTCTTACAGTATAGAATTTTAAACATTTTAGTTCTTTCACCTCCAATATGTGGAATTAACTTGGAGATACTTATATCCTATTTTATATAGGAAGTTTTTTTTTTCTTCCTTACTGAAATGTATAACAGTATCACTGTTTCCAAAATGATGTATACCTCTGTATATGAAGTATAAGTAAAATAATAAATATAAAGTTTAAAAAAAAAAATGGACAGTCAGCAAGAGAGCAGCCAATTACAACCACGAACTTTGCAGGTCTAATCATTATGAAATCGGAATGTAAGAATGTAGAGCAAAGTTGTACCCGTGCAGAAATTGGTACACACCACATTACTGAATGTGACCTGTGCAACGTGCATGCACATGCTTCTAATTAAACAGAGGTTGGAAAGTAAGAGATCTGAAGCAGGAATATAGAACTCAAAGTAGTCGTAGTCATCATTTATGTGTCAAAGGAAGGAAAAGAGTATCCAAGTAATAATTCCCTTGCACTTGCCATGTTACAAACGCATTAATCCACTCCGAAGGTGGCATCTAATGAGTAGTTAATGCATGGTTGGTCCATTGTACGCACTCGGCCTGCGGTCTCGTGCCACAACCGTCCCAACCATGCATTAACTCGCCATTAGATGCCATCTTCATCGTGGATTAATGCTTACTTAGATGCCACCTTCATCATGGATTAATGCTTACTTGAATACTGATGGATGCAGCATATTAATTTCTGAAACATTCAGCTCCTCTCATTGTTTTTAAATGTAATTGTTATTCACTGGGGCACTTTATATTGGCCCCTTTTGTTCTTTGGCACTTTTTCTTTAAGGACTGGATTTATAGGTTCTGAACTTCTTGCACTCCCCCTTCCCCAGATGATGCAATAGTTGTAAAACCATTAGGGACTTTCAACCACCTGATGTTACTGGCAATGTAAGTATGTAACTTACATGGTTAAAATACTGTAAATGAAGTCTTTGCTTTTTATTTAGCAACATGTGGCGCCAGTTTTGTAGTTTTGAAGGGCATTCTTACCCAGTCTGGTGTTAAGTTTCACCTCAGGTTGTCAGCTATTCCTAGCTAGGCATTAGTCCCTGGAGATGTCCACATGTTCAGTGTAATTACTTAAAGAGGAATATTTATGAACAGTGTCCTTATAGTTTGGAAGCCCATGGAAAACTCTTAATTTATATTGTCAAAATAAATAAGTCATTGCTTTTTATCTAGCAACGTGTGGTGCCAGTTTAGTAGTTTTGTATGTTGTTTGTTTACTGGGCACACACACATTTAGTGCAGTTGGACTTATAACAGTGTGGGTAAGACTGCCCAATTATGAGGGTGTTATTGTGATTTTAAATTGAATTGCTTGTGTGAGATGGAAAATTGTGCTTAAAAATATAAAGATGCACTAACACAATCTTGGATCATGGTGTTTTGAGCTGTTCTGAGCACTTCTAAGAGATTAATACCTGGTATAGCAGTCAATTACAAAGCATATTGGCCTCATGAATTATTAATTAGTTTAAAATACATGCCAAAAATGATTAAACAGATTTTTTCCATGTAGTTTTTTTTTCTCCCTGGGCTGCAGGCAGCAGCTATCAGCTGTGTCCCTGCTCCACCTGATCATCACTCATCTCCTCTGGCTACCAGTAAGTGCCCCACTAATTGCCCCCCCCCCATGGCAGCAACCAGGAGGGTAAGACCATCCTCTCCCGGTACAACATAGCCAGATGCTGGTTTCCAGGTGATAGTGTGCATCAGAGGACAGCAGGCACAGCTTCATAAAGCCCACCCCAGGCCCTTTTTTCCATATTCTACCTAATCCCCTGGGCCGCATTGGAATCTAAGTGTGTGCATGTGGAGGCATACATGAACTACAGAATCATGGCCACTCCTCCACTTGAGTTGCTCGTATCCTGCACTACCCCCCAGGCCTCCACCTGGCAGTGCTGAACATCCCCGGATTAGCAATGGGCTGAAGAGACTGATGAGGGAGATGGTTGTTCCTGCTTTAAATTTGGTTGAAAATGACAGGGATCCATTCCCCAAGCATCTAGTTCAAGTATGGGTTAATGTTCTCTTCAGATATGTAGAGAACTCCGCTTGCTTACATCTAGTCATGATTCACTGTATGGCATCATTTTTAACTGGAGGAACCCAGCGTATCAAGATGGAGAATGTTAAGCCAGATTGGCATGAGATGTGTGGTGTAAGTTTTCCAAGGAACCAAACTGAGACCTTTATTGTTACATTTGCTTGAGTATCTGTAAGAAATATTTTGTTACACTTAGTGGCATTTGAGAGGTGTATCACTGCTGAGCCCATTGCAGCTCATACTGGAAAGGGCTCGGCAGCCCAGGCCGTGTCACCATCAGGCCATGACGCCACCGCTGCTTGCTGGCAGAAACTTGTGTAGTTGAAAGGACTGAAGGCACTCCAATCAGAGGGGAATTTGGTCCTTTCATTTGCATGAATCTGGTCAGCAAGCAGTTGACTGACTTTCAACATCAGGAGCCTGAGAGATAACTGTCTGTCTGTCTATCTGTCTATCCATCTATCCATCTGTCTATCTGTCTCTCTGCCTACCCTGCTACTGCATCTTTCTCCCCATCCTCTCCAAGTTGCTTGCCCCCCCCCACTTACCAAGCTCTGTAAATATTTTTTTTTTAAATATAAGTGGTCCGGGAACCCCCCCTCCCCTTCAGGTTACCCACACCCATTCCCTAATGAGCTTGACATGGAGATACCCAATCCCAGTGTCAAATATCCTGAAATAAAGAAAACCATCACTGATGTTTTTTTTCTAATCTGTAAAACAGAAACTGTCCTCACCAATTTGCCCCTCCCACACACCCACTGCCCACCCCACCCCTGACCTCCCACTCAGCACTCCCCCACACACACACACACACACACACATCTCTCACACTCTAACTCACCTGAACAGGTCCCAGGGTGAAGATCCACTCTCCTATCGAAGACAAGTCTTGCAGCTAGAACTGCCAACTGCAATATGAGAAACTAAGTATCGGCTCGATAGTGTGGACTACAGCATACTCAAACTTGTTAATCACCCTTTTTCAGCCCCCAACCCTCACCCCTCACCAATATCTTCAACTACTCCCTGTCTGCTGGATCTTTCCCCTTCACTTGGAAGAGTGCTGTTATCTGACCTCTTCATAAATCTGGCCCCAAAAATAAAATTGGCAACTACAGACCCATCTCACTCCTTGCATCACTCTCCAAAATTATAGAGAAAATTGTCCTTGACCAGACAACTGACATTCTTGGCAAGTATAATATCCTTTCCAGCTCCCAGCATGACTTTAAGGCCCACCACAACACCGAGTCGGCTTAGTCAATTTCACCCCTGATTTCTATCAGGCTATCAATGAGGGCCTCTGCACAGGTTCTGTTTTTAGTGACCTCACTAAAGTGTTTGATCTTGTTGATCACAACATCCTCCTCCTCCACACCCTCATCCAACTAAATTTTTCCTCCTGCGTTGTCAACTGGGTTTGTAACTACCTCAGTCACAGGACCCCACAGAACCTTGATGGAGAGTCACCTCTCTGACCTCTATCGTATTAAATATGAGGTCCCACAAGGCTCCATTCTTAGTCTCCTCCTTTTTCCCTTTTTGTGAATTCCATTCCTAGCATTTGTACCTCTACAAATCACATACTGTATGCAGACAACACAGCCCTTTACTGTAGTGATAAAAAACCCTCTGCCTTCTGCCACCAGCTCCTATCCGACTTTAGTCAACTCCACTCCTGGTTCCCTGAACAAAGCCTTGTCCTTAACACCAAGAAAACCAAATCCATGGTTTTTTCTGGCTCCAGAAAAAATACCGACTTTGATTTCACATGGCAATCAGATCAAAAGAGTCCTCGAATTTAAATACCTCAGGATCCTCCTAGACTGCCACTTAACCTTCCAGTCCACTGCTGCAGATGCAATTGACTCTCCTTCCTTTCCTAGTCATTCTTTCTTGCCACACACCCTCCTTCTCTCTCTACTAATATTGCTGATCCCCTGACAGGATTCTCTGCATCTTAAAGGGGTGAAGGTCCACAATTCCTTTCCCTACTAATACTGCAGATCCTCTGGCAGGGCTCTCTGCATCCTGAAGGGGTAAAAGTCATTGACTTCTCTCCCTACTAATACTGCTGATCCCCTGGCAGGGTTCTCTGCATCCTGAAGGGGTGAAGGTCCTTGGCTCCCCCCCCCCCGCTCTCCTCTTTCTAATCCCCCCCCACACAAATCTATGTATTGGGAATTTTAATCAGCGCTTGAAACGTTGCACTGTTGCTCTGTAATCCAAAGCTGGTGTGGTCATTTGGTCAATATCACTGCAGTTGTATATAAAGTCATTGCCTTTCCACTATTCATCATCACACAGATTCATTCACTGTAATTATGTAAATAAGAAATTTGCTTATGCCGTTTAAGAACTGTTTATTCCTAGGTTATGTACTAGTATTGTTACCTGTCAAGAATCTGTAATGTTATGCAAGTACGTTTATAGATATCATAAATGAATGCCTTATCTGGATTGCACTAGTTCTGTAACCTGTTATTCTGTACTGTTAAGTGTCTCTTCCATATGTAACCCCTACCCCGCGGATCTGGAAAAGAGCTGTTTCACAGCTCATGTTACTTTCCTGGCAAATCTCTCTTAAATAAATAAATAAATAATAAATAACCTTAATAACCACATAAATCTCCAGATCAACAAATTGCACCAAAGGCTTTGAATGCTGTATCACATCAAACAATTCCTCATCCCTGACTCTAAGTCTTGACATGCCAGCAGTTTCCTACTCCCCGTCTTTGACTATGGCTTCCTAGTTTACTCCACACCCCCTCCAAAAATCTGGACAGACTGCGGCCCACCTGCCACATCATCCTCCAGTTTGTCACCTGCCTTCCCAGGACAACCTACCACTGCATCTTTGCAGAGCACCAAATTGGCTCCCCATAGGACAGGTTTAATAGTAAAGCCTGCACCATCCTCTTCAAATCCTTCACGGGTCTTCCTCCAGACAGTACTTCCTCCATCTTCCCAGGCTCGCCCACCCCACCCTACCCTCCCAGGCCTTCCTCTAATAACTACTTTTTCTTCCCTGCTATACTGCACCTCCCTCAGCCAGCACTCTCTCACTTACAGGGACACAAAACTCTTTAATGCACTGAGGCAGTCTCTTACCCAGTGCCCTTCCATTGCTGGTTTCAGAAGCACTTTAACAAGCCTCATCAAAAAAAACTTGACTTGCATCTGCCCCTAGCCCTACTCCTCCCCTTTCCCTTACCTATAGTTCTATCTCCCAGTCCACACCTCACTAATGTCCCTTGAGCAAAACTTTGAGAATTTATGCTGTCTTCAATCCCTGTAAATTGTTGATATTTCTACTTGCACTTTGCCTTGTACATACCTCCTGTGCTCTTTTTTACCATGCCTGTTTAGTTCCTTGTACACTCTATATATGTGCATTGTATTATAGCTCTGTTTTTAGTTGCTTGTTTATAGTTTTTGGCTGTACATTGCATTTTGCTTTTCTTCTGATTTTTACTCTGTTACTTTCACTGGACACTTGTGAAAATTGACAATTTGTTTCTCACATGCCTTCTAATATAATAATAATAATAATAATCATTTTATTTATATAGCGCCTTTCACAATATCAAGGTGCTGAACAAGTCCATAAAAATATCAACAAACGGTACAACACAAACCATAAAAATGATAAAATATATTCTAAAAGCATAATAATTACAGTAAAATTACACACACTAAACAGTGCATTTAACTTTCAAGAAAGGCCAGTCTCCAAAGATAGGTTTTTAATTCCTTTTTAAAAGTCTCCACAGAGGAGCATTCCGTAACCAGCAAGGTAGAGAATTCCAAAGAGTGGGTGCGGCATAAGAAAAAGCTCTACTGCCGGAAAATTTCAAACTCACTCTTGGAATCTCTAACAACCCCATGTCAGCCAAGCGGAGTGATCGGCTAGGGCAATAAGACACCAGAAGGTCTTGCAGATAGGCTGGACCCTGATCGTGAAGGGCTTTGAAAGTCAATAAAATGACTTTAAAGGTGATCCGCCACCGTATTGGGAGCCAGTGCAGCTCATGCAGCACCGGGGTAATATGACAGGACCTACTTGTCCCAGTCAAAACCCGGGCTGCCGCATTCTGCACTAGCTGTAGGCGGCGGATTTCAACCCCAGAAAGACCAAAGTAAAGGGTGTTGTAGTAATCGAGGTGCGAGGACACAAAAGCGTGGACCAGGGTTGGCAGAGAGTCAGACGGAACAAGGTGCTTAACCCGGCAATATTCCTAAGATGGTAAAAGGAAGTCTTGACGACGGCTGACACCTGAGATTGAAAAGTCAGCCTATCATCAAGAATCACCCCAAGGTTACGTACCCGTTCAGAGGCCGGAAGCGACACACCACTGAGAAAAATTCCAGACGGCGCACCAGCACATGACCTCTCAATCTGACCACCCGGGTCCACAATCAAAACCTCAGTTTTCTCCGAGTTCAACTTTAGCCAACTAGAATCCATCCAGTCTTGGATCTCCCCCAGACAGTTATTAAATACCGAGAGAGCTCCATCCTGGTCGGGGTGCAAAAGACAGGTATAGCTGAGTATCATCTGCATAGCAGTGAAACCTCAGCCCATACCGTCTTATAATGTTTCCGAGGGGCAGCATGTACACTGCAAATAACATGGGCGACAGCACGGAACCCTGAGGCACTCCACACAACAAAGAGACTGGGCCAGAGGAAAAAGTCCCCGACACAACTCTTTGTGATCTCCCAGTGAGGAATGACTCAAACCATTTAAGAACGGTTCCAGTCATTCCACAAATTTGCCCCAGGCGTGCTAGCAACACCATGTGATCCACAGTGTCAAAAGCTGAAGAGAGATCAAGGAGAACCAAGATAGAACGTCTCCTTAGATCTCTCACCCTCAGAAGATCATTTAGCACCTGAACCAGCGCTGTCTCGGTACTGTGTCTTTTACGGAAACCAGACTGGAAGGATTCGTAGATATTATGGATGGCTAAATGGTCATCCAGTTGAGCAGCCATGACTTTTTTCAGTAACCTTCCCAATAAAGGGAAGGTTAGAGATGGGTCGGTAGCTGTAAAAACAATCTGGGTCCAAGGAAGCTTTCTTCAAGAGAAGTATAATATAATAATATACATAAAATAAAATATAAATATATAATAATATAAATATAAAATAAAAAAAATGAAATGAAAGGCACTGTAAGGGCAGTTCAATGTATTTCATAGGGGGTTTTAACTTTGATGCATAACTTTATCATTTTTGTATATTTTGGCCCCATATTTTCAACATGGCCTTTTGAGACCCCACCTTATGATCCATGGTAGTGGAATTATGCAAACCAGGTATGAAAGGTGATTTTGCGATTGCATTGCAAAATCACCTTCTGAGTGGGATTTGAACATTTTCACCACCTTGTTCATGAGGAAGGGTCATAAGAAGGCTAGTTGAAAATTTGTAAAATATGTAAAAATGGCAAAGTTATGCACATACAGAACTTTTTCTACACTCATTTATAACTTTGGTAATTTTTAGTATTTTGATCCCAAATGTTTAACGTAACCATTTTATCTCACCACCTTATGAATGTGACATCTGTCATTTTTCAAATCCTGGCCAAAATGTGTTTTTGTACTTGTGGTACAGAATGGCATTTCAGTGGTGCAGAATGATGTTTTGGTGAGAATCTGAACATTTTCACCTACTGGGTTAATTAGGTAGGGTAATAAGAAGGTTATGCTGAACATTTAGTTTACAAATACAGTAAAATGCACATTATTGAATAATGTTATTTGTTTTATAGATAATATTGAATTGCATCCTGCAGTAAAAGATAAGAGAGAACTTACTGATACATACTTTGTTGCTATTTTATGGTTTTATTTGAGTTAAGAATAAACATGGAACATTTTTTGTTTTAAAACTTTGTTTACTATGTTGTGGACCTCGTTGAAAATTAGTTTGACTCAATAGAGTTAATCCCTATTCATATGAAATTTATATGAATAAAAATATTTTACTACTATTAAAATGCCCAGGTTATGAGTGAATGTTACACTATTTCAGCGTTCACTTGTAACTGTTAATTTTCAATATTTTGCCTCCAAACTTTCAATCTAACCACTTTTTCACACCACCTCGTAAACATGGCATATCAGTTTTCAAATCCTGGATGAGGTGTGTTTTTGTACCTCTGGTGTAAAATGCAAGGGTTGCCACCTGTCAGGCTTTTTACCTGGTAATTTGGTTTTCCGGCTCCCTATCCTGTAATCCAGTTTTGTTCAGTGCTGGTAGGGTGCTTGAGCCATTTTGAGTGCTCACATACTTTTGAAACAGATTTTGTCACTTCATTCATTGTTTCAGCTGCATGTCCAGGTCACAAACAAGCTCTGTTGTCAATATAGCCCTGTGTTTGTGAAAGTATTCAACCGTGGGGTGTAAAGTATGGCCATTAAGACCATTAGCAGTTACTTAACCTAATATGTTCCACTCTACATCTTAAAGTGGCATAGCAGCAGTGCTGGACAAAAAGGCAACCCCAACCTTTTGCAACAGTGAAAGATCCAGTTGTCATCCACATTCTGTTACAAATGAAAAAGCTTACCAACAAATGAAAGTGGAAGACAACTGGATCTTTTACTGTTGCAAAAGGTTGGGGCAACCTTTTTGCCCAGCTGTTTTAAATAATTTATTTTTCCTCAAGAAGAAAAGTATTGTCACGTCTTTGGTTTTGAAATAGTAAGGAGCCAGAAAAATATATAAAGGATTCATAATAGGAAACAATTATTTTATTATATATCATGTATACCATGTATACAATTGTATGCTGTTTACAGTATTTCCCTTGTGTCTGCCCCAGATCATATCTGCAACCTAGATTTCTTTTATCTCTGTACATTTATCTGGTAAACCAATGCCAATAAAAACTAAATAAATAAATAACTCACAAGAACCTAGCAAAGTAACCTTAACAGGTACAGTATGTTGACATTTTTTTAACTGCTGCTTTAAGTGTTGCCTTTTACAGACGTAACAAATGACTATAGAGGAGGGGCAATGCACATTTAGTCATGAAAAGGGGTGGGGCTAGGGGCAGATTTTAGGATTCATTTTTTGCCTCATCCAAAGGTGGCTGTAGTAGGGTATGGGTGAACAAGTGAACAATACTGGTAGTCCAACACACTAGCAGTCTTTAAGTTAACTCAAATCAGGACACATATGTTACAGCGAACTGATACGACAGTAGAAATCAAAGATTACTCATAGTTCAATCCAACATCTTGGAGAAATTCGCAGAGCTCCCTGGAGTCTGTCTCCAGACCGAAAACCTATCTGAATTCACAACCCAAAGAACAGTGCTTTTATACAGAAGAAACCAATCATGTGATGAGCTAACTCCGCCCATTAACATTTAACTTATTAAATTCATTTAGAATTGTTTTAAACTTACTAGGATCACTGTATTCACTATCTAACACATAATGACAACAATACAGTCTAACAGATTTATTTTAAACAGCTTTTTAACATTTTGTATTTTAAACATCCCCTGAAGCACCACCCATCAATCACTGTAGCAGTATATAAGGGGTTTAAGTTATGGCCAGACAGCACTAAAGGGCACTGTGGCATGGGAGAGACATCAAGCAGCAACACTTTCCAAAGTTACTTAAACACAAAAACAGGTAATTTCAGACATGCCTCTCTGTGTTTTATTATTACTTGAGCAGTTCTAATCTACTGTATGTTTTAACTGACTTCACACAGGAAGTCGTTCAAAATAATTTGCCTTTTAAAATAATTTTTACAACCTGCTACACAAAGCCTAAAATCATTACCCCAAACAAGTGAGTGTACTTAAGGAAATGAAACCACAAGGGCACAGCAAAAGTAAAGAAACTGATACAGAGCAACCACATTAAAATGTTCCTTCTCTTTAGTTTTTTTATGCAGCTACATTTAGCTTCTGTTTCCTGCTCCTCTCACTAAACCCTACCTAATTCTTGACTCCAACATAACCTGCAGGCGTTTATCAGAACATACACTAATTGCTTCTAAACAAATGATTTTACTCTCTCTCACAGAACATTTAAACACAGCAGCTGAAAGGGGCAACCTTAATGTTCAGCTGCTAACTTCTTTTTCTATCTCAGGAGTATCCTCGAGAATTAAAAAGACAGGGGTTTCATTTACACTGACCTCTTGCTTTTGTAAGTCTACACCACTTCTGACTGGAAAAATGTCCAGTCTTTATTTAAAAGAAGCATGGCTTTTTCTCCTTTTTCTTTTGATGACTGCCATTACCTAAGCCCCAAAACTAAAGTACAAATTAAAGAATATATGGCAGAAAACAGGAACCGCAGAGGCATAGTAAATGCAGCAAAACTGCTACGGCAATAAATGCAAACCAACTCTTCCCACTGTCCTTCACTCTCTATTAATCTAAAATTGACAGAATAACCTTTAATTCAGTGTCTACTCAAGTGCTAAATCTTTCACATTTTACTTTACACAATAGCATGTTATAAATCTCTGTTACCTCACATATGTCTGGGGGGGGTTCTTTTAATAAAAACAAAACAGTTGCTCTACACAGCCTGTGTGTGCGACACTGCACACTATGGCAGCTTCACAGTGCAACAGCTAGCAGGGCACTCACAATTACACAAAAGAGGGAGAAAATACTGAACAACTCACTCTAACTTCAGCCCCCTCTTTACTATTTATTTTTAATACCCTGCTGCTGTTTGTACTACACCATGTTTAACTTAGTTTAAACAGTAAGTCCTTCATTAATTTATTTAATTCTATTTTTACATAATTATTTTACCTAAAAGGGACTTTAAGTAAAATACCAACACAAATGTTCCAGGGGCCCCTCATCCTTCACAGAGGCAGTCTGCGACATTCCTCCCCATCTAAGAGGGTAACCATGTCTTGGTTGTCCTACCCTCATACTTCATATAATTGGGGAGGGGTTGTGGAACTCCAACCCACCCACACCATGGAGCTCCACCCCAGGGTCCCTTTTTTATCAGTACAGTATAAACAGTTCACTACAGACATACTGTGACAACAATTATCCTGCAGCTTATATACTATCCTGATTATGATTTCTTCACAGTCTCAGAGGTCATGCATGAATATTGGACATCACTACTATCAGGAATCGCTAACATCGTTAACTGAAATACATGGACAGCGTACACATCTATGGCAAGGTTCCTATCAGATGCTCCTCTAATAGCAATAAATATCAAGTTATTGGTGACCAGAGAGGAAAAAGAACAAAGCTAAAATAGAACGGTGATATCAAAAAAAAAAAAAAAAGCTGAAGGTGGCCAACCCCTCAGTTGAAGGAAAGTATTTTTACATGAAAAAAATATACATTGTACCCAGGCAGCACCGGTCACACCAGACAATGCTAACTCCCACGTTTAAGTTACACCTTGCCATCCCACTTCCTTTTCTTCTTTCCCGAGAAGGAATCTGAGCCATGACACTTTCTCATGAGCAGAGCCCAACCCAGGGATACCTAAGGTAGCATAACTCTTGAGACCCTAACCCTTAACACATTAGAAGTCCCCTTCCATTTTCTTATACTCTTATCTCAGTTACATGATACCAGAGCATATCTCTGTCAGGCAACCATGTCCCAGATACTTTTGGATGGGTAAGTCTAACAGTTAATCCATCACCATAACCTTTTGGCATCTGCCATCTACAGCCCATGTCCCTACGTGGAAATCTTCACTTTCTCCAAGGCAGCCACCTATTGTGGACTTCACCCCCTCTGGAACACACCTCTCACATCCTTCATAACTGCTTCTTGATAGCTAACTGCCCTCTTCTTCAAATAAATCGCTACCTGGCAATATATTCTCAGCCAGTAATAGTATGGAATAAGTTGTCCCAGAACCTCCCCATGGTCTACAGGCCTAACTTCCATGCAAACTGCTTCCAATACTTTCTTTCTGTAAATACTGGGCACTACCACCCTTGCATCTATCTGCTTGGTGCGGGGGTTTGGTCGCATGTGATATAATATGCCCTCCTTTACCTCATACAACCACTATTGCCTTTTTCTCCCCTCTATACCAAATACTTCCTTTTACCTGAACAACATATTAGCTTAGCTGATTGACCTCAGGATCTCCTGCCTGTAATTGTTTCCAGTTAACAGCAGATAAATCAATACTGCTTTTATTAGAAGCACATAGAACAATGTCAGTCCCTTCAACATCCTCTGCCTCTTCAGTCTTGCTTGTAGACTTCACCCCAAAGTCTCTAACACTCTCACATGGGGACTTATTCTCTGTCTCCATTCCATCATCTCCTAGCCAATACATGTTATTAAATATGGGTAACACAGGAATCTAAATACCAAGACACTCTGCACAAGGAGACTCTGCTTCCAACCTCTCAGATACTTCGGACATATCCCCGGCCTCTTTCAACTGAAGCCACACCTCCTGGTACCTCTGTTCAGCCTCTCTCCAATATCTCTCCACCTCCATCCACCAGTCAAACATCCATTGGATCCAGTCCATCAGGTCCAACCTCTGATCAAACAGGGCCTCACCATCACCCCACAGCCTAAGCTCTGCTGGCACCATCATTACTGGTTGCCTTCCATGAATTGCAGCATCCAAGGGAATATGTAACTTCTTCACAATGCATGTTATAAAATCTCAAGGGTTTAAGGAGTCCTCTGTACTGTCCCATAGCCGTCATTGTCCACCAGGCCTTATACAGACCAGACGCTATCCCACCACTGCCACCATATGTAATAGGGTGCAGTTGAACACGTGGACAATACTGGTAGTCCAACACACGAGCAGTCTTTAAGTTTTCAAATTTAATTTTCTTCTTCAAAACTTAACTGAAATCAGGACACATATGTTACAACAAACTGGTACGACAGTGGAAATCAAAGATTACTCATAGTTTAATCCAAAATCTTGGAGCAATTCATAGAGCTCCCTGGAGTATTTCTCCAGACCCAAAACTTATCTGAATTTACAACCCAAAGAACAGTGCTTTTATACAGAAGAACCCAATCATGTGATGCACTAACTCCACCCATTAACATTTAACTTATTAAATTCATTTAGAATTGTTTTAAACTTACTAGGATCACTGTATTCATTGTCTAACACATAATAATAACTATACAGTCTAACAAATGTATTTTAAACAGCTTTTAAACATTTTTTATTTTAAAAATCCCCTGAAGCACCACCCATCAATCACTGTAGCAATATATAAGGGGTTAAGTTATGGCCGGACAGCACTACAGGGCACTGAGGCATGGGAGAAACATGAAGCAGCAGCACTTTCCAAACCTACTTAAACACAAAAAACAGGTAATTTCAAGCATGCATCTCTGTGTCTTATTATTACTTGAGCAGTTTTAATGTACTGTATGTTTTAACTGGCTTCAAGCAGGAAGTAGTTCAAAATAATCTGCCTTTTAAAATAATTTTTACAGCCTGCTACAAAAAGCCTAAAACCGTTACCCCAAACAAGTGAGTGTACTTAAGAAAATGAAACCACAAGGGCACAGCAAAAGTAAAGAAACTGATACAGAGCAACCACATTAAAGTGTTGCTTCTCTTTAGTTTTTTTATGCGTCTACATTTAGCTTCTGTTTCCTGCTCATCTTACTAAACCCTACCTAATTATTGACTCCAACATAACCTGCAGGCATTTATCAGAATATACACTAATTACTTCTAAACAAATGATTTAACTCTCTCTCTCTCTCTCTCTTTCTCTTACAGAACATTTAAACACAGCAGCTGAAAGGAGCAACCTTAATGTTCAGCTGCTAACTTCTTTTTCTATCTCAGGAGTATCCTCCAGAATTAAAAAGACAGGGGTTTCATTTACACTGACCTCCTGCTTTTGTAAGTCTACACCACTTCTGACTGGAAAAATGTCCAGTCTTCATTTAAAAGAAGTGTGACTTTTCTCCTTTTTCTTTTGATGACTGCCATTACCTAAGCCCCCAAACTAATGCACAAATGAAAGAATATATAGCAGAAAACAGGAACCGCAGGGGCATAGTAAATGCAGCAAATCACTATGGCAATAAATGCAAACCAACTCTCCCCACTGTCCTTGTCTCTCTCTCTATCTCTCTCTATTAATCTAAAATTGACAGAATAACCTTTAATTCAGTGACTACTCAGAAGCGCTAAATCTTTTACATTATACTTTACACAGAAGCATATTGCAAATCTCTGTAACCTCGCATATTTCTGGGGTGGTTCTTTTAATCAAAACAAAACGGTTGCTCTACACAGCCTGTGTGTGCGACACTGCACACTATGGCAGCTTCACAGTGCAACAGCTAGCAGGGCACTCACAATTACACAGAAGAGGGAGAAAATACTGAACAACTCACTCTAACTTCAGCTCCCTCTTTACTATTTATTTTTAATACCCTGTTGCTGTTTATACTACACCATGTTTAACTTAGTTTAAACAGTAAGTCCTACATTAATTTATTTAATTCTATTTTTACATAATTATTTTACCTAAAAGGGACTTTAAGTAAAATACCGACACAAATATTCCAGAACCCTTCATCCTTCACAGAGGCAGTCCTCGACAGTGGCAACCCTAGGACATTTCAGCAATAATCTATAAATTGTACATGTCATATTTAGAAGGCAAATCCTAAAATGATCATCTTCAAAAGCTGGGGTCAAAATTAAAAAAAATGTTTAACAACATTTGTGTGTACTGCGTATTAGCACATATCTGCAAGCAAATGTTTGGCATTGACAATTGTTTGATTTTAGTAATATTAATGATCGGTGATTCCCATACAAAAGATAAGCATGTTGTATATGTGAGGCTTACGTTTCATCTCTGATGAAGCCAGTAAAGACTGGTGAAACGTAAGGTGTGGTCCTTGTCTGCACCACTTGTTCCTGTATTGCACTGCTTGCTGTTTGTACGATGGATTAACTAAAGAAGAATAACTTTTACAGCATTCTTTGTTGTGGATGAATCATTTCTTGGGATGGGGGCTACTGCCTTGTACTCTAATTGATCACAGTTTTTACTGGTGCACTGCCGTCCTTGTGCTCACTGCCACTCAATAATTGATGTAGTATATGTGGTTGGCACATCCCTATAGATAATATGGATGAAGTGGGTGCCTTTCAAACAGATTTTAATATTGTGGCAGCATGGAAAAATAACAACAACATGTGAATAAACAATTCTAAAATGACAGTCCTTGCTACAGTATATTATTCTGTGACTGGGCCACCTTCAGAGTCAGTCAGTTACTCTCACCTTAGTGGCTCAAATGAGTTGAGATGCCCTCCCTGATCGATAACTCCTGATGAGAGGTTCAGATCCAAGATGGAGTTGAGCTGTGCAGCACCTTCTCCAAAACCAAGGACAATGTAGACCTGGGGCCTGATTTTCGGAGGTCAGAAAATGACGCTCAGTGCTTGTGTAAAAAAAGAAAATGGTGCAAGGAGCAAGCTGCATCAAAACTTGCATCTGTTCCAGTTTTATAATGGTGCTTGTATCAAAAGCAGATCTGCATGTGCCAGACTGGCTTGTGCCATGCTTGTGTCAAAACATTGGCTGTGCCATGTCGGAAAGGGGTTTACATCCACAAAATAATACACCATCTCCTTATTTAGGCTTTTCAAAGCACAGAGGTCCTGTCAGTGAATAGATCAGTCAGAGCTGGTCGAACTGACACTAGAGTATATAAAGAGGTCCACAGAAGGCAGGTAGGGCTTACTACAGTATGTTACTATGAATGGCATTCTACTGAAAGAGGCCTGCATTGTTTACATCATAATGCTAGCTCATGTACCATGGCATGTAAAATATTGCTTACAGAGACACACCTATATAATACATATCAGTAATTTATTTATTTATTTATTGAGAGTATCAGATTACAACCTTTGAGTCAAGGACTCAATTCCAAAGGCTCCACGTTAGGTACAATACACAACAAGTATTCATAACACAGAAGAGACTACAGAGATGGTATTGGCAGTATATACAATACCACGTCTGTAGTCTCTTCTGTGTTATGAATACTTGTTGCATATTGTACCTGACGTGGAGCCTTTGGAAATGAGTCCTTGACTCAAAGGTTGTAATCTGATACTCTCAATAAATAAATAAATTACTGATGTGTATTATATGGGTGTGTCTCTGGAAGCAATATTTTACATACCATGGTACATGAGCTAGCATTCATGCAAGTGCTGTGATTAGAATGGACATGGTAAATTATGTAGTGCCAATATGTTATGGAACCAATATTCCCCTGTGTGACTAGTTTTGAGTGTTTGGGGCATCCTAAAATGCTTTTGTCTGGGCCATTTCTTCAACCTTATTTTTTGATGCAGCTTCCATCATTCTTGTCCCATGCCTCATATTTTTGATGCAGCTTCTGTCATTCTCATGTCATGCATCATATTTTTTAACACAGCCAGCCTCTTGAATCACTTTAGGGGGCTTTGCCACAGTGAATGCATTTCTTGCAAAATATGAAGCACAATATTTGGTGCACCTGGATTTGACACAAGGTGGATGTTCATCACACCTTGCGTTGACCTAAGGGCCGTTAGAAAATCTTGCCCCTGGTGTCAAGTATAGTACCACCTCAGGATGCAGTACTGACCCACATCACAACAGGATCACCACACAGATGAACCAACACAGTGCAAGAAAAGTTTTGCAATGCAATTATTGATGCTTTACAAATACTATGTTTACATACAGCAATAAAACAAATAAACAAAGGCTGTATCTGTGAACGGGCTCAAATCCATGGGGGAAAACAGGTTAGATCAATGAAGTAGTGCCGTAGTTCAAGACTGACTTTTCTTCTAGTGCTTTGCTAAGCCCACTCTAAATTGCGAGTATCCCTGGCCGCACTTGTGTTACCCATCTCTTGTGTGCCATTTGATTGTGTGCACATTTCAGGTGTGTGCACAATTTCTTCTGGTCCTGATTTTGTGTGTATTGCTGCTATATTATTTTGTCTATGTGCACAACTAATTTCAGTTGTGTTCTTAAATTCCATGCAGCAATCATGTAAATAGACCCTGATTGGTGGATTATCTTCCAGAGCAGTAATTCTGACAGCTTGTTTAAAGCCCCCTAATGAGCCACTAAATGTAACTTGTTATACCCAGGGTACCTGGCTACCTTAATTGCTCACTGATGTTTAAAAGGCTGTTACGTACCAGTGGGCATTATGAGAACACAGTGTAATGAATGGTGAGGCTTGAAGTGATCTGAAACAAACAAAACAAGTATGGAAATGTTAAGTGAAATGTTCAGTCCATGGAGCAGAAAGTCCAGCATTTGGACTGAGCCACACAGCCCCAGGTCTCCCATAAGGATCTGGCAGCACAGTTTCCTATAGATGTCTCCTGTGTGGGTTGAATCCTTAAAAACATGGACTCTATCCAGACTGAGGGGAGTGCTGGCCACAATAAGAACCCCCCCAAACAAAAGATGGAAAGGACTTCTGTGTTAAGGATGCACTGCTCAGGTGGTTTACTGCCACCAGAGGCTGTGGTGTACCCCTGTCTGGACACATTTTAATGACTGCTTTTATATATTTTTCACCCCAGCAATGGCTTCAGCCCTGTATTGTCCTAACAACCAAGCTTACCCCAGCTGCAGGATGTCAACTCCATGAGTTCACCCCATGTGGTGGGGCTGTCCAGAAGGTGGTTTCCATACCATGGTGTGCCTGCAGTGGTCATGCCAGGGTAAAGATGACCAACAATCCAGGCAGTCCTAATGCATGTTTTTTAGTTCCTGTTGTTTCTCCCTTGGTGCTAAGGACATTAGCATGCAAGTGATCCTGAGGAGACATGTGAACGCTAAGATGTGCTGCCACTTTAGATGCCAGCCAATGTCCTCTGTTCCCACATTTTGGCCTGATTGCACTACCAACCATGGTCACCCAGGTGGCAGTACTACAGTGGGCATGACATCCCTCCCTCCCTAGAGGAGGAGAGCAGCACTAGGGTGCTCAATCCTCCTCCCTCTGGCTTGCCGTCTGATTACATAGGCTTGTTCCCACACTCAAATCGTCAGTGTCATGTATAGGGCTGTGCGAATACCTTTTTTCGAAAATTCGGCCGAATATTCTGCATTCGGTTGCTAGATATTTGGTATTTGGTATTTGTTATTCGGTATTCAGCCAGCGACATAATTAATAAGAACCAGAACACTCCCTCCCCTCCCAGCCCATACAAACAGCAAAACCCCCAGCCCTCCACCCTCTGTCCAAAAGCATACTGCCTCCCTCCCCCAGCACCCTCAAGTTGTTTTTTTGCCATAAATGCCCCCAATAAAATAGTAATACAAACTGCGGGTATCGGGTGACCGCGGCTCTGTCCACCTTCTTCCATGGTTGATCTATAAACTTTTGTGCTCTGTCTGTACTAATTATAAAAATTAATACATCATGATTCCCCCCCCCCACACACACACACACTCATAGCACCTGTCCCTGGCACCACACACCCAGTCCAGCATCCAGGCAGAAATACAAAGTCAAGTTGAGAAGGTGCCTGGCACAACCCTCCCTCCTCCATGACTTGCTGCCTTCTCTTGCATGAGTAATCACATGCTTGCTATAGTAAAAACAGCTGGTTTTACTATAGCAAGCATGTGGGTGCTTTCATGCAAGAGAAGGCAGCTGGCCATAGCAGAGGGAGGGTTGTGCCAGGCACCTTCTCAGCTTGACTTTAGATTTCTGCCTGGATGCTGGACTGGGTGGTGACAGGGATAGGTGCTATGGATGGGGGGTCATGATGTATTATGTTTTTTTTAAAATTAGCACAGACAGAGCACAGAAGTTCACAGATCGACCATGAAAGCAGGTGGGTAGAGCCACGGTCACCCGATACCCACAGTTTGTATTACTATTTTATTGTGTACATTTAACAACAAAAAAAAAACAACAACTTGTGGGTGCTGGGGGGAGGAAGTCTGATTTTTTGACAAAGGGTGGAGAGCTGGGATTTTTGCTGTTTGCATGGGCTGGCAGAGGAGGAAGGGGGCTAGTTCTTGCCTTTTTTCCTTAAACAATGTTTCCCGGATACCAGACGAATAGTGAACTATTCGTTATTCGGAATCCGAATAACAAATAGTGCATTATTCGTGGTATTCAGGAAATAATATTTGGGCTGTGCACCGCCCTAGTCATGAGTAGTGCTTGGTGAAGTGGCCAAAATTCGCTCTGCAAAGTGTTTCACAGAGTAACACGGAATCCGTGAAGTATTCCACAATGCAAAGTGGAGTACTTTGCGTCATGATGAGGAATGCGAAGTCCATTGAAACCAATGACTTCACATTACTCTGCCTTTCCCAAATCACTTCTCCACCAATTATAGGGTGAAGTACATTGAAATCAATGTACTTTGCATCACTTCACCATGTTATTGTGCTCCTAGGCAAATTTTGCAGTGCTTCATGGGATTGCAGGTCACATGGACTCTAGATTATTCTGCACAGCCTCAGTTCTGTGTAGTATGTGTGTAGTTGAAGATGGAGACAGTTTTTAATCAGAGCTCTGAGATTCAAATCCTCTAAAAGCTGTTAAAAAAGCCTTTTTGAGCCCTTTCCTTTTGTTCAAAATTTAGTATATCGATTGTAGGAAACCCTCCTGTGCTCATTTCATCAAGTGTTTATTGCTCGTGTGTGGATTTTGAATGATAATTTAGAACAGTCAGTCTGTGTACTGTGAAGTGTGGTTTGGGGGAGGAGCGTATCTGCGGTGTAGGTCGATTAACTGGGAGAAAATGCAGTCTTTCTGTTTTGGTTATGTTTTTCTTGTATAACTGTGTTAATGTACACACAGTAATATTTTCAGTAATTCTTGAAATTTTTTACTGATTGTTGTGGTGCAGCAGTGTATAATTTCAGTTTGTTTAAAACATTTGGTTATATTACTAAAGGTTTTCAATTTGCTATCTGTGTGTGTGTGTGTGTGTGTGTGTGTGTGTGCAATGCGTGCCATTAAATCAGACACCTTTTATTGTGCCACAGAGTAATTGCAGCAGTGTGAACCTGCTATCCACCGCACCTGCATGAATTTTTTAGACTGCTTTGTGGTATCTTTACTGGTAGTGGACTGTTACTGCCATGCACTACCCCCAACCAGCAAAAGGCATTCTTTTCCAGATGTGGATTTGTTACTTGTGAGTACTGGTTAGGTGTTGTTTTGCCTTTGCATCTGCATCTCTTGAATGTGCAGCACAATCTTAATTTATTTA
This sequence comes from Neoceratodus forsteri, assembly GCA_016271365.2. NCBI lineage: Eukaryota > Metazoa > Chordata > Ceratodontiformes > Ceratodontidae > Neoceratodus > Neoceratodus forsteri. Next base: position 1,561,257,905 of record CM028130.1, on the reverse strand, counting down.
TTTATTTTTTTGTCTACTTTCTGTTTATCCACCTTCTCACCCCAGAGCTACACTTCTTTGGGAGATGCCAACCACCACCCCATGACTTGCCTTACCTGATTTCCCCAGGAGTTCCCCCCATGGAGCCGTGGCTATACCCCCTGAGGTGGTACGGGACGGGACCCGAATGTCCCAATGCTTCAATGTCTCATTGGAGTCCCCTGGTGGTCAGGCAGGCAGTCACCATTAGGGTCAGTGTTTTTGATGCTCTGTCTACCCATACTCCAGTGGTGTTTTTCCTCTTTGTCTGAGGAAGTGGCCGGCGCCCTGACATCAAGACATTACGCCGATGACCGCTGCTCCCAGCCCTCTCTTGTACGTGCTCCTGTGCTTGCTGTTCCTCTGGCCTCTGCCAGAGGCCAGCCAAGCACCAGTTGAATGTCACCCTCCCTCCCGGGAGAGGAGAGCTGTCCTTCGGATGCTCAATCCTCTCCATCCCCTGCTGACCCCCGACATTCCAGGCTCATTCCCGAACCCAGGTCACTGGCGAGACGCGAGGTGTGGCGTCCACTGCCTCAACCCTCAGCACCACTGGGCCGGTAAGCAAAATCTTTGATCTGTCTGTGTGTTTGAGGTACACCATTAATTCTGGGAGACTTTGCATTTTTTGTTGTGCTCTCATTTCACTTCGTCAGCACTGGGGAGATTTCTGGACACAGAACAGTAGGATTTGGGGGATGCAAATTAACTCTGGTGACTGTGTGTGACCACTGCACACATAACTGAGTGCACCATTAATTCTGGGAGACTTAACATTTTTTGTTACACTCTCATTTCACTTCATCAGCACTGTGGAGTTTTCTGGACACAGGACAGTAGCATTTTAGGGATGTACATTAATTCTGATGACTGTGCATGACCACTGCACACATGACAGAGTACACCATTAATTCTGGGAGACTTAGCATTTTTTGTTACGCTCTCATTTCACTTCATCAGCACTGGATAATTTTCTAGACACAAGACAGTAGCATTTTGGGGATGCACATTAATTCTGTTGACTGTGTGTGACCACTGCATACATAACTGAGTGGGCTATTAATTCTGGTAGACTACATTTTTTGTTATGCTCTCACTTCATTTCATCAGCACTGGGGAGTTTTCTGGACACAAGAAAGTAGCATTTTGGGGATGCACATTAATTCTGTGACTGTGTGTGACCACTATGCGCATGATGGAGTGCACCATTAATTCTGAGACACTTTTCATATTTTGTTACCCTCTCATTTCACTTCATCAGCACTGGGAAATTTTCTCAACACAAGACAGTAGCATTTTAGGGATGCACATCAATTCTGGTGACTATGCGTGACTATTGCACACATGACTGAGTGTGCCATTAATTCTGGGAGACTTGTGCTTAGTCAGCACTGGGGAATTTTCTGGATACAAGACAGTAGCATTTTGGAAATGCCCATTAATTCTGGTGACTGTGTGTGTGAGGGGCTGCCAATATTGTTGTCACTTTGCCTTACTTCGCATTAAGGCAGAATGACAATGTGAAGTAATAATCACAAGGCTAAGTGATCCTTTTGTATTGGCCACTCCACATAGTGGAGTGACAATGTGAAAGTGCCCACTTTGCATTCACTTTGCAGGCAAAATTTAAATTTGCTGCATTTCTAGTCATGAGTGGAAACTCTGCTGCTGCACCGGCAGGCCAGCATACTTTAAGGATTTGTAAAGACTTTTAGCATCCTTTTAAATCTATGCTTTTTAAAGGTTCAGGAGGTGGTGAGGAGGTGGTGAGGGAAAAGAAGGCTGCCTATGGGCGCTTCAAGCACTCAAGGAGTGAGAGGGATCGGGGGAATATGAACTGATGTCCAGGAGGGTCACCAGGATGGTGAGATTAGCTAAGGCGAGGATGGAGCAGAACTTGGCCAGGGAAATTAGAAGGGGGAACAAGGGGTTCTTTAGATATATTGGGGAAAAAAGAAAAGTGAGGTGGCAGATTAGCAGGATTAGGACAGGGGAGGGATGGACACAGGATGCAGGGGAACAGGCCAAGGTACTAAATGAGTACTTTGCCTCAGTTTTTACCAGGGAGGATGGGGGGGCATGCCATTCAGGGGGAGAGATGGGTAACCTGCGGAAGTGGTGGGACCCTTAGAAACTGGGATCCCTGCTGAGTCTAGGGGGTGGTTGGCCAGCACTGTTGTGGGGAAGGCAGAACAGGATGCAAAGAGGGGACAGGGAAGTTGAAATCCCAGTAGATAGAGTGAGGGAAGCCCTCAGGTCTCTAAAGATAAAGAAAGCTCCAGGTCTGTTGAAATACATCCCAGGGTGCTGAGGGAATTGACGGATGTCCTGGCAGCCCCCCGGTGGGATGGGTACCCCAAGACTGGAGGGTGGCCCATATTGTGCCTATCCACAATGGTGGATCAAGAGAGGAGACAGGGAACTACAGGCCCATTAGCCTGACATCGGTGGTGGGCAAGGTGATGGAGGGTATTATCAAGGAAAGGTTAGAGGGGGGAGTCACGTGATGCGGTGCGCTGAGTAAGACACCTCTCTACCCGCTCCAACCTACCACCCGTTATTTGCCCTTCAAAATCCTGTTCTTCAGTAATTTTTACAGAAGACTGTCTGCCTACTGCCTTTCTGAGTGCTCTTGTTCTCTCTATGGGGCATTGATGGATGAGGAGATGCCATAAATCGCCCCAAAGTACACACCTCCTGCAATGCCCGAGAAGGCCTCTAAGAAAGCCAGGGCCTCCCCCTCACAACCCTCGCTGCCTATTACCACTGAGTGTCCTGATACTGATCTTCTTACCCTCTTGAGGTCTTTAGAGGAGTTTCAGCCTTTTAAGGCTGAAATGCAGAATATGGCAAGGGAAATTAAAAGCATTTCTAATACCCTGAAGGAGCTTTCTAAGAAATCTGCTGACAATGAAGTATGTATACAATCTGTTGAAAAGAAGCAGGCTAAAGCTGATCTGAAGCTGGTGGCCCTGAGGCAAAGGCTAGTGAAAATGGAGAATAAGGTGGAAGACCTGGAGGGGCGCAGTCACCATAACAATGCAGTAATAATTGGCTTGCCAGAGGGTGAAGAGGGCTCAGATCCCATCAAGTTTACCAAAAAGTTTGTAGAAAAGGTGGCAGGCCCTTCCCCTTTTGGTGCTAGCTACATCATAGAAAGGGCTCACCGGGCACTACGCCCCCCCCCTTGACTGGAGCCCCTACTAGGGCATTCATATTTCATTTTCTGAATTTCTAGGAGCGACAACACTTAATATACAAGGTCAAGGAGGTGCAAGATTTACAATGGGAAGGTAAAAAGCTGAGGGTGGCACAAGATCTGCCCTTATCTGTATGCCAGAAAAGAGCTACGTTTCATAAAGTGGTTCTCAAGCTGATCACTGCGGAAATTAAGTTCCGCATGGGTTTTCCTGCAAGGCTTTAAGTTTGTGTAAATGGCTCTTGGGTGACCTATGAGGAGGTGGAGATGGCATCTACTGGTCTCAAAGAAGCATTCCCTGATCTATTCAAGCCTAAATGAGAGCGGGTCTGGCATAGAGTCATGTCAAATTTCCATCTGGTGGTGCTGCCTATCTGCAGTAAATCATATCTGTCTACAATACTCTTGAGGCCAGGCTGCTAATATACTGTGTATCTGGTTACTTATCTCTCCATTACAGTTCTCGAGTGGAGTCCTCCTTCTGATATAAAATTGACATTTTGTTCCCGATCTGGTTTTTATCTTCAGGACTTTTTGAGACGTTGTGGACTCACATTTCTCATTCTGGTTTATTTCTGTCTCAATTGTGGTTCATGAGCTAGGTGTTAGTGGGCTCATTTGTGTTTTTCTTGGTTTCATTTAATGAGCACATGAACGGGGTCATGGTTCCTATGCTAAATCCCAATTTGCTAGTTCTGGTATTTCTGTTTCCCAGGAGTGCTGACCCAATCTCATGGCAATGGGGGGGTACAAAGCTTCCCTTTTCCAGATCTTAATATGAGACCTCTCTGGCATTTGCGGTCTCTCCCTGGCTTTGTTAACATGGCCTGCTTTTTTTTGTTCTCAGATTTCACTCCTCCTCACGCTCCCTGCTATTACTGGGCAATAAACAAGGGTAATCTGTATATTAAGGGAGATCCCACATTTAAGGATAGACCAAAATGCCAGGATTTTGCATGCTCATACTGGGCTCTGGTTTGCCCCTTCTCTATAACCCTGTTTAAGTATTGTCTCTGGAGAATTCCCGTTTTTTCTTTTATTCTTTTTTTTAAATCTACCTTTCTCATTGTGATTGGCCACTGGTTTTGATTTAATATACGCTCTAGACAGCGACTCTGGGCCTTTCAGTCCTCCCCTATGCCACGGCGGGTAGCCATGGACTGCCTGCCCTCAGTCATTAAGCACTGATGCTGAGGAGTTGCGCCCACAAAGGGTGTCTGAGACTAATCTCAACATAATACCTTTGTCTTTAGCCCTCATGCCCCTATGTGGCCACGTTATTCTTAGGCTCATGGGATTACTATAGGGAGGATTGTTTTTCTAGAGGGCTAGTATAGCCAATCCCCTGGTATCATCTAGGGGTATTGTCAGGCTATTAATGCTGAGAATAAGCTATTCTGTTGGAATGTTTTGATTACTGAGGGGCAACTTTGTTCCTGACTTCTGTTTTGTGAGGGCGGGGTGGTTGGGGGGAGAGGAACTTTTCAGTTTGCTGGACATCATGTACCATGTAAAATATGGGAGGGTGGGGTTAGTTCATGGGCATTTTGGGTGGGGGATCTTGCGGGGTGGCTGGGGAATGGATCAAGTGGGGGCAGAATTGGGGGGAGGGTAGAACAACCCAGGGCATACTATGTTTGGAGCACTATAGATGGAGTATGCATACTGTATATATGTGTGCTTTGGAGGATTCCGAGCTGGCAACATGAGTGATAGCTAGAAACATTCAATTTATCAGTTGGAATGTTACGGGGATGAGGCATAAGACCAAGCAATATAAAATACTGAAGCATATAAACCATTTAAAGGCAGAAATTATGTTTTTGCAGGAGACACATTTGCTTAAGGGGGAGGCTGAAAAGATGAGACGGCAACAAATTGGGCAGATGTTTGCAGCAGAAGATACGACCCACAGTAAAGGGGTCATGATCCTCCTACATAGGTCTTTTCCGTTCAAACATCTTCAGGTTATATCTGACCCTTCAGGCAGATGCCTGTTTGTAAAAGGTAGATTGCATACCCTGGACATTGTCCTGGGTGCTATCTATGGCCCCAATGTAGATTCCCCTAGTTTTTTTATCCAGATAATTAAAGTTCTAACTCCCTTTTTGGACACTCCCATGGTCATAGGGGTGATTTCAATCTCATTTTTGATCAGGCCCTTGACAGGTTGGGTCAATCCCATCAAGGTCTTTCTCCGGCACAAAGAGCCTTTAGGGACCTGATGTACTCCATTGGTCTTTGCGATATATGACGCGTATTGCATCCCAATGTAAGTGAATACACCTTTATTTCTCCGGTGCACGCAACCTCCTCTAGGGTTGACTATATCCTCATTTCTCAAACCCTGTTACCAGGGGTTATATGTTCTAGCATTGTCTCAGGACCCCCGTCGGATCACTCTGTGGTCACCTGCCTAATAGCCCTGGCCTCGCTGCCAAATAAAGGGGGCAGATGGAAGTTGAATAACCAAATTCTGAAGGAGCCAAAGATGGTTCATTACCTAGCATCCCAAATAGAGCAGTTTATTGCTTCTAATTCTAACTCCATGGGGAAGCAGGACATGATATGGGGTGCCTGCAAGGCGTATCTAAGGGGGATTATAATTGGTTTAACATCAAAAAGGAAGAGGGAGAGGGCATCTTGGATTTCTAACCTTCTCTCTCAAATTAGGAGTATGCAGACTGTTCTTTCTCCTTCTGCCTCTGAGGCATTCAAACAAGATTTAATGAAACTGAGAGAAGCCTACCTAGCAATGTTAATGGAACAAGCCGAATACGCAATTTTGAAAACAAATGCGGTATATACTATTCAGGGTGAGAAGGTGGGCAAAATGCTAGCATTACGTATTAAGCAACAGGAATCCACCAGACTCATTCCTGCTATCCATTCTCTTTATGATAACTCTCTTAAAGTCTCACCCCCGGAGATAGCGGAGGAGTGTACAAAGTACTTCCAGGATTTATATGGCCCTATGGTCAATCCCCCATCTAAGGAAAGACTTTATGAATATCTGAGTGATTTACAGTTGCCAACTCTTACACAATCCCAGCAAATAATTCTGGAGTCTCCCATCTCTGAGAGCGAAATTGAAAGAGTAATCAAATCTCTCCCATCCAATAAGTCTCCGGGCCCTGACCGGTTTACTTCCAATTTCTATAAAGCTTTCTCAAAGCAACTGATTCCCAATTTGCTGCCGCTTTTCCAGGCTATTCTCTCAGGTAAAGTGTCTGATCCCCCTCTTTTTGAGGCCTTAATAGTTTTATTGCCCAAACCGGATATACCGCCGGATCAGGTGACAAGCTATAAGCCGATCTCCCTACTTAACCAAGATACTAAAATCCTGGCAAAGTTACTAGCTGACCGTGTGGAGGCAGTACTTCATTCTCTTATCAGGTTTCATGAAAGGGAGATCATCGGTTGACCATCTGAGCACCCTGTCCCACGTTTTCTTGGCATCCAAGGATGATCCTCATTCAATGGTCTTGATCTCGTTGGATGCCGAGAAGATGTTTGACAGAGTCCACTGGGATTACCTATTTGTTACAATGGAAGATTTTGGTTTTCCCAAGGAATTCCGGAACTGGGTGAATTCTCTATATAACCTCCCTTCTGCCAGAATCTCACGTAATGGGGTTATTTCTAACCCCTTCAAATTATATGTTGGAACCAGACAGGGGTGTCCCCTATCTCCTCTTCTCTTTAACATTTATTTAGAGCCGCTTATCAGAAGGCTATCAGCAGCCCAGGGTATATCGGGTATCTCTCTCGGGGAACAGATGGTTAAAGTAGTGGCCTATGCAGATGACCTGCTGTTGCAGATATCACACCCACTCACATCTATTCCTGCTATTCTAAAGCTCATAGAGGATTTCAGTAAGGTTTCAAATTATAAACTTAATGTAGGAAAGACGGTGATTTTTCCTCTTAATCATAGGGTCTGTAAACAGGATATTACTGTGTTTGGACTCACCTGGAAGTCCGACTATATTAAATACCTTGGGCTTCTTTTAACAAGGAATACAATGTGGCTCAGACAGCTAAATATTGATGCACTAATACATAAAGTAGATCTTGACCTTCTTAGGTGGACCCTACTCCCCCTCTCTCTATGGGGCAGAATACATTTAATCAAAATGAATGTTTTCCCCCATTTGTTTTACCCCCTTAACATGTTGAACATGTGGCTTCCCCTGTCCTGGGTCAAAAAAGTACATGGTATGATTTCCGCTTTTATATGGGGGGATAAGAAGGCCAGAATGGCATTTCATAAGTTAGCGGCCCTGAAGGCCAAAGGAGGTTTAAGACTTCCCCATATCGGGCTATATTATTGGGCCAGTCAGGCCAATAAATATCTCAGATGGCTGACCTTGGACCAGCTCTCCACGGCTGCTACATACATTCCGACTTGGTTAGCTGTCAAATCTGCATCAATTAAAAAACACAGTCTCTCCCCCTCTGCGCTGTTATATACTAAAATTGGCTCCCTACCAAAGTCTCTACGTAGTTCCCCTATAGCCGTCTCTATCAGGTTTCATACTCAATTGTGTGCATTTCTAAGATATATGAATCTCAAAGACTTATCACAACCTGTAATAGGCAATCCCAATTTCTTATTAGAGGGTAAGCCTCTCCTAGCCACATGGCTTTCTCAGATAGGTGACACAAACTCCTCTAAACAGCAATTTCCTAACAGTCAGTGGTATTCTTCAGCTGATATTATGTGTAAGCTCTTGATACCTCGTGCAAATATTTTCAAGATTTTCCAGTTCTGTCATCTCTTGGTTAAGGTAATGGGCTCAACCCCCCCCTTCTAATTTTAATTTTCAGATTACCTTAATGGAGTTGGCAGGTCTGCCTCATGCTGTATCCAAAATATACAGTGTTCTCTTCACCTGGGCCTACCCTGAGAATTATGCTCCCATCTCCTTTTGGGACTCTCTTTTTCAGGGTAAAGATCTGGACTGGTCTCTCCTGTGGCAGAGCTGCCATAAGTTTCTTAAGCAGGATAAACTTAGGCTAATGCAGTTTAAGATTTTGCATAATATCTACTACTCTCCACAGAAACTTGCTAGTCTTGGTCTTGTGTCCTCTCCCCTTTGTACAAGATGTCAATTTCAAGAAGGAGATCTTCTTCATATTTTCTGGTGATGTTCTAAAATTGTTCCACTCTGGACTGTGATTAAATAGCATGTTGACCCTCTGTTGGGGATCTCGGACCTCTTCACCTCCAAAATTTGCCTTCTTGGGGATTTCTCCTCCATTTCGGTGGTGAACAGGAGGTATCATATAGCCTTGATGTCGATATCTGTTAAAAAGGTGGTACTAAGACATTGGAAGGATACGGAGGTACCAACGTATGTTGATGGCTTCAGGAGCTACATGCAAATCTCAGAACTGAAAGGACTATTGCCAGTTTACTTAACAAACTTAAGAAGTTTGATAAAATTTGGGGACCACTGCTAACTCTCTATGCACTTCAAGGTTAAGCACTAATAGGCTACATTCATAGGTATAGTGCTAGATGTGTAAAATGGCACTGGGTTGTTTGGGGTGGGAGTGGGGTAGGGTGGATGGGAGGGTTGGGGGAGAGCGAATCACATTATACTTTATACTTGATGTATATGGACATTTTATCCTTTGTTATGATTTGCTCTTTGTACTGGAAACCTAATAAAATTTGAATTGAAAGGAAAGGTTAGAGGGAGTACTGGAGCAAATTGGGTACCTGGACAATAGACAGCATGGCTTCATCCTAGGAAGATTGTGTCAGACAAACCTTGTGGAGTTCTACGACTGGGTGACGAGTGCTCTGGACCAGGGTAGGTTGGTGGACATCCTCTTTGTAGACTTCAGCAAGGTGTTTGATTCTGTACCTCACGGTGGCCTGCTGGCTAAGCTGGGGAAATCAGAGTGAGGAAGCAGATGATCAGAGGATAGGAAATTGGCTTTCAGAGCTTTCTCAGAGGGTGGTGGTTGGAGGTATAGTTTCATCTCCAAGAAGGGTCATTAGTGGGCTCCCCCAGGGATCAGTCCTGGGGCCACTCCTGTTTAATGCCTATGTCTCTGGCATAAGGTAAGGTATCAGGAGTGAAATGAGTCTCTTTGTGGATGACTCAAAGCTGGGAGCAGTGGTGGATGGGGGGGAGGAGATAGTTGCCCTGCAGGAGGACCTGGAGGGTCTGGAGAGGTGGTCGAGAAAGGGGAAATTGAAGTTCAATGCTGGGAAATCCAGGGTTCTGCACCTGGGGGCCAGAAACCCAGGCCAAGTGTATACCCTGGGGGGAGACACACTACAAGTTTCGATGGGCGAGAGGAACATGTGGTGGTGGTGGTTGTCAAAATGAACAACTCTGAGATTTGTAGGAGGGCAGCTTCCAAGGCCAATAGGATGTTGGGATGCATTGCTAGGGGGATTATCTTCAGAAGGAGGGGAGTGATCCTCCCTCTGTATAACTGCCTGATTAGGCCGCACCTCGAGTACTGTGTGCAGTTTTGGAGACTGTACTTAAAAAGGGACATTGCTCTCCTAGAGAGGGTTCACAGGAGGGCAACCAAGATGATCTGGAACATGGGTGAAAGGACCTATGGGGAGAGACTTGAGGAGTTCAACATGTACACTCTGGAGGAGAGGAGGGATGGGAGAACATGATAGAGGTTTTCAAGTACATAAAGGGGATTAATAAGAGAGGCTCAGATGAGGTGTTCCAATGGAAAGAGGGGGCAGCCAGATGACATGGGTGGAAGCTAGGATGAGGAGACTCAGGGGAGAGAGGAGGAGGAGGTGCTACTTCACTGAGAGGGTGGTGGAACCATGGAATGTGCTGCCCAAGGGATTGGTGGAGGCAGATACTGTAAAGGGGTTCAAGAGGGGCTGGGACAAGTATAGGGGGAAGGGGAGGCTGAGGAAGTCCAATACAGGGGGAATATCTTGGACAGGGGATAGAGGAACCCAAGGGGCTGGGGGGACAGCAGAATCAGCACCCAGTATGGGAGCTGACTATCAAGCAGACATGAAAGACCATAAGGCCTGCTCTGCTGGCATTTTAGTATGTTAGTAAACCTTTTTAAATGTAAGTATGGTACAAGTAGTACAGTACTCAGTTTTGCAGGTTAGTTCAGTATTCATAGATAAAGATTTTCTAACTACTCCCACTGCAGTGTCATCATTACTTTAGCTTCAAAGCTGAATACCAACACCAAAACTGAAGTCACGGTCCAATTTTTGGATGTATGCATTTTTGGCTGTGTGCATAATTTAAGCTTTCCCCAACCATGTGCAAACAAGCAGTATTGACTAAATATACAGTATCTCCTATAGGTATATCAATGTTCTATGCAAAAAATAAAATCAACACTTGCATGACAGCAGTACTCTAAAATGAATATCAATATGCTGCTGAACATATATGTATAAATGAAATGTATGTAGGACTGAAAAAGGAAAAACTATGATGTACTCTATGTAATCCATATGTACTCAATAAAAACATTAACTGCAAAAAATGTTAAGTTATTTTTCAAACAAAACATTTTCCAGTGAAACATCTTACCAACAGCACCTCCTTGGGTCAAACTCCAGTAAAGTGAAAGCTTCAGGTTTCAACTGTCAGTCATTTTTGAGCTACAGGTGAGCAAAAAAGATTTTAATTTGACAATTGTTATGTATTTTCAACCTATAACTTTTATACCACTGAACCAATCATTACCAAAACTTTAGGATCCAGAGATCCCAGGCACCAGGAGATGCATGCCAAATTTCAGTCTATTTTGTCAACAAATGACTGTGCCATTAAGATGCAAAAATAATGCATTTGTAATCATAATTTAATAGTACCTGTATAATAGGGCTGAGTAAGCATTTCTATGTTAAGCCCCTATTTTTGCACCTTAATAGCACAGTCATCAATCTAACAATTTTTGTGAAAATTGTAAGCCCAGATTTGGTGCCAGGATCTCTGTTTTCTGTAAATTTGATAGAGATTAGTTCAGCATGGGAAAAAGATCTGGAAGATTGAAAATACTTCACCCAAATTAAGTGTTTTCTTTTTTTTTTTAAATAAACCAACTCAAAACAGTTTGGATTTGAAACCTGAACCTTACAGGTTTAATAGAGTTTGGCCCAAGGAGTGTTCTTTTGTAAGTTTTATTTCTCTGACTTGTGCTGTTTCTTTATATACTAACAAAAAAGTGTTCCAGGTTTCTGTGCATGCTCAGTATCAAAAATAAATGTTTTAAGGATAATTGCATTTATTTATTATTATTTATTTCAAAGTTTTACCTTGAAAGACATACTGAGCTGGTAACAACTCATTTCCAGATGTGACTGGAGGGAGGAATGAAGAAGGCAATACAAAAAGGAGATTACATAAGCAGTAATATCCAGGGGTGTAATGAAGTCCAGCACTACAGGTGAAGGGTCTTGTATCCCCTGAGGGTCTGGTATAGCCCCAATACCACCCACCCAAGGGTATTATTATTATGCTTTGAAAATGGGATTTGGGCTGCATTTTTGAAAAAAAATGTAAAACTTGCAAATGTTACAGTACATAATTCATTTGAATGAATAAAAACATTGTGTGTGAAGTAATCACTATACTGCTGGCATTGGCATTGTTGTGTTTTGTGTCTGTGTGTTAAATGTTGTATCCTTCCCCCAGCAGTTTCTCACTTCCTTGATTCATTCAGTATCCTCTGTGACCTTTCTCCTTGAGTTTCAGTGCATCTGGCTTAATTATGTTTTTGCCCAGTCTGAGGAAGGATCATTGCTTTATTTTTTTTTTGCCCTAGCAAATGGGCAAGAAGGAGGGGTGGAGGAACAATGGGGAATAATCAAAACAGCCATTGCAGAGGCAACAAGCCTTTGTGTGAAGCAAATCAATAAAACAAGACGAAGGAAAAAAACACTATGGTTCTCAAAAGAGGTGGCAGGGACAGTTAAGGAGAAAAGGATAGCATTCAGGAAATATAAGGAAACACAGAAGGAGCAGGACAGAGAACTTTATCAGTTAAAGCAGAAGGAGGCAGGGAAGGCAGTCAGAATAGCAAAGGCACAAACTGAGGAAAAGATAGCCAACTCTGTTAAGAAGGGGGGATAAAACTTTTTATAGGTACATTAGGGAGTGAAGAAAGACCAAGGGAGGGATACAGAGACTTAATAAAGGGGAGGGAATGTGGGCAGAGGGTGACAGTGAAAAAGCAGGGATAGTGAAAGAATATTTCTGCTCAATATTCACAACAGATGAGGAGGGGGAGGGGGAGGTGCCTAAACCAAACAAGGGAGAAACTCTGAATAGGGGTGTCGATACCAGTCCATTCAGAGAAGAAAGAGTTTTGAAAGAACTCTTGAAACTGAGGGTGGACAAAGCAATGGGGCCTGATGGGATTCACCCAAGAATACTAAAAAGAACTAAGGGTAGAACTAGTAACACCACTGACTACTCTCTTTAACAAATCATGGGAGGATGGAGTGGTACCTGAGGACTGGAGGAGGGAAATGTGATTCCACTTCACAAAAGTGGGAGCAGAGCAGAGGCAGGAAACTACAGACCAGTTAGTTTGACTTCAGTGGTGGGGAAAATGATGGAATTACTTCTGAAGGAAATAATTGTTGAGTACCTAGAGGCCAGTGGGGCACAGGACCCAAGGCAGCATGGTTTCACAGCAGGAATGTCATGTCAGATGAACCTAATAGATTTCTTTGACTGGGTGACCAAAGTAGTATACCAGGGAGGGGCTTTGGACATGGCCTACCTAGATTTTAGCAAGGTATTCGACACAGTCTCACACAAAAGATTAATATACAAGTTAGCCAGCCTTGGAGTAGGTCCCAAGGCGGTAGCCTGGATAAAAAACTGGCTGGACAACAGGATGCAAAACGTAATAGTAAATGGAGTTCACAGTGAAGAAAGGAGGGTAACTAGCGGGGTACTGTAGGGTTCAGTACTGGGACCGATCCTCTTTAATATCTTTATAAGTGACACTGGAGAGCACCTGGAAGGAAAAGTATGTGTTTTTGCAGACAACACAAAGATCTGCAACAGGGTTGATACACAAGGTGGAATGGAAAGAATGAAAAGGGACTTGGCAAGGTTGGAGGAATGGTCAAATACGTGGCAGTTCAGATTCAATGCAAAGAAGTGCAAGGTAATGCATCTGGGAAACAAAAACCCAGGGGAAGAGTACTCAATGGGGAGTGAGTTAATAGCAACAACAAAAATCGAAAGAGACCTAGGAGTAATTATATCAGATGACCTAAAGGTGGGCAAGCAATGTGAGAAGGCAGTGAGGAGGGCTGGGGGCTACTGGGATGCATAGGGAGAGGCATCAACAGTAGAAAACAGGAAGTTGTTATCCCTCTCTACAGACAATTAGTGAGACCCCATCTGGAGAACTGCGTGCAATTCTGGAGACCCCATCTCTGCAAAGACATAGACAGAGTGGAGGCTGTTCAGAGGAGGGCAACCAAAATGGTGCAAAGTCTGCACCAGAAGGCATATGAGGAGAGACTAAAGCAGCTTAATATGTATACCCTTGAGGAAAGGAGGGAGAGGGGGAACATGGTAGAAACTTTCAAGTATCTCAAGGAATTAACAAGGTACAAGAGGATAGTATCTTTCAGAAGAAGAGATGTGCAAGAACAAGGGGGCACAATTTGAAGATAGAGGGGGGATGGCTCAGAGGTAATGATAGAAAGTATTTTTTCACAGAGAGAGTTGTGGATGCATGGAACAGCCTTCCTGAGGAGGTTGTAGAGTCAGGAACAGTGGGAGAATTCAAGAATGCATGGGACAGGCATAAGGCAATTCTAGTGGGGGGCAGGAGGAAGTAAGCTGTTGATTAACTAGAATCTGCATCTTATCCATCAGGTAGGGAAATGGGCAGAATGGGTGGGCCAAGTGGTCCTTATCTGCCATCAAATTCTATGTTTCTATGTTTGCAGTAGGAAGCATTTACCTTAAGTTGAAATACAGCCCCAGAATACAACATGCCTGTCTTCTGAGCACTGTGTGGTGAGCGTGGTTCATTGCTCTACTGAGTGAGGCGGTGTGAGAGTAGGTGAACGGGAAAAGTGGTGGAGGGATGGTTGTTGGTTTTCGTGATCCACTTATTAGTTTTAACTGAAGAATCACTGGTATTTTTAATGAGTAGAATTTTTTTTCAGAAATATACATTTAAAAAAAATCATGAGTGATGAAGAATAAATATCTTATGGTTTCATGAGTATGCTTTTGTCACTCAATTTTATGTTCTTGTATGTTATTTTTGTTGTACATTAACAATTTGAAAACAAAGTGATTTTGAAAGCTGTAACTTGTGTGTTTGACAGTTTAAGTTGCGCGGGGGGTTCATTTAGATATTTTGTCAAAACATTGCCTTTTTTAAAATAAAAATGAGAATTTGCAGAGTCATGAGTGACAAAATCAAAAATGGTTTTAGATTTTGTGATATAGCTTTATGGCAAATGTATATGCTTTCATGGGGTGTTTTTGGTTTTGTGAGTTTTTAAGGAGTTTTGTGAAATAGTCAGATTAAGACCGTGGGCTGGATTTTCAAGGGATGTCACAAGGCTTGTGTTAAACCTTGTATCAAACATGTTCTTTGGTGCAGTTGTGCCAAACCCCTTTGCTGCAACTGTACCTGATTTTAGTACATCAGGTGCAGTTACAAAACTTTTCCCACTTTACAGCAGCTTGTGGCAAATATTTGGCCCATGCTCTGTAAAGAGGGTATTCAGGATGGACGCAAGCTAGACTAGGCAAAAGCTAGTCTAACTTGCAGCAATAGGTGTATGGGATAGAAAATCCCAATTGCTGGCCAGGTAAATGCCGCAAGCTCTGTGCGTGATTAGTGTTTCAGTGAACTCTAATTTTGCTGGTGAAATCATGAATTTCACTGCTCAAAACGTTTTGCAAAATTTGTGCATTTCACCCATGAATTTTGCCAGTGCAAAATGTGAATTTCCATGGGCAAAAAAGCAAATTTCATCCATGAAATGCAGAATTTCATCCGTGAGTGGCAGGATTTTACCAGAGAATGATGAGATTTTGCCAGTCGTGGGTTAAATTCTGCATTTCATGGGTGAAATGCGTGATTTCACAGGCAAAATTTGCAACTTTGCTGGCAGAATTATGCATTTTGCAGTAGTGAAATATTTTGCGAAATGAGCACATTTTGCGAAATATTTCGTGGAATGAAATTCACATATTTTGCACATCTCTATGTGTGATATGTGTGGTGCGCCTGGGGCTTGCAACATTCACAGGCATGTAAAGATCCAGCCTTTGGTGTTTTGACATGGTGATCTTCAGTATCTGCCTGCATTTGGGTGCTGTGTGCAGCAAGATGGATCATTTTCTTGGCCATGGGATAGCAGTCTTTAGGTTCTACCTATGCATGTGGCCTACAAGGCCCTGCACAGACCCTGACAGACCTTTGTCTTAGAACATGGCTAGAGGGCTTTGCACATTCTGGCATGATAGTCTTTGTTGTCTTCCTGCACTCAAGGAACTTAGGGCCCTGTGCTTTGCCAGACCAACTGTTTCCTTGGCATAGGGTACAGAAGGCCGTGTGCCTCCTGGCAAGGCAATCTTTGGTGTCAGCCCATGTGCATTATCCATAGGACCCTGCACATTGCAAGATGGACCTTTCTCTTGCCTCAGGGCTGAATGTCCTGGTATGAAAGTGATTGGTGATGCAAGGCTTAAAATATGTTAAATATTCTGTTTATTTGCACAAATGTGGATACAATTTAACTGACACAAAAAGAAAGGTAATTCATGGCAAAAAAACATTACTGGAGAAACTAGAGTTGAAGAAGATAAAACGCACAAAGTAAGGAAATAAAAAAACATTTTGCGCTTGGTGTCTAAGGTGTCTTGTCAAAGTAGTGTTGTGCGTTCTTTGGGGTTTTCAATACTAATTCCCACCCCTTCCTCAGCCACTAGTCCCATGGCGTAAGGATACTGTATGAAGAAAGTCATGAAGGATCTTCAGCTTCACATAGGGCCCACAGATTCTGGTGAGTAGAAAGTTATCAATGATACCCTGTTTTGGGAAGGATCCTGTGCAAAAGAAGTTATGAATGATCTTATTCCCATGCTTAATGCAGGGTCCACAGGGCACTTGTACAAAGAAAGTTATACATGATTTTCTCAGGGCCCAGTTTGAAGAAAATTATGACTGATACTATGGGCTCCATGTGAAGAGCTGTAGTTGTCTAACTCCAGTCACTAGACCTACGGATCACAGGCTTGGACCTGTAGCTTTTGCTTGGGTTATGAGATTAGCAGCTAGGGCAGGGGGTAGGCAGTAGGGTTGTAAACCCCATGGAACACAAAAGAACCAATTTAAAAGACCCCTGTGACTCCAAGCAATATTTATTGTAGTTCCTTACTTTCTGGACTTTAGATTCTTCAACCCTAATCTCTAGATTTACATAGTGTTTTGCTATGTACATACAGTACGTACTGTATGTATGTACTGTATGTACATTATGTACAGTATGTATGTACGTATGTAATCTATCTATATATCTATCTATCTATCTGTCTGTAACAGATAATCCACTACAAGGCATGCGGTCGTGCTCTGGTATATGCAATCCTTGGTGTGTGTTGCGAGGTATGAGGCCGCAGGATGAATGCATTGAACCATCCAATGTGTGCATATATTGGAACATGACTACATGGACTCAGTCCTCAAAGATCAACACAAGCTGTGCCAATAGCAACTTGTACCAATCACTGGTCTACCAGGAATCTTGCAGCTGATTCACTAATGGGTGGGGTCCCGATGCCAAAGTCCCACAGCTTGCAGCAAATGTTGCCATGCACCAAAGGCAAGGTGCACAGGAGAGGTTAGCCACTATCTGCAGGTGGTCAGGTGGCTTTGGTGCCCAGTAATGGGGACCAGCCTGGAGCCTGGCAATGTCATGTGGGAGAGGATGGGGGTTGTGGAGGGCAGATAGGGTATGGATGGGTGCCAGAGGGGTGGTAGCAGATCCCAGACAGGGACATTGCAGGGTGTTGCCATGCCTGTGCTGTCCAAGGAGGGGCAGCTGCTGCATGTCTAGCACCATGGGGGAAACTATGGGCACCGCACCATTGAATGTGAGTGCTCCAGGTGCTGTGGGAGCACAGGATACCATAGGTGGATAGCAGCATGGGTTCACTCCCACCCGCAAAGGCTCCAGAGGTGGTGCAAGGGCTGTTAGTCAACTTGTTGGGTGGTCTAAGTTCTGCCGGGTCCTGCTGACTATCAGAATCTCATTTAAGGGGATGTTGCAACCAGTCTGTACGGCAAGCCCCCATTGCACAGGTGCATCCCCAACACTGGTGCAGGCCTGGTGCATGGCTGATCTGGTGCAGGGGGTTCCCATTGTGCCACAGCCAGCCTTCCAGGATCACAAACTCTGCAAATTGTGATACAAGGTGCCCCTGCATAATTTCTCTTTAATGCAGGCACCTTGCATCACAATTGGAGTTTTGAGAATCAAGCCCCATGCCTTGTAGTGGATCAACTGTCTTATAAAATGGACAAAATGTTTTGGTGTGGGGGGTTAAAATATAAAGACATGTAGGTGTGCGGTCATTACGGGGACAATGCATGGTCATGTGGTATGTTTTGACAAATCAGGAGACAGCATTGTTACAGATTTTTCTCATCCATTTCATATAATTATTTGAGGAAAAACTCCATTATTGCACCATTTAGGGTTAAGACATCAGTGACAACAGTAGGGAAATGTGATTTTAGGGTTTCCAACCCTAAGCCCCCCACAATGAAGCAAATCAGGGATGCAGTCTTCCTTGGAGTTGTCAACCCTAAAGCTCGCCCCATTAGGTATGTATGTTTCTTGGGCATATAGAATGGAGTATGTTTTAGGGTTCTCATTTTGCCACAAAGCAGCAGCCAAAGTAAATAAAATGCTAGGCTGCATTGCCTGGGGAATAACCTCTAGGATGGAGAAAGTCATCTTGCCACTGTACAGGTCACTGGTGAGGCTGCACCTGGAATACTGTGTTCAGTTCTGGTGCCCATATCTGAAGAAGAATATTAAGCTACGGGGTCTAGAGGAGGGTAGAGATGTGCAAAACTGGAAAATTTCACCCCACGAAATATTTTGTGTAATTAGCGCATTTCACAAAATATTTAGCTGGGCAAAATGCGAAATTTCGCTAGTGAATTTGCACGAAATTTCACCCCCAAGTCGGAAAAATTTTTCTCGCGGGCAAAATTGCTCACCTGAAGGCAAAATTTCACTACCTGCAGGAGTAATTTCGCCTCCTGCGGTAAAATGTTGTGGCCACTGGCCAAAGTTCTCCCTGGTGTCTAGTGGTCCCCCCTGTACCCGGCCGCTCACTGGCTGAATTTTTTTCCCCTGGTGTCCAGTGGTCCCCTCCTGGCCGATCACCAGTCGAAATTGCATTTATTAAGCACACCCCAAAGTTACCTTGGCCCTCCATTTGTTTTATTTAAAAAATAAAAAATAATTCACCCTCCACTCGCTGGTGTCTAGTGGTCCCCACCCCTGCTGATCACCGTGCTGTAATTGCATTAAATAAAGCCCCCTCAAAGTTACTCACCTCCATTTGTTTTATTTAAAAATAAACATTCACCCTCCACTCCCTGGTGTCGGGACCCATCCACCCATTATTAGCTAGCAGCACTCAACCAGCCCCTCCCAGTCTCTGATTGGGCCACTGGCACTGCCCTCCACTCACCTCCATGGCTGGCAGCCCGACTGGCGCTACTGAGTGCTTGAATGAATGAGCGCTTTCACGTGCTTATTCATTCAAACTCTCAGTCGTGTCAGTTGGGCTGCAGGCCATGAAGTGAGTGGAGGGTTGTGCCAGTGGCCCGCCTGGGTACTGGGGGAGCTGTGGTGCTGCTATCTAATGATGAGGTGGGGTGGGGGTCAACTAGACACTAGGGAGTGGAGGTGAAGTTTGTTTTTAAATAAACAAATGGAGGGGGAGGGTAACTTTGGAGGAGGCTTTCATTTAAAGCAATTACTACCGGTGATCAAGGGGGGCCACTAGACACCAGGGAGTGGAGGGTGAATTTATTTTTAAAAAAAAAAAAAAATGGGGGCAGGCAACGGTGTGTGGGGGTTCAATTTATGGACTTTTGTGGTGGCCTGCAGCGGGGTGAAATTGTGGGCAAAATTGTGAAATTTCACCAGAAAATTTGCTGATTTGCAGCAATTTCACCGGTGAAATTTTATTTTCCTGCATCTCTAGAGGGGGGTGACAAGATGACCCATGGTATGGGGACAAAACTTATGAGGAGAGGCTGAGTGAGCTAAACATGTACTCCCTGGAGGATGGGGGGGACATGATAGAGACCTTCAAGTACCTTAAGGGAATAAACAGGGTAAGATCAGAGGGCATCTTTAACTTAAGGAAGGAGGATACAACAAGGGGGCACAGCATGAAGATATTGGGGTAGATTTAAGAAGGAAATGAGGAGGCACTTTTTCACTGAAAGGGTGGTGTTGGGGTGGAACGAATTGCCAGAGGAGGTGGTTGCAGTAAATACAGTGTCTAGTTTCAAGGGGGTTGGGATAGGGTGAAGAAGAAAATTAGGGTAGGTGTTCCTGGGACGGGGAAGGGTGAGGGTACTAGGGGAAGGATATTTGACTTGAGGGGGAGTAGAGGAACGGGAGCAGCTTCAGGGAACTAATTAGAGCTGCACACTCGAGCAGACTTGATAGACCATTATGGCCTGTTTCTGCTGTCAAATTCGTATGTTCGTATGTAATGGCATGGGATGTGGCCGATGTCTCTTCCACACATAGAAAGCTGCAGCAATTCCCCCAACCCATAAATGGAATGAAATAGAATATAATGAGTTAGCCCATGGGTTTAGTGCAGCTTTTCTGCTTATGGTGCTGAGGGTCCAGGTTCAAAGTCCAAGTTCAGAGCATCCGTGGCAGCCTCTGTGAGTGTGTGATGCTCTCTGGTGGCTTAGGTAAAGGGGAATCATGCAGGCAGAGCATTTTCACACACACACACACACACACTTCTTTTTAAAATTATTTTATTGAAAACATGTTGCACAGTGAATCACATGCAAAGCACTTCATCCAATCACATTCTACAGAATCAAAATTGTCACATCATAAGGAAAATACATAGAAATTGATCAGAACTCATGTACCGGCTACTTATCGCAAATTAAATACTTGAGCAATCCAGGGTAAAAATATACACAGTAGGTGAAAAGAAACAGCTAAACAGAGATGCAAAGTGGGGTTATTCACAGTTTATATCTTCTCTTACGTTACATAGAGGTCACTTTACATGGGGAACTCGCCACACTGTATAGCAGTTAATAAAGGGCCCCAAATGTCTAGGAAGGTCTGTCTCTTCCCCATAGTAAAGAGCTGAGCCCTCTCCAAGGACATGCACTGCTTTAAATTGTTAGCCCACTGTTGAATGGTGGGTGGAGAAGGTGACATCCATGTCTGCACCACTGTTTCTTGTGCATTAACCAAGGCCAAGGACCACAATTGTTTTTTACTCCTCCTCTGGATGCTGAGGCAGCCCCAAGCAGTAACTCAAGTGGTGATCTGGAGGGACAATATCCCAGGGTGTCACACATTACCTGATATACTCCATACCAAAAGGGAGTTACTTTTGAATAGGTTAGTGCCATGTGCACAAAGTCCCCCTCCACACAATCATACTTAGGACATTCACTGGGCTTCTATGCATCTATAGAGTGTAGCCTTTTAGAGGTGATACAAGCCCTGTAAATATAGTTTAGTTGGACTTGTCTGAGTTTGTTACTCCTGGAACAGTTAAGAAGGTGCTGACTCACCATCCTCCAGGTCTCAGCATCCACTGGGGTGAACAAATCTTTGCTTCATGCTGCCTGAATTCCAGTTACTGCTTGATAATCTTTAGCTTGTATAATGTGATAGTATGTGGTTAATAGGAGGGGCCCAATTATTTACCCCTGATAAAGAGTCCCCAAGGTGGTGTTTAATTGTAAAATATACAAAAAAAGTCTCCTACAGGTATGCTCCATTTTGCACAAATAGATGCAAAATCTAGTACTATGCCGCCCTCATACAGCTGAAGTACTGTGATCAGTCCTCTGCATCTCCACTCTAACAACTTCTGTACCAGTAGAACAGTATTGACCCCCCCTAACTTGGATTGCTGAAATTAATCCAGTGCGTGGAGAAGGACAGTTAACATGTTTGATGTGCTTATGGGCATCTACCCATACTTTCAATGTGGTAGCCATGAATGGGGTTGACATCCTCAGAAGTGAAATTAGGCCACAGTGAAGCTGCAAGTAAATCCCCCCATAATAAGTCATTTAAGGTGTCCTCCTCTAATCTAATCGAACTATACCCGACTTCTGAGTTATCAACCAGGAGAAATACTAGTTGGGCCACCCTGTAGTACCCTTGAAAGTTTGGAAGACTGACCCCTCCCATCTTTGGTGGCAACTACAGTATGACTCTCTTAATCCTGGCCACCTTACCATGCCAAAGGAATTTATATAGGATTGCATACAAAAGATAGAAGTGAGTTTTTGAACCTTTATGGGTAGTGACTTGATATAAATACAGACATTTCAGTAGAATTGACATCTTAACCACCCCAACTCATCCCAGCAAAGACAATGGAAGATCCTGCCATCTGTTGCAATCCTCAGAAATCTGTGACAACAGGGTTTGTAATTTAGGGCATATAAAGAGCTAGTTTAGGCAGAAATCGAAATCCCCAAATATTTTATCTTTGTAACTACAGCGCCGAATTTGTCAAGCAATTTTGTGAGATTCCGTATTTATCCTTCACAAAATGTAAGGAAAAAAATCCTCTAAAATTCTTTTTGTTATACCTACAAAAAGAGGCTAGTTCCTATTACAGTACTTAAGCGCCATTTGATGTATTTTCAACTACACTATCAGATGAGGGAACCCTCTCTGGGTAGCAGTGAACACACCAACAAACAAAACAAAATCCCTACCTAAAGGTTTCACAATTCTCAATAGGGATTTTTAAAAATCCTTAAAAATCCTTTGACTAATTTGGTGCTACTACTGTAGCTGAAGGCCCCCCTGGTTCATGATTAGGTTTGCTCTCTCCATCTTCCCTATTGGCAGCAATTCTCTGTCCAATTTAAGTTATGACCAGATAACCTCCCATATTCCCTTATCAATTGGTGTATCCCTGGAAAATTCTGTGCAGTATGCTGCAAGTACAAGAGCAGGTCATCAGCGTATAACGCTATTTTAGGTTCAGAGCCACCTCCCACATGACCTCTAATCCCCCAAAGTTCTCTAATGGCATCCTCCAAGGGTTCTAAATATATTACATATAAGAGTGGGGACAGGGAACAGCCTTGCCTAGTGCCATGCCCCAGTGAAAAGGCAGGGATCACCAGGTCATTCACTGCAATTTGGGCTTGTGGATTGGTGTATAAAGCTTTTATCCATGACCTGAAGGATGGTCCAAATCTCACCCTCCTTAGAGTTTCAAAAATGTACCCCCACTCCATGCAGTTGAAGCTTCGCAGGTTCTAGCACTTGGACAGCCATCCCATATTTATGCACACTCCTACCCCAGCGGTGTACCACATTTTAAGTTCTGTAGATATTATGCTTTCTCTGGCACCCCTTCACAAAGCCAGACTGGTCTGTGTGTATGAGGTCAGGGAGCACTGGGTCCAGCCAGGAGGCCAAAACCTTAGCCAAGATCTTACAGTCAGCAGTGAGCAGTGATATTGGCCAGTAGGATGCACACCAAGAAGGATCCTTATCCAGTTTAGGCAACACAGCAATGGTAGTAGACTGTGTGGAGGGGGATCAGCTCTCCCTGTGCAAACTCTCCCACAACATGTTATATAAGGGTCTAGCAGTGTTTTGGCAAAAGCTTCAAAGAAACCAATAGGCAGACCATCTGGACAAGGGGTGTTTCCCCCCTTCAGTGCCTCAACAGTGGCCCACACCTCTGCCTTGGAAATTGGTGTGTCCAGTTCCTTAGCCATCTCTCTTCCCAATTTTGGAAGGGGGGCTTTTGAGAAGAATTGATCCAGCTCCTGGAAAGCAGGAGCAACTTCCGAGATATAAAGCAAGCTGTAAAAGGCACCAAAAGAGTCCCCAATTGCTACAGGGTCCTGCACCATCTTACCTGACTAATCATAAATGTGGCCCACCAAACATTCCCCCTCCCTACGATGTAGGTGCCAGGCTAAGAGCTTACCTCCCTGATCCCAATCATAATAAGTTCCCGCTTGCATCAGTAAAATGACACACTCTATTCTAGCACTGCTTAGTATGTTAAAGTGCCACTTCAGCTTCTGAATTACCATATATAATGTAAGAACATAAGAACATAAGCAATAGCTAGCAGATGAAGACCTTCAGGCCTATCTTGTCTGTCCAATTTGTGTCAGGATCCTGCATTTCATTCCATCACCAATGTTTGTGTCCCCACTTCTCCCTCCCCCCTCCTATTTTCTTGTCCCCACCTCCTCCCTCTGTGTTTGTCTCAGGTTCTTTTGAAAGATCCCACTGTCCTGGATGCCACGACTGCCTCGGGCAGCTCATTCCAAGGTGTCACCACCCATTATGTGAAGAAGTACTTCCTCTCATCCCTCCTCAATTTTCCTTCCACCAGTCTTAGGTTGTGTCCTCTGGTGGAGGCATTTTCTCTTACATTGAAGAGCCCATCCAATGCTACCTTGTGTATACCCCTTAGGTACTTGAAGGTGTCTATCATATCCCCTCTCTGCCTCCTCTCCTCCAGTGAGTACATCATCAGGGACTCCAGCCACTCCTCGTATGACTTGTCTGTTACTGAATCCTCTTATGATGCACCTCAGCATCTTGTTAGCCTTTACAACCACCTTTTTGCATTGTGTGTATGGTTTCATGTCACTAGTGATTGTTACCCCAGGGCCGTTTCTTCCTCAGTCTTGGTTACCTGTACTTTTCCTATATAGTACTCCACTCTTGCGATTTTTGCCCCTATGTGCATCACTTTGCACTTCTTGGCATTGAAGCCCAGATGCCAAATCCCTGGCCACTTCTCCAGTCTGGCTACATCCTCCCTCAGTTCTTGTACCCCCTCCTGAGTGTCCACCCTCCCACAAATGTTGGTATCATCAGTGAAAAGGCACACCCTGCCTTGAATACCCTCCCTGATGTCATTTATAAACATATTAAACAGTACTCGGCCCAAGACAATCCTTGTGGTACCCCACTAGTGACCTCCTTAGAACCAGAGGCAACCCCCCTACTACGACCCCCTGTATCCTACCCTTCAAACAGTTCTCCACCCATCTGACCAATCTTTCCCCCACCTCTAGTGCCTTCAGTTTCGCTATAAGCTTTCTGTGTGGCACCAAGTCGAAGGCTTTGCTAAAGTCCAAGTATATGATGTCTATTGCCTGACCCTTGTCTACTGCCTTCATGACATAGTAAAGTAATTCAATTAAATTCATTTGACAAGATCTCCTAGCCACACATCTGTGCTGCTTGCCATCATGCAGACCATTCTCCTCCAAGTAGTTCACCAGTCCCTCTTTTAGTATAGACTCCATATGTTTACACACTATAGAGGTCAGGCTTACTGGCCTGTAATTGTCTGGGTCCAATCTGGGGCCACTTTTGTGGAGTGGTACCCATTAGCTGTTCTCCATTCCATCGGCACCACCCCCGAGTTAAGAGAACTGTTGAATAGAACTGCCAAAGGACCCGCCAGTTCACCTGCCAATTCTCTGAGTGCCCTGGGGTGTATCCCATCTGGCCCTGGAGATTTATCCTCTTTTAGCACCCTCAGCCCCTCTCTCACCCTGTCTATCTCAATAACCCGTATTGGATCTACCCCTGTACCCTCATTCCTGACCCCACCTCTGGCATCAGCCCATCTTTTTCTTTCGTAAAAACTGAGCATAAGTATTCATTTAAAACCTCTGCTTTTGCTCTGTCTTCTGTCACCCAGTCCATCCCTTGTTTGAGTCTGATGATGCCTTCTTTATTGTCCCTTTTCTCTCTTATATACTGTAGTTAAAGAAGGCCTTTTGCCCCCTTTTTATCCCCTGTGCTATTTGTATCTCTTTACATGCCTTGGCCTTCTAGACCTCATTTTTGGCTAATTTGGCCAGTCTGCGGAATTCATCCTCCTCCTCATCTCTAGCAGTTGGCTTGCTCTTCCTATAAGTTACTCTCTTTGCCCTTATTAATCTAGTTACTTCCATGCTGAACCAGCTGGGGCATTTTGCTTTTGACTTCTTCCCCTTTGTTTTTATGCAACTGTTCATGGTCGTTTCAATGGCTCTCTTGATATGTCTGCACAGTGTTTCTACCCCCATCCCCTCCTCTGGTCCTCCTAGTTTTTCCCTGATCATTTCCCTCATCCTGGTAAAGTTGGTTGTCCTGAAGTCCAGCACCCTAGTCCTTGTTTTGATATCCTCTTTGCCCATATCTATCTTGAACCATACTAAGCTATGGTCTCTCGCACCTAGGGGTTCCCTGATATCAATTTCCTGGACGTGCTCCCCATTAGTAAGTACAAGGTCCAGGAATGTTTCCACCAGTTGGTCCTGCCACCAGCTGTGTCATGAAGCCATCCTATATTGCATTGAGGATCACTTGACTTCTAGCGCAAGTCATGGCAGGAGTTACCCAGTCTATTTTGGGCAGGTTAAAGTCCCCCATTACTATCGCCTCCCCCCCAACCCCGCTATGGCTCTCAGCTGTTCGCCCAGCAGCCTGTCCATTTCCTCCCCCTGGTTAGGCAGTCTATAAACCACCCCTAGCCTAATCTTCCTACCCCTGTTGGTTTGCAGCTGTAGCCACAATGCCTCACTGACCCCCCTTTCCACCGCTTCTTCCTGCACGCACATTATCCCCTCCTTTATGTAAGCTACAACCCCACCTCCTTTTCCTTTCTCCTGTCTCATCTGTACCTTTTGCAACCTGGCATCAAATAGTCCCAGTTATGGTATGATGTGGCCCAGGATTCAGTAATAGTTGCAATGTCCACATTGCTCTCGCTCAAGAGGGCCTGTAGTTCTTCCATCTTGTTCCCTGTGTTGCGTGCATTGAGGGACACCACCGTCCACCTTGTCCCTTCTGCCCCTGCTTTTAATTGCTTCCCTGGCCTGGCTCTGTCCACCCCCTTCCCCCACCCTCTTGTTTTCCTTGTTGCCTGCACTCTTTCCTCTCCCTTTTTCCTGTTTGCATGGGAGGTGTTTGCTCCCCCATTTCTCTCTCCCCTTAACAGTTTAAACCCAGGACCTTTGTCATGTACACCCCATCATGTTCTTTAGCATTCTTTTTCGGGTCTATTTAAGATGTAGCCTGTCCTGGCTATACAGTCCTTTGTTGTACCATGCACCCCCCCCCCATTCCCTATAAAGCCATGCCCTTCCTCCCTGCACCATTCAGCTAACCACCTGTTGAATTCAGCTATTCTCCTTTTCCTTGCCGTGCTGGCCCTGGGGACCAGAATTACTTCTGAGAATGCCATTAAGCATGCCAAATCTCTGCATGCCTTCGCTATGTCTTGGAATCTTTCCTGTACTACTTCCACCTCTTCTTCAGCTAAGTCGTTAGTTCCAAAGTGCAGTACTAGGTCTGGTCTTCCCCCTACCTCTTTTATCAGTTCCTGTACATTAAAAAGTGCTTTTTCTGCTTCCATCCCCAGTCTACAGGCTACCCTTGTTCTGTTATGTGAGTCCTCCTTACATCCCCATGTTATACCTTTGCTTACTGAGTCTCCAAAGATCACTATTCTTGAGTCCCCTATTTGTCCACTTGCCAGTCTTGCATCCTCCATGTTGGTTTTCTTATCGATTGTTTGTGCTCCACTCTTCTCCACCACCCTTGTCATTGTGTCCATTTCAGTGTCCCCCCTTCTTTGCTACCAGCCCCCCTTGTCCTCTCCTCTCCAATGAGTCCCGGGCTCCAATTACATCTACCACCTCCTCAATGGTATGGTGATCTTTGCTCTCTGTTGTTTCCATGTGGTCCCTCCCCTAGTCTTCCTTGCACATCCCCTTCTTCTTGCCCCTTCCATTGAGGTTCCATCCTTCCAGCTACCTCCATGTGCCCTCTTGCCATCAATTTCCCCTTCCCATCCTCTCTTCTCCATTTCCACATATGTTTCCCCTGCTCCTTGTCCCCCTGCATCCATCACCTCATACCTATCTGATGTAGGTAACTGGAATTCTGAGCCACTTCTTGTCCTCTCTATACTTTTAGAGTCAGCTTTGTTTTTCCCTCTCTATCCTGCCATTTGCCACTCCCCTCCAAATCTGCTATAGTTAGTTACAATAATGTCCTGCTGACCCATGCTTTGCACTTGTGCAACTTCCTGCCCTTTTCTCCTGGGTCCCAATTTGTTATTTTGTTGTCCCTCAGCTTCCACCTTCTCGAATCCCAGGTGATTTTGTGTTTTTGTATCGGGCATCCCTCTTAAGGTGTCCATACAACCATTCAATTTCGTTCTTCAGAGTTCTATATTTTCTGCACAACGGACATTCCCCTATTTTCCACAATGTGTCCATAAACACTGCAGCTCTACATATATTGCACCCTACTATCTGCTCCCATCCTCCCCTCCCAACTAGCCATTTCTCTGCTCCTCCTTCTCATCCTTCTCCTCCTCCCCAGCCATTCCCTAGTCTCACCAGCATAAGTGTACATCATACCTTCTTCAATGCATTTCACCAGTGAAGTATACTTCAGTAAATTTTACATACCATTCCTTCAGTACATTTTACATACCCTGCCTTTCTGTATCACACAGTTTGACTACCCCAATATGGCGTTTCCCCAGAATCCAGTTAATATAAGTCTCAACTGGGCTACTAGTTCAGATTTGCCCCTCTGGTGATTCCTTGCCTCTAGGGTGCTCCTGCCCCTCTGGAATGATCAGTCCCTGTATGGAAAGGTCCTGCTATTACCCTCTGTGCTCCTTCCTTTTAGTGACCAGCTCTTTTATGATGATGTTCTCCATTAGTTCTGTCTACTTCTCCTCTGGTGCTCAGCCTCTGCTCCTATGCTGTCACTTGATTGGTTGTTCCCTTGAGGTTTCTCCTTCTTCTTTGTGCCCCTGAGCATTTAATAGAGTGCAGGGGCGGAAGATGGTTGAGGGGGTGAAATGGACACTCTGGTGCTGTTTGCAGCTGGGCCCTGGCTTTTAAGCCCAGCTGCTGGTCAAGTTTTACACCACATGCTTAGACTGGCTCCCTGAGCTTGGAGCCCACTCCCCTGCATTTCCTTGCAGGCTTCTCCTCCACCGCTGATGCACTGACTGCTTTCCTGTCACTAATGCAGATCTCTCCAGCAGCTCCCATTGACCACTGACCCAAAATGGATGCTCTGGTGCTGTTTGTGGCTGGGCCATGGCTTTTATGCCCAGATGCTGGTCAGATTTCATGATGCATTCTCCAAATGGCTCCATGAGCTTGGATCCCTCTCACCGGCATTTCCTTGCGGGCTTCTCCACCGCTCCTGATGCACTGACTGCTTGGGTACTTTTCTGCTGCTGTTGTGGCTCCCTCCAACAGCTCTCATTGGCCACTGATCTGAAATGGATGCTCTGGTGCTGTTTGCAGCTGGGCCCTGGCTTTTAAGCCCAGCTGCTGGTCAAATTTCACGCCACACACTCTGATTGGCTCCCTGAGCTTGCAGCCCTCTCCCAGGAATTTCGTTGTGGGATTCTATGGCACTGCCAATGCGCCAACTGCTTGGGCACTTTCCTGCCACTGATATGGCTCCCTCTAGCAGCTCCCATTGACCACTGACCCAAAATGGATGCTGTGGTGCTGTTTGTGACTGGGCCCTGGCTTTTAAGCACAGCCACTGGTTATATTTCATGCCACATGCTCCGAATGGCTTCCTGAGCTTGGAACCCTCTCCTCGGCATTTCCTTACAGACTTCTCTGCAGCAGCTGATGCTCCAAGAAGCACTTTCCTGCTGCCAATGTGGCTCCCTCCAGCAGCTCCTGTCAACCACTGACCCAAAATGGATGCTCATATATGGAGTGTTGGTTTCTCTCCTGGCTCCCTATAGGGAGGTCTTCTGAGCATGCTATCTGGCAGGGAACATGATCTGGTGGGCTGCTGTTTGTGTGTGTCTTCATAGGCCTTAATTTTAATATGGAGGTGGTTGAACTTCTGCTCATTTAATTTTCTGGAGTAAGCTGAAAAGGCTATCATTTGCTCCCTAATTTATGCCTTTAATGCCTCCCGCCTACTTTGATGAGAGGTATCCCTCCTTTTATTAAACTGTAAAATTTCCTGAATGCTGTTAGTCATGACCCCTATGTAATTTTGATCTTTAAGAAGGAGAGGGTCCAACTTCCACTGTCTGGCCACTGGAGGTGAGCTGGAGAAGATAGGCCCATCGAGAGGGAGGAATGATCTGACAAAATGATGGGCGAGTAATGCACTATGTTGACCACTAGGAGGAGTGAAGAGCTTAGCAGCAGCCTATCTAGGTGAGCGTATGATTGGTGTGCATAGGAATAGAAACTATAGTCTCTACCAGTGGGGTTAATATGCCTCCACACATCTACCAGACCAAATTCAGATTCCAGCTTTCCCAGGGCTCTTGCACTCCTAGATAAAGGGACGGGGGGCTAGGTTAGACCGATACAAAACCATATCCCTTACACAATTAAAATCTCCCCCCAAGATCCAGGGACCCGACCAACCCACCATATCCAGAGCTAGCTTCTGGAAGAAGCTGGGGCCATCCACATTAGGGGCGTAAATAGATCCCAACAAGAGGGTACCTACCCCAGCAACATCAGCCCTTACCAGTGCATATGTTCAGCAGTGACAGTTATCTACCCCAATATCTTAACCTGGGTTCCATGAGGGAAGTACACTGAGGTGCCTCTTGCCTTAGTGGGAAAAGTTGAAGAGATCCAAGTACCCCCAATGAGGCACTGGTTTTCATAGCTTCACCCTGAGACATGTGCATCTCCTGAATTAAAACCACCTGCTATTTAGACCTCTTGACTGCCATCTGAAATCTTTTCCTTTTAACCACAGATTTCAACCCATTTACATTCCATGTTGCCACTTTAATTGTATTAGCCATGATGTATGTGTATATGCGGACAGTTATCAACTTGATTTACGAACAATAACATACCCACTGTTCTGACCCTGATAAACCCTCCCTGAGGGATGCACCGGTTGCAACCAATACATATTTGGTTAGTATATCTCAATTCACACTACAACATCTTAATTTGTCTCCTCTTTAACCATCTCCCTAATACACCACCCCCACCCCAAAAAACATTGTAAGCTGCCAAAGGTGTCCTGCAACCTGTTGGAGGCTTGCAGTTTCTATTGTCTCCTTTAGAGGCAGAGCCCTCTGGCTTCCCCTAATGTTCCCTGCTAACACAGAACCCCCACAATCAGATTCCCCCTCCTGCCCACTCCTCAAGTAATCCACAATCCCTCCGAGGTTCCCTAGCAATCCCCTTACCACCCACCACATACTCTCTTCAATGCTCTGTTCCACCCCCCAAACACTGTTGTGCCTGAGGAATTTCCCCTTGCAAATAACTGACGAACAATAATATGTTTAATATATATCTTATCATCTCTATCAAAAGCTAGGCACATCTTTAACTTTGTACGCATACTGAGGCCCTCACGTATACCAACTAAAGAAAGTCCAGGGGAAAACCAATACTTTTTTTTCTGAGAGCTCTTTATCAAAACAACCCGGTGTAGTATAAAATGAGCCTTGGCAAGACTGTATAAAATTTAGTTTAAATATAAAAGAACATAACAGAGCCAATAATATTGTTGGCACAGAAGGGCTTTCATTTCAACCCCATTATAAGAGCAGGGCCCACAGCAGGTTCAAACTGAAATGAAAGAAACGTTTCTCTGAGGCCACCATCCAACAAGTCTCTGCCAAGGGTGTTGAATTTCACAACCCCTGAGAAAACGGGTAACTCTTTGGGCCCAAATTTTAGCGATCAGCCCTCTCCCTGCTGTTACCCATGTCCCCAGACATGGTCAGAGAGAAAGCAGGTGAGATAACGTTCAAGACAATATAGTAAGCCACTAGATTAGGCACAATAAAAAGGAACAAAGTTCTTCTGTAGAGGTGGGCAAGCCAGAGCCAGGCTCGAGCTTGGATCGAGCTTAGTGTCTGGCTCAACCTTTATAAGCAGCTATGAGCCAAGGTCAAACCAAGCCAAATATTGTCAAAGTAAGCATTTTTGTCAGCCTGAGCAGTTAGTGTAGTGTCAGAAACGTGCAACTCCTATGTAAAGAACAGCCCACAGTAATCAGGGCTCGGTTAGTGTTTTGGCTCGTAGAGTCAAGTCAGACCCCGGCTCGGTTCTGGCTTGGCTCTAAGTGAACAATTCCTGGCTTGCCCACCTATAGTTCTCAGGTGCCTTAAGTACTGGGGAAACTTTAAGCCACAGTTAGTAAATTCAGCTGCTTGAGTAAAGTAAATAACCCATTCAGGGACTGAAAGTAAAAGGGACTGTAAATGTAAATTCCAAACTGTTTTTCACAGCTACCACTAAGTTAGAAAGTCGTTTTATACAGGACTGCTTTTCACGAATTCAACCTCTGAGCAAATTTAGGGAGGTGATCTCCGATTAGGTGCTGGCCTGTAACTAGGCTTGAGTCAGCTCTTGCACTCTGACTTGGGTCATGTTCCCTCCCACTAAGGAGTCCCAAATGAAAGTAAATAAACTATTAACAGCAAAGAGATTGTTATCTGTTAGAAGCATCATTGATCAGAGGGGGAACAACCACCACATCTCTTGGCTTCCTCCTTTACCCATTTCTCTGCTGCTTTGGGACGTGTAAATAACTTAGAGGGTTGATCCGGCCTGTCTATATGCAGCTTTGCTGGATACATGAAAGCGAAGGACCACCCCATGGTAAATAACTTCTACTTGACCACACTGAATTTTTGCCTCTGAAGTTGCAGCTCCCTACTGTAATCTTGAAATATGTGCATTTAAGAGCTGTTGATTGTAATAGGGCCCTTGGGCTTAACACTTTTCAGAATCGTCTCCTTGTCTATGTATCACAAATACTTGATGAGGCAGTGGAGAGGCCTCTCTCCTGGCTTCAGTGCAGGGCCTATCCTGTATGCTCACTCTACCTCAAACTCCAAGACTTCTTGAGGTAGTTCCAAGTGGTCCACAGGCCATTTATGAAAGTCCTTTTCTCGGTTTCATCCCTCGACCGCCCCCCCTCCGGCAAACCCACAATGTGCAAATTCGAGCACCGGGAGTGATTCTCTTGATCATCGACCCTGATTGCGAGCTCCTCCAGCACTTTTTCATATAATTTCTTTCACTGGTGACCACTGATAAGGAATCCTTCAAGCCGCTCACCTGATGCTCCAGTTTGGAAATCTGCATTGCTTGAGATGCAATGGTTTCAGAGAAACCTGTGACCACACTTTGTAAGTGTGTAATTTGTGCCATTATATTATTAGTGAAACCTGCTTTCATTTCATGTTGCATTTGAGCTAGTGTGGCAGGGACCCCAGCTATCGATTGCTCCATCTCAGACATTCTGCAATCTGCCGTCTCGGTCTCGTGGGGCTGAAGTCTTGTGCAAGCCTTCGATCCCGGCCAGGGCTCTTTCAGTGGATCTACAGGTTTAAGATTAAGTTTCATCTGCTTGTTTATGTGCTTGCCAAAGGCC
This sequence comes from Neoceratodus forsteri, assembly GCA_016271365.2. Classification (NCBI taxonomy): domain Eukaryota; kingdom Metazoa; phylum Chordata; order Ceratodontiformes; family Ceratodontidae; genus Neoceratodus; species Neoceratodus forsteri. The sequence continues at coordinate 1,561,225,005 of CM028130.1, read as the reverse complement.
ATTTATTCCACACAACCAGTCTATGCCAAATTCTTCTCTTTTTGTAGCAATGTGAGGCACCTCCAAGTTGTTTTTAACACTGTGCCATGTACAGCTAAGCTAAAACACATCTGTCAGGCTGTAGCACTAGCCATGCCCCCCCCCCACATACTCGCACTTGACATGTGACAGAGGACTATAATCAGAGAAGGAAGCATCCGGTGTTCTACTTCAGTGCTTGGATTGCTCCCGCCATTGTTGTAGGGTCAGATAAAAGTCTCCCCTCATGTGAACTGTGCAGGGAATGGGGTAGATCCTGGGACCTCTGGGAACTAGAACACTGAAGATTGTGACTGATGTTATGGGAGTTTGGAAAGAATGGGGATACGATGTTAGGGATGAGTGAAGCAAATAGATGGAAATGCCAGAAAGAGGATAACTAATAAATAGAATAAGGTAAAACAGGACAGAACATGATAGCACAAAACAGATCAGTGCAGGACAGGACAGAACAGAACTGAAAAAAATTTATTGACTATAGCAAAGCTGTTCTTCCACCCCCCGTTTCTACTAGCAAACTTTTTTCCATTCAAAAAGTGGTGAAGACTGCCTGTACCCCCTCATCCTCCTTCTACACATACACACACACACACACACACACACACACACACACACACACACCCCTATGCACATAGCACTCCCCCCCTGGAAACGTTCCGCAAATAATGTGCTGCTGACTGTGTTCTGTCTTCCTTCTCATTTCTTTTACCTGCCCAATCTCACTTGTACTCCGAGGCAATTGTTATTCTGGCCCAAGAGAGTCTGTCCTGCATCTTTGTAATGTAGTGTGAGTCATCTGCATTGGCAGCCAACTCCAGCAAAAGCACTGCAATAATGGCGGTATCATTTGCCAAGATGAATTGGGCCAGGCAACAGGAGTCAGGTATCACCAGCAATATTGGTACAGACCATGGCTGATCCTCACACCAGCTGTCTGATTGCTGGCAGGATGCTCCTGAAGATGTAGGCAGAGATAAATATGAATGTGGCTGCAATCATGCAAGCACATCTACCATGACACAGCACATGAGAGGGAGAGTCCTGTGAGAGGTACAGATACCACAGACTTCTATTCACCATGTCCACAGATCCCCCCCATGCAAAATAAAAACAAAAAGGACACAATTATTCTACATAATTTAATATCTTTGTAAGGATTTAAACATATTTTAGACATAAAACAAAGTGTTTATTAACTGAGAGACAAAGTGCTCCATCCCACAGTGCTATCTCCTTGTTAATATTAGATGAGGTTTCTGACAAAGAGAAATGAACAAAAAATAACAAACAGAGAAAGGCTTCTGGAAACTATCTGAAGGAAAGGTATAAACATATGCATGTAATCTAAACATGCATGAGCTAAGCAACAGGCAGCGACTGTGAAAAGCGAAATGTGCAGTCAGCAGGAGCCAACAAGTAACTGCCACACCTCACCGTACACAAACCCTACCTGTTGCTTATACTTAACTCATACACACTTAGAGCACTTGTTCATGCCTATACCGATCTCTTTGTTTCTGGAAGCATTCCTCCATTTGTTATTTTTAGTTTCTCACCACCAGTTGTGAAATCACCGGGTTTCCTGAATTACCTGGATGGCATTCATATGAAAATTTTCATATGAATGTCCAAATGGAAAAAGCTGAAGCAAGTCACAAAAAGGTGGATTTAAAATATAAAAATAACACATTTCAGAGTCATTCATCCAATGATTATGTGCAGCTTAAACCTAATGTAGTCCCAATGAGAAAGATACACGTGTTGGTCTTTCTCCAGGATGCCATTTTTGAGGGGTTTGAAATTTTTAGTTTGAAATGGAGAAAAAATGGCAGCTAATGAAAAATGATTTTACCCTCATGAAAAAGGATAGGCCACCATATGAAAAAATAATGTTTTTTTATTTTGTTTCATACATATTTTGAAATGCTTACTCAGCATGCTCAGAACCAGCGGTTAAAAATTTCTAAATTAAATAACTTTAGAATGGATTAATGTTTTTTTTAACCAAACAAGCAAAGGGCACAGCTGTGGGATGAACCCTTTCTGCCCATAAAATGTCATGCTAAAATATCAAACCATCGGGGCAGTAGCTAAATTCAAAGAAAACCCAGCAAAACATAAGGGGAAAAAAATCCTCTTTATGCACTATCCAGAACTCAGAATTTGCACACCCAACTGGAACAAAACTTGACACATCCAGATATCTACCCAAAAGACCGTGCATGAAAATGTCATGCAAATCCATTGAGCAGTTGCAAAGTTAAAGTCAAAAATTGGGGTTTAACATTTAAAGTGCCTACTCAACCCTAACTATACTGACACTACCACCAGATTATATATATATATATACATATATATATATATATATATATATATATATATATATATATATATAGACATACATATATATATATATATATATATTTATAAAATGAGTAGGAAATTGTTGTTCTTTTATTGGATGATGAGCATCACATGACCGTCGTGATAACAGAGCGCTAATGCACACCTGCACTTTTACCCTCCAAAACAATTTTGACATTTTATGAGATAGATAAACCACTCTGAGGTGTCTTGGTGGCGCTCTGATATCATGCGCCTTGGGCGGTTGGCGCGATTCGGCCTGCGGCCTTGTGCGCTAACGCACACCAAGGCGTGTGTATATCAGAGCGTGACCACACACCTCAGAGTGGTATACCTATTACATATATACACATATCTATATATATACATATATATACTGTATATATATATATATATATATATATATATACACACACATACACACACAGTGTATTCATTGCAAAAAACTTTGTCAATGCATCAGTTAGGGTTAAAGCGACAAAAGTGGGGAAATGAGATGTTAGGGTTATCTCCCTAACCCTACCCACCCCATCCTCCACAGACCGACAGATGCCAGGGTGTGCCACGGGGTCATGAGGCCCAACTCTCACTCCATTCCATGTGTAAACAAGTTGACATGCTACAGTAAAGGAGAATGGGGTGAGAGTGAAGCCTCATGACCCCATGGCACACCCCAGCATCATGTAGGATGGGGGGCTGGTGATGGGTGGGGTTAGGGGCTCAATCCTAACATCTCATTTCCCCACTTTTGTCACTTTAACCCTAACTGATGCATTAACAACATTTTTTTGCAATGAATTTCCTTACTTTTTGAAAAAGTGTACTATAACTAGTAAATGGTATGTGTTGATGGGAGCACGGGGCCCCAAGCTGCCCATTTGTGCATAATGACATGCATCTATGGGAGCACTGCCTCCTCAGGACCATGCGCTGTCACTTAGACAAAACTACAGAGCCATACTGCAGCCCTATAGGGCAAGGAACCCTTGTAACAGTAATTTGCCAATATCTCAGCAACCGTAGCGGCAGTGAAAAACATTCAAGTGTCATTGTAGTCATGACAGCAAGACCTCCACATGAGAGAATTTGATGAAATCTGTATTTCACATCATTTCTGAGATACAGGCACCAAAATGTGCTGTGGGCACTGCAATGTTATCTATTGGGAAAAATCTCAACTTCGCTACGGCATGTCTATGGAACTGATGAAATGTTTTACATCTAAACAGCATAATTCACATCTCTGGAGCACCCCCTTTATATCCTGCAAATTTCAAGCCAAAAGGCCAAACCATTTATTTACAGTGTAATGTACCTGGTAACTGGTATGTGCTGGTGAAAGCATGGGCCCTTCAGGCCCCACACTCCCACCAAGCTGCCCTTTTGTGCATAACGAAATGCATCTGTGGGAGGGCCCATGCTCCCACTTACACATAACAACGGAGCGATACAATAGCCCAATAGGCCTGAAAAGGAACTCTTGGAAAACTAATTTGCCAATATTTCAGTAGCCATATAACCTTGGAAAAAAATTCCACTGCAGGTGTAGTCTATGACTTTGAAACTTCCTCACATGCTTAGACTATGGCAAATCTGTATCTTGCTTTGTTTTTGAGATACTGGTGCTGGAATTCGCTATGGGCCCTGCAATGTCATCCTATGGGAAAAATCAAAACTTCATAATAGCATATCTACAAAACCAATTAACTTTTAAACACATAAACAGCACAATTCACATCTCTGGGTCATCCCTTAAAAATCCTGCAAATTTCAAGTCAAAAGACCAAACTGTTTATTTACAGTGCAGTGGCAAAGTTTTTTAAATCCTAGTTCATGAGGTAGCAAAAACCCTGACTATGAGGTCAATCCCCATTTGCGAACTGTCAAAACCACAGTCCATGAGAAATCCTTGACTGTTAGGATTTTGGCCATCTGGTCCCTAAGTGATGGTCATGGATTTTGCTACCTCTTGAAAGGGGATTGCTCATGGAAGGGGATTTTGTCAGCTCACGAACGGGGATTTTACCAACTCACGATAGGGGATCGGAAAAAAAACAATCTCCTTTCATAAGCTGACAAAATCCCCATCCACAAGTCTATCCCCTTTTGTGAGACAGCAAAATCCTTGACTGTGAGTCAATCCTTGTCCACGAGAAGGGCCATCTGGTCCGACCCTTAAGTGATGGCCAAGGATTTTGCTACCTTGCGAAAGGGGATCAGGTTGTGGACTGGGATTTTGTCAGCTTGCGAAAGGGGATCAGAAGCGAGTCGCGAATGAAGAATTTCAAAATTTGAAATGACCATTTTTTTGTCAAAATGAAGCAAACCAAAGGCATAGGTTTGTAGAGGGTGTCACCCTGAACAAAACCCATGCTTTATTACAAAAAGTCACCCGTGGAGGAAGCTACATTTTGTTTGGGGGAAAAAATGAAAACAAGATGGTGGCTCGCCAAAGGGGAATTTTACCTGCTGGATGGGGATTTTTTAAATCCCCATTCGCAAGCTGACAAAATCCTTGACCATGATCCAAATCCCCTTTCGCAAAAAATACATATAAATCTTGGAGAGAACGAAACGTGCTCAAAACCCCAAAATTAAAAATTAAATATCTTTGGAACAGATTAATAGTTTTTCACCAAACCAATGCTGTATTGTTTTTTGACCCAAACTCTTTCTAACCTGCAATTTTCAGACCAAAAGACCACATGGTATGGTTGTAGTGTGATGGGCAAAAAAGGTGTCAAAAGTGGTGAAAAATGCATTTTTCAGTGCTTTGCTTCACAAAAAACACAAGTCCAACCAAAATGCAACTTGTCAGATTAAAAAATCTACCATACAAGTCTGTGCATTCCAAATTTCATGCACAGCCATTGAATGGCTGCAAAGTTATTAATGTGAAAAATTTGGGGTTTAACATTAAGCTGCCTACTCAACCCTAACAATAGTGGCGCTATAGCACCAGTACTATATATATATTATATATTATATATATATATATATATATATATATATATATATATATTCATTGCAAAAAACTCCATTAATGCATCAGTTAGGGTTAATAGTACACTACAGTGACAAAAGTTTGGAAATGTGCTGTTTGGGTTCAAAATCCTAACTCCGTATCCCCCCCCACACACATATGCAAGCAGGGGAAAGGCCAAGGCAACACAACCAATCAGAAACAACCAGCTTCAGATAACAGAAGTAATGTACAACTCTTTAAATATACTGCAAGACGCATCCATCATCATGGGTCACCAATTGTATGAGTTCTGCCGCCATCATAGTGCATTGTAGGTACACACGCATACTGGGCAACCATGGGTGATGCCCCACAGTAAGCATTTTTGTATTAGAAACAGCAATAACAAGATTTAAACAGATGCCTATATTTCAATAGTGAATAAGTGATGTAACACACAGTATGTTATCCACAGATAGTTTCTTGGAAATGCGAGTTAATATAAGCCTACCAACAGTCACTGGATGATTGCATTTATTTTTCTGATAGAGTGAGTTAGTCCTAATAATAAACGGTAGTAATAATAAAAGTAATTATTTGTAGTATAGTTTACAAGTAACATGCGGAAGCAGCAGTTGTAACATCCAAAGCTAACAATAACATGCTGCTAATGAGTATTTCCAGGTAACGCAGCAGTATAACAACATGTGATGGTGCTAGTTTCATATCTGAGCAGTATCTTCAAAGTACTATGTGTCATCTCTATCTTTCCTGCTACCACATGTCCATGCAACTGTTGAACAGTGACACATAAAAATCAATATTTTGGAAATGTGTACAGACTAAATCTCATTGTATGAAGAAGATATGCCAGCAATAATGTGTCATCATACTGTGCTGGCAGTATAGAGCCGGTGATACTATATTTGGTTTTTCATTGCATAATGTTATGTGAAATAAGTACAGTGTTGTGATTATTGTAGTTACAGATGTGACAGAGTGGTATAGTGTCTTACAAGCTTGGATGCATCTTGCATGTGTGGGGGGCATGTAGAGTTAGGGTTTTGAACCCTAACAGCACATTTCCAAACTTTTATTACTATACCATTAACCCTAACTGATGCATTAACAGAGTTTTTTGCAATGAATTTCCCTTCTTTTTGAGAAAGGATAATGTAAGTGGTATGTGTTAGAGGGAGCGTGGGCCCTTCGGGCCCTGCATTCCCTTCACATTGTCCATTTTTTGCATAATGGTATGCGCATGTGGGAGAGCGGGCCCTCCAGACCCTGCGCTCCCACTTATACATAACTACAGAGCCATACAGCAGCTCTTAAGGGCAAGGAACCCTTGTAACAGGAATGTGCCAATATCTCAGCAACTGTAGCAGTTGTAATCATAACAGTGAGACATCTACACAAGATAAGTTGACTGAATCCGTATCTCACACAGTTTATGAGATACGAGCACTGAAAAAGCACCCTTGGAACCTGTTTTTGCAAATATCTCCATAACTGTAGCAAGCAGGAAAAAAATTTCTCTGCTGGTGTAGTCTATGATTTCCAAACTTGTTTCTGTAGCTTAGCTCACCTAAAGCTGAGCTAAACTGTAGGTAGCGAAAACTCTGTATCTCACTTCATTTGTAACGAACGCTGCAATGTTATCCTGTGGGAAATTTCTCAACTTCAGAATGCTGTAACTTTGGGCCACCTGAATGTTTTTGGCACCAAATCACCATAGGGCACATCTGCGGGACCAGGGCTTGCCACCCTGCAAATGTCAGCCCAAAAGACCCAACCGTTCAGTATCTGGGTGATAGCAAAGATTTGATTTTTTTTTTTTAATACTTTCGAAAATCACTAAAGTTTCGCAAAAAGTAGCATGAAACTTTTGCATTTGCGAAAGTATTTCAGCAGTTTCTTTTGTGATTTGTGAAAGTATTGATTCTCCAATGTTTAAAATGTAATTTCTGGGGGGTTTTTACCCGACAAGATAGGGCTGACATCCTCAGGACCCGACTAGGTAAACCCAACAGTCAGTATTTACCTAGAGGGTCCCAAATTTTAACGCCAGGCATTTTTCTCTCTCACTAACTGAAAACAAGATGGCCACAGCATGAAAGTAAAAGGGCCATTTGCCAAAGTAAAACTGCATTTGCGAAACTTTTGTGAGACACATATATTTTTTCCCCATTGACTATAATGGGAGATTTGTTTTTTGAATAACATTTGAACAGTTTAATATTTTTACACCAAATCTTCAAAAGGCACATTGCTGACCCAGACTGCATCTTCCCTGAAGATTTCAGACCAAACAGACTAATTGTGCGGGCTGTGGGTGTGAGCAAAGAAATGCACAAAAAGTCTGTTTTTTTGTGTTCTGTAGCTCCACAGCTGTACATCCGACCATAATGCAACTTGCCAGATCCAGAGATCTATGGTACCAGACCACACATGCATAATTTCAGGCAAATCTGTCATATGGCAGCAAAGTTATTAAGGTGCAAAATTTGAGGTTTAACATTAAAGTGCTTACTCAGCCCTAACTATACTGGCACTTCTGCGTCAGTATAATATATATAATAGTGGCACAGCAGTGCCACTACAGTTAGGGTTGAGTGCCCCATTTAAGGTTAAAGTGTGGAATTTTGCAGCTTAATAACTTTGCCACTGTAAGACAGATTTGCCTGAAATTTGGCAAGCGTGGAGCAGTCTTATAGATCTCTGGATTTGCCAAGTTTTGTATTAGTAGGATATACAGTTGCAGAGCTAGAAAGCACAATAGAAAGTCATATTTACGCTTTTTTGCGCATTCTTTGCTTACGCCTACAGGTTGCACAGTTTGCGCGACTGGTTCAAAATCTTCAGGGAACATGAAGCCAGGGTCCCCAATGTGCCTTTCAAAAATTTCGTGAAGAAATATTAAACGGTTTAAAAGTTATTCAACAAACAAGTTTCCCATTATAGTCAATGGGAAAAGTTAAACTGTAAATGCAGTTTTTAGTGTCGCAAATGACCCCTGTAGTGTCAGGAGTCAGCCATTTTTTTTTCGGTTACTAGTTACAGAAATGCTTGACATTTAAATTTGGGACCCTCTAAGGACACAATTCTTTTTGTTTTCACCTATTCGAGCCCTGAGGATGCTAGCCTTGTCTTTTTTGGGGGGTTAAACACCCCAGAAATATGTTTTTCAAATTTTTGTAAATTGTAGTGTCGCAAAGTAGTGTTGCACTTGCGATACTTTCGTGATTTGTTTTGCAAAAGTGTCGTGATTTGCTACACTATGCCCAAACCAGTAGTGATTCTTTGCCACCCTGTTGCAAAAGAATGGACTGGTCTTTTGGGCTGTGCAAAACTAGCCAGGAAAGTCATAAATCATATGAAATTTACATTTTTTCCCTATGTCACACACTTCCTGTGATATAATCAATTTAGTATTCCAAGTGTTCCTTTTCTGCTCCGAGGGCCATTATTATGCATACATGCTTTGTATTCACTGTGCTTCTGAATGCACTTTTTTGGGGAAAAAAGTGGGTGCATTTGCATTACTATTACAGTTAGCGTTTCGGTGACCGTTTGCGTTAACGTTTCCATTTTCATCGCCGTGAGCATTACCCTTTGCATTTGCATTTGCGTTATTGTTACTATTTGTGTTTCCATTACTGGTTTTGTTTGCATTTCATTTCCTTTTGCATCACCTTGTGCATTGCCATTTGTGTACATGCCTCCATTTGCATTTCTGTTTCCTTTGGCATCATCATTGCTGTTACCGTAGTCGTTTACATTTCCAATTGCATTACCATGACCGTGCGCATAATGATTTGCGTTTGCTTACATGTTTCATTTCTGCTTCTGTTTTTGTTACTGTTCTCTTTGGCATCCTCCTTACTGTTACCGTAACCGTTTGCATTTCCACTTGTGTTACCGTTACCAAAGGGCCCTGCACTCGCACCACCACATTCTATTCACTATTTATACTGCACATTCTCAAAAGAAGGGTGACCCCAACGCACACTTCAATGCCTGTTGGTGGCAGCGGGGTGGGGGTGGGGTGCAAGTCGTGGGAACCCTAACATCGAATTTCCTCCCTTTTGTCACTGTGGAACAACCCTAACTGATGCATTAAATGGAGTTTTTTGCCATGAATGTATCTCATTCTCTCTCTCTCTCTCTCTCTCTCTCTCTCTCTCTATATATATATATATATATATATACACCACACACACAGTACAAGTCACATTAAACTGTTCTTCCAATTAGTTGTTTTAGCATTTCTGGCTGAGTTGCATAAGTGTTGCTGGAGCCAGCACAAAGCCCTGCACAAACTGTTTCATAAGAGATAACATTCAGTTTTTCATTGCATTGTTAGTGGACTGCAGATGCATTCCATCTCAGTTGCAAAACCATTGTACAAACATTGCTCTTAAGCTGGTTAAGCATTGAAAAACAATGCAATGTGAGTTGCCAATGCACCGTCAACTGTAAAAAACAATGCTAAACCAACTCATTGGTCTGACAGTTTAATGCGTCTTGTACTGTACATATATATATATATATATAGATACTGTATATGTATTCTTTGCAAAAAAAACTGCATTAATAGATACTGTATATGTATTCTTTGCAAAAAAAACTGCATTAATGCAGCAGTTAGGGTAAATTAATGCCACAAAAGTAGGGAAATATGGCATTAGAATTTCTCACCTTATGGCCCCCCCCCCACGCCAAGCAGCAAAAGGAAAAAACATTAAGGTTTTGGGTCTCCAGAGTCATGGCAAATCAGTGGTGGGGTCTTTCTTGGGGGTTGTCAACACTAATGCCCACCCTGTTCAGTGAGCAAACAACATCACACATGATTTCCTTTCTTCACACAGGGCTCACAGGTGGGAGGGGTGAGCATTAGGGTTGACAATCCCCAAGGAAGACCCCACCACTGATTCACCAAGACTCCAGAGACCCAAAACTCCAATGTTTTTTTCCTTTTGCTACTTGGGGCTGGGGGGCATAGGGTGAGAAAGCCTAACACCACATTTCCCTACTTTTGTGGCATTAAGTTACTCTAACTGTGCATTAACACAGTTTTTTTTTCAAAGAATTCCCTTACTTTTTTAAATAGTATAATCGAATTCTCATTTGCCTATGTAAGAACTGGGCCCAGAGGGCCCTGCACTGCCATCCCTTCATTGATACATACATGTATGTTGCCATGGAAGCCCAGGGTCCTCCAGGCCCTGCTCTTGCATTTCAGCCAAAACAGCAACCAAATTGTCAGCATCGTCTTGTTATTACCCCACCTCATGAATGCCATGCTGAGAATTTTCAAATCCCCGGTGAAACATCATTCCTTGCAACTACAGCATCATTCTGCACCACAGGGTGAAACCACATTTTGGCCAGGATTTGACAGATGACCGCTGTCATGTTCATGAGGTGGTGTAAAAAATGGTTATGTTGAAAATTTTGGGTTAAAATAATTACAATTACCAAAGCTATGAGCAAGCATAGTAACATTTCAATGCATGCACATAACTTTGCCATTTTAAAATATTTTGACCCCAAATTTTGAACATAGTCTTCTTATGATCCCTCCTTATGAACAAGAGTGGTGAAAATTCTCAAATCCTGCCCAAAAGGTGATTTTGCAAGTGACTACAAAATCGCTTTTTGGGCCAGATTGCAAAATTCCACTAACATTGTTCATGAGGTGCATTCCCCAAAAGGCCATGTTGAAAATGTAGTGTCACAATATGCAAAAATGGCCAAGTTATGCATCAAAGTTGAAAACCCCACTGAAATACATTAAACCACATTTACTTTAGTTTCTCATACTGCAGTCACCAGTTTCAGCAGTAAAATGCATCTTCAAGACAGCCCAGTGGCACTGAGCATTGAGGCACTGGATGCCACACCTCGTGCCACACTGGCGACCCAGGTTTAGTGACGGACTTGGGTAGCCAGGGGTCAGCAAGGGAGGGAGGGAGGGGATGGAGGGGATGGAGCATCCAGACAACAGCTCTCTTCTCCCTGGGGAGGGATCCAGGGTCACTCAGTGACCTGGTGACCCCAGATGGTGATCGGTGAGAATGCAGGTGCACCAGCCAGCATAAGGTGCAGAGTGTGACAGACACCAGCAGGGCAGCCATGCACAGGCATCATTTCATGCTGCACTCTAAGGGGACAAATACCACAGAAAAGAACCTCTGCAGTGCCATGGAGATGAAGGGGACTCCAAAGGCAGACCCACATCCCAATACTTGCCCAGCACACCAGTGGACTCCATGACCAACCTGATACCCAGTTTGGCCCCTCTAATTTCAGAAAAGCTACCACAGGAGGGTGGGCCCACCCTAGCTACCCACCCCACCCTGGGGGCATTGATCCAGGGGGAAGGACCTGCCTGTGTGTTTAGGGAGGAAGCTGGTATATAGGGATTCAGGCAGGGAGTAGAGGCCTCTGCCAAGTGAGTACCCTGGATTGATGCCCGGGCCATAGGATGCATAGAGTTAAAAAAAAGATGCATCTTCAGTTGGAGAGAGGAGCTTTGCCCTATGAACCTTTCAGGTGAATGAGGGGATGTTGGGGTGTACTGGCTGATGCGGGGAGTGGGTGCTGAGTTGGAGGTGGGGGGGTGAGATCAGTGAAGGACCATTTTCTTTTTTGTAGCTACTAAAAATAAACTAACTGAATACCCTCCAAAGGCTGGCAGTGCATCCTAAAGATTAGAACTATAAGCTGTGGAAGGGCTTGGTGAATCCCACAACCTCCACTTGCATACCGTGTGACCCTGAGCAGGTCACTTAACCTCTTTGTGCTCCTAGGTTGTCCCTGTAAATGGTCTGTGTTCCTAATGGGCCTAAACCTGTTACCACAGAATTAAAAAAAGTCACCATGTCTCCTTTAGTCTAGAAATTTCATTAAAAAAATCTCAGGTGACCAGCCAGTTGGTACAGTGGCAGCACCGACACTTGTGATGCCAGCAACTCAAGTTTGTGCCCCATGTCTGCCTTATCTGAGGCTTGGGGGGGATGAAGATTGAGTTATTAGAGGATGCTTTTCTCTGAGGAGGGAGGGTGTCTGACTTCACTGTTATATTGCCCCTTGGCTGACCAGAGATGGAAGCTTTGGCTGGAGAAGCTGGGCAGGAAGGATGTTGACTGGTTGTGCACTGCCCCATGCACATTGAAGCCCTGTCACTGATGTCACAGGGAGGAGAAAACCATGAGGGGAAAAAATGCTTGTCATAAGGAGGACACCTGGTACCCTCGGGCCCTGGACAGTTGCCTGTACTCATTTGCTCATGTGTGCTTTGGGAGAGGGGGTTGAGGCCTGCTCCCTTCAGCTTTTCCTCAGGTGACAAACAGGAGTGGGACGGAGATACACCAGTAGGGATGACTGGTGTGTGGTTTCCCTGGGGTTGTTGAGGCCATGGCAAAGCAAGAGACGGTGGGAAGGGAGGAATAGTAAAGACAAAAAATAGAAGAATTATTCTGCTTTGGGGGAGGGGCACATACAGACTGGTTTGCTTGTGCAGTCTACTTGGGTTACCATCATTTGCCTTAGGCTATGAAATCTGCAGAAGTGGGTCGCCCAACTAACTAGCAGAGGAAAGCTTTGTTTCTGACTCTTATGAACTGACAGCCGATTCTTGGGTGCTGGATCTGACAGAATATAAGACTTTCACCTGCTGATATCTAGATTCTTGGTTCTGTGTTATGCGTGAGGGAATATCTGATTGGTTCCTGCTGCTGAGCTGCCTTTCAGAACCATAAATGGGTAAGAATGTTGGACCATGGAACATTCCTGGATGTTTGTAAAATGACAACAGAAAACCTTCAACCACTTCCTCATTGTACAGTAAAAGTCACATTAAACTGTTCCTCCATCTCACTGGTTTAGCATTTTGCAATGAAATGCTTAATGTGTGCAGTTTTCACTGCAATTAATTAATAAAAGTGTCCTAAACTTTGTTTCTAGCTGATATTCAGTTTCTAGCTGATATTCAGTTTCAGCTTACTTATCAGTGCAGTACAACTCATTAAGCAACCCATAAATAAACTGAACGGCTAAGCTGGAACCCAATTTCACTACTGCAGTGTTCAGTACTGTACAATTTGATTGACATGTCATTCTATCCAATCTCATGAAGAAGCTCTTACCAAGTTTGAGCCAATAACTATCCTTAATTTAGATTGAGAACCCCACCCCTGCCGTCATGTTGTTTTCCCCACTTTTGAGGACTCCAGTCACTGCTGTTTTTTTCATTCAATTAAACATATTACATGTTATTTCTGCCCTTTTATTCCTTTATCCCACAAAATGCCACTATTTCTGGCTCCACTGACTGTTTGCAGTTGTTTACATGCTCCAAGATCGCTCTGCACAAAAGCTGTCCGTTAGCGCGATAGCGCAGAGCATGTTACATTCAATGGCTATTGTGCAAATGGTAACTTTTGTGCGATTAGCACTGTACTGTAGCAACTTAAGAAAACTGCTGCCATTTGCTGTATTCAGGACAAAAGAAAATAAATGAGGAAAACACATACAAGGTACAACATTTATTTTATTTATTTATTGAATTTTGTTGACCCAGTAGGCCCACTGAGACTAGAAGTCCCTTTTCAGGGGTGACCTGGGGTGGGGGAGGTATACAGATGGCAACCAACTGAAATTGAACCAGATTAAGCTGTTGGTGGTATTTTTAGTGAATGGGGGAAATTTGGCCAGGACACAAAGGAAATTCCCCACTCTTCCAGTAGGGGGACCCCTTGGCTGTCTGTCACAGGACTGCCAGAATGGAGGAGCCTCAGGAGGAGATGGATGTGTTTGGAGCAGGACAGCAGGCCTTGTCTCCTGTATCCTGGTCACAAGAGGCTGGTGATGAGGAACTGGTGGTAGCAGATTTGGATGGTGCATCTCCGGAGGAGGAAGAGATGTTGGAACTCCCAAGAGTTGAGTTGCATCAGGCGATAGCTTCTACAAGTACTGGTGTTCCTCAACAAGGAAGTGCTGCAGAGAAAAATAAGTTAAATTTAATGAAACACAAAGAAAAACTTTTGGAAGAAGTCTCACAAGTGGAAAAGGGCTTGTCAGCCTTAGCGGAAAGAGTGGAGGCTGTCAAAATGGGCTTTGTGACTGTTAAAGCCCCGGAGACTCATTCATGTGCTGACGTGGCAGTAGCTCCAACCGTCAGTAAAGAGGAGCCACCGACAGCTGAAAATAATCATGCCGGAGATGTACAGGCTGACAGTTCTAACAGGAGTTCTCCTGTGTGCCGAGAGCCTAGAGTACAAAGTTCTACTTCTGGACAGAGGCATGCGGCTAGAACATCCGAGGAAACAAACAGTCGCATATCAGAGAGTGCAGTGCATAAGCAGGAGCTACATGGAGGACAAGATTTTACTTTATCATGCAAACAAAATAAAACTGTCTGGAGTAAAATGAAAGACAAAGAGTGGGACATTCCAAAAACTGGCGATGTTGGAGGCCCAAGTTGGACCCCTGCTAAGGTGTCAGAAAACACAGGATGGGAACAGCTAAGTACTGGCCTATGGACTCCATATTCTCAGGACCCTGTATATTTAAGGATGTTGCAGAAAGCATCTGAAAATGTGGCCACCAACGCAGAGAGCTCCAACAAACCCCGAGGTAAAGACATTTCGGATTTACATGATATTAATGTTAAGGCTCAAACTGTTAACTCTGTTGGGGTAGATGGTACATTCTTAGAACAGCCCTCTGATGTTGCAAATAATGAGTCTGGGGATGCTGGGGGGGAGAACAGGGAAAGGAATATGGATAACCATCATACAGACCAGGATGGTATAGACACAAGTGGGCAAAATACAGCTAAGTCTCCGATTAGATTAGGCCGTCCTATAGATATCATTCAACCATGAGAGGCTGCGTTTAAAATGTCAGATCTATTTTAAAATTGGGAAGAGAGTGCTCCAAGGCATAACGCTGTGCATCTATTATAAAAAGGGGGGTTACAAGACCCACCAGATAGAATTTATATCACAAAGACTACTGAAAGGATTAATGAAATTCTTTTCTCCAGAGATTTTTGCTTTGATTAACTTGGGAAATTCTAACTTTGATGTTAGTTTCAAGAATGTTTCTAGTTTGGACAGGTTTTGGGCCCAATATACTGTATGCAAAAACTCCCAATATTGACTTCTTTCTGTGTAATGCCCTTGACTAGACCAGCTGTGAAGAATATTACAGTAATGTTTAAAAATGAGGGAGTCAATATTGAGGGCATTTTGTTTTGGCTCAGAAAATTATGCAAAATATTGAGCAGGACAGTGCCCACTCTAGATAGTGAGCAGATTTGGAATGGTGGGTGGAGAATAAGGATGAAGCTCTTTACAACAAACACAGGACCAG
Organism: Neoceratodus forsteri; assembly: GCA_016271365.2. NCBI lineage: Eukaryota > Metazoa > Chordata > Ceratodontiformes > Ceratodontidae > Neoceratodus > Neoceratodus forsteri. The sequence goes on along the minus strand of CM028130.1, from coordinate 1,561,209,254 downwards.
TACACCTTCCTAGCACCTTTTATTTGGGGAGGGATAGTGGAGCCATTTTTCATATCGGAGAGCTGAAATCATGTTTCAAATGTGGCTCTAGGACTCATCTTAGCTCTGCTTGTGACTCAGTCAGATGTAGTCATTGTTTAGATTTTGGACATAAATCTGAGAACTGTTTGAATTTAAGTGCAACTTGTGTGAGCGCACAGGGCATGCTTATGGTCCCTGTCCCTGGGCATCACATAATCAAGAAGATTGCCCATCTCATGAAGGGATTATTAATCAGGCGCAATAACAAGAGGGCAGTGGAACGAAGTTTACGAGCTGGCCTAAATGCTTTACAACAGAACCCTCAGGTTAGAGAACAGACACAGGAGATCTTGATTCCACAAGTAGAGTTAAGGACAGGTCAGAGATCCTTGGTGTCTATTCGTTCTCCTTCATCCCCTCTCCCTCTGAGGAGTCGGCAGGATGCTGATATGCCACCCCCTGCAGTCCCTTTGCCCCCCCTTCCCGCTCCGCTACAGCTTCTGAAAAGGAGTCAGATTTTAAACTGGTTCCAAAAAAAAGAAATAGGGCTGGGAGGGTGGTTGCAAATATTCAGGCAGTATCAGCCCCCAGAGGTTCTTAGAAGGCAGACAATAAATTTGCAGCCCTCCACGATGATACCTCGGATAGGGATTCAGAGGAGGAGGATGACTTGGATTATCCCTCCTTAATTTCTTTCACAGATACAGAAGAAATGGGAAGTAGTGACTCTATAGCTAAGAGAACAAGACAGTGTTGGAAAGCTAAAACTCCTTAAATGATTAGAATGGGTGGATGTTTCCTTTTTCTTAGTACTCTATGCATGACTTTCTCACAGTAACATCTTTACATGTGAATAGTATTAAAGGGGAAAAAGTTTATGGGCACAATGTTAACTTTGCATGATAGTACCAGTGATAATTACTTGTCTATTAGACACCAGGTTAAAATCCCATAGGGAGCTACAATAAGCCACTTGTGCCTGGAAGTTGGGAGCTTCCTTTTGGTCCATGGGTATAGAACAGTGTGATGGGATTGGAATTCTCTTTTCTAACCCAGATTTAGTATTATCCAGATTGGTTGAGATACACCCTGGCAGAGCATTATTACTGGATTTTTCCTTTCACAGGGAAAGATTCAGACTTATGGCTGTATATGCCCCGCAAACTAAAGCCTTGAGATCTTCATTATTTCAGGACATATAACCCTTCCTGCATACACCTCATTTAATAGTCTGGCTAGGAGATTGTAATTGTGGGTTGCAGCACTCTGACTGAGGTCTGAAGACAGATAAAATGTTTAGCGATTCAGTTAAACTAAAACAGATAATCTCCACAGCTAATTTAAAAGATGCATATACTTGCTTACATCCATCAGGGGTTATACCTATTTTAGAGGGAAAGTTAAGACCAGAAACAATTTTATTTTTCTTTCACATACACTAAAGGTGTTGGATGTTACAACACAAGCATATGAATGCTCGGATCATGTGGCTTTACAAGCCAAAGTTTCATAGACCGGTACCCCACGATGTAAAAAGAATAAGTGGCGATTAAATGAGGCCTTTTTAGCTGACCCCAAAATACAAAATCTATGGCAAAAAGATTGGACAGCTAGATTGACAGTAACTGAATGTTATGATATGCTTGAGGAGTGGTGGGAGGACACCAAAGGCTCTTGGAAAAATCTATTTCAGAAAACATCAGTCTAGAAATAAAGATTTGTATTTACAGTATCTAAAACTCAGACACCAGCTACAACATCTCATATCTCTCTCAGAGTCTACTAATCATGACTTTAGTTCACAGATTTCTATAATTAGCAAGCAAATGAAGGATATTCAATATGATAGAGCAAAATCAGTAGATAAAGAAGCTAGGTTTAGGGCACAACTTTCCAAAGGGGGGATTGATCCTTATAGGGACTGTGCAAACATGATGAAGTCAAGGGTTATAACTCAGTTAGTTTCACCACAAGGACAAATGGTGACAGAACCGTCTGTTAGTTTATAGGTTATACAGACTCAGATGAAACATTTGGCAAAAATCCAAGAGCGAATTGTATACAGTCACCTCCAGGACTACCTGGAACTCCACGTTATGTTATTCCCTTATCAGTATGGGTTCAGGAGGAAGCACAGTACCCTTACTGCATTGATAAAGATGACCTCTGACATCTTCCAGGCGATGGACCAATGGTCTATCACCAGAACCATCTTTGTCGACCTTGCAAAAGAGTTTGACCTGGTGAACCATGGTCTTCTGCTCCATCAGCTTCATGCCCTTGGTCTTGACTATAGTGCCATATCCTGGATCAAAAGTTACCTTTCCTACCATTTGCAAAGAGTAAAGTAGTCTGGCTCCATCTCTATGCCAAAACCCATAACTCATGGTGTTTCTCAAGGCTCCATCTTGGGCTTTTGCTCTTCTCACTATTCATTAACGACCTACCTAACTTCTGTGGAGGGGCATCGGTACACTTACATGCAGATGTTGCAATAATCTATCGCTCCTCTCCTGATACTGACTGGATTAACTGTGTGCTGGCTTCTGACTTTTCTGCCCTTGAGGACTGGTTCAGGGGTAAACATCTTGTCCTGAATACAAAAAAGACAAAATGTATGCTATTTTCCCACATACCCTCTTCCTGGCACACTCTCTCGCCTCTCACTATCACATCCCTCAGTGGTGATATTTTTGAGAATGTGCACTCCTTTAAATATCTGGGGATTACTCTGGACTCATCTCTGTCTTTCAAATTGCATGCCTCCAATGTCTCAAGAGCTCTAAACCAGCATTTAGGCCTGTTCTACAGAATACATCCATTCCTATCCTCTGTTTCTTGCCTTAAGATTGCCACATCTTCCCTTATACCTCTCCTAACCTACGGTGCACCTTTGTTGGTCTCTGTGACTCCTTTGACTTTATCTATACTCTCCCAGACCTATCTAAGAGTGGGTAGATTCATTCTCAGGGTTAGCACCCAACATCACCACTGCACCATACTCTCAGCACTGGGATGGCTACCCTACGCATCTAAGTTATGGTACTATTCCCTTAGCCTCTTGTTTAAATTAGTGCACAAATTTACCCCTCCCTGCCTCAGTGAGTTAATACATTTGAGACAAGTTCCTCGTTCCCTCAGATTTGCATCACTCCCCCTACTTATTAAGCCTAACATGCGTCTGACCTCTGCCCGCAAGTCTTTCTCTTTTGCTGTGCTATCTGACTGGAACTCCCTCCCTCTGCTCTGTCCTGCACATCTCTACCCATGTTCCAATACACCTTGTGTGCCTCACTCACTGTCTCAGTAGCCTGTTCCTGCTTCAACTAAAGTCTCATTCTCCTGCCTACCTCTGTCTCCACTGGCTGCAGCTTCAACTATCGAACTGTCCTGTAAGGATATTATATCTACTGTACATAATGCATATATATGTTATTGCCTTGTAAGGATGTGTCAGTTCAAATCATTTTTAATTTTATAGCGCCTTTCAAAACCAAGGCGCTGTACATAAAAACCATATACATAAAGATAAGATTTTAAAACAAACATTAAAACATATCATCCATAACTAGGAAAAGCTAAACTAAATAAATATGTCTTTAACTCCATTTTAAATCAATGGACAGTTTGGCATTCTCTCAACCAATGAGGTAGAGAATTCTACAGGGTTAGCACTGAAAAAGCAAAAGCATGGGATCCTGATGTCTTTAATTGAACCCTGGGAATCTCCATCAATCCCTCGTTAGCAGAAAGGACAGGACGGAGGGGGCAGTAGGGTATCAGGAGATCTTTCAGGTAACCGGGTCCCTGATCATGTAGGGCTTTAAAGGTTAGTAAGCCAACCTTTTAGGTGATCCGCCACCAAACAGGCAGCCAGTGCAGTTCGTGGAGCACAGGTGTAATATGACTGGTTCTAGAAGTCCCAGTCAAAAGCCTGGCCACCGCATTCTGCACCAGCTGCAAGTGGAGGATATCAACCCCAGGTAGTCCTAAGTAGAGGGAATTGCAGTAATCAAGACAGGTAGTGACAAAGGCATGGACCAATGTTGGAAGATCACCCGGAAGAACCAGGTGTTTCACCCAGGCGATATTCCTCAGTTGGTAAAAAGAGGATTTGACAACAGCTGACACCTGAGATTTTAGGGTCAAACCATCATCAAAAATAACGCCCAGGTTACGCACCTGATTGGAGGTAGAGAGCGACATATCACCAAGTAATAAGCCTGATGGTTGTCCAGCTCCCAAACCCGCCCCCGGACGACCTGGGTCCACTACCAGCTCCTCAGTCTTATCCAGATTCAGTCTCAGCCAGCTGGAACTCATCCAAAGTCTGATCTCAGCAAGGCAGTTATTTAGCACGGAGAGTGCATCATCTTGTCCGGGCAGAAAGGACAAATACAGCTGAGTATCAACTGCATAGCAGTGAAAACCCAGACTGTATCGCCTGATGATATCTCCCAATGGCAGCATATACACTGCAAACAACATGGGGGCTAGAATGGAACCCTGCGGTACCCCACAAGGCAGGGAGTGAGTGCCAGAGGAATAAATTCCAGTGGCAACTCTCTGAGACCTGTCCGTGAGGTAAGAATGGAACCATTTGAGGACTGTACCAGACAGCCCACAAAAAAACCACAGGTGCTCCAACAGCACACCATGGTCTACAGTGTCAAATGCAGCAGAGAGATCAAGAAGGACCAGAATGGTACATGCCTTTTGATCTCTAGCCATTAGGAGGTCATTCAATACCCGGACAAGGGCAGTCTCCATGCTATGCTTCTTCCTAAAACCAGACTGGAGAGTATCATAGACATTGTGAGTTGTAAGATGATCATCCAATTGCAACGCAAACGCCTTTTCAATAACCTTACCAACAAATGGCAGGCTAGAGATAGGCGGGTAATTGGCTAGACAACCTGGATCCAAGGAGGGTTTTTTAAGGAGTGGTCGAATGACCGCCTCCTTGAGGGGGATCAGGAAAGACCCCCCTCTCCAAAGACTTCCAGACAATGTCAGCAAGGATCGGGCAGATAACTTCTAAGAGGTGTAGGGCCCGGATCCAAACTACAACTAGTTGGTCGCAATGTTTGGATGATCTTCACAATGTCAGTGAACTCCAGCCGGTGAAAATCTGACCAGACAGACTGAGTGCATGCCACTTCCTGTCGACCACTGCAATCCCTCATAGGGGGAGGTCAGACCGATGCAAGACCTGATGCTGGCAACCTTATCTGCAAAAAACCAAGTGAACTCCTCGCATCTCAGCTGAGAAAAAGCTTCTCTGGGCTGGAGACAGATTGGATTGCACAATCTGTCTACAGTCCGGAAAAGCTGAGCCGGTCGATTCTGCGCAGCAGAAATCTCCCTGGACAGGAATTCTGCCTTTTTACGGGTGATTTCTGATTGATAGCCATCATAATGTGCCATCAACCTAAGCCTGTCAGCATCATGGCAGGACTTCTGTCAGGCTCTCTCCAACCTTCGGCCAACTCTCCTTAACTCCTTCGAGGAGCCATCAAACCAAGGGCTCCTTGAATGAAGGGTGAGAGGCCGAACATGAAAAGGAGCAATCTTGTCCAGAGCATCTCCCACAGCCTTGTTATAGGCTAGTACAAGATCGTCTGGACTCATGCATTCACCCGATAAGCCCGATAGATCCAGTACTGCCATTAGGTCACTGGGGTTAATACCCCTTAAAAGGCTGTACTGAACCATCTTCGTAGGGACAGACCTATTGGGGGGGCCCTGAAACTGAACCTTATGGTGTGATGGTCAGACCAGCTGACTGGTTCCACCCCCAAATCAGCGATCTCCATACCCAGAAGAAAGATCAGGTCCAGTGAATGAACCCCTACATGGGTCGAGGAGGTAACCACCTGTGTTAGGCCCAGCGTTATCATCAGCTGGAGGAGATTTTGACCAAAGTGTGAGAGTTCATTATCAACCCAGGCATTGAAGCCCCCCAGAACTATCAATCTAGGGGACCTCAACACCATGTCAACGATGAAGTCTGCTATCTCCTGCAGGAATTCTCCACCATCACCTGGTGGACGGTAGATGAGGAGAATCCCACAGCTTACACCCTCTCCCAGGATATATTCAAAGGATCTGGTACTTTCCAGTGGCACATCCACAAGGCCCAGCTCAGTCTTAAACATAATGGCCACACCCCCGCCCCTATGAGTCAACCTTGGATGGTGTATCACTGAGAACCAGCTGGAGTTGCGAGGCCAATATAGAGCCTGGATTTTCACCCAGCCAGGTCTCGGTGATGCAAGCCAGATCAGTTGCTCCAACAAGATCAGCTATAATAGCTGTCTTGTTTTTAATAGATCTGGCATTGCATAACACCGCCAAGGTGGGATGAGCTGTCGGGGAAGACCTCAGCACCTGCCCACTAAAATCAGAGCCCTTGGGTATGGGGACAAGACAAGAATAACCTCTATCCTGACCCCATTTTGCCCCAGGACGTCTCCTGGACTCCAAAACTCCAATCCGCTCTCCCCTTTTCTGTCCCCCAACAGGCCCAGCTCTCCACCTTCTTTTACGCTTCCTAAGAATGCCCAAAGCACGACACCTAAAATAGGTGTCGGATGGCAATGAGGGACATTCAAAGGGTCATAATTCCTTGAGCCTGGTGGGGGAATAATGCTCAACCATCACTGAACCTCCCCAACACATTATAAATAAACAAATAAACTGGAGAGGAATAAAATAGGATAAAACAAGAATAATAAACAAAACAAACCTATCAATCTCAAATAACCAGAAAATAATAATTCACTCCTCCACTTCTCTCACGGGGGTCAAAAACCCAAACACTATTACATATTAAAGAAAAAGAAAAAACAAATAATATATAAAATCAAACACTTAAATTAATACTTATACAAAAATAAAATAGAGCATTAATTCATTTATAAGTCCCAATAGTCCAGCACTTCCTAGTTACAGACTACTTAAAAACTATTGTCCTTTAAAATAAATAAATATGTCCAGGGGTTCATGCCTGAACACTACAGGGCATCACTCAGTTAAGCAGCTCAATTAAGTACTATGCTTTATACTTCAAAAAAGGTCAAAATAACAAATATCTTCAGCTCCTCAGAGCCCTCTCACAGCCTTGGGATACTAAAGAAAAGGCACAGACGTTCTTGATAAAAGAAAAGAAGCACTCTCACTGCTTCACCAAAGTGCATAGATCAAGAAAAGGAACAGTCTGACCTGGATAGTTCTCAGTCACTCCATAGTTCTCAGTCTATCATGCAAATGTCCTTGATAGAAGAAAAGAAGCACTCTCACTGCTTCACCAAGAATATATAAAACAGAAAAAGGAGCAATCTGACCTGGATAGCTCTCAGTCACTCCGTAATGATCCAATCCGCCTTGCAGCCAAGAAATCACTTCAACTACTCGAATTGAGGTCAATTTTCCTCTCAACAAGAGCTACCCAGCTGAAAAAGTTTTCACCCCACTCACCTCCCAAGCAGTTACCAGGCTAGTCAACACACAACTAGGTCCAAGCAGGCTGGCTCTCCAGCACACCTGCCTAAAACCCAGGAGCCACAGGCAGGCTGGGCCTGTCTTCCGACAGCACCAGCCCAAATCTCCCCTTGCGGTCAACAACCCCAGCAAACCACCCCGGTTCAGACCAGGTTTCAGCCTGCTCGCCGTAAGCCAATGCTCCCAAGAAACAGCACCGGAGATGCTGCCAGTCGTAGGGCTAAATGAAGAAATCGCTAAGGTCTAATGAGACCCAGCCTCAAAGTTCCTCCACAAAACCCACAGCTCAAGTCCAAGGGGACACAAGTCAACAGTCAGCTCACCACCCGATATCTTCCAGGCTTTCCCCAAAGTGGCACAAATCCAACAGTCGGCTCGATCCCAGATTCTAAGACTCGATAGAAGATGACAAACATCCACTGTTAAATGGAGTGATCCAAAAAAGTCTCAGATCTTAATCCTGGACTTAACAACAACGCACAATGCGTAATTGCTACACTACTATCTGCCGACAGCTACCGGCAGGTATTTCGTATCAGAGATAATTAAAGAAAATGAAATAAAACAGCAAAATAACCTAAAAAAAATAAAATACTAAACATAAAAATACTGTGGCGTGGCATGGCCCAACGTGGCCGCCATCTTGCTAATGACTAATGACCAGTTGTACATAATGTGTAAATATTATATTGCCTTGTTTGTGCTTTGTATAATCTGTTCTGTGCCTTAGTTTGTATATGTAACAGCTACCTTGCCTTTATACTTTGCTTAATTTCTTCTTTATTGTACTGCTTGTTTTAACCCCCCCAGGTCGACCCTGAGAAGGTAATGCAATTGTCTCAGTGGACTTACCTGGTCTCCAAAACTCCTGTACATAAATTATACAATGTAACGTATCGAACTGTTTGATATTCTTATGTACCATAAATAAGTGTCTGCGTACATTGGCAGTGTGTCTATTGTAATGTGTGTATTTCTGTATAATCCCCCTGTAACCCTCCCTCCCCGGTCGCCTCTGAAAAAGGGACTCTTCTGTCTCAGTGGGCTTACCCGGTTACCAAAATTCAAATAAATAAATAAATATTTGGTACACAGAGAGTGTGTGAGGATGCTAGACACCTATTGTGGGACTTAGACATGCCTCTGGTCTTACGGCCGGAAAAAATAGCACTAACACAAGATATTAAGGAGACGGAGGTTGCTCAAGCTATAGGGTCTTTGAAATCAGACACTGCCCCTGGCTCGGATAGTATAGGAGCTGTTTTTTATAAGAAATTCAAAGAAGATTTAGTGCCTGTTTTAACAATATTATTTACAGTAATTATATGTTAAGGAGAGGTAGATTTACAAAATCTATACAGGAAGCAGTGTTGGTTCTTATCCATAAAAAAGGCAACCCTCAGGGATATCAACAACTGGAGACCTTTAACTCTGTTAAATACAGACTGAAAATTAATAGCAAAGATTTTGCTAGCTAGGCTTAGCAATATTCTTAATTATCTTATTGGTCCAGATCAAACATGTGCGCTCTCGGGGAGAAGACAATGTGACAACCTGATATTATTGAGAAGAGTTATTTTTTCATGGGGAATCTAATAAGGTACAAGGGTGGGTTATTGGAGTGGACCAGGAAAAGGTTTTTGACCGTATCTCCCATACCTTCTTATTTACTGTGTTACTAGCCTTCAGGATACCCATGAAATTTGTTTCATGGATTAAGAAATTACATGAGGGTACTTCCATTAGTGCTCTGCGGCAGCATTTTCTGATTTCTGTGGCATGATTTATTCATTTCTGTGGCAGAATACAATCCAACGTTTGGCTAAAATATGATGTGATGTCATAGATGACATCACCTGCCAAGCATAGAGGAGGGGCTTCAGGATAAATAAGATGGATACGGTAGCCTGGCACTATGGAAAAACTGCATATTTAAATGAAAATTCACCAAAAACAATGAATTCTGTGGCACTATATGAATTCTGTGGCATGATGCAAATTTTGTGGAAAATTCTGCAACCGCAGAATCGCAGAGTTCCAGGGACCTAATATTAATGGGTGGGAAGGACGACATGTTGAGATTCATAGTAGTGTTAGGCAAGGGTGTCCACTCAGCCCTTTATTATATATTTTTTGATAGGAAATACTTGCTAGGCTGATTAAGAAATCTCAAGATGTACATGGAATATTGGCCTATGCTGATGACTTGATACTTACCTTAGGTACTAGGACTAAGGAAGATGTACTCACTCAAGTGCTTAACACTTATGCTGAAGTTTTTGGGTCACAGATTAATGTCTTTTAAAGTAAAGGGGTCCCCTTGGGGGACACTCCCATCTAGAGATGTGCAAAATTGGAACATTTCACCAAGCAAAATATTTCACGTAATTAGCGCATTTCGCAAAATATTTTGCTGGGCAAAATATGAAATTTTGCCCACGGATGCACACAAAATTTTGCCCACAAACCAGCGGAATTTCACACCTGCAGGTGAAATTTTGCTACCTGCAGGAGTAATTTTGCCTCCCATGGTGAAATGTCGTGGCCACTGGCCAAAGTTCTCCCTGGTGTCTAGTGGTTCTGCCCTCCCCATCCGCTCACTGGCTGAATTTTTTTTCCCCTGATCTCCAGTGGTCCACCCTCAGCCAGCCACTGGCCAAAATTGCATTTATTAAGCCCCCCCCAAAGTTACCCTGGCCCCCCCATTTGTTTTATTTAAAAATAAACAAATTCACCATCCACTCCTTGGTGTCTAGTGCCCCCACTGATCACCAGCAGTAATTGCTTTAATAAAGTCCCCAAAGTTACCTTCCCCTCCATTGGTTTTATTTATAAAACAAAATTCACACTCCACTCCACTGTTGTCTCATGGACTCTCCCACTTCACCCCATCATAGCAGCATCACTGCCTTCAGTAGCTGAAGATCGGCCACTGGCACAGCTTCCTTCACCATCTACACGCTGACAGCAAGAATGAGTGCTACTGAGCGCTGAATGAATGAGTGCTTTTGGTGCTTATTCATTCAGTGTTCTGTCCTGCTGTCATTCATTCAAGCACTAGTAGTGCTCAGTCAGGCTGCTGGGCCATGGAGGTGGAGTGGAGGGTTGTGCTGGTGGCCCAATCATGGTACTGGCCTGGGGAGCTGGGTGGGTGCTGATATCTAATGATGGGGGGGTCCACTAGACACCAGGAGTGGAGCGTGAAATTTGTTTTTAAATAAAACAAATGGAGGGGCAGGGTAACTTTGGCGGGGCTTTATTTAAAGCAATTACTGCGCGTGATCAGTGGGGGGGCACTAGACACCAGGGAGTGGAGGGTGAATTTGTTTATTTTTAATGAAACAAATGGGGGCAGGGCAACTTGTGTGTGTGTGTGTGTAACTAATTTATGGAATTTTGTGGTGGCTCAGGGTGAAATTGCGGGCAAAATTGTGAAATTTTGCCCACAATTTTGAGAAACATTTCACCTGGCGAAATTGCCAATTTCGCCAGCAAAATTGTATTTTGCTGCATCTCTACTCCCATCCCTGCTTCAGGGGGACTATCGGGTATCTGTATTTCATCTGACCCTATCAAAGTGTTAGGGATACTGTTTGGTCCTCATGATCTGCAGGCCCTTAATTGGGAAAAAGGTCTTCGTAAAGCAGATAGCTTATTATGTGGATGGAAGAATAAACAAATAGGAAAAAAAAGTGTGTGCTTTATTAAATCATTGCTGGTACCTATTTTTTTATACATTTGTTATGTGTTCCCCCCCTCCACGTAGTTTGTTCACTAGATTGTATGGTGTCTTTTTTCAAGCTTTATGGGGATCATGTTTAAACCCCATAAAAAGGGAGTTTACCTGTCGTCCTATTTCAGAAGGAGGAGTTGGAATGCTTAACCCAGTAGCATTCTTTCTTAGTTTATTTGGGAGCTACAATTTGGGGGGGCGCACTTAGACCTGGAGATAAGGTATGGAAACAGTTGGTGAATGTATGGGTAGCTCCTAGTATAACATATTGGGAGCAAGGGAAGTTGAGACAGTTGACAAAAAAGGAACAATTTCCTAGGTATGGGGTGTACACTATAAAACAGATGGCTGTCTGGGGCTTTACCCCAAATATTTTTTTGACATTGGGCAGAAAATCTATATATATAAGACCATTCGTAGAGTTGAAAGTAATGACGTTAGAATTTCCATTTTGTACAGAGATACAGAAACCATTTGTAATCAAACAATTAAGTAATCCTAGAATTCCACAGTATGTATGGGATAGCCTATGGTTGGGGAATTTTGGAAGATTGAGTGTAAAGGGAACTCACAAGCATAAACAGGTGGAAGATAAATACTGTCCAAGGGAAACATGCTCCCTTATTATACAGTCACAGCAGCATTTATTCCAGGAGTGTCCCTTTGTTAGAAACTTTTGGGTGTTATTGACAAAGGAATGGAGGGAACCTATATTTGATAGACTGACATATTCAGAGATTATGAATGGAGGGAATCCACTTCTCAGAGGGAAATATACGGGCACTATTTTTGTGGTATTAGCAATTATTAGATACCACATCTGGCAAGCAAGATGTTTATGGGTGCTGCAACAGAGATGATTAACATAATTTGAAATAATTGGTAATATCAAGAAGTCGGTGCAGAGGGTGGGGAATTTGGATATGGCTCAGAAGTCTAATGAAAGGAGTATTCATTTATGGATTCATTGCACTCACTGGATGGAACCGTGATTTTTATTTATGATGCTGAATTTTATATAATTTGCAATCTTGTGTTGAACAAGTAATATGTTTTCACTGCTTTATTTTTGATGTTTATTAACGATGAATTGAAGTCTTCTTATTGTTATGTTTATTGATGGTTTCATTTGATATATACAGTATGTTGTAATGAAGTCCAAATTTTCTAATAAAAATTCCCCTACTCTTTTCGAGAAGCGCTATGGGATCTTTAATGTCCACTTGAACAACCGCCAGAATAGCAGACAGGACCTTGGTTTAACGACTCATCTGAAAGATGGCACCTCAGGAGTACAGCACCCCCCTCATGCTGCACTACAGTGTCAGTATTGGAATTTAACCCAAGTGCAAGGTGTGGAGAAAGAACCCACAGCTTTCTGATCTTCCTACCTCAGAGGCGAGAGTGCAACCTGCTGAGCCACTGACACTGTCTGGTATTGGAATTCATTAATCCCAATATTAAAATGGCAAGTACTGTACAGTACTGTATGAACTGGATTAGGTAGATTTGGAGCCATTTATAAACGGAATGTCAGTACCTACTGCACTGTAAATGCATTTGAAAATGCATTGAATGAACATTGGATGGGATCTGAAGGGAGTTTACAGTGACTGAAAGTGCATTGCATGTGGATTGCATGTGAGCTGATGATTAGTTGAAAAAGAGTTTGTATTTTAAGCATTTAGAATTGCCACTGCATTGTCAGCACAAAAAAAATTATGAAAGAGCAGTGAGTTGGATGAATGGTTTAATGTGACTTGTACCGTATGTTGTTCCTTGATAAGGCCTCAGCCATCACTACAATTCGAAGAGTGATGGAGGGTCACAACCAGCAGGATGGGAAGAAGCTGATATTTCATAGTCAGTGCTGAGGATTGTCCCTTTGAGGATGTGTTTCTCTCTCTCTCTCTCTCTTTTTCTCTCCTCTGTTTGAGTCACCCTACTGCAAAAGAGACAGGAGGACTTTCCTTGCAAAGTAGATGAAATGTTGCAAGACTAAGAAGGTATCTACTAAGCATTAGCCACAATGGGCTTTCTATTGGAGGTGGAGTTTGGTCATCTGTGGCTGTGTAGAGATATTATTTGCACTGATTTGATTAATTAAACCTTTTGCATTTTTTATGGCTTCCTCTGGCTTCTCATATTGAGCTTAAATGGGGGGAGGAGGTTGTTTGGGGAAATGCTGTTGGAGCAAGAGTGCAGGGAATGGGGAGTTGGAGTTACAAAACAGTCTGGTAGTCCATGTAAAGGGCCTCATGGCGATGACCATTTTGTATTACTGATCTGCGACCTGATTGCATTGCAGTCACTCTGTCAGGTGCTTGTCTATGTAGGTGCCCTGAAATCTACCACAGTATGAAAAAATGCTGGACAGCATCCACAGGAGATGTAAGAGACACAATAAGAGAGAAAAAAGAGCCTTCAGGAGGTACAAGGAGACAAAAACGGACAATGATACGGAGGTATACAAATAAAAGCTACAAGACCCCGGGAAGGTGATTAGGATTGCAAAGGCTAAAACTGAGGAAAAGATAGCAAGGGGGGTCTAAAAGGACAACAAAACCTTCTACAGGCATATAAGGGAGAAGAGGAAGTGTAAGTGAGGAACTTGTCAGATTAGCAAAGCAGAAGGGTCAGCATGCAGAGGAAGACGGGATAAAGCATAGGTCCTAAATGAATACTTCTTCCCAGTTTTCATGCAGGAAGAAAATGGCAATGGACCAACGCTGTACAAGAATAAACACCATAGAATAGGAACAGACATAAGTCCCTTCACAGAAATAAGAGTCCTAGAAGAACTGAAAAAATTAAAAGTAGACAAAGCTATGCTGCCAGATGGAATACACCCAAGAATATTGAGGGAGCATAGGAAGGAACTGGCTGCATGACTGGCAGAGCTCTTCAACAAATCAGTGGATAGTGGGGAGATCCTGGAGGACTGGAGAAGGGTTACAGTGGTGCCCCTCCACAAGAGTGGGAGTAGGGAAGAGGCAGGAAACTACCACCCAGTCTGTCTTAACCCAATGGCAGGAAAACTAATGGAATCCCTACTAAAGGATAAGATAGTGTCATTTTTAGAAGCAAGTGGACAGTTAGACCCAAAGCAACATGGCTTCATGGCAGGGAGGTCTTGCCAGACTAATGTAATTCAGTTTGTTGACTGGGTTACTAAAACAGTGGACCAGGGTGTGTGTGGAGGACATAGTGTACCTAGACTTCAGCAAGGCCTTCTACTCTGTTCCACACTGGAGGCCCATCAACAAGATAGATCACACAGGCATTGGGCTAAAGATAGTAAACTGGGTCATAAACTGGCTCAATGGGAGGACACAGAGGGTACTGGTAAATGGTACATTGTCAAAGGAAGACAAAGTGACTAGTGGGGTTCCAAAGGGCTCGGTACTGGGACCAATCCTTTTCAATGTATTTATCAATTACATCACTGAAGGACTAAATGGGAAGGTGTGCCTATTCAGAGACAATATAAAACTCTGCAATAGGGTGGAGAAGCTTGAAGGGGCTCTAAATATGGAGTCTGACCTAAAAAAGGTTGAAGAATGGTCAAGAAACTGGCAAATGAAATTCAGTGCCAAACAGTGTAAGGCTATGCACCTAGGAAGACAGAACCCAGCAAGGAACTACTTTTTGGGAGGGGTACAGCTGACAACAACAAAACATGAGTGTGACCTAGGGGTAATCATGTCTGATGACTTGAAGGTAAGTAAGCAATGTAAAAAGGCAGCACTAACGGCTAGCAGCATCCTGGGGTGCATTGGGAGAGGCATCACAAGTAGAAACCAGGAGGTGACTATGTCACTATACAGGTCCCTGGTGAGGCTTTACCTGGAGTACAGCATCCAGTTCTGGATATCACATGTCAGGAGACACACAGACAGTTTGGAGACTGTACAGAGGAGGCTAACAAAGATGATACACGGGCTGCACCACAAGCCTTATGAATCCATATTACATAGCAACAATCTGCTTGTAGCGCTTATCGTGGCCTCTATCATGTTAGGATAGTCAAACCACGGCACTTCGCCCACCTCCCTACCCCCCACCCCAGTTCTGTCCCTTGCCCCTCTCCCTACCCTCTTTTTTCCCTGTCCTATGTACTCTGCTCACCTAGCCCTCCCATTCCCAATGTATCCTTCCCTATCCTTGTCTACTTATCTTCTTGACATGGGCATACATTGTACAATGCCTCAGCATAGCTAGTGCTTTATGTTTGTTTTCTGTAACCTCCATGAATATTTTTCTCAGTATTTGTATATCTGTGCACAGTATTGTACCTTGTTTTCTAATGTATCTGACGTGGAACCTTTCAACTAGCATCCGCTCACAGGTATTATCCAAGAACTCAATTAATAAATAAATAAAAATATATTAAAGCAATTCAACTTGTATTCCCTGGAATGACGAAGAAATAAGGGAGACATAATAGAGACCTTAAAATACTTGAAGGGCTTAATTAAGGTATAGGCAGAGAAGCTCTAAGGAAAATAACTGTACCTGGACCAGAGGTCTTGACATGCGCTGGAAAGGAGGATGGTTCAGGAGCAACAGAAGAAAGTTCTTCTTCACTGAGAGGGTGGATGAGCCATGGAACAGCCTGTCTCCAGAGGTAGTGGGGGCAAAGACAGTAAGGGAATTTAAGCTGACCTGGAACAGACAGTGCGGGAGTCTCCAGGAAACAACAAACTAGGTGGGGGTACAAATCAGTTGGGCAGACTAGATGGATAATATGGTCCCCACCTGTCATCACATTCTATCTTCTATGTTCTATTTGTGGTTTCCATTTATTTCCCATTCCTGAATTCTCATTACACAATTCACAAACATCTGGTGTCCTCCTGCTGCCTGCATGGTGGTGTCAGATGCAGGAAAGATCCCTAGCTTTACCATCAGCAATCACCCCTCCCCATCCCTTTGTCCAGAGTAATGATTCCATCTCCGCTTCTGTCTTCTTGGTTACTGGCTGCTCAAAACATCAACAGTCACCCCTCCACTCGACCCTCAGCATCACAGTTCACTCCCCACTTCTGTCATCCCAGTACCCCATTGCTGATGTGTTTAATACAGGGCTCTAGAGTCTGGGGTTGACAGACTAGTGTAACACACACACACACACACACACACGTGCACTCAGTCTCTTGATCGCTATTGTCTCTGGTCTCCAGTCTGTGGCCACAGTTTTTGTTGTTCCCGATCTCACTCCCACTGCCTAATACCTGCAGAAAATCGATATTGTTATTTGGCACATACAGGGGGATGCCCTTTGTTCTCTTCTTGCATGCTGTGGTATGCTGGGAAAAAAATGCTACTTCCAGGTCTGTTCTAGTTCAATGGCAACCTAACAACTGGACATTAACAGCCAAGCCCATCCCCTACAACCATGGAAAGGGATATAAATGTTGAAGTAATTTGGTGAAAAGGAGCAGGCATTACATGTGACTAACATCTGGAGCCTTCTCTCTTGTGTGTATTTTGGCCATTTGACTGGCAGGGAATGGCTGTGGTGTGTATCTCCTGCTCCCCCTTAACAGCAGCGTATGAGACTGCTGCCTGGCCTGTAATACCTTTTTAAGTTCACTGTGCGCCCATGCACAAAGTGAACATCTTGCTACAGAGAGTGCCTTTTGAGGAGTGTGACACTGTCAGGGCAATGCAGAGTGGTCTGCAAGGGGTGCGTCAGTGCCATAACAATTATCAGCCAGGCTGACCATGACATAGTTTTGTTTGCTGGGTGGAAATGTTCTGTACTTGAAAAGAAAAAGCTGACCCAATTTTGGGTCAGCTCTTTGATCTGTCATGATTAGTCTGCTGAGAAGCTGAGGAATTTCAAACATTCAGCACTGAGAAAGGCTGCTTCCCAGGCCCTCATCATACATACCCCTCTCTGCAGAAACCAGGCTCGCTCATTATGTTTTTGTAAATAACACAGCAATGCATGCCTTAAGACACACTATTAAAAAACATCTCCACACAGTAATGAAGAGATAAATGTTTTGAAACTGTTTTTTGTTTTTTAGCAAGCGCCACTAATTTTGCATCCCTTCCCAAAACATCCATCTTGAGACTCGTTCCATTCTGTCACACAACATGAATATGCAGAATTAGTAATTGTTCTGTCTCAAGCTCACTGCTGTTTAATGGGAGGGTAGGGACTGAGGAGAGAGTGTTGAATGTTCACTGACAGTATTGCTGTCCTACCAGGTCTTGCGTGTTTCTTCATAAGTGTGAATACCAATTTTCAACAGTTCCTGTTATGGCTCTGAATTACTGGATCCACTACCAGCACACAGCCAAGTGCAGACATGCCACAGTGCAACCAAGCAATGGAAGCCCATACCCTACGCTACCCATTAAATATTTAGACAGCACAAAAAGTGAGTACACAGGATTGGGGAAGTTTTGGAGATAAAATCAAATCAAAGTAAACTAAGTGGTCCTGAGGTGTTTTCTCTCACTTCTCTCTCTCTTCCCGGGGCGGTGGAGAGAAAGTTCAGAGAATGAATGTGTCCTGGTATCAGCACCTCAGTGTATTATCACCTTTCTTTAACAAGACTGGTGTTTATCTTCAACCACATTAGCTATTATTGCAGTATTTCAAAACAAAATACTGCACTTCATACCCTACCTGACAAAGAAATTCAATAGAACTAATACATCTGCCTGTTCAACCACAGTAGCAGTGATCGGACACAGCTCAGATAGGGAACCACTTAGTGTTCAGTGCACCACATCATAACGGTTTTGCTTAGCCTCTCTGCTCCATGTCCAATCAGAGTAATTATAATTATTCCTTTATTTAGGGGTATTAGATTTAGAAACAATGATAGCTGTCAGGGAGCAACTGTGCAGTACATATAGGAGTTATAGTTATTGCAGGTTCCTTGAACTTCTTCCCTTGGTTCAAGGCTCCTAGAATTCTGTAGCTGCAGAATTTTGTGCAGAACATGCAACCTACCGCAGACTATCTGCAGTGCCGCAGAATTCACTGTTCTTGGTGATTCTCTATTAATATTTTCAGTTTTATCTGTAGCACCTGGTTCCCCTCCCCTGCTTTTATATCCAAAAGCCCTCTATGCTCAGCATGTGATGTTATCACTGCTATCACATCATATGTTAGCTAATGACAGGGCTGCATTCTGCCACAGAAATGACTAGTCACTTATCAAACATAGCTCCCACTCACAGATTAAGTGAAACAGCACATCATGTACTATGAGATTTGCTCAACCCATACTATAGCCTAATAAAATTGTCAGACTTAAGTTATTACACTAGGGCCAACTTAAACAAACATTTGACAATTGCATAGACCTGTTAACTCATTAACTTACTTTGTACAGATTTATGTGTGCCTTTATGTGTAACCACCCAGTCCCCTGGTTTTACTAGACTCTGAACAGTATTAGACCGGGTAGGTCTCTTGGCATCTAGTAGGGAGTTTATTAGAAGCTCTCTACACAAACCTCATTGTTTACTGAGCTAGGCTAGGTAGAGAATGAGTGATGTCATTTAGAACTGTCGCAACATCATAAGCCTTTTAGCGCAGCTGCAGGGGAAGCAGTTTAGAATCTGGGGAGTTCAGTGTGTGAGTTCCAGTTTGGAGAGTGAAGAGGAAGGAGCTCTCTGTCCAGCAGAGGGCAAGAGGTGCCTGCCAGCCTCCCTGGCTGGGTGAAGGACATCAATTTTCTCACCCTAGAATGTGGAATAATAGTGTGCCTAAAAGAAGTTGTGGAGACCTGTACAGTATCAGTGGGACCCCAGTGGGTTCATTTCTTTTGAAATGTGAACAGGGACTGAGAAATCTGTGGTTCTAAGGGTCAACCCCCTGATGGACTGAAGATTGTTACAGCTGCCCAGATAAAGACACTAAAAGAGTTTCTGGCAAAAGCTATGGATTTCATGGAAGGAATGTTTCTTCAAATATTATCAGATGGCTGTAACATAAGGGAATATTAAACCGTGAGTACAGTAGCATTTGAGAAATACTTGTTGGGTTGTCTGGTGGTGTATGTGCCCTACGCTGGCTAGATTACAGTTCACTTAGGATCAGTTTACCTCAGATATGTACTGAAGTAATGTATCAAAGGAAAGGATATCTCTAGCAATCCAGGGGGAATTGGGGAATCCAGATTCAAGGAGGATGCCTTTAGCAATCCAGAAGGGGTTGAATGATTCAGTTTGTGTGTCCTAAAAGAAATGGCAGAGGATGACTGGGGCCAGGATGGGCAGAACCCCATTTTAATCACAGTCAGGGCTAACTGGTTACCGGATAGGCACAGTTGCCTGCAGATGTTAACATAGTCCATCTCATCAGGGGTTTTAAAGTAAAGTGTGTGGCAATCCCCACTGTAGAGACACTTGATCAGAAATCCAGAGACCCCCTTAGCAAAGGGGTGGATTGTTCAGTTGAAAGAAAAGTTCATGTCAGAATGTACAATACTGCTGTTTATGTGTGAAAACAAATGTTCTTCTACTGCAAGTTGTGCCATCTGTGTGGACAGTACAAACTTGGGGGACCACCCTAATTCCTCCTAACATCTTGCCAGAAAATAAAACTACACAATACAATCCCAATTTTATGGTTGTGAACAATCCATCTGTGAGTGAGTGAAATCTCATGGGGCAACACAGATAGGAGACACAGCATAGCCCTGGCACCTCTCTCCCAGAACTCAGAGTAAATATAAATGTTATTTTGCTCTTTAACCTCTCAACCTCTTAGATGCCCAAGCCAAGTATTTACCCTAATGCCAGGGGTGATACTTATTTTCTGCCAACTTGTGGTTTGTTGCCTTGTTTGTGTAACGAGTAGGGGGGGTCCTGGTTGCAATATGACGCTCTTGACCGGGGTAAGGGTTGCATATGGTATACGGATGCTGCCTGAAATTAATAACTGGTAAAATGAATTAACTTTTGTCATTTTTAAGAAAAATTAAGTAATTATGTTCAGAAAGGTGGAATATGATATTGTGCTGACCTGTTGAAAGAGCATCTGTACTATACTAAATGAATAATTGTGCTGTACACATTTTTGCCAGGGTTATTGATTACATGTTATCACGGGTTGATGGAATTACCCAAAAGCTGTGGAGAAATGTGTGCATGGCCAGCTGTTGGGCTAGTGGGTAACATGTTGTGTTTCCATGCTGATGACTCAGGTTTGGGGACAAGCTCTAGGAACTGGCTGGGCAGCACAAGGATGGGGAGGGCAGCTCTGTCACACACACCACCACTCTAAGCCTGGTAAGGCATGGCACAGCATTCTGTCACATGGCTGACACCTTGTGATGGGCTCAGGAGCCTTCTCTCACAAGGGGTTCACATGCATGTCATGGCCTGATGGGGTTATGTAGTGTGTCTGGAGAAGAGGGTTGGCATGATAAATGAGTCTTGCAATATCTCTTCTATTCTGTTTATTCT
This sequence comes from Neoceratodus forsteri, assembly GCA_016271365.2. Classification (NCBI taxonomy): domain Eukaryota; kingdom Metazoa; phylum Chordata; order Ceratodontiformes; family Ceratodontidae; genus Neoceratodus; species Neoceratodus forsteri. The sequence continues at coordinate 1,561,188,559 of CM028130.1, read as the reverse complement.
ACTTCCAAAGGAGGCTGTATGAATGAGGACACAATTTCATGGTCACAAAAAGGAAAATTTATTAAAAAAAAACTAAGTTGCAGATTGCATATAAATATATCAGTGATGCAGAGTGTGGACCTTATGAGTGCTTTAAACAGCATGAGTATATACAGTAGATAACTTATTTATCACAAACGGTCCCCCCTGCATATTTCATTTATGCAGTAGGATAGGACCTTAAGTGGTAGATTTTTTTTTAGCTTTTTCAAAAATAAAGTTCTTCTAAAAGTCTGTGTTTTTTCTTTAAACTAGTGTTACTAGGCATTCTCCCATCCCAATTGCCATAGACATTGCCATGGACAGGAAGCCCGGATGACAAGCTGATGCTGTGATGTGGCAGTTCATTGGTGCTGTAGAATTTCTGCAAAAATTACAAACCATTGCTGTAGAAGATCTGTGGCAAATGGTCATGTCAGACGATATAATTGATTTCTTTGACTGGGTGACCAAAGTAGTAGACCAGGGAGGGGCTGTGGACATGGCCTACCTAGACTTTAGCAAGGCATTTGACACAGTTTCACACTAGAGATTAATAAAAAATTAGCCAGCTTGGGGGTGGGTCCCAGGGTTGTAACCTGGGTAAAAAAAATTTGCTGGGCAACAGGAAGCAGAGGGTAATAGTAAACAGAGTCCACTCCAAAGAAAGGGGGGGGTTACAAGTGAGGTATAGCAGGGTTCAGTACTGGGACTAATCCTCTTTAATGTCTTTATAGGTGACATTGCAGAGGGACTGGAAGGAAAAGTATGCCTCTTTGCAGTTGATACAAAGATCTGCAACAGGGCTGATACACAAGGTGGGGGTGGAAAGGATGAGAAGGGACTTGGCAAGGCTGGAGGAATGGTCAAAAGTATACAGCTTACTGTAGATTCAATGCAAAGAAGTACAAAGGAATGCACCTGGGAAACAAAAACCCAGGAGAAAAGTACACAGTGGGGAGGGGATACTAACAAAAACAAAAATGGAAAGGGACCGGGGGTAGTCATATCAGATGACCTAAAGGTATGCAAGCAATGTGAGAAGGCAGTAAGAAGGGATGGGGGCTACTGGGATGCTTAGGGAGAGGCATCACTAGTAGAAAAGAGGAAGTTGTTATCCCTCTGTACAGGCAGTTGGTGTGATCTCATCTGGAGTACTGTGTGAAGTTCTGGAGACCCTATCTCCTCAAGGACATAGGTAGGATGGAGGTTCTCCAGAGGGGGCAACTAAAATGGTGCAGGGTCTGCAGCTGAAGCCATATGAAGAAAGACTAAAAGAGCTTAATATGTATATCCTCGAGGAAAGGAAGGAAAGGGGGGACATGATAGAAACTTTCAAGTACCTCAAGGGAATCAATAAAGTCCAAGAGGGTAGCATCTTTCAAAAAAGAGATGTGCAAGAACAAGGGGGCACAATTTGAAGACAGAGGGGGGAACGACTCAGGGGCAACGTGAGGAAGTATTTTTTCATGCAAAGGGTGGTGGACACATGGAACAGGCTTCTTGAGGAGGTCATGGGGTCAAAAACAGTGGGGGAATTCAAGAATGCATGGGACAGACATAAGGCAATTCTAGTGGGGGGTAGGAGAAAGTACGCTGTTGGTTAACTAAGATCTGTAGCTTATCCAATAGGTAGGGAAATGGGCACACTGGGTGAGCCAAGCAGTCCTTATCTGCTGTCAAAGTCTATGTTTCCATGTGATACTGCTGTAGAATGTGGTCCCAAAGTGCCACAGAAAAGTAGGGGCCTTGCTTTGGTTTGTTGTTAGGCTGGAATTAGTAAAGTTAAAAAAAAAAGAAGAATCATAAGTTAGTTACCATTTCCATGACCCTGATTGCAATTACCAACTGTTGGCATTTGGCACACTTATGGCTTCTGATTTTCTGACTGCTAGGCTGTGAATGAAGAGAGCATGCTTGCATATGACTTCTGTTTCTACTTCTTTGATTGCCAGTTTTTAAATACACACCATCCATCGATGTCAGTTGCTACCTCGCAGTAACTATCCCCCCTAAACCCAACCCATAGTAGTCCCCTGGCATGGGGCTGCCCAATACCCCATGCCAGCTTCTACCCCCTCACCCTGCTCAATTTAACACTGACACTAGGGGTGCCCAATCCCCCAGTGTCATGACCTGAAATAAAGGAAACCTTCCCTCATCATTGTTGTGTTTTGGTTTTGTTTTTTTTCATTTTGTGTTTGTTTTTTGCATGAGTTGCCAGTGTAAAAAAGTGTTTAAAACTCATACTGCATCTGCCAATGAGACAGCTATAGGTAAGTGAGCTGGAACAGAACCACCTTCTCAAGAACTGATCGTTACAAGCAAACTGCTAGATCAACCTATGTGAACATATCATTACGATTCTATGTGTTGTAAATGTTTTCCTGTTTTTTTGCAGCTAATACTAAACTATAATAAGCATAACTGATTTATTTAAAATTTGGTAACTGGAAAATGTATGCTGAGCCGAGGCTTATTTCCAGCTATGACCTGTGGAAAGGGTATAACATTGGGTAAATGCAAACATGTTAATAGCATCATTTAAAAAGAATAATGCAAAGTAATACATTATAAGACATAAATGTTACATAGATACAGTAGTTATATGCAGTCATAGTACATTGCAAATAGATATCATAGGACAGAAATGTTACAGACAACTATATACAGTCATAATTCACTGCAAAGAGACATCATAAGACAAAAATGTTGCATACTTAGTAATATGCAGTCATAATACTTTGCAAATAAACTAACAATGGACTAGCACATACATAATATATACAGTATAATACAATGCAAATAGACTAACTAGGGAGAGAAATTCAAGTTGGTAGTAAAAATGAAATAAAACACCAAGGAGCAGGAGCACATGGAGTTGGGGGGGGTGTTGCAAAAGCAAGAGAGAGATGAGTAGAGAGCCTTAGAAGGCACTTCTAAGAGAAGGGGGAGCGCTGGATGGAGGAGGGAAGTTGGTTCTTGAATGTGGGGAACTGGTACGAGAAAGACACTTGCCTGGCAGAAGAGTGTATGCAGGGTATGGAGAGGGTGCAAGAGTCCCTTGAATGAAGAGCACAGTCAGAGACAGTCATAGGTGAAAGACGTAGACAGGTATGAATGTAGAGAAGCCAACCAATATTTAACAATGAAGATAGAGCAGTGTGGCTGGTAACATAGTGATAAGGGAAGCAGGGAAAGTGTGGAGTACAATAAGCTTGTAATGGGTACAGGTGGCAAGTTAGCAGCAAAGTGACAGAACATGTTACAGAGGGTATCTAGTCTAGCAAGGGAGGAAGGAGGGCAAAGCACTGGTACTATAACTAGGTAAGAGAAAGATGGTGGCCATGCTGGGCTGCCATCTCAGAGAGGAGTCCTGTTTAAGTTATTTTTAAGTTACATTCTGTTTTTAGATAGTTGGCAGTTAGGGACTGTTTTTTTTAGTTAGGGCAATGAAGTGAATAAGGTGGAGGAGTTATTACTTTTTTTTGTTTACAGAGGTTTGGTTTGTCTGTGAGGCAGTGAACTAACCTGCAGTTTTTGGAAAGCAGTATCGGTTATCTGCCTTGTGAGGCAGCAAATTCTGTGCAGCTGCTGGAGAGCAGCAACAGCTGTATCGGCTGTTTTTCATGGAGCAGCAACAGAGTTTTCAAGTTCTGCCTGTGGTCAGTTGCTGGATCATCTGGAAGGAAGGGGAGGCTATACAGAGGTGAGTTACAAGCTGAGCGTCTGCTGTTGGGACTGTGGGGCACTGCTGGGAGAAGCTGTTTGGGCTTTAGCATCTTTGGTGTCCCTGGAGTTTGAATGCTGAAGCTTTTGGAACCTTGTCCGCATCTGGAGTTTCCCGGTGCCCCTGTATAAGGCATATCTCCCAGGTCATGAGTAGTGTGGAGGTTCTGGGAGACATTGCCTTTTTCTGACCCTGACAGAACTGAAATGTGTGCTGCACTCTCAATTGGTCAAGGTGAGTGGGAGTACTTTGGATGAATAATCGCTGTTTAAGACCAAAAGAAACTTTCCTGTTTGGTACCATTTTGAGGGACTGTGGACTGTCTTGGTGAGTGTGGGCTGTGACAGAGCCCCTATTATTCCTGAATGAACAGCACTGTATAGATCTATGCGCCGTGAACTTTTCTGATCTGCTTTTAGCTAATTTCAAGGACTTGGACTTGAAGGGGTTTCAGAGTGGGTTTCAACCAGCGAGAAGGGAAGGGAGTTCTATTGCTCTGTTAAGACTCAAAGATCCAAACCCCTAGGAGTAAGAGTCCTGAGGTAGCTTGATGTTGGATGGCTTAAAGATCTGGTGATTCTTTGTCTGTGCTCCCTTGCTTAGAAACTGCTTTGGAAAGAACTAATCGATACTGCATGGAAAGAACTAAAGATACTGTATGGAAGCACTGTGTGACAGAGATTGCCTGGACACTAACATCTGCTTGGATTAAGAACCCATAGTAACAACCTCACAGACTTGTGGACTCCTCTAGAAAGATAAATATAATTGTTTTATAGTTTGTTTATTTTGGGTGGGTTGGGGTGGATTTTTTGGGGGGAGGTTATTTTTAATCTGTCTGAGTGAGTGTTTGGGTGAGTAAGTGTGATTTGGTGTGTGTGATTTGTTGAACTGGTTTTAATTTGTGTATAGTACTGTAGCAGAATTTGCAGAAGTAGAAGATGGGTTTTTGGTCCAGGTCCCAGAGCTGTGTGATTCCCCTTTTATGGTAAAAGCTTTATGCTCCTTCTGTGACCCACCCCTTACAGCCACAGATTTTTGGAAGTGCAGGGAGCTGGGCATTGCAAGGAGGGGTGCTGGGAGGGAGATAGGAAGGTTGATGCAGCTGGGGGGAGTGGATTCAGGTGTTGGGGAGCAGGAGACACCCGGGGCTAAGGAGATAATTAGATTGGGATCCCCGTGTTTTGCCTCCTTGCCCAGGGAACCCTCTCGACCAAGAGGGCAGATAGCGGAGGGACTGGCCTCAGCCTTTCGTCATCTGCTGGCAGTGTTGTGCAATGCCAGATTGATGGTAAACAAGACCTCTATAATGGTGGAGCTTGTTGCTTCAGTCAACCTGGCATACATTACGGAGACTGGCTGGGAGATGCTTTTGGCCTTGTGCTAGAGGTGTCCATCCCTACTGCGTTTACTGTGGTTCACTGCTCGAGGAAGGAACACAGGGGTAGGGGGTAGGCCATTTGTATTAGATCAGTGCTGGGCCTGGTGGTGCACCAAATGGGGGACACCAGTTCTTTTGAGTGTTTTGAGTGTGTGGAGGTGTGAGGGGGTCCCAGAGTGGAGTTCAGGATTCTCCTGATCTACCAACCATTTGGGTGGGACCGGAGTTTCCTTCAGGCGATGTCAGCCTTTGTCACTGAGAGGGTGCTGTTGTCGCCGAGGTGGCTCATTCTAGTCTACTTCAACACCTGGGTGGATGACAAGGCATCATCTGGGGCCAGAGACTTCCTGTTAAACATGGAGGCTGTGGGCCTCTCACTGATGACCATGGTCGGGACCCACCACTCTATTCACACCCTCGACGTGGTGTTCTCCCTGGGCTCAAAATTGATACCACAGAGACAGATCCGGTCATGTGGCTGGATCATTGCACCATCAGGTTCAGCTTCAGTGCCCCCCTTAATTTCCTGTCCCCTGTGAAAATTGTATAGTTCCACCCTTTGAAAGGTTTACAACCAGTGGGACTGATGGCTGAGCTTGACATTTCATCTGTGCTTGAGGCTTGCACAGATGGCCTGGAGACTACTGTGGCAGCCTATAATAGCGCTGTCATTGAGTCTCTAGACTGCCTGGCACCAATCAGTGTACAGCCCCTGGTTTCTTGCCTTTGCTCACCATGGTTTGATGGGGAACTGAGAGTGTTGAAAGCTAGGGGGCGGAGGTTGGTGAGGTGTTGGAGGAAGACCGGGTCTGTCAAGGACAGGCTGGTTCTGATCATGAGTATCAGAAAACAACCATCCAAAAAAAGGCAGCTTTTATGCCTAGTATGACTGTAGCTGGGAAGAACTGGCAGTCTTGGCTCTTTTGGGTTGTAGACAGGCTATTACATCTGGCTGTCTGGAGCCCATCAGAGCATTTTCAGCTCACAAGTGTGAGGAGTTCACTCGGTTCTTCTCAGACAGAGTGTCCTCTGCGAGGGCTGGGATTTCTCCTAGTGGAATACCACCCTCCAACAGCAGCAGCTTTTGAGTGGTTGGAAGCACTCAGTCTCCATGGGGAGCATTCCAGCTGGTGACAACTGTGGAGGGCTGTGGGGTGATCTCTGGGCTTAGGCCAGCATTCTGCAACCTCGACCCAGGCCCAATGTGGCTACTGGTTGGCTGCATAGAGGTTCTGGGTCTGGTTTTCGCCAAGATTGTTGGGAGTTCTTTGTCAGCTGGGGTATTTCCAGAGTCCCTTAAGTAGGCTCTGGTTAAGTCCCTACTGAAAAAAACATCATTGGACCCCACATCTTGGCAAATTACCGGCCTATCTCGAACCACCCCTTTTTGGGGAAGGTTCTTGAGAAGGTGGTCATGGAACAGCTCGAGGGTCACCCCATGGACTTCAAAATCTACAAACCATTCCAGTCCGTATATTGGGCCTTACATAGCACAGAGACTGCGTTGGTCAGGGTGCTAAATAATAGGCAAGTGAATAATTATCATCTTCTCTCTCTTCTCAGCATTTTACACTGTGGACCATGGGGAGTTGTTGGACAGGCTGAGGGAATATGTAGAACTCACTGGTAAGGTCATCAGCTAGTTTGAGTCCTTTCTCCGGGGTAGGTCTCAGACAGTGGTACTGGGGAAGTATTCCTCAGACCCAATGATCTGCCCTGTGGAGTTCCCAAAGTTTCTGTCCTCTCCCCCATGTTGTTGCAGTGTATATGCTGCCCCTGGGTGAAGTCATAAGGTGGTATGAGTTGAGTTTTCATTGCTATGCTGATGACACTTAGCTCTGTCTATCCTTTGCACCCTGGAGATCTGATGCAGTCAATGTGCTCAATGAATGCTTGGCTGGGATCAGGGCTTAGATGTCGTTGAACTGTCTGGGACTAAATCCGGGAAGACTGAGGTGCTGGTGGTTGAGCCGGGTTGAAGGGGAGGAGTGGGGACCGCTGGTGAAAGGTTGAAGCTTTTTGTTGGCCCAACCAAACTGAAGGCCTCTGCCAATGTGAAGAATTTGGGCGTTATTCTGGATAATGAGCTGACACTTGATAATCAGATGTCGGCTCTTGTCTGGACCGGGTTCTATCATCTCCGGAACTTTGCCCGAATTAAGTCCCTTATCCCCCTGACTACCTAGGCACGCTGGTACATGCCTTCTTCATCTCAAGGCTTGACTACAGTAATGCACTCTACTTCCGGGTCAGTGGAGGTGCGAAGTGGCGCCTGCAGCTTTGCAGAATGCAGCGGCCCGGCTGTTGACTGGACACTAGAGTTTCAATCATATCACACTGGTGCTGTGCGAACTGCACTGTCTGCTGGTGCGCTGGTGCATCACCTTTAAAGTAGGCCTTTTAACCTACAAGGCCCTAGATGAGTTGGGCCCAGGCAATCTAAAGGAGATCCTGCATCCCTACACTCTGCCCTGCTCTCTCAAGTCGGCTGAAGAGGCCCTCCTGGAGGTCCCCAGGGCTACACTAAAATCTTCCAGGGCTCAGGCATCTGTAGTGGCTGCTCTGGTTCTCTGGAATTTACTGCGGGGGTACCTCTGGGAGGCGCCTTCTGTAGAGATCTTTAAAAAATATTTGAAGACCTTCCTATTTGAGCAGGCTTTCAGGGCTTTCAGGACTTGAGCTAGTTATTTTGGAACCATCTGACAGTCTGGAAATAGCCTGTTTTTAGATTTTTTTTATGTATTGTATGCTGACTGTCCTGTACTGTTGTTTTCTGTATATTTGTATATCCTTGTTGTAAGGGTGCCCAGAGTCTGTGAGTAAGGGCACCTGCTATAAATAAACTCTACTACTACTAGTACTACTACAGAGCCATTAGACCACATCAGCATAGTCAAAGTTGGGCATTATCAGTTTGGAGATGAGTTCCTGGCATACAGGGAGGGGGAAGCAGTCCTTATCACAGTATAAAGCACCAAGTTTGGGCTGGAGCTTAGTTGAATAGCGTCGAAGTGAGTGAAGAAGTCCAGTCTGCTCTCAAGTCAGATACCAAAGTATATGAAGGCTGGTACTGCCTCAGGATGGATGCCATCTAGGGTAGAAAAGGCAGGGGAAGATGAAAGCTTAGCTAGCTTGTGGCCTGTTCCAAAGGTCATGGATACCATTTTTTTAGTATTCATTGTGAGTTGGTTAACCTTCAACCAGTGAAACACATTCAGAAAGTCACACTGAGTGGGACCTCAACTGTGGCAGTTGTCGGGGCAGTGGTGTAGATTGCAATGTCATCAGCATACATGTGTATGTCTGAGGAGACACAGACTATGGGATGGTCATTCAGAACGATGGAAAATAGGAATGGGCCAAGGATAGAGCCTTGCAGGACACTGGCCTTGATAGGGAGGGGGGGACAGAACTGATTCATGGTGGAGGATCAGAGACATGCTGAGGTTAGTTTGTTTAGGAGAAGGTGGTGGGATACAGAGTCAAATGCCTTGGCCAGGTCTATAACAATAGCCACTGTGATGTGGCCTTTGTCCATCCCTGAAGAAAAGGAGTTAATCACTCAGAGGAGAGAGGAAATGGTGGAGTGGTTCTTGCTGAAGCCAGATTGGTAAGGGGAGAAAAAGGATGTGGAGTCTAGAAAGGTGGTAAGCATGGAGAGCACTAGGGATTTCTGGAGTTTCACAATGGGGGGAGTAGAGAGATTGACCTAGAGCTCCCAGGGGAGGAGGGGCCATCATCTTTGTGGAGTGGCAGGACTTTGGCCACTTTCCAGACCTGGGGAATGGCAGAGAGTGAGAAGGACAAATTCAAGATGTATGTGAGGAGGGGTGGCTCTTTGGGCCTTGCGGTTCTTATCTACCATCAACTTCTATGTTTCTAGGATTTCAGATTCTGTTGAAAATGAAGATATGTATAGTTTGTATTTTCTCCATGATAGCAGTTGCGGCTACCATTGGCACTGTTTTTTTCTGACAGTGTATTGGAGTGGCGCTGTTCTTGACTGCGCTGTTTTTGTGGCACGCTTGTTGATGGTGCTGATATTGTTTTCGTCATCTTGACCTATTGTCATCCAGAGTCATGTGTGCACAAATCTGTCCAATCTGTATGTGTGGTTTCTTTGTTAATAATTCTAAGAACTCTAATCCTGAACTAGGAAAAAAATAATTATTTGCTTAATTAAAAGCATCTATGTGTTTTCAAATAGACGTTCAGATGTGTGCATGCCTGTGAGTGTATGTATGTGATGTACATGTGTTTACTTGGGGGGGGTTAGACTATGTTTTATGAAGAAATGCTCTTCCTGTAAATTATACATAGGTATCTTAAGCCAGAGTATATGTCAAGCAACATTCAAATCATACTTGGCGTTCAGTAAAAAACATAAAACCATATTCCTTAATTGTATTTATTTACTATTGTGCTACAATGGTAATTTTTTTTTACTTGGTTTGTTGGTCACTAATCATTGTGTAGATGGGCAGGTTTTTGCAGATAGCATTAGATTACTGGAGTAAGAGACAATTGCATTTCTCATTACAATTTGCAGTTACTGTGGCTTAATTCAATCACTTAAACATAGTCTCAGAAGAGCAGCACAGTGGGATTTGAACCTTTGATCATATAGTGTAAATCATTTGATTTCATAATGCAGTCACCACATTATGTTATGCACTCTGTCTGTTACTGAAGATCATTAATGTTATTAACTCATTATCTGAATGCAGTATTAGATGAACAAGTCATTTTTCTTTTCATGGCCACATAATAATGAATGCATTTATGATAAGATAAAATACATTCTAAAACACAAAAGTACAGCCAATTTGAAACTGCAGAGATTAGTGCTGATAATTCCACTAATCCTCATTATTGGGATGTGTGTAAGAACAGTGAAAGGACTTCCCTAGGACTCCGGTCCTATGCTGCCTTCATCCCTCCCATCTGAACAGTCTCCCTAGCAGTCTCTAGGAATGTACCTCCCTTGTGGGCTTCAAGAAGGGTCTTAAGGCCCACCTGTTGGAACTGAGCTTCTGCACATGCTACCACTGAGAGTCTGCTGACTCTCTACTGCTGATCTAACCTCATCGGGACATTAATCTGATTGTGACTGCCTCATGTATAATAGTACTTCTCCTGTTGATGTTGATTGTAATTAACCTCCCACTGTATCCTTGACTGGGTCAGTATGTCTATACTGACTGTTAATTGGGAAATGACATGTATGTATTTTGTTATAGTTATAGATGAACAGTGGCGTCGCTAGGATGAAAACCACTTTTATAGTACTCTGCAGTATGCTGCAGCAGATCTACTGAATATAGCAATGTAATTTCAATGGCAACTAGTCCCTTTTGTCATGCAGGAAACTGTGGCATTCACATCATCCTGGCAGTTTCACATTTTCCTGAATGACAAAAGGGACTAATTGCCATTGAAATTACATTGCTTTATTCAGTAGGTTTGCTGCAGCATTCTGCAGAGTGCTGCAAAATGCTGCAGAATTAGGTTTCATCTAGGGGAACACCACTGTATATAATTAATTCCAGGTCACCCATGAAAAAGGAACTGTTTTGGTCTCAGTGGGCCTACCCGGTCACCAAAATTTAAATAAATAAAATAAATTATTTGTTTTGCTAACATTCATTCTCATCTGCCCCCTCCCCTCCCGCCATGATTTATATTACATGATAAAATTTGTTTGGACATGTATAAGAGCAAGCTACAAAGATGGCTCTGCTTTAGCATGTGACTGTGTGTTAGCGGATGAGGGGGGTTGGAAAGGTCTGATGTTAAATTAATATATCTGCTGTTTATCAGTCAGTAGGTAAATGCATAAATTCTGATCTGAGCACACAGTACTTATGAACATAAATTATGGAACAGCAATGTAATTTTGTTATGGTTTGTTTGCCACAAATCATTGTGCAGAGTGCTAGTTATAGCTGACATAGTTTTGCTAAATGAGCTAGACAAAACTTTCACTTTCTTTTCCAACAGATAATGTAGATGCAGCTACAAAGTCTATATTGTAATGTTAGCATAGCCAAGAGTCTAAATTATGTAATCTATGGTGTACAGTAATGATACTTCAGTGTATAAGGCCACAGCACATTTTGTTTCCATATATAATTCTTATTTATTTATTGAAATGCTTCACCAGGAAGGCACACTGAGCAACAAGTCACTCGTCTCCCGGTGTGACCTGGGGGGAAGGGATACAAATTGGAATGAGACATTAAACATTCAAGTTATAAGAGCAACATTAACATACAGGCAGGTGTTACAAACAATGTTAGAACAGTGTTGCGCATAACATGTAGAAAGAGTGGACAATAATAAGTGCTGGGTTAATAAGTAAACAAGTGCTTACATGAAAGAAAAGGGGGAAGGGGAGGGAGGGGTGAGGTGGGGGAGAGGGAAAGAGTCGTATCCCTGGAGACCCCTTCAGGGTGCAAGGAACTCTACAAGGGGACTGGGAGGATCAGAGAGAAGGGGATAAGGCAGTGTCCCAGAGAAACCCCTTTAAGATGGTGGGGTGGTGGGGGAAGGGAGTAAATGAGAGATACAAATCCCTTGTGGGGGTAGGAGAGAGACCCATGGAGAGCATTTGGTGTCCTTTACATTCTGTGAGAGATCGAGAGAGGCCAGTAAGGGGGAGCAATTAGTGGGAAGGGGAGGAGGACTAGAGATTTGGGGGTGGGTATGCACAGGGTAAAATGAAGGTGAGGGTAAGGGGGTAGAGTTTGTCCAGAGTGGCTTAGAGGAGGGAATTAGGGAGGGACATGGCAGGAGCAGCTAGGTGCAAGGTAATTATTGAGGGCAGAGCTGATGGAGTAGGCAGAGGATGAGTGCCGGATTTGAGGGGGGGGATTCCAGATTTGTGGGAGGTGGTGAGAGTAACCGGATTGGCTGATTTGGGTGGCTCTGCAGGGGACAACCAGGGTATGGGGGTCGGTTGATCTAAGGGAATGGGAGGGTGGGGGTGTTATAAAGGAGGAGGTGAGGTAGGAAGGAGCCCACTGACCCAGCCAGTGCTTGGAGGTGAATTTAGCACAGTGAAGGAGTTACCTATTTGTAAGAAAGAGGAAGGATAGGACACAATAAAGATGACAGTGATGGGTGTGAGGGGTGGGCATCCAGGGCAAAGCATCAGAAGGAATTGAAGAGGGTGTCCAGTCAGGCCAGGGAGGACTTAGTGGTAGCACCATCACAGTAGTCAAAAATGGGCAGTATCATGTTCTGAACAAGTTCACGCCTAGCCGTAGGAGGCATGCAACTATAGTTCCTGAACAGGGCACCAAGCTCTAGGCGCAGTTTTTTCTGGATGGTGTCAATATGTCCAGAGAAGTTTAGGTGTTGGTCCAACCAAACACCTAGGTACCTGAAGGAGGATGTGTCCTCAAGTCAAGTCCCTTCAATGGTGTGAAAAGTGGGTAGGTAGGGAAGCCTAGAGAGTCTCTGCCTTGTGCCAAAGGTCATGGAGACAGTCTTCTTGGTGTTGAGGAAAAGTTTATGCTTAGTTTTCAGAGCTGAACCTTGTCAAAGGCTTGCTGTAAGCTGGCTGTAGCCTCATCAGGACAGGAGCCAGATGCATACAAGACTGTATTATCGGCATACATATGTATAGTGGAGGATGGGGAGCAAACAGAAGGAAGGTCATTTAAGAAGATGGAGACTAGGAGGGTCCCTAATACTGAGCCCTGGGGGACTCCAGTGTTAATTGGAGGGGGGAAGGGACGTCTAAGATCTTAACTGATTGGGTTCTGCCAATAAGGTAGGCCTTGAACCAGTGTGTGGCAGAGGGAGATAGGCCAGCTGCTGGGAGTGAGTTGAGAAGGGAGTGAGAGATGGTGTTGAAGGTCTTGGCCAGGTCAACAAAAATGACAGAGGTAATTTGGCCATTGTCCATTCTGGTTAGGATGGAGTCTGTGAGCCGTAGGAGAGAGGTGGTGGTGGTGGTTGAGTGTTTTTTCCTGAAACCAGACTGGAAAGGTGTGGAAAAGGAGGTGTCAAATAGAAAAGAGGTGAGTTGGGAGAGGACAATGTGTTCTTGAAGCTTGGTAAGGGTAGGGAAGAGAGAAATGGGGTGATAGTTTCCAGGTGATGAGGGGTCACCCCCTTTGGGTAGAGGGTGGACCACAGCATGTTTCCATGAAGAGGGGACCGAGGCAGTAGAGAATGAGGGATTTAGGATTATTGAGAGGGGGTAGACAATGCCTGAAACGAAGAGGGAGAGGAGTTTTCAGTCAAGGCCATCAGGGGAGGCGCCTTTAGAAGGGTTGATAGTGAGGAGGGCACTTAGGGCATCATTTGAGGTTACAGTAGTGAAAGAAAAGGGAAGGTGGGAGGATGGTGGAGGGGGCACACTGGTAGAGGGTGGGGAGGGGGAAGGGTAGGAGGGGAGGGATTTCAGTAGTGCAGTGGTGAAGGAGCTATAGTAGGAGTTAAATTCCGCAGCTACAGCTGGTGGGTTGGACACTAGTGAGCTATTTACTTTAAGCACCAGGGGTGGTGGGTGAGATGAGGGGGGTAAATAGGCTGTGGACCACCTTCCAGAACTTTGAAGGGGAATTTATGTTGGTGATGAAGGCAGATTTGAAATATTCGTACTTCGCTAACCTTGTAGCCCTGGTGCAAGCATTTCTGAGCATGCAGAAGTTTGCGAGGTCACTAGGTTGCTGGGTAGCTTTATGACACTTCCAGGCATGATATCTAGCTCTCAGGCAGGTCAGACATTCAGGGGTTATCCAAGGTAAGTGGTTACCTCTGACTCTGGTTTGTTTGAGTGGGGCAAAGGTGTTCCAGTTTGCAATATTTATATGAAGTAGGCAAGGGCCTTATCAACTAAGGGGAAGGGGGTTAGGGGGGACCAGTCAGAAGTGTCAAGATTACTCAAGAGAGGTTCAAGGTCAAGAGACTTGAAAGGGCAAGTTGTATGGTTTTATGTGGCAATTTAGTTCTGTGGACTTTCCTAACTATGAATATTGGATTATGGTCACTGAGAGCATCAGGGAGGATGCCAGAGGTGATGACACGGTTGGGGTGGGAGGTAAGGGCTCAGTCGAGTTGAGTCTGTTGTTCTGTCTTGTGGTTTGGGTGAGTGGGTTCAGAGATCAGTTGGGAGAGGTTTAGGGCTACAATTTCATTTTTAGTTTTGGTAGTTTTAGGTGACAGCCAATTTATATTGAAGTTGCCTAGGATGAATAATTCCCCAGCACGAGCAAGGGAAGTGATGGAGTACCTGCAGAGCTGAAGGGTGAACTGGAGATGCAGGGACTGCAGCAAAGCTAAGCCACATCCCTAGGTGTTGTTCCTTGGCAGGCCAGAGTGCCCTGGTCAGGGGACACCTCCTAGGAAGAAATGAGATCGGGGAGAAATAGGGATGAAATTAAAAAGGCAATTGGAGGGTGGGGCAGTCAGTAAGTGGATACAGGAAGAAAGCAGGAGCAAATCAAGTGACAAAAGGAGGGCAATAAACAGAAAGGAGATGGCTCTGAGAAGCCAAGTGGGGGTTTAGGAATTACTCAGGGAGGGAGAGGTATGGGGAACAAGAGAGTAGAAGGTAGAGGGGAAAACAAATATAAATTGCAGCCTAATAACTTTTCCAAACTAAGCTGTAATTACTTGCATTAAACAGTCTGATAAATACAGTTCAAATGACTACACACAGTTCAGTAAAGTACACTCAATAGACAGAAGAAAGCTGTTATGGTTTGAAAAATGTGTGCTCACCAGTTAAAACTCTGATGAGGAGGCATACAGTAAAGTTCAGACAGTGAAAAGAAGTAGGGAGCCAGGATTCACCAGCACCATCCAGTCAGGAGCTGGAGATAACAACGGGGAGAGAGTGAGGCAAGTCATAAGGAAGTTTGTACCTGCAGAGCCGGAGAGTAAACTGGAGATGCAGGGACTGCGGCAAAGCTAAGTCGCATCCCTAGGTGCTTTTCTTTGGCAGGCTGGAGTACCTTGGTCAGGGGACACTTTCTGAGGAAGAAATGAGAGAGGGGAGAAATAGGGATGAAATTAAAAAGGCAATCAGAGGGTGGGGCAGTCAGTGAGTGGATACAGTTAAACAGCAGGAGCAAATTAAGTGTCAAAAGGAGGGCAATAAACAGAAAGGGGATGGCTCCGAGAAGCCAAGCGTGGGACGGGTTTAGGAGTTACTCAGGGAGAGAGAGGCATGGGGAACAAGAGAGTAAAAGGTAGAAGGAAAAACAGCTATAAATTGCAGTTTAACTTACTAACTTTTCCAAACTGAGCTGTAGTAACTTCCATTTATGTCTAATAAATACAGTTCAAATGACTACACACTGTTCAGTAAAGTACACTCAATAGACAGGAGAAAGCTGTTATGGTTTGAAAAATGTGCGCCCACCGGTTAAAACTCTGGCTAGGAGACATACAGCAAAGTTCAGACAGTGAAAAGAAGTATGGAGCCAATCAGGAGCCCGGATTCGCCAGCACTGTCCAATCAAGAGCTGGAGGTAACACCGGTGGGGTGAGAGAGTGGGGCAAGCCGCAAGGAAGTTCATATCTGCAGAGCTGGAGGGTGAACTTGAGATGCAGGGACTGTGGCGAAGCTAAGCTGTATCCCTAGGTGCTATTTCTTGGCAGGCTGGAGTGCCCTGGTCAGGGGACACCTCCTACAGAGCTGGAGGGTGAACAGGAGATGCAGGGACTGCGGTGAAGCTAAGCCCCATCTCTAGGTGCTGTTCCTTGGCAAGCCAGATTGCCTTGGTCAGGGGACGCCTCCTGGGAAGAAATGAGCATATATACACATATATATATATATATATATATATATATATATATATATATATATATATATATTCATATATATATATATATATATATATATAAATGGTGAAGGACATCATCCTCCAAATACAGCGTTCTGATTGTAAAACACATCACATGACCATGTGTATATTAGAGTGCGACGCACAACCTGCACTTTTACCCCCCCAAAAAACAATTTTACCATTTTATAAGATAGATAACCCACTCTAGGATGTGTGGTCACATGTGGCCTCGTGCGTAACAACACATACCAAGACGTGCATATCTCAGAGCGCGACCACACACAATAGAGTGGGTTATCTATTACATGCACACACACATATATATATATATATTTATGCAATAGGGGTGGACATATATTGAGTGTGATAAATGTGTTTATCTGAGTCACTGTATGTATAAATAAATTTATACATACAGTGACCATTTATACATACAGTGCCGGACTACTTCCTTGTTTGACACACTTTCACTTTCTCACAGTCACACACACTCAGTACTGCTGTGTACAGATCTTGCCCCATCCGCAGTAATGCATCCAGTTTAAAAATCGACTTTCTATTTTTTGAACCCTTTCCTCAGCATCATCCATGTAAATTTGTTCCTCCCATGCAAAAAAACATAGTGTAATCACAGACCACGAACTGGCATTTGTCACTCGCACTCTTGTCGCCACTATCTCCTTCCTTACCGCATCTCACATTGCCTCAGCCCCTGATTGATTTGTAAACAACTGCTGAATCACCAAACTGCAGCTCTTTTTAAATCTCTTCCCTACTTCCATCACCCACAAACAACAGAACTACTGACCTGAAATTAAAATTGTTTCTCTCCAAAACCGCAGTTGTTCTTTTTCTTTCTGCCCCGCTGTCTTGCTCACGTTGCCACTGTGGGTTCGTCAACTCGGTCACCTCTTCTTCCCGATACCAACTGCTGTACTCCGAATTTACAGCTCTCATACAGAAATAAATTTCAAAAACAAAAAAGCACCTCATAACAGCAAGTACTATTCTGTCGACAAGCGCTCACGAAACTCACCCAACGTTTTCCTGTATTCTTCCCGCTCGCTAAACTCAGCCGCCATTTTTTTCTTTTAAAAACACTCAAGCCATTTTTTCAGCCAATCAGCTGTAACAGACCAGAGAGGATGGCGCATCAACCTGGCAAAGCACAAAATAAATCCACACACATTTCCATATTTTTTAATTTAAAAATTACAGATACACATGAGGTCTTTCCCTATTGCATAAATGAAATATGCACGGGGGACCTGTGTGATATATGATTTCTGCACACTTGTGCTGTTTGCCCTTGGCCACCTCACTCATGGCTTATGCCACTCAGAGGGTTAACTAAGCTCAAACAGCACTCTGCATAAATCATATATCACACAGGTCCCCCTCGCATATCCCTTATATATAGAGATATATATAGATATATATCTATATACACACATGCATACATACACACACACACACACACATATACACTGTATGTATTTGTGTGTGTGTGTGTGTGTGTATATATATATATATATATATATATATATATTTATGCAATAGGTGTAGAGCCAAAATCCATTGCATTAATCCATTTAGAAAATGGCAAGAATGGTTCTCAATGCTGATTGGCTAATACCACCTCCAAGCAGGGCATTTATTTTTAAATAGACGCCCAGCAAAAAACAAGTGCCAATCCAGGGTGCCCCATTACTTAGCATATGATTGGGCATCCCAAATTGTCAGTATGACCAGCTGCCATTTTCTTCCCCTCGCTTAGCGATCGACAGTCCCCCCCAACCCAAACACACAAAAAAACAACACCAGCCCAACAGACTCTCATCTGCCAGGTATTCCAGACTTCAAACAGTTTGAAAGTTATTTTTTTCTGAACTCATCAACGGTAATGGGTTGCATGCTCTAAGACATGGCTCCTGCTCCTAAAAAAACTGCCGACGCAGTAGTGATTGAGCCATCAAAGAAGCTGCACATATAGGAGCCAAATAGAACAAATCCCGCCCCCGCTCCTCACCCCAACTTCACAACAAGCATAACGTCCACATACCTCCTCCTCCTCCTCCTGTATGTTCAGGCTACTCGACTGGCTGTTTCTCATTTTGTTTTTCTTTTTGGTAAACTGCACCCGTCTTGTCAAGGCAAGCCCTCCCAACGGCTGATTCTTCACTGGCTCTCCAAACCATCGGTATCTGGGCTCCATGTCTCAAGCTAAACTCCCCCAACAAAATGTACCTCACCTCCACATTACTCCGTTGCCTAGAACCCCATCCCCATCTTTACACAGGACTACAAATCCCATAAACCCACATGGCAGTCACATAGCTCATAAAGACAAAATGTTGTAAACCAGATTGCCCTCTGCTGGTAGACAGGCAGCACTACAGGAACTGTTTTACAAAAAAATGTATTTAAAAGTTTTTTTAAACATTAATCAGACTACTTCAAAACATTTTTTTTTCTATTTTATAAAAATATATTACCAATGGGCCATTTTTAAAGTGCAATAATACCCTCAAGGGTGGGCATTATTGGGAAATAAAGGACCTTCCAGGGGCTATAAGGCCCTCCACCTCATTACACCCCTGGGTGGTCCGGTATTTCCCAATAATGCCCACCCTGTGGGGTATTATTGTTACTTATCGTATGTGGGATCAATGCAAACTGTCAATCAAAGCTTTTTTGTTCACCTTTTTGACAAACAAATGTAAATAACTTTAAAACGAAAAATGATAGCATAGTACTGTGAGCACAAAAAAATGTTCAGGAAAAAAATATCTACAAAATGAATGGTGTTTCATTCATAGATACCTTTCAGTTTTTTTTATTATTATGCAAAAAAAAGCATAAAATCCAATTTTCTTTTCACTTTTTTTGACAAACAAATGTCAACAATTTAAAAACAAAAAAGGTAGCATGGTACTGTGACCATAACATTTGTTCAGCAAGAAGTTGTCTACAAAATGAGTGGTGTTTTATTTAATAGCAACCACAATGCTAGGCAGACATACACTAGGAATGTTAACCGAAAGTTCCAGAAATTATTTAAAAAACAAAAGATAAACAGTCAATCCCAAATGTTCCTGCACTGAGAAGAAACAACCCTATTGCATAAATTAAATATACAATGGTGAGCTGTCAGATAAATGATTTATCTACACTTGTGCTGTTTGACCTCAGACACCTCACTTGTGGCTTATGCCACTCGTGAAGTTACACAAGGTCAAACAGCACTTGTGTAGATAAATCATTTATCTGACAGCTCACCATTGTATATCCATATGTATACACACACAGTATAGACATATATTTATATATATATATATATATATATATATATATATAAATGTGTGTGTATGTGTATTTTGTTTGCATCATCCCTACCATAAGGGATGAATGATTCTGCTGTGACATGCAGTAGTACAAAATCAAGGGGATGTAAACACAGCTGTGAGACAGGTTCAAGCAATATTATATTTAATGCTCCACGCTCTGAATGTAGATTGTATTATTGTGTTTATTGCTGTTTTTCTCACAGGTGTGATCTGCTTGTTTGCTCACCTTACATCCTGTAGTGATGTCTGTAGTGAAGGGTGCTACTTTTTGTAATAAACTTGTTTTTTTTTTTTGATTTACAGCATTTTTGTCTGTTTTCTGGAGCAGGGTGAGCTGAGGGTTTTGTTCATTTTTTCATCCTTAAGTACTAACATCTCAAAGGTATGTTGCTTTCAACATGCTCTGCATTAGTTTTGTCACCACATCTGGCTTGCTGAGCATTTTTGTGATTTTTCTCACTTCAGACTTATTGCTCCAAGAGTGAGTGCCTCAGTATTCAGTTAGAAGGAGATTAGTAACAGACTGTAGCTCTAGTAATGAGCAACCTCTTTTACTATGTATCTACCACTCATGCATGGTCATCTCAGTCATTTGATCAGTTCTACCCAGAATTATTTCTACAGTAGTTGACAAGGAGCATCAAGTTGTAAAGCCAAGCTTGCTGAGAACAGAGTTGCACAGATGCTTATTTGATGTCCCTGCTTGGTTCAGAGAGAACTTTGTGGTGTACAAGTAAGACCCGGTATGACAGCATACCAGCAGTGAACATTTGGTATTGAAAAATGCTTGTTTCTTATAGGGACAAGTGATCATCGGTTCGGGTGGTGCCACTAGACACCAGGGAAATATTTTTTTTCTTACAGGGATAGCAGTCAGGGGTGGGGGGGTGCCACTAAACACCAGGGGAATATTTTTTTCTTACAGGGACAGTGACCGGTGGGTGGGAGGTGCCACTAGACACCAGGGAAATATTTTTTTTCTTAGAGGGATAGTAACTGGTGGTTGGGGGTGCCACTAGACACTAGTGCAACATTACACATTGACAGGACCAGCAATGGAGTGGGGGGGCACCACTAGACACCAGGGAAACAGTGACTCACAGTTCACACTGCAGCCCACATAAAAAAGTTCCAGCTGCAGGTAGAATTCAAGAAAGTCCTGCTGTTCTCACACAAAGAACACGGTGAATGGCTCCTGTCACTAAACTGGGTGCACAGGATTTGGGGTGCCCAGAAAAGGTATTTGTGGCCATTATGTTACAAAAACAAACATCAGAATCTACTGTAGCTAAATGACTCCCTTTTATCTAGGTTCTGATGTTTGTTTTTATGACTGTGGGAGGAGCCTACAGCCATATTGCTATTTGTAGCTGAAAAATGAAGTATCGCGGAACAGATTTTTTTAACTTTTCAATGTATCCTTCCACATCTACAAATCACTGTGACAACTAAAATAAAATAATCCCTTCTTTCTGTTTAGAATGTTGGAGACATAACTCCAAGCTGCTTATCAGATAGCCATTAGGAAACTGAAACAGCTTGTTAAATTTTAGTTGCCTATTAAACTGGAGATTTGTTTACCCCCTTCAAAATGTAACAGCTTGCACATTTAAATGCCTTTGCCTTTTAACTTGTTTTTTGTTTTAATTGGGTTCACCACAACATAACCCAGACAGACCATCTTATGGTAGCTGGTTCATTCCACTGGGGTGTCAAACAGATGAGGCACACTGATGACTCCTGGTAGGAAGAAACATGTGTCTGTGTCTTCTGTTGGCACCCTTTGTAAACTGTATGAGAAGCCTTTCGGCATCATGCATTTCTGCTTAAAGTTGAACCAGCATTATATTCTGTGGTGATTTGCATATGCAGTACATGATGCTTTACATTATGGAGGCATGTGTGATTTTGTATTTCTTTGAAATTTGACTTCCCAGCCAATGCCCTTTATGGTAACTATTGCCTTAGTGCTAGCTCATGGAGGTTCTTTGTCTTTTCACTTTTTTTTATTTTAATTGGGTTCACCACAACATAACCCAGACAGACCATCTTAGGGTAGCTGGTTCATTCCAATGGGGTGTCAAACAGATGAGGCACACTGATGAGTCCTGCTAGGAAGAAACATGTGTCTGTGTCTTCTGTTGGCACCTTTTGCAAACTGTATTAGAGGCCTTTCAGCATCATGCATTTCTGCTTAAAGTTGAACCAGCATTATATTCTGTGGTGATTTGCATATGCAGTACATGATGCTTTACATTATGGAGGCATGTGTGATTTTGTATTTCTTTGAAATTTGGCTTCCCAGCCAATGCCCTTTAGGGTAACTACTGCCTTAGTGCTAGCTCAAGGAGGTTCTTTGTCTTTTCACTTTTTTTTGTTTTAATTGGGTTCACCACAACATAACCCAGACAGACCATCTTAGGATAGCTGGTTGATTCCACTGGGGTGTCAAACAGATGAGGCACACTGATGAGTCCTGGTAGGATGAAACACATGTCTGTTTCTTCTTTTGGCACCCTTTGTAAACTGTGTGAGAGGCCTTTCAGCACCATGCATTTCTGCTTAAAGTTGAACCAGCATAATATTCTTTGGTGATTTGCATATGCAGCCGATGATGCTTTGCATTATGTGGGCATGTGTGATTTTGTATTTCATATATATATAAATATATATATATATATATATATATATATATTACATATATAGATAGATATATATGGAAATGTCTAATTTAGTTGCAATAAATTTGTTTACAAGCACTACTAGTATCTTTTGAAAGATTGTCTGACTTGTGATTACTAATTTTGAGTAAAGTTCCTGAAATAATGAGCATGATATTTATTCCATATAGTCCCCCATTATGCCTTATGCATAGCATGTAAATCCAAATCATTACAAGGCCATCTTGACATATAATATTAATACAGAGCAGCAAGTCACAGCTCTTTTCCTAATAAAAGGCTGCTGATATAATAAAGAACAAAGTCATAAATAACGAACCAGTGGCTTATGCAAAAATCTACTGGGATTTATACAGGGATTTGATTCTGCCACTGCCGGGAAAACACAAGGAAAATGAAGGCTTCTTACAGGATAATGGTTATTTGGATCCGGGAGCACTGAATATTTCTTATCCTATATTTGGTGTCCTGGATAGGGCAGGGGAGATGCTACATCTCATTGTCACAGGGATGATCATTTACACATTTCTGCACTGTATTTGCTCAGGCTGTCCCAGATTAGATGCAGTATCTTGTTTTCAGTGGGGTCATGATTTTATCATTTTTATAATGTATTTATTCAGGGTACCTAGTCCAGGGCCCCCGTATTCAAAGGAGATACGCAGTGCATCCTGGTGAAAAAGGGAGATGTGCCACACAACATAGAAACATAGACTTTGACAGAAGATAAGGATCACTTGGTCCACCTAGTCTGCCCATTTTCCTACCTACAGGATAAGCTGCAGATCCTAGATAACCAACATCCTATTTCTTCTTAGCCCCCACAAGAACTGCCTTATGTCTGTCCCATGTATTCTTGAATTCTCCCACAGTTTTAGACTCCACAACCTCCTCAGAAAGACTGTTCCATGCATCCAATCTGTGAAAAATACTTCATCACATTGCCCCGCTGCCCCCCATCTTTAAATTGTGTCTCCGTGTTCTTGCACATCTCTTTTTCAGAAAGATGCTTCCCTCTTGGCATTTGTTGAGTCCACTGAGGTACTTAAAAGTTTCTATCATGTACCCCCTCTCCCTCCTTTCCTCAAGGGTATACATATTAAGCTCCTTTAGTCTCTCACCGTATGGCTTCTCTTGCAGACCCTGCACCATTTTAGTTGCCCTCCTCTGGACTGCCTCTATCCTGTCTATGTTCTTGCGGAGATGGGGTCTCCAGAACTGGATGCAGTACCCCAGATGGGGTCTCACCAACTGTCTGTACAGAGGGATAGCAACTTCCTGTTTTCTGTTGGTGATGCCTGTCCCTATACATCCCAGTATCCCCCCAGCCCTCCCTACTGCCTTCTCACATTGCTTGCTAACCTTAAGGTCATCTGATATGATTACTCCCAGGTCCCTTTCCATTTTTGTTGTTGTTACTACCTCCCCCCCACTGTGTAACCTTGCCCTGTGTTTTTATTTCCCAGGTGCATTTTTTTGCACTTCTTTGCATTGAATCCAAGCTGCCATACTTCTGACCATTCCTCCAAACTTGCCAAGTCCCTTCTCATCCTTTCCACGCCTCCTTGTGTATCAGCCCTGTTGCATATCTTTGTGTCATCTGCAAAGAGGCATACTTTTCCTTCCAGTCCCTCTGCAATGTCACGTATGAAGACATTGAAAAGGACTGGACCCAGTACTGAACCCTGTGGTACCTCACTAGTAACCCCTCTTTCTTCAGAGTGGACTCCATTTACAATTACCTTCTGTGTCCTGTTGTCCAGCCAATGTTTTACCCAGGCTACCACCCTGGGACCCAGGCTGGTTAATCTGACTATTAATCTTTTGTGTGGGACTGTGTCAAATGCCTTGCTACAATCTAGGTAGGCCATGTCCACAGCCCATCCCTGGTCTACTACTTTGATCATCCAGTCAAAGAAATCAATTAGATTCATCTGACGTGACCTTTCCACTGTGAACCCATGTTACCTTTGGTCCTGTGCCCCACTGGCCTCTAGGTACTCAACAATTCTTTCCTTCAGAAGTGATTCCATCACTTTCCCTACCACAGAGGTCAAACTGACAGGTCTGTAGTTTCCTGCCTCTGTCTTGGTCCAACTTTTGTGGAGGGGAATCACATCTGCCTTCCTGCAGTCCTCAGGCACCACACCATCCTCCCATGATTTGTTAAAAAGGGTAGTCAGTGGTTTCACTAGTTCTTCCCTTAATTCTTTTAGAATTCTGGGGTGAATTCCATCAGGCCCCATTGCTTTGTCCACCTTCAGTTTTAGGAGCTCTTTCAGAACCCTTTTTTCTGTGAAAGGACTGGGATCGACTCCCTCGTCAAGAGTGTTTCTGTTAATTGGATTAGATACCGCCCCCTCCTCACCTCCCCCTCCTCCTCTTTTGTGAATACTGAGCAGAAATATTCATTCAGTATCCCTGCATTTTCACTGTCCCTCTCTGCCTACCCACCGTCCATTCTATTCAGCCTCACTATCACTCCCTTTGTCTTTCTATGCTCCCTGATGTACCTATAAAAGGTTTTATCCCCCTTCTTAACCAAGTTGGCTATCTTTTCCTCAGTTTGGGCCTTTGCTATTCTGATTTCCCTTCCTGCTTCCTTATGTCTTAACTGGTACAGCTCTCTGTCCTGCTCCTTCTGTGTTTCCTTATACTTCCTGAATGCTATCTTTTTCTCCCTGACTTTCCCCACCAACTCTTTTGAGAACCATAGTGACTTTTTCTTTTGTTTTGATTTGTTTATTTGCTTCACACAAAGGCTTGTTGCCTCTGTGATGGCAGTTTTGATGTTTCCCCATTGTTGCTTCACCCTTCCTTCTAGCCTGTTTGCTAGTGCTTTTCTAAGGCACTCTCCCATCTTGCCCAAGTCAGCCTTCCTGAAGTCCAGTATCCTCACTTTTGTATGGCTTGACTCTGTAGCTGAGTTTATCATGAATCACACTGTTTTATGGTCACTTGTTCGCAGATGGCAACCCACTTCTAGATCTGAGATCCTCTCACTGTCCCTGTTTGAGAGTATGAGGTCTAAGATTACTACCTCATGAGTGGGTTCCGAAACTAGCTTCTCTGAGGCATGCCACCTGTAGGGCATCAAGAATGGCCCTGCTTTTGGATGTGGCTGCAGCAAATGTGCTCCAGTTAACATCTGGCATATTCAGGACTCCCATCAACAGTATCTCCCCTTTCTCTGCCATCCTAAAAATGCCTTCTATCATATCCTTGTCTATTCCCTTCCTCTGACATGGGGGTCTGTATACGACCCCTGTGCAGATTGTGGTGCCATTTCCAGTCTCTAAGGTGACCAACAGTGCCTCCTCTGATCCCTGTTTACTCTTTTGTTCAGTTGCTTTTATTCCTTCCTTTACATAGAGAGCTACTCCTCCCCCTCTCCTTCCCTCCCTGTCTCTCCTTTAGGTTATGTACCCTGGTATGTTAACATCCCAGTCATGGTTCTCTGTGTACCATGTTTCTGTGACTGCTACAAAATCCAGGCATCCCTCTTCCATCAAGGCCACCAGTTCAAGGAGCTTGTTGCCCAGACTATGGGTATTGGTACTCATTATCCTCCATTTCCTGATTACCTTACTCCTTTTTGCCCCATCCCTGTCCTTATTGCCTTTGTCACTTTCTCCATTTACCCCTGCCCTTCTCCATATCAACATCTCTATCTTGGTGTTTACCTCACTTACTACCCTGACTTTTTTGGGGGAGGCTAGGAATTCCCTGCTGCTTTCCAGTGCCTCCCCCCTTGGCTAGTTTAAATGCTTGCCAATGAAGAATTTAAACCGATTACATAGGATCCAGGTTCCTCTCCTGGACAGATGCAGCCCATCATGCCAGTATAGGCCTGCATCACTCCAGGTGGACCCCCAGTCTGTAATGAAGCCAAATCCCTTATCTCTGCACCAGTTTTTCAACCACTGATTGAATCCCATGGTGTGGAGCACCCTAGCCTCACCTATGCCATAGACATTCAGCACCTCCCAGAAGGTTTCCATGTGTGCTACTTGTCTAAGGCCCCTTCCCAACTCCACAAACTCTTCCTGCACTGCTCTGATCCCTTTTTTAGCAAGGTCATTTTTCCCTATGTGGACAATGACATCCAGCTCCCTCCCCTGTGCAGCTGCTTCGGTAATCCTGAGGATTTGCTCCCTGTCCCTCCAAGACATGGCACCAGGCAGGCACCTTGCCTCCCTCTCCCCTTCCTCACCCAATTCTACCTTCCTAACAATGGAGTCCCCCACCAGGAGTTATTTCCTTCCCTTGTGGGGTCCCAGGCAACCCTCCTGTGGGTCTCCCTTGTGGAGGTTCCCAGCATTCTCCTTGGTCTCCACTGTGGGTGCTTCCATAGAGGAACCACACTTTGCCAGAAAGGCATAGGAATTGTGGAGAGGTACAACTAGAGGGATGCGCCTCTGTTCCACCACCCTCACCCTCTCTGAACCCACTGGGGTCCAACTACTCCTCTTTCTTGGCAACCTCTGAGGCAACAGCAGTAGCCCTGGTGGTCCCTGGATGGAACAGAAAGTCCCACAAATCCTGGCCAACTCAGCCTGGAGATGAGCAACCTGCTCCCTCAGCCCAGGGAGGTGCCTGCAGATGGGACAACACCGCATCCTCCAGAATGTCTCCCAGAAGACTGCTGCTCCACAGCCACTGCACTGCACAACTCCCATCATGTCTTATTTCTGTCCCCTTCACTGTTGTTTGGAATCCTTATTCTTTCCTCTTTTTGTTTGTTTTTTCTTCTTCTCCCCCTACTCACTTACTGCCTCTGTGCCCTTTAAGCTCCTGATCATCCTGTTCTGAGACAAGAAGATTCTATGTTTCTCAGTACACCCCTTATTTGTTCAGAGGCAGACCTCCAGCAGCTCGGGGGGGGGCAGAGAGCTACTCTTGCCCTTCTAGGATGGTGAGCCTTTGGTGGCTGTGTGATCACTCACTTCCTGCTCCCAAATAGGAAGTTCCTTTTGTCAGTCAAATCCTGTTCCTATAAAAGTAGAACTAGCTTTGAGTGGGAGGGTGGAGGGAAGGGAAGGAGGGCAATATAGACCCAGTAGAGAAGTCCAGTCACATAGCACCCCTTCCTCCTGGTGTTCTCTGCCAAGCCTCTGGCAGAATCTATCTAGGGCAGTGTTTAAATCTAGCTTCCTTCTAGCTAAGCCACTACCCCTACTTAATAGATTTTTCTACATGTAATTAAATTGCACAGTAAACAATGCCCTTCAGCCACCTCAGATTTACACCTAGATAACTGCTCAGATAACCATTCACTTCAGGTAACTCAGACAAACACACTAACTTTTTTTTGTGTGTGTTTTTGTACCCTAAATTGAAGGTCCCACTTGAGGAGTTCTACTTCTTTAGTCCCAGTAGAGAAGTCCAGTCACACAGCACTCCTTCCTTCTGGTGTTCTCTGCCAAGCCTCTGGCAGAATCTATCTAGGGCAGTGTTTAAATCTAGCTTCCTTCTAGCTAAGCCACTCCCCCTACTTAACAGATCTTTCTACATATAATTAAATTGCACAGATAATAATCCCCTTCAGCCACCTGAGATTTACACCTAAATAACTGCTCAGATAACCATTCACTTTAGTTAACTCAGACAAACATGCTAACTTTTGTTAGTTTGTGTTTTTTTACCCTAAATTGAAGGTCCCAGTAGAAGAGTTCTACTTCTTTAGTCCCAGTAGAGAAGTCCAGTCACACAGCACTCCTTCTTCCTGGTGTTCTCAACTCCAACAATGCACAGCACTGTGATATTCAAACATGTGAGAAGCACTGACCACAAGGGAATGGGCCAGGGCACACACAAATGGTATGCTGTTAAAGTCGAGAGGGCAATCCCATGCAGATGCCATGCTGCATCATATTCAGTGGGAATGTGCCCCCTCACAGTCTACAGCACCACAGCCATGAATAGCTGGCCTAACCTGACCAGCCACCAACAGGTAGGCTGCAGATGTGTACAGCAGCCTGGCAGCCCTGGCACACTAGAGGTACCCCTTTTTCATCCCCAATCTAGCCAACTCCATCCCTGAACAGCTTGATAGTGTAGGGCCCCCCAAGACCTGATCACAGCAGAGGAAACCATATTCCATATCCATAGTCTAGAGAACTCCCATCCACTGCTCCTGTACACAGACACCTTCACTTCCCCCATCTGACCTTTTGCAAAATCTGGCACTGCCCTCCACACCCTGCCATGGCCAGCCATTGACTGCACTGAACCTGGGCCGGGGACCTGCACTCTGGAATGACCCAACTGGCTGTGCCATGCATTGGGGCACCATGCCAGCTGTGGATCCACCAGTGTATGCAACTGTGTGTATGTCCCCTGGCAAACTGAAGAGGGAATTTACATACCTCCAAAGCATTCCTTGCTGATACTGTATCTTCCTGCTGTCATACACCACTGCAAGTCCACAATCTCCCCTGTTCCCCTGTGTAACATGCCACCCTCTGGAATGTTGAGGTATCCTGGGTGCCATGGAGTATGGTATCCTGTAATGTCATTTGCAGTGTATGCTTCAGGCTATGGATAGTTCTTCCACAGTTCCTCAATTGTACAAACAAATGGGAGGTCAACTGTAACATGCCTGTTTTGGAATGTGTGAGTGGGTACAGCACTGGCCATCACCCACACTGAGCAGTGCAATGGCACCGGGATGATGGATCTGCATGTGAGTGCCTGAGGTGTTTGGCCACTGGGTGGTATCACCCACACACAGCTTGTGCCTATGTATAACACATTTCAGCATCCTAATGTGAGTGCTCTGCCACCCACAGATAGAATGGTACAATCCCATTACTGAGCCAGTCGTCACAATGGGATGGGCTGGGGGAGGAGAGGGGGGTGACTGTGCACCATTGAGGAGGAGTGGGGGCCACTACACTATGAACATGGACTGTAGGTGTATTCAGGTGCAATTTGGGATGGTATTGGGGTCCCTACAATATGGAACAGATAGAGCCTGGACTCTGGTATGATCAGGGCTTGTGGAATGGGTTGGGGGGTACCATTATACCACCAGAGACTTTAGGGCCTGTCCCACATGGAAGCGATTGGGGTTGGGGCTTGGGGGTGAGAGCTGCTCTGGTGCATTCATGCTCATGCCAGCATGCAAATAGGCTGGTAATGGGCATGCATAAAGCCCCCTTGCACTCTACATGCTCAATTTGTTCATTTGCATTCCTGGGCTGAATAGTGCCCATGGGGGCTATGGTGCATACCGGTATGTGCCACGCATTCCCTCTAGAAGGTATTCACTTGGGGTAACCCTGGATACACCTGACTTGGCAGCTGCCTGCACTGCGGCTCCTGTCCATGGTCACATTTTCAACAGATATGATGAAGTCCGCCAGGATGAAGCACAGTGTCACAGATTTACTGCATGACAAAAGGGATTAACTCCATTTGAAATTGCAATGTTTGCTGCAGTAACTCTAATGCAGAATTCTGCAGTGCTGCGCTTCATCCAGTGGGCTTCACTGTATTCACACCCTGTACTGGTGGCGTATTCTCTTTGAATATTGTATCAGTGCCAACCAGCGTACACTCTTTGTGCAACACATCTTTCTGCTCATGCATCGATCCAACCCTTAATATATCCCCCAGATGTAAAATGTTGTTTTTAGTGCATTCTGATCTTACACAATGCAGCATAATGTTGTGTAGATGCAGAGCCCCACTGAAAATAAAATGCCATTTCTTCTGTGAACTATCCAAGCTAAATATATAGCAATCAGCAGGCATATACTAGGAAAACACATTATAAACATGTGTAAAAGGAAAACCACATTGAAACTGCCTCTCCACAAATCTGCATTGTGCAAATTCATTAGAAATAATGGGTAAAAGCATCCCAAAAGCTCTCCACAGCCATATCGGCTCTGACCAGAGTTTGTTTAAAATGGCAGCATTTTTATGTATTTTAGATTCTTGTTAAGTTTGTAGAAAAAATTAACAAGATGGTAGTTGGCATGGAACAAATAATGTTTGGTGCTATGTCAAGCAAGTGGCAAGAAATCAAAAATGGGCATCTACAACATCAATTGTTTCATTTTGCACCAGAACATCTTCTCAAAAACTCTACTGCGCATGCTCAGAAGAGAAAACATTAAACTTTAAATTCTTATAACTCTGGAACCACTTAATATCTTTTTACCAGACCAATCAAAGGCACTACCTTAGCACATGACACATGTCCCCTGCAAGTGTGGGAAAAAATTCCATTCCATGTAGGCAAGAAAAAAACAAACATGTTAAGTATAGGAAAAAGCTGGCATTTTACAAAAAATGACATACAGTATGTGGATCTCAGAAACCACACAAGCTGCTTTCACAAAAATATCCACAGATGAAGACCTTGCCTCCCAGACAGCATATGCAACATTTCAGCTCATTTAATCAAACAGTGCCAAAGATATTAATCTGCAAAGTTAGGAGTTTAACACTGAAGATTCCTTTTTTGTATTGGGCCAATCCTTTTGAGGAAAAAAAAATCCTTTTTTGATTGCCACTATCTTCTTTTCCTTTAAAAAAATAAAAATACAAAACCCACAAAAAATGGCATGATGGAGAGAGAGAAACCAACACATCTATCTTGCTCATCGGGACTCTGTTAGGTAGATTCTGCACTTAACTGTAGGAGAAATTACCTTGAAATGTTTTTTTCACATAATCCTTTTTTGTCACTCACTTCCAGTACAAAAATATTCATATGATATTTGTGTCCATATGAAAATATTTATACTAACTTCGAATGATGATATCATATGTAAATATTAATATTAATCACTGTCCCATACTGTATATCCTTGCTGTCTAGTAGTGCCCAAAAGTTGATTTTGAGGTCACTTGGCAAAATCACCTTTTGGATAGGATCTGACAATTTTCAAAGCCCTTGTTTATGAAGTGGGGTCATAAGAAGGGTATGTTGAAAACTTGGAGTCAAAATATGTAAAAATGGCAAAGTTATGTGTATCCTTTGAAACTTTGCTATGCTCACTTATAACTTTGGTAGTTTTAAATATTTTGAACCCAAATTTTCAAGATAGCCATTTTTTTGCACTACCTCATGTACATGACAGCTGTTATTTTTCAAATCTTGGCCAAACTGTCATTTCACACCTGATGCATGGAATGATGTTGTGATGGCACAGAATGACATTTTGTCAGGCATTTGACAATTTTCAGTACTGGGTACATGAGGTGGGGTAATAAGAAGGCTATGCTGACATTTTGGTTGTGGACATCTTACAAATAGAAGAGTGGAGCCTGGGAGGACCTGCACTACCACAGCAACATACATACATACACACATCTATGGAGGAATAGGAGTGAGGCCCTGTGTTTCCGCAGGCAAATAAGGATACAATTATACTGTCTCAAAAAGCACGGGAATTCTTTGAAAAAAACTCCAGTAATTTAACATTCAGGGTTCAGGCTCAAGTGAAAAAAGTAGAAAATTGTGGTTTTAGGGTTTCCAACCCTAACCCCCTACACCACATACCTAGTACAAATCAGGGGTGCAGTCTTCCTTGGGGTTGTCAACTCTAAAGTGTGACCCATTCTATACACTCCATAAACATACACACCTAATGTGGTGAACTTTAGGGTTGACAGCCCCTGATTTGTTCTTAGCACAGGGGTTCAGATTTATGGTTGGAATATATATCTATAGCTATATTTATATAGCTATAGACATTACTGCAGAAAATATATTTAATGCATGAGTTAACCAACAAAAGTGGGGAAATGTGGCATATGGGTTTCCAACCCTAACACTCCAACCCTACCCTGTAGGCAGCAACAGGAAAAACCCTTGCAGGTTCACCTCTCCTGCATCTTCACAAATAAGGTGTTGCATGTACTTTGGGGTTTGCAAACCCCAGCGCTCATCCCAAGGCACACACCGTCTGATTTGTGAAGATGCAGGGGAAAATGACTACAATAGTTTCCTGTTCCTACCTGCAGGGTGGAGGGAAATAGGTTGAAAATCTAATGCCACATTTCCACTTTTGTTATTTTAACCCTAATTAGTGCATTAATGACATTTTTGCAATGAATTTCTGTACTTTTGAGATAGTATAATCATATCCCCATTTGCCTGTGGGAGTGCAGGGCCCTTTGGGCCCTGTACATCCATTCCTCCATGGATGCATATATATATATATATATATATGTTGCTGTGGAAGTGCAGAGACCCCTTGGACCTGCACCTCCATTTGTGCCAAAAGAGCTATTTCTTTCCTTCACTGAATGGCTTATTAAACTTCCAATGTTATCCAATGGGAAGTTGCATTTTTTAATTTTTATGTTTTTTGATATTGTCCCTAAATGTTTGAGGGAGTATGTATTCATTCACATTCATCTTGGACATGACATCACATTGTCATACCTCCTCTATCAAATAAGCCGATGACATCAAAATTGGGGACTGTTGCATTGATACTTATCAAGCCACAATCATACAACAGGACCTAAATAAAAACACAAATTGGGTAAACTTACGGGGGTTGAAACTTAAATATTCTAAATATGAAGTTATTCATGTTGGAACCCAAACATCTAACCATTAATGTACACTGAGATGAGTATAATGAAATACTACAACTGATGAGCGGGACCTTAGTGTCACCATTTCCCATAACTTTTCCCATTTGAAACACATACATGATTCCATAAATAAAACTAACCCAGTTATATGTTCTATTAAGAAAAATATTAAATCTAGAAATTCCAAAGTATTGCTACCTCTATTCAGGTCATATGCTAGGCCTCATTTAGAATTTGCATCCCAGCTCTGGTGTCTTTTCAAAAAAACTGAAACTGAATGTGACCAACTAGAAAGGGTGCCAAGGAAGTTTACTAAACACATTTAGGGGTAAAAAAATGAAATATATGAAACAAGACTCCAATTCCTTAACCTCATGACCCTAGCCACCTGAAGCCTGAGAGGAGATTTACTATTTCTACCATCAGAACTTGGTCTTGAATTCAAAAACAACATTTATTGTTGTCTGACATTCATAATACCAGCAGTCATCCTCTACAATTGGCTGATAAACCTTTCAACCATCTAAGCAGAAAATTTTTCAGTCTAAGGACTGTTAATCCATGGAATAAGCTACCCATTTAAGTGGTTATCAGTGAATCCAAAAGTGTATTTAAATGTCATCTTGACAATCTAATTACTTCAGGGTATAATCTTTCCAATTATAACGTGATTAGTATAGGAACACCCATGAGCTTTTCTACCCCCTTGATCCTCAAACAACCTTAGTATGAGCCTTAGTATTATTCTTGTAGTTCTCATTAAGACCTTTGTTTTGATATACAGAGTGTTCCTTAAGTTCAAATATTGACGGAGGTATGGCTTGTTAAAGTTCCAATGTTGTTATATGGGATTTTTCATTTTGTGTTTTTTTTGTCATATTGCCCAAAATGTTTGGGGGGTATGTGTTATTGTTGTAGTACCCATTAAGACATTTCTTTTGATATATAGTCTGTTCCTTAAGTCCAAATACTGAGGGAGATATAGCTTGTTAAACTTCCAATGTTATCCTATGAAAGTTTTAATTTATATGCTTTCTTCACCGCCCCAGAGTGGATTGTTGGGGTGGGGGGGTTGCTGTCTGTTTTAGACAGGAACTGGGTATCATGGAGGTACCAGTTGAGGTTACCAACACCTTTGAATGTATAATGGGAGCAGGTGTAGGCTATAGGATTCTTCTCATTTACATTCCACCAGGTGATGGGTGGGATTTCCTGAAGGAGGTTGCAGACTTCATCACCGACAAGGTGTGGGAGTCTCCCAGATGGTTGATCTTGGGGGATTTCAACACCCGGGTTGACGATGAACTCTCACCATTTGGACAGACCCTCCTCCAATTGATGGATTCATTGGGCCTAACACAGGTTGTTACCACGCTACCCATAAAAAAGGACATTCATTGGACTTGGTATTCACCTGGGGATAGAGACCTCTGATGTGGAGGTGGAGCCTGTCATTTGGTCTGACCATCACCTCCTGAGATTCAGTTTCGAAGCCCCCTGAAATAGGCCCGCCCCAAGGGAGTTGGTACAGTTCCGTTCTTTAAGAGGAGTTACCTCAGAAGACCTAATGGCAGTGCTGGACCTCTTGGGATTTCTAGGGGACAGCACTGATCCGGGGCCTCTTGTGTCAGCCTATAATAAGGCTGTTACTGAGGCACTGGATATCATTGCTCCTTCTAATGTTCACCCTCTTACCTCTCATTCGGGTGCTCCATGGTTTAATGGGAAAATCCATGAATTAAAGAGGTGGGGGCGAAGGTTGGAAAGACACTGGCGGAAAACTCACCTGGAGGTGGACAGACTTAAATTGATGGCCCATTACAATGTCTATCAATCAGCCATTTCCCATAAGAAGGCAGAGTTCCTGTCCAGGGAAATTGCTACAGCAAATAACAGACCAGCCTAGCTCTTCTGGACTGTGGACAGACTGTGCAATCCAGCCTGTCTTCACTCTGGTCAAGCATTGTCATAAAAACAGTGTGAGGAGTTTGAGCAATTGTTTTCTGATAAGGTGTCTACCATCAGGAATGAGATCAGCCAGTTCCTTCCCATTGGTCCTTGCATTAGTCAACTGGGTGGTACTAATGCCCAGCCGATCTGGTCCACCTTCAGCCAACCAGTAGTCATGGATATAGTGAGGACCATCCAGACTCTGAGGCCAACCTATTGTAATTTGGACCTGGGCCCTACATGCCTACTAGTGGGTTGTGTAGAGGTTATTGGCCTGATCCTTGCTGGGATAATGGAAGTTTTATTGGAGAGAGGGATCTTTCCAGATCCCTTGAAGGAGGCAGTAGTTCGCCCCCTGTTAAAAAAAAACTCCCTTGATCCTGACTGCCCAGCTAACTACAGACCAATCTTGAACCTACCCTTTGTTGGGAAGGTTACTGAGAAGGTGGTCACACTGCAGCTGGGGGATCATTTGACCAACCACAATATCCATGACTCTCTCCAGTCGCTTCAGAAAAAGGCACAGCACTGAAATGGCCCTGGTGAGGGTACTTAATGACCTTCTGATGGCAAGAGATCCGAGAGCCCATTCTATGTTAGTTCTCCTTGATCTCTCCACAGCACTTGACACTGTGGACCATGGGGTACTGCTCAAGCACCTGTGTTTTTTCTGTGGACTGAGAGGGGTGGTCCACAGTTGGTTTAAGTCCTTCCTTGAGGGTAGGTCTCAGAGAGTGGTGTAGGGAATTTATTCCTCTGCCCCTCGTGGACTGCCCTGCAGGGTTCCACAGGGCTTGGTGCTGTCCCCCTTGTTATTTGCAGTGTATTTGTTCCATTAGGGGACATTATAAGGTGGTACAGTTTGAACTTTCATTGCTATGTTGATGATTCTCAACTATACATGTCCTTTGTACCTGACCAGAAATTAGATTCCATTATGGTGTTTAATAACTGCCTACTGGAGATTCAGAATTGGATGAGTGCCAGTAGGCTTCGACTGAACTCGGAAAAAACTGAGGTATTGGTTGTGGACCCTGGTCATAGGATGATAGGGGTATGGGTGGGAAAACAGTCAGGATTAAATCTTGGTGGGATCCTGCTTATTGCCTCTAGCCAGGTGCAAAACCTGGGCATTGTTTTTGATGAAGACCTTACCCTGAGGGCGCAGGTTTCAGCTTTAGTCAAATCTTCCTACTACCATCTTAGGAACATAGCCCACATGAAGCATCTGGTCCTGCCTGAAGATCTTCAAACCTTGGCCCACACCTTTGTCACCAGTCATCTTGATTATTGCAATGCCCTCTTCCAAGGGCTACTGGGGGTAGACATCCACCGCTTACAGCTAGTGCAGATCGCGACGGCCAGGTTGCTGACTGGAGCTTCTAGATCCAGTCATTTTACACCTGTGCTGCATGATCTGCACTGGTTGCCAGTACATAGATACATAGACAGTGTCAGCAGATAAGGGCCTGTGGCCCACCCAGTCTGCCCATTTGAGCTTGTAAGTTCAGTTTGTTTTCCTAGAAGTCTGTTTCCCCTTACCCCTGACCTCTAGAATTCCTTTATGTCTATCCCATGCATTCTTAAATCCCGTGATTGTTTCAGCCCCCACCACTTCCTCTGGCAGGGTGTTCCACTTGTCCACCACCCGTTCTGTGAAGAAATTCTTTCTCATGTTTCCTCTGAATCGTCCTCCCTCCAACTTCATCCACGCCTCTAGTCCTGGAACATCTTTTCGCTTAAAAATAGTGTTTTCCTGCACCTGTTCCTCCTGTAAGATACTTGTATGTCTCTATCCATATCCCTCTCTCCTCCTCTCCTCCAGGAGTACATGTTCAGTTCCTTCAACCTGTCTTCATAGGACTTGTGATGCAATCCATGCACCATCTTTGTTGCCCTCCTCTGAACCTTCTCTACCCTGTCTATGTCCTTACGTAGGTATGGTCTCCAGAACTGTACACTGTACTCCAGGTGGGGCCTCACTAGTGTCTTGTATAGCGGATTGATGACCTCCCTTTTCCTGCTGGTGATGCCCTGCCCTATACATCAGGATCCTATTTGCTTTACCTGCTGCCTTGTCACACTGTTTCCCTACCTTGGAGGTCATCAGAGATGACAACCCCAAGATCCCTTTCCTGCTTGGTGCATGCTATATCCTCACCCCTCAACTGATATATTGTGTCAGGGTTTTTGTGCCCCATATGCATTATCTTGCACTTCTTTGCATTGAATTTCAACTGCCAAACCCCTGACCATTCTTCAAGTTTCTGCAGGTCGCTTCTCATTCTGTCTACACCCTCTGGTGTATCTACTCTGTTACAGAGCTTTGTGTCATCAGCGAACAGTGAAATTCTGCCTTCTAGATCCTGTGCAATGTCACTGATGAAGATGTTGAATAGGACCGGTCCCAGAACTGATCCCTGTGGTACCCCACTGGTCACTCTTCCCTCTGTGGAGTGACAGCCATTTACCACCACCCTCTGTGTCCTGCCACCCAGCCAGTAACCTACCCACCACACTACTGTCCTGCCCACACCCATATTCCCCAGTTTGTGTAATAGTCTTCTATGTGACACAGTGTCAAAGGCCTTGCTGAAGTCCAGATAGGCCATGTCCACTGCCCTCCCTGATCCACCTCCTAGTCACCCAGTCAAAATTTCAATGAGGTTGGTCTGACGCGGCCTCCCCCTGGTGAAACCATGCTGCCTTGGGTCCTGTAGTCCATTGATAACCAGATGTTCCACCAATCTCTCCTTCAGTAGTGCTTCCATGATCTTCCCCACTACCGAGGTGAGGCTGACTGGTCTGTAGTTCCCTGCTTCCTCTTTGTTCCCACTTTTGTATAAGGGGACTACATCTGCTGTTCTCCAGTCTTTGGGTACCTCCCTGTTTCCAGTGATCGGCTAAACAGGATAGCCAGAGGTTCAGCCACCACCTCTCTTAGTTCTTTAAGGACCCGGGGTGCACCCTGTCTGGCCCCATTGCTTTATCAACTCTTATTACTTCCAGTTCCTAGGGACCCTTTCTCGTGTAAAGGGACTTGTGTCCATTCTGCACCATTCTCACCCTTGTACTCCTTCAGACCCATTATCCCCTCTTCCTCAGTAAGACTGAGCAGAATACCCTGTTCAATATTTCAGCTTTACTGTTGTCATCCTCCACGTGGCTCCCATCCTCTCCTTCAGTCTCACTATCCTCCTTTGTCTTTCTTTTTCACTTATGTACCTGTAAAAGGTTTTGTCCCCTTTACCCACTGATTTTGCAATGTGTTCTTCTGTCTGAGCTTTGGCTTCCCTTACTGACTTCCCTGCCTCCCTTTGTTTCTCCTGGTACTTCTCCCTATCCCCTTCTGCCTGTGTCTTTTTGTATTGCCTGAATGCAATCTTTTTGGCTTTCACTTCCTTTGCTACCTCTTTGGAAAACCATAATGGTCTCCTCTTCCTTTTCCTCTTGCTAACCTGCTTAATGCATAATTCTGTTGTTCTTATAATCCCCATTTTACATACTGCCCACTGTTCCTCAACCCCTGATTCCTGTCCCATTCCCCTTAATGCCTCTTTCAAGTATCTCCCCATTTTCCCAAAGTCTGCCCCCCTAAAATCCAGGATACGTGTTTTTGTGTGGTTTGGTTCTGCTCTTTCTGTGATTTCAAACCACAATGACTGGTGGTCACTGTTACCCAGGTGCTCCCCCACTGTTACCCCCATCACACTGTCCCTGTTTGTGAGCACAAGGTCCAGTATTGCCTTCTGCCGAGTTGGTTCCATGACCAGTTGCTTGAGGAAGGCACCCTGAAGGGAGTCCAGGATAAATCTGCTCCTAGTTGATGCTGCTGCTGGGATGCTCCAGTCCACATCTGGAATATTGAAGTCTCCAACCAGTACTACCTCACCCTTGTCTGCCATCCTTTGGATGGCTAGCATCAGCTCCCTATCTGTTTCTTCGTCCTGGGCTGGTGGTCTATAGACCACACCTGTGCAGATGGCTGGCCCCATTTTCCTTTCCAGCTTAACCCACAGTATCTCTCCCCCATTTTGTTCCTCCTGGATCTCTGTGGCCCTTATGTCATTTTTCACATACAGTACCACTTCTCCTCCCTTCCTGCCTGCTCTGTCTCTTCTGAATATGTTGTAGCCAGGTATGGCCATCTCCCAGTCATGGTTATCATTACACCAGGTTTCAGTGATGGCCACAGTGTCCAGGTCTGACTGTACCATGACAGCCTCCAGATCTTCCATCTTGTTGCTAAGGCTCCTGGCATTTGCACATGGCTTTCCATGATTTGACCTCCCTAGACTGCTTCACTGTTCTACTCCAGCCCCTTCCTTGGTTGTCATTTATCCCTGGTTCTCCTTGCTGTCTGCCTTCTGCTGAATTTTGCCCTTTTCTGTATCCACCTCTTGGGCACTAATCTCCATCTTTTGCACACTGCTTTGCAGAGATAGCCCTCCTCTGGTTCACTGGTTCCACTGCTAGCTGGGGGGTGAGCAAGTAGGTACCCTCCTTGCTGGCCTGCCACCCCTTTGCTAGTTTAAATGCTTGTCAATGTAGCATTTAAACTTATCATTGAGTGCTTGGATTCCCCTCCAGGATGGATGCAGGCCGTCAGGCTTGAACAAACCTCCATCCCTCCAGGTGGGTCCCCAGTCACCAATGAATCCAAACCCTTCCTCACAGCACCAGTTCTTCAACCATGAGTTAAAGTTCCTGGTGCATGCACTCCTATGCTCTCTCTTGCCTCTCACAGGTAGTACTTCTGAGAAAGTGACAGAAGTAGCTACTTGCTTGAGACCCCTCCCCAGTTTCCTAAACTCTTCCTGAACTTCCTTTGGCTCCCCATTTGCCAAGTCATTAGTACCTAGGTGGATAATGACATCCAGCTCACCCTCCTGTCTTGCCTTCCCAGTGATCCCCAGTATCTTCCTTCCATCCCTCCATGCCGTGGCACCTGGTAGGCACCTCACCTCCCTGTCCTCCCCCTCCTGTGTTCCTAGCTGGATCCCTCTTACGATGGAGTCCCCCACCAGTATTCACTTCCTCCTCCTCTGGGGTCCACTGCTTTCCCCACTGAGGTCACCTCCTTGGCTAACCTCTACATCCTTTCCTTCCACTTCTCTGGGTACCTCTATTTGGTTGTCCTCGTTTGCCAGTGTGGCATATGAGTTCTTGAGTGGAATAGGATCTGGGATGTGCCTCTGCCTGACTTTTCTAACCCTCCCTGAGCCCACTGTCATCCAAGTGCTCCTCATTCTCTGCATCCTTTGAGGCAGCTGCATTGGACTGGGTGGTCCCTGGATAGGGGTGATGGTACTCCTGACCCAGTTTACTTCCACTCTGAGTCTGGCACCTCATCCACGCAGTCCAGAGAGATGCATGCAGATAGGGCAGCACCTCAGTGTCAGAAGGTCTCCTGAATATGGCTGCCCCAGCCACTGCATTGCACCACTCCCCACATTATACTGCAATTCCACTACTTGTCTGCTACTGAAGCTCTCCTAGTTCTCTTTTTATTAATTTACTGTACTAAAAATCCTGTCACTGATCCTCAGATGATTTTTTTAAGGAAAAAGAAACCAATAAATAAATAAATGAGTCAAAACACTTGTCGTGCTGAGGGTGGGCTTCTTCCCCCTTATGCCCCTCCTACTTCACACCTCTTACTATACCCTGTGTTTAGCTCCTGTCAATCAGATTTATCAGGGCATATAATTAAGTGTTGGGGGAAGGGGAGGGAGGAGGGGGCCAAAATTTGCAGCAATTAAAGACAGTACAGTGGTGGATTACCTTCAAGGTTGTGTTGCTGACCTATAAGGCCCTAC
Organism: Neoceratodus forsteri; assembly: GCA_016271365.2. Taxonomy (NCBI): domain Eukaryota; kingdom Metazoa; phylum Chordata; order Ceratodontiformes; family Ceratodontidae; genus Neoceratodus; species Neoceratodus forsteri. The sequence continues at coordinate 1,561,148,265 of CM028130.1, read as the reverse complement.
ACAAACAGGGTCCCCACTACCTGAAAGAGCTCCAGTGTCCTTACTGTCCCTTCCGCTCACTCCAATCCTCTGGTGAGGGATTGCTAGAGATTCCCAGGGTATCCCTTAAAACATCGGGAGGAAGATCTTTTGCCTTTATGGCTCCTACCCTGTGGAATTCTCTACCTCGCCAGATACAAGAAAGCCAGACCATGGAGGGTTTTAAAAATCTTCTAAAGACATATCTATCTAACCAGGCCTTCTCAGGAATATACTGAATTTTAAATTTATATGGATGTGTTTTAATATGTGTTTTATGATATGTGGTGAGTTTTTAATGTTACAATGTAAAGGCACCCTGAGCATTGGAAGGGTGCCTTATACAAATAAAATATTGATTGATTGATTAAGTGGGCCCTTTTTTGGGGGAGGGGGGTTATGTATTATTTTTGCAGTACTCATTAAGACCTTTGTTTTGATTAATAGATTGTCCTTTAAGTCAGTATATTGAAGGAGTTATGTTATGTTGAATTTCAAATGTGGGAAAAAACTAAGTTCAAAATATTTTTTGTGTGAAGGAATCCTTTTTTGTATGAAATGAAAAACCCATATGAAAGAGGATGCCTTCATATGAAAAAAGAATCAGGAAAAAAAACTAAGGCCAAATTCTTTTTTCATGAGAGAATCCTTTCTCACATGAAAGAAGAAAGCTCATAAAAAAGGATTGTTTCATATGAGAAAAGAATCAGAAAAAAACTAAGTCCAAATTATTTTTCATATGAGGGCATCATTTTTCATATGAATGAAAAAAAACTGATGAAAAGGAATCTTTTATACAAAAGAGAATCGGAAAACAACTGAGTCCAAATTATTTTTTCTGGGGGCACCCTTTTTCATATGAATGCAAAACACTCACACAAAAAGGATCCCTTCATATGAAAAAAGGATTGGGACTTAGTTACTTATATAATTATTTTTTGAATGAAGGGATCCTTTCTCATGAGCTTTTTTTTATTCATATGAAAAAAGAAGCCATCAGACAAAAGACTTATTTTTTTTTCCAGAATCTTTTTTCCTATAAGGGGATCCTTTTTCATATGGCCAAATTATTTTTTCATATGGCCATATTAAAAAAAAAAAACAGAAGAGAGTCACAAGAAAGTATTTAAAAATGTGAAAAAAAAACCCACATTTGGGGGTCATGTCTACAAAACCTAAGTCCAGAGTGCACTTAACAGGGTCTCAATGAGCAAGACACATGTGCTGGGGTCTGTCCAGGATGTCATTTTTGTGGTTTCTGAAAAAAATTGATACGAGAAAGCGGCCGATATAAAAGGAATTGTTCCTCACAAAATAAAATTACTCTCATATGAAAAAGGACCCTTTTTCATATGGATCAAATTCTTTAGTTGTTCTAAGCAGCTATCCAAAAGACTGTACTGAGGATGCTCAAAACCAAAATTATAAAATGGAATAACTTAGGAACAGATTAATATTTTTTGCAGCAAACTAGTGAAAGGCACATGTATGGGCCAATCCCTTTCTACCCTGGAAATTTCAGACCAAACTTCCAAACTGTCTGGGCACTAGATGATGAAAAAAAAAAAAACCGAAAACAACATCAATTATCTATGTTTTTTTCTTGCTATCTACATCTTAGAATCTGCACATCTGACTAGAAAAAAACTTGGCACATCAAGAGACCTACCCCGTGAGAGTAAGCATACAAAATATGTTGCAAATCTGTTGAATTATTGTAAAGACATTAAAGTGCAAAGTTAGAGGTTTAACATGGAAATCCCAGCTCAACCATAACTATAGTGGCCAAATACTTGTATAAAGTGATTAAGAAAAATCAGTGGAAATCCATTCTCCTGACTGGATGAAACACACCACATGACCATGCATTATTCCACAATGGCTATATGCCTGCACTTCTTTTCATCTCTCAGATCTTTCTCGTTAGCATCTTGGACTAGGTGATTATGCCACACCTGGCATATACAAACTGGCATTTATAGGCTGCTACAGAAACTCTAATATGAAAATATTTATAAGCAATTATATATATCTACCTACTCCAAATTTCTTATAAATCACCCCAAAGTACCATGTATTACCTTGTTCATAAAAAAACAAAAACACTTATCTTGTTGATCCTACTATTTGAACATTCCCTCACATCAGCTTGCTTCTCCAGTTTAATTACTTTCCTCAGTTACTGTTGCTTCACTCCCCTTACCTCAGCTCTCTCCTCTCCCCTACACCCACCTTCACGTACTCTCTCCATAACTCAGGTTACTGTTCTCTTTTGCCCACTCTCATAAATCCCTAGCTGGTCAGTCTGGTTTCTCCTTTAGCCTTCCTAATCTTTGAAATTCCATTCCACTAAATTTGCTCTGTCACATCCAAACACTCTCTTTCCTCTCTTCCCCAAGTCTACACTACCCCCTCCTGTAAATGGCCTTAGCCCCATTGCCCTGCACTTCTCCTTATCTACTCTGACCTCTATACTTCTTGCCACCCCACCTCATCCCCTTCTTCCTCTCCCCTTTCCCCTCCACTGCTTCCTCCCACTCTCTTACTTTTTCTCACCCACTCCCACCCCCAGTAATCACCATTTCTACACATTCTTAATCCTCAACACTAGTCTCCAACCCTACTGTAAGCGTGTGCGTTCAATAACAGACACCAGTCACAAAAATGAAGTGCATAAAAGATGGCATAGCGTTTATCATTTTATTTCCAGAAAAAAATAAAAAATAAAATAATTATCTACAGAAAAGAAATAGGTTAACTTTCACCAAAACAAAAGTAAACAAAAACCCAGGCAAGTCTTGCAGTCAGACTCCCTGCTTTTCTCAGTATCCAATACTTCCAAGCTAGTGTGTAGGCATTCACACTTCCATTCCTTCACCTGATCAGAAGGTTCTGACCAGTCTCCTTCCTCTCCCTATCTGACAAGGTCTTCTGGTGGAGGCCTTATATAGTACTCAAAAGGGGCGGAGTTTGAAATTTGCTCCACCCACTCTCTGACATCACCTCCATTTGGTTGCTATAAAGGCAGCCATTTCGTGGGCTGCCAACCCTATGAGAAGGGCTTCCCAGAGATGACTTTACCCAGGTAAGGAAACCATAACAGAGAAAAGAGAAGTAACCTAAATATTAAATATAAAGAATCTAGAATCTTTAACCAAGGGCAACAGACGAGGGGCGCGCGCCCTATCTTGTTTCCTTGTAAGGTTCTAGATTCTTTAATAAATATCCAGTTTGATGTTCTAGTGCAAAACCCAAAGAAAGAAAAAATAGTTTTTATTTATAAAACACATTGATCTCCTATTTACATACTGTGATTCTAGCTAACAGAGTTTTTACTGTGTTTATTTCACAAATATTGAGATTCCCCAATGGCTGCAATTCTCAGACAACAGCTGTTCATTTTTAAGCCTTTTAACAGAAAGGCAGCACCTTCTTTAAACAATTACAGCCCCTCTTGAATGAATATGGACACTGCAGGGCTTACTTCTTTATGCCCTCAGTGTCCTTGCATAAATTCATCTGCTTTTTATTTCCTTGGAGCAATCACCAGAACAGGAGTTCAGAGTTACTTGCTAGGGAGTGTAGCACTGCTCCTTAGCGGGGGGGGGGCTCCTTTAGCAACATACTTTTGCTTTGAATTTTTTAACAAATGCTTTTAAGGGCAGTTACACTTTATATTAAAGCCCTTTACCATAACTACTATCAAGATGTACAAACTAGAATTGGATAACAGGGATAGCAAAGCTTTAAGAATTGCAAGGTTGGCCACCCTGACAAGAAAATTAGTATAGATAGGAAGTTAGAGGAGTAGACAGGAGAGAGTGAAAATGAAAACAAAAGGGGGGGGCATCTTGAATTTCTCTTCGTTTTGAAACTTTTTTTATTGTCTGCATAACAGGACCCTGTTACATACCTCCCTGCACAAGAAGGCAACATAATAAGCTTTTATTCTGTTGACTGAGACATTTCACCCTTGGAAGGGTTGGAACGTCAGCCCACCCACTCTCAGAAGTTCCACCTCAGGGACCCTTAACAAATCGGAACCATTTACCAAACATTAATATGTACATTGCAAATAAGGTTCCAATTACCACAATTCCCTGAGGTGTGCATCTAATACTTTGCAACTATTATTTAACATTTTAGATGTAACATCATCCATTTTCTTTTCCTGAGCCATCTTTATCTGCTCCAAATCTAGATAGCAAATCTGCATTTTTGTGTTGGATCCTGCTCGATGTTTAGCTGAAAACTTGTAAGGCTGCAAAGGCAAGTACCACCTCATAATTCTCATATTCTTGTCTTTCATCAGATTGAGCCAACATAAGGGATTGTGATCAGTTACAATTGTAAATTCATTCCCCTATAGATAATATTTTAAGGCCTCAATGGCCCATTTCATGGCCAGACACTCTTTCTCTATGGTGGAATATCTTTGTTCCCTTTCATGGAGTTTTCTACTTAAAAAAAGAATAGGATGTTCCCCATGTTTGTCATATTGGGTAAGAACAGCTCCGATGCCTGTATCTGAGGCATCTGTTTGAACCTCAAATGGTTTGGAGAAGTCTGGACTATGTAATACTAGCACAGAACATAATATCGCCTTTAATTTTCTAAAAGTGGCATCACACTTTGCTGTCCACTTCACCTTAGTGGAGCAACAATTCCTTGTTAGATTTGTTAAAGGTGTGGCAATGGTTGAGAAGTCTGGTATAAACCGACGATAGTAACCAGCCAGGCCCAGAAATGAGCGGACATGCTTTTTTGTACTGGGCATAGGACTATTTGCCACAGCTTCAATTTTACTGACTTCTGGTTTGATAGCCCCATTTCCAATAAGAAAACCTAAGTAACGGGTTTCAGTTTTTGCAAGGGCACATTTTGCCGGATTAATTGTTAAGCCAGCATCTTTCAGACTCTGAATAACCGCACTTAAGTGAATTAAGTGGGTGTCCCAGTCTGGGCTGTAGATGACATCATCTAGATAAGCAGCACTGTATGCTTTATGGGGTCTTAACACATGGTCCATATGTCTTTGAAAGGTGGGCCCCATGTAGTCTAAATGGCATGGTTGTAAACTGGTATAGCCCATTTGGAGTACAGAATACTGTTAGTTCATGTGCTTGGGTTGCCAATGGGATCTGCCAGTACCCCTTTGTGAGGTTAAGTGTACTGATATACTAGGCAGATCCAATTTGGTCCAACAGATCATCAATCCTGGGCATGGGGTACCCATCAAACTCTGAGACAGCATTTATGCATCTAAAATCCAAGCATAACCTAACTGCACCTTCTTTCTTCCTAACTACTACCGGGGTGAAGACCATGGACTGCATGATGGTACAATAACCTTGGCTTGCTCCATACTTTTCACTTCCTCCACTACCTCCTGTCTGACTTTTTCAGAAAGCCTATATGGTTTCTGGTGTATGGGCCTGGTGTGTGACAGTTTGATTTCATGCTCCACACCCTTTGCTCTTCTACGGTTTTTTGTGAAAGTACTTTTAAAATAATCTAAGAGATTGTCAATCTCTTGATGTTGTGCTGGTACCATATCTGGATTAATATGAATGGGTGTCTCCTCATGAAAAGGGTCTAACCGTTCATATGCAACATCCAATTCTGTGTTATCCTGTTCTGGTTGGATTAGCATACTACTTCAGTTTTTGTTTTTTCTTCCCATTTTCTTAACAAGTTGGCATGATAAATTTGTTTTAAGGGTCTATGCCCTGGCATCTCTATTTCATAATTTATCACCCCTGTTTGTCTGACAACTTCATAGGGGCCTTGCCAACGCATTAACAACTTATTCTCAGTCGTAGGTAGCAACAATAATACTTTTTCCCCAGGCTTGAATTGTTTTTATTTCAACCCTACATCATATCTTTCTTTCTGAGCCTGTTGTTTATTTTCCACATTCTCATGTGCCAGTGCTATATATTTCACCAATCTTTCCCTTAGTGACAGCATATACTCAACAATATTTGTGCCCCCAACATTTTTTCCAACCTCCCAGTGTTCTTTCACTACATTTAGGGGTCCTCTGAGGTTACGCCCATACAACAGGGTAAATGGGGAGAACCCAGTAGTGGCTTGGGGTATCTCCCTGTAAGCAAAAAGAAGGTAGGGAAGAAATTTGTCCCAGTCTCTTTCCTCTTCATGCACAAATTTCTGGAGCATTTTTTCATGGTTTTATTAAACTGCTCCACTAGTCCATCTGTCTGGGGATAATATGGGGAAGTTCTAAGGGCTGTAACCTTAGTAGTCTATATAATTCTTGCAACAGGGCTGATGTAAAATTACTGCCATGGTCTGTTAATATTTCCCGGGGTATTCCCATTCTAAAAGCTTTGGGCAGTTCTTCGGCCACTTGAGGAGCTGTTACCATCCTCATTGGGATAGCCTCAGGGTACCGGGTGGCATAGTCACAGATGACAAGAATACACTGATTCCCTTTAGAACTTTTAAGTAGGGGTCCCACCACATCCATAGCTACCCGATCAAAAGGGGTGGTAACATAAGAGATAGGCTGTAGGGGTACCTGATCTTTTCTCCCTCCTTGTGCTACTAGCTGGCATTTAGCACAGGCTGTACAATAAGCAGTCACGTCCTGATGAATCCCTGGCCAACAAAATCTGGACAGGATTCTCTGAATGGTTTTATCCCTCCCTTCATGGCCAGCCATTGGGATGTCATGAGCAAGAAACATCACCTGTTCTCTGTACTTCTAGGGCACCATCAACTGCTCAGTTTCTAAATCATTTTTTTGGTCAACAGATATTCTATATAGTATTTTATTTCTCTGTATGAAATAAGATTGTCCCAGTTGTTTCTCTTTGGACACCTGTGAAAATAAAGGTTTCAAAGAATCATCTGCCATTTGATCTTCATAAATAAGGTTACAAGACAACCCTGGTACCATATGCTCTGTCCCTTTTTGGTATTGTTCTTTCCAAGCCTTCTTCTCCCTTCTTCTTTCTTTTTAGGACTTCCTATCCGTGCCCCCACTTTCAAAATAATCTTCTTTGAAGGGAAAAACAGAGTCTAATTGGGCTTTAGTTTGAGATCTGGTAACCACATTAACAGTCTCCATAAAAGTCTGGTGATTACTCATCAGTGTTGAAAAAGTGGGGAAATCTTGTCCAATAATGACAGGTACTGGTAACCAGGGTACTAGACCAACTAGTACTTTACAACAGTCATTATTTATTTTAATATCAAGATGGGCAGTTTTATACTGGTGAATCTCCCCATGCACACATCTGGCAGTAGTATCCTGCTGGTTTTTGGCACAATCAGGGGCAAGATCAGTTTGCACTAATGTTTGCCTGCTCTCAGAATCCAATAATCCCAGGGTTTGTAGGTCTCCAATCCCCACTGTTTCTACATAGCCAAAATTGGCCAGAGCCAAATGAGCAGACTCTTGTCTTTTATTAGGACAATTCCTCACAATGTGACACTTCCCAAGGCAACCATGGCATATCAGTTCAGAATATAGAATTCTAGCACCTCTATCCCTCCTGTTATACTGTGATTGTCTCTGATTCTGCAAATTTGGGGAATAAAAGGGTCTTACTAGAGGTGCAGGTGGTCCTTGGTTACCTGGTTGTCCTCTGGGTCTGGTTGCTCTAGCTGCTAGGTAATCCTCAGCTAGCTTAATGGTTTCTTCTGCAGTTTCAGGTTTGTGCTCCTTCACTCATACTTGCACATCAGGAGCCAAAACCTGGATAAATTGTTTGATGGTAATAAGTTCCATAATCTGGTCAATAATCAGTAATCCTAATATACTTGTAATTGTTGAGACCTGGCTAACACCTAGCACTCCAGGTCATGCAATCTCGCTCCAAGGCTACAACCTCTTCAGACTTGACAGGGTAAAAAGAAAGGGGGCGGATGTGTTATCTATATAAAGGACTACCTCTCGTGCCACACTGCCAGTTTTTCCCCAGAAAACACCCTAGTACAACTTCTCCCTGTCAAGCTTCTACTTGGTGCCCAAAATAAAGTGCTTAATGTGGCTGCAGTCTATATCCGCCCCAAAGACTCACGAGCCAGGCTCCAGTCTATCCTTGAATTTGCAAGGTTACAGCCTCCTGACTCTGAGCTCCTCATTCTTGGTGATTTCAATATAAACTGGCTTGCCTCAGATATCGGACCCAGCAGGGATACTATCCAAGTAACCAACCTAACACAGATGGTCAACTCTCCTACTAGAAAAAACTACAAGACTGGAACCAGCACTCTCATTGACTGGATACTTACTAATCACCCGGACTGGATAAAAAACACCACCGTTCTCTCCGACTCCCTCAGTGACCACTCCCCTGTGATCTATACCTGGACAAATAAATTCCACAAACCACCTCCAAAAACCATCCAAAGTCAAATGCTACCACATGGAAACCTTGCTAAGCTAAAGACCTGCCTCCTACAAAAAGACTGGTCCCCTATCTACAATACGCTGGATGTTGACGCTGCCCTAGACTTCATTAAAATTTTCAGCACTGCCTGTGACACCTACACGCCTTTCAAAAAACACAAAATCAAAGCCCTTTCTAATCCCTGGCTAACAGCCAAACTACTGGCTCAGCTCAAAGCACGGGACCATCTAAAGGCTATAGCCAGGGCCACAGGCTCCATAGCAGACTCACTCAACTATAAACAGGTGTGCAACCTATGTACTTCACACATCAGGCAAATGAAGAGCTCCTACTTAAAGAATGCTCTTGAAACCACTTGGGGTGATGGGAGATCCTTCTGGGATAATATACGTAATATTATGGGCAAACAGTCCAAATCCTCTCCCATGGCAATGAACATTGATGGCTGCACTACCCGTGACCCTAAGGCTATGGCCGATGCCCTAAATAAAACCTTCACAGACCTCAGTGGTGTCCTCTCACCAGATTTCTTCCATGATTTGTCAATTCCAAAACTCGCATCCCAAACCACCTCACCAGACAAACCGCTATTTCACTTTAAAACAGTTAAGACATATGAAGCCTACAGATACATAAAAAAGGCCTGCTCTAAATCCAGAAATAGCAGTGACACCATTGATCTAAAACTTCTGTCCCTCACCTTGGAAGAAGTGATCCACCCCTCACCAAAATTCTCAACCTCTCCTTGTGCCAAAGTAAATTCCCCAACCAGTGGAAGGCTGCTATAGTCTCGCCAATGCATAAAGGGGGCGACAAATCCACACCTGGGAACTACCGGCCCATATCTATACTTCCACCCCTCTCCAAAGCCCTTGAATGGATTGTGGTGGATCAACTATCAGACTACCTTCAAAAGTACAATCTACTCTGCATTCAGCAGCATGGTTTTAGGAAAGAGCACAGTACGTCAATGGCCCTACTAGATTTCTCTAGTGAAACTCACAAAGCCCTGGATAAGGGTCATTTAACCAGAGCTGTCTTCATAGACCTCACAAAGGCCTTTGACATTGTTCACCATAGCCTTCTAATCTCTCTTCTGCTCAACATTGGACTAGCTGAGAGACCAGGAGCCTGGGTAAAAAGTTACCTGACACAACGTTCTCAAACAGTAAAAATCTGTGAGGTTCTATCTGACTCCAAACCGGTTCTCTCTGGTGTCCCCCAGGGCTCAATTCTAGGTCCCCTCCTCTTCAGCCTATTTCTAAACATGCTTCCCAAATCCTGCCCTGAAAAATTAATAAGCTATGCTGATGACGCTGTAATTCTTTCCTCTCATAAGGATCCAAACCCACTACGACAGAGCTTTTAGCTTGCTTTCTCATGTGTTGAAAAGTGGTTCCTTGAGTACAAGCTGGTCCTAAATCAAAAAAAAAACAAAAGTCATGCTTTTCGCCAGTCATCAAAACAGAAATAGGCATACTCCACTAGTCATAAAAACTTCTCTTGGAAATACACTAGAACAAGTGAACACCTTCAAATACCTTGGTATCACTTTTGACGAATGTCTTACTTTTGCAGCCCATACCGATAACACTGCTAAAACAGTGCACCAACGCATGGGAATTTTGTACCCGAACCATCAATTTTTCAACCAAGCTGCCTTTAGGATTGCTGTTCAAAGCTCCATCATCTCAGTCATAGACTACGGTCTAATTGTCTATGGCTCAACAACTGCCACTGCACTAAAGCGCATTTCAACTGCACTAAACAAAACCTGTCTATTCCTCACTGGAGCGCACAGACGGACCCACAATTGTGACCTCTACATGGCAACTGGTTGGTTACATCTCTCCAATCACCTCATGTATCTCACCTGCGTGATTGCAAAAAAATCAATCCTGGAACTCGCTCCTCCATGTATCCGGGACCTGCTCTGCCTGAACAATGGCTCTCATTCCATCAGGAGTTCGGACCATCAACCTTTCCTTGTCCCTAGATGCCAGACTGCTCAGGGACAAATATCTTTTGCCTACCATGTCCCTACCTGGTACAATGCCCTTAACCTGCCCTTTCTATCCTCCATGACATTGGGAGCTTTCAAATCCATACTATACGCTCACCTCACAGCCTCCAGCTCCTGTGACTGCTTTGACTAAAGTCTCATTCCCTCTTAGTGCACTTACTTTTTGTTTCACCCATCCACCATGGTCTCCTCCTTGACAAAGACAACCTGAGTACCACTAACCTGGTTCTGTCTGCTTCTAACTTCATATTTCTCCCTCTCTTCCCCCTCAAGCTCTCCAAATCCTTATTCCTTGCCCTTGGCACTGCCTCTGGGTTCCTTTTTCTTTTCCGTACATAAATGTTACTGTTTAAGTTGTGACCTTGTTAAACGGCTTACTGATTGTTTGTAACACTGTCTACTATGTTTTTGTACTTAATGACATGGAACCTTTGTAAAAGAGACTTGGCTCAAAGGTATTAATTCCTAGAACAATAAACTAAACTAAATAGACTTTGTGGTGGGTTGTAGCCATTTTATACAGTAATCCTTAAGTCTGGCATAGGTCTCCTTTGGCGTGTCATAATGGAACATTTTCTGTGACCTAAAGCACTGACAGTAAGTCTCTGTACTAATATTATATCTTCTTAAAGTCTCTTCCTTTACTTTAGTATAAGTGGCAGCATCAGTCACACTTAGTTGACTATATACAAGCTGAGCCCTCCTAGACAAGTAGGGTACCAATCTTATCACCCACTGATCTTGGGGCCAGTTGCAAGTCTAGGCTATTCACTCGAAAGTAGTCAGATAAGCTTCTATATCATCACTTTTGGTTAATTTAGTCAACTTAATATCTCTTGGCACAGTTTGTTCTACTTGCCTTCGTGACATCTCCTGTATCGCCTTCAGGGTGTCAGTCCATTTTTGGTCCTGTCTTCTCCTTTCTTCAGCTTGGAGTCTTCGTTCCTCATCCCTCAGTGGCCGATCTTCATCCCTCTGGTTCTCCATCTCGATCTGCCACATGCATAGCCACTTTAACAATTCACTAGGATCATCAGCAGCTGGAGGTATCTGTCATACTTGTGGCTTTGCTGCTGCAGCTAGTACCTCTTCTTCTTCTTCCTCTGCCTTTCATCATTTTGGGTCTGGTTCCAGGGTTTAGCCTAGGCAACAAAGGCTCCCCAGTCCTTTCTCTCACTGACCTGGTGAGATGCAATGCACTTTTGTCTGACAGTTCCCCTTCATGCATCTGTTAGGGTGTTTATGCTGCAACACCCCCTGGTACGCCTCCCAGGCAGCCTCGATGCACCAGGTTGAATCCCACTTCTGACACCAATGTAAGTGTGTGGGTTCAATAACAGACACCAGTCACAAAAATGAAGTGCATAAAAAATGTTGGCATAGTGTTTATCATTTTATTTCCAGAACAAAAAAAAAATAAATAATTTACAGAAAAGAAATAGGTTAACTTTCACCAAAACAAAAGTAAACAAAAACCCAGGCAAGTCTTGCAGTCAGACTCCCTGCTCTTCTCAGTATCCAATACTTCCAAGCTAGTGTGTAGGCATTCACACTTGCATTCCTTCACCTGATCAGAAAGTACTGACCAGTCTCCTTCCTCTCCCTATCTGACAAGGTCTTCTGGTGGAAGCCTTATATAGTACTCAAAAGGGGCAGAGTTTGAAATTTGCTTCACCTACTCTCTGACATCACCTCCATTTGGTTGCTATAAAGGCAGCCATTTTGTGGGCTGCCAACCCTGTAAGAAGGGCTTCCCAGATGACTTTACCCAAGTAAGTAAACCATAATAGAGAAAAGAGAAGTAACCTAAATATTAAATATAAAGAATCTAGAATCTTAAACCAAGGGCAACAGATGAGGGGCGTGCTCCGTATCTTATTTCCTTGTAAGGTTCTAGATTCTTTAATAAATAGCCAGTTTGATGTTCTAGTGCAAACCCCTCCCAAAAAACAGTTATTTATAAAACACATTGAGCTCCTATTTACATACTGTGATTCTAGCTAACAGAGTTTTTACTGTGTTTATTTAACAAATATTGAGATTCCCCAATGGCTGCAATTCTCAGCCAACAGCTGTTCATTTTTCAGCCTTTTAACAGAAAGGCAGCACCTTCTTTAAACAGTTACAGCCCCTCTTGAATTAATATAGACATTGCAGGGCTTACTTCTTTATGCCCTCAGTGTCCTTGCATAAATTCATCTCCTTTTTATTTCCTTGGAGTGATCACCAGAACAGGACTTCAGAGTTACTTGCTAGGGAGTGTAGCACTGCTCCTTAGCTGGGGGGAGGGGTCCTTTAGCAACATACTTTTGCTTTGTCTGAATTTTATAACAAATGCTTTTAAGGGCAGTTACACTTTATATTAAAGCCCATTACCATAACTACTATCAAGATGTACAAACTAGAATTGGATAACAAGGATAGTAAAGCTTTAAGAATTGCCAGGTTGGCCACCCTGACAAGAAAATTAGTATAGATAGGAAGTTAGAGGAGTAGACAGGAGAGAGTGAATATGAAAACAAAAAGGGGGGGGGGACACCTTGAATTTCTCTTCTTTTTGAAACTTTTTTTATTTTCTGCATAACAGGACCCTGTTACACCTACCCACCATAATTTGTTCTATTCTGTCTTTTACTCCCACCACTACTTTACCTTTTCACCCCCAGCCTCTCTTTCTCACCCTCCTCTACTTACTCTCTCTCCTACTCTTACCTATATTTGTGACAATACTTTCTTGTGTGAGCCGGGTACTTCACACTTCTGGGCCCCCACATTCAAAGGAGTTGCATGGCAGAACATGGCGGGACAAGGTGATGCGCAACCCCAACAATGCACAGCAGCATGATATTCGGAAGGGCAGGATGTGCCAGCTGCAAGGGAATAGGCCAGGCTGCAACAGTAATGTATGCCACGTGAGCGGAGGGGATCTTCCCATGAATAAGCCATGCAGTGGCATATTCAGAAGGAATGCGCCCCTCACTGGCCAGAGTGGTGTGCCCAAAGATACACCACAAAAAGCTGGCCTAAGGTGGCCAGCCACCAACAGGTGGGACGTGGAAGTGTACACAGGTGCACTGCAGCCTGCCAGCCCTGGCATATTAGTGGTACCCCTTCCCCTTCCCAAAGCATACACTATTGCCCACCCCAACCCTTCTCCATACTGTAGGGACCTCCCTCCCAGCCCCACTCCCCTTTCAGTTGTATAAGCACACACACCCCACTGCTAATCCCCAAGCACAAATGGATATTGCCCTGATCCCATATCCACTATGATGAGGGCCCCCTTCCTCACCCATTCCAGATCCCTGATTGCAGGCACAACACCCACTGCACACTGTCCCAAACCGTAGTGGCAACCCCCATTGGGACCGGACCCCTGACCTCGCTCCCCTGACCTAACCATACTGCACCATTGCTGTATCATACCTACAGTCCTTGGTGGTATAGTGACACCCCCTCCACCCATTCCCTGAATCCTGATCACTCCATGTGTTACAATACTTAGAATCCCTGGTGGTCTAGTGGATCCATGCTCCCCAACCCCCGAATCCTGAACAACTAACCCTCCGCCCACACCCCTGGTAATGAAGTGCCCCCCCACCCAGGCAGATGGTACCCACTGCCTGACCCCCACCGGCAGCTGGCACAGCCCTCCACACCCATCCACAGCCAGCCACCAACTAGGGCAATCCTCCTCCCAACCACAAACCCCAATAGCAAACAAATGACACACAAGCCATTTTCCATAGTGTAGTGGCCTCCCACTCACTCATGTACCCACATCTTACCCTGCTCCCCCATTCCAGCACGTCCGATCAACCTGTGAGCAGCACATCCCTCCTCACAGCACCTCGTCTGCCAGCTGACTGAACTGTCTGTGACAGTGTGCAATATGTACTACATGCCCACAATGGGCATGTAGTACTGTATATATTGTACACTGTCATGGACAGTTCAGCTGGTGGGCAGCCGAGGTGGTGTGAAGAGGGATGTGCTGCTTGCTGGCTAATCGGACATGCTGGGATGGGGAGAGCAGGGTGGGATGTGGTTACATGAGTGTGTGTGGGGGGGCCACTACACTATAGGCACTGGGAATGAAGGATGTACACTTTGATCAGGGATCGGGGATGGCGTGGGGGCCCTACACTATGGAAAACAGGGGGGCTATTTATTTCCATTTCTACATTGGTACTCGGGAATGGGAGTGCCACTAGACTAACAGGGTAGGCAGGGATTTTGCTTCACTTTACTTATGGTCAAGGCTGGGAGGGCTGGCCCAGTATATTCAGGTGGGTTTAGCCATGCTAATGAGCTCATAATGAGCACACATGGCACCCCTTTGTGCCATGCATGCCCAATGAGCTCCTTAGGGTTTCCTGGCTGAATATTGTGCTTGGGGTCATGGTACATCCAGGTGTGTGCCATGCAGAGCCCACTGGGAGTATGCAGCACAGTCCCTGGTTGTGCTGCGTGGGACTCAGTGGCTGCCCGGTATGAGCTGTGCATCCAGCCTAGATATTTGGACAGTGCGCAATCAGTACCAATCACACATACTGTTTGAATATACCCTCAGAGCCTTCCAGAGCTTCTATTCTGTGTGCCTCATCTTTGTGCCCTTGCAACTTCTGAATATGTCCCCCGTGATGTTTAACCTGCATTATTATTTTCTCCGGTAATGCATATTATTGTATATACTGTGTGTTTTCTTGATATTACTGTGTTTCTACTTGTTTGTACTTATCCCTTCCCCCTTTGCCATGACACATCTGCAAATGAGCTTCACAGCTCAGTATGTCTTTCCTGGTAAATCTCTTTTAAATGAATAAAATAAATAAATAACTATCACTTTCAGCTTGCACTGTAGCATGACTTTGCAGGGTACTGTATGCTGCGGTAAAATGAAGCAGTGAAAAGTTTTAAATCATTCTGTTTTTGTACTGTAATAAAACTAGTAATCTTTGTGTGTTTTTACAATATATTTAGTTTGTATACTCTGAAAATGCCACAGACTCAACAATAAGGACAGCAATTGAATTTTTGACTTCACAGACATAGACACAAGCATGAAAAAGGGTGTCTACAGAAAAGTTGCTATAGTTGCTTTCGGTAGCACAAGTATACTTCCAGTTGATCAAACTGTTTAATGTTAACTCCAAATGTTTGTACCTTAATAACTTTGGCACCAACTGATGAAATTGCATGAAATGTTGCTTGCGCTGTCGAGGTGGCAATTTCTTAAGACTTGAAAATGTTTTGTGACGGTCAATCATATGGATTCCATGATCTCGAAATATAAAAATCCTTTAAAAATACACTTATTTTCCCCATTTGTTGCTTACCTGTGGTGCAAAAGAGATTTGGAATTTTGTCCCGCAACTTTCAGAGTAGAGGGAGCTGCACTCAATGGTATGTCTTTCAAAGGTTTTCTGGAAATAAATCAATTGGTTCTTGAGTTATGAGATTTTGGTATTTGGCTTCTGAGCATGGTCAGTAGTGTTTTCAGGATAGATGTCTGCTACGAACAAGGGGCTCGATTTTCTATTGGCTGCTAGATCCATACAAGGTGTGCTGATCCACGGTTGAAGCAAACTCTTAGTGTATCAGGGATTCTGTGCCCTATGCCAGAAAAATACAGGTCCCTGCTCCAATGTCCTGAGAGCTGCTGCATGATCACTTCAAACTTTTGGTGCACCCAAGGGGTTTGGTGCAACTGTAATGGAGCTGTGAAGGTGGAGAGGAAAATATGCCTACAAGGTGAGGACCAGGGGGAGATGGACCAGTGGGGGTTCCATAGTGAGTGGCTGGGGCACGGTGGCAGTGGCAGGGTTCAGAGGTGGTACCCAATGGAGGTGCCATGGCCACTGGGACAGAGCCGCTCAACCCAGTTACACCAAGGTAGGCAAAGGCAGATCCTGTTCCAGATCCAGGTTGCAATGCACAGGCACCTGCCCCAGAGGTGAAACAGTCCCTGATGGTGTAGTAAACCATAAGCCTGGCTCCACACAGTGGGCTGTTTAGCAAGGGAATGTCACTGTGCACAGGGGATGTTCCTGCCCACAGGCTACAACCTGTATCCTGCAGCCAATGCCACCCGCTGCATATCAGTGACTGTATCACCTCTGTGGCAGGTGTCAGAGCTGTTGTCACCTGGGGTCCAAGACAGGGTCCATCCATGCCTACCACTGTGTACATGGGCTGAGTGGCTCTGTCCCAGTGGCTAGGCACCTCTGCCTGGTGCCACCTCTGAACCCTGCCACGGCTGCCATGCTCTTGGCTGGACTAATATCAGCCCCCTTATACATCAACAGTGGAGCTTCAAAAATCCCAAATCAGGGGATAGTGCAGCCCTGCTGCAGCATAAGCTCCCTTGAAACCTGGCACAGTGGCACTTCTAGCATATGGGTGGTGCAGGGCAGCATCGTCACAAGGCATCCCAATTGCAAAACAGCCTGCATTTGAAAATTGGGACTGCCATAAAATTTGTTGCAATGTGCCACATGTGTCACATCCTTTTGGCACAGGCACCTTATGCCAAATTTTGGGCTTTGAAAATTAAGCCCAAGTAATTTATCATCAAGAGCTGATTTTATTTTCAAGAGAAAATGCTTTTATTTTCACGAGGAAAAATGTCATGATCATGAGCACTGCCATCTTCTTTGTTTTCTAGAAAGACATGAAAATGATTTAATAAAGTATATGGAATAAAAAAGACATGAAAATTATGCATTTTTAGAAAAAACACCCGAACCTTGTAACGATTCCATTTAGGTAGCTTCTGGGGTTTGTTCAATAAAAAAGTGACACAGAAATACATTTTCTGGGCAACCCAAAAGTCTTGGGTCACCATCTTTGTGAGGGTTTTCGATTTTATTGTCATGATCTGAGTATTCCTCATTAGAGAGTGTCAAAGGGTGTGGGTGCAATGATGGATACTAAGATCACAGTAAGGTGGAAAGGCTTAAAGCTACCAAGCCAAATCTTTTATTAAGTAGAGACAAGAAAATAACCAAATAAAACTTGCGCACTTGCAACATCAAAAGAAATACAAAAGATACAAAAAACAAAACAATACTCCAGTCTTCCAAGGACTATTACAGCAATGAGCCATTCTGGATTAAAAGAGAGTCTTAATCTGAAGAGGTGCAGACTAATGCTTTGGACCAGCACCTATTGATTCTCCAACGAAATCTGAATGTTCCACAGGACGAGTTCCCTTTTATAATAGGAACCCATCAGGTAACCACATCAAACACTGCCCCTTTTAAACCCTAAACATTTCTTTTTAAATATACCTTTCTTTTGTTAGGTCAAAAGTGTGCACACAGTACCTTACATATTTATACATCTAACATAATCCTAAAATCAAAAAGAAGCAAGCCTTAACAATTTTAACATCATTTTCTCTGGGCTAGCCCCTCCCTCCACTTGCACGCAGCATAAAAATGGAGTGGAGAGGGCCGGCTGGCTCCTAGCAGAACATAGCAGGGATCTGAACAGGTCTCAAACAGACCAACCTCTGTTACCAAGATTGGATTTCTCATTATTTGGGTAAGAACTGCTTACTTCATATATCAGAATTGAGACCAAACACTTGCTGCTTAGGCAGGAAACTTTTACACATTTTCTCAACATGTTTGAACTTCTGTTAACAATTGTTGTCTGAATTTCTAACTTGAACTAGTAAAGAGGGCAGGGCAAGGCTAGCAACTAGCACATACAACAGTTGTTACTTAGCTCGCTCAGCCTCAGTCACAATATATTCATTTACATTATCAAAGAAAACACTTAATGCTGCATTTGTTTGTTTATTAGCATTGCTATGAAAAGCTCTGGACTTAGCAGCAAAACCATTTTGGATTGGACAACCAACCTAGTCTGTGTGGTCAATAAAAAGAAAAACTGTTAGTGCTCTACATCTTATACTCTTTTTCTTTATAGAAATGAGCAGGAATATAAGTGAACATAAAAAACAAAAACAAAATAGCAGCAGACGTTCATGTGCCTCAATAAATAAGTGTTTTAAGGCAGCAGACTGCTGCACCAGCATTACTTATGATTTGTTGCTTTAAGGTGGGGGGCAAGCACCACAGTTCCACAGCTGCAGAAAGACAGTGAAGGATTTAACAAGAAAGGAGGCATCCCATTCCAGGTGGCCAGTCTAAAATAACGAATGAGGGATAGAACAGAAAGAAAAAGAATAGTATGGTCACACACATATACTACTGCTGTAGGCTTCATACATACAAAGAGAGCAACATTATGGAAGGGTACTAGTGCTCTCTCACAGAGAGAATGTACAAACAAAGAATCTCAAGAACAAAACAAATTCTACTTGTAACATAAAAAAGTATGAACAAAGAATCTTGGCTTGCAACATAAAATGTGTACCTTGCACCCAAAATTAGCTGTTACTCATAACTCATACAGCTTTTTGGCTGCCAGTGACCTCCTCTGCCTGATTCAGGCTTATTGCTGGCAGGGATCCACATGGTGAGAAACCTGAGGGTATGAGGGCTGCCTCTGAGGGCCATCAGTCATCAATGCACATAAGGTTTTTCTGGTTTCCTCCCTTCCCCCTTCCCCGGCACACTGGCAGAGTCCATGTATCCCCAAGCACATACCTCGGTTGCACATAAGGATGTCCTTCAGGGGAGACCAGCTCTCTCAGCCATCTGCAGGGTCACTTTGGTGCCAGAACCTGGGTGGCTCCCTCCCCTGGCTTGTAGGGCTGCCAAGCAAAAGTACATCTTAACCCCTGGTGGCTTGATTGACTTTCTGGCTCTACTCCCTAACCCAGGTCATCAGCACAGAAATGGATGGCACTTCCAGTAGGCCAACAGGCAGCCTCAAATGTTTAACTCATTCAGGGCTAGATATGCCTGTAGGTGGCATCTGAAAGTATAGCCACTCAGGCCAATAACACCTGTAGACGTACTCGGCTGACTTTCACACAGACCTGGAAACATCTAAGGAAGTAATTAGTTTTTACCTAAATATTAAACAAACCAAATTGCTTAGAATTGATTGCATAACACTATTAGAAAGGTAATTTTGTGCTGAACAATTCTGCTGCTGATACGTTGTGTCTACCACATATACTTTAGGAGTCATTCATATTTGTTTAAGGTATGGTGTGCATGGCTGACATTTGTCCCCACATTTGTCTCTTAAGCCTTACCTAAGCACCTTGAAAAAAATCTGAAAAAAAAACAGCTGTTTGGTATTTCAGCTGGTATAAATACAAACTAAATTGATTACAGTTGATTGCATAGCAACACTGGGAAGGTAATGTTGTGCTAAACAACTTTGCCACTCGTACTTTGTGTGTAGCACTTACTGTTCAAGAGGTATTAACATTTGTTTGTGGCATGCTGATTATGGCTTGATTTTGCCTAAAAAGGCCCAGGATGCAGTGCTAAGAGTATACAGGGCACAAGTGGTGGAAGTCTCAATGAGGTCTTGTGGCATGAATGAGTTAATCTTATTTCTTTAAGTCACTTACACAAACACAGTGAGTGACAACTGTTGCTTCTCAAAATGTAAAAGTGAGTACAAAGATTTCTTTGCCACATAAAGTGTGAACAAAGATACATGCCCTGTTTTCACACAGTGTCACAAAAAATGGTGTCAGTTTTTTTTTTGCTGGTGCAACAAAATAGAATATTGTGTCCTGGAACTGCTCTACTTTTGACAACTCTGCAAATGAGGTTGTGGAGGTCAAACTGCATCTCAAGCTGCACAAGGTGGGGTGGAAAGGATGAGAAGGGACTTGGCAAGGTTAGAGGAATGGTCAAATGTATGGCAGCTTAGATTCAATGCTAAGAAGTGCAAGGTAATGCACCTGGGAAACAAAAACCCAAGGGAAGAGTACACAATGGGGGGTGAGATACTAACAACAACAAAAATGGAAAGGGACCATGGGGTAGTCATATCAGATGACCTAAAGGTGGGCAAGCAATGTGAGAGGGCAGCAAGGAGGGCTGGGGGATACTGGGATGCATAGGGAGAGGCATCACCAGTAGAAAACAGGAAGTTATTATCCCTCTGTACAGACAGCTTGTCAGACCCCATCTGGAGTACTGCAAGCAGTTCTGGAGACCCAATCTTCTTAAAGACATAGACAGGATGGAAGGTGTCCAGAGGAGGGCAACTAAAATGGTGCGGGGTCTGCACTGGAAGACATATGAAGAGAGACTTAAGGAGCTTAATATGTATAGCGTCGAGGAAAGGAGGGGGGACATGATAGAAACTTTCAAGTACCTCAAGGGAATCAACAAAGTCCAAGAGGGTTGCATCTTTCAAAAAAAGAGGTGTGCAAGAACAAGGGGGCACAATTTGAAGATAGAGGGGAGGCAGCTCAGAGGTAATTTAAGGAAGTATTTTTTCACAGAGAAGGTTGTGGATGCATGGAATGGCCTTCTGGAGGAGGTTGTGGAGTCAAAAACAGTGGTGGAATTCAAGCATGCATGGGACACTCATAAGGCAATTCTAGGGGGTGGGGGCAGGAAGAAGTAGGCTGCTGGTAAACTAGGATCTGCAGCGTATCCATTAGGTAAGGAAATGGGCAGACTGGGTGGGTCAAGCGGTCCTTATCTGCTGTCAAATTCTATGTTTCTATGTTTCAATATTTCAAGCTAACCTCCTGAGTTCCAAATAGCTTTTTGCCATAATTTAAAAAGTATAACTGTATACATTTTCATACCAGAGTTCCCAGTTTCACATAACAATCCACATTTTTTTATAACCACAGATAAGAAGTGCACCCTTACCAGATTGCTGTACAGATTCTATTGGCCTGGGATTCATGAGGACATTGTTCCCTATCGTAGTTATTGTGCTGAATGTCAGAAAGTAGCCCCAGTAAGTAAACAAAATCTGGCCAGAGCCGATAGGGCTGCAGGCAATGAATGTGGTTTAAAATATTGAGCATTACCAAAGTTAGGAGGCTTTGATAGCAAAATGTAATGTAGGCTCCTACATTTGTTGTTCTGTAATATTTGCACACCCCAATTTTTCAACATAGCCTTATTATGACCCTGCCTCATGAAGAAGGGCAGAGCAAATGTTCAACTCCTGGCCTAAATGTGATTTCACACAGGGACTGTGAAGTCAACTTTCAGGACGCAAAAACACATTTTGGACAGGAGTTGAAAAATAATAGCTGTCACATTTTTATTTATTTATTTGAACATATCAAAATTAACCTTTTAGTCAGAGACTCCTTTGCAAAGGCTCCACGTCATGGAATAAAAGACAGGCTAAAAGATAATACAACAGATGGTTGATACAATACATAGAATATGAATTGAAGGAGGACTAAACAAGCTTTGTACACATTTTTTTAAATGACTCTATAGGCTTATAAAGGAGAGGCAGCTATTTACATTTATACTGAAACTGTATTTATTAAAGTAGGAGAAATGCAGTTTCATAGCATTTGAAAATTTTAAACACAACCTGATTCAAAAATCCTGCTCTGAGAATTCTAAAATAACTGCCTTGATGATGACAATGAAGTGAGCGATGCCAGCTGTGTAGCTGTATTCTTGCTCCACTAACTGTGTTCAAATGTGAATAACTTTAAAATGAAAAATAATAGCATGGTACAGTACAAGTCATATTAAACTGTTCCACCAATGAGCTGGTTTAGCATTGCTTTTAACAGTTGGTAATGCACTGGCAACTCATATTGCATTATTTTTCAGTGCTTAACCAGCTCAAAAGCAATGTTTATAAAATGTTTTGACAACTAAGCTGGACTGCATTTGCAGTCCAGTTATGATGCAACACAAAACTGAGTTTTAACTCTTAAGAAACAGTTTGCAGAGGGCTTTGTGGTGGAACCAGCAACACATATGCAACTCAGTAACAAATGCTTAAACAATTCATTGGAGGAACAGTTTAATGTGACTTGTGCTGTACTTTCAGCACAAAAGTTGTTCAGCACAAAAATATCTACACAATGAGAGGTGTTTCATTTATATATATATATATACCTTTTAGTTTTTTTATAATTAGCAAAAAAACAGCAGAAAATTAAATTTTTTGTCATGTTGGCAACAAATAAATGCAAATAGCTTTAAAACAAAAATGATAGCACGGTACTGTGAGCATGAAAGTTGTTCAGCACAAACATATCTATGAAGTGAGTGGTGTTCCATTTATATATACACTTTTTCGGTTTTTTTATAATCAGCAAAAACCAGCAGAAAATGTAATTTTCTTTTTTACTTTTTCAACAAACAAATGCAAATAACTTTAAAACAAAAATGATAGCATAGTACTATCACCATAAAAGTTGCTCAGCACAAAAATATCTACAAAATGAGTGGTGTTTCATTTATAGATACATTTCAGTTTTTTTGTAATTAGCAAAAACTGCAGAAAACTCCATTTTCTTTTTCACTTTTTGCAACAAATGCAAATAGCTTTAAAACGAAATATGATAGCATAGTACTTTGAGCACAAAAGTTGTTCATCACAAAAATATCTGCCACATGAGTGGTGTTTCATTTATAGATACCGTTTAGATTTTTATAATAAGCAAAAAATGGCAGGAAATGCAATTTGTTTTTCACATTTTTGGAGGTATGGCATGCAAGAAATATGCTACCTTCCTACTGGAAATATTGTTCAAAAATCTGGTCATTTAAGGGTACAACAGTTTTGCACCTTTCCTCCCCCCATTCAAAAGGAGATATTTGGAAAGCAAATTGCAGTTTGGTTAATTGGGACAGGCACAAGAACAAAAAATATCAACAGTATTTCCAGTAGGGAGGTAGCATATTCCAGTTACGCTATACTTCCAAAAAAAGGGGGAAAATGATTTCCTGCCATATTTTGCTGATTATAAAAACTCTAAAATGTATCTATACATGAAACACCACTCATTTTGAAAGACATTTTTGTGCTGAACAACTTTCGTGCTCACAGTACCATACTATATATTTTTTTGTTTTAAAGCTATTTGCATTTGTTTGCCAGTGACAAAACATTGAATTTTCTGCTGCTTTTCTTTGCTAATTAAAAAAAAATCTAAAAGGTACCTATAAATGAAATGCCTCTCATTTTGTAGATATATTTGTGCTAAACAACTTTCATGCTCAAAGTACCATGCTATCAATTTTCATTTTAAAGTTATTTGCATTTGAATACAGTTAGTGGATCAAGAATACATCTGCATAGCTGACATCTCTCACTTCATTGACATCATCAAGGCAGCAATTTTAGGATTCTCAGAGCAGGATTTTTGAATCAGGAGAGGCTGTGTTTAACATTTTCAAATGCTATGAAACTGCATTTCTCCTACTTTAATAAATGCTGTTTCAGTACTGATGTAAACAACAGCCTCTCCTTTACAAGCTCATGGAGTGGTTTGTTTAAAAAGCAAAATGTGTAAAAAAACTAGTTTACTTATCCTTTAAGTTAACAGAGTTATAGCACAGGATGGTCATTGAATGTCCACATCGAGTTCAGTTGTCAAAAATACATTAGAATTTAGCAGTAAAATACACACATGAATATACATTCATGAGGTGCTGCAAAGAAATGGCTATGTTGAAAATCTGGGGTGCAAATATTGGGTGCTTACTCACCTGGTAAAGGTGATTGTGTTGGTTGACATCCATGGCACTCCAGACATTACCTCATGGGTTTTAGCCCACCTGATAGGCTAGTGATGCACATGACTCTAGGATCAAATTTCTAGTATATCCAGGTCCCAGAAACCCCTGCTCTCCAGTTCAAATCTTCCATAGCTGAAATCAAGGTTAGTAGAGCACAAGAGAAATGCAAAGGGAAAACAACATCAATAGTATATGAAATAATGCTAGTAACGACGTAATCTTAGTGGCCAACAGGCCGGATTTTATTATCCCTATTATTTACAATCTAATCTCAACCCCATCGGGGTCAACTGTCAAATCTCAATGTAGCATAACCCCTCCTGGACCTAGTCTTGATTAGAATGGACTTCCTGTCCTGGTCACTCTGAGTACTCTGTTGGGAGGGCCTTGGAGTGCCATGGATGTCAACCAACACAATCACCTTTACCAGGTGAGTAAACACCCATTGTGATTGGTTGACCATCCATGGCACTCCAGACATTACCTCATGGGTAGATAAGAAGCAGTGTAGTACCCAAGGGAGGGAACAGAGTGATCTAAGAGTGAGAGGATGAAGTCACTACTAGGAGGATCTGAGTGGCAAAAATGGGCTGTATGGCATACAGGTGTTTGAGCCTATAGCAACTGGTGAACGTATGCAGCGAGCTCCATGTAGCCACCTTGCATATGTCCTCAGAGGACACATTTGCCCTTTCTGCCCAGGATGTGGCGACTGCCCTAGTGGAATGAGCCTTGATACCCTGAGGTGGTATCAGATGTTTTGCTGGGTAAGCTTCCTGAATGGTTCTATTTAGCCATATGGCGATCGTGAACTTGGAGGCAGCCTTGCCTTGCCTTGCCTTTGTCCCCTTGTGACAACAAATAATCTTTCTGTTTTATGGAGGGGCAGCATCTGGGCTATGTAAATGGAGAGGGTGAGGCCAACTTCCAGGTGATGTGGAATTGGACAACTGCCCTGCTGTGTGTCCACCGGGAAGGTGGGCTGCTTAATGGGCTGTTCCCTGTGGAAAGCTGTGGGTACCTTTGGTTGGAAAGCGGGGACTGTTCATAGATGAACTCCCTGGGAGGTGAAGACAGTATAGGGTTCTTTGCACGATAGTGCCCCTAGCTCTCCGATCCTTCTGGCCGAGCAGATGACGACCAGGAAGCACGTCTTGAGGCCGACCCAGAAAAGGTCTACCTCATGAATTGGCTCGAAAGAAGCCTGATTAAGGGAGTCGAGTACCAGAGGGAGATCCCATGATGCGTTGGTCAGTCATATTTTTGGTCGGAGTACCTCCACTGCCTTTAGGAAGCGCAGGGCGTCATGATGTTCCCCAGGGCTGTAACCCCCGATGGGCCCCGTGACCACCCCTATTGCAGAGAGTTGCACTGTGAGGGAAGAGTGGGCCAGGCCCTTGTCTACTCCCTGTTGTAGAAATAGCAAGATGGTAGACATGTCTGTCTGTTTGGGTTCCTTACCTTGTTCTTGACACCACTTCGAGAATATAGACCATTGTCTACCGTAAGTGGAAGTGGTGGAGGCCCATCTGGACTGTAGTATGGTAGCAATGATGGAGTCATGGTAGCCTGCCTTCATCAGTCTCCTCCTCTCAGGAGCCAGGTCATGAGCTTCAGTGTCTGCGGAGCCAGGTGAACCACTGGGCCCTTTGAGAGCATATCTGCTCGGTAAGGCAACCTGACGCTGGCTAAGGACATTTCAAGTACTATGGCGAACCATGTCCTCCATGGCCAGTAGAAGGCCACTAGTATGATGGTACTGCGAGATGCCTGGATCTTGGCTAGTACCTGGGGAATTAGGGAAAGGGATGGGCACAAGTACGCATGTTCCCAAGACCATGGTTGAGATAGGGCATTGGTTCCTTGGGAGTGACCCTCCCTGAACCATGAGTAAAAGGCTTGGACCTGCGTGTTCTCCAATGTTGCCATGAGATCCTTGGGTATTGGTCCCCATGCTCTCTGCATCATCTGGAAGAGATTGGGGTGTTACCACCATTCCCATGGGTGAACCTGTTGCCTGCTGAGCCAATCCGCATGCACGTTGAGTTTTCCTGTGAGGTGCACTGCGCCTAGATGGCTGAGGTTGATCTGAGCCCAATTGAGGACTGACGTCGCTTCCCTCAGCATGGCTCTGCTCCTGGTGCTGTCCTGTTTTGCAATGTAGGCCACTGTTACCTGATTGTCGGAGCGTATCAGAACCGACTGGCAGTATATGAGGGGTTTGAAGACTTCGAGAGCATGGAATACGGCCCTCATCTCCAGGATGTTGATGGATAATTTGGTTTCCATCGGCGACCATAGGCCTTGAACTGTGGAGTCACCCAAGCATGCTCCCCAGCCGGATAGGCTCGCATTCATCTCTATTGTGGCCATGTAGGAGGCCTCCAGATGGACCCCCCGGTAAGGTTCATTTTTACTGTCCACCATGTTAGCGATTGTCTCACTAATGGTGGTAGCGGTACAATGACCTGTAGGTTGTACTCATTTGGTGCACCCCGAGTAAGGATGTATGTCTGAAGTGGTCGCATGTGCCACCTGGCCCAGGGTATGAGGTCTATGCATGATGCCATGCACCCTAACAGCTGGGCTATGCATCCCATGGTTGTCTGATGGCGGGCTCTCATGTGACGGGCCAGCGCTATCAGGTTGGTGACCCTTGTCTGAGAGGGTTTTGCCCATCTCTGGGCCGAGTTGATTAGCGCTCCCAGATGCTCGATCTGCTGGGTGGGTACGAGATGGCTCTTTGTCCTGTTCACCACCCAGCCGTGCTCCTCGAGTGCCTGTAGGGCAGTCGCAGTGTCCTGTAGTGCCTGCTCCTTGGATCATACCCGAATGAGCCAGTCGTCCAAGCAGGGTATGATATCCAGCCCCTGTTCCCTGAGTTTAGCCACGAAGACTATGGAGACCTCGGTGAATACTCTCGGCTCTGAGGTGAGGCCGAATGGCAAGGCCTGATACTGGTAGTGGTGTCCCAAGATGTGGAATCTGAGGGATTGCCGGTGTTTTTGTATGATAGGGATGTGGAGATAGGTGTCCTTTAAGTCTATGGATGTAAGGTAGTCGCCTACCCGGACGTTGCGTAGAGTTGATAGTATGGTCTCCATTTTGAATCTGTGGCACACCACATGCTCTTTGAGGTGTTTTAGCTCTAGAATGGGGTTGAGTTCTCCCGACTTCTTGGGCACGAGGAAGAAAAACGAGTAGACCCCCAGCTTCTGTTCATGCGTGGGGACGGGCTGGATGGCTCTGTTCTGCAGTAGTTCCAACAAGATATGTTGGACCTGATGCGGGGTTGTCTTTCTTTTGGCTCTTGGGGAGGTTTTAAACCTGTGAGTGAATGGGGCGTGGGACAGTTCTATGGAGTACCCCCTTGTGACCACCTCTTGGACCCACCTGTCCGAGGTTGTGTTTAGCCATTGGTGTTTGAATAATGACAGTCTTTGCCCCACAGGGGGATACGATCCCGGACTCCGAAGGGTTGTGGGGACATAGTCATTGCTGTTTTACCCTGCAACCTCTACCTCTTCCCCCAAATTTTTGGCCATGGGCTCTGAAGGAGGACGGTTGGTAAGCTTGGGAATATGGGGTACGGTAACTGTGGGATGTACATCTGCCTCAAAAGGAACTGTTTTGAGGGGGTGTGTCCCTTCAGGGTTGGTATAGTTTGTTCCAACCCCGAAACCTCCGCCTTGAGGAGGGGAGGTAGGTGTATCTGGTTTTGCTCTTAAGGAGGTCTCTTCCCTCCACCTTTTGTTTTAGGTAGTCCTGTAGGCCCTCCCCCAAAACATGCTTCCCCTTCATAGGTAAATTCTGCAATAGAGTCTTAGATTCATTGTCAGCATCCCACAATTACAACCACAATGCTCTCCTGGCGCGATTGGTGATAGCTGTGGCCCTGGCGTGTAGACGCAGGGTATCCACTGCCGTGTCAGCCAGGTATTTTGCCACATCTAGGGTGCACTCTAAGAGCTCTGCCTCTCTGGACTTTGGGTTGGCTTGCTCTTGGAGTTCTTCGAGCCAGCGGATTTGTGCTCGAGCTGTGTAGATGGCAGTTGTGGCCACTTTTGTGGCGGTGCCCTCGACCTCAAATACCCTCTTTAGCATGTCCTCCACCTTCTTATCTGTCGGATCTTTTAGAGCTATTGTGCCGCATGGTAAGATTGTTTTCTTACTGAGGGCCACCACTTGGGGGTCAATGGCGGGAGCTTTGCACCAGATATCAGATTTTTCCACTTGAACCGGATACATTCTGTCCAGGTTTTTCCTATTCAGCATTCTGCCTGATTCTGTGGATTGCCACTCCTTGTTGAAAACGTCCTCAATAGCTGGGCATACTGGGAAGGTTTCTGAGGTGGACACCCTCTGCTGTATCATGGGGTCAAGTTTGGACTCAGGCTTACTCTCCTCGATGTCAAACCCCATAGTGGCTTTGATAATTTTCATGAGACCTGGAACCATGTCGAATGAGCACAACTTTGAGGTCAGTGACGGAGTAGTCTGAGGTTCCATGTCCTCTTCGTCTGTGTCCACTCTATCCTCTTCCTCTGGGATATCCTTATCCTCTCCGGAGTCCGGTCAAGGGTTCTCTGGTACGATATCCTCATGATCCAGATGCTCTTCCGGTTTCCCCCCTGCCTTGTGTGGTTCCGGGAACGCTGGTATTATTCTATGTTGAGTGAGGGATTCAATTTTTTCCATTATCTTCAGCATGAACTTCTGCTGGCTTTCCATCATTGCGACTGTGGCCTGTTGGTTTTGGATCAAGAGGGAGCCAGGGTCCATCCATGTGGTACCACTGGGTCCCAGATTGCTGGGGCCCATGGCTGGAGTTTGCTCCATGGATAAGTCATCGTCGTCGAGTAGACAGGCGGAGCAAAGGGGGCCCAGAGTTTGGGGCAAGAGAGTAGCATTGCAAGAGGAACACTTCTTGGCCTTGACAATCTGGTGAGAGAAAAGAAGGTAAGGCTGAGATTAGTGCTAGTGCAATGCACTGCGGGGATCTTTCCGACCCCTAATAATTAATATATAAGGTAAGTGTAGCCCCTCGATTCCTTTGGGGGGGTTTATTACGCTCTATTTCCTGGGTGCGATGCCGGCATGTGGGGTCGCTATGGGAGGGACCCCTCATGCACGGTAGAGGACTGGATGTCGCTGTAGGGAAGGACCTCCAGTGGATATGTGAGCACATGGGTCGCTGTAGGAAGGGACCCATGGTGCAAAAGAAATTGAAGGCTCTGTAAAAGCAGTGTCCTCCAACACCGGGTCGCTATGGGAGGGACCCGAGTGTGAGGTGGGAAAAGAAAAGACCTGGCCTGGTTGTCAATTATGGGGGTCGCTGTGGGAGGGACCCCTTATGGTGCAGACTTGGTGATGCTAGCCCCTAATGGAGAAATCCCCTGTCTCTGGGGGTGTAGTAAGTGTGTAGAGTCCTGGGGAGGCCCATAATATCGGGGAGCAGTGCAGGGAATGACCCACTGTGCCGTCCTGCTCAGAGAGGCCTCGCTATGCAGCTGCTTGCAAGGCTTCTCCCAAAAGGGATCCTCGACCCTGGGGTTATGATGGGGGTACTAGGAGAAAAGCCAGAGGCTCATGCCTCCTCACCCCGCTGTAGCGGTCGGCGTTTGTGATGCACCTGAAAGAAGGGGGGCCTAGAGAAAAGGCTGTTCCAGAGGAAGGCCGCTGATTCTGAAAGCTGTGCCCCTGTGGAGCACTAGAATGGCCAGAGTCGGCCAAGGCAGACACCCCCCCTCCTGTTGATGCGGTCATCCACCCCCCCGAAGGAGGCCTCGGTCCTTCGAGGTCAGAAACGCTAACGGGTGATGACCCTTGTAGGGGAACTAGGCCAGCCCCGTGGGAGGCGCTGGAGGCCGGATCCAGAGTGAACACTCCATGGGGGAGGGGTGGAGTGCCGCATGGAGGATAGGCCAGAGGCCTGCAGATGCGCCAAACATGTGGTCTGGAAGTGTGGACTGAAGGAAGCTATCCAAGTGCTTCCTCTGCGTGGAGAAAAAGGGAAGGAGGGGTGAGATGCCGAGGAGAGGACCTCGTGGGAGACTTGGTGGAGGAGGGGGTCCTGACTGGTGAGCTGCACCAGAAATACCTCGAGGGCCACGGGGGGCAGGGTAAGGCCACGAGAGAGGTGTGGCAGTAGCAAACAACACATCCTAGCAAGCCAGACAGAGCGTGAGTGGTCTTTTCTTTTTTTTTTTTGTATTGCAGGAATGTGGTTCGCCAGCACGATTCAACAAACAAAACCTTTACCCACTAAAGGAAAACAATTTAACACACTTTGTAGCACAAACATTTCTGAAAGCTAACAGGATCGCGATCTACTGTTCACAGAGAAAAATTAGAGATAACGAAATACAGGCTAGAAGTCTGATTTAAACAGGTTAGACATGTATCTTTTTGCTGCTTCTTCAGAGATCAAAAGATCCCTGAACCCAAATAGCAAAATTGTCTTATACAGCTCAAAAGGTCAGAGAAAAACGACTGAGCAAGCTAAAGCCACCTCGCTGGCTCTTTCTACCCTGTATTAGGGCTGTATGTGAAACAGCAATACCTCAACAATTAATAACACATTCTTGATAAATATGAACTCAGAGGCCTACCTTTCTGTGTGGAGCAGACAGGGATCCCTGGTGTGCTTGTTGCCTGATCAGATGCACAATTTGAACTGGGAAAGCAGGGGTTTCTGGGACCTGGATATACTAGAAATTTGATCCTAGAGTCATGTGCATCACTAGCCTATCAGGTGGGCTAAAACCCATGAGGTAATGTCTGGAGTGCCATGGATGGTCAACCAATCACAATGAATATTAACAAAATTATGAGCCTGCATTTGCAAAAAAATCAACATAGACTCATAACTTTGTTGTTTTTAATATTTTATGCCAAATTTGCAACATAGCCATCTTATGACCCCACCTCATGAACAATGCCAGTGCAAATGTTCAAATCCTGCCAGAAAGGTGATTTTGCGCAGGGACCATGAAATCACCTTTTGGAATACAAAAAAAAAAAAATTGTGGCCAGGATTTGAAAAATGACAGCTGTCACAGTCATGAAGTGCTATAAAGATATAGCTATGTTGTAAATTGGGGGTAAAAATATTGAAAATTACCAAAGTTACAAGCCTGCATTCTCAAAATGCAATGTAGGCTCATGTCTTTGTTGTTTTTTTATGTTGGCGTGTGCTTGCGTGCCAGCCAACATATTGCAGTAGTAGCAGATTTGGAGGCGCGGTCACTGTGGGCGAATGCAGGGCACACATTAGTAGATGCGTTCCTCATTCCCCAAGAAGGCAGCTGCAGGTGCTGACACCAGCAACATGTAAACTGGCCACCAGATCAAAGAAAAGGTCCATTGCAAAGAGAGCCAAGCTCGTCATGCAGCGGCGTGCCTTTCCTGGTGAAGCAGTTCAAGAAACGTAGGGGCATTGACTGCCGCCGTGCAGAGTGCCGACTTCAGGGGTGCCCAATCCCCCTGTCGGCATGCAACAACCCACTTAATTTGCCAATGGGGGAGCCCACTCCCCATCAACATAATGCCCCCCTCCCATTTAAAGTGTATGCCGAGGGGGTGCCCAATCCCCCTCGGGATCATGCACCCCACAAACAGTCTTTCTTTGCTGACAGGGGGCCCACTCCCCATTGGCATAATGTCCCCCCACTGCTTTTGTTGTGTGCTGAGAGGGGTGCCCAATCCCCCTTGGCTTTTGTCCCCCCCCTTCGGTATGTGCTGACAGGGGTTCCCAATCCCCCGTCGGCCACAGAAGCCCCCAAAACACTCAGGTGTCATGCTGGGAGCCCAACCCAGTGTGCCAAATGCCCCATAACAAAAAAAAAGTCCTGCAATGCTTTTTTTAAAAACCTGTAAATCAGAAAACGGTCCCTTGCGATCTGTCCTGCTCCCTCCCTCAACCCACACCCACCCTTTAAGGCACCCCAGCTCCCCACACCCCCCACCCCATACTTACCTCTGGAGCCCAGAGATGATCTTCGTGGCCCAGGAACACATCTGCACTCTTCAAAGCCAACCGCGAACAGAAGAAATGATGGTAAGCTGTATAATGGCATAAATAGGGTTTTTTCAACTTTGGTGCATATCTCGGCCATTTTTGGGAATTATGGCACCAAATTTTCAAAATGGGGTTATTAGGATCCCTCCTCATGAATTCATGGCGTTATTCAGTCCTGAAAGGTGATTTCGCGGTCACTGTGCGGAATCACATTTTGGGACCAATTAACGAAATGACAGTGCCACGGTTCATGAGTGGGGCTCTCAAAAAGCCTATATTGCAAATATGGTGACAAAAATCGAAATAATGGCTGTTTTATGAGCGTGCGTTGCTCAGTTTCCACGCATGCTCTTACCTTTGTGAATTTGTAATATTTTCACTCCAGATTTTCAACATTGCCATTTTCCCACACCTCCTTATGAACAGTAATGGTGTCATTTTACATATCCTGGCCCAAATGTGTCTTCACACATCTGGTGCATCTGGTGCAGAATAGCGCAGTCACTGCGCGAAATCAGTTTTCGGGACAGTTTGACAAAATGACAGTGACACTGTTCATGAGCAGAGGTCCTAAAATGCCTATGTTGAAAATTTGGTGATGAAAGTCCATAAAATGACTGTGCTACAAGCATGTGTTGAGCAGTTTCCACACACCCTTGTAACTTCACAAATTTGCAATATTTTCATGCCAGACTTTCAACACTGGCATTTTTTCACACCGCCTTACGAACAGTACAGCTGTCATTTTTCATATCCTGCCCGAAATGTGTTTTCGTATCTGTGGCATACAATGTCATGGTCTCTGAGGGAGATCAACTTCTGGGACAGATTAAGAAAATCACAGTGTCACTGTTCATGAGAGGAGGTCCCAAAATGCCTATGTTGAAAATGTGGTTTAAAAAAAAAAAAAATTGGGTTACAGAAGTGCATTTCGCAGTTTCTATGCATACTCATGACTTCACCAATTTTTCATACTTTCACTCCACATTTTCAACGTTGCCATTTTTTTTACACCTCTATAGCCAACAACCCAAAGGCACACCCAAATGTCTGTCAGTCTCTGCAGGGTGGGTGTGGGGTTGGCTTCAGTTCAATACTTCAATGCTGCTCCTATTATGCATCTCTAACTCCTTCACTACCAATGCCAATGCTAGCGAGACAACATTTGGCATTGACAAATGCTTGTTAATATGTTTACAATAAATTTTCAGCATAGCCATCTTATTACCCATCTCATGAACATTCATAGCAAAAATGTTCATCTCCTGCCAGAAAGGTGATTTTGCACAGAGACCACGAAATCACTTTTTGGGATGTAAAATTAAGCATTTTGGCCAGGATTTGAAAATGTGGGTGCCTGCCACACACACCGCCCCAGGCACCATTGGTAGGGTGTGCAGTGCACACTGGTGTTACATGCCCCCACCATAGGACCAGGGACCCAGGCATCACAGGGTGGCACCCTGGCTGCCACGGACATGTGGGCGGCGTCTGCCATAACTGGTGGTTGTGTGTGTGCCACCACTGGCCATGAGGGGGAATCCACTGACCTGGATGGGGTGCTTCACCGAGACCATGAACACATGCTCAGTGGCATCATTGTCCTACGGCCAGCAGCCGTGCCATGGACACCAGGCATGGAGGCGTGCGGCGACAGCATCAGTAGCAGGGGGTTCACCTGGCGTCACCACCAGGGTGTGTGGGACATGCTCCTGGGTGTCCGACTGGATGCCTAGTGTCCACGATGCACAACGGAGGCAGCTGCTGCCTCTGCAGTGGCTGTGATCTGCTCCAGTGATGCAGTCATGCCCACCCGCATGAGGCATGTCTCTGTCAGCATCTGTGCACGCCACATGGCCATGGACTCGTGCTCCTGGACCATCACTGTCCTGTGGCTATGGAACTCTGCACAGATGGCCATCTGCCCCTCCACAGTTGCCAGCAGGAGGTTGAGGTAGCCTTCCATGTCATCGATGGGTGATGCCTCATGGTGGTGTTGCTGATGAGTGGGGGATTGAACAGCCCATTCCGGTGCATCCACAGGTGGTGGTTGCACCATAGCAAACTGTGGCATGGGTGGGTCCTGGCCATGCACAGCCACTGTATGCCCATGGCTGGTGTTTTCACAGTCCAGTGCTGCAGGTGTGTGCACTGCAGCATCCTGCCTGGATGTCACTGATGTCACCAACACTGCACATGGCACAGATGCAGGGGGCACAGCGCTCACGGCAGTGGGCAGCTGTGCAGCACCCACACCAGAACCATGCACAGTGGGGGTGTCAGTGACATCTGGGGCCACATGCACAGGCACCTGCATGCTGCCCGTACCACTGTTGGCCATTTCCCTGCTGATGTGTGTGGCACTGATGTCCATGGTGGGGCTGCAGCCCTCCCAGTGTGCCACTGGCAAGCATGAAGAGGGCTTCTGCAATATCCACTGCATCATCATGGTCATCATCAGAGTATCCAGTCAGGAACCCCAGCCATGCGGTGTCCCCACTGGCAGCCATGTCAGCGTCTGCTGAGGTGCCCGAGGGGCCCGCCATCACTGGTGCCGTGACCAAGGTATCAGGTGCAGTGGACAGTCCAGGGATGGTGCAGTCCACTGCATTGCCATCAGCCCTGTGCAACGGACCCACATCACTTCCCACTAGGGCATCACGTGCAGCTGTGAGGCGTGATGGTACTGTGGCCAGAAGAAGGGAGAACATGGGTAATGCACAGTGAGAATAGTTTACATCAGGGATGCACACATGTACATGGCTGTCTGCCATGGCACCAGGGGTGCACATGCCTGTCCACCACAGGGTCATGCCACAACATCAACAACACAAAGGTCATGAGACTGATGTGACTGTCACTGTGCCATGATGCACAGTGCGTGGCATGTGTGGCAAGTGTACATATGACTGTGTGTGAATCACACAGATGCATTGCAGCTATGTGCCCCCACATGATGTCACATTGGCATGGGTGATGGGACACCACTAGGCACATTTCATATGGCCATGGGCACTTGGGTACACAGTGACAGTGCACAGCACACAGTCACAGGCTTGGCAGCCATGACACACAGCTACTTACAGTGCTGCAATGGGCTACTGCCAGTCTGGAAGCCCCTACCTGGCACTCCCTGCACAGAGGACCTGGCGATGGTGGCTGCCAGTAGCTCCTCTTTGGGGCTGTGACCTCCATGCTCGGGCCACCCCCAGTCTTCCTGAGGGAAGCCTGTATGTGAGCCACCTTCTCCTTTGCCCTCCTGCGCCCATTGTTCCAGTGCTTCCTGCACTCCTGTACCATCAGGTTGTAGGACACAACAGCATTAACATGCTGGACAATCTCCTCCCATGCATCTGCAGTTGTGTTACTGCTGCCACCCCTGCCAGTGATGGCATCCAGGCGCAGATTGCACACCTCTATCTGCACCCTCTCCTCTTCCTTTATGAAATTAGGCCTCCAACTGGTGGTGGTGCTATTGCCTTCTGTCATATTGGTTTCTGTGGGGGTAAGCATAAATATTTTAGCCATGCCTGTAGGGTTTCCCAGTTCCCATGTACAACATGCCATGTGTGGTGTCTGCCACGTATGCCTCCATCGACCATTGGCAGGGTGTGCATGTGTGTGTACATGCATGAACAGTAGCCATTGCCCCATGTGACTGTGTCTGTTGTGTAAATTGCAATCGCCATGTACGGGCACTGTTCCACCGATGGAGCACCACTGCTGCCTTCAAAGGGACACATGCAGTGCTGTCCATCATGCACATGCAGTACTATCACAGCAGTGTGGGTGCATCTACATCACCCCTCCCCACTGCCATGGTACTGCCCCCCCTTCCAGGGTACTCCCCCCAACCCTTCCATGGTATTGCCATTATCAAGCCATTGTGTTCATCAGGGGATCTGGCACAGGACATTCAGCCACTGTAAATGGACCAGCAGGACACTGTCAGTGCAATAACAACTATGGCAATGTGCCTGCACAGCCACTGCTGTGTGCCTCAGACGGTTCTGTTGCACAATGTAACCTCTAGCTTCCGCAGCACATGTGGTATTCCCTTGTGTAGCCAGTGACACCCATTCAAGTGTGAAATCCCCACATTACCTGCTCTACAACTTGTGAGAATATCTGTGTACTCACCTGCAAGGCTCTGTATTCTCAGTCACCTAGTCTCAGCTTGCTGAATTGAGGGCATTTATGGCTCAGAGCATGCAAATGAGGTCTGAGCCTCTGTTAATGAGATGTTAATCAGCTGAAGTGCCCATGCATGTGGAATGAGGCTGTTTTGGCACATTGTCTGAATTGTTTAATTACTCCTAGCTTATTTCACTTCTCACGGCACATCTGTTGATTTGTGCTCATCCTGTAAGGAGCATCCACGGAGCATGCGCGTTGCTGTCAGTGTGGCTCAGTTGGTTGCACATCCGCCTCTGAACCAGAAGGTCGTCAGTTCTCATCCCACACCGGGATTGGACTTGCACCTAAAAATCGCTGGCATCCGAGTGCAGTATTGGGGGGTGCTGTACTGCTGGGGTGTGCCATCCTTTGGATGAGATGTTAAACCGAGGTCCCTTGTTCCCATCCTGGTGTTGTCCTGGTGAGTGCCCAGGTGGAAGTAAAAGAATCCAGGGCACTCTTCACAAACAGCAAGGAGCATTCCCGGTGTCCTGGCCAACATCCCCCTTCCTTAAACCAGTTCATGCAATTATCCAGGCTGTGTGTGGGTGATGATGTGCGATATGGCGCCACCACACATTCAGTCACTTCACTACCAGTCGAGCATTGCTTGTAAAGCGCTTTGGGATACTGTGTATGAAAAGTGCGCTCTATAAATGCTGATGCTGATTACTATTCCTCTTCTTCGATCATGGGCATTCTACATGGTGCATAGCCCATGCATGCTCAGACGCGACCACTATGGCGCATCATCCCCTGTGGCGACAGCCCTGTCTGTGCAATACATGACTGTGGGCCTTCCAGCAGTTGAGCTGTGCATGTCATTATGCATTGTACTCCCACATGTGTGATGCACATAGCATTGGTGAGGGAAACATTTCCATGATCGCGCGTCAGCACGGTATGTGCGATCCGTGGTCGCTGCGCTTTACAGGGGCTCCATTTTATAGTGCATGCCGTGCATAACATGGCAGTCGCATGTGCATCATGCATGCGCAATCCAGATATGGCCCCACCATGCCTTAGTGGTCTGCATTGCACATGCGCATTTGTGAACATGTGTCATCGGGCCAATCGTGCTTCACGCCGCTGTCGTATGTGGTGCATACTGTCAAACCACATCACTCATCATGGAATTGCACCTTTGCTTTGCCATATTCCAGGATGCCTAGGGCAGGAACAGTTTGACCTCAGGCCATGAATTGGTCTCAGGTTGAGCTGCTGCACCTGGTGGCACTGGTGCTCCCTGTGGAGGGGCAGCTCTTCAGAAAGAAGACCTACATGTGCCCAGGGCAGAGGTGTAGGCCTCCATTGCAAGTCAGCTGGTGAGGTTTACAGGGATGTCACACACTGGGGAACAGTGCAGGCATCACTACAGCAACCTCCAGAGGAGGAACAGGGACACAAGGCTGCTGCTGTGGAGATGTGCACGCAGGGATGCACTACCACGGCCAGATAGGTGTTGGGCTTCAGCAGGCTTCACTGGCACAGGCAGGATGTGCGTGATACTACCCACATGATCCACACGCATGGGTCACACTCGTCACACACACACACACACACACACACACACACACGCACACACATATGGCTGTGCCTGCACATGCCCAGTGTTGTCCTATCCTCTGTGCCACTTGGGGTGGGCACTGTGCGGTGACGTGTTTGCATACAGGGCACTGGGTATCGCACAGCTGGGTGCCAATGCCTGTTTGCACATTGGACAGCAATGGGGGAACGGTTTACATGTAGGACAGTGGCCTGGTGGCACTGCCCATGCTGTGGCATTGGATGACTGTCCCTGCACCGCATGTGCACACTGGTGTTGGGGTGTGGTTCTGGCAACACTGTGTCAACTCATAGCGCCCTCTGTTGGTTGTGTTTTTCAGGGCCGGAGACCAGGCAGTGGGCTGCAGAGGCCACTGAGGTAAGGAGGAGGGGTGTTACAGGTGCCAGGCGTGGAGCCCGGGCGGGGGCAGGTAGGTGCTGCATTCAGTAGTTGCTGCCGTTCTGGTGCTGTGGGCTGTTGCTTGGTGGGTGTGGTGTCTACAGTGTGGTCCTAAGTGTGTGTTTACTCTGTCATTGCTGTAGGTCTCCAGGATCGCCATGGTGTGGTCGGGGGTGGAGGTGCTGCAGCCAGTGTTCAAGACCTGGACAGGAGGATCGGAAGGGCCATCCAGAGTGCACTTTGCCCACTGTACCAGACTGTGGGCTGACTTACAGCCACCCTGAGGGACATAATGCACCTCCTACCTGCTTGCGGCCATGTGGGGGTGGCGCGCAGGGGTGCGCGACTGTGGTAGTGGCCCAGTGCCTAGTGTGTTTTGCACACATTTGTATATAGCCTCCTGTGTCTGTCCCCTCCCTACATCCCATTTTGTTCCCTGACAGTCCCACCCTGCTCCCTGGTTTTGTTATACTTGTATATTGTTCTGCTGTGTGTTTATGTACATTTGTTATTGATCTGTTTCATACTTTTATAAATAATTTTTACATCTGCTCCTGTGTCCGTGTGGTTTCATTGTTCCATCTTCATGAGTGTGTGGTGTCACTTCTGTGTGTATGGCATGGCACATGTGAGTCGTGGCCATGGGCTCCGCTCTTCTTGGTTCACTGTGTTGGTTCTGTGCACCTTATGGCCACTATTGTGCACTTGTCTGCCTGGCTGGTGTTTGTCCACTGGCTCTCCAACCCTCCCTCCTGTGTACAGGCGCATTGACCTTGTTGCTACCTCTTGCATGGCTGGCGTGTGCCGCTTGCTCTGTGTTGCTCCACTTTATGGCTCAGCACATCCTGGATGTGCTGGTGCAACTTGATTTGCACCATGCCATTTCACTGCAATTCACAGTGGGCATGCACATGGCGCATCCCATGGTGCATGCCTCTGTGGATCGCTCTGTCTCTGGTAGGTACATCCGATTTGCACCAGCGCATCTCAGTTGCGCTCAGCACATCTGTTCTATGAATCCTGCCCACCAAAGGCTGCTTTGTTAGTATTACCAGAAACTGATAAAGATATTTATATTGCTTATTACAGACTGGAACTTCTGATGCTGTAAAGATGAATGTTTCCTTAGCCTTGGAATAAACCACAGAAATTCATAACTTAGTAAAGACATTTAACAGTACTTCTACCACAGTGCCAGGCTGAGCAAAAGGGGTCAAGCATGTAATAGTGAGAGGGAATGTTCACCCTATCAGACAAAAGACATACACATTACCAGCATGACTAGGAGCATACATGGTTAAGGAAATATAAAAAATAAAACATCTGAGTATCATAGAAGACCCAAGAAGTGATTGGTCATCACAGATTATGATGTTAAAAAAAAGAGGGCATAAGAATCTGCCTTGATTTTAGGAAACTTAATCAAGTGTCCAAATTTGACAGTTTTCCTATGCCCAGGATAGATGATTTGGTGGACAGACTGGGAAGTGTCAAGTATATCATTACCCTTGATCTCACCAGAGTTACTGGCACATTTTCCTAGCTAAAGAATCCAGAGGCAAAACTGTTTTTGCCCCTCCTGTTGGATTCTATCAGTTCACCACCATGCTGTTTGGCTTACATGGTGCACCTGCTACATTTCAGTGGTACATGGATGTAATTATATCCCCTCACACTGGTTATTGTGCTGCTTAGCTGGATGATGTTGTGGTGTTCAGTCCAGACTGGAAAAGCCACCTGGAACACCTATTAGCACTTATCCAGTCTATCAGGGTGGCAGGTCTGATCATTAATCCTACCAAATGTGCACTGGGTATGCAGAAAACTAGATATTTGGGTTATGTTTTGGGAAATGGAGAAGTAAAGCCTGAGATTCATAAGATAGAAGCTATAGCTAACAGTCCTGTCCCTCAAAAAAAAAAAAAAAAAGAAACATGTCAGGTCATTTTTAGGGCAAGCTGGTTACTATCAGCTTTGCCCAGTTAGGTACCCTCCTCACTGAACTCATGAAGAAATGTCTGAATAATGTGAAATGGACCACAGAGTGTGATGATGCTTTTTTGGGCTATCAAGGCTGCATTTCTTTCAGCACCTGTTTTAAGAAGCCCAGACTTTGAAAAAAAAATTTGTTACAGACAAGTGCATCAGACTTAGGCCCAGATGCAGACTTGAGTCAGAATATAGATACGAAGGAGCTTCCCATTCTATATAGCAGTAGGAAATTCCACAACAGAGAGAAAAGGTACTCCACTTTTGAAAAGGAATGCCTTGCAACAAAGTGGGCCATGGAGTCCCTTTAGTTTCATTCGACAGGAGATGACTTCATGCTTATAACCCTTACTCCCTTGCACCTAAGCACTTACCATTCTCAAAAAGGGGTCATTGCACCATGTCCTACCTTACTGATCTTACTTACTTACTTACTGCTCTTGTATTCTTCCATGAAATGTATATTACCTTTTAATGTTTGATTGTCTTTACCATTATGCACATGTTTATTCTTCACACTGTTCACTGCCTGTATGTCACTTCTTTGTTATGTTGTTATAATGTTTGTAAACTTACCTTGTAATCTCCCGGGTCACACCTGAAAATAGACATTATTTGTCCAGTGTGCTTACCCAGTAAACAAAAAGCGACATAAATAATGAATCCTCTCTTTTGGCTTAATCAAATGAAAGATACAAATTACAGAATCAAAAGGTGGTTCCTGCCACTACAGCCATTCAAATTCAAAGTGAGTCACAAATCTGGAGAAGGGAATGTCTATGCTGATTTTCTAACAAGATATGGATCAGGAATCGAGAATTTCGATGGTTGAAAAAAAAAATTGTGAGTTTAAACTTAACTGTTTGTCAACAGGAGATCAGTTCTGGGACACTATGCTCTTATTTTCTTGCAGCTGTAATGAAGTAAACTAACAAAGTTTTGGAACATTGTGTGAAAACAGGACATCTATCTTAACAAGCTGAGGATGCAGAAGTTAGTTGCCAGGAAAATACATATGTAAAGAGAACAATCTTTTGTTGGAGAGCGAGAGAGAGAGAGAGAGAGAGAGAGAGAAACTGATATTTAGAATTAGAGATACCCTCCGATGAAGGACTTTGTTTTGTTTCAACTGCATTTATAGGAGTTACCCTTCACATTATTTTTATTTTATTTTATTCTTAGAAACATAGAAGTTGACGGCAGATAAGGACCGCAAGGCCCATCCAGTCTGTATCTCCCTTGGTCTCATCAGCAACAGGTCTAAACATCTCAGTGTCCCTCTCAGACTGCCACAAGCTCCTCCAGAACCCAGAAATTTTGTTCCCTCATTTACTATGGAGGTCAGCAATTCCAGCTCATGACTGTGACTGACTTAACTTGTCTGACAAGAAGTTTTGGAAATACAGCTGTCAATTAAAGGTTGTAAGACAGTGCCCAATGATAATAAAACGTAAACTCTGTGGTCAGCACACAAATGGGGAGCTGCAAAATGTAAAACACAATTTTGGATCACAAGGCTCCTTCAGCAGTCATGTTGGCAACTTTTGACCCAACCAACCAGCCAGTCAGAGGCTTAGAAAGCCCTAGAGACAGAAGCATGGGGTTGTGGGAATGATGATGAATTTGGACTGGGGATGATAAGGCACAATCAGGGGGGAGGACAGGGCAGAATGACTGATAGACAACCCAGCTTGTCCAATAACAGATGGAATGGAGGGAACAAAATTTCTGGGTTCTGGAGGAGCTTGTGGCAGTCTGAGAGGGACACTGAGATGTTTAGACCTGTTGCTGATGAGACCAAGGGAGATACAAACTGGAACATACGGTTCTCTTCACTTCTCCTCTTTAAAAGTCACTGGTGTGGTGGATGGAACCTCTGCACTTATTGCAGGGTGTCTCATTTTCTCCCATACTCCAATGCAGAACCTCAGAATGGATGACTTTGGATGAGGATAACATGCCCACAAGGGACTGTTCCAGACCCAGGGGTCGTGGACTGAACTAGACTAGGATTTCCACATCAGTACTCTAGAGATGAGGGCTATTCTTCTTGGTCTTTAGGCCTTTGCAGGCCCCCTCATTCAAGGCCCCCTGTTGACATCAGTGTGATGCACTATATCAACAAGCAAGGGGGCATTCACTTTTACCCAAATGCAGGGAAACAATGAAAGTATGGCATTGGGCACTGTCTTACAACCTTTAATTGACAGCTGTATTTCCAAAACTTCTTGTCAGACAAGTTAAGTCAGTCACAGTCATGAGCTGGAATTGCTGACCTCCATAGTAAATGACTTCTTCATGTGTTGGGTTCATCCAGAGTTGGAAATGTGTGTGTCCCCTTACAACACAAAACTGCCACATTTTTGCTCACTCTGTATAGGGCCTGGAGTTTTTTGGTGAGAGGCTTTTTCTCTCTCCTGGAAAGGAAGGTTCCTTTATGCATTCTACCCACTCCATCTCATTCAAAGGGTCCTATTAAAACTGCAGGCAGAATAGGCCTCACTAATATTAGTGGCTTAATTCTGGCGTCACCAGAAATGGTACCCTCACTACAGTATCTAGCAGTGGAACCACCTGTTCAAAAAACCCAGTGTTGATATCTTCTGTCATAGGACAGGGGCTCTGGTCCCTCCAGACCAGTGATCCTTGCTTCTGCACACATGTCTCCCTAGGACATAACCATTGTGTATTTTGGGGTTTCTCCACAGGTAGCTAACATCTTGCTGGCAGCTAGGAAGCCTTCCACAAGACACACCTATTGCAGAAACAGAAGTTTCTCCATGTATTTTGTTTCCTGTTCAGTGGACCCATTTACATGTCCTATCAACAATGTACTGGTCTACCACCTGCCTTTATCAGACTCTGATGTACAGTACTCATCCATTATGGTGCGCTTGGCTGCCATTTTGACTTTCCATGTCCCTATAGATTGACGGATGGTGGAACTAGAAGTGTCTTGTACCATCTTTAAGGGTATTTTGCAAATGCATCCCCCAGTTCATAAACTGGTTCTGCCTTGTGACTTTCATTTCTTTCTTGAGAAATTGACTTTTAGCCCATTCGAGCCTGCTGCAACTTTCTTTTTTATAGCATATTTTTTCACCCAGCAGCTGGCCCAGGCTGCTGGTGGCATACTGCCAGTTTGCGGTGCCCATCCCCCCTGTCAAGGGTATCATTCTGCTCAGTGGTGGGGTAGGTTTTTTTTACTTAAGTTACAGTGACTGCTGTGATCCCAAGACCCACCCCTGAGGGCACTAGCACAAAGGTCCTAAATCTAGGCAGGAAGCCATGTGGAGACACTGCTTCTGTCAAATGCCTAACAGTGCCCTCCTCCCCCAACACTGTCCTCTAATTGGATCAGTGCCAACCCTCCCCAGGAGAGGACAGCTGCCATACAGGGACTCAATCCAGTTCCTCCCTCCTCCCCTGCTTCCCTCCAATGATCTGGTCCCATTCCTAAACCTGGGTCACCAGTGCAGCACAAGGTGTGGTATCCAGCACCTCAACCCTCAGTGCCACTGGGTTGGCCAGCCTGCTAAAACTTTCGAGATATAATTCCTTTCTTGGAAGACTCTTTTTCTGGTTGCTATACAGTAACTTCTGCTTGGATTTCTGAACTTCAGATGCTCATGAATCAGCTCCTACACCCGATTTTGCACAAGAAAAGGGTGGCATTGCATACTAATCCACATTTTTTACCAATTATGGTCTCTGTCTTTATGCTGAATTAGACCATACATCTTTCAGTGTATTATCCTGAGCATGCTAACAAAGATGAAGCATTGCTTCATTTATGTACAGTACATAGAACACTAGGGGCCCAATTCCAAGATGTATGGTGCAACTTACTGGCAAATGCAAGTTGTGACATACGCCGCTATGCCTGGGACTCTGGACCAGATTCCAGAACAGGCAGGGTCCCTGGCACCTATGCCCTGCAACTTGCGGTACCTCCAGCAGTGCCCACAGAAAGGGAGCACCTGACCTGGGTGCTGCAAGCTGCTGACAAGCCCGATGACAGGCATCAGTCCCCCCAAGACATGGCAGCAAGCCCCAGTGGGCCATGGAGGGGGGTGTTGCCAGAAACACACTGGCACCGGGGGGTGGCATCACTACAGCATGGTAGCAGGAGCCAGCAGGTGGACCCCAGTATGGCTGGGGGTGGAGGAAACTACTATGCGGTGGATGGGGGCGGGGTGGCATGGCAGAGTACGGTTCAGGGCCATGCGGGGGGGTATCAGCCAGTTGGGAATGGCGGGAACCCCTTACACCAGCACAGAGCTAGTCTAATCCCGCAGTGCCACAGGGCCTCCTGAAATGACACTGAGGGGTTACGGTAGCTGCCCTTTTGGAACTGGGTGCAGCTGCTGCCATAATCTCACCTTCTGCCATGCCATAGGGGCCTTGGGTAGTGTAAGTCTCCCTGGGCGCAGGTCACCCACGCCATGGTGCAGGCCACCTCTTGGAATCCTGGCTGGTGGAACCCATGGTGCAAAGTGTGACTTATGCCATATGTGTTGGCGCAAGTTGCACTGTGCCATTGTGGACCCATCTTAGAATTGGGCCCCATATTTCTATCTAGAGTGTACTAAGGGCAGCAGAAAATCCTTTTAGTATTTTTTCTTATTTGCCCTTGGGAGATAGGGCATACCTGTCACTAAACAATGCCTGTCTAAACAAATGGCTCACTACATTGAATTTTGTCATAGTAAGTACAGTAAGGAACTTCCTGGTGTTTTG
Source organism: Neoceratodus forsteri (assembly GCA_016271365.2). Taxonomy (NCBI): domain Eukaryota; kingdom Metazoa; phylum Chordata; order Ceratodontiformes; family Ceratodontidae; genus Neoceratodus; species Neoceratodus forsteri. Next base: position 1,561,103,348 of record CM028130.1, on the reverse strand, counting down.
TGTGGCCACTCTACACATGATATACGAACATCTAGCAGCTGCCCCACCCACACCCTCCCTCATCATGACTCCCCTCACCCTGTCCCACCCCCTCTTAAAGCTACCCACTGAACAAAGGGCCATCACCTCCTCGGGCAGAGTATTCCACCTATCCACCACCCATTCTGTGAAATAATGTCTCCTGATTTCCCTCCTGAATTCTCCCCCCTCCAGTCTAAGCTGATGCCCTCTCATATCCCTCCCTTTTCTGATCTGGAAAATTCCTTCTGTGTTAACTTTGCTTACTCCCTTGAGGTATTTAAATGTTTTAGATATATCCCCTCTGTCCCTCCTGTCCTCCAGGGAGTACATGTTCAACTCTCCCAATCTCTCCTTGTAGGACTTCCCCTCCAATCCCTGTATCATTTTTTGCTGCTCTCCGTTGCACCCCATCCAACAATTTTATATCCTTCCTCAGGAATGGGAGCCAGTACTGCACACAGTATTCCTGCTGTGGCCTGACCAGGGACCTGTACAGAGGAAAGATCATCTCCCTATTTCTGGAGGAGATTCCTCTCGCTATGCACCCCAGCATCCTGTTAACTTTCGCTGCCACCTTCCTGCACTGGACTGAGTTGTTCTTTCTGCCCGTTATGAGCACCCCCAGATCCTTTTCCTCCTTGATGCTTTTGAGCTGCACCCCTCCCAGTTGATAGCTCCTCCCCTGGTTCTTAGCTCCATAGTACAGTACCTTGAACTTCTTGGCATTGAACCCCAACTGCCATGTTTCCGACCATTCCTGTAATTTTTCCAGGTCTTTCTGTAACCCCTTCCACCCTTCAGCATCAACCACCACAGCTCCCATCTTCATATCATACGCGAAAAGACTGATCCTACTCCGTATCCCATATGAGATATCCGCTGTAAATATTCCAAACAGCACTGGTCCCAGTACCGATCCCTGTGGCACCCCACTTGTCACCTCCCTTGGTGTTGACAGTCCCCCCCCCACCACCACCCCCCTCTGCTCCCTATCATCAAGCCAGTTGACAATCCATTTGATCATCTATGTTCCCATCCGGATGTACTGCAGCCCAGTCTCCCATGCGTACAGAATCAAATGCTTTGCTGAAGACTAAATACAGGACATCCATCATGTGTCCCCTAGCTAGCTCCCTGGTCACCCAGTTGTAGCACACAATTACATTCGACTGGCAGGAGCTGGCCGAGACAAACCCATGTTAATGTCCATCCAGGAGACCATTTTTAATTTTTTATTTTTTTTTTATTTTATTGAAATCTAGGATTACAAATACCTTTGAGCAGGAACTACTCATTTACAAAGGTTCCACGTCGAAGGAATGGGGGGTATACATACATACAAAGGTCAACATAATAATACATAGTTACACAATAACAAGAAGTAAGAGACTGAGGCTTAGGAAATTCTAGTAATTCAAAATGTGCCAAATGTTAGGTAGCATGACATACCAGCCAAGGGCAATCTTGGAAATAAGCACTGCAGGTGAGAGGGAAGTGGGTATGCAGGCAGGAAGGCCATTGTCGGAGGTTAGAGGGTGAGGGTAAGAGCTCTAAAGAGGAGAGAGAAGAGGGATAAAAGTCAGGAAATGCCCTAGGGGAGGAAAGGGAGAGGGGGCAAGGGGGTAGGCAAGTAGAAGGGGGCAAGGCGGGGAGAGATAGCTGTCAAGACTGAAGTGGAGGGCAGTGAACTGTGGGCCCCTGATTAGGCGAGGCAGTCACAACAACTAGTTGAAATGAGATGAAGTCAGAGTTGTCTCTTAAAAGGGCCAAGAGCAACAGCAGTAAGAGTTTCTTTGTTGAGAGTATTGTACCACTGTGGTGCTCTGTGGGCAAAGGTCCTCTGGCCCATGGTAGTCTGGCATCTGGGGACAAGCAAGGTTAGTTGTTGTGAACTTCTAGTTCTCTGGGTGCTGTGGTGGTCAATGAGTAGCTTTTCAATGCCCGGGGGCATGACCCCGAGGAGGACTTTTTTGGCTAAGAGGCAGGTTTGATACTGTATCCGGCTGATGAGAGGTAGCCATCCTGCCTGAGTGTACAGGTCACAAGTGTGTGTAAGTCGATCAGCCCCAGTTAGCAGCCTTTATGCTTTGTTGAGTGCAACTGTAATTCTGAGGAGGGCAGAGGCAGAGCCATAAATTGCTAGCCCGTAATCGATGATGGAGGTGACAGAGCTGTTCATAGCCAACCGGTGAGTGTCAGGAGTCATGCAGTGTTTGTGCCTGTAGAGTAGGCCTATACAGATGTTGGTGGCTTTGGCGACAGAATCTATGTGCCGATGGTAGGACAGTGAGCTGTCCAATGTGACACCTAGGTATTTAAAATCAGAAATGTGTTCAAGTAAGGTCCCTGTTTGGTTTAGGATGGTGAGGTCACGGGATTTATACTTGCTCCTGGCATTGTAGAAGGTCATAACCTTTATCCTCCAGAAAGGCTACTAGCCTCTCCTTTAGTATTGTCTCCATCAGCTTCCCCACAACTGAAGTGAGGCTCACCGGTCTGTAGTTACCTGGTTCATCCCTTGGTCCACTTTTGTGAATGGGCACCACATGGCCCATTCTCCAGTCTTGTGTTACACATCCTGTGTCCAGGGAGGTGTTGAATATGTCAGTCACTGGTCCTGCCAGGATCTCTGCTAACTCCCTGAGTACCCTAGGGTGAATGCCATCCGTTCCCAGTGCCTTGTCCGTACTTAGCACCTCAAGTCCTTCCAGAACCCTGTCCTCTGTAATCCCTACATCAGCCACACCGTCCCCCATCCCACTCCCACCCCTCCCTTGAGGTATCTGCCCCCCTTTCTCCCTGGTGAACACAGAGCAGAAGTACTTATTTAATGCCTCTGCCTGACCCACCCCCTTTCCATCCAATCTTCTTCCTTCTTAATCCTTACAATCTGGTCTTTGTTCTTCCTTCTTTCTCTAATGCACCTAAAGAAGTCTTTTTCACCTTCCCTGATACTCTGTGCCAGACTCAATTCTCTTGAAGCCTTGGCTGCTCTGACTAACCTGGTAACCTCCCTGGACTTCTTTGCATACTCATTCTTGTTGTCCCCCCAACTCCTTGAGTTTCTGGAATGCCCTTTTTTCCTTCACTGCCTCTTTAATCTCAGGAGTCAACCAACTGGGATTCTTTGCTTTCCCCTTCTTGCTCTTTATCCTTGTACATGTCCCAGTGGCCACTGTCAGCCCTTTTTTAATACACTCCCATTTCAGACTAGCATCCAGTTCTGGTTGAATTCCTGCCAGATACCTACCCAATATTTCCCCCATCCTTCCAAAGTATGCCCCTTTAAATTAAATCTTCCTGGTTCCTATACCCCGTTTCCCTACCCATATTCAGTGTGAACCACACTGAGTGGTGCTCACTCCCAGCCAGGGGGTCCTCCACCCCCCATATCCCTTACCACCTCCCCATTTGAAAGTACCAGGTCTAGTGTCCTCTCTAACCTAGTTGGTTCATATACCAACTGCACCAGAAAGCTATCCTGAAATGCGTCTAGTAGTACTTGCTCTCTTGCACTGGTGGTGATCGGAGTGGTCCAATCCACCTCAGGTAGGTTGAAGTTCCCCACCACCATGGTGTTCCCCTTCCTACAGACCCTTCTGACTTGCTCAGAAAGCTCTCTGTCCAGGTCTGTCCCTTGCGCTGGTGGTCTGTATACTACCCCCATCTTTAGCATCCTACACCTCCAGTCCTGGAACTGCATCCATAGGGCCTCTGTTCTGTCTTCCTCCACCCCCTCCTCCCCTATACACATTATTCCTCCCGTACATACATTGCTACACACCCCCCTTTACCTTTAGCCCTATCCTTCCTAAATATTCTATACTCTGGTGTCATCATATCACAGTCCTGGTATTGGGTGGCACACATTTCTGTGATGGCCACAATGTCAATCCCCCCACTGCAAGGAGAACCTGCAACTCAGTGGTCTTATTACGTAGACTCCTCACATTTAGCATAACCACCCTCCACATCCCTCCACAGTCTCATCCCTTGCCCTTCCTTGGCATTCCCCGCTCCTCTTCCCCCGTGCCCCTCCCCCAAGCTCCTCCCTATAAAGTTGGGGGGTAAGTTTGTCTGGTACCCCTTTCTGGGAACCCTGCCTACCAGTAGTCCACTTGTTACCCCCAGCACCTAGTTTAAATCCACCTTTGTTGCTATGTACCTCTCAATCCCTTTCTTTAATACTGCCTTCCCCTCCCTGCTCAAGTGTAGCCTGTCCCCTGTGTATAGGTCGTTATTGTCCCAGCTGTCCCCCCAGCCCCCCACTACCCCATACCCCTTGGATCGACACCATTCCCCCAGCCATGTGTTGAACTCTCTGATCTTCCCCTTCCTTGCTGTACTTGTGCATGGCACTGGGAGTACCTCCGAGAAGGCTACCAATTACCCCAACTCTTTACATACCCTTCCCAGTTCCCCGAACCTCTCCCTCACAACTTCCACCATTTCCCCTGCCAGGTCATTCATGCCCACATGCCCTACGACATGCGGCTTCCTCCTACCCCTCCTTGCACACTTCAGAATAGACTGCCCTGCCTGCCATCAGCCCAGGTAAGGATTCTACTCATATATGACTATGTCTTTCCCCCTTATTGCCCCATCTTATCCCTTTAAGTATGGAATTCCCCAGCACTAGTATTCCCTCATCATCTTTCCTTGCCATCTCCACCCTTACCACGATATCTCACCCTAGAGTCCACCCTATCTGTATTTATGCCCCTGCCTACTATTGCTCCCCACTCCCTGTCCTATCCCTCCCTCACCCTCCCTCATACTTTTCCAACATTCCAGCCCTTCCAACCCCCGGCCCCCCCTTCCTGTCCTCCCTACCTGCACAGTTCCTTCTCCTCCCCTCCTTTTACTTCCTACCCTCCTCCTGTTGCCCCAATGCCTCTTGTGCTTTCCACTCCTATTTCCCCCACCCCCTCCTGGAGATCCTCTCCCCTCAACGTCGTCCGCCAAAGTCACCAGTGAATCAAACATATTACCTCCCCTCACTGATTCGACATGCGTTGGCTCCTCCCTCCTGAATTTGGCCTTCCCTCTAGTGTTAGGTCCTATGTTTGACTTGCTCCCACCCACCCCCCATCCTTTCCCTCAATCTGAAGCTCTTCCCATATGGCTTCCCCATATCACCCCTTGCGGGCAGCCCTCATACCCCAGCAACCCCCCCATCCTCTCTAACTCCCTGCCAAGCCACCATACTTCTTCCTCGAGCCATCTTAGTCTGTGACAGATTGGACACCCACCAAGCTCCCACAGGATATTCATCCAAACCGCCACCCCACATCCACAACAGCCCACTATTCTGCCCATATTCAAACAGTATGATTAGCAGAAGGTTCCCACCAAGAAGAGTTCAGTCCTCCTACAGTTTTATCAGCTGTTAACTTTATTTCAGCTAGTCTTGTCCCATACGGTACTAACTCATTTTTTCTATCCTCTACAGTACTAATTTTTTCTATCCTCTTTATGCAGTTGTGTCTCCACTTTCAATACCCTACCTGTTACACAGTTTCTTCTGCCCTGAACACTCGAGGTTCAATAATGCAAGCCAGTGTAACCTACTCAACTGACTAGTCAATCTGCGTACAATATTACTTCCCTAGCTTGGAAAAACATTGAATTCACAATGTACAGTGTTCTGCATACAATATTACTTTCTAGATTGGAAAAACCTCATTTTCACAATGTACAGTGTTCTATGCTAGCCTATACTTAATTTTATAATCCTGACCTTTTCAGCCTAAATTACCGAACACACAAAAAGAATAATGAAAAATTCACCATCCGCACTCAGCCTGGGTCCAAAAAGTTAGGGAAGTGATCAGCTTCTTCCTGGTTCTCTCCTTTGTTTGTGCCACCCCTTAGAGGGGGTCGTCTTCCTCTGCTCAGCTTTCACCCCATGCTACTCCCTGAAGCTGGCTCCTCCCACCATGACCATTTAACAGAGACCAGGGATGGGGCAGGTGGGTTGGAGGGAAAAAAAACCCTCTGCTCCTCATGCTGTCTCCGGCAGCTCCCCCAACCGAGACTTCGGCAACATGTCCCCCACTCCCTCCTGCAGGCTGCTCATCACTGCACCCACTCGCTCCCCCAGACCCTCACTATGCTAGAGCATTGGCAGGGCCCAGCCCTTTAAATCCCAGCCACTTGCTTGAATCGGGCACAGCTCTGCCCGATTGGTTCCCCAAGCACTGCCCAATTGGCTGTTCTAGCTCTGGGAACCTCTCTCACTTTCCTCTCTGTCCACGTGGCTCCTACCGCTCCCTTAACATAGCAGTTGATGGCAGATAAGGACCGCAAGGCCCATCCAGTCTGTCCATTTCTATTTCTACTTTATAAATGTGCCATCGGCCTTTGCTCTATTAGTGGCCTATCTATTTATACTCATCTGTATTTCTCCCTTATGCCTATCCCATGCCTGTTTGAAGCCCTGCACTGTATTCAAAGTCACCACTTCCTGAGGCAGGCCGTTCCATGCATCCACCACCCTTTCTGTGAAAAAGAATTTCCTCACATTCCCCCTTAATCGGACTCCCTCTAATCTCATGCTGTGTTCTCTTGTCCTGCTATTTTTCTTATATTTAAACATGTTAGACTCTTTCACCTTGTTAATGCCCTTATGGTGTTTGAATGTCTCGATCATATCACCTCTCTCTCTCCTTTGCTCAAGGGTATACGTATTGAGCTCCATTAATCTGTCCTCATATGTCTTCTGATGCAGTCCCTGCACCATTTTGGTTGCCCTTCTCTGGACTACCTCAATTTGGTTAATGTCTTTGTGATGGTGTGGCCTCCAGTACTGCATGCAGTACTCCAGATGGGGCCTAACCAGTGTCTTGTAAAGAGGGATTATTACCTCCTTCTTGTGACTTGTGATACCCCTACTAATACACCCTAACATTCCCCTAGCCTTACCTACTGCTTTAGAGGTCTGCTTGGATGATTTCAGGTCATCGGTGATGATGACACCCAAGTCTCTCTTTCTCCCTTGTGACTGCCAGCAACTCCTCCCAGCCTATGGGGTGGCTTCAGGGTTTCTCTTCCCTATGTGCATGATCTTGCACTTCTTTGCATTAAATCCCAGTTGCCACTTTTCTGACCATTTTGCTAGTTTATCCAGATCTCTTCTCATTCTGCCCACCCCATCTGGATCATCTACTCTGTTTGCAGATCTTGGTGTCATCTGCAGACAGACAAACCTTACCCTCTAGTCCATCTGCAATGTCACTAATGAAGATATTGAAGAGGACTGCCCCTAGGACTGATCCCTGAGGTACCCCACTTGTGACTTACATCTCTTCTGACTGTATACCATTTACCACCACTCTCTGTTTTCTGCCCGCCAACCAGTTTGCCACCCAGTTGACCAACTTCTGACACACCCCGAGCCTACCCAGCTTATTTATCAATCTTCTATGTGGAACAGTGTCAAACACTTTGCTGAAGTCAGGCGACATCAGCTGCTCCCCCTTGGTCCACTACTCTGGTTGCTCAGTCAAAGAAATCTATGAGATTAGTTTGACAGGACCTTCCTTTTGTAAACCCATGCCATCTTGGATCCTGTGTCCTTATGGATTCCAGGTGTTGCACTATCCTTTCCTTAAGGAGTGCCTCCATAATCTTGCCCACTACTGAGGTAAGACTGACTGGTCTATAGTACCCTGCCTCCTCCCTGCTACCACTCTTGTGCAGCGGGATCACATGAGCCCTTCTCCATTCTTCTGGGAATTCTCCTGTGCTCAGAGACTCACTAAACAGTTCTGCTAATGGCTCTGCTAGTTCCACCCTTAGCTCCTTAAGTACCCTGGGATGCATGCCATCAGATCCCATTGCCTTGTCCACCCTGAGCTTAGCGAGCTCTTGTAGGACCCTTTCTTTTGTGAGAGAGTAGTGCTCACCTCCCTCCCCCTGTGTCCAAGGTGGTGAGGCTGTGGGCCCTGCCCTACCTTCTCTTCAGTAAATACTGAAGCAAAAGTATCTATTTAGGATAGATGCTTTACAGGGTCCCTCCTCCCCACATGCCCCTTTCTTCTTTGATGAAGAATAACCCATCTGGACTTTCTCCTTTCACTAATGTATCTATAGAAAGTCTTGTCACCTTCTTTTACTGTTCATGCTAGTGTTTCCTCAGTTTGGGTTTTGCCTGTCTTACTGCCTTCCCTGCTTTCCTTAGGGCAGTTTGGTATGCCTCCCTATCTTCATCCCGCTGTGTTCCCTTATATTTCCTGAAGGCCAGCCTTTTGGCTCTGACCTTTTCTGCTATTGTATTTGAGAACCGAAGTGGTTTCCTTTTTCTTTTGCACTTCCTATTCTGTCTAACACAATGGGATGTAGCTTCGAGCATTGCATCCTTAATGCTTGCCCACTTTGCCTGTACCCCTCACCTGTGTTTCTTTTTGCCAGGGCTAGCTTAACTCTGTTGGCCATCTTATCAAAGTCAGCTCCTCTGAAGTCCCATATTTTTGCCTTGGAATGGGATGATTTAGATGTAGTGGCCAAATTGAACCATACCATGTGATGGTCACTGGCCCCCAGGTGGCCTTCTACCTGGAGATCTGTGATCCCTTCCCTGTTAGTTAGTACTAGATCTAGGATAGCCCTGTCTCTTGTGGGTTGTTGTACCAGTTGTTTGAGGCCCTCCCCCTGCAGGGAATCCATCATGTGTCTAGTTCTGCAGATGTTCCTGCTGGTATTGACCAATCTGTATCCGGCATGTTGAAGTCTCCCATTATCAGAACCTCCCCTTTAGCTGTCATGTTTTGTATATCTTCTAACAGTAATGTGTCTATGTCCCCCCCTGGTCTGGGGGCTTGTAGATAACCCCAGTTTTTATAGCTGTCCCATTTCCTGTTTCCAGGGTGACCCACAGTTCTTCTGGCTCCTTATGTGTATTCTGAATTTTTGTAGCTTTGATATTTTCATTGACATACAGGGCCACTCCACCCCCCCTTTGCACCTCGGTCTCTTCTGAACAGTACATAGCCAGGTACTGAAGTCACCCAAGTGTGGTTACTGGTAAACCACATCTCACTAATTGCTACTATGTCCAGTTTAGCCTCTGACATTATTGCCTGCAGGTCTGGGATCTTATTTCCCAGGCTGTGAGCCCTTCCAGCTGCCGATGTGGCAAGAAAAACTACCTCTGCTCCTCTGCCCAAGCGGCTCCTGCTTCTACCTTCTAGCCACTGATGTGGCAAGAAAAAAAACTCTACTCCTCATGCTGTCTCCAGCGGCTCCCCTGCCAGAGACTTCAGTGGCACATCCCCCACTCCATCCTGCTGGCTACTAGTCCCAGTGCCCACTCACTCCCACAGATGCTCGCTATCACCATGTGTATTGCCTGTTTTCAGAATGTTTCTGCTGCTAGCCTTTGTGCTGCTGCCACATGAAATACTGTACATAGTTTAATTAAATACTACAGTCTAGACTTAATCTCACATAGATGTGCTGGTTTTGGTCTTGCTGTTCTTCAGGGCCTTCTCTCCTGATTTCATATCAGACTTTGCCATCCTCCCTGGGTACTTTGTACTGCTTGGGAATCATTCCAAAGGTATGCCTGAAGAAGATGTCCTTGATGAAGATATAACAGATATTCACAGTAACAATAGATCTTTGTTTTTTTTACTTTAATTGTGCTCTTTCACTGGCCCCGTAGACCTCTCTCCAGTGAGGTCTCTTAGTACGGATGTATCCCACCTGGTCTGAGACACTTCCCAGTCTGGTCGCTGCTCCTGAGAGTTCCACCTACCACTGCTACTGACCACCCCACCCCCTGGCTCTGAGACCCACTGGGATGAGGCTGCCATAATTCCTCTGGTGCTCTATCTAGAATCTAGAAGGGTGGCCAGGGAGTGGAGGAGACACACGGTGAGCATCTGGAGATGAATATGGACCCAGTTTCACCTGTCCAGGTACCAGGGTCCATTTTTCTTGCTTTTCCTGGAGGCATGGATGTGCAATGATGTCCAGTGTGCCCGCAGGACATCTGCCTTAATGCCCTCAGTGAGACTCCTGCTTGCTGTGCTGCTCCCAGCTTCCACTGGGAGCTGCAAGGGCAGTAAGAGTCGCAACCCACCATCCCCCAGCAGAGGAGAGCTGTCCTCTGGACAATCAATCCTCTCCTCCCACTGCTGACCCCTGATGACCCTAGTCTATTCCCAAACCCAGGTCATCAGCATGTCATCCAGCACCTCAACCCTCAGCACCACTGGGCCACCTGCAACAGTAGATCCTAGAGAAAATCTCCTCCACTGGGCCACAGCACACTGACTCTCCTTTCCCCTTACTGAGGTATATACACACATACATATAAACTGGAATTTAAGCTAGATAGTAGGGGGAGGGATTTAAATGTTCAATATCAATAAATGATGCTGGGTCATTGAGCCATGTGCACAGCAAACATGGCTATAATATGATAACAGCTAACACACAAAGCCTTAATACCATGAAGAAAGCTGAGCTTGAAACAACAATCCACCAATATGATATTAAAATATTTGCTATAACAGAAACTTGGTGGGACAATACATCTTACTGGTCAAATGACATTACAGGTTTCAAACTCTATAATAAAAACAGAGAAAATAGGGCCGGTGGCGGTGTCTGCGTTTATGTTTCAAATTCTATTCCTTCAGAGTTAGCAAAGTTATCTGTTACAACAGAAGAAAGCCTATAAACTATATGGGTTAGGTTAAATCTACCAGGGCAAAAAGCTATTATATTGGGTAACTGTTACAGGCCCCCAGGCTCTATTTCAGAAGTTAATAACGCACTGGTACACGAAATTGAGTTAGCAAATGAGCTGGGCAATGCGACAATTGTGGGTGACTTTAACTACCCTAGAATAGACTGGATCAATTCCAAAGCCTCATCCATACATGAAATGAATTTTTTGGATATGACCATAAACTGTGGATTAGAACAACTGATAACTGAACCCACTAGAAGTGGTAATATATTAGATCTAATACTAACTAATATTAGTCACATCATGAGTGTTACTTCCATTCTACCTCCTTTGGGATCTAGTGACCACAATATGATTTTATGTTGAATTAATATTAAACAAGCTAATATAAAAACAAAAATCAGGAACTATACTTCGAAAATCTTAAGTAGTCTGATCACACAGTTGGAAAATACTGAATGGGGACAACTAAACAACTTGAATGTTGATGAAGCATGGAGCTATTTCAAGGACAGTATACACTTTGTTGAAAATAAATTTGTCCCTTTGAAAAGTAAATATAATAAAGTGAGTAGAATTCCACCATGGATGACCTCAGGAATAAAAAACCAACTAAAAATTAAGTATAAAGCTTTTAAAACATATAAGACCAATCCAATAATCTCCTCCAAAATGAGCTATTTAAAAGCACAAAAACTTCTAAAAAATTTGATTAAAAGAGCAAAATTCAAAACTGAATTTAGAATCACCCATAACAAAAACCCCAAACAATTTTTCCTCATATCTAAATGGCAATAAATCCTTGGTTTTGAATATAGGTCCCATAAATACAAATGGTGCGTCCATCAATGATTCGACTGAAATGGCAGTCTGCTTTAACAATTACTTCACAGCAGAATATGAAGAAAAGGTATCGAGCAATGAGGTATTAGCTCAAAATGAAAATAATATGTATAGGTTCTCTAAGGCTGAGATAGAATTTAAATTACAGAATCTTAAGATCAACACTAGTCCTGGACCAGATAGTATACACCCAAAACTACTAAAGGTGGCAGCTCATGTCTTACCTTATCCACTGTCCATAATGTTTAATAAATCTCTGGAAAGTGGGATGGTCCCATATGACTGGAGGATAGCACATGTGATGCCAATCTTCAAAAAGGGTGCCAAATCAAAGGTTGAAAATTATAGGCCTATAAGCCTTACCTCCATCCCCTGCAAAATCATGGAGAAACTCTTAAAAAAGAGACTGGAAGAAGAACGTATTAAATTAAATATCATTGATAATCACCAGCATGGCTTTAGACAGTGTGCATCTTGTACCACAAATCTAGTATTTTTTTATGAGCATATCAGTCAGAGCCTGGATAAAGGTTGTCCATCTGATGTTATTTTGCTAGACTTCTCCAAAGCCTTTGACAAGGTCCCCAATGGTACATTAGTCAAGAAACTACACAACTCTGGTCTCAGTCCTATATTGGTGTGGTGGGTTAACAACTGGCTTAATGATAGAGTACAGTATGTGAAAGTAAATGGTTATTTATCAGATGGACAAAACTTGACAAGTGGAGTCCCTCAGGGCTCAGTCCCAGGACCTACACTGTTTAGTTTTTTTGTCAGCAAAATACAAAAAGGTATTTCAAATAATCTGATTAAATTCACTGACAATATTAAACTTAGTGGTGAGGTGGACACCTTTCTTAAACAGCTGTCCTTGGTCAATGATCTAAACTCGTTAACAAAGTGGGCTAATTGTAATGGAATGCAATTTAATGCCAAGAAATGTGCTGTTATGCACTACAGTTCCAAAAATCGTTCTTATAAATATGTTATAAATGATTCCATTATGCATACGGTTACTGCTGAAATGGGTCTCAGAGTTAAAATTAATAATACACTTACATCATCTGATCACTGTAGTGTCGCTACTGCCAGAGCCAGAGACCTCGTGAGAAAAATGAATAGATCCTTTTTCTGTAAATCAGAACAGTTTTACTATTCCAGTTTGTAATAGTTATATCAGGCCTGTTCTAGATTATGGTCCCCCTGTTTGGTCCCCATACCTATTAAAAGATACAAATATGGTTGAAGGTGTGCCAAAATCAGTCACCAAGTTAATTCCAAGGGTCAAATACTTTCCATACACTACAAGACTAAAGGAAACTGGTTTATTCTCACTCAGACAAAGGGAAAGAGGTGATCTTTTATTGCTATATAAATTGCTATATTCCCAAGAGTTAAAAACCAGAGTAATTTTGTGCTTAGTAATTCACGAAATAGTTTAATGTCATACGACAGAAAACTAATTGTCCCAAAGCTGATAACATCCAAAAGAGATAATTTCTTTACAGTCAGAGCTATTAAAGCTTGGAATGGCTTACTCTAGGAGGTAGTAGAGGCTAAAAGTTTTTTCTGAATTTAAAAACATATTAGATAGAAATAGCTATTCAAAATAAATATGGCTTCAGTACAACCCACATGTGTGGGCGGTGATCAGTGATGGGTCTAGTTGCTCTCTTTCATCCTATCTTCCTAGTGGTAGTAAATCCTAGTAGTGTAAGCTGGCAGAATAGTCCACTGCCTGGCTGGAGGTTATTCCAGTTCCATTTTCTCCATGTGTGCCTGGTACTGGTTTGATCTCCTGGTTCCTAATGGGAAGTGATCCTGAGTTTATCTCTGGCAGGGAAAAATGGAGCCAAAGGGTCATCCATGTTTTATATTGAATGTTATTTATATTTTATATTCTCTTTTTCTTCCCCCTCCCCAGAACATATCTGGAAATGAGCTGCTACCAGCTCAGTATGATTTTCTTGATAAAACTTTTGAAATAAATAAACAAGTAAATACATACATACACAAACAAACAAATAAATAAATAATTAAGATAGAGATTTTGGGGACCAATGTTGCATGTCATCATGGATGGCCCCAGCTAGCAAAAGTTTCTTAGTGATCCTGAAGTCGATGGCTTACAGTTTCAAAGATGTGGCCCAATAGAGGAGATTCTCTCAGTAGCTACTATTATGGTGAGCAACGGTTATTTACTCATGCAATATTTTCTCCTGTTTTATGCTGGTATACTTGCACATTTCCTGAAACCAAAAATCAGGTGCCCTCCAAAAGGTCTCCCAATGTTTTGTGTTACAGTGGAACTTTTACAAGGGAATGGTGAACCCAGTGCAAAAAAGATGCTTAAATATACAACTTTTAGTGAAAGACGCAACTTGTAAAAATGGCTGCCAAAATGACTAACTGTGACAGACAGAAAATACTGGCATCACTTTGGCACATTATTCACTGTTTTTTTTCCCATTTTATTTCCATTTTACCAGGAATGAGTACCGGATCAAAAGGATCAACTTTCAGCCACTCCTGGAGGAAAGGGTATAACATGAGGGTATTACAATACATACAAAAGTACAAAATACTAAGGGATCTAAATCAACATATACAAATTAAACAGCTGAAATATTAACATTTCTATATTACAATTCATCATTTGATATATTTAGTAGAGATTTGCTTTGTGTACAAGCTTAAAACAAGCATTTGTCAATGCCGAACGTTCACTTGCAGGTATTTGCAGTGGTGTTTGGCACATATGGTGCTTTACCCTAATGCCCTGTGCGATTGCTGGTATTTGCACAATAAATTTTCAGCATGACCTTTTTGTAACCCCCATTGTGCGCTACATAGGTGGAAACACATTTTGGGCAGGATGTGAAAAATGACAGCTGTACTGCTCATAAGGAAGTGTGGTAAAATGGCAATGTTGAAAATCTGGAGTGGAAATATTGAAAATTCGCAAACCTACGAGCATGCGTGGGAGCTGTGCAACGCATGCTCGCAAAACACTCATTGTTAGGAACTTTTTCAGCAAATTTTCAACATTGGCATTTTAAAACCTCTGCTAATGAACAGTGTCACTGTGATTTTCTTACTGTGTCCCATACATTGATTTCGCACACCGACTGCGCCATTGTGCACTACATGGGTGGAAACACATTTTGGGCAGGATGTGAAAAATGACAGCTGTACTGCTCATAAGGAGGTGTGGTAAATGGCAATGTTGAAAATCTGGAGTGGAAATATTGAAAATTGAAACCTATGAGCGGCGAGGAACCAGCAACGCACGCCAGAAACAGTCATTTTTGGGAATTTTTTCACCAAATTTTCAACATAGCCATTTTAAGACCTCTGCTAATGAACAGTGTCACTGTGATTTTCTTAATGCATCCCATACATTGATTTCACACACCGACTGCGCCATTGTGCACTACATGGGCGGAAACACGTTTTGGGCAGGATGTGAAAAATGACAGCTGTACTGCTCATAAGGAAGTGTGGTAAAATGGCAATGTTGAAAATCTGGAGTGAAAATATTGAAAATTCATTAACTTACGAGCGTGGTAGGAACTGCGCAACGCACGCTCGTGAAACAGTCATTTTTTGGAATTTTTGCACCAAATTTTCAACATGGGGTTTGTGTCCCATTCTCATGAATGATGTCACTGTCATGGCATTATTCAGGCCCGAAGGGTGATTTCACACAGTGACTGCACAGTGACTGCGAAATCACCCTTCGGGCCCGAATAACGCCTTGACAATGACATCATTCATAAGAAGGGGTCTCAAAAACCCCATGTTGAAAATTTTGTGCAAATATTCCAAAAAATGCCTGAGATATGCAATAAAGTTGAAAACCCCCTATCTAGCCCATTATACAGCTTACCGGCATTTCCTCAGTTCGTGGTCGGCTTTGAAGAGTGCAGACGGTTCCCGTCCACCAAAGATCAAGCGCAAGCTCCGGATGTAAATATGGGGTGAGGGGTGTGGGGAGGCTGGGTGCGCAGTGGGTGGGTGCAGGCTTGGAGGGGGACTGGGAGAAGCGCCTGGGACCGCTTTTTGGTTTACAGGTTTTAAAAACAAAAAGACTACGTGGGACATTTGCCACGGCTGGTGGGCCCACAGCACAAGGATGGCTGGGGGCCGAGGAGCCAACGGGATTGGGCACCCCACGGCAAACAGTGCTGGACGCTTGCCACACTGGGGTGGGCTCCCAGCATGGCAGAAGATGGCTGGGGGGCCAAGGAGCTGATTGGATTGGCACCCCAGTCGGCAAACAGCGCTGGATGTTTGCCATGCTGGGGTGGGCTCCCAGTGTGGCAGAAGATGGCTGGGGGCCGGGGAGCCAACAGGATTGGGCACCCTGCTGGCAAACAACGCTGACATTTTCCATGCTGGGTGGGCTCCCATCGTGGCACCAAAGCTTTGGGTGAGCGGCATGACGCTGGGGCGGCGTGACGTGGGGGCAGTGTGATGTGCTCTTGTGATGACAGCGGTGGTTTCTTTGAAGACCACCACTGTCGTACACAGCTCCTGCACCCATTGGTGCAGGACCACCACGCCTGCTCAAACGAGCAGCGGATTGAAAGGGAGAGGCACACCTCCAAAGTGTGCTACTCTCCCAAAACGTTCCTTGTGCATGCGCGCAATCGAACGTAAAAATGAAAAAATAACCTGCAGTACTATAGCTATTTCTAATTTTATATTTTTATCAGCATTTCCAAAAACTAACATCCTCAGATATCTTTAAAAAAGTGGAGAATGTTTATTTTTATATTGTGACTGGATAAAGTACCTTACAGACAAAAAATCAGGGGCCAAATATCAAAAAAAGGGCAAGGCAGAGTACACAAATTTGAACTCCGTCTTGCAGTTGCTGGGGTGGGCAAAAATGCCATATTCAAAGGAACAGCACAGGGTGTTATTCACCTGAATGTAAATCCATTTTATCCCAGTGCATTGCCACTTAGCCCCGCCCAATAGTGCCTCCGAAATATGGCCACCACAATGGCTAGTGCCATGCCAATATTTGAAATATTCAAAAGTCACCATTCAAATGAGCCCATTGGGCATGCAAGGTGGTAAGAGGTCATTTGCATGCCCATTCTGGGCTCATTTGCATGGAGTTGGAGGCCCTTTACCACAAAAAATGTCCCATCCCATGAGCTGTCCCTGGTGCTAGTGGAATTCTCCATCACTCTGATCCCAGTTCCCCATAACAATGTCAACATTCTCTGGCATCCAGTGGTCCCTCCCTCTACCCGACACCGATTCCCATACTGTACTATTAATTCCCTGGGGTCCAGTGGTCCCTCCCCCCTCCCAACCCCCATTCCCATATTGAGTCAATAATTTCCTGGTGTCCAATGATCTCTCCCACCTCCTAATCCTCATTCCAGTACATATGAAAGCCCCCACCCAGTGCATCACAACCCTCCACACACATAGCCATGGCTGGCCCGCCACAGCCATACAACTCCTGTGTTAATTCAGTTCTCCCAACAAAGGCCCGGACCCATTTCAATGAAATAGCAGTGCCCACAGCCCCAGGCAACCCCCCATTGGTGGTAGAGGCCCCCCAACCTACTGTAGCACCAATGACCCACCCCAGTCATCCTTACCATACATTCGGTACCGCACTGAAATGATGGTGGGTGACACAACTCCACCTCACACCACCTTGGCCACCTGTCATCTGACATTTACAGGGAGTGTGCTACCGATTTATAGGGCTAAGCACCCTATAAATAAGCAGTGCATTCACTGCAAATGCCAGATGGTGGGTGGCAGAGGTGATGTGATGTGAGATGAGGTTGTGTCACCCATCATCGTTTCAGTGGGGTTGGTAAGGGGGACTGGGAGGCTGGTCCTCTGTACGGTGGGTGGGGGAACGACTACCACTAATGGAGGGGGTTGCATGGGGCTGCAGGCATGGCTATGTTTTTAAAAAGGGGCTGTGGCTTTGTTGGGGGGCCAAATTGGGACAGGAGTTACATGGCTGTGGTGGGCCAGTCATGGCTGTGTATGTGTGGGTTTGTGACACACCAGGATAAGGGTTTTTTCCTATGTATGGGTATGGTGATCAGGAGGGGGGGAGGGGCCACTGGACATCAGAGAATTACTGACACAATATGAGAATAGGTGTCGGGTGGGCAGAGGGACCACTGGATGCCAGGGAATTAATAGTATAATATGGGAATGGGTGTCGAGAAGGGAGAGGGATTACTAGACCCAAGGGAATTAATAGTACAATACAGGAATTGGTTTTGGGTGAGAGACGGACCTCTGGACACCAGGGATTTCACTTACACATGGGACCAGAGGGAGGGGGCACCATTTGACACTGGGACCTACTGTGTTTGGGGGGGTACTAACACACTACCACTGGCAACCAATAGGGTTGTGCCAGATTAAGATTAGGGTTCAGTTGGTCATATTTTCTCCATGAAAGGGTACCGTGCAAAGCACTCTTGCACAGAGCGAATACATTGAATATTAGATGGCTCTAATAATAAGGTCATGCCCACCAGTTTACATAGTTTTGCCTTGCACTCCCCTCCACTTTTTGTCCCAGCACAAGCCCAGTACACCAGAGCAAAGAGGGCTTTTAAATATGGGACTTTGGTGCAAAACCTGCTTTGCAAGGGCAAACTGAGTTTTGTGCTGGGGAAATCTTTTGAATATATGGCCCCAGATTCACATAAAAACAGAACCAATTCAAATTTTTCATTTAAATCTGGCCATGAATGTGCCCCTGTTGTAAAAATCTAATTCGCCTCCTTCTTGGCAAATGTCACATCTCTGTTGTTCTCCTCCTTGCTTCAAACATTTCACAGTTTCAGTGCCCATGAACAGCCATTATAGACTTCATTTTAATCTGGAGCACTGTTAGTATGTGAAACTATAACTTAATCACTATTGGCATTGCTTGTTGCCACCATATGTCTCCTACCCTGTCTTTTAGCTTCTTTTTTTCATTTTCCCGACATACTGTAGTACAAGCCTCATGCACAAAGTGGCAATATATATCTATACTATGTAGGTAGTATGACTGTTTATTTAGATCCTTAACTTGTGCAATCATGCCATTGGAAGGGTTAAAGATGGTCCCTGAATTAAAAATGACTGGGCAATCTTTACAGTTGCTGCATTTTCACTAAAATACCCCAAAATTCCACCAGCAGCATAATCTGGTTCAATTATAGTTGGCTTCATTAAGTATCCCCCTTCCCCGGTGTAAGCAGAATTGTCTAGCCCTCCTTTCCAGATCAGCAACATTAAGTAAGTAAAAAAGCAAATCAAGCAATGAACAAACAACTAAATAAATAAACATTTTTTGTGCAAGGGGAGATAAGGTTGGCAGCTAGGCACCCAGGTGTCAGGATGTATTGTAGGTTGTACACCGTTTGCCATATTGTCATGTATATCTTTAGGCCTGAAAAATCCTTTTTTTTTTTCTATAAAGGTTTTTATGCTCCACTGTGGCCGGACAGTCTGGGCTTCCTTAAGTCCTGCCCCATCAACTCCCACCACACTCAGCTACCGTGTACTTTCCAGTCACATGTTAACCCCACAGATCCCCCCCATGGGGGGATCGGGAAAGGGAGAACCATTTCCCACCCCTGAGGCTCTCATATCCAGTACAGCTCCTGAGTCCTGCCAGTGAGGCAGGTAAGGGCTCACTGGGCAGGGTGTTCTACTTGTCTGCCCACCACCATTTTCCACCAAATTATTCCCTTTCCCCATGCTGGGGTGCTCACAGCAGCACGCACATGTGGAGACTTGCACACGTAGCAGAGTCCCGTAACACCACCCTTTTTTTCTGCCACTTCTTGATCCACACAGCCACCAAGTTTCCATCTGGTGGCAGTCATTCAAAGGAGCCAGCAGTCCAGAGGTTAGCAGTCCTGTGGATGCTCAATCTTCTCCCTTCCCTACTGACTGTATGCAACCCGTGCTCATTCCCGAGCATGGGTCTCCAGTGTGGTGAGAGTTGTGGTGACCTGCACCTCTGCCCTTAGCACCACTGGACTGGCCAAAAATCCATTCTTGGGGGATTTTTCAACACTTATTGTTTTCAGATCTAAACAAAGCATATGCTAGTGTATTTTTTGTTTTGTTTTGTTTTATTTTTAATTATGCATTTCACCTCTTTAAATGGATTATAATAAGTTGCAAAATCAAGCATAGCTGATACACTCCTGTTATTGCTTTTCCTGTGGATATAACACTTACTGTCTAGTTTTGGACCTCACAATTTCTCTGGTCTTCATTACTTAGAAACATAGAAACATAGAATTTGATAGCAGATAAGGACCGCTTTGCCCACCCAGTCTGCCCATTTCTCTACCTGATGGATAAGCTGCAGATTCTAGTTAATCAACAGCTTACTTCCTCCTGCCCCCCACTAGAATTGCCTTATGCCTGTCCCATGCATTCTTGAATTCTCCCACTGTTCCTGACTCCATAACCTCCTCAGGAAGACTGTTCCATGCATCCACAACTCTCTCTGTGAAAAATACTTTCTAACATTACCTCTGAGCTGTCCTCTCTATTCTTCAAATTGTGCCCCTTGTTCTTGCACATCTCTTCTTCTGAAAGATACTACCCTCTTGTACCTTGTTAATTCTCTTGAGATACTTGAAAGTTTCTATCATGCCCCCCCCCTTCCTCAAGGGTATACATATTAAGCTGCTTTAGTGCCTCCTCATAAGTCTTCTGGTGCAGACCTTGCACCATTTTGGTTGCCCTCCTCTGAACAGCCTCCACTCTGTCTATGTCTTTGCGGAGATGGGGTCTCCAGAATTGCTCGCAGTACTCCAGATCGGGTCTCACTAACTGTCTGTAGAGAGGGGATAACAACTTCCTGTTTTCTACTGTTGATGCCTCTCCCTATGCATCCCAATATCCCCCAGCCCTCCTTACTGCCTTCTCACATTGCTTGCCCACCTTTAGGTCATCTGATATAATTACTCCCAGGTCTCTTTCGATTTTTGTTGTTGTTATTAACTCACCCCCCATTGTGTACTCTTCCCCTGGGTTTTTGTATCCCAGATGCATTACCTTGCACTTCTTTGCATTGAATCTGAGCTGCCACGTATTTGACCATTCCTCCAACCTTGCCAAGTCCCTTTTCATTCTTTCCACCCAACCTTGTGTATCACCCTGTTGCAGATCTTTGTGTCATCTGCAAAGAGGAATACTTTTCCTTCCAGGTGCTCTCAAATGTCACTTATAAAGATATTAAAGAGGACCGGTCCCAGTACCAAACCCTGCGGTACCCCACTAGTTACCCTCCTTTCTTCACTGTGGACTCCGTTTACTATTATCTTTTGCGTCCTGTTGTCCAGCCAGTTTTTTATCCAGGCTATCACCTTGGGACCCACTCCAAGGCTGGCTAACTTGTATATTAATCTTTTGTGTGAGACTGTGTTGAATGCCTTGCTAAAATCTAGGTAGGCCATATCCACAGCACCTCCCTGGTCTACTACTTCGGTCACCCAGTCAAAGAAATCTATTAGGTTAGTCTGACATGACCTTCTTGCTGTGAAACCATGCTGCCTTGGGTCCTGTGCCCCACTGGCCTCTAGGTACTCAACAATTCTTTCCTTCAGAAGTGATTCCATCATTTTCCCTACCACTGAAGTCAAACTAACTGGTCTGTAGTTTCTTGCCTCTGCCCTGCTCCCACTTTTGTGAAGTGGAATCACATTTGCCCTCCTCCAGTCCTCAGGTACCACTCCATCCTCCCATGATTTGTTAAAGAGAGTAGTCAGTGGTGTTACTAGTTCTACCCTTAGTTCTTTTAGTATTCTTGGGTGAATCCCATCAGGCCCCATTGCTTTGTCCACCCTCAGTTTCAAGAGTTCTTTCAAAACCCTTTCTTCTGTGAATGGACTGGTATCAACCCCCCTATTCAGAGTTTCTCCTTGTTTGGTTTAGTCACTCCTCCTCATCTGTTGTGAACACTGAGCAGAAATATTCGTTCAGTATCCCTGCTTTTTCACTGTCACCCTCTGCCCACATTCCCTTCCCTTTATTAAGTCTCTGCATCCCTCCCTTGGTCTTTCTTCATTCCCTAATTTACCTATAAAAGGTTTTATCCCCCTTCTTAACAGAGTTGGCTATCTTTTCCTCAGTTTGTGCCTTTGCTATTCTGACTGCCTTCCCTGCCTCCTTCTGCTTTACATCCTGTCATGTACTTTGATTTATACTTCTAGTTTTGAGACAGACAGGATTTAGACAATTTCTTTTCCATGCTTAACCTGGCTCATGACTAAGTAACATAGACCCTAAAATGTCCATCTAATGCTCACTTATCAAACCTCTTTTTGAAGTACTCTATGTTAGTGGAAGTAACTATAGTACTTCTATTGGGAGTTGGCTCCATAGCTATACCAACCTTTTCTATTGTTTGTTCTGATTTGTACTGTTCTTAATTGCTTGTTATGTCAGCCTAAAGCATGTTTTCTGTCCTCTTGTGTAATTTAGCTCCTCCATTAGTTTCTTATCCTCAAATATTGTAAACAAGTCTCCTCTAGTGCACCTTTGTTCCAAACTGTGTAGCCTTAAATACTCAGTCTTTCTTTGCATGTCTTGCTGTCTAATCCCCTAATGATTTGTATTGCTCTGTTTTGTAACTTTTCTATTTCGGTGTTGTCATTGTCAGCCATTGTCATCCTTCCCTATACTTGTAAATCCCAATTCATAAGTTGTCTGACATAGCTACAATATTGTGGTAATATATTTTCTTTTGACCTATGTGAACAATGTCTCTGAATACTCAAGTGTTCAATAAATGATTTCCTTTATTAAACACTGCGTTGACCTGTTTCTTATTATGCAAATAATTTGTGATGTATAGACCTAAACCTTTCTCACTTTCTGTTGCCATTAATTTATTCCCATTTATCTAGAAATCATGTTCTGCATTATTTAATTCTAAATGCATTGCTGTACATTTATCACAGTTGTATTTCATGTTCTGTTCCTAAGACCACGCTACCATTTTGTTTAGATCTATTTGCAGGTCCTCAGCTTCCCCTGGTGTGTTAACTCTCCCTTCAAGTGGTATTACCTTTTGCAAAATCACACCATGAGATGTTTTGCCTTTTCATAAAAATAATTTTCCTTACTTCAGTTTTATTTAAATGTTAATTTTCTTTTTAATGTGTGTTTTACAGTGTGGTAGGTTGATAACTGCTGTCTAATAAAACTGTATTTATATTAAGTGTCTTTCAGTATAAAGAAGATGTTATTTCTCCACCAGTGTCTTTCTTAATCAATAAATCCAAACAAGGAATTTCTTTCTGATATTAACCAACAGAGAATTTCAAATGGCAATTACTGTTTTTCAAGTATTTCACAAATTGAAAAAGATGCTCTTCTGTCCCCTACTACACCGTAAAAATATTGTCAGTATTGCAAGTGAGGGGGAAGACCAAGGTAAAAAGAGGGAGAGATAGGCAGCCAAACAGAAGGTGGCATAACCAGTTTCTTTCTTAAACAATAAATACAAAAAAGGAACTTCTTTCTGGCTGCAATTAACAGAAAAATTGAAAATAACAATTACTGTTCTAGAAGAATTTTACAAATTAAAAAAAAAGCTCTTCTGTCCCATACCACACCATAAATAATATTGTCAATATTGTAAGGGAGGGGGAAGACCAAGGGAGAAGGAAGGAGGGAGCAGGCAGCCAAACAGAGAGTGGCACTAGGGCGAGAAGGAGGGTAAATCAGAACTTTTGGAAGTTAGTGTGCCTCAAAGCTAGAAATCTAGGGAACAAAATGGTGACATACAGGCCATGATGGCAGAGAGACAGGTGGATCTGGCAGCAGTCATAGAGCCTAGCCTACCCCAAGCCAAGATTGGGACCTTTCCATTCCAGTGTAGGCCACCTATAGAAGGAAGAGGGACAAAAGGAAGAGGGTGGCAGTCTAGGTCATGGAGGGCATTAGTGCAACTAGGGAGAAAAAAGGAAGGCGGGAGGGAAGTAGAGGCACTGTGGGCATAGTTCCAAATGGTAGCAGAAGGAAACTGAGGCTGGGTGTAGTGTACAGATTACCCAATAAGGGCAAAGATCGGGAGCTGGGTACCGTGACCAGCTGACTGTTAAGATTGGAGAAATGGTAGTAATGGAGGACTTCAATTTGCCTAAAGTGGATTGGAGTGTCCCATCCACTGCCTGTGCCAGGAGCCAGTTGACTCTGGATGCAGTGAAGCATGGGTTTCTGGTCCACAATGTCATTGAGCCGACACAAGTGAAAGCCATCCTGGACCTGCTATTGACTAACAGGGATCACAGTGGAAGTGCCCTTAAAGAGCAGGGACCACTGAGTGGTGTGGTTAAGAGCTGACAGGGGGAAGGAGGCACCAAGCATTAAGATATAAAAACTTGGCTTTTGGAAAGCTGAGTATGTTATGATGGGTGATACACTGACGGGGAAACTAGCTAACCTTAAGAATGGCATGAGCGTAGATCAAAAGTTGGCAGTGATCATGGACGGGATAGAGGCAGCCACTAACACCTGCCTTAAGAAGAAGGGGAAGAACTCCAAAGCCAAGAGACCTAGTTGGTTTGGTAGGGAGGTGAGCCAGGCAGTGAGGAAAAAGAGGGACACATACAAGAAGTGCAGGAATTCCCAGAAGAATGAGGGATGAGAGGATCTAGTTGGGAAAGATATGAAGGCTGGAAGAATAGGCAAACCAAGACTAGGAAGGAGTTACACATTGTGGAAAGGATTAAAGAGGCATAGAAACTCTTCTTCAGATATATCAGTGAATAGAGAGAGATATAAGGCCTAGTGAAGCTAAAAAGAAGTGGGACTGGCTGGAGGTCAGTAAAGAGAAAACAGAGGTGTTGAATGAATACTTATGCTCTGCGCTTAATAAACAAAAGGATGGACCAGTGCCACAAGGGGGGATGGGGAGGAGGAGGAACATGGCTGAGGACAGGATTATAGAAGGCAGGGTTAGGAACGGGCATATGTACTTAAAGGTAAACAAGTCCCCTTGACCCCAACAGTGTATAAGGAACTGACAGCAGAACTGGCAGGTCCACTGGTGAATCTGATCAACAGCACCTTAGATAGGGTGATGGTACCGCAGGAGTGGAGAATCACACATGTGGTACCGCTGCACAAGAGATGGCAAAAGGATGACCCTATGAGCTATAGTCTGGTCAGTCTGACCTCTATTCTTGGTAAGCTAATAGAGATCACTCCAAAAGAAAGACTATTTGAGTTCCTTGAAATGAATGTGCTACTGAACGGGAGACAGCATAGGTTCCTGTCAAGCCAACTTGATCTGTTTCTTTGACTTGATAATGAAAGTGGTGTGCAAAGGTCAGGTGGTTTGTATTTTATATTTGGATTCCAGGAAGGCCTTCAACTTTAGCCCCACATGAGGCTAATCAGGAAGTTGGGAGACCTAGGGGCAAAGAGCATATTAACCTGGTGAATGGCAAATTCTCTAAGTGGTAGAATACAAAGGATGGTGGTGATGGAGAATCTCAGGTACAAAGGAAGTTACAAAGGTGTCCCACAGGGGGGAAGTATTTGGCCCAGTTCTGTTCAATGTGTTCATTAACCATACTAGGAATGGCATTAAATGCAAGATCTGCCTCTTTGCTGACATCAGCAAGCTCTGTGGGAGGCAAACTCAATTAAAGGGGTGTAAGACCTTAAAGAGGTCCTGGGGAAGCTGGTGAGGTGGTTAGGTATCTAGTAGCTGGGGTTCAATGTGAAGAAGTGCAAGGTCATACTCATAGGAAGGTAGAACCTAAGCACTTTGTACAGTCAGGAGAGTCAAGGCCACAGAATAAGAGGAGGAAAAGGACTTGTTGATTGCTATCAACAGTGGCCCTAAACAGGCTACACAGTGTAGGAAGGCAGTGGCCAAGGGACAAAGAATGATACGCTGCGTTGCTTGAGGGTTTACAAGTAGAAGGGGGTAGGTTATGCAAAGACGGGAGGATGCAGATCTCAATTTTAAACAGCTTTACTAAACACCAGCAATGCACAGGTACATTCACAACAGCTTCCAGTCAGTAACTTGTGGGTTCTCAGCCTGTCAAGCTCTATGTGTATAAGATTCAAACTACATTGCTGTAACGCAATGCATGCATCATTACTATGCATGAACTTTACATCATCACATCTCGCCTCTTTAGAGAGAAACAATAAATACATTTAATACTTTACATTCTCATAGTTTTAGGTCCTTCATGTAATCTAGTCCCAATATCAGGCAGGGCTCTGGATGATCCACTCACTCACCTTTCCACGATCGCCATTATCACATACATTCCTTTCAAACTGGCCATGGTAAAGTCATCTTCCATAACTGGGCTCTTATATATTGTTCTACTCAGGGTATCAGCAATATGCAGTTTCTTGTCAGGTTTATAATTACTTGTAAGCCATATTTCTGCAGTTTAAGCATCATTCTCTGAATTTGAAATGGGACAGTGTGCAGCGTTTTTTTTGAACAAACACTCGAGAGGTTTATGATCAGTCTCTACTTCTACTTGCTTTCCGGAGTATATGTATTGATGGAATTTGGTGCAGCTGTAAACAATGCCTAACATTTTTTCTATTTGGGCATAATTCCTCTCTGGCTTAGTTGTTCTTGTTTAAGTTGCATCTCTAAGCATGTAGGCAGTCCCAGTACTGGGGTCACCTTTGTATCCACCACTTGAAATGTGATCACATGATATCT
The DNA here is from genome assembly GCA_016271365.2 of Neoceratodus forsteri. Taxonomy (NCBI): domain Eukaryota; kingdom Metazoa; phylum Chordata; order Ceratodontiformes; family Ceratodontidae; genus Neoceratodus; species Neoceratodus forsteri. The sequence goes on along the minus strand of CM028130.1, from coordinate 1,561,077,063 downwards.
CTTTTCGAAACCTGCTACCAAAGTGACTTTCCCTGCCACATTAAGCTGGTGGCCCAAATAGGAGATCAGCTTTGCCTTAGATTTTTGAATAGGTTCTGTTGTTATTGTCTTGTACATCTTAAAGGGTATCATGTTGTACTGGGCACCAAAATCAATTTTAAAACCCACATCCTTTCCTTGAATATTCAAGGTCACTGTCTAGTCATTATCTTGTCTCGTCTCAGTAACCATTTCAATACTATACTCATTCTCAGTCTCGCTCTCTGATTCTCAATGGTGTGCATGAACTTTTGAGACTTTCCCAACGTGGCACATTCAGGCGAAATTATTTTTCTTATACCAAATCCTGCATTTCTGTCCATACGCTAGGCACTTGTAACTCCCATGCTCCTTGCCACATTGCACACAGCGACAGCTTTTAGTGTCCTTTACTGACACAGTCTCTCTTGTTGTCATCCTATCTCTAGCCACATTCTCACTCTCACATCTACCCCTTTTTTGAAAGTGGCCATATAAACTGCTGATTGTTCAGGCATTGTCTCACTCAGTTTGAAGCTGCATTTCACTTACATGTAATTTAACTGCTCTACAAATGTCTGTGACCATTTGTAAGGTTAAGTCAACCTCTCTCAATAGATGCCTTTAAACACTATCACTAAGAATGCCACAAATAATTCAATCTGCAGTAAGGGAATCACATAATGAACCAAACTCACAGGATTTTGCTTTCATGTATAGGTCTGTGACATAAACATCAATCGTTTCTCTTTTGTTCTGATTTCTGGTGTTGAATAAATGTTTCTCAAAAGTAATTTTTTTTCATGGGTTACAGTACCTCTCTTATTGGTCCATCACTCTTGCTAGGTTTTCTTTATCTTCTGCTCTGGCCCACTCAAATGCATTGTAGACTTGCAGGGCTGCTGGTCCAGCCACGTGTTGGAAGGTCATTGTTTGAATCTTTTGGGACTCTACTTTTTGCTTAAAGTAATGCCAGTTCTCTGCTGGTTCTCTGCCAAACTGCCTGTCAGCTCTAGCCATGTTGGTGACAACAGGTGCTCCATCTTCTGACCCCATGTAAAGATGGGAGGATGCAGATCTAAGTTTTAAACAGCTTTACTAAATGCCAGTAATACACAGGTAAATTCACAACAGCTTCCAAATTGTAACTGGTGGGTTCTCAGCCCGCCAAGTTCTATTTGCATAAGGTTCAAACTACAGTGATGTCACACAATGCATGTGTCATTACTACGCATGGGTACTGGGTCAAAACAGTGCACCAGGAAGAGCACTGCAAAACCACGCTGTGTAACGTGCAAAAGGTTTTAGAGTGACATGGTGTATGATGGCGGTAGGGAGTTACTGCTATCCCTATCACTCTGCAGATTTCCTGTAGTGGGACTAAGTTGCCCTGTGCTGGGGTGCCTGATTGAGCTGCTCCCATGGTGGAGTGGGTAGGGCACCAGCACATGGCAAAGCAGAAGACCTGGGACTGTCATTCAGTTCCAAACAGGTCTCCTCCTGCTGCAACTTTATTAAAAAAAAAAAGTAATTCCCCCCTTCCAATTTTCTCCCCATCCCTGAAGTCCACAACCCCCCAGAGTTGATTATTTTAAGTCCAGGGAGTGTGGGGTGGAAGCCCCCACATTGGGAGGTGGGTGGAACCCCACAAAAAAAAGAAGTCCCATTGTTTTCAATGGGGCTTCGCTCTTGTGTTGGGTCACTCTTGTACCCTATGTTGTTTACGAGACTGCTGTTTTACTTGTGGCATTTATTGCTTGTGGTGACATAACCCTGTGCCCTATATATGAACTTCACATCATTGCAGGTTATACTGCCACTTTACAGATCACTGGTGCAGCTGCACCTAGGGTATGGCATACAGCACTGGAGCCCAGACTTAAAAAGATATTAACCAGCTTGAGGTAGTTCAGAGTAGGGTGACCAAGATGGTTCAGGGATAGCAGAGCAGGGCATATGAGGACAGGCTGAAAGAACTCAACGTGTACTTGCTCGAGGAGAAGAATGAGACTGGGATATGACTGAAACCTTCAAACACCTGAAAGGTATAAACAGGGTGAATATTAGGGAACTTTTCCATCTAAGTGAAAACAAGATCACAGGGGGGCACTCTCATAAGCTGGCAGGGGGGTGGTTCAATATGGATGTCCAGAGACATGCTATACAGAGTGGGTTATGTCTGGGTAAAAGCTCCCATCTGAGGTCCTCAGTCAAAATGTAGTGGTAGAGGGTTCAAGAGGGAGAGTGTGATAGGATGAGGGGATGGTCAGGGCATTGGGGAGGGGTGTAGGGCCCACTGTAAATTACTACATTTCTGGTGTGGGTGCTGCATGTGTGATGGGATTAAATGAGGTGGTGACAGCAAAGAATAATGCTGTCACCAAGGTGCTTGACGCCATCGCACGAATCCGTATAGGACCCAGGTCTTCTCACTTGAGATCCCCGTGGTTTGATGGGGCTCTCAAGGAGATGAAGACCAGGGGTTGAAAGTTGGAGCAATGCTGGGAGGAGAACTGGGGCCTTGGACAACAAACTGGCTTTGAGAATTCACTACAGTGAATATCAAAGGGCAGTCAACAGTAAAAAGGCAGAGTTCCTGTCCAGGGAGATTACTGCAAGAAGGAACAGATGGACTCTGCTCTTTTGGACTGTAGACAGGCTACTTCATCCAGCCTGTCTGCAGTCAAAAAGATCAGCTTCAATCACACAGTATGAGGAATTCACTCAGTTCTTTTCTGAAAAGTGTCCTCTATTAGGACAGGTATCTCTTTGGTGGGGCAAGATCAGTCCCACAGTATAGAGCCTGGTAGGTACAGAAGCACTACAGCTGTCTCTGATGAGTTTCAGCAGGTGGGGGTGGTTGAGATCATTTAGATAATCTCAAAGCTGCAACCCACTTTTTGTGAACTGGAACTAGGCCTAATGCATCTCCTAGTGAAATGTACTTAGTCTGTTGTTCCAGTGTTTGCGGAGATTGTCCGATGCTCGCTTATAGAGGAACTTTTCCCCCGATGCCTTGAAGGAGGTGTTGGTGAGGCCCCTACTGAAGAAACTGTCACTCAACCCTGGCATCTTAGCGAATTATTGGCCTGTCTCCAGTCTTCCATTCTTGGGAAAGGTAGTGGAGAAACTGGTGGCTTTGCAGCTTGCAGCTCACCTGATAGCGTTTGACATCTATGGGCCACTCCAGTCCAGATTTAGGAGAAAACATAGCACTGAAACAGTGCTAGTCAGGGTGAAAATTATCTCCTCAGGGTGTGAGACAAAGGGGAACAGTCAGTTCTTGTTCTCCTGGATCTCGCCTCAGCATTTGACACTATAGACCACATGGTGTTGCTTGATCACCTTAGAAAGCTTTATGGATACATTGGAAAAGTCATCAGCTGGTTTGAGTCCTTTCAGACAAGTAGGATGCAATGGGTAGTGATGAGGAATTTCTCCTCCTGCTTGAAGCTCCTGACCAGCGGAGTTCCTAAGGGTTTGATCTTGTCACTCATGTTGTTTGCAGTGTACATGCTGCCCCGGGTGACATCATTAGGCATTATGGTCTGGGTTTTCACTGCCATGCAGATGATTCCCAGCTGTATATGTCCTTAGCCCCTGGAATAGCTGATGCTGGGGAGATGCTAAATAAACACCCATCTGGGATCCAGGACTGGATATCCTCTAACTGGTTGAGACTTAACCCAGACAAGACAGAGGTACTAGTGATAGAGCCTGGTTGTCGATGGGACATGGTCACCATTGGAACAGGTTTGTTTCCAGGGGCCACCTCACTGGTGGTGGCCACTATGGTGTGAAATCTGGGCACCATCCTAGATGATGGTTTGACACTTGAGTCTCAGGTGTCTGCTGTCATCTGGAGTGGTTTCTACCACTTAAAGAATGTCACTCGGATTAAACCCGTAGTCCCACTTGATGACATACTCTTACTGGTGCATGCTTTTGTTACATCCAGGCTTGATTACTGTAATGCTCTATACTACGGGGTCAGAGGATGTAACCTTTGCCTACTGAAGCTAGTGTAGAACATGACAGCCAGGTTGTTGATAGGCCTTTGAGATCCGCTCATATAATCCTGATTTTGAACTGCACTTGCTGCCTGTCAGGTGGAGACCTGCCTTCAACGTGGGCTTGCTCACCTATAAGGCCCAATAAGGTTTGGGTCCTGGCTGTCTGACCGACCTCCTGAAACCTGTCCACTCAGTGCACTCACTCAACTCCTCCATGGGGGGGTCTTCTGGTGATCCCAAGGGAGTGGCTAAAGATACCAGGAGACAGTGCCTTTGAAGTGGTGGGTCCAGTGTTGTGGAATTCTCTATTGTGATTACTCAGGGAGACCTCCTCCATGGAGAGTTTTAAATGGGGTCTCATGGCACACATATTTAAGCAGGCATTTGATGTACACTGAATTTCAAACAAAGCTGAAAGAGTTGTAGAATTATTATTATGTTTATTTATTTGTGTTTATAATTAACTAACCCTGATTTTAAACTGCTGTAAAGTGTTTGTAAACTGTTCCACTTCTTTGTGAAGTGCCCAGAGCCTCTGAAATTTGGCACTCAAGAAATACATTTTGACTTGACTTGACTACATTGGGGCACCATAGTCAAGCAGATTCAATAGACTTTAATGCTTCCTTCTGCTGGCTATTTTGTATATTTGTATATCAATACATCAATACAAACTGATGTAATGGTAATATGAGTTTGTAATATGGGTTTATGTCAGAATTGTACATAACTTTGTTTTTCCCAATAGCCCTCCAAAAATTTGCATTACTGAGGGTAAAATGTTCCCCCCATAACTTTTCTCTGCACAGTGTGGAATATTCACCCCGCACAGAAAAAAAAGTATTGCTTTCCAGTAGCAAGTTCATCAATTCTGCAATGTTTACTGATAGGCATTTTCATCTCTTTGTTATAAAAATACTTTGGGATATAAATCCTCCACTATAGGGTATATTGGTGTACAATGGATCAAACACTAGTCACCCTTAATGTCCAAATTAATCAGCACCCTCTAGATATCCCCTGTATCCAAAATAAATAATAGAAACTTTAATTTTTGTTTTTGTAAAAACTATTTATTGATGTAAATTTTATACAATAACATAAAATCAACAGTGCATTAAATACAGAACAATTACATAATTACAATGCCTTAATAGACAAGCATACTATCTCAAGTATAAAACAAATCCTAAACCAAGTCTCCAGTGTGAAAAGTTTCATTAGATATTACACTGAGTCATCTAAATTGATAATCAGGCACTTGCGTCTTGCAAAGGTAATGAATTTAAATGAAGTATGGCCATACCCAAGCTTATAATATGAAATACCATGGCTCTAATCCATGTTAACATGATTTTTTTCTTAGAAATTTACAAATGAGCCCCATATATTGTCACATCTGGTAATATTATTGACCAATGATAGCAACTTTTAAACAAATGGCGTGATATGCTGAGCTATGAAACTATATAAGGATTCTGTTAAACTGCCCTCCCCAAAAATATTTAACCTCTACGGGTAAGTCAACAATGCATTTATGCATTTGGTAATGTGTACACATTTGCCCTCAGGTGGGTGTTCAGTAATTAAAAATTCTTGATGTGCTTAGGAGTGACCATGTTATTTTAAGCAGAGCTAAAATTGTGGTTTAGGCCATGGCTCCTAGAATCGTTCAAGAACTATGAAAAAGATGAAAAAATATCACATTTTGCTTTGAAACACAGTTCGGTATTGAGAGCAACAGTAATTTAACTAATATAGTGTGAAACTTTATTAAATAACAAACTTTTGTAGGAATTTGTCATCAAATAGCTGGGGCCCAATCTGGGACAACTGCTGTCTTCGGCAGTAACTAAAGATCTACCTTTGGAATGCTGGGAGGTTCAAGACCAGAACAGTAAGAAAGCATCCATAGATGGGAAGGTAGGTTGGTAAGTAAGTAGGTAGATAGGTATAGAGAAATGGATAGATAGATGGATAGATAGATAGATAGATAGATAGATAGATAGATAGATAGATAGATGGATAGATAGATGGATAGATGGATAGATGGATTGATAGACTGAGAGACAGGTAAGTAGGAAGCTAGGCAGACAGATAGACAGAGAGAGAGAGAGAGAGAGAGAGAGAGAGAGAGAGACAGACAGACAGACAGAGTTTTGGCTCCGCCTTGTCAAACCTAATCCAGCAGAACTAGAATAGCAGATGTGGATATTGCTAGTTCAGGCCACATCATTGCTAACTCATGGTTTGTTCCTGAACTGAAAGGCATCTATACCTAATGCTCTCTCCTACTATTACATTGATTAATTACAACTGCTGTTAGAATGAAGCCCAACATCACTGTTATAATGAAGCCCAGAATGTTGCAAGGGACATGAATGTCTGCTTAAACAATTAAGGGGGACATCTCCCCTTCATCCCCCCTCCAGTGGATGCACCCTTGCTCACTTGGATCAGATTTGCTCAAAACAGAATTTGCTTTGCACTTGATCACTCTGTGCAGCTGCAGTGCTGCTGACTCCCAGTTTTGCTCTCTGATGTGCTGCTGAAAGTCACCAATATAGTACATTGCCACAATAGTATTTGTAGGGGGTGGGTGTGTGGGGGTAAACAATGCAGAGTGCATTCATGGTGGCGCGGAAAACTGCCCACCATATTGAACACAGCAGACAGTGTCATATTCTATCAATAGACTAAATAGTGCAGTGAACACACAGTGATTGCTGTTCACCTCCACTTTTTAATAGTCTGTTTGGTATCCAGTGAGCTCCCTTTTCTCCACTGTGCTCTCAAGATGGCTGCAGAGCTACACCCACTGCAGCCATAAAAAGAAGTCTATCACCCTGCATACTAAGTTTTTCAAAAGAGTTTTGAACGGAATATTTATGGATTTACTTACAAACAGGTCTTTAGTGGAACATTTAGTTTCAAGTGATCTTCAATGGGTTTTTTTCTACATTTTTTTCAGCTATACAACTTTGAATGAATCTTTTCTAATATTATATTTTGCATGTAACACTTTAAACCCCCACACTCTTCTGCGCCTAATGATATGCTACTTTCTACAGGTAAAAATTCACAGCACCCATGGCCTTTTATTCTATGAAGTACATCTGCATTTTAAAGACCTTAAGGAACAGTAGTTATGAACTTTCAATGAGAAATATACAGTATTGATACTGAGGTCTGAATTAAAAAGACTGAATATCAGTAACAAGAAGTTACAAAAAAATCAAAGGAGTACACAACCGATATGCTTTAAGTACAAATATAATATTAAAAAGAAACTTTTTTTTCTGAAAGCGAGGTGTGCTCTTATTACAGTACTTGTCTTGATTGTATGGACATAATGACTTATACTTTTTTATGTGGTTTGTAAAACAGCCCCACATTTGACAAGGTGCTGGTATAACTGCAAGAGGGAGGTGGTGCCTGCTTTTCTCTATGCTTAGGAATGACTGTAATTTTCAGCAGTGTATAAATTTGGTTCTGGGACCCATGGCTTAAACTATTTCAAGTACTGCGAAAAAGATGAAGGAAAAAAAAATCACATTTTGCTTTGAAACACAGTTCAATATCAAGAAGAATTGTAATTTAACTAATATAATGTGAAGCTTTATAAATCAACAAATCTGTAGGAATTTTCCATCTAATAGCTAAAACATTGTCTGGGGCAACTACTGTCTTCGGCAGTAACTAAATATGTACCTTTGGAATGCTGAGAAGCTCAGGACCTACCTGCACAGTGAGACAGCATCTACCTGTATAGGTGGGTCAATAGGTAGGTATAGAGTTAGATAGATAGAGAGATAGATAGATAGATAGATAGATAGATAGATAGATAGATAGATAGAGGAGAGTGAGTTTTGATTCTTACTTGTCAAACCCAACCCAACAGAACTAGAATAGCAGATGTGGATACTGCTAGTTCAGGCCACATCATTGTCGACTCATGGTTTGTGTCATTTAAAGGGATCTGCATAGTAACTAAAAGGCATCTACACATAATGATCTCTCCCACTGCTGCACTGACCTAAGGCTCACATGGATGCAGATTTGGGGTTTTGCATTTTAAAATGCATTCTTCTAATACCTTTAGTTTCTTCTTTTCCATAGGACTACATGTAGTTTCTGTAAGTTTATGGATGTGGAGGAATCGACAGGGTTAGAAGAAAATGTAGCTTAGTTGTAATGGTATTTTTCCTGTGTTATTCCTCTATAGCCAAACACAGCCCTCCTGTGCGCCCTAACAAGTACTTTTGGTAGCTCTGGGTGGGATTCTCTTTTGAACAAAAGATCTGATGAGGGGGGTAGAGTGCAAGTAGAGGATCTGACTGTTTAAATCATTGTGTGGTTCAGAGGAACACATTGCTGCTAATTAATATTTTTACCTTAAAATGTGTTTTCTTTTTTTTTTTTTTAGCTTAATGCCTCTCCTGATGTTGAGATGGACCTTCCAGTACGGACCTTCCCCCTGTTGAGCTCTAGACTGAGTAGACGGAAGAGAGATTGGGTTATTCCTCCAATCAATTTGCTTGAAAATGACAGGGGGCCATTCCCCAAAAAAATAGTCCAGGTATGGGTTAATGTTCTCTGCACATTTGTAGCTAGTTCTGCTTGCTTGCATCCAGTCTTGATTTACTATGTGACATCATTTTTTGTCTGCTAGAACTCAGCTTGTCAAGATGGACAATGTTAAGTTCAATTGGCATGAGATGTGTGATTGGGTTCTGCAAAGAAGCAAGCTGGGGCCATTATTGTTTTTATTGACCATTATTTACATGCAAAAAATAAACACATGACTCCAGTAAGTGTCTTTAAATAAAATGGGACCATTCCCTGAAAAAGTAGTTCAGATAAGACTTAACATGTCAGAGATTTGTTTTGACTATGAATGAATGAACTGGCTGCTTGGTCAATCTGCCAGTCATCACAAATGATGTGGAATACTTCTCCCACACCTGTGGTGCTGCTACACTCAGATGACTGTCTATTCAAAGGCATGGTGTGGGACAGGAATGGAGAGTGAGATTGGATAGCTTGTTAAATTGCGACTTTTATTGTCCCCTGAAATCATGGGTCAGAGGTATCCACTTCTTATAAATGACCTTATGGAGTCAATGGGGGGGTTGAGCTAGGGATGGTGATGCTATAATACAATTTTATCATTTTATTTAATTTTGGGCTTTATAATAAATTATGAATACCAAGTACCTGGACATGACAGGTATTTGAAAAATGGTACTCCCATTCCCCCCCTAGGTCTGTTACCTTGAGGTATCTGTAACTCCCTCCTTGGGAGGGGGTACACCTGACTACTAACTGGCATCGTCCTGAAGTCCCTGGAGTTCTGTTCTTTCTGATGGTCCCCTCCTGCTCAATCGTGTGTGGCAGTGAAAGAAATAACATGGCAGCACAGACATTCTTGACAACACCTGTGCCTGTCTCCTTAGTGGCTGAAGCTGTGTTTCTTTAACTCGGTCCAGCAATCCTGGCATAGGGACTGGAAGAGACAGGGATGCAACTTTTCTCCAGTGCTCCATGTGCCTTGTTACAGACTGCTGCCAACAGCAAGAAAACTGAAAGAGGGAGACAGCGTATGCAGCAATGAGCTCCTGCCAAGTGCGCTCACCTTTCTTGACCCTGATGCTAGACTCACTGCATCCACAGCACCAACAGACAAAGTGGATAGCAGCCCAGGAGGAATTGTAACCACACTGGGGGCCAGAACAAATAATGGAGAAAAGAGAAAAATAAAATGAAGTCTTTGGAGTAACAGGACTCCATCCAAACATCGGAGCAGCCATCTTTGTGCCCCCTGACCCCACCAGGTAATCCCTTACTAGGCTGGGATGCCCAACATGAGACTGCAAATAATTGTTTGAGGATTATGTAATCAAGGACTCTCCCATATGGACTGGAGAGCTAAGACAGCAAATCAGAGGGCAGAACAGGGCATAAGGACTGATAGACAATACTGACTGTCCACTGGGACACCCAAAGACTGTGCCAGGCAAAGGCAACTGTGTAGTGAAAGCTGTGAAGTGGTGCCAAAGGAGTACCTGTTGCAAGAAACCACTGGGAGTTTGAGCCTGTGGGGCATTGCTGCTTACTGACTCTGCTGATCCATACAGAACAGAGACAGAGACCTGCATGCTACCCAGGTTGCTTCAGAATCAGGAAAGGGGCCTGCTAGCCCTTATGTAGTGGTGGACTGGAGAACAGGGAGCCACAGGGTGCATGCCGTGTGTGTGTGTGTGTGTGTGTGTGTTTGTGCTCTTGATCTAGAGGGGAGTAGGATCATGGGGGTCACACCTAGGGTTAGGCTCCATGAGAAGTGGGAAACTGAGGCCCGATTCCAAAATGCAAGGTGCAACTCATGAGCCTATGTGAGTTGCACCATGCAGCGCTACACCAGGGACCCTGTGCCCTATTCCAAGATAGGTCTCTGGCACCTATGCCTGCAACTTGCGGTAGCCGCAGGCTAGCACCAAGAGAGTGGCACACTGGACCTGGGTGCCGCAAGTCACAGCATGCAATCAGTTGTCCCTCCCAGAGCCCCCTGACCCCATAATGCACCCGAACACACATGGGGGCATTGGGAGGGCTGGCAAGTTGGCACTGGTGATCGGGGCATGACAGGAAATGAACCTGGGGTCCCCAAATTCTGGGAGGGTGGGGGCATAACTGTGCGGGGGGGCACACTGGTCACATACATGTTGATTCCACGGTGCTGTGGGGGGGTCATCTGTCAATGTGCCAGGACCGATGCCCCTTAGACCACCTCAGGCTGGTCTAAGCCAAACCAGGTCTTGAGATGGCGTAGGTGGATTATGGCAGCTGCCCTTCCAGAATAGAGTGCAGTTGCTGCCGTAACCCACCCTTGCACCATGCTGCTGTGGGTTGCGGGGGCAGTGGGTAGCATAGCCACCTTTGGCTTCTTCGCATACGACATAGTGCAAAAGTCACAACTTGGAATTGACTTGCATTATGCATCAGGCAGCGATTTATGCCTGGGGGTTTGGGCGAAATCACTTTGTAGGTTAGGTGTAATGCTTCTGGAATCAGGCCCCTGTGTAGTGGTAATGTAACTGACAGTTGAGCCAGAAGGGCTGTACTCTGAGAGGTGTGAGTCAGAAGGGCTGTGCTGCTGCAGAACATCTGAATGAATCAGAAGTGCCTCATCACCAGGCCACTGTCCCTGTTCCTGACTGCTGCCCGCCCTGCTGCTGTGTGCTGTCCCCTACCTCAGCCAAACTGCTACATCTGTCAGTCACATGAGTGCTGCCATTGCTGACTGTAGTTTAATGTACTTCTCCAATTTTGGATTACAATTACTGCATTTGGATTACAAATTGGTTTTCATGTGTTTTCCATTTGGATTTCAAGTTCTTTAAATTGTGCTAATACACTATGGTCTGTTAGGGGGTTAAATTTCAATCTTTCTACTTTTCATCAAATGCACCACTGAAATAACCCAGGCAACGTACTGTAGCTACCAGGCCTGATCCAGGACATTAGTGTAATTCTGGAGTACTCAGAGTCACTGTTTTGTGTCATACTCAAAATCATAGTTTATTACTGGTACCAGATGAAGAGTTTACTGCACTTTCTCTAGTATAATTCATCTTTCTGTATCCCCTTGATTGGCAGATCCTTCATAGACAGTAACAGGGCAGTATTTGTAGCTCCACTCAAGACACTCATGTTATATATTAAGCAAAATTAGTAGCAGCTAAAAGAAAGTACAGGCACTGAGTACAGGCTAAAATCCAAGGTTTTATTTCATAATAAAGATGTACTTACAAAAGACAAATTTTGACAAACAAGGAAAGCAGAGCCCTCGGTGACCTGACCTGTTTCACTTGGAGCTTTTTCAAGGGTCACTGACACCATACAAGTGGAACCCTTAAATATCTGTAGTCTCTTAAAGTGATAGTGCTAAGCCAATTGTAAACATATACATTTCCAGTATAATTACATACAATTAATGTTTACTGTATCCATATCACTCTGTAAAAAATTCAGTTATCAGTGCACAGTAAATATCCTGTACCAGAGATGCTGTCATTCATGTGAAGTGTGAAAATAACCAACAATACAGTATTGTTAAAGATGTACCAGTATGAAACTATACTCTGTCTTCTATTCCCCATTATATTTTAAACACTTTGTTAAACTTCATATCGTAATGTAAATACCCCGATTGAGTCAGGCGGTACAGTGCCTCACTCCCAGTGCTGGCCTATGTTACCCTCTGCTTACTCCATGACCCGTGGTAGCCAGCACCACCAGATACCTGCAAAGGAAGGGAAAAAGTGTTGAAAACGACACCTGTTCCTGGACCTTCCTCTACTCCAGGACCTTTGATATTCAGGTTTCTCTTGCACAATGAACGCTGTTCCTGATTCATACGCTTTACTGTCTCTCAACAATTTCTGTTTTTTTTGTGTTCTAGTACTACCTTTTAATGTTTCAAAACTTTATTTTTCAAAGCTTTATATAAGTTCTCAAAATCCTTATGTTCCTTAAATACAGCCATTTCAGCTCGAAGCTCTTTAATTGTTGGGAGAGTTCTTCAAATTTCTCACTGTCCGCCTTAATGGTCAGTTTAGTGTATTCAATTGAAGCTTGTTCTGATATTTTGAGCCATGCTTCCTTGTTTTTAACAGTGTCTATGCTGCAAAATGGCATTTTCAGAACTATTAACCCTTGTGGCACTTGCCCATGCTCTAAATATGTCTACAAAGTAACAATATTAAAGCTAAGTTTGACCTCTTTAAATAACAGTTTCACCAGTTTCAAAAAAGTGTTTTTAATGTTGCCTCCATTCTCTGGTATTTTGGCTCTACTGGCTGCTTGATTTCCAAGTCTCGCTTTTGTAAGTTCCTTCATCTGTTGTAGTGAGAATGTCTCTCCCAGGCTGAAACTCTGTTTTTCTCTGCCTGCTGAACCCCCCTTTTGCATCCTGTGAAAGTAACCCCTACTTTGTCTTTTTGCCACAATTTGACACAATGTTGCCATCTCCTCAAGTTCTTTAACGGTTGCTTTAACATTTCCGGCAGTGACGCTTCACTTGTAAACTTAAATACTGGCATTGCAAAGTCGCCAACAGTACTAACTATGACAGTGGAATGCAGAGAAGTGATAAAAGTGCAGTGTTTTCCGAGGTGTATGTGTTAATGCTTGGTGGTATCTCCAACAGACAATATTTCCACTCAGCAGCAGGTTAAATGACACAAGTAAGGCAGTTCCAAAAGGGTTTTTACCTGTGCCAGAGAGAGGGAGAGGGAGAGAGAGAGTGGTACGCTCAGGAAATGTGTTGCTGTCCTGAAAATACACGGAGTTAAAAAATATCTGGTGCACATGGCAACACTTAGCTGGAAGTACATAACCAAAATGCAATTAATTGTTGAACATTTTCATAATTTATTTCCACATGGAAAATAGTTTAAATTTCACCTCCATACACTCCCCCAGCTCTTCGGTTACTAGCCTTTCTCAGGGGTCTTGGCCTTCTGTTGCACACATGTGATTTAAGTAACACAATGCAGTGAGATCACAGCATACATTTGTTAAGCTGAGTGGCTTTTGCTTAAAGAGCAGCTGTTCCTTTATGCTTCCTTATGTCATTCATTTCCATTTCATAAAATTAAATCATTAACAAAAATTCTAAAAAAAGGAAAAGAAAAAAAAAATCTGATGAAGCGAGGGAGTGCCCTTGGGAAATGTTAGTCCATTTTTGCTCCTGTTTTTTGAGTTTTTTGCTGCAGTATTAAATAAAAAGATGGTTATTTATTGAAATGTATCCATCTCATGTGTTTGCTGTGTAGCCGATGCTTATATTTTTGCTTTGATTCTAACACAGGCCTGCACTAGTAGTGAGGCACCTGACTCAATCAGTGTACCAACCTTACACTATCAAGTTTAACAAAATGTTTAAAATATAATAGGGAATAGAACACAGAGTATAGTTTCATATTGGTATATTTTTAACAATACAGTATTGTTGGCCATTTTCACACTTCTCATGAATGACAGCATCTCTGGTACAGGATATTTATTGTGCACTGATAACTGAATTTGATATAGAGTGATATGGATACAATAAACATTTATTTATTTCATTTTTGTTTACTAGGTAAGTGCACTAGCCAACATAATGACTATTTTCAGGCATGACCCGGGAGAGTACAGAACATAATGACAATTATAAGTACATTCCAAGAAGGTAAGGAGCAAACAATACACTTTTCAAGGTAACTAACAATGTACATAGATGCAAGAACAGTAAGGAAATAAAACATAATAAAAGTAGAGGGCAGCAATGACAATTCCCTGGTAAAGAAACAATTTTACAAATGGGAACAATATAAGGATCTGGAGTACCAGTAGACAACGGTTAGCAAGCCAGCAAAAATAAGTAGCAAATGTCGAAGGGATAAAACATAAGATAATACAAGCAAAATACAGTATTGGGAGAAAAAAGGGGAACGGATCTAACTGTGCAAAAAAATTAAAAAATAAAAGAAGAGGAGGAGGTGGACTGGTAGGAGACAGTAAGGTAGCATAGGGAGAAGAAGGTAAGGAAGGTGAAGTAGTTAGATAGTGAAAAGGAGTAGGGGAGGATATATACAGGAGGAATGGTGAAAAAAGACAGGAGGCCAGGCAAGAGAAAGTAGGATAGATGGAGAGTGGCTGAATGGAGCTAGAGTGTAGATACATGAAGGGGAGAGGGGTTAGGGGGAGAAGGAAAGGTCTTACCAAGCAGGCAAGCCTACAAGACCTAAGAAAAGAGGACAGGGCACGTGCCGCGATAGAAAAGTGATAAAAAGGCATTGGGGCAGACAAGTATTCCAAACTATCAGGTAGGATCAAAACAAGTGCAGGGGTCAGCACGCGATAAATAATGACGAAATTCATTTTTAAAGCACTGATGGGACCCAGTCAATCCGAGTTCTAGGGGAAGTGTATTCCAAAACTGAGGAGCCAAGTACTTGAAAGCCCAGTGCCTTTTGTGATATAGCACCTGGGAACATTAAATAGAGATTTGTCAGCAGACTTCAGTCCGTGAGGGGCTGTATCAGAAATTAACAGCTCCACCAGAGATTTTGGGGGTTTGAGCCTAACAATGGAATCAATAAGGGAGCTGAGAAAATATTGCCTTGATGCAGAAGGGGAGAGCCATCCTAGGTCATCATAAAGCCGACAGCGGTATTTTAGTCAAGAGGAGGAGGACGCATATCGACGGATGTTATTGTACGTGACATCCCATTTCCGGAGGGTGGTTTTCTGGGCTCCAGCAAGGATGGGGGCACAATAGGTTAGGGAAGGTAGTAGTATTCCTCTGGCAATGGCCTGTTTCACAGATGGCGTTAGCATGTAACCAGACTTGTACGCAGCACCCAGTTTGCAGTTTACTGTCTTGCAGGTGGATTGAATGTGAAGGTTAAGGTCCAGGGATTGATCGAGCAGGACCCTGAGATAATTAAAAGATGTGACAGTTTCGAGTTTAGTACCCTCTAGGTTATGTACTGTAAGGGAGGAAGGACAGTTTCAAAGTTTAGGGGCCGAGCCTAGGAACATGACCTTCATTTTCATAGCGTTGAGCACCAGTTTATGCTCATAGAGCCAGTGCTGGACATTTTTTAAATTGGTTGAGAGGGCAGAGTTTAAATTCTCCACTTTGTTATCACTGGTATAAATAACAAGATCATCTGCATACAAGAGGGATGAGCAGCTTTGCAGTGCACTAGGGAAATTATTTACAAAGAGCAAGAAGAGGAGTGGCCCCAGGATGGAGCCCTGAGGCACACCCAGATTTATTGACGCAACCTCAGATATAGCCGAGTTGAATTTCACCATTTGTGACCTGTTGGATAAATAGCTGCTAAACCAGTGTACAACCGGAGTGGAGAAACCCAGGCTGTGTAGGCAAGATAAAAGAAGGGGATGGTCCACAAGGTCAAAGGCCTTAATACGGTCGATGAAAATAGTACCAATAAGTCTACCAGAATCCATGTTTGAGAGCATATCTGCGGTAAGTTTTAGCAGAGCAGTGGATGTGCTATGATTTTTCCTGAAGCCATGCTGAGCATTGGAGAGAATACCATACTTTGAAAGGAAGTCCAGTGTTTGGGTGGCAACAATCTTCTCAAGTAATTTGGACAAGACCGAGAGAATAGCTATGGGTCGGTAATTACTGATATCTTTTTTGTCCCCTTTTTAGAAGATAGGAGTTATTTGAGTCACTTTCTAAAGAGCTGGAACAGTGCCACAAGACAGGGATAATGTATATATTTTTGCCAATGGAGAGGCTATATAGGCGACCGCAAGTCTGAGAAGGTGAGATTCAAGGTAGTCTGATCCTACACTAGTATTGTCAGATATAGATATAAGGAGTTTATGGACCTTTTGCGCAGTTATGACCTTAATGTAAAAAGGTGGGGTATGCAGGGATATTT
The DNA here is from genome assembly GCA_016271365.2 of Neoceratodus forsteri. Classification (NCBI taxonomy): domain Eukaryota; kingdom Metazoa; phylum Chordata; order Ceratodontiformes; family Ceratodontidae; genus Neoceratodus; species Neoceratodus forsteri. The sequence continues at coordinate 1,561,060,565 of CM028130.1, read as the reverse complement.
GGGAGGATATAGGGGAGCCAGGTGACTGAGCGTGAGAGGCCCATGGTTGGAAAGCTGAGGTATACAGGGACAGATACGAGAACATTTAGTTGAAAGCATTTGCTATAGTCTTCGGGTCATTACAGTGAGCTCCATCTAGTTGCATGCAATTGCACTGGAAATGTAAAAACATTTTTCTTTACTCCTGTGGCATTGTGAAATATAAAATATACCTTATAAGTGGGTACCTGCCACATTTAGTGGGGTATGATTGTTTTATTAAGTTTTAAATACATAGTATATGTTGTGTGCAATTGGCTTAGCACTATCTCTTTAACAGAATACTGATATTTAAGGGTTCCACTTGTATGGTGTCAGTGACCCTTGAAAAAGCTCCAAGCGAAACCAGTTGGGTCACTGAGGTCTCTGCACTCCTTGTTTGTCAAAATGTGCCTGTTATAAGTACATTTCTACTATGAAATAAAACCTTGGATTTTAGCCTGTACTTTCTTGTTGCTCCTTGACAGACTGTGTAGGATCTGAGAGGGTGGTAGTGAAGTAGGGTGGGATTGCTCAAGGTGACTTGCAACTGTCTAACCCCCTCCTTTCTTCTAGCTTTTAGACCTGGGTTCCTAAATGAATGCACTGTTGATCTGATAATGTTTATTTCTGTGTATGCATCCAATTTGTATAACTTGGTTTAAGTGTTTATTGGTGAAGGTATCAACTGTCTTATTGGTACTCTGGGGGTGTGCCTGTCCAGTGCAGAGAGGTGGGTAGGTATTGCATTCAACAGGGTGGTACTACACACATCCGGCCCATTTATGTTCTGTGTGGAGGCACTGTGCTATTTCATATTTGTTCTGGGATGAATCCCCACCACATGAGAAAGAACCCAACTCCCTCACCCAGGTGTGCCCTGTACAGTCACCAGGGAGGGATATGAACCCAGATATGGTGACCCAGGGCTACACATTGGAGGCACCATTGGGATCTCCTGTTGAACATCTGGACACACCTGGGGGCTTTTCAGTGACTTTTGCCATTGCTCCCCCTTCAGAAATGTCTGTGAAAGTAAAGAGGGCTTTTCAAGAGGCAGAGAAATGTACATGTATTCAAACTCTGGACCTTCAGAGAGTACTCATGGTAAAAAAAAAAATATGTCTGAAGAGAGGACAAGGGATCCATCTTGGGAGTGCTAGAGGTTGCCCTGAAAGATTGTGGGAAAATGAAAATTCAGAGCATGACTCAAGAACAAGGTACACAGATTAGTTCAGAAATTTAATTGTGTATACCGAAAAGGACTTAGGAACCCTGAACTTGCCAGCCACACAGCTTTAGAATATTGCAGCAGTATATCTTCTTAAATTGGCCCCCCTTAAGAGAAGTTGCACCATTACAAGCAGATTCATGCAGTAGCCATTTAACAGTATAGGAGACAGACACCTTATGGTATGTGGGTGTTGTACTGTATGAAATCACCATACATGCAAACTGGTTTTCTCAAACACTGTACAGTATGATAAACCACATGGAGGTTCCCAATTCAAGTATATTTATTAGTCTTTCTTTTGCAGTCTTATCTCTGTTACAAGTATGCACTAGCTTATGGAGGTACAATACAAACATGCTGTTTTTAACATAGCGACACTGCAGGTCTCATGCAAGCACACACGGGGGTGTGCACTGAGGGGATAACAGATCTGACAGTTTTGCACTATAATGTAACATACTGGCACACATTCCTAGCAGTCAGGCCCACTATACAGCTGTAGGTGGATTTTTTTTTCTATATTTAGTAATTTTATTCAATTTTGTTAGAAATGCTTACATGACACTATACATCATACAAGACAGCACAACAAGTTACATTACATTACCAGCTGTAGGTGGATTTTGACAACAGTTGTACTGTGTGACTTCAGCATGATATAAGCAGTTATTCTTTACTTGCTCTTGATATACAAAGTATGGCTTCCATGTTAATGGATTCTATTGCATGTAAACAGCACTGCTGTATGGTCAGATATTCCCACCAAAATGTCCTGCAATAGATATTAAAATACAGTGAATGTGAGACATTACCAACATGCATTTGTCAATGCTGAATGTTGCTTGCTTCTATGTGCTGTTTAGGTATTTGGAAGTCATTGGAGTGCAAATATTTAAAATTTGTGAACTTACGAGCGTGCGTAGGAACTGGCAAAGCACGCTCTTAAAACAGTCATTTTTAGGAATTTTTTCACCAAATTTTCAACATAGCCATTTTAAGACCTCTGCTCATGAACAGTGTCACTGTGATTTTCTTAATTTGTCCCGTACATTGATTTCGCACACCGACTGCACCATTCTGCGCTACATGGGCAGAAACACATTTTGGGTGAGATGTGAAAAATGACAGCTGTACTACTCATAAGAAGGTGTGGTAAAATGGCAATGTTGAAAATCTGGAGTGAAAATATTGAAATTTCATGAACTTACGAGCCTGCGTAGGAACTCCGCAATGCAGCTTATAAAACAGTCATTTTTTGGAATTTTGGCACCAAATTTTCAACATGGGGTTTTTGGGACCCCTTCTCATGAATGTTGTCACTGTCATGGCAGTACTAGGCCCAAAGGGTGATTTCGCAGTCACTGCACGAAATCACCTTCGGGCTTAATAACGCCATGGATAGTGACATCATTCATGAGAAGGGGTCCAAAACCCCATGTTGAAAATTTGGTGCAAAATTCCAAAAATGCCTGAGATATGCAACAAGGTTGAAACCCCTTATCTAGGGCCATTATACAGCTTACCGGCATTTCCTCAGTTCGCGGTCGGCTTTGAAGAGTGCAGACGTGTTACCGGTCCACGAAGATCGTCGCACCGGAGTCCGGAGTAGGTATGGGGTGAGGGGGCGTGGGGAAGCTGAAAGCAGGGTGGGTGCGGGTTGTGGGGTCGGGAGATGCCGGACCGCTGCTTTTAGGTTCAAAATAAAAAAGGAAGTCATGGGATTGCTTGCCATGCTGGGGTGGGCTCCCAGCATGGCACAAGGACGTTGGGGGATTCAGCTGACGAGGTTGGGCACCCCAGTGACTATGGACTGGTTGCCACGCTGGGTGAGCTCCCAGCGTGGCACCTGCAATGGGGGAGAGCACAGCTCAGCCGGGACGGGATTGGGCACCTGTCGGCTACACAGTACGTGGGGGCATGCACGCCTGCGTGTTGGGGGGGAGCTACGCTTCTTATCTCTGCTCACTGAAGCGTAGCTCCCCCTTTCAACTTTATGCCACTGCATTTTGGAGCATGTCATAGACAGCTCCAAAATGCATTGGCTTACAGGGGCCGTGCCTGCCAGCTCGCTGACTGAATTGGAGGAGGAGGTGACACACCTCCGAAATCTCCGATGATGGCACTATGTTTCTTGCACATGCATGCAAGCAACATAAAAATGAAATTGTACACATAATTGCCAGGATCAGGGAGCAAGGGATGATAGCAGCCTCCATCTAACCCCTCCCGTGCACCATTTGTTTGGTGCACCACTCCGCTTGAGACAGCCATGAGGACTTCATCAATGGTACCTGTATTATACTAAAATCTGGTGCAGGGTCCCTGGTGCACTCAGCTTTGCTGCAAGCAGGGGTTTTGCGCACTGTATGCTGATCACAGGAGGCTTTTGAAAATTGAGCCCATTGTCTATTGTTACTGCTGTAGCAGGTATGGAAGCATCAAAAGTCAATGTCAGTCAGAAAGCAATTTTCAGAAGGTTATCAACTGGCTACTCAGTGAGAAATTAAACAAGACCCCGCTAGTCCGTTAAACTTCAGTGGGCCCCCAGTAGAGGAGTGCTCTGGTGCCCTGGGAAAAGGTCATTTGCCAGCAACCATTGCTAAAGCTACAGCTCATGTCAAAACCAATTTCTCACATACCAAAGCAAAAATGTCAAGGAATTATTATGAAATTGTAGGTTCAACTGCAGATGTGGAAGCTCGTGTGTAAGCACGGCACACCTGAGTACTACTAGAGAGTGGCTCCCAAGTCACTGTAGTCTTCAAAGACTATTATAAGTATCTGTCACAAAAAGTTGGAGCCTTTTGGAAGATTGCATGTGTGGGATCTCAGTGATGCTTCATCACCTCTCCCCCCCTCCAGGGCTTGATTTGTATCTGGATTTCCTTCCCAGTAAGCATCGCTGGAACTTGTACTGCTGTGGAAACATGTTCCTTTGTATTCCCTTGAACTAATATGTATGAAAAGATTCTGATCATTGTAGAAACCAATGCCCATGTGTTCCATGGCCTGGGCCAGTTATGCAAAGAGTTTGAAGTCCACCAAGAAAAAAGTCTAGTGCCTCCCATGGACTTGACAAACAAGCATGCACTCAAAAAGCCCCTGTCCTACCTGAAGAGGAACCTGTGGGGCCTGTTTGGTGCTGAGACTGATCTAAAGTACTGTTACTTGCAAAGCAGAGCGTACCACTAAGGTTATAGTGCACCTCAGGGGATCTCCCCACAATCAGCTGCTAATGTCGGATGGCCCAGAGGAGGCCAGTTTAGCAGAAGGGCTTGTAGTCAAACTCAGCATACTGCCAGCTAATGCTCATGCATATGTCAGACAAGTAACAGTTCATATGACAAATGCAGCAGACTGCCCAGTGACTATTCAAGGTAGGCAGACCCTCATCAGGGCCTATTGTACCAATCTAGTCGTGCAGCCACAAAAGAAAGATGATTCAACTCCAGAACAATTAGGTTCTTCATTATTCCAGTTTGGAGACCCAGCTTTGCCAACAAAGGGGCAGAATAGAATTCAAAAAAAGTTGGCATAGAAGACCATCTCCCTGCAGGAATAGAACTTTGAGTGTGCCAGGGCTATACAGCACCACATCTGGGTCACTAATGAGAAACCTTTCTGGAATAGATCAAGATGACTGGCCCTAGCCAACACAAGTGATATCCAGAAGCACCTGCAGGAGATGTTGGCTGCAGGCATCATTCAGGAATCTAGGAACCCCTATGCGTCACCAATTGTTGTCTGGAAGAAGAAGGGAGCTGTCAGAATGTGTGTGGACTAACAGATCCTAAACAAAAGAACTCTGCCCAACTGATACATTATACCACAAGTCCACGATGCCCCAGAATGCTTGAAAGGTACTCAATGGTTCAATGTGATGCATTTGAGATCTGACTAATATCAAATCCCCATGTCCAAGCAAGAATGGGAAAAGACAGCATTCATCGGCCTCCTGGGGTTTTATACATTCTTCCAAATTCTGCAATGGATCTCAGGGGCACCAGTCACTTTCCAATGGCTGACAGAGAGACCAGTGGGTAACATGAACCTGGTTGAATGCTTTGTGCACTTGGCTGACATTACTGTATTCAGGAAAACCCTGGAAGAACATGAAGCCCGGCTGTTCAAGGGCAAGTCAAGGCAACTTTATTTGTAAGGTGCCCAATCCCGGAGGCTAGGAGTGCCATACACAATAAAAACTGAATACAAAATACAGAAGAACATTTGTGCAGTAGCAAAATATTAAAATGACATTCTTAAAAGCATAAATATAAAATATGCGATAACTGAGGGTAGGGTAGGGAGGAAATGGCTTAATCCCCAAAAGCCTGGCAGAAGAGCTGGGCCTTAAGCCTCTGCTTAAAGACACCAGCAGAGATGCCTCCTTGACTGCAGCTGGAAGCATGTTACACAGGGTCGGCCCAGAGACACTAAATGCTCGGTCACCAGAGGTCTTGAGTCGGACCTTGGGAACATCGAGGAGGCCCCTCAAAGCAGAGCAAAGGGAGTGGGCAGAGGTCGCAGGCGACAGGCACTCAGACAGGTAGCCAGAACCCAGCCCATATAGGGCCTTATATGTGAGCATGCCCACCTTGAAAAGGACCCTCCACCTGACTGGCAGCTAGTGCAGAGCATGCAGGACCGAGGTCACAAGACATGACTGAAATAGTGGCACCAATAACCGGGTTGTCTTGTTCTGCACTAGCTGCAGCCTGTGGAGGGTCCCTCCCATGACCCTGAATTAAAGAGCATTACAGTTGTCGAGTCTGGAGGTCACAAAGGCATGTACTAGGGTAGGCAGAACGAGGGGCTTGATCCTGGGGATGTTCCGTAAGTGGTAAAAAACTCTCTTCACAACAGATGACACCTGATCTTCAAAGGTCAGTCTGCTGTCCAGGATCACCCCTAGATTTTTCACCATAGGGGAAGCAACCAATGGAGCAGAACCTAGGAAAAAAAACACAGTGTCTGCTCCAAATAGCAACCAATCACTCCCCATGACCCAGCTCGACAACCAGCACCTCTGTCTTGTCTGGGCTGAGTTTCAGCCAACTAGAAGCCATCCAGTCATTGATTTTAGCCAGACAGGTGTTAAGCACATCAACTGCACTGGATGTCCAGGGCGGCAAATGACAAACACAGCTAGATGTCATCTGCATAGCAGTGAAGCTCCACACTAGTGTCGAATGATCTCACCCAGGGGCAGCACATACACCACGAACAGCATCGGCGACAAGATAGAGCCCTGTGGAATTCCACAAGACAGAGGCATTTGAGAGGAGAAGAAATTCCCCATCACTACCCACTGCACACTGTCTAAGGGATAGGACTCAAACTATCTAATGACAACACGAGTGAGTTCACGAAACTCACAGAGCCTACCGAGAAGCACAATGTGGTCCACAGTGTCAAAGGCTGAAGAGAGATCGAGGAGCACAAGAACTGGCCGTCTCCTCTATCTCTGTCTCTGAGTAAGTCATTATGCACCCTGACTAGTGCGGTTTCTCTGCCGTGTCTAGCCTGAAAACCCGACTGAAATGGCTCATAGATGTCGAAGGACATGAGCCTATCCTTGAGCTGCTGTGCTACCAGTTTCTCTACAACCTTGCTCAAAAAAGGCAGGTTGGAGATCGAGCTGTAATTTGCTAAGATGACTGTACTGAAGGAAGTTTTCTTTAGGAGGGGTCTCACCAGTGCCTCTTTCAGAGGAGCTGGGAACACTCCTTCCACCATCGAGCACTTGGCAATCCCAGCAAACACTGTGCCAACAGCCTCAGTGCATCCCATCAAAAAGCATGTCAGGCTTGGTCCAGTTCACAAGATGTATGCTTCAACTCTAACATCATCCAAGTTACCTCAGACACCTCCACTGGCTTAAACTCTTCCCAGGCAGGCTGTGTTCCTCTGCTCCCAACAGACTGGCAACTGTGAGGCAGAAGGCTACCCGATGGAATCCTCGACTGGATAGCTGACACCGCTGTCAGAGAAGAACAGAGCAAACTCCTCACACAAGGTGGGTGAAAAGGCTTTTTTTGGCTGAAGACAGGCCAGATGAAGAAGCCTGTCCACAGTCCAAAGAAGCTGAGCAGGTCTGTTCCTCTCTGACGCAATCTCCCTGGACAGGAACTCTGCCTTCTTATGGGAGATTGCCTCCTGGTACTCATGATAGTGGGTGCACAGGACCAGTTTGAAAGCATCTAGCCGAGACTTCCTCCAGCAACCCTCCAACTTCTGACCCTTAATCTTCATCACCTTGAGATCCCCATCAAACCATGTGGATCTCAAGTGAGAAGATCTGGGTCATATACAAACTGGAGCTATAGTGTCCAGAGCTTCAGACACCACCTTATTTTAGGTGGCCACTGCCTCTCCAGAGCCAATCACACTAGCTGCCTCAACCCTAGATAGGTCAGCCACTGCCAAAAGTCCTTCTGGGTCTAGTCCCAATAAAGAGTGATAGCTAACCATCTCCACAGGGTCAGGACTATTGGAGGGTCCCGAAAGAGAACTCCATAGTGCAGTGATCAGACCAAGAAACTAGATCAATCCTGAGGTTATCAACCCCAGTACCCAGCTGGAACACAAGACTGAGTGTGTGACCGTACTGGTGGGTCACAGAAGCAACCACTTGTGTCAGGCCCAGTGAAGACATTAACTGGAGGAGGTCATAACTGAAAAGAGAGGATTCATCATTGACCCAGGCATTAAAATCTCCCAGTATTAAACACCTTGGGGTTCCAACAACTGGTTGACGACAAAGTCTGCTACCTCCTGCAAGTATTCTCCCCCTGTCCCAGGTGGGCAGTAAATGAGGAGAATCCTGCAGCCTGCACTGGGACCCCCAAAAACAGTGACATATTCAAAAGACCTGGGTTTACCAACTGAATGCAGTATGAAGCCTAGGCTGGCTCGAAAATGATAGCCACACCCCCACCACTGCGATCCTTGCTCGGGCAGTGCACCATGGAGTACCAGTGGGGATGGTGGCCGCTAGAGCTGGGCCAGCATTATCATCCAATCAAGTCTCCATAATGTAAGCCAGGTTAACAGAGAAACTCAAGTCCACAAAAATAGCAGTCTTGTTCCTAATTAACATGGCATTGCAAAACACCTCCCGGAGAGGATTACAGGAGGTGGCAGCACCAATAGCTACCTCCCTACTCGGTCCAGTGGGACCCCTAGGTACAGGAACCAGACGTGTCAAGCATTTTCCTCTGCCCTGTTTAAACCCAGGGCATCTGCTGGACCTTACAACCTCAATGCCCCTCACCACCTCATCCTCCACTGCTCTCCGCCAGCAAAGACTCAACCACTGCCTTGTTATTCTGACCTCTCTGCAGTGACTAGCTGCAGACAGAGGAACACAGAGGTCTGATATGGGGTGAAGGTCAAGCAGTAGAGAGGCAGCATAGATGAGTCTCGCAGGGCCAATACCCAAACACATTTCAACCAGGAGTATCCAACCCAACCCTTAAACAGCTCAAGCCTCAGCCAAACTATAAAATAAAAGTCACACAGAACTCACTCACACTTCATACACACCACAGCCATACACATCAATCACACATATCCCCAATAAAATCACCTTCAAAATCCTACCCCCTTCCCAAAGTTTATAAAACAGAGATTAATATTTAAACCAGAACTAAAAGCAGTATGTAGCTCCTTCAAAAAGGAGAACAGTCACAATTGTCTCTCAGTTTCAGGGGGCATTTCAAGGTCCAGAGAGCTCCCACATCTTAGGACAAACCAAACGATTTACTGTGGTCACCTCTCACCAGAACACAGGGAGCAAACACTGATTTAAAATATGTAACTGAATGGGCACTCTCACTGCCAGGAATTCAAAACAACAGAGAGAGGTCTGACCAATTCAACAATTCGCAATCTGGGAAAGATCTTTGCAGGAGTCCAAAATGTAGTTTGAGATAAAAACCTTCATAAAACCATCTTTCAAAGAGTCCAAGGGCATCCAGAATCCAAGACAGGGAGAATACAGCCACTAGTGAGACACCGTACCTTCCCTGGCTGCCTCTGCAGCCCCCAGGGTTTGGATCCCACTGCAGCCCAAACCCCAGGCCAGGCAAAAAGATGTGACCACCTCAAAACCAACCCAGAAGGTAGCCACCCCCTAAATCACCAAGCCTGCAGTCACAGCCCCCGGGGAGGTCTGCTCACCAGATAGCCCCCCACACAGCTTAGGGAAAACCAGGAGTTCTCTGTCCCCCCTCCAGCAGACCACCCACCAGCATCCCTGTCTGACTCAGTACAAGCAAAGCAGCCACTCTCCAAAGGCAGGCCATGAGGATCCTCCACCCACACAAATCCTCAGGCCCCGGACACTCAAGCGACAAGAATGGAGGCCTTCTTTTTCTTGTGGTCCATCTCAGGCAAAGGACCGATCAAGTTCCCAGACAAGACCAATCATGAAATGTCTCCTGCCCCGTTCTGCCTTATGCAAAGCTCTCCACTGAAGTTTCCATTCTCCAGGACACCACCCAGTCACTAGCAGGACTATCTTCTCATCCTCCAGTCATCTACGATGGCTCCCCGATCCAGAAACCAGAAAAAGACAGGTACCTTGATTTTCCCAATTGAGAGAAAAATAGTCTTAAAAAGAATAGAATTCTCTACCTAGTTATATTAACAGAGCTGGAAAAAAATGAGAAACTTATGTAGGCGTTATATGAACTCCATTTCCAAAACTTCGATTTGCCCTCTCTAAATCCAAAATCACTTCTCAAACTTGCTTCTTCACTTTAGGTCCCTATCTTACGGACTCTAAAATAATTAAAATAAGCTACAAATGAACTGGTATGGGACAAAACTAAAAACAGCTAATAAACTGTGCTTGAAATACTGGAAAAATATGGCCTCAAACTGTTAGTTGACAAGTGCCAGTTCTTCATGACATCAGTCAAGTATGTGGGTCACACTGTGTCCCAAAATGTCATCTGTGCCAGTCCTGAGCAGGTCCAGACTGTCACAACCATGCCAAAACCCACCCATCTGAGAAAACTGCTGAATTCTTGGGATTCTTTGGTGATTACTGCAGGTTCATGAAGAACCACACCAGGACCTGACCCAAGGGTGTCACAGTCCCCTCCTGAAAATGTTTACTACAGAGTACATGTGGCTCCAGATGCAGTGTGATGAAGCATTGGAAGAGATAATCAGACAGTTGACCAATGCCCCGTCTTAGCCTATGTAGACTCCAGGAAGTCGTATGTGTTGCACACAAATGCCAGTCTCATTGGTCTGGGAGCAGTGCTATATCAGGAACACTCCCCGAAGCTCTGGCCAGAAGCTTATGCCAGTTACCTTTGTTTGTAATCGTTATTAATGTGATACGTGCACTTTTATTGTGTAGTTACTAAGTGATTAATGTGATAAGTTGTGATTTATGTAATGTCCTTGTAAGTTATATTGTGTTTTTCTTTTGTATTTAATTTGATATGTTCACAGGACATTCTTGTAAACAAGGAACCTTATCCCTAATGACTTGCATTTATCCTGTATAAAAATCAATTTTTAACTACCTACCTTACAGTTTTCGCCATCAGAAAGAAATGATCCTGTCCACAAGTTGTAGTTTTTAAGCACTGAAATGGGCAACTGATGATTTATTCCACTAGTATCTACATGGGGCTCATGCCACAGTCCACACCAATATCAACTCAATACCTATGTGCAGACGACAGCAAAGCTGGATACTGCAATTCATTGTTGGTTGTCTCCCTGTCAACATATGATTACTGGGTGGAGCATCAACCCAGAAAAATCAACATAGATGATGATGTGCTATCTTGAAGATCCCATCTCAGTGTTCTTGGACCAGAATCAATCTAAATCCTAGAGTCTACTTTTCAAGCTTTCTGCAAAAGATATGACCCTGAAGAATTGAACCACCTCGTCTGGTGTACAGCTTGGGTACCACGTCAGACTGCACACCAGTGGCCAGTTGCAATGTGGTATCCCCTCAGTAAACCCACATTGCCACACATGAATTCCCAAGACTGAAAAAAAAGCAAATGGAGAACCCTGCAGTATGAGACATTATTAAAATCCTCCAGTGAAGGGGAAACCCATAGTTTGTCAAAGTGATTCAAAACAACACCTCCCTGCTACTGAGAGAGTGGAGCAAATTGAAAGTTCATGAAGGCGTGATTTGCAGAGAGCCACAGAGCAATGATGAGCCAAGCCTAAAACAGTTATTAACTTCCAAGCAAGTTCAGCAACCTGCCTGTGAAAGCCCTACATGTTGAGTTGGGGACACTTGGGCATTGAAATAATGTTGGACCAATTTAGAAGATGGTTCCATTGGTCCTGGATAAGTACAAAGGTGGATAACTATTGCAAGCAGTGTATGAGATGCATCCAGTGGAAAATGCTGTCCACCCAAGCAGCCCTCTTGGAGAACATTACCTACCACATGTGCCCCCATGGCTTTGATTTGTACTGACTTTTTGAGTTTTGAAACAGACAAAAAGAACACTGCCAACACACTGGTGGTGACAGACCACTACTCCAGATATGCCCAAGCATTTCCTGCAAAAGGCCACAACCATTGCTAAGACTCTAGTTGAAAAGTACTTTGATCATTATGGACTGGCCAAAGAGAATTAATTTTGACTTGGCTCAGGATTTTTGAAAGTTGGCTGATCAAAATGTTTTTGTCTCTCTGGGGAATTAGGAAGCCATGGCCCACTGCCTACCACCCTCAAGGTGACTGACAACCAGAAAGATTAAATAAACCATGCTGATTGAACTGTTTGAATTGCTCTCTGCCACTCTTGGTGCCAAAATTAACTACCCCTTTTGTATTGCTAATTCTTGACCCCCGCTGCTCGGTCTGACCCTTTCTTTTAGCTGTCTTTAAATTCCTCCCTTTTTCTTTCACCAGCTGCTGCCCTTGACCAGGGCTAGCCCACGCTCCAGTACCAGAGTTCTACCCATAGTCGGATGGCACTCCAGAAGCTGCTGACTGCACCATGAAGCCCCGATTCCTCCCACTGCAAGATACGGCTCCAGACCAACCAACCGGATCACGGGCGCTTTTCTAAAACAAGCCCTGATTGGTCCAGAATTTCAGACTTTACTTCTTCCACCTGGCTATATATATATCTATATATATATATATATATATATATATAGTGGAACTAGAGTGTATTTAAAAGGGGACTGGGTGGGGATGGGAAAAAAAGAAACAGAGATTAGGCTGACAGACAGTTTATATATATATTATATATTACTGCCTCTGAGCCTAATATCTGTTTCTTTTTTTTCTCCCGTCCTTCCCACCACCACCCAGGCCCCCTTTAAATACACTCTAGTTCCACCATCCCTGGTTTTCTGCCATCCTAGTGGTCTACACTGGTCACACAAACGTCCTATCCCTTTAAAGAGCTACTGAATATTTAGCTACTGCTTTGCAAACCTGATCTGTTTTTCTTTCCCTGCCTTTGGTCCCTAGAAAAACTGTACTTATCTTCCATTATCCAACCCTAGCAGTCTCATAGAACTCGGTAGACCTGGGGGTATCAGGATTATATATCCACTTTGTCTTCTTTTTCATCCCTCTCCGCTTGTATACTACCAGCTGTAATACCCTTTCCTGTTCTCTTCGTTTGCCAATTGGGTCAACAGTCTCCCTATATTGATACTTATCCATTGGTTCTTCAACTTCAGCCGCCCATCTATATTTCGGATACGTATGTCTGTGTAGGTATTCTATTATTGGATGTAATACCCTCCCAGGGATAAAGATTGTGCCCCAGCCATCCTCATAGCTAAGGCATCCTACCTTTTCTTTCCTTCAGCCTCTGCTCTTTTGGAGTCATGCCATACTTTATTCTTGGCATTCTGTTGTTATTAAGCAGGGCATCCAATGTATCCCACCAGAAAGAAGTTCCAGGCTTGAACTCAGTCCTGGAACACCTTATTCCGACCTACACTGCCTCCTTTCACTGCACCTCCCTCCCTTTACCTACACTTCACTTTCCTCCCCCTGCATTTCCTACTCCCTTCACTTATGTCACTCAGAGCACTCTACCTCATATCTATAAACTGTCATATTAGCCTGTCCCTTACTACCAATAAATTGACATCCTCGACAACGACTAGCGGAGGGTCCCAAAGGAAACAAGCATTTGTCAATGCCGAATGTTTGCTTGCTGATATTAGCACTGGACGTGCAGGAGTTAGATGGATGCAGAATTGAATGACAGTGAAGTATTTAACTCATGCCAACCCCACCTCCACCCCGTGGAGATGGACAAGCATTGGGGTGTGCTTTTGGATCATCGCCCATAACGCTCAAGGCATTTCATCTCACCCTATCCTGCCAACACCAACAGGTGTTGAGGTGTGCCTTGGGGTGTTCAGCTTTACAGTCACCCCATTTCATAAGGATATATGGTGAAATGGATTCAGTATAGGAGAATGGGGTGAACTCTGAGGCCAAAGAGTCCAAGGCACACCTCGATGCCTGTCACTGGCTTCAGGGTGGGGGTGGAATGACGTGAGCATTACAGGAGGCAATTCAAAGGCACACCCTCAATGCCTGTTGGTCTGTATGGAGTGGGACATTATGGTTAGAAACCCTAGCGCCCTGGAAATTTGTTGGTATTTGCACTACAAATGTTCAACATGGCCTTTTTGTGACCCCCCACCTCATGAAAGCATTTGGGACCTCTCTTCATGAACAGTGGTACTGTGATTTTGTTAATCTGTCCTGAACGTTGATTTCCCACAGTGACTACACCATTCTGCGCCACATGTGTGAAAACACAGATCAGGCAGAATGTGAAAAATGATAGCTGTGCCATTCATAGGGACGTGTAAAGAGATGGTAATGTTGAAAATCTGGAGTAAAAATATTAAAAATGCTTGATCTTATGAGCGTACGTGGAAACTGCGCAATGCACACTCGTAACACAGTTTTTAAACAAGGGCTTGTTTGAGGCCTAAGGTTGGCTGACAGCGTCCCTTAAATGTTTAGCTTGGTTTCTGGGCTGTGTACAAGAATTTGCATCTGTTCTGAGAAAGGTCTGGGGATGTTGCAGTACAATAGTAGTAAAATTCTGAAAGGGAAAAATTCCAGTTGAGCCCAGGCTCATTTCCAGAGGAGTCCCACATGCTTTCACAGTGCTGCAATATACTGTACATTCACATATGTTTGTGATATAAACTTCAGCTAGTGCAGCAATCACTATTTCAATCACTGTATAATAAAATTTTTGTTCCAGAGTGTGCAACTCTGCATAAGCACCTGATTGGCCCACCATTCATTTATTTACTTATTTCAAAGGTTTTACCAGGAAAGGCACACTGAGCCACCTTTACCTTCCTAGAGAGGGGGCAGGACCTGTCTAGGAACTTCTTAATCTTGATGCATGTGGTGCAATCTGCATTACTGAGCTACATTTGGCATATAGGGGTTCTGAGGACATTGTCTAAATGCTCAGGCATTTACGGGTGTTAGCAGAACCACACAATACCAAATATAGCCCCATGATACAGCTCCCTACATAGTATCCTCTTTATATGATTTTTCCAAACAATATGTAATCCTTTCCAAACAAACTCAAAGCCTTTAAGTTGATTGATCACAAAATTATGTTATACAAATTGACTAAATTCACCCATGATAGTCTCCCTCTGTTCTGGATTCATAATTATATGGTTAAAGATGTCAAGTGGTTTCATTTGCATGTGCCAATTTTGATCTACTGCCAGTATCCAAAGGGGTTCCTAGGGTTCCATCATGCTATGCGGATTGTAATTTTAAAAACATTTCAACATCTGTATATGCAGAGGACACCATACTATATGTCAGCAAAAGTCAGCTATCTTAAGTTCAGTTTGCACTGTGAGAAAACTTTGGTATCTTGCAAGATTATCTAAAAAGTAAACATCTAGCTCTCAATGTCAACAAAACTCACATTATGGTTTTCTGTTCTGTCCCAAACAAAAGGTAAAACATAAATGCCATTATTTAATTAATTAAGTTATATCTTACGTCATTTAAACTGACAGTGGATTTTGTTTGATTTAATTTTAGAACCGCATAATGTTAAACATTCCAGATTATAAAATGATTACTTCAAGTTCAGAATATGTAGCTTTTCCCGTCCTACATGTCTGAGGACCCACACTGAGCCGGTCCTTTGTTTTATGCAGACAGCTATTTAAAAATAAAAACTCACAGCAAACACTACAACAAGCCGGGAACCATGAGAAATGGAGTAGCACTGTGACCATGTTGCTCACTGGGGAACCTCCGATCTGCAGTTCTGGGGGCTTTGTTACTCACAGACTTGCTGCCGACTTAGAGGCTGCATCATCAGGGAGCCCCCTTAGCCCCCTCCCATAAATTAACCATACGTGCTGGGACCGGGAATGGAGGGAGTGGGGCAGGCAGCATGCAGTGGGAGTGAGCAGGAGGGTTCACTTTGACTCTGGGCACCGGGACAAGGAAGGGAGGGAGTGGGGAGGGCAGCATGCAGTGGGAGTGAGCAGAAGGGTTCTCTTTGACTCCAGGTGCTGGGACGAGGAACGGAGGCAGCAGGGCAGACAGCACACAGTGCTGGGGGGGGGGTACTTGCACTTCTGGTGCTGCTGCTCCAATGGAGGGAGTGGGGTGAATAGAAATTTTTAGGCACACAAGGCATACCCTGCCATGATGGGGCACTCCCTCATTACAGTGGCAGATTCCTTTCAAGGTGGTGGCACGCTGGCTGAACTAGGTTCAGCAGCAGTGTGCCACCGCATTGGAGAAAGTGGGCCAAGCCTCAAAAGGCACTGGGGCCATTGGCCCCCACAGTGCCCCACCTCCAAAACCCTGCTTCTCTCCTAAGCTATGCTAAAATGTTTCTTGCACATGCATGCAAGCAAACATAAAAAGCACTCATATCCTTTATGAGATCTCTAAAGAAACTGCTACTCCTGCTCCGTCTCTGTTCGGGTAATGTAGAGCTAAATCCCAGCCTTTCAACACCGCTTACCTCACCCACTGAATTTGCAGCTGCACCCGGACTCAAAATAATGCTGGTCAATATATTAAGCCTGCCCAAGAAATCTGACCAGTTACAAGCATGAGCCACACATACTGAACCCAATCTCATCATTTTTACTGAGTCATGGCTCATAAAAGTCAATACTGACCAACAAGTTATTCTCTTGGGCTATAAACTGTATAGGGCAGATAGGGACTCCAGAGGGGGTGGAGTAGTTGTCTATACCAAAACTAAGTATACCGTTAGTGATATCTACTGTAAATCAAAACACAAGGAATATGAGATTGTACCTCTGAAGCTTCACCTTCCTTCCACAGAAAGCATTACTGTTATCGGTGGCTACAGGCCCCCAACTGGTGGGACTGATATCCTTAATATCCTTAAATCCTTAACCACCACTGCCAATACAGAAAAAATAATCCTTGGGGATTTCAATATGGACTGGCTTTGGCCTAAATCGCACAGCCTGAAAGCCCTCTGCGACAAACTCAGCCTTGTTCAGCTAGTTCATGAACCACTATGATCAATACTTCAAATATTGCCAATAGCTCACTCCTTGATGTTCTACTAACCACGCATCCCCACAAAATTTGACACTCGGCAGTCTTCCACAATGACATGAGCTATCATAGAGTTGTAGTTCGCACAAGATTGTAAGCTAAAGTTCGCTATCAGCCCAAGTTCATAACTAAGCAGTCCTTTCATAAGTTCAGTTCATCAAATTATTTGTCTGAACTAAGTAAGGTTAGATGGCAAGATCTCTGTCTCACAAAAATAGCTGATGAGGCTGTCACTGTCCTCAATGACAACCTTACCACAATGGCTAACAAGCATGCCCCCTTTATTAAAATGCACATTAAGCAGAGCACAAGACCAGCTGAAACAAAAGGACCTAAAACCAGGTTTCAGTAAAAACTGCTTTTATTGTACAAAAAAGCTAAAACATGCAATAGGCGATAGTAGCACCCCCTCCACTAACATTTCACATAGCTCTTACACTTTTTCAAGGTGGCCTTGAAAAAGCATAAGAGCTACGTGAAACCTGGGTGGACTTCTATGTTTCCACCCTAGAACAGGCAAAAGGGAATTCTCATAAAATCTGGAGGACACAAGTCTATCGAAGGATGGCCAGCTGCTCCCTTCATTCCGACCAAGATCCACAGCAATGGTAAAGTTGTGGGAAGTAATTGTCAAATCCTTGAAGAATTCAAGTCCCATTTCGTCACTGCTGGCCTAACCGTTGACTCCTCACTGTATGCAGCTCATGCCAATAACCAAGCCAGTACAAACACCACTCCGCAAACTTCAACTTGTCCATTCCAACTGCTCCCTCTCAACTTCAAAGAAGTTGAAGACTCGATCCTTAATTTAGACACCAAGAAAAGCACTGGGAATGATGAACTTGAACCATTTTTCCTAAAATTAGGCTACCCTGCCCCATCTTACTGCCCCCATTCTCCATATATTCAGTCTCTATCACCACTGCTACAGTTCCTTCTTGTTGGAAATCTGCTCATATCCTTCCCTTATTTAAATTGGGGGACCCATGTGATCTAAATAATTATAGGCCCATTTCAATTCTGCCTAGCCTCTCAAAAGTTTTCGAAAAATTGATTTATACTCAACCAAAACACCACATCAAAACCTTTTCACTCTTAAACCCAGCACAATCTGGTTTTCATCCTAACCATAGCATGGTCACTGCACTGGCCAAAGTTACCAATGACTGGGTCTCTGCTAGGGATTCTAAGAAGATCACGGGAACAGTTTTCTTAGACCTTAGTAAAGCATTCGACAGCATAGATCACAACCTAATAGTGAGTAGCCTTACCAAAATAGGTGCCACCCCTTCCACCACACAGTGGTTTAACAGTTACCTATCAGAAAGGACCCAGAAAATGCCTGTTCTCAGCCTCCTTGCTGATTGTCAGGGGAGTCCTGCAAGGCTCCATCTTAGGTCCTGTCCTTTTTTCCTTACACATCAATGATCTCAAGTCACATATAACCAAGTCTAATCTGCATTTCTTTGCAGATGATACAGTTCTGTACACATCTGGCTCTACATTGTCTGAAGTTAGGGACGTACTCCAAGCTGACTTTACCCAGCTTGAACTTAAGCTTATTAATGCCAAACTCCTCCTCAACGCCAAGAAAACCAAGGCTATGATCTTCTCTCTTAATACCTCTTCTACCATCCCCCTTGACTTACCCAAAGACTTTGTCACCTCCTTAGGTGAACTGCTGGAAGTTATCTCCAAATTTAAATATCTTGGCATTTGGCTAGACAATAAGCTCTCCTTTAACAATCAGGAGATTAAAAGCTAGGCTAGGTTTCTTCTTCTGCAACAGGTCTCTCTTTCTGCTAGAGACTAGAATCAGGCTTGTTCAGGCCATATTCCTCACCCTACTTGACTATGGGAACATAATCTACACCTCTTCTGCAATCACTAACCTAAACAAATTGGACGTCCTCTATCATTGTGCTCTGTGGTTCATTACAAACTCCCCATACTGAACCCAACAGTGTGATCTGTACGCAGCTGTTGGTTGGACATCACTTACCATTAGACATACGCTCCATGCTGGTATTTCAATTCTAAAGCTTCTCCTGAACAAGCTCCCGAGCTACCTAACATCTCTCATCCGCATCTCCCGCAGTGCATAGTCACTTAGAAAATCAGACTTTATCATCCTCGATGTGCCTAGAACTCACACCTCCTTTGACAAATGAGCCATATCAAGTGCCCTTCCAACCATCTGGACTCCACTTTAATCCTCACTGAAACTATCCAACATTGTCTCTGTTAACATAACTTCTATAGAAGGCTAGTTGCTTCTAAAATAAGATATATTTGTAGCTGTTTTTAAACCCCTTCTCCACCCTTATTCCCCACCCTCCCAACTAACTGGAATCAGCTCTAGTCCTAACTGAACCCACCTAGCTTTCACTCCTGACTTGTACTTCTACTTGCCTATGGTGGCCAAACAAAATGATCCCTACAGTTGTTCTCATGACTCTTCTCTGCCCTTATTTTCTCCCTCTATATTCTACTCTCCCATACTCCCTCTAACCCTCTTCTTTCCCCTTACTCTAATTTTCTTCTATCTCTCCTTTACCCTTCTTTTCTTCATCTATTTTCTTTTCCCTCCACATTCCCTCTAGCCATCTTCTTGCTCCACTTTTCCCTCATCTCTTAACTCTTCCTTCTTATTTAACTTCTCTCTCCTGTAGACTCTACACTTTCCACTTCCAATGCTTCTCACCAGGTTTATGTTTCTTATACCTACATTGTTATGTCTTAATTGAATATTATGTATCATATGGACCTAAACTGCACTTTATTTACTGTTATGTTTATTCTTCATATGTATTGTGCATTTGTCTGTATACATGCTTCAGGACCGCCTTGTGAATGAGCTTGCTCAAAGGAGTTTTCTTGCAATAAACTTGAACTTGAATATGTTGGGCATGTTGAACTCTCTTAAAAAATTTAAATTGGACACAATTGAACATGCTCATCCATGCACACAATTGCACTCGCAATGATGTCACGTGGAAATCTCCATATCTCCCCATGTTCAGAAGAGAGGCCAAGCTCCCAGTGAACCTTGCATTTTGGAGTGTCATCTGATGGAGACCATTTAGAGACTTACTCTAAATATCTTCAAAGACTAAACAGCAATTGAACGATGCCTACAGGCTGACTGCAGAATTATCTACTAAATAAACTTGGCAAACAAAACAAGCTATGCCAAAGGTTAGAGAGCTCTCAAGTTACTCCCTGGAGACAGAGTCTCGGTCTGGAATTTAGGGTTACATGAATCAGTAAAACTGCAGATCAGAGAGACAACATCCCCTATGTGGCCATAGAAAAACCTGTAGACTTGCCACTGTACAGAGTTTGGTCAGAAGGGGGTGTCAGTAGGAATGAAACTTTGCACTGCAACCATTTGCTCATCAATGGACAGTTGGATGTGCCAGGCTTAAACAAAGGCCCAATACAATAGTCCCCCATAAAATGGAAACCAGAGATTCTAGTGAGTTTGTCCCCAACCTTGATAATTGCTCCCTCAGGCCTCCAGAAAAGCCTTCACTTGAACAAGTACAAAATTCAATAGATTTGTCTGATGAAGTGGATAACCTTGTTTGTTATTCAGCTATGGACACTCCCTATCTGTTAAATGAATCCAGTGATTGGTGGATGCCAAATACTCCACCCACGTAGTTAAATCCAGATACATTGCCTTTTGAACCCCCAGGTAGACTAGCTACCCCTGAGATAGAGCACATGGAACATCATGTAGAATCTGACCAAGAGCTAGATATTGTAATTGAACCAATTCATTCTGAGGTACCCTCAGTTGTCAAGGAACCAGAAGACGTCCCATTGAAACTTGCAGAAAAACATGTCAAACCTATTTTTTTGTGTGTGTGCCCTCAGACTGGGGCATCTCTCAGACACACCCACTGGATCCTGGACCTCCTACTTCTTGCCAAAACCCTCCTCCCATCAGTCCCTCCCACCAGGACTTCACAGGCCTCCAGTTCACCTCCCCAGAGGGAGGGCCCGCCTCACCTACCTGGTGGCATTTTCTGAAATTAGAGGGTCTGTCCTGTGTGGGTGGCACCTGGGACCATTGGAGGAAAGGTCCAGCAATGGGGATGTGGGGCCAGGTCCCTGGGGACCTCATCACCTCTGTGGTCCTCCAGGGATTTTTTCATTAGTTTCCCTACAGGAGCGTGGACGCGCAATGACGTCATGGCACTCGCATTTGCAATGATGTCACATGGAAATCTCCATATAGCCTCATGTTCAGAAGGAAGGCCAAGTTCCCAGTAAACCTTGCATTTTGGAGTGTCATCTGATGGAGACAATTTAAAGACTTACCCTAAATATCTTCAAAGACTAAAACAGCAATTGGATGATGCCTACAGGCTGACTGCAGACTTATCTACTAAATAAACTTGGCAAACAAAACAAGCTACAACAAAGGTTGGAGAGCTCTAAAGTTACTCCCTGGAGACAGAGTCTTGGTATGGAATTTAGAGTTACCTGAAATGAGCAAAATTGCAGATCAAAGAGGCAACATCCCCTATGTGGCCATAGAAAAACTTGTGGACTTGCCACTGTACAGAGTTTGGTCAGAAGGATGCCCCAGTAGGAATGAAACTTTGCACTGCAACCATTTGCTCACCAATGGACAGTTGGATGTGCTGGTGGGAGGGGACCAATGGGAGAAGGGTCTTGGCAGGGAGTAGGAGGTCCAGCAATCAGTTTGTGTCATGCTCTTTTGGCACCCTCCACCCCTCCCCCTCCCCAACTCACAGTCTCGTGAATTTCCCTAGCAGTCACTACTAATGCAGGCTGCCTGACCATGCCCCCTCACACCCCACCATTTTACTCTAGCATGTCCTTTCCCCTCATCCTCCCCTCACCCCACCATTTCTCCCTATGCTTTATCACCCTTCTTCCACCACCCTTCAACTCCACTGCAGTACATACCTCTCTCTCATATCTCCTTTCTTCACCCCACTGCCAGCTATCCCCATCTCTCTGAACTACTGACAAGGCACTTTGTGGCTGCTTATTCCCTCCCCCACCCTCATAAAGTGTTTTTCTTGTTATTTAGGCTGTACTTGTGTTTTGAGTTATTCTGTAAGTTCTGACTCCAAGCTGTATCGTTCATTGTAATGTACCTTTGCTTTCTCCTATTGTACTTTGTTTTGCAGTCTATGATGTGGAACCCTTTTAAAAGAGCTTGCACTCAAAGGTATTTTCTGAATCACTAAATAAATAAAAATAAATAATAAATAAAAAAATACTTGCCAACGTCTGCCTCCACTCCCCTTGTTAAGGTGCCAAATCCCTGCTATGCCCCCGATTTCCACCATGGGCTATGAAGGAGCAACATGAGACCGGGATCCCTCCCCAGGGAAAGGAGAACAGTCCTCCAGATTCTCAATCCCTTCCCTCCCCTGTTGACCCCCAGCATCCTGAGTCTGTTCCCGAACCCGGGTTGCCAGCATGGCACGAGGTGTGGCATTCAGTTCCTCAACCCTCGGCACCACTGGGCCAGCTCAAACCTATTTTGAAGCTCAGTTACAATATGCCTGGTGCCCCTACTGACCTGCTCCTGTATATAATGCACTGTGGAATCTGTATCACTCTCTGTTCCATTACCTGGATTGGTAGCACTTCAATTCACCATGAACATATCAGCACAGACAGCACAGCACAGCAAATACTGTGTGTGCAAATTAAGTGCAATGAAGATTACATTGTAACTCACATTTAAGCTAAACGAATATCAGCTAAATGCAAATCAGCATTTGAGAATGTGGGGAATGTTACATACCATCATGTCTTTCTCCCATAATCTGTCACTTCCAGATGACATAATTCGGCATTAGGGCAGATTTAATTCCTTATCCAGGTGTCTTCAAAATAGTCAACTGGGGGGGGCCAATTGGTCGTCATGTGTACTGTAGAATTCCGTGCCCCTCAGAGTCTCAAAAGCATGCATCACATCACCTGGGGGAACATAGGTTAGTGCTGACATCATGCGAATTTGCAGTGCAAAATCTGAGTCCAAAGTGTAATTTTTGTAATGGGTCATGGTCTTCTTGGACCTCATGACACACTAATTGACATAAATGAAAAAAACACCCTCTCATTGTGGCTGTTGGGAACTGTGCCAGAAAACCTTTCGATGCAGCCAATTCAAAATCTAACATTATTGATTGAGGGGAACGACCAGGGAACAATTTCTTAATTTCTTCTACCACACGCATATAGGAAGCATAACTTTTGTTGCACATTAGAACAAAAACTGAGGGAATGGCAGAGGAGTAACATACACTGTGAATGTCATTTCTCATATACGCTAGATTTCTCTGTCCGTAACACAGTAGTCAGGTGGAGTTTGCAGTTCAGTGAGGGAAACTTGTTGGTTAGGAGCAACAGCTGCAATTTGCCGTGCCAGTTGTGCACTTTGTTTTAGGCTGGGTAAAGAGGGAAGCTTAGCAGCGGCTGACTGACTGATCCCACTAATTGCATTAGCTACAACCTGCTGTGTTGTTTCTTGAGAGCTTGAAGCTCAGTCCTTAACTTCACTCACTACCCATTCAAGCTTATTAGTCATTGCTTATTAGTCATTGTTTTTGGTACATTAGTGGTTTCAATTTGTCCCAAATGTCTTTTGCTTTTAACCAGTCCCATAATTTGACCAATTTCTGCAAACGTTGCCAAATTTTAATTTAGGAACAAATACTAATTATCATAATGGCAACGTTTGCAGAAATTGGTCAAATTACTGATAATAGGTCCACAGCTTTAAGTATTAATCAAGAGGAAGCAACAAGAATTATGGGACTGGTTAAAAGCAAAAGACATTTGGGACAAACTGAAACCACTAATGTACCAAAAACAATGATTAATAAGCTTGAATCATTAAAAGAAAGAGAAATTAGGTTAGATTGGCATGCAGTTACTCTGTTGGAATATATGACACAAAAAAGGATTCCTAGAGGCTTACAAGTACTGGTGGAATCGCAATTAGGTTTTTCTCCAGATGGTTTTCAAACCAAATGGGATGGA
Source organism: Neoceratodus forsteri (assembly GCA_016271365.2). Taxonomy (NCBI): domain Eukaryota; kingdom Metazoa; phylum Chordata; order Ceratodontiformes; family Ceratodontidae; genus Neoceratodus; species Neoceratodus forsteri. The sequence continues at coordinate 1,561,036,695 of CM028130.1, read as the reverse complement.
ATATGATCTAAATGTTCCTTTGATTTTATGTTGCTTCTTATTGAGACATTAACCACAGAACAAGGTAAATTACTGGATGAAATTAATAATTTGGAAGTGAAAATTAAAGAAATGATAGATTCAACACAGCTTAAAATTCTAATGGACAAAATTGAAAAATCTTTGATAGACTATGACAAACAAATACAAAATATAAAAATTAGTAAGTTTAGAAGAGATTTAAATGATTATAAAAATGGAACAGTATATTCATGGAAAAAGTCAGATTAGCACACTAATATATATGATTTAAACAGTACATATTTAAGCTCAGCTACCTCTGATTCTGAAGGATCTGACCCATCTGTCTTTAGAGAATTTTCAAATAGAAGATTTAATAATAGACATTATAGACGTTTTAATAGACCATATTGGAGACAGTATTATCCCAGAAGATTCCAATTTGAAAGGGATTACTATTCAGAAGATCATAGACAAGACTGGCAATCAATAGAAAGAATGAGAGACAGAGATGGGGGTTTTCAGAAAGGTTCGGAGGTGGCAGGAACTTCAGGCATTTACAAAAAAGGAAAAGAATTAGAAAACCAAAAAAGAGAAAAAGAGAAAATACACAAACTGAGATTGAAACATTCTCAGAATTAACTGTTTTCAATTTATCATCACGTGATTTGACAGCAGTTGAGAATAGAGTGTTAAGTTATGGTCTATCATTTAGCATTACTGAAAAATTGAATCCCTTTGAATTAAAATTAAATTTAGAAAAATGTTATCATAAATTAAGATTGAAATTTTTTTTTGGAACAAAAGAGAGTAGAGAAGTAGAAGATTAGGAGAAATATGAAAGATATCAATTGAAACAAGCATTATGTGTTAAATCACAATTTGATCCAGTCAATTTTACCCCAGCAAATATAACTAGTTATATTAGTAAAGTTAACATGGAAATTGAGAAATTAATGACAACATGTGAAAACAAACAAACCAAAATATAACTTAACAAAGGAAGAATTTAAAGCTTTAGAAGACTTAAGTAAAGATGAAAATATCATAATTAAATCAGCAGACAAAGGTGGGGGAATAGTTATTTTAAACAGAGAAGATTATAGATGTGAATGTTTAAGACAATTAACAGATGAGGCAACATATGAAGTGGTTAAAAGTATTCCATTATCTAGAATTAAGAATGAAATTAAAGAGCTAGTTACCCAAGCTAATGACAGAGGAGTAATTGAACAGTGGACTATGGAGGAATTATTAAATTCAACACCACACATCCCACTTTTTATTGTCTCCCAAAGATACATAAAAATATAGAACATCCATCAGGTAGACCTATCATATCAGGTATTGGTTCTATTACTGAAACCTTATCGATTTTTGTAGACTATTATTGTAACCATTCGGTATTTAATACATGGGCTCATCTCAAGGACAGTAAACATTGCATACAAATACTGGAAGAATTTAATAATATGAGCAAAGAATTGACAAATGATAACTTTTTATTGGTCACTTTGGATGTTAAAAATCTTTACACTAGCATTCCACACGAAGAAAGGTCTGGAAGTCATGGATTATTTTATATCATTAAGAAATAAAAATAAACCAGATAAGGATTTTTTGTTGACTTTGACAAGATTGGTTTTGAAAAACAACTATTTTTCGTTTGAGAACAAAAAATACTTACAAAAAAACAGGGACAGCAATGGGGCAACATTAGCCCCGACTTATGCAAATTTATACGGCATACTTTGAAAAGCAATGTATTTGTTCAAATACTAATCCATTTAAAATAAATATAATCATTTGTAAATATTTTATTGATGATATACTTATAATTTGGGATGGAACTTCACAAGATTTAGAATCTTTCAAGGATTACTTAGAAACCTCTAACAAAAATCTGTTTTTTATCATGACATATGATTTAGAAGAAATCGCATTTTTGGATTTAAAAATTTTGAAAAAGGATGGGAAACTTTGTACAGATTTATTTAGAAAGGAGACAACACGGAATACAGTATTACATAATAAAAGTTTCCATCCTAAGAATCTGAAAGAAAATATACCATATAGTCAAATGCTATGAGTTAAAAGAAATAGTAGTATTCCTGAAAACTGATATAAATATGATTGATTTAACACAAAGGTTTGTTGTTAGAGGTTATTCTAAGCAAACTTTAGAAATAGCCAGAAAAAAAGTAGATCCTAAAGACAGAGATAGTCTTTTACAATATAAGGTTCAAGGTTCGAATCCCCCCTCTGAAAAAATCACAATGTCAACAAAATATTCTGAACATTTTGGTATGATTAAAAATATTATTCTATCTAATTGGAAAATATTACAAACTAATGATTTAGGATGTAAGATTTTTGAAAATAAACCATGGGTGACAGCACGTAAAACCACAACTATACGAAATAAGATTGTTAAAACACAACATTGGAGAAGTAATACAGAAGGTACTGGTTGGTTAAAAAGTGACATAAAAGGCTTTTTTCCTTGTGGCAATTGTTTGCATTGCAATAGTGGTAAGAAAACTAAGATTATTAAGAGCACATCTGAGGACAGAGTTTTTCAAATTAGAAGTTTCATTACTTGTAACACAAAGTATGTAGTTTATTGCATAGTATGTCCTTGTACATTGTATTATATAGGAAAGACAACTCGACCTTTAAAAACGCGGATCTCTGAACACAAAAGTAATATCAGAAGAGGTGACCTGAGATCACCCTTGGCCAGACACTTTATTGGCAGGAAACATCAAATATCAAGCCTTCAATTTTTTGGCATCGAAAAGGTATATGAATCAACAAGAGGAGGAAATTTAGAGAGACTCTTATTAAAGCGAGAAGCGTGGTGGATATTCACCTTAAAAACTCATTTACCTAAATATGGTTTGAATGAAACTTTGAATTGGTCAGTTTATGACTAAAAAGTTTGTATGTTATGGTTTCTTCTGTATATACAAAAACCTTTTACATTAGTAAGTTTATTCCTCCCAGTTTGATGGATCCTCATATTTGGAAATTAATTCTAAATTATATGACTTTATTAGGAATACACTTAGGAATATATATGTTCAGATCTGCTGGATAGTTTAATTCATTTTGTCTTGATGCTAGTGTGAATTGTTATGATTCCTTAGTTTCACTGTTGTTCTGATTTTCATTTATTGAAAACGTTTAATAGGTATGAAATACACTCCCAGTTATTTTTGTGGGAGAGTTTTTCTTTGGGAAGCTTTACATAGTGTTGTTTATGACGTAGCATGGGATACGTGCACACCAGAGCCCCCTTATTTTTATTTTTATTTAGAATTTTTGTGTAGAAATTGAAAAAAGATTTGGGGTTTGGACCTTTTTCCCCATTTATATAATGTGTTTTTCACCCATTAGTCTGCTGTTTTAACATTAATTCTTTTCAAAACATATGGACATGCATTGCTATGTGGTTGATATGTATACAAAAGCATTTGGTGACCTGTGATATATTTTGTTGAAATATAGCATTATAAGTATTAGTTCCTTATTATGAGCACTGCTTTAAATCTGTAAATCTGAGAGATTTAGGGGGACTGTCCTTTGATGTTAGTACGGGAGAGTTTCATTCATTTTGACCGAGCCGCCCAGGGTGACGTAATTCATGACATGGCATGGTTTATGTGCACACCTGAGCAGCTCGGCCCCTTCTTCTTGAAATATACTGCACCAGGAAGATAGGTGCAATGTAGTAGCAAACTAGCGTGGTGCGCTAATAGCGGCGAGGCTTCTGTTACTTTGGAAATCCGGTTACATTTTAAAAGCCTAGCGGAGCGTAAAGTCATATGGTTTTCAAGGAATCAAAATAAAGACATAGTAAGGTAAAAGGCTTTACCTGAAGTTAAATTAATTTTCACGGTGTCTCAGGGGAGAGACTAGCAATAACTTTTGCTCAAGATAAACTTTTTTACTTTAAGGGCTACATTTAAACAAATGAATTAAGTTGTTCCCTCCATTTCTTACTTAAAATATGCTTCCTTTTAGGACAAAGTGATATTTGGGAACAACAGAATTGGATTCTTCCTTAATAGAAGAATTACAATTTAAAATAAAAGGTATATTATTAAATATACTTTTTAAGATTGTGTACACTATTAAATCATTTATAAATTGGGCTAATAGAAATTTTGTTTCTCTCCCTGGTCTAGAGATTAAAATTTGTTACCTCAGGTTTGAGGAATTGCCTTTACATCCGCCCCCTCACCCCCATTGGCCACCTTTGCAAGAATGCAGGTTAGTTCCACCTGCATCTAGTAATTTTGTTTTATATATATTCTTTGAAGTTAAATGAGAGAATTATGTATTTATCATTATATTTTTATTTTCAGAATAAGCTCTACAGTCTGATGAAGGAATTTATATTCTGAAACGTTACTGGAATGATATTTTGATGGAGCACTTGAGAGAGTTTTTTATTATATTATGTAAAGGAAATAAAATAATTTGAAAGTTCTTGTTTTCTTGGGTTGAGATAAGTCTTTCTAATGTACTAGCAATGCTTCACATCTTCTGTGGAAAGATGAATATCTATGCATAATACGTGCAATTGTGCATTTGGCATTAAAGGCAAATAACATTCCCCTATGCCATGCCACATATGAAGGGCTTTCCTCATCTAACCAGTGACGGAGAATAATCAATTTCACTATTGAGGATATGAGGGTAATATGGCATTTCCAAGGCCCTGAAATCATGTCAATATACAGACCTAAGAGGCAGATCTCAGGGTGAAGGCCTCTTGAAGTCCCAGTAATGGGTCCAATTTATTCTGGATCTGTAACCAAAATGGCCAAACCCTCTCACACGCCCACAAAATGTGGTAAAGCATGCCACCCTCTGACATGCATCTTGTACAAATATCAGTGTTGAGCTTGTGCAGCTAATGTAATTTCCTAGGTGTGTAATATAAAGTGTGTAAGATCTTAAATTGTTGAATTCTAAATCTATCCTGTTTGGTGTGTTTATACAACTCAACCAAATTCTAACTCTATCCTGTGTGGTGTGTTTATACAACTCAGCCCAATTCTGAATTTATCCTGTGTGGTGTGTTTATACAACACCACTTAAAGCTTCTGTCATCCCTTGTCATCCAACACTAGGCCTAATTCCCTGGACCAATAAGCACAGCTACTAGGCAACTGCAACGGATTCATTTCCTGATAACAATTATATAATCTGGCGATAGGATGGGGCTGGCTACATTCAGTCACAAGCCTCAGTAGGACTAAACCACCCATCTTGGACCAAGGGATCAGGCTCAGAAACTGCAACAGACAGTTCCATAACTGAAAAAACTTAATGGCGAAGGAGGCAGAGACTCCTGATTGGACCATGAAGGCCTGCAAAGAGATAACAGTCCTTAGCCAACAGCTCTTCCACTGAAGAAATAGTGACATTATTCCAATGTCCAGGGTCTAATGTCCTGCCTCTGACTTTAAAACTGGGATTAAGAAAAACTGGTTGTGAGATATCCTGTAGGAGCTTCGGGCCCATAAGCCTGCACATTTGGGCATGGGCCCGGATGGACCACATGATGGGGGTATTGTGAAGTTGTTGGGGATTATGGAAAGGGGGTAAACAGGAGCGACTGGAGCTGACTACCACAATTCTGGGCCAGGTCTTCCTCAATAGAAAGCCACTGAGGTTTATAGTTGGAATTAGCCACCTGTTCCCTCATAGAGTACCAAAGGAGGTATTTACTTCTATGCAAAGCAAAATAATTGTGCACAAAGTTGGGTATTTTCAACCCATCTATGTGCCTAGGTCCAGACAATCTGTGGTAACTGAACCTAGACCCTTTACCGCTCCATAGAAACTGGGCAATTCTGGTGTATAAGTTAGTAAACCACTGAAAAGGAAAGGCCAAATTAAGCATGCTGAGAGGGTATAATAGCCAGGGTAACACATTCAGTTTAATGATATTAATGTGGCTTAATAGCATCAGTGGGAGAGAGGACCGAGTTAGGTTTTGGACAATATGCCAGAGCAGGGGATCCAAACTGAGTTTGAAGAACTCTGACCACCTCCTGGGATGCTTAATACCTAAGCAAATTAAGCACTTTGGCTCCCATTGTAGGCCCAAAGCAAGGACAGTCGATTTATCCACCTGGTTTTTCAAAGGAAACAGACTGGTCTTGTGCATGTTCAGCTAACAGAAACATAGAAATTGGCAGAAGATAAGGGCCTTTGGCCCACCTAGTCTGGCTTATTACCACAAACAATTGCACTCTATCATGCACTGCTAGCATCAGGTCCCTCCCCCAACTAGCAGCAATCCTGTATGCCTATCCCAAGCATGTTCAAAACCTGTAATCATTTCTGCCACCACCACCACCTCCGCTGGCAGACTGTTACACTTGTCCAAAACTCTGTCTGTGGAGAAGTACTTCCTCACGTTCCCTCTGAAACTCCCTCCCTCCAGTTTCATCTTGTGCCTCCTCATCCTTGTGCATCTTTTTCTTCTGAATATAATATTCTCCTGTACTTCATTCTTCCCTGTGAGGTATTTAAATGTCTCCCTCCTCTCCTCCAGGGAGTAAATATTTAATTCCCTTAGCCTATCCTTGTAGGGTTTGCAATATAGTCTCTGCACCAGGGTGGTTGCCCTCCTCTGAACTGCCTCTACCCTATCTATGTCGTTACATAGATGAGGCCTCCAGAACTGTGCACAGTATTTGAGGTGTGGCCTCACTCATGTCCTGTATAGTGGAATTATTACCTCCCTTTTCAGCTGGTGATTTCCCTACCTATGCATTCCAACATCCTGTTTGCCTTTCCTGCCATCTTGCCACACTGCCTATCTACTTTGAGGTCCTCAGAGATGATCACCCCCAGGTCTCCTTCTTGCTTGGAGCATGCTATTCCCCGTCCCCAGTTGACATGTAGCTCCTGGGTTTTTGTGCCCTATGTGCATTATCTCACACTTTTTTCCATTGAAACCTAGCTGCCAATCCCTTGACCAATTCTACAGCTTCCTTAGATCTCCCCTCATTCTATCCCTCCCCCTCGTATGTCTATCCTGTTGCAGAACTTAGTGCCATCTGAGAACAAGCAAATGTTCCCTTCCAGACCCTCTGCAATATCACTGATAAAGACATTGAAGAGGACTGGACCCAGCACTGATCCCTGTGGTACCCCACTGGTCACTTTACCCTCTGCAGAGTGAATGTCATTTACCACCACCCTCTAGGTCCTATTATCCAGCTAATTGTCCGCCCTCTTCAATACCTTCTTTCCCACCCCCATGCTCCCCAGCTTGTTTAACAGCCTTCTATGTAGAACAGAGCATGTAGAGCCTTCTATGTAACAGTGTCAAAGGCCTTGCTGAAATCCAGGTTGGCCACTTCCATTTTCCCTCCCCGATTCACCTCCCTTTTTACCTAGTTGAATAACTCAGTGAGGTTGGTCTGGCACAAACCCCTGTAGCCACACTGCTTTGGATTCTGTAAACCGTTGACAACCAGGTGTTCCACTATTCTTTCTTTTAGTAGTGTTTCCATGACCTTTCCCATTACTGAGGTCAGGCTGACCATTTTGTTGTTCCCCACTTCCTTTCTGTTCCCACTTTTGTATAAAGGGACCATATCAGCTCTCCCTCAGTCCTTGGGTACCTACCCTGTTTCCAATGACAAGTTAAACAGGATAGTCAGAGGTTCTGCCAGCTCTTCTTTTAGCTCTTTCAGCATCCTGGGGTGCACCCCATCTGGTCCCATAGCCTTATCAACTCTTATTACCTCCAGTTCCCCGAGGACACTTTCCTTTTGAAAGGGACCTGTGTCCATTTCTGCGCCCTTCCTGCCCTTATCACTTATTGCTGACCCATTTCCTGCCCTCTCCTTTGTAAAAACTGAACAGAAGTATTTGTTTTGTATATCTGATTTCTGGTGGTCACCATCCACACTACCCCCATCCTCCCCCCTTTCAGTCTCACAATCCCTCCCCTTGCCTTCCTTTTTTAACTGATACACCTATAAAAGGTTTTATTCCTCCTTACCACTGAGTTTGCTATGCATTCTTCTACCAGTGCCTTGGCTTCCCTAACTGCTTTCCCCACCTCTCTTTGTTTTTCCTGGTACCTCTCCCTATCGCTCTTCTGCTGTGTCTTTGTGTATTGCTTAAATGTTATTTATTTATTTATTTTTTGCTTTAACCTTTTCTGCTACCTCCTTAGAAAACCATAGTGGCCTCTTCCTACTCTTCACCATCACAGCAGAGCTGTGTCACCAATGCAATCCCTGCTTTGATTGTCGCCCACTGTTCCTCTACCCCCCCACTCTAGTAATCTGACCAGTGCTTCTTCTAGGCATTTTGCCATCTTTCTGAAATCCAGCCTCCTAAAGTATAGGAGCTTGATTCTTATAGAGCCCTTAGATTGACGCAAGCTTCCACCAAAGGCAGCTTGCATCAAAACCCCATGCGTCAGGGACCTTGCGCCTGATTCTCTACAGGGCAGTGTGCCAAACAGAGGGCACATCCTGATAGTCCACCAGCTGTGCCAGTCACCAGCTGTGTTTTGGGACTGGGAGAGCGGAGTGGTGGCCAGTACCTGCTGGGGTGGGGGTTGGGGGGCCACTAGACCACCAGGAAAGGGAGTTTATTAAATGTTAATGTACAGGGTGACATTGGGGATAGGGTAAGGGGGACCACTAGACAACCAGGAAAAGGAGTTTATTAAATGTTAATGTACAGGGTGACATCAGGGATTGGGGAGGGAGGGAGGTCACTAGACCACCAGGAAAAAAAAAATATTTTAAATATTAATGTATGAGCCGACATCGGGGATCGAGGATGGGAGCCACTAGACAACCAGGAAAAGGAGATTGTTTTTTAAATATTAATGTAAGGGTTGACATCAGGAATCAGGGAGGATGGGGCTGTATACCACCAACAGTACTGTACATTCAGTTTGCAGACATCGGGGAGTGGGGATACTATACCACCAACAGTATTTTCATTAATTAAATACAGGGACATCGGGGAGTTGGGCCATTACACCACCAATGCTATTTTCATTAATCAAATACAGGGACATCGGGGATTGGGGGAGTCACTGGATCTCCAACGAACGGGGATTTATACTGTACTATCGATAGGGACATTGGGGATCAGGGAGGGGGACCCCAGCACAATGCAGCAAACAGGCTAGTCTCCCAGAGGAGAATTTTCTAAGTATCCTTAGACCAGCCCTGGCTGGTCTAAGGGTACTTAGAATTTCTCCCTCTGGGAGAGTTCTGTGACTTCTACATTAGGGGACGTGGCAGCTTGCATCTTCCACATGCCCCCTAGCACCAGGTCACATGCCATTTTTTGTGCACAAGTGTGGTGCAAGTCCCATTTGGGGCAGGTAGCCTGTGGTTGATGCAGGCTGCTTTTGTGAATAGCTCAGGGGGCAGTGTTTGATGCAAGGTACCCCTTGTGCTATTTATGGTTGGTGCAGGCTCCTTGTGTCAATCTCAGGGCTTTTAGAATTGAGCCTAAAGAATCTTGTCTTTGTGAGGCTAGGTTCCTCCCCCTCCATTATTTCAAACCACACTGTTCCAATAATCACAGCTCCTCAGGTGTGCCCCTACTGGACCTGCTGTCACACTGATCCCATTTGTGAGCACCAAGTCCAGTAGTGCCATTTCCCATGTGGGTTCCAGGACCAGCTGTTTAAGGAATGCCCCCTGCAAGGAGTCAAAGATGTTCCTGCTCCTAGCTGTTGTTGACATGGGGAGGTGCCACTCCACATCTGGTAGACTGAAGTCATCAACCAGCAACATCTCTTCCTCGTGCACTATCCTTTGGATTGCCAAAATCACCTTTTTATCTACCTCCTCCCCCTGAGCTGGTGGTCTGTACATTATCCCTGCATCCCCTTAGTCCTTTCTAGTGTAACCCACAGAATTTCCCCTCCTCCCAGTTTCCCTTGAATTTCTGTGGTCTTTATATTTTCTCTCACATAAAAAGCCACTCCTCCCCCCTTCTTGCCTACTCTGTCCCTCCTGAATAGATTGTAACCCGGTATGGCCACTTTCTAACTCTAGTTTTCATTTCACCAGGTCTCTGTGATGGCCATAATGTCCAGGCCACATTCTGCCATGGCAGCCTTGAGGTCATCTATGTTATTACTCAGACTTCAGGCATTTGCACACATGGCTCTCCAGGATGTGGAGCCCCTCCCTTGCTTTGCTGTCTTATGCCTTTCCCTTTTCTGATCCCAATCCTTGTCAGATCCTCCCAGTTTCCTGTCTTTGTGCTGACCCGAGGCCTCTGTTGTTGTATTCCCTTTTTTGAGTTCCCACATAGTTCCTGTGCTCGCGGGTGGCTTATTAAGTCTCCTATCCTTCTTTCATTCCCCACCTTGGCTATTTTAAATGTTTGCTAGTGAAGCATGTAAACTTTTCACTAAGAACCAATGCCCCTTTCTGGATAGATGCAGGCTGTTACCTTTGTACAGGCCCACATCCCTCCAAATGAGGCCCCAGTCCCCCATGTGGTAAAATGGCACTGTTGAAAATCTGGTGTGCAAATATTACAGACTCGCTAACTTGCAAGAAGGTATAGGAACTGGAGCAACATGCGCCCTAAACAGCTATTCTGGGATTTTTTTCACCAAATTTTCAACATAGCCATTTTAACACGTCTGCTCATGACCAGTGTCACTGTGATTTTCTTAACGCTTTCCTATACATTGATTTCAAGACACTCGACTGTGCCATTGTGCGCTCATGGGCAGAAACATGTTGTGGGCAAGATGTGAAAATGACAACTGTACTGCTCATAAGGAGGTGTGGTAAAATGGCAATGTTGAAAATCTGGAGTGAAAATATTGAAAATTTGAACTTGCTTGCGCAAGAACTCTGTAATGCATCATTGTGAAACAGTCACTTTTAGGAATTTTTCACCAAATTTTCAAAATAGCCATTTTAAGATCTCTGCTCATGAACAGTATCACTGTGATTTTCTTAATGTGTCCCTTCATTGATTTCACGACACTGATTATGCCATTGTGCACTACATAGGCAGAAACACATTTTGGGTGAGATGTGAAAAATGACAGCTATACTGCTCATAAGGAGGTGTGGTAAAATGGTAGTGTTGAAAATCTGGAGTGAAAATATTGAAAATTTGCGAACTTACGAGCGTGCATAGGAACTCTGTAACGCACGCTTGTAAAACAGTCACTTTTAGGAATTTTTTCACCAAATTTTCAAAATAGCCATTTTAAGACCTCTGCTCATGAACAGTATCACTGTGATTTTCTTAATGTGTCCCGTACATTGATTTCGCACACCAACTGCGCCATTGTGCGCTACATGGGCGGAAACACATTTTGGGTGAGATGTGAAAATGACAGCTGTACTGCTCATAAGAAGGTGTGGTAAATGGCAATGTTGAAAACTGCGAACGACGCTTCAGAAAGTCAAAGTGATTTTTCACCAATTTAAATAGGCTTTGAGAGCCCACCTTATGAACACTGGCAGTGTCGTTTTGTTAATCATTCTGGAAAGGTGATTTCGCACAGTAGCTGCGAAATCACCCTTCGGGCCCGAGTAACGCCATGACATGCAAGAATTCATGAGGAAGGATCCCAAAAACCCCATGTTGAAAATTTGGTGCAAAAATTCCAAAAAATGCCTGAGATATGCAACAAAGCTGAAAAACTTCTATCTATCCCATTATACAGCTTACCGGCATTTCCTCAGTTCGCGGTCGGCTTTGAAGAGTGCAGATGTGTTCCCGGTCCACCGAAGATCGTCACGCCTGACTCCGGAGGTAAGTATGGGGTGAGGGGGGGTGTGGGGAGGTAGGTACAGTGGGTGGGTGCGGGTTGTGGGGGCAGGAGATCGTGAGGAGAGTTTTTTCTTACAGTTTAAAAAAAAAAAGACGACGCTGGATGTTTGCTATGCTGGGGTGGGCCCTCAGTGTGGCAGAAGGATGGCTGGGGGCGGGTTGACGGGGATTGGGCACCTCACGTGGCCATGGCATCTGTTGCCATGCTGGGGTGGGCTCAGCGGCACCCTGTACTGGGGAGATATGAAGCCGACGGGGATTGGGCACCCTGCCGGTGACAGCATGGGGGGAGATACAGTGGAGCCGATGGAGGATTGGGCCCTGTCAGCTATTACATCATTTGCCATGCTGGGGTGGGCTCCCAGCGTGGCATCTGGATGCTTTGGGTGGGGCATGGAGCCGATGGGGGATTGGGCACCCCCCGTCAGCTGTACAGTGTGGAGAGGGAGGCGCATGAGCACGCAGTATGTGTGCGTGCGCGCGCATGTGTGTGGTGGGAGAGCTCTGCTCACTCAGGCGGAGCTCTCCTTTTCAATTGTATACCACTGCATTTTTCAGCTGTCATAGACAGCTGGAGCAGTGATTGGCACTCTGCAACCTTGCCTGCAAATACACTGACTGAATTGGAAGAGGCTGACACACCTCTGGAAAACTCGCATGATGGCACTATGTTTCTTGCACATGCATCCAAGCAAACATAAAAATGTGAGGCAAGCAGGAGAGGTACACCTGTATCCAATGAATAAAGGAATCAGTGAGGCTGAACTGCTTCAGGGCTACAAAAAAAGACAGCAGAAGACAAGCCAGCAGAGAGTATCCAGGTAAAATTCAATTTTAATGTAATAGAAATAAAAATCAACTTACAAGTTCAACAGTTATCCATAAAATCAATAGTTCAGAGAGGGGTGAGAGAGAGAGAAAAAGAGAGAGAGAGAGCAAGGAGTGGAAAGCAGTGCAGAGCAGAGCCCACAGTAACCCAATCAGTTTTGCTCAAGAACTTTCATAAGAGTCATTGCGCACAATATGGTGTATCCCTTAAGTACCCCAGTTCTCTTAAAGAGACAATGCGCCAATTAAAATACAAAGCATTAAAAAAAAAAAAAAAGATTAATTGATTTTACACTGACCACCTGAATCAGGGGTGGGAAACTTCTTACTGTACAGTTACTACATTTTAAAACAGTGCAAAAATCACTACTGTATGGTCCAGGAAGCTAATTACCTTATTAACTAAAAGAGTCTTATTTTTTTCTTAATCCTTATGTTAACCTTTGACCATGTCTATAAGAATATTTATAATATTTGCAATGAACTGCTAAACAAGGAGACAATAATAAATAGGTATGGGTACTATAAAATGCTGTAACTGGAACAACTGTTTCCACCATTTTGTGTCTCTCCTTTAATTCATGATATTCAAATGGAGGTTCCAACCAAGTCAGGCAGGATATCACCTCATATGTGGCGTAAGTCCATATTGCCCCCTGCATACTCCATGATTCTTGGTAACCCGTACCATGTAATATCTGAAAAAACAGAATAAAAGAAATAGTTATTCTCCAGTACCCCAATGCTGTGGCACACTGCTGCTGACACTAATTCAGCCAGCATGCCACCAATTTGTAAAATTCTAGCCGCTGCAATCAGGGGCTGCCTCGTCGTTGCAGCGTCAACCATTCGCTGCAATGAGCGAGTGATCCGTCATTGCAAGGCAGAACCTTGAAACACTGATATTGTTTGTGAACATGGCAGCAGCTTGCCATTGTGTTCACAAACAATATTAACCCCCCCAACGAGGGGGTGTCCAATCCCCCTCGGCAGCCTGTGCCCCCCCACCGTGTTTGTCTGCCGACGGGGGCTCCAATCCCCGTCAGCTTCAGTGCCCCAAGGTTTATGTTGCTGGACGGAGAAGCCCCTCCCCGTCGGCATTATGTAAACCCCGCTTTTGTTGTATGCCGACGGGTGCCCAATCCCCTCACAGCATAATTTAACACCCCTTTGTTAGGTGCCGGCTGAAATGCAATCCCATCGGCTACAGCTGCCCCCCAAAAGACTCCGTTGGCATGCTGGAGCCCACTCCAGCATACCACATGCCCCTGTAAAATCAAAAACCGTCCCGAAATGTCTTTATTTTTTATTTTTTAAACCTGTAAAAAAGGAAACAGTCCCTCAGCAGTCTCCCTGCCCCCTCTCACAACTCGCGCCCACCCACTGTGCACCCTGCCTCCCCACACCCCTCCACCCAATACTTACCTCCAGAGTCCAGCGTGATCATCTTTAGTGGACCTGGAACACATCTGCACTCTTCAAATCTGACCACAAACTGAGGAAATGCTGGTAGGCTGTATAATGGAATAAATAGGGTTTTTTCAACTTTGATGCATATCTCAGGCATTTTTTGGAATTCTGGCACCAAATTTTCAACATGGGGTTTTTGGGACCCCTCCTCATGAATTCTCACACTGTCATGGTGTTATTCAGCCCCAAAAGGTGATTTCGCGGTCACTGCATGGAATCCCCTTTCGGGACCGATTAATGAAATGACATTGCCAGTGTTCATGAGGTGGGCTCTCAAAAGCCTATACTGCAAATTTGGTGGGAAAACTAAAAAATTACTGTTTAAGAGCGTATGCATAGGCTGCTATGCACGCCAGAATTTCTATAATTAAAATATTTTTATGCCAGATTTTCAACATTGGCATTTTTTCAGACCTCCTTGTGGACAGTACAGCTGTCATTTTTCACATCCTGGCCAAAATGTGTTTTCACACTTCCGGCAGAGAAGAGTGTGGTTGCTGTGGGAAATCAGTGTTTAGGACAGATTAAGAAAATGACAGTGGCACTGTTCATGAGCAGAGGTCCTAAAATGCCTATGTTGAAAATTTGGTGACGATATTCCATAAAATGACTGTGTTACGAGCGTGCGTTGCGCAGTTTGCATGCACGCTCGTAACTTCATGAATTAATAATATTTTCACTCCAGATTTTCAACATTGACATTCTTCTTCACCTCCTTATAAACAGTACAGCTTTCATTTTTCACATCCTGGCTGAAATGTGTTTTTGCAGTTCCGGCACAGAATAGCGTGGTCGCTGTGGGAAATCCGTGTTTGGGACACATTATGAAAACGACAGTGACACTGTTCATTAGCAGAGATCCTAAAATGCTTATGTTGAAAATGTGGTGATGAAAGTCCATAAAATGAGTGTGTTATGAATGTGCATTGCGCAGTTTCAACGCACGCTCGTACTTTCGCAACTTTCCAATATTTTCACTCCAGATTTTCAGCATTGCCGTTTTGCCACACATCCTTATGAACAATGCAGCTGTCATTTTTCACATCCTGGCTGAAATGTGTTTTCACTCTTCCGGTGCACAATAGCGCGGTCGCTGTGGGAAATCAGTGTTCAGGACATATTAAGAAAATCACACTGACACTGTTCATGAGCAGAGGTCCTAAAATGCCTATGTTGAAAATCTTGTGATGAAACTCCATAAAATGACTGTGTTACAAGCATGTGTTGTGCAGTTTCCACGCACCCTTATAAGTTTACAAATTAGTAATATTTTCACGCCAGATTTTCAACACTGGCATTTGTTCACACCTCCTTATGAACAGTACAGCTGTCATTTTTTATATCCTGTCCGAAATGTGTTTCCGCGCTTCCGGTGCAAAATACCGCAGTCGCTGTTGGAAATCAGTGTTTGGGACAGATTAGGATTGAGGGATCGAGCGATTGGGAGGGGAGTGACTGAGCTCAACTGAGCTCTGTCGGGACTGCCCACAGGCTGCCCTTTTGTACTGGGTTTCTGCCTGCATTGGTGTCTTTTTCTGCCCACAAAGACATCTGCAGCAGTCCCCACACAGCTCCGTTGAGCTCGCTCATTCCCCCTTTCTCACTTACTCGTTCCATTTCTGCCCACGCAGGCAGGAGCCCAGTACAAAAGGGCAGCCTTCAGCGCCGGGAGACACAGAACACGTGAGTGAGGGAGGGGGAGTGAGTGAGTGAGCTCAACGGAACTCTGTTGGGACTGCTGCAGATTTCTTTGTGGGCAGGAAAAGGCAGCAATGCATGAAGAGGGCCCAATACAATAGGGCAGCCTGCAGCGGTGGGAGAAACAGAATGAGCGAGTGAGAGAGGGGGAAGGAGTGAACAAGCTCAATGGAACTCTATCATGACTGCTGCAGATTTCTTTGTGGGCAGAAGAGGGTGGAAACACAGGCAGGATCCCAGTACAAAAGGGCAGCCTGCAGCATCGGCAGAAACGGAATGAGTGAGTGAAACAGGGAGAGTGAGTGAGGCCAATGGAGCTCTGTCGGGACTGCTGCAGATTTCTTTGTGGGCAGAAAAAATTGCCAACAGAGGCAGAAACCAGGTACAAAAGGGCAGCCTGCAGCACCAGGAGAAACAGAATGAGTGAGTGAGACAGGAGAGTGAGCGACCGGTGCTCTGTCGGGACAGCTGTGGATTTCTTTGAGGGCAGAAAAAGGTGCAAACGCAGGCAGGAGCCCAGTACAAAAGGGCAGCCTGCAGCGCTAGGATAAACAGAATGAGCGACTGAGAGAGGAGGAGTGAGCAAGCTCAACGGAGGTCTATCATGACTGCTGCGGATTTCTTTGTGGGCAGGAAAAGGCATCAACACAGGCAGGAGCCCAGTACAAAAGGCCAGCCTGCAGCATCGAAGAAATGGAACAAGCGAGTGAGAGGGGGGGATTAAGCGACCTAAACGGAGCTGTGTCGGGACTGCTGCACATGTCTTTGTGGGCAGACAAAGCCAGCAATGCAGGCAGGAATTCAGTACAAAAGAGCTGCGTGCAGCAGCAGGAGACACAGAATGAGCGAGTTAAGGGAGGGGGAGTGAGTGAGCTCAACAGAGCTCTGTTGGGACTGCTGCAGATTTCTTTGTGGGCTGAAAAAGGCAGCAATGCATGCATGGGCCCAGTACAAAAGGGCAGCCTGCAGCGGTGGGAGAAACAGAACGAATGAGTGAGAGGTGAAGTGAGTAAGCAAGCTCAAAGGAGCTGTATCGTGACTGCTGCAGATTCCTTTGTGGCCAGAAGAAGGCAGCAATGCAGGCAGGAGCCCAGTACAAAAGGGCAGCCTGCAGCACCGACAGAAATGGAATGAGTGAGTGAGAGAGGGGGAGGGAGTGAGCAAGCTCAACGGAGCTCTATTGGGGCTGCTGTGTAGATTTCTTTGTGGGCAGAAAAAGGCAACAACAGAGGCTGGAGACCACTACAAAATGGCAGCCTGCAGCGCCAGGAGAAACAGAATGAGTGAGTGAGGCAGGCAGAGTGAGCAACCTCAACAGAGCTCTGTCGGGAAAGCTGCGAATTTCTTTGTGGGCAGAAAAAGGTGCCAACACAGGCAGAAGCCCAGTACAAAAGGGCAGCTTGCAGCACTGGGAGAAACACAATGAGTGAGTAAGAGAGGGGATTGAGCAAGCTCAATGGAGCTCTATCATGACTGCTGCGGATTTCTTTGTGTGCAGAAAAAGGCAGCAATGCAGGCAGGAGCCCAGTACAAAAGGCCAGCCTGCAGCGCCGGCAGAAATGGAACAAGCGAGTGAGAGAGGTTGAGTGAGCTGCCTCAATGGACCTGTGTCAGGACTGCGGCAGATTTCTTTGTGGGCAGAAAAAGCCACCAACAGAGGCAGGAGCCCAGTACAAAAGGACAGCCTGCAGAGCCATCAGTATCAGAATGAGCGAGTGAGAGACGGAGAGTGACACACCTCAACGGAGCTCTGTCGGGACAGCTGCAGATTTATTTTTGGGCAGCAAAATGTGCCAATGCAGGCAGAAGCCCAGTGCAAAATAGCAGCCAGCAGCACAAGGAGAAACAGAGTGACCGAGTGAGGCAGGCGGAGAGAGCGACCTCAACGGAGCTCTGTCGGGAAAGCTGCAGATTTCTTTGTGGGCAGAAAAAGGTGCCAACACAGGCAGAAGCTCAGAATAAAAGGGCAGCCTGTGGCGCTGGGAGAAACACAATGAGCAAGTGAAAAAGAGTGAGTGAGCGAGCTCAACAGACCTCTATCGTGACTGCTGCAAATTGCTTTGTGGGCAGAAAAAGGCAGCAACGAAGGCAGGAGCCCAGTACAAAAGGCCAACCTTCAGCGCCGGCGGAAATTGAACAATCGAGTGAGAGGGGGGAAGTGAGTGAGCTCAATGAAGCTCTGTCAGGACTGCTGCAGTTTTCTTTGTGGGCAGAAAAAGGCGCCAATAGTCAGGAGCCCAGTACAAAAGGGCAGCTTGCAGCACCAGGAGAAACAGAATGAGCGACTGAGACGGGAGAGTGAGCGACCTCAATGGAGCTCTGTTGGGAAAGCTGCTGATTTCTTTGTGACCAGAAAAAGGTGACAATGCAAGCAGGAACCCATTCCAACAGGGCAGCCTGCAGTGCTGAGACAAACACAACGAGCGAGTGACAGAGGGGCCCAGAAAAATGTGCCAATGCAGGCAGGAGCCCAGTACAAAAGGCCAGCCAGCAGCGCCGGTGGAAATGGAACAAGCGAGTGAGAGAGGGGGGAGTGACCCACCTCAACAGAGCTCTGTCAGGATAGCTGCAGATTGCTTTGTGGGCAGAAAAATGTGCCAACGCAGGCCAGAGCCCAGTACAAAAGAGAAGCCTGCAGCACCTGGAGAAACAGAACAAGCGAGTGACACAGGGGCAGTGAGCGAGCTCAACGGACCAACGCAATCAACATTCGGCTTTGACAAATGCTTTTTTCTAATTGTATTTATTTCTTTCGGACAACACTCTTATTATTTCTTCCTAATAATTGCTGATATTTCCATTCTGTCATTGAGACCAGGTGAATAGTGACCTCCAAGTTGCGCTATTCACATCATTTGTCTTTCCCAATGCTAGGTCCTCTAGATTCCCACCCATCCTCCCCAGTGCAACTGTTTCAATACCACATTATTTGAACTTAGGTGCTGTGGGATTCTGTTGAATGTGTACTGGTGTGGCTAGTGCATTCATCATGTCTCCATTTATTATAGCCCTTTCATGTTCCCTCACCCTCTGTTTGAGTAGTCTCATGGGCTTTCCCACATAAAAGGCTCCACATATGCAGGTAGCTAGGTATACTACATTGGTGGAGTCGCAATTCATGAACTTCCTAATTTCAAAGTTCTTAGTGGCATTTGTACTTGTGAAATGTCCTGTTTTCTCAACCACTGCACAGTACTTATGTAACCTCTAGGTGGTGCTATCCCAAGGGCTACTAACCCTGACTGCTTGGCTAGTAGCAGGTTAAGGGGCCTGGGTACTGAGACGAGTGCCTCCACCTGGAGGTCAGGGTTGTTAGTGGTCAAGCTAACCTGGGCACAGCCCTCCAGGACACTGTAACCCCCCTTCTTTCCCTTCTAGCGGCCTGAACAATATACAGTGATCACTTTTGCAATGACCCTTATTCACCACACAAGTACCCACACTGTTTGCACTTACCACCATGGCTGGTTCTTCTGGCTCAACCCTGGGGACCCCCCGTAAAACAATGTTATGCACAGCAAATAGCAACAGTACAGTACTTTTGGCACAAACTGGAACCACAGCCAGGTTAAAGGCAAAAAGAGTTGAATCTGATTTATTTAGGGGACTTGAACAAGGAAGGGGCATGATCTGGTTGATTTGCTTAAGGGTTATATCAATCAGACAGTTATGCATGCACCTCAGAGTCCCTATAAAGTCACACACTCTGGGTACCCAGGTGGGGAAGAGGGGGGCTAGCCAGGAATGTTACCCGGGGTAGGCTGGCGTCGAGCTGGTTGGGGCCCTGTGATGCAAGAAAGCAACATGCACAACACACACTATTTGTAATGTGGAGCTGGAGGGCTCAATTTGTGAAGGAAAAGGCAACACTTTAGATTTAGCTGTTGTTGCAGGGAGCTACCCTGATGGTTACTCATGATACCCAATACAGGACACAGGCAGGACGATATTGAGACAGCAGGTTGTTGAAATGGAGTGCCAGCAGAAGCAGGGCCCACACAAATCACCAAGGTATTGTTCCTGTTCAAGGCATTGAGCAGAGGGCTGATCCCCAGGCAGGTCTCTCGTCGATGGCTTTCTCTGTGTGGTGGGTAGTCTGGCAGGGCCAGTGTGGCAAGGCCCCAGGCCAAATGGAGATGAAAACGGATTTAGTCCATTGGAGCTCGATGCCACCTCCAGCAAGCAGAACACAGTTCAAAACACAGTGGGGAACCAAATTATGACCCACTAACAGCACACAGCACATTTATATGTAAGGAAATTCCACTGTACCAAGCAAATGGCTCTCCGGTCGCTATTACAGAGTCTCTGCACAAACTGGGAATTCAGAGGTGGCTGGAAATCCTGACAGGCCGATCGCATTCAGCAAATATTCAGTCTTCTTCAGGTTAAAGCCTGGTCACAGTCCAGTGGCTTAAATCATTCTCACAACTCGGAATTCAGTCCGAATCAACTCTATTTTCACTCTCAGGGACAGCAGGCAGACAGGCAGACCAACACTCAGCTCTTTCACACTTCTCCTGCTATAATCCATGCAGAACGGCTGCTCGACTGTCTCGAGCTGTTACTCCTTCACTTCCCAACTCAGATCTGACTTTCTTGCATCGTTATGCCCATTAATCCAGGCATAATGAAAGGTTTCAGAGATGCAGTCTGAAATGAGGCTTCTCTTATCTCCGCATGTGGGAGAGATCAAGGCAGGCAGGCCAGACTCAGCCTTCCCACCAAGTCCCCATGCTACCCCACTCACTTCTGCCGCCTTGCTGCAGGCAGCCCAGGAATTTCCCTTCGATCCAAAAGGTCCATTGGCTGATCTGTCTGTCAGTCACAACAAGGGCTCCCCCTTCAGGTCTGTCTTGGTGCCAAAATGCAAAAACTATAATTCCTACAGAATTTTGCTCCCACAAAGCCCCTGTGGACAGGTTCCATTTTAGAGTCCCCAAAGGTACCGACTGGTGCTGACTGGCAGTCCAAATCCAAAATGGTGGTGCAACACATAAAGTCCATGCTGCAAACAAAGCAGGTTAGACAAACTACAACATCTCTACCATCCTACTAGATAATCAACAAACAAGTACATCTTCTAACAGAGCTCCCTCTGTGCAAATAGCTATGACAGAAACGGAGTGACAACAACTGAAGCCTGGGCGGGACTCAAGCCTAGACACACTCGGCCACTACCCAAAACAATTACACGCTGCGAAGTAGGCAGCACTAGAAGAGACAGGCACAGAGGCGATTAGGCACTCTCATGCAATTTCTTTTTAAACAGCTGAAAAACAGGACACCAGCTTGGCAGAGGGCTATTAGGCACACCCAAGGAAGGATTTTCGGGAACCCCCATTTGTAGAGGGGTTACACTTACATCTCCCACAAGTGTGACAGCCCTGTGGTAATCTAGGTAGCCATGTACCTTTGGTGGTGGTCCCTGTTATCTGCAGGCTGTGTGTCAGCTTGTCTGCTAGGTTGGGGGCCCTTTTGTACGTGAAGCAGGGTGGTGCTGGGCAGCAGTTGCATAGGATAGGATGACTATGTATAATGGTCCAGATTTTTTATCACATTCCTGATTTCACCTGCATGTCTTCCATACCTAGTTATTAAGCTTAAGGATTGCTTCCCACTAACTTCCTTGGGCTTTATCACTTAAAGGCTTTCCCTACTGACTTTTTCAACTTCTTTGGCTGCCTGATCAAGAATCTGTGGAGTATACCCCCATCCTTAAACCACTCCCTCATTTGGACACTCTGTTCCTGATAATCGCATGCTCCACTACAGTTACGCTTAGCTCTGAGATATTGGTGTAACCCCTAGGTGGTGCTATCCCAAGAGCTACTACCCCTGCCTGTTTGGCTACTAACAGGTTGAGGGGCCTAGGTCCAATGGCGGGTGCCTCCACCAAGAGGTCAGGGTTTGCAGTAATTAAACTAACTTGGTCACAGCACTCTGGGACACTGAGACCCCTTTTATTCCTACTAGTGTCCCACACAATACACCATGAGTATCTTCACTATTTACGCTTACCCCCAGGACTGGCTCTGTCAACTGGACTCTGGGGATCCCCTGTAAAACAAGATGATACAGTGCAAAAACCACAGTGCAATACTTTAACATAAACGAATACCTCAGTCAGTGTAACTTTGCTGAAACAAACAAATCTGATTTATTTAAGGAGCTGTAACAAGGAAGGGGAAAATCAGGTTAATTAGGTTAGACACATTAATAATCACAGTACTGTGCGCATAGTCAGAGTCCCAAATTGTCACTTTCACTGGGTACCCAGGATAGGGGGGGAGTGGCTAGCCAGGATCAGTGCAGCTGGTTGGGGCCCTGTGATGGAAAAACACTTGCACAATACCCAACTGTAATCTGGAGCCGGGTGGCTCAGTTCGTGAAGAAATGAAAAAAGCAACAATTAGATGACACGCTTGCAATTCGGTACACAGATGGCAGGGAGCTATCCTGCTTTGTACTCACAAACTCAATGCTGGGAACTGGATGGAAGGCAGGTTGTTCTAGATTACCAGGAGGAGCAGAACATGTGGAAAAGGTCCTTGTGACTGGACCCCACTCAGTTTACAGCAATCGGAGGAAGTCCGAATCAAGCTGGGGTTTACTTCCAGCTTCATGCACTCAATTCACTGTACAGGGGATTTGAAACGTGATTCCCCACAAGCACTATGCACATTTTATGTAAAAGGAAAGTACTATACCAGGCAGGCTGCTTCTCGATCCCGACCGCAATTACTGCACAATACCCGGGAGAACACTCAGCAGCTTCAGTTCCTGACAGACCGAGTGCGATTCAACAATTTCTCCAGTCTTCTACAGGGTGAGCCTGGTTTCTACTCTTCAGATCTCCTTGATTCTCCTCACAGGTCGGATTCAGTCCAAATGGGTGCTTACACAGGCTGCAAACCAAAACTCAGGGCCTCACACACGCTTCCCGCGCGAAAACTATACACCGCAGAAGCACAGAGCTCCTTGTCTCTTCACTGCCAAAACTGATCTAATCTCTCCAGTCCCAGAGCAGTGCATTTCCTTTAGCTCCACACTAAACTGTTGGCTGGTCTGGCTGTCACTCACAATAAACTCCCACTGTTGGTGGAAAAAGGCACCAAGGTCAAAACTACGTTTCCCAGAGTCACTGCCCATATAATCCCCTTACAGCAGGCTCCAGAGGAGAGTCCAAGTTCTGATTCGCCCAGAGTAGGCTCCATTTTAAAGGATCCCCACAATGATTGGGCCAATTCGGCAGTTCAGAACCAACATAAGGGAGCTACTATGCACTGTCCTTGCTACAAGAAAGCAGGTTAAAACAAACTGCATTTTCATTATTACTCTAACAGGTTACAAGCAAACAATTACATCTTTGAAAAGTACTCATTCTGCCCATTTAGCGACGGCAGAAATGGAGTGATTTGGCAGCAGCTCGAGAGGGACTCAAGCAGGGAAACATACAGACCCCCATCCAAATTAATTATGTCTGCAGGCAGACAGCTCTTAAAGAGACAGTACCAGAGGCTCTAAAAGCACTCACAGATAAATGGCTTAGACGCCAAACACCATTCAGGCTTGGAGCATTCAAGCAAGCTCCTGGAAGACTTTTTGGGAATCCCCATTTGCAGGGGGGTTACACCCTTCCCGGCCTGGGAAAGCTTGGTGTCCACGTCAAGCAAGTACCCCCATAAATTTTCATACAACACCATATACATTTACATCACTATCACATTAGACTTATACGTGTAATCATCAGTCAGCATCTCAACTTTGCCATAACACATTTCTGATACTTTTCAGCATATTACTGGTTACACAGCATTATACACACATTGTACCTTAACTCAAGGTATTACCTCCTACACATGAAACCTGAAGAGAGGGGGCCCTTCCCTATCAGCTACCATGGGGCTAGATGGAGCAGGGGCACCATACCTGGAGGCAAAATAATTAACCTGGAGTTAGCACTGATGCTCAGCTTGGGCAATGAGCTTGGGGTCACATACACTCCTTTATGGACCACGTTGAGAGGCAAGTCTACAGGCCTCCCAGGGGAATCATAACTGAGGTGTACCACAGGCTTTATAGCTCAACCAGTCTTTCTAGGGGGAACTGCTACAGTCTCTGCACTCTGAGTCTCATTGTCAGCATTGTCCTCACTTGTCAGGGGAGTCTCCTTTGGGGTAGAGAGGCTGTAACTTGGAGCACTTTCAGCTCCAGGAGTTACAATCTCTGAGTCCACAACACTTGGCTCACATGGAGAGCTTTCGGACACTGGCAGTGGACCATCAGGGCACTCAAAATACTCTTCTTGTTCTGGTATATCACCAGTCTGTTCCAGTCCATCATTTTCTTCCTCTGAAAGCTCAAACAGTTCAACCATACACAATGATTCCATATCATCTGACTTGATACTTTGCACTTCACTGTCTGGGAGCATTGGCTCCAGGGACAAAGCTGGGGGCTTAGACAGTCCAGAAAGCCCAGCTTCATCCCCACAATTGACCAGGGGGTTTCCTTGAAACAACTGACTTAGTTCATAAGAAGGGTAATAACCAGGGCTGCACTCACGTTCACCTGAAGTAGGCTGACAATCATTCTCAACCGGGATTTGCTGTGGAGGAAACCTTAAGTCAGAAACTACAGGAACAGTCCTTCTCTGTCTGGGCCTTGCAGCAACCCTAGTAGTCACTCTATTCCCTCTTACCATTGTCTGCATTAAAGGTCCCACTTTTCTGGACCAATCAGGAAAGGCTGTAGCAAGGGCTTGAGTAGATGATCTAGCCACAACAGGACTGGAGTTAGCATTCCTGGGACTCTCACTGTGAACATTATGGGCACTCCTCATCCATTGATTTGCTTGTCGGAGCTCCCCTCGAAACCGGCTCACCACTTTCTCCAAGTCCGTCTCAGACCAACATTCCCTCTTCATACGGCCATCCTTCCACAGTTGTAACAGATGACAGGCCCTCGGGTCATCCTTGGGGAAAACGTTGCATAAGGAACTGAAGTAGTAGCAGGGGTTGGGGATCCCATACCCACTGGCTACAGTAAAAGGGGTGTAATGTGTCTCAACAGTTCCCTTAGAGCGGCAATCAATTCCTTGAACTCAGCCAAGAAGCCACCCCCAGTCCGGGTCTCAGAGGAAACAATATGCACTCCCACTCCACTCTTATTCTCCGGTGCCTGATATAAATGGGGTTCTGGAGCTACATCAGTCAATTCTTTAATCAATTCTCTCAACTGTTGGGCCTCATCTGAATCACTCCTTTCAGGGGTCTGACAAGTGTTCACTACCCCAGCACAGGGCTCTGAAAAACCTTCCTCCTCCTCAACTTCTCATACTTCCCTCATCAACACATGGAAAGGCAAGGGACTGGATTTCCTTTGATTCAGTTGTAATTTGAGTAACACCCAGCTGGAGTGCCGGGCAGAGCAGAGTATATGATTAAGCCTTACCCAGTCCATTACACTAGAAGTCCAGCCCCCTTTTCGAAAAATGGTCTGTAAGATCCCCCCCAATCCATCCATATAGGCAGATAACAATTCCCCCGGCTGTTGTCTAACATCTTTAAGCTTCCATTTCAAGACCTCAACACGAGCGGTGCCCCCAAACACATTTTCAAGGGCAATTAGGTAGTTTTGGACTTTGGCGTCAGGGTCAGAGATCCTCAGGGAGCTAAAAGTACATAGGGTGGGTCCCTGGAGGCTCTCCCCCAGGCAAGCCCTTTTTTTCTGCCTCGGAGCATTGCCAGTCTTGTACCGCAAGGGTAGCAGAGTCTATCCAGGTCTCCAGATCGACCTCCCCATTTGGAGTAGGGTGGATGCCAGAGAATACTTGGAGCTTGAGGTAAGAGTCCAACTGAATCGGGGGAATTATGACAGGGTAGGGGGCTACTGGAGAGCTCTTGTGGGGAACTGGAGATGTATCTGGGGAATGCAGGGGGGTGTGTGGTCACCTGAGAAGTCTAACACCTTTACCAGTTCCTGAGCAGTGAGCCCTTCAGAGGCTAGCAGTTTGAGTAATTTCTCTTTGAACCCATCTATACTAGGAGACCCACCCGGGGTGGCTGGACCACTACGTATAGGGATGATCCTCCATCCCGTCTGGGCACCTTCAGGCATTATGACAGGGGGTACCCTCCCGGGGTCCACTGGGGAGTTTCATAAGATCAGTACTATCATAGTCTGCTCAAATAAATTAGTACCTCGTCCCCTTACTTTAACCTTGCCCACACCCTTAATTTGTTCCACAGTGGATACAATGTCAGCATCACTGGTCCCCAAGGGGACATCCAGCAACAGAATAGCCTTTTGGGGGTCTATCCCTTCAGCTTCACTCCACCTCACCATTTTGCACACCATCAACATATGGGAGTCAATTTTTAATCTAGGCGTGGTACTCCCTTCCATTTTTTCCCTTGAATTAAACATATCGAGGTATTTTTCCTCACTCGGCCACTAGAGGACACTAATCCCAGCAGTGCCTCCAAGATGTAACCCCTAGGTGGCGCTATCCCTAGGGCTACTACCTCTGCCTGTTTGGCTACTAACAGGTTGAGGGGCCTAGGTCCAATGGCGGGTGCCTCCACCAAGAGGTCAGGGTTTGCAGTAATTAAATTAACTTGGTCACAGCCCTCTGGGACACTGAGACCCCCTTTTATTCCTACTAGTGGCCCACACAATACACCATGAGTATCTTCACTATTTACACTTACCCCCAGGACTGGCTCTGTCAACTGGACTCTGGGGATCCCCTTTAAAACAAGATGATACAGTGCAAAAACCCCAGGGCAATACTTTAACATAAACGAATACCTCAGTCAGTGTAACTTTGCTGAAACAAACAAATCTGATTTATTTAAGGAGCTGTAACAAGGAAGGGGGAAATCAGATTAATTAGGCTAGACACATTAATAATCACAGTACTGTGCATATAGACAGAGTCCCAAATTATCACTTTCACTCAGTACCCAGGATGGGGGGCTAGCCAGGATCGGTGCAGCTGGTTGGGGCCCTGTGATGGAAAAACACTTGCACAATACCCAATTGTAATCTGGAGCCAGGTGCCTCAGTTCGTGAAGAAATGAAAAAAGCAACAATTAGATGACACACTTGCAATTTGGTACACAGATGGCAGGGAGCTACCCTGCTTTGTACTCACAAACTCAGTGCTGGGAACTGGATGGAAGGCAGGTTGTTCTAGATTGCCAGGAGGAGCAGAACATGTGGAAAAGGTCCTTGTGACTGGACCCCACTCAGTTTACAGCAATCGGAGGTAGTCCGAATCAAGCTGGGGGTGACTTCCAGCTTCATGCACTCAATCTACCGTACAGGGGATTTGAAACGCAATTCCCCACAAGCACTACACACATTTATATGTAAAAGGAAAGTACTATACCAGGCAGGCTGCTTCTCGATCCCAACCGCAATTACTGCACAATACCCAGGAGATTGGGCCAATTCGGCAAATCAGAACCAACCTGAGGGAGCTACTCTGCACTGTCCTTGCTACAAAAAAAGCAGGTTAAAATAAACTGCATTTTCATTATTACTCTAACAGGTTACAAGCAAACAATTACATCTTTGAAAAGTGCTCATTCTGCCCACCTAGCGACGGCAGAAGCGGAGCGATTTGGCAGCAGCTCAAGCAGGACTCAAGCAGGGAAACTCACAGACCCCCATCAAAATTAATTATGTCTGCAGGCAGACAGCTCTTAAAGAGACAATACCAGATGCCAAACACCATTCAAGCTTGGGGCATTCAAGCAAGCTCCTGGAAGACTTTTTGTGAACCCCCATTTGCAGGGGGGTTACATTGGGATTTAGGGACATTCCAGATAAGGTGTCTCCAACACCTTACTGTGCACATTGACTCTTGAGAAAGCTCTTGAGTGAAACTGGTTGGGTCACTGTGAGACCTGCACTCCACTGCTTTCCACTCCTTGCACTCTCTGTGAACTATTGTATTTATGGATGCCTGCTGAACTTGTAAGTTGATTTTTAATTCTATTGCATTAAAATTTAATTTTATCTGGATACTCTGTGCCGACTTGTCTTCTTGTTTGAGCCTAACACAAGTACTTGAGTGGAGCGAAGGCCCTTGCTGTTTCCCAGAACCACAAAAAAGTAGTCCCAGGCCACCCTACCAAGTGCTTTCTCCATGGCAAGGGAGACCAGCACTTCAGGGGAACCTGACTGCTGGGATGCAGAGATCAGTGAAGCATCTTTCTAAGGCGGTCACTGGAGATCCAGCCAGCCATGAAGCCCACCTCCTCTTGACCAATAAGAACCTGCCAAATTACCTCCAACTGATGGGCTAAAATCTTAGATAGAATCTTGAAATCTATGTTGAAAAGGGAAATGGCGTGATAGTTCCCTGGAAGAGTGTCACCTTTCCCAGGTTTCAGAATTAGGCGAAATCTTGCCTCTGAAAGGGTGGGGTCAGCAATACCTTCTTTAAACAGCTGATTAAAAAGGAAGTTAAATGGAGGACAAGATATCAGGAGAAGGTTTTATGAAAATTGGACAGAAGCTGTCAGGCCCCTGGGGCCTTATCTAGCTTCAGGTTCTTGATCACTGCCTCAACCTCCACCATGCTAATATGGCCTGCTGACTTAGGTTGCTGAATCAGGTTAGTTGAGGCAGTTTCAAGGAACCAAGAAAATCACTGAGAGCTTTATTAAGATCTGAAACCCATGGATCTGCATTATATAGTTCTTGACAGAAATCCTGAATAGTTTCAGCTATTTCCCTTGCTTTAGGGTTGACACCCTGACTAGCCTCACTACAAAGGCCCCAATTCAGTTTTTTAATCTTCTGATGGCATTTCAGAGCCATAAGCCTTCACATCTTCTCACCCTGTTCTAAATATGTCATCCAGGATCTAAAAATAACACTGTTTGCCTTACCATTCAGCAGCACCACATACTGTGCTCTTAAGTAATTAAGATGGCACCAGGTGGCCTGAGGAGTGCACTGACTTAAGGTAGTCTCAATCGATCTACTCTCCAAAGGGAGAGACTAAGCATGGGCTTCCATCTGTTGTTTCCATTTGGTGGCAAGGCGAATCAGTTCCCCCCTCCAAACACTCTTAACCACCCCCACAGCATGTCAGCTGTCTGATCCATATCTGAAATGAGAATCAAATATTGCTGGATTAATTCTTTGATTTTATAGACCGACTTTTAGTCATTATGGAGTTGGGTGTTAAGTTTCCAAGTTTTATCCAGAGTAGACTTTTGACTCAATACTATCTAGGGGGACATCAAATGATGGTCCGAGAGAACCATGGCACCCAGCTTGCATTATTGCACCCCTGACAGTATTTTATTATTAGGTAGGAAATAACCAATTCTTGAAAATGTTTTGTGGGAAGGAGAATAAAAGGAATATGCTTTCTTGGTTGGGTGAAATGTTCTTCATGGCGCTAGGACCCACAGCGTATCGACCAGTTCCCTAAGGGCTCTTTGTCCTGGAGATAGGTCTTGTCGGTGTCTATCAGATTTGCCTGATCTGGTCATTAGGTTCCAATCATGATAAGGTGGAGCTGCATATAAGGAGCCAAGACCAAAACTAGGGAAGTGAAAAAGGAAGGGGAACCCATGTTTGGCCTGTAAAGAGAGCCCAGCACTACCTTTGTTTAATTTAACCTCACATTTAAAAACAAATAACATCAATCTGGGTCTCCAGTTTCCTGTAATAAGGAAAAATCTACCTGTCTAGCAACTGAAATAGCAACCTTTCTCTGTCTCAAACTGTTATCCACCCAATAAGCTTGACCCACCCATTCCCAACAAAATCTGTGAATTTGGTCCCTTGGTAAGTTAGTCTCCTGCAGACAGGCTATTGTCACCCTCATTCTATGCAAGTGCTTGAGAATACATCACCTTTTTGCTCTGGTCTGACCCCCTTTGATATTCCAGGAAACAAATTTGACTGAGTTATCCATTATCAATGGGCAAAATAGATGATCAGTTGCACTGGGTCTGCTGAACAAGAAATAATTTTAAGGGAATTAGGCTCCCAGAACCCCCTTCCCCCCATACTCCCATACAAAAACCCCAACACACTAGAACAAAATGAAAAAATAATAACATATAACAATGACAACATCACAAAAACATTAAACATAGAACTCACCATCATACCCTGGTCCTACAGAGTGTACTCCATACTAGTAGGTCAGCAATGGATATGTGGCAGGGTGAGCAAGCACTCTACAATCATGGATTAGTAAAATATCAACATTTCTCACAAAAGGAAAAACATAACCCTAAAGGGAGAGCTTAGAGACAGGCAGCTAACCCCCATAGAACTCCCCCAAATATTGATCCCCCAAAAAACACATGGATTGGGAGAAACGAGAAGTGGGGGCTAGGTATAAAGGCATGCATTCCTATGCTTAAGCCTTTCTACCAAGAAATGGCCAGTAGTACACAAGGCTGTTTTAAAATTGTATCTGGAGGGCAGCACAGCCCCAAAGAGGTAGAGCTCCACTACTTTCCCCTCCAACCTGGAAGGCACCTGAGGTGCCCCCTCAAAGGACCCCTCCGTAGATAATTAGAGACTAATGCGGGAGTTAGTGATTCTCCCAGCCAAAGACTGACACCTACTGCTCATGTACTGAAGTGGGTGAAAAACTGCCGGTATGCTTTAGGAATATAGAGCTGGTGAGATAAAATGTATGGCAGGGAAAACCACAGGCCTGAACACTCCGAGCTGTCATAGATTGACAAGACCACCAAGGGCAGAGGAGGTGGAGCAGGCCTGCAGTCCCTGAGGTCTGTGACATCCAGACCAATCAACAACAGCAGAGTATGGAGGCAGGGTGAAGAGGAATGGCAGTAACCCACTGTACACTCCACATGAGTTAAAGTGGGAAGCTCAGAGGCACCACAAAGCAGTTCAAAGTGTTCATACCATCAGAGCACAGAACACACCAAATTGCCAGACTCTCTTCTGCAGTACCAAGGGCAGAAGCTAACGACATCTCCACACTCTCCTGCCATACCTTAGCCCAAAGCAGTGCATCTAATCCAACCCTGTAAGAAAGTGTAGTAACAGCTACCTAATGCACCAACAAAACATCATCCAAAACCACAAACAACAACCAAAAGCCTCAGGTAGAATGTAACAGTCCAACTGTGCCCCAAAAGAGAACAAACTATAGCAAAGTCATAGTCTCAAAGAACAGAGGGATACTGAGTTTCTGATATGTGAGGCCGGAGCTCTGCTCGGTGTCTTCATGCCACTTCTGAGGGCTGCTCCACTGTGGTATGGAGCCTCCTCCACAGCAGTTAGCTGGGAAGAAATTCAGAAGCAGGACCGAGAGCTCTTGTCTTGCATGATCTGCTGATACAAACTGCTTTAGGCCATCTTCAAGGGTCACTGAAAGCTTGGCAGGAGCTGGCCCGGTGGTGCTGAGGGTTGAGGTGCTGTTATGCCACACCATGTGTCAGACCAATGACCTGGGTTCAGGAATGAGCCAGGGCCATCAGGGGTCGGCAGGGGTGAGAGAGGATGAGCATCCGGAGGACTGCTCTCCTCTCTCTAGGAGGGAGGGCATGTCGTCCAGCTTGTCGCTCACCCTCTAGTGGGGGCTGGGAGTGGCGATACAAGCTCGGGAGACCAGAATTCGGCCAGCATGGCATGCACGTGCTGCCACAGGTGCATGAGATTCTCTGCAAGCTGGAATGGGGCATAGAAAAAAAAATGGCAGATGGGGGCTGTATGAGATCCCCTATTCCACTCCACCTGCACGCTGCCCTGGGCATCCCCAGATTTGGATTGTGCTCTGAGGAGGGGGCTCTCCTCCTTCCTGGCCCCGCCGAGGGGGTATTCCTTGGGGGGTCTCAGGGATGGCCATGGCAGTTGGGCAGGCAGAGGCGGTGTTGAGCGGGGATGAAGATCCCGTCCCCATCATGCCCAGGTGGCAAAAACTACTGGGAGAAAAAAAAGAAAGCTTGGCAGGATACGTAATTTATATCAGAATCAGCCTGCCTGTAATTCTGATAGAATGTCCTTATATTCCTTCTGTTTCTGGTGCACCGAAGGAGTGAGATCTTGAAATATACCAGCGCTTCCAGAGAATTTCTTGTAGAAACCACACTTGGGCTAAGATAGGTTGTTTGTTCAGGAAATTCAAGAGGCATAGAATGATGGGGAAAGATTTCTCTCTCTCAGCTGGCCACGGGTGCAGTGAGTGGTGAGCCCACTCAATTATGCAGGGGGGACCATTCAGAGATGAGCCTGCTATTTTCTGGGGGAGCTTCTGAGTGAAAATCAGCATATCTGGGTCCTCAGAGAGTGCAGGGATACCCACGATAAAGAAATTATTTCTCCAACTACACCCCTCCTGATCCTCCAGGCCCCCTTCCAGCTTTACAATCTTCTATCATAGAGCTACACTCTCTGACTCAACCCTCTCCTGACAGCGCTCCACCAAGACGATCCTAGCTTCTGCATTACCCATTCTATGAGTAAGCTTTTCTAGGGCTGGATGGAAGTTGCGAATGTTATTAGCCAAATCCAGGATAGCTTCTTTAAGACCACCCAGCTCTAATAAAAAGCATTCCAGTCTGAGAAGTTCCAGTGCTGGAGACTCCAGTGTGCTGAGAGAGCTTTCTGAGTGTGATTATTTAGGCCATGATTTATGCTCAGGCAAGGTCGTGGGACAGCTCCAGAACAGCAAGAATCTGTGTCCATCTAAGGGGCAGCTGCCATTTCTGAGCTAGAAATGGATATTAATATAAGTCCTACGTGTACTAGTTGCCCACTATTTAGGGAAAAAAAAAAGAAATGCAGCAAAATATAATATTTTGAAGCACAGATTGGTAGAGACTTGTCATCCCACTGCTACTTAGCAGTGTGCATCATGTGACCCCCTGAAATCCGTGACATGTCAGAGGAGCACCTATTGGAAGAAACCACTGGAAGTTTGAGCCATTGGAGCATTGCTGCATACTGCCTCTGCTGAGCTGTAAAGAGCAGAGACAGAGATTTGCATGTGAGCCAGACGAGCTGTGTCCTGAGAGGTGTGAGCACACAGCAGCAAGGTGGGCGGCAATCAGGTATGTCAATGAAAATATCAAAGCTACAGAAATTCAGAATACACATAAGGAGCCAGAGGAACTGTGGGTCACCCTGGAAACAGGAAATGGGACAGCCATAGGAACTGGGGTTGTCTACAGGCCCCCAGACCAGGGGGAGGACATAGACACTTTACTGTCAGAAGATACACAAAACATGACAGCTAAACAGGAGGTTCTGATAATAGGAGACTTCAACATGCCGGATACAGATTGGTCAATACCAGCAGGAACATCTGCCAGAACTAAACACATGGTGGATTCCCTGCAGGGGGAGGGCCTCAAACAACTGGTACAACAACCCACAAGAGACAGGGCTATCCTAGATCTAGTACTGACTAACAGGGAAGGGGTCACAGATCTCCAGGTAAAGGGTTACCTGGGGGCCAGTGACCATCACATGGTATGGTTCAGTTTGGCCATTACATCTAAATCATCCCATTCCAAGGCAAAATATGGGACTCAGAGGAGTTGACTTGATAAAATGGCCAACAGAGTTAAGCTAGCCCTGGCAAAAAGAAACGGGGGGTACAGGCAAAGTGGGCAAGCATTAAGGATGCAATACTTGAAGCAACATCCCATTGTGTTAGACAGAAAAGGAAGTGCAAAAGAAGAAGGAAACCACTTTGGTTCCAAATACAGTAGCAGAAAAGGTCAGAGCCAAAAGGCTGGCCTTCAGGAAATATAAGGGAACACAGCGGGAGGAAGATAGGGAGGCATACCAAACTGCCCTAAGGAAAGCAGGGAAGGCAGTAAGGCAGGCAAAGTCCCAAACTGAGGAAACACTTGCACGAACAGTAAAAGAAGGTGATAAGACCTTCTATAGATATATTAGTGAAAGGAGAAAGTCCAGAGGAGGTATTGCTAAGCTCAAAGGAGAAAAAGGGGCATGTGAGGAGGAGGACCCTGTAAAAGCATATATCCTAAATAGATACTTTTGCTCAGTATTTACTGAAGAGAAGGTAGGGCAGGGCCCACAGCTCAGCACCATGGACACAGCGGGGAGGGAGGTGAGCACTACACCCTTCACAAAAGAAAGGGTCCTACAAGAGCTCTCTAAGCTCAGGGTGGACAAGGCAATGGGACCTGATGGCATGCATCCCAGGGTACTTAAAGAGCTAAGGATGGAACTAGCAGAGCCATTAGCAGAACTGTTTAGTGAGTCTCTGAGCACAGGAGAGGTTCCAGAAGACTGGAGAAGGGCTCATGTGATCCCACTCCACAAGAGTGGTAGCAGGGAGGAGGCAGGGAACTACAGACCAGTCAGTCTTACCTCAGTAGTGGGCAAGATTATGGAGGCACTTCTTAAGGAAAGGATAGTGCAACACCTGAAATCCATAGGGGCACAGGATCCAAGACAGCATGGGTTTACAAAAGGATGGTCCTGTCAAACTAATCTCATAGATTTCTTTGACTGGGTAACCAGAGTGGTGGATCAAGGGGGGGCAGTTGATGTCACCTACCTTGACTTCAGCAAAACTTTCGACACTGTTCTGCATAGAAGATTGATAAATAAGCTGGGTAGGCTCAGGGTGGGTCAGAAGTTGGTCAACTGGGTGGCAAACTGGTTGACGGGCCAAAAACAGAGAGTGGTGGTAAATGGTATTCAGTCAGAAGAGATGCAAGTCACAAGTGGGGTACCTCAGGGATCAGTCCTGGGGCCAGTCCTCTTCAGTATCTTCATTAGTGACATTGCAGATGGACTAGAGGGTAAGGCTTGTCTGTTTGCAGATGACACCAAGATCTGCAACAGAGTAGATGATCCAGATGGGGTGGACAGAATGAGAAGAGATCTGGATAAACTAGCAAAATGGTCAGAAGAGTGGCAACTGGGATTTAATGCAAGAAGTTCAAGATCATGCACATAGGGAAGAGAAACCTGAAGCCACCTATAGGCTGGGAGGAGTTGCTGGTAGTCACAAGGAAGAAAGAGACTTGGGCATCATCATCACCGATGACCTGAAATCATCCAAGCAGACCTCTAAAGCAGTAGGTAAGGCTAGGGGATATTAGGGTGTATAGTAGGGGTAATATGTTGTAAGAGGGAGAATAATCCTCTTTACAAGACACTGGTTAGGTTCTATCTGAGTACTGCATGCAGTACTGGAGGTCACACACCTCACAAAGACATTAACCAAATTGAGGCAGTCCAGAGAAGGATAACCAAAATGGTGCAGGGACTGCATCAGAAAACATATGAGGACAGATTAACTTAGCTCAATATGTATACCCTTGAGCAAAGGAGGAAGAGAGGTGGTATGATCGAAACACTCAAACACCTTAACGGCATTAACAAGGAGAAAGAGTCTAAGATGTTTTAATATAAGAAAAATAGCAGGACAAGAGGACACAGTATGAGATTAGAGGGAGGCTGATTAAGGGGGAATGTGAGGAAATTCTTTTTCACAGAAAGGGTGGTGGATGCATGGAACGGTCTACCTCAGGAAGTGGTGGCTATGAATACAGTGCAGGGCTTCAAACAGGCATGGGATAGGCATAAGGGAGCAACACAGATGAGTATTTATAGACAGGCCACTGACAGAGCAAAGGCCGATGGCACATTTATAAGGTAGAAAAAGAAATGGGCAGACTGGATGGGCCTTGCGGTCCTTATCTGCTGTCAACTTCTATGTTTCTATGTTTCTTGCAACTTCTGGAGGTGAGGCAGACAGTGCGTGTGCCCCTGATGTCGCTTTATACCCCACCTCCTGTACCAGTAGAAGTGCACGAAAATTGTGAATTCCGCTTTTGTATAACCTTCATGAAATTTTCTGCACTTTTGCCATTGGAGAGATCAGAATCTTCAGAATGTGTTTTGTGGATTTTCACCCTGTTCCGTGGACTTTTGGGGCTGAACTGTGGAACTATACCTTAAACTGCAGAATTTATTCCATCTGCAGTTTAATGTATTATTTCATAAAACAGTCTGCCCCCACCAGGGGTGTAGCCAGGAATTTTAAACTTGTACTCAGAATGAGAGATGATGGAACTGTTGCCCCTCCCCCCTCGTAAACACAAACCCAAACCACTGCCCCCCTCATAAACTCAAACCAAAACATGTGTTGCCCCACCACACAGACATTGCTTCACCCCAGTTTCATTCAACAATATGTAGTAAACCAATGCTTCTACTAGAGTCACAACATTTTATTTAACACACACTCCCAATGAGTGAGAAGTTGGCTGCCATTTTGTTACAGTGGTCAGGATACATTGTGATAAGCCTCTGTACCACATCTCAGCAGCCAGCCTTAAAGAAGTCTATTCACACCAGCTCTCATACATACTTACTTGAGACTTGCACTCATACAGTCACGACCTCTAACTTTAGCACTCATACATCTTACAAAGATCATTCACAGATTTGCATTAAAGCAGCTAAGAAGGGGGAAAACAGTTCTTCAGGTAGTACATCAGGCTCTGTTATGTTTGCTGCCCTGGCCTGAGGCATACGTTGCCCCTGGATCTTCCAGATTTTACTATACTCAGCAGAGTACACCAAGTATGCCTGCCGACACCCATGACCCCCACCAATCACCAGCCCCCTGTAGAATAAAATTCCCCCCTCATGTCTAGCAGCCCCCACACCCACCAATCACCTGCCCCATGTAAAAACAATCCTAGTTGTGTAGTGGCCCCACCCACGATTGCCACCCCACATACAAGAAAATACCTGGTGTCTAGTGATCTCCCCCCACCCACTGATCACCTGCCCCATATAAAAAAATCCATAATGTCTAGTGATCCCCTCCCACCTGCCAATCACTGACTCAAGTTAAAAAATTCCTGGCGTCTAGTGATGACCCCCACCCACCAATTGCAGGTCCCAAGTAAAAAAATCCTTGGTATCTAGTAGTCCCCCCCACCTGCCAATCATGGCCCAGTGTAAAAAAAAATAATTGAAATAATTTTCTCTCCCTGGTGTCTAGTGGACCCCCCTTCCTATCCTCGATCCCTTTATTAAAGAAAACACAAGTAGTCCCTCATTCCCTAGTGTCTAGAAGACCCTGGTCCCCCCACCCCAACCTCAAGCAGGGGGACTTGCACAGCCCTCTTCTCTCCACCAAAGCTGACTGCCCACTGAGCTGTCAAAGAGTGAGCACATGCTTGTACATGGTATGTTACTTGTATTGTACTGGCAGGATCAGACACTGAGAGCACATTGTTGTCCAACTAGTTCTGAAAAGTGAAAACACATGATCAGGGGAATCCTTGAGCATCTTCACCACCAATACAACCACATGGCTGACATTTTCACATAGGCCATCAGCTTTCTGACAAGTCATGCAAAAGCAGTTATAACTTCTGGTTTCATAGGTTGAATAGGTTGGAAAGCAAGTTTATAGCTTGCACCAACAAGACTTGCCATTTTTCAATGGGTCTATTGATTTACATAAATATCGGTTTATTTTATTTTTGAATGTCTTAATTGAGTAATTTTCTACAATATCCCTTGGTTGCAACCATACCATCAGTGACAGACCTGATGCTTTGTATTTTGTGGGTCCCTGGTATTATCCTGATTGTCTTTCACGCCTTATTTCCTTGTCATCTATCCAAAAGAACAATCTTCTGAAATGGCTGTAACCATCGGTAGTAGACTGTCTTGTCATGTTCTCCTTGCAGTACTGAAAGAGATGTTTAGCTGAGGTGATGACTGCTAGTCTGCACTGCACATCCCTACTAGCCAAAGACTTGGTGACAGCACTTTCACCATCAAAGGGGCCTTTCCAATGGCAAGATCCAAAAAAGGTCCATTCAGTTTGAAATCCATAGTTTGTGGCTGCCACTGAGATGTCATAGAAAGCCTACTTGGATTTGTGCTGGCTCCCATAGCCATCTGTGAACTGCACCACATTTGTGATGTCACTTGAGCAAATCTTTTGAAGGTGATCATTGATCTTTTTAGCAAAATGCCACACAGCATTATAGTCATGTTTTAGGTCACTGGAGATGAAAAATAATGATTCAGTGACAGTACATGTACAGTACTCACACCAATTAGGGCTGGCAGTATAGCCTAGAGGTTAGAGGAACGAGGTGTGAAAAAGCTTGGTACATCCAGCAGACCAGACCAGAGTTTGATTCTCACAACCTCCACTTGCATTCTGTGTGACTCTGAGCAAGTCACTTAACTGCCCAGTGCTCCCAGGTCACCCCTGAAAACAGGCACGTGTGCCTAGTGGGCCTTACCCGGTTACTAAAGACTTAAATAAATAAATAAAATTAAAAAAAAAAAATTATAAGAAACTAGCAGGTGAACAGTGGTCTACTCATGAACCCAGTGACACGAATGGCTCTCATCTTGATACTGGCATGCATAATTTTCAACAGAGTTTAAAACCATCAGGACCCATCCCACAGGTAAATTTTCTTTTAATGTGGTAAAGTCCTGTTGCTACCAGGATGCCATGTGCAGGTGGTGCACCAGAAACCTGAAGTCTTCTTTCCTTAGTTCCAACAGCAGGTAGAGTGTTGTTTTGGTGTTCAACACTTTTTTCTCAATTTTGTTTGTGCATTGTTTTCATTAATTGTTATGTATCCCACTGCTACCATCTCACCATCTCATTGCCATGCCCTTTCAATACCTCATCAAATTTATCCTCAACAGCATCAGTGCTAAAAGTTTTACAAATTTTCTCGACACAATCATTGTGGGAGAATTTTTGGTTTGGTAACTTACTACACATTGTAAGTTCAACTGTGTTATAAATATTCGGCACTTTGTAGTCCAGTTCCTTATGTGTATAAGTGGTCCAGTTCAATGCCCACAGCTTTAATGCTGCATCGGCACCATGCTCACGTAGGCATTGCTCCAGCTTCTGTTCCTGTGCAAGTTTGATATTCTGTGGCTGTGGAGTGTTAAACTTTGTTTTCCCAGTGATGTTTCAGGATTTTACTTGCAAAACTCTTCATGGAGTACACTAAGGGGTTTGGAAAAGAATACTTTTGATTTGTCTGTTCTTTCTGAAAAAGCCTTCTTGTAAGGCAAAGGCATGGCTTCATAGAAGTTCTTTACTTGTTGCATGGTTTCTGCTGGTAATGTTGATTTGTGGGTTACTTGTTTATGACCCTTTGCTATGGTCATCATCCTTGTCCTACTGATCACCAATGCATTGCTTCCAGGCTGTAGAAACTGGTGTTTTCTTAGAATTGTTAAAGTACTTATGCCCAGCCTGGTGGCATGGAAAGCAGAGGCACCATGCCTCACCTGTTGCCACATGGGTGACCCAGGTTCGGTGGACTGCTCTCCTCCTCCTCCTCTGGGGAGGGATGGCTATAGATCCTAGCTCTTGTCTGGCATCTAGTGGAGGCTGAGTGGCAGGCAGCCAGGGACAGCAACTTTGGATTTGGAGGGATGACAGCTGGTGATGTCCCACTTACGGCAGCATGCATGGGCATGTCTGACTGGCATTGTATCTCCGTTCCTCCAAGGGGAGGAAATGTGCAAACAGGATGTGTGCAGTGTAGGATGACACTGACCCCTCACATGCTCTGCATAGCTACAGTGCCCTCTCCCAAAACCGGATCCATTCCATCAACAGTAAGGGGCCTACTGTCAACCCTCACCATAGGGAGTATGCAGTGGGGAAGCACCAGTATCAAGATAGCTGGTGGAGGTCAATGAGAAAGCTAAGCCTGTAATGCAGCATGGGGGAAAAGAGCATTAACTGGAAAAAAAATGTACTTATGAATTTTCATCTCAAGTGTCTTTCCTCCTGTTTTGAGGGGGGGTATTTTAAAGACTTCAATTTGATTTGTCTTTCAGGGCTTTAAACAATTTCTCTTGCAGATTTGTTTGACAAGTCAAGCTTATACATTTCTCCTATGCTGTCTTCTTGACTGGTAGGCAGAAGAGATAATTTGGGCAATCACAGAAACAAATTGTGATGGTGATCGAGGTAACCTTGCTTGTGCTCTTTGCACTGCTTTCCTGATGGCACTATCTGAACAGATATCATTTATGATAGGGTTAGTATTGGTCTGTGGCATCATTGTTTGTGTGTCGGTAGTGGTAGCAACATCAACCATTTTTGCTGCATGCTTCTCTTGGTACTTCGCATCTTATTTCTCATTGATATTTTTTTATTTTGTACAGACATTGATGCACAAAACTATCTTTTCTGTTCCTTTCAATGTTCTCGCTGTTCCACTTTTCATTGTTTGGTGGCCCTCATGCTTCTTTTTGTTGGCACAGTGGACTGTACAGTCTCCAATGCCTGCTTCTCCTTCTGCCTCTGTCTGTACTACTGCATTTGCAGTTTTGCTTTTTGTTATAAACAGTGCGCTTTTCCTTTCAATTCAGTTCAGTTCAATTTTATTTTTTACCAGGAGATACACCAATGAGATACTCATTTACAAGGTGCTCCTGGAGGGACAACACAAAGTACAGTAACAGAACACAACTACAATTTGTACAGCACAGAGCAGGTAATACAAGAACAATGCAGACATACTAGGTTAGAAGAATAAATGGCCACAACACAAGTGCACTACTACTGACTGAACAATTGGATTGAGGAAAAGAAGGTAAAGGAGGTGGAGCAAAGGTTTAGGGATGGGGAGAGAGTTAAGGAAGAGGGAGTTAGAGATGCATACTATGACAGGAAGAGAGGAGATAAGGGTACGAGGGCTAAGGGAGAGATGGGGGAATAGAAAAAGCAGAGATGGGCAGCTAGTTATGAGAAACGGGTGGCAGGGCGCGCCGAAGGGCAAATTATAATAGTATATGTGACAAACAGGTCCTTATAGAGGAAGGGGCTAAGAGTAACACTAGCAGTTCTCTTTCAGCAGGGGTTTTAAAAACGATTTGAAAGAGGATAGTCTAATAAAGTGGGTCAGCTTTAAGGTACATTGGAAGGAGTACCACAATGTAGATGGAGTATGACAGATAGACGAGGTGCCAAAGCGGGATCTAAATATAGATAGATCTAAATATTTAT
This sequence comes from Neoceratodus forsteri, assembly GCA_016271365.2. Classification (NCBI taxonomy): domain Eukaryota; kingdom Metazoa; phylum Chordata; order Ceratodontiformes; family Ceratodontidae; genus Neoceratodus; species Neoceratodus forsteri. Next base: position 1,560,995,852 of record CM028130.1, on the reverse strand, counting down.
AGAAATAAAGATTATTATTATTATCTAGTCCTGGGGATATCGAGCAGTATGTAAACGTATTTCCTGAGACAGTAAGCACAGGGTGTAAACTTACAGATATCCGATATTTACAGGGGGAGTTTTTTAGTGACGGCTTTAAAGAACCAGATAGCAGCATTACACCACCTGCTGGTAGCTAATGAGGTCCAGCCGAGCTGGGCATAGAGAGAACAGTGATGAGTTTTGCACCGGGAATCAGTCATGGATTTTAAGGCCCTATGGTACAGTACATCCAGTTTGGCAAGAATAGTGTTGGGACAATTGCTATATAGGAAGTCTGCATAGTCTAAAAGTTGGAGGAACGTTGTTTTTACTAGCCTTGATTTTTGCATCATCGGTGAGCAACAATTTAATGCTGAAAAATAATCCCAGCCTTTGTTTTAACCTTTTAGAAAGTTCATCAACATGGGAGGTAAGAGAAAGTTTGCAGTCCAACCAAAAGCCTAAGTACAGTATTTGAATTCATCCACTTTTTCCAGGGATTCCCCTGTCACAGTAGTAATTCCAAAGTGGGCAGTCAGGTCTCGTAGTTGCTTTAGAGGGTGGCGAGATAAGCATTATCTTGTTTTTTCCTGGCGTTGAGAAGCAGTTTCATTTTAATCAGATTTTGCTGTAGTGTGTTGAATTCTTGTTGGAGAACCGTACAAGCAGACTCAATGGATGGCTGAGCAACATAAAGAACAGTATCATCTGCAAATAGATGAACACTGGCGGAACTAATGCTATGGTCAATGTTGTTGATATATATTGCAAATATTAAAGGACCCAGGACTGAACCTTGATGGACCCCTCTGGAGAGTTTTACTGGGAGAGAGATCACCTTGTGATTTCAGTAGTTGCTGTATACCGACCAGATAGCAGGAAAACTAGTTTGGGGTAGTATTGTCCAGCCCAATGTTTTTTAGCAGGTTCAGTAATAGATCGTGGTTCACAGTATGAAATGTTTTACTTAAGTCAAGGAATAGCACAGCTACATGAATTTTGGCATTGAGGGTGGTTTGCCAATCACTGATGACCTTGGCTAAATGCAGTGACCATTCTGTGATTTGGCCTAAAGCCAGACTGAAGTGGATTTAATAGGTTATGGTTTTCTAAAAATTCTCTTAATTGAGAGTTTACCAGTTTTTCAAGCAACTTTGACAGTGTGGGTAATAATGAGATGGGTATGTAGTTGTTTGTCACTTGGGTCGCCTGATTTAAACAGAGGTATAACATAGGCTGTTTTCCACACTGAAGGGAGCACCCCTTCACTAAGGGACATGTGAAAAAGGTGGGTAATTGGGGGCTAGTTGGTAGCAACCTAGTTTCAGTAGGGTGGGATTTATTTGGTCAGTCCCTGCACCTTTTTTAATGTCTAAGGAAGTTAGCAGGTCTTCTACCTGCTTAAGTGTGATGGGAGTGAAGTTAAATTTAGCTGAGCTGATGGGGTAGTGGTGGGGGGGGCAAGGAGTACTGTTACTAAATTGATGCTTTAGCACTTAGCTTGAGGGTGAGGTATCAAATGCGAGGCCTGCCGTGGCAAAGAGGTTATTGAAGGCTTCTAAAATGTTATGTTTATTTGTGTAGGTACTGTCACCGAGGGTGATTTGGAATGGCAAAGAGGAAGATGATTCTTTCAGAATCTGGCAGAATTTGGCACTGTTATTCTTGGATGTCTCAAGTACACTTTGAAAAAAATGAGCCTTTTCAGATCTCATGTGCTTAGTGCAGTGATTCCTAGTCTTTCTAAAAGCAGCCCAGTTGGTTTCTAACTTGCTTTTTCTAGCCTTTTTCCATAGGGCATCCCTATGGTGCAGAGCCACTTTAGAGTGCTATTGAACCATGGACAGGATTTTTTCTAGCTCTGGTTTTTACAATAGGTGCATGTGTGTTGATCACCTTCAGAACTAGAGCCTAACATATTGCATAGGCTTCAGAGACAATAGGGGCAAGGTAGAAGTGTTGTTATCTAATCCTGTTAAGGTCAGACAGGAAGGCAGAGGAGTTAAATTTGCAATAACTCCTTTTATAGGTGTACCCTGATGCAGAGGCAGTTTTTGGTGTGCACCTTACACAGGCAATAACCCAGTGGTTGCTGATGTCATTGTGGAATACTCCTACATGGGAGATTCTATGAGGTTTGTTAGCTAGGATTATGTCCAGAAGTGTACTGTGTGCAAGGTTTTTAATATTGGGATGGGTCACATCAGAGGTTAGCTGATATAGGCCATAGACATCGCAGAAGTCCTTCGGGGCAAAGAACTAGTAGAGTTCCAGTCCAGGTTAAGGTCACCCATAATGATCGTTTCAGAGTCAGTGGAGTTTAACGGATTACACAGGTTTGTAGCAGCTTATAACACAAATTGATTCACTTGAAGATAAGGAAATCTTTAGAGCAAGGCATTTGTATTCCTTGTTCCTAGAGGAGGTTTATGGTTGAAACCAAGAACTTGTCCGAAACGTATATTGCAATCCCACCTCCCCTAGTATGCTTGTTGGCTCTAAAAATTTTATATAAGGGGATGTTGACGCTTTGATTTGGGGTTGAATTTCTCAGCCACGATTCTGATATTGTCAGTAACAGTGAACAGAGTCCACTCTGAAGAAAGGGGGGTTACTAGTGGTGTACCACAGGGTTCAGTACTGGGTCCAGTCCTTTTTAATGTCTTTATAAGTGACATTGCAGATGGACTGGAAGGAAAAGTATGCCTCTTTGCAGGTGACACAAAGATCTGCAACAGAGTTGATACACAAGGGTGTGTGGAAAGGATGAGAAGGGACTTGGCAAGGTTGGAGGAATGGTCAGAAGTATGGCAGCTTGGAGACAATGCAAAGAAATGCAAAATAATGCACATGGGAGACAAAAACCCAGGGGAAGAGTACACAATGGGGTTGGGGGAGGTAGTAACAACAACAAAAATGGAAAGGGACCTGGGGGTAATCATATCAGATTATCTTAATGTTGGCACGCAATGTGAAGGAAGTAGGGAGGGCTGGGGGGGATACTGGGATGTATAGGGAGAGACATCACCAGTAGAAAACAGGAAGTTGTTATCCCCCTGTACAGACAGTTGGTGAGACCCCATCTGGAGTACTGCATCCAGTTCTAGAGACCCCATCTCCACAAGGACATAGACAAGATGGGCAACTAAAATGGTGTAGTGTCTGCAACAGAAGCCATATGAGGAGAGACTAAAGGAGCTTAATATGTATACCCTTGAGGAAAGGAGGGAGAGGAGTACATGATAGAAACTTTTAAGTACCTCAGTGGAATTAACAAAAGTCTAAGAGGGTAGCATCTTTCAGAAAGAGATGTGCAAGAACAAGGGGACACAATTTGAAGATGGGGGGTGGCTCAGGGTCAATGTGAGGAAGCATTTTTTTCACAGAGAGGGTGTTGGATACATAGAACCGCCTTCCTGAGGGGGTTTTGAGGTCTAAAACTGCGGGAGAATTCAAGAATGCATGGGACAGACAAAAGGCAGTTCTTGTGGGCGGTGTAGGAAGAAATAGGCTGTTGGTTAACTAGGATCTGCAGCTTTTCCAGTAGGTAGGGAAATGGGCAGACTAGATGGGCCAAGCGGTCCTTATCTGCCATCAAAGTCTATGTTTCTATGTTTCAGTACGTCCGGCTTTGCGTGCAACACCCAGGCCTGTACCAGGTCAAGTTTTTTCAGAAGACTGCATGCGTTGATATGTAGGAATCTGATTCCTTTTATTTGGGTTAAGTCAGCAGGGGCAGTGATGGGGCAATGGGCCTTGGGTTTAACACCACCATTCCCAGAACAGAGTAATAATAAGCGGAGTAGCTTTATAAGTCCATGTATTAACATTGAGTAGAAGTTGCCTAGTTTGCTTGTGAAGGGTAGGAATTGGTGTCCTTGCCTTTGTGGCAGTATGATAATGATAAAGGGATAGAGCAGAAAATGCAACCAACGCTGGTATGCTTAGGGACATGGAACTATGGTGTCATGATCTCAGATTTCTAGCAAGGTCCACATATGCTGCATAGTTAGTTCCAGTGTAGTGGTGTTGAAGGATTAAGGTGTCCTTAGACAAATGGATCTGTAAATAAAGTGCATTGTGTGAGTTATTATGAATGGCATTAGATTTAGGTGCAGGGTTATTTGGAAAATAATGGGCACTGCTTAGAGCTAGGATGTAGAATAGGATGATTTGCAGGTGAAAGGAATACGGTTTCATAGTGTATAGTGCAATGTTGTTCTGTATAGAATTCCATCCCTTTCAAAATGCTGTTCTACCACAGTTCCAAGGTCATGGAATGCTCTTCTACCCTACTGTGGTAGAACAGCATTCTAGAATCTCTAAAGACTGCATAAGTCAGTTTCATTTTGAAAGCAAAAGAACTCACAAAACACATTTTTCACACAGTACTATACACTATAAAAAATACAGGATGAGCAACTCTATGCACAACCAGTGTGTTTTGCCACCTCAGGGTTCTGATTCCCATGGACCTCTCAAGCTTCGCTCTCAAGGTCAGAGGGAATCACAGTCCCTCTGTGCAGAACACACTGGTTCTGCATAGTTGCCCATCCAGTATTCTCTATATAATGTAACTCCTATGGTGTGATTATATTTAAAGAGGCTCTAAATTCAGGGCACTTGCCCCTTTAAGAAACTAGGGTGAGAGCCTGAGTGAGAAGGGGCGGGTCCAAAGTGTATCTAATAGAGGGTGGGATGTGGGAGGGTGGGCAAGTGAAAATTCAGAGCAGAGAACCTATGCACTGCAGGAACTGAGCTCGCTCTGAGTTAGTCCTTAAACAGCTGGCCACAAAACAAGAATGCTGGCTGCCACACTGAGCATGTCTGGAGAGACAGAGGCCAAATTTAAAAACTAAAGTCTCTCTCATACCTGGTGGCTTGGGGGTTGGTTGTGCAGCTACCTTCCTCAAACAAAGTTTGAACCGCAATTTGTGGTTCAGTGAGGGAATTGAGCACCCAGTCAGGCCTGGCGGTCCGCTAAGGAGAAAGGGGAGAGAAAATAATTTATTTAATGTTGAGAAAGGGGAGGTGAAACAGCAAATTCAAAGGGAACAATAGAGCAGGGGAGGGATTGAAATAAAGAAGGAGGAGGAGAGTAGATGTGGGGCAGGGTAGCAAACTGCTATGGAGTGAGTGTAAGAGGAAGAAGAATAGCAGGTGCTACGGGGGTTGGTTACCAAAAGATTAGCAGGGGCTACGGGGTCAAGTTAGCAAGGCAGAGAAAAAAGAATCGGCTACAAACACATTCTGTCCTCAAAAGTAGTTAAGAAGCTACTTTTACTTAGTTCTTAAACTAATCCAATCTAAGCTTTTACCCTAGTAACATGAGTTTTGTTTCAGAAAATGCAGGCTATGCAGATGAACATGAACATGGCACAATTCATCAGAAATAGCAATAGTTCACACTAAACATTCTTTAAAATTCAAAGCAGAGAAGTTGTACATGCAGGAGCTGAGCTCCGAGTTAGTCCTTAAAAGAAACTGTGCATTGCAGGAGCTGAGCTTGCTCCGAGTTAGTCCTTAAACTGCTGGCTGGAAATCAAGAATGCCAGCTGTTATGCTGAGCATATCTGGAGAGAATGGCACCAAATTTAAAAACTGAAGTCTCTCTTGTACCTGGTGGCTTAGGGATCAGTTAGGCAGCTGCCTTCCTTAAACAAAGTTTGAACCATGATTTGCTGTTTGGTGAGGGAATTGAGTAGCCGGTCAGGGCTGGTGATCCCCTGGTGGCTTGAGGATTGTTCTGGTGGCTGCCTTTCTTAAACAAAGTTTGAACCACGATTTGTGATTCAGTGAGGGAATTGAACACCCGGTCAGGGCTAGCGACCCCCTGGTGGCTTGAGGATTGGTCTGGCGGCTGCCTTCTTAAACAAAGTTCAAACCACTCTTTGTGATTCGATGAGGGAATTGAGCATCCGGTCAGGGCTGGCGATCCCCTGGTGGCTTGGGGATCAGTCAAGCAGCTGCCTTCCTTAAACAAAGTTCGAGCCACGATTTGCAGTTCAGTGAAGGAATTGAGCACCTGGTCAGGGCTGGCGATCCCTTTAAAATTCAATGCAGAGAAGTTGTGCACTGCAGGAACTGAGTTACGAGGTAGTCCTTAAAAGAAGCTGTGCACTGCAGGAGCTGAGCTCGCTCCAAGTTGGTCCTTAAACTGCTGGCCACAAAACAAGAATGCCAGCTGCCATACTGAGCATGTCTGGAGAGACTGGTGCCAAATTTAAAAACTGAAGTCTCTCTCGTACCTGGTGGTTTGGGGATTGGTTGGGCGGCTGCCTTCCTTAAACAAAGTTCAAACCGTGATTTGCGGTTTGGTGAGGGAATTGAGCACCTGGTCCGGGCTGGTGATCTCCTCATCAATATTGCCCCTGTATGCATGTGAGCTGGCCTTTGATTAAATTTTATGATCTTCATAATGTTTGATGTCATTCTGCATCTTTCATTCCTTATCACATAGTGGGCAGGAAGTCATCAAAGGATCTTTTGACATTGTGGTTGCAGACATATGCGGTGTTCTCCTCTGGTTGCTCATTTCTTCAAAATCAAATAAAGTTCAAGATAAAAGCAGATTTGTGGATCTGAGGAAAAGGCTAAACAAAATGCTTTTTACTTCCCTTGACTATGGAAAAATACACCTAAAGGAAGGAGAATGGTATCAACATCAGAGAGATGAATTGAAATAGAGAGGCAGCACATGGTACACAATATATTAAAGTGAAGGAGCTGCACCTTCCACTGGATACAGTGTACCTGGCAGTCTGCACATCCTGCACAATATGGACTGAGGTAGAGATGCTACACAATACGATGAACTGAAGTAGGGAGGCAGAGCATGGTACACAACATGACGAACTGAAGGACAGAGGCTGCACAACACAGAATACGGCATGTTGAAGGAGCTTCACATTCCACTGGATACAGCATACCTAGGAGGTTGTACATCCTACACAATATGACAGACTGAGGCAGAGATGTAGCACATGGTACACAACATGATGAATTGAAGTAGAGAAGCTGCACATGACACACAACATGATGCACTGAAGGAGCTGCACATTCCACTGATACGATGTACCTTGGAGGCTGCACATTGTGCACAGCATGATGGACTGAGGTAGAGATGTGGCACATGGTACACAATGCTGCCTATGCATGAAGGTGTGGGAATTACATGCAAAAGCAATGTAGCCACAGTGTGCACAGCTATGCATCATGCAATGCACCCACTGAAGGAGGCATGCATCACTGACCAAGTATGCTGTGAAGACCAAGGGGCGTGTTTACGTGGCATGCATAGCACACCACGCAGCACACAGAGGTGTGCCCAAAGAATGAGGACATTCCCCTTGACCCCACCATATATAGAGCAGTGCAACACCCTCCACCGTGGAGCAGAAGTGAATGCTGAACAGTGGATGGAGGTGGAGGGACTAGCAGACACAGAGGGAGGCGTGCACGGTGATATGCAGGGCATGGACGAAGGTGAAGCGGAGGAGAGCCCTGCTAGCTGGGGTTGGGGAGATGGAAGGTGGTGTGAATGGGCAGGGCACAAGCCCCAATTTATTTTTTTGGAGGGGCCGAAGGCTCCGGTTCCCAACTCCACCTACCACTCCCCCATCTCCAGATGGGGCCTCCTGGTGGGTGACCCCTCTATGGGAATGTGGGTCATGAAGCCCTGGCTTACCCCCCAGGGTGGGATCACGGGAGCAGGACCCCCCCCCGGTGGACAACAGCCTGAGTGGGGAGTGGCTACAGAACAGGGCCATCATTTGCATCTGAGATTTTTCAGCAGTTTTTCTTCCTCGGGCTGGGGACATGCAATGATGCCAGCATCTGCCCTGCCCCCCCAAAACGTGTGGTGCTGGCCATGTGGGACCCCAGCTGGGGAGCTGCCACCAGTGCCCTACTGTGCCCGTGCGACAGCTACGACCTTGCACTTCATGATGGCACACAGGTCATGCCACTTGTATTTGATGGCCTTGAGGTCATCACTTAAGGCCATCAAACATAAATGGCATGACCTGTGTGGACGGCACCACACTTTTCAGGGGGGCGGGGTAGGCACTGGCATCATTGCACATCCCCAACCCAGGAAGAAAAACTGCTGAAAAATCTCAGATGCCATTTATGCTAAGGGTCCTCATTGCACTGGACACTCTCCGCCCCCCAGAGGGAGAGCAGCCCATAGGACGCTCGATCCCTCTCCCCCTGGCCAGCTCTCTGACTCCCTGGTCTGTCCCCGAACCTGGGATGTCAGCACTGCAGATGGACGCCTTACTGCTGTGCCGGCGGGCCAGCCACAAGCACCCAGCTTCACAGGGGGCAGGTGGTGTCCATGGTTGTGGACATCTACACCCACTACCGCCATCTGTATGGGTGCCTGTCCCTGTCCACCCCCACTGAGGCCAAGGCCAGGCTGTGGCTTGAGATCCAGAGAGGTGTGAATGCCACAGGGCCAGGGGCATGAACACTTGAGGTCATTAAACACAAGTGGCATGACCTGCATGCCATCGTGAAGTGCAAGGTCATAGCCACCGCACGGGCATGGTAGGGCACCGGTGGCAGCTCCCCATGTGATGACACCCAGCTCAATCCCCTTGAGCAAATGATAGAAGACATGCTGACCAGTGTGGGAGGTGATGTGGACAGTGTGGGCACCCTTGATAGTAAGGTGGAGTTTGGAGTGACAGGTGGACACAGGTGCAGCAACCCTGGCCAACGTACTAACACACATCCCCCTCCCCTCCACAGTAGACACACCAGTGTAGGATGCAGCACCTGCTGCCATGGAGCAGCATGAAAAAAAGCAAAGGTGTGTAGGCTCCAGCACTGGTGAGTATTACTGAGACATGTGCTCCTGGTGCACATGCAATGGCCGACCGTTCATGCCACACTAACTGTACTCTGTTCCCTACAGGTACTGAGAAGGACACAGAGGCTCCAATGGACACAGACGGTCATGTGGACACTGGCCATGAGGCCGGCGAATGCAGCACCCAAGCCACAATAGCCACCCTGGATGGACAGTCCAGAGATGCACAGCAGTGACCAGCCATAGCTAGGCCATGGATTGAGCATGCCACTGGTGGAGCACAGCCAGCACAGGGGGAGTGAGTTGTGGCCTTGTCAGATGCAGGTGCCACCCTAGATCATGCCACAGGGGACACAGACGCAGCCCATATGAGGTACTATCTTGGCATGTGCCCAGCCGCACACACGTACACAGGATGCAGGTGATGCTGGTGGACAGGTACCCTGACCTGTACCAACTGGAGGCTGACTGCCTAGCTGAGCAGTGCCACAACACCGACACATTGCTTGCCCTCACCAGTGAGGTGCATGTCATGCAGTGGAGCATGGATCGTATTGCCGACACCCTTGTCAGGCTGGCCAACAACAGAACAGGCCTGGCTGAACACTGCCTGGGCCAGGATGGGATGCAGCACCATGTGGATGCACATGGTGCAGGTGGCTCCCCCATGCCACCAGTGACCAAGGGTACAGCCACACCCGAGACGATAGCCCCACATGGAACAGTGTCTGCCATGCTGTGAGATGGGGAGGCCAGGATTGATTATGCAAATGACATGGCCACACAGAGTACGGACATCGACGACAGCATCCCAGTGGGGGACGCTGTGCCCTCCGGTGATGCAGACATGCTGCCACAGCCCATGTAGCCCACATAAGGGCAAACATGGCGGCCACAGAGGTGGCAGAACATGGGCAGGCATATGGTAGCTGGATTCACGTGCCGCGGAGATGCAGTAGAAGTAATGGTACCCAACAGCAGCGGTGCACAGTGGCACTGAGACACAGTACAGGAGCACACCACAGCAAATGTGACGCACTGAACACCACCAGTACACAATGTGGCCCCCACCCCACAGTGCAGCATACACCATGTACCACCACAGTGTGCACACACTATGCCACATCTCCCCCACAATGCACACAAAGCAGACACACATCCAACCCTGTGTATGGCTAGTGTTCCCATGGTGCAGGGAACACACAATGACTGGCACACCATGTGTGGTGCTGGCAGTGGCTCTATATGTCACGACACCTAATGGGCATGCTCAGCAGTGTGGTCATCAAGGCGAGCAAGGTGTCCCATGCTGGGTGTGGTCACACAGGGACCTGACCCTTACAGGCCATGCTGTCACCCACCACTGATGAACACCCATTGCGGCCCAGTACAAGCACTCACACTCATATGGTGGCACACCACGCACAGTGCTGACACCCACAATGGACCAGACAATCTCCAGGAGGAACCCTGGACCAGCGCCACCCATGCCTCACAGCCAGTGGCATTCTCCTGTCTGTAGATGGCAAATGCATCATCTTCCTCCGGTGGTGCATCATGATGCAGTACTCCAGGAATGGGCACGGCATGGCACAGCACAATATTATAGAGTATGGCACAAATGGTGAACACCCGGCACGTCTTCCCAGGTGCCAGCATCATTGCACCCTTGGTGTGGTCCAGGCACCAAAGGCACATTTTCAAAGTCTGATATCCCTCTCGATGATGTTCCTTGTCCTTCTGTGGGTTTGGTTGTAGGCCTCCTCTGCATCATTGGCCAATGCGTTGATGGGTGTCATCAAGTTTGGGTGCTGGGGATATCCACTGTCACCCAGAGGTGGCAAGAGAGGAGACATTTGTCAGAAGAATGCACTTGGCACACCAGCATAATGCTACACAGTGGGGTAGGGGAATGCCATACTCACCCAACAGCCATCCATAGATAGTCCCATCTGCAGCATGGCACCTATGCGGGATCCGTCCAGATTGTATGCATTATGGCATGACCCCGGGTAATTCACGCATATGTCTGTGAACATGCTACAGTGATCACACATTACCTGGATGTTTGCGCTGTGGAAACTCTTCCTGTTTCTGTATGCTTCCTCATGCATGGGGGATGCAAGGATCACAACGTGTGTGCCATCAATCGCTTCCCACTACATTTGGTATCCCATGCATCTCATAGTAGCCCTGCTTGGTGCTATGGACATCTACTGGGCCCTTGGGGAGTGATATGTATGTCTACATATGCTCCAGCATGGCATCCATGACTCCCGCCATGGCATGGGATATGGAAGACTGGTACATGCCAACTGTGTCCCCGGTGACCCTCTGGAAGGAGCCAGTGGCATAGTAGGTAAGTGCTAAGAGGACCTTGGTCTCCACAGACATGACTCTGGACCGCCATGTGTGTGGAGCGATCCTGTCACAGACCAGGTCACATATGTTTTTGATGGTGTGCCATGGCAGCCTGAGTGGAGTGTCGAGGCATTGAGACATGGGCAAAATATCCTGGCCCATGGCCCTCAGTGTCTTCAGAGCAACTCTTCCTCCTGTAGCAGTGCCATGTGCAACAAAACCCGGGACACATCCTGCCACTGAGAGTGTTTACTGCTGCACCAGTTGTCCTGCAGGTGCACCAGCCTTACACCTCCACACACACATGCATGCGTCTTTAAGGGGGTATGTTGGCAGGCCATTGCATGTTGGCCCGGCACAGGCGGTGGGCACGTGTGCCCTCACATGCCTTCTGCATGTTGCAGCCTGCTTGGGGCAGAGGGTGTGCAGAGCAGCATGGCATCCGAATGAGCAACAGGGCTCGAGTGATACCCCCTCCACCTGTTCTGCATTGCTGAGGCTAACATGTGTAACACTGGTAGATATAGCACTCTGTGGGTCATCAAATGGCATGAGTGGATGAGTGCCATTGCATCGCAGTGTGACGGGGCTATGGCCATGTGTTCTGAGTGATGTCCTGTGTACTGACCTGGTGTCTTTGTGTGTCTCTCTCTCTCACCCAACCAACCCATTCCCCCCACACAGGAGCTGTATGCCCTAGGATACTGTGGAGGGTCATGGTGCCGTCCCAGGTAGGTATCTGGCATGTTCAGTCCCAGACATATGTGTGTGTGTGCTTGTGTCCATAGGACTGTGCAGGTCATGGCCCGCACATCGGGGCACACATTCAGGATTGGTGAAGGCCCGCTCCACTTGCTGTTCACACACAGGGGCATGGTGTAGCATGCTGACTGTGCAGCAGACCAGGTCGGTATGCGTGTGGTGTGCACGTTGTTCAGGCATATATGCCCTGCTGTACAGTGACAGTCACAGTCATGCACGGTGGGACAGTGTGAGGGTTGGGAGGTTGTACAGAGAGCTCCAGTTAGTTGGGTACTGTTGGTGGGTATGTCAGTGCATGTGGAGCCTGCCAGACAGCACACAGCACATGTTCATGCCATGCACAAGTTCCATACATGCAGCCTGCTGTGGCATGTGTGTGATGGCGACACAGTGATGCATGTGTCGGTGTGCATGAGGGGTTTGCAGCTTCTCACTGCCCATTTGCAGGATGTACATCCTGCACAGTGCACTGTGGCCCTGTCATGTCACCGCTATGCTGGGCCATGCATGATAAATGACACCGGTATGGGATTCGTGGGCGCAGGGCCAGTGTGCAGCCACCACAGGTGCATGGGGGGTGGTAATCTGAGGCCCATGTGGTTGGCCACTGCGGCATGTCCCATGATGTCTGAAAGTGTCTCCTCTCGCCACAGTGCTACTGTGGGCCTATCAGGCAAATGTTAATGGAGCATGTGCGGAGGAGACCACAGCCAGAGCTGGAGGAGGTGTCGAGCCGCGAGGAGGAGGAGGTGTGGCCATGCCAGGTGGCAGGTCAGGTAACAGACAAGCCAGGGGAGGAGGATGGTGTCTGGGGTGGTGGTGGCATCCCAGCCACTGCATGATGCCAGTGACCACATCGGCATCTGCCACGGTGCATGGCCACTAGCAACCAGTGGGGTTGTGGCATGACCTGCATGGGTGTCTGTGGGGGGGTGGTAGGATTGTTCTTACATCGTTGCATTGTTTTGTTTTTGCCTTATAGGCTGTGTCCAATAAAGCATTCCAGTGGCATCCATGTGTGTGATTCCTGACTCCCGGGTATGGGAGGCTAGGCATGGGTGTGCTGTCATGGGGGGCAGGCACGGGTGTGCTGTCATGAAAGGGTGGGCACGAGTGTACCATCATGGGGGGGCAGGCACAGGTGTGCCATCAGAGGTAGGTATGGTGTGCCATCATGGGGGAAGGCATGGATGATGCTGTCAAGGGGGGGCAGGCAGGTATGCCATCGAGGGGAGAGGCATGGATGTGACATCATGGGGGAGCAGGCATGGGTGTGCCATCATGGGGGTGCAACCGGGCCTCTGTGTGTCTGTCCATGCCCATACATGGTGCAATGGCGGGGGCATTTGCTGCCCGTATGGCAGTCACTGCCAGCTTGGTTGGGGGCCACTGGTTGTGTGCATGGTGGCCTGTGTGCAATTGTGCATCCACAGCATGCTGGCATGTGGCTGGGGCTGCCATCTTGTGCTGCACAGCACCATGATGGTGTTCCATGGTCCAGGATGTCCTGTTGTCGCCGTCTGCACTGTGGCCATGCACCTCTGTGGTGGGCACCAGTGCAGCACAGTGTGGCCCATTTGTTTGTGTTGGTGGGTGAGCCCCACCTCTACCATGTGCTCTGCATTGCCCATGGCTGCCAGCGGTCGACGCATGGCTGTCACTCACAGCCATGTGTCTTTCCGCTGTGCCTTGTTGCCTGCACATACACTCATGGCAGCCCTCTGGCTTGTGTACATGGATGTGCTATGCATATTGTGTGTTGCCACCATACACAGCTTTGTATATGCACACTGTGGTGGTTTACACGTGCTACTACATGGAATGCCCCCATGTACACGGCACATGGTGGGTCCGCATGGCTGAGCATTGGTGCCCTACACGGTGTCCTGCACGCACATTGTGCATGCCGCAAAGGGGTGTCTGGCATGCAACTGGTGCATTCCCATCCATGCTCTGTCCCTGCATACCCTCTGCATGGCATGCACCCGCCGTGCATAGGCACCAATATGAAGAACTGAAGTAGGGAGACTACACATGGTACCCGATATGATGAACTGAAGGAGAAAGGCTGCACAACACACAATACGGAGTACTGAAGGAGATGCACATTCCACTGGATATGGTGTAACTGGGTGGTTGCACATCCTGCACAATACAACAGATTGAGGTAGGCATGCTTCACATGGTACACAATATGATGAACTGAAGTAGAGATGATGCACATGGTATACAATATGACAAAAAGAAGGTGAGAGAGGCTGCATGTCACACAATACAGCCCGCTGAAGGAGCTGTGCATTCCACTGGATAATGCATACATGGGAGGCTGCACATCCTGCACAATTCGACAGACTGAAGTAGAGATGTAACACATAGTACACAATATGAAAAAGTGAAGGAGAGAGGCTGCACAACACAGAATACAGCGTACTGAAGGAGCTGTGCATTCCACTGGATACAGTGTACCTGGGAGGTTGCTCATCCTTCACAACACGATGGACTGAGGTAGACATGCTATACATGATACCCAATACAATTCACTGAAGTAGAGAGGATGCACATGGTACACAATATGACAAAGTGAAGGACAGAGGCTGCATGACACAGAATGCAGCATACTGAAGGAGCTATATGTTCTACTGGATACGGTGTATGTGAGAGGCTGCATATCCTGCACAGTATGATGGACTGAGGTAGACATGCTGCACGTGGTATATGACATGACAAAGTGAAGGAGAGAGGCTGCACAATACACAATATGGTGTACTGAAGGAAATGTGCATTCCACTAGATATGGCGTAGCTGGGAGGCTGCACCTTCTCTATAATATGATGGACTGAGATATAGATGCTGTGCATGGTACACAACACGACGAACTGAAGGAAAGAGGTTATACGTGGTACAGAAAATGATGGATTGAAGGTGGAGAGAGGCTGCATATCCAAGCAGTATTTTATCACAAAACCCCATAGGATCACAGCATCCCCCAACCACAAACACACACACAAAGCAAAAAAGAATATGGTGCTCAAAATGGCCAAACGTTGGTAACCAAGCGCACCTGGAGAAAGAGTGGAAAGGACAGAATCTCATTTTGCACACTGTAATTTGACATTAATTTGTGCAGATGTGCTTGGCCAGCTATGTTCAGACATATTGATCCCAGGTAACATTACTGTAGAATAGGAAAACAACACATAAATTATATGCAGCGGCTTGCCCTTTTTCAGTCAATCGCAGTTCTTTAATCTTCACGCTCTGTGCTCTGTGCTCTGTGGTGGTCTGCTATAATACAGTATTACATGTGCAGCGATGTGGTTGTTTAAGCACTAAATTTTCACTGCAGCTGACAGTTGAAACAATAAAAGTTAATCCATCTATCTGAAAAAAACAGCTTGACAAAAACAACAGCGATGAGTAGCATAACAGCCTATTAACAGACTGTTCATTTCTGCTAACAGTTTCCTCAGTCACGTACTTTACAGTGCATTCCAGCTCACTACACTAATTGGAATAGCTCATCACTGGTCACTAAAGTACAGTTCTCTGTTGCAGGGTCACCTTGGGTCAAGTACTAGCTGATTTTAAAACCTGCTGTGTCAGCTCTGTATGCTCTGTTTGCCCGGTGCTCATAACCATGTCTCTGATGAAGTGGCTAGATCGTAACAAGGCACAGAAGCACCCCTTTATCTCCACAGAAGATGTTACACCCAATGACCTGTCTGCTTCTGCCAGTCTTCCTTTGCGAATGGCAGAATGCATTGTTAGTGAGCTTCATTGCCAGTCTCCACCTTCTAAAAAAACAGTATTCCACTTATAGGGCCCGATTCTAAAAGAGTTATGCCTGACGTAACAGCACTTGCACCAAAAAGAATGGAGCAAGTAGCAAGCTACACCAGCAGTTGCGATGTGTGGTGTTCTACAACATGGCCTGCGACATGTCACAGGCCACTTGTGCCAAAGAGCAATTATGCCAGCAGTTGCACCATAAACCCCCTGCGACATGGCACTAAGGGGTTTATGGTAGCAGTTGCATCCTATTCTAGTAGGACAGCAACAAAGTCCCCAATGTCAGGATTCTACAAGAACCCCTGGAGGAGAACTGGCAACGTAAGTTACACCAGCATTTAGCTGGCATAACTATACATACATCCTCCGGGGGTTCTGGAGACCTGCTGCACCCACTCCAGGATCCCCCCCATGCCCAGAACACCCCCATCGGTGCCCCACAGGGCAGTCCACAATCCCCCCCAGTCCCCGATCCCCCACAGCAGACGTGCCCAGCTGGGCATCTCACACCCCAGACCCCAGACCCCAGAACCCCAAATCCTCAATGCCCTGCAGGGCAGCCCACACACATCATGCCCCGAACCCCATCAGCTAGCGCCCTGCAGGTCAGCTGTGTCCCTCATCCATGCCCTGATATGTTGCCACAAATGTAAAGTAAAACCCGAGATCCATGGTAGTCTTGTGGCCCCCACCCACCCCACCCAGCAGTGCCAGTCTCCCACTCATCCCCAGCCGGCGACTGGCACAGCTCACTCATCTCCATGCCAGCCACTGACTGAGTTCCACATGAGTGCTTACTGTATAGATGCACTAAGAAATGAATGAGTATTCATTCATTTCTGAGCATGTCTACACAGTAAGTGCTCATGCAGAGCTCAGTTGGCATCTGGCCATGGAGGTGAGAAGTGGGCTGTGCCAGTCACCAGCTGGGGATGGGTGGGGGGATGTGGGGGGTTCGGCACTGCTGAGTGGGGCAGGTGGGGGGCCACTGACTACCAGAGATCTCAGGGGTTTTAATATTTAAACAGTTGCAGCACAAAACCAGGTCAGGGACCTGATTGGGGAGAACACAGCTGCCCTCCGGGGCTTTAGGGGCACTTACACTGCTGGGGGACTGTGAGAAAAACTGGGCATGCCTGGGTACACCTTGGGTTGGCATACCTGTCCGCATGTTGCAAGTTGCAGGACTTAGCCTTGGAGACCCTGCCCCTTCTGGAATAGGGCACAGGGTCCATGTCGCAATGGCGTTTGGCACAAGTCACGTTTGGTGGTGACTTATGCCAAGCTTCTAGAATCGGGTCCATAATGTCTACACAGTGGAGCAGCATTTTGATGGTGGAAAATACGCTGTAGAAAATTGAATAATGAAAGCTGTGAGATTTCTAAACTCCAAATATGGATTAGAGGTGAATGAAGGTACTATTAGAAAATTTAAAGCAAACTATCTGGCAAAACTGCAAGTTGTTCCCAACCCAACCAGCCTAGTAGCCCAGCTCCCAATCAAGCCCCGTTGCTGCTAGGTGATGTGGAAAATGAGCTTAAAAAATTATCAGGAGCCTCTGTTCCGAGGGTGCTGTGGTAAACACAATGGTTGTTGTGGCTATTGCTCATGGGGTAGTAAAATTTAATAATCCAGGGCAGATTTCAGAGTCTGGTGGCCCGATGGTTTTTATCAAACAATGGGCATGGACCTTTTTAAATCGAATGGGGTTCTGGAGAAGAAAGGGGACAAAGGCTGCCAGAAAAAAAAAAACTGACTTCCAGGAACTTTAAAAAGGTTTTTTTACAAAGGATTGGAACTGCCTCTGCTAACGAGTTGATCCCCCCTAGAGCTACTTATATAGATAGATGAGACCGGGGTGAATTTTGTGCCATGCTCACAGTGGATGATGGCCAAAATGGGATCCAGACAAGTGGAGGTGACTGGCCTCAGGGACAAAAGGCAAGTTTCTCTGAACCTTGGGTGCACCTTAGCTGGGAATATGCTACCACCCCAGGTTATCTACTAGGGTAAGACTGCTGCTTGCGACCCTGTCTTCAGTTTTCCCTCAGACTCATGGGTATAGGCAGGCATACTCCAAGCACTCCATGATGTGCAATTTTATTTAAGGGTGGTAGCAAATAGCCGCTGAACTGCTTCCTTTGTCCATGAAAACTAACAAAGAAAATACTGAACCTTTCTGTAATTTTATTCATAGGAGTCAAAACTAGAAGGACTGGTCACTAATACTCTCTTTGCATCCCAAGGACAATAAAACTTTACAGGCTCTGGGCTGGTATGTGGGTATATTAGGGAACAATGCATGGCAATTGTATTTACCCATGCATGGCAACAACCATCGTCATGAGATACAAAAGTTGCATTTATTGTGCCAAATGAGGCAACAAACACAGTCCTGGTGTACAGTTGTGTATTTTCTGGCTACACCGGGTGGGGGGGGTAGCTCACCCTAGCAAGGGGTGGGGTAGCAGTGAGTTCACTTGGTGTGCAGATCTGAAATCCCTGGCTACACCCCTGCTCAGACTGGCATGTCACCCACAGTACTAACCACTGGGCAAATCAGGATACAGTGATTTCCTATGTTCACAATGTGCATAAACCTTACATGTTGTCAGTCAAAAGAAAAAATGACTTGCCAGATGAACAAAGAGTTGTCCTAATTTTGGACCTGTTTAAAGCACACAGTACTAACAGTGTCCTAGCAAAACTCAAGGAGGAGCACATTATCCCTGTTTTTGTGCCCCCAAGTTGTACTGACCTGATCCAGCCTTTGGGTATTACAATGAATAAGCTCTTTAAGGATGAGATGAAAGCCCAATTTACTGCCCGGTATGTGGGACTGATTTCTGAGCAGCTAAACTATGGTGTGCCTGCCACTTCTGTCAGTGTCGACCTCCGAATGTCAAACATCAAGGCTATCCATGCCCAGTGGCTAGTTATGGCATTCAACAGAATTACTGAGAGAAAGGAAGACTGTTGGAGGGGCTTTGAACAGGCTAGGATCACCAAAGCACATTCTCAGTCTCTGGACAACCAACTACGACTGAATATGGATCCATAGAGCACAACAGGTATAGTAGCTGATCATTTAAAAACCTTTCAGTACTACATTATTCTGCTAGTCTGCTGTTATAAAAACAACACTGTGCTAATGCCTTTATTTTGAACTTTAAGGTGCAGTACCTTCATGATCTCAGAGATCCCAGAGACCAAAAACAAGACCGAACATCAATAATACAGTATCCCAAGCTTGACTCTGAGCTGTGTGTCTCAACAGAAACACAACAGTACTAATGTGCTGTTACAGTATTTTAATTTTCTACTTTTGTAAAGAAATAAAAAATTATGGAAACGATAACTGCATTGTGCCATCCATATGTAACAGACCACATGGTACTGTGTTACTTGGTAACTGGAGCTACATGTAGCAACCACCTTAGCCTAACAACCAGCTTGCCAGCTTTTGTGGCTTTTTTAATCAACTACCAGTAATACAGGGTTTTAAAGTGTTTTATGGAATGAGCAAGTGATCGAGTGCTGAAATGGATAGTAAGTACTGCGACTGGAAACTTTCACAGTTCTTTATATTTCGGGTTATGGATCTGATGAGCAAACAAAGCAAAATATAAAGAACCGCAGACTTAGTTCTACAGTATTTAAACAACATTTTATTACAAAAAACCCACAGGACAACAGCAACCCCCCCAAACACACACACACATATAAAACAAGAAAGAGAGTATGGGGCTCAAAATTGCCAAATGTTGGTGACCAAACACACCTAAACAAAGAGTATAAGGGACTGAATTTCAGTTTGCACCCTGTGTTTTTAAATAAGATTTTCTAGGTATGCTTGGCCAGCTACATTTGGACTTAACAATCCCAGGTAACACTTTTTAGACATTTTATTACAAAAAACCAACAGGACTGCAGCACTTCCCCCTTCAGCCACACACACAAAACAACAAAGAGAGCATGGTTCTTAAAATGGCTGAATGTTGGTGACCAAACACACCTAGACAAAGAGTGTCAGAGACAGAGTCTCACTTTGCACAATGCCCTTTTATATTTAATGTGTCCAGGCATGCTTCGCCAGTTACGTTCAGACACAGTGATCACAGGTAACAATAAAACCCACAAGCCAACCAGTTCAGCCAGCAGCCCAGCCACCACCAAATAAAAATAATCAAGAATTCAAATAAGTGATTTCTGCACTGAAGGCACAGCTAAAATTATACCAAAAAATAATGTTTGCTGAAATCTGGCTAAACATAATGCCTATGGTGCAGAAACATGACTTACAAAAGCAGAGCACTGGTAGATGGACATAGAACACCAAGCACATCTTGTGGTGCATGAACAAAGATGCCACAATGCTTGGTGCCTGGTAATTAGATTTTGCTTTAAAGGAAAAAAATACCACAGGAAGCCTATTTACCCATTATTGAAAGAAACGTGTGGTAGTGAATTGGTGGGGTGGCTCATCTGTGATGCACTTTACGGAGATATAGCTGGAATTCCCAGAGATTCTTGTGGTGTTTGTACTATAACTGGACCCTGTGTGTTTGTAACATGGCTACCAGGCCAAGGACATAATCAGTCTTGCATGGAGCTGAATGAAACACAGCAGGTTAAGAGCTGCAAAATGGAGCCATCCGCTCTCATACTACAGAAATTCCTTACTATATGTAACCCCTTTACCAGCTCCTGGCCATTATGCATGAATGGCTGCAAGATGCAGACACCACCTGAAAGGGGGTGGGGGTAGGAAGAAGTAGGCTGCTGGTTAACTAGGATCTGCAGCTTATCCAGTAGGTAGGGAAATGAGCAGACTGGGTGGGCCAAGCGGTCCTTATCTGCCGTGAAATTCTATGTTTCTATGTAGAATTCAAAGGTCGCTCCTACCAAGTCAGGCGAGTACCATGAATTCAGCAAACAGTTAGGATTGCCAAATGGGGTGGGATGGGGAGGGTGGATGAAAGAAAAGCAGGTTTAAAAATATAAAAAAGGTGCAGCATGATTTTTTGTGATGTCTACAGGTTAGGACACTACAAGTTACAAATATGTGGATTTAAAAAATGTGTTAGTTTGCAGTGTGTACAAAATAAGTGCCTAAAACAAATAAATAATGACAGACGCAACACAATATGATATGGTTGACCATTTTATTGAAAGGGCACATTCAACACATAGATGAAGCACAGTTATAAGCTCAGTGTGGTTTTCTATGTCACATTTCATAGAAACATAGATGTTGACGACAGATAGGGACAGCCAGGTCCATCTAGTCTGCCCATTTTTATTTTTGCTACCTGGTTGTTGCTGCCGTATGTCTATTCTGAATATTGGCATATTTTTTTTTCTTACTCAGCTGTATTATTCCCTTGTGCCTATCCCATGCTCGTTTGAAGCCCTTCACTCTATTCAATTCTACTGCGTCCTTGGGCAGGCTGTTCCAAGTATCTACCACTATCTCTGTGAAAAATAACTTTCTCACATTACCCCTGAATCGGCCCCCTTCCAATCTCATTTCATGTCCTCTTGTCCTGCTTTTTTTCATATACTGAAACAAACATGTTAGACTCTTTCACCTTGTTTAGGCCTTTGAGGTATTTGAAAGTTTCTATCATATCTCTCTCCCTCCTCTGCTCTAGGGTGTACATATTGAGGTCTTTCACTCTGTACTCACATGGCTTCTGTTGCAGCCCTTAAACCATCTTGGTCACCCTTCTCAGGACCATTTCAATCCTGTTGATGTCTTTTTGCAGATGTGGCCTCCAGAACTGGACACAGTACTCCAGCTGGGGCCTAACCAGTGTCTTGTAAAGAGGGATCACTACCTCCCTCTTTCTGCTTGTGATACCCCTACTAATACATCCCAACATCCCTCTAGCTCTCCCCACTGCCTTTGCGGTCCGCCTGGATGCTTTTAGGTCATTGATGATGCCCAAGCCCCTTTCCTCTCTAGTGGATGTTAACACCCCCCCCCCAATCCTATAGTTAGTCTCAGGGTTTTTCCTCCCCAAGTGCATGGTTTTGCACTTCTTAGTATTAAACCCTAGTTGCCACTGTTTGGACCATTTTTCTATCTTTTCCAGGTCTCATCTCATCCTATCCATCCCATCTGGATCAACCACTCTGTTGCAGATCTTGGTGTCATCTGCAAACAGGCAAATCTTACCTTCCAGTCCGACTGCGATATCACTGATGAAGATATTGAAGAGGACTGGCCCTAGGACTAATCCCTGAGGAACCCCACTTGTGACGTGAGTCTCTTCTGATTCGATAACATTAACCACCACCTTCTGCTTTCTGCCTGTCAGCCAATTTGCCACTCAGTTTACCAATTTTTGACCTACCCCGAGTCTGCCTGGCTTGTTAACTAATCTTCTATGTGGAACAGTATTGAAAGCTTTGCTGAAGTCAAGGTAGGCTACATGAACCACACCCCCTTGATCCACCTCCCGGGTTACCCAGTTAAATAAATCTATCAGATTAGTCTGACCTGACCTTTGTGCTGTGAATTCATGTTGTCTTGGATTATGTGCCCTATGGATTCCAGGTGTTCTACTATCCTTTCCATGAGGAGTGTCTCCATGATCTTTCCAATGACTGTGGTAAAACGTACTGGTCTGTAGCAACCCACTTCTACCTTGTTTCCACTCTTGTGGTGGGGGATCACATTGGCCCTCCTCCAGACCCCTGGGACCTCCCCTATGTTTAGTGACTTAGTAAACAGTTCCACCAGTGGTTCTGCCAGTTCCTCTCTTAGCTCCTTTATTATCCTGGGATGTATGCCATCCGGCCCCATAGACTTGTCCACCTTGAGCTTGTTGAACTCTTCTAGGACCCTTTCTCTTGTAAATGGTCCTGTGTTCACCTCCCTTCCTGCCATGTCTATGGTGTCTAGCTGTGGACCTTGACATTCCTTTTTCACTGTGAACACTGAGCAGAAGTATTTATTTAGAATGGATGCCTTTTCCTGGTCATCCTCCATACATTGCCCCATTTCCCCTTTGAGCTTAACAATTCCCTCTCTAGACTTTCTCTTAAAAATCAATCAATCAATCAATCAATCAATCAATCAATCAATCTTTATTTAACCGGGTGGAACAGTCTTGAGCAATATACTCATTTACAAGGTGGGCCTGTGCTTATACACATATAATACCAAATAATACTATAAAACAGGATCATACAAAAATGCAAGAGACATACAATAATACAAAACAGTTGTAGGGATGTACAATAATGCAAAAAAAAAAAGTTGTAGGGACAAAACCAAAAGTACATAGCAGAGTAGTGTAAGCAGATACATGCATAATGTGAAAAGGAATACCAATGAAATTACATTTGGGTGGATAAACACAAACAACTACATATTGATGAATGGGTAAGGCAATAAGTGCAGCAGTGAATAACTAGTAAGTACTATTTACTATCTGACTAGGGGTAATGATAGGTAGGCATTGGTGCCCTCACATCAATGAGGTGAGTGTGCCCAAGGTACGGAGTCATTGTCATGATGGGGAGGGAGTAGAAAAGCAGAGACAGCCATGTGGAGAGGGATGGTGAAATGTATGCTTAGGTCAGGACACATCGGCAAAAGATGTCGATATATAGGTGGTTAATTGGGTATGGGTAATAGGTATATGTATATAGGTGATTACTGGGGGAATAGAAGGGTGTTATGTGTTAGCATGTGCAGGGGGAGAGAGCTGTGACACCAGGTTAGGATGTCAGGATGTGGAAGAGGCAGCATTCAATGAATTCTGAAAGGGATGTAGCATCTAGGAGGGAGAGGAAGGGGTGAGTATAAGGGAGCTTATTAGGTGAAAAAGAAGGGTAGCGTGTGTCAGCATGGGCAGAGGGAAGAGAGCTGTGCCAGCAGGCTAGGATGGCAGAACAAGGTAGAAGCAGCCATTCAACAAGTACTGATGGAAAGGTAGCATCTATGAGGAAGTTGTGCCAGCAAGCTAGGATGATAGGATGAGGGAGAGGCAGCCATTCAATGAGTACTGACAGAAGGGTAGTGTCTATGAGGAAGAGTAGGAAGATCTTAGGCATAGCAGGTACAGCAGTCCTGCAGGGTCTGCTTTAAGAGGGTTTTGAATTTTATAAGGCTGATGAAGTTGGAGAGTTTGAGAGACTTTTGTAGAGTCTTCCATATTGTGGGAAGCGCATGGCTTAATGAATAGGAGCCATGGCGAGTTCTGATTCTCAAGATTTCTAGTGTGTATGAGAATATATCCTGAGCAAGTGAGACCCACGAGAGATGGTCAGGAGGTTACAGATATACTCTGAGAGTTTGCTGGAAAGAGCTCTATAAGTCCAGATGGCCCTATTTTTTAATCTTCTGGTTTAAAGTGAATGCCAGCCAAGCAAAAAGTAAGGGGAGCAGTGATGTATGTTGTAGGGGGCACCAGTTATAAATCTTATGGCCCTGTGATAAAGGGTGTCCAGCTTAGCTAGAGCAGTGCTTGGACCATGGCTATAGATGACGTCAGCGTAGTCTATGAGTGGGAGGAAAGTAGATTGTACTAACTTTCTTTTGGCCTCGTAAGTGAGGAGATGTTTGATGCGAAAGAAGAGACCCAGTCTCTGCTTAAGTATTTTGCATAGTTCCTCTATATGGACTGTAAATGAAAGCTTGCTGTCAATTCATATGCCCAAGTACTTGAACCTGTCCACAGGTTCCAGGAGTTCTGCCAGTGGTGTGGAGATCAGAGGCATAGACCCCGTGGGTGAAGGCAGCGTATGGTGTGTGTGGGGGGGAAAGGAACGTAGACTTAGTTTTTTCTGCATTTAGCTGCAATTTCAGGTTCAAAAGGTTGTACTGCAGGGTGCTAAATTCTTGTTACAGTGTGATACCAGTTTGCTCAAGGGTGGGCTTAGAAACATAAATCATGGTATCATCTGTGAATAGGTGCACGGATGCATTTTTTATGCCGGAGTTAAGATTGTTTACGTAAATTGCAAAGAGGAGTGGTCCCAAAATGAACGTTTGAGGGACACCTCTTTGTAATTTCTTGAGAGAAACATAGAAACATAGACATAGACTTTGACGGCAGATAAGGACCGCTAGGCCCATCTAGTCTGCCCATTTCCCTACCTACAGGATAGGCCGCAGATCCTAGTTAACCAACAGCCTGTATCTTCCTGCCCCCCACAAGAATTGCCTTATGTCTGTCCCATGCATTCTTGAATTCTCCCACAGTTTTAGACCCCACAACTTTCTCAGGAAGGCTGCTCCATGCATCCACTACCTCTCTGTGAAATAATACTTCCTCACATTGCCCTGAACCGCCTCCTTCTATCTTTTAAATTGTGTCCCTTGTTCTTGCAAGTCTCTTTTCTGAAAGATGCTACCCTCTTGGACTTTGTTGATTCCTTGAGGTACTTGAAAGTTTCTATCATGTCCCCCTCTCCTTCTTTCCTCAAGGGTATACATATTAAGCTCCTTTAGTCTCTCCTCATACGGCTCCTCTTGCAGACCCTGCACCATTTTAGTTGCCCTCCTCTGACTGCCTCTATCCTGTCTATGTCCTTTGGGAGATGGGGTCTCCAGAACTGGACACAGTATTTCAGATGGGGTCTCACCAACTGTCTGTACAGAGGATAACAACTTCCTGTTTTCTGCTGCTGATGCCTCTCCTATACATCCCAGTATACCCTCGCCCTCCCTACTGCCTTCTCAGATTGCTTGCTAACCTTAAGGTCATCTGATATGATTACCCCCAGGTCCCTTTCCTGTTTTGTTGTTGTTACTACCTCCCACCCATTGTGTATTCTTCCCTGGGTTCTTGTTTCCAGGTGAATTATTTTGCACTTTTTGCATTGAATCCTAGCTGCTATACGTCTGACCATTCCTCCAACCTTGCCAAGTCCCTTTTCATCCTTTCCACGCCTCCTTGTGTATCAACCCTGTTGCAGATCTTTGTGTCATCTGCAAAGGCATACTTTTCCTTCCAGTCCCTCTGCAATGTCACTGATGAAGACATTAAAAAGGACTGGACCCAATACTGAACCCTGCGAACCTACTAGTAACGCCCTTTCTTCAGAGTGGACTCCATTTACAATTACCTTCTGTGTCCTGTTGTCCAGCCAATGTTTTACCCAGGCTACCACCCTGGGACCCACTCCCAGGCTGGTTAATTTGACTAATAATCTTTTGTGTGGGACTGTGTCAAATGCCTTGCTAAAGTCTAGGTAGGCCATGTCCACAGCCCCTCCCTGGTCTACTACTTTGGTCACCCAGTCAAAGAAATCTATTAGATTCTGCCTGACATGACCTTCCGCTGTGAACCCATGCTGCCTTGGATCCTGTGCTCCACTGACCTCTAGGTACTCAACTATTCTTTCCTTCAGAAGTGACTCATCACTTTCCCTACCACAGAGGTCAGACTGACAGGTCTGTAGTTTTCTGCCTCTGTCTGGTCCCACTTTTGTGAAGGAGAATCACATCCGCCTTCCTCCAGTCCTCGGGTACCACACCATCCTCCCATGATTTATTAAAAAGAGTAGCCAGTGGTTTCACTAGTTCCTTCCTTAATTTTTAGAATTCTGGGGTGAATTCCATCAGGACCCATTACTTTGTCCACCTTCAGTTTTAGGAGTTCTTGCAGAACCCTTTCTTCTGTGAGGACTGGGATCGACCCCCTATCAAGAGTGCTTCTGTTAATTGGATTAGGCACTTCCCCTCCTCTTTGTGAATACTGAGCAGAAATATTCATTCAGTATTCCTGCTTTTTCACTGTCCCCTCTGCCCACCCACCGTTCATTCTATTCAGCCTCACTATCCCTCCCTTTGTCTTTCTACGCTCGCTGATGTACCTAAAAAAGGTTTTATCCCCCTTCTTAACTGAGTTGGCTATCTTTTCCTCAGTTTGGGCCTTTGCTATTCTGACTTCCCTCCCTGCTTCTTTCTGCCTTAACGGGTACAGGTCTCTGTCCTGCTCCTTCTGTGTTTCCTTATACTTCCGGAATGCTATCTTTTTCTTCCTGACTTTCACAGCCACCTCTCTTGAGAACCATAGTGGCTTTTTCTTTCGTTTTGATTTGTTTATTGCTTCACACAAAGGCTTGTTGCCTCTGTGATGGCAGTTTGATAATTCCCATTGTTGCTCCACACCTCCTTCTAGCCTGTTTGCTAGTGCTTTTCTGAGGCACTCTCCCATCTTGCCAAAGTCAGCCCTCCTAAAGTCCAGTACCCTCACTTTTGTATGGCTTGACTCTGTAGCTGAGTTTAACGTGAACCACACTGTTTGATGGTCACTTGTCCCCAGATGGCAACCCACTTCTAGATCTGAGATCCTCTCACTGCCCCCGTTTGACAGTACGAGGTCTAAGATTGCTCCCTCATGAGTGGGTTCCAAAACTAGCTGTCTAAAGCCTGCCACCTGTAAGGCTTCAAGAATGGCCCTGCTCTTGGATGTGGCTGCAGTAAATGTGCTCCAGTTAACATCTGGCATATTCAGGTCTCCCATCAACAGTATCTCCCCTTTCTCTGCCATTCTAAGAATGCCTTCTATCATATCCTTGTCCATTCCTTCCCCTGACATGGGGGTCTGTACACAACCCTGTGCGGATTGTGTGCTCCTTTCCAGTCTCCAAGGTGACCCACAGTGCCTCCTCTCCTCCTGTTTACTCTTTTGTTCAGTTGCTTTTATCCCTTCCTTACATAGAGAGCTACTCCTCCACCCTTCTCCCTGCCTGTCTCTCCTGTAGGTTATGTACCCTGGTATGTTAACATCCCAGTCATGGTTCTCTGTGTACCATGTTTCTGTGACTGCTACGATATCCAGGCATCCCTCTTCCATTAAGGCCACCAGCTCAGGGAGCTTGTTTCCCAGACTACGGGCATTTGTACTCATTACCCTCCATTTCCTGATGGCCTTACCCCCTTTTGCCCCATCCCTGTCCTTCTTGCCTTTGTCACTTTCTCCATTTACCCCTGCCCTTCTCCCTATCGACACCTCCATGTTGGTGTTTGCCACACTTATTACCATGATTGTTTGGGGGGGGGGCTAGGATTTTCCTGCTCCTTTCCAGTGCCTCCCCCCTTGGCTAGTTTAAAAGCTTGCCAATGAAGCATTTAAACCTATCACCTAGGATCCTGGTTCCCCTCCCGGACAGATGCAGCCCATCATGCCAGTATAGGCTTGCATCACTCCAGGTGGACACCCAGTCCCCAATGAAGCCAAATCCCTGAGCTCCACACCAGTTTTTCAACCACTGATTGAATCCCATGGTACGGAACACCCTAGCCTCTCCTATGCCATAGATGGGTAGCACTTCCGAGAAGGTTACCGTGCGTGCTACTTGACTAAGGCCCTCCCAATTCCACAAACTCTTCCTGCACTTCTCTAATCCTTTCTTAGCCAGGTCATTTGTCCCTAAGTGGACAATGACATCCACTCCTCCCAGTGCAGCTGCTCCAGGCAATCCTGAGGATTCGCTCCTGTCCCTCAAGCCATGGCGCCAGGCAGGCACCTTACCTCCCTCTCCCTTCCTTGCCCAGTTCTACCTTCCTAACAATGGAGTCCCCCACCAGGAGTTGTTTCCTTCCCCTGCAGAGTCCCCTGCCACCCTCCTGTGGGTCTCCTTTGTGGAGGTTCCCAGCATCCTCCTTGGTCTCCACTGTAGGTGCCTCCTTAGAGGAACCACACTTTGCCAGAATGGCATAGGAATTGTGGAGAGGTACAACTGGAGGGAGAGGAGAGAGTTCCCCTTCTGCTTTTACTTGCTGTTGCCGTCCAGTCAAGTAACATTGGAACCAGTTCAGTGCAGTGTTGTTGAGGCCGATGTTACGGAGTTCAGTGAAAAGCAGGTTGTGGTCGACCACATCAGAAGCCTTGCTCAGGTCAAGGCATATGGCCCCCACATATTGTTTTGAGTCCATTGCCAGCCGCCAGTTATTAGTCACATTGGCCAAGGCAGTTACTGTGCTGTGGCTGGGATGGAAACCAGACTGAACGGAGATGAGTTTATTGTTAGACTTGATGCAGTTTCACGATTGAGAGCTGACAATTTTCTCAGGGAGCTTGGAGAGGATGGGTAGAAGGGAAATAGGTCTATAATTATTGAGGTCAGGGGGGAGCCTGATTTTAGGAGTGGGATGACATTAATGATTTTCCATGCGTCAGGAGAGGTGCCTTGCGAGAGTGATAAATTAAACAGGTGGGTGATAGTGGCAGTAAGCACATGATGTCCTAACTTCAAGAAGGAGTCGAGGAGGTCACTAATGTATCTGTAGAAAGTCTTGTCACCTTCCTTTACTGTTTGTGCTAATGATTCCTCTGTTTTGGCCTTTGCCTGCTTCACAGCTTTCTCTGCTTCCCTTAGGGAGTTCTGACATGCCTTTCTGTCTTCATTTTTTGGGGTTTTCTTGTATTTTTTGAAGGCTAACTTTTTGGCTCAGACTTTCTCAGCTATGGTTTTAAGAACCAAAGTGGTTTCCTCCTCCTCTTGCTTTTTCTTTGTTCCCTCATGCACTGACCTGTTACTTCAATTATTGCATTTTTAATCCTAGCCCCTTTTGCCTCTACTCCCCTTTCTGCATTGTTTCTTGTCAGGGCTATTTTAATGCTCTCACCCATCTTCCCAAAGTCCACTCTTATAAAGTTTAAGATTTTGGCCTTTGATTGAGTTGATTGTGTATTTTTAACCAAGTTGAACCATACCATGTGATGGTCACTGGCCTCCAGTTGCCCTTCAAAATGGAGATCCATAATCCTTTCTCCATTTATCAGTACAAGGTCTAGGACAGCCCTGTCTCTTGTAGAGTTTTGTACTAGTTGTTTTAGGCCCTCCCCCTGGAGGGAATCCACTATGTCCCGAGTTCTTGCTGTTGCTCCAGTTGGTACAGTCCAATCTGCATCAGGCATGTTAATGTAACCCCTAGGTGGCACTATCCCAAGGGCTACTACCCCTGCCTGCTTGGCCAGTAGCAGGTTAAGGGGCCTGAGTTCTGAAACGGGTGCCTCCACCCGGAGGTCAGGGTTGGTAGTGGTCAAGCTAACCTGGGCACAGCCCTCCAGGACACTGTAACCCCCCTCTTTCCCCTCTAGTGGTCTGAACACTGTACAATAATCACTTTCACAATACCCCTGGTACACCACACAAGTACCCACACTGTTTGCACTTACCACCAGGGCTGGTTCCTCTGGCTCGACCCTGGGGACCCCCTGTAAAACAAGGTTATGCACAGCAAATAGCAACAGTACAGTACTTTGAGCACAAACTAGAACCACAGTTAGATTACATGCAGTAAAAGTTAGATCTGGTTTATTCAGAGGACTTAAACAAGGAAGGGGAAAAATCAGGTTAATTAGCTTAAAGGTTATATCAGTCAAGCAGTTATGCATGCGCTTTGAGTCCCCCCAACACAGTCACACCTCTGGGTACCCAGGTGGAGAAGAAATGGGCTAGCCAGGACTGTTGCCCGGGGTTGCAGCTGATTGGGGCCCTGTGATGGAAAACACAACATGCACAGTACACAATATTTGTAATCCGGAGCCAGAGGGCTCAGTTCGTAAAGGAAACGAAACAACAAGACAATCAGATGACACACTCAGATTAAGCTGTTGTTGCAGGGAGCTACCCTGGTATTTACTCACAATACCCAAGACTGGACACAGGCTGAACGAAAATTGAGACTGCAGGTGGTTGATCGGGAATGCCAGGAGAAGCAGGGCCCACACGAGTCACAGAGGCATCGTTCCTGTTCAAGCGTGGTGCAGGGGGCTGATCCCCAGGCAGGTCTCTCTTCGATGGCTTCTCTGTACAGTGAGTAGTCTGGCTGGGCCAGTCTGGCAAGGCCCAGACCGCATGGAGACAAATTCAGATGCAGTCCGTTTTGGGCTGGATACAGCTTCTAGCAAGTAGAACACAGTTCACATAGTGGGGAACTAACTCACAACCCACTAGCAGCTCATAGCACATTTACATGTATGGAAATTCTACTGTACCAAGCAAAGTGCTCCCCGGTCACAATCACAAAGTCTCTGCACACACCGGGAGCTTAGGGGTAGCTGGAACTCCTGACAGGCCGATCGCATTCAGCAAAATCTTCGGTCTTCTTCAGGTTGAGCCTGGCCCACTTCCGTAGCTTACTTTAGTCACACAAACTTGGATTTAGTCCAAAATAATTCTCTTCTCTCCGTCTCAGGAGCAGCAGCAGACATGCAAGCCAAAAACTCAGCCCTTTCACAGTTTTCCCATGCGAATCCACTCAGGATTGCTGCCCAAAATACACTTGAGCTCTTCTCATTTCACTTCCCAGCTCAGAACTAACTGAAAATTGCAAGCAGCCTGGGACTTCCCCAAGATCCAAAAGGTTTGGTTGGCTGATCTGGCTGTCATTCAAAGCAAAAGCTCCCCCTTCAGTTGCAAAAAAGGTGCAAAAAGTTCAAAACTACAATTCCTACAGATTTTGACTTCAGACAGCTCCTGTAGTCCAGCTACATTTTAGGTCCCACCAGAACTGATTGGTCCAATTTGCAGTCCAGGACCAAGATAGTGGAGACAAAACAAAACAGTCCTTGCTACAAAGAAAGCAGGTTAGACAAACTACATTATCATTATCACTCTAAATGATTTTCAACAAATAGTTACATCTTTCAACGGAACTCCCTCTCAGATTACTCAGGCAGCTCTTAAAGAGACAGTACACAGAGGCTATACAGGCTCTGGTAATCACATTTAAACTGCTAAAATGCAGGACACCAGCCTGGCAGTGAGCATTTAGGCAAGCTCAAGGAAGACTTTTTGGGAACCCCCATTTGTAGGGGGGTTACACCTTTCCCTTCCTGGGAAAACTTGGCATCTGCGTCAAGTCTGTACCGTCATAACATTTAAAATGCAACATATACAAGACATTTATACCATTAGCATGCTATACAGGTACTATCTGATTCATCATTTGGCATAACTTGTCACTTTACTATACATTTCAATGTACTTCACTATATCATTTCCATTCTGACAATACATTATGCGTATTTCACACAGGTAAATTGAACACTACTATACAGAATCATGTAATAACTTCTTGTACTCTAAACAATGCAAGGGGGGCCCTTCCCTATCAGCTAACTTGGGGCTGGATGGGTCAGGGGCACCATGATGAGAGGACAAAACAAGTAACCTGGAATGGGCCATCAAGCTCAATTTGGGCAGTGAGCTCTGAGAGACATAAACACCTTTGAGGACTACAGGACCCTGCAAGGATCCTGATCCACCTACCCCCCAAAGAGATAGATAAGGTACGACGATTGAAAAATTACCACGATTTCTCTGGGCTGTGAGAACGCTGAACCAGATCATCACTTGCAATTTGCTGTTTTCAATTTCAGTGCCTTCTCAGGGTAGCGCTATTGGCTCCACGCCTGTGTAGAGCTCCCTGATTGGCTGGTCTCACTCACCTGAGACAGGAGCACCCGAGACGTGTGGCTTAATGTAAGCCTGCATCCCTGTACTTGGCTTCTAATTTATATATTTTAATTTAGCCTGTTTTGCTCAGCCTGTGTAAAGTAACTTACCATCCCCCCCGCTGCAGTTTCTCTCCAACTATATGTGCACTGATTCAGTGCTAGCTCTGCAAACTTCCCCTTGATTTTTTGTCCCACCCCCCACCCTCACTCCTAGGCCTCCTTTAAATGCACACAGTCTCCGCCCACTCCTATCTGATGTTTCAATTTATTGGTTACTTACTGTCAACAACTGCAATTCCTCCCATCCCCTTTTTGCAACTAAGACTTCTAGCAGCTTTATCTCATTCTGTCTTGCTGAGGCATACCATTTTGGTACTTTAGGTTTGCTTATTGCTGACTAGCATATCCTGGCATGCTGACTAGCATATCCTGGCTTGCTAAGGCACTGTTTTACTTGAAAATTGTATTACAAATTACTGAGCTGTGACTGACTTGTCAAAAAACTGTGTTTATTGTCTAAAAATCTTCCCAGCAACCAAGTGTTACAGCCCCTTCGTGACTTTGTAGCTCTCTCCAGACTGCAAGTCGCCAAGGAAATCACTGGCTTTTCAGTTGCTAATTGAGCTGTTTTCGCTCAGACTGCTAGCCTTTGTGTTGCCCCACTATTAATTCGAGCTCCTCTCTCCTTTCTCCAGCTGAGAACCTGCTAGGGATTCCAGCTCTGACGCCCTCCGCGTGGACCACGGACACTGGGCGGTCGGCGCTTCCAAAGCCGCCGCCCGAGACCTCCTCATCGGTCTCCACCACTTGAGAGGTACGGCAAAGCCACAATTTTTCACCCACCCGCTTATCCCCCCTCCTGTGTGCTATTATATAGACCCGTTAGCACCACCCACTCCCATCCCTGATGAATCTCCTTCCTTCTCTTTCTTACTAAAACAATTTGTTACTGCCAGGGTTCCACCAGGGGAATCCTGCAACCAGCAGCTGGCGAGCTGCCCTTGTTATCAAAATTCCCTCATTTATCCAACAACTGCAATTATGGCAACCTCGTGGCAATTTCTCCTCCTGACTGCACTATGTATCATACCCCTTACTGGCTTATTATCCGAAAAATTTGAGACTGGGGGTACACCGCATCCTCATCCTGAAGACTCCTCGCCCAATCTGACTCTACACATCACATGTTATGCCAAGGCTCCTTGCCAACTGATCCAGGTGGACTACCTTCCTCAAAGATCAACTATTGCAGGTTTGTCTACGCCTCCTTCCTTATCTCTAATTAATTCAAGTTACTCCCACTGGTGTTACACAGCCCGAGTATTAACCTCAGTGTCCTTAGGCTTGCATAAATTAAAAAACAAAGCTTGGCACCCCGGTTCCTCCTCTACGCCAAGCGAGCCTCAAGCTCATTGCCTTTCACTTGAATCCCTGAAAATTACTGCTCACTCCTCTTACCTGCTCTGGCAATGTTGAGCTTCATCCAGGGCCCATAAATAAACTTACCTCCTTCTGAGTCACTGTCTCTTAAGGTATTAGTTTATGCACATTAGCGTGTGCAGCCTGCTGAAAAATTCACCCTTATCCAGGCTTGGACTGCCCATACAATGCCAGATGTGCTTGTTATCTCAGAATCCTGGCTACGGCCTCTATGCCAAATAGCGTGATTAATATACCTAACTACCAGATCTTTAGATGCGATAGGCAATCCAGAGGAGGTGGGGTTGCCATCTACATCAAAGATAGGTTTGTGGGATCAACACTTAATTCTAACTCACTGGTAGCAGGATTTGAGTGCCTGGACATAAAAATTGACCTATCCCCATCGTTAGCACTCTGAGTCATAGGATGCTATAGACCACCATCTGCCGGTACTCAGCTCTTGTCCTATCTTACAACTATCTTGGACACTAGCCACCTGGAAACAATTATCTTCAGGGATCTAAACTACGATTGGCTGTCGGAAGCCGGTCACCCACTTAAATCTTTCTGCGACTCCCTTGGTTTCACCCTACTCAACGAAGAGCCC
Source organism: Neoceratodus forsteri (assembly GCA_016271365.2). Classification (NCBI taxonomy): domain Eukaryota; kingdom Metazoa; phylum Chordata; order Ceratodontiformes; family Ceratodontidae; genus Neoceratodus; species Neoceratodus forsteri. The sequence goes on along the minus strand of CM028130.1, from coordinate 1,560,961,641 downwards.
ACCCATATCAACAAAAAGAATTCAGCCAAAAGTACCCTTCTGGATGTCCTGCTTGTGAATAAACCTCATTCCTTCTCCATTGGGACCTTTAGCGCGGATATTAGTGACCATTGCCTAATAGCTGGAGTTTGGGCGCCAACAAAGTGCCAACTTCGACCAAATTCTCCACCAAAGGTCAACCAGGTCATTCGACCCAAAGGCATACCTATTTGACCTAAAAACTCCCCCTTGTGGCAGAGTTTTTAGCTTGCTAAAACAGTGGAAACTGCATATTCTATACTACATGAAATCATTACCTACGCCATGAATCGACATGCGCCTCTGTCAAAAATATGCGTAAAGGCTAGGAAATGTCCTTGGTTCACTCAAGATCTCAAGGCTGCACTACTGTCCAGGGATAAACTCTGGAAAACTGCCCAAAAATTTCAAAAAGAGGAAGATTGGTGCCACTTTAGAAAAGCCAGAAATCGCTGCATCAAACTGATTAGGGAAGCTAAAGCCTGCTATTACCAAGCAGAACTAGATACTGCAGCCAATTGACCCTCCAAATTCTGGGCCACAATCAAAGAACTGGCGGGAGCCACGTCACAAAATATGCTCCCTACAAAAATTACCTCTGACAATATAGTAATCAACGACAAAAAAGAGATACTGCATGCGTTCAACATGCACTTCGCCACAGCAGGCTTAGCCTTCGATAACTCGCCTGCATGTAGCCTGCGCACCCAACTTGGCATGACCCCACCAAATGTTGGCTCCGTTAGTCAACATTTCTCATTCTCATCGGTTTCCCTCAAGGAAGTGGAAGACTTGATTCTCCACCTGGATACTAAGAAAAGTGCCAGCGCAGATGCACTTGAACCATACTTCCTAAAGATAGTATGCCACGTATTGGCAGTGCCAATTACTCATTTATTCAACCTGTCCCTAACACAAGGTACCCTCCCCCAAATATGGAAGATCGCACACATTATCCCGCTATTTAAATCTGGAGACCCTTGCGACCTTAATAACTATAGGCCAATTTCTATCCTACCCACACTCTCGAAGCTACTGGAAAAAATAGTAAGTGGACAACTAAGATCCTTCATCAACAGAGAAAAATTACTAAACCCCCTTCAATCCAGATTCAGAGCTAACCACAGTACAGTCTCGGCATTAGCTAAAGTAACCAACGACTGGCAACTGGAGTTGGAGCATAAAAAGTCAGTATGTGCTGTGTTTCTTGACCTCAGCTAAGCATTCGACACAGTCGACCATGACCTGCTCCTCGACTCGCTAAAAACACTAGGACTGGATGCTACTTCTCTAAACTGGTTCTCTGAATATCTGACAGACAGATACCAGCAGGTGAAAGCGGATGGCGAACTATCTGCCCTAAAACTCTTATAAAGAGGTGTCCCTCAGAGATCCATATAGGCCCCTCCTCTCTGAGTGTATATCAACAGCATTGATGAGGGAATCAAGGATGCAAATATTCACTTATTCGCGGATGACACAGTGCTGTACCCAGTCGTCTCCACACCAAAAAAAGAAGCTTGTACTGACCTACAAAAAGATTTCAACCTCCTGCAACTCCAACTAATCAATAAAAAACTGCTATTAAATGCTAAGAAAACTAAAGCCATGTTATTTTCCCCCGCACACTACACAAGCGCTACTGACTCCCTTCCCCAATAACCACGATGCTGAGAGAGTGCTTAGAGTATGTTCTGAAATTCAGATATCTTGGGGTCTGGATCGACTGTAAACTCTCCTTCACTGTCCACCTGGAAGACTTGCGGAAAAAATTAAGGCAAAGACTTGGCCTTTTTTACAGGATAAGAAGACTTCTTACAGCAGATGCAAAGAAACGACTAGTCCAAGCCACGTTCCTGTCCTTGCCTGACTACGCAGACTTCATATACAGTAGCTGTGCGGCTTCCTATCTTGGAAAATTGGATACACTCTACCACAGAGCTATACGCTTCATCACTGACCTCCCCTTCTCTACCCATCATTGCGCACTATATGCCGCCACGGGCTGGACCTCACTTCACCATAGGCACAACTTTAATGCAGCATTCTGGACACTTAGAGCCCTCAGTGGCAAACTCCCTCAATACATTGTCGACTGTCTGTCTCCGATTGTGCCCAGGAATTATTCCCTTAGAAGCTGCTCACAACTCCTGCTAAATATACCCAGGGCACTCACACGAGGCGGGAGAGCTGCCTTTGGATTCTCACTCCCACCAATAAGGAATAAAACCCAAAAAATACTTACGCTGAAAAACCCAGTAAGTACCCTTTTGTTCAAAAGGCTTTACCGTGATGGCATTACGGAAATTTGCAACTGCTTTACTAGACACTAACTAACCTCCCTATCTCAAATGGCAGCCCGCAAACGGCGGCACCCCAGCTGAAATGTGTGCCTCTGCCTCTAGCATACCCACCAACAGATCCACAGGATTTATTGCCGAACTCCCATATCTTATTCTTTGATGCTCTGAACAGCTGCAGCCTGATTCTAGCACATGCTACCGCACTTGGGGATAATTATCGTCTTTCACCTCCAAAAATATTCGGTCCCTCGTCCATCCAACACCTCCCTCTGCCCAAACCTCCAGGACCCTCCCAGTTATGCCCCTGCTACTATATTTCTCCTCTTGCACTTAGTACAATGGCAGCTTTTCTCCTCCATATGTCGCTGCGTTTTGGGACAAAAATCGCTTCATCACCTTTCGTACGGTCCTCCACCCTTCCAATCCCTCACTCTGCTCTAACAATTGGGTCCTCTTCACCTGTGCCGCTATTCCCCACCTCTCCCTATATTATGCGCTTGATATCTTCTATCTGGTATGCCTACCCTCTTTCTAACATTTCCCATTACAAAATGCACAGTTTTTGGGCTTGGATCCAGCACAAGTTCATTATCCACGACTCCTTGTAGTTCTATGTTCAATGTATATTACCTGTAAATGTGCATTTTTTACTATAATAGCAGCTCTTTTTACTGTTTGTACAATTGTAACTTGTCTTTCTGTATTATTACTGTAGGATCGCAGGTCCGCCTTGTAAATGAGCTTGCTCAATGGTGCCCGCCTGGATAAATAAAGATATTAATTGATTGATTGATTGATTGACATTGAAAGGCAAATCCACTGGCCTCCCGGGGGAATCGTAACTGAAGCGAACCATTGGCTTGACAGCTCGGCCAGTCTTTCTGGGGTGAACAACCACAGTCTATGTACTTTCAGCAATGGTCTTGGAGCTTTCATTACTTGTGACGGGTGCCTCTGCATGAAGGGGAATGTCCAAGTTGGGAGTACTGTCAGCCCCTTGCTCTGTAGTCTCTGTTTCTACAACACTTGGCTCATTTTGAAGACGCTCTGGCACTGAAGAGGGGGTTGTCAGCACTCTCACAGTGTTCCCCAATTTCTGGCATGTCACCAGAAAGACTCATACAATCAGTCTCTCCTTCAGGCAAATCATACAGTTCCACGATACACAAAGACTCAGCATCCTCAGACGTGATACTTTGCACTTCACCTTCAGGGAGCATTGGCTCCAAGGATGATGCCGGGACATTAGACAGTACAGAAGGCCCAGCTTCATCCCCATAATTCAACATAGGATTTCTACGAAACAACTGACTCAGTTCATATGAGGGGTAATAGGCATTATCCCACTCACTGTCATCTGAGTTAGACTGGCAGTCACTATCATTCTGGGCCTGCCTTCTGGGGAAGTCTTAAATCGGCAACCACGGGGGCAGGCTGGCTCTGTTTCTTTCTTGCAGCAGCATGAGTCACTGGTCCAGGGGAATCAGTCTTGCTGGGTTCAGCCTCAATTATAACTTGACCAATAGGTAGCAAGTGGTTATGGTGCATGGTCTTGACAGCTTTGGAGTTATTTTCTGGGCACACTTTGTACACTGGCAAATGATCCAGCTTTCCAACTATGACATGGGGAAGATGGTACCATCGATCAGTAATTTTGTGTTTACCATGCAATCCTAAATTTCACAGCAACACACGGTGTCCTGGCCTAAGCTCTTGAGCCTTTACATTTCTATTATGTCTCTCTTTGTTGGCTAGATTCCTTTTGGTGGCTATTGTCTGGGCCAGTTGATAGGCATGGTTCAATTGAGCTTTCAGTTTTTGTACATATTGCAGGTAATCTTCGGCTTGGACCCCATTGAAAGAAACCCCAAAACAGACATCAACAGGCAACCGGGCCTCTCTCCCGAACATGAGGCGGTAGGGAGAGAACCCGGAAGCATCATTCTTTGTGCAATTGTATGCGTGTACCAAGGTGCTAATCTGCTGGCTGCATTTATGCTTATCTTTTGGGTGGAGGGTGCCTAGCATGTCTTGTAGGGTGCGGTTAAAGTGTTCTGGTTGAGGATCCCCCTGCAGGTGATAAGGGGTGGTTCTTGACTTTTGCATCCCCCATAGAGAGAGCATTTCTTTGATTAGCCGACTCTCAACGTCCTGGCCCTGACCAGAGTGAATTTTCTGGGGGGCACCATAGTGGATGAAGAAATTTTCCACTAGCACCTTGGCCATGGTAGATGATTTTTGATCTTTGGTAGGAAAAGCTTGTGCATACTGTGTGAAATGGTCCATAACCACTAACACATTGCCAATGTTTCACTAATCAGGCTCTAAACTCAAGAAGTCTATGCAGACTAGTTCCACTGGGGTGCTGGTAGTAATGTTGACAAGGGGGGGCAGCCCTCTGAGGCATGTTTTTTTCTCTGCAGACAGTGACTACAAGCCCTTACATGGTGCTCAACATCAGCCCCCATCTTGGGCCAGTAGAATCGAGATCGTAGTAGGTCAAGGGTCCAATTGATACTGAGGTGGCCCATATGATTGTGGAGGGACCTCAGTACCAAATCTTTGAAGGCTGTGGGCAGGACCAGTTGTTGCTTGTCTATTTGGCCACCCAAATCTACAGTCTCTCTCTATACAACAACTGATTAAGCAGCTTCAACCTGGGGCCTTCCAAACAATAATGGTTGCTCGTAGATCAGAGGAATGCAACTCGGACATATCTTTTCCTGCACGAAGGGTGTCAAGTGCTGGCTGAATCATAGGATCTCAGGATCAAGCCCACTGAATGCTGTCATTGTCAAACTGAGGTAGTGCACTAATACCTAGAGCAGAGAAGTGGGAATACACAGCCAGTATGCAGGTGTAAGAGGGGCCCAAGCAATCTACTAAGCAGTCAGCTGTGTCCGTAGACATCTGTTCATTTCTATCAAACTTTTGGCACAATGCTCGGATGTCAGGTTCAGACAGCCTGACCCAGTCGCTCTTGGAAATGGGCCTCCGAGATAGGGAGTCAGCATCAATATGATTCAGGCCTGGTCTGTATTCTACAGCATAATCATATGTTGACAATGCAGAAAGCCACCGGTGCCCCATGGCATCTAACTTAGCTGAAGTCTATACATAGGTCAACGCGTTATTGTCAGTCCTCACCAATATTGTTGCCCCATAGAGGTAATCATGAAACTGGTCGACAATGGCCCATTTTAACGCAGGGAACTCCAACTTGTGCACAGGGTAGTTTTGCTTTGACAGGGTCAAGCTCCTACTGGAGAATGCCACTGGTCTCAACCCATCCTCATGGTCTTGATACAGTACAGCTCCTAGACTCTGCAGACTGGCATTAGTATGCAGCACATAGGGTTTGGTGGGATCAGCATAAGCGAGGATGGGGGCGTGGGTGAGCTGGTATATGACTTTATGGAAAGCTGCTTCACAGTCAGGCATCCAACAGGACCTGAAAAGTTCACCTGGGTGGAAATTTGCTTTATCTGGTTCTTTGACGGACCCTTTTTTGTATTTCTGATTTGTAGGAGGGTAACCCTGGGTAAGATTCAAGAGTGGCCGAATCACTTTGGAATAGTCCTTTATGAACTGGCAGTAGTAGCCACAGAATCCCAAGGAACGTTGTAGTTCTTTCAAATTGTGGGTCTGGGGCCAAGTAGTCAAGGCTTCAGCTTTACTAGGATCAGTCTCTATCCCCTCTGTAGACACTATGTGCCCCACATTCTTCACAGAGGTTTGGAAAACCTGGCACTTGTCGATGGACAGCTTGAGGCCGAAATCTTCCAGTCGGTCTAGTACTTTGAACAGTCGACTCTCATGTTCCTCTAGGGAGCTCCTGAACACAATGACGTCGTCCAAGTACACCAGGCATTCTAGCAAATTCATGTCTCCCACTGCTTGTTCTATCAGTCACTGGAAGGTGGATGGGGTGCCCAATATTCCCTTTTGCATTCTCAGGAATTCATAGAACCCCAAAGGACAGATGAAGGCAGTCTTCTCACAGTCCTCCGGAGCCATCGGAATCTGGTAATATCCACTGTGAAGATCCAACACCGAGCACCATTTGCTCCCATTCAAACAATCCAGAGCATCTTGTATATGGTGCATGGTGTATTGCTCAGGGATGGTCTGCCGATTCAGAGTTCGATAATCAACACACATTCTCACAGATCCATTCTTCTTACGCACAACCACAATGGGAGAAGCATATGGGCTCCTGGATTCTTGTATCACACCAGCCACGAGCATTTCCTGCAAGTGTCTTCTCACATCATCTATGTCTGCAGGGGCTGGGCGTCGAGACCTCTCTCGAAATGGCCGTTCATCGTGCAGCATATGATACTCCACACCTGGACACATCACATCCCATTCCTGTGAAAGCTTGTGATCTCTCTGGGCAAGTTTCTGGCTAATTCTAGTCTTCCATTCAGCTGGCAATGGGGAATCACCAAAATTAAACAAGTCGGAGTCACTCTATCTGTCTTGCCAGGATGCTTGTTGCTGGGCAACACTGCAGTATCCACACAAATACAGCTAAGGTGCATTCTCTGTTCACCCGGATCTCCCAGTCTGACACATTATGAATCTGGACCATCACTCGTTGTGCATAGGCATGAGCACGAGCTGGAAAGATGCTGGGCTTAACCAATAATCCTTTCGGCAATTTTCCATTGCCTGGCATGTCCAACATCAGTATTTTGTTCTTGACATCTTTGTGGAGGCAGGCCTCCCCTTGAATGGTGCACTGGGAGTTAGGGGCCAGTACCATTGAATCAGGATCCATCTTCCACACGACCTCTACCAGTTCATCCTGGTCCCCTCCCTTGGGGTTCTGTTGCAAATCATAAGCCCTCTTGATCAGAGCAGAAATTCTTTGGTCCCTCCCAGTCCGTCACCCTTGTTTCTCACGACAGAATTGTGCCAGTCTCCCAAACATATGGGTGTTGGTCCCAATTAACAGGGGAACCCCATCGTACAGTCCAGTAGGGGGACACACTAAGGCCAGTGTCTCTACTTGCTTCTCTACACCAGTTACAGCTGCAGGAAAGGATAACCAGAGGCAGACATATCCTAGGTAGGCATAGGACTTGTTGCTCAGCCTCCACACATGTAGGCCTTCCAGGGATTATAAGGGCACAGCAGATAAGTGTTTGTCATACCAGTCCTTAAACACAATGATCACTTGTGACCCACTGTCGAGCACAGCCTGAGTAGGAATACTATTCACAGCCATGGTAGTCTCCAGGGCCCACTATTTTGGACCAGTCTGGAGGGACAGCAGCAGGAGCCTGGACAGATGATTTAGCCACATAGGGATTTGAGTTACTACTTCTTAAACCCTCACTGTGGTGATTTTGGGCACTCCTTGACCACTGATTCATTCTCTGAAGATCTCATTGAAGCCTGTATACAACTTTATCTAGGTCTTTTGTGGACCAGCACCTCTCTCTTCATGTGCCCATCCTTCCCACAATTATGGCAAAATATGTTTTCTGGGATTTAGGTTGGCCGAGGCATCACACTGGGAGCAGGGCGGTGGTACTATGAACTGAAAATCTTGGTGCCATCTCTGTCTGCTGTGTGGTGAACATTTGGATACATCTCGTCAATTCTCTTACTTCCATATTCAAGGCATCAAGTTTCGAGCTGCTGTCAGCAGGAGATGCCTGGGTGGACACCCCCACCCCATAGCAGATGAAGTTGAATAAGGGTCGGTGCCTGTACTTGCAGGAGCAACCTTCATAAAGAGACTGTTTTTCATTTCCCCGAACTCCCTCAGCAATTCATCCCATGGCGCCACACCCTCATCGGTCCCGACTTCGGAAGGGCCTTCTGATGCCATGATCACTTGGGCTGAGCTCACCCTAGAATTACAATCCCCCTCTTCATCTTCAACTTCCCAGAGTTCTTTAATCAAGTCACAATAGTCCAGTGGGTTACCCCTTCTATCTGGGAGCCTTAATTGAAGGAGCTGCAATTTAGAATGCTTTGCATGTTGCAGTATGTACCCCAACCTCACATGGTTTAAGTCACTGGCGGCTACCCCACCTTTTCAGTAAGCCTTTTGCAGAGCTCTTTCCAGACGAGTAACATATGCAGACAATCTTTCCCCCTGGCCATTGTTTTGTACCTTGAAATTTCCACATCAAGTTCTCCCCTGACTCAGTGCTCCCAAAATTGCCTTCGAGTGCAAATAGGTACTTCTGGGCAGATGCATCAGGGTTTGTGGACCTCAGAAATTTAATGGCCTCTAGGCAGGACCTCTCAAACTTTCTATGATTCTTTTCCATTTCTCAGCCTCCGCACACTGCCATTCAGGTACCAAAGGGGCAACACAATCTATCCAGGTCTCCCAATCATCCTCCCCTTGGGGAGTGGTGAGGGTGCTGGAGAAGATTCTCAACCTTTGGTAAGAGTCGTGACTAATGGCAGGTACAGACATAGGAGCCAGCATTGGCACGGACACAGAAGGAGGGGCAATAATGGGTGCTGGAGTGGGAGGGGATGTTGGGGGGAGGAACATCCCCAGGTGGCAAGAATAGGTTTAGTCATCCACAGTTTTCCCTCCCTCCAGCAACAACTTAGCAAATTTCTCCTTAAAAGTCTCAGATAGTGGGGGTGGCTCATTCTCCCCAGGGTCTTTACTGTCTTTAGTTATCACTCTCCAGGCAGTGATGGCTCCTTCGGGGTGATAGTCTGTGGCACTTTGGAACTGTCTACTGGATCCTTACACTCTACTAACACCATGAAACTTTGGGCGAGCAGATTAGCCTGTCGACCCACCACCACAGGGTTTGTAAACATTCAACCTTGGAAAGTACTCCCTCCACAATGTCCTTATTGGTACCCAGGGGAATATCCAGGATAAGTATAGCATTTTGGGGGTCAATCTCCTGCCCAGTACACCACCCCACCAACTGGTGTACAGCCACTTCTGTTGGGGTAGCCATTTATTTTTAACAGCAATTTGCAAATTTTACCACTTGGGGATGCTAATACCAATGGTGCACCTCCAAGATGTAACCCCTAGGTGGCGCTATCCCAAGGGCTACTACCCCTGCCTGCTTGACCAGTAGCAGGTTAAGGGGCCTGAGTTCTGAAATGGGTGCCTCCACCTGGAGATCAGGGTTGGTAGTGGTCAAGCTAACCTGGGCACAGCCCTCCAGGACACTGTAACCCCCCCTTCCCCTCTAGTCGCCTGAACACTGTACAATAATCACTTTCAAAATACCCCTGGTACACCACACAAGTACCCACACTGTTTGCACTTACCACCAGGGCTGGTTCCTCTGGCTCGACCCTGGGGACCCCCTGTAAAACAAGGTTATGCACAGCAAATAGCAACAGTACAGTACTTTGGGCACAAACTGGAACCACAGTCAGATTACATGCAGAAAAAGTTAGATCTGATTTATTCAGGGGCTTGAACAAGGAAGGGGCAAAATCAGGTTAATTAGCTTAAAGGTTATATCAATCAAGCAGTTATGCATGTGCTTTGAGTCCTCCCAACACAGTCACACCTCTGGGTACCCAGGTGGAGAAGGAGATGGGCTAGCCAGGACTGTTGCCCGGGGTTGCAGCTGATTGGGGCCCTGTGATGGAAAACACAACATGCACAGTACACAATATTTGTAATCCGGAGCCAGAGGGCTCAGTTTGTTAAGGAAATGAAACAACAAGACAATCAGATGACACACTCAGATTAAGCTGTTGTTGCAGGGAGCTACCCTGGTATTTACTCATGATACCCAAGACTGGACACAGGCTGGACGAAAATCGAGACTGCAGGTGGTTGATCGGGAATGCCAGGAGAAGCAGGGCCCACACGAGTCGCAGAGGCGTCGTTCCTGTTCAAGCGTGGAGCAGGGGGGCTGATCCCCAGGCAGGTCTCTCTTCGATGGCTTTTCTGTGCTGTGGGTAGTCTGGCTGGGCCAGTCTGGCAAGGCCTAGACTGCATGGAGACAAATTCGGATGCAGTCCGTTTTGGGCTGGATACAGCTTCCAGCAAGTAGAACACAGTTCACACAGTGGGGAACTAACTCACAACCCACTAGCAGCTCATAGCACATTTACATGTGCAGAAATTCTACTGTACCAGGCAAAGCGCTCCCCAGTCACAATCGCAAAGTCTCTGCACACACTGGGAGCTTAGGGGTAGCTGGAACTCCTGACAGGCCGATCGCATTCAGCAAAATCTTCGGTCTCCCTCAGGTTGAGCCTGGCCCTCTTCAGTAGCTTACTTTAGTCACACAAACTTGGATTTAGTCCAAAATAATTCTCTTCTCTCCGTCTCAGGAGCAGCAGCAGACATGCAAGCCAAAAACTCAGCCCATTCACAGTTTTCCCATGCGAATCCACTCAGGATTGCTGCCCAAAATACACTTGAGCTCTTCTCATTTCACTTCCCAGCTCAGAACTAACTGAAAATTGCAAGCAGCCCGGGACCTCCCCAAGATCCAAAAGGTTTGGTTGGCTGATTTGGCTGTCATTCAAAGCAAGAGCTCCCCCTTCAGTTGCAAAAAAGGTGCAAAAAGTTCAAAACTACAATTCCTACAGATTTTGACTTAAGACAGCTCCTGTAGTCTGACTACATTTTAGGTCCCACCAGAATTGATTGGTCCAATTTGCAGTCCAGGACCAAGATAGTGGAGACAAAACAAAACAGTCCTTGCTACAAAGAAAGTAAGTTAGACAAACTACATTATCACTCTAAGTGATTTTCAGCAAATAGTTACATCTTTCAACAGAACTCCCTCTCAGATTACTTAGGCTGCAATCAGGCAGCTCTTAAAAAGACAGTACACAGAGGCTATACAGACTCTGGTAATCACATTTAAACTGCTAAAATGCAGGACACCAGCCTGACAGTGAGCATTTAGGCAAGCTCATGGAAGACTTTTTGGGAATCCCCATTTGTAGGGGGGTTACATTAAAATCTCCCATCAGCAGAACATCCCCCTTTGTTGTCATTTTTTGTATATTCTCTATCAAGACTTTGTCCATTACCTCTCCATGGTCAGGAGGTCTGTAGACCATTCCAGCTCGTATGGCTGTGCCTTTTCCTGTTTTCATGGTGACCCACAATTCCTCTGACCCATCCTGTGTATTCTGAATTTCGGTTGCTTTTATATTATCTTTGACATATGGGGCCACTCCTCCCCCTTCTTTTCCCCCCCGGTCCCTTCTGTACATTACGTAGCCGTGTACCATAGTCTCCCATGTGTGGTTGCTGGTGAACCATGTCTCGCTTATGGCTACTATGTCCAGTTTGGCCTCTGTCATTGTTGCCTTCAGGTCCGGGAGCTTGTTTCTCAGACTGCAGGCATTTTTATGTTTGCTTGCACGCATGTGCAAGAAACATAGTGCCATGAACGGAGATTTCGGAGGTGTGTCACCTCCTCCTCCAATTCAGGCACTGGGCTGGCAGGCGCGGCCCCTGTAAGCCAATGCATTTTGGAGCTGTCTATGACACGCTCCAAAATGCAGTGGCATACAGTTGAAAGGGGGAGCTACGCTTGAGTGAGCAGCGATAAGGAGCTGCTCACGCACAGCTCCCCTCCCAGCCGCAGGCGCAGCGCGCTTCGATGCAGCGATAGCTGACGGGTGCCCAATCCCGCCGGCTGAACTATTTGTCTCCCTCCTCCCATAGTTGCTGCCAAGCTGGGAGCCCACCTCAGCGTGGCAATCCATTATGTTGCCGGACGGGGTGCCCAATCCCGTCGGCTGAATCGCCCCCTCCCCAAAATCATTGTGCCACGCTGGAGCCCACCCCAGCTGGCAAATGGTCCCATGCGTTTTGTTTTTGCTGACGGGGTGCCCAATCCCCATCGGCTGAACGCCCCCAAAGTCCTTGTGCCACACTGGGAGCTCACCCCAGCATGGCAAGCGGTCCCAACGTTTTTTGTTTTTTACCCTGTAAAAACTGTCCCACGGGCGTCTCCCGAGCCCCCCTCCCACATCCCGCACCCACCCACTCGCACTCCAGCCTCCCCACCCCTCACCCCATACTTACCCCAGACTCTGGCGCAGCGATCTTGGTGGACGGGAACCATCTGCACTCTTCAAAGCCGACCGCGAACTGAGGAAATGCCGTAAGCTGTATAATGGGCTGAGATAGGAGGGGTTCAACTTTATTGCATATTCGGGCATTTTGGATTTTCCAATAATTTTCAACATGGGGTTTTGGGACTCCTTCTCATGAATGATGTCACTGTCATGGCGTTATTCAGGCTCAAAGGGTGATTTTGCGCAGTGACTGCGCAGTGACTGAGAAATCACCCTTCAGGACTGAATACCACCATGACAGTGACATCATTCATGAGAAGGGGGCCCAAAACACCCATGTTGAAAATTTGGTGCCAAAATTCCCAAAAATGACTGTTTAACGAGCGTGCGATGCGCAGTTCCTACGCAGCCTCGTAAGTTCGCGAAATTTCAATATTTTCACTCCAGATTTTCAACATTGCCATTTAACCACACTGTCTTATGAGTAGTTCAGCTGTCATTTTTCGCATCTCACCCAAAATGTGTTTCCACCATTGTAGCGCAGAATGGCGCAGTCGGTGTGCGAAATCAATGTACAGGACAAAGTAAGAAAATTGTAGTGACACTGTTCATGAGCAGAGGTCTTGAAATGGCTATTTTGAAAATTTGGTGAAAAAATTCCTTAAAATGACTGTTTTACGAGCGTGCGTTGCGCAGTTCCTACGCACACTCATAGGTTTGCGAATTTTCAATATTTCCACTCCAGATTTTCAACATTACCATTTTTCCACACCTTCTTATGAGTAGTACAGCTGTCATTTTTCACATCTCACCCCAAATGTGTTTCCGCCCATATAGCGCACAATGGCGCAGTCGTTGTGCAAACTCAGTGTATGGGACATATTAAGAAAATCACAGTGTCACTGTTCATGAGCAGAGATCTTAAAATGGCAATGTTGAAAATTTGGTGACAGAATTCCTAAAATGACTGTTTTACTGAGTGTCGTTGTACAGTTCCCACGCACGCCAGAGGTTTGCAATTTTCAATATTTCCTCCAGATTTTCAACATTGCCATTTTCCACACCTCTTTATGAGCAGTACAGCTGTCATTTTTCACATCCTGCCCAAAACGTGTTTCTGCCCATGTAGCGCACAATGGCGCAGTCGGTGTGCAACCTCAATGTATGGGACACATTAACAAAACCACAGTGACACTGTTCATGAGCAGAGGTCTTAAAATGGCTATGTTGAAAACTTGGTGAAAAAATGCCTAAAAATGACTTTTACGAGCGTGCGTTGCACAGTTCCTATGCATGCTTGTTAGTTTGCAAATTTAATATTTTCACTCTAGATTTTCAACATGTCCATTTTATTAAACTTCCTTATGAACAGTACAGCTGCAATTTTTCATATGTCACCCAAAATGTGTTATCGCACATGTAGCGCACAATGGTGCTGTTGGTGTGCGAAAGCAATGTTTAGGACAGATTAAGAAAATCACAGTTCACTGTTCATGAACAGAGGTCTTAAATGGCTATGTTGAAAATTTGGTGACAAAAGTCCATAAAATGACTGTGTTACGAGTGAGCATTGTGCAGTTTCCACGCATCCTCATTAGTTCATGACTTTGTAATATTTCCAGTCCAGATTTTCACTAGTGGCATTTTTCAACACTGCCTTATGAACAGTACAGCTGCCATTTTTCACAACATGGCCAAAGTGTTTTTCACACTTGCAGAAGATGTGTGGTCGTTATGGGAAATCATTGTTCGGCACAGATAAAGAAAATCACAGTGACACTGTTCATGATCGGAGGCACCAAAATGCCTGAGTTGACAATCTGCTATAAAATATCCCCAACCTACTTATATAGCGATTGTCGTTGCACAGTTTCTATGCGCTTGTGACTTCACCATTTTTTTAAATATTTTACTACACATTTGCAACATAGCCATTTTACACCTCCCCATGAAAGAGTACAGCTGCCATTTTTACAGCCTGTTCAGAATATGTTTGCATCTGTGGTGCTAAATCCGTAAGTCACTGTGCATAAGCAGCTTTAGCTACCACACTGATATTCCCCTGTTCGTGAGGTGGGGTCACAAAACAAACATGTTGAAGATTTGGAGTTAAAATACCAATGAATGCCGCGTGTATTAGACTTTTCAACTAAATCGCTCCAACCCTATATAGAATGACAGGAATCTGGGGTGTGACTTGGGATTCTTGCCTGTGATGCTCATACCATTCCACACCCTGCAGTCACTGAGAGCATCGAGTATGCCTTGAACTCTTAGTCCCCAAACTTCACCCATTCTCCTATATCGCACCCATCTCACCATATTTCCTAATGAAATGGGTCGCATAAGGGCCAAAGACCCCAAGGAACACGTGACACTTGTCAATCTCTGCAGAGTGGGGTGTGGTGAAATGGCGTGGCCGTTATGCCTGACAACCCAAAGGCACACCCCAATGCCTGTCACTCTCTGCAGGGTGGTGGTGGGGTTGGCTTCAGTTCAATACTTCACTGCCATTCCTATTACGCAGCTCTGTAACTTCTACACTACCACTGCCAATGCCAGTAAGCAAACATTCGCCATTGACAAATGCTTGTTGTACATGACTTTCCACTGAACTGTTGGCCGTTTGGTAGCTATGTGGGGGGTTGGGGTCTGATATTGCCCATGTGTGTTGTTTGGGGAGTTGGACCTTTTCCCCTTTAACTGGTGTAATTGATGCATACAAATGTTGATCTTCTGGTTTATTGGTAGCTGAGGGGGGAGGTCCCTTATTTCCCATGTTTGTTGTTTTGGGAGTTTGACCTTTTCCTGCCTTTGCTTGTATAAACGATACATACACATGCTGAACTTCTGATTGATTACTAGCTGAGGGGGGAGGGGTACCCTTTTCCATGACTGTAAAAATGGGGGCTGTACACTTCTCCCCCTTTATTAGTTTTAATTTTGTGCAAAAACATCAAACGTCTGCCCCAATGCACTGATTCCCTCCTTGTTCAGATGCAGGCCCTTTCAGCTGTGCAAAACTGCAGCATAAGGAGGTGAAAAGTCAAATAATATAACAAGCATTTGTCAATGGCAAATGTTATTTTGCTGGTATTGGCATTGGTAGTGCAGGAGTTAGAGAGATGCATAATAGGAATGGTAGTGAAGTATGGAACCGACACAACCCCACCCCATCCTGCAGAGAGTGACAGGCATTGAGGTGTGCCTTTAGGTCATCAGCCATAATGCTCATGCGATTTCACCTCACCCTACTCTGCAGATGCTGATAAGTATTGTGCTGTGCGTCGGGGTCATCGGGCCTTACGCTCACCCCATTCCATAAGGAAGTATGTTGAGATGGGTGCAGTAAAGGAGAAAGGGGTGAACTTTGGGGCCGAAGAGTGCAAGGCACACCCTGATGCCTGTCAGTGGCTACAGGGTGGGGGGGGTGCAAGAGTGTGAGCATTACAGTTGACAATCCAAAGGCACACCCCTGATGCCTGTTAGTCTGTACAGGGTGGGACGTTATGGTTAGCAACCCTAACGCCTCGGGCGTTTGTTGGTATTTACACTCCAAATTTTTAACATAGTCTTTTTGTGACCCCACCTCATGAAAGCATTTGGGTCCTCTGTTCATGAAGTGGAGCTGTGATGTTGTAAATCTGTCCAGAATGTTGATTTCCCACAGCGACCACACCTTCTGCGCCATGTGTGAAAACACAGTTCAGGCAGGATCTGAAAAATGACAACTGCAACATTCACAAGGAGGTGTGAAGAGATGGCAATTTTGAAAATCTGGTGTGTAAATATTAAAAATTCTTGAAGTTAGAAGCGTGCGTGAAAACTGTGCAATGCACGCTCGTAACACAGTCATTTTTTGGAATTCTTTCACCAAATTTTTTTACATAGGCATTTTGAGACCTCTGCTCATGAACAGCAGCACTACGATTTTTTTAATCTGTCCAGAATGTTGATTTCCGACTGCGACTGCGTCATTGTGTGCCAGATGTGCGAAACCACATTTCAGGCAAGATGTGAAAAATGACTGCTGTACTATCCATAAAGAGGTATGCAAAAATGGCAATGTTGAAAATCTGGAGTAAAAATATTGAAAATTCTTGAAGTTACGACTGTGCATAGAAACTGTGCAATGCACACTCGTAATATAGTCATTTTTGTGGAATTTTGTCACCAAATTTTCAACATAGACATTTTGGGACCTCTGCTCATGAACAGTGGTACTGTGATTTTCTTACTCTGTCCTGAACATTATTTTCCTACAGTGACTGCGCCATTCTGCACCTGATGTACGAAAACATATTTTGGGCAGGATGTGGAAAATGACAGCCGTACTGTTCATAAGGAGCTATGAAAAAATGGCAATGTTGAAAATCTGGAGTAAAAATATTTAAAATTCTCGAAGTTATGAGCGTGCGTGGAAACTGCACAACATACGCACGTAACACAGTAAACATTGTTTGATTTTTTCACCAAATTTGCAACATAGGCTTTTTGGGGAGCCCACCGCGTGAACAGTCACACTGTTGTTTCATTAATCGGTCCCAAAAGGTGATTCCGTGTAGTGACAGCGAAATCATCTTTTGGGACCAATAATGAGATGACAGTGACTGAATTCATGAGGTGGGGTCCCAAGGACCCCATGTTGAAAATGTGGTGCCAAAATTCACAAAAATGGCCAAAATATGCACCAAAGTTGAAAAAAAAAAAACATTTATGCCATTATACAGCTAACCGGCATTTCTTCAGTTCGTGGTCGGCTTTGAGGAGTGCAGATGTGTTCCCGGTCCTCCGAAGATCATCCAGGGCTCCAGAGGTAAGTATAGGGTGTGGGGGGTATGGGGAGGTGAGGTGCACTGAGGGTGGGTGCAGGCTGGGGAGAGGGGACCTGATGGTGAGGAACCGTTTCCTTTATTGCAGGTAACTGTTTTTTGCTTTTTTACAGGTTTTTGCCATGCTGGGGTGGACTCCCAGTGTGGCACTATTGTTTTTTTTGTGGGGGGCATGTTAGCCACACTGGGGTGGGCTCTCAGTGTGGCACACAACTGGGCCATTGGGGTTGGGCCACTCCAGGAAAATGCCAGCACGATGGGTGGGGACATTAAACATGCCGACAGAGGGATTGGGCACCCCCTTTGGCAAGCATGTCTGTGTGTTGGGGGCATGATGCCGGGGGGGAATGGGCACCCCCTCACACACCACAACACTGAAGGGGCCACATATGCTGACAGGGGGATTGGGCACCCTGAAGTCGGCTTCCTATGGACTGTGGGCGGCCAGCAGCGAGCCAGCCATAGTTATTGAAATGTCACATCACGGAAGGCACGCCCTGCAATGAGGGGGTTCTCCCTCATTGCAGCAGCTAAATCATTTTAAGTTGGTAGCATGTTTTTGCACTGCTGTCACAGACAGCATGCAATCTAATTCATGCCATGGAGCACAGCCCCAAAAAACTGTGGCGCTACTGGCCACAACACGACTGCTCCTCCAGAACCTGCTATTCCAAAGTTACTGCAACATGTTTCTTGTGCACACACAAGACAACATAAAAAGTGAGTGTGCTGTTAGTGTAAGTTCATCTGTTTTATCCCTACTTGGGACCAGCTATAAAACAGTGTCAAAAAGTGTTACATGCTGCAGCAATGTTTTACTACATTGGTAGCTCCTGTTCACAAACATACCCACTGGTTACGCATACTGTAGGTTCTTTCGTAGACTATTACAAAATCCAGGGGCAAAACTGAAAAAAACCTTCTTTGATCCAAGAGAGTTGAGAGAAAGGATACAGTGAGAAGATATTGAACAGCAGACCTGTTTGGTTTTAGTCAACACTGCTATGTAGAGTTACATAGTTAAGGTTTTCAGACGAAATTAGGATACAGCCCTTTTTAAATGCCTGTCTGGTCTCACAGAACTAATCCTAGCTGATAATTATCATCCATGTAATTATTGTGACACTTTTGTGTTACTCTAAACAACTTTCTTTGGCAAACTGTTCACTTTTTTAATAAACCTTTGGTGAACCAGTATTTTCTGTGATCTGTACTAAGTAGTTCTCCATTGTATCTGAGATTATGCAATATGGTCACAGAGTAATGAACTCTAGGTTTTAGATATAATTATGTTTGATAATTTTTTTATCTCTGCTTGCTTTAAATGTAAAAATCATGGGCTTGATTCTCATAGAGGCTTGGAGTGCCACAAGCTGTGGCAAACAGCAGCCTTCGCCGAATACACTGCACTAGAGTCTGGTACAGAAGGGGGCTCGGTACCTAAGTCCCCACACTTGTGGTAACCCCTCCCATGCAACAAATGCATTGCCCACAGGAGGGGTCTTCTGCAGGATCCTGCAGAAAAGTGAAAAGGTCCCCCATCCCTGATCCATGGGTCAAAAATAAGACCCCTTCCCTGATGTTCTAGTGCCCCCCGATCCCTGATGTCACCTGTATTTACAATGATGGAACAAAAACCTTCTTGGTGGTCTAGTTGCTCCCCTCCCCAATCCCCAATGTTGTCACTTATATGAATAGTTAATAAATCGCCCTTTCTTGGTGGTCTATTGACCCACCTCCCGATGTCCTATGTCGCCCATTATATTTTTAATTCAGTGCCCTTTCCTGGTTGTCTAGTAGCCCCCCACCCCAACAGATAGCACCCATCATTCCATTCCCCCCAATCCCGAAACACAGCCAGCAATCAGCACAGACCACATCTCAACTCCACTTCTGGCCTCTGACTGAACTGTCACTGAGCATGCACTGTATAGTGTACAGTGCTCACTGAATGACAATCATTCACTGAGCGTTGTACACTTTACAGTATGTGCTCAGTGACAGTTCAGTTGGTAACTGGTGGAAGTGAGAGGAGGGCTGTGCCGGTCACTGGCTCTGTTTTGGGATTGGTGGGGGAGCGGGGCAGTGGGCACTACCTGCTGGATGGGGGCCACTAGACCACCAGGAAAGGGCACTTAATTATTAATATAATGAGCAACATAGGGCATTAGGGAGGTGGGCCACTAGACCACCAGGAAAGGGATAAGGCGTGACATCAAGGATAGGGAAAGGGGGCTGCTAGATCACCAGGGCTATGTACCTTATATAAGGGGGATCGGGGCTTGAGAGGGAAATCCGCAGTACATCTGTTTCTGTTTTTTTTATTTTTTTTATTTCACATTTGGTAACCGGGAAAATCACACTGAGCCAGACAGTCACAGGGTGTCGCAAGGTGCTACACTCTCCCAGAGGGATATGTTTAAGTACCCTTAGACCGGCCCTGGATGATCCAAGGGTACTTGGAAATTCTCCCCCTGGGAGAGTTTTCTGAATCCCACTTTCTGGGATATGGCAACCTGCCTCTGCCACTAGCCCCCTTGCACCATGCTGCCCATTTTGTGGGGCAAAGCTGATGCTAGTCCCCTTTGTTGCATGCAGCCTGCATTTGAAGCAGGCTACTTTTGTAAATAGTTCAAGGTGCACATTTTGACACAAGTTGCCACTTGTGCTATTTATGTTGGATGCAGGCACCTTGCATCAATGTATGGGCTTTGAGAACCAAGACCCATGTCTCCTCTGTATATTCTTCTCGCTAGGGAGTGTAAGTTTAGTGGTTAATCTTTCAAAGTAACTCTGATTTTTTATTAGTTTTGTGTATCTTCCCCAAACCTTCTCTATTTTTTAATTACAAGTTTTCTTATGTGGGTTCTAGACTTGTACCACATATTCCAGGTGAGGTCTGACCAGCGACCTATATAGGGGCATAAGCACCTCACTGTTTCTACTTCTACTGTTTCTTTTAATACATGCTGTAACCTAAAGTGCTTTGTTCGCTGCTGCATTAGCCTGCTCTGACCATTTGATATGGCTTGTTAGCATTACCCCATGTCTTTTTCCTTAGCACTGTGTTTTAGTGTTGCTGCCATGAAAATATAACTATGTTTGGGGTTATTATTTCCAAAGTGTATAACTGAGCATTTATTTGGATTGAATATCTTGTCAGATACATGTGTCCATTGTTCCCAGATCCCGCCCAATGACAACTCTGACGAAGGTGTGTGGTTGCCCAGTTCGGCAATTAATTTACTTAAAATCATTTCCACAATTCCATTTACATATTGATAACAACATCATATATCATACATACATATTCACCACAATTTGCATTCTATTTACTTTGTATCACTTTTCTTTCTAAGGCCATTAATCTTCTTTCTTCTCCCCCCAGCTGTACATCATGGGGGCTGCTTTCTCTTTGTTCTCTACTAGGGTTTGAGTGAACACTCATACCCTCTGCATGTTCTTGCGATGTCCAGGCTCTTTTGTTATCATTTCTTTTATTATCCCCCCACCCTTCCTAACCTCCCCCCTCCCTTATTGTCCACTAGACTACCTCCTGCTTGCAATGGACGGTGGCTTTCACCCCTTTTTAAGCCAATCTTTCCCACTCCCAGTGCTCAATCACATCTGACATTTCATACTTAAAGAGGGCCAGACCCAAACCTGAGAGGTGTGCTCCATCCTCCCTATAATACTCGTCCATATGCTCTTCTATGCCCTCTTGGTATTGTTTTCCTCCATAGGCTATAAATAACTTGCCCACCCTGGCATTCATGTGCTTTCTGGCCTTTTCCACCACCTTGTGGCTGTGAGCATGTCTCCACACCCTTCTGGGTATTATCTCTGACCACACCACAGCAACCTCTGGCTACCATTCCCGAATCTTATTTAAGTCTTCCTTTATCTGGAAGAAAATGTCCAACCAGGGTCTGGTCCCCAAGTCATTCCCTCCTAGGTGGATAAGCATGTCCGAGCATCTGCATTCCCCTTTAGGCTCCCGTAGCAGTGGTAGTAGTTGTGCCCATCTCATCCCCCTTCTGCCTTTCCACGTCAACTTGATGTGCTTCAGGTCCAAATACAGTTGCTGCCCCCGAGCCTCTTGGATGCCCACTTTTTGGCCCAGCGAACAAATGAGTGTCCACAAATCCACACCTCTAGCTTCTTTGTCTGACCTATCTGAAGACCATAAATCAAGAAACACATATGTTAGTCAGCTGCTTTGCGGTTCACCCCCCCTTCTCCCCCTTCCCAGTATTACTTCCTTATTGACAATGAGCACCTGATTGTAAGGGAAAGAAAGAAAACATGGTTAGTCTCAACATCAAACAAAGACAAAGAAGCTAGAGGTGTGGATTTGTGGACACTCATTTGTTCGCTGGGCCAAAAAGTGGGCATCCAAGAGGCTCGGGGGCAGCAACTGTATTTGGACCTGAAGCACATCAAGTTGACGTGGAAAGGCAGAAGGGGGATGAGATGGGCACAACTACTACCACTGCTACGGGAGCCTAAAGAGGAATGCAGATGCTCGGACATGCTTATCCACCTAGGAGGGAATGACTTGGGGACCAGACCCTGGTTGGACATTTTCTTCCAGATAAAGGAAGACTTAAATAAGATTCGGAATGGTAGCCAGAGGTTGCTGTGGTGTGGTCAGAGATAATACCCAGAAGGGTGTGGAGACATGCTCACAGCCACAAGGTGGTGGAAAAGGCCAGAAAGCACATGAATGCCAGGGTGGGCAAGTTATTTATAGCCTATGGAGGAAAACAATACCAAGAGGCATAGAAGAGCATATGGACGAGTATTATAGGGAGGATGGAGCACACCTCTCAGGTTTGGGTCTGGCCCTCTTTAAGTATGAAATGTCAGATGTGATTGAGCACTGGGAGTGGGAAAGATTGGCTTAAAAAGGGGTGAAAGCCACCGTCCATTGCAAGCAGGAGGTAGTCTAGTGGACAATAAGGGAGGGGGGAGGTTAGGAAGGGTGGGGGGATAATAAAAGAAATTCTGTACATATCTTTTAAAACAACCTGATGCCCATCACCCTTTTGCCCTAATTGCTTTCTCTGACCCTCCTTGGGCCACAAACTCCAATGCCTCCCCTATTCTGAAGAAATGATGAGAAACCACTTGGGTCCTCCCCCAGGAACCCCACACATTTCTTGAATATGGCTGTCACCTGTTTGGCTGTCACCAGAGACCCATCCCTGTGTGTGATATACCATAGATACAGCAACACCAGTACACTGAGCCCCCCGCAACAAACCCCCCAGCACTCCCATATCGGCAGCAACAGGGGTTTTGCATCCAGACACTGTAGGGCGACAGGGGCTAAGTATCTAACTCCACTGTCTGTGTGACATGGAGCAAGGTATCTTTAGTAGGTGAGTGCGGGGGAGCACAGCCCCCGGCATTGTGTGTCATGATCATGCTGGTCAGTTCGGGGTTGTGTCAAAGTCGGGGTGTTGGCGGGTTTCTGTTGTGGTCGGGGATGTCAGTGTTCTTGGTGTCGTGCCGGCATCATGGATCCCCTGCGTATAAATAGTAGTGGGTGTTTGTCCTTTGGATGCACTGTAGTGTATGTTGACAGAGCCTCCACTGGACAGATGGAACTGACCCTATGTCTCTGTAATGTCATCCTTGCCCCTACTCCCATCTGGTCTGTCTTGGAGCATCTTAGCATCACCGTCACCCTATCAGTACCCCATACTGTGTCCTCCCAACATAGGCCGGCTGACATATCCCATTTCCCATGACCCACTACCTCACTAACCCTGAAAGTGCCCTTGTTCATGGTAGCATAAACTGACAGAACAACATGGCCTTGGAGCTATACCTGCACAGACTGCAGAGTGCCCCCATGAAACCAGCCAACACTGTTTCTGTAATGGGCCTCCTGTTGTCCTTGGGTTTTTCCCCCAACCATAACCACTCCTGCATCGTGCGCCTAACCAGATTGGTCTTGGTGGGGTCCTCCCATCCTCTTCAGGCTGCAAACGTGCCCTATCACTACCAGGTGGACTCCCATGGTCACATGTGCTACTCTGTTTCTCCACCCTGCTACCACAAACTTAGCTACTTGATCTCCTGTCACTACCCCACTTACCTCAAAGCCATTAACTTCTCTAAATGCTTGGAACACCTTCCATGAGGCCTCATAGGCTTTCAGTGTCTGGGGGCCTAAGAGCTATGAAATAACAGCTCTGCTCCTGTAAACCAATCTTCCACATGTACCCCATAACTGCCATTTGTGAGTGTTCTGCTCCTGGGGCGATGGCACAAAACTTATCCATCTGCAGGCGGGAGAGGCAGTCAGTGATTACATTGTGCACACCATCTATGTGTCTAGCCCTAAATGATAGGTTTAAGGATAGCCCTTGTAAAATCAACTGTCTTACAACCCTCATCACCCTCTCTGACATGGCTCACCTCTTGTTCAGTATGTCCACCACGGCCCTGTTATAGCTCCAAAATGTGACCCTCTGGTTCCTCGGGTCCTCCCCTCATACCACCGTCACCACTCATATGGGACGTGGTGTCCTTGGTGATCCCCACCCTAACCCATTCCGAGGGCCAGGCTGCCGCAAACCACTTACCCTTAAAGTAGGCCCCCATTCCAAAACCTGCCACAGCATCTGTATACAGTTGTAAGTCATTATTAAACAACCACTCCTCCTGCCAAAAGGTCTTGCTGTTGTAAGTCTGCAAGAAAGTAACCCATACTTCTAGATCCTCCATGGTCCCTTTTGAAATATCCACCCAATGGTGCGGCCTGGATGCTTCTTTTGTTGCCCTAGCCAGGTGCCGTATAAACATGGAGCCTGGTGCTATAGCCCTACTGGCAAAGTTCAGATGTCCCATCAGCTGTTGCACCTGCTATAGCTGCACCCGCCTTCTGGTCTTTACTGTCTGTATCAAGGATTTTAGCTTGCTCTCTTACATATGAACATACGAATGTGCCAACAGAAACAAACCTCCCGGTCTATCTAAGTCTGCTCGAGTGTGCCACTAGCACCCCTAGTTTGCAGCTGCCCCTCCCCCCTTCCCTTTGTCATCCCAATACCACTCCCCACTTCCCCCAACCTCACCCTCCCCAGTTCCCTGTCCCATGCCCTTTTGAAGCTGTTCACAAATTTACATGATACCACCTATTCTGGTAGTGCATTCCATTTTGCTACCACCCTCTCTGTGAAATAGTGACTCCTCATTTCCCTCTTAAATCTTCCCCCCTCTATTCTTAGCCTGTGCCCCTGGTGTCCCTCCCCCTCCTTAGTTTAAAGATCCCACCTGCTCCATCCTTATTGATTCCCCTCAGATACTTGAATGTCTCTATCATGCCCCCCCGTCCCTTCTGTCCTCCAGGATGTACATATTCAGATCTTCCAGCCTGCTGTCATAGTCTCTCCCCTCCATTCCACATATCATTTCCATTGCCCTCCTCTGCACCCCCTCAAGTAGCCTAATTTTATTTATTTATTTATTATTTATTTATTTAAATTTTGGTGACTGGGTAGGCCCACTGGAACCTCACGGACCCTTTTTCAGGGGCAACCCGGGATTAGTTACAAGTACCTAGAGAGAGGGAAAAGCCAATGCTTTTGATAGGTACCGTACAGCAGGTTTTATATTGAGTGATTGAACACATAAAATAGTACAGGGACTGATACAAGTCAATACTTTTTGTTAAGAATAGACAATTGAATGGATTAAAACACCTATGAAAGTGCAGAAATGGGCTCTACCACCCTTCTATTGGACGAGTTCCGTCCAGTTTCCTATGTCTTTTGTATTTCAGCAGAGATAAGACCCTATATTGGATCCCTTTGGGGGAGCTTAGGTGGACCTTAGATATCACGCTTCTGGTATGGCCTCCAAAACTACACACAATACTCCAAGTGTGGCCTTACTAGCGACCTGTAGAGGGGCAAGATCACCTCTCTTCGCCTGGACAAAAACCCCCTTGCTAGTACTCCAGCATTTTGTTCACTTTTTCAGCCGCTCTCCTGCACTGGGCAGTGTTATTCATAGTCCCTATTACCATTACCCCTAGGTCCTTCTCCTTTTCAGTGATCCCCAGCTTAACCCCTCCGAGCCAGTATTCTCTTCTTGGGTTCTTTGCCCCGAAGTGCATAACCTTACACTTCTTTGCATTGAACCCCAGCTGCCACCTCTCTGATCCCTCATCCAGCTTGCTTAGGTCCCCCTGCAGCTACTTCCATCCCTCCACTCCATCCACCACTGCTCCCATTTTTGTGTCATCTGCGAACAGACTTACCTTGCTCACCACCCTGTGTGCAATGTCTGACATGAAGAGTCCAAATAATACCGATCCTAGCACAGAGCCCTGTGGTACCCTGCTCATCACTGGCCTTGGAGTTAAGAGTTCTCCTCCCACTACCACCCATTTTTAACCTCCCACGCAGCCAGTTTGTAATCCAGTTCATCATTTTTATCCCTACACCTACACCAGTTAGCTTCCCCCCAAGTCACCCATGAAGCACAGAATCGAAGGCCTTGCTGAAGTCCAAGTAAAGAACATCTACAGCATGACCCTTATCCAGCTCACCTGTCACCCAGTCATAATATTGAATCAGGTTGGTTTGACAAGACTTCCCTTAAACGAACCCATGCTGCCACACATCCTGGAGGCCACTGTCCTCCAGGTATGACACCAGTCTTTCCTTTAGTATCATTTCCATGAATTTGCCCACTATAGAGGTGAGACTTACTGGGCGATAATTACCCGGTTCATCCCTTGGTCCGCTGTTGTGTAATGGCGCTACATGAGCCATCCTCCAGTCCAGTGGCACACATCCTGACTCCAGTGAGGTGCTGTATCGATCTGCCAGTGGCTCTGCCAACACCTCCGACATCTCTCTCAGCACCCTGGGGTGGATACCATCTGGCCTTGTAGTCTTGTCTACACTCAGTGTCCTCAGTCCCTCTAGGACTCTACCTCCCTCAATTCTTCCATCTGTCACCTCCTCTCCACTGTGCCCACCTCCCAGCCCATGGTGGTAGTGGCCCCCCTTTCTTCTGTGAACACTAAGCAAACGTATTCATTCAGTGATTCTGCCTGTTCTTCCCCTTTTCTGTCCTCCCCACCCTTTTAATCCTCACTATTGTCTCCTTGCACTTCCTTTTCTCCCTGATGTTTCTGAAAAGTCCCCCCATTAATTCCCTGCGCTTATCTCAGCTCCCTCTGAGTCTTGGCTTCTCTCACTTTTCTGGTCACCTCACTGGACCATCTTGTATACTCCTCCTTGTCCCCTTCTTTTCCTGTTCTCCTATACCTCTGGTGCGCCTCTCATTTTGCCCTCACCACCTCCACTACCTCGTTGTTCAACCAGCATGGTTTCCTTGCTCTGCTCCTCTTACTCTGTGACTTGGTGCAGGCTTCCGTTGCCTCTGTAATCCCATTTCTAATAATATCCCATTTCTGCTCCACGTCCATCTCCTGCCTTATGCCCTCCAGTTTCCCTTTGAGTACTTCCCACATCCTCCCAAAGTCCCCCCCCAACCCGAAGTTTACCACCTGGGTTAATGATTTCTCTGGCTCCCCGCACATGGTGATATTAAACCAAACAGTTTGATGATCGCTGTCAGCTAGTGGGTCCTTCACCCTTATTGCCTCTCCATTTGACAATACCAGATCTAAAGTGTTCTTTAGCCTAGTAGGTACTCTGACCAACTGTGTCAGGAGACCCTCCCGGATTGTGTCCAGGAGCACTTGCTCCCTAGCACTGGAGGTGACCGGAATGCTCCAGTCAACCCCCTGAAGTGAAACAGTTCCTCCTCAGTATCTATCTCAGTTCCCCAAAATTCCAGCCTTTGGCTAGGCCTCTCCATCTTGTCTGGGGCTAACGGTACTCCCAAATCCCTACACATATCCCTGAAATCTTGTAGCATCCTTTCTATCTCAGCCTGTCCTTCCTATATCAATAGGAAGTTATCCAGATAGTGTATTACTGACTTGTATTCACACTTCTGCTGAAAAACCCATTGTAACCATGTGCTAAACATTTCAAATGTAGCCACTGAACAACCCATGGGTATGGCTTTATTGAAATAATAACCTCCCCCAATCTGAAAACCCAGCAGATCCCAGTCCTCAGGCCAGACTGGCAGGAGCCGGAATGCTGCTTCTATGCCCGTTTTAGCTAACCATGCCCCATGAGTTGCCCTAATGAGCTTTACTGCCTCCTCTAGTGTCGCATATGTCACCCGACTGTCTTCCTCGCTAATCAGGTCATTAACTGAATCACCCCCTGGGTATGATAAGTGATGAATTACCCTGAACTCCCCCGGTTGTTTCTTTGGGACTAATCCTAGCGGGGAGACCCTCAGGTTGGCCAGAGGCATCCTATGGAATGGTCCCTCTACCTGCCTGTCGCTATCTCTTTCCCAATCATTTTCTCCAGGATGCTCTCCTTTCCTTTTGCTGATTTTAAATTCTTGGCCCTTGTTACTTTTCTATCTCCCCTAAACTGTAGGCTAAAACCCCTTTTAAAACCCTGTATCAATAAGCTAGCCACTTCCTTGTCAGGATAGTCCCTTGTCCATTCCTCCAGTATCCTTGTCCTTATGGATGTTCTGGCTAGCCTGAACTGCCCTTGACCTAACCCTTCAATTGTCTTGGTGTCCATTATAAAATGATTGCCCCCTCCCTCCCCCAGTGCCCACATCCCCCTCACCCACTGCTGTCCCCTGAATTCTGAGTGACCAGCCAGAAAAGACTGGCTTTGATAATTTCTCCCTGCCCCTGTTTCCCTAGTTAGCCTGGCATTTTGATGCCAGGTGGCCACCTTCGCCCTTGGAGCACGCATGCCAGAAGCGACATTGTGACCAGGAGCAGAATGCCCTATTGTACCCCCAGCAGCACTTTTGCAGCCCTCATGCCTTCTTCTCCCCATCCCTGTCTGAACCTGATGCCCCAGTGCAGATTTCCAGCCACAAGTCTTTCTGTCTGGCATCCCACTTCACATTCCCAAACTGAGCCATCCTCTTTTGAAACTTTTCATCATATTTTAACCAACTGTAACCCCCCCCAGATTTGTAGGCATTCCTTTATGATTAAGTAGTATGTTAGTAAAGGGGTAGCCAATTCTGTTTTTTTTTTTCAATCACAATGGCCATGTAATATGTGAAGCTCGTCGACCATGTGTCCCAATTCTTGCCCTTCAGCGACTTCACTTTCTCCCCTTTACGAAGGAGTACTACAGCAGCTGCCATGTCTTTTTTTCTCAAAACTATCCTCTTCATATTTATCAATATTGTCTACATCAGCTAGTGCAAATATGTCAACATATTCTCCTTCCAAATTTTCTCTTTCATGGCGAGCGGCACATGGTCACCTATCCTCACTCCTGGGGCCCTTATCCCACCCCCCATCAACTTCTCACTTCCCCCTTTTCCTGCCTCCATGCCTGCATCCCCCAATTTTTCATCCTTCTTAATTTCCCCAACACCTTCTCCAACTGTTCAAAACCCGTTATTCCCCATTGATTTTAGCATTTGTTCAGCATATTCCTTGACACTGCTCTCCAGCATGAAATCAGTATTACCTGTGTTCTGGGGCACTGGCTGCAGGCCTGCCCTCCTGGTATTGCTGACTGGCTATTTTCCTGTGGTGTGAGAGGAACAGAAGGGATCACCAGTGTCAGAACTATGGCAGGTGTAGGAGGCTGCTGTGGCTTTGGCTGAGGCAGAGAAACTGGCCCTGGGATCGGCGCTGGCAAAGGGGTGAGAGGTGGGACTGGGGGAACTGGCACCAGTCCTACAGGGATGGGGTCCTCCAGTCCCTGAGTGAGAGGACCCGGTGCCTTCTTGTTGCTCCTTTCCTGCCCTGCCTCTTGTCCACCTTCCACTTCTCTCCTCTTGCTGGGAAGGGTGGATCTGCAGCCTCCATCAGCTTATTGCCTTCTCCACCAGTTCCATGATGGCCTGGTAGCAAGCCTCCTTGTTTAGATTAGACTTTCTGGGAGTCATAATGTCAAGCTGTATAAGGCCCTGAGAGACAGGAAACATAAAGATGCCTGGTTATTATCATCTCCCCCAAAATGCACCTTATGTACTGTTTCTTCTTTTTTCCTTTTTTATTAGCCGAGGCCCCCTCAGTCTCCTGCATTCCTACCTGAGGCTTGGCATGCACCTACCAACTTCTCTTTCCATCCAGGGGTCTTGCTTATGGCTCTTGGCCTGCCTCCTGGGAGACTATTGATGTGGCTGCGCCCCGCCCCTTCCTACTTGCGTGTGTCTTGGTGAGTCTCACTCCTGCTTTATATCCACTGGCTGAAAGAGGGCAGCCCCCTTCTGTAATTGTAGGCCCTTCTCTGAACTCTGGTATCCTGCAGGGGGGAGCCTTGGCCCTGCATTGCTATCGCATCCCCCCTTTTGTTCTTCTTTTGTTTTAAAATGTGCCCATTGTCTCCAACTGTACCTCAGAACAGAGGCCCTTCAGAGACAAGCTCCCTTTCCTAACCCGTGACCTGGGCGGCTGTTCTCCCCTTGGAGCTCGGCTGCTTCCCCATCTTGGGCTCTCCCCCTTCCATCGCCTGCTGGCATCTGAGGCCTATCCCAGTAATCCACTGCATTTGCTCCCAGAATTTGTTGATTAATTACCAAATCCTCAGAAAGTGCATTAAAGAGGTGCATATTCTCTCTCTGACCACTCACTATCCTTGTCCCTTGGTGCCCTCCTCAAATTAATCTTCTACCTTCTGATCTGTTTTGGTACCATTGAAATAAATCCTGGCCCCATTGAAAGTATTTTTTCCCCTGCTGATCTATCCTCTATAAATGGCCTAAGCTTCCTACATATCAATGCCTGCAGCCTTTTAAAAAAATTCTCCGTAATACAGACCTGGGTGGCACATACCCTGCCTGATTTTCTGGTCATCTCTGAATCTTGGCTCAGACCATCGACCAAAGACAGTGTTGTAAACCTTACCAACTATCAGCTCTTCAGAGCAGATCGCCCTTCCAGGGGTGGTGGGGTGGCCATATACATTAAGGACACCATCTCTGCTACCTGCCTCATCATCACATCCAGACCAAAGGAATTTGAATGTTTATCAATCAAAATATCCCTTCCAAACTTGTCTCCATTTAAATTGATTGGCTGCTATAGGCCCCCTCAGCAGGCCTCAAATTACTATCTCACCTGGGGTCAATAACCAATCTAGGCCCTGAAGATACCATCATCCTTGGTGATTTGAATTTAAACTGGCTATCTAATGCATC
The DNA here is from genome assembly GCA_016271365.2 of Neoceratodus forsteri. Lineage (NCBI taxonomy): Eukaryota > Metazoa > Chordata > Ceratodontiformes > Ceratodontidae > Neoceratodus > Neoceratodus forsteri. The sequence continues at coordinate 1,560,931,241 of CM028130.1, read as the reverse complement.
TGCTCCATTGGTAACCTTCTAGACACCTATGGCTTTACACAGCTAATAAAAGACCAACCAGGGTTAACCTAAAAATTCTAGCAACAGCTCACTCCTGGATATTATGTTGGTAAATAAGCCTCACTTATATACTCATGCAGGAGTACTACCGAATGATGTAAGTGACCATTGTCCCATAGCTGGCATAAGATCTTCACCCAAACCATCCAACCCTGCTGAATTTGTCCCCAAAGGTCAAAAGAAGTTCAACATACCAGGTTACCTCCATGACCTGAGTAACACAATATATTGGCAGGATTTCTACCTTACAACCTCAGTGGAAACAGCTCTCCAGATCTTAAAGGACATTATCACTAATGCTCTAAATATTCATGCACCATTCACCAATATCAGAACTAAAGCAAGGTCCTGCCCCTGGTTCACCACTGATCTTAAAACAGCCTTGCTAGCCAGAGACAAACTGTGGAAAAGGCAAGAAAACTAAGGACTCCATAGACTGGCTAAATTTCAGAAAAGCAAGAAATTCATGTACAACACAAATAAGATCTGCCAAGCGGCCTATTATAGAGCTGAATTGGATGCCTCCTATAATAACCCAACCAGGCTCTGGGGAACTATAAAGGGTATCTTGGGCCAAAACTCTACTCCTGCCTTAACCTGCAAACTGCTACTAAATAACACAGAAATTACGGATAAACAAGAAATTCTAAATACCTTCAATGACCACTTCACCACAGCTGGACTAGCATTTGACTCTGCACACTGCAAATCTCCTGAGATCTTCCTTGAATCTTCAATCCACCGTGGGCCAAAAGGCTACATCAACCTTCTCCTTCAACCCAATATCATTGAAAGAAGTGGAAGATCTCCTCTCAATTTGGATACTTCAAAAGTGCAGGTACAGACTCCTGGACCCCTACTTCCTCAAGATTGCATCTCAAGTCTTATCTCCCCCTCACTCATCTCTTCAATCTTTCCCTCACCACTGGATCCATTCCCTCCATTTGGAAAACAGCTCAAGTAGTTCCTTTACTCAAATCTGGTGATCCCATGGATCTCAATAATTACAGGCCCATTTCCATCCTATCAGTTCTGTCCAAGATGCTCGAAAAGTTAGTAAACTCACAATTAAGGGTCTACCTGGATAACAATAACCTCCTAAACACAGCACAATCAGGATTTAGATCAAGGCACAGCACCATTTCAGCCCTAGCCAAAGTAACCAACGACTGGCAGACTGCTATGGATAAGAAGAATAGTACCTGTGCTGTGTTCCTGGATTTGAGAAAGCATTTGACACAGTGGATCATGAATCACTGATCACCTCCCTTGGCTCAATAGGGTTGGATTCCCTTCACTCAATTGGTTCAAGTGCTATCTATCAGACAGATCACAACTGGTAAAAATGGAAACTACCTATCCACTTTAAAACCACTGCTAAGAGGTATACCATGGCTCTATTCTTGGCCCCATCCTCTTTGCCATCTATATTAATAATATTGATGCTAACCTCACTCAATCAAACATCCATCTGTTTGCTGATGATACTGTGCTATATGTTAGCAATCCTTCATTGTCTAAACCCTGTGAACTGCTACAATCTGAATTCTCCATCCTACAACACAACTTACTGGATAAAAAACTACTTCTAAATGCCAAAAAAACAAAAGCTATGCTCTTTTCCTCACAAAGTTGCTCTGCCACTACCCCATCATCTACCACCCTACAACTAACCACCTTACTTGGAGAGAAGCTGGAATTCGTTGATAACTTCAAATATCTTGGTGTCTGGATTGATAACAAACTTGACTTTTCTGTCCATATTGAGGAGCTACTAAAGAAACTGAGACAAAGGCTTGGTTTATTTTTTAGAATAAAGCACTACCTCAACAGAGACTCCAAAAAAAGATTAATCCAGGCTTCATTTATCCCTCATTGACTATGCTGACTTTCTGTATGGGCAGTGTTCCTCCCCTCTTAAATAAACTGGACACCCTATACCACAGGTCCATCAGATTCATTATCGACCTTCCTTCAGCACCCACCATTGCTCCCTTTATAAGGCAGTTAACTGGTCATCATTACAACACAGAAGAAATAGGAATGCTGCAATTTGGATATTCAAAGCCTTATCAGGCAAGCTACCTACCTACATCTCGGACTGTTTTACTCAAATCACTTCTAGGCCATACAACCTAGGGATCAGCAAAATTATCATTCTTAGGTCCCCAATGCCTGCACCCAGCTTGGGAGGGCTGCTATCAGCTACTCACTAGCAATTGTTTGGAACTCACTCCAAAAACCATGAAGCTAAATAACCTCCCACCCTTAATATCCTTCAAAAGATTATTCACCACCTATTCCCAGAACTCTGCAACTGCTTCACAAGGCCTAATTCAGGGCCCTACCCACCCCCCTTTTCTGCTCGTGTTTCTATATGAAAAACTCCCGTTCCCAATATCAAGATTCACCCTCAAAATGCCTGCTAGGTCCTATAATCTACATATTAACTCTGATGTGCCAACTGCCTACTGTCTCCAGATTAAAAGTGTTAATGCCTTGTACATATGTATATTGTTATATAGTAGCACTTATGTCATTGTATTACTGTTTTTTGTTACCCCTGTCATTGTATTACTGTTTATGATACCCTTGTCAATGTAATAACACTTGCACTTCTTGACCACTCAGGTCCATCTTGTAAATGAGCTATGCTCAATGATGTTCGCCTGATTAAATAAAGATTTTGATTGATTGATTGATTGATTGATATTCGAGTGACTATGGCTGCCTGCACAGCGTTCTGTGGGGTTGACCCCTCTGCCTATTATGGCAGGTCATTGCTGCATTCTTGGCCATGTGTGGACTGGGAGGCATCACGCTGGTACTCTCACCAGCAGCCTAAGATGGCGGTGTCCCCCTGGCCCTCACAAAATGCCTGGAAACCCGGGGCCTCTCATGTCTCAGCATTCCCCCCTGTGCTTTGCTTCCTTGGGCCTTTCTTCAAGCCCCTCCTATGCCTCTGTTTGCATTAAGCCAAAGGAGACCAGATGCCCAGTCCCCTTACAGGCCTTTCCCTGCTCAGACCAGCCATGAATGAATTCCCAGTTACTCTACACAGAAGTCTGGCTAAAACTCACAAACAGATCCCTTATATTTCTCCCCTCTCTCTGTTAATTTGATCAGCCCCGTTTTGCACATCTCTGCGCTTCCATCCCAGTCATGCAGTCCGATCTGTGGGCTGGCTCCCTCTTGGCTCTCCCTAAACCGAAAAACCAAACTCTCTACCGAGTATCAGGCAGAAAAACTAAAATCTCCTGCCCCAATTCCTTTTCTCTGTTTTCTCACTCAAGCACTCCTTGGCTGTTTCCCCCTGAGCTTCCAGCATCTGGTCTGACCATCCTGGTCTGAGCATCTAATCCGTGGATCCACGTGGCCATGACGGCAGACACCATGCCATGTGGCCTGAACACATCGGCCTGTTGCTTGCTTGGCTTGGCTGAGAAATCCACCTAAAAATGCTTTTTGTGGCCACAAATGCCAACTGCAGCCTAATTTCCACTCGGAGGCCACTCAAAAACTAATTCCTCTTGCACGCAGTGCCCAAGGGCTGACTGGGCTGAATCGTGGCTTGCGACTGGCCCATCAAACCCTCACACAGCTCCATCTATCCAGTAAACAGCAAACCTCCTCATGTGACTAGCCACCACATCACGCAAAAATCTTGAGCACCTTGCCATCATCACCCCTAGAGACTGCTCAACAGTTCCTCTCGCCCAGTGCCATGAATTTACCTGCTTCTCCCAATCTTCTGGCAGGTTTCTTGTTTTTAAAACAAAACACACTTACCTTGACTTGTGCTAACTGTATACTCACTTGCTTTCTTCAGCTGGCTCGGTCCACCCAATCACTCCACAAACTATCTTAAATTAACCTTTAGATTTGACCAAGTTATATACTGTCAAAAGTCTGTATTTAGCTATCTATCTATATATATATATATATATATATATATATATATATATATATTAGAGGCAAAATACTCAGTTTAATGCATCAGTTAGGGTTGTTCCACAGCTACAAAAGCAAGAATTCGATGTTAGGGTTGGAAACCCCCTTGCACCCTCTGGCCCACCCCAACTGGCATCAGGGTCACGCATTGGGAATCATCGGCCTAACTCTCACCCCATCACATGTGGAAAGAAGCTGAGGAATAGGAGAATGGGGTGAGAGTTAGGACCGACTACCCCAACGCACCTCGATGCTGTTGGGGGTGGGCTGGAGGGTGCAAGGGGGTTTCAACCCTAACACAGAATTTCCTTACTTTTGTCACTGTGGAACAACCTAACTGATGCATTAAACGGAGTTTTTTGCCTCTAATATATGTATGTATATATATATATATATATATATATATATTATATATATATATATATATATATATATATATATATATAGATAGATAGCTAAATACAGACTTTAGACTGATATAAACTTAGTCAGATCTAAAAGGTTAATTTAAGATAGTTTGTGGAGTGATTGGGTGGACCAAGCCAGCTGAAGAAAATGCGTGAGTATACAGTCATCACAAGTCAAGGTAAGTAAATGGAGTTTTTTGCCTCTAATTTCCCTTGTTTTTGAGAATGATAATGAGAAATAGTGAATGTAATGCGGTGGCGGGAGTGCGGGGCCCACGGTGCCTGCAAACACAAATGGTAATGCACATGGTGATGCAAAGTGAAACAGAAAGAGAAACAGTACTGTAGACACAAATGGTAAAAATAACGCAAACGCAAGCGCAAATCAAAACGTAAAGGGTAATGCACATGGTGGCTTAGACGGAATGGTAAGTGAAACAGGTATGGAACCACAAGCGAAGCGGTATGATAACAGTAATGTATGTTATTGTATTGGTTTTCCTAAAGCTGCATAGAGAAAGACAGTGAGTACAAAGATTGTATGCATAATAATGGGTCTCGGAGCAGAAGTAGGAGGTTGTTCAGGAAAGAGGTTTGGTTTTATCTTCTGTTTTAACTGAAATATTTGAATAGTTTTGTACTTGAAATTAGTTATGTTTGTTAAAAATTACTACTTTGAGTTAGAACTGTTACTTGGGCTGTGATATTGTAACTATTGGGGCTTGTGTGCTGGGTGTGGGAACATTTGTTTGGCAGTGATAATTAGAGTGAAATTTAAATGTGATGTTTGCCTGGTGTTAGGGGGAGGGGTAATTACAAGAATCATTGTGTCTTTCATTGTCCAACTGGGAACAGAAGTAGGAGGTTGTTCAGAAAAGAGGTTTGGTTTTATCTTCTGTTTTAACTGAAATATTTGAATAGTTTTGTACTTGAAATTAGTTCTGTGTGTTAAAAATTACTACTTTGAGTTAGAAGTGTTACTTGGGCTGTGATATTGTAACTATTGGGGCTTGTGTGCTGGGTGTGGGAACACTGGCTTGGCAGTGATAATTAGAGTGGAATTTAAATGTGATGTTTGCCTGGTGGTGGTAGAGCCCTCCCACCCACCCTGTTTTGTAGGCTTTCTTAAATACTGAAAAGCCACTGGGGTTGGGATTGAAGGCTGTGCATTTCTGTTTAGAGCTGAAATTTGAAGCAACAGGAACTGGTGGGCCTGTGAAATCATATGGTACCTGCATACACACACTGTTAGTGGGACTGGGCACACACTGGACTGTATGTGTTTGTGAGACTTGGGAACTTTATTGGTGGGGTTGAAATTGGGTTCATAAATAACTGCAGTCAGTATAGAGAGAGACTGTATTTCAGGGGGAAGGGAGTGAGAAAAGGGGTGTGTGCCATTATGAACAGAGAGGGACAAACAGAGTGGCCACATTCCACCATGGCAGGCATATTCTGAAGGGTTGTAGGCTACACAGGCTGTGAGATGGCAATAATTCTCAATTGGGCCTGGAGAGAGGGAGGCTGCCCACTCTGTAGACAGCTACCTTGTATCAGGAGTGAAGTACATTGGTTAAGGAGTAAGCTGGGGGAGTTGAAGGGGTGTCCAAGGATAAGGGGTGTGAATATGGGTGGCAGAAGGGTGGGGCTGAGGGGAGGCTAGAGCAATGCTCAGAAATTACAGGACGTTATGTTACAGCAAGCAGGAGGGGGGATAGTATGGACAGAGGACCCTTAGATAGGGATGTTGATGCTAAGGGGAAAACGTACAGGGTAAATATTCTGAATATAAAGAAAGTGGAGGGGGAAGAGTCAGGAGGGGCTGTTGTGGGGAAGCCTAAAAGAGCAGACTGTGGGAAGGGAGCTCCTAAGGAGAACAGGGCAAGAGAGGAGGAAGAGGGGCAGTTTAGAGGGGCAGTCGGGGGGGAAACTCAGGTTACTTGATGGAGGCTGGCATAAAGTGTTACAATAAATTTCAGCTACTAAGCAACCTAGAGGGGGAGGAAGGGGTTGGTGGAAGTGAGGAAACTGATACAGAGGCTGGGGGAGGGAGTTGGATACCCATAGGGCTTCACAGACTGGCAATGGAAAGGATAGAAATAGTCCCAGAGGGAGAAGGGGAAACATAAATGTTAAGCAGATGGAGGAGATGCAACATATTGCAGACATGAGGGAGGAGAGCATGACTGAAGACAAACTGGGAGACAAGGAGGCAGGGGAGAGGCCCCCCTTCAGCAGGGGGGTCTGTATCAAGGATGTGGCCCTAGGTAAAGGGGACCACAGAGGGCATCTGGAGGTAGGGGTACTATTACAAGGGGGGAGGATGGCGGTGTGGGGGAAGGGGAAACCATCAGGGCCAGGATAAATGGTTTGGATAAGAGAGGGTTAATGGGGATACCTATTCAGGGGGGGTCTGAGTTAAGTGGGCAAAATAACAAGGGAGGCAGAAAGGGGAGGGTGACAAGGGGGGTCTCTAATAAGGCAGGAAGACTCCCATGGAATTGAGATCATGAAGAAAGGGGAGGATGGGGGGTTGAGAGCGCATAGTGGAGGTAATCATAAGGATGATGGCGGTGTTAAGGTTCTGTTATTGGGAGACTCAATGATTAGGGGTATCCAGTGGGAGGGACAGGAGGGTGGATGCCATAGCCAGATGAAGGTAGTGAGTATCTCTGGGCTGACAGGGCACAGAACAAAGTTCATGGTGTAATGAACTGGTTAGGGATTGTGGAGGAAACCGATTTCTGGCATTTGGAACTCAACGATCTAGAGGGAAATAGCTGTTTTGGAAATCCAAGCAAGGTTCCAAGAACTTGCCAGAGTCTGTCAGGATAATGGATGCAACATTTCCTTTTCAGAGATATTGCCAGTACCAAAGGCCTCAGTGGAGAAAGAAATGAAGATCACAGAGGTTAATGACTGGATCAGGAAGTGGGGTGAAGAGAGTGGGTTGGGGGTGTTAGGGAACTGGAAAGGAGTTTGGGAGGATAAGGGACTGTATGCCAAGGACAGGCTTCATCTTGCCCCATTAGGGAAGGAAGTCCTAAACAGGGGTGGCTGACTACATTCAAGAAAGGTGGGGTTTAAACTTGTGAGGGGGGAGGGATAAGGGGGGCTGACCAGAAGCCCTCTCCTCCAGATGAGGGGAGTAGCCTTCAAACCCAAGGGGGGAAGGGGTAACAGACTGGGAGAGGAGGTTTCAGGAGGAGCAGAGGGAGGATGGAAGTATAAGGATCCTGGGTGGGGTTCAACAAAGGGGATCAGGGATAAGAGGTGGGGGGTGGTGTTAGTAAATGCCAGGAGCTTGGGAAACAAGTTGGCAGAGTTCCAGGCCATGCTGTTTGGGGGGAGATGGATGTGGTGGTGGTGGTCACGGAAACGTGGGCCAACAAAAACCATGACTGGGACCTAAACATGCGGGGGTACACTATGCTTAGGAAGGATAGAAAGGAGGGCAGAGGGGGTGGAGTGCCTATGTTCATTACAGATGACATAGAAATTGCTAGGGTAGAAGAGGCAGAGGGAAACGTGGAGGCCTTATGGGTCACCTTACGAACCCCAGCAGGAGGTAAGGTCAAGCTGGGTGTAGTATATAGGCCCCCCAGGATGGGCGTGTTCTGGAGGATGGTTTGCTGGACAACATCATTGCCCATGTGGACCAAAAAGGGAGGGGTGGTGTTGATGGGGGACCCTCATGCCAGGTAGAAACTGGGAACCATGTCCCTAGGTGGCCAAGGAGCAGAGGCTGCTGGACGGCTTCCAGGATGTGTTCTAACACAGCATGTGATGGAGCCCACAAGGGAGGGGCATGTCCTGGACGTGGTTCTGGCAGATGGGGATCTGGTAAGGGACCTGGTTGTAGAGGATCCCCTGACTGGGAGCGACCACAATACTGTCTTTTTTTTTGCAAATAACTATATTTTATTGAGAACAGGTACCATATACAACACACACATCATATAGAATTAGGTTACAGACAAATATATGGCCCCAGAACAAAACTGGAACCCAAAAATAAAACAAAAATTCTCCCCTCATACCCTCCCCTTCCCTACCCCCCCACAGCTATCCTAATAATAAACTACTAATCCATAGCGAAGACTTAAAACAATATAAATTAGTACATTGTGGCTGCATCCTAAATCTTAAAGGAGAGAAAGACAGGAGGCTCAAGGAGAAGAAAAGGATAAAGGAAAGAAGAAAGAAGAAAGAAAGGGAGAAAGAAAAGGAGAAAGGAAGAAAAGAACCAGGTTGCTTCAGGCAATCAAACGTTGGTAAAAGACAAAAGGGGCAAGAAAACAGTGGTAAAAAGCAGAAATAAAGAGCGGGAAGGCAAGAAAGACAATGAGTACACGGGAAAAGGGGGCGGTAAAAGAACCTGGGAAGGGACAATAACTACAGGAGAAAAAGTAACGGAAGGAAATAAGAAGCCCAAAAAAAAGGGGGAAATAGGCAGTGAAAAAAACAGAAAGAGTACCTTCCCTTAAAAACCATATTTATCTTTAAGGCTTTGAACAAAGCCACCCCAACATCTGAAAAACTTGGTCGATGCCTTAACCAGCATAAAGGCTAATCTTTCAGCATAAAGTGCATTCAGAAATTCTTCCCACCATTCTCTAAATGTAGGGGTCCAATCATCTCGCCAATGGCGCAGAATTAACAACTTAGTAACTGATGCAATCAACGCCATTTGGTATTTCTGGACATTGCATGGGATGCGAGCATACATCCCGAATATACAAATTTCAAGTTTAAAAAAAGCCGATAAATCAGTATACAGACTAATCCAATGTTTAACCGAACTCCAAAGTCCACATATTTTGGGGCAGAACCAAATTTTATGGATCGTAGTTGTGAAGGGGTCATTACAATCCTTGCATATGAGAGAACACAGGCCGTTTACTCGGTGCAATTTTGCAGGGGACAAATACAGATTATGTAACAACTTGAATTGAATATCTCTTAACCTGTCTTGTTTAACATAAGAGTAAGTGTCAGTCCAGATTTTCTCCCATACCGTATAGGACCAGTCTAATGCCATATTAATTTTCCAATATAAGGGGACAGGGGAAGAGGTAGAGTCAAGTCTTGCTAAAATATATTTATAAATTTTTGAAACACTCTTGCCAGATAAACTAAGTTCACTCAAGTTATTGAATAAAATCCTGCCCATCAGAACATTGGCTCTTATTCAGAAAGGACCTTACGCTGCTTTGGATTTGAAATATCGTAATGAAATTGAGAGCTGACCCCAAATTTTACAAGCAATGTCGATAATGGCAGCATCGAATTGCCTGAGTAAAGATTTGCAATTCGAATCTTGGGAGGGGGGGGTTGAAAAAAATCTTGTGATGGGTTGTTTATCAATTAGAAAGTTAGGATTCCTCAATAAGGGTTGAGATAAATCAAAAAATTGGGATATTTTTAATCTCGCACAGAGTTGGTGCATGGCCCTGATGTCTCATCCTAATGGGGTATCTCTGGCTATTTTGGGAACCTTGGCCTATGAAACGTATAAAAGGGACTCCAAATCTAGTTTAAGTTTTTTAGAAAAGGCTCGGTCAAGGCAAGACCAGGAAGGATACTCGGGGTCACAAGCCCACAGAGCAGCTCTGGCTGCGTGGACCGCTAAATAATACGTGTAAAAATCAGGTAACTGAAGACCACCTAACTTGCTTTGCTGACATAATTTAATATAGGCCCTACGTGGAGGGCCTCCTCCCCACAAGAAATCAGAACATTGCTTATAAAAGGGTTTGAAAAAAGATTTGGGGAGGTATATATTTAAATTCAAAAGAGGATAGAAAAATTTAGGTAAAATCACCATTTTAACCGTATTAATTCTCCCCGAGAAGGTTAAAGGGAGTTTCGACCATCGATCCAGGTCTTCTTTTATAGACTTTAGTAACGGTTTAAAGTTTAAATTGGCCAAATCCTCCAAGTTCCTAGAAATACGGATACCCAAATACAATAGAGACTCTGATTGCCACTGCATCCCCAAGGAAAGGCACCAGCTCTTTTGAAGATATGTAGAAAGTGGATACACTCATAGTTTTGGATAGGTTTAGTTTATATCCAGAAAATTCACTGAAGTTAGCGATTAGTTTTTACATGTGGGAGCTAGATGATCGTATTTCGAACATGTAATAATAAATTGTCTGCAAATGCCGACAATTTGAATTCTAAATTCTATACTTATCCCTTGAATTAGTTGCTCCATCTTAATAGTTCTTATTAAGGGTTCAATGTACAAATTAAATAAATAAGGAGATAGGGGACAACTTTGACGGGTTCCTCTCCTTAAGGGAAAAGTTTCCAGATTAAATTATTGCACTGAATTCTAGCAGATGGACAAGTGTACAGAATTCGGACCAGGCATATAAAATCTTTCCAGGATACCAAATTTAGCTAGGGTAGCTAACATAAATGTCCATTCGACTTGATCGATGTTTTTTCATGCCTAGTGAAACCAGAGATGCTTCCATATCTGATTACAGACGCGAAATTAAATAAAACAGCTTCCTAAAGTGGTCGGCCGATGAACGGCCCTCCACGAAGCCAGCTTGTTCCAGTAACAGATCGCCACACTTTAGCTGCAAGCCAAAATCTGGCAAAAATTTCTTACCATTAAGGTTTAACAAGATATTGGCCTGAAGTTACTCACCACTCTGGGGATTTGCCAGGTTTGGGTAAAAGGGTAACTAGCTCAAATAGGGTTTTATCTTTAATCCTTGTTCGAACCCAGAAGGTATAAAGTTGATTCAATAATGGTACAATATGTTGTTTAAACAATTTAAAAAAAAGGGTGTAAATCCATCTGGACCTGGTGCTTTGTCCATTTTGAGCGTAGTCAATTAGCTTGCCCTATTTCTTCATCAGAAATAGGAGCTGTTAAAAATCTGACCAGAATCTTCAGATAATTGAGGGAGGAGATGTTAGCTAGAACTCTCCCATTTTATTCATTCCTTGCAAAGAAAGTAGCTGACTGTGTATAAGTTTTTGTAAAATCAACAAAGATCTCCAGTATACCTTCAGGGGCTGTAATCAGGTTATCTGATACAGGGTGCCTTAGGGCTGCTACCCATTTAGCAGAGGTTTTTTTTAATTGCCACAGGCAATTTCCCAGCCTTGCTACCCTGGCCTAGGTACAAAGTCTTAATTCTGGAAGCTGAGGCACTACTCTCCTCAGCATACTGGCATGCCAAGTCCTCAGAGCCACTAATTCTTGTTCTTGACTCTCTGATCTTAAGTTCTCGCACGTAGCCTCCAGCGCCCTAATTTTATTCAGGCAATTATCCAGTTGAACCATGTCTTTGGCCTTGCGCTTGGACGCTAACCGTATTAACTCTCCCCTCCATACTGATTTGAGTGCTGCCCAAGTTTGATCCACAGCCTCAATGGAACCCCAATTAACTTCAGCTGAGTTAGCCAAAAATTCCCGAAAGCGAGTTAAAGTACAAGAATCTTTTAATATATTGTTATTTAATGACCATGAGTAAGACCTCGAGGGATTAGACAACGGAGACCAACACATTTTTATAGGGGAGTGGTCAGAAATAACTCTAGGTAGGACCACAGTCTCCAAAACACCAGATAAGCATTGTTGGCTTATCAAAATAATCGATTCTCGAAGTGACCTGTGGACCAGAGAAAGAAGGTGTAATCCGAGAAGATGGGTTAAATGTCCTCCATGGATCTACTAAACCTAAAGATGAAATAAACTCTGCTAACGATTCTGGGCTGGAGAAAATTATGCCCTCTATACCAGGAGCTTATCCAGCTTATTAGACTGGACTAAGTTCCAGTCTCCCCCAATAGTATTGGTACCTCTTTAAAGGAGGCCAAAGTCATTGTCAAATGGACAAAAAAAGATGGTGACTCTTGATTAGGTCCGTATACTGATCCTAACACTAAGTTCGACCCACTAAGTCTACCCAGAACAAATATATACCTACCATTCGGATCAGAGATTATTTCCGAATGGGTAAACTGAACCCCTCGGCTATCAATATGGCTCATTCCCCGCCACTTGAGGAGAAACGGTCTAAAGACCTGACCAACCCACTTTTCTTAAAGTGAGATAAACGATCAGAAAGAACATGGGTTTCTTGTAGAAACACTACTGCTGGATTATAATGAGCCAAGTGATTTAATATAACAAATGTTTTGCAATTGTCTTTCCCCCCTTTAATATTCCACGAGAGAATATTCAGTCCATTAGCCATAAATAGGAACTTTTCTCATGCAGGAAGTAAGGATAGCTGCCCCCCTACTAACCAAAACCCTCCCGAAATTAACTAAATAATCCCTGAATAACCCCCTATTTAAAAAAAGAAAAGACACACGCCCTCCAGAAGACTCCCTAAAGCTAACTCCCCAGGCCCGTAGCCCACTCCACAGCCAATGGTTCATGGTGCGCTATAGAGGCGGGGCATCCCCCTCCTTATCAAAATTGAAATAAAATCTTTATAATTATTAGTACGAGCCTGCATAAACTAATTCTTATAAATAGGGAAAGGGAAGGCTATATATAGGGATAAGATTGTTGTACTTGTGGCTAAAAAAATATAACTTAACAGAAAACAGAAGAGAAAAGAAAAGGAGGAAAATACTTGGTTTTTAATAAGAGGCAGGCTAAAAACCAGCCACAATACTGAGGCGTTCCCTGGTGGAATAGGACCAAAGTTAAACATATAAATATAGATGACATGTAAAAAAGCATACTGTAACTGTAAGCTAACTTTTAACAGTGTGAGAACTATATCATCCATTAAACTATTCTACTCCAGCACTCTTAAACCTTATAACATTCAAGTTATACAACATTTGCAGATATACTAAGCTGATGCTTTTGGGGCATCAAAGAAATAATGTATTGAGGTGTATAAAAATTGCATAGCATTAATGAACTGAGAGCTCCCTCCTGTGGTCAAGTTTGTATACTCGCCCACCTATCATTTCGTGAGGCCAGGCCAATAAGCACAAGGGCCAAAGAAACAGTTGACAATCTTCCTGCTAAGTCCAAAAGACATTGGGAGAAAAGGAAGAACACATTTTTTTTTAATTGGCCTCTAACTAAGATTACTAAACCAAAGGTCCAAAATTCCAGATAATACGTCCTTTCACTCAAAAACATTGTCCCACTTAGCAATCTTGATTTTTGAAACCCAAAAGGAGACAGATATCAGAGTGTTCATCTTTTAGCAAATAAAACGGGAAACAAAGTCTCCAGAAAGGTTAAAGCTTCCTCAGCTGAATCAAAACGCTTGACTCCATCCTTAGACGTGATCTCCAGTTTCACGGGTATAGCATGCGGTGACGGATCCCCGCCACCCATAACTTAGAAATGATAGGTCGAAAATTTGCCCGGGCCTGTCTCATTTTCCACGTTAAATCTGGGACTAGACGTAGCCTCTTGCCTTCCCATTGAAAAGCAGCTAATTTTTTGATCTCTCTTAAAATGTGTTCACGATCCAAGTAGTTTAACAACTTGAAGATAATGGGTCTTGGTGGATCAGAAGGAGGAGGTTTGGCTCTGAGAGCTCGGTGGCCCCTCTCAATGATGTAGTCAGGTCCGTTGGGAGAGGGTCCCGCTGACTTCTTCAGAAGCTTTTGTAAGAAAGAAATTGTGTTGGGCCCCTCTTCTCCTTCGGGGAGGCCTAATAGAACCAGATTATTACATCTACTCCTTCCCTCTAAATCGTCGAGGTGATCCTCCAGCTTTCCAAGGCCCCGTTTACACTCCATAATTGTAGGCCCACTTTTCTCCAAGGCTCGCTCTATTGATGAAATTCTGGCTTCAGCGTCCGTCACCCGACGGGCTAGCTGAGTTAGTGCCGGCTTGAATTCGGCTACATCATCAATTAACCTGAATAGGGCATCTTTAATGGTTGTTAGATCATCATAGATCTTGGCGTAATTTCCTCCAGCGCATTTGCTGGCGACAAGCTCCGGCGCGGCCGCTTGGCCTCAAGTTCTTGATCGGATACTTGCATCTTGGATCGGCGATCAGATCAGTTTTGCCTTCCGCTGCTGTCTCTGGTTCTTTATCCACCCGATCAAGTCGAAGTTAGACGTTAAATCCACCGTTTAAGTGCAGGTTCGCTCGTAAGGAGAGGGAGACCCTAAAAGCTGCAGCTACTCCTCCATGCGCGTCACGTGATCCCCCCATACTGTCTGGTTTGAAATAAGCATGGGGGAGGGGGGAGAGATCTAGGACACTGGCAGTGGATTTCAGGGGTGCAGACTTTGTGGGCATGGGAAATATTCTCAAGGATCACTTGAAGGGGATTACATCAATGACATGTGTGGAAAAGAGATGGGAGGTCATAAAATGGGGAATTCATGAGGCAGTCAGGACCTGCGCTAAGGTGAAATGTAAGGGAGCAAGGTCACATAAACCATGTTGGTGGTCCAATAAGGTTCAGGTAGTGGTCAGCGAAAAGAAGGTGGCCTACAAAAAATATAAAACAACAAGAGGGGATAAGGAAAAAGAAATGTACAATCTTGCACCTAGAAAAGTCACCCGGATGGTCACGGGGGCAAAGTCCAGTAAAGAGCAGCGGCTGGCACAGGGGATACATGGATGGAAAAAGGGGTTCTTCCGGTGCATTGGGGAGTGGAGAAAAACTAAGGGCCATCTCGGCAGATTGAGATCAGAAGGAGGGTGGGTGGAAGAGACGAGGGACCAGGAAGAGGTATTAAATGAGTACTTCGCTTCTGTGTTCACTAGGGAGGGGGATGGGATATTTACAAAGCAAGGCACGATGGGGATAGAAGCGGTAGTGAGTGAGATCAGGGGAGCAACAGAAATGGAGCAAGAGGGAGGGAGAGGTACCCCAAGGGTGTCACATCAGGATAGGGACAAAAAGGCCAGTAAGGTGGAGGGGACGGATGATGCTATCTCCACCAAAAGGGTGTAGGTATCCCTCAAGGCCCTAAAGAAAGATAAATCTCCTGGGCCAGATGGCATTCATCCGAGAGTACTATGGGAATTGTCGGACATACTGGCTGTACCCTTGGCTGAGCTCTTTAACAGGTCGCTTGAGACAGGGAGGGTACCTAGGGATTGGTGAGAGGCACATGCAGTGCCAATCCATAAAGGGGGGTAGAGGGAAGTACCAGGTAACTATAGACCCATCAGTTTGACCTCGGTGGTGGGAAACTTAATGGAGAGTATACTAAAGGAACGATTGGGGGTGTACTTGCAGGAGGTGGAAGGTCTGGATAGTCGGCAACATGGGTTTGTGCCAGGTAGCTCATGTCAAACCAATCTTGTGGAGTTCTACGAATGGGTAACATCAGAACTAGACAGGAGAAAGCCTGTGGATGTATTATTCTTGGACTTCAGCAAGGCGTTTGACTCTGTCCCCCACAATGGTCTGGTGGAGAAACTGACGGGGTTGGGAGTAGGCCCTTTGATGGTCAAATGGATTGAAAACTGGCTAACTGGATGCACCCAGAGAGTAGTGGTTGGTGGGGAGCTCTTGAACCCTAGAGAGGTCGGTAGTGGGGTACCGCAGGGCTCGGTCCTGGGTCCGATCCTGTTTAATGCATACATATCGGACATCAGGGAGGGTATAGGGTGTGAAATGAGTCTCTTCGCTGATGACTTCAAGATGGGAGCAGTAGTTGAGGGGGAAGAGGGGAGGTTGACCCTGCAAGAGGACCTGGACACCCTGGAAAGCTGGGCTCACACATGGAAATTAAATTTCAATATCACCAAGTGCAAGGTGTTACATCTTGGGCAGAAAAACCCTAAACACAGGTACACCCTGGGAGGGGAGGCGCTGGAGGCCTCAACAGGGAAAAAGACGTAGGGGTCATGGTGGATGCATGTATGAGTAACTCTGAGCAGTGCAGGAGAGTGGCTAGCAAGGCAAACAGGATGTTGGGATGCATTGTAAGGGGGATCACCTCTAGGAGCAGGGAAGTGATTCTGCCACTGTACAACGGACTGGTTAGACCACACCTTGAGTACTGTGTACAATACTGGAGACCACACTTGAAGAGGGACATACAGCTCCTGGAGAGGGTACAGAGGAGGGTAACTAAGATGATATGAGGACTAGGGGATTTGACGTATGAGGACAGACTTGAGAAGCTCTGCCTGTTTTCATTGGGGGGGGGCATGATTGAGGTCTTCAAGTACCTCAAGGGAATAAATAGGGAAAACATGGAGGGGATCTTTAGACTAAAGCAGGGAGGTATCACCAGAGAGCATGGTTTGAGGTTGGAAGGTGGAAGGGTGAGGGAGGGAAGAGGAGGAGGTTTATCACTGAGAGGGTGGTGGACCCTTGGAATGCGCTGCCTGGAGAGCTGGTTCAGAGATCCACAGTGGAGGGCTTCAAGAGAGGGTGGGGCAGACACAGAAAGTGGATGTATCAGATGATGGCCTAGCTCAGGGGTGGGGATGGATGATAGGTGTTTCTGGAACACAAGGGGGGGAGGGCCTCGTTACCCAACTAGGGATCTGAGGTTCGAGCAGACTCGATAGACCGTCAGGCCTAATCTGCTGGTAATTAGTATGTTAGTATATCTCAGGAACTGTCTGACGTAGAAAAAAAAATTTAAAGTCATATGATTTATGACTTTCCTGGCTAGTTTTGCACTTAGTCCCCATCAGGGGGCTAAGTATTTTCCTGACGAAAAGTCCGTATCTCACACTGTTTCCGAGATACGGGCCCTGAAAGGCATGGTGAATGCCGTAATGTTATCCTATGGGAAAAAAAGAGAAGTTCAGAGTGTCATAACTTTGCTGCCCTGTAATATTTTTTCACCAAACCACCAAAAGGCACATCTGTGGGATGCTGGCTTTATACCCTTCAAATTTCAATGTAAAAGACCAAACCATTATTTTGCAGCAGGGTGGCAAAGAATTCCTGTTATTTTGGGCATAGTGTCGCAAAGTAGTGTCGTGATTTGCAAAAGCTTTCGCAAAAATTTGTGACACTTTCATGAGTGTGGCACTACTTTGCGACAAACTTTTTCCAGATATTGGATAAACATATTTCTAGGGTGTTTAACCTCATAACAAAGACATGCCTAGCATCCTCAGTGTCCGACTAGGTAAACACAAAAAGAATTGTGTTGCTAGAGGGTTCCCAAAATTAAATGCCAAGCATTTTTCTGATCACCAACTGAAAACAAAATGGTGGATTTGTGACACTACTAGGGCCATTTGCGACACTAAAAAGTGCATTTGTGACACTGTCGAACTATTTGTTAACTTTTCCCATTGACTTATAATGGGAAATTGTTTTTTGAATAACTTTTGAACCGTCTAATATTTTTTCACAAAATCTTCAAAAGGCACATCAGGGACCCCGGCCGCACGTTCCCTGAAGTTTTCTGACTGGTCGCGCAAACCGTGCGACCTGTAGGGATGAGCAAATAATTCAAAAAAGCGTAAATGCGCACGCAGATCACGCTTAATAATTCCGAACAGTACGAAAGTTGGCAGATCCCAAGATGTATGGTTCTTGATCATGTATTTCAAATTTCAGGCAAACCCGTTGAATGGTTGCAAAGTTAATAAGGTGCAAAATTTTAGGTTTAACATGCAAATGGCTCCTCAACCCTAATTATGGTAGCACTACCGTGCTACCATAATATATATATATATATGTACATATTTATGTATCTGTGTATATATATATATATATATATATATATATATATATACCGTGCTACCATAGTTTGGGTTGAGTAGCACTTTTAAGATTAAAGGGTGAAACTTTGCACCTTAATAACTTTGCCACCATTCAACAGATGTGCCTGAAATTTGGTATGTATGATTGGGCATGGTAGATCTTGGGACCTGCCAACTTTCGTACCAGTTGCTTATATGGCTGTGGAGTTATTACGCAACATCGGTGTGCACAAATATGCATTTTTGCACATTCTTTGCTCGCATCTACAGGTTGCACAGTTTGTGCTACCGGTCCGAAAACTTCAGGGAACGTGAGGCCAGGGTCCCCAATGTGCCTTTTGAAGATTCCATGAAAAAATATTGAACAGTTCAAAAGTTATTCAAACAACAAGCTCCCATTATAAGTCAATGGGAAAAGTTAACATACAGTTCAACACTTTCGCAAATGCACTTTTTAGTGTCACAAATGGCCCTTAGTAGTGTTGCAAATCCGCTATTTTTTTTTTCAGTTACTGATCAGAAAAATGCTTAGCATTTAAAATTGGGACCCTCTAGGAACACAGTTCTTTTTGTGTTCACCTAGTCGGACCCTCAGGATGCTAGCTATGTCTTTATTTTGGGGTTAAACACCCCAGAAATATATTTTTCAAATTTCTGAAAAAAGTAGTGTTAGAAAGTAGTGTCAAGATCTATGAAGACTTTCACAAAATTTTGTGAAAGCTTTCTCAAATTGCGACACTGCTTTTCCAGACTATGTCCAAAATGACAGGAGTTCTTTGCCACTCTGCTGCAAAAAGAACAGTTTGGTCTTTTGAGCTGAAATTTGGAGGGAAGGCAGCCAACATCTCTCAGATGCGTCTTTTGGTAGTTTGGTGACAAAATATTGCACAGATGCCAAGTTACGGTACTCCAAAGTTGACATTTTTCCCCCATAGACTGACATGGTGGCGTTAAGCCACGTATTTACTGGGGCTCATTATCTGGAAGCTTGATTGCAAGATCACGAATTTTGTTGTGACAATGCATAGCCCTATTTAGCTAAAACCTAGCCAGGAAACTCATGAATCATGTGAAACTTTCATTTTTTTTCTATGTCGCAAGGTTCCTGAGATATAAGCAATTTAATAATCCAACAGCTCATTTTCTGCTCCGAGGCCCATTATTATGCATGCATACATTCTTTGTACACACTGTGCAGATGTTGGGCAAAAACAGGGTGTTCGCTTCCATTGCTGTAACAGTTAGCATTTCCACTTGTGGTTCCGCACCCGTTTGCATTACTGTTCCCGTGAACGCCTCCGTGTGCATTACCCTCTGCGTTCTCATTTGCGTTTGCGGTTGCATTACTGTTACCATTTGCGTTTCCACTACTATTTCTGTTTGCATTTTGGTTTGGGTTTCCGGCACCCCTTTCATTTGCGTTTCTCTTTTGGTTTGCGTCTTTGTTGCTGTTACTGTTACCATTTGCGTTTCCAATTGCATTACTGTGCCCATACGCATTACAGTTTGCGTTTCCATACGCGCTTCCATTTCCTTTTGCATTTCTGTTTCCTTTAGCATTACTGTTGCTGTTACCATTACCATTTGCATTTACAACTGCGGTAACATGACCGTGCGCATTATGGTTTGCGTTTCCGTGCGTGCTTCCATTTCTGTTTCCTTTGGCGTAATTATTCATGTTAACTTTACCATTTGAGTTTACAATTATGGTACCATGACCGTGCACATCACAGTTTGCATTTCCGTGTGCCCTTGCGTTCGCGTTTCCGTTTCTGTTCCATTTGGCATTATTTATACTGTTAACGTTACCATTTGCGTTTCCAATTGCCGTACCATGACCATGCACATCATGATTTGCATTTCCTTACTCCCTTTTGCATTCTGTTCAGTTTGGCATCACTTTGTGCTTGCGTTTCTATTAATGTTTGCTTTACCATTTATGTTTCTGTCACCATGTGCACAACCGTAAGCACTTGCATTTCCCATTACTATGTCACAAAACATCACTTGGTGGGAGCGTGGGGCCCTTCCACCACCACATTCTATTCACTACTTCTACTGCAGATTCTCAAAATGAAGGGAAATTAGATGCAAAAAACTCCATTTAATGCATCAGTTTGGGTTGTTCCACAGTGACAAAAGCAAGGAAATTCAATGTTAGGGTTGAAACCCCCTTGCACCACCCACCCTGCACCCAGCCGGCATCGGGGTGTGCGTTGGAGTCGTCGGTCTACTCTCACCCCATTCTCCTATAGTTCACCACCTCAGCTTCTTTACACATGTGATGGGGTGAGAGTTAGACCGACGACTCAACGCACACCCTAATGTGGCTGGGGGCAGGGTGGGGTGGTGCAAGGGGGTTTTGAACCCTAACATCGTATTTCCTCACTTTTGTCACTGTAGAACAATTGTAACCGATTTTTTTTGCCTCTATATATATATATATATATATATATATATATAGTAGTGGCATAGTAGTGCCACTATAGTTAGGGTTGAGTTCCCCATTTAAGGTTAAAGTATGAAATTTTGCAGCTTAATAACTTTGCCTCTGTATGACAGATTTGCCTGAAATTTGGCAAGTATAGAGCAGTACAATAGATCTCAGAATCTGCTAAGTTTTGTAATGGTCAGATCTACGGTTGTGGAGCTATAAAGCACGATAGAAAGTCACATTTTACACTTTTTTGCGCAATTTTTGCTCATGCCTACAAGTCGCACGGTTTGCATGACTGGTCCAAAAACTTAAGGGATCATGCAGCCAGGGTCCCCAATGTGCCTTTCAAAGATTTCGTGAAAAAATATTAAATGGTTCAAAAGTTATTCAAAAAACAAGTTTTCCATTATCGTTAATGGGAAAATTAACAAAAAGTTCGACAGTGCAGTTTTTAGTGTCGCAAATGACTCCTGTAGTGTCGTGAGTTAGCCATTTTTTTTTCAGTTACCGGTCACAGAAATGCTTGCCATTTAAATTTGGGACCCTCTAGGGACACAATTCTTTTTGTGTTCACCTAGTCGAGCCCTGAGGATGCTAGCTATGTCATGTTTGGGGGATTAAACACCCCAGAAAACTGTAGTAACGCAAAGTAGTGTTGCACTTGTGACACTTTTGTGATTTTTTGGGGGGAAGTGTCGTGATTTGCGACACTATACCCAAAAGAATAGAAGTCTTTGCCACCCTGCTGCAAAAGAATGGTTTGGAGGAAAGACAACCAAGATCCCACAGATGTGCCTTTTGGTGGTTTGGTGACAAAATATTACAGAGCTGCAAAGTTACGGTACTCTGAAGTTGACAATATTTTTCCCATAGGATAACATTATGGCATCCGCCGCGCCTTTTGGGGCCCATATCTTGGAAACGCTTTGAGATACGGACTTTTTGACAGGAAAATGCATAGCCCCCCACTAGGGGGCAAAGTACAAAACTAGCAAGGAAAGTCATAAATTATTAGAAATTTTAATTTTTTTTCTACGTTGTACGGTTCCTGAGATAAAAGCAATTTAGTGTTCCAAGTGTTCATTTTCTGCTCCAAGGCTCATTATTATGCCTACATTCTTTGTATTCACCGTGTTTCTCTATGCTGCTTTTGGGGGAAAAAAAGGCTGTGCATTTTTGTTACTGGTACGGGTAGCGTTTCCACTTGTGTTTCCGTTACCATTTGCGTTAGCGTTCCTGTCTACACCACCATGTGCGTTACCCTTTGTGTTTTCATTTGCACTTGCGTTTGCATTACTGTTAACATTTGTGTTTCCATTACTGTTTTTGTATTTGAAAGGCACACCGGGAACCCCGGCTGCATGTTCCCTGAAGGTTTCAGACCAGTCGTGCAAACCGTGCGACCTGTAGGCATGAGCAGATTCAGAGATCTATGGTACTGCTCCATGTCTGCCAAATTTCAGGCAAATCTGTCATACAGTGGCAAAGTTATTAAGCTGCAAACTTTTACACTTTAACCTTAAATGGGGTACTCAACCCTAACTATAGTGGCACTACTGTGCCACTATAATATATATATATATATACATATATATATTATAGTGGCAGTAGTGCCACTATAGTTAGGGTTGAAGAGCCATTTTAAGGTTAAAGGGTCAAACTTTGCACCCTAATAAGTTTGCCACCGTTCAACAGATTTGCCTGAAATTTGGTATGCTTAATTGGGCATGGTAGGTCTTGTGATCTGCTAAGTTATGTACTGGTTGGTTATACAGCTGCGGAGTTATTAAGCGCCAACGAAATGTGCGTTTACACTTTTTCATGGATTCTTTGCTCTCGCCTACAGGTCGTACGGTTTGCGCGACCGGTCCGAAAACTTCAGAGAATGTGCGGCCATGGTGCTCAATGTGCCTTTTGATGATTTTGTGAAAAAACATTAAACGGTTCAAAAGTTATTCAAAAAACAAGTTCCCATTATAAGTCAATGGGAAAAGTTAACAAAAAGTTCGAAGTGTCGCAAATGCAGTTTTTACTTTCGTAAAAGGCCCTTTTACTGTTGCAAATCCACCATTTTGTTTTCAGTTGGTTATCAGAAAAATGCTTGGCATTTAAATTTGGGACCCTCTAGCAACCTAATTCTTTTTGTATTCACCTAGTCGGACCCTGAGGATGCTAGGCATGTCTTTATTTTGGGGTTAAACACCCCAGAAATATGCTTTTCACATTTCTGGAAAAAGTACTTGCACAAAGTACTTTTGCATTTGTGACACTGCCGCATGAATTTGTGAAAGCTTTCGCAAAGTTCGACAGTACTTTTCCAGACTGTGGCAAAATGACAGCAATTCTTTGCCACCCTGCTGCAAAAGAATGGTTTAGTCTTTTGGGCTGAAATTTGGACGGAATGCAGCCAACATCTCACAAATGTGCCTTTCAGTGTTTTGGTGAAAAAATATTACAGGGAGGCATAGTTACAGCGCTCCAAAGTTGACACTTTTTCCCATAGGATAACATTACGGCGTCCGCCGCATTACAGGAATCCTTTGCCGCCCTGCTGCAAAATAACGGTTTGGTCTTTTGGGCTGAAATTTGGAAGGGAAATAAGCCAACATCCCACAGATGTGCCTTTTGGTGGTTTAGTGAAAAAATATTATAGGAGGCAAAGTTATGGCATTCCGAACTTCTCTTTTTTTTCCCCATAGGATAACATTACGGCGTTCGCTGTGCCTTTCAGGGTCCGTATTTCGGAAACGGTGTGAGATACGGACTTTTGTTGGAATAATGCTTAGCCCCCTACTGGCCAGGAAACTAGCCAGGAAAGTCATAAATCATATGACTTTAAAAATTTTTTTCTACGTCGTACGATTCCTGACATATAAGCAATTTAGTATTCCAACTCCTCATTTTCTGCTCTGAGACCCATAATTATGCATACATTCTTTGTACTCACTGTCTTTCTCTATGCAGTTTTTGGAGAAAATCAGCCTGTGCGCTTACATTACTGCTACCCTTACTGCTTCTGCTTGCGGTTCTGTACCCGTTTCGCTTACTGTTCCCATCTATGCCACCATGTGCGTTACCCTTTGCGTTTTCATTTGCGCTTGTGTTTGTGTTATTTTAACCATTTGTGTCTACAGTACTGTTTATCTTTGTGTTTCACTTTGTGTCACCATGCGCATTACCTTTGCATTTGCGGGCACCATGTTACTATGTGACAAGACATCACGTGGCGGGAGCGCAGGGCCCGTCCAGCCGCCGCATCACATTCATTATTTCTCAGACTAATTCTCAAAGAGAAGGGAAATTTGAGGCAAAAAACTCTGTTTAATGCATTAGTTAGGGTTGTTCCACAGCGACAAAAGCGAGGAAATTCGGTGTTAGGGTTGAAAGCCCCCCTTGGACCCCACCACCCCAACCGGCATTGGGGTGCGCGTTGGGGTCGTCTGTCCTAACTCTCACCCATTCTCCTATACCTCTGCTGCTTCCACATGTGATAGGGTGAGAGTTAGGCCGATGACCACAACGCGCACTCGATGCCGGTTGGGGTGGGCTGGGGGCTTTCAACCCTAACACTGAATTTCCTCTTGTCGCTATGGGACAACCCTAACTAATGCATTAGAGTTTTTTCCTCTAATATATATATATATATATATATATATATATATATATATATATATATATATATATATTATAGAGGTGCAATCGCACCACTGTAGTTAGGGTTGAGTGGCCAGTTACATACTAAAGTCAAAAGTTTGGATGTTATGCCATCTAGGTTGTGGGGATCTTTTGCACATTTTTTGGAAATGTCCCAAGGTAATGCCACTCTGGGCTACTGTCAAAAGGAGGGTGGACCCCTTGCTTGGTTTGAGTGAATGTTTTACTCCGGAGATATGCGTGCTAGGGGATGTTGCTCATATCCCAGTAAGAAATAGGAGATACCACATGGTCTTAATTTGCATCTCTTAAGAAGGTGGTTCTCAAACATTGGAAAGCTACAGAAGTGATTACTTATACAGAGTGGTTGCAGGAACTACTGCTAATCTGAGAATGGAAAGAACCATAGCTAACCTTCAGAATAAATTACCAAGTTTTGACAAGATTTGGGGTCCCTATATACATTATATTCCTTCAAAATGAGGTGTGTTCTTCCTTGTCTGAAGTTATTAGAAAGAGATGTTTTATGCTCTGTGCTGGGACGAAGGGATGGGGAAGGGAGGGTAGGGGGAGTAGTTATAAAATAGGCATTGAATGGATCCCATTGTTAAAAGACATATGTATGTAATCATGTGTTCTAATTTGTATAGAGTTACAAATGTCAAGCAGTGTATGTTTTCTGTCACTTGGATGTATTCTCTGCAAGGAAACTTCAATAAAAGTTGAATGGCAAAAAAAAAGTTTGGATGTTAATAACTTCGGACCCATTCGATGGAATTGCCTGAAATTTGGTACACACATTGGGGTGCACTAGATCTCTTGATCTGCCAAATTGCATTTCAGTCGGAGTGCCGGTCTTCGTGTATGAAAGCACTGACAAATGCAAAATTGGAGGCACCTTTTGGCATTCTAAATGTGGTCCTGCACAGCTGTTGTGTGGTGTGCCACTCTGCAAGATGGCTTGTTTGAAAGAGCTTTAGTGGCTGAACATGCCACTTTTTGTTTGGTGAAAAAATATTAAGGCATTCAAAGTTATGGCAGTTTTAAGTCCCCATTATAAGTCAATGGGAAAATTTATATGTATATCTTGAGACCAAAGAATGGGGGTTCTGGCCATCTCGTCCCGCCTGGCGGTCAAAGAATTTGTAGCTTCGCAGTTCAAGAATCTGTAATCCCAAGGAATTTAAAAAATGTTTTGACCACGAGGTCCGCCATCTTGTTTTCAGTTTTCCGATTGCACAAACACAAATATCTCGGCTCAGGGGTCACTTCTGAAGTAAAACTTTGATGGGTTTTACTCAGGGGACCCCAATCTATCGAACCATGCCTTTGGTTTCATCCAAATCAGTCAAAAAATAGAGTTATAAGCTTTTAAAATCTTAATTCGAGGCTCGCTAACCATCTTTGATCGCGAGCCTGAAAATTCTTTGATCGTGAGATTCTTTGATCGCGATCGTGCATCGTGAGCGAGGGACAAGATGGCCCAATTTAAAAATCAAGTTTCTCAGCCCAGGGGTGTCCTAGGAAGTCAAATGAGGGTGGGTTTTACTCAGGGGGCTTCGTTCTGCCTCACCATGGTGGTGGTGGTTTACCACAATTCCTTCAATTTTTTGATTTATAATATTTTTAATTCTTTGTTCATGAGCCTGCAAATTCTTTGATCATGAGCCTGCAAATTCTTTGATTGTGAGATTCTTTGATCGCCATCTTTGATCGCGAGTGAAGGACAAAATGGCCAGATTTTTTATAATGGTATAGATAGGGAAATTTTACCAATCTTTAACATTGAATATCTTGGAAACGGTTTGCTCTTTTTACTTGAAATTTGGAGGGTGTTTATGGCATGTCCTGTAGATGTGAATTATGGTGTTCATGTGTCAGAGAAAATTTCTTTTGCGGAGATATTGTGTGATGCACTTTACGTGTTGCGGACAGTGTTTTGCTTGTATTGGTGGCTTGAAATTGATAGGATACCTAGCCTCAGTGTCATGGATGTAGTTTTCAGTCATTGTGTGTGTTAAATGTCAGCAAGTGCGGAACTGTGCCAGTCTGATGAATGAAAATCTCACACGTTAAAATGTTATATCTCAGACATGATTTGGTCTTTTCACTTGAAATTTGGAGGGTGTTGACAGCATGTCATGTGGATAAAAAGGACAGTGTTTTCGTGTTGGAAAAAATTTTTTGGGCACAGATATGGTGTGGTGCAGTTTACATTCTGTGGAGAGCATTTTGTTTGTGGTGGTGACTTGAAATTGATAGGATACCTAGCCTTAGTGTCATGGATGTAGTTTTCAGTAATTGTGTGTGTTAAATGTCAACAGGTGCGGAACTGTGCCACTCTGACGAATGAAAATTTCAAATTTTGACATGTCATATCTTGGACACAGTTTGGTCTTTTTACTTGAAATTTGGAGGGTGTTGATGGCATGTTCTGTAGATGTTAATAGAGTATTTATGTGTTGGACAATATATTTTTTGCGGACATATTGTATGGCGCAGTTTATGTTTTGTGGACAGCGTTTTTTATTGTTCTACTAGATTAACATTTGTTTAGTGGCTGGCCTTGCTGTTGTGATGTACTTTTTAGTCATTGGGTGTGTAATGTGGCCTGACACTTACAAGTTGGTGGGAGCGGGCCCCGTGCTCCCACCAACTTGCAGAACTTTCTACTTTTCTATTCTTTCTTAAAAGTAAGAAATTCTATGCAAAAAACTTCATTCATGCATCAGTTAGGTTATTCTACAGCAAAAAGTGAGGCTTGTTGAGTTCCTTGGACCCCCAGCCCACCCCCAACTGGCATAGGGGTGTTGGGGTCGTCGGGTCCCAACTTTCACCCCATTCTCCTATACCTCTGCTTCTTTACACATGTGATGGGGTGACAGGGCTGATGACCCCAATGCACACCTCGATGCTGGTTGGTGAGGTGGACTCGGGTCCAAGGGGGCTTTCAACCCTAACCCCAAATTTCTTCACTTTTTTCACTGTAGAATAACCCTAACTGCTGCATTAACAAAGTTTTTGTATAATATATATATATATATATATATATATATATATATATATATATTTATATCATGGTTGCACCACTATAGTTTGGGTTCAGCGGTCAGTTACATACTAAAGTCAAAAGTCTGGGCATTAATAACTTTGGACCCATTCAACGGATTTGCCTGAAATTTGGTACGCACGGTGGGGCATGGTAGATCCTGCATGTCCAATGTGTGGCATGCTGCTCTATGAGATGGCTTGTTTGAAAGAGCTTTAGTGGCTGAACATACCGCTTTTCATTTGGAGAAAAAATAGTAAGGCATTCAAAAGTTATGCCACTTTTAAACTCCCATTATAAGTCAATGGGAAAATGTATATGCATGTTTTGAGAACAAAGAATGGGGTTCTGGCCATCTGGTCCTACCTGGCGGTCAAAGAATTTGCAGCCTTGTGGTTCAAGAATCTTTGTCCCTGAGGATTTTAGAAATTCTTTGATCACGAGGTCCGACATTTTGTTTTCAGTTTTTTGATTGGAAAAACCCAAATATCTCGGCTCAGGGGTCACTTCTGAAGTAAAACTTAGATGGGTTTTACTCAGGGGACCCCAATATGTTGAGCCATGGCTTTGGTTTTATTTAAATTGGTCCAAAAATAGAGTTTTGAGCTTCTAAAATCTTTGTTCGTGGCTTGCTAATGATCTTTGATCGCGAGCCTGCAAAATCTTTCATCACGACATTCTTTGATCGCGATTGTGCATCGCGAGCGAGGGACGAGATGGACAGATTTTTGAATTGCTTATTGTAGCCCAGGGGTGCCCTAGAATGTTATTTATGGGTGTTTTTTGCTCAGGGAGCTTTGTTCTGCCCCATCTGAATAAAAAAAACATACCATTTCAATATTTCTGGTAGTCTAGCAGCCCCCTTCCCCTGATCATGATAATATACATAACGATGGGTTTATCCCTGATAGTCTAATGGCCCACAGTGTATTTTATTGATATTTGTTTTTTATCCCTGGTAGTCTATGCCCCACCAATGTGTCTTTATTTATATTTGATGTTTATATTCCTGGTAGTCTAGTGGCCCCCCATCTGTATTTGTTTATTATTATTATTGATATCCCTGGTAGTCTAGTGTCCCCCCATAATGAGAAAGATAAGGATTTGTTATTTCCTGATAGTCTAGTAGCCCCACCCCACCCAGCTGTGCCAGCCACCCAGCAGCCCCCACCCATCCCCAGCCAGCAACTGGCAGACCTACCTTTCACCTCCACGACGACGCCGACTGTGTGTATTATGAGCGCTAATTCAAACAGATGCTCTGAAATTATTTCTGAGTGCCTGTTTGAATTCCGGCTGGTAATACACACAGTCAGCGCCTGGCCATGGAAGTGAGAGGTGGCTGTGCCAGTCACCAGCTGGGGCAGGGTTGGGGGTGCTGGTGGGTTGACATGGCTGGGTGGGGTGGGAACTACTAGTCTACCAGGTAAAACAAATCCTTATCTTCGCATTATGGGGGCAATAGACTACCAGGGATATCAATAATAATAATAAATAAATACAGATGGGGCATACTAGACTACCAGGATATAAACATCAAATATAAATAAAGACAAATGGGGGCACTAGACTATCAGGGATAAAAAAAGACATATAAATTAAATACATTGGGGGCCACTGGACCAGGGATACACACATTGTTATGTATATTATCATGATCGGAGGAGGGGGCCGCTTAGACTGCTAGGGATATTGAAAAGGTATGTTTTTATTCAGGTAGAATCTAGTTTCTGAGAAAACCCACCCTCATATTACTTTCTAGGGCATCCCTGGGCTACAAAAACAATTTAAAAATCTGGTCATCTCATCCCTTGCTCTTTGTTCATGAGTGAGCAATTTCTTTGATCGCTAGCCTGCAAATTCTTTGATCGCGAGATTCTTTAATCGCAATCATGCATCGCGAGCGAGGGACGAGACAGCCAGATAAAAAAATTAATTTTTTCAGTCTAGGGGTGTGCTAGGAAGACAAATGAGGGTGGGTTTTACTCAGAGGGCTTCGTTCTGATGAGCCATGAAAGTAGTTTACCGCAATTCTTTAAATTTTTTACATTTGAACAGTTTTAATTCTTTGATCGTGACCCTGCAATTTCTTTGATGGCTAGATTCTTTGATCGCGATCGTGCATCGTGAGTGAGGGAGGAGATGGCCAGATAAAAAAATCTATTTTCTCAGCCCAGGGGTGTCCTAGGAAGACAAATGGGGGTGGGTTTTACTCAGGGGGCTTCATTTTGTTGAACCATGGTGGTGGTATGCCGCAATTCCATCAATTTTTGGATTTATAACATTTTATATTCTTTGTTCGTGAGCCTGCAAATTCTATGATCGCAAATCTGCAAATTCTTTGATCATGAGATTATTTGATCACCTTCTTTGATCACGAGATAGGGACAAGATGGCCAGATTTTTTATAAGGAATAGATAGGGAAATTTTACCAATGTTTAACATTGAATATCTCGGAAATAGTTTGGTCTTTTTACTTGAAATTTGGAGGGTGTTTACATCATATCCTGTAGATGTGAATTATGGTGTTTATGTGCCAGAGAAATTGTTTTTGCGGAGATATTGCCTGATGCACATTACGTGTTGCGGACAGTGTTTTGCTTGTGGTGGTGGCTTGAAATTGATAGGATACCTAGCTTTAGTGTCATGCATGTAGTTTTCAGTTGTTCTGTGTGTTAAATGTCAACAGGTGCGGAACTGTGCCAATCTGATGAATGAAAATCTCATACGTTAAAATGTTACATCTCGGATACGGTTTGGTCTTTTCACTTGAAATTTGGAGGGTGTTGACGGCTTATCCTGTGGATGTAAATTACAGTGTTTCCATGTCGGAAAACATTTTTTTGGTGGAGATATGGCGTGGTGCAGTTTACGTTCTGTGGAGAGTGTTTTGCTTGTGGTGGTGGCTTGACATTGATAGGATACCTAGCCTTAGTGTCATGGATGTAGTTTTCAGTCGTTGTGTGTTAAATGTCAACAGGTGCAGAACTGTACCACTTTGACGAATGAAAATTTCAAACTTGTACATGTTATATCTTGGACACGGTTTGGTCTATTCACTTGAAATTTGAAGGGTGTTGACGGCATGTCCTGTAGCTGTGGACTGCGGTGCTTATGTGTTGGACAATATATTTTTTCTGAGTTATTGCATGGTGCAGTTTACATTTTGTGGACAGCGTTTTCTATTGTTCTACTACATTAACATTTGTTTGTTGGCTGGCCTTGTGGTTGTCAATGTACGTTTTAGTCATTAGGTGTGTAATGTGGCCCAACACTTACAAGTTGGTGGGCCCCGAGCTCCCACCAAGTTGCGCAACTTTCTACTTTTCTATTCTTTCTTAAAAAGTAAGAAAAGTCTATGCAAAAAACTTTGTTAATGCATCAGTTAGGGTTCTCCTACAGCAAAAAAAGTGAGGAAATTTGATTTTAGGGTTTCCACCCCTTGCACCCCTCCCCCAGCCTGCCCCCACCAATAGGCATCGGGGTGTGCATTGGGGTCATTGTCCCTAACTCTCACCCCATTCTCATACTCTGCACCACCTCAGCTTGTTTACCCATGGGATGTGGTGAGAGTTAGGGCAAACGACCCCAACGCACACCCTGATGTCTGTTGGTGAGGGTGGGCCAGAGGTAGGGTGCAAGGGGTGGGAACCCTAAAATCGAATTTCCTCACATTTTTCACTGTAGAAGAACCCTAACTGATGCATTAACAAAGTTTTTTGCGTAGAAAATATATATATATATATATTTTTTTTTATATATATATGCTGTAGATAAGCTACTATCCAAACTGTAAAAAGCTACGCAAGGCCTAGCTGGCCAAATCTTAGCTACCCCAAATTGCTTGAACTGGCGTGCTTCTTAGAGAAAGTCTCTAAGTGGCAAAATTTGTGAGCTCTCCCTCACTTACATTCCCTTTTGTACCCGTATTGCTCACCCCTCCCTGTTTCTCCCAGCCAATTGTCTTCCGCCACCTCGTGCCTTGTGAACTCCTAGACCCCACCCCTTTTGTGACCTCACCTAGCCATGCCCCTACTTCCCATCCCCCTTCCCTCAATCCTGTTCCGAAACCTGAGTCTTCCCACACATTGGCCTGGGCCTGCTGACAATTGTGCCTGCCCCTTTAATGGGGCAAACCACTTTGGTTTAAAATCTGGAGATTTTTTGCATAATTTCACAGTCCTTACCTCAGTTTATTAATATTCCAATTTTAGCATCATCCACTAATATTCAGACCACCCTTTAATTATTTCACACTAGTTCCTAATGTAAACATTAAACAATGTGGGATACAGGACAGACTCTTGTGGCAACCCACTGGTCACATTTCCCCACTCCAATGTTGTTCCTCTTATACTGACCCTTTGTTTCTGTTCAGCAACCAATTATGACTCAGTTTTGAAAGATACATGGTATGCAAAGTTTGTTCATTGTTTTCTTTTATTGTGCTGTGAGGCACAGTGCCAAATACCTTGCCCAGGTCTAGGTATACCACGTCTGCAGATATCTGAGTATCCATGGATTTATAATGTTAGTTTGATATGATCTATTATTTGAAAATCTATATTGTGAATAGTCTTTCTCCAGGTAATCCTTCACCCATTTCTTCAAGATGTTCTTTTATTACAGTTTCCACTATTACCCAGATAATAGTAAGGCTTATACATCTGGAGATTTCAATATTGCTTTTTGATCCCTTTTTGTGGATTGGTATCACACTGGCATGTCTCCAGTCCTCCGGAACTATACTTGTATATATTGAATTATTAATGATTAGAGTTAGTGTTTATAAATCACTCCTATCTCATTTAAAACCCTGGGATGTAAACCATCTGGTCCAGGTGATTTACTGACCTTTAATTTGAGTATTTCTTTCCAAGATCTCTTCCAGTGAAGAACAGTGGGGGACTTCAAGAATGCATGGGACAGGCATAAGGCAGTCTTAGTGGGGGGGGGTAGGAGGAAGTAAGCTATTGGTTAACTAGGATCTGCAGTTTATCTGTTAGGTAGAAAAATGGGCAGACTAGGTGGGCCAAGCGATCCTTATCTGCCGTCAAATTCTATGTTTCTATGTTTCAGTGATACTATAATCACAAAATGATCTCTAATCTCACTATTCTGTTTTATATCATATATTTTTCCTCTGTATAGCAAACAAAAATATCTGTTAAACTTTGTAGCAAGTTCTTGACCATTGCTCTAATGCGTTATCTGTTTGTTTCCTGGAGTTTATATAAGCATAACATAGTTTATAATAATCTTTAATGTGTACGGACATTTATCCTTCATTTTTTGGCCCTCCTTATTTTATTTTTACATTCTCTGGATAGTAACTTGTCATTTTCTTTCAGTTGTAGATTACTGTTTGATGTCATTTTATGAAAAATTATTTTCATTCTTTTCAATCATTTTCTGATTGATTTCATTGCATGAAAAATTATTTTCTTTCTTTTCAATAATTTTCAGATTTTTGCATATGTCCACTGATGATATTTCTCCTTTGTGGAATATTTTGCTTTCTCAGGAATAAACCTTTTAGTTTTTATTTTAATTTATTTATTTGGTAAATTCGGATACAACCTTTGAGTATACACTCTTTTACAAAGGTTCCACGTAAGGATGTAAAACAGCAGAGACATAACAAAAACTTGACAGTTAACACAAAACATAAGATTGCTATGTAATGCAGAATA
This sequence comes from Neoceratodus forsteri, assembly GCA_016271365.2. NCBI lineage: Eukaryota > Metazoa > Chordata > Ceratodontiformes > Ceratodontidae > Neoceratodus > Neoceratodus forsteri. The sequence goes on along the minus strand of CM028130.1, from coordinate 1,560,898,338 downwards.
TGAATAAATAATACATTTGAGTAACCTAGACAACTGAAATTAAACCGCGGGAGGAGATTCCTAATTAACAATGTACGGCATAGCTGCCCCGGGGGTGGGGCATGTCAAGGTAAAGTATCAGAAAGGGTAGGAGAAAGAAAGGGGGGAGAGTGCAAATGAGGTTTCCCAATTAGCAATTTGTAGCATATAGTTAGGGACCATATTTTAGATTTTAGTATACTCCATTGACAATTAACCATCCAGTTAATACAGTAAGTCACTGTGCCAGTTCCGATTTACTAGATATGCTTCTACTGTATCAGAATTTACTTTTTTGAAGTCCTTCATGATTGTTTTATACATTTCTGTAATGAATGCCCCTTTTATTGTGAAACACACCATACAGTGATCATTATTTACCAGTGGTTCCCTTGGTTAACATGTTGATATTGCTTTATGTTTACTTGATAACACCACATATATTAACAAATCTCCCCATGTCGGAATATTTATATCCACCTTTAAGTTAGATTGCAAGCTAAGATGTAAAAAAAAATCATTTTCATTAGTCCTAGTGTATGTTCCTTTTTCCAGGCTATTCATGGCATGTTTAGACCTCCAATTAGTATAGCATTTTTTATAATATGAATGTTCCTATCTTTTTTTTTAATTCCTTGTCCTGTGAAATGGTGGAATCTGGGGGCCTATAGAAGATTAACAGACTAGTTGTATTTGTACCATTATTTTTAAAAGTTCCACTGCTAATGATTTAAATCTTAATTTTCTAGACTGGTTATGTTACTTTTAGTATCTGATTTAATATAAATTCCTATGCCACTTCCCTTTCTTATAACTCAGTCTTTTCTGTAAATAGTATAGCAAGGTATTGCTTTAGTCCAGTTCTCAGAGGGAATCCACCATGTCTCTTTGATTGCCTTCACATCAGTGTCTTCTGTAGCTGCTATTACTTCTAGTTCATCTAATTTTTTAAGACTGCCTAATGTAGTCAAAAAAGACTTCTTTTTGTTATTATAAATTAGTCTTCCAAATCCAGAAAAGGCATTTTACCCATGTTACTATCACAATTACTATGTGAGGTCTCTTCACAGTGAATGTGGCACTAACATACAAGTAGCATTCTACCTATCAATTCAGCAATCCATAATCATTCTTTCCCTTCTGTGTAGGTTTAGAACACAGAACAAATTGGGAGCTGGAATCATTCCACAGCACCGCAAGGCTGCCAGCAAGTTACTATATATAGTTACTATATACTGTGGTCCCTCTCTAAGTGAACACCTCTGGAGCCAGCTGAGGTGTTCACTATAGCTAGGTGTTCACTATAATGCCAAAACAGCCTGCCACCCTCTGCTTGCTCCATTCCCATTCCTTTTGCTGACCCTAGGCCCAGTATCAGCTAAAGTTAGCAGCATCTCCTCCACTTAGGCGGGGGGAGATGCTCTGTCCTCTGCCTTAGGAAGGGTTGTTGCTGGTGGCCTCAACCTAAATTAAAAAGAAAAGACTTTGTGGTTCCAACCCCTTCCCCCTTGCCATCCTGTGACATAATTAGTTTTGGGACTCCCCCACTATGTATCGCCAACTTCCTTTCATCAATCCTATCTGATGCCAAATGATCCTCTCTCCGGAAGAGGAAAAACAATAGACCATGATCGAGATCTGCCTTGCATCCCAGGTGAGTGCACATAGCATTTTATTGAGGAGGGTCCTATCTCAGCTACCTGGATTGAGGCTGATAGGATGTTCTGAGCTCCTCACTTGGGAGGTGCGAGGGGGATATTACTCCACTGTTTATATTTGTCCATTGTCATTCCGGTGAGGGGGTACCTATTTTACAGTGGTGGCAGGTGCCTGGGGGGGTGAATGTGCCAAATCAATTAAAATACAGATTCAGCATTGCATTCCATTTCCTACTTTTCCCCCCTCCCCCTGGTCTCATCAGCCCTTATTCACTGTTCTGGGATGGGAATGTCCTCCTTGACAGGAAAAGACTGATAAAAAATATTCACATTTAGAATTTCAACCATCAAAGGATATGCTCGGTGTCTTATTGCTGTCACTCCAGCACTTTGTTGAGGCAGTTTTAGAGTGTTCAGCCATCAAGTGAGGGAAAGTTCCTGTTCCTGATCTGGCTACCACTTCTGCAAATGTTCTGTCCCCTGGCACCACAAAGTCAGATGCTCCTGTCAGGCATTCCATATCGGAAATATCCTCTGGCATTTCGGCCGAAGATACACAGTCATTCTTTGCAGTTGCATCTGCAGTCAGGAGCTTTTACCATGCTGTTCATTTGTCCTGATGATGGTACCTCTGTGATTCCCTGGATGCATTCACCAGCGGGGAAGCCAATGCTGACTCGAAGTATGGTTGTCTGGGCCAAGGGCTTCTCAATTTCAGTCTGCCCCAATAATTGGCAATTGGCATGAAGCTGTCTGGGGTAATTTCCTTTCCTGTCCTATCATCGGGAAGGGGAGACTTGGGCTTATCTCTGCTGTTCTATGGTGCTGTCTCGTTGTTTTGTGCATTTCTCCCCTACTCCTTCTGTTCACTTTGTTGGCTTGTGAGATGCTGTACAGCTGTCTGCTTGTTCCCGTGCTTGTCCCAGAACTTTCTGGGAATCATTGTGTGTATTTTTGTGTCAGGCCACTGACTTTGCATCTGGTGTAGCAGATTGTTTGGATTTCTCCCTTCACTGGTTTGACCATTTCTTGAAACACATAAATTAATCAGACCTATAAATCTATACGGTATCCTCTTCTCCCTGAACAGAGCCTTCACTGGGTTATACACTTTGTGGCTTTGCACCACCTTATATGAAAAGTCCTGATATACTGAAATGTGGCTCCCTTCCAAAAAAGTCTTACCTTTCTCTCTCTCTCAGTGCACAGAAAAGTCTTTCTTTGGTGCAGTTTCAAAGGAGATATGCCACAATGGGCCTGGGTCATGAGCTTGAAGCTGTAGCAGGGCCTTTTGTTCTGTGATCCCATTCCACCTTGAAGGGCTCCTGCCAATGCTGTCCAACTAGTGTGGTAGCATATGTCTCAGAAACTGCTACCTCATCCTGTGCTTGTCTTCAAGAACTGCAAGATCTGTTTTATTTCCACAGAACTGTTGCTCATATCCATTTAGGGGCACCTTCATTCATCTGAAGTTTGGGACTTTTTGTGTGCCAGTGTGTGGGTGCTCTGGAGGAGCAGGCAGCTGTTGACATCATAGGTGAGACGAGGCTACCTAGTTTAAAAGCCCAAGCTGCCTGATCAGCTGGAGACTGCATTTGTCTCTGAAGCTGCCGCCTGCATCCTGTGCTTGTCTTCAAGACCAGCAAGTCCTGTTTTATTGCCACAGAACTGTTGCCCAAACCCATTCAGGGGCACCTTCATTCATCTGCAGTTTGGGACTTTTTGTGTACTGGTGTGTGGGAGCTCTGGAGGAGCCAGCAGCTATTGACATCATCGGTGAGGTGGGGCTACCCAGTTTAAAAGTCTGCGCCATCCATTCAGCTTGAGCGGAGCATGAGTGTGAGTGGCACAAATGCCACTCCTGAAAAATATTTCTGGTAAATAGGTTTAACATCACATTTGTGTATAAATGCTTTGTTTTAATTTATGGGTTAATAGTCTAAAAGTTGTTAGTATTAGTTGATTTGGAAGTTTTTATACTCTAATCTATTGTACTGTTTTACTAACAAGGGGTAAAGAAAGCAAATAGTTGAATAGTCCTATAAGGAAAGACTTTGCTTGTTTGCAGTGTCTTGATTTTACAAAATCATATCCCTCTTAGATCAGTCCAAAGGAATGTCATTCACAGCCTGAATCCTTTGCTAAGTCAGCCTGGCTAATTTCATTTAATTCAATAGATAATGAAATGGGATTGGTAGCCCATTGCCTATCAAGGGAGGGGCCCTATTTTCACATAAGAAACAGCATCAGTAACCCCATAATACATCTAAGATGTCATTTAGATATTTGTACATTAAGGATTACCTCTAAAAAAAGAAAGAAATGATCAAAACAAGATTGTGTAAAGAAGCCTGTTAGCATTATTATTGTTGATTTCCGGGTCTGTTCACCCCCATCCTGGTCCCCTTCTCCCCTTTGGTTTTGAATCTAATCAGACCCTATCTCCCAACCATAGGGCTGCTCAACCAGTTCCCACACTGAGCGTAGTTCATCTGAATACCAAAGACTTCCTTCTAAATGGACTCTTTTTGTTGCATGGGTTGAGCAGCACACATTTGGCGTTGTTTCTTTATCAGAAACCTGGCTAAATAATATTGAGGATTCCGAGGTCTCATTGCCAGGATATAATCATTTTTGATGAGATAGAGCATGAAGAAGGGGAAGGGAACAATGATTTATGTTAATACTAAGTTTAAAGTAACTCCTTTAGATGACTCAGGTGGTAATTCATGATGTGGTCTAATTACTGTAGACATACTCCTTGGAGTGGATAAATACTTAGTTCAATCTACATTCCATCAGGCAGTTTTAAGATCGGTTTGGTGGCAAGTATCAAAGAGAAATTGCCACCAAATAGAGAATGGATTTTGTTAGATGATTTTAATTGTGATTGAGGTTCAGAACAAAAAAATGACATCAGGGAATTCTTCATGGAATTAGGTGTAACCTAGGGTCGGGGAGAACATGTCACTTGACATATTGGCTAGGTTTGGCTACTCTGACACGGGGTACCCAAGTAATCCAGAGACTAGAAGCAGTAGCATAATGTCCAATATCAGGAGATGGGATTCTAAAGTGTGGCTTTATTCAACAACACTGAATGAAAAGCATAGACGGACCCCCAAGGGGCTACACTTCTTGTAATGCAGATAAGGTGATGAAACAGACACAATCCATTCTTGGATCCTAAACTTCCATATGTCATGGACTCTTTAACTAGTGGCAGACTACCACCCTCTACTCCATCCCAATGTCAGGGCACCCTCTTTAGGCACTGGCCAATACCTGATAGAAAGGTATCTGGTGTCTCAAAGTGAATCTGTAGAGGTGAGCCCTGTTACACCAGGTGGGGGGTCTCCCATCTTTTGTTCCATAGACCCATTCCCGGCCATTCCTTTGTTTACACACACACATCCTTGGCTACTGTAGTGCAGACTGTACATGGCTTTATAATGCAGTAACTATCTTTCTCTGAAGACCCCCACATACAACAGTCATTACATCTCACTGTTCCATAAGCCTCTTCCTTGGCTACTATAGTGCAGACTGTGATTGGCTCTGTAATGCAGAAACTGTCTTTCCCTTGAAGACCCCCTCCCACATACAACAGTCATTACTGTCTCACTGTTCCATAAGCCCTGGACTTGGCATCCTGACTGACCCACAGGCCCAGAGACTTATTTACTCACTGTTTTGGTGAATGACACTGGCCTTTTGTCAAAGCTTCATCACCCTCCACATTGTAGGTGTTCAAAGCTCTGAATGAATCTCATTCCTCAAAAACTGTAGTGCCCCAGCACTCTCTATCAGGCAGCTTCTTCCTTTTCCCAGGCCACGGGGTTGCCGCTGGGAGCTGGTTCCTTGTGCCTCTCTTATGGTGGAAGCACACACCCTAAGGTAGCTCTGTGTCAGAGCTGAGGGCAGGGGGGCCTGCCCCTGCAGGGCACCCCCCTCCCTCCACTGTACTGAAGGATCTACATCTTTCTCTCTCTTGAGCCTACTCCAGACTTCAGCAGACTGATTCAAAAAACCCCAACGTTCTAGCCTAACTCCCAGCTGCAACATTCCATTGTGGCTTATGCTGCTGCAGAATTCTAAATGATGTCATAGCCCCAGCTCAGCAGAGACTGAAAACAGAGCAAGACATAGTGTAATCCATTTAACTGGGGTTTCATGAGCTGCCTGTCCCTGCCTGCCACTAGATCTAACTAGGGTTCTAGTAACCCCAGGTAACGGGGGGGTTACACCCACCCTGGGCCAGGAAAATAACTGTCTGCAGTCATTAGCCACCTGGATTAGGCCATCTCACCCTATGTGTTGACTACGGGGAGGTAGCGTTACCTTCTCCCCTACTATGTGCCAGCACAGGCAGACAACACTAAGGGCCTAGAGGCCTTCGGCTGACACATCAGCCTCTATTCTACCCGATGACTATGGGTACCTAGTGGCTCTGGTAGAATTGTCCAGAGCATAGCCCTAATAGTTCAAACTGCAGCCCCTAATGCAGATCAGGACCACAGCCTGTCTATCCCCCCTCACCCTCTAGGGAAATCCTATCTGCCTTTTTACCCAAACAAAACACTAAAGGAGATGTCCCCCCCAACCCTGGACACCTGCCACCACACACCTGTGGAAGAAACAAGTTAAAACACAGTTAACTTCTTACAACAGTACTTTAATTACTATAAACTAAAGCAAAACTGAACTCTGATGAGTTCCAATCCACTTCTTGTCTTGTCTTCATTACTTCTCCAGGAGTACCTGCAAGCAAAAAGAAAAATATCCTCCCTAATCTACAATTACAATCCTGTCTAACTAAGACACAAACAAACCAAAAAGCCCCATCCATCTGACACTGGAGAATCCCAAAAAGCAATTTTCTTTTTTAGAAAAGATAGAAAAAAAAACCCAGTATATGCAGAATATTTACAACACACATTTAGCAGTTCTTTGGGGATGGAAGGCGCTACAAAGTCCCAACTAGTGACTAAATAAAATACAGGCCTGAAGGCAAGTCCAATAAAGAGTCTCTCCTGGGCTGGAGCCCAGTGAAGCAAAGTTCTCCAGGCAAATGTCCCATAGGGGAGAGTCTTTGAGGACAGTCACAATGAATGTCTGCTGGTGTAGGATGTGTACTGCAAATGTTAGAAAAATTGAAAAAGTCTAGACTCACCAGTCCCTTGTAGAATGGAAAACATGCGACACCTGTGTCCCCCCAATGAAAACTCTCCCTGGCAGCATTCTTCTGATACAGTTGGGTGGACATCTTCCGAAACATGACAGGATGACACCTCTGGGAAACAGCTGGGATGATGTCATCTGGGAGATGGTACCTTTGGGCAGGAAAAGAAGAAGAAACACACAGCTGGACTGAAGTCATCTGATCCAGCAACAGCTGGGTTGGCGTCCTCTCTGGAGTTGACATCTTCTGTAATAGCCAGTTCATAACTTTATGGACTTGGGAGTTTATTGCAATTACTGAAGAATCAGTGCACCTTGGCCCTGGACATCCAGACTGGTGGAACAACATAGGTACGGCAACTGCTGGAATGGTAGCACTGGCTACCAGTGCTCTGCTCTCCATTTAGTAGGCATGGGCACATTCGCAGGAAGGTCTTTGCATTGTGGGAAATAGCACAATGGGTCAGGTGCATGAATTATTACCCCATCTGGGCGCTCATAATTCACATCATGAAAGGGTTCTTGTCCCTTGCCATCCACGATCCGAACAGTGTCAATAAACAGAGTCCTGCCCACCTTTCATTGCTTGAACTTTTCTTGCAACTTCCGATCTCTGACAAATTTACTTGCCCCAGGATGCACATGTTTCATGGCCTCTTCCATAATCCAGGATTTCCTGCACCTCTCTATTTCTTCCCAGACTTTTCTAGGAAAGGTAGGAAACAAAATTCCGAAGCGCTCATTCGCTTTCCTATGAACCAGTCTTTCCTCTTTGCTAGATTTGGTCAACTTGAGACCTCTGGCCTGGCTTGGGGATGGCCAGTCCTGGTTCTGCCAGCTTCACATGCTTAATGACACACAAAATGGATCCCTGGTTCCTTCTTGCTCAGCCAGGGCTGTGGCAACACCACTATCTCCCATGCATCCCTCTAAACCAGGAAGTTGAGGCTGTGAACCCACTCCTTCTTCGTCAGGCAAATAGGGTTCCCCCTCATCATCTTCACTGAGAATCTGTGCCCAGGAGTGAGCAGTCATCCTCACTCCTGAGACTGTCCACTCCTCACTAGGTGCGGAGGTCGAGACCTCCCACTCAAAGGCCTTTCTCAGTTCATCCTCTCCAATGAGACTTGGACTAGGCCCCTCTATCCACCGGTCAGTCGATGCTCCCTCTCCACTGTCTCTTAGTGGCTCGGATGCGGAGTCATCAGTTGTCTGTGCTGCCTGTACATCTGCACCGTCTAGCTTTTCGCCACACTCCTCTGACCCTTCCATTTCAGGCTGTCCCTGGTGCTGCATGCTGAGAACTGCAGGCTCTTATAATTTTGTCCATGTAGGAGCCAAATGAATATTGGGGGCTGCTGTCAATCCATACTTTTCCAGGTACCCAGAGCAGTGATGAACCACAAAGACATCTCTTCCAGCCCTTAAGCACATTACACACACTCTGACTGGATAACCAGGAATCGCCTCAAGAGGAGGCAGTTTTCCCCCATAGTGGTACTTCTCAATGTTTCTCAGTTTGTTTACTTCTTCAACTATCATAGCCCGGGCATGATCCAGGTAGCGGGCTGGTCCTGAAACCATGACTGCAGAGAAAACAAAAAATACACTTGGTTATTTCAAGTCCCAAATATTGATCAGAAACTTTCTATAAAATGGCTTCTTTGCTGCTGTGTTTACATGCCTGCCCCACCCTATCATGGCAGCGGCAGCATTCCTGATGCATCAATTCTCTGTAATTGGGTCAAGCCACTGTGCATCCGAGTAACACACACTACTGATAACCTCTGCTCAAACTGCACAAACTTGCACTGTTCTCTTTCCTAGCACATTTATATGATTTATATTGGACCTTTCACTCGCTGAAGACATTGCTCTAGCTTACAGTCCCTTAAAGCCTCAGGATTGCCTGCATTTATGTTGCATCTCTCATACAACTAACAGTCTCTCACTTGGCTTTGAAAATTATACTGACGCTGAACCTATCATTATGCTCACAGTCTGTTGCTCAGAATTCCTGCATTTAGCTGGTTAAACTGGCACAGTCCTTCTTTACAAAGTGATTACACTGCTACACACAGATTCAGCTGGCTTTTGTTGTAAATCACACCAGTTTGAGCAATATTTTGGTTGGTACTCACTGTTAGCAGTAGCTGTTTGCTGCAATGGAAAAAATGGCCTGCAGCCAATCGTGGAGGCCTCTGGAAAGAAGCAGGTTGGCAGTCCTGCCGACTGTCCCTCTGAACACCACACTCACAGTCCAGTCGATTGAGATGTGGGTTGAGCCCGAATTTGAACAGAAAAGTCAGTTTTTTAAACTTTTACAGTGCTTTCAGTCACCGCAATGCTCCTCCTAGTAAGCCAGTTCATACACTCCACTCCCTCTCCCTCTCAAATGCTGTGCAGTCGCTCTAGAGCCGGCTTGGGGGTGGGACTGATTGCAGTCTTACCAATTACTCGATGTCATGCAAATGAGCCTCTTTCCTCTCGTGCTCTTCTCCTCATGGCGATCGTCAAGCAGGCAAAATTTAAACTGCAAAACCACACTTTTTTTTTTCTTCAACGACTCCTTGGCAGGAGCCCATTTTAACCATTTATCATGGCCATTAAGCACAGCAAGTCTCTCGGTCCACACAGAAAGTATTTCCAACATCTAGGGCACAATTTTCCTTTTGCTACCCACAGTTTTCCACACTTTTCTTTGTCACAATTACTTTTAAAATCTGGCAAACACTGTAATTTGATGCAGGACAAGGGCATACACTCTCAGGCTTTACTGCTCCTTGGTAACAGTTGGTATTTTAATAGCAGCACATGGATAACAGCACACAGTGGCACATTAGTTAAACGTTGCTTCAGTTGTTGAGCTACCCACTGCCAGATAGCCAAAACACTAGCCACTACCCAAGCAACCTTTCTTGCTATTCTCCCAAAATTCCAAACCCAATCCTCAGTGGTGCCTCCATTTTGTAACCTATGGTCAGGGAGAACATGTCACTTGGCATATTGGCTAGGTTTGGCTACTCTGACCGGGGGTACCCAAGTAATCCAGAGACTAGAAGCAATAACATAATGTCCAATACCAAGACATGGGATTCTAAAGTGTGGCTTTATTCAACAACACTGAATGAAAAGCATAGATGGACCCCCAAGGGGCTACACTTCTTATAATGCAGATAAGGTGATGACACAGACACAATCCATTCTTGGTTCCTAAACTTCCATATGTCATGGACTCTTTAACTAGTGGCACACTACCACCCTCTACTCCATCCCAATGTCGGGGCACCCTCTTCAGGCACTGGCCAATACCTGACATAAAGGTATCTGGTGTCTCAAAGAGAATCCGTAGAGGTGAACCCTGTTATGCCAGATGGGGGGTCTCCCACCTTTTGTTCCATAGACCCATATCTGGCGATTCCTTTGTTTACACACACACATCCTTGGCTACTGTAGTGCAGACTGTACATGGCTTTGTAATGCAGTAACTGTCTTTCTCTGAAGACCCCCACATACAACAGTCATTACATCACACTGTTCCATAAGCCTTTTCCTTGGCTACTACAGTGCAGACTGTACATGGCTCTTTAATGCAGAAACTGTCTTTCCCTTGATGACCCCCCCACATACAACAGTCATTACGGTCTCACTGTTCCATAAGCCCTGGACTTGGCATCCTGACTGACCCACAGGCCCAGAGACTTATTTACTCACTGTTTTGGTTAATGACACTGGCCTTTTGTCAAAGCTTCATCACCCTCCACATTGTAGATGTCCAAAACTCTGAATGAATCTCATTCCTCAAAAACTGTAGTGCCCCAGCACTCTCTATCAGGCAGCTTCTTCCTTTTCCCAGGCCAGGGGGTTGCCACTGGGAGTTGGTTCCTTGTGCCTCTCTTATGGTGGAAGCACACACCCTAAGGTAGCTCTGTGTCAGAGCTGAGGGCAGGAGAGGCCTGCCCCTGCAGGGCACCCCCTCTCTCCACTGTACTGAAGGATCTACATCCTTCTCTCTCTCTTGAGCCTACTCCAGACTTCAGCAGACTGATTCAGACTGATTCAAAAAACCCCAACGTTCTAGCTTAACTCCCAGCTGCAACATTCCATTGTGGCTTATGCTGCTGCAGAATTCTAAATGATGTCATAGCCCCAGCTCAGCAGAGACTGAAAACAGAGCAAGACATAGTGAAATCCATTTAACTGGAGCTTCACTAGCTGCCTGTCCCTTCCTGCCACTAGATCTAACTTGGGTTCTAGTAACCCTGAGTAATGGGGGGGTTACATAGGTATCCAACAAATTATTGAAAATGTTGCTAGATGTAATTATAAAACTGGCAAAGGAACCACACTAGACTGGATAGTGGTCACACATAATAATAAGGTTTTAAGTCAGCTGTTATGTCAGATGCCCTTAATGACCATTGTCCAGTCTACTGTGAATGGTCCACCAAAACAATGAGGAATTCCCTGAGGTACATTGAATTTAAGAACATAAAACAGACTCCAAAATTGTTAATAATGCCTGTAAAGAAGTAAATTGGTTACAGCTTGAATTAATTGATAATATTGACTTGCAACTTGAAATATTTGGCAATTTATTCTTATTAATAATTGACAGGGTAGCTCCAAAAAAAAAAAGACGAGAGTTAGAACAAATAAAAATAGGTCAATAACACAGGATCTGCTTAAACTAATGAAAACTAGAGACAAAGTCTGGAGGACATATAAGATAAACAGGGATGTTAATTCTCTGCCAAATTATAAAACATTCAGAAATAAGAGTAAAGTAGAAATCAGAAAAGCAAAAAAGCACTATTTTTGTCCCTACAGAAAAAGTCCCTTGGTAATTCAAAAAAGACCTGGCAGGCCTTCAATAGCCTGTTTCGTAGAGGACACAAGGATACAACAATTTCCTTGCAGGATGGTGACCATTTACTAAGTAATCCTGGGCTTGTATCTGAAATCTTTAATGATTTTTTTTTGTGGTCTTGATAGATTTAGATTAAATTCCCACACTGCTTCCCATGGAAATTCACAACAGGCAGCAAGTAGCGATTTACATCCAAAATTCCATTTCAGGGCAATTTCCCCTAAACAAATTAAAATATATATATTTTGAAACCAGATTCTAGGCCTCATATTGCACATGATGATATTGATTATAGAATTATAAAGTTAGGAATTCATTCTTTTTCTCAGCCCCTAGCCATTATTGTTTATTTTGTCTCGTGTTTTGGAGTTTTTCGCACTAAATGGAAACTCGCTACTATTAAACCTATTCTTCAAAAAGGTAACCCTGTGTTAGTCTCTAATTATCACCTAGTCTCTCTATTGGCACCCCTTTCAAAAATACTAGAAAAATAATATTGGATCACACCACCGAACACCTTGAAAAATATAGCTTGCTTTCTGAATGTCAACACTGTTTTAAATCAAAGTACAATACAGAGACAGCCTTAGTGGGGTTCACAGGCTGCATACAGAGTGAACTTGATAAAGGGCACTGTCTGGCAACCATATTCATAGGCCTCATCAAGGCCTTCAGTCTTGTTGAACATTATCTGTTGCATAACATTCTTTCCTATTTGCATTTTTCACTGAAGGTTATTAAATGATATCCAGACTGTCTTGATAATAGGTCTCATAGAACCAGAATAGAGGGAAGCCTGTCTTCTCCCTGAAGGATTAACTGTCGGTTGCCACAGGGATCTATTTTGGGCCCACTCATTTTCTCCTTATTTATGAATTCAGCACCCACAAATTGTACTCAAACATCAGTGACTGTATACGCTGATGACACGATTATTTACAGCATTAATCAGAGATCCAGTTCTGCGATGGAGAATGTTCAAACTGATTTTTTTCCTTTTCAGAATTGGCTTAAATCAAAGTGTATGGTGCTGAATTCTAAAAAAAAAAACAAAAAAAAAAACAAACAAAGGTTATGTTTTTTACTGTGCCCAAAAGGAAACCCTAAAACATCAACCCATAGTTGATCTTAATAGTGTTATCATCAAACGTGTTGAAAGCTTTCAACATCTGGGCATTATTTTAGAACTTTATCTTACATTTGAATTGCACATTAACAGCCTCAAACAAACTCTTCATCAAAGACTTGGACTTCTGTATATAGAGTCAAACCATATATGACCATTGAATCCAGGAAACTACTTTCACATACAGTAGTTTTCTTTTAGGTTTATTTGATTATGGATTAATAATTTTCACAGCTACTACTGACAAGCTTCTTGACAGGCTTAGGGTTACATATAATTCACTGACCTATGCAGCCAGTATAGTGTTATGCTTGTGCAACTGTGTTAGTTTGGTTTTGGCCATTCACACTCTCTATTCCAGAGGAATTACCACCCTGTAGGGTTACGAAATTCAAAGAACCCTCAGAGAGGGTTCCACCCCTACAGGTGCCACGGGATGATTCCTGTGACTAAAGGTACCTTAGGAATCCCCCTAAGGAGAGAGTGCTGCCACTAGAGGAGGAGGGGAGGATGGTAGTGCAAAGAAAAAATGCTTCACAATGAGGCTGAGAGGAACTGCTTATATAGCTCAGGAAGTGGGAGTGGCTGGCTGCTTGGCCACCGAACTCCAGGCAAAGCCTTTCCAATTCACTGCCCTACGCAGCCAGTATATTGTTATGCTTGTTCAACTGTGTTAGTTTGCTTTTGGCCGTTCACACACTCTATTCTAGAGAAATTACCACCCTGTAGGGTTACGAAAGGCAAGGCACCCTCAGAGAGGGTTCCACCCCTAAAGGTGCCACGGGACAATTCCCATGACTAAAGGTACCATAGGAATCCCCAAAAGAAATGTATAATCATCCCCAAAGAAGGAGGCAACACTAAGCATATGAGCAAGCAGTAACTGTGACATAGGAGCAGTAACTGTAACATAGTAGTCGAAAAGCACAGGCAGTTTGATAATGCAATGAGATGCTCAGTTGGATAACATAATGACTGCCCAGGTTTGCATAACATGGTACTGATGGTTTGCCGTGACATTAGGGGATCCCCTAAGGAGAGAGGGAATGGCGGGACATCCTCCACCTCCATCCAACAGCGGAACCTACCTAAAGAAACTAGGGGAAACAACTATGTTAACTAAGTGTTGTGACCTGAGGCAATGGATGAGAGAAAAAAAACCCTATGAAGAGGAAATCTCTGGGGATCCAAGGCCTAGGTCACCTTCCCTCCAGGCTTGGGATAGTTTATTTAGTGATGGCCCTGCAGCTGCAATTTGGAAAACCCAATTAAAGGGAGGTAGAAAATATTCCAATTTGGAGGAAGGCTCTCACTCAAACCATCTAGTGGGAACGCCGTGGAAGGGTGCGAGAAAACTCTGCAACAATACTTGCAACCAAGGTGCAGGAGGAGAGCAACGACTGCTGAGGCACTCACCTGGCCTACCCACCCCAAACTCAAACCAGGTAAACCAGAGGCAGTCATAGGGAGAATGTGGTGTAAGTGCCTTGCTAGGGAAACCACTAAAGTCAATGGCTAACCGTTATAGTGGAACACTAGTGTCAAAGGAGATCGTCGTAACCACCCTTCACCGCTAGTCTTAAATTCTACACCAGGAGCTGCTGTCACGTGGCAGGCAGCTAAAGCCAAGCCCAGGGTAAGGACATTCCCAGCTATGGGCCAGGTGAGAAAGATCCCACCCCAAGTTGGACATGCTCGAGATGTGGACTAAATGCAGAGTGAGACCGTCGGCTGCAGGAACCCTGCACCAGATAGAATGGCTGGCATGCCCCAGAAGTGATTGAGAGCTGAAAAGCTGGTGAGCTGAATGAGCACAGCATGCTAAGATCGTAATGAGCATTGAGTGTTGAGACCTTGCAAGGTTGAATGCAGATTGAGTGCAGCAGAATCCCAGAGGCTGAAGCCAAGGGGATGGCAGTAGGTATGAAGCAATGGTTTGCATAAGCAAGGAGCAACGGTTGCGTAAGCAAGTGTGGACCTGCACGTAGGTCAGTAAACAGAGTAGTAATAAGTGGACCTACACGTCGGTCTGCATAACATAGGGCAAACAGTACTGAATAGTGGAGGAAGCCAGCCAGACATTTCAAAGCCAAATCAAGGTGACAATCTCTGAAGATTTTCGGCAGCAAAGACAGGATTTAGAATAGAAATAATTAGTCACATTAGCCACGACCCCCCAAACACCTCCCAGTTCCCACTGTAGGACAAACAAGGAAGCAATGGAAGGACCGTGAACCACATGCAGATATAAAAACTAATTTAATAGCCTCAGCAGGAGCTTTAGCTAACCTCAGAGTAGAACAAGGTACAATAGCAATGGGAGTAAATAAAGCAGTAGCAGAAAGCAATTAGGCCTGTGCAGTAGTAGTGAAAACAGTTGAGTACACTGAGTTGTAACTGCAATAAACAAAATAAAAGGAGGTACAATGATCTGAAAGCACTGTCACTAGGCAGCACAATGAGACTGCTGCAATGAGGTAATTAGAATAAGCATGAGTGAGCTGTATAGCTAGGTTCAAGTAAATCTGAGTCAGGTGAAAGTAATCGAGTATGCAACATGGAGCAACTATAGTTGAGCTGAAGCACACAGATCAGGTTTGCAGGTGCAGTGCAAGTAATTTGAGAGTTGTGAGTAACTGAAAGCAAGCAGTATGAGCCCTGGAGTAGCAGTATGCTAGGAGCTTAGAAACAAAAGCCCCCCCCCCCAAAGGAAGGAAGAACACACAGCCGAAGGCAAAATACAAACCAGAAGCAGGAAAATAAACACAGAAGCCCAGCAGAGACAAGCAGGATCAGCAAGGTGGGGGGAGGCTCAGGCCCCAGCCAGCCAGGGAGGCCCAACCAGCCCAGAGGACAAACTGACAGAGTCTTTGGCTGCAAAGAAAAAATGCTTCACAATGAAGCTGAGAGGAACTGCTTACATAGCTCAGGAAGTGAGAGTGGCTGGCTGCTTGGCCACCGAACTCCAGGCAAAGCCTTTACAATTCAATTCTCAGATTTATGACCATGTTAGCACTTTGTACACATCATTGTGAGCTGTTTAATTTGTCCAACTGCTTATCTTTTGATAATAGGGTACGATTCAGAATGGGGATTCTCCTTTTTAAAGGTATTATTGGCCATCTTCCCTCCTCTGTTAATGCTTTGTTTACAAGATTAACCAATCAATGTGGGACTAATTTCCAGAGTAGATTTTACCCTTCCTTTTTTAAAAAAAGATATTCAGGACAAAGGTCCTTATTATATAAAGCCCTCTTCTTTTTTAACGTCCTCTCCATGAATGTAATTCATTGTCTAATGGTACAATCCTTTAAAAGAAAACTAAGAAATTGGCTTGATGCCCATAATGAATGCACCTGTTTTACATCTTAGGATATGTACTGTTTGGTTAGTTTGGTCTTCAGCCACCTCCCAGAGCCTCCCAAGCTGCTTCTCATGGTTATCCAGCCGCTTCATGATGGAGTGCTTGAAAATCCTCCAGATCTATAACCTGCTGGTTCCTGGTATGCATGTGGCTATTAATTATACGAATTTCCTCTGCTGCTGATTTGTTTGCCACTTTCAGTTCGGCCATGTCCTCTACCACGTCTCCAGTGTGGTGGTTATACACCCCAAAGATGATTTTTCTATGCCCTGTTTTGAACCATAAGGACCTTTCTCTGCCCTGCTTCTGTGCTGTAAACAGGCTGCCACGATGCTAACCAAAAGGCGGGATGTGGTCCTATCTGTCACTGCACCCCCCCCCCGTTACTCCAGTAGTTTAAGCATTCCAGGCAAAAAGTCACTCCTGCGGGCTCTCAGTCTGTCAGCTTGTGCGGCATGTATTCTGATCTCAAGCAATTGAGGTGCGAACAGTGGCCTGCCAGTTTCAACCTTGAAATTGATACATTTGAGAGGGATGGTTCAACTATTTTTTTTAATCTGTCATTTCTCTCGGTGCCTGCATAAACATCAGGTCATAAAAAGACTGATGGAAATTTGGGGTCAAAATCTGGGAGCCACTGAAAATTTAAATTGCCTCTCAGCTGACCTATTCTGGGTAAATACAATCTAAAAATGTGTAATAGCAGGACACTACTGAGATTGAGATATTGCATCTCATCTGATCTATCTCTGTTCTGGGTAAATATATATTTCAAATGTTACAAGCAAGACCCGGTACAACAGCAATGCAAGCAAAGAACATTCTACATTGACAAAAGCTTGTTTTTGATTGCTTTCAATCTACCATGTCCATCCTGGGGGGAGGGGGGGCAGGTAAGATTTTTGAAATAAGTATTTTGGATTTTTTTTTTCTTTTGGTGTTTCTCCAGTAACCTTTAAAGAGCAGCTGATCCTTCAGGACAACTTTAACAAACCATAATATTTAGACACAGTTCAGCTTGTGTTTCGTATTAGTTCTGTATTCCTCCTCCCCGTTATTTATTACTTAGGTCTTTTGTATTAAAACAAAATCTTTGTTCCTGAAGGGTTCATCTATCCGAGTTGCTTTCTACCTACCTAAGACCATAATGCACCGCTTATGACATCACAATTACTCTCACAGCGTCACATTGTGATGTCACAACAGAGAATTATGGACCCGATTCTAGAAGGGTTACGCCTGGCGTAACTGCAGTTGCAGCAAGTAGAAAGGTGCATGTAGCAACTTATGCCAGCAGTTGAGACATACGATTCTACATAGTGGCCTGCGACATGGTACGGGCCGCTTGCGCCAAACAGCATTTACGCCACATAAACCCCCCAGTGACATGGCGCTAGGGGGTTTACAGGAGCAGTTGTGCCCCATTCTAGAAGGGCAGCCATAAAGTGCTCACATCGGGATTCTAGAAGAACCCCCAGAAGAGATCCAGCAATGTAAGTTATACCAGCATTTAGCTGGTAAAACTTACGGATGTCCCCGGGGGTCCTGTAGACCCATTAGCTGTCCAGCGGACAGTGCACAGGTTCCCTCCCCCCCATGCCCAGCTCAGGCTACCCATACCCCCAGCCCCCCGAAACAGCTGTTGGCAGAAGCTCCACAGGGCAGCACTGCCATCCTCCCACCCGTGCCCCAAACCATGAGTCGCCCGCGCATGTCGGCAATAATCCAACCCTGGTAGTCTAGTGCCCCCCAATCTGTAAAGTAATAGAATACAGAATCCCCATTTCCCTGGTAGTCTAGTGCCCCCCCCAAACTGTGCATAAATGAAAAATGAATTCCCGGTTCCCTGGTAGGCTAGTGGCCCGCCCACCCCTGAACTGTACATAAATAAAAAAAGAATCCCTGTTTGCCTGGTAGTTTAGTGGCCACTCACCCAGCTGTGCCAGCCCGCCCAGCACCCCCTCCACCCGTCCCCAGCCGGTGACTGGCACAGCCCACCTCTCACAGCTGGGTGGGGGGATGGGGGGCCGCTAGACTACCAGGCTAATGAGATTCTTTTTATGTTATGTACAGTTGAGAAGTGTAGAACCACTAGCCTACCAGGAAATGGGATCATTTTTATTTATGTACAGTTCGGGGGCCACCAGACCACCAGGGCAACGGGATTCTTTTTTATTAATTTACAACTAAAGTACTAGACTACCAGGAAACAGGGATTCTTTTTATTACTGTACAGTTGGGGGCACTAGATTACCAGGGCGGGTAACGTGCCACATTTGCGGCAGGTGACCCGGGGGTTCGGGCACAGGTGGGAGGGGTGCACTTGCGACCTGCGGCAGTGGGTTGTGACATGCTGGCTAGGTATGCCCTCTGTGCGGTGTACCTAGCCACATGTCGCAAGTCGCAGGTCTTTGTTATGGAGACCCTGCCCCTTCTAGAATAGGGAGCAGGGTCATTGTTACAGTTGCGGGTGGCGCAAGCTGCGCTCAGCGCAACTTGCCCCACCCTTCTAGAATCAGGCCTCATGACTTGAAGTACGGAGTAATCTATAAAGGCAGATGAACTGTAAGGGAACTCTAAGAGATAAAAATCATGTATTCATGCAAATTTACTTAGTAATAAATATTGGGGAAGAGAAATATATAGAATATATATATGGAATGCAAGCTGAATTCTACCTAATTATTATGTTTTCAGTTTTCTCTGAGGCATCAGTAACTCTTTAAGTATATTTTTTATGTCTTTATCTAATCTCATGCCTATGTAATTTACCCCTGCATGAATAAGTACTAGAGGGGAAATGCCACTATTTGTTTCAGTAGGCCCTCGAGGTTGTTTCTAATGTCACTTATTTTTGCAGCTGCCAAGCAGCTTATGGCCATTGTTTCCTTTTTCCCTCTGCAGATTTCCTTGTCCATGAATCTGATTATTGATTCCCTTAGAACTAAGATGTTACATGTTTCTGTTTAGGTACGGCTTGTTGCTGGAACACTTGTATCTGTTTCTTGCCAAGGTTGTGAAAGCTTATGGATGGCATGCTTTCTGGACCTGTTTCAAGTGTTATTTCTACCTCTTGTGCATTGGTATTGATTCCTCAGTCATTGTGGTTGTCTCAGCTGGGTTATGCTCATCATTGCTTACTAGTACCTCAAATATGTTGGACAGGGGAATGAGGTAACTGCCTGCTAGTCTGCCTCTTTTTTCTTTTTTATACCAGTAACTATTGCCCTGTGATTATCAACAAATTCTTCAGGTAGGTCATCAGTACTTCTAGCCATTTTATGTCTGGTATTAGTGTCTCAGTTTGTAGCCTTGCTAATAACTGCTAGATCAAGTATGTGTTGTAAAACTGTGCTGCATCTATTAACTGTCCTTTCTCCCCCACTTGGATTAGTTATAATACCTAACTCTTTTTTTAAGGCTGCATGGGCTGAGCCATGCTGATGTATTGCTATCACTATAGAAGAGAGAAGGGACAGTGAAAGCACATGACACGGTTCCATTGCTATGCTCTTCCACAGTGCTAAGGCAATATTTTACACAGCTGCATTCATTGGTATAGCGTAGTGTATCCACAACCCTCTGCACCACAGCTACAGTAGCCCACCATTTCCCATGGGCACACTATTTTATTGCTGCCCATCACTTCTGCACAGTAAAAAAAACCGCTATGCCCAAGATGGCTACTGGAGCTCAGTGTGCATGCGGGACTTCATTTCCACAGTTGTTGTGACCATTTCAGTAGTTCAGGTAGGGCGGTCAGGACAGCTTAGCCAGTGCTCACAACAGATCCACCACCAGCTACCCTTCTGCTGCCTCCCTGGGAAGCCCTTACAGCATTCCAAGCTCTTGAGTGGGCAGGATCTTTGCAGCGGTGCAGCATTTTCCATGGCCGCAGCCCGCCACCCTTCTGCTGCCTCCCCAGGAAGCCCTTGCTGGTACAGACCCTTGCTAACAGCCACAGTTTCAATCTCTGCCACTTCTAGCTGTTTTCAAGCCTGATTGGTTGCTTGCTGAAACAGGCGTGACCCGATTGGCTGTTGCTCAGCAAGCTTCTGGACCCAGCTTTCTGTCCCTCGGTAGCTCTTCTGATACCTGATTTTGTGCACAATTAAATGTTGTTCTGCAGTTATCTAACTGTTTTCTCTGTAAACTTAAGCCATAACTTGGCTGCTTTTGCTAATAATATGCTGATTTTTTCTGACACTGTAAGAATTGAAAATTAATCAAACATACTGTGATTGTAATTGTACATTACTTATTTGCAATTTTATTTTATGTTGCTAAGTTTTGACTGTTGCACTAGCCAGGTTTCTCCGAATCTTAGCCCCCACTCATAACTGCATTTCTGTACTTTTCTCTCTGACAAAGCTTTTCCTGCTAATTTTGCATTTCTTTTTTCCCGTCTCTTTCCACCTCCACTGATACCTCCACTCCTCCCAACTCCACCCCCCCCCCATGCTGTAGCCTGGCGCTGACCTGCCCTGCCCCATGCAGTTTCTTCTTGCGTCTTTTCTTTTAAACCTGCCACCCAATTAAGCTTCTTTTGTCTCTGGTGTTGCCTCAGTTTTCCACTGTTCCCCTGTCTGCAACCCCTCCTTGTGACGCCCTCATCCTTGACTCCTAGCCTAATTTTAACCTCCTCTCTCTCTCTCCCCTTCTCCCACAGCATTCCAAGCCCTTGAGCGGGCAGGATCCTTGCAGCGGTGCAGCATTTTCAACAGCCACTGCACCCTAACATTCTGCTGTCTCCCCGGGAAGCCCTTGCAGGTACGGACCCTGGCCAGCAGCCGCAGTTTCAATCTCTGGTGCTTCTATTTGTTTTCAAGCCTGATTGGCTGCTTGTTGAGACAGGCGTGACACGATTGGCTGCTGCTCAGCAAGCTTCTGGACCCAGCTTTCTGTCCCTCGGTAGCACTTCTGATACCTGATTTTGTGTCCCACCTTCCCTCCCCATGCCAACCTCTGTTAAATACAAATAAATCCTGCCCTTCTGCCTTTACCTCACCCTATTGGCTACATTCCTAGGCAGTTTCCCCTCCTCCTGTAGGGCCACATTATCTTTCTGCCCTATTAATCGGTGGCCTCATCCTAATACCTATAATGAGAACAATTTGTCCCTTGCTCAATATGCTCACTTTCTTATTTCTACTCTTCCATGCTGGACTTACTAGAAAACCACTTCACTACCAGCTCGCACATCCTCTTAATGAATTTTCACAGTCTGCACAATGGTCCACTACAAACCGCTACCCTCAGATCCACGCCTGCCAGCTCCCTCCCAGACCTATTGATTTTTGGTTGGTTCTGCCACCCACAGTCCACGCTGTGATGCTTATTAGCTCTTCGCTGTTGTTCACTGGTTTCTGCTCAGCACAATGACCAGTTGGGAAACTAGACTCTAAGAAAAGGATACTGCTGCCTCATAGAACCACCTCTTAGCCCTCTTATATCATGTAATACTGTTGTTGCTGCTTATTTCAGACAATATTCACCCTAACCCTGGCCCCCTATGCATGGTCCCCAGGGCTCAGGCAAGGCTGGGATGCTCTCTCTTGATAGCATAAACATCTGCAGCCTCCCACTAAACTGGACTGCCTCACCGCATGGGTCTCTCAGCACAACCCAGACACCATATCAGTGACTGAGACATGGTTGTCTCCAAAAATCCCTGACTCTACACTAACTATTCCAGGTTTCACAGTTTTCAGGCAAGACAGGGTAACCAAGAAAGGTGGGGGCTGTGCACTCTATCTTAAAGAGTTCCTCACAGCCCATGTCCAATCAATGCCCTCCTCCAGGAATGACATCCAAGTCCTTACCACCAAGGTAATGCTTGGAGCGCATAATAAGGTCCTGAATGTGGCCTCGGTCTATATTCCACCTAATCTAACCTTCACTACCTCCTTGACTACATCCACTATCTTGATCAGAACATGGAAACAATCCTTCTTGGGGATTTCAATGTCAATTTGCTGGCCCCCACTACAAACAGCTACAAGGACACCCTTACTGCAGCAAATTTCTCACAAATGGTTAAAACACCTACCAGGATGAACTATGGAATGGGGACTAGTACACTTCTGGACTGGGTTCTCACCAACCACCCCGAGCACATAATAAATTCGGAAGTTCTCCCTGACTCACTAAGTGACCATTCTCCTGTACTATGCACCTGGTCAAACAAATTCAACAAACCCCCTCCAAAAACTATCTACTGCAGACAACTGGTCCCCGGTCATCTAGGGCCCCTAAGAACACTCCTACGGGAACATGATTGGTCACCAGTTGACTCAGACCCTGATGTGGACACTGCACTCAAGTATTTCATCTTCAGTTTCAACTCCACCTGCGATGCTCATACCCTTTTCAAAAGGCTGAAGACCAAGGGTGTCAGTAACCTATGGTTTACCATGGATCTACTTGATCTAATGAAGTCTTGCGACCAACTCTGGTACCATGCAAAGACCGATGGTACTCAGGCCAACATCCAGGCTTACAAAATGGCAATAAATGCCTGCACCAAAGCCATTCACTTTGAGAAAGCCAACTACTATAGGAATGCCTTAGCCAGCACCTGGAAAGACAGCAAGAAATTCTGGAGCAGCAATACAGAAGTGCCAGGGGAAAGACCACAAAATTACACCCTCAGTGTTCAACGTTGATGGTGCCATCACTTGGGACCAAGAAACCATGGCAAATGCTTTTAATGCATCCGTCACAGACCTCAGCCACGTACTACCCTCCAGTACCCCCCCCCGAACTCAACATGCACAGACAACTCTGTAAAGACTCAGAAGCACCCACTATTCTACTTTAAAGCAATCTCTGAAAGTAGTGCAAAAAAACAGCTACTTAAAGTGTTGGGAAGTCTAGATTCAGTGGAGATTCCCTTGACCTAAAGCTGCTCTCCCTCACCCTTGATGAAGTACTATCCCCACTCACCAAAATCCTAAACCGATCCCTCATGCTCTCACAGTTTTCCCTAAAATGCAAATCTGCCTTGGTGATCCCAATTCACAAATCTGGTGACAAGACTCTTACTAGCAATTACAGGCCAATCTCCATCCCCCCTCTGGCTCTTCAAAGCACTGGAATGGATAGTGGCTGACCAGCTTGTCGAACGCCTCGAAAAATACAGATTGCAATGTCCCCAGCAGCACGGTTTTCAGAAAGGACACAGCACCACTACAGCTCTCCTTGGTTTCGCCTCCTACATTCACCAACGCTCTTTATCTCAGAAAACTTGTCGGTGCCATATTCATAGACCTTACAAAGGCATTCAATATTGTGAACCATGCCCTACTGATCAAACAATTGTCGCTCAATGGACTCTCAATGGGAAACCACCCAATGGTTCCAAAGCTACCTCAGTGATCGCATACAACAAGTCAGAATTGGTGAATCCTTATCCTCCTCTCTGCTGGTCGTTTCTGGAGTCCCTCAAGGATCCATCTTGGGTCCACTGCTTTACAGCATATTTTTAAACAACCCACCAGCTTTCTGCTATGAAAGAATCTTACTGTATGTGGATGATGCAGTTATCTACACCAGCAACCCAGATCTCACCCTCCTGCAGCTTCAGCTGCAGACTAGATTTGCTGAAGTTGAGACCTGGTCCAAGTCACACAAACTCATCCTCAATTATAAAAAAACTAAAACAACGTTGTTCCATGGATCCCATAGCAAATATAAAGACAGAGAACTAACAATCAACAACAGCACCAGCACTACACTTGAGCAGGTGTATCTCTTTAAATATTTGGGTGTGACCCTTGACTGCACTCTTTCATACACAAAACATATTGATAACTTTGCAAAAGCTGTGAACATGCATATTGGACTTCTTTATAAGCATAGGCACTGCCTTACTGATGAAGCCCTAAATCTAGCTATACAGAGCTCTGTTATCGCCATTACAGACTACAGTCTGGTTATCTATGGCTCAGCTACTAACACTGCCCTCCGGTGCATAACCCTTGCCCGTAACAAGGTCTGCCTTCTTCTCACCTCATCCTCTCGCCTCTCTCACACATGTGATATTTATGTGCAGGCAAACTGGCTCGAGCTAACAAACAAAGGTACCAGACCTGTATATTAACCAAGAAGACCACTATGGGTCTCATGCCCCCTGGTGTTCAGGCCATACTGACCCCCCTACTGTGCCTCCCACCTAACCAGAAGTTCTGAAGGTCTTACGTTTACTGTACCCTGCTGCTGAACGTCCCAAGGTCTGCATTCCTACAAAGCTACAGCCTCCCACTGGTTTAACTCCCTTCAATCGGATATTACCAACGTTGCTTCTCTAGGCATTTTTAAGCGCACACTCCATCGGCACCTGGTGGCCAGTGCATCATGTGACTGTTTTACTTAATTCCTGACTCCATCTCTGAAACCTTCATCAATGACACCTTCACCTCTGACACCTTCACCAATGACTTCTTCCTCTCCCTTTTTAGCCCACTCTTTTCTACATCCCTATTATGCATGACTCCCAGGAGCATCCTGCCTACTGCCTATTTTCTGCTCCTGCCATGCTCCCACTCAGACTCTCCCCTTCCCTCTCCTTTCTAGTTTTACCTAGTACTTTTACCCATACCTCCACCATCCCTCTTTACCTTGCCCCACCCAACCCTACCCTGTCTCTTCCCTGCAATCCCTCCACTCCCTCTATCCTTGCCCACCTCTCCTTCACCCACAGGCCCCACCACCTCCTTCCTGTCCCCCTCCCTTATTGACACTGCTCCCTTAGCTTCTTCACCCACTCTTCCACCTTTCTTTCAACCAACTATACCTCTGCATCCACCTCCCTAGCAATCTCCCTAGGCATATAACGCACAACTGCTTGGTATCAAGCCCTGCTGATTAACCAGTCTTAAGCAATTATCTGAAAAAGTCAATGACTGGTCCCTGTTTTGTATTTTGTATGTTTTACTGTATTCTTCATTGCTTTTATTCTGTCTGTTCCCCATTGTCCTGATTTTCCTGATGTGGAACCTTTGTAAATGAGCCTTGGCTTAAAGGCGTAATCTGAATTCTTAATAAATAAGAGTAGAGAAGCAGTAATGTGGCGCTTAATTCAGAAAACACAATCGACACTCCAAACTATCAAAATGTGAAGAGTTTATTGTAAAGCAAGGTAGACACTGACAAACAGATGCCCCAGCGCTTCAACCACGTGGGTCTTCCTCAGGAAGCATGTCAGTATAAAAGGGCAGATGACCATTTAAGCTACTATCTTAAAGTAAAAGATTCTAAAAAAGGCAATAAATTGTTCAGTAAATTCATTTATCAAAAAAGCAAGGATATATTAAAATGCATTAATGAGCCAAAACAAAGAGTGTACTACATATAAAAAACATTTAGAAAAAGTAAACTGACTATTCTATAAGCGTACAACATTAACAATGGTCACATAGTTCAAACACACAGTTAAAGACAGTTAACAATAACATTATTTTTTTTATTTTGTTCTTAAATCTTAAATACAATTACTTAAAAGTTTTGTTCTCAAAGGTTTTTCTCTTTCAGTATTCAGGAACAAGCAGCAACAGTATTATTCACAATTATCATTTGCGGGGAGTGGAGATCTAACATGATAACCAAGTAAAAAGTAATATTCTTCAATAAAGAGATAGATCATATCATTTTTAAATTTATTCATTTTTTAAATGATTTGTATTAGTTTTCTAACTTTAAATATCTTAGTCTCAAAATTAGATTATAAATGGGGGTGATAATCCACATCTTTATTTAGACCTACTGGTTGGACTGTGTTCAATATAATAATCCATTGTTTCCTTTTGTAGTAACATATTTTTGTAATCACCTCTTCTAGGTGGGGGTGGTACATGTTCCAGTCCTACAAACTTCAGAAAGTTAGGATTTGAATATTGGAATCATTTAGGCAGTATAGTGCAGTGGTTTAAGGCTCTGAGCTGCAAATCTGGTGACATCCAGCAGACCAGACCTGGGTTTGAATCCCACAGCTTCCACTTGCATAATGTGTGACCCTAAACAAGTCACTTAACTACCTTGTGCTCCCAGGTCACTCCTGTAAAAAAGCTTTCAGCTTAGTGTGCTACTCTTGGTTAAACAACTAAAAAAAAAAAAAAAAGATTAAAATGAGAACCAAGTGCCTGTCTATTGCCCCCATTTATTATAGCCCTCGTCTGTTTTTGTATTCTCTTTAAAAAAAAAAAACATTCCATTTTCCCAACATAGTACTTTTGGCACAGACACCATGCCACATATACAACATATTATATGGTGCATTTAATCATTTCCCCTATCTGAAACTGTTTCCTTTCTTTACAGAAATACTTTCCTGATTGTGCATACTTATAAATATTACATGTGTGCAGGCATGGAAACCTGAGGGGGGGGGGGGACTAATTCCTGGATGGGAGATAGTGTGTTGGCTTTGTGGGGTTGAAGTGGCTGGAGGTGAACATGTCACCTAAATTCCTTTCTCTTCAAAATGAAACTCTTGGAGTATTTTGAATACGGTTGTTGAAATTCAGATCTACTATTAACATTTTCCATAACATTTATATGAGGCTATTAGATTTAGACAGCATGTGTACACAGAAACTGTTCTTTCATCTGCCCTGAATAGAGTAAGGGTAGTAGTTCAATCAACATTGCTAACCCCCCTAACAGCAATAGGACTGGGAGGTCAAATTCAGAAGGTCAACTGAAGAAATTAATTACATTTTTGACGGAGTTCTCCCCTGTAGCAGGACAGACATGGGGCCTCATATACAAGTTATGGACAGTTTAAAAAGCACATTTGACTTTGAAAACTGTTTTCAAAATGCCCCAATAGTTTCATTTAGAAGAACATAGAAACGTAGAAACATAGAAGTTAACGGCAGATAAGGACCGCAAGGCCCATCCAGTCTGCCCATTTCTTTTTCTACCTTATAAATGTGCCATCGGCCTTTGCTCTGTCAGTGACCTATCTATTCATAGTCATTTGTATTGCTCCCTTATGCCTATCCCATGCCTGTTTGAAGCCCTGCACTGTATTCATAGCCACCACTTCTTGTGGTAAGCCATTCCATGCATCTACCACCCTTTCTGTGAAAAAGAATTTCCTCACATTCCCCCCTTAATCGGCCTCCCTCTAATCTCATGCTGTGTCCTCTTGTCCTGCTATTTTTCTTATATTTAAACATGTTAGACTCTTTCACCTTGTTTATGCCCTTAAGGTGTTTAAATGTCTCGATCATATCACCTCTCTCCCTCCTTTGCTCAAGGGTATACATATTGAGCTCCTTTAATCTGTCCTCATATGTCTTCTGATGCAGTCCCTGCACCATTTTGGTTGCCCTTCTCTGGACTGCCTCAATTTGGTTAATGTCCTTGTGAAGGTGTGGCCTCCAATACTGCACGCAGTACTCCAGATGGGGCCTAACCAATGTCTTGTACAGAGGGATTATTACCTCCCTCTTACGACTTGTGATACCCCTACTAATACACCCTAACACCCCCCTAGCCTTACCTACTGCTTTAGAGGTCTGCTTGATGATTTTAGGTCATCAGTGATGATGATGCCCAAGTCTCTTTCTTCCTTTGTGACTGCTAGCAACTCCCTCCCAGCCTATAAGTGGCTTCAGGGTTTCTCTTCCCTATGTGCATGATTTTGCACTTCTTTGCATTAAATCCCAGTTGCCACTCTTCTAACCATTTTGCTAGTTTATCCAGATCTCTTCTCATTCTGCCCACCATCTGGATCATCTACTCTGTTGCAGATCTTGGTGTCATCTGCAAACAGACAAGCCTTACCCTCTAGTCCATCTGCGAGGTCACTAATGAAGATGTTGAATAGGACTGGCCCCAGGACTGATCCCTGAGGTACCCCACTTGTGACTTGCATCTCTTCTGACTGTATACCATTTACCAACACTCTCTGTTTTCTGCCAGTCAACTAGTTTGCCACCCAGTTGACCAACTTCTGACCCACCCCGAGCCTACCTAGCTTATTTATCAAACTTCTATGTGGAACAAGGAATCTAGATGAAATGCTCACCTCCAGCCACTTTGAACCCACAAAACCGACGCAAATTTCTACGCTTGCACAAATTGTAATGTTTGTAACTATGCAAAATTAAGGCAGTATTTCTGTAAAGAATGTCATTAAATGTATTAGGTGCAAAAAGGGTGAATGCTCACATTTAGGTCCTCACATATCCATGTAATAACTCACGTTGCAGCCATTTTCAATGTATTTGTCCACCCTTTTCTTAAAGGTATCCTTGGTATCACTTTCAACTATTTCTCTGGGTAATCTATTCCAAAGGTTTACTACCCTTTGTGTAAAAAAAGTACTTTCTGTTTTTCGACTTAAATGTAGTTACCTTCAGTTGTAGTGGATGACCTCTTGCAGGTAAGCTGCTATTCTTAAATTTCAGGTTCAAATGTTTCTTAGTGTCTTATCCTGTGGTATATCATAAATTAACAACAGACCTCTTTTTCTCCTAACCTCAGTAGAATGTATCTTAAGTTTGTTCAGCCTTTTGTTGTATGAATAGTTCTGTAAATTTGTAATGTTTTTTGTCATCCGGTGCTAGACCCTTTCCACTCTCAAATCAAATAAACTCAAATCATCTTTATCTTTATAGTGCCTTTCAAAACCAAGGCGCTGCACATAAAATCAAGTATAAATATCAGATAAAAAACAAGAACAATAAATAACAAAATTAATCATTATCAGGGAAAGCTAAATTAAATAAATATGTTTTTAACTCAGTTTTAAACCTATCAACAGTCAGACATTCTCTTAACTGATGAGGTAGAGAATTCCACAGGGTTGGAGCCAAAAAAGAAAAAGCACGGGCACCAGATGTTTTTACTGCACCCTGGAAATCTCTAGCAATCCCTCATTGGAGGATTGCAGAGGATGGAGGGGGCAGTAGGGTACTAGGAGGTCTTGCAGGTAACCGAGTCCCCAATCATGTAGGGCTTTGAAGGTTAGCAAGCCAATCTTAAAGGTGATCCATCTCTGAACAGGCAGCCAGTTCAGCTCATGCAGCACAGGCATAATATGACTGGCCCTAGATGCCCGAGTCAAAAAACTGGCCACTGCATTCTGCACCAGCTGCAAGTGGTGGATATCAACCCCTGGAAGCCCTAGGTAGAGGGCATTGCAGTAATCAAGGTGGGTAGTGACAAAGGCATGGACCAATGTTGGAAGATCATTTGGAGGAACCAAGTGTTTCACCCTGGCAATATTCCTCAGGTGGTAAAAGGAGGATTTGATGACAGCCGACACCTGAGATTTCAGTGTCAGACCATCAGCAAAAATAATGCCCAGGTTATGCACTCAGTCTGAGGTAGTGAGCTGTACACCATCGATCAATAAGCCGATGCCTGTCCAGCCCCCAAACCTGCTCCCAG
This sequence comes from Neoceratodus forsteri, assembly GCA_016271365.2. NCBI lineage: Eukaryota > Metazoa > Chordata > Ceratodontiformes > Ceratodontidae > Neoceratodus > Neoceratodus forsteri. The sequence goes on along the minus strand of CM028130.1, from coordinate 1,560,868,720 downwards.
ACATCCAGGGTCCACTACCAACACTTCAGTGTTATCTGGATTAAGTCTCAGCCAGCTGGTGCTCATCCAGGTTCTGATCTTGGTAAGGCAGTTGTTTAGCACAGAGAGTGCATCAGTCTGTCCGGGAAGAAAAGACATATATAGTTGAGTATCATCTGTGTAGCAGTGAAAATTCAAACTGTATCACCTGATGATATGTTCCAATGGCAGCATGTACACTGCAAACAAAATGGGGGCCAAGATGGAGCCCTGTGGCACCCCTCAGGGCAGAGAGTGAGTGCCAGAGGAATAAATTCCAGTGGCAACTCTCTGAGACCTGTTCGCGAGGAATGATCAAAACCATTTGAGGACTGTACCAGATAGCCCGCAAAGAAGCTGCAGGCACTCCAGCAGCACACCATGGTCTACAGTGTCAAATGCTGCAGAGAGATCAAGAAGGATCATAATGGTACGTGCCTTTAAATCTCTTGCCATTAGGTGGTCATTCAATACTCGGACGAGTGCAGTCTCAGTGCTGTGCTTCTTCCTAAATCCAGACTGGAGAATATCATAGGCATAGTGAGTTACAAGGTGATCATCCAGTTGCAGCGCAACCACCGTCTCAATAACCTTACCGACAGATGGCAGGTTAGAGATAGGCCAGTAGTTAGCTAGACAGTCTGGATTCAAGGAAGCTTTCTTAAGGAGTGGTGGAATGACCGCCTCCTTGAGGGGATCTGGAAAGACCTCTCTCTCTCCAAGGAACTCCAGACAATTTCAGCAAGGATCGGGCAGATAACATCTACACATCCCACTAAAAGGGGTGTAGGGCCCGGATCCAAACTACAACTGGCTGGGATCAGTGTCTGGAAGATCTTCACAATGTCCATCAGTTTTCAGCTGGCAGAAATCTGACCAGACAGACTGAGTGCATGTCACCTCCTGACGATCTCCACAATCCCTTGTAGGAGAGGCCAGACTGATGCCAGACCTGATGCTGGCTACCCTAACTGCAAAGAACCAAGCAAACTCCTGGCATTTCAGCTGAGAAAAAGCTTCTCTGGGCTGAAGACAGATTGGATTGCAAATCTGTCAACTGTCTGGAAAAGCTGGGCCGGTTGATTTTGCACAACAGAAATCTCCCTGGACAGGAATTCTGCCTTCTTATGGGTGATTTCTGATTGATAGCCATCATACTGTGCCATCAACCTAAGCCTGTCAGCATCAAGGCCGGACTTCCACCAGGCTCTCTCCATCCTTCGACCAATTTGTCTCAGCTCCTTCAAGGAACCATCAAACCAAGGGTTCCTTGGGCGAAGAGTTTGGGGTCGAGCACAAACAGGAGCAATCTTGTCCAGGGCATCTCCCACAGCCTTATTAAGGGCCAGTATGAGATCACCTGGACTCATGCATTCACCCGACAAACCCGATAGGTCCAGCACTACCAATAGGTCACTAGGAGTAACTCCTCTTAAAAGAGTGGCACTGAACCATCTCCGTGGGGTAGACCTATTGGGGGGACCACGAAGCTGAATCTTATGGTGTGATGGTCAGAACCACTGACTGGTTTCAGCCCCAAATCAGTTACCTCCATACCCAGAACAAAGACCAGATCCAATGAGTGACCCCCTATATAGGTAGAGGAGGTAACTACCTGTGTGGGGCCCAGTGTTGTCATCAGCTGGAGGAGATTTTGACCAAAATGTGAGAATTCATCATCAACCCAGGCACTGAAGTCCCCCAGGATTATCCAACTGGGGGACCTCAACACCATGTCGACGATGAAGTCCACTATCTCCTGCAGGAATTCTCCACCATCTCCTGGTGGACAGTAGAGGAGGAGTATCCCACAGCCTACACCCTTCCCCAGGATATACTCAAAGGATCTGGTACATTATAATGGCACATCCACAAGGACCAGCTCCATCTTCAATATAATAACCACATCCCTGCCCCTACGATCCAACCTTGGGCGATGTATCACCGAGAACCCAGCTGGAACAGCAGAAGCCAATACAGGGCCCGCATTTTCATCCAGCCAGGTCTCAGTGATGCAAGCCAGATCTGTTGTTCCAACAAGATCAGCTATAATAGTTGTCTTGTTCTTAGAAGAGCTGGCATTGTATAACACCGCCCAACTAGGATGAGTTGTCGGGGAAGACCTCAGCACATGCTCGCTGACTTTGGAGACCTTGGGTATTGGGAAAAGACAGGGAGAACCTCTGTCCTGACTCCATTTCACCCCAGGACACCTCCTGGACCCCACAACCCCTATCCGCTCTTTCTTTTCCCCTCCCCCACCAGGTGCAGCTCTCCCCCTTTTTCTGCACTTCCTAGACATCCCCAAAGCATGATACCTAAAATATGTGTCAGATGACAGTGGGGGACACTCAAAGGGATGTAATTCCCTGAGCCTAGTGGGGGAGTAATGCCTGACCATCACTAAACCTCCCCAGCACATAATAAAAATAACCACAAAACAATAAAAGCTAAATCACAAAACTCAGAGACCCAGCATCCCACCTCAAAACAATAAAACTCAATAAATCTTATCTAAATAACAACAGTCTTCTTAAACCCTAAACTATAACAAATAATCAAAATAACAACACAATAATATAATAAAAACTCAATAATTCCAGAATCAAACCTAACCCACCCCAAATAATAACCCACTAAAAATAACTATCTAAAATCAGTTAGGACAGCTACAGCACTAAATTAAGTTATTAATTATTGTCCAATATAATTTCATTGTCCAGTGTAAGCGTGTGGGTTCAATAACAGACACCAGTCCTTAAATCAAGTGCATAAAAAACGCTGGTGTAGCGTTTATCATTTTATTTTCCAAAAATGATAATAACAGAATTGACTGTTCATAAATATTTACAGAAAAGAAATGGGTGTTTAAACTTTCACACCAAAATAACAACAAACAAAAAAATAATCAGACTAGTCCTTCCTCAGACTCCCTGCTCTTCTCTGTATATTCAATATTTTTCTCCACTCTGGTGTATAGGCACTCACACTCCTCTCCCTTGCTTGGTCAGAAGAAACTGACCAGCACACCAGAATTAGCCTCCTGGTGGGAGGTTAATATAGCACAAAATCATGACATCATTGACATGTGACTATCAATTATACCATAAAACCTTATTCCTCTACTCTGGAACTTAAGATTAGGCTTCAGTTCTCTAAATCTAAAGCTTATTATGTTTTTTAACATAATATTAGTAATACTCTATAGGTACTCATTTTAACTTAGAGGAATCTTAATTAGTGGTGAAAGCATCATCAAGGACCTTTTTATCCCCTCCCCTTTCAATGACATCACCACACCACTTCTATATTAGCAGCCATTTTCTGGGCTGCCAGCTCTATAGAAGCCATCTCTTGCTACCTGCCACCATTTCAGGTAAAGAAACCAAGAAAATCAAACTTGTTTATAGAGGACTCTAACCTTCCCAGATAAACACAGAGTAGGGGCGCACTCCCCCTCTATTTTTTCTGTGAAGCCAGAGTAGCTCTATCACTATTCAGCCTTGTTTATTTATCCCTTAAATTTGTTACTTGGCTTAGTTTTTCTACTTATACCTTTACTTCATTTGAACACATTTTTATTCTCTGCATACATTCCAAAAAGAGCCTAGTATTATTATCCTTAATTTACTGTGCTAGAACTGTATTTAAACATATTTTAATGTTTTACATTTCTCCACCCCACCCCTACCCCCCACGACAGCTCTGCCATTTCAGCAGTCAGCAAACATTGCACTATTTCACTCCCCATACTGTACTTCACTTCTTGGTAGCTTTAAACAGCACAATAACAAGTCAAACACCCCAAATCATGTTTTTATACACAGGAATAGTCTGCACTAATGCTGCAGTACTTATTTGAACTTTTTATTTAATCTCTTTGTTTTTCAGGCAGCAGAGCGAGATCTACAGTGAGCGGCTGCAGGGAGAGTTTACTTTCTCCCTTGCAGCAGCCTGCTTGTTCATCTTCCAGTCTTGCACAGACTCACTTTAAAATGGGGCTATATGGCAATCTGCTCTGGTGTTGGAAACACTCTTGTTTCTTGGGGAATTCAAAAATCTTCCACAGAATTTACATACAGTAGCAGGAGGCTTTAAAGTGGATCTGCTTTTAACTTCATGTGGCAGTTTTGATGGCTAGAATGACAACAGATTAAAGGTATAGCACAGATAGGAGAACAGAATTGTCAGGTTGGCCACCCTGACAAGAAATTAAGGATAGACAGAAAAGTTTAAGAGAATAGGACAGCGTGAAAAGAATAAATTTTATTTTTTTTATTTTTATGTTGACATTCTCATCCTGCCACATCCAGTATCTTCTTATGTGAAACTGTTTCCAAGAACTTGCCAAATCCTTTAAAACTTGATACAGCAAAGGGTAGCTCTCACCAATCCCTTGTCCAGAAGATAAGTCCAAAACATGGCCCTCTCATTGCCACAAATACAGAGTTATAATAAATATTCAGTTCCTGATGAGGCTCTCTCACTGCGTCCAAAATGGAAAAATGAAATTACAGTACCTGCTAACAGTTTAGTCTGGAACAAAAATCGGGAGAAGCAGCAAACCTTTAGGAAATAGAACAATAGCCAGTCCAGAAGGAGAAAACAACCTGAACGTAAATACCACTGGCCCTAGCCCAGCCCAGAGACAGACCCCTTAAAGAGGAGACACCCCACTTAGCCCACCAGTGCCACCCAGTCAAACTAGGGGGCCACAGTGTGGAACAGGAGAAAGAAGTTTTCCACCAGCCCTCCAGCTAGTGCCCTCTATCACCACAAGGAGCCCCCAGACCAGGCGCCCCCCACCAGAGCCAGCCAGACCAGTCTAAAATCCACCCCTCTCCTCAAAACAGATAGTGTTCAACCAGGAAAACACACTCTACATCGGTCTCAACACTCTCATAGTTCCAGCAGTTCCTCCTTAAGCCAAGCTCTGGCAGTGTAGTACCAATGACATTCTGCCAAAAGCGAGGATATTCTCAACAGTCAGCACAGTTGCTCACAGTTCAGAGCTTCAGCAAACAGTTGACAGCTAGCCAACAACCAGCCGACAGTCAGAAGCACTCCAAATACCAATAGCGAGTGCTATAAGAAAAATACTCCTTACATTCAATCTGCTAGCAGGATAACAGTTCTCAGAGATGAAGGCAAAATGAGGACTTACACAACACCGCACCCAGTGTCAGAAGGTCCACACAGCAAAATCGGCATCCAAACACGGTGGTCAGAGAATCAAATGACCGCCACAAAGCAAGGCTGTATCTAATTGAAACCACTAATCCAAAGGCACAAACAAAACAATTGGACAAAAATAAAATAACAAACAATTTAAAATAAATGAAATATAATGTCAGGAATTCCGAGTAAAAACTTGTCTAAAAACTAATGTAATGGCTGGCCTAGTGTGGCCACTATCTTTTCTCTTTACTCTATGTCTGTTTTCCTATACAGACATCATATCTGTCTACCATAATCCAACTGCAGTCTCACATAAGAGATTTAAAGTGGCATCAGTATTTCATCTTTACAGCTTTTAATGTTCCTCTTGATCTCACCCATAACATTGTTTGCTTTTGCTACTGCAGCAGTACACTGCTCCCTAAATCCTTATGTACTGTCCATGATAATATCCTGATATTTTTCTTTATTTGTTGATCTTAAAATGCTGTTCCTTAATATATCATTATGTGGAATATTATTTTTGCTCACGTGCAAAACACCGCTTTTCTCCATATTGAAGGACATACCCAAAGAATATGCTCATTCAGTCATTTTATCTAGGTCAGCTTGCATAGTCCTGATCTGTTCTGTTGAGCTGCATGGTCCACCAAGTTTTGCATCATCCGCATATTTTATCATATGGTTGTGTACAATTTCATTTAAGTCAGTAATAAACTGAAATATTATAGGGCCCAGGACCGAACCCTGGGGCACTCCACTCATCATATCACTCCTCTTTCCTTGGACATATAACCATTCACTGCCACTTTCTGCATTCTCTCTGGAGCCAGTTGGTGACCCATTCGACAATATATATTTTGATGTTGTATTTCATCTTTTTTGCAGCTATGGCCCAGTGGAGGAAGGTATTAGATGCCTTACAGAAATCTATCAGAACCACATCCACTGCTTCCCCCATCAAGTAAACTGCTTACATATTCACAGAAGCACACTAAGTTTGTGTTGCAGGATCTTCCCCTAGTAAAACCATGCTGACTCAGATCATGCATATTATTGGTTATGTGTGGTTCATAGCTCAGTGCTTATGCTTCATACTGTAGTTTAATGTAAGTTGTGCTTGGATACAGAGGACACCAGAAGTAGGACAATGCTGTTACAGTATTAGTTGTAGGAATTAATAAGTGCTTAGGTACTTCCGTAGATTTGAGTATGTCAATGGTTACAGTAGCTGTAACTGGATAATATAGGCATGGTGCTTAATTGTTTAAGCTGGTGAGTTAGGGGATAAGACTTGATGTTTTGGTTTTACTCTGTATCCCACCGAAGGAAGGCTGCTTAGACAGGTAGGAAGATATCCCCCCTAAAATAATAAGTATCAAATGATTATGAATGATTATCTTCTCCAGCTCCGGAGAGTGCGGCCAGTAGCATGCAGGAGAGGAAAAAAACCCTTGGGGGGGAACCTCTGAGGACCCATGGTTACTGACCTGCCGGTCCTTCTGGACATACTAAAGCAGAGTAATCCTAAATTAACAATATTAAGTTGTCGGCGAATCCGAATCCAGAGTTGTAGATCTTATCCAATGAAGCAGGAAAGCTGGATCATAGTACTGATATTTGGAAGTCAGGTGAAGATGGCAGCACATCCTTCCAGAGAATTCCTAGTCCAAGAATCCATGTACAGAGCAGCATCTGATAGCAGAGTGAAGTCCATGGTTAAGCATAAATAATTTTGAAACATCGAAAGTTGCACTAGTTGAGCAATCCAGAAGGCGAGAAAGTCTTTACAAAGGGAACTTATAACCAAAGGACTATGTGTTCGTATGCAAATGAAAATGGTAGTTATGTTCCGATTGGTAAGCTTGTAATAAAGGCTGTTGGATGAAGCACATGAGCTAGATGCAGGCTTATGTGACCTAGAAAGGGCGGAGTAGTAGGAACCTCCGGTCCAGTGTGGGGTAATCAGATTAAGTGAACTGGCAATGATTTTGGTAGGAATAGGTAGATGAGCTTGATGGATCTCCAGGCCCTGAGGGGCGAAGCAGGTTGTAGAATAGGTGAAATAGTCTGTGATGAACCTCTAGGCCCTGTAAGGGCGAAGCAGGTAAGTATGAGCAGATATAAAGTAAATAGGTGGATCTGTACATAGGTCAGCAGTAGTAGTTGTAAAATCAGACCTGCAAGAATGCAGATGTACTAGCAGAGGAGGAGTAGAATTGAACTGATTATGTATGGTATACAGCACATTAACCTCCATGCCATGGAATCGGCAAGGCAGACTTATGAGAGCAGTATGATGGTCCTGTAGAGACATTGTGTTCCTGAGCAAGGATGGCAGCAGAATGCAGAGAAGTAAGTCAGATGAACTGGCAGCTCAACAGATGTAGTAATCCTTAGGCACTGGAGTAAGTTAATATCTGAGGCCGAAGCCATGAGATAAGATAGCACCATGGAGTGGAGCTTGGCTAAGAATCCTGGCAGGGAAACGGCAGTAGTAAATCCAAACGAACTGAGGTATCATGGCAGGAGACATCTGAGGGAATGATTGTGATAGTCCTGATATGTAGTTTAGATAACCTAATAGTCTTCAGGTGAAGCTACCACTGGCTGGAAGCTGCAACACTGGACTTAAGATTTGCAAGAAAGCGAGTTGTGCTCACAACAGAGGGAGGTGAACCTTACAATTTACAATTGTCTTTGGTTTGAAGCAGATTCCTTAGGAAAGTTAATATTCTTCAGGTGGAGGATACGTCTAACTGAAGGGTGAAATAAGGAACTTAGAATTATCAGAAAAGGCAGTCTTTCAGTGGACAGAGGGAGGTGGAGTTTGCTTTACTTTTGTTACAATTGTTAAGGTTTACAGTGCAGGAAGAGTTTAAACCCACAGAGGCCGAATACTGTTTTCTGTGTCTGCCCTTCTGCACAGCTGACGTGTTTTGGGGCTGACTGTTTTCAGAGCAGAAGTCACCAGGCTGTTTTGGGGCTGGGGAGGTTTACCTGTGTCTGACTTGGATGTTTGGATTTTTCTCTGTTTGATTAGCAGGGTATTTTCTCTGTCAAATTGGTTTGAAGCAGTATTACAAATTGTCGTGTATGGCATCTTGCTGACAGAAAGGCACTCATCGCAGCGGTAGGTAAGAGCTTTTAACTGATTGTTTCGTGAGGGCACAGTTTAGGCCCAAAACCTTCCCACCCCTCACCCCACCCACCCCTGGAAATAGTTCATTTATACCTGGGGTTCTGACATCATTTCCTCAAGAGGGCAAGGTGCATATCACTGTCATAGCCACTCTAGCACACTGCACTGACAATATAAGCATACATATTTTATAAATACATATATTTCTATATAGCACAGCAATCACACAGAAAAAAAACTAAACAAGGTAGACAGTCATGTGGGGAGTAGTACAATGTAATGGCTGTGGGGCAGCAGTCTTCCAGGAGTCTTTCTGGAAGCTGAGATGCTGCCCTGTTTGCAGACAACTATCTGCCCTGAGGGAGGAAGTTGCCTGTCTTCAGGCAGCACTGGACAGTAGCAAGGGAACCTCCCCCATCCAGGGAGCACCAGAGCCACCGCCACTACCTCAGAGGTTGCGAAGAAAGCACAACAGTTGGACCACAGTGGGCTCAGGGAGGGTAAGGGTGGTGGAACAGAGGTACACCCAGTCAGTTGTTCCACTCCACAATCCATACACCATTCTGGGGGAGCATAGTTCCCCTATGGATGCACCGGCAGAGGAGACTAAGGAGGGTGCAGACAACAGTCACAAGGGAGGCCCTCAGGAAGGAGGCAGAGGGCACCACAGGGAAAGGAAGCAGCTCCTGGTGGGGGACTCAATAATTAGGGGGATAGAACTGGGGGGAGCAGGGAAAACTGAAGTAAGATGCCTGCCTGGTGCCATGGCTTGGAGGGACAGGAAGCGCATCCTTAGGATCACGAGAACACTTGCACGGGAGTATGAGCTGGACATCATTGTCCACCTAGGGACAAATGACTTGTCTCATCATGAGATTAGAGCAGTGCAGAAGGACTTTGTAGAGTTGGGGAGGGCTTAAGACAAGTAGCACACACAGTATCCTTCTCAGAGGTGCTGCCTGTCAGTGGCATAGGTGAGACAGGTACTTTGCACCATGCAGTTTAACGAATGGTTGAAAAATGTGTGTGGAGCACAGGGTTTGGCTTCATTGGGGCTGGGGTTCCACCTGGAGGGACACCAGCCTATACTGGCAGGATGGTCTGCATCTGTCCAGGAAGGAACAAGTCTTTGGGCAATCGGTTTAAATGCTTCATTGGCAAGCTTTTAAACTAGTCAAGGGGAGGCACTGATAGCAGCAGGAAAATCCCAGCCTCCCCTACAAAACAGGGTACTAAATGAGAAAAGACCAAGGTAGAAAGGTCAGTGGGGGATGCTGCTACAGAAGGTAAAGCCATCAAAAAATGGAGAGCAATGAGTACCAATGCCCGTAGTCTGGGTAACAAGCTTCCTGATTTAGTGGCCTTGATGGAGGAGGAACATCTGGATATCATGGCAGTCACAGAAACATGGTACACACAGAACCATGACTGGGATGTAAACATACCAGGATACACTATCTACAGGAGGGACAGGGAGGGTAAGAGGAGGAGGAGTAGCTCTCTACATAAGAGAAGGAATCAAAACAACAGAACAAAAGGGTAAACAGGGAGGAGAAGAAGCACTGTGGGTCAATTTGGAGGCAGGCAATGGCACCACAATCCGCACAGGGGTTATACAGACCCCCCCTCTCAGGGGAGGAAATGGACAAGGAAATGATAGAAAGTATGCTTAGAATGGCAGATAAAGGGGAGATATTGCTGATGGGTGATCTGAATATGCCAGATGTTAACTGGAGTGCAGTTGCAGCAGCCACTTCTAAGAGTGGGGTTATTCTAGATGCCCTACAGGGGGCATGCCTTAGACAACTAGTATTGGAACCCACTCGAGAGGGAGCAGTCTTAGACCTGGTCCTCTCAAATGGAGATGGAGAGAGGATCACAGATGTAGAAGTGGGTAGCCATTTGGGAACTAGCGACCACCGAACAGTATGGTTCACAATAAACAGAGCAATAGAGTCAAGCCATTAAAAAGCCAAAAGTACTGGATTTCAGGAGGGCTGACTTTGCCAAAATGGGTGAGTGCCTAAGGAATGCACTAGCAAATGGGCAGGAAGGAGGGGTGGAAGAACAATGGGGAATAATAAAAACTGCCATCACAGAGGTAACAAGCCTTTGTGTGAAGCAAATAAACAAACAAAACGATGTAAGAAACCACTATGGTTCTCAAAGGAGGTGGCAGTGAAGGTTCAAGAGAAAAAGAAAGCATTCAGAAAGTACAAGGAATCACAGAAGGAACAGGACAGAGAACTGTATCAGTTAAAGCAAAAGGAAGCTGGGAAGGCAGTCAGAACAGCAAAGGCCTGAACTGAGGAAAAGATAGCCAACTCAGTTAAGAAGGGGGATAAAACCTTTTTAGGTACATCAGGGAGGCGAAGGAAGACTAAGGAGGGATAGTGAGGCTTAATAAAGGGAGGGGTGGGCAGATGGTGACTGTGAAAAGGCAGAGATACTAAACAAATATTTTCGCCAGTATTTACAAACGAAGAGGGGAGGTACCTAAAACAAACAATAGAAACACTCTGGATACAGAAGTTGATACCAGCCCATTTACAGAAGAAAGGGTCCTGAAAGAACTCTTAAAACTGAAGGTGGACAAAGCAATGGGGCCTGATGGGATTCATCCCAGAATTCTAAAAGAACTAAGGGTAGAACTAGTGACACCACTGACTACCCTCTTTAACAAATCATGGGAGAATGGGATGGTACCTGAGGACTGGAGGAGGGCCGATGTGATTCCCCTTCACAAAAGTGGGAGCAGGGCAGAAGCCGAAACTACAGACCAGTTAGTTTAACCTCAGTGATAGGGAAAATGATGGAATCACTTCTGAAGGAAAGAATTGTCAAGTACCTAGAGGCCAGAGGGGCACGGGACCCAAGGCAGCATGGATTCACAGCAGGAAGGTCATGCCAGACAAATCTATTAGATTTCTTTGACTGGGTGACCAAGGTAGTAGATCAGGGAGGGGCTGTGGATATGGCCTACCTAGACTTTAGCAAGGCATTTGACTCAGTCCCACACAAAAGATTAATATCCAAGTTAGCCAGCCTGGGAGTGGGTCCCAAGATGATAGCCTGGGTAAAGAATTGGCTGGAGAGTAGGACACAGAGGGTAATAGTAAATGGAGTCCACTCTGAAGAAGGGGTTACTAGTGGGGTGCATGAGGTTCAGTATTAGGACCGGTCCTCTTCAATGTCTTTGTAAGCGACATTGCAGAGGGACTGGAAGGAAAAGTATGTCTCTTTGCAGATGACACAAAGATCTGCAACAGAGTTGATGCACAAGGTGGGGTGGAAAGGATGAGATGGGACTTGGCAAGGTTAGAGGAATGGTCAAATGTATGGCAGATTAGATTTAATGCTAAGAAGTGCAAGGTAATGCACCTGGGAAACAAAAACCCAGGGGAAGAGTACACAATGGGGGTGAGATACTAACAACAACAAAAATGGAAAGGGACCTGGGGATAGTCATATCAGATGACTTAAAGGTGGGCAAGCAATGTGTGAGGGCAGTAAGGAGGGCTGGGGGGATACTGGGATGCATAGGGAGAGGCATCACCAGTAGAAAACAGGAAGTTGTTATCCCTCTGTACAGACAGCTGGTGAGACCCCATCTGGAGTACTGTGTGAAGTTCTGGAGACCCAGTCTCCGCAAGGACATAGACAAGATAGAAGCTGCCCAGAGGAAGGCAACTAAAATGGTGCAGGGTCTGCACCAGAAGACATATGAAGAGAGACTAAAGGAGCTTAATATGTATAGCCTCGAGGAAAGGGGGGGGGGACATGATAGAAACGTTCAAGTACCTTAAGGGAATCAACAAAGTCCAAGAGGGTAGCATCTTTCAAAAAAAGAGGTGTGTAAGAACAAGGGGGCACAATTTGAAGATAGAGAGGGAGCGGCTCAGAGGTAATGTAAGGAAGTATTTTTTCACAGAGAGGGTTGTGGATGCATGGAACAGCCTTCCGGAGGAGGTTGTGGAGTCAAAAACAGTGATTGAATTCAAGCATGCATGGGACAGCCATAAGGCAATTCTAGGAGGTGGGGGTAGAAAGAAGTAGGCTGCTGGTTAACTAGGATCTGCAGCTTATCCATTAGGTTGGGAAATGGGCAGACTGGGTGGGCCAAGCGGTCCTTATCTGCTGTCAAATTCTATGTTTCTATGTAGATGTAAGTCCATGGTGAAGTACAGAAGGATACTGATGAGTGTAGCAGAAACGAGCAGGTGAAGGTGAGCTGCAAAATCCAAAACTTAAGTAGTACGGCTGAATGTGAGATATCCTGGCAATGTTTTCCAGTCTGATGGAAAGTTGGAGATGAGTGAGTGACATGAAATGAAGGCTTCTGGCAGACGGAGAGCCAATGAAATGCCCATAGGAGGAAACAATCCGAAAGAGGCAGGCAGGGAGCAGGAGAAGCAGACTGATTCCAGGTCATGGAGAAAGGTCACAGCAGAGGCAAGGGGCAAGGCAAGCAGACGAGGAATGTCCAGGAACAGGCAGATCCAACAGGGGAATAGCAGGAGAATGATTGAGCCAGGTCCACAGAAGGCAATCCAAGAAGCCGCATGGAGCCGATATCTGAGCTCAAGAGAAGCACAGGGTAGGAGATGGTCAGCAGGAAGAATCCGGAACAAGGCATTGAACGTACTGATAGAACACATGACTGGGGTGTATGGCAGGAAGTTCAGTGGTCAAAGCAATGAACTAGCTAGACCCGTACATGGGATAGGATGAGCTGCCAGACCACACATAGGTCAGCGGAAGGAAGGAGTAGAGAGCAGGAGCTAGGCTCCATGAAGGCTAGCATACCTCAACCCTCATGCAGGGTCATCAAAGGAGTGGCAAAGGTATGCAGGCGAGGCCCAATTGACTGAGAGCTGAAGGCTGGTGAGCTGAATGAGCATGGCATGCTGAGACTGTAATGAGCAGTGAGAGCTGATACCTTGCAAGGTCGAAATGCAGAATAGAGAGCAGCAGAATCCCAGAGGCTGAAGCAGAGGGAATGGTGGTAGGCATGAAGCAGAGGCTACGGAAGCGAGAGGGGGCCCACACATAGGCAGGTACAATAAAGCAATAATCAGACCTGCCTGCCAAAAATGGTAGCAATGGAGCCAGAGAGCAGGGCAGCAGCAGAGCAGCCAGGTCAGAACATGAATGGGAAACTAGGAGGAGCCATAGGCACAACAGAGTAGGTAGCAAGGAACAGAGCACCACCAAACTTGCTGAGGTAGTACTGGAAGGTGAGGGGGGGGGAGGAGTCCCCTGGCCTGCAATGTGAGGAGGCCTGCAGAGAGGGCAGCAGAAACCATTGGCTGAAATGACGTCCGAATGGCAGGCAGAAGTTCTGCCGTAAGAGCTGAATAGGAAACAAATGGGCAGATAGGCAGAGCAGGCAAGCCTTGCAGACAAGCTATACAGTATGGGATCCATATAGAATATCATGAGGGAGGCAACTAACATACCTAGATTGTTAGTTTCAGACTTGCACAGTATCTGGAAGCTCCAAGCAGTTCTTCAGTTGGAATCTCTTTTAATATAGTCTATGTGCAAATAATAAGCAACATGCTGACAGGCAAATCCGCCATCTGTTTCAACTAAGTTTGTAATAATACCATAACTAGGGAAAAGGCATGCATCTGCCATGTACGATGATGCTGCATGAGTCAACAACATGATATACGACCATTGTAGGGGCGTTTCACAGCTATATTACTAAACATATACTGCATGCATAAGATAAGTAGGTGAGGATACACAGCTGTTAGTTCAGTGTGGGTCATGGGTGTCGCTGCTGGGATAGAAACTGGACACAGGAATGACAATAGAAGCCGATAATATTGGACTTGCTTATCTGGTACTCTGTATCCTAGGGTTGTAGACCATGTCGTTGAAGGTGGCAGGTGAAGATGTAAGCTGCAAGTAGGATGTCCTAAAGTCCTGTGGCAGCCCCATACGTGTCCTTGTGGGAAGAAAGGGGATGCAACAGCCAAATTGAGGAAAATGAGGCCATGGAGAGCAGGAGCAGCGAACGCTCTGCAAGGCATCTGAAGAGCTGGTAGAGTCAATCGGTAAAAGCAGCAAGCGGCACAACCACGAGTCAGCAGCCTGGCAGCAGTACCAAGGCCACAGTCTTGGTCACTTAAGTCCAAGTGCTCCTAGTCCAGAGAAGCTGAAGGAGTGGACCAAAGGAGACTGAAGAGTGGTAGCAAAGTGCATGGCAGAAGGCTAGCAGAATGAGGAGTCCATGGAAAGAACTGGTGGAGCTGATGAATGAACTGAGCAATGCCGTTCCACGGGGCCGGAGAACCCCAAAAGAAACAAAGGCAAGGAAAATGAAGACAGAGGGTGGGGGCAGATGAGCAGGCAGGATGCGGCAAAATAGGGGAAGCACAGGGAAGAAGGGAGGGTACAGAGAGACAGAGGAATCCAGCCCCAGCAAGCAGCACGAGGCGAGCGCAGCGAGTGTGACTCACTCTAAGCAGAGCACCTGTAGTAGGCTAGCTTAAGTAGTATGTGGGGAGGAGCTCTTCCCCCACATAACTACAGGCAAGCCTTTAAAATGAAATATGAACTAGCATTCTAACCTGTATTATGGACTCTAATATTTGTCCTGAGGTAAGGCTTATCGGATAATAATTTTATATTTGATGTCTGTTTCCCTTTTAGTATATAGTGGTAATTCTAGTCACTTTCCAGTCCTATGGAACTTCTCCTGTGTTTAAAGATTTTTTGAATAACTTCTTAAGAGGGTTACAGATGGTATTTTTGTCATCTTTAACATCTGTGGAGTGATTTTATCCAACACAGGTGCACCATATGGTTTTAGTCCCTCTATCTCTTTTATTATTTCACTTAAGTCAACAGTAATATTCCCTTTCTGATCATTTTTCGGTTGGCTTATAATACTAATTTGTGTATGTGTTGTACAGAAATAGTCATTAAACACCTCTGACGTTTCTTTGGGATCCATAATAATGTTATCATCCTTTGTAATTGCAGTTATACCTGCTTTCTAATTCATTAGGGAGTTAATGAAACTGTAGAATTATTTAGTCTTTTGCTTCTTGGCAGTAGTTGCTAATTTAGTCTCCAGTTTTCATTTTGCTTTGTTTATAGCATTTTTACAGAATTTTTCTTTGTTTTTAAAATGTTCCCAGTTTAAGGGGAACAGTTTCAGATAAGGGAACTGATGAAATGCACCACACAATATGTGGTATATGTGGCATGGTGTCTGTGCCAAGAGTACTATGTTGGGAAAACGGAGTGGTTTTTTTTTCAAAAGAGAGTACAATGACAGATGAGGGCTATAATAAACGGGGACAATAGAAATGCACATACCGTAGTTTTCATTTTAATCAATTCCATGATTCAAATCCTAACTTTCTGAAGTCTGTAGGACTGGAACATGTACCACTCCCACCTAGAGGAGGCGATCTCAATAATTTATTACTACAAAATTAAACAAAATGGATTATTACATTGAATAGAGTCCAACCGGGATGTCTAAATGAAGATATGGATTATCACCCCCATTTATAATCTAAATTTGAGACTAGGTTATTTAAAGTTAGAAACCTAATACAAATTATTTAAAAAATCTATAACTTTACAAATGATTTGATCTATCTCCATATTGAAGAATATGACATTTTACGTCATTATCATGTTAGATCTTCGCTCCCTCCCAACTGAAAATTGTGAATATCATTGTTAGTGCTTGTTCCTGAAAGAGAAAAACCTTTGAGAACAAAACTTTTAAGTAATTATATTTGACACTTAAGAACAATATTAAAAATTATCTTATTGTTAATTTTCTATAGCTGTGTGTTTGAACTATGTGACTGCTATTTATGTTGCTCACTTATGGAATTGTCAGTTGTTTTTTTTGAAGTGTTTATTATATGTAGCACACTCTTTGTTTAGGCTCGTCAATGCATTTTAAGATGTCCTTGTCTTTTGGATAAATTAATTTATTGAACAGTTTATTGCACTTTTTTAGAGTCTGCCACTTTAAGATAGCAGCTTAAATTGGTTGTCTGTCTGTCCTTTTGTACCGATATACTCCCTGAAGAGACCATATGGTCAAAGTGCTGAGGCATCTGTTTGTCAGAGTCTACCTGGCTTTACAATAGACTCAACACATTTCGTTATTTTGGAGTGTCTATTGTAATTTCAGCAAATTGCTGGATACAGGAGTGGTTCCAGAGGACTGGAGAAGGGCAAATGTAGTCCCTCTCCATAAAAGTAGTAGCAGAGAGGAGGCAGATAACTATAGACCTGTCAGCCTGATCTCAGTTGTGGAGAGAATTATGGAATCACTGCTAAAAGAAAGGATAGTGGAGCACCTTGAAAGAAACAGAGCACATGATCCGGGGCAGCACGGATTCACATCAATAAAGTAATGTCAAACAAATCTAATAGATTTCTTTGACTGGATGACCAGGGAAATGGACCAGGGAGTGATGGTGGTGTGTGGATGTGGCCTTCCTGGACTTCAGCAAAGCATTCAACACTGTTCCTCATAGGAGTCTTGTAAACAAGCTGGGAAGTCTGGGGTTAGGACATAAGGTGGTGGACTGGGTTGCAAATTAGTTAATGGACAGAACACAGAGGGTGGTGGTAAATGGAGTGACATCTGAGGAAGGGAAGGTGACCAGCGGGGTGCCACAAGGATCAGTTCTTGAGCCAGTCCTGTTCAATATCTTATTTAGTAACATTGCAGAGGGACTGAAGGGAAAGGTATGCCTCTTTGTAGATGACACTAAGATCTGTAATAGGGTTGACACTCCAGGAGGGGTGGAAGTAATGAGGAAGGACCTAGCTAAATGGATAAGTGGTCCAGAGTATGGCAGCTGTGTTTCAATGTGAAGAAATGCAAAACCATGCACTTAGGTTTCAGGAACCCAGGTGTGGATTACTTGATGGGTGGGGAATTATTGGTGGTTATCAAATAGGAAAGGGATCTAGGGGTGATCATATCCGACAACCTGAAAGTGGCCAAACAATGTGCCAAGGTGGTGGGGAAAGCTAGCGGAATGCTGGGGTGTATAGGGAGGGGTATCACCAACAGTAGAAAAAAGGTGGTGATGCCATTGTACAGGTCATTGGTGAGACCTCATTTGGAATACTGTGTCCAGTTCTGGAGACTGCATCTCCGAAAGGACATAGACAAGATGGAGGCAGTTCAGAGATGGGAAATGAAAATAGTGCACGGCCTGCACCAAAGGACATATGAGGAAAGACTGGAGGCACTCAATATGTACACCCTAGAGGGGAAGAGGGATAGAGGTGACATGATAGAGATCTTAAAGTACTTGAAGGGAATAAATAAGGTTCAGCAGTAAAGCATCCTTAAGAAAAGGAGAAGCTCTAGAACAAGGGGGAATGACATGAGATTGGAAGGCAGGAGAATAAAGGTAACATGCAGAAGTATTTCTTTATAGAAAGGCTGGTGGAGGCATGAAATATACTCCCAGCAGAGGTGGAGGGGCAAAAATCAGTAGGGAAATTTAAAACTGCATGGGATAGATATGGGGTACCTTGTCAACACAAATGGGGAGGCAATGCTGGAGATTAAGTAGGATCTGCTGCATTTTTTCAGTAGGTAGGGAAGTAGGGCAGATTGGATGGGCCTGTTGGTCCTTATCTACCATCAAATTCTATGTTTCTATTTCTGAATTGAGTGCCACATTACTGCTTCTGTACTTTTACAGTTGTGCATGCTTGAGTTCACTTCTACAGTTGCAGTGAAGTCACACATGTGCACTGAGCTTGCAGAGGAAGGGTCCACCATGCCCAAGATGGCTTCCAGAGCTTGGTGCACATGCACTACTTTACTTTCCACAATTGCACATATGAGAGTTCACTTCCACAGTTGCAGTGAAGTCGCGCATGTGCACTGACCTCACAGCAGCCATCTTGGGCACAGCATTTAAAGCGCCAATGGAGCCGTGTTGGCTCTGACCAGACTTGTTTAATAAGGTGTTAACCTCTGAATGAGCATTCTCTAGATCATATAAGCTTTCCAGTCTTGTCACATTGGCTTTCAAAGATGTTATTTCTTTTTCCTAAATACTGGATGTATTTGCATTTATTGCATATAAACAGTGTCATGTCCCCTCCATCCTCCTCAGAGGTACACATGTTAACAAGTTCTGCACATGTGCATATTGCCACTGTTCACCTTGTTTTTTGTGGCAACAAAGTCCTGGACATCCTGGCTGTCTTGGTTTACACTGGCAGACATTGTCTCTGGCAGTGTTGCCAGTGCTCACTGATGCTTGCACAGCAGTCATTGTTTATAAGGATCAGACCAGAAGTGAGCTCCCATCAACTTACAGTTTGATTGAGACTAAAATGCATGTGTTAAAAATCTGGATTCTTCAGCAGAAAAATCCTTTGTTCAAAAACCAAGGTATCCTTCATTTGTGCTATTTTTTGCCTTATAGTCTTGCTAAGTGCTATCTTAGGATCACCCTCCTTGAGGTCTTCCTGGTACCCAGAATTCCTAATGCCCACTAAAGATAGTGTTGTCTAATGGGAATGGGGGTATTGCTTTGTAATGTTTGTTGTTTTGCTTCTGTAGTTCTGTCAGAAAGTAGATAGTAGATAATAGATAGAAAAGATTCACACTTTAAACAAAACCAGCTCAGCGCCAGGCCAAGTTACAGTTGTAGCTCCTTGCCAGTTGTTGTGCCTCCTGTTGTTATGAGAGTGTATTCTTAAGTTCTTAACTTGAGAGAAATGTGAAGTTATGTAGAGCAGTTCTGGAACACAACAGACTTGTGATGAAACTCTTATGATAAAAGACATAGTAACTGTAATAAAATGTATAATTCTTACTGGACAGCATGTTTAGATAGCATTTTTCTAAAAGTGCACAACAACTATGCATTACAACCAGGCGGTTGTAATCGCTCCGTCTCAATCAAGCTTGTGCTGTTCATGACCTCACCACTGACTGGTGGAGCAAGTCGGAAAACCCATAGTTATTAAAAATACTACTCAGTAAGTATTAGAAACAAGATGAGTCTGTGTGCACACATGCTTGTGTGTGTTAACCAGAATTTAACACACACACCTCAATTTACATATCATCCCACACTTTAGATGTGTGTAAAATTATGGGTACACTCTTTCACTCTTGTATTGTTCTCTTTAAAATTACTAGTAAGCATTTTAATGCTCTGATAATCGGTTTGAAAAAAAAATGCATTTCCACTGGGCAGTTGTAATTTTGCATTACAAATGGGCAATTGTAAACATTCCGTCAGTCAAGCCAGGCTGTGAATAGCATGAGTACAAGTTACACTACTTCTATTGTGATTTAAAATGCTCACTTTTAATTATGAAAAACAAGACATGCACTCCTCCCCCTAAGCTTCTCCCAGCTGTATAAATCCTATTCTCATTTCAGCACCCATCCCACACATCCACTGCTCTATTTCTGCTCATGCAATATAAAACGTATTGTTCTCCCTTATTGTTCCTTGCTATGTTGCTGTAACTTGGATTATTTGTTCTATGTAACTGATTTTGGAATGTAAATATCAGTCTATTATTCGCCAGCTGTTGTTAACATGGATTATTTGTCCATTGTAACTCCTTTTGGGTTGTAAATATCTGTATATACTCCTCTTCTCCTTCCCCTGGGTCACACCTGGAAATGAGCTCCGGCTCAGTGTGCCTTTCCCTGCTACCAACTTTCAAATAAATAAATAAAAGACATGGGTAGGTGGGCATACATCAAAACTGTACTCATATTCTCAGTGCATAATGCTTTTATAAACCCCTTAAGCTTCGGTCTTGGGCTTTATGTAACATCCCACTTCTTGGGTGTGTGTAAAACTCTGGTTACACCCACCCATCCATGTATTATTCTCAATGCAATAATCAGTGAGTAGACATTATAACTGGAAATAAGCATCTCTCAAACTCTGTTATACATACATGTTTAAAAACAGGGTATACAGTATATAACAGAGTTTGATTGACTCAAAGAAGGCTATTTTTAGGGCTGTGGGCAGAGCCTACAGCCCTACTGGGATTGGTCAGCAGCGGTAAAAATGGCTGATCATGGCACCTTCCATGGGACTTTTGGAAGTATCCTTCTGAAAGTCCAATGGAGCTTGAAACATTCCACCATGATAGGATGCTATGGAATAGCAGGTGCAATATTTCAACTGTTACTTCCACATTCCATGGCATGAACTGTGCATGCACAACTTGTGCGCATGTGCAGTTCTGCTGGCACCATCATGTTGTGAATGGCAAAATGCCATTTGCTGCAACTGCACATGCACGTGTGCCATGCATATGCAGTTTCATTGCCACAAATCCTGCTTGGCAGCAAAGAAACTGTGCGACAGCATGAGGTCCCCAATCCCTGTGTCAGCAGTATGTCACCTCCCACTCATGTGACACACTGGGAGCCCACCCCAGTGTGCCCAAATGTCTGCTTTTTTTTGTGTACCTGTAAATAAGGAAAACAGTCCCCCGACATGTTTTTCCATTTTTTTTATCTGTAACAAAGAAAATGGTCCCTCATCATCGCCCCAGTCCCCCTTCCCCTTCCCACCCTCTCACTGAGCACCCACCTCCCCATACCCCACTTACCCCATACTTACCTCCAGAGGTCGGCGCTGTCACCTTTTCTGGACCAGGACTTGTCTCTACTCTTCACAGCCAAACCACAAACTGAAGAACCAAAGGTAAGCGTGCTATAATACCATTCCATGGGGTTTTCAACTTATTTTGATAAATAAGCCATTTTTTTGAATTTTGACCCCACATTTTCAACATGGGGTTCTTGGGACCCCACCTCATGAAAATTGTCACTGTCATTTCGTTACTCAGTCCCAAAAGGTGATTTCGCAGTTGCTGCACGGAATCACCGTTTGGGACCAGTTCATAAAATGACTGTGGCACTATTCATGAGGTGGGGTCCTTAAAGCCTATGTTAAAATTTGTGAAAAATTCCCCAAAATGATTGCGTTATGAAAGTAGTTTCTACGCACGCTCCTAACTTTGCCAGTTTTTAATATTTTCCCTCCACATTTTCAACATGGCCATTTTTGCACACCTCCTTTTAAACACTATATGGCTGTCATTTATCACATCCTGCCCAAAACGTGTTTTCGCATCTGTGGCACAGAATGGTGCGGTCACTCTGCGAAATCACCTTTCAGGACAAATTGAACAAAATGACACTGGCACTCTTCATGAGGAGGGGGTCCCAAAAAGGCCATGTTGAACATTTGGTGTGATACCTTCAAAAAATGGCCAAGTTACACCCTGGTGTTTAACAATTTCTACACACACGTGTAACTTTGCTCGCTTGGCAGCTCATCACAACCCTATTGGCTCTGGTCAGAGTTTGATTGTATCAGTTTCTGTAGCTGAATATGTAGGGATCTATTCCCCATTCAATCCCCATCAGAGATTCCACAATGTGATTTCCCCAGGTTTTAGCCATCGAGTAGCCTGCCATAGCGATACAGTACAACCAGGATCTACCAAACCATGATTATCCGGAACTGTTGCACTGTAGCCAGAAGTACTGCAAATGGAGATGCTGCTGCTAGGAGGATGAGGGAGAGTTGTTTCTTCATGGGTATGGTTGGATCCAGAACAGTACATCACTTCCATTTTACAGTTTATTACATGCAGGTATGCTCAGGTTACAGTGGACTGCCCACTCTCTGTCAGTGATGCGTTAATGCTCCATCCCAACTATTGCAAAGTATAACTTGTGAACATAAAGTGTGTGCTTGTAAACTGCAGTTTCTATGCTTAACGGGAGTGAGTACAGTGTTATTCTTTTATTTATTTTTTTTTACTGTCAGAAACAGCACTGTGCCAGTACTAAACAAACAGTGCACTCAGTAACTGACTGATTTCTATGTACAGGTGCAGGGGATTGTTTATTGCTGGGAAAAAAATGACTAGCTTGACTGGAGAGATTGCAGAGAAATCAGTCTTTTTTTTTTATATTTATTCACTACACAGTTGGGTTGTGGGTCTGAAATCAGACACCAGCAGAAAAAAAGAGCTGAGTGAGTACACATAGTAGTTATTTATTTACTTATTTATTTTTGTTAATGTTGGGAGAAGCACCCTGCCAGTATTGAACAAACAGTGCACTTGATAACTGAATGATTTTTTCAGCTACATAGGGGAGCAAAGTGAATGTATTGCTATTGCACAGATAGAGAAGGGGCTTTGGCAGCACATGGCAGGTCACCTAGACTGTGTCCTTTCACAGTGTAGTTGAATCACATGTGTCCTTTCCATTTACCTCAGTGTTGTTCCTTTAATACTCTTCCTTTCCCCTCCTCCCTGACACTATTTTCTTGTAGTGGCTGCTGGTACTGCTGTCCCTCATCATTTCCTGTAGATTTGATGGGAGTTCTTTTTGTTTCTTTATCTTTACCACTTTTGCCATCTCTTAAGGTTGTTGGGGTCAGATTCAAGGAAGACTGTATGGACTGAAAAGGTTAAACACAGCTCCATGCCACACCATGCCTATTCCTCTGACTGCATTTACTCCAGCTGTGTAACTCAAGCTCTTGCTTTCTCTTTTTCTCTCTCTCTCTCTTGGGAGCTTCAAGTTACATCCATCTCTCTTCCAACAGTGTGTGTGAGGGGATGCATAAACAGCATAAGATGGGATTGCAACATAAGCCTGGAGATGTGGGAAGAGAAAAAAACAGGAAAGCAATCAACTTTATCCTTCTCTTTTATGAGCTTCAAGTTACATTTCTCACTTTAAAACTGTGGGGAGAGTCAAGAAACAATGAAGTGCATCAACAGTGAAGCAGCATAAGATCTGGTCACAACACAATCAAGGAGACATTAGGAAAAAAAAACCAGGAAATAAGTCATTGGCACCTCATTGAAGAACTACACAATGTAGTTAGATTACATGATGTTCTCCAGACAAAATAGGATGTCACACACCCACACTTATCTGTGCACACATACACACACACACACACACACACAAACACACTTGACTTACAGTGCTGCTCAAGGTACCTAATGATTTCTGCATGGAGGTATTCTAGTGCTGGAAGGAGTGTGACCTGATGACCCCATCACCCTGCATCTAGGATAACATTTGTAGGGTGCTATTCACAAATGGGCGTAACCCACCTACACAGCTCCGCACCAGCAGATGGATGTGCAGTGGCCATATTCACAAACACGGGCCACAGCATGGCTCCCATCTGTGGCTCTGCCCCCCCGGCATGAAGGTGCACAAAGGACTGTTCCGTGGACCAAGCGTGCACATAATGGGATGCCCAGACCTGGTCTGCAACTGGATCTCTTGTGCCTGTGAGATGCTGATAAGGGCAGATGGCGTGCTATGCACTGGCAGCACAGGGGCAGGGAGGTGCCTGGTCAGCCACCCCCAGCCCTCCTTGTAGTCCCCATGGGCTAAGGTGGCTTGTTGGGGGGGGTCTGCTGTGCCCCGACATCTTTGCTGCAGCTGGCGGTGGCATCCTGGGGGATATGTATACCTTATGGCTGGGTGTTACCCAGCATAGCATGCATCCCCACGCCCAGCACTACGCACTATTGTGCATGGCATGGAGTGCTGGCATGCCCCCCACACTGCCCTCCCACTGAGTTCCATTGCTGGTCAGGGGCTCAGGTGTGTATGGGATGCGTATCCCATCTGTGCATCCCATGTGGGTGGTGCACTGGCTGAGGAGTGCCTACTCACCAGATATCAATCAATAAGTCTTTATTTAACCAGGTGAAAAATCATTGCGAAGAACTTATTTACAAGATAGGCTTGGGCAGTACAATATATGAGTACAGACAGTAATATATACAGTGCTATCAACAAATAGTAGTCCAAACAGTAACACAGTCAATGCAGTGACTGCCACCTGCCACCAACAGCCACCTAGGTGCATACTGTGTTATCCTGAGCAAGCCACTTAACTTCCTTGTGCTCCCAGATCGCATCTGTAAACATGTTTCGGCTTAGTGTGCTACTCCTAGTTAAACAATGTTCCCTTTCCCTTTCCAATAAGGGAGTACACGTAATATTAGGAATAAAAAGATACATAATAAGGTATAACTCACCAATGTACAGTAGCAGCCACAAAAAAACTACGGCAGCAGGATAAGGTCGGGAAGGATATATAAGCAGCCAAGAGGAAGAGGCAGAGTGCAGGGAGCAGCCAAGGGATGAGGATTGGAGGTAAGGGGGTGCTTTTTGGGGAGGGAGGGAGAAGTTTCGTAACTTGAGGAGGAATCAAAGTACTGCTCCGATGTAAGATGATACAGGGCACAGAATGGATGCAAAAAAGAGAAGCCTGAGTAGTAAAGCCATAGTCCTGTGATAGGAACAGGAAAAGTGCCATTAACGGAAGCAATTACAGGTTTCTTTAAATGAATGTTGGTATGGGATTTAAAGATGCTCAGTTTCACAGGGATTGCTAGTTTTATAGTTTTCTGTATGGTGTTCTAAATGACAGAAAGATCATGACTAATTGCAGTTTTGCCATGCCTGGTTCTCACCCTAGGGATAGATAGTGAAATGTAGGAGAGGCTTCTCAATGTGTAATTACCAGCAGTATATGTGGGCAGGCAACTCACAATACATTGTAGAAGCAAATTAGTGACTGCTCTATCAGTCAAGAGCACTGCGTTTTTTTGTCGTCTGAAGCTTAGTGAGTTCCACCCTAATTTGGCAGAAAGCTCGCAGTGGTGGGTGGCATAAGGGAGACCAGTTATGAATCAAATAGCTCGATGGTAGAGAATATCTAGTTTGGAGATCAAGAACTTTGGGCCTTGGCCATACAGAAGGATGGCATAATCTAGAAGAGGCATGAATGCAGTCTGAACCAGCCTAGTTTTTGCTTCCCGCATCAGTAGATTTTTAATTCGGAAGAAGAGTCCAAGTCTCTGTTTCAATTTTTTTGAAAGTTCATCAATATGATGGTTTGTGATCTATTCAAAACCCGAGGTACTTAAATTTCTCAGTGAACTCCAGCGGCTCACCCAGTAGTGTGGATACGTGAGAGGCAGACCCAGGAAAACTGTGTTTAGCTGCAAAGACAGAGGGGAACAATTAGTATGCCCTTAGTCTTTTTGGCATTTAGGGGGAAGTTGTAGTAGATTTTTCTGTAAATGGTCAAAGTCACGTTGCAGTTCACTAAAAGCAAGTTCTGGAGTAGGTTTGGCAATGTACAGGACAGTATCATTGGCAAACAGATAGATGTTTGCTGCAGTGACACCCATATTAATGCAGTTAATATAAACAGCAAAGAGTAGTGGGCCTAAAATAAACCCTTGGGGAACACCGCTTAACAAGGTTTTTTGAGGAGAGAAGCCCCCCCCTCAGTCTTAACCAGCTTTTGGCTTTCAGTAAGGTAGTTAGTGAACCAGTTCAAGGCCAGCTGATCCACTTCAATGTTTCGTAGTGCAAACAGGAGTAAATCATGGTCTATAGTATCAAAAGCTTTGCTCAGATCAAGAAACAAAGCACACACATAATTTTTATTATCCAAGGCAATCTGCCAATTGTTAGTGACATTAGCAGTGCTGTGACGAGGTCTAAAGCCAGACTGAACTGTATTAAGCAGGTTGAATGTCTCCAGGTAACTCCTAAGCTGCTGATTAACAACCTTTTCAAGTAGTTTGGACAGGATGGGCAACAGAGCTATTGGTCGGTAGTTGTTTAGATCACCAGGGTCCCCAGATTTAAACAGGGGAATCACATGAGCTGTCTTCCAGATTGGGGCCAGTACTCCCTGAGCAAGGAACATATTAAAAAGGTGAGTTAATGGGGGGGTGACAAAATGTAATATCCTAGCTTTAGGTAGTACAGTTCGATATGGTTAGCGCCGGCCAACTTTCTAGTATCTAAGTTTAATAGTAGTTCCTCTACTTGTTTCAAGGTAACTGGAGTGAAGGAGCATACTCCTTTGTGTGAAGGGACAGTTGGAGTATGGCATGCCAAGTCATGGCTGTTCAGTTGTGAATGTAGTTTAGAAGCTGGTAAGGTGTCAAATACCAGACCAGCCGTTGCAAAGTGGTTGTTGATGAGCTCAAGAATCTCATTTTTATCTGTAGTAGAAATACCATCAGATGTGATTTTCTGAGGTAACAAACTGGCTGGGCAGAATCCTTCTATGTCCTTTAACATTTTCCAAAATTTGGCCATGCAGTTAGATGTGGATTCAAGTTCAGCACAGAAGTAATTAGCTTTCTCAGCCCTGCTTAGCTTGGTACACAGGTTTCTTGCTGTTCTAAAAGATGCCCAGTCCTCTGGATGTTTACGATTTTCTCATCCTTTTCTATGATGTATCCCTGTTTAGAAGTGCAGTTTTTAGGCTAGCCATGAACCATGGGCGGGACTTCTTTTTGGTACATATTTTAAGCAGTGGAGCATGTCAGTTTAAAACATCAAGAACTATGGATTGGAGAATATTAAACACTTTTACTACCATGCTGGCCAGGTAGAAATGTTGCCAGTTAGAGATTTGAAGTTCAGATAGGAAGATGTTAGGGTCAAAGTTACGGCAACTTCTCTTGAAGACATACCTAGAAGATGACATCACTTTAGTAGCAGACCTCACACAGGCGATGGCACAGTGATCGCTAAGGTCATTAAAGAGTGTGCCAGAGTGTGAAATAAGGTGTGGTTTGTTAACTAATATTAGATGAAATAGTGTGCTGTTATGTGGATTTTTTCGGTTGGGATGGATAGGTTCCTGAATAAGCTGGGTGAGTCCAAACATATCAAAGACTTCTTTCAGTGGCTTAGAGGTAACTGATAGCCAGTCCATGTTGAAGTCACCCATAATGATTAATTCCAAAGATATTGTAGGAAGAATCTCGCTCAAGTAATTCAGGATTTTATACCCTGCTGAGGGAGGCCTGTAACATTCAATTATGTGAAGGGGGATCGATTGAGATAGTACAACTTTTACAGTAACACCTTCATATTCCTTGGACAACGAGGTGGAATCAACTAGTGATTACGCAAATTTGTCAGCAATATAAATGACTACCCCCCCCCCCAGTTTGTCTATCAGCCCTATAGATGTTATAGGATGGAATATTGATCTTGTGATCTTGGTTAGAGGGTTTCTGCAATGATTCAGTAACCACCAGGATATCTGGTTGTGTGCGGCAGATCCAGGTTTGTATAGCATCAAAATGCTTTAGCAAACTACATGGATTAATATGCAGAAGACCCATACCCTTTCAGTTGGTCAGGTCTGTAGGAGCACAAATGGGGAGAGCGGGGCCAGGACTTCGTTTGACGTTACTTGCACAGATAAGCAGCAAAAGAAGGAGTGCGAGGCCCAAAAAGGCCCAGAGAGGCAGACAGCAACACCTTGATAGGGATGCTGCAATGATGCATTATGTGGTGTGCCAGAATAATTTGTTGGGTGAAGCTTCAATGGTATGTGAATCAGGTGCCAAGTAGCCATAATGATTGAGGTTTTCTTTGAGGACAAGCACTGCAGTAAGTACAGAGTTATCTGGACAGGGTGCGTATGCAGCAGAACCTGAAGAGGTTGCTGTGTTATGAGGTGCAGGACAGGGCACCAGGGTACAAAAACGTATACCTACTAGGTAACAAAATACCAAGACTGTGCAAGACATTTTTCATACATATCAGTAAGCTATTCCAGCAGAGAAACAGGAGCCAGATGAGTGGAGGCCAATCAGTAATGTTTTTTTTGTTGTTGTTTTTTTTGCAGCTTGCCCCTTCGCTGGACCTCTGCCCCGTCATGGACTCTCGGCTCTCATATCCTACATTAGCAGTGGCTCCCTGGATACCACCTGGCTTGCCCCCCGGGTGGGGTTGCAGCACTGGCCCTCATACTGTAGTGCCGTGAATGCCGTAATAGGTCTGGAAGCCAGCCTGGGAGCAAGTAGAGCAGAGGGCGGGCATCATGTAGGTGATGGCTGCTGTGTTTGTTCCCCCTATACAGAGTGCCAGGATGTGCAATGATGACAAGCATCTGCCCCACCCCCCCAACTTGCTGGTGCCAGTGCTTGTGGTACACCCAGCCTCCACTGGGTGTCCATAGTGCACCGGAAACTCTAACCCCCTCCTCCCAGGAGAAGGACAGCAATTGCAGGATGCTCAATCCTTCTTCCCCCGGCTGGCCCTCTGACATCCTGGATCCATTCCTGAACCTGGGTCTTCGGCGCCGCAGGTTGGCACTCTGCCCCTGCGCCAGCGGTCTGGCTCCAATTAGTAATGTTAATGAAGCCTATCAAAGGAAAGGGCTGAGGAAAGAGGGGACAGAATAATCAACTGTGACTTGACAACAAGGGGGGGGAAGCTAGAGGGAAGGATAAGCAAACTCAGTAGAAATGAGTGAGCAGGGTCCAGACAGAAATGCAGGCAAAGAGAAATGCAGTTAACAGAAACTCAGGAAAATTATTTGGGAAAGCTGTAGTCATACAGGGTAGCTTAGTCCAGGTCAGTGACAAGTCATCAGAAAAGGAGCAATTAAGGAGACAGTGCGGCCCGGTGGCACTGAGGGTTGAGGCACTGGACGCCACACCTTGCGCCATGCTGGTGACCCAAGTTCGGGAATGAGCTTGGGTGCCAGGGTTCGGCAGGGGCTGGTCAAGGATTGAGTGCCCGCTTGGGCTGCTCTCCTCCCTGGGGGGAGGGTTGGGGATTGCCCGGTGTGCCAGTGGCTCCCAGTGGAGACCGGGGGGTGCTGCAGCATGCAGAGCAGCACGTACACAGCATAGCTGATGCAAGGCAGCATTGCCATGCTATTGCATCCGGGTGTGTGCCATGCATTGGGGGGAGCAAGCACCATAACAAGGAAAAAGCCCGGTCTGCGTGGTAGGTGACGGCATCTGCTCCCATGCCCATGGCTGGGTCCATCCTGCCAGGCCTTCCAGGTTCCTGTGCCCGGACCCTCACCCACAGCCAGAGATTAAGTGTGCAAGAGTGCCCAAAGAGGAGGGGCAGCCCCACCCCAGAGGGGTTAAGCTGGGGGTACCTACTGTGGGATGAGGGGGAGGAGAGAGGAGGCTCAGGTCGGAGGACTTCAGGCAGGGCAAGAACAGGCAGGATGCCTGAGAGAGGCCCTGTAGACTGTGACAGGAGGGAAAAATAGTTAGAAAAATATACAAATTAAGGAGACAGTGAGAGCTTGGTGCTTAAAAGGAAGGATATGCAGACTCAGCAGAGTCAAGAGCTGTCCAGCCAAGAATGCCGCAAAAGAGAAGCTCAATTTATAGCAACACGAATACAAGCTGCAGTCTTGTAGGAGGGCTTTAGCAGAGACAGTGGCTTGCCATTGGCAGCAAGGATTGAAGGAGACAGTGAGAACCCAGGGAATGGTAGTGCTATATTAGGCCAATGAGAGAATAGAGGCTGAACCAAGGGAGGGGCATGGGGGAATTTAACAGAGGTTGTGGCCGGGGGGGAGGGGGCAGGACAAATTACTGGCTACAGAGAGAAAATAGAAGGTAGAGAAACAAAGTCATAAGTTGGGCCCTCTCCAAGGAGGCAGAGTGACCCAGCTTAGCTTTAGGTTGGCTTGGAGCACTCATCCAATTGTAAGACAGGCTTTTGAGAGTGGACCTATGAGAAAGTCCATGTCCACTCACATAGCCAATTGGATTCAAAGCCATAACTGGGGCTCAGTCTGGCACTGTATCCGAGGAGGAAGCCTACCTTGTGGGCTACTTGGCGGTGGGGATGGAGGCAGAAGAAGCGCCGTGTCCCGGGGAGGCCAAGGAGCCGCTTCTGGCTCTGGAAGTACCTGCTTGGGGTGGAGTTCTTGTGGGCTGCTTGGCAGTGGGGATGGTGGCAGGAGAAGTGCCACATCCCAGGGAGGCCGAGGAGCCACTTCTGGCTCTGGAAGTGCCTGCTTGGAGCGGACATCCGTGACGCTTAGTCTGTTTTTTAATTAGTGCATAGCACCCCAAGTTTGGATGCCAAATTGAACAGAAAGGAGCTGCTTAGATTTTTAAAATGATACCCAACATTTAGAAGTGTTCAAGGAGACAGCAATTTAAAAGCATTTTGGATCATATGATACTGTTCCCTGTCAGTGTGGATCTGTTCTGTTCTGTTTATAGTCTGGATGGGTAGCAAATGCACTGGTCAAGAGAGTACACAGCTATGTTATTTTAGAATGTTCTCAGTAACTTTTCCATCCTGCCCTGCTCTGCATTGAATTAGTCCTCTATTTAGGGTGTGTGTGAGAATATATAACAGTCTGTAGTGATTTAATCCTCTATGCTGACAGAGTGTATCACTATCCAAATGTTGATCTTTTGTGATGAGGGTTATTTTATGTTAACGCTTTCAGGACCATTCCAATTCTTTGTGACATTCTGTTCAGTTAGTTTCAGATTTGACTGAATCTCATAACGATTCACAAGTGTCCTTCTAGGGTGAAGTGAGGGGGTTAAGAACCAGACTACATTATACAGGGAAGTGCTAGAACCTGGAGGACCAAACATGATAATGATACAGAGGTGAGCTGCCATATCAGGGCTGTGCTGCTAAGATATTTGTGAAGTGGGCTGCATGCATTGAGTCCAGCTGCTTTCATTTTTGTTAAACATTTTTTTTTTGTTTTGGTAAAGTTACCATCATGCAGTGAATGAAGTAGAATTCTTGGGGGTGGGGGTTGGGGTGGGATAAAAACAAGCAGTGTATTACAAGGTGTATGATTGGGATTTCATAAAGAGGGCTGTATGCAGATACCAATTAGTCTCGCAGAGCATGAATAATGATATGCCACTTCCCTGCTGCTATTACTGTTGAAAATAATATGAAATGTGAGCAGTTAGGATGTTGTGCCATGCAGTATGTATATTTATTTATTAATAAAATTTTTATCAAAATAAGTTACAGACTCAGAGGTCTCAGAGGTAACAAAACAAAACAAGGTCATCCTTACCAGTTGCTGTTACAGTTACATAGTAGGACACAAATGCCTTAAATTGTAGTCAGCACATGTACATGTATTTTGTTTTCCTTGATATCTTCTGCTATGTGGCTTTAAATGTGATGCAATAAACAGCATATTGTAGCATATTAAAATGAAGTTGGTAAATTGGAAATATTTACAAAGAGGATCTCTCATGACGTTATATTTGTAGGAGGGGTAGCTATCCTCTAAAAGAAGGTGGGACCTTACCCATAGCAGA
Source organism: Neoceratodus forsteri (assembly GCA_016271365.2). Lineage (NCBI taxonomy): Eukaryota > Metazoa > Chordata > Ceratodontiformes > Ceratodontidae > Neoceratodus > Neoceratodus forsteri. The sequence continues at coordinate 1,560,837,219 of CM028130.1, read as the reverse complement.
GTATCGTTTCAGCAGATGATCACTGGTCCCCAGATGGCTTCCAACCTTGATATCTGCAATACTGTCCCTGTTAGCAAGAACCAGGTCCAGTATTGCCCCATCATGAGCAGATTCACTGACTGAGGAATGCCCCTTACAGGGAGTCCAGGATGTCTCTCTTCATACCTGACGCTGTTAGCAGAGAGGCTCCAAACTACATCTGGCAGACTGAAGTCCTCCATCAAGAACATCTATGCCTTTTCTGCTATTTTGCCAATCGCTTCTAACATTTCTTTATCAAAGTACCCCCCCCCCCACCACCACCATTGGAGGCATGTAGATCACTCCTGTCCAAATAGTGGCTCTATTTCCCAACATCACCTCGGCCCCCCTGAATTCCCTACACATCTGTCACTTTTATATTTTCCTTCAAATAAAGCACCACTCTCCCTTCTTTCTTCTCTACCCTGTTCCTTCAGAACATTATGTAGCCTGGTATGATCATGTGCCAGACATGGTTGTCAGTACACCATAATTTGGTAGACCAGAATATCCAGGTCTGCCTCTGCCTTAAAGACCTTTAGGTCTGGGATCTAATTTCCCAGATGTCTAGCACTGGCACACATGGCCTTCCATATTTTGTTAACTCTTCTCGTCACTTTCTCCTTTTTGCCAGTTGTTCCTTCTTCATTACCTTTCTCCTTTGACTGCTCCTTCCCCATCCTCCTTTGCTAACCCCCTGCAAGCTTGAATAACTTGCATCCTGGTGAGACTCTCACCTCTCAGGATCTCCTTACTCTTTATCTCAACCTGTGGTGGGCCACTTTCTGCCTCTTCTATTTCTCCCATCACCCCCCCCGGCTAGTTTAAATGTCTATTGAAGTAACATTTAAACCATTCACTGAGCACTATGGATCCCTCCTGGATGGAAGCAGGCTATCATCTCTGTATATGCTCTTATCCTTCCTGGTTGGTCCACAGTCCCCAATGCAGCTATAACTCTCCTCTCTGCACTATATTCTCTAGCAATACCTGAAGGCCTTGGTGCAGAGCTCCCTCTCCTTTCCCATGTAGTACAAGACATAGTAGCTGCTTGTACTTTAACACATGGGAAACACAGGATTAACCAGATAATTATATAACTTTACAAAAAGCAAAATTTATACATGGAGCTGACTCCGGCAATTCAGCTTTATGATAAAGTCCACGAAACACCCTTATCAAGTTACTGCATTAGCAGCTGTAGTGGCTCTGACCAGAATTGTTTTTATACAGGTGAAGAGGATTGTTTATTGTTTGGAAAATGTTACTGGCATGACCAGAGAGATTGTGGAGAAAGCAATCAGAAAATAAAGAGTTGAATGAGTTTGCTATGATGAGTTGAGGCTCCACATTCTGTCCACATGCTGTGAGACACCATTTTTGGTGTGGGACAGTACTGGCAGAGGTGCTTGAACTTCGTGGAGTAATAGTGTAATTCTAGCTATTCGGGGATTCGAACACAGGCATATACCTGACTGCCTAATAGTGTTGCCAGCTTATTCAATTGAGATTGCAGTGTTTTAAATAGTGTAATATTACAGAGGGGCTGAGATATTGCTCTTATTTTAGTTTTATTAGTCTGAGGTATTGTGAGCAAAGGGTCGCTTTAAATCCCCCACTTGAACCGACCCATAAAACGACCAGATTTCCGCTTGCGACGTCAGTGACCCGGTTCGGGAGCGAGCCCGGGAGCTGGAGGGCGGCCGGGGAGGACTTGAGCGCCCCAAGGACCACTCATCTCTCTCTGGGGAGGGGTACTTGAGTTCGGTGTTTGTCTGACCCCGGGTTGAGACCCGAGGTACAGCAAGCCCGAAGTTCTAACAGAGAGGGGGGCGATGTGCCAGATGTCGTTGCTTCAGCGCCTTGACATCTGGGGACCTGGTACATTGAGAACACTGGGAAAAACCCTTGCGGCCTCCCAGTAGACGGAGCACCAGGCCCCGACCTTCAATGCCCCTACCTGCCTGGAGACAGCGTGCCGACGAAGCAAGCAAAACGTCGAGGTGTAGGGCTCCACCCCGTACCCGCCTGGGAGGTATAGCCACGGCTCCATGGGGCACGGACTGCACCAATCACCAGGTAGGTGAGCGAAGGCTGATAAGGCCATAGGTGTCTCCCGAAGAGGGGAGAGCATGAGGAGGAAGGAGGATAAAAAAAAATAATAAATCCCCCACTTGAACAGCTGATTACAGCTTCCGGGCCCAAGGCTCTTAAACAACACTCAGTGTGAGCAGAGCAAGCATGGGCGGAAGACCGTGCGGTTGCCATGTGCGGAGATGCGTGCAAAGACAGGCACGTCTAGCGTGTGTTTTGCATGTTTGGCGGGATAGCGGGTGTCCAGTAAGTAGGTCTAAACATTAAACTTTAAGTAAATATACTGATTGGAGTGCCAATATGAGTGATATTATTCGAACACTGAATGGGGAATGGGGTATAAAGTGCAGTACTTGTATGATGTTTATACTAACAGAAATAAAGATATTACATGAGGGGTTTTGCTGTGCAAAATGTGATAATTTAATTAAAATGGAGAAGGAATTAAGGGAGATTAAAATCCAGTATGCAGCGCCCCTGAAGGTCGATCTAAAGATTACCCAGTCAGGACTGGTTGAAACAGGTGTACAGACTGTTAATCATCCTTTAATTAAATAGGGAAGTCCAGGTCTATTCACAGCAGACTGTATGTAACAAAGGTTCACAAATGAAATTTGGTGATTCACAAAATGAAACAGAAACAAATAAGTCATGAACAAAGGAGTGTGACGTACAAACTGAAGAATGTCTTTGTTTGTTAGATAACATTAAAGTTAAAGCACAATCAATGTTGACTACTAACAGTATGTGCACCCAAACTGATCATCCAGACAAGCAGGGTGCAATATATGATGCTAGTATACATAACTCAGTATCATATGATAAGAGACCAAGAAATGAGGACCCAGATCAAGGTGATAGTAACTTAAATGACTGGATACTAGTTGAAAGTCACAAAAAAAAAAAAAAGAAGAGAAGACACAGGGCAATGGATTTTGTGTTACCTACCACTAACACTTATTCTTGTTTAAATATTGAGGTTCCTCAAGAGGTCATGTCTGGAACATTGGTAACCAATGATAAGCTGCATCCTACAGTGAATTCAATTGAGAATTCTAATCTTATAAAAGAGTCCTTTAGTATAAGTACCATTAACAGTCCTCTAAAAGAGAAACTTGTGTGTGGTAAAAACAATGCACTACCTGTAGCAACACTAGGAGTTAACAACCTATCAGGTCCTTTAGTTAGTTCTGACTTAGATGAGGTAGATAGAAATATTCCATCAAACAATACTATTGATACAGTAGGTTTATTGATGGATGTTCAGAATCAAATGGACAGACCAAATGGCTCTCTGAATAAACGCCAGATCCTAGTGCTGGGAGATTCTATGATTAAGTATACAGACAGGATTGTCTGTAATCCAGACAAAGAAAATAGAACATGTTCCAGCTATGGGGGGGGGAGGGGGGCGCAAAAATACTAGATCTGACAAATATGATGGACACAATTTTAAAGAATGCAGGTGACAGACCCTTTGTGATAATACATATTGGTACAAATAATATAAATAGGGACAATATAGAGAATATAAAAAAGGAGTTTGATACTCTTAGTAAATGTCTTATAGATAGAGGTTGTGAGGTGACTTTTTCTGAGGTCCTTCCTGTTCCCAGAGCCCCATTTACACTAACCAATAAGATTAAGGCACTGAATAATTGGCTTAGAGCTTGGTGTTCAGCTAATGGATTTCACTGTTTAACTCATCCAGAAAATTTTGATAGTCATACTAATTTGTACTGCTGGGATGGACTACATTTAAGTAGAAATGGAAGTAATTTGTTGGGTAAAAAAATAGCTCACCATATTAAAAATTCTTTAAATTAGGTACGTCGGGGGGAGGGGTAAAATTGCAAAGTTCTGACTTAGTTATGGATTCTGAATTTATCTCTAAAAAATATAGGTTAGGTAGATATAATATCGTACTAATTAATGCCAGGAGCCTCAATATCATTAAGAAGAGTGAACTAGAAACATTAATAAAACAACTCGATTTGCAAGTGGTGGTAACAGAAACATGATGGGACGATACCTCACATTGGATAAAAGAAATAGAAGGATTTAAATTATATAATACTGATAGAATAGGGAAAATTGGCAGAGGCGTTTGCATTTATGTGTCTGACAAACTTTCATCACATTTAATTCAACGCTTTAAATTAATAGGTAGTAGTTTGGAAATAGTTTGGGTCAAATTAGAACAACAAGGCCATTGTCCAGTTATTCTGGGAAATTGCTGTAGCCCTCCAAATTGTAACTATAGTGACACAGCTGCCCTCTGTTCAGAAATTAAGGAAGTATCCAACTTGGGCAATGTTATTATTTTGGGAGATTTCAGTTTCCCTGGCATTGAATGGATAAACTTCAGAACAAAGTCTGAAATGGAAACCCTTTTTTTAGACACCATTATAAACAGTAACTGTGAACAGATAGTTAAGGAACCCACAAGAGGGACCAATACTCTGGATTTAATATTAACAAATATAGACCATTTAATGAAAGATGTTATGATTTTCCCACCGTTAGGAAACAGCGATCACAACATGATTACTAGCTCCTTGGTCTGTTCAACTCCTGGTTAGAGGAAAGTTAAAACTAAAATAAGGCAATACAACAAGGCTAATTTAGCTGCTGTTATTACATCTCTGAGCAACATCGATTGGAGAAATGTTTTAACTGATTTAGATACTGAAGAAGCCTGGAAGTGTTTTAAGGATACTGTGACTTAACTGTTAACAAGTTTGTTCCACTAGTTAACAAATATAATAAAGTGGGAAAGATACCAAATTGGATGTTCAAAGATATTAGGAGATTACTTAAATTAAAACTAAAAGCATTTAGGAAATTTAAAAAGTACCCTTCATATGCTAATAAGGCCAAATACCTTACTAGACAAAAAGAACTAAAAAAATGATTAGAAGGGCAAGATATAACATGGAACTCAAAATAGTTCACTGTAAAGATGTGAAAATGTTATATTCTTATCTTAATATGAAAAAAGCATCTTCCAATATATTGGATCATATAACTGTAAATGGTAATAGTATTACTGATCATGTGGAAATAGCTAATAGTTTTAATAACTATTTTGCATCTGTCTTTAACACAAAAACACCACATTCAGATGTTGTAACTGGTAATATAAGAAATAAATACATCCTTTCTCAAGAAGATGTGAGATCAGAACTTGAGAATGTTAATATATCAACTTCATCAGGCCCTGACAATATTCACCCAAGTTACTTTCATCAGGTGCACATATCCTGGATGTCCCACTAACAATAATATTTATAATAATAATAATAATAATAATAGCTTTATTTATAAAGCGCCTTTCAATGTATCAAGGCACTGAACATATTAAAACCACAACATCAAATACAAATTAATAAAACATATAAATAAAATCATACCATGACAACATCAAATATTAAAATCAAAGAATCAAATATTCCATAGAATCATAACACAATACAATTAACTTAATCTTCCAGAAAGGCCATTTGCCACAGATAAGTTTTTAAATTCTTCTTAAATACCTCCACAGAGGTGCACTCCCTTAACCGGCGTGGTAGAGAATTCCAAAAAATGGGTGCAGCATAAGAAAATGCTCTGCTGCCGGAAGATTTTAATTTCACTCTTGGAATCTCTAACAACCCCTCATCGGCCGAGCGGAGTGATTGGCCGGGGCAGTAAGACACCAGAATTTCTTTCAGATAGGTCGGACCCTGATCGTGAAGGGCTTTGAAAGTCAATAAAATGACTTTAAAGGTGATCCGCCACCATATAGGGAGCCAGTGCAGTTCGCGCAGCACCGGGGTAATATGACAGGACCTCCTTGTTCCAGTCAAAACCCAGGCTGCAGTGTTCTGCACCAGCTGTAGGTGACAGATTTATTTAATAAGTCTTTGGAAAATGAGATTGTACCATTGGACTGGAAACAGTCTGTGGTTACTCCTATATTAAAGAAAGGTTCTAGAAATAAATTGGAAAACTTTAGACTGATTAGTTTAACATCTATACCTTGCAAGATCATGGAAAGATTAATAAAAAACTATTAGAACAAGAAAAAATTGCACTTAATACCACGAATAACTTGCAGCATGGGTTTCAAAAGGGTAGGTCATGTACAGCAAATGTGTTATCTTTCTATGACAATTTAAGTGACAGTATCGCTAGGAAATGTGCAACTGATGTTATACTTTTAGATTTTTCAAAAGCTTTCGATAAGGTCCCTCATAATAATTTGGTAAACAAGTTATACGATTTAGGGTTCAGTAGCCCTTAAGTAAGATGGGTTGATAATTGGCTACTTAAACGATTTCAAGTCGTTAAAATCAACAATACACTATCAGACATTAAGGAGGTTACCAGTGGAGTTCCACAGGGGTCAGTGTTGGGCCCTGTGCTCTTTAATATTTATATTAGTGACATTCAACAGAATGTAAATAATAAAATGGTTAAATTTGCTGATGACTTAAAATTGGGAGGTGAGGTAGATACGTTTAATAAACATTTATCCTTAGTAAATGATCTAAATCAACCAATGAAATGGGCAATGAAAAATGGAATGAAGTTTAATGTTGAGAAATGTGCAGTATTACATTTTGGAAAAAAAATCAAAAGTATGGATATATATTGGGAAACGAGCTATTGCAAGTGGCTACATCAGAAAGAGACTTAGGGGTTACTGTTAATAGTTCCTTTACCTTCTCAGAACATTGTCGCAAGGTATCATTTAAGGCTAGAGGTCTCATTAAAAGAATAAAAAGAACGTTTGTTTGTAAGTCTGAGCAGTGTATTGTTCTCTTGTTTAGGGCATACATTAGGCCACTATTAGATTTTGGATCACCTTTCTGGTCTCCCTATCATATGAAACACATCAAAATGATAGAAGGTGTTCAGCGTTCAGTGACCAAACTAATCCCTCATCTAAAAAGATTACCCTATGACATTAGACTAAAAAATACTGGATTATATTCCCTGGAACAAAGGAGACAAAGGAGAGATTTATTATGTTTATATAAAATACTGAAATCGCCTGAACTGATGATTCAGTGTGGACTGGAAATTGGCAATAATTGTAGTAATCTTTAATCTCATAGAAATAAATTGGTCATACGTAGGGCTTTTACAAAGAAAAGAGATCATTTCTTCACAATTAGATGTGCAAAAATTTGGAATAGACTTCCATGAGCAATAGTTGAAATAGATGGGTTTAACCAATTTAAACACCTTTTAGCTAAGCAGTACTATACTGAGGGAATTATGGTCTGATGATGCCCACATGTGCGGGGGGCAATAATATATGAGCATTTATGCTCTCTTTTGTCCTAATTTTCCTAGTATTCCTACTATATGTACAGTAAATGGCTTGTTCTATCATAATTGACAGCTTTGTGTGTGCTGCAAGAGCTTACAGTGAGCTGTGAATCATGCACTGTATTAAGTCATGTCATTTCTGGGATGTTAAGAGTTCAGCTAGATGTTGATGAGCCCTTATAGCCATAAAAAAAGTACAGATGTGATAAGATCCAAGGGGCCGCTTCTTCAGCAGACTGAAAGCTGTTGCTGTGCATGTATGGCCTAACTAACACATTGGGGGCTTGGTTACTCAGATCGCGCCTTTGTGCTTTCATCAGTTGTTATTCAACCCGAGTTAGTATCCGAGGACTCATCTGTTTCCGACGCTGCACCCCATCCAACTGAAACCTATAGATCTGCTTTTCTGCTTTGTCCTATGATACTCAGCCCTCAAGGACACAGAGAGCATTTATAAATTCAGGGTCAACTCCTTAGGCTCCTCTCTAATCATTTTTAAAGAAGAATGGTCTCATTTGCTACCATGCCTTCCTCATATTAGGGGCTGGCAGTATAGCCTAGAGGTTAGAGTAACAAGCTGTGAATGAGCTTGGCACATCTAACAGACCTGGGTTTGATTCACACAACCTCCACTTGCATACTGTGTGACTCTGAGCAAGTCACTTAACCTCCCCAGTGCTCCTGGATTGCCTCTGAAAACAGATGCTTGTGTCTAGTGGGCCTTACTCAATCACCAAAGAATAAAATAAATATTATTCCTGGAAATGAATCTCTTCTGAGCAGAATGAAGAGAGTAGATAGTTTATAAGATGTGCCCTTCAGCACATAGGTTATTTGCCAGAGTTATATTGTTTTTAATCCTTATTTCAAAACGTAACAAGCATTTGTCAATGCCAAATGTTTGCTTGCTTGTATTTGCAGTGCAGTTGTTATTGTTGTTGCAGTGTAATTGAAACACCTATTTTGCGAGGGTGTCCTAGAGTGGCAAACACTATATAGAGGCTAATGTATGATCTGCCATAGATAACAAGCCTGCATCTGCATTAAGAGGTTTCTATGGCAACCAGGAACCTTGAGACTGAAGCCCGAGATGTTCACTGGTTGCCAAAGAATACTCAAGATGAAGACACAGGCTTGTCTGTGTATAGATGGCCATACGTTATATTTTATAGTGTATGGGCATCCATGACCATTCAAACACTCTGCTTCCTTTCAATGAAGTGGGAATGGGGTAAGGGCACTTGAGGGTTGGTGGTGGCCTCAAATTATTGATTCAGCATACTGCAGTTGTTTCTGTAAGTTCAAGTTTAAAAATAAATATCCTCTTCCAGCTCAATTGACTATAGGAAAGAAGCTGTGTGGTTACATTTTAAGTTGTTGTGCTGCAGTAGTGCCATCACTAGTATGCTGTAGATCAGCAACATAATGATGTCACTACTGCAGCACACCAAGCATTTTCCAGGCATTGAACTCCATGCACAACAGTGTTCCACCATGCACTGCAGCAGAGTTGATATGAGTGCAGATGTAGAGTTTGAATCTACATTCCCAATTCTAAAATTTGCGTAGGTTCTATCTCTGGGACATTACTCTCAGCTGAGATGACTAAATATAGTGCAAGTGTAACAACCCCATGTGTGAAGGCTTACTTGACCATTCTACTATGTGCTGCTCAGCCCTCCTTCAGGTTCCTGCCAGTTCTGGGTATGATTTCCCCTGTGTTGCTCCTACTAGCGCCCAAATGCCTACAATTAATTGGGGGACCAGAGGAACAAGACCAAAAGTGAAACCACTAGTTTGGCAGTCATGTCAAGTGAGCTGCAGTGTCGGCTCATGCTGTAAGGAGTGTTGCGTGTACTCTATGGATAATCAGTTTGTGCCCCAGCATCTGTGGACATAAATGGAGGCTGTTGGGGGAAACAAGTTAAATGTTAAAAATGAGCACTATTAAGCACCATTACTGTAATTACTGTAATTGGGACTTTGTCTTTAAAAACAGCCAAGGCTGCTTCATGGATATTAGTGAACTCTGCTGCTGCCTAGGGGGACAGCATTATGGAAGTAGGGACAAGCAAGGGGAGCCCTGTTTTCAGTCCACTTTGACACCAGATAGCAAGGTAGAGGGGCTGCTACAAAACTGTGGGACAGTTATTAATTAAAAGTATTTGGTTCACCTACAAAGTGAAAGTTAAAGATGGAACTGAATATAAACTGTTTTTACAGCAGCCATCTTTGCTACCTTTGACCTGGCAATTGACCAATTGGGAAGCCAGGATCCCTGGAGGACTTAACCAAGGCACTTATGGGGATAAGGCAAGGACAATGCTTTGCACCCAAACAGCTGGACAATAGGGTGTCAAAGAAGCCTTATGAATATTAATTTTCATCCAGACAGCTTGTTTTGACCAGTGGAATGCTGCCCTGAGCTCCTGAAACTCAAAGGACAGATTGAGTTTAATTCAGCTGGAGCCCCTCCTGAGGCAGGGAGGCTCTAGCCCTTGCTCCAGAGAAATGAAAAAGACCTGCTTGAGGCTTTCACAGCCACCAACCCAGGAGGCATCCTGTTAGGAAGGAGCCGTTCCAGAGTTAAAGTGTTAATTACCAGTCCAGAGGCAAGGAAGTTGACTGAGAGGTTACCCCAAAAGAGGAAGCCTGCTGGGATCCATGAGGGAGGAATGAGACCTGCTTGGGGCTCACAGAGCCAGTAGCCCAGGTGGTGTTGTGTGTGTTGCCCAGTATTACCTTCCAACGACTGGATGGAGTTGTTGCCAGAACAAAGATGTTGTTGCTGACCAGTGTTAAGGTAATCGTCTTGGAGTTTCCTAAGGGAAAGGAAGCTGTCAAGGATGACTGAGAAAGAATGGAGGCCTACTAGGAGATTTGTGCAGCTAAATAGCCAAGGGAAGCCTGCCTGATGTTTCATATAGAAGGAAAGTGAAGTGGGAAGAGTCATTCTTCTGTTTAAGTTGGAACCTGCAAGATGAGAAGATTCATTCTTCTGTTCTATCTGAGCTTCTGAAGTGAGAAGAGTCACTCTTCTGTACAAGTGTGAGTTTTGGAGGTGAGAAGATGTGCCTCATCTTCTGCTAGTTAATGTCTTGAGTCTGAGAGACTATTTCCTGCTAACACTAGGTAGGAGACCCAGAGACTATTTTCCAATTCAGAAAAGGCCATAGCTGCCTTCTGGTACTATGGCTGAAGCCATTTACACAGGGACTATTTCTGAATACCTGTGTAGCCCACCCCCTTCCCGATATCTATGGGTATGCTGGTGGTCACTGCCCATGTGGAGGGGGCAGTCACAGCACACTCTGCACCATCATGGCTAGCACTTACCTGGTCTTCAAAGCACTGGGGTGCTAGGCTTTTTGGGTGCTGAATTGGAAGGCAGTCAATGTTAGGCAGCATAACATCTGATGAAATAACTGAAGATAACACACTGAATATAAATAAATGGTGGGAATCCCATTTAATAAACAGTTGTGGCAACACTATGGAGAAGAAAATTAATTGAGTTGAAACAGGCCACCCATATTCTGGACTGATATGGTCCCACAGGTTACATTAGCAAACAGTTCACATATTTTCTTCACAGGGTGGGATTTGTATGTTCACAACTTCAGGCAGCTTCAAGTCTCACAGTCTCGCTAAGCTTCCCTCACTACACTGCGGGTCTTCCAAGGGAAACTGCTGGTCTCCCATATTGGGGCTACCTGCTCCCTTCCAACATCCTGGCTAGAATTCATAGAGTTTCTATCCTGGGCGACTGTCCCCTAACTTTGTGTGACATGTCCGCAAGCAGCAGCCTGCAGCACACATCTTCTCTCTCTCTCTCTCTCTTTTTGTCTCTCTTGCTTTCTCTCTCTCTCTCTCTCTCTCTCTCTCTCTCTCTGACTCCAGAGTTCTATAGCTGCAAGCTCCTATCTCTCACTCCCAATTCCATGCGTCCCTCTGCTCTCCCTCACACCTTGCTGCTTGGCTGACATTCCAGCGGGACCCATACCTTCTGCCCATAGGGGTGGCATAACTACTTCAGACACCTCTCCAAGGCTGAGACCAAATGATACATCAAGCGGGTACTGGGCAAGACCAGGATGGGGAGTGACGCCATTGATATAAAGCTAATAGCCCTAACACTAAATGAGCTAGCTGTACCACTTAAAAAAATCTTTAACACATCCCTAAGAACGGGCGTATTCCCAGACAAATGGAAGGCAGTGCACATTATACCGGTCCAAAAAAGTGGAGACTGAGCTTGCCTGTCTAACTGTCACCCTATCTCCATTTTAGCACCTCTCTCCAAAGCCCTGGAACATGCAGTATCTGACCAACTCACTGAGCATTTAGAGAAGTACAACCTGCTAAGTACGCAGCAGCACAGTTTCTGTAAACATCACTTCACCCAAACAGCCCTGATAGACTACACTACACAGATCTATGAGACTCTGGATAATGGAAGGGCAGTAGGATCTATATTTATTGACCTCACCAAGGCATTCAACACCATTAACCACCAACTCCTACTACAGTGTCTCCTCTCCATAGGCCTTTCATCTAGCACTGTTACCTGGTTTGAAAGCTACCTCTCACGTAGAACACAGTGTGTGAAAATCCTTAACATTCTCTCTGAACCTAGGGAGGTTAACCTTGGAGTCCCACAAGGCTCTATACTGGGTCCACTCTTATTTAGTCTATTATAAACTCACTACCTGTTGCTTGGCCAGCAAAAATGGTGCTTTATGCTGATGATGCGGTCATTTCTGCATCTGGTAGGGACATCACCACTATAACCATTGACCTACAGGCCAGTTTTAAATGGCTAGAATCTTGGTTCTCCCATCATAAACTGTTACTCAACTACAAAAAACAAAAACAAGTGTATGCTTTTCACGGTGCCACAAAACAGGAAAAAAGCATGGGCCTCTACACATAACAAGTAAAAAAAGTGAGCTGCTAGAGCAGGTCAGCACCTTCAAATATCTTGGAGTATACCTTGATGACACGCTCTCCTTTGCAACACATATTGAACATGTCGCCAAAACAGCTAACACCAAACTGGGAGTTCTCTACCGACACAGACACTCTATGCCCCTGCAGGCTCTTAAACTGGTTACATGCAGCTCTGTGTCATCTACCGTTGACTATGGTCTAGTGGTCTATGGTGCTGGCTCTGACACTGCACTGAAGAGGATCATAACCCGCCTCAACAAGGCCTGCTGCCTGGTCCTGGGTGCTGACTATCAGATGCATGCATGCACCTTGTATTAGGACACTGGTTGGCTTCCCCTCCATTACAGAATCAAATACCAGGCTTGTCTACTTGGGGGAAAAAAGCATTGCTTGGCCTTATGCCTGAGTCCACCTCCAGACTATACAACTATATCCAACCAACCGGTTGAACACCAGAAGTGCTACCAAAGGAGTGTTCCTAGTGCCTTTTAAGCATACTGCTCTTGCACAACGATCTCTCTCCTACAGGGGCCCTAAATGGCTTAATGACCTACCTACTGAACTCCATGGGTCCAGCAAAATCCGCAACCTGCTGGCACTTGAGATCATCTGCAACTGTTAGCCCTTATTAATGCCACCTGAGGGCCTTCCACATTCCCCAGCACCCCATACTGCCCTGAACAGCTCCTCCTACCCCTTCTCTCACCCACCTCACCCCCCCCACCTGACAATGCCTTCCAGGCTGTACCCCCCCAACTTACAGTATATTGTCATTGTCCTGGATCTGTCTAGACCGTCTAATTCATCTACGTGGCAATTCCTCACTACCGCAAACAAGTGGTTGCTTTGCCATGCACACTCTAATTGCTCTGCCTGTTTCTGCCCAATTGCATTTAGAAACATGTTCATTGCACTTAGTAATGTACTCTCTGTGTATATGTAACTAACTCTGGGTCACCCCTGAAACAGGAACCTTCGGGCTCAGCGGACTTATCCGGTTATCAAAATTAAATAAATAAATAAACCTGTATTTTTTGTTATGTAGCCACCAGCTGCTTCACTTTTGTAAGTTTATTGTTGTCTAGTGTCACCCTTGTTCCTCTCTCTGTACAATGTTTTCACTGATGTAACTCTATGGTTCTGTATTGTGTCACTGGATTTGGAACCTTTGTAAATGAGCCTCTGGCTCAAAGGAATTAATCTGAATCTTAAATAAATAAATAAATTATTTACTTAATTTAGCCCCAGTGGAAGCTCCACTTCATGGCTGACACCACATCCACACTCAGGGTTCCTTTCTTCCTCTCTACTTGAAATCTCCAGATGGAGCTGCACAAAGCAGGAAATCACCCCCACTCTGTCCCCTACTACTGTCTCTCTCGCTCTTGCTCTGAATCCTGTTTCTCTTCCTGCATCCACTTTTAAATCCAGCACACCCATGATGACCTCCCACCAGCAGCAGGTCCCCACAGGGCAATGCAGATTTAACCCTTTCCTTTCCAGGTTGCCTAGCCAAAATGCATTATCTGGTACACAAACTGTTTACTGCCTTAGGCTCTAACCCCCGGGGTGGGGGGGTTACACCTGAAGGAAATTGACTGCCCTCCAAGGTCTGTATGGGGAATCAGCCAGGTAGAGTCACTGCTAGGCATTACAAATGCTCCCTCCCCTCTGTGGGTTCATGCCTAGACATGGGGGCTGAGGCATGTTAACCCGGGTCCCTATTACTGGCCTGTTCCATTTCTGTGATGATGAAAAAAGAAGACAAGCTACCAAAAAAAGCTGAGAGCCATCCAGCCTGCCAATCTGTAACAGCCTCCTGCTGAGAATGCCCAAGCTTCAAGAGATGCTGAGAGGAGGCCCCACATCACAATATGCCTGATGATCATCTCAGCAGTCCAAGCATCCAAGCTCTACTGATTCAACTACCTCAGATCTACAGTCTGAAAATCATCAGTCTGAAAGGCCCAAAGTTGTCAAGTCTCAGCAACTAGCTATTCAATAATCCAAAAGAGTTTAAAACTAATCGGTTGTTAAAGTGCACCAATGCCAGCCAACCAGCTGCATTGTACAGACCTGCAACTAGACCCATGGTACCCAGATTGAACTCTTAGGAGTTAAACTGGTACCCATTTGGGGATGGTAATGTGTTAGAACATGTAAGCCAGAATCTGTTTAATGTACTGTATATGCTGGTGGGAGGCGGGCACTAAGAATGTACTGTTTACATGATAATGTTTTGGATTTCCTGTTAAAGTGATCAAATGGTGCTTGCAGTAATGCTAACTGATGCTATTGCTAAAGTGTTGTTGAACCTCTTCATCCATTTTCCCTTTTCCTAGCCCTTCCCTGTTGGAAATAAATTGTAGGTTAACCTTTTTACAAATGTTTCATGAGCATATTATTAATGAGTATATTATTAGCTTAAGTCAATAATTGCAAGTATATTGAAATAGGGTTTTGGTTTATGGTAATCCATATGTGGGGTGACTGCAAAGGAAGGTGAGTAGGTACAGTATCCCAAGGGGTTGCACTGTGCAGATAACTGGCCCACTATATTTTAACTCTGGCTGGAGGCACCGCACAATTTATTTTATCTTTGGGAAAGAACACCCTTTTCCACCAGAATTAGAGCAAAAGCCCCTCAACCTGGTTTGTGGCCACCAATGCAGGGGTAGTAGCCCACTGGTGAACTACTCCACTGATAGTCCTTATATGTAGATATCATTCTGTTGTATATGTTTTTCTCGTAATTCCATTGTATATGTACATGCCAAGACATGCCAGTGTCATCACAAGATACACAGAGGAAAGACTGCATTTTTTTTTAAAGGAGTCTGACCTTCTTCTAACCTGAAGGCAGCTGTTTGCCAGGAAGTTAACTGCACTTCCTGACTAGCTAACCAGAGGTAATAAAGTCCCATCATATAGTCATAAACCTTACAGGGTCTTCCTTGTAACAAGCCAGTTCAAAAAGCCCAAGATGTTTTATCAAGGATTTGATCAGCAGATGACCATTCTAACAGAATGCTGTGAATGTTATCTTACGGGTGCCAATGGACTACAGGGGACTTCAAAGGGCTTAACTCTGAAATGTCATATCCATGCTAAATTATAGGTCTTAGATGCTGATTTTCAATATGTTTGGAAATCTTGGAAATGGCACAACAGTGCAATCTTCTGGCCAAATGGAGTAGTTACTCTAACCTGGAAAATTGATGACACGGCAAGATTACAGAAGAGTATTTAAACCTCCAGTTCAGGGAATTTGGACACGCATTCTTCTCTGGACACTCTGCTTGACACACACAAGAAGCCAAATTACTGAGACCCAGTGTGGCTGCCAAAGACTAAAAGAAACACTGCAATATTTTGCAAACCAGTGATTCACCAGACTTTGAAATCTTCCCACTTAAGGTAGACTTAGCTAACCTGTTTTGGTGCATTTGTTTCTATACATGTTTCCCATTTGTTTCTGCATACTGTAACCTAAATTAGTATATGTCCTCTTTGCCTCTCTGCCTTTACCTCCCTCTGTGCTGACTGTGATTCCCCAAGCGAATGGCTCATCATTGAAGTTAATTTGGGCGAAACTAAGAAACTTTATCTGTGCTGCTGCTACAACCCTCCGAATGGGGGTGTATCCGGCCTCCAAAGCCTGCTCACCAGATTTGGATCTGTCTCCCCTGCCTGGGAAGCCATTTGCCTAGGTGATTTCAAACCTAAACTGGTTGGATGCCCAGGAAACTAACTACACTAACTTGCTTTAGCAGCATATTCTATCTCAGATCATCACCCTGTCTACTCGACTTAACCCTTATACCTCTACTCACTCCCTAATTGACTGGATGATTACTGACTGTGGTGACTGTGTTATTCAAGCTGGTACTCTATCTGATTCTGTAAGTGACCACTCCCCTACCTTCAACATATGGTTCTCCAAGGCCCCGTACCCCCCACCCAAATATCTAACCTTCCTCAACTTCAACCACCCTAACACTTCCCTCCTACTTGAACTTAGGGCTATAAACTGGCAGGGCCTATATGCTCTTACCGATGCATCTCTTGTTGTCACTCACTTCACGGATGTTCTCTTGGACATCCAGGACTGCCACTTCCCTATTACCACATGGAGAGTTAGAGGCAGCCGCATAAGTTGGATCACTAACAAACTCCTCATCCTTATGAAAGAGAGGAACCATAAGTGGTCTGCCCTTAAATTGAGCCCTTCCCCTACCCTGAGGAATGAACCTGCTCAACTGATTTAAGATCCTGACCAGAACCCTGAAACAGAATTATTACACCAACCTGCAGAGGAAGAGTTTTGGTAGTCCTAGAAATTTTTGGGACTCCATTAACTCCCTTCTCACCCCTCGCCATAGCTGCACCAATATTCAGCTAACTTCCCCACCAAGCCTTTTGATTGACCCAGCTAAAGTAGCCATGGCACTCAACAACAAATTCTCTGACCTATTGGCCATCCTCAGCAAACTACCCACTAGTAGTCCTCTAGCCAGTGTTCACATGCTTCCTACTACTCCTCCTCCAATTCCCCAAGCTCTGCCCACCATCTTCATAGTCAGTCCTCTGACCTGGGGCCTTGCTCCACCTCCCTACCCTCTACTTCCCCCCTGACTGCTACCCCTCCTTGCCCTCCTTTCTATTTCAAGTCCATCTCCTCCAAGGAGACCTTTAAACTACTAAGGGGTCTGCCCAACCAGGGTAGTTCAGGCTCGGATAGCCTCTCCCCTGTTTTTCTCAAGCTTGTTTCCCCAGTTATCGCCAAACCTCTCTCCTTCATTTTTAATCTTGCCCTGACTATCTCTTACATGCCTCTCCCCTGGAAGTCGGCCAGGGTGGTTCCTATTTTCAAATCTGGTGACCCCCTCTTATCCGACAACTATTGTCTTATAGCCATTCTCCCCCACCTCAGTAAGCTCCTTGAATGGGTTGTTCACGGACAGTTATCTGAGTACCTAGATAACTACTATATCTTAAGCACCCAGCAGCATGGCTTCTGTAAATTCCACAGCACCACTACCAAACTGGCTTTATTTACCAACCGCATCCTCATGAATATGGACCATGGGTGTGCCACTGGTGTGGTTGTCATGGACCTATCTAAAGCCTTCAATCTTGTTGACCATCCCCTCCTCCTCTCCAAGCTTCACTCTATAGGCTGCTCTGCAGGGACCACAGACTGGTTTCAGGACTACCTCTTCGATCGCTCCCAATCTCTATGCATTGGCACTGCCACTTCTGCCCTGTTGATCTCCTTTGGGGTACCCCAAGGTTCCATTCTGGGCACCTTGCTCTTTACGATATTTATGAACACTCTCTCCTCTGACTGTCTGTCCTACAAATCCCTCCCTTATGTGGATGACCTTGTTATCTTTCACAATGACAAATCCCTTCCACTCATATCCTCTGTCCTCTTCCAGAATTATTACGCCGTCCAAAACTGGTTCACCTCTAACCTGATTCTGGTCAATGCCAAAAAAACAAAGGCTATGCTGTTTGGATCTAAGCCATAACTAGCCAGAACCATTAAAGCTAACTCCTCTCTCCTCATCCTTCCGCCTAATGGCCCTGCCCTTGAAGTCATCCCCTAGTTCAAATATTTGGGGGTTGTACTCGATTCAACCCTTTCCTTCACTGACCATATAAATCTAATAGTCCATAGGATCAGTCAGAAACTCAGTGTTGCCTATCATGTCAAACCCTACCTGACTGTAGAGGTGTGCTTGGCAAAAGCTAACAGCAACCTACTCCCAATCCTGGAATATTGTTTCCCAATTTACACTTGCATCTCTTCTCTCTCGTCTGTCTACAACAGTGTATGCTGCTTTGCCCTGTCCGCCCCCTATTCCACTCACCACTGTAACCTTTATAGCTCCCTTGGATGCCTCTTTTTGCAAGGCGGGTTTGATCTTACCCATGGATGCCTCACAGATGCTATTATGCATAGCATCCCTGCCCCACCTTTTCCCTTTGCGAGCACTGCACCACTTCAAAGAGTCTGTAGTCCTCTGTTATCCCTCCCTTGGTGAGTCTGAGAACCTCTATCAAACTGGGTGGCAATGTCCCATCGGTTGCAGCCCCCTCACTTTGAAATACACTTCCTGCACCCCTCAGATCATACAATATGCATCTCATCTTTAAGCATAACCTCAAATCCTGGCTCCTGGATTGAGACACTGGTAATTGCTTTGCCTAAGTAGCACCTCTCCCCTTCCCCGCTTTGTTTCTTTTCCACCCAATCTGTCTAGACTGTCTCTCCTCCTTTTAGCTCTGATGGGTCACTTTGGCTGGTTGGGCTTATCACTCTGTTGGGCGGTTGGGGTCAGTGGGTTCCTAGCACTCTTGATCATGTCACTCCTGCTTGCTTGTTTTATAACTGTACAAAAACTACTAATTATTTGCTTCTTCCTTTGCAATCTTACCTTCTGTAAAGGCTATTGTTATTTTGTGATGTCCCCCTCTGTTTTTGACCACTGCTGTTTTTACCAATGCTATGTTTTCTGTTTGTACATTGTTCTGTAAAAATGTCTGACATGTGCCTCTTGGCCCGAGTCATGCCTGTAAACGATTCCTCAGACCAAGTGCACTTACCCAGTTAAAAAAGTCATAACTAAATAGTTGTAACTGCATTTATTTATTTTATTAAAAACTTTTGTTTTTCTAAAGAAATTCAGCCTGTGTGAGAGTTCTTATATTGTGTGACTGTAGAAGGTTTATTAATAATCTGTGAAAACTGTTATTGCCAAGATGGCCACCATAAGCAACCAAATTGAGTAAAAAGGTCTGTAAGGGATCTGGAAGGATAGGGAGAATACCAGAGTCTCATACAAGTCTGCAGAGATTGTGAACCAGGCTGTTGCATGTCCTGTAGGGAGAAGGCCAAATCAGGTTTTTATGCTGCTACCTCGAAGAGAGTGTGAAATCTGGGTCTTCCTCCCGTGTGTAATGGCCAAGGAAAGAGGTTCATATTTGGCTACATGACTCGAGGCCGGTATTGTGTCCTGATGCAGAACTAGAGGGAGGCCCAGAATCCTTGTGGCGAAGGTGTAGTTGTAACCTCAGTGAACATTCTAAAGGACGAGGTGGGTATCCCTGTCCCCCCATCATGGACTGCACTTAAAGGTAGGCACTGTGAGCTCAGTGGGCCTGACCCCAGGAGTGGGTTCATGACATATGGCACCCAGGTTACACAAACATTTAAATGAGGGATTCCTGAGGTTAGAACAAGAGGTAAGCATATATGGTGTTGGTGGAGGACTAAGGACACTCACAGTGTGAATGCATAACACTACAGTACTTACAGAGGTATGGGATATGTTTAACCAACAATCAAAATCGGCAAAGACATGTGGACTGAGTCAGATAAGAAAGCTAATGCAGATCCCTTCCCTCCCTTATTCTATGGCAGCAATATGATGGTGAGATTTGTGGCTAGATCTAGTTTTTTTTTAATACTGAAACCATTTATATGCTATAATCAAGGTTTTCGCCTCCCTCTACTTACTTTTTTTTTGCCATAGAAGTTTTTCTCACCAGGGCTTGTTTGAGCAGGCTCTCAGCCCTGTCCTCATCTCCTCTTGCCTGTCTTCCACCATACCAGACTGCCATGCCTGAGATTCCCCGGGATTCCCCCATGGTGGGGCTTGGAAAGGGAGGGCCATCCTCTCCCCCCAGACAGTGACACACATCCAGATGGAGGAGGTGACCAGTCGATGATACAGGGCAGAGGTAGGTGTGCAGCCCATCATACAGCCCATGCCAACATTTTATACATTTCTCTCTTAATCCGCTTGCCACAGAGGTATGCAACAGTGTATGTGGAGGTGCACACACCTAAGAAACTGCAGTCCCTACCTTTGTGTCACTCGAAGCTAATGACACTACCCTTAGGCCTGCACCTGGGGACAGCCAAAGGCTAAGATGGCAAGTCACTCTACCACAGGGCAGGAGAGGTGTCCTCCGGATGCTGATTACTCTCCCTCCCAGGCTGATCCCTGGTGACCTGAGCTTGCTTCAAAACCCAGGTTGCCAGCATATTTAAAGGTAAGGCACAGAGCACCTTGGCCCTCTTCACCATTGGGCTGGCTACCTACTTTTTAAAAATTAGAAATGGTAATTTCACTGTTGACTAATAAAAAGACCTATCCCAAAAGAGATAAAGTGGCATCAGATAGTGATGCAGTCCACTCAGATCTTGTTCTAAACCTATTCCACCTTTTAGAAAAAGGCCACAAGAGGATCTGGATGTTTTTTTTTAAATCAAATGTGGGGTGCATAGCCCCTCTGAATTAAATGAACATGCTGTCCAATCAACATTTTGTTTGTTTATTTTCAAAAAGAAACTGGTGCCAGCCCAGTGGTGTGGAGAGCTGAGGCACTGGATACCTCTCTTGCCATGATGTTGACCCAGATTCAGGAATGAACAGGGTCATTCAGGGTCTGACAAGGGGAGGATTGACAGTTCTTAGGATACATATCCCACCTAGGGGAATGTAGGTGGCAGCACAGCATGATGCAGGGGAAAAGGGATCCTGCCAGCAGATGCCAGGGATTGTCTCCACAGAGGTGGAGTATGCAAAAAGTGTTTTTGCATGCTGTGGTGCCCTCGGGGTGAACAATCTGGTGAGAAAAAAAAGGAAACAGTGGAAAGCTTATAGACCAACATCCCGCAGTGCCCACACTGGTGACCGGGCTCCTCTAATGTTCCTGTGGCAGAGAACACCAGAGTAAGTTGGAGAATCCCAGAGAAGCTGGGTGGTGGAGCCATGGGAGGCCGACAGAATGGGGGCTGGTCAAGTGAACCGAGATCAAAAAATAATAGAGAAAAAAGTTAGACAGTTTCAGCAGAGCCCCTTATCTGAAAAAAACAATGTGTTTTTTAGGTTATTGCTTAACATTTTAAGATTTAAGATGGATGGAGCACTCCTCACTATTGGATGCCTGGGTCCCCAACCAGCTCCACCTACTCCTGAAGCCCCCTGCCCCATGTATGGATCTGCACAAGTGGAGTTTGCTGGGAGTTGGGGATGTGATCTGTTAACATCAGAGTGCGCAAAGTCATGTCTGCCATATGCTTATTTAGAGGTTATCCAACTACCTATGTGGATTGGGAATTTAGAAAACAATTTCAAAGATATGGAGTTGAAAATTATTTGAAACCAAGAGTAGCGTGCCTGCATAGTACTAGGAGTTGGGTGACACTGGAGGTCTATGGATCACCATAACTAACATAGCCAGTATGCTACGCTACTTACAGTACTTAAGATTAGGTGGCATGGTTGTTATGGTTTTTATCAACTTGACTGGCTGGGCTGCAATGAAGATTGAAGTTAGTGGTGTTTTCCATGCATTGGTTAACAAAATAATCAACAGCAGCAAAACGTCCTGGAGGGGGTGTACATGCACGTCGCTAGGGATTGATATCATTGATTGTTCTGGTGATACTGTCATCATCTGTGGAAAGAGGAGTCTCATTAGAAAAATGAGCTGTAAGGTGTATTCTGTGATACAAGCACTGAAGATCAACTTGAACCTGGGGTGCATCAAGATATCTGAGTGTGGGCACAAAAGAGAGACCTTTGCTGAGGAGTGATTGCTCATCTTGTATCAGGGGAAGGTCTGGAGGAATACAAAATACCAAATTGTTAGGTTGTGTCTGACTTGAGGGCTCATATTGGTTGTTGATCTGCTGAGTGAAAGACTGGAGTTTTGCAGATTTGGTGTCCTTGAGGAAATGAAGGAGAGTGGAGATAAGGTTTTGGATGCAGTGCTTAATAAAAGGAAGGTTACCTGAAGCCGTTTGCTGCAGGAAATCCTTTTGCCTTTGAATGGTTTTGTCCACAGAGATCAGCTGTGTTTTAATGGAGAGAATGGTGTGCATGATAAGTTTCCTAGAGCAAGTTTTCAAAAGTTTATTTGTGGAGGAAACATGTATCTCAGACCCAAATGAACAAGGATGGAATTTCAAACAGAAACCTTTAGGAATAATACCCAGGTGGCGGTATTTGGAAAGAAACTGTAAGTGACTGCAGAATTTAGTCTTGGAGCAAATGGCAGAAAATAATTCAAGAGAAGACTTTAAAATATGAGAAGGGAATGCAGACACAGATGAAATGAAGGAGCATCATAGAGAATTCAGAAGAGATTTCAGATTAGGCATAGTAGGTCGCAGCAAATGTAGCATACAAAATGTAAAAAACAAAAACAAGGCACTGCGTCAGCATGTGGTCTAAAGGCAAACAAAATGGTTATATTAAATGCACACTGAAAATAGAGTTAAAAATCTATATATCGACCTTAGGTCTTCTTCAGGAAATATCTAAAAGAGAAAAAAAACAAAGTTAGTTTAGAGGGGAGGTAAAAAGAGGGATATGTATATGAGGGAAAGAAAAAAGAGGAGGCTCAGGGAGAAGAAGTGATAAATGGCAAGATTAAGAGAGAATCTGTGAAACAAAAAGGTGATGATGGGAAAGATAAAGCATAATAGGAGTGAAAGAGCTAGAGAAGTCCCCAGGTGGGGACTAATTAACAGGGCCTAGTAAGAAGGCTGAAAGGTGACAAATGTGTGGGAAGGAGACAGAGATGTAAACTTATGGTGAAAATGAAAAAGAAATTAAATGAGTACAAATACAAATAAACTTTATGGAAAACAAGGGGTGGCTGAAAGATGTTAATGGAAAATAAGTCTATCATTTAAACCAGAGGGCTGCTGGGAGCTAAGGCAGATGATCAGCTTGGCTTCCATGTTTTTCCTATGGTCAGCAAACCAGAAGTCTATGTCTATGTTTCTATTGCCACATACTCTATGTACAGACCAGGGACACGATTCACAAAAAAGAACCGCATGTTGCATCCTGGTTTTGAAATTGGCACCTTGGAGCTAATGCAGAGGGGTCTGGAAGGTTTTCAGGTCCTATCTATTCCCAGTAATTTTACATATTTTCTTCCTTGACTGCCATATGTGTGAAGTGCTTTTTTGGGGAAATGTGCTGTACCCCCCCCCCCACTCCTCTACACTTTCAGTAACTGCTCTCCTCTACAAACTCCTACAACCAACCATCTCCACCCCACTGTCATCCTTCATTTTGACCCACTCCTTCACCTCCTAACTCCTACCCCACTCCTATATTTCTCCAGTCTCTTATCTCCTTATAATTACCTCTCCAACCTCCTTACCTTGACAATGGCCCCAGCTTCCGTCTAACCTAACTCCTCCTCTCCTTCACTGGAATTGCTCATATTTATTTTTTCTTTTTTCTCCCTATTATCAACTTACACAAACATGTGTTATATAACTATCCTGCACAGTTGTTTGCCTGTGTAACCCCTAGTTGGGGCTACCCCAAGGGCTACTACCCCTGCCTGCTGGGCTAGTAGCAGGTTAAGGGGCCTGAGTTCTGAAATGGGTGCCTCCACCCAGAGGTCAGGGATGGTAGTGGTCAAACTAGCCTGGGCACAGCCCTCCGGGACACTGTAACCCCCCTCTTTCCCTGCTAGTGGCCGAAACAGTACACAAAGATTACTTTCACAATACCCCTGATATACCTTGCCAGTACCCACACAGTTTGCACTTACCACCAGGGCTGGTTTCTCTGGTTTGACCCTGGGGACCCCTGTAAAACAAGGTTAGACAGAGCAAATGACAATGGTACAATACTTCAGGCACAAACTGGAACCATAGTCTGGTTGAATGCAGAAAAAGGTAGATATGATTTATTCAGGGGATTTGAAAAAGGGAGGGGCATAATCAGGTTAATTAGCTTAAATGCTTCATCAATCACACAGCTGTGCATGCATTCAGAGTCCCTAACACACTCACACTCTCTGGGTACCCAGGTGGTGGGAAGGTGGGCTAGCCAGGACTGTTGCCTGGGGTAAGCCAGCGTTGCAGCTGGTTGGAGCCCTGTGATGCAAAAAAACAACTTGCACAACACACTATTTGTAATCTGGAGCCAGATGGCTCAGTTTGTGAAGAAAGAGAAATAACAAAGCAATCAGATGACACACTTAGATTAAATTGTAGTTGCAGGGAGTTACCCTGATGGTTACTCACGATACCCAAAACTGGACACAAGATGGACGAGAATCGAGACAGCATGTGAATTCTCTGGAGTGCTAGGAGAAGCAGGGCCCACACGATTCGCCGAGGCATCATTCCTGTTTAAGCATGGAGCAGGGGGCTGATCCCTGGGCAGGTCTCTCATCAATGGCTCTTCTCTGTGCAGTAGAGTAGTCTGGCAAGTCCCTTACGGAAAGGCCCAGCCGCATGGAGCTAACCACGGATTCAGTCCATTTGGATGGGCTACAGTTTTCAGCAAGCAGTGCACAGTTTGCAATATGGGGAACCAAATTGTGACCCCCTTTCAGTACACAGCACATTTATATGCAAGAACTTTCCACTGTACCAGGCAAAATGCTTCCCAGGTCACAGTCGCTAAGTTCTTTCCACAAGTCAGAAGTTCTAAGGTGAATGCGATTTCTGGCAGGCTGATCACATTCAGCATACTCTTCGGTCCTCCTCAGGCTGAGCCTGATCCCACTCCAGTAGCTTACTTTGACCACACAAACTCGGATTCAGTCCGATAACAATTCTCTTTTCCTCTCAGAGCCATAGACAGGCATGCAGGCTGGAAGTCAGGCCTTTCCACAATTGTCCCGCTCGACACTACGCAGACCGCTGCTAGAACTATCACAAGCTGCTCTTTTCTCAGCTTCCAACTTAGATCTGCTCTAAACAGCGGGCAGCTTGAGGATTTCCTTCAGATACAAAAAGTTGGATTGGCTGATTGGATTGTCAATCAGAGCAAGAGCTCCCCCTTCAGTTGCAAAAGGGCGCCAACAGTCCAAAACTACAATTCCCAAGCTTTTTACGCCACACAGCTCCTATAAGCAGGCTCCATTTTAGAGTCCCCAAGTACTGATTGGCCCAATTCAGTAGTTCACGGCCAAGATGGTGGAGATAATCAGAACAGTCTTCACTGCAAAGAAAGCAGGTTAGAACAAACTACAATATCTTTATCACGCTAAATGATTCTCAGCAAATAGTTACATCTTTCACCAGGGCTCCCTCTGTGCAATTAGCGATGGCAGAAATGGAGCAATTATCTGGCAGCCAGGGTGGAACTTGAGCACTACAACACTCAGCCCCCCCCCTTCCAAACCATCCACTACTGCAAACTAGGCAGATCTTAAAGTGACAGTACATAGAGGCTACACAGGCTCTCTTTGGCAATAACATTTAAACAGCTATAGTGCCGAACACCAACCTGGCAGTGAGCATTTAGGCAAGCTCATGGAAGACTTTTCAGGAACCCCCATTTGTAGGGGGGTTACACCCTTCCCTGCCTGTAGAAAACTTGGTGTCAGCATCAAGTTGGTACCATCACAATAATTGCAAATGCAAACTATACTATACATCTATACCATTAGCATGTTATGCAAGTAACATCTGATGCATCAGTCAACATACTTACTTTTACTACACATATCCTCTACATTGCACAATACTGTATACATTCTGAATTACATCATGCATATTTTGCACAGGTAATTTACACATTCTGCTATACGCAATCAAGTAATAACTTCCTGTACATTGAACAATGTGAGAGGGGTCCCTTCCCTATTAGTTAACTTAATGCTAGACAGGGCAGGGGCACCATACTTAGAGGGCAGAACAGTCAACCTGGAATTGGTACTTAGACTCAGTTTGGGCAGTGAGCTCTGGGAAACATAAACCCCCTTGTGGACCACATTGAGAGGCAAATCCACTGGCCTCCCAGGAGAATCATAACTGAAGCATACTTAGTACTGGCTTGACAGCTCAGCCAGTCCTTCTGGAGGGAACAACCACAGTTTCTGTACTTTCAGCACTGGCCCTGGGACTTTCAGCACTTGTGAGGGGTGCCTCTGCCTGGGTAGGAAGGTTCAAACTTGGAGCACTGTCAGCCCCTTGTTCTGTACGCTCTGGTTTTACAGCAGTTTGCTCACTTTGAAAACACTTTGGCACTGAAAGGGAATTGTCAACACTCTCATGGCATCCTTCAAGTTCTGGCATGTCTCCAGAGAAACTCATACCCTCAGCTCCCTCCCTGGACAAATCATACAGTTCCACCATACACAGAGACTCAGCATCTTCAGACGTGATACTTTGCACTTCACTTTTAGGGAGCTCCAAGGACGAAGCTGGGGGGTTAGGCAGTCCAGAAGGCCCAGCTTCATCCCCACAATTAATCATGGTGTTACCTCGAAACAGCTGACTCAGTTCATAAGAGGGGTAATATGCATAATTGCACTCACTTTCATCATAAGTGGCTATCACACTGTCACTATCACAGTCACTATCATTCTGAGCTTGCTGTGGAGAGATCCTCAAATCTGCGATCACTGGGGTAGGTTGACTCTGTCTCTTTCTTGCAGCTGCACGAGTCACCAGTCCAGGGGGAGCAGCCTCAATAATGACTTGGCCAATAGGTAACAAATGGCTACGGTACATGCCTTTGACAGCTTTGGAGTTGCTTTCAGGGCACACTTTGTACACTAGTAAATCATCCAACTTGCCTACTACTACATGGGGAAGATGGTGCCATCGGTCAGCAGTTTTATGTTTACCATGCAGTCCCAAATTTTGCAACAACACACAGTCTCCAGGTCGAAGCTTTTCAGCATTTACTCTTTTATCATGCCTTTCTTTGTTGGCTAAATTTTTCTTATTGGCCATTTTCTGGGCCAGTTGATAGGCATGATTCAATTGAGCTTTCAGTTTTTGTACATATTGCAGATAATTTTCTGCTCAGACCCCATCTGGAGAGACCCCAAAACAGACATCCAGGGGCAATCAAGCCTCTGTCCTGAAAATGAGATGGTAGGGAGAGAACCTGGTAGCATCATTTTTTGTGTAATTGTAGGCATGTACCAAGGTGCTAATCTGCTGAGTATGCTTGTCTTTTGGGCGAAGGGTGCCTAGCATGTACAGCAGGGTGCAGTTAAAGTGTTCTGGTTGTGGGTCCTCCTGTGGGTGATAAGGGGTGGTTCTTGACTTTCACACCCCCACATAGAGAGAGCATTTCTTTGATTAATTGACTCTCAAAGTCTCTACCTTGATCAGAATGAATTCACTGGGGGGCTCCGTAGTGGATGAAAAACTTTTCCACTAGCTCCTTGGCCACAGTGGATGCCTTTTGATCTTTGGTGGGGAAAGCTTGTGCATACAGTGTGAAGTGATCCGTAACCACTAACACATTACCAGTGTTTCACTGGTCAGGCTCCAAACCTAAAAAGTCTATGCAGACTAATTCCATTGGGGTGCTGGTAGTAATGTTGACAGGGGGGCAGCCCTCTGAGGCAGGACTTTTCTCTGCAGGCAGTGACTACAAGTCCTTACATGGTGCTCAACATTGGCCCCCAATTTGAGCCAATAGAATTGAGATTGTACTAAGTCAAGGGTTCTGTCGATACCGAGGTGGCCCATATGATTGTGAAGGGACCTCAGCACCAAATCTTTGCAGGCTGTGGGCAGGACCAATTGTTGCTTATCTACTTGGCCGCCCCAATCTACTGTCTCTCTATATAACAACTGATTAATCAGCTTCAACCTGGGGCCTTCTTTGAACAACAAAGCAGTTCGCAAGTCAGAGGACCGTAACTTGGACATATCTTTCCCTGCATGGAGGGCATCAAGTGCGGGCTAAATCATACGGTCTTGGGATTGAGCCCACTGAATGCTGTCATTGTCAAATTGAGATAGTGCACTAATATCGAGAGCAGAGAAGTGACAGTACACAGCTGGTATGCAGGTATCAGAAGGGTCCAAGCAATTTACCAAGCAGTCCACTGTGTCCGCAGATATCTGTTCACCTCTATCAAATGCACAATGCTCAGATGTCAGGTTCAGACAGCCTGACCCAGTTACTCTTTGAAGTGGGCCTTCAGGATAGGGCATCAGCATCGATGTGATTCAGGCTCTACTTGTATTCAACAGCATAATCATAGGTAGACTACGCAGAAAGCCACCGATGCCCTGTGGCGTCTAGCTTAGCGGAAGTCTGCACATAGGTCAATGGGTTATTGTCAGTCTTCACCAGTATCTTTGCCCCATAGAGGTAGTCATGCAACTGGTTGACGATGGCCCACTTTAACGCCAGGAATTCCAACTTATGCACAGGGTAGTTTTGCTCTGACGGGGTCAGACTCCTACTAGCGAAGGCCACTGGTCTCAAACCATCCTCATGGTCTTGATACAGCACAGCTCCCAAACATTGTAGACTAGCATAGGTATGCAGCACATAGGGTTTGGTAGGATCAGCATTGGCAAGGATAGGGGCATGGGTGAGCTGGTATATGATTTTGTGGAAAGCTGCTTCACAGTCAGGCATCCAGTGGGGCCTGAAAGTTCACCTGGGCAAAAGTATACTCTTTCTGGTCCTAGGATGGCCCCTTTCTTGTATTTATGATTCGTTGGAGGGTAACCCTGGGAAAGATTCAAGAGTGGGCGAATCACCTTGGAATAGTCATTTATGAATCTGAGGTAATAGCCGCAGAACCCCAGGAAGCATTGTAATTCTTTCAGATTTCATGTCTGGGGCTATGCAGTCAGAGCTTCAACTTTACTGGGATCAGTCTCTATCCCCTCTGTAGATACTATGTGCCCCACATGCTTCACGGAGGTTTGGAAAAACTGGCACTTGTCAATAGACAGCATGAGGCCAAAATTCTCCAGTCGGTTAAGTACTTTGAACAGTCGACCCTCATGCTCCTCTAAGGAGCTCTTGAACGCAATGACATTGTCAAAGTACACCAGGCATTCCAGCAAATTCATATCTCCCACCGCACATTCCATCAGTCTCTGAAAGGTGGCCGGGGCACCCGACATCCCCTGTGGCATCCTCAGAAACTAGTAGAACCCCAATGGACAGAGGAAGGCTGTTTTCTCACTTTCTTCTGGGGCCATGGGAATCTGGTCATATCCACTGCAAAGATCCAACACCGAAAACCATTTGCTCCCATTCAAACAGTCCAGAGCATCCTAAATATGGTGCTTGGTTTATTGATTGGGGATGGTCTGCTGGTTCAGGGTTCGATAATCCAGGCACATTCTCACAGACCCATTCTTCTTACGCACAACCACAATGGGTGAAGCATAGGTGCTCCTGGATTCTTGTATCACACCATCTGCAAGCATTTCCTGCAGGTGTCTTCTCACATCATCTATATCTGCTGGAGCTAAGTGCCGAGACCTCTTACAAAATGGCCGTTCATCGTGCAGGCATATGTGATGCTCTGCACCCTGGACACATCCCACATCCCATTTCTTCAATGAAAACACTTGGTTTCTCTGGGCAAGGTTCTTGCTGATTCTAGTTTTCCATTCAGCAGACAACGGGGAGTCACTGAAGTCAAAAAAGTCAGGAGTCACTCTATCAGTCTCACCAGGGTGCTTGTTGCTGGGCATCACTGCAGTGTTGGTGCAGTGTACCATAGCTAAGGTGCAGTCCCTGTTCACCCGAATCTCCCGATCTGACACACTGTGAATCTGGACCATCACTCGTCGTGCATAGGCAAAGCATAGACATGAGCATGAGCAGGCAAGATGCTGAGCTTGACCAATAATCCTTCTGGCAATTTTCCATTGCCTGGTGCATCCAGCATCAGTATCCTATTCTTGACATCTTTCCATAGGCGGATCCCCCCTTGTAGGGTACACTGGGCATTAGGGGCCAGCACCATTGACTCGGGATCCTTCTTCCATATGACCTCTACCAGTTCATCCTGGTCTACTTCCTCGGGATTCTGCTGCAGCTCATAGGCCCTCTTGATCAGAGCTGGAATTCTCAGAGCCCTCCCAGTCTGGTGCCCCTGTTTCTCATAGCATAGTTGTGCCAGCCTCCTAAACATATCAGCATTGGTCCCAATTAGCAGGGGAAACCCATCATACAGTCCAGTAGGGGGACACACTAAAGCCAGGGTCTCAACTTGCTCTGCCACTCCAGCCACTGAGGTAGGAGAAGACAGCCAGATCCAAATATACCCAGAATATGGATATGACTTCTCGCTCAACCCCCAGACATGCAAGCCTTCCACTGGTGTAAGGGCACATCAGGCAGGTACTTCCAATACCAGTTTTGAAACATTATGGTCACTTGAGACCCACTTTCAAGCTTGGCCCTGGTGGGCACCCCATTCACTTTTACTGTTGTTTCCATGGAAGGACCCACCACGTCGGACCATTCAGGTGGCGCAGACTTAGGTGTTGATTTGGCAGTGGCCCTTGAAGAGTAACTTTTTCGAGCAGCTCCACCTGGAGGCTGGTTGTTATTTCGTCTAATTATGGCTAATAGTCTAGTAGTGACCTTCCTCAGATTCTCTGGCAAGTGACAAAAGAAACAGGTGTGTCCATCCTCCCCACAATGAAAGCAAAAGGTGGGTTCTCTAGAGTCTCTGTGGGGCCACGGACCATCTCCCAGTTTGGGCACATCAGGGGCACTTCGCAGTTCATCTTTGACTTGTGACTTGCATTCTTGATCCTCTGGACTTCCACCAGGTTTGGGGATTGTGTGGTTCATAGTAGGTCCCCCACCAGGGCTCTCAACTCTCGTACTTCTTCTAATAGATTACCCTCAGTCTGGGTTTCTGAAGAAACAAAATGCACCCCCAACCCACTTTTTGTCTCCAGGGGTGCCTGATAAAGGTCAGGTTCTCTGGCCGCCTCTGTCAATTCTTTGATCAGCTCTCTCAGCTGCTGCACCTCATCTGTGTTACTTCTCTCAGAGTCAGGTACCAACAACCCCAGTATAGGGCTCCCAGCCCTCTTCATCATTCTCTGTTTCACGAATCTCTTTCATAACATGACAGTACTCAGGAGGATTAGCCTTCCTGTCTGGCAACTTAAGTTTTAACATCATCACACTGGAGTATTTGGCTGACTTTAGAATATGGTCCAGTCTGACTCAGTTCAGTTCCTTAGCTGGCACCCCTCCTTTTCTGTGGGCCCTCTGCAGAGACCTCTCAATTCTAGTAACAAACACAGACTTCTCATTTTTCCATTGCTTGGCAGACTTGAATTTCCACAACAAATCATCCTCCGACTCAGTGCTCCCAAACAATCCTTCCAATGCAGAAAGGTATTCAGTTGCAGTAGCCTCTGGGCTAGTGGCTCATAGGAAGTGGATGGCCTCCAGTGCAGAGCCCCTTAAGCTTTCCATGAGTCTCTTTCTCTTTCTCTTTTCCCCCTCAGAGCACTGCCATTCCTGTACCAAGAGGGTAGCATAGTCCATCCAAGTTTCTAGGTCATCCTCCCTCGTAGGCACTGGAATGGTGCCTGAGAAAAGTCTGAGTTTACGGTAAGAGTCCAAATGCACAGATGGAATTATTATGGGGGAAGGGACCACTGGGAACTCTTAGGGGAAGCAGGAGATGTGGCCATGGACTGCAATGGCATGGGTTCCTCTGAAAGGTCTAGCACCTTTACTAGCTGTTGAGCAGTTTATCTTTCAGATGCTAAGAACTTGAGCAGCTTGTCCCTAAACCCCTTTATTCTGGGGGACCCGCCCGGGGTAGCTGGATTACTATGCAGGTTAATGACCCTCCACCCCTTCTGGGTCCCTTCTGGCAGAATAATAGGGGGTACCTTCTCTGGATCTATGGGGGAATTGCAGGAGAGTAAAACTATCATAGTCTGTTCAAACAGGTCAGAATTCCTCCCCCTCACTTCAATGTTGCCCAAACCTTTGACATGTTCCACAGCTTCTATAATACCAGCATTAGTGGTCCCTAAGGGGATATCCAGTAACAGGAGGGTCTGTCAGGGATCTAACCCCTCAGCCTCACTCCACCCCATCATTCGGTGCACTAACAGCTTATGGGGGGGATGCGATTTTGAGCTTAGGTGAAGCAAGCTCCTCCATTTTCTCACCAAAACTGAACATATCGGGGTAATTCCCTCCTTTGGCCACTAGAGAATGCTAATCCCAGTGGTGCCTCCAAGATGTAACCCCTAGGTGGTGCTATCCCAAGTGCTACTACACCTGCCTGCTGGGCTAGTAGCAGGTTATGGGGCCTGAGTTCTGACACAGGTGCTTCTACCCAGAGGTCAGGGATGGTAGTGGTCAAACTAGCCTGAGCACAGCCCTCCGGGACACTGAAACTCCCCTCTTTGCCTGTTAGTGGCCAAAACAGTACACAATGATTACTTTCACAATACCCCTGATATACCTTGCCAGTACCCACACAGTTTTCACTTACCACCAGGGCTGGTTTCTCTGGTTTGACCCTGGGGACCCCTTGTAAAACAAGGTTAGACAGAGCAAATGACAACAGTACAATACTTCAAGCACAAACTGGAACCACAGTCTGGTTGAATTCAGAAAAAGGTTGATCTGATTTATTCAGGGGATTTGAACAAGTGAGGGGCATAATCAGGTTAATTAGTTTAAATGCTCTATCAATAACACAGCTGTGCATGCATTCAGAGTCCCTAACAAAGTCACACTCTCTGACTACCCAGGTGGTGGGAAGGTGGGCTAGCCAGGACTGTTGCCTGGGGTAGGTCGGCGTTGCAGCTGGTCGGGGCCCTGTGATGGAAAAAACAACTTGCACAACACACTGTTTGTAATCCAGAGCCAGATGGCTCAGTTTGTGAAGAAAGAGAAATAACAAAGCAATCAGGTGACACACTTAGATAAAATTGTAGTTGCAGAGAGCTACCCTGATGTTTACTCACGATACCCAAAACTAGACACAGGATGGACGAGAATTGAGACAGCGTGTGAATTCTCTGGAGTGCCAGGAGAAGCAGGGCCCACATGATTCTCCAAGGCATTGTTCCTGTTCAAGCATGGAGCAGGGGGCTGATCTCTGGGCAGGTCTCTCATCAATGGCTCTTCTCTGTGCAGTACAGTAGTCTGGCAAGGCCCTTGTGGCAAGGCCCAGCCTCATGGAGCTAACCGCAGATTCAGTCCGTTTGGGTGGGCTACAGTTTTCAGCAAGCAGAGCATAGATCGCAATGTGGGGAACCAAATCACAACCCCTTTTCAGTAGACAGCACATTTATATGCAAGAAAGTTCCATTGTACCAGGCAAAATGCTTCCAGGTCACAGTCGCTAAGTCCTCTGCACAAGTCAGAAGTTCTAAGGTGAATGCGATTTCTGGCAGGCTGATCGCATTCAGCACAATCTTCGGTTCTCCTCAGGTTGAGCCTGATCCCACTTCAGTAGCTTACTTCGATCACACAAACTCAGATTCAGTCCAATGACAATTCTTTTTCCCTCTCAGAGCTGTAGACAGGCATGCAGGCCAGAAGTCAGGCCTTTCCACAGTTCTCCCGTTCGAAACTACGCAGACCGCTGCTAGAACTATCACGACCTGCTCTTTTCTCAACTTCCAACTTAGATCTGCTCTAAACAGCGGGCAGCTCAAGGATTTCCTTCAGATCCTAAAAGTTGGACTGGCTGATCCGATTGTCAATCAGAGCAAGAGCTCCCTCTTCAGTTGCGAAAGGGCGCCAACAGTCCAAAACTACAATTCCCAAGCTTTTTACTCCACACAGCTCCTATAATCGGGCTCCATTTTAGAGTCCCCAAGTAGTGATTGGCCCAATTCAGCAGTTCACGGCCAAGATGGTGGAGATAATCAGAACAGTCTTCACTGCAAAGAAAGTAGGTTAGAACAAACTACAATATATTTATCACTCTAAATGATTCTCAGCAAATAGTTACATCTTTCACCAGGGCTCCCTCTGAGCAATTAGCGATGGCAGAAATGGAGCAATTATCTGGTAGCCCAGGCAGGACTCAAGCACGACAGCATTCAGCCCCCCTCTTCCAGACTAACCAATACTGCAATCTAGGCAGATCTTAAAGTGACAGTACATAGAGGCTACACAGGCACTCTTTGGCAATAACATTTAAACGGCTATAGTGCCGAACACCATCCTGGCAGTGAGCATTTAGGCAAGCTCATGGAAGACTTTTTGGGAACCCCCATTTATTTTATTTATTATTTATTGCAATTGTTTCACCAGGAAAGGCACAATGAGCAACAAGATGCTTGTCACCCGGTGCGACCGGGGGGGGGTATACATGGAAATGATAACCTGCAGGTTATCAAGTGAACAGTTAACAGAAGCAATTAAAAAGCAGCATAAGGATACATGATTGCATGAATATGCAAGCAGCGCACATTGAATGCTTAGGATATTATAGTATCAAATAACAATTTTTGTGACATGAAGCAGCAGAAATGGTAAATTAGCACAGTAGTAACAGCTGTAAACAACAGAGGATGTATATCATAGTTATTCAGTTATACACAGCACATAGAATAAACAACACAGGACATATATCACAGTTACACACAGTACACAGGGCAAAATAGGAGATAAGTGCAAGGTTGGGGTTATATGCCAGCTTCTGTAGCAAGGCTAAGGCCACTGGTCAGGCATTGGGGAGGGGATAGTGGGGCATGGTAGGTTCAGGGAGTGGAGCAATTTGTAGTAAGGAAGTTTGCTAGGGCAGTAGACAGTGAGTGGGAAGAAGAGGAGTGCTGAATTTGTGATGGAAGGGCGTTCCAGAGCTTGGTTAGCCAGTGTGAGAAGGCAGCTTGACCAGCAGAGATCTTCCACCTAGGGATTGATAGTTGGCGGGAGCCACTGGATCTAAGATGATGGGAGGGGGTGGGGCATCTGTGAGCACAGTGGCAAGGTAGGAGGGGATGGACCCGAGCCATAGGTTGGAGACAAATTTAGCACTGTGAGAGATGCGGCGGTTTTCGAGGGATGGTAGTGCCAAAGCTCGGTAGAGGTCACAGTGGTGGGTGAGGGGAGAGGCATCGAGAGCAAAGTGGCAGAAGGCATTATAAAGTGTGTCCAGTTTAAATAGGGTGGACTTAGGGGTTGCACTGTATACAATGTCGCAGTAGTCGATGGAGGGGAGTATCATCTTCAGGACCAGTTCACGTTGGACTCGGGATGGAAGCAGCTGCAGTTCCTATATAGTGCACTGAGCATGAGGCTCAGTTTTTCTGAGATAGCATTGATGTAGTCAGAGAAGGAGAGATGGCTGTTGAGCTAGACCCCCAAGTAACGGAATGTGGAGACATCTTCAAGATTTTGGCCATCCAGGGTGGCAAAGTAGGGAAGGGAGAGGAGTCTGGCCAGGCGTTGTTGTGTGCCGAAGGTCATAGTGACAGTTTTTTTTGCATTTAGGGAGAGCTGGTGCAAGCGAAATCATTTCTGCACCTTGTTGAAGTCAGCTTGGAGGTTTGATTGTACCACATCAGGGGCGGAGCCCGAATAGTAGAGTACAGTATCACCTGTATACATGTGGATTGAGGATGTAGAGGAGATGAGTGGCAGGTCATTTAGGAATATAGAGAACAAAATGGGACCAAGAATCAACCCCTGTGAGACACCGGTAGTTAAGGGAAGGGGGTGGAGATCACATATGAGACTGTAACAAACTGAGTTCTATCAGAGAGGTATGATCTGAACCAGTTTGTGGCTGCAACAGAGAGGCCTGATTCAGCGAGACTCGAGAGCAATATGGGGTGGGAGACGGTGTCGAAGGCTTTTGCAAGGTCGACAAAAATGGCTGAGGTGATCAGTCCACTGTCCATGCCTGTCAGGATAGTGTCTGTAAGCCTCATCAGGGGGGAGGTGGTGGAGTGTCCCTTCCTGAAGTCAGACTGGAATGGCATGAAGAATTTGAAGTCAGTGAGGAAGGAGGTAAGTTGGGTGAGCACAAGGTGTTCTTGTAGTTTTTCTAGGGCTGGGAGGAGGGAGATAGGGTGGTAGTTAGTGGGGGAGGTAGGGGCACCTCCTTTTGGCAGAGGGATGACAATGGTGTGCTTCCATGCATGGGGAATGGCAGCGGCAGCAAAGGATTGGTTTAGGAGTTTGGCAAGCGGAGTTACTATAGCGGGGGTGGAGAGGTATAGATGTTTGAGATCTAATCCATCCGGGGATTTGCCTATTGAAGGTTTGAGAGAAAGTAATGCATCTAGGGCCTCAGTTGCAGAGATGTCTTTGAAGGAAAAGGATAGAGCCCTAGTCTGGGTCTTTGTGTCTGTAGGCGGTGCGAGAGGTGTAGTGTTGGGCAGGGAAGAGAGGAGGGTGGCAGCACAAGTGGAGAAGTACACATTGAACTCCAGTGGTGACTGCTGTGGGCTCTGATAGGAGAGTTATTAACATTTAGCATTGGAGTGGGATTGGCAGCTGGTGGGGTGAAAGGGTGAATGACCTTCCAGAATTTTGAGGTTTATTTAGGTTTGACTGGAGGGAGCTGCTGAAGTACTCTGCTTTTGTAAGACCAGTGGCTCTGATGCACTTGTTACGGAGCATGCAGTATGTGGAGAGGTGTTGTGGGAGGCGTGAGGATTTATGCGTTTTCCAGGCTTTGTCCTATGCGATTTGACATGCAATCAGTTCTTGGGTGATCCAAGGTATGTGGTTTCCTCATACTCTTGCACGATGCACTGGGGCTTGTGTGTTCCAGATGCTGAGGAATGTGTTTTTAAATTTTAGGAAGGCATCATCAATGGAGATCGTAGGAGGGGCAGTTGCCCAGTTTGCTAGTGCAAGGTCATCTAATACAGGGGCTAGATTGAGGGATTTATAGGAGTATTGGACTACAAATTTAATGGGGGATTTTGGGAGGTAGATTTTACACACTAAGAAGGTTACATAGTGGTCACTGAGGGAGTCAGCAAGAATACTGGCTTGTTTGACCCGGTGGGGGTGTGTGGTAAGGACCCAGTCGATGAGCGAGTGGTTACCAGATTTTAGGTTAAGTCGGGTTGGCTCAGTAATGATTTGTGAGAGGTTTAGGGTGGAAATTTCAGTCCTGGTTTTGTTGAGGGCAGGAGCTAGTCAATTGTGGTTAAGATCACCCATAATGTAGAGTTCCCCTGTCATAGTTGTAGGGAGATTTGTAGAGAGGGTCGGTGACAGCGAAGCTGGTGTACCAGGTCAGCAGTATCCGCAATGTAGATTGGTAGCGAAGGAAGGACAAGCTGAATTAGTATTACTTCAAGGACTTTTGGTTCGGACTTGGTCAGGACCACTGAATAGTGCAAGTCCGAGTTTACGTAGATGGCTATTCCACTGCCTTTAAAGGCTCTATCCTGGTGGGCCATAGTGTAGCCTGGGATAGCGACAGAGGAGTCATTGATGTTTTTGTTGATCCAGGTTTTGGACAGGGTGAGGATATCTGCAGCGTAGTGGATGGCAAAACCTGAAGGGAGTCAAGCTTGCGGACAAGGCTTCTTATATTTAGGTGCAGGAGGAGCAGGCCATGTGGGAGAAGGTCCCCAGAGTGAGGTGAAGAAGAGGCCAATGTTGGAGAGGGGCATGGGGGGCTAGTATTGGGGCTGGGGTTAGGATGGATGTCACCTGCTGCAAGGAGCAGGAGACCTGGAGTTAGGTAGTGAGCGAATAACTGTATATGACTGACTGCGAGTGGTCGTCTCTTAGATTGATGGCGTGTATGAGCTGGGTATGGGGGAATAAGTTGAAAAATGACCCAGGGGAGTGATGGATTGAAAAGAAATGGGCTGGTACATGTGGCAGAGTGTGTCCATGCTTGGGTTGAAAGGGGAGGTGGACACCGGGCTGGAGGGGTGGGAGAGCTCAACGAGGTTTGACAGGATTTGGGAAGGGGGTGTGGGAGAGGTGGGTGGCATGTTGGAAAAGAAGGGAGGGAAGCAGAAGAGAATAGGGATGAGCAGGCTCAGGTGGCCTGGTAGAAGGATCATGGCATGGATCAAGTGCTAGGAGGACCCTACTGCTCTGGTTACTTAGTGGGGAAGGTAGGTGCCGTAGTTACTTAGTAGAGAAGGTAGAGGGCTGGGATGCAGGGGCAGGGAATGATAGGGACCTGTAAGGACTAGGAACCAATGGGGGAGCAGAGGGAATGAGGGTTTTAGGTAGCCAATGAGGGAGCGAGCAGTGCTGTTAGGCTTATTAGCCAATGAGAGAGTGAGTGCTGCTAGGCTTACTAACCAATGATAGAGTGAGAGGGAATGTGGGTGGGCAATAGGTGTATTTAATTAGTGGAGGAGTGGGGTGGGTAGGGGCGAAAATCCTTCCATGAGACACTTGAAGTTTGTAGTTGCAGCTAAATCTATTTGTAAAAAGAACCAGGCGGCAAAAGCAGGGGTAAAAGTCCTGGCCAATTGGAGCAGGTTTGCTGGAAGCGCCTGTGTTCCGATTGGCTATGCTGTTGCTGTACCTTCCAAGGAGCTACAGGCGGGCGTCCTGGTCTCGGTCGGTGGGTGGCTGGGTGCCATCTGACTGTGGGGGAGCTGAAGCAGCCCTGTTCAAGGGCAGGCAGCTGGACAGAAGTAAAATAGCAGGGATTAAATAGCATAGAGGCAGGACAGGTTTAGACTGAGCAATTTAGCAAGACAAAGGAGAGTGAGACTTTTCGACGCCAAGGCAGAGTGCTTGGATGGGGGAGGGGTGCAGGAGCAAGGAAACAACAGAAGAGCTGTAAGTACTTCAAAACAGTAGTAGAAATTACAATCCAGGTAATAAAGTTGAAATCCTTCTATGAGACACATTTTGCTTAGTTGCAGCTAAATCTATTTGTAAAAAGTGCCAGGCGTCAACGGCTGGGGGGTTACACCTGTACCTGGTTACAAAAAGTTAGCTTTTGTAATCTATGTTATGTTACTTCCGTGTATGCTATGTTCTGTCATAACTGACCTGCTTGACATGGAACCTCTGTAAACAAGCTCTTAGCTCAAAGGCTGTAATCCAAGACTTGAATAAATAAATAATATGATTCTCTTTCTTCTCCTCCAGACCTCTTTCTAGATCATGACGGTAATTGTTTTCAACTCCTTTCCCAATTCTTATCCTCAAAATGGTTTTACTGTTACCCTTTCTTCTGTCATGCCTTATGTTTAAAGCCTCATTTTTAATCTCGTAGACTCTCCTGTCAACTTTGTCCTCTCTCTCTAACTTCTCCATGTCTGTCAGCAGGTTATAAGTGTCCCCCTTCTCCCTTAATGCCTTGATTCTGGTGAAAATGACAGTTTTATTACCATCCTCTCATATAATGATGGAATCATGCCTAAATCCCAACTTCTGATCACCTTTCTTCTCAATTTTTTCTTCTGTCTTTATCCCAAAGCTGTGCTTTAAGCAAATTCTAACAGAAGAAAGTTTCTCCATTGTTTCCCAGATAGGATTGCGATTTAAATGAATTGGGCTGATTGTGATCTCAGTTTGTTTCAGTTGGTTACAAAAGTTCTCAGAACACTGGTGCAAACAGCAAAATGGCAACTCGAGGGCTGCATGTGGAGCAAACCTTGGCTGTGTCCTGGGCAACCGAGGACACCTGGAAAGCTACACAATGGTAGATGTGGCAACAGCCTTTCAGTGATCCAGTTGTGGTGTGTCCCATGTACAAACACCCTTTTTGAGGACATAACAGTTTGCATAATTAGCCCATCAATGAGCTTTTGATCTATGTACAATAAAAAAAGCAATGCCAAAGTACTGGCATGCGTTGTGCTTCAAGTGGAGTCTGAATGTTGTGTAGCAGGTGTATGTTACCAAATGAAATCAGTGCGTAATTTCTTCTGAATTGTTCAATTCTAACAGAAGAAATGAAAAAAAAAAAACATCTTACAGAAGCATGGTGGGGATAGAAGTCTGCCTCTCAGTCTTACCTATTACCACTGAAACATTTTATGTCTACAAGTCCTTGTTATTGATGTATCGCTGGAGTATCTACTCATGTCTACCTCCTCTGTACCCAGTGCTACCTGTACATAATGTAATGCCTAGCACTTACTGCTTCTGTACTTCTGTATCTTTTTGCTATGTTACACAATTGTTGTTCCCCATTCCTCTGTACCCTTCTCTACTCCCTTACCCCAGGACACATCTGGAAATGAGTACATTTTTCGCTCAGTACATCTTCCTGGTGAAACTTTTAAATAAATTAAATAAAGGTATGTCACTACCCACTGGCACTACACTGGTACCCAAATGTGGGACATTGTTGTTCACATATGGGACAAATTATCATATCAAACATGGAGATATAAACCTTGAACATTGTGGAAACTACTAGTGCATGTTTCATTTTGTGACTGGGCTGAATTTTGCTTTAGCAATATAGCGAATTATGTTTTTTTTTTGTTTTGTTTTTTTTACATCAATGTCTGCATTTGCAGCACCTTTTCTACATGGGCATCACCTTTTCCGGGGGGTGGGTAAATGTAGGACAGAAGAGCAATTCGGGGTTTGGTACAAATGAGGGATGTCTCTCCTAATGGGAGAAGGGTGTCCCTCATAATGAGGAAGATTAATGAAGTGTTGCTGTTCATAGTGGAGCTACTGCACATGCGCCCCAATGCTTTTACAGGGCACAGCAATTTTATTGCTACTGCATAGCTTCCTTTCCTGAAAGCTCAGGGCACTTTACAAAAATACAATAAAACTTCTCTAACAGTTTATATAACAACAGGCAGCAAGCAATAAATCATAAAAACCAACAGTAGTTTAAAAACAAGCATTTGTGAATACCAAACGTTTGATGCTTTGCACCAATACATCCTCAGGTGTTACATGGGCACTTGGGCTGTGAGTGTAAGGAATGCTGGAGATGGCCAACAGCTGTCTTACAGGATGCAGTGGACAACATTGAGTGTAGGGGATTCACTTTGGGAAAAAATCCATTTTGTTTTTTTACACCTAGACAGATATTGAGGCTGAGGGTACAGAATAGACAGAACATTTAGGAGAATAATAACTGTCTTGAGACTAGGAGAGGACTGATGCAGAGGATCACCATGGACAGAAGGCAAATACTGGGATTACTGTAGGAAGGCTGGCAGGCAAAACAGCTGAGCACAAGAAAAAGGAGAATACATGTAGGGACCTGCCAGTTATTCTTTGTATTGAATTTCAACATATGTACCATCATAACAACAAAGACTATGGGAGGGATTGGCCCAAGGTTCAATGTGGGGAATAACTCCTCCCACAACCTCTACTTAAGCCCTCCACTAATGCACCTCCCTTGCCTTAGGAGTGTTTTTCCTGGGCTCCCTGCATGGCTCATGTGGCTGTGCTTTCTGTGCTTCCTGCTGCTTGGTTCATCATTTCTGTGCTCCCATTTCATCTTCCCTCCCCTCCTCTCACTGTGTCCTGTTCCTCCCCTTCTTGCTGTGTTATGGTCTGTCTCCTTGGCTGCTCCGGCCGCCTCCCTGCTCCTTTTTTGTTCCCTTCCTGGTTGTGTTGGGGTTTTCTCCATTCCC
Source organism: Neoceratodus forsteri (assembly GCA_016271365.2). NCBI lineage: Eukaryota > Metazoa > Chordata > Ceratodontiformes > Ceratodontidae > Neoceratodus > Neoceratodus forsteri. Next base: position 1,560,795,548 of record CM028130.1, on the reverse strand, counting down.
CTCTTACCTTGTTTTCTTTTGGGTGTTCTTTTTCCTCCCAGCTGATGCTCACAGGTGTACCCCCTCTGCTCAGCATTCCATATGCTTTCAGTTCAGTGCTAGCTTCCCCTTCCTGCTCCCAGTATGCCTTGTATGGATGTTGCCGACTGTACATACCATCGCTAACCTGGTACATATACAGTTCTAAGGAAATGCACGCTCACGCCACCTCTTCTGAACATCCACAGAAGTTACTCCATTCCTACAACTCATATTTCACCTTCCATTTCTTGGTCTTTTGGAACCCTGCCTTCTACATCCCTGCAACACCTGAAGTTCCTGTTCCTCCTCTGCACTTCTGATTACTCAGGCCTCACAGCTCACCCATTACCTTCCTAATCCACAGAGTCGTCGGGACTCTACTTTTGCTTCCCATACTGCCCCACCAGTAAATACACCACAGTTCCGTTTTCTATCTCAGCGTTAGTCCGATTCCCTAGCTCCTTTTTCACTACTGACTCTCTCACCCTGCCACGGACTAGTTTCACAGCCATCTTCGGATGGCTACTTTCCATCTCCACCTTGCTGGCTCAGGGCTTCATTCTGTGTACTGTGACTCTTTTGGGCATCCTATCATATCCCTGGGCAGTATTCCTACTCAGGCAACTTCTACCCTCATGTATTCATTGCATACTCCTACCCTGGCCAACCTTTCAGCTCCCATCCACTACTCAATGGAGCACTGTTCATTTCACTTGAGAAATCTACTTCCAGGATGCATTCCTTGGCAACAAGCCTCAGAAACACTGACATTAATTTAACATTTTCCGTACTACCTAATCAGCTCCCCTCAATCATTCCAGATTCTCTTACATCTGGATAATTGAAACATACCTGTCTCTCTCCATCGGATACTCCCATCGAATTTGCCTATTCAGTCTTCCTGAACTTTCCTTTCTACCATACCTCACAGGCTAGCCTCTTGCACTTTAAGGATGTAACTTTTCCAGTTATGCTTTGACTTACTCTCTAGCATCGCTGCTCTGGATCCGTGACTCACAAGATACATCATAGCACCTAGGACATTACCTACTTTCAGTCCACAGCTTTCTACCATCATCAGATTTGTTGACTATTTTATTAGACTCATACTTCTTCAACAGACTTTGCTTGTTCTATGACCTTCCCAGCTGATTCAGAGCATTCATCGTTGGATCTCTGCCGCCTAGCTGCTTAAGAACACCACACCATCTGCATCATCGCTTGGCTCCAGGATAGCACCATTCCTCATATAATCATCCGCACTTCTTCATTTAGTACCTTCATTCGAGTTAATTACCCTTTCAGCAGACCCTCCAGCCTCTCCTTCACAAACTAGCTACATTAATTTGTCAATGAGAATAGGCTCTTTCTAATTCCATCTGGAAATCCACAACCAGTAAGCCTTCAGATTCTTCAATGCATGTGCCTCCAAGCTTCTCTCAAGGACTTAGGTATCTGAGTACCTGTAAATCTAATCAGCCACAAGCCACTACGGCATATTTCTTGGACAATCACACTGTAGAAATACCTATGCTGACTTCAGACAGCATACCAGCTGAGCATATACAAGTATGCCTACGACATCATACCCAAATATATCATACATTCCTTAAACCGAACTCCCAATCAGTCTCCATACATATTCGATCGCTATCAGGACTGCATCTCCAAATCTCCCTCTGTTCATCGTCTAAACACCCAAGACAATTCTCCTATCAGCCATGCACAAACTCTGTCTAATCACTCAAGACAATTCTATCAGTCATGCACAAACTCTTCTCTAACCAATTCTACTGTATGGCTGCCCATTTAGCTACTCATTGCTCACTGCTACATTCTTTGCCTCCAGACTTTACCTTGACAATCAAACGTTACGCAAATCAGATCATTCACCTATGACTGCTCAAACCATCGCAATTCCCCCCATTCACTGTCTGGTAACATATTGATCCAAAAATGCGCTCATTACTCCCTTTGCAATCCCTTTGGACATGCATCCTTAATCCTCTTGGAAATCCAGACTCCATTCACCCTTCTTCAACTGGATCTCTCCACACTTAGAATTCTACTGTTCCTTCAGAAAAGACCTACTGTTCATACTCAGGGTCATCAGTCAGTCTACATCGCCCGTGGATCGAGGATGGACCATCATCTCCAAGGCACTCAAAGACTCTCTTCTACTAATTTTCCACTTCACAGAAACTTTCTTAGTGACTCTTTGCTCATTACTGAATTCCTTGTCTCCAGGCCTTACAACAAAAAGTCAAACCTTACTCAAGTTTGATTATTCACCATGAATTCTCATATCATACCGGTTACCCCCCCCCCCAACAGCGACATTTCACCAGCAAGGTCTCCCACAGTGACTACAGTGCCATGCCACTGTGGGGAACCCGCTGGAACCTGGCGCTGTCTTTTAGAGGTCCTGCACCCCCCCAATCAGCTCCAACTCGGAGTTGATGATCCTTAAATGGGGGTGTGTGGGTGGCGCAGCCCCCTGCATGGGGGAATTGGGGGTGAAGCCCCTTGAAGAAAACACAGACAGACAGTGTGAACTGGCAGCTGACTACAGAATGTGGTCGACCTGCTGGTGTCGCTGATGGGGCATTTGACAAATATTTTGTTGAGCTCCTGTCGTGGATCCATATCATAGCACATCCACCGTCTAGTAATATTAAAATCAATTTATGCTGTCTCTGCTTATTACATCGATGCAACCCCTATGGACAAGCATCCTGCATCACTTCAAAAATCTGGACTTCATTTGTCCTTCAACTGGATTTGCTTCACAATTAGGATCCCACCATTCCTGCAGAAAAGACCAACTCTTCAACCTCAGGGTCATCATTCAATCAGCATCATCCATGGATCAAGGATAGCTTGTCATCCCTCCAAAAAGATCACTTTCCTTAAATTATCTATGGTTATAGAAACTTGGTCCTTCTCCTTTTAGCATACCCAGAGGATGGGTAGACTACTGGCCATGGGTCCTCAGAGGTTTCCTCCACCTGCTTTTTCGACCCCCTTGTGAGTGGCAGGGGGTCATACTCTCCATGAGTTGGAGGAGGTATCTTTTTGGGCCTTCTATTCCTTGCAAATTACTACCTACATACCAGCTACTTAAGGGTGGGAATAGCGTAAAGCCACAAAAAGTACTACAAGTTACACAAGCACTATATACCCCATTGCTATTCCACAAACATTGAATGGGAGGGCTTGGCCTGAGATTCAATGTGGGGAAGAGTTCCTCCCACAACCTCTACTTAAACCTTCCACTAATGCACCTCCCTTGCTTAGGGACTGTTTTTGTCCACCACCATCCCTTCCTCATCCTTCTCCAGTGCTCGTCTCACCCTTGTTCATGGACCTTCTATTCCCTACAAATTACTACCTACTACTCAGGGGTGGAAATAGAGTAAAGCCACAAAAAGTACTACAAGTCACACAAGTAGTATATACCCCATTGCTATTCCACAAACATTGAAACCGTGTTAAGATGTATGCATCACTGAGATCATGGCAGGTCTAGCAAGGACTAAAAAGGGAGAGGTAAGGGTAGCATATAGGGAAAGGGTATGGAGGGCTCAGGCATGAGGAGGGGAACATAATTGTTATGGGAGGAGAGACGGGAGAAAGGACATAAGGGGTGAGGGGGCAGTATAGGATTGCAAATGTTTGTGACTAGAGATGCAGCGAAGTTTTACATCCCTAGTGAAGTACAAGTGAAGTAGCCCACTGCACATCCGCTTGGTGCTACTTGAAGTCTCCATTAAAATGGGCTACTTCACGTTGCTGACTTTGCATTCACTTAGCCTTATTTTCAGAAAGGCAAAGTGTGTGATAATTGAAACAGCCCACAAATCACATGCATCTCAGACTCACAGTCTGAAGGTCACATGCTGTAGGCAAGAAGTTAATCAGGCAAGACAGTGAAATAGTTTAACTTTCACCTTGCCTAGTCTTGGAGAAGGAGTTGTTTTGTGTGGGAGCGAGATAGTTAGATTTTGAATGTGCAATAAAATTTGCAGATTTTTTTGTAGTTTAGTTGCCTGTTTCTTGTTTGAAGTTGTTCCCCTTTTGATTTTGAGTTCATATTCAACTCCTGATTCCTTAGTTTACCTCTGTATTTTTGTTTCAGTAGTTGTTGTTAATAGTTATATTTTTTTGTGTGTAAAATGGAGAGAGGTGGGTTTGTTTCTTCTGGGGCATGTAGAGGACAGTGTGTTGGGCCATGTATGTACAGTGGCATCACGCATATAAATCACTGCACTGTGTTTAGTGTTAGTGCTCCCCTCTCTGAAAGAGGAGGTACTGGTGCCATGCAAGCATCCCTGCCGGTGGTAACTACCACTGCCCCACCACTGCCTGCCATGGTCCTAGTGGATCATCATCATCAGCAGCAGGAAGTCATCCAAGAGCTGCTGCAGCAGTCTCCGCAGCAGCAGCAGATTGTTCCCCCCCCAGTTGTGCACCTGCAGCCCATAACCATAACACTTGGGCCCCCCCACCTGTGCCCGGTCCACCCTGCAGCTCTGTTGTGTGCAAATTCTTCACTTCACTACCCGATGACTCCAGTGTTGTAAAGTGCAAGATCTGCAGTGTTCTTGTGCATCATGGGCCCAGGGGTGCTCATCTGGGGACAGGTTGGCAGTACACGCACCTCACAAACCACCACTGTGCAGAGTGGGAGGACAAGGCTGCAGAACATGTAACTTCAGTAATGTGTCTGCTGGGCAACAGGCAGCAGCATGGCCTCTGCCTGCACAGGGTGTGAAGTGCAGAAGTGCCAGGGAGAAAGTGGCTGCTCTGGAACCTGCATGTGACTCTGGGAAAACCTGTAACGATGCCTACCACACAGACTGATTTGAGTGACATGTGGAGTGTGGTAGACCACCTTAACAACAAGGTGGAGAACCTTGAGCAGTGGTTGGAGTGTATAGAGGGTCACCAACTGCACATTATGTCCATGCTCCAACTGCTGCTGTCTCACCATTACTTGGAACATTAGAGTTTTTGTTAGGTGTATAATTTTTTTTTGTCCTGTCTTTTTTCTCAGTCATAACCTTGTTTCCCCCAAAACATTTTAAAAAACACCCCTGAAAACAGTTTAAAGAAAATCTAAACAAAATGCTGTCCTTCCCATCCTTATATTCCTAGTTAATAATCTCTGTTTACAAACAGGATTTTTTTTTTGTAGTAATGTTTTCTTCCTGTTGTGTTGTTTGTGTTAAAACAGCAGTGCAATAATCTGTTAAAGAGTAGGCGGGCACTGTCAGGTATCCAACCCCCTGCAAACATATATGATTGATGACTTTGTCCAGTGTAGATGGTATTAATAATATACCATGCGGTCCCATCTGTTGATGTAGGAACAGTCAGTACTGCTCTCAGTCCCCTATCCACAGCTTAATAATCCACAGCAATTGCAGTAGAATAAATTTCTCAAATGTTTATGTTACCAGCACACAGATAGAGGTGTCCTTCCCCACATAGCAATCCAAATGTTGTTGCACGGTACCTGCACTGTGTCAAGGTTGAGGTGGTAAATAATGTTATGTAGAATCTATCCTACTGCAATGTAGAGATGGGTAAAGTGGCACCAATTCGCTCTGCAAAGTGGAATGCGGAGTGAAAGCGAATTCATGAGTGCTCCATAACAGGCGATGCCAGCGTTATTAATGGTAGCGTGAAGTCCATTGAAAACAATGACTTTGCGTTACTCCACCTTCCCAAACCACTACTCCACTAATCCTTAAATGAAGTACATTGAAAACAATGTACTTATACCTTACTTTGTTTTAAGCTCAAAGGTGAATTTTGCAGGATTCATGGGATTTCAAATCACATGGGCTCTAGATTGTTCTGCACAGCCTCAGTTTGGGGTAGTGTGTGAAGGAAGCTGTAGGAGACAATCTGCTCTGAAAGCTCTCTGTGATTCAAACCTTCTAAAAGCTGTTAAAAAAGCCTTTTTGAGTCTTTTTTTTTTTTGCTGAAACTTTAGTTCATCGATTATAGGAAACCCTCCTGTGCTCATATCATTGAGCATTTATTGTTTGTGTGTGTATTTTAAATGTTAATGTACAACTTTCAGTCTGTGTACTGAGAGACAGTGGAAGTGTGCTTTGGGGGAAGGGCGTATCTGTGGTGTAGGTAGATTAACTTGGAGAAAAAGACAGTGCTTTCTGTTTTGGTCATATTTTTCTTGTATAACTGTATTAATGTACACACAGTAATATTTTCAATAATTCTTGTCATTTTTTCGCTGATTGTTGTGCAGCAGTGCATAATTTTAATTTGTTTAAAATATGTGGTTATATTACTGAAGTTTTCAATTTGCTATGCATTACTTAGTGTGTGTGTGTGAGTATGTGTGTGATGCGTGTCATCAAATCAGACACCTTTTATTGTGCAACGTAATTTCAGCAAATGTGAACCTGCTATCCATTGCAGCTGTGTAATTTTTTGTACTTCTTATGGTATCTTTACTGGTACTCGTACTAGTGACTCTTACTGCAGCAGTGCAGTACACTGCCCCGCGGCCTGCCCCAACCGGCAAAGATATTCTTTTCCAGATTTTTATTTCTGATGGTGAGCACTGGTTAGGTGTTATGCCTTTGCATCTGCATCTCTTCAGTGCGCAGCGCAATCTTAATCTGTCTGTACATTTGCATCTCTTTAGGGCCCAATTTCCATCTCTAACTTAAGTCGCAGTTGTTTCTTTGGCTTCCTTTCAGAGTACTGGGCAGGTGTGGTGCATAATTCAGCATGAACACTGTACTCATTAATATGTGTTTTTAAGTCAGGACCATCATCAGGAGTCACTCGTGATACAAATCACATTCTTCATCATCACGGTCACAAATGCAATCACGAATCACAATTTACAATTATGTCATGAATCACAACATTAATTTTTTTACTAGTTACTTGGATGTATTGTAAGCCTGTTTTGTAGTATCTCTCCAGGCTTCACTGCCCCACCATTGTACTCATTAATAAGTGTTTTTAAGTCAGGGAGTTGGACAGTGTCTGCAGTACAAAGCTGCACCAATGCAGTTTAGCACAGTATACTTCCACTGCTCAGAATACATACAGAAGACAACAAAAAAAAGGCATAATTACATACAAGGGTCGGGGATGGTGGAGGAATACATTTTACAACACAGCAAGGAAGGTGCGGGGGGGCACATGGTGTGAGGAAAAAAAAACTAATGTGGGATCCCATGGTGATCCAGCAGCAGTTCCAGCATGGCCATAATTTGCAACTGATGTCCCTCTATGTAAGAAAAATAAAATTTACAGAAAGAACAAATTAAGTAAAAAAAAGTACAGTCAGAAAAGACAAAAAATAGAGTTGCTTTTAAAAAAGCTGTTGGGTCTAAATCAAAGTTTAAATCTCCTCCTCTTTCTGATCTCGAAGTATCAGCAGTCACAAAACACACTCCTCTCTCTCTCCATCTGCACAGGAAAAAGTAAATGTGTCTGCTTGTACGATTCACTTTCTTCCTACCTAGCTAAAAAGCATGTGACTTACAGTACTATAAGCCATGTGATGTGTGTGGGGTGGGGGGGCTGCCAATTCTGAAACACCAAGTGGATCACTTAGAATCATAATGAGGGATGTGAAGCCCATTAACAACAATGACTTCGCCTTACTTCACATTGCCATTCTGCCTTAATGCAAAGTGGTAAAGACAAGGCAAAGTGAGCACTTTGCATTGCCCACTCTGCATAGTGTAGTGGCAATGCAAAGTGCCCGCTTAGCGTTCACTTTGCCAGTGGAATTTAAATTAACTGCATCTCTACTGCAATGACTGTGGATCATTAAGCTGTGGACAGTGAATGAGAGCTGTGCTGATTGGTCTTCCTTTTCTAGTCAAACAGTTATAGCATCCCAAATGTGTACCCACAGAAAAACAGAGGCATTTCCTGACCCTGCTGACATGCCACCATGCAGGCAGGCACCCCCATGTTCATTTTGTGATGTTAGAAAATGAACGGTGAGTGTGCACTCCATTGACCTGTATTGTTGCAATCTATCTTTAGCGGTTAGTGCTATTTATAGCTGCAATTTAGAAAACTGAAAGTGACTGCTGTAGTAAGAGTGTCTGTTACTCCACTCCTGCGGTCACTTTGATTTCTGTAAATTGCAGCACTAAATAGTATGAGACGCTCCAGAAAAACTGTGCCCACACATGTCAGTGGAGTGTGTACTCTCAATTCATTTACTGATGTCCCCAAATTAACATGGGAGTGCCTGCCTGGGGGTTGTGCCAGCCAGTTTCGGACACTGCTATGTTTTTGTGTGGGTACACATTCGGGGTGCTCTAACTTTGTTACTGGACCAGACTGCATGGTATTATTAATACCCCTCAACACTGGAGCGCGTCAGCTATCATATATGTTTGAGGGGCACTGGGTAATAATAACCACCTGACAATGTGCACCTGCTCTTGAACAATTTTGGAACATACAGTTTTATTCTATTTTCAATTATCCCTTACTTACTGACTTGTTTGTATGATACCATTCCTTCCACAAATAATGTTCTTCTGCATTATAAAAAAGATCATTAATGAAAGTTCAAATGTAACGACTTGCCATTTGGCAAGAAGTGTCACCTGGTCATTCATTAATGCCCTGCTCAACCAACAGTTGGCATGCTTATTGTAAAAAGGGGTTTATTTTTGGCTTTTTACAGTTAGCCAGCTCATTTTATAAGTGCGATATAACCCACTCCTGCCCATGGGTGTATCAGGGCATTAATGCACTTCCCAGCTGGTGTAAGTCATTCTGGCAAGTCTACATGCCTCACGTCACACTCAGGACATGCATTAATTTCCTGACTCACCCATGTTCTGATGTGGGTTCTTTGTAACGTACTTACTCCCTCTTTTCTGATATGAAATAACAGTAGTGCTCCTTTTTAATCTTGTTCTGAACTGTTGTTTTAATTAGTATACCCAGCTGTTTTTGAACACCTACTGCTCTGCAATGTAATGGTAGTGTACCATGTCCTGCTGAATTGCATGGTACTTTGTTTGAGTCCTAACAGAAAGGATTTGAAATGATAAATGTACAAAAACCTGTGTACATACTGATGAAAACCTGCCGCAAACAAGATTAAAAGGAGGGCTGTTTATTATGTCATATGTAAAAAAAAAAAAAAAAACGTTGTCCAGCACTTGTAAGTTGTGGAAATGAGGGCATCATGTAGACAAATCTGTACATAACTATTACCAATTGAAAATTGCATAGAAAAGTACAGGTAAAGATTGTCAACAGATTATTGCACTGCTGCCGCAGTTGTCTTGCAATGTAAGTTTTTGGGTACTGTTGACTGTGTTATGTGTTCTTAGCATACCCACTACAACCACAATCAAAATACCCTACCATCACCCAACACAATTACTGTACAACCCCCCAAGAAAAAAAAAATATATATGATATGTGAATGTAGCATGCTTATATTGCTATCTTGCTACATCATTCAACATGCAGTACTAGTGTCCCGATTATCAATAAAGAATAATCACATGAGAAAATGCGCTAAAGGTCACAATTATTTCAGAACACACTGATTAAAGTGTACACCAACAGCCACAACTCTGCATGAGTGTGCATTCTAAACTAACTGCTGTTAAACTGTCATGAAAAGGCCAGAGCTCCGATGAAGAATAATCGTATGAGAAAATGTGCTGAAAAGTCTCACTTATTTCAGGATGCAGTGATTAATGTGTGAACCAACAGTCACAACTCTGGCGCCTGCTGCTGCTGCGCTGTCCTGTTTTCTTCTGCCGCTGCTGCTGGTTGAGCTCATGCACAGTGTGCTGCCAAATGATGATAGCCACAGATGACCATTGGGTGAACCATAATGTTAATGTTCTGGAGACCATTAATCTGCTGTGCTGACTGAAACATGCTGCCCTATGTGTGTGTATGTATACCACCATTGGTAAGTTACTATACGTTTCATGCTCAGGTTTTATCAGAGACCCAGACATTTCTGTCTCTCTTTCACTCTCTCTACGTATATGTGTATATGTATATATATATGTGTATGTGTATGTATGTGTGTGTGTGTATATATGTGTATATGTATATATATGTGTGTGTGTGTGTGTGTGTGTGTGTGTGTGTGTATGTATATATATATATATGTATATATATATATATATATATATATATATATGTGTGTATGTATATATATATATGTGTGTGTGTGTGTGTGTATGTATATATGTATATGTGTGTATATATATATATATATATATATATATATAATGTATATGTAATTTTAATATAATTTCTTTGTTTTCTCTCACAGGTCATTGAGTCCTACTTGATTTATACATTTCAACATCTGCTAACTTTAGCTCTCTGAAACTGTCAAGCCATGAAAGGTAAGTATTTCTTTTTTTGGGGGGGGGGGAGTGGGGCATAATTTGTAAACAAGCTTCAATTATGGTTTTGTATTCTTTGTAGGTTTTTTGTGTATCCTCCAGATTCATACAAGTTGCACGTGTTCTGATTTGAAGAAAGCACCAATGGCAGCACACAGCACCTAAATATTACGTGCAAACAGACAAAGAAGAAATTATTCGGACTTCATTGCACTAAAACATTCTGTTGCAAGTGTAGCTGTTCCTTTCTCTTATATCCAGCTTAAAATACCAAGCTATTAGTAAGCCACTACAAGACCAAGTAACAAGTTTAGTGCATGTGACATGCACTAGGCCACTGTCTTAAGATATATACATGTTGTGTTGTCATGACCAGGTTAAAACTTATGGCATGCTGAGCTATGCCAGTGACAGATGTGCATAAAAAATATATTATCTGGCCTATATGTCACCTTCATTGTATATTTTACACCGGCTTGAAAAAAAATAAAAACAAAAAAGTACAGATGAAATAAGATTGATACTTACCTGAAAATGAGATCCTTTGGGTGGTTGTAGTACTAGAGTACTCATCCTGTCCTGTGCTACACTGTTTATAGCTGGGAACTGTGAAAAAAATCAGTTGCCAATATTTGGAGACAAAGGCATCAATAAAATGGTTAAGGAAGCATTTACACAGTTCAAGGAAAAACCTCAGTATGACAAATTATTACATACTCACTGTAAATTACTGATAATACAAAGCATGGTGGCTGTGGGTTCCTTCTGGGCATGGGCACAGGTACACATCCTCTGTCTCTCACTCTCATGTAGATGGGTAGCTTTGGCTGGCTGCAAGTTCCTTCTAGGCTTGGGCACAGGAACACATTCTCTGTCTCACACTCTCATGTAGAAGGGTGACTGTGGCAGGCTGTGGGTTTGTTCATTGGGCATGAGTACAGTATCACTGCCTCTCACTCTCATCAAGATGGGTGACTGGATATAATGTATTACAGTCTTTCAGTGTCAGGAGGAGGATATTTGTCATTTAATTAGTAGGATTTAAGTGGCCACAACAATTGGACAGTTGTGTTTATGAAGCTGACTGTGTTTGCTAGTGACAGCACACATTCTGTTATGTACTCAGAAAATCTACCAAGGAGAAGATAAAATAGAATGATGGGTCATTATTTTTGCATATCTGTCAAATGGAATGAGAGTCAAGGACACTGTTTTTGTTTTTATGAAAGACAAAAAATGTTAACATTACAGACATGTGACAGCTTTTAAACCTGTTACACACTACAGTACAGCAATATCCTCCTCATCCTGCTGATCAAAGAGGAAGCTGCCCTCACAGTCATCAATGTCGGAATTGTGCCCACTTGGGAATTCTTCTTCCATGACTGAATCACCAACCTCAATGGTAGACCATTTGATGCTGCCAACAGGATGGTCTGCTTTGCCCCCACATCATCAGCACAACCATCATTGTGATGGGGTACAAACTCGGATGTGGTAGTTCAGCTTGATATGTTGCCTTCATTCATTTTTTATGTTTGCTTGCATGCATGTGCAAGAAACATAGTGCCATCATCTGAGTTTTTCAGAGGTGTGTCAGCATCTTCCAATTCAGTCAGTGTGTTTGCAGGCGTGGTCACAGTTCTCCAATCACTGCTGAAGCTGTCTATGACAGCAGTTGAAAATGCAGTGGCATACAGTTGAAAGAGGGAGCTACGCTTCAGTGAGCAGCTCCCCCCCACACACACACAGATCAACTGTGTCAGTTGCCTGATAGAATGGTGTAGTCTTGTCTAGCTTAGAGAGACAAGCCACATATCATTACTTTAATAAACTGTTCCCTGACAAAGCAGGACCACCAAAATGTGTGGGTGCCTAACAGTCCTTACACATGCCAGCTCTCCAAAACACATCTTCATGGACTCCATGGGTTCTAATCCTCCAGAAAAAAAAATACCTCAGCATTTGATGTGAAAACTCAGACTTCTTTGTATGTGTAATTCCAAGCATTTTCTCTTACTAGACTCTGTCAATGTGAACTCCTCGCTGCTAAAACCTATGCAAATGAACTTGAACGTACTGTACTACCTGCAGCTGAAGCAAAGTACAGCCAGAATGCACAAAGAATACTGCTATGCATTGCAGCAGCAGCCAGTGGGGAAGGTTTTCATGACTGAAGCACTTTAATGTGCCTTTTAGTGCTGTCATATACACACCCCTGTGTGGTAATTCACTAAACTGTACACTTAGTCTGGTAATGCAGCTTCAAAATATTTTTTTTTCTCTGAATTGCCGTGAGCTGGCATTTAGATAGAATCACACAGCTCTTTCTCAAATCAGATACTCAATGAAGTCACATCACCTTGTGACCCTAAACATCTTAGGGTTGGACATGTGCCCTAACAAAATAATGAAAACTAGGTACAGAAAAAGGAAACACAAATTCAACCGTAGCTCACAATCAAATCCACCCTTTTCTCCGGTGAATCTGAAGCCGCCTAACAGCCCACCCCTGAGTGCTCATGCACTCCCTCCACCTGCACAACATATGGCCGGCGGAGGTGCTGTTGCAGTTTATTTCATAATTTCTTGATCCTGTTGCTGCCACCATACTAATACAGTAATACTTTTTATGGCTCGAAAACTGCTTGACATTAGCTGAATTATAAATGGCATCCCTGTTTGACGCTGTGGTGCGGAATATGGTGGTGCTCAAATTTTAAGCCAAGTATTACATGCAGATATGTTGTTATTGGCTCATGTCACTTACTATTTTATACATCTATTGATTTTTTCAATTCACTTTTGCTGACAAATGTTGATCGCAGGGATTCTGGTGTCACAATTCAGTTCAGCGACATGTAACATCTTAGTGCAGATGCTAAGTAACTGTTTTAAAATGCTGAAAAAGTTAACAGCGACGAAAGTGCATGAACCTCTTTCTTCCGTGTCTGGAGTTGTAGTGGTGTTATTGGCAAGCGCATGTCCCTTTGCTCTAGATCTATCAGTGAGATGTCTATTCTGTGCAATGGACAGTGGCTGAATGTTATCAGTTGACAGTTTTCATTTCATTATCAACAGATAAATATTCAGGGCTGTGCAAATGCAACTTTGCTGGTAGCACAGTTTCATGCCCCCAAGTGTCTCATCAGTTAGTGGTTATATCTTAACTGATGATCACAAAAAGTATGAAAAAGATTTGCCGCTGAGTAATGTAAATGCCAATCCACCTAAGCACCTTTAGGCTGCAAACGTAATTTAAATGTATAGGGATTCTGGACCGGTGTATCACTCCTTCACACAGCAACGGTTAATAAGTTTAAGCACATTCTCAGGACATTGTTTCACTTGTCCCCTCTCCCCACTACGATCCTGGTCACCTGAAATAAACCTGACATTTTAGTATCTGTTTTACATCTTGGCTCAGTTAGGCAATCAACGCTGTAAGAACATAAACGGACATATAAATGGGGACTATAAGAACATGGTCACCTGAAATAAACCTGACATTTTAGTGTCTGTTTTACATCTTGGCTCAGTTAGGCAATCAGCGCTGTAAGAACATAAATGGACATATACATGGGGACTATAAGAACATGCCGTGGGTGCTCCTGCCTTAGTCCAGCTGTGCAACATCAGCCTGAAGCTCAGGTAGAGCTTACTGTCTACCACTTTGTTCACCCCATGTACCTGTACCATTTCACATCCTCCCTTGCCTTAGTCCAGCTGTGCTACATCAGCCTGAAGCTCTGGACGGGCTTACTGTCTACCACTTTGTTCAGCCCCCATGTATCGCTGTGCTACATCAGCCTGAAGCTCTAGTAGGGCTTACTGTCTACCACTTTGTTCACCCCCCCAAGTACCTGCACCATTTCACATCCTCCTTTGATCTACAGTGAGTGGATCCCTCATTCATACGTCACATATGCACGCACAAAAAAGAAAAAAATGGTCTTCAAAAATTAAGATACATTTATTATTTTTGTTATGTTTGCTTGCACACATGTGCAAGAAACATAGTGCCATCATCCGAGATTTCGGAGGTGTGTCACCCGCTCTTCCAGTTCAATCAGTGTGTTGGCTGGCGCGGCCCCTGTAAGCCAATGCATGATGGAGCTGTCTGACATAGCTCAAAATGCAGTGGCATACAGTTCAAAGGGGAGCTATGCTTCAGTGAGCAGCGATAAGATATAAGCTTGCTCTGCAGCTCCCCCCACACCTGCCTGCCTTTGCAGGGTATGTGTGCCCCCAGCTGCGCACACACTGTATAGCCGGCCGGGGTGCCCCAATCCCCGTTGGCTGTGCTGCTCACCCCAACCCCCAAAGCCTTCCAAATGCCATGCTGGGTGCCCACCCCAGAGTGGCAACTCATGATATAGCCGGGGTGGTGCCCAATCCTCCGTCGGCTCCACTGTCCTCACCCTCCCTGAGTACTGGGTACCACGCTGGGAGTCCACCCCAGTGTGGCAATCGATGCTTTGGGCGATGGGGGTGCCCAATCCCCCATCGGCTGAATGCCCCCCCAACCATCCTTGTGCCATGCTGGGAGCTCACCCCAGCATGGCAAATGTCCTGCGCCGTCATTGGAAACAAAAAGAACACCTGTAAAGAAAAAATGGTCCCACGTAGTCTCCTTGATCCCCCTCCCACAACCTGCACCCACCCACTGCACATCCTGCCTCCCCACACCCCCCCCTCACCCCATACTTACCTCTGGACCTCAGTGCAACGATCTTCGGTGGACCGGGAACACGTCTGCACTCTTCAAAGCCAACCACAAGCTGAGGAAGTGCCGGTAAGCTGTATAATGGGCTAGATAGGGGGTTTTCAACTTTGTTGCATATCTCAGGCATTTTTTGGGAATTTTTGCACCAAATTTTCAACATGGGGTTTTTGGGACTCCTTCGCATGAATGATGTCACTGTCATGGTGATTTCGCAGTCACTGCGCGAAATCTCCTTTCGGGACTGATTAATGAAATGACACTGCCAGTGTTCATAAGATGGGCTCTCAAAAAGCCTATTTTGAAAATTTGGTGGAATAAAACAAAAAGCGACTGTTTATGAAAGCGTCTCGCGTTATTACG
This sequence comes from Neoceratodus forsteri, assembly GCA_016271365.2. Lineage (NCBI taxonomy): Eukaryota > Metazoa > Chordata > Ceratodontiformes > Ceratodontidae > Neoceratodus > Neoceratodus forsteri. The sequence goes on along the minus strand of CM028130.1, from coordinate 1,560,780,038 downwards.
GTTCCTATGCATGCTTTCGTAAGTTCGCAAATTTTCAATATTTCCTCCAGATTTTCAACATTGACATTTTACCACACCTTCTTATAAGTAGTACAGCTGTCATTTTTCACATCTCACCCAAAACATGTTTCCGCCCATGTAGCGCAGAATGGCGCAGTTGATGTGCTAAATCAATGTACGGGACAAATTAAGAAAATCACAGTGACACTGTTCATGAGCAGAGGTCTTAAATTGCCTATGTTGAAAATTTGGTGAAAAAATTCCAAAACATGACTGTTTTACGAGCGTGCGTTGTGCAGTTCCTATGTACGCTCATAAGTTTGCGAACTTTCAATATTTACACTCCAGATTTTCAACATTGCCATTTTACCACACCTCCTTATGAGCAGTACAGCTGTCATTTTTCACATCTTGCCCAAAATGTGTTTCCACCCATGTAGCACACAATGGCACAGTCGATGTGCAAAATCAATGTATGGGACACATTAAGAAAATCACAGTGACACTGTTCATGAGCAGAGGTCTTAAATGGCTGTTGAAAATTGGTGGAAACTCTAAAAATGACTGTTTTATGGCGTCGTTCATGATTCCTATGCATGCTCATAAGTTTGCAAATTTAATATTTTCACTCCAGATTTTCAACATTGCCATTTTATTACACTTCCTTATGAACAGTACAGCTGCCATTTTTCATATGCTGCCCAAAATGTGTTTTCGCACATGTAGCGCACAATGGTGCTGTTGGTGTGTGAAAGCAATGTTTGAGACAGATTAAGAAAATCACAGTTACACTGTTCATGAGCAGAGGTCTTAAAATGGCTATGTTGAAAATTTGGTGACAAAAGTCCATAAAATGACTGTGTTACGAGTGAGCATTGCGCAGTTTCCACGCACCCTCGTAAGTTCATGACTTTGTAATATTTTAAGTCCAGATTTTCACCAGTGGCATTTTTCCACACTGCCTTATTTACAGTACAGCTGTCATTTTTCACAACATGGCCGAAGTGTGTTTTCACACTTTCAGCGCAGAGATGCATGGTCGCTGTGGGAAATTATTGTTCGGGACAGATAAAGAAAATCACAGTGACACTGTTCATGATCGGAGGCACCAAAATGCCTGAGTTGACAATCTGCTGTAAAAAAATCCCAACCTAATTATATTACGGGTGTGCGTTGCACAGTTTCTATGTACGCTCATGACTTTACCATTTTTTTAAATATTTTTACTGCAGATTTACAACATTGCCATTTTTTACACCTCCCCATGAACAGTACAGCTGTCATTTTTTACATCCTGTTCAGAATGTTTTTGCACCTGTGGTGCTAAATGCTGTAGTCGCTGTGCATAAGCAGCTTTCGGCTAAGAAACTGATATTCCCCCTGTTCATGAGGTGGGGTCACAAAAAAACCATGTTGAACATTTGGAGTGAAAATACCAACGAATGCCTGAGGTATTAGGGTTTCCAACCATAACGCCCGACCCTGTAGACTCCATATAAAATGACAGGCATCAGGGGTGTGACTTGGGATTCTTGCCTGTAATGCTCATACCATTCCACACCCTGCAGCCAGTGAGAACCATTGAGGTATGCCTTGGACTCTTCGGCACCAAAGTTCACCCCATTCTCCTATATCGCACCCATCCCACTGTATTTCCTAATGGAATGGGGTGCGCATAAGGACCAAAGACCCATAGGAACACCGTGACACTTGCCAGGGTCTGCAGCGTGGGGTGTACTGAAATGGCGTGGCCGTTATGGCTGATGACCCAAAGGCACACCCCAATGCCTGTCACTCTCTGCAGGGTGGTGGTGGGGTTGTCTTCAGTTCAATACTTCACTGCCATTACTATTACGCAGCTCTGTAACTTCTACACTACCACTGCCAATGCCAGCAAGCAAACATTCGGCGTTGACAAATGCTTGTTATAAATGTCAGTATGTTGACATTTGTAGGTGAGAGGTTAGTATGATGGTCACGCACTATTGCCCCCACAGAGCTGAATATCCTCTCCACACTTACACTGGAGGGTGAGCTGGTCAGATACCAGTGCTACTGAAGTCAGCTCAGGCCATTCATTCACCTTGCCATTCCAATACACCTAGATATTTGTGAAATTGGAAAATTTTGGTCCACTAAATATTTAGCAAAACTCAAGCATTTCATGAAATTTTTTGCAGATGCAAAACATGAAATTCTTTGGGTGAAATGTGAACTTTCACCCATAAAACTGTGAAATTTGGGCAAACTTTGGCGAAATTCACATGAAATTTCAAATTATGTGGCGAAAGTTCGCATTTCGCATATGAAATTTGACAATTTCGACCCAGGCAAAAAATTTCACATAATGGTGGAATTTAGTGAAATGTTTTGCACAGCAAAATTGCCAGTTTTGCTTGCTAAATTTAATTTTGCAACATCTCTAAGTACACCAGAGGATCGTCAAGCACTAACAGATGCCTCTTTTCGGACATAGGCATCAATCATGCTCTGCACTGCATGCAGTCCTGATGACTCAACCACCTGTTCACAGGATTCATCGAGGTCACAGATTCTTACTTGAGACAAAGCACCCCAAAGTGAGTTAATGGCAACCTGTTTTACTTACGCCCCCTTTGCCCATAGCCACTTTACTGGATGTGCTTACTCTACAGTGACCTTCAGGCTTGTTATGCTGTGGTTTGCTGAACTTTGCACTTGGCTTCTGTGCATCATGAATCAATCAGACCAGCTGTCCAGTTAGATTTTGAACCTGATCAGGCCCTTCCTCCAGCAAGGATGCAATGCCATGTTTGTATCGTGGGTCCAGCATTGTTGCCATTTCAAATTCTCTACTTTACTAAATAGTGGTGATGTGGCGATTGTGATTGAATATTGTAAGCATGTGTTTAAGTAATGCACTGATTGACCTATCTCCGGACACATCAAGGCTAGGCTGCAGATTCATCACAGTCTGTCACAGCACCTGCAGCAGTGGAATGGCTTGACTAATGGATGCAGTGTCACCACTCACTGCCTGTGTTGCTTGTTCAAACTGCCTCAAAACTAATATCACTTAGTCCATGAGGCACCACTGTTCAGTTGTCAGAGACATTGAGGTCCCTGAACTGTCACTGCAAGTGTGCAATACAAGGTATACAGAGATGGCTTTGTACTGTTCATACAACCGCTCTGCCAAGTAAAGTGTAGAGTTCCAGCATGTGACAACTTCAAGCTTGAGGAGGTGCTGAGGAAGGCTGTTTTGTATCTGCAGCTGCCTAAGTGGGGCACAGGCCTTTCCAGACTTTGCAAAGTGTGCACAGATGTGGCATGCAACTGTCAGCATTTGCTTGATGTCATGGTGCTGCAGAAACTCCTGTGCCACAAGATTTAAACAGTGGGCCATGCAGAGACCCCTCACAAAGCCACCATTGCTGATACTGTGAAAGGGTGTCCCCCTTTTCCCTTTCAAAGTGCCTATTGGGTATAGGTTTGCAGATCTGTGTTTCTGGACATAACTTAGGACTGCATTTGTTATGTTGTTCTCTGTTTGTCCATTTGTTTGTTGGGCTGGCACCCCCACTTTGTTAGCATGTCTTACTCTAAATTATGTGTTATACCCTTTTTTTAATGTGCAGTCCATTTGTTGATTCCAGTGACACAAATTCCTGTGTTTTTTTTTTCTCAGATGCTAATCTAGCTAAGCAGCTGTCATGTAATGCATTCCAGTCTCCCTAATAGGAACCGTTGCGCTCTCTCTGTAAAATTGACATGAGTGGTCCTATTGCAAACAAGCATTCCAGCTTCACTGATAAAGAAACCGAGCCCCTGTAAGGGTAATGCCGAATACAAGCATGTCTTGCAGACCTGAGCAGTTTGCCTCCGAATTGTAATAGGTTAACGTCTGAGCAGCTTTTAATGTCAGCAGGTAACCAGAAGCCACTGCCCAGAGAAAGATTTTTTATGTCTCCTCAGAGCTACTAATGGTGGGTTCCCCTGTTTCTGCTGCTCGAATGTGTCCTCTTTCACGCAGTAAAGCAAGCTCCACTAGTATAGTCGTTAGAAGCAGAATTCCTTGCACGGCTTCTGTAAGTTAGGTTTGTTTGTTGATAGTAATTACATTAAAGCTTACCATGCCTTTGTTTTGCAAGCCTAGTGTTGTAGTCTCTCGCAGTTGGGTAAGCTGCAAAAATGCTTCTCAGTGCACCAGCTCCTTGTTCTGTGACTAAAAAGCCGGACAGCCGCTTTTGCTGCATATTTATGTTACAGCTGATGGAGGTGTTGCTTACTGAGATCTCACTAATCTTAATTATCGAATACAAAGAGTTTTATTCCATTTCAGCAATGTGCACATTATGGATCCATTGAATAAAGAATGTTTTGGCTCTCTTACAAATGAAATATATGTAAATAAATGAAATATGTTACAAATGTAAAATAATAGGGGGAGTAGTCAACATATCACATTGCCCTATCTGTGTATATATTCCCTGTTAGTCTGTTCAGTAGGCAAATAGTGGAAATGTGTTGATGGAGAAACATCTAGTACTAGCTAGCCTTTTCTAGCTATTTATGTGATTTTTGTTTATTAGACTAACTTTGATTGCTGCTTCTCTTTTATTTATTTGCTGAAACTAAGTCTGCTATTAATTTTGTTCTGTTGAAAATAAATTGAATTATTTCTGCTCAAGCCATTACTGCCTCTTAGTCCCTCATTCCACCCACAGTCTTTCACACATGGTGGCAGTGGTGAGATCTAATGGGTTTTGATGCTTATTGGCGTGTCTGGTATATGGCCCAGATGGACTAATTGATGCAACGGGACAAGGTGGCGACCTTTCCAGTGTTCAACAGAGCTACAGGGTCCCTGGTGAGAAGATTTCAGGATTTCAGATACCTTTATTGCCCCATTTGGACCCTGTAGTCTGGAGAAAGGTGGCAAAATGAGAAGCTGGTGGTGTACGGATAGAGGATGTCAAGCCAGAGGAGGAAGTGCAAGCCAGTAGGGTGAACCTGAAGAAGAGAGCCCTCCAGATGACCCCAATGACTTAATCCAGTGGCTATGTATCCGGCAGGTAGCAATGGAGAGATGGAGGGAGAGAGATCGGAAAGAGAATGAAACTCTTTGGACAGACATGTTACGTGCCATCCAGATGTTGGGTACTGCTAGACCCCCTCCCTCTCCAGGGGGTGGACAGAAGGATGTAAAACTGGTTAAGTTATTGGAAACTAATGATACTGAGGTTTGCATAATGACTTTTGAACTAGTGGCCACAGCCTGTGCATGGCCATGAGACCAGTGGGTAATCCGGTTAGCCCCATACCTGACCAGTAAGGCCCAACTGGCCTATAGCCACATGAACATTTTGCATGCCAATGACTATGATTGGGTTAAACAAGCTATCCTGAAAATATATGACATCAGTACTGAGATGTATAGGCAGAGGTTTTGTTCTTATCGTTTCCAGACTGCTGACAATGCCCAAGATGCTTTTACTCAGTTGAAAGATTTATGTAGTAAATGGTTACAACCAACAACTAGAACTGTTGACCAGATCACTGAAGCAATCATTTTGGAGCAGTTTATAAGGATCTTACCACAGGCTGTTCAACTGTGGGTAAAAGAGCACCGCCCAGAGGCTGCAGATGTGGCCATCCATCTCACAGAAGATTATTTAACAGCAAGGCCACAATAGACAAAAAGATGTGGTGAGAGCTCCAGCACAGCATCCTACAGTAAGGCCTTCTACTAACATTCAATCCAATAGCAGTCTGGGAATCAAATCTATAATGAGCCTAGCAAGAGTTATAATCCCGACATAATATGTGATAATTGTAAAGAAAAGGGACATATCGCAAGATTCTGCCCCAAGAGCAAAATAGAATCTACACACTTGGCCCTTGCCAATTGGGGCCGTTACCTAGTACCTGTACAGATTGGGGAACAGGTGGTCTCTGGCCCTATAGACTCTGAGTAAACAAACTTTGACACATGCCTCTTTGATGGGAAGTAAACCAGTAGAGGGAGGGCCAACAATGGGAGTAACTTGTATCCATGGTGACACCCATCAGTATTATAAAAAGGTTCTCAGAAATGCTGCAGTCTGATTGGCTGTGAGGATTCCAAAAGCCTTACATTTATCCATGTTACACTGTCATGTACAGCCTGATCACCATGGCACATGGATTGTTCCTGTCAGCATTCCATCCTCTAGAACTACTGAATGTGTGGAATGATGCATTCTGATTCTGAACTAGCATTCCTAGACTGTTAGTGAAAGAACTATTTTATTAAAAGATCTCCCTTTCAGTGAGGAAAATATTCAAAAAGTATACTTTTAACACTTTTCTTTTGGAATAATTTTTATAATAGCAATAAAGCACTCCCAGGAGTTAGATTAACAGTCAATCACCCTCAAGGGGCAGTATGGCACTCGGCTGTGCCTCATGCCACATTACACCCCTAGGGGGTGATTAACAGACTGTTAAGCTAACCCCTGGTCATCATTCCTTATTGCTTAATTCACTGTGAGAAACTGTATTGCGATAATGAGCAGAGTCAATCCATGGAAGTTGGAATAGTGCCCCATTTGCCTGTGCCAGTTGTGATTGGCCATGACTTTCCACATTTTGAAACCTTGTTTACTACCAGTATCAGTGCAATGGCCACCCAAGCACAGGCTAAAAGAGAGAAACAACTGGAACACTTATTTAATTTTCTCTCTGATACATATGGTGCTCCATGAAAAGAAAGGAAGTCCCAAAGAAAAAAACACAAAGAGAAAGAACAATGGCCAATTACTAATAAAAAGGACATTGAAGAATATGTTAATGTGACTCCTGCCGATACTAAGTGTGTTCAGGGATTTAAGTGTGGGGATTTTAAAAGGGCACAAAGAGAGGATATAACTCTTGCTCATTTCTTTTCACAGGTGGGAACAGCTACTGAGAAGTCTCAACAAAATGTTTATAGGTTAGAGAATGACTTGTTGTATAGAGTATGAACAAATCCCAGGTCTGGAGAGGTAATAGAACAGTTAATGGTGCCACATTCCTATAGAAATAGACTCTTGGAAATAGCCCATGATATACCTTTAGCTGGACACTTAAGTAGGGACCGTACCCTTAGTAGCTTGCTTCATCAATTCAACTGGCCTGGTATTCATGAACAGGTGGCAGAGTATTGTAAAATCTGTGGTGAATGCCAGAAAGTAGCCAAGACTGGATGTAAGGACATGGTGCCCTTCCTCCCAATGCCTCTGGTTACTGATACTTTTCAAAGAATAGCTATGGATGTTGTTGCCCAAAAGTACCAATGGGAATCGCTTTATTTTAGTGGTTGTAGATTACGCTACTAGATACCCCAAAGCTATTCCCCTTCGAACTGTGACTGCCCCTAAAATAGCTGATGAGTTGGTAAAAATCTTCAGTCACATGGGAATTCCTAGGGAAAGTCTAACCGATAGGGGTGCTAACTTTTGTTCAGGTCTGTTGAAGAGCTTGTACCAAGCCCTAAAGATAGAAACTATATTTACTACACCATATCATCTGCAAACAGATGGGCTGGTTGAGCGCTTCAACTAGACATTGAAGTAAATGTTACAAATATATGTCCAGGAGGAAGGGAACAAATGGAACAATTATCTGCCATATTTAATGTTTGTACACAGGAAAGTTCCACAGGCTTCCACAGGTTACTCACCCTTTGAATTATTACATGGCCGGAATCCCAGAGGTCCCTTGGACATCATTAAAGAAGAGTAGGAAGACAGGAAATCAGAGTAGGAGATTCTCCCATTGGAATATTAACAACAATTGTGCCAACGTCTGACTAAGTATGAACAAAATGCACATCAATGTAATGTAGATCATCAACTGAAACAGAAGATGCATTATGATAGAGGCACAGAGCATAAGGAATTAATAGAGGGGGATAAAGTGTTACTCCTGTTACCATCATCAGAAAACAAATTTTTCATGAAGTGGTAGGGCCCACATGAGATAGTAAAATGTGCTGGTCCTTTAATCTATGAGATAGAATTACCAGAGAAAAAACAGAAAAAAAACGTATTTATCATGTCAATTTATGAAAGCCCTGCATGGAAAGACCTCCCCACCATTGCAGAAACCTTCACCCTGAACCTTCTGAAAGTGAAATACATCTTGCATATCAAAGGTTAGATAGCATAGGAGGATTGGGGGACATCACAATAAATCTGGACCTAACGACCCTCCAAGCTATTGAATTGAGAGAATTGTTACATACCTGTAAGGATACGTTTACAGGGACTCCTAGGAGGACAAAGGAAACCGTGCATCATATACATGTACCCCAACAGTTACCCATCACATAGAAGACTTATAGACTCCCTGAAAGGCTTAGAAAATATGTTATAAAGGAAATTAACAAAATGCAAAGTTTAGATATAATTGAACCTTCTCACAGCGATTGCAGCTTCCCTATGGTGTTTGTCAGTAAGAAGGAGGGAAGCTTTCATATATGCCTCAGTTTTAGATGTCTAAACACTGTTTCTAAATTTGACAGTTACCCGACACCACGAATTGATGACATCTTTGATCACATAGAAAATGCCAAGTACATTAACACCCTAGATTCAACTAAGGGCTACTGGCAGATTCCCCTTGACAAGGATGCCAGAGAGAAAACAATGTTTAGCACTCCCTTAGGGATGTTCCAATTCACTGTGGTGCTCTTTGGTTTAAATGGTGCCCCAGCCACCTTCTAAAGGATGATGGACAAAATTTTAACACCACACTCTTCCTATAGTGCAGCGTACCTTGATGACGTCATAATTTTTAGCCCTTCTTTGGAAGAACATTTGCATCATCTAAGTTTGGTACTGTCCGTCATTACTAATACAACCAAATGCACATTAGCAATGCAAGAAATCAAATATCTTGGGTTTCGGATTGGGAATGGAGTATTAAAACCCAAAATAAACAAGGTGAGTGCTGTATCTAATAGCCCAAGACTGATTGCAAAAAAAGATGTAAGATCATTTATAGGTCTAGCTGGCTATTACCAGTGCTTCATTCCTAACTTTTACATGTTGGCTGGCCCCCTGACTGATTTGAGAAAAAAGAATAAGCCAGACAAAGTAACTTGGACTCAGGACTGTGAAGAGGCCTTTCATTACATTAAAGCTCATTTGTGTTCCTCACCCATTCTGATTATGCCAGACTTTACACAACCCTTCATAGTACAGACGGATACATCCAATTATGGCATAGAGGCTGTTTTGTCTCAAATAATACATGGGGAGGAACATGCAGGTGTTTATATTAGTAGAAAATTACATGACAGAGAGACCCATTACTCGACAATAGAAAAAGAATGTTTGGCCGTTAGGTGGACCATTAAAGCTTTACGTTTTTATCTTTGAGGGGTGGAATTTGAATTATGGACTGATCATAACCCCTTGTGCTGGCTTCATGTCATGAAAGACAGAAATTCTTGCATTATGTGATGGGATCTTTCATTACAGCCATACCGCTTTACGATCAATCATCGTAAAGGGACTGCCCATAGTAACACAGACTTTATGCCCGGATATGGGATGGATGTATTACAACACTTGTTATCAGACCTTGGGGGGAAAAGGAAGTATGAAATGTGAAGGAGTAGAATGCTCCTTCACACTTGTTAGCTGATATGTATTAGGGTCCCTGAGGTGGAGCCCTGGAGAGGGTGGACTATGGCTCCATCTCTCCTAATGAGAGATCTGATGATGGGTGTTAGTATCCAAGGGTCTTAAACAATCCCTTACAGGTTTTGTTTTTGGTGGGGAGGAGTATGTGAAAGGGTGCCCCCCCTTTTCCCTTTAGAAGTGCCTATTGTGTATAGGTCTGCAGATCTGCATTTCTGGACACAACTTAGGACTGCATTTCTTATGTTGTTCTCCATTTGTCAGTTTGTTCGTTGGGCTGGCCACCCACTTTGTTGGTATGTCTTACTCTGAATTATGTGATAAACTCTTTATTTTTTTTTTTATGTGCAGTCTGTTTGTTCATTCCAGTGACACAAATTCCTGTGCTTGTTTTTCTCAGATGCTAACCTAACTAAGCAGCTATCGTGTAAAGCATTCTAGTCTCCCTAATAGGAACCACTGTGCTCTCTCTCTCTCTCTGTAAAACTGACATGAGCAGTCCTATTGTGAACAAGCATTCCAGCTTTGCTGATAAAGAAACTGAGCCCCTGTAAGGATTATGCGAATACAGGCACGTCTTGCAGACCAGAGCAGTTTGCCTCCAAATTGTAATAGGCTGAAGTCTGAGCAGCTTTTAATGTCAGCAGGTAACCAAAGCCACCGCCGGAAAATATATTTATAAATTTCTCCTGGCTGTTGGTTATACGTAGTGGATTCCCTTGTTTCTGCTGCTCGAATATCGCTCTTTTGCACAGTAAAGCAAGCTCTGCTTCTACAGCCGTTAGAAGTGAATTCCATGCATGGCTTCTGTAAGCATATACCATTGCTGCAGTGACTCCCAGATCTTGAAGGCCACCACAATGTCAGAAATCAGGCAAAATCTGCCTGTCACTGTGGTGGTCTGTTTGGCAATGACTGCCTCATTGGTGTTTGCCCCAGTCCAACTCAACTCGGAGTTAGAATCTTAGAACCAGGGGTGTGAGGGGCAGAAGCTCCCTATGGCTGTGCGATGGAGATCCCCAATGCTGCAATGCTGATAGTCGGCACTGCAGCTGTCGGGGATGTCTCCATGCCGACTGTCACTGTGGCATAGGTAAACCCTTCTGTAAGTTAGGTTTATTTGTTGATAGTAATTACATTCAAGCTTACCATGTCTTTGTTTTGCAAGCCTAGTGTTGTAGTCTCTCGTGGTTGGGTAAGCTGTAAAACTGCCTCTCAGTGCACCAGCTCCTCAGCCTGTGACGATAGAGCCGGCCGGCCACTTTTGCTGCATATTTATATTACTGCTAATGGAGGCAGTGCTTACTGAGATCTCACTAAACCTAATTATAGAAATACAAAGTTTTATTCTGTTTCAGCAATGTGCACATTATGGATCCATTGAATAAAGAATGTTTTGGCTCTCTCACAAATGACATATATATATAAATTAATGAAATATGATAGAAATGTGAAATAAGGGGAGAGTCAACATATCACATGGTGCTATCTGTGTATATATTCCCTGTTAGTCTGTTCAGTAGGCAGACAGTGGAATGGTTTTGATGGAGAAACACCTAGTACTAACTAACCTTTTCTAGCTTTTAGGGACTGGGGGTTCAGCCACTCATCAAGTTCTGTCAGTAGCAAGTCTAGCATGTTTTCACTTTGTGGTATCCTGCTACACTGCGCATTGCAAGCTCCGCAAGCTGTCTAATTCCCTGAAGGTTGCTACCAAGAAAGTCTGACTCATTACACTGATTTCCAATCCAGTTAGCACAGACAACCCCTGGTACCTGCACCCAATATGTAGTAATACACAGATAGGAACTACCCACTGTTTTGCCACTTGTCCACATATCTATACTTAAGTGAATGTATGGTGATGAGAAATGTTGAAAGGCATGTCTTACAGGCTCTGTCACAGTCTGCTATAACTCTGGGACAGCATGGTGGAAAAATAGTTCCTGGACGGGACTTTTCCATTTGGGACAAGTGTGTGCCACAAAATGCCAGAATCCAGAATTTCCACAAAGGAGAAGGGCAAAAGGTCGATTACCAGCATTTCCACTTCAACAGCATTCTGGTCACACGACATTGTATGATTTAATAGATATTTCAAGTTCTGGGCAAAAAGACTGTGCAATGTGGGCTGCATTGTCACCCATTTTGCACATGGCATGCCAAATGGCTCTCTTCTGTGAACTGCTATGGGTGGAGTGCTTTTACTATGTGATGAGGGGTGCACAGGTGGTAAGTCAACAAATGATGTTATTTTCTCTGTTTTAAGCACAAGGGTGGATGTACTAGAAATACTGTGTAGTCCACTGCCACTGCAGCTCTGACCACTACCTGACAATTCAAAATCCTCCTCCTCATGCCTGTAATAATCCTCCGGTGTTATTTCACAACTACTACAGCCATGGCTACTTGGGCTACTTCCACTCAAGGAAGGGGAGACCATGCTCAATAAGGTGGATGAGGATGAATGCCCCTCTATGGCATTAGCTCCTCTCCGGTGCCAAGTCCACAGTGCCATGTGCCTGCTCTTCAGATGTGTATGCTGGCCTCCAGTGCCCAGATGGCTGCCCTTTTTACCATGCCTCACATGCACTTGACAAAGCTGGCAGATTGCCACTGTTTCATCACTTGTGTCTTGTATGAAACAATTCCAAATGAGGGATTTTGATGCCCTACTTTTCACATTTTCTGATGCTGCATATTGAACTCCAGTTTTTTAGGACAGGGGGTGTACTGCATGAATTCTGTTGTTAAGCAAACTTGGACTCTACCTGACCATCACAATCTTGTGGCTATTATGGGGCCATTATCATCATCAACAGACACACTACATCACAACTTCGAGGAGGGGAGGATTTAATAACAGACTGTTTACACACAGCCACCTTTACTTTCTATTTCTCTGATTCCCAACGGGGGTCACTGAAATCATCATCGTAATCCCCATCCACAAATTCAGCTTGAACACTGTCCTGTGGAGAATATGTTCCAAGTCCAACCACAGACTCATTATGATCATCCACTGTTTTTTCTTCAACAATTGAACCATTGGATGGCCCAGGCATAACCTCAATAGCACTGGAAACATGCAATTGTGATTGTGAGTCATTGTCAGGATCAGAATCATGTTCAACTACTGTGGGGACAGGGATGGGGAGTGCAACATCAGCTGCACTTTTACATATCTTTGGACTTAACAATTATTTGGCAACCTGTTAATTTGTCACAGGTTGAACTTGGGGCAATACTCATGCCATCACCAACTTCACTAAAACCACCAGCGGGGATAACAGCATCTCCAAAATCATTGAAGCAACTGATTGCGCTTGTAAAACGTAGTAGGAGAAATCCCTTTACTGCCATCAACTATGCCCTTATGCTGTGTACTAGCATGCACACACCCACAGCCACTCTTGCCACTGTCAGCAGTGCCATGGCCAGAAACATATTTGCATGCACATCTCTTTGGCAGGTATTTTTTGGGATTACACAGAAAATTAACAAATAATTTAGATTTCTGAACTTTGTGGTGGATGGGAAGCAAAAAAAAAAACAACAAATGTGGCTTGAAGATGGAGACTGGGCCCTAAACAGATGCAGAATCACAGATAGATGGAGTTTGAGCACTCAAGAGATGCAGCCACACAGGCACAACACCTCAACCAGTGGTCATAAATCCAAAACTGTAAAAATAATACCTTCTTTTGTGGGGGTAGGTGGGCAGCTGCAGAACCAGTCCACTACCTAGATAGATCAAAGCAGTAAAAAACATTGCAGACAGATAAAAGATTCAGAGTGCTACGATTACGGTGTGGTGCAATAAAATGTGTCTGACTTGACAATTTGCACACACACACACTAAAGGTAATGGGCAGAAAATTTAACAGTTCAGTACACTACAACCAAATCTTTTAAACTGACTAAAAAGGCACAGAACCAGCAAACAAAAAACATTATATAAACTTACTACAGTATTACTGTGTGTACAGGAACACACACGTGCTAACACACTAGTTACCCAACAACAGTTAGAAAGACTACCTTTCTCACTGTGAATCTCTCTTCACCACAGATCCGCCCCTTCCCCAAGCACACTTCTACAGTGTTTGTCAGTACACTGACTGAATGTTCTAAATTAACATTCAAAATGCACACAAAAACAATAAACACTTGATGATATAAGCACAGGAGGGTTTTCTACAATCTTTGTACTAAATTGTGACCAAATAAGTTGGCTCAAAAATGATTTTTAAAAGGTTGTTCGATGGTTTGATTCACAGAGCTCTGAGACCAAACTGTCTCCAGCTTTCCACTGTACACCTCATAGAGACAGAGGATGTCCACACAGTCTAGAGCCCATGTGGCCTGCCATCCCATGATTCCTGCAAAGTTCGCCTCAATGGCCAAAAACAAAGGTGAAGTCATGTGAAGTCCATAGGAAACAACTGTACTTCTCATTAACATTCAATGCTAAGTTATTTGCTTCATGTTGTGGGGTACTTCGCATAATTATGGTTATGATGCATAGTACAACATGAAGCAAAGTGCATGGACTTCGCCCACCACTATTGGTGGCAACCATATACTCACAGTTCTATAAGTGTGGGTTCATCTTTCAAATTTGTTTCATAAATATAGTCACAAAAAAGTTTAGAATGAATATGTGTCTTTGTCGAGGTTAACACTGTTTGCAATATACACTTGCTGGTGGAGACAATCAGAGGTTTATTATGATTTTTTTTCCCGTATGTAAAAGTTGCCACAGTAAGGAGACTAAGTTGCATAGCAACCAGCGAGGCAGACAAGGATTGTATTTTCTTTAGAGAGTTGCTAGTGTAGTTGAAAGAAAGGGTGTAATTTGAAACATCATTGCTATAAGAATAAAAATAATTGGCACAACTTGGCTCAGACTTTCTGTAGATTGTTCCTGATGTTCCCATATAGTCTGGTCAGGTTGTCACTGCTACTCAAGATGTTTTTCCATTAATTTTGTAGGATTTTAAAGACAGGCTGCTGGTGTTGACAGCTGATCACCTGTTAGTTGAGTGGCTTCATACAAATCAAAGGGCTGAAGCCCTCTCTGATTTCAGCAGCTGGGTTCTTTTGAAGTCCATGCAGTTGAAGAAGAGTGGTATCACAGGGGCAATTATAGTCCTCCCACCTCCTAACAACTAAGCAACTTGCCTTCACAACATTCCCAACCTCCTGCTTGTGCAGTGAATCATAAAAGTGAAAGTAGCCCCACCCTATCCTCCTTCAAAAAAGAGCTTACCTCTTTCCTACTAATCCCCTCCTCTGCAGTTGCTTTAAATCACCCTTATAGCATCGTTAATGCCTAGTCTATGTTATTTTGATAGATGTATCTTATAATCCATCTGCTCTCATGTTTCTGTTATGTAAATATTGTATAATATTAGTTAACCCATTTATTTATATATGCTTAATGCCTGATCTGTTTTAAGTTACTTACCTAGCTTTCCACTGTAATAATTTTAATTTTTGCAATATTGTTAAATCTCTCTCTGTATCCTGTATATTATTATTGTATTTATCTATTGTACTGTGTTCACCATTGTCATCCAGGTCGTCACTGAAAAAGGGACTGCATGGACTCAGTGGACTTACCCAGTTACCAAAATTCTAATAAATAAATAAATAAAGTGTGTGGTTATTGGTCTATACTGCTGAGTGCCTACTGTTTTTCTCTGTAATAGGCTTACAGTAACAACCCCCTGAAATCCCCTTACACTGTAGCAAAATGTTTGGTGCACAAGTGCATCAAACATAACATTTTTACACTGTACTTAAACATTCCTACCATGCGTACATATTTAATACTGTATGTTGTGGCAAAGTATTCCACAAAGTAGAAGGCACAACACAAAATGCTCTGCAAGATTGGGGGAGGGTGGGAATCTGTTGTAATGGGGTGAGGAAGGGAAAAAAATAGACCAAACACAACAACACAAAGGGGCCTGACTAGGGTGGAAACTGGGCTTCCACATTGAACAAGCAGGAGGTTGGGAATGTCATGGAGGTAAGTTGCTTAGTCAGTGGGAGGTGGGAGGACTATAACTGCCTCTGTGCCAGACCACTCCCTGCTGGTCATTACGGGTGAAACACTCTCATGAATAATAGAAATAAGTATGAAAAAATGGGAGTCAGCCCATCTGTGCAGTGGATGCACTAGTCAAGTCAAACTTTATTTATACGAAGGCGCGTTTCAAAACCAAAGCGCCAATACAAAAATTACTAAAACTAGATCCAATTAAAATCCTAGATCAAAACAGTTCCCTTTAAAATTGACAATAAAATTCAAAACAAATTAGGGTAAGGCAGCTCAAATAAATACGTCTTTAGTGAGACACTAGCAACTTGGGTTCAGAAACGAGCAGGAGTCCTTAGAGGGCAATGTGGGGAATGAGGATCAGGCATTCCAGTAGACGATCTCCGTTGGGGGGGCAGATGGGTCACAGCTCCCACTGTAACACTGTGATGTAAGTGAACATAGGTGGTGGTGTAGTTGGGACTGTCAGCATGGGAGGGAGGACTGCCAGTAGACCCCAGCATGCATAACCAAATATCAGCATGTGCATGCACGTCAGGCAACCAATTGTCCGGCAATCCTAAGGGAGGGTGGAAGAGCACAGAAAATACCCTGCAAGTGTTCAGGATGAAGCCACTGGCACTCTCGGACCCCCAATGCACCAACTGGCCTCTGGCTACCCCAGACAATGTAGTTTAAAGGAGGGGAGTCTGGCCTACACCCTCTCCCAACTGCATCACAGGGGGGAGTCTCAGTAAGCAGACACACTACATACGTGATAGAGAAGGTGCGAGAGAGGGGCTGGGAGGTCATATAGTATGAGTGTGAGGGGACCACAGCAGAGAAGCAGGGGAGTAAACAGAAAATAAAAAATTAAAAGAAAAGATAGATTGCTCTGGCCTCCAAAATTGTTTAAAGCAGAATATTTAAGAACTGCAAGAGTCCGCATGTAAGTGTTTGACCCATGTTTTTACAACTGGTTACTGCTGGTTCCACCACATCAGTTCGACATCCCTATGGTCAACCAACAGTACAGCAACAGCAAATTACCAATGGTGACCTTTTCACCCAGCAATTATGCCGCCCGATCGCCATCACACCCAAAGCACTGGTGCACATCCTGGCTGTTTATTGGGGCTTTCCCAGCAGCCCCCAACGTGGGGACTTCACCCCCACACCTCCAGAAAATAATATAATCACCTCAAGGTCAGAGGTGTGGGGAGCACAACACACCTGAATGGCAACGACAGTGGTGCTGTAAAATCCTGATTGTTGAATGACGCCATGTGGAGGTAGCGCCCACACTGCCATCACTGTAATGGTTTTGATGTACTGACAGTATGCCATTATTGTCATGTATAATATTTGTCAACTTCTAATTCCAAGTAAAAATCTACATTTCAGTAGTCATGCTAGATTCAGATCTGGATCATTTATATTCAGAACAATTTTGCAAAGTTGAGGATGACTTGTGATGTTCCTATTCAGTTACAAGTCAGGATCCTAACTCCTAGCTAGGGAGACAGGATTTCAGAGCATGCGTTCCTACTACAACACTTTCTATTCTTACTATGTATCATATCACTCAAGCAGAATCAGATTATTGCAGTTTCATTACTATTTTTCCTACTGACACCAAGTCAGGCCACTTTTAGTTTTCCTTTTCTATGAAAGTAGACTGCTATGGGCTGCCCTTCCACAGCTTCACTCTCCAGCAAAGTCTTTCTGTATCCTCCACTATCACCAACAAGACAGCAACTTGACTTCCCTCAATGGTTAAGTCACACATTCTATCTGGGTTCACTGACCTAAACCAATCAGATATTCTCTGTGTCGATGTAATTTTCTGTTCTAATAATGGTCCATGTTCCTTTCATGCTAACACACCTAGAAAGCTAGCAACTATTATACCATAAAACTGAGGACCACACACATAGGAACCTGTGTCCCATGGCACCCAATTCCACCACATCCACAGACTTGGAAAGGCACTAACCTGTAGCATATGGGACAGCCTCCTGTTCCCATATTTTGAATGTCTCCTTCTCAGCGCAGCCTTCTTCCCAGGATGATGCCAGAACTTGAGGTTGTGATGGGCTACACCACCCCCTCCACAGAGTGCCAAGGCCTTCAGAATGGCCCCTGATGTGCCTTTGATTCAGCCCTGATTGCTGACAGGATGGCATTGAGAGTTGTGTGATACAACAGGCTGTCCAGGCCATCCTTGTCACAGTGTAGGCAGCAGACTCTCAGTACAATCCCAGACTGTGCTTCAGGGTGGAATTCACTAGCATCATATGAGGCTGTACAGAAATCTGTCTCCTGCCACCTGCTGCAAAAGCAGACCCAAGACTAGCAGGCAACCATCCACGGGGACTTGCTTGGCAGAAGGCACCAAGAGAAAGGACTGCTGTGTGACTGAACTTCTCTGCTGGGACTAAAGTAGAAGAACTTTTGTATTTGACCTTTAATTTAGGGTAAAAAAACTAACACTCATTGGATCTGGTGTTCCTTCTGGGGATGGGGATATCCGACTTGGTGGTGAAACCGGTTGGATGGTCAGACCATCACTCCATTAGGTTCAGTTTTGAGGCCACCCCTGTTAGGTCTGCCCCCACGGAGATGGTTCGATACCGCCCTTTGAGGGGTGTATCCCCAGAGGACCTGATGGCGGTGTTGGACCTATCAAGCCTACCGATAGATTGCATGGATCCAGGTGATCTGGTACATGCCTATAATGAGGCGGTAACAGGGGCCCTGGATTCTATTGCACCAGTTCGTGTTCGTCCTCTTACTCCTCGCCCCAGGTCTCCTTGGTTTGATGAGACCATGAGGGAATTGAGGAGAGTTGGGCGAAGGCTGGAGAGGCGCTACAAAGTCCGGTTGTGATGATGACAAGCTTAGTTTGATGGACCATTATTTGGTCTATCAATCCACAATCTCTCATAAGAAGGCAGAATTCTGTCCAGAGATAGCGGCTGCACAGAATAGACGGCTCAGCTCTTTCGGACTGTGGACAGACTGTACAATCAGTCTGTCTTCAGCGAAAGACCTTATCTCAGAATGGTGTGAGGAGCTTGCTCTCTTCTTTGCAGATAAGGTTGCCAAAATCAGATCGGACATTCGCTCTTCCCCTCCTAATGGGAGCAGCGGTGGTCGTCAGGAGATGTCAAACACCCAGTTGGAATGGTCTGACTTCAGCCTTCCCATAATCGAGGATGTTGTGATGATCATTCGAGCACTGCGACCGACCTGCTGTGATTTGGACCCTGGTCCCACGTGCCTCTTAGTGGGTTGCGTGGATAAGATTGGCCTAGTCCTAGCTTTGATTGTATGGAAGTCTTTGGAGAGGGGGATTTTTCCAGATCCCCTTAAAGAGGCTATAATTAAGCCTCTTTTTAAAGAAACCCTCCTTAGGCCCATACTGTCTAGCAAATTACAGGCCAGTCTCTAACTTACCTTTGTGGGTAAAGTTATTGAGAAAGTGGTCGCAGTGCAGTTGGAGGATCATCTGACCAACAACAATATCTACGATTTGTTCCAGTCTGGATTTAGGAAAAGGCATAGTACCGAGACAGCGCAAATGCAGTACTAGATGACCTCCTAATGGCAAGAGTCGTAGGACCAGATCCATCTTGGTACTACTTGATCTCTCTGCAGCGTTGACACCGTTGACCATGGTGTCTGTTGGAGCACCTCGGTTAGTCTGTGGACTGTCTGGTATGGTCCTCAGATGGTTTCAATCTTACCTTGAGGGTAGGACTCAGAGAGTGGTGTCGGGAATTTTCTCCTCAGCATCATTCTCCCTGCCCTGTGGGGTACCGCAGGGCTGCATTTTAGCACCCATGTTGTTTTCGGTGTATATGCTACCATTGGGGACAATTATTAGACAGTACGGTTTGGGTTTTCACTGCTATGCAAATGATACCCAGCTGTATATGTCTTTTGTGCCCGGTCAGGACGCTGCCTTGTCGGTATTTAATAACTGCCTTAAAGAAATCCAAGAATGGATGAATGGGAGTTGGCTGAGGTTAAACCGGAGAAAATTGAGGTGTTGGTTGTGGATATAGGTCGCTGTGAGGGTCTGCCAGAGGATCACCCTCAGGCTATGGCTTGGAGGTGTCCAGCTGGCGACCTCAGACCAGGTCTGAAATCTTGGCGTAGTAATTGATGACCATTTGACACTTAAATCCCAGGTGTCAGCGGTCACAAAGACTTCCTTTTCATCTGAGGAATATTGCCAGGGTGAAGCACTTGGTTCCTCAGAGGACCTTCAACGTTGATCCACGCCTTTGTTACCTCCCGGCTTGACTATTGTAACTCCCTATACCTAGGGCTATCGGGGGTTGAACTTCGCCGTCTGCAGCTGGTGCAGAATGCGGCAGCCAGGCTGTTGACTGGAGTTTCTAGATCCAGTCACATAATGCCTGTGCTCCGCGGACTGCACTGGCTGCCAGTGTTTTGGCGAATTACCTTCAAGGTCGGTTTGCTGACCTATAAAGCCCTACATGATCTGGGACCTACCTACCTGAAAGAGCTCCTGTGCCCTATAGTCCCTCTCGCCCCCTTGATCCACTGACAAAGGTTGCTAGAGATTCCCAGAATGCAGCTTGAAAACATCTGGTGCTAGATCGTTTTAGTTTTATGGCACCTACCCTGTGGAATTCTCTACCTCGTCGAAGGTGAGATTGCCGACCGTCCTTAGTTTTAAGGGAGCTGAAAACCCACCTTTTCAATATAGCTTTTAAGGATTTTTATTAGTTTGATTTATTATATTTATTGTTATATGTATTTGTACAGGCTTTGATTTTAAGAAAAGCGCTTAAAAATAAAGTTGAATTGAATTGAAAAACATACAAAAAAATGTGTGTTTGGGTTAACTGAACTGAATGGGTATCTGAAGAGTTATCTAGGTGTAAATCTCAGGTGACTGAAAGGACTTTACTGCTGTGAGGTTTAAATTACTTGTAGAAAGATCTGGTAAGTAGGGGGAGTGGCTTAGCTAGAAGGAAGCTACATTTAAAGACTGCCTTAGAAAGTTTCAGCTAATAGCTTGGCAGAAGGCACCAGGAGAAAGGACTGCTGTGTGACTGAACTTCTCTGCTGGGACTAAAGTAGAAGAACTTTTGAATTTGATCTTTAATTTAGGGTAAAAAAAACTAACATACAAAAAAAGTGTGTGTTTGGGTTAACTGAACTGAATGGGTATCTGCAGAGTTATCTAGGTGTAAATCTCAGGTGACTGAAAGGACTTAACTGCTGTGAGGTTTAAATTACTTGTAGAAAGATCTGGTAAGTAGGGGGTAAGCAGCTAGAAGGAAGCTACATTTAAAGACTGCCTTAGAAAGTTTCAGCTAATAGCTTGGCAGAAGGCACCAGGAGAAAGGACTGTTGTGTGACTGAACTCTCTATTGGGACTATATTGCCTCCACCCCAAGTTAGTTCTATTTTTATAGGCACAGGTTTGACTGACAACAGGAACTTCCTGTTTAGGGGCAGGAAGTGAGTGATCACAGAACCACCAAGGACCCACCATCCTAGAAGGGCAAGAGTAGCTCTCAGCCCCTCTAGCTCCTGGAGGTCTGCCTCTGAGCAAGTAAGTGGTCTACTGAGAAATATAGGATATTCTTGTCTCAGGACAGGACAATCAGGAGCTTAAAGGGCACACAGGCAGAAAGTAAGAGAGAGAGAAAAAACAGAGGAAGAGTAAGGATTGCAAACAGTTAAGGGCCAGAAATAAGACATGATTGAGTGGTGCAGTGCAGTGGCTGTAGAGCAGCAGTCTTCCTGGAGATGTTCTGGAGGATGTGGTGTTGTCTCATCTGCAGGCACCTCTCTGGGCTGAGGGAGGAGGTTGCTCATCTCCAGGCTGAGTTGGCCGGATTGTGGACCTCCCTTCCTTCCAGGGACCACCAGTGCCACTGCCGTTGCCTCAGAGGTTGCCAAGAAAGAGGAGCGGTTGGACCACAGTGGGCTCAGGGAGGGTGAGGTGGTGGAACAGAGGCGCATCCCTCCATTGTACCTCTCCACAATTCCTATGCCATTCTGGCAAAGTGTGGTTCCTCTATGGAGGCACCCACAGTGGAGACTAAGGAGGATGCTGGGAACTCCACAAAGGAGACCCACAGGAGGGTGGCAGGGGACCCTGCAGGGAAGGAAACAACTCCTGGTGGGGACTCCATTGTAGGAAGGTAGAACTGGGGAGGAAGGGAGAGGGTAAGGTGCCTGCCTGGCGCCATGGCTTGGAGGGACAGGGAGCGAATCCTCAGGATTGCTGAAGCAGCTGCACAGTGGAGGGAGCTGGATGTCATTGTCCACCTAGGGACAAATGACCTGCTAAGAAAGGGGTTAGAAAGTGCAGGAAGAGTTTGTGGAATTGGGGAGGGCCTTAGTCAAGTAGCACGACCGGTAACCTTCTCAGTGGTGCTACCCATCTATGGCATAGAGAGGCTAGGTGTTCCGCATCATGGGATTCAATCAATGGTTGAAAACAGTGTGGAGCTCAGGGTTTGGCTTCATTGGGGACTGGGGTCCACCTGGAGTGATGCAAGCCTATACTGGCATGATGGGCTGCATCTGTCCAGGAGGGAACCAGGATCCTAGGTGATAGGTTTAGAGTGCTTCATTGGCAAGCTTTAAACTAGCCAAGGGGAGGCACTGGAAAGAGCAGGAAAATCCTAGCCCCCAAATAATCACAGTAGTAAGTGCGGCAAACACCAACATAGAGGTGTCGATAGGGAGAAGGGCAGGGTAAATGGAGAAAGTGACAAAGGCAAGAAGGACAGGGATGGGGCAAAGGAGTAAGGCCATCAGGAAATGGAGGTAATGAGTACCAATGCCCATAGTCTGGGCAACAAGCTCCCTGAGCTGATAGCTTAATGGAAGAGGGATGCCTGGATATCGTAGCAGTCCACAGAAATATGGTACACAGAGAACCATGACTGGATTTTAACATACCAGGGTACATAACCTACAGGAGAGACAGGCAGGGAAGAGGGGAGGAGTAGCTCTCTATGTAAAGGAAGAGATAAAAGCAAGTGAACAAAAGAGTAAACAGGGAGGAGAGGAGGCACTGTGGGTCACCTTGGAGACTGAAAAGGGCACCACAATCCGCAGGGGCTGTGTACAGACCCCCATGTCAGGGAAGGAATGGACAAGGATATGATAGAAGGCATTCTTAGAATGGCAGAGAAAGGAGATACTGTTGATGGAGACCTGAATATGCCAGATGTTAACTGAGCACATTTGCTGCAGCACATCCAAGAGCAGGGCCATTCTTGATGCCCTACAGGTGGCAGGCATTAGACAGCTAGTTTTGGAACCCACTCGTGAGGGAGCAATCTTAGACCTCGTATCTCAAGCGGGGGCAGTGAGGGATCTCAGATCTAGGCGTGGGTTGCCATCTGGGGACAAGTGGCCATCAAACAGTGTGGTTCACGTTAAACTCAGCTACAGAGTCAAGCCATACAAAAGTGAGGGTACTGGACTTTGGAGGGCTGACTTTGGCAAGATGGGAGAGTGCCTCAGAAAAGCACTAGCAAACAGGCTAGAAGGAGGTGTGGAGCAACAATGGGGAATTATCAAACTGCCATCACAGAGGCAACAAGCCTTTGTGTGACGCAAATAAACAAATCAAAATGAAAAAAAAGCCACTATGGTTCTCAAAGAGGTGGCTGTGAAAGTCAGGAAGAAAAGATAGCATTCGGAAGTATAAGGAAACACAGAAGAAGCAGGACAGAGATCTGTACCAGTTAAGGCAAAGGAAGCAGGGAGGAAGTCAGAATAGCAAAGGCCCAAACTGAGGAAAAGATAGACAACTCAGTTAAGAAGGGGATAAAACCTTTTATAGGTACATCACAGCGAGAAAGACAAAGGGAGGGATAGTGAGGCTGAATAGAATGAACGTGGGTGGGCAGAGGGGACAGTGAAAAGCAGAAATACTGAACGAATATTTCTGCTCAGTATTCCAAAAGAGGAAGAGGAAGTGCCTAATCCAATTAACAGAAGCACTCTTGATAGGGGATCGATCCCAGTCCTTTCACAAAAGAAAGGGTTCTGCAAGAACTCTAAAACTGAAGGTGGACAAAGCAATGGGTCCTGATGGAATTCACCCTAGAATTCTAAAAGAATTAAGGGAGGAACTAGTGAAACCACTGGCTACTCTTTTTAATAAATCATGGGAGGATGGTGTGGTACCCGAGGATTGGAGGAAGGCGGATATGATTCTCCTTCACAAAAGTGGGTCCAAGACAGAGGCAGGAAACTACAGGCCTGTCAGTCTGACCTCTGTGGTAGGGAAAGTGATGGAGTCACTTCTGAAGGAAAGAATAGTCGAGTACCTAGAGGCCAGTGGAGCACAGGACCCAAGGCAGCATGGATTCACAGTGGGAAGGTCATGTCAGACCAGAATCTAATAGATTTCTTTGACTGGGTGACCAACGTAGTAGACCAGGGAGGGGCTATGGACATGGCCTACCTAGACTTTAGCAAGGCATTTGACACAGTCCCACAAAAAAGATTAATAGTCAAATTAACCAGCCTGGGAGTGGGACCCAGGGTGATAGCCTGGGTAAAACATTGGCTGGACAACAGGACACAGAAGGTAATTGTAAATCGAGTCCACTCTGAAGAAAGGAGGGTTACTAGTGGGGTACCACAGGGTTCAGTATTTGGTCCAGTCCTTTTTAATGTCTTCATCAGTGACATTGCAGATGGACTGGAAGGAAAAGTATGTCTTTTTGCAGATGACACAAAGATCTGCAACAGAGCTGATACACAAGGAGGCATGGAAAGGATGAAAAGGGACTTGGCAAGGTTGGAGGAATGGTCAAAGTATGGCAGCTAGGATTCAATGCAAAGAAGTGCAAAATAATGCTCCTGGGAAACAAGAACAGGGAAGAATACACAATGGGTGGGAGGTAGTAACAACAACAAAAAGGAAAGGGACCTGGGGTAATCATATCAGATGACCTTAAGGTTAGCAAGCAATGTGAGAAGGCAGTAGGGAGGGCTGGGGTATACTGGGATGTATAGGGAGAGGCATCACCAGCAGAAAACAGGAAGTTGTTATCCCTCTGTACAGACAGTTGGTGAGACCCCATCTGGAGTACTGTGCCCAGTTCTGAGACCCCATCTCTGCAAGGACATAGACAGGATAGAGGCAGTCAGAGAGGGCAACTAAAATGGTGCAGGGTCTGCAAGAGAAGCCGTATGAGGAGAGACTAAAGGAGCTTAATATGTATACCCTTGAGGAAAGAAGGGAGAGGGGGGACATGATAGAAACTTTTAAGTACCTCAGTGGAATCAACAAAGTCCAAGAGGGTAGCATCTTGCAGAAAAAGAGACTTGCAAGAACAAGGGGACACAATTTAAAGATAGAAGGAGGGCGGTTCAGGGGCAATGTGAGGAAGTATTATTTCACAGAGAGGGTAGTGGATGCATGGAACAGCCTTCCTGAGGAGGTTGTGGGGTCTAAAACTGTGGAGAATTCAAGAATGCATGGGACAGACATAAGGCAATTCTTGTGGGGGGTAGGAAGAAATAGGCTGTTGGTTAACTAGGATCTGCGGCCTATCCTGTAGGTAGGGAAATGGGCAGACTAGATGGGCCTAGCGGTCCTTATCTGCTGTCAAAGTCTATGTTTCTGTGTTTCTCTGACAGCGAGCACTGTTCAGCAGACACACATGAAACCATTGTTCTGGCTAAAAGTGAGTGAAAATAATTCCATCACAAAACTGTTTCTGGCACAGAATACAGAGAGGAGGTTAGTTGTTGGAACATATACTGCTGCATGCCAGACAGCTAAAGTATATAAGGACTACTAATGTCTAGACCCAGAGCCTAGTTGTGCTTCCCACTCGGCACAGAGCAAATGCAGTATTTCTGGCTGTGCAGGGATTCTCACAGATCTACAAGTGGCAAGAAGGTTGTTAACACAGCATGTGAACCATGAGGAGGAGGGGCTTGAAAACATGATACTCCAACATTCATAAAGCTGATCAGCTGCTTGCTGACTGACTTCATGCAAATGAAATGATCAAACCACTATAACATAAGAGTGCATCGGTCTTTTCAACTACACAAAGTTTCCATCCAGCAAGCAGTTGTAGTGTCATGTTCAGAGGGTCTGGTCACTGGACTCACTGTTGAGCCACTGCAACTCAAACTGCATTGGACTTGGCTGTGACATGCCTTTGAAATGTTGTTTATTGTAGCAAAACTTTTCTTGTGCAAGTGCAAACAAAAGTAAGAATAAAGACTTTGCATCATGTATAAGAGTTGTAGCAATATCTCAGAGTGCTAAGCTCTAACTTAAGTCATCCTACATCATCTTTTTGTTGCTACAGTACATCAGGGGCCAAATATTTTAAAATACACAAGGCAGAGCATGAATAGTTGTGTTCTGTCTTGCAATAGTCTGGGTGCCCAAGGACACCATATTCAGTGGAATAGTGCACCAATGCTATTCGACTGAATACAGGGCCATGTGTCGGCCCAGCACTAAACCACATAGTGCCGTTCAGACATGGCTCCTGAAAAAGGGTGCCACAATGGCTAGCGCCTGCACTAAATATCCACTATTCAAATGGACCCATGGTAATGAGCCCATTGGGTATTCAAGGTGTTCCAAATTGCCCAGTTCCAGAGAGCTATCCTTGGTGCTAGTGGTTTCTCCCTCCCCTCCAGTCTCACTCCTGTATAGGTAATATGAACATACTAAAACTGCCAGCAGATGCAGGCCTTACGGTCTATCAAGTCTGCTCGAGTGTGCAGCTAGCAGACCATTATACTGCAGCTGCCCCTCCTTTCCCTGCCTCTCCTTCAAGGTCATGCCCCTGCTTGCTGACCCCACCCCCCCTTTGCCCTCTGTGTGAACATCCCCATAACCCTGTCCCATCCCCTCTTAAAACCTCCCACTGATGTTAGGACCACCACCTCACCTGGCAGGGCATTCCACCCTTTCACCACTTTTTCAGTAAAGTAATGCCTTCTTCTTTCCCGCCTGAATCTACCTCTCTCCAGCTTCAGACTATGCCTTCTAGTGTCCCTTCCCTCCCTGTGCTTAAGAATGCTACCTGAGTCAGCCTTATTTATGCCCCTAATTTATTTGAAGGTCTCTATCATGTCCCTTCTATCATCCAGGGAGTACATGCTAAGCACACTCAGTCTCTCCTCATATGGCTTGTCCTCCAGTCCGTGGATCATCTTGGTTGCTTTGTGTTGAACCCCTTCCAGCAATTTGATATCTTTCTTCAGGTAGGGGTGCCAGTCCTGCACACAGTACTCCAGGTGGGGCCTCACCAACAATCTGTACAGTAGCAGGATGACCTCTTCTTGCCTGGAGGTGATTCCTCTGCTATACACCCCAGCATTTTGTTGACTTTGGCTGCTGCTGTTCCATACTGTGCTGAGTGGTACATTTTCCTTGTTCTCAGAAGCCCCAGATCCTTTTCCTCCTCTGTAGTGGACAACAGTACCCCATTCAACCAATAACCATTTATTGGGTTTCTTGCTACCAAGTGAATGACTTTGCACTTTTTAGTGTTAAACCCCAGCTGCCATGTTTCCAACCACTGCTCAAGTTCAACCAGAGCCCCCGCAGTCCTTGCCACCCTTCTGCATTGTTGACCACTGCCCCAATCTTCACTTTATCTGCAAAAAGACTGACCTTGTTCTTAATGTCATGCGAGTTGTCTGCTATGAATATGTTGGACAGCACTGGACCCAGGGCCAGCCCTTCGGTCTCCATTGGTTACATCTCTTGAGAAGCGAGTTCCCCTCCCACCAACACTTTCTGCTGCCTGTCCTGGAGCTGGTTGTTTACCCAGTCCACTAATATCCCCCTTTCTCCCTTGTAACTCAGTTTGCCAAGCAGCCTCCCATGTGGTACAGAGTCAAAGGCTTTGCTAAAGTCCAGGTCTAGGATATCCACTGCTTGGCCTCTGTCCGGTGCCCTGGTCACCCAGTTATAAAAGTCAATCAGGTTTTTTGGCAGGATCTGCCTGAGACAACACCATGCTGGCTGCTGTTCTGTAGTCCTTTCATCTCCAGAAATGTTACTAACAGGAGGCAGTATTGCGCAGTTGTTTAAGGCTCTGAGTTGCAAACCTGGGGACCTAGGTTTGACTCCCACAGCCCCAACTTGCATACTGTGTTACCCTGAGCAAGTC
Source organism: Neoceratodus forsteri (assembly GCA_016271365.2). NCBI lineage: Eukaryota > Metazoa > Chordata > Ceratodontiformes > Ceratodontidae > Neoceratodus > Neoceratodus forsteri. The sequence goes on along the minus strand of CM028130.1, from coordinate 1,560,752,175 downwards.
AGTTAACTTCCTTGTTCTCCCAGGTTGCATCTGTAAACAAGCTTTCAGCTTAGTGTGTCTGTCCTGGTTAAAAACAAAACAAAAAACTTTCCTTCAATATTGTCTCTATCAGCTTCTCCACAATGAATGCAAGACTGACCAGTCTATAGTTGTCTGGTTCATACTTGGGTTCACTGTTTTGTAGGGACACCACATGTGCCATCTTCCAGTCCTGTGGCACACAACCAGTCCCCAGGGAAGAGTTGAACAGCTCCACAAGTGGCTCTGCCAGGATGTCTGCCAACTCCTTTAGAACCCTTGAGTGTATGCTCGTCTGGTCCAAGTGCCTTATCAACCCGCAGGGCTCTTAGTCCCTCCAACACCCTGCTGACCGGCATCTGTTAAATCCCACCCCCGTGCCCACCCTGTCCATCCCCTGTGGTATTGATCCTTGATTCTCTTTGGTAAACACAAAGCAGAAATATTCATTGAGTGCTTCTGACTGCTTGTCCCCCTTTTCTGTTCACCCTTCACCCTTCTTTATTTTTACTATTTGGTCTTTGCAGTTTCTTCTATCCCATATATACATAAAGAATTCCTTAACTCCCTCCCTAATACCCTGTGCAAGTCTTAGCTCCCTTAAGGCCTCGGCTGCCCTGACTGCTTTGCTCGCTTCCCTAGATCTCTTCTGATTTTCCTCCTTATCCTCACCACTCTCGAACATCACCATTTTCTGAAGGTTGCCCTTTTCTCCCTCACTTTTGCCAACATCTCCTGTTGATCCAGCTCAGCTTCCTGGACCTGGTCTTTTGCATTGGATCATTGTGAACAAGCTGGTAGTCTCCATTAGCCCTTGCTTAGTTACTTCCCACCTCTGGTTAGCATACATGTGTGGGCTAATGCTGGCTTAGTTCTCTGACAGTATACCCCTCATCCTGCCAAAGTCTACCTGCTTAAAGTCTAGCACCTTTGTCCTGGTCTTGGCTGCCTCCTTCCCCAAACTAAGGGAGAACAACACTGTGTGGTGGTCACTCCTGTGCAGAGTCTTCAAACCCCATTTCCATGACGCAGTCCCCATTATTTAATAAAAAGGTCGAGGGAATGTTCCTTCCCAAGTTGGCTCCCTGACCAACTGGGCTAGGAAACTGTCCTGGACTGCTTCCAGGATTTCTGCTCCCTCAATGTGGCAGGGGTGCTCCATTCTACCCCAGCAGATTGAGTGCCCCACACTCACAGTGTCTCCCTTTCCACTGACCTTCTTTATCTGCTGTGTTAGCTCTCTGTCTAGGTCCTCTGTCTGAAAGGGTGGCCTATACACCACCTCCAATCCAACCCTCCTCTCTTTTGAGTCCTGTACCATCACCCATAATGCATTTGCCCTTCCTTTCCCCTCCTCCCATTATACAATATCCATTCCCTAACATACATGGCTACCCCCTCCATTCCCTTTTCCTGTCCTTCCTGTACAGACTGTATCCGGGACCATCAACATGTCCCTAGTATGACACTCAAGGCCAGGTGCTCCTGGGAGAAAGAACTTTCATTATCAATCAATATGGTGGAATGGGAGTCCACTTGGATGTAGGCCAACAAGTCTATTAAGGAGCTACAAGGTGGGCTCATCCAATTAAAGATTTTGCACAAGTTTTATTTTAGTCCTAAAAATCTCTCTACAATATGGTTGAATGGGAATGTCGATTGTTGGAGATGTAAGGGAAATGAGCCAGACTTGCTACATATGCTCTGGGGATGTGTTAAGGTGAGGGATCTATGGGAAGAAGTGTTTGAAATATATAATGTAGTTATAGGAACCAATATCCCTCCCTTCCCGTTGATATTTATTTTAGGGATATTTTCTCATTGTCAAAGCCTAAGCAGATCCCAAAGGGTATGGATATGAAATGCCTCTTTTAGTACAAAGAGACTCATCCTAAGGCACTGAAAAGAACCTGAAGCCCCTTCGATGCAGGACTGGTATAACCAAATTAATTTTGTCTCAAATAATGAAAGAATATATTATCAGATGCAAGACAAACTAGAGGATTATTACAATATTTGTTTTTCCTTTATTGCCTTGGAAGGGTGGCAAGGTGATTAGGATTTTAATACAGTAGGAGTAGAAGTCTGAATAAGTTTACTCTAGTACGATTACCGTACGTCAATATAAATGGTCAAATATATTAGATAAAGATTTGGACAAAGACGCTTTTAGAATGAGTATGTTATAAATATTACTGAAATGCAAGTATTATTAGATTGTTTTATAGATTTTATGTAATTGTTTTTGATTTGTACTGTTCTTAATGTTATACAGATTAAAAAAATCTAATAAAACTTATTATGGAAAAAAAACACATGTCCCTAGTATCCAGTGGTCCCTCCCCCCACCCCCACTCATGCCCAAAGTATTAAGTCACAGTCTGTGGTGCTCAGTGGTCTCTTGCCTCACCCATACTCATGCCGATGTGTTAAGTCATAGTCCCTGATATCTATCAGTCTTTCCCTCTACCCAATGCATTGTCTGGTACAGTAAAAGTGTTTCACTGGTGTTCAGTGGTCTCTCCACCCAATCTCCTGTCCGGTACTGCCAACACATTTCCCTGGTGGCCAGTGGTCCTTCCCTTCACTCGATCCCCTGCCCATTCATTTTCCAGCCAGTCCCTGGTTGCTAGCGGCCCCTCCCACCATCCGATCTGATCGCTGGCCCCATCCCCAGCACCCACTGCACTGCTACACAACATCTTCATGACAGTTTCAAGACATTTAGATTTGGAACCTTGCCAATCAAGATTTAAACCACCAAAAGCTATGATCTCCTTGGAGCTGGAGAATGAGGACAGATAATTATGGTAGTAAAGCCAGACTGCCCATTCCTTGGGGGTTATAAACACATACTAGGTGTAGCTTCATTGTATTTCCAAGCATGAGCACCGTGTGGAGGAGTTCACAAGGGGTGGGAGGAGGGATGCAGTAGAATGATGAGAGATGTCTAAATGATGATGCAATAGATCAGAACATCATCACCCTTCTTAAGAGGAGGACCATGTCCATGTCAATAAAATTGTACCCAGGGATCTGGAAAAGGTGAGGGAGGGATCAGATGTAGAGGATTTTAAGCAGATTTCTTATATACCTAGAATGTCAGGTCAGTAGGAGCTCACCCAGGCCTCCAGATCATCCTTGTTCAACGTAAGGCTTCTTATATTCATGTGTGCTATTTTTAGGCCCTTCATGGAGAACCAAGTTGAGGGAGGGAGAGGAGGACCTGGATTTAACTCAATGTCCCCCATATCAGTAATGAAGCAAAAAGAAAGAAAGTGAATGGTATTAACAGTAACCTAGACAGAGTGTGTGTGAGTGTGTGTGTGTGTGTGTGTGTGTGTATGGGGGGGGGGCATAGGGACGCTGAAAGGTGGCAACCAGGCAAAGAACATTTGTTCTAGTTATGAGTAGGCCAGCAGTGTCAGGCAGAGTGCAGGAGTCAACCAGCAAGGAACAGGAGTAAGCTACTGGGAAGTGGTGTGACCCTTCCAATGGTGGGGTGGTTAGCAAGGGGATAGTCACGTAACAGTAGTGTGATGAGTAGGGAAAGCCCAAGTGCTGCAAGGGATGCTGTAGGGAACATGCTGAGCACTAAGGGCCCAGAAGAGAGGTAAAAAGCTCTATAACAGTACCCCAGAAGCAGGGGACCAAAAGTGGACGCAAAACCCCTAATGATAACTGATGAGGCTAGGAAGGCAGGATAATAGCATAATGCAGTAACCTTAGTATGAATGTAAGATTTTCAGATAATATAATTGACTAAAATTAAGACTAAAGTAGACAACTGTGTGTATGTAAAAAGCTGATAAAGTTAGGCAAACTACAACATTACTGCATGAGGTATAAGGACAATATAGTTACATTCAAAGACAAGCATTTGTCAATGCCGAATGAGGTCTCGCTGGCATTGGCAATGGTAGTGCAGCAGTTTGAGATGCATAATGGGAATGGCAGTGAAGTACTGAACTGAAGCCAATGCCACCCTCACCCTGCAGAGAGTGATAGGTGTTGGGGTGTGCCTTTGGGTCGTCAGCTATAATGCTTATACCATTCTACCTCACCCTACCCTGCAGGCTCTGACAAGTGTCGTGGTGTGCTTTAGGGTCATTGGGCCTTATACTTACACCATTCCACAAGGAAATACGCTGAGGTGGGCACAGTATAGGAGAATGGGGTGAACATTAGGGCCAAACACTCCAAGGCAGACTTCGATGCCTGTCAGTGGCTGCAGGGTAGGGGAAGGGGTGGAATGCTGTGAGCATTACAGCCAATGATCCCAAGTCACACCCCTGATGCCTGTCAGTCTCTACAGGGTGGGAAGTTACAGCTGGAAACCCTAACGCCGTAAGCATGTGTTGGTATTTTCAATCCAAATTTTCAACATAGGCTTTTTGTGACCCCACCTCATGAAGAGCGGCACTATCAGTTTGTTAGCCGAAAGGTAGTTTTGCACAGCGCCTATGCCATTTGGCGACACAGAGGTGAAAACACATTTTGGGCAGTATGTGAAAAATGACAACTGTACTGTTCATGAGGAGGTGTAAAAAATGGCAACGTTGAAAATCTGGAGTGAAAATACTAAGAATTGGTGAAGTCATGAGCATGCATGCATAGAAAGTGTGCAACACATGTCCGTAACCCAATTATTTTTGGGATTTTTTAACCACATTTTCAAAATAGGCATTTTGGGACCTCCTCTCATGAACAGTGGCATTGTAATTTTGTTACACGACCACGCCATTGTGTGCCACAGGTGTGAAAGCACATTTTGGGCAGAATGTGAAAAATGACAGCTGTACTGTTCATAAGGAGGTGTGAAAAAATAGCAGTTTTGAAAACCTGGCATGAAAATATTGCAAATTTGCGATTACAAGGTTGCATGGAAACTGTACAATGCATGCTTGTAACACAGTAATTTTATGGACTTTCATCATCAGATTTTCAACATAGGCATTTTAGGACCTCTGCTCATGAACAGTGTCACCGTCATTTCCTCAAACTGTCTCAAACTGATTTCTCACAGCGACTGCGCTATTCTGCGTTGGACGTGCAAAAATACACTTCGACCAGGATATGTAAAATGACTGCTGTACTTTTCATTAGGAGGTGTAGGAAAATGCCAATTTTGAAAATCTGAAGTGAAAATATTACAAATTCATGAAGTTACGAGCGTGCATGGAAACCTCTGCAACGCACACTCGTAAAATAGACATTTTTGGGATTTTTCCATCAAATTTGCAACATAGACTTTTGAGAGCCCCCCTCATGAACAGTGGCACTGTCATTTTGTCTGTCGGTCCCAAAAGGTGATTCCATGCAGCGACTGTGAAATTACCTTTCAGGACCGAATAATGCCATGACAGTGACTGAATTCATGAGGAAGGGTGCCAATAACCCCATATAAAAAGTTTGGTGTCAACATTCCCAAAAATGCCCGAGATATGCACCAAAGTTGAAAAAACCTATTTATGCCATTATACAGCTTACCGGCATGTCTTCAGTTCGCAGTTGGCTTTGAGGAGTGCAGACGTGTTCCCAGTCCACCAAAGATCATCGTGCCAGACTCTGGAGGTAAGGATGAGGTGAGAGGGGTGTGGGGAAGCAAGGTGAGCAGTGGGTGGGCACAGGTTGTAGGAGGGGGCAGGGAGACTGCAAGGGACCATTTTCTTTTTTACAGGGTAAAAAAACAAAAATGGAACATTGAGGGACAGTTTTTGTTTTCAGGGTATTTGGCACACTGGGTGGGCTCCCAGCATACCACCTAAGTGTTTTTTTTGGGGGGATGCTGTAGCCGATGGGGGATTGGGCATCCCAGTTAGCACATACTGAAGGGGACAAGAGCGAGGGGATTTGGCACCCCTTGGCACCAACAAAAGCGGGGGGGACATTATGCTGATGGGGAGTAGGCTTCCGCGTCAGCAAAAGAAACGGGAAGGGGATTAAAGCTGATGGGATTGGGCCTCCATTGGCAAAGAAAGACTGCTGGGGTGCATGATGCTGAGGGGATTCGCACCCCTCTGCATACATTTTAAATGGGAGGTGGTCATTATGCCGCGTCGAGGTGGGCTCCCATTGGCAAAAGTGGGTCGGGGCACACTGCAGGCGCTGTCACCAGGACAGGCATGTCAGGAGGGCATGTTATTGTGCTGCTGCATAATTGCAGTGGACCTTTTGTTAGATCTGGTGGCCACCTGATGTATAACTGGTGTCAGCACCTACAGCTGCTTCATTGGGTAATGAGGGATGCACTTACTGATGCATGCCCTGCATTTGCGCATAGTGGTCGTTCCTCCAACTCTGCTACTAGTGCAATATGTTGGCTGCGCGAGCACGAGCCAACATGAAAAATTGCTTTGCTTAAGATTGCTGCTCTAGCTTTTAATATATAACTATCCATACTCTGTCTGCCTAGTGGTAAAGAAGCACTGGCTCCTTTTAGACCTTGTACTCTTGTGTCACTTTACAGGCCCAACCTTTATTCTCTAAGTTGCTAATCAGGTTCCAGTTGGTAGTTAATTTTCTGAGGCACTGGTGAAAAGCCAGGTCTCAACAACATGAGCAGACTTCATAGGCCAAGTGGTCTCCTTCTGCTGGCAACTTTTCTTATGTTCTTATTTGATTACCTATAGCCTTCTACTATGCTTTTGGGCTAGAAAGACTCTAGTCCTTTCTTCTGTTTTTTCTTCACTTTGTTTCTGTCCTGGTGAACAGAACTGAGGTGCATGAGGAGGCTAAGGAAGGTTAGCAACTAGTGCCCATGGCACTGCGTACTGCATATGTGATGTCAGTAGCCAACCATGGCTCCTTCATTGTAGGAAGGAAAGCTCCTGCAAGGCGTTAATGCCTCCGGTGGTAGACCCATATGTATGAATCGGTGGTAAAGACATTTTGGAAGGTCAACAGTTATGGCAAGTACAGTATTTCATTTTCATATTTTTAATTGCGTTTACCTTTTTGGTCTTACATCAAATAATTATTGCCAAAAGGCTTCAGCGTGAGGTCATGTGTTGCTTGTTATTAAATGCAGAGGAATACTGCTAAAAACATGTTTGCCTGCAAAATGTCTCATGCAGGAGATGGTCAGCAACTTCTGGGTGCAAGGGATATATTTTACATTAAAATATCCCAGTTTACTGTAATTCTGCATCTCTCAACCCCACCCTTGGGTTTACCTGATTCAGAATTATCTTCTCCCAAATGGAGATGTTTTTTTAATGATGAAGTGTTTCCTTGTAGATTGTTGCTTTTACTAACATGATCATCCTATAATAGTTCATATAAATTGTTTTCTTTCTGTTTTAAACCCCTAGATAAAATCCATGAAGTCCAAGGAGATGAAGGTATTCTACAACATCACTGGACCAGGTGCTGATCTGCCACCTGTGGGTTTCTTTACCATTGAGAGGGAGAGTGGTTGGCTGTCTGTTGCTAAACCACTGGACAGAGAAGCACAGGATAGTTATATAGTAAGTTTTGCTCTGTAAAACGTTGATGTTTACAAAGGTGGCTTGGAATTTTTAACTGACGAAAAGCTTCATATTTTCAGAAAACAGACTCATTGCACTTTTATGGTGATTTTGTCACTTTTGAGTTAACTTTGAAAAACATAACATTTAGACACAATGCAGTTACCATATTATAAACTTTAGGCTAGATATTCAAAAGTGTGCCCAGAATCTGCACAATGGGATGCACTGTGCAATCCAGTTATGCCACAGCAAACAAAAGCAATCTTCAGCAGATGCACCACAGAAATGCACCTGTGCAAACTACACTGCATATACCACAAATGCACCACCGTGCAATCATACATGCACTAGAACAATCTGAACTGCACAGGAGCAACAGTGCATGCTGAATGCAGCAGGTGAAGCAAGGTGCACCATGCACAAGGGAAGACAGGCAAGGCTGTGCAAAGACACAGGGCCATGGAAGTGGATGCAGGGGAGAACCACAAGGGGAAAAGGTGCAGGAGCCACAGAATGGGTACAGAGCCCAATGGCCATGGACAATGCACAGAGCCCCACACAGACCCTGTGAACCAACGTGACAGGGCACATAATGACCAAAGAACAGACAGCCACAGGGAATGAGCACCCCAGGAGCACAGTCCCAACAGCCAACATGGGATATCCAGCTACGTAGCCACTGTGTGAAGGAACCATGCATGCACAGTGTGCCACAGCCACTCTGCCACACATGCACAGGGTGGTATGACACACACGTCATACATGGACACAATACACTGTATTGCATACCACAGCAACACAATGAAGGGCAGCACAGCAGGGAATGTACCATGATGCACAAGTTGACATGGGCACACTGCACTATGGCATACACAGAGGAGGGCCATAGCCTAAACCCATGTAATAATGACAGACAGGGATGTAGGGATGTGACAGACAAGGCACTGGACACCTACCAGATCTATACTGCAGAGATACCACTGGCCAAGACATGTACTAGCCAGACCACAGCAAAACATAACACCAGCACAGAGCTGCCCCAAGCATGCAAGGGAGACACAAGAACACATGAACAAATGGTATGAAAATATTTAATCAAACAGAATAACAAATGCAAAACAACACAACCAATGTGGCGAATACAGGAAAGGGTAACAAAAAGAAAAGCAGTGCACAGTCCAATGGTGAACAAAATGTTATAGGGATGGGAGTGTGCAAGGACTGCAAGGGGAGGCAACACAACTGTCCAAGTGGGATGGGGTGAATAGGAGGGACACATGGGGCGACAAAGAGAAGTGTCAATGTATTATCTCTGCAGCTGGTGGATATCTGCCTTCATCCTGCACACCTGCACTTCCAGCTCCCTTGTCACTGCCAGGTGCCTCCTGCTCAGGCGGATGTGAAGTGCCAGTCTGGAGATGATGCTCATGGTCAGATGCTGTAGATGCAGCATGCTGCCTCCCAGGATGCTGACATCTCAATGACCACTCCCTGTCCCTGGATGACCTATGCAAGGGAAACACAGAACAGCTACTAAGTGACAGGTCTCACACAGCAAATAGCCCCCCCCCCCACTCAGGGCTGTTTGTGCAGGGGACTGTGCAGGGCACTCCCATGGAAGATAGCACCAACAGCATGTGCACAGCGGACACCCACAGCAGCCCAGGACTCCATGCCACACATGGACTGTGTGGCTCGCCATGGAGTAAAAAGCACTGTCACTGGTGCACAGACACCCTGCAGTGAGGTACCAATGCCTCCCAGAGAAACACATGAGCCAGATGGTCAGCAACAGCATGTGTCCCTTGTGGGTCACACACAACCACCACAAGTGACAGCAACAGAGTACCAACACACAGATGCCACAGGCATGATGGGACCCCACATGCTGCTGACCAACACAGGCAACAGTGACAGTGAGCCAGCACATGCCATAGCACTGCATGATGGCATTGCCGTGGTATGTATCCTGCCCCCCCATCCCCTGCAACCAATGTAAAATGCATATTGCACACATTCACCTACTGCCTGTCCCAGTGGTCCAGCTGCAGCACCATCGCCGTGTCACCTGCCCTGCCTGTCAGCCTCAGCCCTGGCCCTCCTGTGTGCCTCCAGCCCTGACAAAGAAACACATACAGAAAGGACCATTAGTGGCATGCCAACAACAGACACCCATCCCCCACCCATGAAGGCCACAGGATCCCCGACTGGTCATCAACAATTCGTTGTGGAATGACCAGAGAGAGCCCGAAGCTAGCGGGAGTCGACCGCTTTTGCGGTTGGCTGATCGTTTCACTGTCTGGTCATTGACAATGAACCCCACACATGAGGGCTGTGCCCCCTGCACCCCCCACTAAATATAATCAACTTCGAGTCAAAGCTGATTGGATGGGGTGCAAAGACCCCCGACAGACAGTGCTGGGTTGCAGCGTGGACACTACAGCGATGTGGAGCTGTAGTCACTGTAGTGTCGTTTGCTGTGCCGGTGTCGCTGTTGGGGGCGGTATATGAAGGCTTCACACATTGCACTGCAATGCAGAGTGCATTGCTGTGACCTGGGCCCATGACATGGGCCCACTGTTGATGGCCACTGGCACAGTGCAACAGAAGTTCACACAGAGTGCAGCGCTGCCACACCACAGTACCCACACACACTAACAGATCTGTCCTACCCTGTGTGCAGGTGCACAAGCGCCATCTGCATGCCCCAATGCATTATGCCTGTACAGAGGAAGCATGCATCATGCACTGACACATGTACCTGGTTGTAGGACCATTCCATGGCAGGCATGATCCTGCAGTCTCTGCAGCTGCTTAGGATTGCAGTGTCGCAGGTCACCATAGTGGTGCCAGTACTGTTTCCCCCATCCTGGGCACACCAGTGTGCCTCTCCAGGCCCTCACCCACATGGGCCCACATCTGGGACTGTGCTTTCTGCAGGTCCCCTGCCCTGAACAATTGGTCCTGCAATGGGGCCACCAGGTTTGCCATTTCTACCTTGCTCTAATTTCTGGCCCGACATCCCACTCCCCCAGCACATGCCATGTTCACCACGCAGTACACCAGCCTGCTTGAGCAATGTGGCACCTACCAGTTTCCCACATAGCAATGCTACCCCTATTGTGTAACAGGAACACACAGTACATTGTCGCGCATCACATAATTGCATGACAGACATGCTCAGTTGTGGCTGATTTCACAGTACCACACATGCGCAAAACTAGAAGTGCAGGTGGGAGACTAGGGTCATGCCCGTGGCCCTCGTATGTGCAAGGGTACATATACACCATCTTGTGAAGGTCAAGCATTGCCACACATGCTGCACATCAACTGCTAATTGACCGCCTATGCAAGGACCATGCTAATGGCACTGCAGGGCTAGATGTGCAATAGGCATGTATAGTGCATTGCGGACGCATGCGCTGCACACACGTATGAATGCGCAGTAGGGCACGCATGTGTAGCACATGTGGATGTGCGATATGCAGGCACGTACAGAGCACTACTGTCTGCATGCATAGCAGTTACGCTGCTGTGCAGTGCACATGTGCTACAACTGCACCTGTGAATTGCTCCTGCGCATTCATGTTGTGCATGATACTGTCTGTTGTGCATGGAACAATTCTGAAATATTCAGCCGGAATATGCAAATAGCCTCATTACCCAATGCCAGGCACAAGTGCTTGCATTAGCATCTCATTACAGGTTGCTCACAAGCTCATTTGCATGAGTTGAGCCATAAAAGCAACACCATACAGCACTGGTCACTGACAGGTATTGCAGCTATTAAGGTAAGTCTGTTCACAGTTCGATACTGACATTGTAATTGCAGTGCTACATCCTAATGCTGCACTGCAACAGGGAATGCTAACATGCAGCTCATCGGTGCACCATTACTGTTTACATGATGCATGATGTCAGAATTGAAGGGTGCTGAGGAGCAGGTGCCTGCCAGGAAACACAGACCAAACTTCAGCAAGGATGAGAAGCAGGCCTTGTTTGAGGCCTACCTAGAGAGGGAGGAACCCTGAGTGGGGCCACAGGGACCACACAGGAACGGACCAGTGGGTGGGATGAGGTGGTGACATGTCACCGCCCATGGCGGCCACAACAGACATGCACAGGAGTACAAGAAGAAGATGGGCACAGACAGGAAGCATATAACAGAGAAGACAGCTGCCATCAGGGCATCTGGCAATAGGACAGGTGGCAGACCATACACAGTACCCGTGCTGTCAGTGGAGGAGGAGTTGGTGGCAGCCACCATCAGCTGGGCATCCATTGAGGGTGTCCAGGGGGTGGCTTGTAGACAGGATGCAGGCCATCACAGCACTGTGAGTACACCAGCAGGGAGGTGCATGCTGTTCAGGGGGGTGGGCATGCCTGTCATATATGTGCATGTGCATCACACTGCTGTGCATATGTACTGTTGCGGCCACATGCCCTGAGACATGCATGTGTCATGCCAGTCATGTCATGTAGTGCTGCCACACCACACACAGCTGAGGCCTGGCACACACGTGGCACACATGCAGACATTGCACAGTACCCCAGACTACATGTATTGCTGCCATGACACAGTCAACACTACCCATTCTGTCTTTCAGCTCCATCATGCCTCTAGGGTGTTGTGTGGGATGAGGATGACACTGTGGCACATGACGCTGCAGTACCATCCACCTGGACCAGCATCGTGGCCACAGACAGGGGTTGCAGAACAGGTCTGGGATTGGTGGACATCCTTGGCCTGGTGGATGAGGATCCACTGGTCAACCTCCTCCTCCTCCTGGACAGCCTACCAGTGCTAGTGCCACCATCATAGGATGATGATGCATATGACAGTGGGGATGACCTCACCCTGATCCTGGGTTGCACCAGTATCGACACCACACCCCAGTGTCAGATATTGACACAGGCAGAGACAGGGCGCTCTGGTAGCCCAGCGAACATGCAGGCCCCCCCCCTTGCCCTCTTGGTGTCATGTGGCACTGCTGCCGGTGCAGGCCAGGAATGGGAATTAAGTGTGGTCACTGGTGCCACTGGACAGGTCCAGCAGGCTGCTGCCATGCTGCAATAGCCTGTGAGGGACACTGTGCAGTAATCCACAGGGGCAACCTTTGGCACCCACAATCAGTACCCACCACATGCGTGGTCCCCTGTGTGGCATTCCCAGATGAGGATGTTGTACAGTATGCTGCCACCCCTCCAGTCTGTCTGCGGCACCACCATAATATGCCTGGCTCTGACAGGCTGGATGAGAACACAAGGCTGCTATGGGATTCCTTGGGAAACCAAGCAATACTCGGTGCATAGATACGTGCACTGTGGGTTGAGGTGCATCAACTGGCTGATCGAGGGGACATTGAATGTGCACAACTCATTGGTGAGGTCCAGCAACTGTGGAAGGCCACAACCGCATTTCTGGACTGCACTGCAGAGACCATCGCTGTGGGATTTGCAGCAGTGGCATGCAATGGTTGAAGTACGGCATGTGGGATTCCATGTAGTGCTACGTCTACACTTGGCATCTGGTGACCCCCATTGATGCTGATGCCGAACACCACCATGCCCATCCCTGCCACATCTGGCAAAAGTATGTTTGCTAGTAGGTACACACCCATGAGGACCCAGTAATGTTCTCAGACCTCTACCCCCATGAATGTGTTGGTGACACCACCTGTGACTGTGGAGCAGCCTGTGGCTGCCACACAGGGCATGACTGCCCACATGGCCATGGTGGCTATGGTTCTGCATGGTAGTCCTGATGGGTGCACTGCCCAATCTAGTTTTCTGCTGTTGATACCAGCTGTACACATGTCTGGTCATGGTCTGGTTCATCTGCTGTGGCACATGTGTGGCCTGGGTCACATCTGGTATGTGTGCAGGCAGTTCTGCTGGAACATGTGGCATGGGCATGATGAGTGCAGCACTGTGTTGGCATTGCCTATATGCATAACCTCTGATCCATGCCACTACCTATTGTACTGCTGTGTGTGTATCCCTCTCCATTGTTGCACTGTTGTGTGTGTCCCACCAGGAGCTCTGTGCCCTGCTGTGCACTCTGTGGCGGTACTGCTGCACTTGCCTGCCTGTGTTTGTCCACATGGGTAGACAGTACATGGCACATGGGTGGTTGCATCTGGATTTGTTGCTCCATGGGGGTTGGTGTGTGTGTGTGCATGCGTGCATGTCCACCTGTGTGAGAAGTGTGCGATCATGTGTCCTTGCATGCATCTCTGTGTGTCTGTGCATGTATGTATATATGTATATGTGTGTGTGTGTGTGTGTGTGTGTGTGTGTGTGTGTGTGTGATGCCATACATGCACTGCTTCCCTGTGTGGTACTCACCTGCAGTTCCCAAAGTGCTCCTCAACTATGGTATCCCTGTGCCTCCTGGCAAGTGTGGCCAACCTGGGGTCCCTCCTCTCTATGGTTGGCTGCAAACTCCCATCTGGCTGGTCCTCCTCATCATTGATACTATTACCCCATCCACCTGGACAGGTATCCCACAGTCAATGGCCATGTTGTGCAGTTTACAACAGGCCAGGAATAGTTTACAGGCTTTCGCGGGGCTATACTGTAGTGCAGCACCAGATCTGTCTAGGCAATGGAACCACATCTTCAGAATGCCAAAGACATGCTCTGTGATGTTGCATGTGGCAATGTGTGCCTCGTTGTATCTCTTCTCTGCACCATTGCTTGTTTGCCATATGGGGGTGAGCAGCCAGGATCAGAGGGGATATGCACTGCCACCTGCGGGGAGGACACATGTGCTGGTTACTGCCTCTCATTGCCTGTTACAACTCCCCATTCCAGTTCACACTGCCACCACCTTCCACCCAGTGTGCCCTGGTCAAAGCATCCCATGCATGGTGGTTGTGCCACTATTCATGACCTGCAATCTGTGGTCTGCATGTCTGGGCACCTCTGTCCATGCTCCCCTGCACTGTTGCCATCCTCCTTTCCAGTCCTGTCCCCTCACCCTGCACTGTCCCCATTCCCCTCCTCCCCAACTTGCTGCTTAGTGTTATATTGCACTGTTGCTATTTGTACCTCTTCCCAGGCCATATTCACCAACTAGGTGCCCCATGGGGAGCACCCTACTCTCAAACCACTAGCACAGAATGGACTGATGCCAATTAAATGCATCGTGTGTACTCTCAGGGTGCATGGTGCACATGTTGATGAATCGCTCAGTGGCATTGCACATCATCTGGCAGTTGACTGTGTTGTATCCCTTTCTGTACATGTATCCTGCACCTTCAGGGCCAGGTGGTGCATGTATGGACACATGGGTGCATTCAATGGCCTCTATCATGCCTGGCATGTGCATCACCCTGTGGAATTCCTGCAAGTTTGCTGTATGCTCTGCCCATTGCTTGGGAATGTTATGTACTCCAAAGCATGTGACAGCAGAGTGTTGAGGACCTGGGTGAGGAGGTGGGACATGGCTGACTGTGAGATGTCAGTGGTTGCACCCACTGGTTTTTGGAAGGTGCCCATGGTGAGCAAGAACATTACTGCTGTCACCTTGGTCTTCACCATCATGGCATGACTCCTTCTGATGGGTGCCTGCAGCTCATCATGGCACAGGTGACATAGCTGCCTCAGAATTGCCCTGTTCAGACAATACCAGCCCACTTTCGCTGTGTCCCCATAGTCCTCAAATGTGAGCCAGGCACAGTACTGTCTGTGTTGTTGTTCCTCCCTCCTCCTCACCCCCCTCATTACCTGCTCCTTTCAGAATGCTGCTGCATCCATTGTTATTGCTCTCTTGGTTTGTGCCTCTGCTGTGTGTGTGTGGTTGTGCCTCCTTCATTTATGTTAAACTCTATGTGGTGCATTCTATGAGTTGCTCCACAGTTATGCCGTGTGTATCAACTGAATGTGCCATTGCACCGCATATTCATGATCATGCCCTCGATACTTGCACAGTATAAATTACCGTTGCGCAGTGGCATAACCAGAATTGTGCCGCATCACTGCTGTTTGAATATGGCTCTGTGATTTTGCTGGTGCATTTCGGTTGCACAATGCACAACTCCTTTGAATATCTAGCCCTTTATGCATATCTTTTCATTTTATTCTTATTACTAGATTTGTTTACATGGAAACAGGATCCTTGTCCCCTACAGCTCCTCTACTCCTGCTGTTTAATTACTGGCTGACGTCACAGTCCTCCTCTGTTTGTAACATTGTAATGCATTCTACAACAACAAGCTGTGATGTCATAGAGAAATATGACTTCATCAATAGATTAAGCAAGACAAGCAAATATACTAAAATCAGGAATACATGGACACTCAGGAGGGGTGGAGAGAATGAGCAGGAATCTGAGAAAACTAGAAGATCAGTCAAAAAATAGTAGTGTTCAATACCAAAATGTGAAAATCTTGCATCTAGTGCATAGGAACCCAGGTGTTGAGTATTAGGGCTGTGCGAAATTAAACTTCCACTTGTGGAATTTTTGCAAAAGTCTGAATTTCACTTTTGTGAAATTTTGAAATGCACTTTGGCAACTTTCACAGAAATTCTGACTTAGAATGGTAGAATAAATATATGAATTGTGGATTATTGCATTAAACTGTGGGAAGAAATTCTGCAGAACTGATCACTGTTAGTGTCAATTCTATGTAATTTTGTTCCACAATTGAATACAGTAATCAACAATTCATATATCCATGCCACAGTTCCCCCCCATCTCCAGTCATTGGATGGATTCCTGAAAGATTCCCTGGTGCCAGTGTCCTTCCCTGTCACTGACCACCCATTGCTGCCGATATGAAAAATAGAATATTTCTTGGTATCCAGTGGTCCCACCCACCACACATGCCCATTCAATATTTTATTATTCCTTGTTGTCCAGTTGTCCCTTCCCCTACCCGCCAATCACCGATTGCTGACCTGCTATAACAAATTCAGGTTATCCCTGGTGCTTGTGGCACTCCCAGCCCCATTCCATGCCCAGTGTTGAAATACGTATTCCCTGGTGGCTAACGGTCTCCCCATCACCCAATCAACCGCCCGATATATATAAAAAGCTTCCATTGCATCCAGTGGAGCCCCCCCCCCATGCCTGTCTGATGACAAAGAAATGTTCTCCCTGGTGTCTAGCAGTCCTTCTCCCTTCCTGATCCCCTGTACTGTATAACATAACCCCTTCCCTGGTGGCAGTACACTATCCGTCTGTAAATAGCAATTTTTGAACCATGAGCAATTGAAAATTGCAATGCAAAATGTTGTGTTCCCTTTGTGATTTTTCATGAATATGTCCCCTAATCTCTTGCCAAGCCCACCTTGATCAACAAGTTGTAGATAAAAAGTGCCTATGATGCAACAGACCATAACACATGTTCTAACTGGTACCCACTGTCTACCACCCACTCGCTGGAACACTAGCACTTTCTGTAAATAAAGTTAGCAACCCAACTGACTAGACAAATAAAGGGAGTGCTGTTTAAGCTCAGCAGTGATGTCTGTGTTACTTGTTATAGTCCTATTCACTGTCACTATTGCTACTTACCTGCTTCTCTAGCGTCTGCTTCTCTTCTATTCTCTGGTATTAGGGAAGACACTTTGAATGTGCCACACAATCTGTGACCCTGCAAGGGCTGAATTGTGTGGCACTGGTGCAAACTGATGCTCAGCTGGACCACTTAAAAGTTCTATCAGCTGCCAGTCCATATAATTGCTGAGGCCAGCCAGGGCTCCTCAGGATAGGTGGCCACTGTGTTGCCACAAAATTGCCACTGTGCTGCCCTGAAATGTCAATTGTGCTACTTTGGAATGGCCATTGTATAGTAGAAGAATGGCCACTGTGCTGCCCTAGAAAGGCCACTGTGCTGCCCTGCAGGCATGATAGTCCTGCTGATGCTATTATTAAGTTGGTGAATTGTTGTTGCTGGGTAATCCTGAGTAACTGACTTCAACTGTGTAGCACTTCACTGTTAGTCAAGCTGAGGAATGGTTGGTCACATGTAAATAGTCTGGAAGGTAACCTAAGTTAATTAAAACAAAACTGAATGCTTTCCTAACAATATACAAACATACAAATTTGCCAGCAGATAAAGGCCTTATGGTCTATCGAGACTGCTTAAGTGTGCAGCTAGCAAACCTTATACTGCAGCTGCCCCTCCTTTCCCTCCTGACCCTCCCTCTTACCCTATCCCATCCCCTTTAGAAGCAGTCCACTGTTCTACAGGATACCACTTCCTCAGGCAATGCATTCCACGCAGACACCACTCTCTCTGTGAAGAAGTGTCTTCTCATTTCCCTCCTGAACCTTCCCCCCTCCAATCTGAGATTGTGACCTCGAGTGTCCCTACCCCCCTTAACTTGAATAGTCCCTCCATGCGTATCTTGTTTATTCCCTTCATGTACTTGAAGGTTTCAATCATATCCCCCTGTCTATCCTCCAGTGAGTACGTGTTTAACTCCCTCAGCCTACTCACGTAGGGTATGTCCCCTAGTCCCTGGATCATCTTTGTTGCTCTGCACTGCACCCTTCTAGTAACTAAATGTCCCTTTTCAGGCATGGGCACCAGTGCTGCATGCAGTACTCCAGGCTTGGCCTAACCAGTGACCTATACAACGGAAGGACCACCTCCCCTCTCCTTGAAGATATACCCCTGGCAATACAACCCAGCATTTTGTTGGCCTTTACAGCTGCCTTCCTGCATTGTGCTGCATTGTTCATTGAACCCATTATAATCACTCCCAGATCCTCCTCCTCCTCCTCCTCCACCTCTTCTGTCATGGCTAGCTGAAACCTCCCCCCCCAGCTGATGGCTCCTTATTGGGTTTTTTGGCCCACAATGTAGCACCTTGCACTTTTTGGCATTAAACCCCAACTACCAGGTGTCCAACCTGGTCTCCAATTTTGACAGATCATCCTGCAACCCATGCCATCCTCCTAGGTCATCCACTACTGCTCCCATCTTGGTGTCATCTGCAAACAAACTGATCTTGCTCTTGATGCATATTGAGTTGTCTGAGTTGAACAACCCAAACAACAACAGTCCCAGCACTGAGCCCTGTGGTACTCCGCTTGTCACTACCCTCAGAGATGAGAGCTCCCCTTCCACCACCACCCTCTGCTGCCTTCCCTGTAACCAGCTAACTACCCATCCCACCATTTTCACACCTGCACCTGTACCTGCCAGCTTACTACCAAGCCCCTCCATGCAGCACCGAGTCGAATGCCTTACTGAAGTACAGAAACAGGACATCCACTGCATGGCCCTTGTCCAACTGTCTAGTTACCCAGTCATAGTAATCCACCAGGTTGGTCTGACAGGATCTGCCTGTGACAAACTCATGCTGCCTAACGTCCTGCAGTCCATTGGTCTCCAGAAGGGACACCAGCCTCTCCTTAAGGATTGTCTCCATCAGTTTTTCCAAGATGGATGTGAGTCTTATTGGCCTGTAGTTTTCCGGTTCATCTTTGGGATTGCTCTTATGTAGGGGTACCATGTGAGCCATCCTCCAGTCCTGAGGTACACTTCCTGAGACCAGGGAGGCATTGAACAGGTCTGCCAAGGGCCCCGCCTGGATTTCTGCCAGCTCTCTCAGTACCCTGGGATGAATACCATCTGACCCTGGTGCCTTGTCCACCATCAGTGCCCTCAGGCCCTCCAGCACCCTGCCCTCTGTGATTCCCCCTTCTATCATCTCCATACCCCAAGCCCAACCTCCCACCGCTCCTTGGTAATGCCCCTCCTTTCTCTTCAGTAAACACTGAGCAGAAGTATTCATTAAGCGCTTCTGCCTGCTCTGCCCCTGTTTCCACCCACCCCCATCCCTCCTATTCCTTACTATTTTGTCCCTACAACTCCTTTTCTCCCTGATGTACCTGAAGAATTCATTTTCCCCCTTTTTGATGCCTTGTGCCAGCCTGAGCTCGTTAGACACCTTGGTTGCCCTTACTGCTTTCATTACCTCCTTCTATTCCTTCAGGTGATCCTCTCTGTCCTCCCCTCTCCCTGTTTTTTTGAACCTCCTAAAGGTGGCTCTTTTATTTCTTATTTTCTCCATGACCCCCTTGCTCAACCAGCTGGGTTTCTTGGCTGTAACTTTCCTACTCTGGACCCTGATGCAGGTTCTGGTTGCCTCCTCGATCCCCAGTTTTATGACCTCCCACCTCTGGTTAGTGTTCATATTAGTTTGGATTCTGGCGAGATACCCTTTAACTACCTGCCCATCCTCCTGAAGTTGGCCTTCCTGAAGTCCAACACTCCTGTACCTGCTTCTACTCCCTCCTTACCCATTTTCAATGTGAACCACACTGAATGGCGGTCACTCTCTGCCAGTGGTTCTTCCACCTGCAGCTCCCTAACAAACTCCCCATTTGCTAGCATGAGGTCTAGGGTGTTCCCTCACCTGGTTGGCTCACTGCCCATTTGCATTAGAAAGCTATCATGGAACACATCCAAAGGTATCTGCTCTCTTTTACTCATGGTGGCTGGGGTACTCCAATCCACTCCCGGCAGGTTAAAGCCACTTACAATCACCGTGCCACCCTTTCTGCAGACCTTTCTGATTTGTCCCGTTAGCTCCCCATGTCTAACTCCTCTTTCTGAGATGGTGGACTGTACCCTACTCCCATCCTGAGAGTCCTGTTCTTAGAATCCTGGATTTGCATCCATAACGACTCTGTGCTACCCTCCTCCACCTCTTCATAAACACACCGGTCCTTCTCTCACATACAGTGCCCCCCACCCTTTTCATTTACCTTATCTCTGCACAATATCTTATAGCCTGGTACTGCAAGGTCCTAGTCTGGTAATGGGTGGCTCATGTTTCGGTGATGGCTGCCATGTCCACCTCCTCTTCTGCCAAAATAGACTGTAGCTCTGCTGTTTTGTTTCCTAGGCTCCTAGCTTTCAAGGTGACCACCCTCCACCCTTTTTCCTTCCCTCACCCTCCTGCTCTCCCTTCCTAGCATCCCCTCTGGTACTTCCTTTTTTTCCATTGCTTCTAGCATCCTGCATCCAGCCACCTGCTGCACCCAGTTGGCAGCAGCCCTTTAGATTAAGTGTCCATGCACTCCTTAGTTCAACTTGTAGCTCAAACTTCAAGGTAGAATTAAAACATATGGACAACCCCGACCGAAGCAGAAGGACATCTAGGAAAAAATAACTAACAGCTCTAGTAGTGACTGTGAAAAGGATAATCCTATTACTGTTCCTGTACTCGGGCAATGTAGAACTTAACCTTGGACCACCTACTACTTTAGACTTTCTGACCGACTTCACATCAGCATCAGGCATTAAGTTCATGCTGATTAATGCCTGCAGTCTACTAAAAGATTTCAGCCAAATCCAAACCTGTACTGCCCATACCAACCCAGATGTGTTAATAATCAGAGTCCTGATTGAACAGCTCCATCACTGACACCCCAGTAGCACAACCCTCATATAGCATATTCAGAGTAGATAGGCCCACAAGGGGTGGAGCGGTAGTTATCTACCTCAATAACAAGCTCAGTGCCACAGAACTATTTTTGGAGTCAAAATCCAAACAGTTTGAATGCCTAACACTTAAGTTACTACTCCCATCCTCTGAAGTAATCAATATAATTAGCTGTTACAGACCTCCCTTAAGTGGACTGGATATTCTATCAAAGATCAGCGATATCGCAGAATCCAATACCAATGAAACCATCATCTTTGGGGAATTAAATCTTTATTGGCACATCATTAAAGCTAATGCCATGAAAGATCTATGTAACAAGCTTGGATTCACTCAGTCACTGAATCTACTAGGACAAATATGAAAAACAAAGACCACAGTTCTATTCTCGACCTAATCCTCACAAAACTGTACACTCAGCGGTCTTCCATAATGATGTAAGTGATCACAATACTGTGGTCTGCACAAGTGCCCTTACCAAATGCCTCACAGGGCCCAAATTCATCACCAGCAGAAGTTTCCATAAGTTTAATGTCCATATCTATCTTGAAGGCCTTAAGTGGATAGACTGGCAATCCTTTTATTAAGCCAAATCCGTAGAAACCGCTGTCACTATTTTTAATACCATCGTCACGAGCCTTGCTAATAAGCATGTACCATTCTGTAAATGCAGAGTTAGGAATTTCTCACATCCATGGTGCACCCCTGAACTGAAAGCTGCACTCTTGCATCATGTTAAACTGTGGGCCCAGACAAAGAAAATTAAAACTGTGACCTACTGGCAGGAATTCAGAGCAGCTAGAAAGAGATGCACCAAGCTTATAAGGTGTACCAAGGCCACTTACTATGTTGAAACCTTAGGGGAAGCTAAGGGCAACTCAGCATAAACATGGTGCATCTTCAAGACTATTGAAGGCCACAAAAGCTCCCAATCTCTCCCACAAAAAGTCACCTCTAAAGGTACACTGATCACTGAGAAACGTACCCTATTGGATCTTCAAAATGTCCACTTTGCCACGGCTGGTATGGCCTTCGACACTTCACCAGCTGCAGGGCTGCCTGTGAGCCCCTCCATTCCAGACTACCCTGTATCATCACCACCACACGTCTCCTTCCAGCTCTCCCTGGTCACATTCAAGGAAGTCAAACAACTCCTACTCAAGTTGGATACCAGGAAAGGGGCAAGTGCTGATGGAACTGAAGCATTCTTTCTTAAACTAGGGAATCAACTATTAGCTGCATTCATCATGCACATATTTAACCTTTCCATCTCCATGATTACTGTTTCCTCCAGCTGGAAAATTGTACATATTATTCCACTATTCAAGTCTGGAGACCTTTAGCGACCTCAACAACTACAGACCAGTTTCCATTTTACCAGTCCTTTTCAAGCTAATGGAAAAATTACAGCACGTTCAAACTATACAATATCCGAAAATCTTCAGCCTACTTAACCCATTCCTATCAGGGTTCATGCAGAATCACAATATGGTCTCAGCCCTGGCAAAGATAAGTAATGACTGGTTCTCTGCCATTGACAACAAACAGTCTACTTGTGCCATTTTCCTTGACTTAAGCAAGGCGTTCGACACAATGGACCATACCCTCCTCCTGCACTGCCTAACATCCCTGGGATTTCATGACAGTACGGTAAGATGGCCCTCTAGTTACCTCTCAAATAGGCTGCAAAAAAATCAAGGCCGACAGAGCCATGTCAGACAGTGTCCATCATGTGGAGAGTCCCTCGGGGATCCATTCTAGGGCTCCTCCTCTTCACTATTTACATCAGCTCATTGGACAAAAACATTCAACAGTCCAAGCTGCACTTTTTTGCCAATGACACGGTCTTCTACATCGCTAGACCTTCACTGCACGAAGCCTGTGCTGGGTTGCAATCTGATTTCAATCAATTACTGTTCAACCTGGCCTGTTCAAAACTTCTCCTAAATGCAAAGAAGACAAAGGTGATGTTTTTTTCATCAAACCATATGCCCTCTACTATCAGTACTCAGAGTACCTCACCGCCCATCACTACTATATTCTGGGATACCCTCGAGGTTGTAGATCAATTCAAGTATCTTGGAATATGGCTAGACAGTAAACTAATTTTTAGTGCCCATATCAACTGCCTTGTCAACAAGCTAAAAGCCAGGCTGGGGTTCTTCTTCAGGAACAGATCCCTATTTACACTTGACTGCAGAAGAAGACTGGTCCAGGCCACATTCCTACCACTCCTTGACTACGGGGATATCATTTACAATCGCAGTACAGCAACTCACATTTGCAGATTTGATGTCCTGTACCATCGTACATTAATGTTTCATACTAAATGCTCTGGCCAGGACACACCATTGTACCCTCTACTCTTCCTTGAACTGGTCCTCACTATCAACCAGGCATCTGTTCCATATTAGGCAGTAGACTCTAAAACTACTGACAGGCAAGTTACCTCAGTACATATGCTCCCTAGTGCACAAGTCTCACAATGTGTATGCACTGCGCACCTCAGACTTTGTGCTCCTAGACATTCCCAGGGCAAGTACTAATCAGGGCAGAAGTGTCATTAGTTTCATCCTCCCATCTATATGGAACCAGCTTCAAAAACCAAGAAGCTAACTGAAATAGTCACGTTAAATTGCCTTCAAGTCCCTAGCCAAGAAAACATTTGAAGTGGTCTGCTGCTGCTCTTCATGATGTTCATTCACAAATCTGGACTGGTCATGTACGGTAGGAGCTGCACGCCATTGGCTCTAGCTCTGCACCACGGGCGCATCCCTACCGACAGTCAGTCAGCGGGCGGCGGGCGGCAGGTGGGTGGATGCTGCCGCCCGCCGCCGCCGGGGAGCGGGTGGTGGGGCTTCATGGGTGGGTGGGCTGGGGGATACTAGACACCAGGGAGATGTTTGCGGGTTTGTCATTGACATTCTGCCCGCGATCAAGTATTACGGTCCACTGGACCACCAGGGAGATATTCGGGGTCTTTTACATTCTGCCCGTGGATCGGGCACTGGGGGTTGTTTGCTCCTGCCCGTGATCGGGCATTGGGAGATGTTTGGGGTGGTTATATATACTGCCCGCGATCGGGCATTGGGAGATGTTTGGGGGAGTTGTCATTATGCATACTGCCCGCGATCGGGCATTGGAAGATGTTTGGGCGGGGGGGTTGTTTTCATGTTCTGCCCGTGATCGGGCTGCAGGGTGCGTCGGTCCCCGATGGCTGCTGCCTGGCAGAGCGGCCAGGCGCAAGTCCTCGAGGATCAGCACACCTACATGCTAATGGCATGCAAATGGGTCCATAATCAGATGCAAATGGCCTCCCTCGCCTTGCATGAATTATGGCCCCATTTTGCATATCACCTGAATACTCGTAAATTTGCGCATGGTGCAGTAAGGCGCACACCACCGCAGTTTAATGTCAACTCTGTAGCAACTTACGCGGTGGCACCAGGTTCCACTCGCCATGCACAGTGGCTGTGGTTGGGGAGTGATATTCAAAGGTTGCTCAATAGCGCAACTCCTTTGAATATCGCCCCGGCCACACCCCTGCGCAACTATTTTGAGCAGCGCAAGGGCTTGCGCCTCAGAATGGCGCAGTTTGAATATCCGGGCCATTGTATATAATGATATATAATAAAGAAATAGTTTTTTTCCCCTATTATGTGTACTAAATATATTTTTCTGGCTCCATTTCCTTGTCATGTCCACATTACTTGAAGATAGAGGAGGGAGGCGGCTCAGAGGTAATTTAAGGAAGTATTTTTTCACAGAGAGGGTTGTGGATGCATGGAACGGCCTTCCGGAGGAGGTTGTGGAGTCAAAAGCAGTGGTGGAATTCAAGCATGCATGAGACAGTCATAAGGCAATTCTAGGGGGCGGGGGTAGGAAGAAGTAGGCTGCTGGTTAACTAGGATCTGCAGCTTATCCAGTAGGTAGGGAAATGGGCAGACTGGGTGGGCCAAGCGGTCCTTATCTGCCGTCAAATTCTATGTTTCTATGTAAAGCCAAAGAAGCGACCATACTTTTTTTCTTCAGAAAAACCAAAATTAAAACATTTAACAATGCCTAAATTCTGTTAGAGATGAAAAGGTTTAGCAGCAAATGAAAGTGGAAAACAACTAGATCTTTTACTGTTGCAAAAGGTGGGGCAGGATTTTTGCCCAACTTTGCTGCTATGCCACTTTAAGATATAGAGTGGAACATATTAGGCTAAGTAACCCTAATGATCTTAATAGCAATACTTTACACCTTCCAGGATGACTGCTTCCACAAACAAAGGGCTATATTGACAACAGAATGTGTTTGTAACCTGGACATGCAGCTGAAACAATGAATGGTATGACAAAATATGTTTAAAAAGTTTGTGACACTCTAAGTGGCTCAATAACCTGACCAGCACTGAACAAAACCAGATTACTAGATAGGGACCCTGAAAGCCAGATTACCAGGTAAAAAGCCTGACAGCAGGCAGCCCTACCCTTGCTACCCTCTACCTGCCACTGTTCAAGAGGTTCTTCAGTGGTATTTTGCACACAAGGCCTCCTATCAGCAGGGCCACTGGAAAATTGCGGAAAAGGTTACCCAAAATTGCAGAGCATTTTGCAAAAATTGCAGGAAATTGCAGGGGTTCTACTATAGACCCTGAGTGCTTCACAATAAATCTTTAATGTTTTCTGCAGGATATATTAGTCAGTATAAGTTGCTAAATGAATACACTGACACCTGAATATGTTTAAAACATAAAGAACAGTTTATGTTCCTAAAAGAATACTAAACTGATAAGCTATTGTAAGCGTTACCTATCTTCCAAAATTTAAAAGCAGCTGCCTCATACAGTGCTAAAGAGATTCTGTAAAGTGAGCCACAGCAAATCAATATTAAATAAAGCCAGAAGAAATATATTTTTTTGTTTCTGGCTGTAGAACAATGAAGCCTATTCAACAGCTGTTTAAAGTGCTCTGCCAGCTATTCACCCACTTTGGTACAAGAAAAAATATGCAGATAGAGTGGTGAATAATTGAGTTTTAGTAAAATGTAAAGTGTTTAATGATCATAATTTGTGCTGTAGGTACTATACACTATTTTTGAAATCACATATTTAAACATTAAATCTGGGGGTTATTGGGTCTGGCAGTATAACCTAGAGGGTAGCGTAACAAACTGTGAATGAGCTGATGACATCTAGCAGACTTGGTTTGATTCCCACAGCCTCCACTTGTATACTGTGCGAGTCTGAGCAAGTCATTTAACCTCCACAGTGCTCCTGGGTTGTACCTGAAAACAGGCACTTGTGCCTAGTGGGCCTTATGCAGTTACCAAAAAATGTAAAAAAAAAAAATACCAATATACTTTTACTGCATCATACAGTAGTTAGGGTACTCTGTAATTTACCTTTGTTTTACTCTGGCTGCAGTGATTTTGTTTAGTTAAAGATAAACGTTCAGATACATTTTGTGTCTTATAGGCTTATTTTAAGACTTCAGTCAGGTTTTTATTGAAGTCTTTGCATGTGAGCATCTAGGGGGTAGTTGCTAAGGGTGAGATCACTGTTAGCAACTAGCTTATTCAAGTTTAAATCATCAGGGCCATGCAAAAATCTTCAGCTGTTTGAATCAAAACTAGTCTGAATGAAAGTATGCTCACAATGAAAAACTTGCCCTGCCACTTACAAAAAGGCTTCATAGTTAGCACCCCATTTAAGTGAATGGGATAATTTGCACCGTTCTTTTGTTTTCAGTCTTTTGTTTCAGTCTGTGAGGCAAAAAAAAAGTTTTCTGATAGAGAGCTTCAACACAGAGCAAATGTTAAGTGTGTATGTGTACTTGTGCTTGGCCAGTGGATTTTGAGACCAAACAAGACAAGGATTCAAAAGAAATCATTGTCACATAAAACCCTTGCCGTACCTTGCACTGCATTGTTTTGACCAAACCCAAGTCTGCATCCAAAATTGTCAATATGTTTGAGAGTATTTTATTAAAAATGTTAATACTTTTTACATAGTTTAAAATAAAAACTCAAAAATTGCAAGAAATTGCAGAACATGTCAGTTTTTCTGGAGAATGGTGAAAATTGCAGATTCCGCAAAAAAATTGTGGGCGCAATTTTCCAGTGGCCTTTCCCATCAGAAAACTTGTCACTTCCTGATATATCAATTTTGTATTGGATATGCTCACTTGCAAGCTCTTTAAGATTACTGTGATGGGTGACTTAAGGTTCTTAACTTGGAAAGCAGAATTTCTGGTAGCTATCACCTCTGCATGTAGAGTATCTGAAATCCATGCTTTGGTCATGGATCCTCTGTATAGCATTTTCCATAAAGATAAGGTAGTTTTCCATACATACCCGAAGTTTCCATTGAAAGTGATGTTTGAGTTCTATCTCAACCAGGTGTTAGTCCGGCCTACCTACTTTGCCAACTTCCGCAATGAGGGAGAAATAACTCTGCTCACTGGATGTCAAGAGGGTCCTTTGGTTTTATTTTGACAGAACCAAGGACTTCAGAAAATCCAGTCGGCTCTTTGTCTCCTTTGATCATAATCAGAAGGGACTTGAGTGTTAACAATAAGTCCATTTCTGCCTGGACTGTGAACTGCCACTGTTGTGCTATGACTCAGGTGAAAATGGAGGGCAGCATACGTGCTCACTTCACCAGAGCTGTTGCCATATTCCTGGCAGAGATACTCCCTGTACCTATCAAATAAATTTTCAAAGTTGAAACTGTGAGCACTGTACACACTTTTACTAATCACTATGGCCTGGATGTCCATGCCAGGCAACACACCACTTTTAGTGGGTCAGTAATGAATGGATTACTAGTCAGAGTCCTCAGCTCCACTGGCCCTAGTCAAGGGGACTTTTTATGAGCTTGGTACTCTGACCTACTAGTAGGAATCAATGGGGAAGACAGATTCTTCAAAGATATTAAAATTATGTACTTACTGTAATTCTTGATCTTCTAGGAGTATCTTCGTCATTGATTCATTCACCCACTCGCCATCCCCTGGGCTCAATCCAGTATGGCTGTATTGATATTCACCCCTTTATGCTTGGTATAGACTGTTAAGACACTGTGTTACTGGATCTTTTCACCCTTCTTACATGAGCCATCAGGATTTTCTTATGCCCTTAGGCTAAGTTCATAAGTTTTTCTTATGGTTTGCTGTTCACTTCCTTGGTAATAGAGGTACTGAGGTGGTTAGGGGTTGATGCAATGGTAAACCAGCAACCATATGCTCTGACACCCGATGTCATGCATATGTGCTGCCTTCCATGATGCCAGCCCTCTGAAAAGTTTTGCCTCCCATTAGGTCCTAGCACATCTGCCTTAGACCCACTAATGTGAATCAGTGGTGAAGATATTCTCAGAAGAAAAAGAAATTCAGTGAATACATAATTTTAATTTCACTGCCCCATGACGAAGAATCCAGGAGATTGGATGTAATGGGTAAACACACTTTTTCCTCTGCCTCACTGGAACTCTGAATTACAAATTACCAGGCTTCCATGATTAAGTATCAGAATAGCCTGTGAAATCTGCCCTGACTACTATTCAGACACTCCCAGATAGCATTGCAAAAGCATAACTTACTAAATCTGCATTGACTGGGGTTGATATTGGTAAGCATCTATTACAATCAGTGTATGATGCAGCTGATACTTCTTCCAGGGCTGCTGCCTCTGAATTGCCTAAGGAGATATTCCTGACTCAGAGTGGCTGACTTTGCTGCTGATGTACAATAAGCCATACTAAATGCCCCTTTTAGGGGCTCCAAGTTATTTGGATCTGATGAGAAAAATGCATTAAACAACCTTCAATCATCCAAAATGACTCTGAGGTCTGTAAAGTCTTTAACCCCACAAAATATCAGAGGACACACTAGAGGTGCATCCCAGAGGCCTGCAGACTGCGGCAGCTGTGATTACTGTCACCAGTACCATGGTCAATGAGGCAGTCCTCCTCCAGTCACTGTTGGTCATTCCAAAATGATCAAAGGTTCCAGTTCCATGGCCCTGCCACCCCAGCACCTGCTGATTTCCCACTTCCTTCCCTCTCCACTGTTGTCTACCAAGGTACAAGTGGAGGGAAGGATCTACCCTCACTTGCCAAAATGGAAAGAGACCACCTGGACAAGGCGGTTCTAGAAATAGTACAGAATGAACATCCACTGGAGCTGCTGCCCAAACCTCCAGTGCACCCTCTGTTGCCTTCTCATTATCTTCTGGGCCACATGTCCTTGCTGAGAGAAGAGATGCAGTCCCTACTTTGAAAGAAAGCAACAGAACCCATTCGTCCCAAGGAATGGAACAGGGGGTTATCTTACAGATACTTCCTGGTCCCCATATCCACGGAAGACCTTTATGCTGCATTATACATCAGAGACTTAAACAAATTAATCAAATACAAACATTTTCTGAGACTTTCATTTCCGCCCTCTGAGAAATGGCAGCCTAGGCTTCACGCTCTGTATGACCTCCATGTACAATCCTCTCTGGCTAGTCCAATTTAAATACAAATCTCATTCAAAACTAGCTCTTTCACTAAGCCAGGGTGGGAACATCTTCTTGGAGTTAATCTGGATCAAAAATATGGAAAGATGGAGGAGATGGATGATCGCTCCAACTTGGAGGCCTCCGAGTCGGGTACTCAACGAGCAATGTTGTCTGCAGAATCTTGGTGTGGCTCTACAAAAAGTGCCTCTAAAACAACAAAATTTAAAAACAAAAAAGTAAAATTGGACACCATATACCAGGAACTGTTTTCCTTTTGAGCAGAAGTGAAGGTATTATATGGCGAGCTCCGACGAGATGTAATGTAGCTGGAAAAGAGGGTCAACAAGGTGGAGTGACAGGGCATGGCATCGGAAAACAGGGTAGATGACCTAGAAACAATGGTGCAACTTCTTCAGGAATAACAGGAGCAGATGGAGGCCAGACAAGAAGACTCTAAAAACAGAGCAAGTCGTAGGAACATCTGAATTTATGGTATTCCTGAAGGTTCAGAGGAGACTAATGCTAAGGAATTCACTGAGGTTTTGTTGAGAACTGCTATAGAACTATCAGATACACTACAACTACAATTGGAATGGGTTCATAGAGCACTTACCCCAAAACCTGCATCCTCTAACCTCCCACCCCACTTCATTATTGCTCAATTTAATAACTATGCCACCAAAGATCAAGTTCTCCTAACTGCATGGCGTAAAATTAAGGTGTTCCATGGTCAGACGAGATTTTACCTTGACCCTGACTATGCCCCTAAGACTATGCATTTAAGAAGATCTTACCTTCCATTGCTCCCTGTTATCAAAGCAGCTGGATACATATTCTCCACTCCATACCTGGCCAGGCTCGTGGTTAATCTCCCAGCAGGAAAGAAGGAGTTTCAAACGGCATAAGAAGCCAGAATAGAACTTTCTAAGAAGGGCCTAAGTTTTCCAGACCGGTCCCAGGCAATAGTGGGGGGCCCCCAATGCCCTCCTAGGTGGCAAACTGTCTCTAAAAAAACTCAAGAGGGCCACAGCACTCCTTGAGATGTGAAGCAAGCCTTGGCAGCATACAGAAGAACTGACTCTCCACTGAAAATTTGAAGGAGATCGGCCCCTCAGGGAGAGCTCTTATTTCTCCTGCTGGCAGTTTGTTTAACAGGTCAATGGGCTTTCAGGTACATTTGATTTATGGGGCAGGGGAATGATTTCTTTTCTTGAGGAGTCTTCCAGGCCTCGTCTGTTCCCCTGCTCTTGACTTTAGGCAGAAGTTGTTATAAGCCCTCTATAGTTGGGCGTGTTGTAGCCACTTGTCAGAGCGGGAAGAAGCGGAGGTCTGGGCCTCCCTTCTCCTCCGACTGTACAGCTGGGCAAGTCTGGACACTCTGGCATAAGTGGGGCATGTTGGTTGGCCATGGGCTAACCCGAACACCATGTTTAAAAATATTTTTCTTTTAAGCCCAAACAAGGGGCCCCTCTGGCCAATGGGCACATGGACATAGAGGATTCATCAGAACTTTGGAAGGACACAAATATAACCCCATCCTTACCTAAGACCAAATACAGACATTAAGACTATACAGGTTTATGGTCCAACTCCTTATTAAATTTCATGTTAGTTTGAATGTATCACAGAGGTTAGTACTGGAAAGTGCTTAGTTTTGGAGCCTTTGAATGCGGGTCCTTTTTCTAATCCTACCCTTACATGTTTTTTTCTCTATTTGATCTTTTAATTTCCTTTGGGGCCTTACAGGTTCCCGGGAGGCCCCGAGTGAACTTAACTCAAGACTTACCTCCTTTCCCAGGTGGATCTTATCTTGTGGTGAGCTCTCCTCGGGAGGTATAGGGAGGCAAATATTATCCTCTCTTACCTTGGTAGTCACAGGATGTTTACTAAAGAGATTTACTCAATCAAAAAGAAAGAATTGCACCTGACACATTGTGCAGTAATTTTGATGTCAGCTTTTTGTTTTAATAAGGCATTGTTGCCATTTAACTTTGTTAGAGTTAGGTACATAATGCAGTTATCTTATGAGGGGAATTTTGGCTCGATGGTTCAGGCAACTCGAACTAGTGGGTTCTACATGCCTTTGTTTTGGGCAAGGCAATTCATTTGCAAGACTAAAGGACATCTGTCTTCAAGCTTGACTTTACCTATGATACCTATGATCTGGGAATGCTTCTGTGTATTGAGCTTTAATTAACATCAAGATGAGATAGCATACTGGGAGTTTGATGTGACTGAAGGAGGGAGCTTTACATTCTATCCAGTAAAATACTTAAAGGAAGTGGGGAGACTGGAACACAATATGATGATTTTAAATATAAAACAAATAAGGCTATATCCCCTGTTAAGGTGTTGTCTTTAAACATTAATGGGATCAACAATCCTGTTAAGCATTCCTGACTCCTCCAGTATATACGAAAACAGGGGGTGGTCTTGATTTTCCTGCAGGAAACCCATCTCTCTGCAGGAGAACATTTAAAGCTGTCTACAGGAGGTCAGTATTCCATAATCTCCCCCTCATATAAATCTGGAAAGAGGAGAGGGGTAGCTATTATGATCCCATCTGCAACACATTTTATAGCAGAACATGAAGAGATAGACCCAAACAGTTGTTTTGTGATCTCACAGGGAAGGATTTTTGGAACTGAGGTGACTATAGCTAGTGTTTATTTTCCTCCAGCCTCTCCCCCTTCAAGATTAAGACATTTTTTTAATAAGCTGGTAGACTTACAAAAGGTAATTCTGATACTAAGTGGGGACTTTAATGTAACATTACCCTTCTCACTAGATGCATCCCACCCCAGAGACATACAGTCTCACCTACTCAGAAGCTACTTAAAGCACAAATAGAGGCCCCAGAGCTCGTAGACATGTGGAGACATTTTTTTCCATCAAGAGGAGGCTTTACATATGTCTCTCCCAGATTCCAGACATCCTCCCGAATAGATCATTTCTTTGTTTCTACAGAGCATACAGATAGGGTAAGGGATCTGACACTGAATGGCAAGTTTTTGTTAGATCATACTCCCTTAGAAACATAGAAACATAGACTTTGACAGCAGGTAAGGCCCGCTTGGCCCGCCTAGTCTGCCCATTTCCCTACCTAGAGGATAAGTTGCAGATCCTATTTAACCAACAGCCTATTTCTTCCTGCCCCCCACAAAAATTGCCTTATGTCTGTCCCATGCATTCTTGAATTCTCCCACAGTTTTAGACCCCACAACCTCCTCAGAAAGGCTGTTCCATGTGTCCACCACCCTCTCTGTAAAAAAATACTTCCTCACATTGCCCCTGAGCCATCCCGCCTCTATCTTCAAATTGCGTCCCCTTGTTCTTGCACGTCTCTTTTTCTGAAAGATGCTACCCTCTTGGACTTTGCTGATTCCACTGAGGTACTTAAACATTTCTATCATGTCCCCTCTCCCTCCTTTCCTCAAGGGTATACATATTAAGCTCCTTTAGTCTCTCCTCGTATGGCTTCTCTTGCAGACCCTGCACCATTTTAGTTGCCCTCCTCTGAACTGCCTCCATCCTGTCTATGTCCTTGTGGAGATGGGGTCTCCAGAACTGGTTGCAGTACTCCAGATGGGGTCTCACCAACTGTCTGTACAGGGGGATAAAAACTTCCTGTTTTCTGCTGGTGATACCTCTCCCTATACATCCCAGTATCCCCCCAGCCCTCCCTACCGCCTTCTCACATTGCTTGCCAACCTTAAGGTCATCTGATATGATTACCCCTAGGTCTCTTTCCATTTTTGTTGTTGTTACTACCTCCCCAGCATTGTGTAATCTTCCCCTGGGTTTTTGTTTCCCAGGTGCATTACTTTGCACTTCTTTGCATTGAATCCAAGCTGCCATACTTCTGACTATTCCTCCAACCTTGCCAAGTCCTTTCTCATCCTTTCCACGCCTCCTTGTGTATCAACCCTGTTGCAGATCTTTGTGTCATCTGCAAAGAGTCATACTTTTCCTTCCAGTCCCTCTGCAATGTCACTTATAAAGACATTAAAAAGGACTGGACCCAGTACTGAACCCTGCAGTACCCCACTAGTAACCCCTCTTTCTTCAGAGTGGACTCCATTTACAATTACTTTCTGTGTCCTGTTGTTTAGCCAATGTTTTACCCAAGCTACCACCTTGGGACCCACTCCCAGGCTGATTAATTTGACTACTAATCTTTTGTGTGGGACTGTGTCAAATGCCTTGCTAAAGTCTAGGTAGGCCATGTCCACAGACCCTCCCTGGTCTACTACTTTGGTCACCCAGTCAAAGAAATCAATTAGATTCATCTGACATGACCTTCCCACTGTGAACCCATGCTGCCTTGGGTCCTGTGCCCCACTGGCCTCTAGGTACTCAACAATTCTTTTTTCAGAAGTGATTCCATCACTTTCCCTACCACAGAGGTCAAACTGACAGGTCTATAGTTTCCTGCCTCCGTCTTGGTCCCACTTTTGTGAAGGGGAATCACATCTGCCTTCTTCCAGTCCTCAGGTACCACACCATCCTCCCATGATTTGTTAAAAGCATAGTCAGTGGTGTCACTAGTTCTCTGCTTAATTCTTTTTAAATTCTGGGGTGAATTCCATCTGGCCCCATTACTTTGTCCGCTTCAGTTTTAGGAGTTTCTTTCAGAACCCTTTCTTCTCTGAAGGACTGAGATCAACCTCGTCTCCAGAGTGCTTCTGTTAATTGGATTAGGCACCTCCCCACTTCCTCTTTTGTGAATACTGAACAGAAGTATTCATTCAGTATCCCTGCTTTATCACTGTTACTCTCTGCCCACCCACCACCCATTCTATTCAGCCTCACTATCCCTCCGTTTGTCTTTCTACGCTCCCTGATATACCTATAAAAAGTTTTATCCCCCTTCTTAACCGAGTTAGCTATCTTTTCCTCAGTTTGTGCCTTTGCTATTCTGACTATCCTCCCTGCTTCCTTCTGCCTTAACTGGTATAGTTACCTGTCCTGCTCCTTCTGTGTTTCCTTATACTTCCTAAATGCTATCTTTTTCTCCCTAACCTTCACTGCCTCCTCTTTTGAGAACCATAGTGGCTTTTTCTTTTGTTTTGATTTGTTTATTTGCTTCACACAAAGGCTTGTTGCCTCTGTGATGGCAGTTTTAATATTTGTCCATTGTTGCTCCACCCCTCCTTCTAGCCTGTTTGCTAGTTCTTTTTTAAAGCACTATCCCATCTTGCCAAAGTCAGCCCTCCTGAAGTCCAGAACCCTCACTTTTGTATGGCTTGACTGTAGCAGAGTTTATCATGAACCACACTGTTTGGTGGTCACTTGTTCCCAAATGACTACCCACTTCTAGATCTGAGATCCTCTCACTGTCTCCATTTGAGAGTACAAGGTCTAAGATTGCTCCCTCATGAGTGGGTTCCAAAACTAGCTGTTTGAGGCATGCCACCTGAAGGGCATCAAGAATGGCCCTGCTTTTGGATGTGGCTGCAGCAAAGGTGCTCCAGTTAACATCTGGCATGTTAAGGTCCCCCATCAACAGTATCTCCCCTTTCTCTGCCATCCTAAGTATCTCTGCCATCCTAAGTATGCCTTCTATCATATCCTTGTCCATTCCCTCCCCCTGACATAGGGGTCTATATACAACCCCTGTGCAGATTGTGGTGCCATTTCCAGTCTCTAAGGTGACCCACAGTGCCTCCTCTCCTCCCTGTTTACTCTTTTGTTCAGTTGTTTTTATCCCTTCCCTTACATAGAGAGCTACTCCCCCCTCTTCTGCCCTCCCTGTCTCTCCTGTAGGTTGTGTATCCTGGCATGTTAACATCCCAGTCATGGTTCTCTCTGTACCATGTTTCTGTGACTGCTACAATATCCAGGCATCCTCTTCCATCAAGGCTACCAGTTCAGGGAGCTTGTTGCCCAGACTACGGGCATTGGTATTCATTACCTCCATTTCTTGATGGTCTTACCCCTTTTTGCCCCGTCCCTGTCCTTATTGCATTTGTCACTTTCTCCATTTACCTCAGCGCTTCTCCCTATTGACATCTCTATGTTGGTGTCTACCTCACTTAGTACCCTGATATTTTGGGAGGGAGTAGGATTTCTCTGCTGCTTTCCAGTGCCTCCCCCCTTGGCTGGTTTAAATACTTGTCAATGAAGTATTTAAACCTATCACCTAGGATCCTGGTTCTCCTCCTGGACAGATGCAGACCATCATGCCAGTATAGGCCTGCATCCCTCCAGGTGGACCCCCAGTCTCCAATGAAGCCAAACACCTAAGCTCTGCACTAGTTTTTCAACCACTGATTGAATCCCATGGTGTGGAGCACCCTAGCCTCACCCATGCCATAGACAGGCAGCACCTCCGAGAAGGTTACCATGTCTGCTATTTGTCTAAGGCCCCTCCCCATCTCCACAAACACTTCTTGCACTGCTCTGATCCCTTCTTGTTAAATATATACATAGAAAAGTCTGAAAATCTACACTGTGGCATCTAAATCTCCTACTTCTTAGAGATCAGGAATTCTGCAATATGATGGCTCAATGAATCCCTCAGATTATACAGGATAACCTTTCCCCTGAAACACCTTCAGTGCTAATATGGGACACCCTGAAAGCAGTAATTCGAGGTGAAATTATAGCCTACTCCTCTCGAAAGCAAAAGCAACGGGAGGCTCATTTCAAACAGCTGCAAACACGTTTACATGAACTACAACAGCTCGAGAACAAGCAGGTAGTGCAGACACACAAAAAGGAAATCTGTTCCCTGAAGTCGGAACTCCAACATATTTTGGAATAAAAGATCCAATCTTCCTATTTCTACCTGAAGAAATGTTATTATGAGGGAGGTTCCAGGGGTTCTAGAAACTTCACAAAACATGTTAGGGGGTTCAGATAGGCCGCTCTCATCCCCAAAATAAAAAATCCCCAGACAGGAAGGATTGCCCTGACTACCCCTGAGATATTGGAAGTATTTCAACAGTATTATTCAACTTTGTATGTTAATCCATCCCCCCCTCCATCGACCAGATGCAGGTGTTTTTGACCTCCCTTTTCCTATACCAAAACTGACCCAACAACAGCAGGACTCCCTATTAAACCCTGTATCGAAGGAGGAGATTAAAGGAGTTTTATCTAGAGCTAAAACCCTGAAATGTCCAGGACCCAATGAGTTCTCCATTGAATGGTATAAGGCTTTTATTCCTCATCTGCTATCTCTCTTGCAAGGAGCTTTTTTTAGAGGTACAAGAAGGCGATCTGCCTTCTGTTTCATGGTCATATGTGTTGCTGTCTGCAGTCCTAAAGCCAGGAAAAGACCCTGGGTCTGTGGATGCATTTAGGCCAATTTCAATTTTAAACGGTGATTATAAATGTTATATGGCTATTTGGGTCAAGCTGATGCAGGACATCCTTACTGAGGTGATCTACATGGATCAAACAGGTTTTTTTGAAATGCAGACAGACCTCAGATAATACCTGCAGAATTATTCATCTCATAGATTATGTAAATAGAAGGTCATTACCAGCCACCTTCGTGAGCCTCGATGCCTTTAAAGTCTTCGATCAAGTAGGATTTTATTTTTGTGGCAGATCTTAGCCTCCTTTGGCTTCTCAAAGGAGATGATAACCTGGTTAAATAATATATACAACTCTCCCACAGCATATATTAGTATAAACAGTTCCCTCTCAACTCCTCTGGTATTAGAGATGAGTACTCAACATAGGGATGCCCCCTTTCCCCGCTTCTCTTCACTTTATGCATAAAGCCTCTCGCTATTGCACTTAGAACATCTGAAGAGGTTAAGTGGGTTTGAGTAGGTGAAGAAGAGTATAAATTGGCCTTGTATGCTGATGATATCTTGCTCACCCTATCAGACCCAGAACATTCACTCCCCCATGCGTGGAGAATATTGGGAGAGTTTGCAAAGGTCTCAGATTATAAGATTAATTCAGCAAAGACAGATGTCTTAACTTTGAACTTTACTCCCTCCTCAAATATTAGGAATGCACTCCAGTTTAAAAGGAGAAGCACAAAAATTAGATACCTAGGGATTAACTTACTCCTTATTCCTAATAAATTATGAACCCCTTACACAAAGCATAGAGACAGACCTTCATAGATGGACACAATTGCCACTCCCCCCCTTTTAAGCAAGAATAGACACAGTCAGGATGTCTGTTCTGCCCCATCTGTTGTACTTGTTTCAGACAGTTCCTACATTTTCCTGGTTTCATATTTCACCTAAAGGAACAGAGTGCTTGCAAGATTTTTTTGGGCAAGCAGTAAACCCAGTATTAGGTGGTCTATTCTCCAGCTTTCCAAAGACAAGGGTGGGTTAAATCTCCCTAATGTACTCCATTATGCTTATGCAGTGGTTCTGGGGGGGAGTCTTTACTGGCTGAATCCGAATTGTAAGATAATCTGGAAATAAATTGAACATTCGCTTAATGAGATACAATATTTGGTATAACTTATATCCCCCCCCCCCACTACCCCAACTAGATAGATTCTACTTGGGAATGCAGCACACATTACAGACTTGGTATAGGATCAGGGCCCTCCCTTCATTATCTCCAGTCTTGTATTTTCTGTGACTACTTAGTTCTGAGACTGAATTCTTCCCAGCTAGAACTGATTATGTTTTCCAGTGGTGGCATCAGAGGGGTCTTTCATTTATTTTTCAATTTTTTAATGCCATTGGCACCATTCCATTTACTCAGTAACAGGCTAAATATGGACTGTCCAACAGAGAATATTTCAGGTACATTCAGGCCCAGACTTTTTTAATACATAAAAGTCCTGAAAGGAACAGTTTCCCTGAACCCATGCCCCTTCTATTAAAC
This sequence comes from Neoceratodus forsteri, assembly GCA_016271365.2. Lineage (NCBI taxonomy): Eukaryota > Metazoa > Chordata > Ceratodontiformes > Ceratodontidae > Neoceratodus > Neoceratodus forsteri. The sequence goes on along the minus strand of CM028130.1, from coordinate 1,560,713,977 downwards.
ATGTTTATCACTACTCTTGGGGTTTTTCATGGCAACATGTAATTGTGTTTTATATAGGGGACTTAGGAAATAACCTGGCATATTCAACCAGGGGAATACTGGAGGCCTGGAGTAGAGAACTAACAGTTCCGGTGCCGTATAAGAGTTGGCTGAAGTTTTCCCGTTTAGCCATGGGAATCTCACTAACACCAAACTGGAGAGAAATTGCCTGGAAGGCTTGTTCTCACTTTTTTAATACACCAGCAAAATTTGGCTAAATTCCCCACTGGCTGCTGCTGGAGCAGACGGCCTCACAGTATCATGTTTTCTTGGCCTGTCCAGTATTGAGGTGGATTTGGCAAGAGGTGGTGGATTCTCTGATTGAACTGCTGGGGCCAGAAGTGGTGCTCACCCTGGAGTTGGTTCTTTTATCGGTTCCACCGGTAGGACTCTGATCCACAAAGTGTTCCCTTCTGTTCACATACCTGCTGGCAGCCAAAAAGGCAATTACTCATCTCTGGAGGAATAGTAGCCCCCAATAATTCAGGATTGGCTGAACATATTGATAGAATTGTAGTATATGGAATGGTTGATACCCAGATGTAATAACTGATCCGTACAATTTGAACTGCGATGGCGAACCTTGGTGTTTTTTATTTTGGAGAGAGACCCCTCCCTTGTCCCATGAGGAATGTAAAAAGGTATTGGCTGGGAGATTGGTTTAAAGGATGGGCTAAAACATTTAGCTCAGAACACCAAACTGAGACAGTGTGTACCCTCTGGAATGTAGTAAAAGATATGTTAAACTCTGAATTAATTGCAGAAGCAAAAATATATTTTACTTGTGGTACATTATTGTACGAAATACAATACCCCACAATGTTTTCTGTTAAGAAGATGTATGATTTATCCCATGGAAAAATCAATAAAACATACATTCAAAGAAAAAAAATGCAAACATTTTTTAATAGGGACTCTATTCAAGTTCTACTCTCCCTCTGTAAAAAGGGGATTGGGTCTGTGCACAGAACATGAAGGATGCTTACCTTCATATAAAAATCTTATGCTGCCACAGGCAGTACCTCCAGTTTATGCTGGAAGGCAGCCATTATCAGTTCCAAGTCTTTCCATTTGACTTATCCTCGACTGTGCGGGTATTAACCAAATGCTTTGCTGTAGTGGCAGAAGTCCTCTGGTAGGAAGGGCTTTGTCTTCCATTATCTGCATGACTGTCTTCAACTTGACCTATCCAGGGAAAAAGTTCAGTACACAGTTTCTAGAACATGGCAGTTTTTCAAGGACCTAAGTGTCACAGTCAGTGTACTAAAATCCATTCCTTTCCCCTGCCAGTTCCTCCAGTATAGTGGTATAGTACTGGACATGGCAGTGTGTAGTGCATTTCTGGCAGCAGATAGGACAATGGTCCTGACAGCCCAAGCCTGTCTGGAATACAGAAGTTATTATGTGTCCGCCAGAACAATTTTCAATATCCTAGAACTTATGGCATCTGCCACTGTGACAAACCAATTGGTCCACCCCCATATGCAAATTGTGCAGTGGATACTTCAGATACAGTGGGATCAATTGATGGACAAGTTGGACCAGATGATTCTCATCATGCATACCAGGTCATAATGTTGCATGCTTAATAGTATACAACATTATGGCTAACCCAGTACAGCACTGCACTAGTGAGCAAATGGTGCAATACCACGTATACTGCTGTACGTGGTATTGCACCATTCCCACTTTCCCAGGCAGAGGATAAGACCTCTGCTGGGAGTGGGTTCCACTGACCAGCTGCTGTGGCTCAATGGACTGAGCCACGGCAGCAGGGAACCCAGGCAGTGCTTCTGGGACCGGGTTTGATTCCCAGTCCCAGAAATGTTACTTTTTCAATCTTTGTGCACTCCCCGACTTGAACTCCCCCCTGGTGCACCCCTCCCATAACAGGGGGTGTGGGGAGTGGAGTCCCCCACAGAAAAAAGAGATGTGCCACATGGCAAGAATCGTGCTGTATCGGCAGTGTGATTTTGCCTTGCGGCATAGTGTTGTGCACGGTTATGACCCTGTGCCCTTATCATGTCTCCTCTTCAAAAGAAAGCCACTGTAGTAGTGGCTGAAACCCCCACACTTGTTACATTGTATCTGATTTTTTGCCCCAATGCCACTGCAGATCCTCACAATGGATGCCTCTAGTTCAGGGTGGGATGCCCACCTGAGCCATCTTCAAATCTAGGGATTGCAGACTGACTGAGACTCAGATCTCAGAATCAATGTTCTGGAGATGAAGCTGTTCTTCTTGGTCTCCAGGCTCTTTGCAGAACACCTCAGTTTGGGCTCCCTGCTGATAAGGACATATAACATCAGTGTGATGCAGTATATCAACAAGCAAGGTGGCCCTCATTCGTACCACCTATGAAGGAAAGCAATGAGAGTATGGCACTAGGCAGTGTGTCACAACTTTCAGTTAACAGCCATATTTCTCCCAGGAGTACTTAACATGTTGGCAGACAGGCTAAGTCAGTCTCAGTCTTGGATACATGAGTCAGAACTGCTGACCTCCATAGTAAATGACCAGGTTTATAGGAAAAGTGCAGAAAATATCACCCCAACATGTGGAAAAGTTTTGCAAACATTGTGGAGGAAATTGTGGGGGTTAACTATGGATGCCGAGTACTTCCTAATAATTTTTTTACTGTTTTCTGCAGCATGATTTAATCACATAAATTGTTAGATAAATATATTGCCACTTGTGTATACTTTCAATATGAAGAAAGGTTTGTGTTTTTGAAATGAATTGCAAAGTAATCAATATGCAGCAATATCCTCTAAAATTTAAAGACATCTACCTCATGCAGTGCTAAATAGTCTGTTTAGTAATTCACAGTCAGTAAATATTGAATACATGCTGAAACATATTGCATTTTGCAAGTTTCTAGATGTAAACCAGTGAAGTTTGTTCAACAACTACTTACTTTGACGCTAGAAAAAATAAGCAGATAACTGGGGTTAATAATCAAATTCAAGAAAAAAAATTGTATTTTGTTAAAATAATTGCTGTTCTTAATCAGTACTGTAAGTCAAACATTTTAGATTCACAGAGTAATAAATCACACCAATAGCTTTTCACCATGGCATGTTAATGGTTTTCAGTACATGGCCCTTTTGTTTAACTTGGGTTGCAATGATTTTTGTTTATTTGAAGGTACCTATTTAAATAAGCTTCAACTGTTTTATCATTGTGTTTTCTTAAATGTTAATCAAGTTTTTTGTATGATTTATATGTGAGCATGTTGGTGTGGCAGATTATCAAGTAAAGGATCATTATAACCAACTCCCTCAGAAAGAGATTCAAGTTTACAATCGGGGAGATCCAAATTCAGAATAAAAGTATATACTGTATACAAGGAACAGTTACCCTACCATTCAAAATCAAGAATTATGGTTAATGCTTTATAGAGGTGAAAAGGGCAAGTTGCATCTTTTCTCACATGGATTGTTTCAGTCTCTGTGGCAGCAAAAAGATTTCTGATGGTCTGGTTTGTCACATATTTTAAGGGGTTAAGTCTTCATGTTTACATATGCATACCAAACCGAGGAAGTGAATCAGATGAAAGCACTTCCTTCCTTCACATTGGGTTGTTTTGTCTAAACTCCAAGTACTTAAGTGGGTATCCAAGTCTGTGTACTAAATTGTTAACATGTTTGAGTATCTTTCCTTGAGAATTTAAGTATTTTTTATACAGTTGTAGTCAAAAATTCAATAAATTGCAAAAAAAAAAAAAAAATACAGATTTGGTTTGGAGAATGGTGGAAATTGTAGAGATTGCAGTAAAACTGCAGGTGCAATTTTCCAGTGCCCCTGTAAATTAATTCTTCACAGGATGGGGTCACCCAGAGTTGGACCATTTTTGCATCCCCATACAATGCAAAACTGCTACATTTCTGCTTTGTCCATGAGTTTTTTTTTTTTGTTTTTTTTTTGGTGAGATGCATTATCCTTTCCTGGAAAGAGGTTCCTTTATACATTGCCTCTAATTCCTCTCATTCAGAGGGTTCTACTCAAAGTGCAGGCAGAACAGGTCTCCCAATACTAGTAGCTCCCTTCTGGCTTTGCCAGATACAGTTTCCCTTGCTATAGCATATAGCAGTGGAACCTCCAGTTCAACTGCTCTTGTATCAAGGTCTCCTGTTACAGAACAGGGGTTTCCCTGGTCCATCCACACCTACAGTCCCTGCACCTGCATGCATGGCTCTTGAAGACATAGCCATTGAACATTTTGGGGTTTCTCCATGAGTAGTTAATGTCTTGCTGGCAGGTAGAACAGATCCAGAAGCAAATGGTTTGATAACTTTTACTGGACCAACATAGATGTAACAAAAGAAAACAGTGCTTAAGCTTTTGGACCAACCAAATCCTTCCTCAGAAGCTTATGCCAGTTGTTTGGAAAGTCATATTCTATTAACACCCAGATCATACATAAAAAACAGAAAGAATTTTCATTGGTTTAAAATACCTTTTTTACGTTCGCTTGCGCGCATGCACAAGGAACGTCTTGGGAGAATGGGACACTTTGGAGGTGTGCCTCTCCTGAGCAATTCCCTGCTCCCTTGAGCAGGTGTAGCGGTCCTGCACCTATCCGCACCAGTGCTGTGTATGACAGCGGTGGTCTTCTCTTCAAAGAAAACCACCGCTGTGTGCTTGCACCGCATCACGCCCCCCAAAATCTTTGCTGCCATGCTGGGAGCCCACCCCAGCATGGCAAACGTCCCACTTCATCTGCCGACGGGGGTGCCCAATCCCCCGTCGGCTCCACGGCCCCCCAGCCATCCTTCTGCCATGCTGGGAGCCCACCCCAGCGTGGCAAACGTGCCACATCATCTGCCGACGGGGGTGCCCAATCCCCCATTGGCTCCACGGTCCCCCCCAGCCATCCTTCTGCCATGCTGGTAGCCTACCCCAGCATGGCAAATGTCCCGCATTGTCAAAGTACAAAAAAAAAAACTTGTAAATTAAAAACAGTTCCACGCAGTCTCCCCCCCCTCCCACAACCCGCACCCACCCACTGTGCACCCTGCCCCACCCCCACCCCATTCTTACCTCCGGAGCTCAGTCCGCTGGGATCATCGCTGGACCGGGAACACGTCTGCACTCTTCAAAGCCGACCGCAAACTGAGGAAATGCTGGTAAGCTGTACAATGGGCTAGATTTTTTTTTTCAACTTTGCTGCATATCTCAGGCATTTTTTGGAATTTTTGCACCAAATTTTCAACATGGGGTTTTTGGGACCCCTTCTCATGAATTCTGTCACTGTCATGGCATTATTCGGGCCCGAAGGGTGATTTCGCAGTCACTGCATGAAATCACCTTTCAGGCCTGATTAATCAAATGACAGTGCCAGCGTCCATAAGGTGGGCTCTCAAAAAGCCTATTTTGAAAATTTGGTGGAAAAATTCCTAAAAATTACGGTTTTACAGGCATGTGTTGTGCAGTTCCTACACAGGCTCGTAAGTTCATGAATTTTCAATATTTTCACTCCAGATTTTCAACATTGCCATTTTACCACACCTTCTTATGAGTAGTACAGCTGTCATTTTTCACATCTCACCCAAAACATGTTTCCGCCCATGTAGCGCACAATGGCGCAGTCGGTGTGAAATCAATGTATGGGACATATTAAGAAAATCACAGTGACACTGTTCATGAGCAGAGGTCTTAAAATGGCTATGTTGAAAATTTGGTGAAAAAATTCCTAAAAATGACTGTTTTACGAGCATGCGTTGCGCAGTTCCTATGCACGCGCGTAAGTTTGCAAATTTTCAATATTTTCACTCCAGATTTTCAACATTGCCATTTTATGATACCTCCTCATTAGCAGTACAGCTGTCATTTTTCACATCCTGCCCAAAATGTGTTTCCGCCCATGTAGCACACAATGGCGCAGTTGGTGTGTGAACTCAATGTATGGAACACAGTAAGAAAATCACAGTGACACTGTTCATGAGCAGAGGTCTTAAAATGGCTATGTTGAAAATTTGGTGAACAAATTCCTAAAAGTGACTGTTTTACGAGCGTGTGTTGTGCAGTTCCTATGCACGCTCATAAGTTTGCAAATTTTCAATATTTTCACTCCAAATTTTCAACATTGCCATTTTACCACACCTCGTTATGAGCACTACAGCTGTCATTTTTCACATCCTGCCCAAACGTGTTTCCACCCATGTAGCGCACAATGGTGCAGTTGGTGTGCGAAATCAATGTATGGGACACATTAAGAAAATCACAGTGACACTGTTCACTAGCAGAGGTCTTAAAATGACTATGTTGAAAATTTGGTGAAATAATTCCTAAAAATGACTGTTTTATGAGCGTGCGTTGCGCAGTTCCTACGCACGCTCATAAGTTAGCGAATTTTCAATATTTCCACTCCAGATTTTCAACATTGCCATTTTACCACACCTTCTTATGAGTAGTACAGCTGTCATTTTTCACATCTCACCCACAACGTGTTTCTGCCCATATAGCGCACAATGGCTCAGTCGGTGTGCGAAATCAATGTATGGGACACATTAAGAAAATCACAGTGACACTGTTCATGAGCAGAGGTCTTAAAATGGCTATGTTGGAAATGTGGTGAAAAAATTCTAAAATGACTGTTTTATGGCGTCGCGCTCTTGGTTCCTACACATGCTAAATGAGTTTGCGAATTTCAATATTTTCCTCCAGATTTCAACATTGCCATTTTACCACACCTCCTTATGAGCTGTATAGCTGTAATTTTCACATCCTGCCCAAAATGTGTTTCACCATGTAGCGTAAATGGCGCAGTCGGTGTGCGAAATCAATGTATGGGACACATTAAGAAAATCACAGTGACACTGTTCATTAGCAGAGGTCTTAAAATGGCTATGTTGAAAATTTGATGAAAAAATTCCTAAAAATGACTGTTTTAAATGTATTGCGCAGTTCTCATGGCACAAATGCGTTTCTTAATTTTCAATATTTCCACTCCAGATTTTCAACATTGCCATTTTACCACACCTCCTTATGAGCAGTACAGCTGTCATTTTTCACATCCTGCCCAAAACGTGATTCCACACATGCAGCACACAATGGCTCGGTCGGTGTGCGAACTCAATGTATGGGACACATTAAGAAAATCACAGTGACACTGTTCATGAGCAGAGGTCTTAAAATGACTATGTTGAAAATTTGGTGAAAAAATTCCTAATAATGACTGTTTTACGAGCGTGCATTGCGCAGTTCATATGTACGCTTGTAAGTTTGCAAAGTTTCAATATTTGCACTCCAATGAGTTCCAAATACCTAAACAGCACATAGAAGCAAGCAACATTTGGCACTGACAAATGCTTGTACTTCTTTGTCACTGATTTTTTTAAGCCATGTCCAAGTGCCAAATACCACTGCAAATACCTGCAAGCGAACGTTCGACATTGACAAATGCTTGTTTTAAATAACTGAGGTTTAAATTGAAGGAACCAGTTTATGCCAGCTAGCTGCTGTGAAGCCTTCCAAGGTCAAATGTCAACAGAGGCAGATAAGAGAAACATAGAAACATAAAAGTTGATGGCAGAAGGAGACCGCTAGGCCCATCTAGTCAGCCCATTTGTTTTAGACCTATTTTGACACTCTAGTTGCCCTTTGTATTTACGGCTCCCTTGTGACTGTCAAGAGGCCAGACAGTTTCATTAGCTAACATTATAAATGATGTATGAGTAAGTGTGTTATGTAAATACACTCTTAATTAAAAGCAAGACCTTTATATGTATACTCACTTAAGTACATGTTAAAAATGGGATAGTATTACATGTTAAAAAGTACTACAAAACAGAAATGTTCTGGCTATGGCCATAGGTGGGTATGAAGAAGTTTCTCTAGGGTGAGCAAACTGTTTCACACATCCATACAGTATTAAACCTATCTGGAGATATTTTCTCAACTATATACTCAACCAGTTAATGCATTTCATAAAAATTAAAACTTTCAGTGCTGTAACCAGATTCTTACAAGATTATATCAATTGTCAGTATTACAGCCCAATAAAACAACCTACCAAGGACCCCCTAGTAAATGAGATATACATCCTAATATGATTATTGTTCAATAAAGTGTCAGTATATAATAAATCTACTATATGCACAGTAACAGTCTTAGGAATCTGAATCCGAACTTACCGGAATCCCCCCGGTAACACCATTATATAGATAATCAGGTGGAAGGAAGTATATATTCACTATGTATGTGAACCAAGAGTCCTAACAAACTGTAACATCATTATGTTATGAAACTGAATATAATCCTTACCTCATATAACCCCAGCCCCAACTTCCCCCATTCACACTCACAACACCCCTTCCCAAACCAACACACCATCCCCCTATCCCCCACACATATTTGGTGTAAAACCAACATATTGCTAAACAGTTAAAAGGGACCCTATAATCATACAATATTAAAACAAAAAAAAACACACTGAAGTCACATTATATTTCCATCCTTTGTACTAAAGGTCTGTGTAAGTTTAAGTAGGGTAATGTGTCAGAAAACCCAAATCAATGTTCATGCCATTTTCTACCATATTGAAAAGTAAAATAAGCCTGACCTCAAAAGCCTGTCTCTGTTGTGTATTTTTAAATGTCCTTTTAAGACTATTACCGACATATCTGAAATAGAATGATCAGTCTGAGAGAAGTGCTGCCCTGCTGGTTTTTCATTCATCTTCATATTAATAGTATGTCTGTGCGAGTTTGTTCAAGTGCAGAGAGGTTGATGGCAGCTAGAAAGCCTTACACAAAACACACCAATTAGCTAAAAGAGAAGCATGTCTCCATATGGTGTGCTTCATGTTCTGATGACCCATTTATGTGTCCTGTCAACACTGTACTGGTCTACTTCTTGTCTTTATCATCCACCAGTCTACAGTACTCTTCCATTAAGGTGCACTCTGCTGCCATTTTGACTTTCCATGTCCCTATTGCCAGACGCATGGTGGCACAACTAGAAGTGTCCTGTACATTCCTTAAGGGTGCCTTGTACTTGTGTCCTCTGATCCATAAACCAGTTCCACCCTAGGACCCTAATTTCATTCTAGAAAAATTGACATTGGGTCCATTTGAGTCTGTTACAACTTGTGAAATGTGCTTTTTTGGAAGGCTCTTTGTCTGATTGTTTAACTTCTGCTGGAAGGATCAGTGAGCTTCAGGCACTCATGCATGAGCTTTTTTATCAGTTTTTCATAAGGACAGGGTGGCCTTGCATACTAATCCACCTTTTTTACTCAAAGTGGTTTCTGACTTAACACTAAATCAGGCCCTAACCTACCAGTGTAATATTACTGATATGATAACATAGGTAAGGAACTGCTTCATATTTTTGACTGGGTGATAAGGGAGGTGGATCATGGGAGGGCAGTGGATGTGGCCTATCTGGACTTCAGCAACGTCTTTGACATTGTGCCACTTAGAAGGCTATTAAACAAACTGGAAAATATGGGATTGGGCAGGACGGTAGTGTGGTGGGTAGGTAATTGGCTGGGCAGCAGGACACAGAGGGTGGTTGTAAATGGCTGTCATTCCACAAAAGAAAGAGGGACCAGTGGGGTACCACAGGGATCAGTGCTGGGACCAGTCCTATTCAACATCTTCATCAGTGACAATGCACAGGACCTAGAAGGCAGAATTTCCCTGTTCACTGATGACACAAAGCTCTGTAACAGAGTGGACATGCCAGAGGGTGTAGACAGAATGAGGAAGAACCTGCAGAAGCTTGAAGAATGATCAAGGGTTTGGCAGTTGAAATTAAATGCCAAGAAATGCAAGATAATGCATATGGGGCACAAGAACCCTGGAACAACAAATCAGTTGAGAGTGAGGATATAGCATGCACCAAGCAGGAAAGGGACCTTGGGGTTATCATCTGCTGGGCTGCATAGGCAGAGGCAACACCAGCAGGAAAAGTGAGGTCATAATTCCATTATACAAGACACTAGTGAGGCCCCACATGGACTACAGTGTACAGTTCTGGAGACTTTATCTACATAAGGACATAGACAGGGTAGACAAGGTTCAGAAGAGGGTTACAAAGATGGTACAGGGTTTGCATCACAAGTCCTATAAGGACAGGCTGAAGGACTTTAATATGTACTCCCTGGAGGCGAGACATACAAGTACCTTACTGGAAGGAACAGGGTGCAGGAACACATTATTTTCCAGTGAAAAAGATGTTCCAGGACTAGAGGGCATGGGATGAAGTTGGAGGGAGGGCGATTCAGAGGAAACATGAGGAAGAATTTCTTTACAGAACGGGTGGTGGACAAGTGGAACACCCTGCCAGAGGAAGTGGTGGGGGCTAAAACAATCACGGGATTTAAGAATGCATGGGATAGACATAAGGGAATTCTGGAGGTCAGGGGTATGGGGCAACAGACTTCTAGGAAAACATAAAGTGAACTTACAAGCTCAAATGGTCAGACTGGGTGGGCCATAGGCCCTTATCTGCTGACAGTGTCCATGCATCTATGCATCTATGTATGCTTAATGTATGCAGAAAGTCCTCTCAGCTTTTTGTCTCATTCACCCCGGGATAGAGGGCGTAACAGTCACTAAACAATGCATGTCCGAATGGCTGCCTCATTGCACTCAATTTTGATACAGGAAGTACAGTAAGATACTTTATGGTGTGTGCTATACTTGGCCACTCTACAAGTGGTACGGCCACTTTTGTTGCATGTTTTCAAAATGTTTTTGCAGCTGATATTTGCTCTGCTGCCACATGGAGCACTGTATATACTTTCACTAAGTACTACAGTCTTGACATAATCTCACACAGATATGCTTGCTTTGGTGTTTCTGATCTGCAGGGCCTTCTAACCTGATTTCATATCAGACATTGATATCTTCTCTGGGCACCTTATGTACTGCTTGGGAATCTTTCCAAGGGTCTGGTAGATAGAACAGCTACTCACTATAACAGTAGATCTTCGAGAGCATCTCCTCCATTGTGGTCCAGCACAGCCACCTTCCTTCCTCTGTTCTGAAGTATAAGCTGGCAGATTTGTCCACTGCCTTGTTTGCTGGATAGAATAAGTACTTTATGTTTGCTATATTTCCAGTCCCATGCCTCCCCTTGTGTGCTTGGTACTGGTTTCGATCTCCTGGTTCTTGATGGTAAGAGGCCCTCCGAGATTGTCTCTGGCAGGGAACTAAGGAGCAAGAGGGCTGTCCGCATTTTATAGGCATCAATGTTGCATGTTTTCATGCCCAGCCCCCAACTAGCAAAAGGTCCCGAGGGGTCCTGATGTTGATGGCTTACAATTCCAAAAGTTTGGCCCAATGGAGGCAATTCCCTCAAAGATCTTCTGATATGGGGCAGAACTGATCTTCCTGGGCACAATCTTCACCATTGATTCCCACTGATAGGTGTGGGGCGGAAGGCACTAGGACCCCATGGGAGAAAATTGTTTCTGCAGGGAGGGAGTCAACATCAGGTACTGACAGTGCCTGCATACCTCACATGGTGCTGAGCATGCCAGCATATAACTGATACCAGCTTCATCAGCACCTAAGTTCTGTGCCTCCCACTGAGTGTCTACCATAGGAGCAGCAGTAGCAGCACCTTCTTGCCAAATTTAACTTCATCACTGTGGGTTCTAATTTGCAACACCATTTTCTTTCTTTATTATTTTTCCAATAATGCCAAAACCAAATAACTAGGCTAAGAAGAAACACCATTTCCCCCCATCATACATCAATTCCACTGTGGGAAATAGATAGCAATGAGGGACCAGCATTGGACCTGCAGAATCTAGCTTGGCTCAGATTACAGTATAGGTAAGTGCAACATTTGCTTCTCAGTGGGTACTGTACCTTAGAAATTCATGCTATGAGGTGGGGTCAGCCGACCCCCATTTCCAGAGGCAGAGGTTGCACTTATGAGGCCAAAGTAAGGTCTCTGGGCCTTTCCCCTGGGCCTGCCAAAGGTGTTGGAGGCCCTGTGGGGTGAGTCTGGTAGAGAGCCAACTCCTTCTGGGCAGCTGTCTATGAACCCACCTTGTCTGTCTAACCTAAGTAGCAGACATCACCGGTGGAGAGGCTGAAGCTATACACTTGGTCTCCCCAGTGGATACCTCTGTGTTATGGCCTGGTGCTGCCTCAGCTCCTGGCACCATTTATGTTGTCAGTGAGCAGGGTGGCGCCAACCATAATGTCAGGTCCCCTTTCAACTCCGATCCTGGTGTTGGAAGAGGGACAAGCACTGAGGCCTTGGCTGAGGTTGAGGTGGTTCTTTCCTTCGATGTCATGAACATCATCAAGGGAGAGGATATTGATGCCCCCAGGGATGCCTGTGGCAATTTTTTAATTTTATTTATTTATTTATTTGTTCTAGGATTACAAATACCTTTGAGCCGAGGCTCTTTTACAAAGGTTCCACGTCATTGGTACAATTGAGACAAACATAAGCAAAGATAACAGTTTATAAAATTAAAAAAAAAAACATAGTCTTGTAGATGAAAAAAGAACAATAATGTGAAACTTTGGGGAGGGGAAAAGGAAAGGAGGAGGGTGAACTCAGGGAGACTAAGTAGATGGGAGAAAAGGGGAGGTAGGTTGGGAGGGACAGAGAGAGGAGAGGTGGAAGGCGGATAAGAATAGAGGTAGTGTAGCCGGGTGGCATTTGTCATGGGCCAGCAGGGGAGGTGAAGATAGGATGAGGGGTGCTGGCAAAGTGCAGGAGTATATGTAGATCCAGAAAGGGCATCTTCAGCTATGGAACCAAAAGACATGTTTAGCCACAACAGTCGGAGAGGTTGGAGGCAGTGAGTGTTAGGCGGAGACGAGTCTTAAAAGAGCTGAGCGATAGTGAGGATGAGATGTCGCTGGGAAGACCGTTGTACCAACTAGTGGCCCAGTAAGCAAAGGATCTTTGGCCTTGTGTTGAGCGGCAATGCGGGATTTGCAGAAGCTGAGGTTTCGATCTCTGGTATGTCGGGTGTGGATTTTAGGTTGTATGAGGGCACAGACTCCAGGGGGGGCAAGGCCCAGCAAGATTTTCTTAGTAGTAATACAAGTTTGGTGTTTTATTCGATTGGCAAGATTCAGCTATCCAGTTTGAGAATAGAGGTCACAGGTATGAGTTAGGCGTTGGGAGCCAGTGACAAGTCGACAGGCCTTGTTGAGGGCCGTGGATACACGTTTGAGTGCGGTGGTTGTAGCAGAGCCATAAATTATAATGCCATAATCAATGATGGATATGATGGAGCTCTAGACAGCGACAGCGAGGGCTTCAGGTGTCAGGTGTTTCCTATGATGGAATAGCAGGTCTAGCTAGGAGTTAGCGGCTTTGGCGACATGGTCGATGTGGGCAGTGTAGGAGAGGTGAGGGTCAAGGGTGATCCCGAGGTATTTAAAGGTTTTGACCTGTTCCAGTGTGGCACCTTGTCTGCTGATAATGGAGAGTTGGAAGTGCTTATGTTTATTATGGGAGCTGCTGAAGATCATGGTCTTTATTTTTTTTTTATTAAGGATCAGTTTGTGCTTTGTGCAATAGCCATAGCATCAGTCTTGGGACCAGCACTGAACACATCACTGGTGATGGTGTCATACCTAGGTCGTCCTGGTCCCAGCGTCATCAGTGTTTCACAGACATTTGCATACAATGAATCCCAACATCAATTTCAAGTGTACTTCATCTTTCTTCCAGGTCTAGGACTGCTAGACTGATGATTTTCATATTGGAAAGCAAACTTTTGGTGAAGATACTTTTGCTGGGTTTACTAAAATAAAATGATAAAATAAATAGATATCTGACATCGTTAGGAAATTGGAAAGAAACTAAGAAATAACATCACTATTCATATTGGGCCGTAGGCACAAAAGTGCGGAAACTATGTAGGAAATAAATGTAGTGAATGCACACAGCAGAGCAGCACATAGCTGACAGCAGCAACGTGGTCTTCACAAACAATGGTACCTGCAGTGGGTGTGACAAGTGCAGCTGCATAGTGAACTGCACAGGCAGAATGGGTGCCCCTCGACCCCACCATATATGGTGAGGGAACACCCTCTGTGCTGATGTGCAGCTGGGAATGCCATGTAGAGTACACAGTAGCGTGCAATGGCAGAAGCGGTAGTGGATGCGTAAGTAGAAGTGGAGGATGCAGAGGAGGGCAATGGAGGAGGGAGTAGTGCCATCCCCACATGTGGCCAAGCACAGGGCGGGGGACGGTCCAGTGCCACTAACTTCAGTAGCAGTAGTGGCCAAATTGCCACCATGGTAACCGACATACACCAGAATTATTGCTGGCTGTATGGTGCAGAGGCTATGACAACTTTAGCAAAGGTCAAGTCCAGGCTAAGGCTCAACATACAGTCTGCTGTAAATGCCGTCAGGTCTGAGGCATGGACCCTGGCAGCAATCAAGCATAAATGGTGGGACATGAGGGCAACGGTGAAGTGTAAGCTCATCACTGGTGGAAGGGCACGTATTAGCATGGGTGCTGGGTCACCATGTATATACAGCCAGCTGACCCCCCTTGAGTACCTTGTCATGGAGACATTGACAGATGTCACCGTCTATGGTGAGGTAGAAGGGGTGGACACAATGGCAGGTAATGTCACCACGAATGCATGTTGCCGTGACTACCCAGCAATACCACTGCCCCAGTAACCCTCTTGCAATGTACCCACAGGTGGCATAGGTCCTGAGTGACATGCCCCAGTGGCCACCAGGGAGCACCCTCCTGCATCACTGTCAGTGGCTGCATTGGCAATTGGACACTCATCAATGGAGACAGAAGGTACATATGCACATCCTGGGGAGGGGGGTTGTGGTATGCGATGTACATGTAATGGTCTAACATTCCCTTTGTTCCCCATCAAGTGCAGAGCCAGAGATGGAGTCTCCAGTGGAGATGGCCAGTGAGGAGGATAGCACACTCCTCCCATGGGAGGAGGACACAGGGACCAGCAGTGACATGCTGCAGGAATGGACACGCAGCACACACGTGGTGGTACAAGTTGAACAGCATGCCCCACCCAGGCCTCACACGCTGCCACTGATACATGCACGGTTGGTGATGGCCCCCTCGGCACAGGCAGCCTAAACACACCAGTGCCGACACACACAGACAGCGGGGATGAGGGTTCCTTAGACTGCACCCATAAACACTGCCAGGCAGCACGATCACACACGTATGTGGAGGGTCAGTACCACCAACTCCAGCAGCTGGAGCATGACTGACTTGATGCACAGTGCAGGAACACCACCACCATGGAAGCCCAGACAGTGGTGAACCTCAGCATACACACGGCCATCCTGAGGTGTGCGGTGGCACTGGAGGATACTCAGGAGCTGCTGTGGCACCCACCTGGCAGGGTTGAAGAGGGTCAAATCACATGTCTGGAGGTCACTGACATGGTCACACAGTGTTCACCACCATCCTTCTGAATGCACACTGAAGCTGGGGGGGGGGCAACAGCAGGCAGCTGCTGGTGGATGACAAGCCATGCCCAACCACTGTTGTGGAGTCGCAGGCACCGGTCCCACATACAACACCAGTGGAAAGTGGCGGCAGAGCAATACCAGTACGTGCCATGTGACAGGAGTGTGCGGATGGTTCCAGCAGTGAGGGTACAGGCACAGGCACTAATGGTGCAAGTGGTGGATGACATAGTAAGACAGGACCGCACGCACAACTACCTGCACAGAGACTCAGCAACCATAACTCACGGGCGATGTTGTTCCAGACATACAACACACAAATGGGACGGGCGAGCATATACCACTGTCTGGATAGCCGTGCACAAGCACACCAGTGTGCCTCACAGTCATGCCCCACCCACACACACACCTTCTCACCCATCCAACCACTACATGATGCACTCAGGTTTGATGCCATCATCATGCACTGGCAGGCCACAACCCCCTACATGTGTTGCCCCTGTAAGCTGCAACAGGGCCTCTGTGCTGTGCACGCTGCTGCAGGACCTCCTGGCTGTGTGTCCAGCCAGGGCACAGTGCCATGACTGTGGCAGTACTCACTGCCCACATGCAAGGTGTGCTGTCAGTGCGTGAACATGCCCTCCACAAGTGCATGATGGGCCACATGGCCACCCACTGTTCCTTGGACCAAGACAGGTGCTACCTCATTGTAGTGATCCCCATCACCCCATGGGGCATCGGAGGCACTGACTGGCATTGGCATATTTGAATGCTTTGCAATGTTGTGCAGCATGGTACACACCATGAACACCTTGCATGCCTTTGCTGGACTTATCATGAAGCTGCCACCGGTACGGTCCAGGCATCTGAAATGCATCTTCAGCTTTCTGATGGTTCTCTCAACGATGGCCTGTGCCCGTCTGTGCTACATGTTGTATGCAACCTCAGCTGTGGTGGCAAGTGCATGGAATGGCATCATCAGATTAGTCTGCAGGGGATATCTGTTGTCACCTGCAGGTGTGGGGGCCAATGTGTTAGTGGCTGAGTGAAGGTGGTATGAGGTAATACATATCCAGTACAGTGTAAGCAACTCACCAAACAGCCAGCCATCAAACTGTCCAGCACATAGGAATGCACCCATGCCAGAGCCATCAAGGATGTATGAGTCATGTGCTGAACCTGGGTACTTGGTGCATACGCCCTTTATAATGCCCTTGGCATCACATACCACCCAGCAGTTTGTGCTGTGGTATGCCTTTCAGTTCCTGTAGGCCTCCTCATGATCAGCAGGCATGAGGATGGCAATGTGTGTGCCATCAACGGCACCACAGATATTAGACATACTGTGCATTGTGTAGAATGCCTTCTTTGTGGCTCATAACTCCACAGGTGTGGATGGGAAGAAAATATGTCCACCCATATGTGTTAACCCTGATTAGCAGCCATGTTCTAGCGACAGACTGTGCTTTACTTGTGTACTAGGTTGGGTGGGGGTTTTACTTGAATTTTTTCAAGCTGCTTACATTGCAATTGCTGTATTTATTCATTTGTTTTATTTATTTATTGAAATTTCGGAATTACAATCCTTTGAGTCGAAGACTCCGTTGCAAAGGCTCCACGACCATAAACAGAACAACACATAGTGACAAGCTGTACATTGTTAACCAGGCGAACAATACATTAAGGCAGTATAACATGGTTGAGTCAGTACAGAGTAATTTGCTATTTAGGTTGGTTTCACACAGTTTCACTAGGGTTGAATAGGAACCTAGGGTCGTTGAGGTGGGGTGGGTTGGTTGCTAGTTTCAGATGCTAGCATTTGGGCAAAGGGTTGTGCTTAAGTTACCCAGAACTATGATGGCCAGGTAGGGAGTTGAGGGAGACGTTGGTTTCTGACTTCAGCCTGGCGTGGGAGGACTGCTTGAGGCAGTCACAAGTCTCAGAGAGATGGAGAAATCTCTCAAGGCCTTTTTTATATAGGTTAAGGCTGGGGACTTGGGAGATGGAGGAGGGAAGTTGATTAAGCCAGAGTAGTGCTCGATACCTGAAAGACCTTTGCCCTAGTGAAGTCCTACAATGGAGGATTAGGAGTGTGTTGTCATCCAGATGTCAAGGGGTGTTCCTATTAGGGGTTGGTTGGATGAGGGGGTAAAGACCCGAGGGTGAAAGTTTCATCAGGATCTTTTTTGCTTGGAGGCAGGTGTGGTACTTTAGCCTCCCTTCAAAGGTCAACCAGTCTGCTTGATTATAGAGTTCACAAATGTGGGTTGATCTTTCTGCATTAGTGACCAAACGGCAGACTTTGTTAAGAGCTAATCTGATGCTATTTCGGGCTGTGTTATTGGCTGTGCCATATATTGTAATCCCATAGTCGACAACAGTTAGGACTGAACAGGTAACAGCGAGTCTAAGCGGGGGGGCAGTGCTTGTGCCTGTAAAGAATCCCCAACTGTATGTTGGCAGAGGCGGAGAGGTGTTTAATATGTGAGTGGTAGGTGAGGGACGTGTCCAGTGTTATGCCCAGGTACTTTACGTTAGTGACCTGTTCAATTTGGGTACCCTGTAGATTGGCGATAGTTGGGCATTACTATTGGGGCTTTGGCGGTGAGCAAAGATCATATATTTGGTCTTGTTGTAGTTAAGTAGTAACCTGTGATCAGTAAACCAGGATTTAAGTTCTCGAAAGCAATTTTCTAGGATATTTTGAAGGGAGATTGGATTTGTGTGTTTCCAGTATACAACGGCATCATTGGCGTAGAGTAATAATTTACCACTGCAGGCCTGGGGGAGGGAGTTGAGAAAGAGAGTAAAAAGTAGGAGGCCTAAAATAGACCCTTGGAGGACTCCAGAGTGAACAAGTAGCTTGGCAGATAGGGTGGTGTTGGTTTTGACCTGTTGCATCCAGTCTGAGAGATAGTTATTGAACCAGGAGACTGCTTCAGGGGCAAGATGGAGGGAGGGGAGCGAGTGGATAAGAAGTGCCTGACCCTTGATCCAATGCTTCATGTGTGTTGGAGGTAAATTCAAGGAGGGCCATAGTGGTGCTGTGCCCTGATCTAAACCCATGCTTTTCTGGACACAGCAGACTGTATTTGTTCAGGTACTCTGTGAGCTGGTCTGCCACAATTTTTTCAAGCGCTTTGGGGGGGGGTTGTGATGGGCCTATAATTACTAGGGACAGTTGGATGACCCTTTTTTTAGGATAGGTGTGATGATACCCTTTTTCAAGAGAGTTGGAAATTGACCCAGTGTCAGAGAACAATTTAGTATTTTAGTGAGGTGAGGCAGGGTCTCGTCAAGTGTAAGTCTGAGGATTTTAAGGTCTAGGGAGTCACTGCTGAAATGCGAGTGGCTCAGTGCTTTGGTTAGGTAGCGCTTAGCCTCGATGCAGGAGATGATTCTCAGCCAAAAGGGAGGGCATGTATTAGGTGAAGAGGCACTAGAGGGACCATTTGGGACAGGGTCAAAGAAGTTTTGTGGTAGGATGTGGCTTAGATCAGAGAAGGAGTTGTTGGGGAGATCACGTGATGCAGAGTGCTGAGTAGATGCTCCTTCAAGAAACTCCTGCCTCCCGATCATTAAATTGTCTTTTTTGGACATTTAAATCTCTCCACTTCCTCTGCTTTGGAGATTTAGTACTATCTGAACACTCTAGTAATCTCGTTTGAGTGCTAGATCGGCAGATGGAGGCTTACATGAAGAAAGCCCCACAGAAGCACACTCCCCCTGCTACTCCCGAAAAGGCCTCCAAGAAATCCCGGGCCTTGGGTGGGCCAGAGAGGCCTGATCCTCCGAGACAAGTTGGAGGGCAAGAATCTTTAATGCTCAATAGGTTCCTAGAAGAGTTTAAGCCCTTTCATGAAGAAATGAAAGAAATGGCGATTGACCTGAAAACTCTCTCTAGAAAACTGGATGAAGTTTCATTAGCTGTCTCTGATAACACAGCTCGAATAGTCTTGATGGAGAAAAAGCTAGAGAATCTTGATCCTGAATTGGTGTGTACGTGTTAGAAGTTATCTCATCTTGAGGCAAAGCTTGAAGATTTAGAGGGCTGTAGCCACAGAAACAATGTGGTGGTACTTGGGCTACCAGAGGGAGAAGAGGGCCAGCATGTTGTGGCATTTACACAGAAGTTGGTGGAGTGGGTCGCTGGCCCCTCTCCCTTTGGCCCAGTATATATTATAGAATGAATTCACAGGTCTCTCCGACCTAAGCCTTCTCTGGAGGCCCCCCCCCCCCATCCTATCATCTGTCATTTTTTTGAATTTCCTAGAGAAACAGCATTTTCTGCAGAAAGTGAGAGCTTTACAAGAGGTTCGCTGGGAGAACACGAAACTGAGAATCTCACAAGATTTGCCTGGTTCGGTTCATCTGAAGCGGAAAGCGTTCCACCCCATTGTGTCTAAGATTATTGCAGCGGGCCTGAAATTCAGGATGGGATACCTGGCTAGGTTACAAGAATTCGTAAATGGATCCTGGTTTAATTATGATGATCCTGAAGTTGCCCTGACGAGCCTTAAATCTGTGCTACCAGATCTGTTTTGAGAGCCCTGAGAAGCCTTGTTTGCAGGATGAAGAGCTGTTTAGAGCTGTGGATCAGAACTTTTGGTTTCTCCTTCCTTGAGGAGATGTTCAGAGCGAGATGGATTGGGAATTCCTCTTGTCTTGCTTGGACTGGGGGGATCAGCGCAGGGCATGCCTGCTAGCAGTCTCTTGGGCCCTAATCTTTGAGGGTCAACGCCGGTTAAGGGCAAAAGGCACTTGGGTTCTCGGGGTTTGTTTACTTGGGGAACAGAGTTTCATGTTTCAGTATCCTCAGTATTGTACATACAATAGAAGGGGGAATTTGTCTCGCTGAGGCTAAGATTAATGTTAATTTTACTTGGATCGGATATCAGAGCGGTCTTGGGCTTTCTCTGCAGCTCACTTTCACTATGTTAGGATCAGGATTGGACCACTAGAGGGTACACTATGCATTTGTAATTCATAACAGTGCAGCTCTTAATTCGAGGGGGCTCTCCCTTAATCTTTTTGTTAGACCCAATTGCAGGTCAACAAATTTTCCAAAGGAGATCTTTTGCAGTCTGAAGTTGGTAACCTCTGGGAAGACTCGTTTTTTCTGTTTTCTTCCCCGAGTCACGGTTGCAAGGTTTCTCCACATCTTTGTTCTCAGTCTGTGGAAATGGTTAATCCCCTTCATTAGGTTCCCGATCTGGTTCTAGTTCCTGCATAGCTGTCCCATGAGGCAAGGCTGATCTCAATTCTCATTCTCAGTTTCACTCTAGTTTCCAAGGTTATCTGGGATATGCATGGTTCTAGTTGTATATCTCATTTACCAGGTCACTAACATGCTAACACTTAGGTGTGGTGGTATTGAAAGCCCAAGGCTGTTCTTTCATTTTTTGGGAGCAATCAACATTGTTCGAATTTTCAAATAATTACAGCAGAATGCAGGATTTGTTACCATTAGCAGAGGTGCATTATCGGGAGGCAGGAGATGGAGGAAAAGACCCAGTACTGTGCTGAACGTTGCTTGTGGCAGTGTAGAGGGTTGGGTGGGGGGTGCAGGATTTGGGGTATTGTTAGGAGGTAGGGGGCAGTTGTGGGGGATGGGAAGGAGTTAAATGTGGGGCAGGTTGGGGAGGAGGGAGGGTTTTACTGCAGTAACCATGGGAGTAGGGTTGCAGGTATTATGTATCCCGAGTGCTGGGCTGAGTACATTAAGTCTAACTACCATTATTAGATGACCAAAGAAGTGACTTTTGAGACTTGGAATGTTAAGGGGATCAGGAAAAAACACAAACAATATCAGGCTCTTAAACATTTAAGTTTATTACGTTCTCAGATAACTTTCCTACAGGAAACTCATTTATTAGAAACTGAAGCTTCACAGTTAAGGAGACAACAGGTGGGCCTGGTGTATAATGCCCAGGGATCTGCTAACAGTTGTGGGGTCATGCTTATGATTAACAGAGGTATTCCCTTCATTTCTACACAGGTCATTAAAGACCCTGAGGGAAGGTTTATCCTTGTTAAAGGCACTTTCTGGTCTGTTCCACTTTTACTCAGTAGTATTTATGGCCCTAACATAGATGACCCAGGGTTCTTTATGAGACTTATATCTGTTATTCTTCCAATGCTTCCCATCAGTATTATTTTGGGGGGGTGACTTTAATCAAGTAATAGATTCTAATCTGGATAGGTCAGGTAGAGGTCCGGGAGTGGTCACTCCAGGGCAGAAGGCCTTTAAAGACCTATTGGACCAATGCGAGCTCTGTGATGCCTGGCGTGTCCTGCACCCTAATTTCAGGGAGTTCACCTTCAGGTCAATGGCACACAGCTCGCAGTCCTGCATTGATTACTTATTTATTTCTCAGGTTCTACTACCTGGGGTTAAGACTTCCTTGATTCAACCTGACCCTGTCTCCGACCATTCACTGGTACTATGCAAATTGGCATTCCTTAATTTGACTAACAGGGAAACTAGATGGAAACTTAATGAACAACTTCTCAAAGATGTCAAATACTGCAAGCTTATAAGGGAGCAAATTGAATCCTCTTTTTCATCCAACCCTTTAGATAGTGAAAAGCTGGATATTTTGAGGGGGGCCTTTAAGGCCTTCATGAAAGGGATCCTTATTAGTATGGCAGTGGGCAGGAAAAGGGCACAGGAGAAGAAATTAATATATTTACTGTCTCAGATTAGGTCACTTGAAAATAATTTTTCGATTAATGCTCCTGACGATGACAAGAGGAAACTTCTAGCATTGAAAGATAGATGTTTAGAGATACTTCGTGAAAAAGTGGAATTACCTATTATTCGTACAAGAGCTAGTTACACTGACCAGGGAGAAAAGGCGGGGAGCCTACTGGCATTGCGTATTAAGCAACAAGAATCAATGAGATTCATCCCTCCAATCAGAGCAATGGCTGATGGGTCCCTAAAAGTATCTCCCACTGAAATAGTGCAAGAATTCGCCCTATACTACGCTAGTTTGTACAGTGACATGGAGCATCCTCCTTGTCCTGGGAGTATGGAGAGCTATCTGAAGGATTCCCACTTGCCCTCCCTCTCAGATCGACACAAGGGTTTTCTGGTTACTCCTATATACAGGAAGAAATTGCTGAGGTTATTAGCGAATTGCCGGCAGACAAAATCCCAGGCCCCAACGGAGTCTCCTCTTTATTTTACAAAGTTTTTCCGGATCTCTTATTACCAGTACTTTGTTGTTTATTTCAACATATTTTAACTGGGGGTGGAGGCTGAGCCTCACCTTTTTGAGGCCTTGATTGTTCTTCTCCCCAAACCAGATAAAGATCCTGAGCTTGTTCAGAGTTACAGACCTATTTCCCTTCTAAATCAGGATATTAAAATTCTCTCGAAGATATTAGCTAATAGGTTAACAGTAGTTCCCCCTGAGTTAATAGGTATAAATCAGGTAGGATTTATGAAAGGGCGTTCATCTTCTGACCATCTCACATCTTCTCGGGCCCCGGGGACGCCAAGTTCCTTGCAGGACTGGTCTCCCTGGACGCCGAGAAGGCATTTGATCGAGTGAATTGGAATTTTTTGTTTCGAGTTCTGGAAGCTTTTCAATTTCCTCCTCTATTTATATCCTGGATTGCCACACTTTATAAAACTCCTACAGCAAGAATCTTTAGGAACCGGGCCTTCTCCAAGCCCTTTTCACTCCATTCAGGGACTAGACAGGGATGTCCCTTATCTCCTCTGTTATTTAATTTATATTTGGAACCTCTCATTCAAAATATTCTCAATAACGTTTCCATACAAAACATTAGGGTTGGGCGTCATGAAATCAAAGTCACTGCATATGCAGATGACTTGCTGATACATTTATCTCACCCAGTATCTTCTGTCCTGGCTTTGTTGAGTGAAATAACAAGATTTAGTGACCTGTCCAATTACAAATTGAATGCTATCAAATCCTTATTTTTCCCATTAAACCATAAGGTATTCAAAAATGATATTAGTCCCTTAGGTTTATGCTGGACTCCCAGGTCATTTAAATATTTGGGCATTAAGCTATCTCGTAACCCCCTAACATGGTTTAGGGAAAATCTGGATTCCCTATCGTAGTTGATAATTCATAACCTCGAGAGGTGGTCCAAACTTCCCATTTCATTATGGGGCCGGATTAACATAATTAAGATGAATATATTTCCTAGAATTTTTTACCCTTTATCTCTTCTCAATACTTTTATCCCTCAACTCTGGTTTAAAAAGATGCATGTCATATTCACTAGATTTATTTGGGTCGATAGATACCCTCGGTTGGCTTATTACAAGTTGGCAGCTCCAAAACTGGAGGGGGGTTTACGGATTCTCCATCTGGCTATATATTATTGGGCCAGTCATCTAGCAAAATGTCTGAGATGGGTATCTCCCGGCCCAAAAAAAGAGCAACCGGCTTGGCTTAGAATTGAATTGGATGTAATTGAATCTAAGAATCTGGACCCCCTTATTCTATTCTTTCTTAAAATCCCTCAGGTACTTATGACTGAGGAGTGCCCCACAATATTTACCTCCTTAAAGGTTTATTCACAACTGTGTTCATTTTTGCAATATACTCCCCACTGGGACTTGGCCCAGTCTATCTGGAATTCCCCATCTTTCACTATTAATAAGAACCAGATTCCCCGTCAATGGTTGTCCCAACTGGGGGATGGGAAACTTCTTTCTCTCATGGATGAAGATGGGCAATGGTTGTCAGTGGGAGATATTATCAGGAAATTTCATATTCCAGCTTCCTCTCACTTCAAAGTTATACAATTAAGACACTTATTTGTAATCAGTTTCGGTAATATCCCCCCCTCCCAGACCGTCACAGCCCTGATACCTGAGGTTTCTTCACTCACCAGATCTCCAGGAGTAATATCTAAACTATATTAGGTTTTGTTTCACAATAAATACGGGGGTTCCTTTGGACCCACAAGATGCTGGAACAATATCCTCCCTCAGCACCATTTGGATTGGCAATCCCTGTGGAGATCCTGTCATAAATATATTTCTCAAGACAGACTGCGTCTCATGCAATATCATATTTTACATAACTTGTATTACACTCCGGTTAAATTGCAGAAATGGGGATATTTGAACTCCGATATATATAATAAATGTCTACAGGAAGAAGGAACACTTCTTCATATGTTCTGGTCTTGCTCTAAAGTCTCCCTCTTATGGGACTCAATTAAGACTTCCCTGGACCCTCTGCTGGGTCTTCAGGAATATTTTACTCCTGATATTTTCCTTTTAGGGGACCAGTCTTCTATTAGAGTTAAAGAAAGAAAGTTTCATATTTCCATGATTGCCTAATCGGCTAAGATGCTTATTTTACGACGCTGGAAAGATAACTCCTCCCCATTTGTCCAAGAATGGGTAAACAAAATTCTGTCCAATCTACACACAGAAAAAGTGATTGCCAGTCTTCACAATAGATTGACAGCATATACCAAAATCTGGAATCCCCTTCACTCTCTAATTTCTCTGGCTCCGGTCTAAGTATGTCGTAGGTTACATGGCCACGTAGGATCTTAGGTAAAGAACTTGGCATTTAAGGGACACTAGGTTCGGTTACTGCAGTAAGGGGAAGGAAGGGTGGGTTAGGCAGTTACCCCTTTACATTGTCTCTGTATTTCAATATCTTTTTCATTGTAACTGCGTTTTATTGTGGAAAATGTATCAATAAACTTTGAATTGAAAAAAAAAAAGAGAAGGGGTTGTTAAGGACATTTGCTATGGTGTTAGAGTCCAGGGTGAGGGTGTCCTGATTGAGAATCTGCATGGGGGATGGGGAAATGGCTTTCCCACAGAGTTCTTTGACATTGTTCCAGAATTTATTCCGGTGCCCCACGTGGAAGTGAGTACTTGCTTGTAGTAGGTAGACTTAGCTAGTCGGATTGCCCAGGTGCATTTGTTTATAGCCTCTCTACATAGCTGACAGTCAGAGGGGAGTTGGGAGTGCAAGGACCTATACCAGAGGTCGTCTCTGTGTTGCAACTGTTTTAATAGGGTGTGCAAGATCCATGGAGTATCCCTGTCTTTAATAATTTGTGTAGTGAAAGGGGCAAATATGTCACAGGTGGTATTAAAAATTTTGATAAAGGAAGTGAGGACAGCGTCTACGGATGTGGCAGTGTGAATGGGTGCCCAGTCACAGGAGGAAAGACAGAGTTTGGAACAAGAGAGGGCTCTTTTTTTAAGGAGTCTCTGGGTGGATTTTTTAGATTGACTGGGAGTGGATTTATTTAACCAGCAGAAGGAGACAGGAGAGTGGTCACTTAGGACATCAGGGAGGACTCTTACTTTGGTGAGGTGGGTGGGTTTATTCGTAAGGATGAGGTCAATAAGGGTGAATATCCCAGATTTGGGATTGACCCTGGTAGGCGACTGGACAATCTGGATAAGGTCACAGGCATGTATTGCGTCCTTGAATGTGGCAGAAGCAGGGGATAACCAGTTTACATTGAAATCACCCATTATAATCAGTTCACTCCGGGGGGATGGGAGATGCTAGCCAGAATAGATTCAAAGGTTTGTTTCTGGTCTGAGGGTGGGATGTAGACTGCCATACTGTACAGTGTTTTACTGGGGTGCCTAGTGAGGTTTTAATAGTGATGGCTTGGGCACCGTGTGCTGGAGGGGGCAGGGTGACAAGGAGTGGCTGGAGAGAGGTTCTTTCATATATGCACAACCACCCCACCTGGCCTGTCTGCTCAGAAGATGGAGTAATCTTTAAGAGTGATGGAAGCATCCGGGACTTTGTGGGAGAGCCAGGTCTCAGATAGTGCCTGGGCTTCGGGGGAATGTTAGGCGATCCAACACTGCAGCTGACCTTATGGTTCTTCTCAGTATTTCCTTTATTCCTTTGGCGCCAGAGCCCTCAGCACTGTGCATATGCAGTTTCTCCCCCCACTCCTTTGCTTTTGTTCTTCTTTCCTCTAGCCCTCCCCTAACTCAGCGCCCCATTTATGCAGCAGGCTCCTCTTGAAATGGCCCATAGAGCAGTGTCAGAAGCTACATCGGCAGCTCTCCCTCCCTGAACAGAGCAAGCCATGGGGCACAGGTGAGCACTGTGCTATCCCGTCACTGGTATGTGGCGACTGCCCCACCCTCAGTCGTCATTTCCTTTATGTGCTGCCAGTGGTCACATGACAGTCACGTGATACATCCTGTTCTATGACTATCACCCCACTTTCCTATTTGCTCCCTATACTCTGTGACCACTAGGATTCACTGTTGGGTACCTTTTTTCCTATCTCCACCACCCTTATCATCCTCCTACCCTAGGATCCACCCAGTTTAAAACACATCCCCACCTGCTGTGCACCTCCAGATATCCACCCTCCCTAAGTTTTCCACTATGGCACCTCCGAGGATTTGAACCCTGCACCTTGTGCACCAAAGGTGGTGACTCTAACCCCTACACCATCTGGTAGTTACAGCTACTGACCATTCCTAACAACCGATTAGCTCACTATCCAATTACCTTTGTATCTCTCCACTACTCCTTATCCAGAGTCTTTGTTCACTCCCTTTGAATCTTGCTTCCTAGCTTGCAGTGTCTCTTCTCCCATCACTCCTTCTGTTGCTGTTCTTCCCCCTCCTGTCTCACCTCCTACTCCTACCCTTCTGGACCTCCAGGACCCACCTCCCCCCAAACTACCCCTAACTCTCCAGTCTAACTGCACACTTTCTCCCTCACTCTACATCTCTCCCCTGCCCCCTACCCTACCCTCCCTTGACTACCCCATGTCCTCCATCACACTACCTCGTACCCTCTACTACCCCTTCTTTCTTTCCAAGTGCACTAACATAACCTTATCCAAACACTACAGACCAAGGAAACACAAGTCTGTGCCCCTAATCTCTATCCTCTCTGGGGTCCTCCTCCTCCTTCTCCTTTCTGGTACCATTCACCCCAACCTCAGCCCAAGTAACCGCCTCCCCACTGTCCAGGAACCCATCTTTAGCAAAGAGAAAAATATCAGATTCATCCATCCATCTCAACATTCAGAGCCTCCCTGCTAAATTAGACACCATTCAGGCCTGGGTTGCCTCAAATGATTTCAATGTGATTGCTGTCTCAGAAACCTGGCTTTCCCCAAAGACTTCCAATGGAGAGATTGAACTTAGTGACTGCACCCCCACCTGGAAAGATAGACTGAAGAAAAAAGAATGGATATGCATGTTCTATATCTCCAACAAATTCTCCTTCACTGAATACATTCCTAGTTCAGAGTTGTCCCTTCTGGAAACCCTCTCCATCCACCTCCTCCTCGGTTCTGACAATACCCTCACCCTTACCACTGCCTACCATCCCCTGGGTACCCCCCTCTCTGACCTCAAGGAATTTCTAGCTTTCAAACACACCCTCCCACTCAATAGGGAGTGGATCCTCCTTGGGGATTTTAACATTAACTGGGTCTCTAGCCAAGCCGACACTGCCAAATCCTCTTTTGCAAATCTTGGCCTCCACCAGCTGATAGCCTTTCCCACCAGCTCTAAATACAAAACAGGTACCCAAGCACTCATTTATTGGATTATTGTCTTGCATCCCACCCACATCTCCAACTCCGGAGTTTTGCCTGATTCTATCAGTGATCATTGTGTGATATTTTGCCTTTGGTCAGCCCGACTACTCAAGTACTCCCCCACCTTTATATTCACCAGAAGACTGACCAAACGGAACATCAAACTCATAACCTGTGGTTTCAGCCTTATTCACTGGTCCTTTCCCAAGGGGCTAGAAGACTGCAACTCTAGAGAACAGCAAGAGGAAGGAAGTGCTGTTAGAACTATACTACTCTACTGGGACTAAAGAACTAGAACTCTACTACTGGGACCTTCAATTTAGGGTAAAAACAACAACAACAAAAATGAGTTAGTGTGTTTGTCTGAGCTAGGTGAACTGAATTATTTGTGCAGTTAGCTAGGTGTAGAAGGAAACTGTAAATTGTTAACTGTGCAGTTAGCTAGGTGTAGAAGGAAACTGTGAATTATCTGTGCAGTCATATGTAGAAGGAAACTGTGAATTAGGAGCAGTGACTTAGGAAGAAGGAAGCCAGGTGTTTTGGATTTAAAAACTGCCCTAGATATAGTAGCTTGTGGCAGAGAATAGCAAGAGGAAGGAGGTGCTGTTAGAACTATACTACTCAACTGGGACTAAAGAACTAGAACTCTACTACTGTGACATTCAATTTAGGGTAAAAATAAACAACAACAAAAAAGAGTTAGTGTGTTTGTCTGAGTTGGATGAAGTGAATTGTTATCTGTGCAGTTAGCTAGTCGTAGAAGAAAACTGTAAATTATCTGTGCAGTTAGCTAGGTCTAGAAGGAAACTGAATTGTTATCTGTGCAGTTAGCTAGCTGTAGAAGGAAACTGTGAACTACTATCTATGCAATTAACTAGGTGTAGAAGGAAATTGTGAATTGGGGGAGTGGCTTAGGTAGAAGGAAGCCAGGTGTTTTGGATTTAAAAAATGCCCAAAATAGCTTGCAGCAGAAAACAGTAAGAGGAAGGAGGTGCTGTTAGAACTATACTACTCAACTGGGACTAAAGAACTAGAACTCTACTACTGGAACCTTCAACTTAGGGTCAAAAGAAACAAAAAAAAAGAGATAGTGTGTTTGTCTGAATTGTGTGAAGGGAATTGTTATCTGTGCAGTTAGCTAGGTGAAGAAGGAAACTGTGAATTAGGGGGAGTCGCTTAGGCAGAAGGAAGCCAGGCATTTTAGATTTAAAACCTGCCCTAGACAGCTTTTGGCAGAGAACAGCAAGAGGAAGGAGGTGCTGTTAGAACTTCACTACTCTACTGGGACTAAAGAATTACAACTCAATTACATGGACCTTCAATTTAGGGTAAAAACAAAAAAAAGAGTTTGCTTGAATTGGGTGAAGGGAATTGTTATCTGTGCAGTTAGCTAGGTGAAGAAGGAAACTGTGAATTGGGGGAGTGGCGTAGCTAGAAGGAAGTCAGGTGTTGTGGATTTAAAAACTGCCCTAGATCGCTTTTGACAGAGAGCAGCAAGAGGAGGGAGGTGCTGTTAGAACTTTACTACTCTACTGGGACTATAGTGACCTCCATCCCTCCCCCCACCCCACCCTAAGCTAGTTTTAGTTTTATAGGCACAGGATTTGACTAACAACAGGAACTTTCTGTTTGGGAACAGGAAGGGACTGATCACAGAGGCACAAAAGACTCACGATACTAGAAGGAAAAGAGTAGCTCTCCACCCCCCAGCTGATGGAGGTCTGACTCTGAGCAAGTAAGAAGGAGACTACTGAGGAATATAGGAACTTCCTGTCCCAGAACAGGAAGATCAGGGGCTTTAAGTGCATGGAGGCAATAGGAAAGAAGGGAGAAAAAAAATTAAACTATATAAATTAAAAAAATAAATAAATAAATAAGCAGAGAGATGAAAGAATAAATATACAAAACAACAGTTAAGGGTCCAAAATTAAGACATGATGGGATTGGTGCTGTGCAGTGGCTGTGAAGCAGCAGTCTTCTGGGAGACATTCTGGAGGACGTAGTGTTGTCCCACCTGCAGGCACCTTTCTGGGCTGGGGGAGGAGGTTGCTCATCTAAAGGCTGAGTTGGCCATGATTCAGAAAACCTCCTCTCCCACCCAGAAACCACCAGGGCCACCGCCACTGCCTCAGAGGTTGCCAAGAAAGAGGAGTGGTTGGACCACAGTGGACTGAGGAAGGGTGAGGGTGGTGGAACAGAGGTGCATCCCTCCAGTTGTACCTCTTCACAATTCATATGCCCTTCTGGCAGAGTGTGGTTCCTCTATGGAGGCACCTGCAGTGGAGACCAAGGAGGATGCTAGAAACCTACACAAAGGAGACCCACAGGAGGGTGGCATGGGACACCACAGGGGAGGGAAACATCTCCTGCTGGGGGACTCCATTGTTAGGAAGGAAGAACTGGGGGGAGGAGGGGAAAGGGAGGTAAGATGCCTGCCTGGCACCACAGATTGGAGGGAAAGGGAGCGAATCCTCAGGATCATGGGTGCAACTGCACAGGGGAAGGAGCTGGATGTCATTGTCCACCTAGGTACAAATGGGATCAGAACAGTGCAGGAGGAGTTTGTGGAGTTGGGGAGGGGTGTTAGACAAGTAGCGTGCACAGTAACCTACTCTGAGGGTGCTGCCTGTCTATGGCATGGGTGAGACTAGGGTGCTCCACACTATGGGATTCAAACAATGATTGACAAACTGGTGCAGAGCTCAGAGTTTTGGCTTCACTGGGGACTGGGGGCCCACCTGGAGGGATACAGGCCTATACTGGCTTGATGGCCTGCTTCTGTCCAGGAGGGGAACCAGGATCCTATGTGATAGGTTTAAATGCTTCATTGGCAAGCATTTAAACTAGCCAAGGGGGGAGGCACTGAAAAAGGGCAGGGAAATCCTAGCCCCTCCCCAAAAATCAGGGTAGTTAGTGAGGTAAACACCAAGGTAGAGATGTCGATAGGGAGAAGGGCAGGTGTAAATGCAGAAAAAGGCAAAGGCAGTAAGGACAGGGATGGGGCAAAAAAGGGGTAAGGCCATCAATAAATGGAGGGTAATGAGTACCAATGCCCACAGTCTAGGTAACCAGCTCCCTGAACTGGTGGCCTTGATGGAAGAGGGATGCCTGGATATCACGGCAGTCACAGAAACATGGTACACAGACAACCATGACTGGGATGTCAACATACCAGGATGCACAATCTATAGGAGAGATAGGGAGGGTAGAAGAGGGGGAGGAATAGGGAGGAGTAGCTGTCTATGTAAGGGAGGGGATCAAAGCAATGGAACAAAAGGGTAAACAGGGAGGAGAGAAGGCACTGTGTGTCATGCTGGAGACCAGAAATGGCACCACAGTCTGCACAGGGATTGTATACAGACCCCCATCTCAGTGGGAGGAAATGGACAAGGAAATGACAGAAGGTATCCTTAGGATGGCAGAGAAAGGGGAGATATTGTTGATTGAGGACCTGAATATGCCAGATGTTAACTGGAACACCTTTGCTGCAGCCACATCCAAGAGCAATGCCATTCTTGATGCCCTACAGGGGGCATGACTCAGACAGCTAGTGTTGGAACCCACTCAGGAGGGAGCAATCTTAGATCTGGTACTTATAGGTACATTAGGGAGCATAGAAAGACAAAGGGAGGGATAGTGAGGCTGAATAAAGGGGACGGTGGGTGGGCCGACAGGGACATTAAAAAGCAGGGATATTGAATGGATACTTCTGCTCAGTATTCACAAAAGAAGAGGAGGGGGAGGTATCTAATCCAGTTAATAGAAGCACTCTGGGTAGGGGGGTCGATGTCGATCCCAGTCCTTTCACAGAAGAAAGGGTTCTGAAAGAACTCCTAAAACTGAAGGTGGACAAAGCAATGGGGCCTGATGGGATTCCCCCCAGAATTCTAAAAGAACTAAGGGGAGAACAAGTGACACCACTAACATTTTTAACAAATCATGGGAGGATGGTGTGGTACCTGAGGACTGGAGGAGGATGGATGTGATTACCCTTCACAAAAGTGGGAGCAAGACAGAGACAGAAAACTACAGACCTGTCAGTTTGACCTCAGTGGTAGGGAAAATGATGGAATCACTTCTGAAGGATAGAATTGTTGAGTACCTAGAGGCTTGTGGGGCACAGGACCCAAGGCAGCATGGATTCACAGTGGGAAGGTCATGTCAGACAAATCTAATCAATTTCTTTGACTGGGTGACCAAAGTAGTAGATCAGGGAGGGGCTGTGGACATGGCATACTTAGACTTTAGCAAGGCATTTGACACAGTCCCCACTCCAAAGATTAATAAACAAATTAGCCAGCCTTGGAGTGGGTCCCAGGGTGGTAGCCTTGGTAAAACATTGGCTGAATGACAGGATACAGAAGGTAATAGTAAATGGAGTCCACTTTGAAGAAAGGGGGGTTACTAGTGGGGTACCACAGGGTTTAATACTGGGACCAGTCCTTTTTAATGTCTTTATAGGTGACATTGAAGAGGGGCTAGAAGGAAAAGTATGCCTCTTTGCAGCTGACACAAAGATCTGCAACAGGGTTGATACACAAGGGGGTGTGGGAAAGGATGAGAAGGGACTTGGCAAGGTTGAAGGAATGGTCAGAAGTATGGCAGCTTGTGCTCAATGCAGAGAAGTGCAAAGCAATGCACCTGGGAAACAAAAACCCAGGGGAAGAGTACACAGTTGGGGGGGCGGTTGTAACAACAACAAAAATGGAAAATGACCTGGGGGGTAATCATATAAGATGACCTAAAGGTTAGCAAGCAATGTGAGAAGGCAGTAGGCTGGCTGGAGGGATACTGGGATGTATAGGGAGAGGCATCACCAGTAGAAAACAGGAAGTTGTTATTCCTCTGTACAGACAGTTGGTGAGACCTCATCTGGATTACTGCATCCAGTTTTGGAGAACCCATCTCTGCAAGGACATAGACAGGATGGAGACAGTACAGAGGAGGGCAACTAAAATGGTGCAGGGTCTGCAACAGAAACCATACGAGGACAGAATAAAGGAGCTTAATATGTATACCCTTGAGGAAAGGGGGGGGGGGGACATGATAGAAACTTTTCAGTACCTCAAGAGAATCAAAAAAATCCAAGAGGGTAGCATCTTTCAGAAAAAGAGATGTGCAAGAACAAGGGGACACAATCTGAAGATAGAAGGAAGACAGCTCAGGGGTAATGTGAGGAAGTATTTTTTCACAGAGTGGGTGGTGGACGCATGGGATGGCCTTTCTGAGGAGGTTGTGGGGTCAAAAACAGCGTGGAAGTTCAAGAATGCATTGGACAGACATAAAGAAATTCTTGTGGGGGGTAGGAAGAAATAGGCTGTTGGTTAACTAGGATCTGCAGCTTATCCAGTAGGAAGGGAAATGGGCAGATTAGGTAAGCGAAGGGTCCTTATCTGCCATCAAAGTATACGTTTCTATGTTTCGATCCTTCAGTAATTCTCCAGTATGTTTGTCAGTATATGCGATAAATATGATCCACTCAAAAAATTAGAACAAGGGGTAAAATTAATGAATAGGTCACTCCCGATCTTATTAAGTTGTTGAGATCAAGGGATAAAGCCTGGGCCCACTACTTGAAGCACAATGACCCTTCCCTGCTGTCCCTGTACAGATTTCTCCACAATGAGTGTAAATCTGCTATCAGAAAGGCAAAAATTGACCACCTGCATAATGAGCAGCTCAGGGATGCCTCAAGCCCCAATCAGCTCCTGGGTATCCTCAACTCGCTCCTTGGAAAAAACAAACATTCTGATCCCATTACCCTGTACCAGAACATAACTCATGTTAACAACCCAGTGGGACTTGTGAACAATTTTAACTCTTTCTTTGGTGGCTTCAGTAAATGCAAA
Source organism: Neoceratodus forsteri (assembly GCA_016271365.2). Taxonomy (NCBI): domain Eukaryota; kingdom Metazoa; phylum Chordata; order Ceratodontiformes; family Ceratodontidae; genus Neoceratodus; species Neoceratodus forsteri. The sequence goes on along the minus strand of CM028130.1, from coordinate 1,560,680,134 downwards.
TCTCCCTCTCCACCCCTCTGTCCTCATTCCCCTATCCCACCCTAGCCATCCCAACACCATGGTCCCGCCCCCACCCAGTTTTTACTTTAAAGCCCTTCATCCTGGTGACAACATCAAGCTCATTCACAGGAATAACCTGAAGCCCCGCAAAGGGGCTGACAGTATTGACTACAAAATCCTGAAACTTTCCATCCCAGCCCTTGTGGTCCCAGTTACCGATCTTCTCAATTGCTCCTTTTGTGCTGGCTCTTTCCCCAAAATCTGGAAATCCACCACCATCAAACCGCTATTAAAAGTGGGTCCAGAAATGATTACGGTAACTACCGCCCTATTTCCCTCCTTGACCCCTCTCAGAAATCCTCAAGAAGGTCATACACTCCCAAATCACAGCCTACTTTGATACCTACAACCTACTCTCCAGTGCTCAGCATGTTTTTAGACTTGGTCACAGCACCGAAACAGCCTTGGTCAGGTTCACCAGCAACATTAGTAAGGCAAACAACAAATGGCGGTACACCAAATCTGTTTTTGTTGACCTTACCAAGGTATTTGACCTCATGCACCAAAACCTCCTCCTCAACACCCTCCGAGGTCTGCACCTCTCCAATAATGTTGTAAAATGTGTTGGCAGCTACCTCTCCAGGAGTTCCCATCACACTTCCATTCAAGGTCATCTTTCTGCAGCATGTCCAATCAAATGTGGTGTTCCCCAGGGCTCCATCCTGGTCCCCCTTCTTTTCTAACTATTCATTAATAACCTTCCCTCCATTTGCCAATACACACAACTTGTCCACTACGCCGATGACGCAGCCCTTTTCTGCAGGCATGAAAACCTAGCCTCCATGCTTCACAATCTACATTCAGATTTCTAGAAACTTCACTCCTGGTTCTCAGGGAATGGCATGATCCATATCTCCAAGAAGACAAAATTCATGATCTCCTCAGGACCGAAGAAAGTCCCTACATCCGAACTGACACTATTTGACAACTCTGGTAACCTTATCGAACAGGTGACCAAAATCAAATACCTTGGTCTCCATCTGGACCTTCACTTAATCTACAACTGTCATATTTAATCTCATTAAGAAGATTTATATCAGGTTTGGTCTTCTGTACAGGATCAGAAAGTTCCTGCTTCCCTCACCCAGGCTACTCCTGGCTACCTTCTTTCTTCCGCCCTTGATTGATTATGGTTTCATCATCTACTCTCCGCCTTCATCCTCTCTACACTACTCGAAACTCTGAGTCACTTACAACAGTATAGCTTGTTTCGTCTCTGGTCTCCCCTGGAAAACTCACCACTGCATCCTCTACTCCTCCCTCAGCTGGTCCACCCTCAAAAGAAGGCTCCACCTAAAAATGCTCTCTTTTCTCTATAACATTCACTGCAATCTGCTGCCACCCTCTCTCAGCACCTGATCGGTTGACTAGAAGTTCCACGACTGTGGTCTTTGACACCCCATTCTTCCATTCCAAGCAAGCTCAGAACTTCATCTTCTATTATGGCACAAAACTGTACAATAATCTTTCCTCAGGAATCCAAACCTTCAAGTCCATTCATTCTTTCAACTCCTTCCTCAAAGTCCACCTCCTAAATTCGTCCACCTGTACATGCCACAGGCGGTCTCTTTGCTAACCATATGCTCTTCACCCATCCTCCCTGTTCCAACTCCCCAGCACAACTCATCCTACTTGATCTTCTCCCTCCTTCATCTCTCACCACTATGGCCTCTCTGACTCCATTTGCCACCTACCCCATTAGTCATGCATGTCCCCTTCATACTGCACTTATGGGTAATGTTCTCAGTCTCCTCTTCTCCTATAGCATATTATGGACTTGTATTGTTCCTCTCCCTCTCTGTCACATTATTCCCTGTCATATTATTACTCTTGTGATCCCCACCTCAGCTTTGTTGCCATTGATAATGTACTTTCTTTGAACCCTGATTGTATTTTGCACAGCCTTTTTATCTAACATTTTTGGAACTCTTGTTAATATGTTTATTTGCTTGCTGTACCTTGTTATGTTTATATTACCTTAATGTATGTTGTATCCCTCACTGGATGTTTGTGTAAATGGGTATTTTTGCTCACATACTTTCCAGTATATAAATAAATTGATTGATTGATATGCTGTAGGAGGGCATCTGTCACCTGTGCCACAACCCTGGACACAGAGGACTGGCTCACACCAACTGTGTCATCACAAACATGCTGAAATGACCCTGTGGCATAGTAACCAAGGGCACATAGCATCTTTGTTTCCACCATCATGGCATGTGAGTGCCTTGTCTGAGGTTCCACAGCTCCCACGGATGCTGTCACACAGCCTGGCAATGGTGTCCCATGGTAGGCAGAACCGCTCAGTGCAATAGGTGTCCCACATTGCAGAGGTGTCTATGCATGTGTGGAACACTTGCGGTCGAGGTCCACCTCATTGTAGTCAGTCAGCAAGCTCAACGATTAAGTGAATGTGCATTAGCATGCCTGGATACATCTCGATTCAGTTTTTGAACTTCATGAGCAGCGGTGCACCCGTGCTGCTGGTCCCCTATGTACTACCACCCCTGCTTTGGGTACACCTTTAAAAGGGCAGGGCCATGTGGTGGTGTGACACTCCCTGGCATGTGACATTGACATGTGCATCCTGTTACGATGCATGTAGTTGCCATCATGTTGGGGAGAATGGTGGAGTGCAGGGCCATGTTTCCATGGCATTTCTTTAGGGTTGCTAAACATGACTTGACGGATGGAAGCAGCTACAGCAAACTGTGGTCCATCAGGGCATCAGATAGGGTAAGTATTGTGTGCAGTGTCTGCCGACGCATGGAACAGTGGGGTCTTCATTTCATGCACTGTGTGTATTGGGTTGATGTGTGTCTCCTCCACTCCACAGGACCAGGGTGGTATTCCTGCATGGATAGAACTCACCCTGTAGGTCCAGCCGGGTGGAGCACAGGACATCATCCAATCCAGACCTGCACAGTGTCTGAGGTTCCTGGAGTGGCTGCCATTGGTACCTTATACTGTAGGGAGCTTGGGGTGACCTATACTATGAGGATGATGACTACAGGGCCTGGGACAGCTATGTCCCCTCAGCGGTGAGCAGACCTGCACTTGCCCACCGTGCTTATGGTTGTTGCTGGATTGATGATTTTGCCTTTCTGTTTCAGTGTTACTTAGGTCCAGTGAGGAGGATGGGGGTCTGCTATGACAGGAGGAGGACACAGGGGGCTGTGGGGGAGGAAGAGGACAACCAGCCAGTTGGCACCAACCAGACCCTAGTCGTGGCCTATGCAGCTTGTGGTGGACACAGCCACAGGAAGCCTGACTGTTTAGTAGTGGAGGAGGACCACATCATGACTGGTCATGGATGTGTGGTGGCTGTGGCCACAGACATTGTGGAGGCATTAGGGTGTCCAGTGTTTTGCTTTTGATGGACTGTATGCAGGTCTAGTGGACTGGAGAGGCCTAGAAGAGCTGTGTTGCTGGGGGGGGGCTGGCAGCTTTCCGTGATGTTGGCTTGTGTGCTGGCGGGAGGGGTAGGGGGCAGGATGCCGAGGGGCCAGGGGGTGGATGGGTATGCTTGCGGGTATATTCGGAGTGGGAGTGGGTTATCATTGTACAGTGTTGTGTAACCGCATACTGTATTAAACATGACTTTTTTACATAATCTGTGTGTTCACTGTCTCTGGGGTGTGGGTATGGGGGCTGCATGCCATGCTGTTGGGCGGTGGCTAGCCTGTTGGTGGGTGCCCTTGGGCATGTGCCAGGGTGCTGCCATGCACTGGACAGTGTCATGCCAGTGCAGGCCTATGGCACTGCTGGTGTGCCATCTACACGGCACAGTTGTGTGACGTGCAGGTGATTCTGGCCATCGCAATTGCCATTGGTCTGTGTGGAAGAACCGTGGCACATGTGGGTGACAGGTAAAACCACAGTGCAGTTTGGCTGTGCAGCTGCATTGTTGCAGGGCCTCATGCACTCACAGATGTGGCACGAAGGTGTGCTGCCAGTACATGTCTGCAGACACATCTGTGCCTGGGTGGCTACATGACACCATCCATCTGCATGTGCTGCCATCCATAGGTGCTATACACCCCACTATGCCACTGTTACTTGATGTATCTTACGTGACACCACTTGAATGGCATTCCGTCATAAGTGCCGTCATGCATACGCATAGCCTGTGCAGACACACTTGGTTGCGCAGCCATACCCCCACATACCAGCATTGCAGAGTGTTGGCGTACCATTCCACACTCATGCTATGTGCACATTGCATGCCCCTCATGCATGCATCTTTTTGGCAGCATGCGCATTAGAGCAATGTAGCGCTTCTGCACCAATGCTATGCACGTATATGTACAGCTCATATCTTTCATACATAGCGCCAATTGTGTCACCACATCACACTATTATTTCAACATTTAAGGTCAAGGAAGCATGCATAGACATCCAATATGATTTAGTGTAGACCTTTTTCAATAAATAAATGTGTTCTTACAAAGACGTTGCTAATGATTCAATAAGTCAGTATATGACTGCTTTCTCCAAAAAGGAGTTAGTAAGAAATGAGCTGTTTAAAAGATATTTATTACATCTGGTGGATAAGAACCACTATTTAAATTTTTTATTAACTTTAAGCACCATTTTATTTATTTAGTTTTTGTTGACTGGGTAAGTGCACTAGACAAATTCTGCCTATTTTCAGGCACGGCCCAGGGGAGCAAGATACAGATGAATGCCAACTGATCTTGAACCATATTAAACTGTTGGTAGTATTTTTTTAGTGAATAGGGGAAATTTGGCCAGGACACCGAGGAAATTCTTCTGCTCTTGCTGCAGAGGGCACTGAAGTGCTGCAGGAGAGATGGAGGATCTCAGTCAGCTTCAGACTTTGGAATGGGATGGTCAGGTTTTTGGAGCTCCTGCAAATATCCTGGATCTAGCCATGGCAGAACAGCATGAAGTTATGGATCAGTCACAGGAAGCTTTAGTAGAAGAATCTGAATCATTGCCATTGAATACTAGTATGGAATATATGGTGGAAGAGGAAGAAGTAAAATTACAACTGGAACTTGAGGAAAAAAAACAGCAGCTACCAGCAATGATTTCGGTTGCTGAACATGAATTTCAAGTTAGCAGAACTAAACTCAAAGAAGAGAAACAAAAGTGGAAAAGATCCACAATGAGTCCTTTGCAAGACACAAGTAAGCTTTTACCCTTGGATAAGTCATTAGAACCCAGGCTAAGGGTTTCCAGTTCTGATACAGGAGAAGATTTGTTTCGAGGTTCAGAGGTTCAATGCTCAGAAGTGCAAGAGGTGGAACAAAAGGGTGACTCAGAAGTCTGGTCACCGGGAGGAGCCTTACAGAAAGCAGGCTAGTTGTATTTGGGAAACCAATTGGTTCCAGACCTGTAGATACCCCTTCCAGGTTCACTGGAGAGATTGGCTCTAAAGGAAATTGGGGTTTCTTATCCAGGTAATCAACAACCGCAAGAAGCACTTTTGCAGAAACCTAAGTCCTCGCTGTCCACTACTACAGCTGTGTGGGGTGAAGTAGAGGTAGAAGATTCTGCTGCTGCGACAGATGTGGTGGAACTTACATAGATGGTACCGGAGAATCAACAGCTTACTGATACTACTGAGGAACTTGAACAGGATGAGAATCTATCTGCTTTAGAGAATAAGCAGGTAAGAGGGACCATGCTGGTCCCAGATTGGCAGGGCCTTTTCCAACAGGAACTGGACAGAGAGAGGGGACAGATCACTCATTACAAGCTGAACACAGGCCTAAATCATATGCAGGGTTATTTAGAAAGCCAGCAGAGGCTGCCAAATGGTGTTGTTTGGTCCGCTAACGTTGCAAAGGTTTGGCCCCTATTCCCACCTGATAGAATTTGGATGGGGAAAATTTTAATAAAAGACTCAATGGGATTCTCACCAACCGAGGTATATGCATTTATTCATGCCCCAGGTGATTGTAGCTATGATGTTAGCTTTTGTTCCATGTCTTTGTTAGATAAATTTTGAAAACTATACTATGAATTAAAGGATTTGGAAATTTGGCAAGATTTTGTGGCAATTCCCAAGACAAAGCCTACTATCAAAACAGTGACTGAAGAAGGTGTGGATGTTAATGACATTGTTTTTTGGCTTGAAAAACATTGTACAATTTTTGAACATCCAACACCTATTATGGATGACAATGGGTTTTGGACTGGAGGGTGGCATTTTAGGGTGCAACTTAAACAGAAGGACACTGGTATCCAGCATTTACCCAGTTCTTTTTACCTGGGTAGAAACTGTGGTATATTATTTTATGCTGGGCAGCCTAAAAGCTGTTATTGTTGTGGCTCTTTGAATCATTTAAATAATGATTGTGATAGTATTAAATGTTTTCTTTGAGGTGTCCTAGGTCATTCTGCAGCACAGCGTACTGCTTCACCCATCTGTAATTTGTGCGGAGATGATGAGCAAGCCTTTTAGGATTGTCCCTTGGTGGCTCACAACTCTGAAGATATTTCAGATCATGATTCAATTCTATCCCAAGCTCGCCAGCCTTTTAAACCACCTCAAAGAAGAAGAAGAAGAAGAATCAGCATTTATATAGCGCTTTTCATACACAGTATCCCAAAATGCTTTTTTTACAAGCAATGCTAGACTGGTAGTGAAGTGACTGAATGTGTGGTGGTGGCCATATCGCACATCATCACCCACACACAGCCTGGATAATTGCATGAACTGGTTTATGGGAAGGGGAATGTTGGCCAGGACACCGGGAATGGTCCCTATTCTTTTGTGAAGAGTGCCCTGGGTTCTTTTACTTCCACCTGGACACCCACCAGGACAACACCAGGATGGGCAGAAGGGACCTTGGTTCAACATCTCATCCGAAGGACGGCACACCCCAGCAGTACAGCACCCCCCAATACTGCACTCAGATGCCAGCGATTTTTAGGTGCAAGTCCAATCCCGGTGTGAGATGAGAACCCCCGACCTTCTGGTCCAGATGCGGATGTGCTACCAACTGAGCCACATTGACAAGAAAGATGCAAAGAGATGAGGAAAGTTTTTTTCTCAAACCAGACGCAGAGAAAGGGGGAGAGGTGAATATACTGGGATCAGGGTGGGAGGAGCTAGACCTAGAGAGTGGCTTCCAGTGGAAGAAAGAGCTCTGTCTTCTGTAATGAGTTTTCAAAATTTGGGATCAGTAGATGGGGAGGTAGAGGTAGCAAGTATGAGTGATACACCTTCTTCTCCCGCACCCCTGCTCCACTGCTGGTCTGGGGATAGCATCAATGGGATTACCTTTATCACCGTTACCCCTTTCTAACTGCTTTTGAGCATTTTCCTCATGGGGAGAGCAGGTTGAGATAGAAAGTCCTATGGAAGAAGAGGTACCGCCCCCCCAAGGCTAGTGGCCATTTCAAAAGCAGACCCTCAGAAATCTGGGACTGTTGAACCCCAAAAATGAGTGACAAGGTCAAGTAAGAAAATTATGAAACCCTTCCCTGAGCAAGTTTACCTATGAGTAGCTAGTTTGAATGTTAATAGCATCAAATCAGAAGTTAAACGTGTTACAACAGTCAGCATTTTACAACAATCGGAATTTGATGTCGTTATGTTGCAAGATATGAGGCTCCATACACTAGCAGAGATTGCTCAGGCTACCAGAGACTGGAAATGGGGACTGTCATGCTGGTCTTTGGGTGAGGAGAGCTGTAGTGGGGTGGGTTATTGTTTTCGTTCTTTTGATGTTTATATTTTGAGGTTGGTGGACATTGACCCTGGAAGGGCCTTGCTTTTAAATGTGGTTATTAATTCCTTCTCTAACAGGCTTATCACAATTTATGGACCACAAACCAAAGCTATAAGGATTGACTTGATCAAAAAAATACAACCATATTTGTACACCAATAGACAACTGTTTTGGGGAAGGGATTTTAATGTAAATTTGCAACAAACTAGAAGTATGGCAAAACAGTATTGTAATAAAAAATTTTGCAACAGATGGTGAAATAGGCAGGTTTAAAGGATTCTCATGGCTGTGGGGAAAAAAAAATAAACACTAGGTTTTTTAAGGGAAATCTTTCCTCCAGGATTGACTTCCTTATTTTAAAACAATCTCTGCCAGTTTTTCGGACCATTTCTTTTCCCATTGAAACATCAGACCATGTGATGATAGGGATGCATATTGCTGTACCGCCACATAGGGAAGCAGGCAGGGCTTTTTGGCATTTGAATACTTCTTTGTTGGATAACCCATTAGTGTTAACAGCATTTACAATTCTTGTTCTAGATAAAGCAATTGCCTTTTTTTTATATGATGATATGGGCCTATGATGGGCTGATTTAAAAGACCTGGTAATAAGATTTTTTCAACACTATAATCAGTTACAGGCGGCCACCTCACAAAAGAAATATTTAGAATTAAGGAAGATATTAGGCAGACTGTTGACAAAACAAGTTTTAGAGGGGCTTAATCTTTCAGAAGACATACAAACTATTAAATTAGAAATGGGGAATTATCAATATGCAAGAATGCACTCTTTACAGAAGGAGCAGAGTTTTGGTACACAGGGGAAATCAGAAGATATTAATCCTTTTTTAATTGTCAGCAGAGACATGAGAAAACATTAATAATGGGTTTATGATCCCAGCAAGAGTCTTTGGAGAAAGGGAACAAGGGTATTATGACTTTGTTAGGGGATTTTGTGAAGGATATGTTTGATGAACCATGAAAGAATCTTGAGTTTGCCTCCCAGATTTTCCAAGTGGCAGCTCCCCCAATTTTGGTACCAGAGGTAAGGGAACATATGATAGCTCCCTTTACTTTCCTGGAATTGTTCGAGGTTGTGAAAACTCTTCGCAAAGGGATATCCCCAGGGTCAGAAGGACTTCCAGGAGAAGTGTATAAAGATCTGTGGGGCATTATTCCATATGAACTACTTTTACTTTTTAAATTTTTTCTTTCAGATTATTTTTTACCCACATCAATATATGAGGGTTTGATGATTTTTCTATTTAAGTCAGGGGACCCTACAAACCTCAGTAATTTGTGTCCCATAACACTGTTAAACACTGATTTTAAAATATTTGCAAAACTATTGGGTAATAGACTGGCTCAGGTGATGGGAGACTTAATTAGTCCAATACATTCTGTTCAGTCCCAGGGAGAAAAATGACATGGGAAATTGTGGAAGGAGACACGGGGTATTTTTGGTAAGCCTGGATCAAGCCAAAGCAATTGATAAGGTTTCAAATAATTTCTTATGGCAGTGCTTGGCCGCTTATGGGATCCCAAAAGAATTTATAGGCTGGTTGCAGTTGTGCTATGCCCTGGCTTATGTAAGGCCATATGATAATGGCATTCAGGGACCCAAATGATTGATAAGGAAAGAGGTTCACCAAGACTGCCCTTTAAGCCCCTTTCGTATGTTTTTATGTTGCACCTTTGTTAAAGCTTCTTCAAAAATCTCCCAGAGCCAATGGATTGACTGGAGGAGTGTTGCAGGACTGCAAGGCGTTAGCATATGCAGATGATCTCTGCCTTCTGCTTCAAGATGAGCAGTCATTTGAGACAGTGATGTACCTAATTCAGGAGGTGGGGAAAATATCGGGGGTTTGCTTGAATGTAGAAAAGACAAAATGTCTTGATCTCACAGGGTTTCCTGAGGTACCGTGATTGTTGGGAAGGTGTCAAATGGCAACTACCCCTTGTAAGATTTGGGGAATTTATTACGATGGTAGGGATATGATGGGATATAACTGGGAAATAATGCTTTCTAAAGGGAAGGACATGGTTGGAAGATGGAACCATTGGAAACTGTCAAGAAAGAAAAGGGTTCATTTAATTAGGACTTTTTTGACCCCGATATTTTTATATGTAAGTGAAATATTTATGGTTCCCAAATATCTGAAAACTCCCCTATTGGGGTGTTTCTTTTCTTGCTTCTGGGGGAGCAGACTTAATCTTGTTAAACACAATGTGTTGTGTAAGGATACTAATGGTGGATGAGTAAATATGATAAATCACATTTTATTTTTTTTACTATTTTTTTATGTAATAATTTATTTCCCTTGATTAAAGAATCTGTCCAGTTGTGGGGAATATGTTTTATTCCCTATTGGTAGTGGTTTTAACTGAATGGAAGGCAGATCATTTTTTACATAAAAACAAAAGGAATCCCCGTTTGGTAAAAAGATGGGAAGGGGTGGTAGATGGGATAATCAGATGGGGTACTAAAATTGATACAGTTCTCCATCTCACAAGGAAACAATTGTATCTTGAAGTCCTTTTGACCCATTTTTTGGAATACCTGTTTGCAGGATTTTCACGAGTACACCAAGAATATATTGCACACTACATTACAGATGCTAGAATGCCTAAAAAGATATGGGATACAGTATGGTTGGGTTTATACAATATGATAAATGTACTGAGTAATCAAAAACATAAACCTTTACAGGATATGTATTGTCCTAGAAAATGCTGCATAATGCAGATAGAGACAATGGATCATTTATATTACATATGTCCTCATGTTATGAAAGTCTGGGATGTCATGAAAAACAGATGGAAAGGGTACCTACAGATACCCCCAGATTCCTTTTTACTCTATTATGGGATAATTCCCCACCTGGTGGTATAGCTTCATGACAGTATGCTTCGTATACTTTTTGCATACGTGCTATATTGGATTTGGATTGGTCGTTGCCGTTTGGTTCTGTAGCAACAACACATTTCTCCTTTTGATCTTTTTCAGATACTTACCAAGGAATTGAAATAGTGGAAAATATGGGAAAGATTAAGAGTGGACCCGGATAAATGGGCCTCTTGGTGGTCTGCTTTTGATCTTAATTAAAGTGACCATTGGTTTTCCTACTAATACTAGGATATGGCTTGGGTTTTATGTGTTATTCTGGAAAAATTTTAGTTGCTGTAGGATTGTAATAATTATTTGTTTGGTTTTTCTTATGATTTGTATATTATTTGTGTGATTTAACACTGATTTGTATTTATTTGACTTTGAAGTTTGAAACAAAAAAATTCCTCTTCTCTTTTTGATAAGTACCATGGGATCTTTAACATCCACCTGAACAGGCAGATGGGACCTCGGTTAAACGTCTCATCTGAAAGACAGCACCTCCAGAGTGCAGCACCCTCCTCATGCTGTACTATAGTGTCAGTATTGGGATTTAACCCAAGTGCCTGGAGTGGGGATAGAACCCACAGGCTTCTGATCACCTAGCCTCAGAGGCTAGTGTGCTACCTGCTGAGCCACTGACACTTATATACAGTATACTTACTATATTATAGCAAAGCATACCTGTGTCTTTTCTATATCAGTTTAAAGGGCCACTGTCAATCCCATTTGGCCTCAAAGTGTCCCTAGTTTAAACAAGCATTTGTCAATGATGAATGTTGATTGCTTTGCTTCATTGAGCTCGCTCAGTCCCCCTCCCTCACCCACTCGTTCTGTTTATCCCTGCGCTGCAGACTGCCCTTTTGCACTGGGCTCCTGCCTGCATTGGGGCCTTTTTCTGCCCAGAAAGAAATCCGCAGCAGCCCTAACGGAGCTCAGTTGAGCTTGGTCACTCCCCCTCTCTCACTCACTCCTAATCTGTCCCAAACATTGATTTCCGAAAGTGACTGTGGTATTCTGCACCGGAAACGTGAAAAGACATTTCGGCCAGGATGTGAAAAATGACAGCTGTACTGTTCATAAGGAGGTGTGGAAAAATGCCAGTGTTGAAAATCTGGAGTGAAAATATTACTAATTTGCAAAGTTACAAGGGTGCATGGAAACTGCACAACGCATGCTCGTAACACAGTCATTTTATGGGGTTTCATCACAAAATTTTCAACATAGGCATTTTAGGAACTCTGCTCCTGAGCAGTGTCACTGTGATTTTCGTAATGCGTCCCGAACACTGATTTCCCACAGCGCCCGCACTATTCTGCGCCGGAAGTGTGAAAACACATTTCAGCCAGTATGTGAAAAATGACAGCTGCACTGTTCATAAGGAGATGTGGAACAATGGCAATGTTGAAAATCTGGAGTAAAAAATATTACAGATTGGCAAAGTTATGAGCGTGCGTAGCAACAACGCAACGCAAGCTTGTAAAACAGTAATTTCTTGGATTTTTCCACCAAATTTACAACATTGACTTTTTGAGACCCCACCTCATGAACACTGGCATTGTCGTTTCATTAATCAGTCCTGAAAGGTGATTCCACGCAGTGACCGCAAAATCACCTTTTGGGGCTGAATAACATAATGACAGTGGCTGAATTCATGAAGAGGGGTCCAAAAAACCCCATGTTGGAAATTTGGTGCCAAAAGTCCAAAAAATTCCTGAGATATGCATCAAAGTTGAAAACCCCTATTTATGCCATTATACAGCTTACCAACATTTCCTCAGTTCACGGTCGGCTTTGAAGAATGCAGACATGTTCCTGGTCCACCGAAGATCATCACGCTGGACTCTACAGGTAAGTATGGGGTGAGGGTGGGTGTGGGGAGGCAGGGTGAGCAGAGGGTGGGTTCGGGTTGTGAGAGGGGGCAGGGACCATTTTCTTTCTCTACAGGTTAAAAAAAACATCATGGGTTGGTTTTCTTTTTTTACAGGGTTATTTAGCATGCTGGGGTGGGCTCCCAGCATGCCAACAGAGTGTTTCTTTTGGTGGGGCAGCTCTAGCCGACGGGGAATTGGGCACCCACTTAGCACAACTGCACTGGGTGTTTGGGGGGAATTATGCCGATGGGGAGTGGGTTCCCCCATCAGCAAATTAAACTGTGAAGGGGGAAATAATGCTGATGGGGAATGGGCTCCCCCATCAGCAACATGAACTCAGGGCACTGAAGCCAACGGGGATTGGGGCCTCCATCGGCAAGCAAACACTGTGGTGGGGGGCACATGCTGCAAGGAGGATTGAGCACCTCCTTGGCAGTGGGGTACTTTATATTGTTTGTGAACATAGCAGCGGAGCCATTGGCCATGTTCAAAACAATATCGCAACCAAAAGGTTCCGCCCAGCAATGACGGGTCGCTCCCTCATTGCAGTGGAATGGCTTATGCTGCAATGACGAGGCGGCCCCTGATTGCAGTGACTGAAACCTTTCAAGGTTTTGGAACTCTGGTTGAACTAATGTCAGCAGCAGCATGCCACCCCATTGGCAACAGTGGACCAAGCCTCCAAAGGCTGTGGGGGCATTGGCCACAACAGTGCTTCACCTCCACAACCTGCTTCTGCAGCAAGCTGTCGCAATATGTTTCTTATGCATGCGTGCAATCAACATAAAATCACATTTTATGATTGTTCTCATTCTGTAGAGACTGCTGATATAGCTGATTGTTTGATTCAGGCTCCTTTTTCCTTTTAAAAAGTAAAAAACTGAGTGTCAACCAAACTGGTGTTACCACACCAAAACATATTTGTTTACATTTCTTGACCAACTACAGCTGCATCTTTCCTGGACTCAGGATCGCCCCCAACACTATCTAGCTGCTCATTATGTAGTGGGACTAGATAAGACTATTGTATCATGAGTGACTACACAGTTTGAGGGTGTTTCTAATGTTTAGGTAGTATGCAGTAAGCTTAGGTAAGCAATTTGGAGCAAAACAAATCTATGTATAACTATACATTCCCATGCATTTCAGTTCTAATAAGCAAGGGTGCAGATGAAAGAATCAGCAGTATCAATGAATTTTAGTGATGGTAAGCAATCATAAAATGTGGGGTTTTACCTAGAAATAATATGATGCAAAAAAGGTTGACAGTGTCCCTTTAAAAGATAATCAGATAAATAAGATATTGTAGTAGGTTTCAGAGAACGTATGCATATGATAAATACTATCAATTATTGCATACCACCATTCTGAATGGTTTACTTGCGTAAGCAATTTAATAGTAGAATATTGCAGTGTATGTTATGTATTACTTTTTTTAAAATGGGCAGAAGGACACACTGCATGGCAGTAACTAAAACTTTATAAATTCTGAGTATACAGTCCAGAACTAAATCTGATCAGATTCATAATGGATTTAATGTCTCACCACCAGGCTTCTACTGAAACATTAATACATATTTAAACACATAAATAAATACATAACTACATAAATCCATAAATCAATATAAATCATATTTCTTGACAATCTACTATAGAGAGACAATACATAATGAGAAAAGTACTATCACAATTCTAGGTCTACTTCAACATTGAGATCTGAATTCTGTTACTCTTATCCAATATTTCATGTATGAACATTTTTTTAACAGATATTACAAATTAAATTCCAAAAGCATCAGCTTACTAGTGCCTGCTTGATATAAAAACTAACAGGTCCAGTATATCTCGTTTTGGCCATGTAGGATTACTGTGTTCAATATATCAATCTTTTTAGTTTCTTTTTTAGTCAATTTATTTTCTATATCACCACCTTTTGGATGATAGGAACCTGATCGATCACTATGAATGTCAAAGAATTAGTTTTATTAAACTGTGCTTCCCTAATATGATTTGCAACTGAATTGTCAATTCTTTCTCAATAGGTGAACTGTAAATGTTCTTGAATTCAAACCTTTGCCATTCTGATTGTCATTCTCACATATAATAAATTGTTGTCATACCATATGATAAGAGATTTTACAATTAAGTAAAGCTGTATTTCAAACATTTTCCTTGTTCCTGGATGTGCTCATTATTTTGCATTAACTGCATATTTACAAATAGAACATTTTACACAGGAATAAATCCCTTTCAGTGGGACATGGCTAATTCTCCCATCCAGAAACAGAGAGCATTTTTTCAGGGGTGCAAAATGACTACTTAAGCAATATACCACTACATGGTGTAGGTTTACGGGGGGGGGGGGATTTACCACAGCTGGTGTGGTTTGGTCATGAGGCACAGCTGAGTGACTTAACCACACTAGAAGTGGTAAATCCACCCATCTGCCTACTGCCTGGAGTGGCATATTGCTATTATACAATGTGTATGTTTATTTGTGTTGTAAAATAGATGAAGAGTCATTTTAATTTATATAGATTCGTTACTGATTTGTATTACAATATAGTTTTTCACTAGGTTAAATAGTGCACGTATGTCAGTCAAGGGTGGACAGCAAGATTGAGGCAATCTGGATGTGAGAAAAGCCCAGCTTCAGTGTCACACACTTGCAGTCTGGGTATGTCGCTGGTGCTTCTGGTATTAGCGTGAGATGCTTGGCCAATATTTTATTCCCTTTCATGTGGTAGTAATGGTACTAAAAAAATGAATGATTTCAGCATGATACACTCCCGCTCTGGTTGTGTTGGTGGTCCTTTCAGTGGTAACGTGAGCTGCTTAGCAACTGCTTCCTGCTCATCCATGCTGTGGTAACGTTACAGAAAAAAACAATTCTTAGACATAAATCTGGTAGATGTAGGTATGAGGAACAGCTGGAAAAGGTTATGTTTGGCCCAAACTGGTAATGTGAGTTAGTGAATTAGTTTAGTTTGAGTGTATCAGGGGGCCCTGAGTTGTTCGTTTAGTGGTGATGTAAGATGGTGACATTTTGGAGGAGTTTTTGGGGGTCATATTGATTTTGGTTAAAAGGCTGACTGGCACCTTTTCCAGTTGGTATACTGAAGGATTCATCATGCTAGAAAGGTGCCAGTCAACCAATGAGATTGTCTTTATTGAACCCTTTGGATTTACCCCATTATATAATATGTAAATTATCAGCTGGTGTAGATTTGGTGGTCTAGTAAATGAAAATAGTGGGGCTTCACACATAATGTTCAGCCAATAAATCATCTGTTAGCAATAACAGTTCTGGCTAATGATGTTCACTATCTGATTTGAAATTCTATTAAACTCAGTTACAAATACCATTTGATTACTCTCACAGTGTTTGATTTTAGGGGTAAGGAGCGTGTCTCAGTCAAGTGACTCAGCCTTTTCAAATGCTGTCATGTAAAGGAATATTGAATTTCCTGTAGCTTGAAAAAGTTCAGTTAAATCTCTAAACTGGGTTCTAAATGTATCAATGTTCCAACAGTTTCTCTGGAGAGGAAGGAGCTGGACAAATAGGATGCCTGTTTTTTTTTTTTACTTCCCAGATGGGAACTAAAGGCATGCAGGAGTAAATTGCCTGCTGTAGCCTCTGTGAATCCTTTCATTTCTATAAAGTCTCCTGTTGCAATTAAATTTAGATCTAGGAAGCCAACACTGGTTTTATTATAATAAGCTATAAAATTCAGTCCCCCGTTATGTTTATTAACCCCCTGATACACTCAAATCAGATGACCTAAAGGTGGGTAAGCAATGTGAGAAGTCAGTAAGGAGAGCTGGGGGATACTGGGATGCATAGGAAGGGGCATCACAAGTAGAAAAAGGGAAGTGATTATCCCTCTGTACAGACAGTTCGTGAGACCCCATCTGGAATACTGTGTGCAGTTTTGGAGACCCCATCTATGCAAGGACATAGACAGAATGGAAGTAGTCCAGAGGAGGGCAACTAAAATGGTGCAGGGTCTGCATCAGAAACCATATGAAGAGAAACTGAGAGAGCTTAATATGTATACCCTTGATGAAAGGAGGGACGGGGGGACATGATAGAAACTTCCAAGTACCTCAAGGGAATCAACAAAGTCCAGGAGGGTAGCATCTTTCAGAAAAGAGATGTGTAAGAACAAGGGGGCACAATTTAAAGATAAAGGGGACGGCTCAGGGGTAATGTGAGGAAATTTTTTTTCACGGAGAGATTGGTGGATGCATGGAACCGCCTTCCTGGGGAGGTTGTTGGGTCTAAAACAGTGGAGGAATTCAAACATGCATGGGACAGGCATAAGGCAATTGTAGTGGGGGGTTGCAGGAAGTAGGCTGTTGGTTAACTAGAATCTGCAGCTTATCCAATAGGAAGGGAAATGGGCAGACTGGGTGGGCCAACTGGTCCTTATCTGCCATCAAAGTCTATGTTTCTATGTTTCTATGTCATCAATAAATCTATAATAATGAAATAGATGACTAACATGATTTTTGTCAGACAAGATGAATGTGTTTTCTAGCCATGCATGAACTAAATTCCAGTGAGAAGGCACAACAGCAGTTTTCATGTCTGTTCCTCTGCATTAATAGAAAAATTTGCTATCAGAAAGAAAACAGTTTATTTTTAGCACTAATTGAAGACCTGTTAAGAGGAACTCTGGGTGAATAAACTCTGAGATATCAAATTTACCCAGCATCTGTTTAACAGCACAAGGACCAAAATGACTTTCTATAGCAGTATAAAGGGATTCAATGTCACAAGTTATCCACATTAAATTAGACTACCATTTGACATTATTCAGTTTTCCCAGGATGTCCATTGCCTCTCACATATAGGACAGTATGTGTTGGATAACACTTTTAAAGAAAAAGTCAATACATTTTGATAAATTGTCCATTATAGAACCTATACATTACACAATAGGATGTCCTGATGGTTTGTGAGCACATTTTTCCACTTTTGGTAACAAATAAAAAGTTGCAACTGTTGGTTTCTTTAGTCAGATAAAATCACCTGCTTTTTGTTTAATAAAATTATTCAACAAGGCAAGGTGAACGAAGTCATTTAGATCTTTCAAAAACACCTCCATTTGATTTGAGGGACAACATCTCTAAAGTGTAGTGTGGACAATTGATTTAAACATTCTTCTCAGTACATTTTAATTGGCCATTAGATGGCATTTCTGCCTTTATTAGCTCTTTTCACAATTACATCCTCCCAGAGTGAACACTTCGTAATGCCTTTTCTTCTTCTTCTTTGCTAATATTTGGGTAACATTTTGGCCATTGTTCAATAGTTGACCAACTTCTGATTGGACTATTTTTTCAAATGTACTAATTGCATTACTTCTGGTTGCAACAGGATCGAAGTGAGATTTAAATTTAAAAAGATGTTTCTTTGGATCATCCTTAAGTTTTAAATCTTCTATGATCTTTGACTAACTTTGACTTTGTAAATGAGCAATGGCTGTATCTCTTAATTGGTCAGCTGAACCATCCAGTTCTATAATAGTAGTAGAATGTTCTTCAAGGCTGCTTTCAATACTGTCTTCTGGCTGTTCCTCACCCTGTAATGATGCTGACAGGAAGTGGTGTTTTAGACTAATTTTACAAAATAATTTGTAAAGTTCTTTATCTGTATTGAACTTGCTAACCTCAGACATCAATATGTAAATGCTCGATGTGTGACTGACCTTCTGAGGCTGACTCTGCTTAGAAAGATGCCATGGGCAAGAAGGTGCTTACTTGGGTACCCATCATGACGTGCATTGCAGCATATCAGGCACATCAGCCATTTTTAAATGTATTACCATACTATACTATGTCAGTAATATTGTAATAAAGTAAATCACAAGATAAAAATATCAAACTCATATTCTTAAAAAGTGAGTTTAAGTCCATTAAAAAACACACTGTGATTCATTAGTATTATTTCATATAGTTTATCTTAAAAAAGTGATTGTGTTTCAGGCAATTATGCAAAGTAATACAAAAATAAATGCCAGTTAAGCCTGTGGTTGCAGATAAGTCAACTTCTAGCTGAAATATCTAAAGGTGAGTTGGTTGGGCAAGCTTGCCTTTCCATTAGGGGCCTGGAGATGGCAAGGCATCCAGCAAGTGCATCATACAACACCAGTGAGACTGCCTTCAGACTTGTGGGGACTGCAGTGTGCCTCAGGCATGCAGCATGGTTTCACCTTTCTAGGCTGGCACCTTTGGCCTGGTGTAAGGTGGTAAACTCACACTTACAAGGTACTTATTTTTCCTCTGGCAGAGTCAAGTGAGAGCTGTTGGGGCATTCTCCCATTCCTGTGCAATATAAGCACCTACCTGACTCTGACCAGTATCTGGTCCTGAGCTATAATGGGTGAGAAAGACTCTGAAACTCCTTTTTGTTTTTGTAATAAATTTATCATTTATTTTTTCAATATTACTGTTGACGCCAGCTAAGTTGGTAGCCTAGCCTATGTCTTGTGGCCCTAGGGTTACGTTTGCAGACCTGCAGTGGTACTATACTATGTCAGTAATATTGTAATAAAGTAAATCACAAGATAAAAATATCAAACTCATATTCTTAAAAAGTGAGTTTAAGTCCATTAAAAAACACACTGTGATTCATTAGTATTATTTCATATAGTTTATCTTAAAAAAGTGATTGTGTTTCAGGCAATTATGCAAAGTAATACAAAAATAAATGCCAGCTAAGCCTGTGGTTGCAGATAAGTCAACTTCTAGCTGAAATATCTAAAGGTGAGTTGGTTGGGCAAGCTTGCCTTTCCATTAGGGGCCTGGAGATGGCAAGGCATCCAGCAAGTGCATCATACAACACCAGTGAGACTGCCTTCAGACTTGTGGGGACTGCAGTGTGCCTCAGGCATGCAGCATGGTTTCACCTTTCTAGGCTGGCACCTTTGGCCTGGTGTAAGGTGGTAAACTCACACTTACAAGGTACTTATTTTTCCTCTGGTAGGGTCAAGTGAGAGCTGTTGGGGCATTCTCCATTCCTGTGCAATATAAGCACCTTACCTGACTCTGACCAGTATCTGGTCCTGAGCTTTAATGGGTGAGAAAGACTCTGAAACTCCTTTTGTTTTGTAATAAATTTATCATTTATTTTTCAATATTACTGTTGACGCCAGCTAAGTTGGTAGCCTAGCCTACGTCTTGTGGCCCTAGGGTTACGTTTGCAGACCTGCAGTGGTACTATACTATGTCAGTAATATTGTAATAAAGTAAATCACAAGATGAAAATATCAAACTCATATTCTTAAAAAGTGAGTTTAAGTCAATTAAAAAACACACTGTGATTTATTAGTATTATTTCATATAGTTTATCTTAAAAAAGTGATTGTGTTTCAGGCAATTATGCAAAGTAATACAAATTAATGTTACTCCCTCCACTTACTTATAGTGCACTGCTTTTCATTCAGAGCAAACCTAGGGACAAAACTCACTTGATGATTGTTTCTTATAGAGTAATCCTTATAGGGTATCTGTATTACAGTGTCTGTGTTTGTTAACCTGCAATTATATAATCGAACACCTAGCTGTGTGGCAAAAATTATTTTTATAAAAATTGTGTAATCAGTCTGTGTCCATTCAGCCTGTTAGGCTACAGATCAAAAACATATTTTGGATAGTTTACGATTTTTAGAGGCTTTCATTATAGCATCACCATTTTCAGTACTGCATGCTTCTTTTTTGACTTTAGTTTGTGCATGATTAGAAAACATGCAATTAAAAACATGAAACAAAATATTTTTCAATCTGTACTCGAAATGCTGTTATCATTATCTTGTCATTTTTATGTTGATTGAGCGCATGCGCAAGAAACATGTTGTGGCAGCTTGCTGCAGAAGCAGGCTGTGGAGGTGCGGCACTGTTGTGGTCAATGCCCCCACTGTCTTTGGAGGCTTGGCCCGCGTTTCCCAATGGGGTGGCACTCTGTGGCTGACACTAGTTCAGCCAACATGCCACCACCTTGAAACATTTTAGCTGCTGCAGTCAGGGGCTGCCTCGTCATTGCAGGGTCATCTGCTGCAATGAGGGAGTGACCCCTCATTGCAGGACTTGCCAATGGGATGCCCAATCCCTGTCAGCTTCAGTCCCCCCTTCCCTTTGCCAGTGGGGGAGCACACTCCCTGTCAGCATAAGTCCCCCCTCCCACTTTCGTTCTGTGCTGAGGGGGTGCCCAATCCCCCTCAGCTCTTGTGCCCCCTTCTGTATGTGCTGATGGGGGTGCCCAATCCACCGTTGACTACATATTCTCCCCCAACACTCAGGTAGTATGCTGGGAGCCCACCCCAGCATGCCAAATGCCCCAAAAAAGGAAAAACGTCCCATAATGTTTTTTGTTTTTTTTAAACCTGTGAAAAAAGAAGACAGTCCCTCTCGGTCTCCCTGCCCTCTCCCCAACCTGCACCCCCCTTTACGTGCCCTGCCTCCCCACACCCCCTCACCCCATAGCTACCTCTGGAGCCTGGCACGATGAACTTCGGTGGACCGGGAACATGTCTGCATTCTGCAAAGCCGACCGTGAACTGAGGAAATGCCTGTAAGCTGTATAATGGCATAAATAGGTTTTTGTCAACTTTGGTGCATATCTCAGGAATTTTTGAAAAATTTGGCACCACATTTTCAACATGGGGTTATTGAGACCCTTCCTCATGAATTCAGCCACTGTCATTGCGTTATTCAGTCCCGAAAGGTGATTTCTTGGTCACTGCATGGAATCACCTTTTGGGACTGATTAATGAAATGACAGTGCCAGTGTTCATGAGGTGGGCTCTCAAGAAGCCTATGTTGCAAATTTGGTGGAAAAAATCCAAAATATGGCTGTATTACGAGCGTGCATTGTGCAGTTACTACACACGCTCATAACTTCATGAATTTGCAATATTTTCACTCCAGATTTTCAATTTTGCCATTTTTCCACACCTCCTTATGAAAAGTATAGCTGTCATTTTTCACATCCTGGCCAAAATGTGTTTTTGCACTTGCAGTGAATAATAGGCCAGGTCGCTGTGGGAAACCAGTGTTTGGGACACATTAAGAAAATGACAGTGAAACTGTTCATGAGCAGAGGTCCTAAAATGCCTATGTTGAAAATTTGGCGATGATAGTCCATCAAATGACTGTGTTACAAGTGTGCATTGTGCAGTTTACATGCACTCTTGTAACTTCACAGATTTGTAATATTGTCACACCAGATGTTCAACACTGGCATTTTTTCATACCTCCTTATGAACAGTACAGCTGCCATTTTTCACATCCTGACCAAAATGTGTTTTCGCACTTCCGGCACAGAATAGCATGGTCGCCTCAGGAAATCAGTGTTCAGGACAGATTCAGAAAATGACAGTTACACTGTTCATGAGCAGAGGTCCTAAAATCCCTATGTTGAAAATTTGGTGATGAAAGTCCATAAAATGACTGTGTTACAAGCAGGAATTGAACTGTTTCCACACACCCTTATAACTTTTGTAATATGTTCATGCCACATTTTCAACGCTGGCATTTTTTCACACCTCCTTATGAACAGTACAGCTGTCATTTTTTGCTTCCTGGCCAAAATATGTTTTTGCACTTCTGGCGCAGAATAGCAGGGTCGCTGTGGGAAATCAGTGTGTGGGACAGATCAACATTGAGCGAGTAAGAGGGGGGAGTGACCAAGCTCAACTGAGCTCTGTCAGGACTGCTGCGGATTTCTTTCTGGGCAGAAGAAGGTGCCAATGCAGGCAGGAGCCCAGTACAAAAGGGCAGCATGCAGCAGTGGGAGAAACAGAACGAGCGAGTGAGGGAGGGGAAGTGAGCGAGCTCAGCGGAGCTCTGTCGGGACTGCTGTGGATTTCTTTCTGGGCAGAAAAAGGCGTCAATGCAGGCAGGGGCCCAGTACAAAAGTGCAGCCTGCAGCGGTGGGAGAAACAGAATGAGTGAGTGAGAGAGGGGGAGTGAGCTAGCTCAGCGGAGCTCTATCAGGACTGCTGCAGATTTCTTTCTGGGCAGAAAAAGGTGTCAGTGCAGGCAGGGGCCCAGTACAAAAGGGCAGCCTGCAGCGCTGGGAGAAACGAAATGAGTGAGGGAGAAGAGGGTGTGAGTGAGCTCAAAGGAGCTCTTTTGGGACTGCTGCAGATGCCTTTGTGGGCAGAAAAAGCCCCAATGGAGACATGAGCCCAGTACAAAAGGGCAGCCTGCAGCACCAGGAGAAACAGAATGAGCGAGTGAGAGGGAGGAGTGAGCGACCTCAATGGGTCTCTGTCGGGACAGCTGTGAACTTCTTTGTGGGCAGAAAAAGGTGCTAACACAGGAAGGAGCCCGGTACAAAAGGGCAGCCTGCAGTGCTGGGGGAAACAGAATGAGCGAGTGAGAGAGGGGGAGTGAACGAGCTTAACAGAGCTCTGTTGGGACTGCTGTGGATTTCTTTGTGGGCAGAAGAAGGTGCCAATGCTGGCAGGAGCCCAGTACAAAAGGGCAGTCTGCAGTGTTGGGAGAAACAGAATGAGCGAGTGAGAGAGGGGAAGTGAGCGAGCTCATCGGAGCTGTATCGGGACTGCTGCAGATTTCTTTGTCAGCAGGAAAAGGCACCAATGCAAGCAGGAGCCCAGTACATAAGGGCAGCCTGCAGCATCAGGAGAAATAGAACGAGCGAGCAAGAGAGGGGGAGTGAGTGAGCTCAGTGTAGCTCTGCCGGGACTCTACAGTTGCCCACCCTCCCACCTATGGTCCTCTGTTGTCCTAAATTGCAGCAGGGTCTCTGGAGTGAAGACAAAGCAGTGACTGGATACTTTAGGATTGCTGTAATAATACAGATTTAGTTGTTCTGTTTATTTCTCTAACTAAGCTAAGTACCGAACTATACTGCTATGATTGCTGTAATAATACATATTTATTTGTTCTGTTTATTTCTCTAACTGAGCTGAGTAAAACTTGGAGTGCAATAGGATTTCTAACTGGGCTAAGTGAAACTATATGAGAGCTGAGAACAAAAAGTATGGTAGCTGAGGGATGAAAAACGGACAAGGAGGCTTTAGGATTGCTACAGTAATACAGTATCTAACAGATGAGAGTTGAGACTGACTTTCCCCGGTCAGCAAGGGGTCAGTAGGGGGACTAGTGTGGGGGGGAAGGAATTTGAGTAAATAAGGGCCTAACAATTGTAGCAGGGTACAGAATCTGGGAGTAAGAGCCCATAGCATAAGATGGGGGCCAAGATGGGGCAGGTGCCACATGTCAGTAGGGTGGGCATCTTTGGAACGGTGTAGGGGTGTACAGAGTGTGGGTCTGCCAAGATCCTGAACTGGGCTTGGAGGATTGGTGGGGTGTATGGTCTGTAGAAGACTGGCTAGTTTGAGAGAAGGACTGTGGAGGTTAGGGAGGAGTGTAAGTGGTAGGGCAGATGAATATGGTAGCATCCTGAGGGGGGGAATAGGGGATGGCAAAGAGGGATGGAGGAAGAATAACTAGGTACTGAAACTGACCCCAGTATCAGAGGCAGTAGAAGAAAAGAGAGAAGAAGGGAAGGGGTGCCCGAGGTGAGGGCGGGGAGCCTCCTGATGAGGGAGGAAGAGACCACGAGGAATACCAGGAGAGAGAGCAGATGGCTGCGGGTAGGGAAGGACCATTGGTGCCATGGAGGGGAACAAGTAGGAGTGGGGAACCGATAGGGGGAAGAGATGTAGGATAGGTCTCGACTATGAATAGATTTGAACCTCTGCTATGGGACAGAGAGGGGGAGCAGGAACATACTGAAGGGGGAGGAGAAGCGGGGGAAGGATGGGAGGGGCATCACTATTGGGGTAGAAGGGAATGGGGGCTCTAAATTGACAACAGCGGGGAAAGGAGAGGGGTTGGAAATCAGCAGGGGAGGAGGAGGGGAGGTCGACATGGGAAGCCCAGTAGGAAGTAGTCAGATTGGGAAGGGGTTCAAAGGGGGATGGGAGGAATAAGGCAGAGAAAAGGGGTGAGGCGGAAGTAGGGGGTACAGATACAGAAGTCACAGAGGGTGCAGTTGGCAGGGGTAAGGGACAGGGAAGAATGAATACTGGGGTGGTGGAAGGGGCATTAGAAGGGAAAGGAGGTAAGGGGCGGGGGTGTACTCATCCTGGAGGATTCTATGCTGAAATGGGTGAGATGGAGTGGAAAGGGGGAAAGGCACAGCCATATTTGGGTTGAAGCTGTCTCAGGTTGACTGCAGAAGGGGCAGAGCAGGCACTGCTCAAGCGTGCCATGAGGGGGAGGAAGAAACCTCATTTACTGTTGCATGTGGGTACAAATGACTTGACGGGGGACACTGTGGAAGTAGTGAGGGGGAGGTTTGAGTACTTGGGCAGGCAGTGTGAGGGGGTGGGGAAGTCTGTGGCCTTCTTGGAGGTACTGCTGGTACCATGTGCAAGCATGGCGAGGAAGGGTAGGCTTGAGGAGTTCGAGTGGCTGAGGGATTGGTGCCACACGAAACATTATGGGTTAGTGACTAACTGGGGTAGGGTCTGAGGGGGAATAGTGACTTGTATGCCGGGGACAAGGTACACTGGAACAGGAAGGGGAGGGGAGTATTAAAGGCTGCTGGGCCACTGGCACTGAGGGTTGAGGCGCTGGACGCCATGCTGGTGACCTGGGTTTGGATGCAAGCCAGGGCCACCAGGGGTTGGCAAGGGAGGGATAGGATTGAGTGTCCAGAGAACTGCTCTCCTATCCCGGGTCAGGATCCAGGGACCCACCGCTCTGTAGTGGTCCCTGGTGATGACCGTGGGTGCTGCTACAGCAGTGTAGTAAAGGGTGGTGGTGTGTGGCGGACATTGGCATGCTGTGTCTAAACCTCATTGCACGCCTGCACTCCGCAAAGGGGAGAAAAGTGGAAAATGGGCTATGGTCAGGTAGCATGAGCTTCTGACCCCCCCTGCCCACCCTGAATGGTGCTTCCTCAACTGGATTCTGCTCTGGTGGGTTGATCTGGGAAGCTCCTCACCACTCCACCACAGAGGTAATCCGTGGAGGTGAGCAGCTCAACCTGATGTCGGGGGCAGGGCCACGGGGGTCAGTCGGGATGATCAAGCCGACCATAGCCCAGTGAGAAAATATGTAAAAAAAAAAGGCAGGATTAGAGGGGTATATCTCTACTAAGGTGGATTTAAACAAATGGGAGGGGTGGCCAAAAGACTGAGGTTGGTAGAAAGGTCTAGACAGGGGAGCCTGATGAGGTCACCGCCCTAGATATAGGTAAAAGCGGAGGTGTAGTAACCCTGGATGGGGGCAGGCAGAGTGGTCTGAGTGTAATACAGAAGGCACCACCGCCCGGTAAGAATAAGGAGGAGAAAGGGTGTGGACTACTGGGAAGAGGGACACAGGCCAAGGAGGAGAATAGTGAGGAGAGGGAGGGGTACGGGTGGAAGGTGGTCTGACTAAATGGATAGAGAACTGGTTACAGGGGATGGTGCAGAGGGTGGTGCTGGTGGTGGTGGGGTAGCCCTCAGTACTCAGAGAAGTGACAAGTGGGGTGCCGCAGGGCTCACTGCTTGGCCCAATTTTATTTGGGCTCTTTATCTCCGATATAGCACATGGAGTGGGGAGCATGGTTAGTCTGTTCGCACATTATACCAAATCAAAAGCCAATAGTTATACTAGCAGAGCACCCCCCCAACTCACACACATACACACTCCCTTAAAAGCTGCTTAAAAGCCTGCAATTCATTCAAATCAATTCCATTTTGTTACTTACTTGGGGTTCAATGCCAACAAGTGTAAAATCATGTACCTAGGGCACAGGAACCCCGATGTTGGGTATAGGATAAGAAGAGGTACTGATACTCACTAGACATGAAAGGGTCCTTGAGGTTATTATATCAGAGAACCTCAAGATGGCAGTACAGTGTGACAAGGCTATGGGCAGGGCAAATTGGATTCTGGGGTGCATAAGGAGTGGCATCTCCAGTAGGAGGATAAGGGATGTTGTGCTGCCATTGTATCACTCCAGTGTTCAGTTTTAGAGTCCACAGTTCAGAAAGGACATAAGGTGGAGGTTTTCCAGAGGAGGGCAACTAAAACGGTTCAGAATTTTCACAGGAATCCCTACAAGGAAAGGCTGAAGAATCTCAACATATACACTCTGGAAGAGAGGTGGGCAAGAGGTGACATGATCAAGACCTACAAAGCATCTCACAGGGATAAAGAGGGCACAGTTTGGGAGTTTCCTTTAAATAAGGATGAGCACCCAAACCAAGGGAAATACAATGAAGCTGGGGGGGGGGCATCCAGGGTAGATGTGAAGAAATATTTATTTACTGAAAGGGTGGTAGACACCTTGAACAGACTGCCAGAAGTGATGGAAGCTAAAATGGTAGGAGGCATGAAGCATGCATGGGATAAATATAGGGGTATATTAGAAAAAAGGGAAGGAGGGGGTCAATGGAGATCAATAGGGCTATGGAAGCAGAGTAGGTTCACATTAATTGCAGGAAAAATACATTAAGCAAGCTCATTCACAAGGAGGTCCTGATGGATGCAGGCAGAATAAGACATGCAGTAAATATACAGGCAGGAGTTACAAGTAGGTAGAGAACACTTGGGCAGACTGGGTGGTCTGAGCGGTCCTTTTCTGCTGACAAATTCTATGTTTCAATGGCACCATGTGTTAATTCAGGTGCAGTGTTTATTTAAAGTTGGACCTACCATACATCCAGATGTAAGGTACAGTAAATTACCAAATTAGACACAGCCCACTTACAGTACAATAAACAGAATCCCTGTGCTTTGAGAAGCCTTTACTCTTCATAAGGCTGCTTAAACAGCTGGGATTCTATTTGCAGTGTCCACACCAGTATGCTGATCTTAAAATCGACACCGCATCTGAATGAGTACTTGATTCTTGCTCACTCCATTTCTTCCCCACTTTGAAACCTGCTTGTCCTCAGTTAGTCTTGGGCTGGCAGCACCTCGCCTGTGTTGGAAGACGACCAATAAGCGGCACTGAAAGACATCAGACTTCACAGACTGTGAAGGCAGCTGCTCAAGGACAGACATAAGGCAATTCTACTGGGGGGTAAGAGGAAGTAAGCTGTTGATTAACTAGAATCTGCATCCATCAGGTAGGGAAATAGGCAGACTAGGTGGGCCAAGCAGTCCTTATCTGCTGTCAAATTCTATGTTTCTATTTTTCTCACCCAGTATCTTGCCAAGAAGAAGGCTGCAGCTGTGGCCGCTGATGACTGTTGGGGTGTGGTGGGGTGGGGGGACCAAAGGGGACAGACATAAGGAGATATTGAGGTCCCTTAATTTATCCTCGTAAGTCTTGTGTTGCAAGCTCTGTACCATCTCATTCACCCTACTCTTGACCATCTCCAGCCTGTTAATATCCTTACGAAGGTACGACCTCCCGAACTGCCCACAGTACTCCATGTGAAGCCTAACCATGGTTTTATATAATGGCATCACTGCCTCCATCCTTATGCTGGGCATACCCTTGCCTATGCACCACAGCATGTCACTGGCCCTCCCAGCTGCCTTACCACTTTGACATTTTCAGGTTGTCTGAAATACGAACCCCCAGGTCCCTTTCCTTCTTTGTGACTGTCAGCAACTCCCCCAATCCTGTACCTTTTCCCAGGGTTTCTGTGTCTCAGGTGCATAATTTTGCACTTTTTTGAATTGAACTTCAGTTGCCAGTCCTCTGGCCATTTCTCAAGCTTCCCCAGGTCACTTCTCATTTTCTCCACCCCCTCTGGGGTATCCACTGTGTTACACATCTTGGTGTCATCTGCAAACAGGCAGACATTTTCCTTCAGCCCTTCTGCAATGTCACTAATGAAGACATTGAATAGGACTGGCCTCAGGACCACTCCCTGCAGCACCCCACTGGTCACCCCCTCTCCCCAGACTGCACCCCATTTACCACCACTCTGCTTCCTGTCTGTTACCCAGTTTCTAACCCAGTTTACCACCCTTTCCTCCATGCCCAGCCTACTCAGCTAGTTTATCAGCCTCCTACGTGGGACGGTGTCAAAGGCTTTGCTTACAGCAAGGTAAGCGTTGTCCACTGCCCCACCCTGATTTACTTCCTTTGTCACCCAGTCAAAGAGATCAACCAGATTTGTCTGACATGACCACCCCACTGTGAATCCATGTTGCCTATGGTCCTGCCCATCGATGGCTTCTAGATGCTCCACTATCTTTTCTTTAACCAATGTCTCCATGATCTTCCCCACTACTGAAGTGAGGCTGACCAGCCTATAGTTCTCCACCTCCTCCCTACTGCTGGATTTCTGTAAAGGGACCACGTGTGCCCTCCTCCAGTTCTCTGGTACCACCCCTGTCTTGAATGACTCAGTCAACATGGCTGCCAGAGGTACTGCTATTTCCCTTCACAGTTCTTTTAATATCCTTAGATGTATGCCATCTGGTCCCATCACTTTGTCCACCTTCAATTTACTCACCTTCTGCAGGATTCTTCTGCCTGTGAATGGACTATTGTCCACCTCTTCACACCTTTGCAACTGCTGTGCTGCTGTGGCCCTTGCCCCTCATCCTCTTCTGTGAATACTGAACAGAAAGTCACAGTGGCTATCTGGGGTGGCACATGACAGTTCTTAGGCATGGTACTTTCACTTCCAAATACCTAAACAGCACATATAAGCAATCAACATAGTGATTAGTGGGGTCCTCCCCCCAGATTTCTTCTTAGACTTACCTGTGCCTAGCCTAGTATCACAAAACACCCCCTTGTGACAAACCACAATTTTACTTCAAGAAAATCAAAGTGCACGAAGCACACAAGTACATAAGAAAGGCCTGCTCCAAATCCAGAACAAGTAGTGACACGCTAGATCTAAAAATCCTGTCTCTCACCCTGGATGAAGTAATTCACCCCCTTGCAAAAATTCTTAATCTGTCACTTTGCCAAAGTCAATTTCCCAACAAATGGAAATCTGCCATAGTTATGCCAGTGCACAAGGGGGACAAACCTCAACAGGAAACTATTGACCAATATCAATATCCTCCTCTCCAAAGCACTTGAACGAATAGTGGCAGACCAACTCTCTGATTACCTGGACAAATACAATCTACTCTGTAATCAACAGCACGGCTTTAGGAAGGGACATAGTACAACAACAGCCTTACTTGATTTATCTGGAGAAGTCCACTCAGCCCTGGACAAAGGGTGCCAAACAGGTGCAGTCTTTATCGATCTTACAAAAGCTTTCAACACAGTCCATCATGGCCTACTTACCTTCCTACTTTCTAGCCTAGGCCTGGCCGAAGGTCCTTGTGCTTGGGTAAAAAGTTACCTGTCCAATCGGTCACAGGCTGTAAAATCTCTAATGAACTCTCCGACTTCAAACCAGTTCTCTCGGGTGTACCAAAGGGATCAATTCTTGGACCGCTCCTCTTAGCCTGTTCCTTAACTCCCTCCCAGATATCTGCCAGAGAAAATAATCTTATACGCTGATGATGCTGTAATTCTGTCTTCCCACAAGGATCCAAACTCCCTACAAAAAGCCTGCAACTTGCTTCTCTAGTGTTGAAAGGTGATTCCTGGATAGTAAACTTGTGCTAAACCACAATAAAACAAAAGCCATGCTCTTCCAATCACCAAAACAAAAATAGGCATACTCCACTCACCATACAAACCTCATGGAATTACACTGGACCAAGTAAATACTTTCAAATACCTTTGGCATCACTTTGACCAAGGGCTCACCTTTGCAACCCACATTGACAACACCGTGAAAACAGTGAACCAACGCTTTGAATACTATTCCGTAACTGCCAATTTCTAAATCAAGCGGCATTGAGAATAGCTATACAGAGTTCCATAATCTCAATCATTGACTATGGCTTTATTATTTATGGCTCAGCTACCTCCACTGCTCTAAGGCGTATCTCAATCACTCTAAATAAGGCCTGCTGGCTCCTCACGGGGGCTCAAAGGCTGACTCACACGTGTGATCTGTACTATGAATCAGGCTGGTTGAACCTATCAAATCGTCTTATTTATCTCACCTGCACAATGGCAAAAAAATCTATCTTGGGACTGACTCTAATTATGTATTCAAACCTACTCCGACTGAATCCTGGCTCACGACCCTCCACCAGATCTGAACGCCAACCTTTCCTCGTTCAGAGATGCCGGACTGCACAGGGACAAAGATCTTTCGCATACAGGGCCCCGACATGGTTCAATGCTCTTAGTCCACCTACTCTATCCTCAACCTCGCTCTAAGCTTTCAAATCCATGCTCTATGCCCACCTCACCACCACTAGCAACTGTGATTGTGCTAGATAAAGACTACTACCTCATGTCCATCCTCACATCTGAGGCCTCTTCCCCTGACTAATGAACCTCTGGTACCTCTACTACTTCCTGTCTCTCACCCAAACTTACTCCCCCTTTTTCCTGTCCCTCTCACTTACTCTCCGCCACCACCTTTCCCTCCTCTCTAGCCTCCTTTGGCGCCTAATGATCACCCTCTCCTGGAAGTTTCCTTAACCTCGAAATTGTCTACTCGCTTGAACCTGTTATAGCTTGTTTTTCTATGAAACTTAAAAACGTTACTGCCTTAAACTGTTAATAGCAAATTTATGATGTAACTTTCCTGTCTGGTTTTACCTGTAATGTGTATCGTGCTTTGTTAAATGTTCTTTGTGATGTGGAACCTTTGTAAAAGAGCCCTGGCTCAAAGGTATTAATTCCTAGACTAATAAACTAAACTAAACTAAACAACATTCGGCATTGACAAATGCTTGTTTACTTTGATCTCAAATGGTAACAAATTCTGGCCACAGCCAATAGGGCTGTAGCAGAAGAATTTGGGGTAAAAATAAAAAAAAATGTGTTTTTTAATATTTTGATACCAAATTGTCAACATAGTCTTCTTATGATCCTGTCTTATGAAGAAGGGGGGAGAACATGTTCAACTCTTGGCCTAAAGGTGATTTTGCACAGGGACTGCAAAATTAACTTTCAGGATGCAAATACACATTTTGAGCAGGAGTTGAAAAATGACAGCTGTCACATTCATGAGGTGCTGTAAAAAAATGGCTATGTTAAAAATTTGGGGTGCAAATAATGAATATTACCAAAGTTGTGAGCCTGCATTTGAAAAATTCAACATAGCCTCATAACTTTTTTTAGCAAAAAAATATTTTTACACTAGATTTAAAATATAGCCTTCTAATAATTAAGGCAGCACCTTCCATGAAATCAATTACAAAACAGCCCTTAAGTTCCAAGAGCGCCCGACCAGACATAGAACATACAAAATTAGTATGGACATAAAATATAGTGTAGAGTGGTGACCAGTCATTTGCAGCTTAAAGAAAGGTTCATGCATACAGTATACACTTACTAAACTACAAAGCACAGTAGCCCCTATTAAGGTAGGGCACACATAAACAACATAGTGATTTACAGTATCTAGTTAAAGTGAAATAAAACACTAAATGGGGTGTACAGATTACATTAATTTGCAGTATGTGACTTGGATAAGGCTGTCTGTTTTTTTAGTTGCTGTATAACTACATTATAACATAAAGGGGACTATTTCCTAGCTTCTACTAAAAGCAAGAATTAATTAATTCAGGCGCTGTAATATCAAATCCTAAGTTCAAAACCCTCCAGAGCCACTTCTCCTCACACAAAATTGTATTCTGGTGTAAAATCTAACTAAGAGGGAAACTGACCCCTGTATTCAAGTAAAAACAGTCACTTGTAATATCTGAAGCTGAATCACATAGGCATAAGGCTTAAAACTCCTCAGGACCACTTGTATTTCAGGAAATAACTTAAAAATACAGATAATACAAAAAAAGTGCCCAGATACTCAAAACAATAAGAAGATACTGAAAGCTGCCTATCACAGACAGTAAAAAAAAATAAAAAAACCTTACAACTGAAAAATTAACATCCCGGACATTAAACTAGGTGATGATCTGTTTTCCAAATGTTTTACAGCATTACCCCTTAAGCCAGTATTTATCATATTTCACTTTTGATGGGCTTGATTCAGCAAGGGGAGGCTGGGGCTGGCCTTTGAATAGGAGTTAAATCAGCAACCTTTCCTTTGGGCCCCTGAAATATTTGCACTTAAATTCCCACCACATAAGTTGGAACTTAAGATTGCGTTTTTTAAGAGAATGCAAAGACAATAAGGTTAATAAGCTGTACCTCTCCACAATTCATACGCTCTTCTAGTGGATAGTGGTTCCTCTAAGGAGGCACCTGCAGTGGACATCAAGGAGGATGCTGGGAACCATCACAAAGGAGACTCACAGGAGGGTGGCATGGGACCCCACAGGGGAAGGAAACAACTCCTGGTGGGGGACTCAATAATTAGGGAGGTAGAAGTGGGGGAAGAAGGGGAGAGGGAGGTAAGGTGCCTGCCTGGTGCCACGGCTTGTAGGGACAGGAAGCGAATCCTCAGGATCGTGGGAGCAGTTGCATGAGGGAGGGAGCTGGATATCATTGTCCTCCTAGGGACAAATGATCTGGCTAGGAATGGGATCAGAGCAGTGCAAAAGGAGTTTGTAGAGCTGAGGAAGGGTCTTAGATAAGTAGCGCATACCGTAACCTTCTCGGAGGTGCTGCCTGTCTATAGCAAGGGTGATGCTAGGGTACTCCAGACCAGGGAATTCAATGAATGGTTGAAAAACTGGTGTGGAGCCCAGGGCTTTGGCTTCATTGGGGACTGGGGAGCCGCCTGGAGAGATGCAGACCTATACTGGTGCGATGGTCTGCATCTGTCCGGGGAACTAGGATCCTAGGTGAGAGGTCTAAATGCTTCATTGGCAAGCATTTAAACTAGCCAAGGGTGGAGGCACTGAAAAGGAGCAGGGAAATCCCAGCTTCCACCCACAAAACATGGTAATTAGTGAGGTAAACACCAAGGTGGAGAAGTCATTAGGGAGCAGGACAGAGGTAAATGTAAAAAAAGGCAAAGGCAGTAAGGACAGGGATGGGGCTAAAAGGGGTAAGGCCTTCAAAAAATGGAGGGTGATGAGTACCAATGCCCACTGAACTAGTGGTCTTGATGGAAGAGGGTTGCCTGGATATTGTGGCAGTCACAGAAACGAGGTACACAGAGAACCATGACTGGGATGTCAACATACCAGGATACACACTCTACAGGAGGGACAGGGAGGGTAAAAGAGGAGGAGAAGGAGCTCTCTATGTAAAGGAAGGGATCAAAGCAACAGAACTAAAGAGTAAACAGGGAGCAGATGAGGCGCTCTGGGTCACCCTGCAGACAGGAAATGGCACCACAATCCGCATGGGGGCTGTATACAGACCCCCATCTCAGGGGGAAGGAATGGACAAGAAAATGATAGAAGGCATCCTTAGAATGGCAGAAAAAGGGGAGATATTGTTGACGGGGGACCTGAATATGCCAGATGTTAACTGGAGCACCTTTGCTGCAGGCACATCCAAGAGCAGGGTCATTCTTGATGCCCTACAAGGGGCATGCCTAAGACAGCTAGTATTGGAACCCACTCAGGAGGGAGCAGTCTTAGACCTAGTACTCTCAAATGGGGACGGAGAAAGAATCTCAGATTTAGAAGTAGGTAGTCATCTGGGAACAAGCAACCACCAAACAGTGTGGTTCACAATAAACACAGCCATACAATCAAGCCATAGAAAAGCAAGAGTATTAGACTTCAGGAGGGCTGACCTTGGGAAAATGAGAGAGTGCCTCAGAAAAGCACTAGCAAACAGGCAAGAAGGAGGGGTGGAGAAACAAGGTGGAGTAATCAAAACAGCCATCACAGAGGCAACAAGCCTTTGTGTAAAGCAAATCAACAAAACACAACGAAGGAAAAAAATGCTATGGTTCTCAAAAGAGGTGACAGGGAAGGTTAAGGAGAAAAGGATAGCATTCAGGAAATATAAGGAAACATAGAAGGAGCAGGACAGAGAACTTTATCAGTTAAAGCAGAAAGAGGCAGGGGAGGCAGGGAAGGCAGTCAGAATAGCAAAGGCCCAAACCGAGGAAAGGATAGCCAACTTTGTTAAGAAGGGGGATAAGACCTTTTATAAGTACATTAGGGAGTGAAGAAAGACCAAAGGAAGGATACTGAGGCTTAATAAAGGGGAGGGAATGTGGGCAGAGGGTGACAGTGAAAAAGCAGGGATACTGAACGAATATTTCTGCTCAGTATTCACAAAAGAAGAGGAGGGGGAGGTACCTAAACCAAACAAGAGAAACACTCTGAAGGCGGCGGTCGATACCAGTCCATTTACAGAAGAAAGGGTTCTGAAAGAACTAATGAAATTGAAGGTGGACAAAGCAATGGGACCTGATGGGATTTACCCAAGAATTCTAAAAGAACTAAGGGTAGAACTAGTGACACCGCTGACTACTCTCTTTTAACAAATCATGGGAGGATGGGGTGGTACCTGAGGACTGGAGGAGGGTGGATGTGATACCTCTTCACAAAAGTGGGAGCAGGACAGAGGCAGAAACTACAGACCAGTTAGTTTGACCTCAGTGGTAGGAAAATGATGGAATCACTCTGAAGGAAAGAATTGTTGAGTACCTAGAGGCCAGTGGGGCACAGGACCCAAGGCAGCATGGATTCACGATGGGAAGATCATGTCAGATGAATCTAATAGATTTCTTTGACTGGGTGACCAAAGTAGTAGACCAGGGAGGGGCTGTGGACATGGCCTACCTAGATTTTAGCAAGGCATTTGATACAGTCCCACACAAAAGATTAATACACAAGTTAGCCAGCCTTGGAGTGGGTCCCAAGGTGGTAGCCTGGATAAAAAATTGGCTAGACAACAAGACGCAAAGTGCAGTAGTAAATGGAGTCCACAGTGAAGAAAGGAGGGTTACTAGCAGGGTACTGCGGGGTTCAGTACTGGGACCGGTCCTTTTTAATGTCTTTATAAGTGACATTGCAGAGGAACTGGAAGGAAAAGTATGTCTCTTTGCAGACGACACAAAGATCTGCAACAGGGTTGATACACAAGATGGAGTGGAAAGGATGAGAAGGGACTTGGCAAGATTGGAGAAATGGTCAAATGTATGGCAGCTCAGATTCAATGCAAAGAAGTGCAAGGTAATGCACCTGGGAAACAAAAACCCAGGGGAAGAGTACACAATGGGGGGTGAGATACTGACAACAGTAAAAATGGAAAGGGACCTGGGGTAATTATATCAGATGACCTAAAGGTGGGCAAGCAATGTGAGAAGGCAGTAAGGAAGGCTGGGGGGATACTGGGATGCATAGGGAGAGGCACCAATAGTAGAAAACAGGAAGTTGTTATCCCTCTGTACAGACAGTTGGTGAGACCCCATCTGGAGTACTGTGTGCAGTTCTGGAGACCCCATCTCCACAAAGACATAGACAGAGTGGAGGCTGTCCAGAGGAGGGCAACCAAATGGTGCAGGGTCTGCACCAGAAGACATATGAAGAAAGACTAAAGGAGCTTAATATGTATACCCTTGAGGAAAGAAGGGAGAGAGGGGACATGATAGAAACTTTCAAGTACCTCAAGGGAATCAACAAAGTCCAAGAGGGTAGCATCTTTCAGAAAAAGAGATGTGCAAGAACAAGGGAGCACAATTTGAAGATACAGGGGGGACGGCTCAGAGGTAATGTGAGGAAGTATTTTTTCACTGAGAGGGTTGTGGATGCATGGAACCACCTTCCTGAGGAGGTTGTGGAGTCAAGAACAGTGGGGGAATTCAGGAATGCATGGGACAGACATAAGGCAGTCCTAGTGGGGGGTAGGAGGAAGTAAGCTGTTGGTTAAGTAGGATCTGCAGCTTATCTGTTAGGTAGGAAAATTGGCAGACTAGGTGGGCCAAGCGGTCCTTATCTGCTATCAAATTCTATGTTTCTATGTTATTTTTGTCTCTGATCAGGAGGCAGTTGCTACCACAGGAGTTTAAGGAGGAGACCTGCAGGTAGGTAATTAAAGTGACATATATTGCACTTTGTAACATTACCGTTCTATTTTTTTTTGTTACAGTCGGCATTTTCTGTGTCAGGAGCATAACAGAGTCATCAAAGACAAGAAAGTTTTACCTGAGTTTTAGAAGCAGGCAACACAAATAGTTTCCTTTCTGACCCTGCACTCATCTCTATCACTTAAGTTTGCAGTGTACTATGTACTTTATATTTGGAGGCTCATGGTAATTTTGTGCAGGAACAAGTACAGAACACTAGGGAGTACATTTGCACCAAGAAAAAAAGAAACTGATAAGCCAGCAATAAGACTCAAGAGCCTCAGACCAGGCAGTTCCCATTCAAACTTTGTCTTATCTGATTTGGCCATACTGTCTGTCTCTCACTACTTTATCTGAACTCTGATCTTTGGGCTTGGTCTGTTGCATGTCACTGTCCCACTAACTGTATACTATATTGTCATTACTGGAGGAGGCCAAGTGTTGTCAAGGTGTACCTCCACTTTTAATTAGGTTATCAAAACTAGGCAAGTCAATGGCTGCACTGCATTGAAGTACATGCACTGAAACATCTAAACTGCAATCTTTCTTTGTCTCTCTCGCGCAGGCCAGTTTTGTTATTGTTGCAGCTGTCATTCATTTACAACATGTCATTTTGGGTAGATCCAAGCCAGGGACCAGTTCTGATTATTAGATAGGGATAGAGGTATGTATCTTTGCTGGGGGATTTTCCAGTGACAGCAGTATGGAGGCAGTATAGTGCAGTGGTTTAAGGCTCTGAGCTGCAAATCTGGTGACATCCAGCAGACTACACCTGGGTTTGAATCCCACAGCTTCCACTTGCATACTGTGTGACCCTGAGAAAGTTCCTTAACTTCCCTGTGCTCCAAGGTCGCACCTGTAAAAAGCTTTCAGCTTAGTGTGCGACTCCTGGTTAAACAACTAAAAAAAAAAATAAAAAAAATAAAAGATCCCAGGGCTCAGCAGCACATGACCACAGAGAAAGTTTCTCCTGCCTTGAAAAGTTACTGCTGCAGCCACACTCCAGAGCCATAGGAGTTGATGCTGGTGGTCAGTGTGGTGGCGGAAAGCACTGATTGTAACAAAGAAGAGAGGAAGAAAAAGTGCAGTGTAAGGAGGTGAAGACTATCAACACAGCAGGCGGTACAGCTGACTGCTTCTCTCTCTCTCTTTCTCTCTCTCTCTCTCTCTCTCTCTCTCTCTCATAGGCCAATTCTGTTAATTAAATGTTTTGTTTGCAATGCAGCTCTCATTCATTGGGGATACATCATTCTGTGCAGATCCAAGCCAGGGACCTGATCTCATTTGATACGTACGCTCGGGGGGGGACAGCAATGGATCCCAACGACAGGTAGAGAGAGCCCAGGGCTCAGCAGCACATGATCATGGAAAATGTTTTCTCTGGCTTGAGAAGTTGCTGCTGAAGCTGCACTCCAGAGCTATGGGGTTAGTGCTTGTGGTCAGCGTGATGGAGAAGAGTGCCACTTGTAACAATTGAGAGGGTGAAAAAGTGTGAGCGAGGAGAGGGAGAAGATGGACACAGAGAAGTTATCGTGCTTCAACTCCAGTTTTGGTGCTTGTTCAGATCTGGATCTGGTAAGTGCTTTTCTTTGAAAGCAAGACATCTGCAGGCTCCACCCTGCAGCCACAAATAAAAAAAGAGCAGTTCGACTTCCAACAGAGACAACAAGCGTAGTGTTTCATGGACACAGAAGCAACTATGTTGCAACTCCAACATGTTGTTTTGTCAGAAGGAATGCACTGAGTCCTTTTCTGATAGCAAGAGGTCTGCAGGGCTATTCCCACTGCAGCCCTAAAAAGAAAATACTAGCCCAGCTTACTATGGTATTAGTAAATGCTCTCTGACCCTGTTAAAATCCTATGAACTAGTGATTATTATCTTGTCAATGTAACTAGTAAGAAGATGCTCTTTTATTTCTGTGCAGATTGTTATTTTACTTTTATTCATAGTGAGCAATTTACATGGCAGGCATCTGACACTGTTTTGATAAACAGCAATTGCTAACTTAAAATACTGTCTCTGGTTACTGTGTAAAACAAGTCTACTTCAGAAAATCAGTATATTTGTACTTCTGTGACATGCCATGGAGCCATTGTTTTTTGTAGCTGTAATGAGATGGTTATCAGGATGCTTCGTTAAAAATGTTTTGATGAATGAGGAAAACGGAGCACAATACTGCAACCTTTAGGATGACTCTAGAGAAATTTTACTCACTCTGGGGCAGGTGGGAGGCTCAGGATGTCACCCTGGAGCAGACTGAGGAGGCAAGGCAAGACAAGGCAACTTTTATTTTTCAGGCACCCAATCCCAGAGGCTCTGGGTGCCGTACAATAAAAACAACAGAATTAAAGCATTATAAATAACAACACTCAATTAAACAACATAACATACCATTAAAATGGTCTGAACTGTCAATAGGTTCATATTAATAAATGAATAACCCATACAATAACTATAGAACAGGGGGATGAGGAACGGATGGTGCAGAGGGACTGACAGGGACAGGGGATAGGAGATGTGATTCTGCTGACAACCACTCCTGGGGATCTGCTTAACCTATCCCCCCCAACAAGTTGATTGCATGGATCATTTGCACTAGAATATAGGCCGGCCATGAACCTGCACAGCACCTATTGTTTGTTAACACCTGTTACCCATTTATTTTTCCAGGCAGGAGAGTTTTGTTATCTTGCCACATTGGCCTGTTAGAGGATGAGGCTGGATTAACACCACAAATAGGGACATTAGCAGCTCATGGCAATGAACACTGTGGGCTGGATTCTCGAAGGGTGATGCAGGGCTTGCATCAAGCCCTGGGGCAAACCAATGTGGTGGCACAGCTGGCCGACAACTTTGACTCAAACTGCACCTGATTCAAGAAGATCAGGCTCATTTGCAAAAATGTTCTCAATTTACAGTAACTTTTCCAAATATTTGGCACAAGACCCATAAAAATTGGTACTTAAGATTGCCACAAGCTACACTAGCAAAAGCTGGTCTAACTTGAGGCAATCGTTGCACAGTATCAAGCATCCCAATTGCTGCCTCGGGAATTCTGTAAGCTCTGTGTGCCATATGTTCAGTGCACTTGGGACTTGCAGCATTCCCAGAACTTTTGAGTACCCAGCTGTGCAGTATGTCTCAGAAGTGCTATGAACTTAAGATATAACACTCTAAGGGCCAGATATTCAAAACTTTGCTCCGTAGCTAAAT
Organism: Neoceratodus forsteri; assembly: GCA_016271365.2. NCBI lineage: Eukaryota > Metazoa > Chordata > Ceratodontiformes > Ceratodontidae > Neoceratodus > Neoceratodus forsteri. The sequence continues at coordinate 1,560,640,430 of CM028130.1, read as the reverse complement.
TAGCACTGCCCAGCGAGCAAAGTTAGCCCGGAGCACAAAGCAAGTTATAGTCAAAAGGAATAGCCTAGGGCAAACAGCCTTTGAATATAGCATGGGAATGAGGCCAGGCAAACAGGGCTGGGAGTGCAGGGCAAATGTAGCCCTGGAATAAGACAGCTCTGAATATAGCAATCAGGAAGTGCAGACCACAACAGCAACACAGTGCACAGTGACGTGAAGGTAGGTAGAGGCGATCTATGTGGCCAGTGTGTGTTCCAGCAAATTCGTGGACCCAGTACAGCTGCAGGGAGCAGCCTATGGGAAAGTACAGTGTGCAAAACAGTATAATATTCCCCAAACCGTTTGCATGGAGCTAATACATTTGCACGGGATTAGCACGGAGCTAAGCTGTTTGCCCAGTGCAAACACATTTGCCCGGTGCTAAACTTTGTCATATTCAGCAGTGACCTGCAAATGAGCCTACTTAGGTAGCCTCTGGGCAAACAGCCACATTAGCATCCCATTATGCCCTGATTTGCGTGCAGTTTGCCGAGCGTTACTGCAGGGTCCCACAGCTCCACCTGTAGGTCAGTCTGGAAGTACAGGGGCTGGTACAGGTCCAATCACAGCTCCACCTGCAGGTCAGTCCGGCAGTGCATGATGATAGCTGCAGGCTACATGTGAACAGTACAGCATAGCATAGCATATTGTACCCCAGGGGACAACACAGCCTAGGCTCAGGTGATGGTGGTACTGCATGCAACTGTCACACTGTAGGTCATGCTACAGTGCACAGCAGACACTACAGTAGCAAGGGGGCTGATAGTGTGAGGGACACAGCAATGCCTATAGTATGTAGGGCAGTGATGACCACTGCACTGTACACAGTGACAGGCCCAGCTTGCAGGTGATAACTGCCAGTGGACAGTACTGTTACGCTGTTGTGTGATCCACAGATGCTGCACCTGTGGCATGGGACGCCCACAGTGACATATACATGGTTGGCTGTGTGTGCTGTTGCATCTGTACAGTTGTGCTGTATGTGGTTGGGGGGCACGTAAAATCCGACAGGCAAACAGGTGGTGGGGTATTCCCACTGCTGGTCCATGTGCACTGCATGATGTGTCCCAGCCTTGTGGCCACACCTGGGCTGTGGAGAGATCTGGCCACCCGTACACCCTCCCCTCAATGGCCACCATGCCCACAGTGCTGCATGTGTGTGCTGGCATCTGTTGGTCACCACAGACGTATGGTCTGCAGGTGTGTGCTGTATGGCCACACTACCATGATGTCCCTTGTGGGCCAGATCACCCCTTACAGTCTGTGCTTGGCAGAGACTGGTGGCAGCTGTTGGCATCATGGTGGTGCCATCAGTGAGCAGCATGTGTCCTCCATGTCTGGCATTTTCTAAGTGTCATAATCATAAGTTAGGGTCACGCAAGCCACACTAAAGCCACACAAACACCGCGCATAGCAAAAATGTTGCGCAAAGCTGTTTGTCCAGAGTTAAGACCAGCTTTTCCTGGGCAGTAATTTGTACCACGCTATGGGTCGCGCTAAGTCACGCTAAACACATTAGCGCTGCACTAGTCGCTGGATATCTCATAGCACCTGTATTCAGGTTCACTTTGCCCCTTGCTTATAATTATGGTTTGCTCGGTGCTAATGCAGTTTGCGCACGTTATTTGGTCTTTTGTATATGGCAGACCCACACTAATCACACGCTAAACCCACCCAAATGGTTTGCGCACCACGTAAAGCTTTGACTATCAGGGTCTAAATGTATTTAACAGCTCTCTGATCAATTTCTGTAGTAGTCAATTCAGTATTAACTGTTTTGTCTACTGTATATAATTATGTGTATCTCCAGCTGTTGCCTCAATAAAGCTGAGTTTAAAAACAAAATGCTTTCACTATTAGATATTCCTACTTTAGTAATGATGCTTTTTTAACAAGGGTGATGTCCATGCAGTAGGAGCGTGTGAATACCTTATTCTAAACATTTCTGCCAAATATTCTAATCGGGATCCCAAATGTTCGGTATTTAGTATTTGAATTCATTATTTGGGTAAATTATGAAAAAAAAAAAAAAAAAAGAAAATAGAAAAAGAAACAGCCCTCACCCTGCATCCTGAAAAAGATACAACCTTCTGTCCTCCTGCCTTCTGTTAGAATACATCCCACCCTCGTTCCCCCAAAGTAGCTACAATTTTCAATACGAAGTACAACACACCTACCTCCACAGCTTTCCACCATCTTTCAATGCTTATTTGCACTAATTGAAATATGTTTCCCAACCCCTAATCAGGCAGCACTTCCCCAGCACCCAAGAGCTGCAAGTCGTGAATTTAACGTGGAAAAACGCAACCAGCATAACCCACCCTCTTCCATGATCGGCTGCATTCTTCTGAATGAAAGCACTCCTGTACTTGCTCATAGTAAAACAAGCTAATCCAATCAGCTGGCTTATCTGTGAGCAAGTGTGCAAGTACTTTCATTCAGAAGAAGACAGCCAGCCGTGGAGAAGGGTGGGTTGCGTTGGTCACCTTCTTTCGCCTTACACTTACCACTCACTGGTTTCTGGGTGCTGGGGGGTTGCTGCTATCGAGGATGGGATGGATTCTGACAGAGGTTGGGTGACTAGTATATTTTATAGGGTACAGGGTCATTTGTTTTGTCTTATATTTAATTTTCTTGAATAGGAATATGTATGAATAGTGGAAGTATTTGTTATCCGGATCCGAATAATGAATAGTGCATTATTCATGGTAATCGGAAAATAATATTTATTACTTGCATGCCACTACTGTGAGCTACTCACCATCCAGCCTGACTCATCAACTGGAATACCCTAGAGATAACCATATAATCTCCTTGTGTTTGTGGCATCCTAGTGTTAAAATGGTTTATCTCTTATATTAAAGAACTTCATCCTTTGTAAGGCAAACATCCTTTTCCTCCAAAAATTAGTGTTTAAAAAAGGAAAATGCAAAAAAACTGTTGCAAAGAGGATCTACTGTATCCACATAGTCAGATCTCCCATTTGTTATGGCCTATTTTTTCTTTTGATTCTGTTTAGCTTTTCCCAACTGGTTGGCGCTGTCCCCACCCCCTCCACCTGTCATTTTAACTCAACTGTGACTGGGACTTAAAGACCCCCACAGATTGCCCCCAGTGGTGGAGCCAGATGGGGGAGGGCCATCCTCCCCCCACCCATGGACACACATCTAGTACTTGTGTTCTGGTCAGATGGTAGTATGGGGCAGAGGGATGGAAGGCAGAACTTCATGGAGCCCAAGCTGACCGCTCTTCCTTTCCTCCCTGAGTTCCCCTAACCATGATGGCATGGGAAATGCATGAGGCTGGAGGCACGCATCTGTCCCAGAACCATGAATCCCCCTCCACTGAGATCAATCTGCATCTCATGCATCAGCACCAGGCCTTCACCTGCTGGCAGCCAAGAACCAAGTCGACCCACCACCCTGACCCAGGATAGGAGAGCTGCCAGGCAACCACTCAGTCCACTCCCAGCCCCCCCCGCCAAACTCTGAGGCCTTGAGTTTGTTCCTGAACTCATGCCACTGGTGTGGTGAGAAGTAAGGTGCCTCAGCCCTCTGTGCTTCTATGCCTGTTATGGCTTATGTTAAGACCAGTTCCTGGGGGACATCCAGTGTCATCATAATGTCACTCCCTGTGTGATGACATGCTCTAGCTTCTCTTGCTTCTGCCAAGGCAAGCACCATGTTGTGATCGAGGCTGCAGCATTGGGCCAAAGGGGCAGAGGCCTGCACTGGCCTGGGAATAGTGGTCCCCCAAGGAAACTAGTGAGTGTCTCCTCGGTGCATGTATGAATTCATCTAAAACATACAGGGCTTGATTCAGAAAGAGCCCTGAGTTGATGCAAGATGGGTCAAAGAATCACCGGCATCAAAGTCCAGTGCACCACAAACTGTGTGCTGTATTCAGAAGGAGTAGCCTTAGCAGAAGACTCTGCCAAACTGATGCAAGAGGCTTGCTGCATCAAACATATGACACAGGTGATGAGAATTCTGCAAGCCGTGGTGCAACAGCATGGGGCATGAATGCCCCTAGGTGAGCCACAAGGCTATGCAGGAGGGGCATGAATGCCCACACTGAGGTACCAGGACTGATGCAGGGGCATGAATGCCCCTGGATGGGTTACAACTGTGAAAGGAGGTATAGAGTGCAAACTGATGCAAGCTGCATCAAAAAGATGGTGTGGTGGACAAGATCTGATGCAAGCTGCAGCAAAATTGCCACATGGCGCAAGACGGGTGAAAAGCCATATGGCAGATGAAATGGCCATGGCAATGACACGTGCAGCCCCCGTACCATCCCTCAGGAATCCCGGAGCTGTCCTATCCTCCTTGTCTGCAACTGGATCTGCTCCATTCTGTGCACCACTGTTGTTAGATCAGCTTCACTCTAGTCTAATGGATGCCTGCCATCTTCAGTGCAGTGTCAGTGCTTTCACCTTTATGAATTCCAAAAACGAGAAGTTGCCTCAGTTTTGTGATGCAAGCCGTGTTGTGACATAGTGCACCCAAGTTTGGGGTGCAAGCATGTTGCAGGCCACTTTGGCACAGACTGCCCTGGGTTTGACACAAGCCACATTCTTAAATAGTGATTGACGCAAAGTTTGACGCAAGCTGCATTTTGCATCAAACCTTTTGGCAGAAACCGCTTGCACCATTCCTGGAGTTTTCTGAATTGAGCCCACTGTATATAAATCTCAAATACTTAAATAACCATTGTTCTAAAAGAGCCTGTATCACTCTGTATGGAAGAGTCTGGTTACTCTCACCCTTTATAGAGCACCCATTTCACCTGAGTTCATTTCAAAACAAATCATTTAGAGCAAGGTATCTGAAACAAAAATATGCAATTATGTCTGTGTTAGTCCAGGGGACAAGCTAACATACTCAGTGAGCTTGGAGATATTGTGCAGGATGGGTTTAACAGAGGACAAACAGTTAAAACCAGGGGGAGGGGTGGGAGAAGATGAAGCAAGGCAGCAGAAAAGAGGAAAAATGGGAGAAGAGGGTCAAAAGGGAAGAAATAAGGGGATAAGGGGGTGAGTGGTTGTTTGTGATATAGAGATTATCCTACTATACTATATCTTAATCCACTTACCTATAGATGTTGATGTAAAGTTCTAGAAGAAGTAGCGACAGTCCTTATCTTCATTCTTTCCAGTGTTCGAATCTGAGGAGCTAAGGGTGTATATCCACCACATTTCCCTTTTTCTTCGGTTCAGATCCCAGTCTGCACCCTTGCTGGGTTCTTTCACTCTTTCTAGGGTCCAAAACCTCAGTAAAAATAAGGTATGTCCTGCTGCATTAAACTGTCTTGCTACAGAGGACTTGATGTCCCTTCTTGCTACATAGCTCTATAGACAATGACGGTAGCAAAGACCAGTGGTCCATCCAGTCTGCTGGTGGTACCCTTTTTAATTAATTCAGGCCTAGATATGCCTGTAGGTGGCATCAGAAATCATAGCCACTCAGGCCAATAACGACTGTAGATATACTCAGCTGACTTTCACTCAGGCCTGGAAACGTCCGAGGAAGTCATAAGTTTTTACCTAAATATTATACAAACCAAATTAATTACAATTGGATGCATAGCACCATTGGAAAGGTAATTTTGTGTGTAGCACTTATGGTTCAAGAGGTATTCAAATTTGTTTGTGGCATGCTGATTATGACTTGATTTTGCTTAGAAAGGCCCAGGATGCAGTGCTAAGAGTATACAGGACACAAGTGGTGGAAGTCTCAAAGAGTTCTTGTGGTGTGAATGAGTTAACGCTGAGGCCTATTGTCTACCCAGTGCCCCTGGCCCTCCGCATCCACACCTCTATTCCCCTCCCAGGTTTTGCCGTCCAGAGTAAACATTATGCTGTTTACTATGTCCCAGCTGTGCTTGAAACCATTAATGGTTTTAGCAGCCACCACCTCAGCTGGTAAACTGTTCCACCATTCCACTACCCTTTCTGTAAAATAATACTTTCTCATGTCCCTCCCGAACCTCCCTCCTGACAGTTTCCACTTGTGCCTTGTGATCTTGAACAGTTATCATGCTAAAAAATTCCCCCCAGCCCACTTTCTTTGTTCCTTTCAGGAACCTGAAGGTCTCCATCATATTTCCCCTTCCCTTCTGGTCTCCAGTGAGTACATGTTCAGTGCCTTGTGGCACTCCTCGTAAGACCTGTCCTGGTGGCCCTTAATCATCTTTGTCACTTTTCACTGCACCGTCTCCAGTGCATCCTTATCTTTCTTTGAGGTGAGGACTCCAGAACTGGGAACAGCACTCCAGTTGAGGCCTCACCAAGGACCTTAAATGGGTACTACTGTTACCTCTTTCCTGCTGTCAGCACCCCTACTGGTACAACCCAGCATCCTGTTTGCCTTACTATAGGCCTTGTTTGCACTGGCTTAATTGTTTGAAGGTGCGACAAAAATCCATCACCAGGGACTTCAAGTTCACTGCCACCTCTTTGGGATTTACCAACAGGAACCCAGGGAAACCTGTTTCTTACCTCCTCCTTTGCACAAGGCCAGGAAGATCAAACACTATAACTGTGGGTGAGAGCCCCTTCAGAGGCAGACTGCAAACAGAGTCCGGCAGAAATAGTAGAATTACCCTTTTAAATATTGCAAGCAGTCACTGATTCTATAAAAATAGATGTGCTACTAAAAGACTATAAGTGTTAACAACAGGGTTTATGTACAGTCAGACAAAAGGATTACAGTTTACTGAAAATGAAAATAAATGAAGTTACACCAGACAGGTCGCAGATAGAAGAATCTGAGCTATTGTCTCCTTAAAAACCTATTGCCGGCCCAGTGGTGCTGAGGGTTGAGGCGCTGGATGCCACATCTCATGCCACGTTCCAAGTTCAAGAGGAAGTACATTCTTATAGCACCTCAATTTATTCCTTACTCACTTTGTGGTGGGGTCTCATCCCCCTTTGAGTGACAGTTCTCTACTGCACCCCTCCAAATGTGTGTGTGTGTGTGTGTGTGTGTGTGTGTGTGTGTGTGTATGGATGATCTCATCCAGGCCAGTTAGCTCACCCCACACCTACCCCTGCTCTGCCCACTTTTATGATTCTATTTTGAAGAATGTCTAAGGTGTGTACCCCCATGCTTCTTGCCTTAAAAGCTGACTGAGGCATTCAAACTGGCACTCTCCCATCTGACTTACACAATCTGAGACTGAATGTTCCCTTGGGAACATTCCACTGAACAACTTTGGCCAATGTTTCTCATAAGACCTGTTTGGTCATGTGACATCAGAAGCCATGTTTTGTGCCCACATATGACAGCAGTATTATTACTTTAACAAAAAAGGAATTAATACATTACTCTGGTCACATGTCCATTATATCCATCACAGAAGGTATCACTGATGATAGCTCCTAGGTCCTGTTCTTCAGTCGTAGTGCTAAGTCTTACCCCACCCATCCAGTACTCTGTCCTTGGGTTCTTGTTCACTAAGTTCATCACCTTGCACATTTTTGGCATTGAATTTCAGCTGCCAAATCTTAGACCACCTCTCTAGTCTTTGTAGGTCACTCCACATTTCCCTGATTCTTAGCCACTATCCACCCTCCCACAGAGCTTGGTGTCATCTGTGAAGAGACAAAACCTGCCTCAGATTCCCTCTCCAGTGTGGCTGATGAACACATTGAGGAGGATCAGGCCCAGAACATATCCCTGTGATATCCTGCTCATGACCTCCCTATCTACTGACCTGACCTCATTGACCACAAATCTTTGCTGCCTCCCCATTAACCAGTTTCCTACCCATCTTACTATGTCTCCTGCAATGCCATGGTCGCCCATTTTCTTCCACAAGCATCTGTGAGGCACCCAGTTGAAAGTCTTACTAAAGTCAAAGTAGAGTAAATCCATAGCATGGCCCCTATCCAATGCCCCTGTCATCCAATCAAAGAAGAATATCATGTTAGTTTGTCAAGAACTCCCTTTCACAAACCCATGCTGTTTACTATCCTGGAGACCACTGCTCTCCAGGTAGTCCACAAGATCATTTTTGACCAGTGACTCCATCTGTTACCCTACAACTGAGGTAAAACCATCAGGTCTGTAGTTCCCTGCTTGTTGCTTATCCCCCTCCATGAAATAGAATGTCTCCCGCCACCTTCCAGTCCTTCAGTACTACCGCTGTATGCAATGAGCTACTGAATACTCTTACCAGGGGTTCATCCAGTTCCGCTGCCAGTTCCCTGAGCCTCTGAGCACCCACAAGTTCATCCTATCTGGTCCTGGGCCTTATCTATCTTTAGGGAAGCTAGTCCTTTCCAGACTCTTTGCTGGTAAATACTGGTTGCTTCATCTCTGGGTCCCCCTTTATGGCCACTGTGATGCCACTCTGTGGCAAGAGTATGCAGCCCTCCTTAGTGAAGACAGAGCAAAAGTAATCATTTAGGATGGCAGCCTTTTGCCCAGCCTCCACTATCAGCCTACTCCCTCTGATAACCTAACAATCCCCCCTCCTTTCTTCTTTTTCCCTAATATACTGGAAGAAATGCTTTTTCTACACCCTTGACCCCCTCTGCAATATGCAGCTCTGCGTCTCTTTCTGCCTCCCTAGCCGCCCTCTTTGCCTCATTGTGTTTCAGTAAATATTCTCCCCATTCTTTCTCCCTTTTGCTTTTCTTTTTACCTCTCGAAGACCTTTTTCTTAGCTCTCACTGCTTCCCTGACCCTTAGTAGTACTAAGTAGTAAACCACTTTTATTCAAGCAATGAATCAGGATCACTCCATTGAGCAGAGCTCATTTTCAGTGAGGTCCTATTGCAGATATTGACAAAATTCAGATAGTACAAAGTTTACTACAATACAAAACAATTTAGTTCCAAAGATATACAAAAAATGTATAATTTATAAATATGCACAAGAGAAAACAATTAATCCCACTTGACCCCTCTGATTATGGAAAAAAGAAGGACTTTAGATGACTGTTCTATGATTTATGTAACTGCATCTCCACAACAGTTAATGGCTGGGTCTCAACTTTTAAACAGATCTGGATCTCTTTTAGTCTAGCTGGTAAGCTGATTTGTCCAAACCTGCCAAGAACTATAATGGTTTCTTTAACTGATTCTTTCGGTTACTGTTCTCATGTAAAACTTAGATGCCTTGAGAATATCCCTCTTTATTGCACTCCACCTCTCTTCCACTCCATCTATGCTGTCAACCTCAACTAATTTGTCCCGGACCAACTCCTTCAACTTGTTGAAGCCCACTCTTCTGAAATCAAGGACCTCAGCTCTTGATTGGGGTTTTCTGCTCCCAAGGGCCATCTGAAACAAAATGGACAGGTCTCCTGAGCGGCACTTATGATCAATTTGTGAAACAAAATGGAGCCATGGGAGCTGTTCCCTAGTGGTTCCCCAACTGCAGCTCCTACCACCTCTGAGCTGGTGAGCACCACATCGAGAATGGCTTCTGCCTGGTGGGTTCCTTAACTAGTTGTACCAGTAGACAGTCTGTAACATAGCCAGCAAGGCTTGACTTTTGTCTCCCCTGGCCACTGGAACATTCCAATTGATGTCAAGGAGGTTCAGGTTCCCCACTACCACTAGGGCTAGGCAAAAATGTATCTTCTACCAGTGGAATTCTAGTGATATCCTGATTTTGCTTCTGTGGAATTTCACAAAATTTCCATGAAATGTTGGTTGAATTTTTACAAAATTGTGATTTTGATTATTTCCAGGTAATTTAAAATGTATTTGTCCAAATTACACCAAAGATGGAATGGTGACTTTTCCTATATCCATACACAGGTGTACCAAATTTTGTATTTCTTTCTGTAAAGAGGACTGAGTTATAAGCCTCCAAACATTCAAATATTTTAAAATGACAATTAACAAAAACATAAAGTAAACTTGTTTGTCCAAATTGCACCAAATTTGGTATGCTGACTTTAACAATGCCAGCACATATGTGGGCCAAGTTTCAGATAGTTTTAAAGGTGACTGAGTTATATGCCTCCACATTTTTGAAAAGTTTAAAATTACAGTTAACTACTATGTAAACTAAAAGTATTTGTCCAAATTGCACCACATTTGGTATGGTGGCTTTACTCACACCCATACGTATGAGGGCCAAGTTTCAGATCTTTAGCTTTATAGGCGACTGCGGTATAAGCCTCCAGACTTTCAAGAATTTTAAACATTACATTTTGCAGCTGCATAAACTGTTGAATTTGAAGCCCCTATACTTTTACAGATACAAAACGGAATATCAGCAATGTTGTTACATTCACTGAGCCCAAATATTAAGCTTTAAGGCAACCCCCATGGCCCAGCATCAGATCGTCATGCTGCCATGCTGATGACCCAGGTTTGGAGGAGAGCCTGGGAAGCTGTGTAGGGAGGCAGGTCATGGCTTAAACTTACAGTTTACATAACCAGTACTTCTCTATTTAGCAGTTTCTATGACTGTTCCAGGAAAGTATGCACATAAACTTTCAATTATCTAGTTCCAAAGGTGGCTAAACAGTAAGTATAGAAATATTTTCAGGAATTTTCATGTGAATATTAAATTACCTGACTTTGAGCCCCTATAATTTCTTCTCTCTTCATCTAAATATTATGAAACTAACCATGATTTTAGAGCCCATGTAGGACAACATATGTACTAAACATCTGAGCTCTATTAGTAACACAGATCATGGTATAGCCAATTAAATAACTTTGGAAAATTCTGAAAATGTTACGAAATTTCACAGAATTTCATGAACATTCCACAAATTCAGAATTTGCTACTTTCGCCCAGCTCTACCTACCACTACTTCCCTCTTTGTTACTCCTCTATCTTGTTCTTCCTTGAGCTCTGTATCCTTCTCTTCGCCTTGCACTGGTTGCATGTAGATCACCCCCAAGTGTATATCCTGGTCTGAGTTTATTGTGAGTTACACCCACAATGACTCCATTTCCTCCTTATTTCCCCAATACACCCATCTTCCACAACCTCAGTGCCATCCTTGATATTGATATAAAGGACTATGCCACACATTCAACCTTTTCCTCTGTCCCTCTTGACCATTGAGTACCCAGGGATAGTCAGGTTCCAGTCATTAATTTCTGAGGCCTATGTTTCTGTGATGGCCACAAGGTCCATCTCATTGTCTGCCATGATTTTTATTTACTTATTTATTTGATTTTGGTAACCGGGTGGGTGCACTAGACACAGCGATGCCTATTTTCAGGCATGATCCGGGAGTGTACAAGTGAAAATACATGAGCAGTACAATGTGATGCTGCACAAGGGAGAGGTAGACAATAGGACAATAGCAATGCAAACAGTATTAGACAAGTAGGTTGTTTTAACGCATTCAACAAATATTGCCAGTTGAACTAGAGCAGTACAGCTACCCAGAACATATATACAAAGTTAATGCTAACAGGTTCAAAGTAAATAGCAAGTGCCGTCAAGTGACGTGAGGTTTAGGGAGAGGAGAGATGAGGTAGAAGACGGGGGGGAGAGAGGGTAGGAGAGGGAAGGTAAGAAGCGTAGAAGGTAGAGGTGCGTGGAGTGGGCTATGCTGGCTGGAAGCATGTACAGGGGTTAGAAGCCAGTAGATGTCGATGGTGGAGTTTCTTAAAGTGGGCATGGATGGGGGCTTCGTGAATAGATTGTGGAATAGCGTTCCAGTTCTTAGGTGCCAAGTAGGAGAAAGCACGTGTACCCATAGAGGTTTTGCATCTGGGGATGAAGAGAGGGGTGTCGTCATTTGATCAGAGACCATAGGTGGAGGTTCGGGAGTACAGAAGTGAGGAGAGAGATCTAGGTAGACCTGAGCTGTGTATACAGTGTAGTAGAGAGCCAAAGGCTAGATGGGACTAGACCATTTTAGGTCAGCATAAAGCTGACAGTGATGTTTGAAGCGTGGCGCCCCAGAGGCATAGCGGCAGATGCTATTGTAGGTGGTGTCCCATCTGAGGAGCGAGGTTTTTGAAGCTCCTAGGTATGTGACTGAGCCATAAGTCAGAGCTGGAAGTAGAAATCCTTGTTCCACGGCAAGCCTGGTGGATGGCGTGAGGGCATAGCTTGTACGATAGGCTCCTCCAATTTTTGCATTGATAGATTTACAGGTGGAAGTGATATGAAGGTCGAAGTCCAGGGATTCATCAAGGTGGATGCCCAAATATTTGAAACAACTGGTACTTACTACCATTTGCACATGGGATTTGAAAGGAATTATGAGCTGATTTGAGTCTGGCAGGAGAGCCAAAAAGCATAGAGTGTGTTTTGCTCTCATTAAGTACCAGATAGTTATCACTTAGACAGGTTTGAATACAATGGAAGTCTTCTGTTAGGGAATGAGTTATATCCAAGATATGTCTTCTGCTATGGTAGATGACAAGATCATCCGCATAAAGTAAGGATGAGCAGCCAGGAACCACAGAAGGAAGGTGTTTTATAAAAATGGAGAAAAGTAACGGGCCTAGTATAGAGCCGTGAGGAACTCCCATCTGCACAGGGGAAAGATGAGAGATGGCTGAGTTAAAGACTACTGCCTGCATTCGGTTGGTTAAGTAGTTGTCGATCCAGTCAACTGTGTTGACAGAGAAACCAAGCGAAGAATTGCCTTGACCTTGCTGATTTTGTTTCCCAGGCTCCTGGTGTTTTGACATATCCTCTTCCATCTAACACCTGAGCCCATTTTCTATCTACCTGACTCTCTCCCTTTTTCTTCCTTGGTCCTCTTAGCTTCTTGTTTTCTGTTGTGATTTCACAATTTGTGTCCCCTCCCCCCATTGTCCCTTACCCTAGCCCAGCTTGGGCACTGTTTCTACCCACTGTGATGTTGTATCCCTTTTGCTTCTGGGTGCATCTCTTCAGTTCTTGCAATGTTGTGCCATGTATAAGTGATCGCATGGATAAGTAAGTACATTCAGAATGTGTATGCTCTGACAGGTAATATAGTCTATGATCTGATAGTTTCTTCCTGTTGTGGGATTCTTAAAATTTTCTTTTCTCATGGTTTGGGAGCACTATGAACACCTGCCACATGGGAAACTTCCATTCTTAGGAAGACCCAGAAGATATTGTTTCTGAGGAGCTGTAGAAGAATTAATCACGCCGTGTACAATTTGATCCTTGAACACAGGACTGTGTTTCGATGCCAGCGGAGGTTTTTGATAAAATTTAGTGACGTGTCTCCCACAGACCTGAAATGTATGTCAATTTTGCTGATGATATTAGTTATTTTACTAGTTCATTGTGTGTATTTAGTGCTGAATGCAACTCTTTTGTTGTTCTGTTGTGGTGGCTTGTTCTGTGTAGCAAGTTTTTTTTTTTTTGTTTGACTCTGTTTATACTCCCTACCTTTGGGGCATCTCTCAGGATCCCGTCTGAGGTCCATTGACTCAACCGCCCGCCTGAACTGATCCCCGAGTACTACATCAGGTAAGGGAGGTCTGGGCTTTCCTGGCAACACGGAGAGGCCTCAGAACCCAGGGAGAACCGGAGACTCAGCCGGCACTGGGCATGTGGTCAGACCTGCGATGTTCACCGTCATCTCACCTGACAGCAGGGGGATTTTTCTTGGTTTTCGACCTGGAGCTTCGGACGTGCAATGACATCCAGCCATGCATGAGCATGCTCCCACACACACAGCAGGAGAACATCCGCTGAATCTCCAATCCCCTGCAATGTTGTGGCCAGGATCTGCAGTGCTCCCAGCCTCCACCAGGGGTTGCCAGATCTATGACTGAGTGAACCCCCCCCCCGGGGAAGGAGAGCAGCCCTAGGGTGCTCAATCTATCCCCAACCCCACCGACCCCGATGACCTGAGCCTGATCCCGAACCTGGGTCGCCGGCGTGGCGCGAGGTGTGGCATCCAGCACATCAAGCCTCAGTGCCACCAGGCCAGCGCAACTTCTTTTTTGATACTATCTGTCCTCTCTTTGGCACTGTCCACTGTCCCCTGCCTCTAAATCTTCTGGCTATGCTCTCATTTTCTTGTTGGTAAATATCAGGGGCACTGCAATTCCTTTTCAAACTGGGAAAATAGGATTTCTTTTATGAGTCTGCAATTGTGGAAGCTTTCTCTGTATTAGGTGATGTTTCTTTCTGTTGTTTTGTAGAAGAGTGTGGTCCCTAATTTGTCATTTTTTTGTAAACTGTAGCATCCAAGAATTTTGTTCTCTCTGTGTCCCAACTGAGGGTAAATTTCAGGCTTTCCTTTCTCTGGTTCATAAAGTAATAAACACTGGCCAACTCTTGTTTCAGTCCTGACTGTAATATGAAAATGTCATCAATATATCATTTACATGGTATGATATGTTGCTTATACAAGTTGATGTTGTCATAGACATAGTCTGCTTTGAATTTGGCAATATAGGGGTTTGCATATGAGGGTGCAAAGGATCTCCCTATTGCTGTGCCTCTGATTTGGGCAAAATATGTTTTTTGAAATGTAAAGTAGTTACACTGGAGAACTATCTCAGCCAGTTGCACAATAAAGGCAGTGCTGGGGTTTTCACCTGGAAGATTACTTCTCAGTGCTATTAACAGTGATGTCAATCTATCGTTGTGGGGTATACATGTGTAGGTTACCAATAAGACATTGGTCACGTCAGAATGTTCTGTGTTGATTTGAGTGAGTATCTGTAGAATGTTTTTGGTGTCTTTAATGTATGATATGATGTCAGGTACTAGAGGTTTGATGAAGTAATCAATATAATATAACCCCCTTGTTCCCAGGGGTTACTAGAATCCCAGTTAGAATCAGTGGCAGGCAGGGAAGGCAGCTTGTGAAATGCCAGGTAAATGGGTTTCACACTGTCACACTCTGTTTTCAGTCTCAGCTGAGCTGGAGTGATGATGTAATCTTAGAACTCTTACAGCAGCATAAGCTACACTCTGGTAAGCAGTTGTCAGCTAAGTAGAATGTTCAGTAGTCTGTGAGTGAGTCTTCCTGGAGGAGGCTGCAGCTTGCTGTGCAGCTTCTCATTTAGCTCCGAGAGCTACCTCTTTTGTTTTGGGTAGTTTGTTCTCACCCTAGAAGAAGAAGAACATAGAAGACAGTGTCTGAAGCGGTGGAGACCTTGCTAAGTGGGTTTTCCTTTGCCCCATCCCAGGAGGGATGGGAGCAATCTTCAGTGTTCAGGGGTAATCCCCTCATTCCATTCTGCCTGGTGAAGCTGCCTTGGACATCTTCATTTGCTGTGAGTACAACTTTTCTTCTGAGTAAGCCCAGGAGGGGCACCTGCAATACCTAGGGGTGAATTTCTCTGACAAAGGGACTCTGTCACCTAGACTTTCTGTATTTTAAAAGTGTCTGCCTATGTTGGAGTCCAGTATGTGACTGTTCGAGTTCAGAACTTTTAACTTCTGACACCTCACAGGTGTGTGAAAGTAGTATGTTAAGTATGAAATACATTTCAAGACAGCATCTACAGTTTTCTACAGTTGTGTGGTGTTTTTAACCAAATGAATGACCTAGTATAAACTTGGAAGCAAAAGGCGGGAGACCCCTCATCTGGAGTGACCCTGTTTACCTCTCTGGGTTCAGTTTGGGCACCAGTACTTTTTCATTTAGTGTATCTGGCCAATGCCTAATGGAAGTAGTTACCCCTGTATGTGGGTTGTTTTCTCTCAGTTTACCCCAGTATGGTGGGTTCTGAAAGTTCCTGAGCCTGGACATGCTCCTTTGTGGTCATGTGTACCACCTTCATTCCTCATGAAACATGGGAAAGTGCCCTAGTACTGGTCGTGTGTGCCTAGTCAATGGGAAATGTACCAGTTCTGGCCATGTGTGCCAATCTCCATTTCAGAACCAGGGTGTTCACTGTTTTGTGTTACTTCAGTCTATGCTAAATGGGAATGTCAGGAATTTCTGCACCCTGGAGAATCTGCAATACCAGTATGTGTAGCTCTATGGGGGTCCATCTTTTTTGTGATTATCCCTACTTTGTTACGTGAATAAAAAACACACTCTAGAATCCCAGTCTGGTTTGGACAGTATTGTTATTGCTTCCTTGTGTCTGGATTTACTTGGTTGCCCCTGTCCAGAAGTGCAAACCTAGCATAATTATGAGTGAACGTGTTCTCTTGGGGACCTGGGTTGCTGGCCATGGTAATTGGTCCACCCGGTGTGTGCCATGTAGCCACACTTGGGTTTGACTGTTCTAGTGTAACAGTTGGGTCGCCTAGCCTAATGGTGGCAATTTCTCTGTTTTCCAAATCTGTATTCACTTATGTAACCCCCCACCCCTCTCATTTGCCCCTAGACATCTGTGGTGAGAGGAGCAGCTCTGCTAATTAAAGAAGGGGGACCAGTGGAGGGGGTTACAATTACATGAGAGGGGTTCTAATAGAGATGCCAGAGACTATAGGTCTACTTGGAGGTTTAAGTGCTTTTTGTATTTTTAGGATGCACTAAAAGGCAAGCATTCTTGGTGTTTTTTTTTATCTATTAAGTCTGCTTCCCATGGTGAGATCCATCACGTGTCTTTCACCTGTATTAGTAGATCTTTAAACTCAGACTGTATGTCATCTAGTGGGTCATGTGTTAAGATGCTGCAGTTTGTTTGGTTAGCAAGTAGTCTTTTCCACTCAGTTCTGTAGTCAGTGTAGTTCATGACTACAATGCCCCCTGGCTTGTCTGCAAGTTTAATTACCATGTCTTTGTCCTGTTCCAGTCTTTTAAGTGCTTCTCTTTGTTACAGAAGCACAGTCTCAGGTCCTGCCAGACTCATGAGGAGCCACTGCCCTCAAGCATTCTCCCCCATTCAGGGAGCTGAGGGATGTTTGTTTCCCTCAAGGTGAGCCTATTCCTCCCTCATTGAAAAGGGAAGCTTGGTACTCTGACCCATCAGTGGGAATAAATGGTGAAGATTAATTCCAGGAAGATATGAAAATTATTTACTTTCTGTAATTGCTGATCTCCTGGAATATCTTTACCATTGGTTACTACATCCCACCCACCATCCCCTGCTCAGACAGTGCCAGGTCCTCTGGGCAGCTTACCATGTTGGTGCTGGCAGCACCATACTGGGTTCTTACATCTGTTCAGTCACAACACCTCTGTCTAGAGGTACTGATTTTGTGTTTTTTGTTCATTGTATAAAAGAGATGGGCCAACTCCCCCCAAAAAAACATGAAATCTGGGCTGAATGTTTTGTGCCTTTCACGCCCCCTAAAAAAGTGTTTTCCCTATTTTCTGTATAGTCTTTCTTCTTCTTGCCCAGGGTATTTCACCTTCTGGGTATATCCCTATTAGTTGCTAAATGCAACCAGTGCTCCTGAGCAATATCCAGTCTAACCTGACTTCACAGTTCACTGCATGTGGTAGGTGCCATGCACCTGATTGGATCAAATGCACTAACTCTACATTGAGCACATCCCTGTGGTTGCAGTAGAAGTGGGTCTTATCCTTTATGCTACATTTCTCTGACTGTCAGAATTTATTTTGGTGGCTGTCACAGTTCCTCTTATGTGATTGGTCCTTAGCCCACTACACGTAGGGGTGTCTGCAGAGATGAACACATCTTGACTCCTTTAACTATCTGTCTGGCAATTCTAGATGCATAAGGTTCCCTTTTTCTTCATCCTGGATATAAGGAAAAGGGACATAACCTACGTATGAGTTAATTATCTTCTGATAACATAGAGTTACTTCCTTTTTTCCAGGAGTCTATGTAATGTTTCCTTAGCCACTTGTGCCATCTCATTTATAAGAGGATCCAATGTGGACATTACCCTAAGTTTCTTTGCCAGGTTCTCAGGGCTGCTGCCCTTATTTTTGTATGCCAATATCTATCTTTGGTCTGATTAAAGGTGTGAGGCTCTGGTTCTATATACCCAACTACCCTATACTTATTCTGAGTAGGTAGTCAGGTGTTATTTTTTTTCTATATCCTTTTTCCTATCCATTTGGACTAGACAGCATCTATGTCTCTCTTTGTTTTTCTCTCCACTTTGTTTCTCTCCTTGCAAACAGATCAGAGGTGTTGATGGAGCTGGTGTTGGTTATTGGCTGGTTCATGCGGCAACATGTGAGGTATGCAGGTGCCATCAGTACCCAACGTTTTTTCCCTCCCTGCAAAATATTTGCTCCCATGGAGTCCAACTGCCTCAGCACCAGACTTACAAGTGGTAATCAATGGTGAAGACATGCTGGAAGATCAACAATTACAGTAAGTATCTAATTTTCATTCATTTTCAAACCCATCCGGTTATTATGTCACCCCACACTACTGTAAGTCACCCAGGTCCTTAAACAACTATTCATGTGAGACAGTCAAAGGCCTTCCTGAAATCCAGATATAGGGCATTGACTGCCTGACTCCTATCCACAGCCCTTGTCACCCAATCAGAGAATTCGATCAGGTTCATTCAGTAAGACCTCCCACTGGCAAACCCATGCAGATTGGTACCCTGTAGGCCCTTGACCACCAGAAACTCTACCAGCCACTCCATTATTTTTTATTCCAATAGTTCCCCCAGGATAGATGTTAGAGTGACTGATCTGTAGTTGCTCATCTCATTTCACCTCCCACTTTTGTTCACAGGACCTCATCTGCTCTCCTCTAGTCCCTGAGCAACTCGCTAGTTCCCAAAGAGCAGTTGAAGATATGTGCCAGTGGTCCTGCCAGGACCTGCCACATTTCACTCAACACCTCCAGGTGCATCCTGTCAGGACCTATAGATTTATCCACCTTCAGTGCTTTTAGTACCTTCAGTACCTTTCTCCTCCACAATGGGCTGCATGTTGATACTTACTAATGACTCCTTACTGGTTTTAATGCTGCATTCTGGCTGTGGGTCCCTGTTTCCACCATGAACTCTTAACAGAAGTATTGTCTCCTTTCCACCCCTCTCTCTTCTTTATCCTCGCCACACCTTCCTGGGTTTTACACTGCTCTCATATGTATCAAAAAAACACTCTGTCACCTTCGTTAACTACCTCCACTAACCTATGCTCTGGAAAATAAGAGGAGAATAAAACATGTGTCTCTTACACAGGGAGATACAGGTGCACCTGAGGTATTGCCACATGTGGATGTACCACCTAAGCTGTTATGATGCACTTGGGAGATAATCCACAGAGGCTGGAAAGCCAGTGGAATTCCTGGTGCAATAAATAGGCTGTGAAAGGCAGCAGTGTATTATTCCATGGGGCACTTTGAGAATGGTGCTGCAGAGTACTTGTAGAAGGGCCCTGTTACCAGTGCAAACAGCACATAGAAGTGGTGGTGCTCTCATTAGGGTGGGTGCTTAGAAAAAAATCTCAGCCATAAACAAACAAAGCCAAGCATTCTCAGCAGATGGTAAAGATGTAACATTTTAATGTGCAAACCACATTGCCCAAAAGGGCTACGAAGGTGCTCAAGTGCTGCAAAGGTTTACATTCAGATTGTAGACAGATCTCAGTGAAAAAAAACACAAAAATAAATATAAATACACAGCACTTCATCTGAACTGAACCCACAAGAACCTGGCACTGCATGGGTAGACCCTCTTCCTCAGGCCCTTTTCCTTGGTTGATTGGTGCTGGTAATGAAAGTATACTAATGCGTTGTATAAAGGAATAAGATTTGCAATATGACTACAGGCATATAAATGTCCCCATGGTTTACAGTTAAACTGTCTGAAACAAGACTCCTTTTCTTTTTTTTTAGGAATTCCTGTGAAATGTATATCAAACAGAGAAGAATTATATATGTAAATCATTTAAATAAAGCCTGTTTATTCATTTCTGTTAGTCTTTGTCATTTTTTAAGTGAAAGTATTTCTCCATGTGGATCACCCAATGTCAGAGCGCTGGAATCAGGACACGCACACCACAGGCTGTCATGGTGGGTCAAGAGGCGGTCCATTTGAATTTTGGACACACTGGAATCTGACCGTGCTTCAGCAGCACAAGAGTTGTGTACTCACTCATCTGTATCCTCAAGGTGCTTGCAGACAGCCTGTCAGTTTGCTAGTTGAATTTATTTATTTATTTAAATGTTTTACCATGGAGGTATACTTGGCAGACTGCTGCTCGATTCCAGATGTGCCCTGGGGGAAGCGGGAAGTAGGAGAACATACTAACATAAACAGTAAGGTTCATTACATGTTGTACATCAAGAATAGGAGAGCTTACAACATATGCAGTTTTATCGATTTACTTGTTAAGCATAGTTTAACATAAGTAAGGTAGAGTATAACCACTACAGGCAGGTACATAGCCATGGCTCCAAGAGGAATGCAAACAAGGTGGCAGCTACACGGTAGCGAGCTTTTATGATATGAAGCGGACAAACCATATTTTTGTGAGGTTACATAGTCAGGTAGGTAGACTGAGCAGTGACCTTTGGGAAAGGTGAGTACTGGGGTAATTACCTTGTCACCGGGGATTAGTGGATTCCCACTCAGTGGCCTCCCAGGGGTGCAAGTGCAGGTAAGGTGGAAGTTTGTTTTAAGAAGGGAGTTGATGTGCCTCCCTGATGAAGCGTGTTGGATGTCCAATGTGAGAGGTGTTCACCTCTCATGTTGTACTGAATTTCTCGCAATGGAGACATCATCTGAGGTGAGGTGTCACAAATTTTATGAGCTGAATATTTAGCAGTAATATTATCAGGGTTCTGCTATCCAAAGATGTAAAATTACCACTTAGTTGATGTACTGTATTTATCTTCAATGGAGTTATTGTGTTAGCTTATTTGTTACAAAAACAAGAAAAAAACTAGCTCATTAAAACTCACTGTGTCACACCTGTTTTTGTGGATACTATGTGATGTCTGACAAACTGTCTCACATGCAGACTGTCGCTCACACACACGCACACACACATACTCTTGCACAGTAGTGCTGCACTGTGCTGATCACTGAACTGACAGCTGCTGTCACACACACAGTGCAAGAGAGTAAACAAATATATAACATCTCAGCACGGTACCTGAAGAAAAACTAACAAATATTTAGATAGGAAACAATAAATTATAGTGCACTAGACAACTAATATTTATTGACAAAAACAAAATGACATAGCTAAAAAAGAGTAATATTTCAGTAGTAGATTGTGACATTAGCAAAATGATCCATGAATCCACATGCTCACTTTAATTTTGTGATTCTGGGATGCTTACAATTGTTTTAATAGCAACAAAAAAATTGTTCACCCCCCCATTATGATCACACAGTAAAGACTTGGTAGAAAACAGTGACTTCGTGACTAATGTTTGAATGTGACTCAGTATGTCCTTTAATATTGTACTGAAATGCTGTTTCCCCACTTAACACAGGTAACCCCCCCCCAAGTCGGGAGCTTACCTGGGGCTCCTCCTGGTGCCCGGGAGCTCCTGCAGCCAGCCGCTCACTTCTTTTCTCCCCCATCCCACCCTGGGCTGCAAATGGGCTGGTGAGCACATGACTTTGTTCCGGCACCTTCTAACACCTATTCAGTGCAGCGGGTGAGCTGTTTTGCATCCTCACTCCCTGGCCCACTCCTGGACTTCTGCCATGGCCGGGGAACACTCCAAAACTGTTACGGTGCCTCAATGCAACAGAAGGGAGAAGCTGCCAGTGAGCAACCCACTTCTGTTGCTCCCCTGCCCCCCAAACTGCTGCACAGCGGGACGGGGAGCACAGTACAGGCCACAAGATGTTTTGGCACTGCAGAGCACCCAACAAAGATGCAGCAGAAGCACCGCTTTTGTGGATCCTCTCCAAAGCCTCACCAAATAGCAAAGGGGGCTATGGGGAACAAAATCAAACAAAAATAAAAACTTTATGAAAGCTCCCAACTCAATCCTTGCCTCCAGTAGGTCAGGATTAAGGGGACAACATGGCATCCACAGGGACTACATGTCCTATGATCCCTTGTGCCAAAAGTGCCATTTTCAGAGACAGCTCCTCCTGGGTAACCCACAAAATGGAACTTCCGATGGTGCTCCTGTCCCCCAAAAGTGCCCCCTGGCCCTAGCGACCACCAGAAGGGGCCAGGAGGGTCCTAGCCATGCAGCCAGATACTGCCAACATGTACCTTTATAATGAACTAAAAAGGGCAAGTGCTGTCTGAGGGTGGCCATCTTTGCTGAGGTCTGCTTGAAGACAGCATGGAATCCTATTGGTAGCTGCAGTACATCCTATCAGGACGTGGAGCTCAAGACTAAGGTGGACCAATGAGGTGCTGAGATTCAAACTAAACATTCTGGGATTGACAGTTTGACACTAGTGCTTTTCTGTGAGAGTTTTGAAGAAGAAGCAATTGATTCTGACAGCTCTTGCTGCTGTCATAGCCAAAAAACATTTAGTTTGTGCCAAAACAAACAAAGGACTTCTGAACTTGTTTCTAATTGTCTGGTAAATCTCACAGACAAGGGGATTTACCTCAACCTGGACTGAACTGCTGATATTTGGCAATCCAGATATCAGTGACTACTGAAATAAGTCTTTTATCTGTGCTTGTATGAGGTGACAAATCTACTGCCTCACTGTCCTGGCACAAGAGACTGTGATCCTGCCAGGGGGCCTAAGTTCTGAGGTCCTGCTTGCCTGTTCAACTGCTGGCCTACCTACTGCTATGGTGGGTGAACACAAGTCCCTCTGTGGAGTGAAGATGATGGCCTACCTACTGCTAAGGTGGGTGAAGACAAGTCCCTCTGTGGAGTAAAGACGATGGCTTACCTACTGCTAAGGTGGATGAAGACAAGTCCCTCTGTAGGGTAAAGATGATGGCCTGCCTACCTGTCGAGGTGGGTGAAGATAAGTCCCTTTGTGAGGTGAAGAAGAGCATAGCCTGCATCCATGCCAGTTCTGCTGGTTCTTCCAAATTGCCTGCAAGGGGAGACTTCCCCCAACTCCTGCATCTCCTAAATTCCAAAAGGTCATGAGTACTGGGTTTTACCCAAACAAATACTTTTCTAACTGTTCAGCTAGCTAGCTAGTTAACTTTCCATCTGGGCTTCCTGCGCAACCTTAGCTATACCCACAGCAACAGTTATAACCAAGATAAACTGTATTCCTACACCCCCTGGTGTAGTTTGGTACTTTGCATCTGCAGCATCCAACCATTGCAATGGTGCTGCCCCTAGTGTCTACTGTTCACAGGCCTACAATTCCTCAGTGTACACTCAAGGTATTTGGGAGCTCCCACAGGGACTGTGTGGTTAACTGGTGCACCAGTGGGGGGAGGGGTGCTGAAACTGGGAATACTGGGTTGTAATGTACTGTGGTATCTGTGCCATGTACCTGTATCTGTCTGTGTTGGGACCTCCCGGGTCGTGCCTAAAAATAGTCACTTTTGTGTCTAGTGCACCTACCCAGCTATCAAAAAATAAATATATTATAAGGTTTTGATGAATGTTTCTCTACTTTTTGCATCCCTTGTTCCCTACCTCATTATCCAAACCCCAAAATAAACCCCTTTGGTTATTTTCTTGCAAATTGCTGAAGTAATTGCATTACTGCATAGTGTAGTATTTGCATGCTTAGATTGAAAAGTTGGGGGAGGCGGAATTGTGTATTGTTCTACTTGTCACCAAGGGAGGGGCTGTATTTCATTTTCTGTGGAGAAGTACCCTGGCAGTACGCTGCTATAAGGATCCCCATAGGTGAAGGCACTGCACTACTTGCCAAGCCAATTATAACCACAAACCCAGCACCACTTGCGAGTAGGTGTGCAGATAGAAATGTAGGGCCAATTGCAAAATTGGAGGCTACTACTGGGATTTTGGGGCATTTCTGTAGCACCTCTTTTTCTATTGGGAACAATCTGATACCCCCCCTCAAAAAATATCAAAGTTATTATGGATCGCATCAGATTGTGAGACTGGTGCAAGGGTGCAGATGTTGATCCATAAAAAGCAGTTTTGGTACAAGGGATCCCTGACACAACCCCTAGGTGCCATATTGAAAGTGTCATAGACAGCATAAAATGTTGGGAAAAGTTATTGAATGGGGAGGATTCACAATTCTGCTCAGCAAGCCTTTTGAGTTTTGACAAAGTGGCAAGAGCATGTTTATCCTTCCAGAGTGTCTGATCAGCTACCTGCTGATGGAGACCCTACCCCATGGATCTTAATTACCCATGCCAGCCCGTATCTTCCTGCAAGGACCCTAAAGAATCAAGTGACTTTGAAAAGAAGTTACACTCGCTGT
The DNA here is from genome assembly GCA_016271365.2 of Neoceratodus forsteri. Taxonomy (NCBI): domain Eukaryota; kingdom Metazoa; phylum Chordata; order Ceratodontiformes; family Ceratodontidae; genus Neoceratodus; species Neoceratodus forsteri. The sequence continues at coordinate 1,560,616,302 of CM028130.1, read as the reverse complement.
TAGCTGCTAACAGAAATATGGTTAAAGATATTAGAGCTATGCTCCAAGAAAGTGACCCAACTAAGTTGAAACCCACTGGTGAACCCTGGTTGGAGGGCTTGAGTGGTCCCCTAACTTGATTACGCCTTGTGAACAGTATAGACGACTGCATACTTTCTCTGGCACTTTCCCCACTCCTTCTGGTGAGGATGACTAAGAGACCTGGATTAGTTAAGTAACCCAGATGGAGAAAGTATGAAAATATTCAGATTGAGAAATGCAAACACATAATAGTTTGAGAGGTATGGCACTCAAAGTATCCGATCACTGTGAGCCAGTCAACCAGATTTCATAGCTACTGATCATCTTGCCATACTGAGAAGTTCCTTTGGCACACTTGAGAGTAAGGAAGACCTCATTTTTCAGCAGGGAGACACCACCCAGAATGTGGGGGAGAAACTTTCCCACTACATGACCCGAGTAGAGATAACGATTTGTAAAATAGTTGACGCTGGAGGAGTAACCCCTACACAGATTGCAGAAATGAGACTCAACCAAATCTTATGAGGTGCTATGTATTACCTTTGGACTCTAAAAACTTTCATACTAAAAGAACTCTGAGCCAACCCACATATTTTCAGACAGCTTCTTGATTAGGTGAGAGAGGAAGAGGCACAGGAAGACTGTACTTATTTTGGCCTGTGGCTTTCTAGCCTGCTGCCTAGGGCTATTACACTGATGTGTGCTCTGGCAGTAGCTGATTTTAAATTGCTGTACTCACAACAGTAGTTGCTGCTCCCTGGAGCCCTACGACGTACTCGGAAGTAGGAAAAAAGTTTGGTAATTCTTCAGCCCTTGTGAACTACCAGACTACTGATAGGGGGTTAAAATTAATGCTGGGGATTTGTAAGACCTACTAGTCACACAGGCACCTTGCATGATAGGTATTTGTACAATTTACAGCATTATTTTATTGTTTTATTTAGCGAGTGGCTGGTGACCCCTTGGAGGTCTTCTGGGTCATGTCTCACCATAAACCCAGCCCTGCTGTGAGGAGGATGAGCTATACTGTGCTTATTTTCACCTGTGGCTTTCTAGCTTGCTGCCTAGGGCTATTACACTGCTGTGTGCTCTGGCAGTAGCTTGATTTTAAATATCTGTACTCACACCAGTAGTTGCTGGTCCCTGGAGCCCTACAACTTACTGGGAAGTAGGAAGAGAGTTTGGTAGTTCATTTGCCCTTGTGAACAACCAGGCTATGGATAGGGGGTTAAAATTAATGCTGGGGATTTGTAAAACCTACTAGTCATACAGGCACCTCACATGAGAGGTTTTTGTATGATTTACAGCTTTATTTTATTGTTTCATTTAGCGAGTGGCTGGTGACCCTGGGGAGGACTTCCGGGTCATGTCTCGCTATAAACACGGCCCCACTGCAAGCACGCCGAGACAAGTGCAGTACGTGTTGGGCATGTCAGGCAGGCTCAGCATGATCTAAGTGCCAAGGTAAATATTAAACAAGTACATCAGTTGTGAAGGTAAAAAAATTCATGCCAGAATTCCCCTCCGATTATCTAAATCCATTTCCACCTAATTACGTTTGTTTTCTTGTTTGTATAAGACACGTGTTCCTATAGTTCTTAACTATGCAAGTAATGTGGTGGAAACTAGCCCATTAACATTGTATAATGATAGCCTGACATCACTGATGGGTGATAATCAATCACCAAGGGTCAGCTCAATTATGATTCTCGATGGAGACTTAGGCATTAAATGTTCTTCCTGTGGCATGTATGAGTTAGTTCAAACCATGCCACCAGAGTTTCAGAAATACACTTTTATGAAATGTACCACTAATCATGTGTTAACCTAGGAGCTAAAATTATTCTACTTAAGGTTGATTAACCTAGAGAACAGTCAAATGGCCAAGTCAAAATGTTTAAGCACAGCTAACCCAGTACACCAAGCATTCCTGTCACAGAAACAAACAGCTCAACTAGAATCAACTCAGTTAATTGATATTCCTACCTCCCAAGTCTCTGCTACTCAATCCCAATAATGTTTTGAGTTAACTGCTACTGCTAGTCATCTAGCTCCTACTATAATGCATGACCCATTGAATAATATCCAAGACATTAGTTCTAGAAAAACAGACAGGGAGGCTGACGATGAGTCAGTGTCAGAATTAGATTGATTTGTAGTGCCAGCTACCATGGCCTGCAAAAAAGGCAGAAAGGCTGAACAATTTACAATTACTTTAACAAATAGCTTCACTCCTGTCAGTAAGGTAAATGTTACTACTAACCTTGATCATATGATTACAGATGAAGCTCCAGACTCTTCTGTCCCATTGAACATAACATCATACGTACAGTATCTGCCTCAAATAAGGACGGGTCACCCCTTAATAACCCCTGACCCTCTACCAGTGGTGATGCCATCTCTCTAATTACAGCTAACACTGGACAAGAGGGTGTCAGATTTTATAATGTTTTGAATCGTGCTGCAATCTCCTACAATAAAACCCTAACTGAGCAAACTGATGCTAGCAATACTGATCAGGCAGCAGTTAAAAATGTTCCTACTGGAACTGTATCCACACTAATCTCCAAAGGGAATACTACTAACCATACTGATTTATCAACCAACACTGGGAGCGTCACCCCATCAACACCTATTGATGCTATAATTGAAAATATGGACACGAATATTGTGCTGTCAGCTAACTACCAGTCCAGGCAGGTATACGTGCTGGGCAACTCCATAATAAAACATCTAGTTAGTGCCATCTGTAATCCTGATAAAATCACAATAACATGTTCCAGCTTTAGAGGTGCTAAGGTTAGAGACATTACCTCCATGGTAAAATACACCCTTAGGGATGCAGGACCAAATCTCCTGGTCATCGTTCATGTGGGCACAAATTACATCAATGTTACTAATCTTAGCACACTCAAGCACAACTTTTGGGCACTGAACACTATCCTGGTTGTTTTAGGGTGCACAGTTTGCTTCTCAGAAATATTACCGGTACCTAAAGCCTCTGCTTCTAAAACTCTACTCATAAAACAAATAAATGAATGGCTCATAAAATGGTGCTACAAACAGGATATTACTTGTATAGCACATTGGGAAAAATTCATAGACAGGAGCAACCTATTCTGTTTGGATGGTTTACACTTGAGTAGATGGGGCAGTCTCCTTCCAGGTAAATCTCTGGAGGCTGTAATTAACTGCCATTTAAACTAAATGGTAAGGGGGAGAGGGGGAAAGATACCACCTCTCTAAATATCAGACCCCACAAAGGTATTAAAAATGAGGTTAAATTTCTAATGTTAAGTGCCAGAAGCCTTAATAATGCCAAAGTATCTGAACTTAATGCATGAGCATTACTGTATGACTTGGGCATTATTGCAGTTACAGAAACCTGGTGGGATGCTTCAGCTGATTGGTTTAAAGAAATCCCAAATTTTAAACTCCACCATAAGAACAGAGCAGGAAGAATGGGGGAGGTGTTTGTTTGTATTTAAGAAAATGATATATCCATTCTCATGAAATAAACACCATAACTGACTCAGAAAGTGTCTGGGACGAAATACAAATCAAGGCCCATCATAAGCTTATTGTGGGTAATTGTTATAGACCTTCATCAGCAAACATACACTATATAAGCACATTGCTACATGAAATTACTAATCAAGCCACTAGAGGGGATGTGTTGGTCCTTGGAGATTTTAATCTTCTGAAAGTGGACTGGATTAATATGAAGAGGGATAGTCATCTAGGGAATATGTTCATTATTATCTTTATCAGCAATGGCCTTGAGCAACTGGTAGAGAAACCAACCAGAGACAACAACATCTTAAATCTCATCATTATTTAATGTAGAAGAAAATATATCAGAGTTAGAAATAGAATCACCCCTGGGGAACAGCGACCATTATTTTGTTATGTTTGGCATGGCTGTTGATAATATCAAATGTTCAGATTTCACTATAATAAAAAAATTATTATAAGGCAAATTTCCTCAAAATAGTTAAATCCGTTCAAACAATAGATTGGTCTAGTACACGCTCACATCTTACTGTTACTATAGCCTGGGAAAAATTCAAAAGTACAGTTTTAAGTCTTGAAAATTACTGTGTACCTGACAAAAAAAAAATACAACAGCAAAGGTAAAAATTCCAATTTGGTATAACCAATTATAAAAAAAAAATTAAGATCAAAGAAAAATTGTTTAAAGAACTTAAGACTGCACCAAGTAATGGGAATCTCAAGTTATACAAAGATACATTGTCCAAACTTAAACATCTAATTCAAAAAATCCAAGCAAAACCTTGAATTCAAATGAGCTCATTCTAGAGATAAAGTAAAACATCACTGTTTTCATATATAAGCAATATGAACTACACCAATAAAATGGTGGGTCCTTTAATACACACCAGAAATACCTTGAAATCTGATCTTGAGACCTCTAATCATTGAAACAATTTGTTTTGTTCTGTATTTTCTAAAAAATCAAACTCCCTTGATCCTTTACCAGCTTCACTTATTCAGAATCAATATTTAGTCACAAAAGAGGATGTCTTGTTGGCTTTGAGAAACTTAAAGAAACACACTAGCTCGGGACCTGGCAAGATTCACCCTATGTTTCTACTCAGCACTTTATTAGCAATAGCATTTCCCCTAAGTATCATTTTTAATAAATCTCTATCTGAAGGTAACATCCCTTATGACTGGCAAGTGGCAATGGTTATTCCCATACCCAAAAAGGGCGAAAAATCTAATGTTGAAAATTACCAGCCAATAAACCTAATATCAACAGTTTGCAAACTGATAGAGCATATAATAAAATCATATTTTGAAAAAGAAATCAATTAACTCGGTCTGGTTGACCAATTCCAGCATGGATTTAAAAACAGATATTCGTGTACTACTAACTTAATATCTTTCTGCAACCTCATAAGTGAGGGAATTGATACTGGCATTATTTTCTTGATTATAGCCAAGCCTTTGACACTGTACCCCACTATAAGCTTCTAACCAAACTGTCTCATTTAGGCTTCTCAATGTGCCTGGTGCAATGGGTCAAGTCCTGGCTGTCTAACAGAACACAGAGGGTTAGAATCAATGATATTATTTCTGATTCTGGTGAGATTAGCAGTGGACTACCACAGGGATCTGTCTTGGGGCCCACAATTTTTTCATATCTTTATAAGTGATATGACTGTGTAACCCCCCCCTACAAATGGGGGTCCCCAAAAAGCCTTCCTTGGGTGTGCCTAAATGCCCTCTGCCAGGCTGGTGTCCTGAAGTTTCAGCTGTTTTAAAAGAAATTGCTAAAGAATGCCTAATCACCTCTGTGCCTGTCACTTGAAGAGCTGCCTAATTTGCAGTGTGTAATTGTTCTGGGTAGTGGCCGAGTGTTTTCATGCTCAAGTCCCACCTGGGCTGCCAGATAATTGCTCCGTTTCTGCCATCACTATTTGCGCAGAGAGAGCTCTGTTAGAAGATGTAACTGTTTGCTGAATATCTATTAGAATGACAGTGATATTGTAGAATGTCTAACCTGCCTTCTTTGCAGCATGGACTGTTCTGTTCATCACCATCATTTTGGTCCTGGACTGCTGAACTGGGCCAATCAGTGATTTTGGGATTCTAAAATGTAGCCTGCCTAAAGAGGCTTGGTAGGGGCAAAACTTGTAGGAATTGTAGTTTTGGGCTTTTGGGCGCCTAATTGAACCTGGAGGGGGAGCTCTTGTTGTGACTGACAGATGGATCAGCCAACCGAACCTGTTGGATTGAAGGGAAATTCCCAAGCTGCCTACAGAGAGGGGCAGAGCTAAGTTGGAGCTGGAGGAGTGAGCAGCTCAAGGAGCTGCTGCCCCATGAGATAGCATGGAGACTTGATGGGAAGGCCGAGTGAGCCTGCCGGCCTCAGCTCTCCCACATGAGGAGGTAAGAGAAGCCTCATCTTAGACCACATCTCTGTGCCATTCCTTGGTGCCCTAAATTATGGGTAAAATGAACAGAAACAGATCTAAGTTGGGAAGTGAAGAAGCAACAACACGAGGCAGTCAAGCTGCCGTCTGCATAGTTTCATGCAGGAGAACTGTGGAAAGGCCTGAGTTTTGGCCTGCATGCCTGCCTGCTGCCCTGAGAGGGAGAAGAGAATTATTTTGGACTGAATCCGAGATTGTGAGAATGAGGCAAGCCACTGAATTGTGACCAGGCTCAACCTGAAGAAGACTGAAGATTTGCTGAATGCGATCAGTCTGTCAGGACTTATAGCCACCTTTGAACTCCCGGTGTGTGCAGAGAGTCTTTGATTGCGACCGGAGAGCAATCTGATGGTACAGTGGAATTTTCCTTTCATGTAAATGTGCTGTGTGCTGAAAATGGGTCATGACTTAGTTCCCCACTGTGTGTTTGGACTGTGTTTGCTTGCTGGAGGTTGCATCCAGCTCCATGGACTGAAATCAGCATTCATCCCCGATTGGCCTGGGCGTTGCCATGCTGGCTCAGCCAGACTTCCCGCTGCACAGAGAAAGCCATCAACGAGAGACCTGCCTGTGGATCAGCCCCCTGCTCCATGCTTGAACAGGAATGACGCCTCGGTGATTCGTGTGGGCCCTGCTTCTCCTGGCACTCTAGATCAACCACCTGCAGTCTCAATTTTTGTCCTGCCTGTGTCCAGTCTTGGGTATCATGAGTAATTATCAGGGTAGCTCCCTGCAACAACAGATTAATCTAAAGTGTGTCATCCGATTGTCTTGTTACCTTCTGTTTCACGAACTGAGCCCTCTGGCTCCAGATTACAATTAGAGTGTGTTGTGCATGTTGTTTTTCCTCCATCACAAGGCTCCAACCAGCTGCAATGCCTGCCTACCCTGGGCAACGTCCTGGGTACCCAGAGGTGTGACTGTGTGGGGATTTAAAGCGCATGCATAACTGTTTGATTGATATAGCCTTTAAGCTAATTAACCTGATCTCACCCCTCCATTGTTCAAGTTCCCTGAAAAAATCAGATCTAGTTTTTTTCTGCATTTAATCTGACTGTGGTTTCAGTTTGTGCTCAAAGTACTGTAGTGTTGCTATTTGCTGTGCCTAACCTTGTTTTACAGGGGGTCCCCACGGTCGTGCAAGAGGAACCAGCCCTGGTGGTAAGTGCAAACGGTGTGGGTACTTGTATGGTGCACCAGAGGTATTGTGAAAGTGATTATTGTGCAATGTTAAGGCCACTAGCAGGGAAAGAGGGAGGTTACAGTGTCCCGGAGGGCTGTTCCCAGGTTAGCTTGACCACTACAAACCCTGACCTCTGGGTGGAGGCACCCATTTTAGAACTCAGGCCCCTTAACCTGCAACTAGCCATGCAGGCAGGGGTAGTGGCCCTTGGGATAGTGCCACCTAGGGGTTACAATTGTAAGTGACAATAATTTGCTTTCAAAATTTGCAGACGATACCAAATTGGGTGGCAAAGTTAATAATACAGACAATATTAAGTCACATATCTCCGATTTACAACAAATTGAGCAATGAGCTATAAAAAATTATATGTAATTTAATGTTGATAAGTGTATAGTTATGCACTTTGGCAAAAAAATATTAACACTAATTATTTCTTATACAACAGCTTAATCAAGGTTTCTACATGTGAAAGGGACCTTGGAATTCTTATTAATAATAAGTTATCATCACCCGATCACTGCCTTAAAACTACTCGTCTAGCAAATAATTTATTGAAAAGGATCAGTTGTACCTTTGTTTCTATGACAGAACAGTGCATTATCCCCATTTTTCATACTTAGGTTAGACCTTATTTGGACTGTGGTTCTCCCTTTTGGAGCCTGTATCTGAAGGGAGAATTGCAATGGTGGAAAGGATACAGAGGAGAGCCACCAAAATGGTACCAAGACTCGCTAATAAAGACTATCAAGCCAGATTGAGGAAAACTGGCCTTTTTTCCCTTCAAAGAAGGAGATGTAGAGGAGATTTACTCTTGATCTATAAAATCCTACAATCTCAACATCTAATGGATCAGTGTGGACTCAAATATTCAACCAGACATACCATAGGTAGAATACATAATAGACAGCTTGTTATCAACTGGGCTAAAATGAACAGAAGGGACTACTTTTTCAACATTAGTGCATCGAAAGCCTGGAATAATCTTTCGATGGAAATTATTGAATCCACTAATTTTAACACCTTTAAATATAGATTAGACAAATGGCTCCTTTCTCTCCCAATTAAAGATGAATTGCCCACCTAATGTAGAGGACAATCACGATGGGTACTAGCCTACTTTTGTTCAAATAAACCAAGTAAACAAAGTAAGACATTGCCAATTCATTGTGAGTGCCTACTGGGAAAGCCTTCCCCTTGCAGCCTCAAGCTGACAGTAGCCAATAACAAGCTGATATCTCATGCCTGAAAATGCAGTTAAAAGAAGTCACTGAGTGTGTTAAAGTTATGCAGATGACATAGACATCTCGCCCATAAGCCAACTCCTTGCCACCTGGGCATGGACGCCCACTGAATCCTTCCTCTGATCCAGGGGTTAGCCCTCAATCCTCAACTGTACCCAGAGGTGAACTGTCCTGTTATCATTGTGGAGAAGATGGACATCTTGCATGAGATTGTGTTAGGTCAGAGAATCAGCAGCTAGCAAACCAGAAATCAGAAAGACAGCAACAGCCACAGGGAAACGACAATGGAGCCCAGTGAGGGAGCAGCCTGGGACTCTGAGGGTGAACAGCTCCATAAGATGGACTGGCCCTAATGTCAGAAACAAGTTATTGTCCAGACTGATGGGTCCTACTCCTACCATAAAGATTTCTATTGAGGATTCCCATGTGACGCCCTCCTGGACAGTGGATCACAGGTTACCATCATTTATTGATCTTTTTACCAGACCTTCCTAAAGCATTTGCCTTTGCACCCTCTAGAGGGACTTTCTGTGTGGGTGTTGGGCAATGCCAGCTACCCCTACGATGGCTACATTGCTGTGCAAATTGAATTTCCAAAGACTTTTCTGTAATCCCTCAAAGGATTGACACCTTAGCCCTCATTTGTCTTGACACCAAGATATTGGACAAGACACCGGTGTTGATTGGAACAAATGGCAATATGTTTGGATGCTTGACTCACCTGTGTCTGCAGAAGGCAGGGGAAAGAACCTACCAGACTTTACCAATTCAAGCCACTGTGAGTGCTGCCCACTGCAGGAGAGAGACCAAAGTCTGTAGCCACCCAGAGGAGATTGTCAGAGTCATAAAAAGGAAGGGAAAGATCCTCTGATAGTGTCCCATGGTGATGAGTGTGTAGTGGAAGGAGCTGTGGATTGCAGTGAGTCACTGTCAGACCAAATTGTTATTGTGGAGTCACCAGGAAGAGGCCTGTCAAATGGTCTGATGGTCCAGTGAGGAGTGCTGCCTGGAACTGACGTGATGGTCAAGAGAATCAACATAAAGCTAAAGAATCAGACTTACAAGGATCTGATGGTGCACTCTGGTACAGTCATAGCCAATCTGTACATAGCTGATGTGGTCATGGCCACATCCTGTCCAGAGAAGACTAGTCGACTGGATGAAGGGGTGCTCAATTTTGGTTCATCTCCCATTCCCACCAGCTGGAAGAACTGATTAAATAAGGAATTGGTAGACTGATCAGATGTATTTTCCTGCCACGAATAGGATGTAGGGTCTGCAAAAGGGGAGAAGCATCACATGCCTACATGATGATCGCCCATTCCATGAAAGGTCAAGAAGATTGGAGCCCGCAGATATTGAAGATGCTATGAGACATTTGCAAGAGCTCCTGAAGGCAGGGATAATAATTGAATCTCACAGTCTCTATGCCTCACCTATAGTGGTGGCCTGAAAAAATGATGGTGCCATAAGAATGTGCATTGACTATCACACCCTAAATCAGTGGGCAGTGGCCAATCAATACACCATGCCTTGAGTGCAAGATGCTTTAGACAGCCTTACAGGTAGTAAATGATTTTCTGTTCTGGACTTGTGCAGTGGTTGCTATCAAATACTGATGGCCTAGGAAGATAAGGAGAAGATTGCCTTTATTTGTCCACTTGGATTTTACCGGTTCGAGCGAATGCTGAAAGGAATATCTGGTGCCCCAGCAATGTTCCAGCACTTCATGGAGATGGTGGTGGGTGACATGAATCTCCTAGAAGTCCTAATTTACTTGGATGACCTGATAGTGTTTGGGAGAACACTGGAAGAACATGAAGTCTGACTACTCAAGGTACTGGACCGACTGAAGTAACATGGTTTAAAACTCTCCCTGGACAAGTGTCAGTTCTGCCAGACTTCCATTTAGTATGTGGAACATATTGTTTCTGATCAAGGAATCAGTATTGATCCAGAAAAAGTAAAAGCTCTTACCACATGGCCTAGACCCACCAACTTGAAAACACTTCAATCTTTCTTAGGATTCTGTGGGTACAACTGGAGATTTGTAAAAAAACTACTCCTCGGTGGTGAGGCCTTTGTACAGACTAACTGAGAGATATCCTCTGACTCAGAAGAGCAAACATCTAGGAGCCATAAAGACATCCCCCAGTGAATATTTCAAGACCAATGAACCTTTTGGGTATAGATGGACTGATGTATGTGAGAGTGCATTTCAAGAAATTATTTGATTCCTAGCAAAAGTTCCTGCTCTAGCCTTTGCTGACTATACCAAGGCATGCACTCTTCACATTGATGCCAGCATGGAAGGGGCTAGGCACCATACTCTGCCAGGAACACAACAAATGTATGAGGTCAGTCACCTATGCCAGTTGCAGTTTGACTTCCTCTGAAAAGAACTATCCAGTTCATAAGTTAGAGTTCCTTGCATTGAAATGGGCAATGGCTGATTAATTCCATGTATGGAGCCAGATTTGTTGAGCTAACTGACAATAGCCCATTAACATATGTTCTGACCACCACCAAGATGGATGCCACTGGGCATAGATAGATCTCTGCACTATCAGCCTACAATTTCTGCTTGCAATATCATCCTGGGCAAAACAACATACATGCAGATGCACTGTCCAGAAGCTCCAATAATACTTCTCCCCACGGAAAGGCCCTGGACCTATGTTTCGGAAGATAGAGTGAAAGCTGTTTGCCAGATGATGGTGTCTGATGACCGATCTGCCATCACCAACCCAGACTGAGCTGTGAACCTACTTGGAGTGCATCCTGACACCATATAAAAAGTGTACACATGATTCACCACCCTGCACAATGCCTCCTTGCCTCATTTATCTACTACAGATTTAAGAAAAGCACACTAAGCAGATCCTAGTTTAAGAGATATTATCCTAGTCAAAGAAAAAGGGTTTGTCATCCTCTCAAGTCAAAGAAAGCTTGCCAGATGTATCACTTCTCCTGAGAGAGTGGGACAAGTTTTCTTTAAAGCATGGACTGTTGTATCATATCTCCAACACACAAACTCAGTTTCCCAAAGAGCAACTGGTGCTACCCAAAAAGTATCACCAAATGGTTTTGCAAGCACTTCATGAAGACATGGGACATTTGGGAATTGATAAGACCTTGGGCTTGGTACAAGACTGCTTCTACTGGCCTCGTATGGCTATGGAGGTGGAAAGACATTGCAAAAGTTATAACAGGTGAATCACCCATAAGACTACACAAACGTGCAGTGCCTCTTGTAAACATCATCAGTAGTGGTCCGATGGACTTGGTCTGTATGGACTTCCTTTCCATTGAACCTGATCGGAAGGGGATCAGTATCATTCTAGTAGTAACTGATCACATCTGCTATACACAGGCTTTCCCCACTAAAGACCAAAAAGCAACCATGATGACTAAAGTATTGTGTGAAAATTATTTTGTGCACTATGGACTCCCCAAACGCCTGCACACTGATCAAGGGAGAGACTTTGAGAGTCACCTTATCAAAGAACACACAAGCATTATGGGCATCAAGAAGGCTTGTACTGCTCCATACCACCCTCAAGGTGAACCTCAGCTGGAGAGATTTAATAGAACACTGCTCAATATGCTGGGAACATTGGCTCCTAACAGAAAGCCATACTAGAGCCAACAATTACTTTTCCTACTCCATAACTACAACTGTATTAAAAATGACTCAACAGGGTTCTCATTCTATTTCCTAAAGTTTGGGAGAGAAGCCAGGCTTCCTGCGAACTTATGTTTTTGGTGTCTGCAGATGGCGCCCTACCAGAGATACACTTGGAGTATACCAGGAGGCTGGAAGCACAACTAACAGAAGTCTACTGGGTGGCCCAAGAAGCAGCTGCAAACTCCAGCCAAGCAAATAAAAACAGATATGACAAGAGAGTCTGAGATCAAGTTCTTCAGCCTGGAGACAGAGTATTGATTCAAAACTTGGGACTCCCAGACAAACACAAGAGAGAGGACCAATGGAAATCTGATCCTTATGTAATTGTGGAACAGCTTCCAAATTTGCCTGTATAAAGATTAAGAATGGAAAGAGGAAAAATGGTGGTTAAAATGCTGCATCGAAACCACCTCTTGCCAATTGGTCAACTGTTGCCAGAAGTTGTTAATTCAGTACCTCTCTCGCCTCCACGGAGACCAGTCACTAGAAATGAGACAAGGCATAAAAGACACAGTCAAGTTCAACCGCCAGTACCTGTTGCCCCCGGGATGCAGTCTGATGTGTTCGACAGTAGTTCTGAGGATGAAGAACCTTACATTTGTCCAATACCATGTCACTATCGGCCTGCACCATATCCCATAGACTGTCCACTTTCAGCAACTGGAGGGAGCAATGGGAGTCATTCCAGGCCACTGAATCTGGCTGTAGTACCCTTTGTTCTGACTGACACTGGGCCCACAGTTATGAACTATGTTCCAAATGCTGGGAAGTTTGAGACTTCAATAATAGAGCCAATCCAGGACATTGAAAGATTCCAACCCCCTGTGGCTGAACGTGCAGAACTCCTTAATGATCCTGATCAAATCATTGTCAAGGAACCTGTAGTACCCTGCCTCTTTGGTAGAGTAAAACTCACTTATGATGTCCCTGGTGTCCCTTCTGATTTCCCTGTAAATGTGATACTTGAAAAGGTTAGTCTGCTGCCAAGCCTGCTATTTATTCCCCCTTTGTGCTACCCACAAGTCATAACAGAGAGGTGTACATGTAAACTGTGGTGGGAAAGTAATCATTTCAGTGCATGTCCTGTGTTTCAAGAAATGCAATGCAAATCTTGGTTAGTTAGGCAGCAGGTGTATTACATAGCATGTAATGTATTGTATTGCAATGTTTGATGTTTCAGGCCTTGATGAGGACACCAAGGATTTCAGTGGGGGAGAATGTTATCCCCTCTTCACAAGTCGAGAGCTTACCTTGGGCTCCTCCTGTCACCTGGGAGCTCCTGCAGTCAGCCACTCACTTCTTTGCTCCCCCAGCCCACTCCTGGACTGCAAATGGCCCAGGAGCACATTGACTTTGTTCCGGCACCTCCTAGTTCATCTTCAGTGTGGCCAGTGAGCCATTTTGCCTCCTCGCTCCCCCAGCCCACTCCTGGACTGCTGCCAGGGCCAGGGAGCTCTCCAGAACTGTTGTGGTGCCTCAATGCACCAGAAGGGAGAAGTGGCCAGTGAGCTGCACAGTTGTGTTGCTCCCCTGAGCTGCCGCACAGTGGGGTGGGGAGCACAATATAGGCCGCAAGATGTTTCGGCACCACAGAATGCCAGATGAAGATGCAGCAGAAGCGCCGCTTGTGCGAATCCTCTCCCCAGCTCCACCAGACAGCAAGGGGGCTGGGAGGAACAAAATCAAACAAAAATTAAAACTTTGAGGCTCCCGACCCAGTCCTTGCCTCCAGTGGGTCGGGGTAAGGGGATGACATGACGTCCACAGGGACTACAAATCCCATGCTTCCTTGTACCAAAAGTGCCATTTTCAGAGACAGTTCCTTCTGGGGAGCTCACAAAATGGAGCTTCCAATTGTGCTTCTGTCCCCCAAAAGTACTCCCTGGCCCTAGCAGCCACCAGAAGGGACCAGGAGGGTCCTAGCCATGCAGCCAGATGCTGCCAACATGTTGTACTTTTATTTATAATGGACTGAGAAGAGTAGGTACTGTCTGAGGGTGGCCATCTTTGCCGAAGTCTGCTTGAAGACAGCGAGGAATCCTATTGGTAGCTGCAGTACATCCAATCAGGACGTGGAGCTCAAGACTAAGGTGGACCAATGAGGTGCTGAGATTCAAACTAAACATTCTGGGATTGACAGTTTGACACTAGTGCTTTTCTGTGAGAGTTTTGAAGAAGAAGCAATTGATTCTGACAGTTCCTGCTGCTGTCATAGCCAAAAAACATTTAGTTTGTGCCAAAACAAACCAAAGGCTGCTGAACTTATTTATAATTGTCTGGTAAATCCCAGAGACAAGAGGATTTACCTCAGCCTGGACTGAACTGCTGATATTTGGCAATCCAGATATCGGTGACTGCTGAAAGAAGTCTTTCATCTGTGCTTGTGTGAGGTGATAAATCTACTGCCTCACTGTCCTGACACAAGAAACTGTGACTCCTGCCAGGGCATCAAAGCTTTGAGGTCCTGCCTGCCTGTTCAACTGCTGCCGTACCTACTGCTAAGGTGGGTGAAGACAAGTCCCTCTGTGGGATGAAGACGATGGCCTACCTACTGCCAAGGTGGGTGAAGACAAGGGTCTTTGTGGGGTGAAGAAGATGGCCTACCTACTTCTAAGGTGGATGAAGACAAGTCCCTCTGTGGGGTGAAGACAATAGCCTACCCACCTGTCAAGGTGAGTGAAGACAAGTCCTTCTGTGGGGTGAAGAGGATCATTGCTTGCATCTACGCCAGTTCTGCCAGTTCTTCCAAATTGCCTGCAAGGGGAGACATCCCCCAACTCCTGCATCTCTTAGTCACCAGAAGGTCATGAATACTGGGTTTTACCCAAACAAATACTTTTCTAACTGTTCAGCTAGCTAGCTAGTTAACTTTCCATCTGGGCTTCCTGCATGACCTTAGCTAAGCCCACAGCAACAATTACAGCCAGGATAAACTGTATTCCTACTCCCCTGGTGTAGTTTGGTACTTTGCATCTGCAGCATCCAACCATTGCAGTGGTGCTGCCCCCAGTGTTTACTGTTCACAGGCCTGCAACTCCTCATTGTGCACACAAGGTATTTGGGAGCTCCCACAGGGACTGTGGGGTTAACTGATGCAACAGTGGGAGAGAGGGGATGAAACTGGGAATACTGGGTTGTCATGTACTGTGGTATCTGTTTATTCTGCCTGCATACAGTATTTATTATAAGGTTTTGATGAATGTTTCTCTACATTTTGCATCCCTTATTCCCCACCTTATTATCCAGACCCCAAAATAGACCACTTTTGTTTATTTTCCTGCAAATTGCTGAAGTAATTGCATTATTGTGTAGTATAATATTTGCATGCTTAGAATGATAAGTTTTTTTGGGGGGGGATTCTTTATTTATTTATTTATTGAAACTTATTGGAATTAACAATCTTTGAGTCAGAGACTCCTTTACAAAGGCTCCACATCATAGTATTGCATAGTACAGACAAAGAATAGACCACAGGTCAGCTAATGGGACTGGTTAACAATACACATAAAGGGAATAAAGCAACTATCAGGGTATACAGTAGAAAATTTATAAGACATAGATATTAGGCAATCAGTATATTACATTGATTGATATTTATTCTAAACAGAGTAGTATAATCATAGGCCACTGGAGAAATCAGTTGGGCCTAGGCCAATATGGAACTAACAGTAAGTCTATGTTTTGGTTTTTTTTTGTGTGTATTGTTCTACCTGTCAGCAAGGGAGGGGCTGTATTTAATTTCCTGTGGGGAAGCACCCTGGCAGTACGCTGCTATAAGGATTCCCATAGGTGGAGGCACTGTGCAACTTGCCAAGCCAATTATAACCACAAACCCAGGCACCAACCTATATCCCTTAGGCAGCATCACTTGTGAGTTGGTGTGCAGTTAGAAGGGTAGGGCTGGTTACACAGTTGATTTCCATTGATGCCACATGTTATATTTTGGAAAAAATACGTCATCACTACAAATCAAAGGTGTAGTGTCTACTGTCTATTAGGGGATATGCGCTTTTTGACAGTAAGTGAAATTCATAACAGCAGTTGAGATGTTATATATTTGTTCACCCTCTTGCACTGTGTGTGTGATGATAACTCAGTTCAATGATCAGTAAGGTACAGCACTACTGATATTGACACAAGTATACAGGGGAAAATATGAGTGATATGGGCATGAGATCAGTGACAGCAGTCTTCATTTACAACTTAAATGGACAGTTTTGGGTCACGTGATGCGCGGGGAAGCATAGCGGACGTTAGGTGGGGAGACTGGCTAAGCTGAGTCTACATTTCTCAATACTTCTCCTCTCTGTACACTTTAACCACCAGCACCAGCCTTGGGAGAGCTAGGAGAAGTCTCCCTAGAGTGGAATCCTGCATTTTGGCAGTGTGGATAAAACGGGCGAAAAACTAGAGCTGGAGGCAAACGGCCCCTGACGCAGCACTTCACCCAAAGACCCAGCAGGACGCATTTAACACTAGCTCGTGTCTCACGGGAATTGTCCACAATAAAGATGCCCTCTTTAAGCTTATTGAGGATGTGGCAGACTTTAAGCTCGCGCTTAACCCAACTTGCCAGACGTGTCACTGATGTGGAAGCAAGGGTTTCATCCCTGGAGCGCAATGCTGATAAACAGGGGCCTGCAATGACTGAGCTGAGGAGAGCTGTTTCTAAATTAGAGGACCGCCTCGAAGACCTTAAAGGTAGAAATCGCAGGAACAACTTGGTCCTACTAGGCTTGCCAGAGGGGGGAAGGACCTAATATGATTGCCTTTTTACAAAAAATGTTGAGGAAAACAGTAGGCCCTTCAGCCAATGGCCCAGAATATATCATCGAGAGGGGTCACAGGGCCTTGAGAGCAAAACCCTCATCAGCTGATCCCCCGAGGCCTATAATTTTCAAGCTTCTAAATTATCTCGATCGAGAGCAGATTTTGAGGGAGGCAAGGAAGCTCTCAGCAATTCTCTGGGAGGGCAAGAGGCTTCGTTTAGTCCCAGATCTTACAGTTAAAAGCAGGATGGCGAGAGCCAGCTTTCGACCTATTACATCTAAGCTCTGGGCCGCTGGAGTGAAGCACCGCATGTTATATCCTGCTAAACTAGAAGTTACCCACAAGGAGGAAAAAGCTGTTGAGACGTCTGATGAAGCCCTGAAGGTGCTTAAGGACTGGTTCCCGGACCTCTTCCACAAAACCTGAATGCACATCCTCTGGCAAGCTTCCACCCTTTCATGAAGGAAGATTGAGTGCACAATGGTTCAGCAAGGACTTTTCTCCTCTGTCGGACACTTGAATGTTGGACTTTTGGACTTATAATGGACATTTACTCCCCTTTCTACTTCCCTAATTTCCCTTCCCCTTTCCCCACCCCTTCCTCCCCTCCCTTCCTCTTCCCTCCCTTCCCCCCCTCCCTCCCCTCCTCCCTTCCACCCCTCCCCCTTTTTTCCTTTCCTCCTTCCTTCCTAACCCCTTCCATATTGATGTACTGTGTTTAATTCTAATTTTATAGTTCTTGATTTTGGTATTTTGCTATAAGCACCAGGTGCCGTTTTGCTGGGTGACTTTAATGGCTTTAACATGTTTAATGGGTATGGGTTAAGATTCAATTTGGTGGGCATGGGTAATGCTATTGGTCCCCCTTACTGTTGGTTGCTATGGGTTGTATCCTAAGCAGTGCCTTGGGGATAAGACCGCCTCTTGTGGACAATTTGTTTTTCTATGTGGGCTGCCCTCATTATTTAATTTGAAACATTTTAAGGCAATGTGGTACAGGATACTCAAGCCCCCTGCTAGTTAGGGCCTACCTGGTCTTGTTTTTTCCCTACCTCCTCCTTTTTCCTCTTCCTTCTTTTTTTGGGGAGCTATATGATTACTGCACTTGCCTGGTAGTTGTTGCCCTGTTTGGTTTTGGCAGCAATAGGTTAGTTTGTGTTTCCTTCATTCTGGGTCTTTTACCAACTTGTTTAGCCCTGAACCTAAGAGCCGATGTAAAAGCCCAGTTTAGCAGCAATGTTCTGTTAGCATATAGCTGTTATTGCCAACAACTATTTAATCCTTTGTCAGAGGGCTATGGTGAGAAACCACTATTAGGGTTGTTAGTTTACTTTTTCTAGTTTAATACGAGCTTGCTGCATGTTAATTACAATAGTGTAGCATTCTAGGTGGTTACAGTAGGCAGTTACATTATCTTCGGTTTTGTGGAGAGGGTAATTTACGCCTTGTTAAGATAGCGAGAGGCCCCACCGCTTAGAGCGTGTCATGGTCCAGAAGATCTGAGGCTGCTTAGGCCGGGGTAAGTTGTATTTTACGCTGGGGAAATGGTTTTGGTTGTTTGGTGGGTAGGATCTTTTTTCTCTTATGGTTTATATTCATTGGGGATATTGGTGGGGGGGGGGTCTGGCAGCCCAACAGCGAATGTGTTGTTTTTGCTGTTGTTATGTGGCGTCTGAGTTGAGTATAATTTCTTGGAACATTAAAGGGGGGAGAGATAACAAAAAGAGTAACATTGTCCTCAACCACTTGGCACGTTTTAACCCATCAATCGTCTTTTTGCAGGAAACACACATGTTACCTGAAAACTCTCCTTTTCAGGAAGAGATGGTGGGCCAAGTTTTGGAGCGGCTTTCCACTTGCAAAAGGGGGTGGTAGTTCTTGTGGCCAAGAGTGTTCCCTTTCTGTCGACAGAAGTAATCTCTGATCCCGAGGGGAGATATATCCTTGTTTTGGGTAAACTAGCGGGCATAGATGTAGTGCTAGGGTCTATTTATGGTCCCAATCAGGAATCTCCCACCTTTTTTACCCGGTTGGCAGTCCTCCTTGCCCCTATAGCTGATAAACCCTTAATTTTAGGTGGGGACTGGAACCTAGTCCAATCCAACTGCCTGGATCGTTCATGGTCTAGAAGTGTTCGCTCATCCCCTGCACAATCAGCTTTATCTGAGTTCAAGTCGTCATTGGGTTTGTCGGACCCATGGCGTTTAATCAACCCTAAGTCTAAGGAGTATACTTTTTTCTCACCAGTTCACCAATCCTACTCTCGTATAGACTTTTTCCTAGTAAGCCATCAGATACTTTCCCTAATTCAATAGGCCTCTATCTTTGGTCGAGTGATCTCTGATCACTCGCCTATTGGCCTTCGGTGCCTCCCACTCTCTTTACCTTCCAGATCATACTCATGGGCTCTCAACAATCACCTGCTTAAAGACTCCTCTTCATTCCAGATATTCCAGAACTTTATGTTTCATACCATTGAAGTAAACTGGGGTTCCCTCCAAGCAATTGATCGAGTGTGGGCGGCACTGAAGGCCACATGGAGAGGTGAATTTATTAGATTGGCGACAATCCGAAAAAAGAAAATTGCACGCAAAGTGGTGGACTGCCTTGATAGAATAAGGGTCTTAGACACCATAAACGGAGATCTTAGATCTCCCTCCCAGGAACAAGAGCTTGTGTCGTTAAGAGTCTGGTATGAGTCACACATGAAAGAGAATGTAGAGAGATCTGCCACTAACTTAAGGGCTTCCTACATAGGACAAGGTAGTAAAGCAGGGAAATTGTTGGCTTGGCAGCTGAAAAGAAGGGCAGCGGAGAGGTGGGTTGCCTCTATAAGGCATCCTGAGACAGGGGATATAATATCAGGCCCCAACGATATCATGACCGCCTTTGCTGGGTTTTACAAGAACCTATATGCCAGTGAGCCCCTTTCTCCAGAGGCGTCTCATAAAATGAAGGAGTTTCTTGTGGAGATTTCCTTGCCTCAACTCCCTCCGGATCTTAGCTGCAAGCTAGAGGCCCCCTTGGAGCCTAAGGAAATCTTGCAAGCTATCGATGCATTAAAACTTGATAAAGCGCCAGGCCCGGACTGTTTTTCAGTTTTGTTTTACAAGACCTTTAAAGATACCCTTGCCCAGTTATTGTGGCAATTGTTTGCCTTTTGGCACAAGGAAGGAATCTACGAGCCTTCTCTTTTTGAGGCAAGGATTATCCTTTTGACAAAGCCGGACAAGCCGCCGGACCTTGTGACTAATTATAGGCCAATATCCCTATTAAACGTTGACGTAAAGATTTTTGCTAAGATTTTGGCCAATAGACTAAAATCAGTATGGATGGAGCTATTAAGCCCCGAACAAGTTGGGTTCATGGCTGGCCGTTCATCAGCAGACCACTTTAGGAAATTGTTTTATTTGATACATGAATCCTTGAGCCCCGATATAGAAGCCTCTCTGGTCGCGCTAGACGCAGAGAAGGCATTCGATAGGGTGGAGTGGGATTTTATGTTTGAAGTGCTTTCTAAATTCGGTATCCCTGATAACTTTCTGAGTAATATTAAGATTTTGTATACCTGTCCTTCCGTACGAATTTCTTGTAACAACTTGATATCATCTCCTTTTGAGTTAACGCGAGGTACCCGACAAGGCTGCCCCCTCTCACCATATTTATTCAATTTATATTTGGAACCCTTAATTAGAGCAATCAAATTGGACAACGATATTCAAGGTGTAAGTATCCAAAACGCTGATTTTAAGGTGTCTGCTTTTGCAGACGACCTTTTAATCCACATTTGGCATAGTCGATCCTCTCTTCCGCAGCTTTTCTCCATTATTTCTCGATTTTCGGAATTCTCTGGTTACAAGCTGAATAAGAGCAAAACATCAGTCTATTCATTATCTCCTCACTTACATCGTGTTGGTGTGACTCTGGCAGGCTTATCCTGGCAGACGGTTCGTTCTCATATTTAGGTATTAAAGTTTCTAAAGATTTTCACAACTATAAGACTTCAATTTTAAACCCCTTCTTAAACAGATCAGAGATGACCTTAACAGGTGGTCCCAACTCCCTCTCTCCTTTTGGGGGAGAGCGAACACTATCAAAATGATGGTTTTGCCGAAACTAATTTACTACCTCCTTAATCTCAACATGTATTTGCCCAAGTCTTTTTTTAATCTTTGCCACAAATACTGTACCGATTTTATTTGGAATGGTAAACCCCCTCGTCGGGCCTATCGCAAACTCACCCGTCGTAGGGAAGAGGTGGGCTTACAGGTGCCTGATTTTTACATTTATTATTTAGCAAGCCATATGGCAAGGTCGGCCAAGTGGGCGTCCGACACGCCAGCATCTTTGGCTAGTGGCGCTATAGACGAATTGGTAGCCAAAACTGCTATGTTGGATCTGGAAGCCATCCTCTTCACTCCCTGGCGCAGAATTCCTCAAAAAATTAAAGATACCCCACTGGGATGGGACATTAGAGTCCTTCTACAGTTTTATGCGCTCTTAAATATCCCCTTTAAAAAGGACTTACTACAACCCCTGCTTAATAACCCGAACTTGTTAATTGGTAATCGGCCGATAAAAAGGATGGTGGGTGCCACCTCCAGCAAACCCAGGATGGCTGATTTTTTATCGGGTGGTCACCTGATTTCTCTTCCAGTTTTGATAGAGAAGTTCTCAGTCAACCCCAAGGATAGCTATTGGTTATATCAAATCAGGAACTGTATTTATTCATTCCTCAAAGATGTTCAGGGACAGGATCAGGAGGGGAATCTGGTAGCGAAAATAAAAGCTATTGCCGTGTCTAGTAAAGAGGTCTCTAATATTTATAAGCTCATTCTTTCTCTTAGGGAGGCCAAGGCCTCCCCTGCCCCTCATTACTGGAAAGCGAACTTATTTCCAAATTGGCCAGATCGGACCTGGTTGACAGTTTCATGGATTTGTATAGTTATGTCAAGCAAGATAGGCTGAGGGTCACAATTTAACATCCTGCATGATTTGTACCTTTCTCCAGCCAAGCTTTCATGCATATACAGAAATAGATCCCCTGTATGTCAGGACTGTGGTTACCCATGGGCCACCACTTTACATAAACTCTGGGAGTGCCCTAAGGCAACTAAATTCTGGGGCTCTATTCGTTCTTGGATGACCCCGTTCACTGATGTAGTGGTGTTTTTTAGTCTAGAGACTTGTGTTTTGGGCAATTTGGCGGATATTCCATCCATAACTTACAAATGTCAGTTAGCATTAATATCTCTAGTGGCCAAACTGTTACTTCTCCATTATTGGTGCAGAGAAGGTGCTCCCCTCACGTATGGAATGGTGGAACACCTTCTTAGAAGCCCTAAATGCAGAAAGAATGGTTGTCTTGATGTTTAACTCAGGTGAAAAATTTGGAAAATGCTGGGGCAACATAACTCAAATATTTAAGGCTGCCAAGGTGACTAGTTCATCAGTTGAGTAATTTTGCTCTGGGCTCCCCCCAAGGGGAAGGGTATCTCATCCCCGCAATATATAATGTGGATTAAGGCACTTAGATATGTGGTTATTTGAAGTTCTGCTACCCCTCCCTCCAACATAGCTGAGGTTGTTTCTTTCCCTATTATCTGGTTTTCCTTCTTCGGGTATTATACACCTTAATCCGCCCCAGAAGATTTCTACTTTAATTATCACTCTTTCTGGTTATGGTTTTTTTTTTTTCCCACTTGGGCGGTGCCAAATAGGGATCACGTTCCCTTTGATCATCTGGGTTATCCTTCCTTTCCCTGTTCTACATATGGTGATCCCTTCTGGAGTTTTGTGGTAAAATTAATATTCTCCTCCTTTGCTGGGCTGTCAGACCTGGGGGTTTGGGAGGGTTTTTTTAGGTTCAGTTTTAGCTCTTTTGTCCTGTTTTATTTATTTATTTTTTTTGTTATTGTACTGTATCCATCTTTATACCCTATTGTAAAGGTACTACGTGTGCCTGGATCATGTACAAGTTGTTATTGCTAATGTTGTTGGTGCAATAAAGTGCAGTTATTTGCAAAAAAATGGACAGTTTTGCAGCGTATGATAAGCTGAAAAATAAAAAAGGGAAACATCTCTTTGAGTAACTGGTAACAGTGTATGAGTCTGTGTGTATTGCAAGAGCGTGGGTCTGCATGGTGGGGTAGTATGGGGCGGGGGAGTTTGGTCAGAAATGTATCTACCTCTGTCAGAAATTATGCAGTAGTCACAATAATACATCTGACAAAGTGAGTTTAATGATCTTCATTTTTTTTTTGTAGCAAATATGATATCCAGTGTTTTAACACAGTAACTCCTTTGAAGACAAATACGGTGGCTTACAGTTAATCAACTAAGTGGCAATTTTACATCTTTGGATAGCAGAACCCCAATTGCATTACTGCTAGATATTCACTTCATAAAACGTATGGCACCTCACCTCAGAGGATGTCTCCATTGTGAAACTTTAAGCACAGAATGAGAGGTGAACACTGTCAGTTAACTAGCAAACTGGCAGGCTGTCTGCGAGCACCTCAAGGATACAGATGGGCACGTTCACAACTCTCATGCTGCTGAACTGTGGTCACTTTGCAGCATGCCCACAACTCAGACAGCCTGCCTCTTGACACACCATGACAGCCTGCTGTGCGCATGTCCTGTGTCCAGTGCTCTGAGTTTTGAGTGGCCCATATGGAGAAATATTTTCACCTACAAAAATGGCAAAGATTACCAAAAATGAATACATTGACTTCATTTAAATTATTTACATATGTAATTCTTCTCTGTTTGATATACATTTCACAGGAGTTAAAAAAAAAAAAAAAGAGTCCCGTTTCAGAGAGTATCACTTTAACCTGCCATGCACGTCATCACAGGGCTGGCCGCATGGGATTCTGGGACAATAAAGGTCAGTAAGTGTTACAGGATTGCCCAGTTCAAAATAAAGATTACAAACATAAACCTAAACCTAAACCCTACAAAACCTGAAATTTCAATTCACTTGAGACTTTGCTAATTAGGGTCTATGGGCCCTGGTGCATTCTTTCTGGGGAGCTGAGAGCACCCCTTTAATGAAAAGCTAGCTTACAAATAGAGGTGTGCAAAAGTTGTTTTTTTAACCGTAGCGGAACTTCCGTGAAATTTTGCTAACTTCACAGAAATTTCCGAACTGCTGCCTGTGGTGGAGCGGAAAACGTCCGAAGGTTCGGGGTGAAATTTCACCATGTTTTGCTCACCTACACGAGGAAGAAAAAAAATTATCTGGTGTCTAGTGCCCCCCCCAGCCCCTCTATAATAAATAATAACAATAATAATAATAAATCCCTGGTGCTGAGTGGTCTCTCCCTCCACCCAATCACCCGGCCCATATTTAAAAATAAAATCCCTGGAATCTCTGGTGTTTTGCAGTCCCTTCCCCTACCTGATCACCCACTCAACCAGTCCAGGACATCATGCCTTGCTGTCCAGTGCAACCACCCCCCCAAATCCTGATTGCCTGCAGTACAGTTAAAAAAAACATTTTCCATGGTGGTCAAGTGACCCCCCCCATCCCCAATCCCCAGTCTGTGACTGAAAATGTAATTCCATGGTGATCCAGTGCACCCCACCCACCCATCCCTACAGGCAGATCCTCACCATCCCTGCCCCCTATCATCAAACCCGGGTAGAGTACACAGCTCTCCTTCTCCTCATGAGACAGCAGCCCACTGAGCTGTCAGTGAATGAGCAAGTGCTTGTAGAAGTGCATGCTCATTCATGGACAGCTTAGTGGGCTGCTGGCCATGAAAGAGAGTGGAGGGCTGTGTTGGTCACCCACTTGGGTATAGGATAGGGGGAGTGGGGTGGTGGGATATTGCCTGCAGGGGTTGGGCAGTGGGTGTGCACTAGACAACCAGGGAATAACATTTTAATTCATAGACTGATGATTGGGGATAGGTAAGGGGTTTACTACACCACCAAGATTAATTTTTTTTTATATATATACGACGGGGGATTGGGATGGGGGGTTACACTTGACACCACAGCATGATGTCCTGGACTGGTCGAGTGGTGGTCTGGTGGGGTGCGGGACTGTTCAGCACCAGGGAATTAAATTTATAATATATTGGCTGTGATCAGCGACCAGAGGGGGGTGAGAGCACTATACACCTTAGTGCAGCCGGTGATCGGGTGGGGGGCGGGATTGCTAGCCACCAGGGAATTAATACATAATACATGGGTGGTGACTGGCGACCGACAGAGGGGTTACTGGACACCTTAAACACATTAGTACATCTGGTGATCAGGTGGGGGGAGGGACTGCTATCCACTAGGGAATTAATCTGTAAATTTCATATTAAACATCCAACATTGTGTGGCAATGCAGGGCAGGCAGAATTTCCGTGAAAGTTCAAAAATGGATTTCCAAACTTTCATGAAAGCTAAAGTCTGACTTTCACTTCAGCTCTGCCAGTGAAAGTTTTTTTTCACACACCTCTACTTACAAATGTACCCTTTTCAGGTTGTGCTCTCTTTCAAACTGAACTCCATGGCAGGAGCAGATCCTCACAGATCCCAGTGACCTCCCTTGAGGGGTAACCCTCCTCTACTCCTGGTGGTGCCATGCTGGTTCTTGTTCATCTGGAGTCCTTCATGCAAACTGCTGAGATACTCCATCATCTCAACTGTGCCTGCTGGTGGAGCTCTGGAGACCTTGCCAGGGGACCAGTTTCATTGGAACCCAGGGACCCCGATGCCATCCCTCCAGCCTCAGTCACAAATGAAGACCTGGACTCCCTTCTCTGAACCTGGTCTGATCTCTGACCTCTAAATTCTACCTTTCTCTAGCTTGCCTCCCTTTCATGTAAAGAATTGGGGGAGGGTAAAACCATGCTTATTGGCAGTTTCCCACTTCTAGCTAAGTCAGAACACTGTACACAAACACCAAGTCATCCCGAGCCCGATTCTCAGTCAGGTGAGCCTGAAGCAAGGGATTTGCAGCAAAGGTGTTTGATGCTGTCTTCAAGCACTTCTCCCCTACAGAACAACTCACAGGGTCAGACTTAACCCTATGAGATCCCTCTGGTAACCACATTCAGATGAGTGATAAAAGATGCTGAGAGAGGCTGGTTACATAAGTGCATGGTATCTTTTACTTTCACCTTGACAAACACCAGAGATGGGGAGAAGGGACCTTATTTAACATTTCAGCAAATATATGACAGTGCAGCATCCCTCTCCCCATGGTGCTGTAATATATTTTAGTGCCAGTATTAGGTTTTGGTTCAAGAACCTTGTGGTACAAGAACCCAAGACCATCCTATCTTCCAGCTCCAGTGGTGAGTTTGGAATTTACTGGACATAGCCCCCAAAAAAATAGTATACAGAACAAACTTTGTTTGGTATTGGTGAAAGTAACTCAAATATAGTTTGCACTCCATTTCATTTATTCAATGTTTTCCCTGCCTCGAGTCCCATTTTTCCCTAGCCCCTGTGTGTCTTTTTATTAGCACTGAGTTTTCTGATCAGGAGGGGTTGAGCCATAGCTGCCTTCCAGCTGATGTCAGTGCTGGTCTGTGGTGAGGGTCAGTTTGCAGACTCCTACCCACCCCCACCAGAACATGACACTTTATCAGTCTGAGGGTGAGGGCCCCATGAGGCTATCATCATTTATAATATTGTAGACATATTCTATAGATTTCATAGTGGTTCTTCTATGAGAAGGTAGTGTAGTCTATAAGTTACTAGGGACACCAAGGGGTGTCTCTTATGGTAAAGCAGATGTTGAGTATGACATTTGGATGAGAGGATTGTGAAGGAAAGCTGAGCGTCTTTGTCTGTTCAAACCTCAAAAGAAGAATATTTTTATATTAACCATAGCAGACACCCCTCAGAGGCCCTATTATTTTATTGTAAATCACTTGAGTTTAGCTTGAGTAATTTATAAGAAGTTAAGAGTCTTCAGGGGTGCCGAAACAAGATGGCCAGCAAAGTGTAGTTTCTTTTGTCAGTGTCAGGGCAAATGGGAGAGAAAAAATAAAATTGTACAAGACAAAGTCATCTTTGCAAAGCCACAATGTCAGAAAAATGAAAAGGAATTTCATCTGCTTCTTCTGAAGATAGTTTTGTCTCTCCATCTAGATGGCCCAATGAAAACCAATCCAGGCTTGCTATAGGCACTAAGGGCCATGTAGATACCGGGAAGCCATCCAGTTTAGCTGGTGAAATGGCCACCCTCCGATCTCCTTCTGGGATTTGCTTTAACTGGAGCAGCTCCTAGTTTTCACAGAATGCAATGTTAAGAATGTATCATCAACATCATTAAGTGGAGCAGCTGGAACTGAAGCTGCAGTTTCATATGAAACCATGTCAGGAACCCTTAAAACTCCAGGGGTAATCCAAATCCAAAGCATACAATTGAGTCACTAGAAAAGTCCATGGACAAGATTCTTAGCTGGATTGAGAGATATACAGGTGTTTTGACTCCCTGAATGCCAACATTGATTTTTTGCAGAAAGATGAGAACCAGCCCAGGGAGAAAACTGAGAAACCTAAAAGTTCAACTCAAAGGTAACACATAAGGGATTTCAATACATCATCTAAATTATCGGCTGTTGAGGCCACATGTAATAATATAATTGAAGAGAATGACAATATTATGAGAAAAGTGGAAAACCTGGAAAACCAGATTTCGTATAAAAACTTGCGTTTGGTAAGCTTGTCGAAATCTTTAGACAAAAACTTTGAATCTGTTCCAGATCTGGTGAAACATGTTTTCTGTACAGTTTTTGAGTTACCAGAAGATAATCTTCAATTTTTAACAGAGGCATATAGAGTGCAAAAAGGCAAAACCTCTGACTGAGCTGCAACAGACTCTGTTCTAGACCTTAAAGTAACGATTATGGCCTAATTGCCTTTGACTCTGATAGAGATCTTCAGAATCAGAAATTTTTATTGATCGGCATAGAATGCCATTACAGTTCAGACAAAGAGCATACAAAAGAACAGAGAATAAATTACATTATAAATATACATCTTCATTAAATGTACAATAAAAAACGATTGATACCAAGAACATCAGTATTACCCGTACCCATAAAAACATACAGTAGGGACTAGATAATCATAAATCACCAAGGTCATGGCATCAAATGATACCCTCTTGATTCTATGTAGCTTAAGAGGGAGGCCGCAGGGACAAGCACCCCCCCCTATCCTGGGCTTTTAGTAAATATGTCAATATGTGTTCTGGTTTATATGTGAGTTTTTGTATTATGTTACCCAAAAAGGAAAATCTTTTTTTTTTCATGTAGAGGACACACTATAACTACATGAAGCAAATGATGTTGACTGTAACAAGGGATATAGAAGTGTGTCCCTATATTTCAGGCTAACCTCATTTTGGTCTAAAACATAATGTGTTTGTGTAACAAATGATGGCCTATATAATTGAATCATATCAAAACTTGCAAAGCTACAAGTTTAACTGAACCACAAGCTGCAATATTAAAGTGTCTTTTGATATTTGTGCTGACCATGTGAGTAATATCAAACAGTTGCTTTATGTGTTTGCAAAGCAGAAATACAGGGATAGAGTTCAAGTTACCCTTTTGACTATTATTAGGACGGGCCAGAGTGCCTGTGTGCACATTCCTAAGTGCAAACCTATCTCTTCCTTCTAGACCTTGGTAACTGGTAATGATAATTATTACTAGCCTTATATAGTAATATAATTTACACTATCAATACATTTGTGCTGACCAGAGATTAGCTCATACATGTACTAAAAAGAGAATTGCC
Source organism: Neoceratodus forsteri (assembly GCA_016271365.2). NCBI lineage: Eukaryota > Metazoa > Chordata > Ceratodontiformes > Ceratodontidae > Neoceratodus > Neoceratodus forsteri. The sequence goes on along the minus strand of CM028130.1, from coordinate 1,560,587,673 downwards.
TTTTAAGTTGATGTTTGTACTTGCCTTGGACCAATCATAGACAACCATAGAAACTAATAATACTGTCATCCACTATATAAGCAAGCCAGAATACACTGTTAGTTTGAAGAATGAAGAATGAAGAAAGCACCACCTGTAATCTCTTGCTGTGATTATTATTATAATCATTAAATTCTTCCGCCATCAGCCTCATCTCCGTTCGTCTCCTTTCTAAGTATTTGTAATGGATAATTTAAAAATGGTAATTTTTTGCTCCACCTTTACATTGTCCTATCCCACATTTACACAATACATATTCAACTCCTCTCTTCTCATAGCTTCACTTCCTAACATTACTGGAAAAACATTTGAATCGGAATCTAGTAACAGCTTTCCTATAATTTGGATTCTGTAGAATTGCTCTAATTTGTGAGATCTCTTATTTTTTGCCAACCAAGGACAGGCTTTAAATAATCTACCAATCTCCAGATCTTTTTGAATAAATACACATTTAACTCTGGAGTTCACTAGTTCTTTTATTTGAACTGAAGGATATCTTAGACTGTCCATAATAGCCTGTAGCAGTCCAAGGGGTTTAATTATATCTTCCACCACTCTCATACAGGGAAAAATTATATGTGAACAGAGATATTAGATACCCTCTTCTAAACAAATACAGTGAAGTCTTGCCTGGTTCATCCTAAATACCCTTAGCCAGTAATTTACTAGCCTTTGTTGTATTTGGCATTCAATTGACACCTCACCAAGTTCAGCCCTTACTAATGCAGATGGGACACAGTTCAGAAGCCCTAACATCTTCCTATACAGTTTATTTAAACAGGGATCCAAACCCATGTTGGTTTTAGAATGAATCCCCGAAATTTCAGCTCCATATAGGAGTTGGGATTTAATCTTAGCATCTGTAACCATTAAATTGCCTTTTATGGAATTCTGTCCATATTTGGAAAAAAAAGATAAGAGGGCTGGGAAAAATGTTTCAGCCTTTAGTTTGGCTTCACTTATCTGAGCACGCCAACTTCCATTCTGACTAAAAATCAATCCTAAATAGCAAAAGTCTGTTACTACAGCCAAAATTTATGATGATTTATGTAATATTTGTAGTTATTCATATTACCCCCAAAGACCAAAACTTTAGTCTTGCCACAGTTAATCTGTAAGTCTGCACTGCAGCACTGCAGCACTCCATGTGAAATTTATCCAGACTCCTTATCATGCCTAAATGACTAGTTGAAAGTAAAGCCACATCGTCCACATAGGCCAGGTAGGTTACTGCTCTAGGTCCAATTCTTGGCATATGGAGCTCTTCATCATACATTTTATTTAATACAGTGCAGAAAAACAAATTGAACAACAGAGGTGCCAATGAGCAACCCTGTTTAACCCCTATGTTGGAACCAAACCAATTGCTTAACTGTCCTCTATTGTTGTACCTAACAGTGGTATAATTATCCTGATGTATCATCCTAATAATTTCTACTAGGGAGGGCTCTACCCCAAGCTCATTAAGTCTTTCCCAAAGAAGATTTCTGTTAACTTTATTGAAAGCTGACTTGAGGTCAGTAAAGGTACAATAAAGTTTTTGTTTTTTTTACCACTTTGTATTTATACACAAGGTGCGCTAAATTATTAGGTGATCAATTATTGAATGCTCCTTCCTAAATCTGGCTTGTGTTTCATCAATTATAGTGTTAACCTCTGCCCAATTATATAATTTATTGTTTAGGATTCTTGTAAACAATTTCCCTATAGTATCAAGAAGACTGATCGGTCCTTTCTATCTCCTTTCTTAAAAATTGGCACAATGATGCTTAAATTCCAACTTCAAGGAATATCCCCCATCACCCAAACATGATTAAACAATTTATGCAAAAAAGGAGTCCAGTAATGTTTAATGCTAATTATAACATCTAAGGTGACCCCGTCCGGGCCAGGTGCCTTTCTTCTTTTAAATGAATCCATTGAATTTTCTATCTCAGTTATTGTTATCACATTATTAGGTCTATAAATTATTTCACTAGACTTCATCTGAGTTAGTTTAGCAAGATATTCAGGGTCATCCCTATAAAACAGTTGCTTAAAATGAGTTTCCCAAGCATTGGGTTCAACATGTGCTTCAATACTATTATTAGTTTTGGTACCATACCTAACAATTTGCCAAAACAATTTATCTCATGATTGAACCACTTCTTTTAATTCCATCCATAATTGTTTGACATATTTTCTTTCATTATTTTCTAACACTGTTTTATAAGCTTTTTTCTTAGCTGATTCACTTTTTTATTGTTATCCTTAGTTTAATGTGTTTTTTTTTTATTCTAAATTGTTTATTGAGATGTTTCCTTGCTTTTTTGCATTCATTATTATACCATGATTGGTCTTCCTTTCTCTTTAGATTAACCTCTTTTGTTATTACATATGCTTATGTCTGAGTTATAATCAGATATTATTTGACTGTCAAGAGAGTTATCCACAGAATCTAATATTCTGGTTAGGATCCCTGCATTTTTTTAGCATAACTTCAGAGTTTTGGGCTTCAATCATTTCTCACTCTGTTCTGTTTCTTCTAAATTGGATGGGTAAGGCTTCCTTTTTTCTACTTTTTTTCAGTATGTTCCATTCTATTTAGTCTAAGTTCCATGTCCGAGTGCTGACTTTCTGGCCTATCTTCCAAATGAAGAGAGTAGCATAGGTCTATCATAATAATATTTACCCATATAAATTCAATAGTTGAGGGACCATTCCCCCCAAATGTAAATTCCCCCCTCTGTGTCTGAGACTATCCTTCCATTTAACAGACATAAATTCCTATTGATCATTACTCTGTGCAGATCTATTCCTCTTTTATTAATCACCAGATCCTTGACTTTTCTTGTGGTGCTCACATTTGTTTGATCAGTTAAGGTCAATACATAGCAACATAGAATTTGACAGCAGATAAGGACTGCTTGTCCCACCTAGTCTGCCCATTTTCCTACCTAACAGATAAGCTGCAGATCCTAGTTAACCAACAGCTTACTTCCTCCTACCCCCCCACTAGGACTGCCTTATGTCTGTCCCATGCATTCTTGAATTCCCCCACTGTTCTTGACTCCATGACCTCCTCAGGGAGGCTGTTCCATGCATTCACAACCCTCTCCATGAAAAAATACTTCCTCACATTACCTCTGAGCCATCTCCCCATTATCTTCAATTTGTGCCCCCTTGTTCTTGCACATCTCTTTTTCTGAAAGATGCCACCCTCTGTATCGACAGGACAAGCTTGCAGACTTTCTATTCTGGTATTAAAATCACCCATAATTAACAACCCACATTCAGGATGGTAATTTTGCATTGCTAATTATTAGGTCATCCATTATTTTAAGGAAATCCTGATTACCATATCTACTTCCAGATGGATTACAGTAAACATTAATTATGAACCAGGGCTCCTTGTCTTCATCCATAATTTTAACCACTTGCAAGTTACTACTATCACTACCCAACTCTTCTGTTGTTATATCAATATCAAGCTTGATAAAAATTGTAAGACCCCAACCCCCTCCCATATTTTTTAACTTTGCCAATTTGTTATAAGACCTATATCCATCTAAATAAGAATTACTAAGGGCCCATGTCTCCTGTATACAAATGAAGTCAAAAAGATTCAGATCTTTAATTGTTTCAGGATCTCCCAGCTTTTCCCCCAGTCCAGACAGATTCCATGACAAAATATTAAGCTTGTCCTTACTATCTTTAGACATATCAGTCCTAATTGATAGATGAGGGTCCTTAGCATGTAATGAGTTAGGTTTTAGTCCCCGTGGCTTCCCTCTGACAGAATCCATTTGTCATTGAGTCACTGAAGAAAGCATCTCATATCTATTAGCTGTTTCAATCAAAATCTCCCATTAATGACCCTTAATTTGTGAGGTTAAAAGGGAGGTATCAAGGTTTCCTTTATCATCTTCAATACAGACATGAATACCTAATTGATTTAATGTCAACTGTTTCTTATTTAATTATTTGACCAGACTCTCTAGTTTAGCCAAGAACATGATCTGTCCATCATATTCTTGCCTCCTGACCTTACCAATTAGAGGGCTGCTAATATGAGTTTCCAAACAGGCATTTAAAAAATCAATCCTTTTCCCTTTTAAAATTAAACTTATTCTCATTGTATAATTGCTTCAATTCAAAAATGGAAATAAGTGTTTCCGATTTAGTAATTACATTCCCACTACTATTATAAAACTTAGGAAAGAGCTCTTTTAAGGTCAATAGAGCCCCAACCTGAATTCCCACCCTTTCTAAATCTTTAGTTCTGTGTGTAACAGCATTTAAAAGATAAAACTGATTAGTGACCAATAAAACAAGTTCAGATCAGGGTAAAGACCTAATTATACTAATATAATTTTTCACTATTTGGCAGTCATCCAATATGGTACGTAATAAATTAATTATCAATGCAGTTAATTTATCCTGTGTCTCTTGTGGGATACAGAATACTATCAACAGTGGGAGAACAAAATCAGTGCCAATTGTTTTTGACAGAAATCTTCTAAACTGCTAATTTTCCTCACTTTCAATACTACTTAATTGAGTTTTGGGGTATTTTGTTCTAAATTTGCATTCTCCTCTTTTGCTGAGGGTTCTGCAGGAGGAGTAGTATTATTAATGTTTTCCACAGCTTCCTTATCAACTCCTCTGTTCAACTTCTCTTTCCCATGACTATGTGCCTTAGTTTTATTCTTGATCTTATTCTTGTTTAGATAATTTTTACAATTCTTAGGTTTCTTAGATTTTTTTTGTTCTATTACCTTCTTTTTACCTATCTCCGACCCTTTTACCCCTTCTTGATATTCCTCAGAATGTTGCTCGTCTTTCACATGTTGTGACAGTAAATCTTCACTTGTCTGCTCATGAATACCAGATAGTTTCACGTGAGTTATTTGAGGTTTTGATTTCACTATGACCTCTCTAACCTTAATCTTTTCCCCTTTAGAATTATTGCAAGTTTTTTTCCTTACAGGGTCCCAATCTCCCTTTATTGCACTTACCCTTTCTACCTTTAGTAGCTTTTAAGGTCACCCTATCAGTCTTCTAATCCTCACCCTTTTTCCAAAGAGAGGGAAATTTCTCTGTCAATTCTTTGCAAATGCTGTTATCTCTTAGACTTTTATCAGGTAGCATAATATACTCAGAGCAGTTGCTTTAACAAAAAACTCAGAAGGATTTTCTGTTGTCTTACTTGGCAAGTCGATAAACTTTAAACTAGTGGTATTCTGACTGAATGAAGAATTAACATTCAGGATATCACCAAGAGGGAAACCAATATCACACTGTTAAGGAATTACATTCTCTCCAGCAGTATCCAGAGATAAATCCATTCCTTTAGGTCCTTGTTCAATCAGATCTAATTTAAATGTGTTTTCCAGGCATATCCCTTTAATAAAAGAGAGGTCCTGTTTAATTTTAAGTAATTGTTTGAACAGGAAAATGTTTGAGTTAAGTGGATCTCTTATAACATTAATTATGTCTTTAGTTATACTCTCCAAATCCGGTATACTCTGGTTATTAGGACTCATTGTCCAGGAAGTATAACTATGGTCTCCCCCAATACTTTGTTCTAAAATCCCCTCTGCCTGATTATCCCCTTCAGTATATTTTGGTAAGACTATCACTTCATCCAACCTTTCTGTCAGATGTTTTTCATTGTCCAGTTTCATGACAGAAGCTTTTACTAAACTCTGGTTAGCTGGGCTACATTCATCATCATTACTAATATGAGCTCTTAATGATTATCTCAAACTTCTCACTTCTGTATCCAATATGGATAAATGGTGAAAAATATCAGCAAAATCTATTTTTGAAGTTTGTGTCTGCTCTACTTCCTCTCTGATGCCCTTTTTTATCGGGCTAAATATTTCCAACTTATTTATATCATGGCTAGATAAGCACTCCTTTTCTCCCTTACCATCACAAAGCTCAGTGTTTGATGTTGAAATAATCTGTGGACTAATAGTAGATTGAGATTTATAAATTTTAGCTTGTGGACTTACAAAACAAAAACATTTTAGGATATCTCCATTCGGTGTAGATGCTAACTGGGTAACAGGTCCTTTCTTTGAAATAAGTATATTTTTAATTTTCTTACTGTTTTTGTATAACTTCGTTTTGTGTTTACTTGTGAGACTACTATTATGAAGTGAAGCTTGCTTTTTGCCAAGTGACTTTAAGGACAGATTTTTTTAAGGAGAGGGGATATTTTAGAGTCTTTTTGAAAGCCCTCCTTGCTCATCTTTCTTAGATACAGGTTCAGACATTGTTAATTTGTCAGTGTTCAATGTTTTACTCCTAGTAATAGCTGGCATATATGTTTAAAACTGACAAACACAACAGGTTATAATTTGTTCCTATCCAATATATATTCTCAGAGCAATCCAGCAAAATACAAAACACAAAAAATAAAATCAGAGAACAGGTCCACGGTTCCACAAAGTCCAAGGCCCAGAGATTGGCTTCGAGGAGTATTGCACAACTTCAGAGTGATGCCTAAATATCAGTCTTATCCCCACTTCAATTCCAATCTTGAAACTTGCTGTCTTATTAAATTGATGGAAAAGGGAAAATGTTTGAGTCTGCAAGCTCAGGACTTCCAAGTCACAATCGTGAACATAGTTCTATACCAGCCAGATCAAGTCTAGATCTTCGGCCTAGTAGTCGATAGGGAAAAGTCCTCCTTAAAAGATCCTGATTCTGCTTCCCAAAAGCTATCCTTATATAAAATCATATTGATATATATAAAATTATATTGATCATCGCCTCCTTCTTTGTTTGTAGTGGCTGCTTGTCTGTGTCTGTAGCTTAGTTTTGTGGATTTACATGGTTTTCTGCTTGGAGTAACTACACCATTCTTGCTGACTACATCCGTGAAAGTCTCCTGAACTGGATTTCTGCAAAACATCATCACCAGGTATCTGCATTTTTCATTTAAAATCAACTTTTGGAAGCTATCCCAAGCAAAACATAAGTCAAGCAATTAAGTCTGACAAACTCAGTGACTCTAGGTCTGCTTGAATCCACATTTTCGTCTGACCTGCTCCATGATCTGTATGTGGGCTTTTTCAACAACCTCTTTGAATGACAAAGAAGCATGCAGACAAAAGGATTTCACATCCTGCATATCATGCGCAGGCACAGTTCATTACCTTCAGGAATTCTAACACATTCTGTGACTCTGGACCTCAGCTGTTGATAATTTCTTTTGGCTTATGACTTAACCACCAGGTATCTACAAGATGCTGAAATCCTTTCTCCTACAAATTCTCCTTATGCTGCTCCTGCTCTCAGGAAATGTTCACCCCAACCCAGGACCACCTGGGCAGCCAGCAGTGGCACCAAGCAGAAGGACAGGGACACATACCATGGCATCCATCAACACCTGCAGCATCCTCAACAAACTTGATTCCCTCCAAACATGGATCCTACAGCACAACCCTGATGTCCTCTCAGTTGTGGAAACATGGCTAAACCCTAAAATCCCTGATACCTCAGTCTCTATCCCTGGCTACTGCATTTTCAGGCAAGACAGGATTGCTAAATGGGGCGGGGGCTGTGCCATCTATCTTAAGGATACCCTTATGGGTCACATCATCCCATCCTCTAGCCTGAGCAACTCCTCTGAGGTCCTCACAATCAAAATCCTCCTTGGTGCACATAACAAGGAACTCACTGTCATCTCAGTTTACCTACCCAAGAGACCAGGCTGCTGCTTCCATAGCATCATGGAATATCTAAGGGTCCAGCAACATAATTCTGAAACCATAATCATGGGTGATTTTAACATTAACTGGCTCCACTGAGGCTGCTACCTATAAGGCTGCCAGCAAGCATCACCTCGCTTCAACTGGTCAATGCCCCCACTAGGTGTAACTATAGGACAGACTCCTTACGCTTCTAGACTGGATTCTATCTAACCGCCCTGAATGCATCTCCAATGTTTCTGTACTCCCGGATACAATAGTGACCACTGCCTGTCATCTGCTTCTGGTCAAACAAATACCACAACCCCTCCCAAGCTTATCTATGCCAGGGTTATCAAACAAGGGCACCTCCAGCTGTTAAAATCCCATCTAACCAGGCTGAACTGGGCAGTGCTTGACTCTCAATGACACCAGCAAAGCTCTGGACCTATTTATCAAACGTTTCAATGAAGCCTGTGACATCTATGCACCAGTGAAAAGATGAAGGTCAAAGGACAGACCAACCCCTGGGTTACTACTGACCTTTTAACTCTGCTCAAACACAGGACCACCTCTGGCATTGTGCTGTTCAACTCCGATGCAAGTAAACATACAATTATACAAAGCAGCCAGAAATGATTGCACTCAAAATAATGGAATGCTAAACGTAGCTATTACAAAGAGGCTCTGACCAACTCTGGGGCCAGGAAACAAATTCTGGAACAACATGAAAGAACTCACAGGCAAGGATCCTAAAGCACCACCCACTATGCTCAACCTTCATGGCACTCCTACACCGACCTAGGTACAATCACCAGCACTTTTAATAATGCATTTACAAACCTGGACAGTGTCCTTCCACCAAATTTTTTCGATGACCTCCCCTCCAGCTCCTCCCAAGTTATCCCCAGCTAGAACGTACAACCCCAAAGTTTTTTTTTAAGGAGGTCCCACCACAAGTAGCTAGAAAATACATTCAAAAGGCCATCAGCAAACAAGGGTACAGTGGTGACTCCCTTGACCTGAAACTGCTGGCACAAGTCCTCGATGAAATCTTAGAACCACTTACAAAGATCTTTAATCTCTCACTTAGATTGGGCCATTTCCCCTCTCTCTGGAAGAAAGCCACTGTCACACCGGTTCACAAAAGCGGAGATAGGACACTGCACACCAATTACAGACCTATCTCACTCCTTTCCCCACTATCCAAAGCGCTGGAGCGAATAGTATTTGACCAACTAGTTGAATTCCTGGATAAGTACAATGTACAGTGCCCAGAGCAGCATGGCTTCAGAAAAGGGCACAGCACCACCACTGCACTACTGGAATTTACAACCTTCATCCATGCCATGCTTGACAAAGGGAATTGTGGAGGGGCAGTATTTATAGACTTTACCAAGGCATTTGACACAGTTAACCACCCCTTACTGCTCAAGCAACTGTCCTCCATTGGGATCTCCAGTGATGCCCTTCCATGGTTCACCAGCTACCTTGATAATCGGATGCAATGTGTAAGGATTGCAGGGATCTATTCAGATGAGAAACCAGTCTGCTCCGGAGTCCCCCAAGGGTCTATTCTGGGCCCTCTACTCTTCTCCCTCCTCATCAACAATCTCCCCAGTGCCTGCCACCAAAAAATATTACTATACGCAGACAATGCAGTCCTGTTTTCCAGCCACCATGACATTACAGTCCTTTAATCCCAGCTTCACTCGACTTCAAGTGCATCGAAGACTGGTTCAATTCTCATAAACTTGTCCTGAACCACAGCAAGACTAAAGCCATGTCCTTCTGTAACCGACAGAGCAGGCACAACTCTCGTCCCTCACCATCAAGAACCACGCTGGGAACCCACTCGAACATGTCAAGGAGTTTAAGTACCTTGGTATTACCCTGGATAGTACCCTCTCCTACACTCGGCATATTGACACTGTTGCCAAGACCACCAATATACGGATTGGACTACTACACAAACACAAGCACTGTATGCCTGCGGATGCCCTTAAACTAGCCATCTACAGCTCTGTCACCTCTATCATTGACTATGGCCTTGCCATCTATGGCTCTGCCTCAACAAGTGCCCTCCGCAGGATCTCAGTTGCTCTCAACAAAGCCTGTAGACTACTGATGGGTGCAGCCTGACAAACTCACACCTGTGACCTCTATGCACAGGCCAGCTGGCTACCCCTATGCAGCAGAATACAATACCAGACCTGCTTACTTACCAAAAAGATTCTCCTTGGTCTCATGCCACCTGGTGTTAGCTCACTCCTTACTACCTACAGTGACACTCAACAAACACGTGGTGCCCAATCTCTAACCTTTCAGGTTCCTAGATGTCGCACCTCCATGGGTCAGCGGTCCTTTATAGAGCCGCTCAATGGTTCAATTCCCTCCATAAAGAAGCACTTTCCTCTACTACACTTGGACCCTTCAAAAGGAATCTCAAACTTTACCTCACCTCTACCACTCAATGTGATTGCTTCTCTGAACAGAGATCTCTCTAAACACCTCCCAGCTCACTCAAGTCTCACAGCCCGCCCTTTCCCAGTCTCATTCCCTCTGGCACTGGGCCTTCCTTGTGACTCCTTTCCTGCTTCACATCTCCACTGGTACAAGACATTTCCCACCACCATCGGACAGTGGCCCATTAGCCTGCCAACTTCCTCTCCCGGTTGCACGCCTGAATACTAACTGTGTATGGTGCCCTCTATCTCTTATTGTTACCGCAGCCAGCTGCCTACTCAACTCAGTATCTATGTTTTTTCTTTTAGTTGTTTTGGTTGTTTATTGTGCATTCTTTTACTACCTCTGTATGTATGTTGACCCTCATCCTTTGACGTGGAACCTTTGTAAACGAGCAGTTTCTGCTCAAAGGTATTTGTAATCAGAGAATTTAATAAATAAAATAAAAAATAAAATGGTTCATTGGGCACTTCAAGGTATGCTAGTCCCAAACGAGGCACTAAAATACATGAAAAAGAGAGGCATACGTGCCCCCCCAAAAGGTTTATAATGATAACAGTCAGCCAATCCTAGCTCTGTTATTTATAGGTTAAAAATATTAAAATACTAATATTAATACTCCTGTAATACTGTGAACTCTCTGAGCTCAGTAAGCTCTAAATTCCCCATGTAGAGTACAGGGGAGTAAACTTGGTAATAAAAAAGAGTTCATAATACACAGTTGCTAAATCTGCTGATACATAAAAAGAGAAAAAAAGATGCAATACATAGACAAAGGCTCCCTTTCTCAAGTAAGTCGTCCAAATTTCTTTGCTGTTCTAACTATTTATATTATGCACAAAATGATTTAGACTGCAAACTGTAAACCGGGAGCAATCAGTTTAACTTACTGCTTGCGCCCTTCACAAGTGCACAATTGCACCCAGAGCAGAAAACCACAAAGAAGCTCCAAATTCTGGGCAATGCGATATGCAAACCATGGAAACCAGTAAAACGAATTACAAAGAACACACTCTAGGTAAGAGATCTAAAATGCTCATTCAGATGACCATTACAGTTCGCTCGTGGTGACCTCTGCATTCTAGAAGACAAGTCTGAAGCAGAGACACCATGCATGCATATTTATGCCTAGATTACATGAGTGAGGCTCGCATTTGGTGCATAACTTATTTCAATGTTTAATACTTGAGATAAAAAAATATAAAAAACAAAGCTAAACTTAAACGTAACACACCTAACAGACCAATTTATGAGCTGTGGAATAAATAACAAGTAAATAATAAAACTAAACAACACACAAAAAATTTCAACAGCTGATTTAAAAAACAAACTCAAGTTAATTTGGATCTGGGAGTAATGTATATAATAGTTTAAAAAGCTGGATCAAGGGGAGAAAAGAACTGTAACAATACACACCTTGTATCTGCAGAGAAAACAGGTCCAGTAGGCGATTACACAAGGCTGTAACAGGACTGGGTTTTCCTTTCCATGCTAATATCATCCCGGACGGCTTCTGTCTGTTCCCACAGGTAGCTCCGTCTCAGGAAAAAACCCAGTTTCCACCAAGCCAATGGGCCTCCTCTCCTCTCCACTCTCTCTTCTAGGGGAACAAAACAGAGCACAGGGAAGACCTCAGTCCAACACAGGGCAGAAATTATGCTGTACTGGGAAAAAGACAAGCCTGGTCAGGCAATGGTGGCATGCCTGCTTTAAAATTGTTTTTACTGCAATGTCTCCCTGTTTCTCCACTTTACTCCTCAAAATGAGAGAGCGAATATTCTGCCCCGGTCACTGCTCACCCCTGTATCCTCAAGATAGAGATCTTGTTATAAAACTAGCATGCTAAAAGTCTCCTTTAATTTACAAAGGCTGTAAGTTTTTCATTTACCCTGATTATTCTTATGTGACCAAACAAAGTGCAGATGATTCCTCAGTTACCATCAAGAAGTACTAGAACTGGGAGCTTAGTTTCAGTTGCTGCCACCTGCTAAAGTGAAAATCATACATAAAGGAAAGACATATTTTTTGAAATTAATTACTTCTTTTCTCTATAGTCAGTACCAATCAGAAGAGTATTCTAGCTGGGAGCCACTCATTCAGTCAGACAAGGAGTTGTCTAATAATGCAGCCAAAGCTGAACATGGTTAATTAGTGATTTTATGATACTCTAATGGTTTCTAAAGACACCTGCAGGCAGTATAGTGCAATGATTTAAGGCTCTGAGCTGCAAATCTGGAGACCTGGGTTTGAATCCTACAGCCCCACTTGTATACTGTGTGACCCTGAGCAAGTCACTTAACTTCCTTGTGCTCCCAGGTTGCACCTGTAAACAAGCTTTCAGCTTAGTGTGTCTCTCCTAGTAAATCAAAAAAAATCTTGTAAAAATCTATGAATGGACAATGCCTATTTCTTATAGTATAATATTTTAAATAGTCCTGTGTAGTATATATTATTGCACATTAAATGGAAATGTACCTAGGTAATCTTAAAAATTGTTAGTTAATAAGTACAAACAAGTTGAAAACTGCTGCTCAGATGGTATAAGTTGGAGTGGAAAAGCTTCCCTTCCTTATTCATTTTTTCTTTACAGCCTATAAAATAATACTTAGGGTACCCTTTGATATTGTAATGATTTAAGTTAGCATTAAAATACGTTCTTGTTTCTTGTCCTCCAAGAAATGGACTAGAACCCATCCTGTATATACTTTAAATAGTTTCACTGCCTCAGGGTATTTAATGTTTGATAAAGAAACCAAGAGTCTTTTTATTTTATTATGTTGTCCTCCTTCCCCCCGACCCAGTGTCAAAGTGGAACACTCCCTCTTAATGCTCCTGCACAAAACACTGAACACAGCATAAGAAGTTCAGTAAATCTGCACACTGATTGGCTAAAATCACATTAGTGATTTATAACTGTAGTTAAAGAACTGAACTGCTAATCAGGAACTCCCAGGTTAGAATCCCATCACAGTCACTGATTCACTGTGGGACCATGACAGGTTACTTGATCTCTCATCACTTCCATCCCTTTCAGCTTTATAACTGGGCAAATGCAGGACCCCGTAGAAACTGTGGTATAACATCTCATTTGGGCTATCTTGAGTAACTAGAAAATGATCTCCTAAACCTAATTTAAGAAGCACGTTGCTAATATTAAGAATGTCTCTTTTCTTTAAGGTACGTCTGTGATGTCTGTGACAGCTGAAGATCTGGATGACCCTACAACAGACAATGCTATACTTGGGTACTCCATTGTGAGCCAGGAACCCAAAGTACCTGCTGCAGAAATATTTACAGTCAACAAGCAGACAGGAGTTATTAGCACAATAACAGAAGGGCTTAATAGAGAGGTAAGTCACTTTTTTGATGCATCAGTTGCTTGCAAAACACTTTTTTTTTAGTTACAAAAGTCAATGGCCCTCCATACAGTATTTGGTTTTATTTTCTCATGCATAAATCAAAAGCTACTGTGACATGACTTGCAGAGAAATGTTATTGACATCTGTATGTATGTACAAGATACCATGTAAAGGATGTGGCAGTCACCATTATGTGACTGAGGAATCCTTATATTTAATTATACAATGGAGTCCAAGAATTCTGCAATCTGATTGGCTGATTGGCACCTTACCCATGGTAAATCCTGGCATAACACACAGGAAAAGGTGTCAGTCTGCCACATGTACAATCAATCTGTTTTAAAATCACTCCGATTCCCAAAAATCACTGACAAAAGCTACCATGTTGACTCACCAATAATGTTTTGTGAAATTGAAATTGATGCATTTCATGAATATTTCGCTGGGCAAAATGTAAAATTTCACCCATGCAGCAAGCAAAATTTTACCTGCCAACTGTTTAAATTCACTGGTCACAGGTGAAATTTTGCCACCTGTGGGCAAAATTCTAAATTTCGCCACTACATCAGCTCTCTTCCTTGGTGTCTAGTGGCCCCCCAGGCCACTCACCAGCCCAAATTAAAAAAAAAAATCTCCTCCCTGGTGTTAGTGGTTCTCCCCCGGCCCGATGATGACCAAAATTGAATAAAGCCCCTCCCCCAAGTTACACTGAGTCATTGCCCTCCCAACTGAGTCCCCTTCAGAATTTGACCTTGTGTTAAAAAAAAATAATTAAATCCACAACTCCCTGGTGTCTAGTGGACCCCCACTATGGCTTCAGATAGTGCCAACCCCACTCCCCCCCCCGATTAGGCCACCAGAACAGCCCTCCACTCACTTCCATGGCTGGCAGCCCAACTGAGCTGGGGGGGACCACTAGACACCAGGGAGAAGATTTCTTTTTTAAATTTAGGCCAGTGAGTGGCTGGGGGGACCACTATGGACACCTCTGGGAGATGTCCATTTGCGGTGGGTGAAACTGCAGTGAAATTTTGCCATTTTACAAAAATTTCTCAAAAAATTTTGTGTGGTGAAATTGCCAATTTTGCGACAATGTCACTGGCGAAATTTTATTTCACAGCATCTCTACTCGCCACTAAACTGCAACACTAAAGCTTAGAAGATCCGCTGCAAGTTTCATTGAAAAGGTTAAACGTAGTTTCATTAACTAGACCACAAACTCACTTTCCAGAATATAAAAACTCTTGCTTGCACTCACCCCACCTGTCAGAGCACTTTTATTTTTTTGTTCAATACTGGCTCGGCTCCATACCAATGTTCCCCACAGGATCATCTGCTCACTTTTACCTCCACACCATGGGATCCTTCCTTCACTGTAACTAGTCATCCCCCAATGCTGCCAGTTAAGTGCACTAGTTTCCCATTCACATAAAAAAAATCAAAACAAAAAACACTCCAACGAGTCGGACTGTTCTCACCACAAAACTCAGGACAAAACTCATCCAGGAAGCAGACATTGAGAAATGGGCAGCTCGTTAACATTCATAGTAGGCTTTCTCACATAGGTAGAAGGGCAATAGTGGAGAACTCACACATCACAACTGCAGCAGCTCTGACTTTTTAAAAAGTAAAAACAAACATCCAAGCATTTTCTATATTTCTGTCTGTAGCTCAATGCAACACAGTCTGTTATGGTATCAGAGTATTATAGTTAAAAAGACCTCTAGCCAAACTCTGCTCTCTCTCTCTCTCTCTTCCCTTAACTCGCTATGGGCAATGCCCCCTCCCCAAGTGACCTTCCAAAGCCCAGCCTAGAGTTCGGTTGTCACTGTACAAAAGTTATAAATCACTAGCAGTGTACCAACGTTAAAAGGAAAGAAAAAAAAGTAGCATCTTGCAATTCAGTGACACCTGCAATAGAAGTGAATGGAGTGAAGGAGTCTGACACATTCCTGTGTAAGTCAGGCAGTTGTCCCTGCAGCCATACATTGGAAGCTTCTCTGTTACAAAAAATAAATAACAGTAACATGCTATTGCTATAATCTCAGTTGTAGGTGGGTGTCTTCTCACTATTCTACCTAGCAACAGGGAACTATTTTTCATATGACATAAGAATAAATTAGAGAAAAAATACTTAAACTATCAAAGAAACCTGTGTTTCTTTATTTTTCTGTTACAAAAAGTAAACAGGGTCATTTTATAATTATGGCCTCTTGACCGAACCATGCCAGGTGTGAATACATTCCACCATAGCTCACACCCTGTTGTGGTTTATTGCTTAATTTAGTTTGTGGTGATCAGATAAAAAAATCACATTCTTTGTGGTGGGCATTAATAACTGCCTGGATATAAAACCTTAACCCCTCCTAATTTTTTAATCCATGTGCTTTCTAGGGTAACCTTTTTAGTTTTTTTCATTCAGTTTACTTAGAAAGATCTTATTCACATGTGGTATTGTGACTAGTGGTACTATATGAAGATTCTTATCTGACTGTTGGAAGGATAGAACATCCTGGGGCACTGGGAGTAGGTTCCTGTTGTAGTGTGCTTTGTTGTAAGCCTTGATGTACAGATGTATCAACACAGCCAGGGTGCACAGAAAAGCTGCAGAATATCACAGAATGCTGCACTTTACTGCAGGGGCCATTGTAAGTCAATTAAGCCCTTTTGCCATGCAGGACTTTGCGACATGTCAATACTGCAAGTTGTTATGATTCATCATGGCTGACACATCCATACCTGCTGCATAAAGGAGAACAGTGTAATTTTACTAAATGAATGCAGAGCCCAAAAAGAATTTCTTGAATACCACAAATAGCAGGGCTTCCCAAATAGAGGACTATTTGTTCCCAATTTGTATTTGGGAAATACTATTTATTAACAAAAAAAGTGTCCCCCACCATCCTTCCCCAACTCAAACCCTTAAATACAACCCCCATCCTCCCAGCCTCTGTTAGAAGCCCAATACCACCCCCCCCAGTACCCACAATTTGAATTTTTTTATGACCATGATGGGTGACCGGTAAAAGCCACCCACCTCCATGGTCAGCCTTTTCTCTTAACTTGAAACAACACTAATTTGTGATTAAACAAATAGTAGTTATGTACCCCCCACCCTGGCATCACCCTTCTCCTCATCTCCTCTCCCCCAGCACCAAATTCTTTGTAGAAGAAGGAAAATGAGACAAGCCACCATCCACAAAGGCCAGTTGCCTTTTCCAGAATGAAAGCACTAATGTGCTTGCTTGCTCTGCAATAATAAAACCAGCTGATAACATGATCAGCTGGTTTTAATATAGAGCAAGCAAGAATGTGAACACATTCATTCAAGAGAAGACAGCCAGCCATAGAGGAGAGGGGTTGTCAGTAGACTTCTCTTATAGAGAATAAGCTGCTGTAAGGGGAGGGTGGGAAGAGGGTACTGCTGGGGTGGGGGATATAAATACTATTTGTTTAAGCACAGACAAGCACTTTAAGCTAAGAGACAGCAGTTGGCCATGAAGATGGACGGGTTGTGACAGTCATCCTTTGTGAGAGTTTTATTTTTAAAATAGACATAAAAACCATCACATGGTGGGTAGTAGGGGGATGAGGGAAGGACTGGGCTTCTAACAGAAGCTGGGGAAATGGTGTTTGTATATTTTACAAGATTTGGGTTGGGGAGGTAGGTGGGAGACTGTTTCACTTTTTTAATACATGAACATGGATACCATGGCCTAAACATTTAGCTCCTGAATACCGATTATTTGGGAAGAGTTATATGCATGACCCTAAATGTTATCTTAAATGTGAGTCTTGTTTATAAGCTGTCACATAACTGAAGATTTGATTAAAACTTTATAAAGACTATTAAGAAGAAAAACCAAAAGATGGATGAGATTTGGAAAACTGAAGAGTTTAACAGTGATGTTAAACACTGGACAGAGTAATAGAAGGACTTGTATTTACAAAACTTGATCCGTATTGAATTAAATCTATGTTCATAAAATAGTATGCCAACCAAAAAGTCAATGTCATTGGGTCGCACCTGAAAACAAGCCTTGGCTCAGTGTGCTTTTCCCGGTTATCAAATGTTTAAATAAAAATAAAATTAATAAATTGTGTTTGCTTATTGTACTGGTATCATACCTGCACCTAATTCTGTAAATTGTACAGTGCTAGTTATACAGAAGTTTAACAGTATTCGGGTAAACCATGCAGTGTGTGCACAGGCAAACTGTGGTGCAGTGTGATGCTGCTAGCTCTCAAACAACATGTATTTGCCTATGCAAACATCATAGTTTGCCTGTGAAAACATCCAATTATGCGGCAGTACCATTCAGTTCTGCATAACTGCTATTGTATTCAACTGGATGCCATTTAAAGTGTGTGTGTATATGTGTGTGTGTGTGTGTGTGTTTTAATGAATTTCCAGCAACTCAAATAAAAATCTAATTAACTATCTTGTACTGTAATTAGATTACTGATGATGAGGTAAAAAAGTACACAGTCCTATCAAGTGTGGTAGGCAGCAGAATTTACAGACTCATTCATAATCTTGCACTGCATTGGGCTGTAAAATGAGCAGCCACAGATAAAAATCCATGATACCAAATTACAAGAGCTCTTCAGTCTGCAGAAGTGCAAGCCTTTATTGGGCCAGCACCTTCTGTAGCCAGAGATACTCATGCACACTGTAAGACTCTGGCTACAGAAGGGCAGGTTCCACTAAATCAATGACACTGTAACTGCAACAGTACTATCTCTGGAACCACAGGTGTAAGACATACACACCAACTTCTGGCTGTAGAAGCACAGACCCCTGTGGAACCTGGATTTCTGCAGCTCCATAAAGAAATCCATGATACCAAAATTGAACCAAGGCGTCTGTCTGCAGAAGTGCATGCCCAAGGCCTGGTCCTCTGCAGCCAGAGGTGTAGGACATACTCACCAAATTGTGGCTGCAGAATTGCAGGCCACTGTGGGTTCTGTACTTCTTCAGCTACATATAGAAAACCATGATACCCAGATCAGGAGTTTTTTTTTTTAATATGGACTCTAAGATCTTAACTTTTAATGTTAACAGTCTGACAAGCCCTATTAAGCTCAAGAAGATTTTAACATATATAAAGCAAACTAAGGTTGATTTTATGCTTTTACAGGAGACACACCTTTCTGTATGAAAGAATTGGGATTCACACTCAAGAACTGCAGGGGTAGCAGTAGGAGGCATATCAAACAGTTATTTTTATCCAGATGGAATCTAAGTACCAGGAAAACTTGGTTTAGCCAAAGGGTGATATCATCATGGAATGATCTCCCAGATATGGAAGTAAATAGCCCTAACATGGATACCTTTAAATCAAGACTGGACATTTTTTGTAAGGATAGAACTACTGAATTTTAAAATGTAAGGGGTTGGCAAGCTACAAGGACTATAGTCTATGATGCTTGAAATGTCCCATGATTTCTATGATTCCTGTAACAGAGCATCAGAAACTCTTAGGCTTTGGTTATAGAGAGGTGTGTTCATCCTCCTATGGGAAGGGCAGAAGAAGAGGGGTTGCAGTGTTGATTCTGAACCATGTCCCTTTTGAGATGGTGGAGAAAGTGCTAGATACAGGGATCAGATATGCCATTGTTAAGGGTACCCTGAATAGGCAAATGATTACATTGGTGTATGCATATGTTCCTCTGAATTCCCCATACAAAGTGTATAGAAAACATTTGCTATTTATTTCAGAGAAGGTCAAAGGGGATTTGATTGTTGGAGGGGATTGGAATATGACTCTGGATCCCTCTAATACAACCTCTAGAATTCCCCAAAAATCATCTAAACTTGTTCGACAGATTCGAATGCTTTTACAAAAGCTAGGTTTGCAAGATATTTAGAAGTTTTTAGAGGGTGCCATAAAGGGTTGTATGCACTATTCAGCCACATGTCATATGCATTTGAGGCTTGATTATTTTTTTTATGCCCCGGGATGTTCTTTCTCAGGTTAAGAGCTGTATGCTGGGTCCTATAGCCTTGTCTGATCATGCCCCTTTGATTTTGTCTGTTGCTTTGTCACTGCCAAAAAAAATGTATTTTTGGAGGTTAAATTTGTCTCTTTTAAGTGACACTAAGGTGATATAGCAAATTCCTCAACTTATTGCTCAAACCTTCCAGGATAATGTTGATAGAGGGTTTTTTTTTGGACTGATTTGGGATACCATTAAAGCTGTTATTTGGGGTAAATTCATAGCTATAGCAGTAGCCAGGAAATGGCAGAGACTTGAATGCCAAAAAACTCTAGAGCAACAGATTCAGGTTTTAGAATCCCTGCAACAAGACAAGATAGATAGGAAGAGAGAGAGAAAGAACAGAATGCTTTACAATGAGAATTAAAACAAATTCTAGATCTAAAGGTGGAGCAGATCTTGCAGTTCCTTAAGCAAAAATATTATGAAGGAGGGTCTAGGGCCTTAAAACTGTTAACGCTTAGACTCCATGCACAGTGGGCCAAGGCACAGATAACACATATTGTTCATCCACAAATTAACAATTGAGTTAGTAGACTTGAGCAAATTTCTGATGCCTTTTTGGAATATTATCAATGACTATATGCTTGATAACGGGGGGTTGGTAGTGAGCACATGACTACTTTTCTGGAAGGTTCAAATCTTCCTCGTTTAACTGAAGAGCACTATTCTAGTTTAATGTCTCCTATTACAGATGCTGAAATCTATGCAGTAATAGGTCGGGTTAAAATGGGGAAGTCCGCTGGTAATGATGGCCTTCCTGCAGAATTTTATATAAAGTTTTGAGAAGCTGTCATTCCTATTTTATTACCTGCTTATCCAGAAGTTTTAGAGGATGACTATTTTTTACCCCCTTTTTGGCATCAGGTTGTTATCTCTGTTATACCCAAACCCAGCAAGGACCATACTCTGTTTGTATAGGCCTATCGATTCTCAATGTTGATTGTAAGTTTTTAACAGCAATTTTGGCTACAAGGTACACTTCCTTTGATGGTTCAAAGGGACCAAACTGGATTTGTACCTACCAGACAGGCCTCAGATAATGTCCATCGGACCTTGAACATTATTGACTATTTGAATCGGAATAAAACTCCTGCTTTGATTTTAAGTTTGGATGCCAAAAAGGATTTTGATCAAGTTAATTAGAATTTCTTTTTAGTGTCATTGCCAGGTTTGGGTTTCTTGCTGGTTTTGTTGCTACTATCAGGAGTCTATACCTGAGCCCTCAGGCCTATATTTGTACTAACAGGATGCTTTCCAGCAGTTTTAGTTTAGGTAGGGGTACCCGGCAGGGCTGTCCCTTATCACCTCTTCTTTTTGCTTTATATATTGAGCCTTTAGTTTAATGGGTTAGATTAGATCCTGGGGTTCAGAGTGTAGAAATCGAGGGGGTTTGAGCATAGAGTAGCCCTCTATGCTGATAATGTTCTCCTATATCTCACATCCCTGAATACATCTTTCCCCAGGCTCATGGACATGGTAGCTGAATTGTCTGCCCTTTCAGGTTATTCCCTTAATTCTACTAAGACCAAGGTGTTAACATTTTATTATGACCCACCCGCCCCTCTCCAACTTTGATTTCAGAAATGTTGGGATCTCAGTACACTGAAATATTTGGGGGTCACCTTAAGATCATCTAATAATTTTCTTAAAGGGAATAATTATTTTCCCATTCTCAGACAGCTGGAGAATTATATGAAATGTTGGTCCCTTCTTCTGTTCCCAATGCAAGCTAGAATCTAAGCTGTTAAAATTAATCTTCTTCCCAGAATTTTGTATTTATTTCAATGTGTTCTGGTACATTTATCATTGGGATGGTTTGTGGATCTCCAAACTAAAATGTTTCAATTTATTTGGGCTAATAAACATCCCCAGGTCCGTCAAAACCTTTTGTTGGTAAGTAAGCAGAATGGAGGTAGGGCCGTTCCAGACCCGAGGGAATACTGACTAGCTGCCCAGGTTCAATGGGTTCAAGTTTGGTTTACTACTCCTGCTTGGTCTCATTGGTGAGATATGGAAAAGGAATACTTGCTGAGTTCCTGAATTTCCTCTTTTTTATTTCTTTCTTCCAGAGCTGGAGCTAATAAATTAGGGTCAAGTGGCTTTGATGGCCTGGGATCGCTTTAAGAAATATAGTAAGGTAGGCATTGTCGGCATGAATTGGTGGAGACAGTGTTGGCTCATTGTGGCCCCAGATTTTTTGCTGGGGCATTTGGACCCCTGGCACCAATGTCAGGCCTCTTGTGGGTTTCATAGTCCAGCTCAGATAATGAGAGAGGATTCCCTCCTCCCTTTTGAGGAGTGTACCACAAATTTAGGATGGTCCCTCAGAGATAAATTTTATTATTTGCAGATCCAAGCATTTATACAAATGAAATCAAGACAGGGGACATCTGACCTGCAGGACTCCACCTCTAGCCCCACCTTATTGGATCTCTTTTCTCTCCCAACATCTAAACATGCTATTTCACATATATACTTATTTCTGAACTCTCATGGGGGGGGATGATTTGCCTTACCATATTGAAGTGGGAACAAAAGGCTAACTTTCATTTATCTGACTTGGAGTGGGTCATGATCTGAGGGAGCTTCTCTTGAGTAACATCTTCTCCGCTTTGGCAGGAGTTCATGTGGAAGGTTAAGGTGCATTTTTTTTAACTCCTAGTAGAGTAGCCAAGTGGGACAGGACCATTTCTCCTTGTTGTTGGCATCATTGCAGAGGGAGAGAGGCCTCCCCGTCTCATATTTTTTATTATTGTTCAGGTCTCGACACCTTCAGACAGGAAGTCTCTCAACAGATGGTGGACTTGTTTCAGTCATCAGTTTCCTTGACTTTTCATAACTTAGTTCTGGGCCTTCCCCCAGTGGGAATCAAAGGGTCTAATTCTTTCTGTCTGTGGCATATTTGTGTAGCAGCCTATAATAAAACTGTTACATGGCATTGGCTGCAACAATCTTCTCCTACTCTGAGTCAATGGGTACAACTTATTAGAACTACATGGAATGTGGAGGAGTTAACATACAAAGTACAGAATAGATGTGAGAAATTTGTTGAGCAATGGACTCATTGGGATATATGTGTGGGATCCTCAGAAGACATGGGTTGATGAAACATTTTCCTCACTTGTCAGATCTACTTTTCATAGCATCTTACAAGAGTGAGATACCAATTTTTTTTTAGTTAGGAGACTCCCCCCTCCATCTTGCTGTTTTGGTTTTTGGTGGCCCTGGTTTTTCCAGGCTTTTTCTGGATATTGTACTGACAGTTTTCAAACCATGGATATTTGTGTTTTATATTGACTCAGTTAGTTCTCTTAGTTTCCATGTTTGTGGGCTGGTTACTTTCTTTAAGAATACAATTGTTAATAATCTTTTACTGATCTATCTTTATGCCATGTTTTGTACCTTTGTTCTATATAGTTTATTGTTGCATGTAATTTCAATAAAGTAAGTACAAAAGAAAGAAAACCATGATACCCAAATTGCAGGGTACTTCTGTCTGCAGAAATGCAGGCCCCATAAGAGCAGTGTTTCAATGGTTTTAACTTACCGCAGTGACAGCGGTTATGGAGACATCCCCGACAGAGACAGCCGCAGTGCTGAGTGTTGGCAATGTGGTGTCGGGGATGCCTCCATGTTTCCATTGGGAGGCTGTGCCCCTGAACCCCCTCATGTGGGGGTCTCTGCTCCCACACACCCTGGTCTCTAGGATTCTGACTCTGAGTCAGAGTTGGACCGGGGGGGAACACCCTGTGAGGCAATCCCCTGGCAGTTCAGAGACCATCACAGCAACATGTGGATTTTGGCCAAATCCTGTTGCTGTGATGGTCTTTACCATCAGGGAGTTGCTGCAGCAATGGTATACCGTGCTTCAATAGCCACAGGTACTCATGCATGCTGTAAAATATACACATATTTGTGGCTGCAGATACAAATCCACATACAGTAGGGAGTACATCAATGCTAATGCATTTGTGTTATCTGTAAAACGTTGTATGTTGTTTGTTTTACCTTATGATGGCTATCCCTGCTTGCTTATGTGGTCTTTTCCTTTTGCTGTTTGGGGCATGAGGAGTTAGGGCTGGAAACCCTAATGATACATTTTCCTACTTTTGTAGTGCTGATTTAAACCCTAACTGGTACATTAATGCTGTTTTTGCAAATAATTTTGTTTCTTTTAAGATAGTGTAATCATATCCTCATTCATACAGTTTCCTTTGGGACCTGTGTGAACAGAATCAGATACACAGGGTCCTCTGTGCCCTGTGCCATTGGAACAGTCTGTCTGCCTATGGAAGTTCTGTGCAGCAGCAGATGTCAGAAATTTGTGGGGCTGTCTAGCTGGCTGCAGAAGCACAGGGCCCTCTGGGCCCTTGCACTTCCATATGACTGCAGATTCAGACATGCAGGACAAATAGTTCATCTGTCAGCAAAAGCACAGGGCCCTTTGGCAACCATGGGTGCAGAAGTGCATGGCCCTATCCCAAGATACATGTTTTCTTCATTATATGGCACTTGGGCCTGTGCAGACAACCCTGCACCTTCCTTTCCCAGGATAAGGGGGTGGTGCCACACAACATCTCCACTCCCCCAGCTTAGGCCCATCCAGTTGGCTCACTGAGCTTATCCCCAAACTCAGCTCACTGGCACCAGATGACAAAGCACTACCTGCTGGGCCAAAAACTGGCACTGCACACATTTCTCAAATGTTTTTGTTGTGGCCAGTTCTGGAGGCCGCGTCTCTGGAAGGACATAGACAGAGTAGAAGTAGTTCAGAGAAGGGTGACAAAAATGGTTCAGGGGCTGTACCAAAAGTCTTATGAGGGGAGACTGGAGGATCTCAATAGGTATTCCTTGGAAGAGAGGAGAGAGGGGGGGGATATGATAGAGACTTTCAAATACCTCAAGGGTGTAAATAAGGTACAAAAGGGTAGCATCTTTCACAAAAAAAGATGTTCAAGAACAAGGAGCCATGATATGAAAATACAGTAGAAGGGGGTAGACTAAGGGGTAGCGTGAGAAAGTATTTTTTCATGGAAAGGTGGTAGATCCATGGAACAGTCTCCAGAGATCGTAGGGGCAAAAACAGTAGGGGAATTCAAAAATGTATGGGACAGACATAAAGGAACTCTAGTGATAGGAAAGAGAGGGTAAGCTTCAGATGATTTAGGATCTGCGGTATATGAAACAGGTAGGGAAAATGGGAAGACTAGGTGGGCCAAGTGGTTCTAATCTGCTGTCAAATTCTATGTTTCTATGTTAAATTTGTACCCCAAATTTTCAACATAGCCATTTTATGACTACCCTAGCATTTATAGAAAAGTTGGCCAAAAAGTAATTTGTACCACAAGTGAGAAAATATGTTTCCTCCAGGATTTGAAAAATGACACCTGTCAAATTTATGAGGTGATATGAAAAACAGATATGATGAAAGTCTGGAGTTAAAATATTGAACAACAACAAAGTTATGAGTAATAATAGAACATTTGTAACATACATTCATAACTTTGTTGGTTTGTTTAAATATTTTGATGCCAAATTTTGAACATAGTCTTCTTAGGCAGTGCAGAGACCATCACAGCAACATGTGGATTTTGGCCAAATCCTGTTGCTGTCCTTTGTCCTTAACCCAGTATATGAAAATATTTAAATCCTGCCTGAAAGATAATTTCACAGAGCAACTTTGAAATCACCTTTCAACCCATATTTGAAAAATTTCACCTGCCTTTTTCATGAGATGGGGATCCCAAAAAGGCCATGTTGAAAGTCTGGTAGAAAAATATTGAAAATTATGGAAGTTATGAGTAAACATTGATATAGTTCACTCTTAACTTGTCATTTTACCATATGTTTCCATAATATTTTCAACAGAGTCATCTTATGACCCCACCTCATCAGCCCTGTGGGTGAAAAATGTCAAATCCTGCCCAAAAAGTGATTTTACGGAGCAACTGCAAAATCACCTTTTGGGACTGTTTTGAAAAATTTCACCTCCATTGTTCGTGAAGTGGGGTGACAAAAAGGCCATGCTGAAAATTTGATGTGAAAATATTTAAAAATGACAAAGTCATATGTAAAAGTTCAAAACACACTGAAATACATTAACCAGAATTCATTTATTTTCTAATATCGGAGTTACGGTTCCAGTAGGAGGTCATCTTTCAGATTGCATAGTGGATCCACAAAGTGGGACCATCTTTAGGTGAGTGAGTGTGTGTGTGTGTGGGCGGTGTGGGGTAGTTGATGTTATGTGGTGGGTCGGGATGGGGTGAGTGGTGGTTTGTGGTGGGGGCTGAGATTGGCAAAAGAATTGCTTTCTTTTTTCAGGGTATACCTGTTAAAGAAAAACAAAAAATGATCAATGAGAGACATGTTCTTTTTTTTAGAGGGGGACCAGAAGCGACACTGGGGTTTGTACACCCAAGTGTCAACATTTAGAATGTGGCAGTACCAGGGGTGGGCACCTCATTGTCAACTATGTACTGGGGGGTCAAAGGAGTAGGAAGGGATTGGGTGGTGAAGCATTACCAGGGGGTGAACATCCTGGTCCGCTTATACATTTATACAAAACATTCAGGAAAGATGAGGGATTGCTGGCTGAGCTGGGAGATGGAGGGATTAAAATAAAGCAAATTCAAAGAATCAGGGATGACAAGGGATGGCTGGCTGAGCTGGTTGGGGTAAGCACATAAATTAGGTTTTTGGGTGTGAGTTGAAGAACAAATTCCCCTGTTGCACCACTTTGTGTGCAACAGGGGAATTCTTAAGTCTCAACATGGAAAGCAGGTACTCTCCTAAGCTGAGCACCCAGGATTTTAGCATGTCGAGAAAATATATTTCCAGGCTAATTATAAAAAGAAACACCAGAATCTAGCTAAATGGGTCCTGCTTAGCTAGGTTCAGGAGTTTGCTTTCTTAAAATGCCTAATTTTTATGTTTGCATGTGCATGCATGCGTAGCAAACATTTTGTTATGATTAACCACATTTCAGAGGTGTGTCACTGTCAGGTTCAATGCAGCTCAAGGTAGTGGGCTCATCAATGACAGACCAGTGATCAGCTGGGTTCACTGTGATGCTACTCTCTGCTTCCTGGGTGGAAACTTCATGCAGTTGAAAGGTACTACCTGCTCCTATCACAGGAAGAGATTTCCTCTTTCATCTTTAGGATGCTGCCCAGCAAGCAGCAGAGTGGCGGCAGGATCAGCTGGGCTTGCCACCTATCCCATTTTCTATAGGACAGTCCCATTTGTGCCATCCCCAACACTCATATTAC
Organism: Neoceratodus forsteri; assembly: GCA_016271365.2. Classification (NCBI taxonomy): domain Eukaryota; kingdom Metazoa; phylum Chordata; order Ceratodontiformes; family Ceratodontidae; genus Neoceratodus; species Neoceratodus forsteri. Next base: position 1,560,560,853 of record CM028130.1, on the reverse strand, counting down.
TAAATAGTGAGACACTAAAAGTCCTGATTTTGGTGAATAGCAAAGCAATTTACTTTTCCTTTCAGGCTCATCTCTCTGATGTGCCATGGCTGTGCAACACTGAGTATTCACTCTCTCTCTCTCTCTCAACTCTCACACTCATGATGCCTCTCTTCTGATCTGTCTGCCCCTGCCTCAGAGTGAAACATCTCAGTGAAGTCCTGATTCATGAGTAAACAGTCTGCCGCATTGACCCAACTGGATCCCCACTCTTGCTCATGAGAATGTCATTAGCACTAAGCACTAGTAGCACAATCACGTGATGTGCATCTAAGAAGTAGAGCTACTAGGGGATGTGAGGATGGGTTAGCAAGGTTGTTCATAATAACATCATTGCTGTTTGCTTTTGGTGCCTGGCTCATGTAGCCACCCCGCATCCATCCAATTGCAGCTCTCTTCCTCACTCCTCCCATTCTGACCCTATTCCTGATCCTCCCATCAAATCATCTGCAACACACCAAAAGTTCCAGTTTCAGTGATGAACACAGCAATTACTTTCACTTTCAGGATCAGCTCTCTCTGATGCACTGTGGTTGTGCAGTGCTGAGTGCTCACTCACTCTCTTGACTGTCATTCTCCTGATGCCTCATTCTTGGTCTGTTCCTCCTGGCCCAGAGTTTTGCATCTCAGTGAAGTCCCAATTCCTGAGTAGACTGTCAGATCACTGCTGCTCTGACTGGACCCTCCTGCTTGCCTCACAGACATATCAATAGCATTAACTACTAGCAACATGCATGATGTGCACCTAAGAAGTGGGGTTACTAGTGGACTTGGGGCTGAGATAGCAAGGCTACTCATAATAACCTCATTGTTGTTTACTGCTGGTGCTGGCTTATGTGACCACCCCACCTCTGTCCAACTGCAGTTCTCTTCCTGGCTTCTACCATCCCGATCATATTCCTGATCCTCCAAAACCAATCAGTAGCAGAATGCCAAAAGTTTTGATTTCAGTGATGAGCATAGCAATTACTTTCACTTTCATGCTTAGCTCTCTCTGATGCACCACAGCCACACATGGCTGAGAGATCACTCCCTCTCTCGACTCTTGTTCATCTGATGCCTCTCTCTCTCTTGGTCTGCCTGCCCTTGCCCCTTTGCTCAGGGTACTACATCTCAGTGACGTTCTGATTCCCAAGTAGACTGCTGGATAGTTGCTGCTCAAATTGTACTGTCCCTCTTGCTTCACAACACAGATTTTTTCTGCTGCTGCTTGCTTCACAGACTATGAGTTCTAGCCACTAATTGCTACTAAAATGAAGAAATGCTACAGATAAGTAAGTACAGTAAAAGTGAACCACTTCAAGTTCAAATATACAGCCAGGATATGATGATCTTAAATCACTAAATCAGGGACATCTTGACATCTTAGCAAGCAAACAACAACTTTTAATCACTCAAAAGGTAGAAACAGACAAATTATAATGTTAATGACATCTATCAGTATTGGAGGCAAGAGTGTGTATCATTAAAAAACATATTTATTATTGGTACATCACAAATGAAAAGAGCTGAAAGACACAGAACACATGCAAAAATGTAAATTTAATCACAGTTTTAATAACATACTGCAAGAAGGAGTGCCAGTGTAATAGCTGACTGCATACAATCCAAGGAACTTGGAAAATAACCTTTATGGCCCAATGGTTGAAGAGCAGTGCACTCAAAACACCATACAGGATTCTGTCCAAGCTCCCTGGATGGTATGTCTGATCTTACATATGCTTTTTTTAATGCTACATATTCCTGCCTCTATGACTGCTAAATGTTATAGGCATTATTTGTGCCTTTGAGTGCACTGAATGTGGTTGTTTGTAAAGTGGTTTCTTGTTAGCTGCAACAGCTTTAAAGGAATACTCTCCCAGACCTCCCACTTTTGTAAAAGAGGAGGATGAGTTACAGTGGTAGTTCTGCAAAAGTTGGTCAGTAGCATGGTGTACTGCATGGTGCATTAGCACAGTAGCCATTGAATAATATGTACTGCGTGTCATAGCGTGTGGGAATAAACTTCAGACAAGGCAAATTTACAGGTTTAAAACACACTGTGGTGTGATAATTATTTTTCAAAAGTTAGAAAAATAAACAAAAACCAAAAGAAATTGCAAAGAAAATCACTACTTAACAACAGTAGCTTCTCCCATAACACAGTCCTGGATCTTATAGCTTCTAAGACCCTTCTCATCTGCATTTAACAGCTTGTCTACAGTAGCACATTTCCTCCTCTATCAGGGCTGAGACCCACTGGACTGAACTGAAGTGAACTCAGTGAAGAGTTTTTATATCTTTTGGTCAGGGTCACTGGACTAAGTCTTTTCTATTTTCATTTCTGAACATGCTGTTACATGACTGGACATGCTGATTTAAAACCAAGGGAGTTTGTTCATTCCTGGGGACTTCCTGGTTCTATTAAAGGTACAGTGTACATCACCACAGATATTGACTCTCTGTATTTCTGATTCATAATGACTAAGCATTTTTGTAAAGCATACCGCAGTTTTTTTGTTTAGCTTTATACAATAACAAGTTTATAAAGTGAATTTATGAAAATACCTTAAGGATTTCTTATAATTACTAATCATGAAATGATTAGTTTCATATGGCTTCTGAATCATTTTTCTTTAAAAAGGCTTTACTAACTGTATTCATTCCTGCTATCTAAAATAGCCTTCATGCTTTTTTTTTTACACAAATGTACTTTACACAACACCTCTCTGGGTGTTTAGGCATCATGCCAGGGACTGGACAGATGGAAATGGAAAAAGGATGAAAAGAGAACTAGTAGGAAGTTTAGTAGGGATAGTAAACAGCTACGCTAGGTGGCCAACCCAGGGTGGGGGGGAGAAGAAAAGCTAAGAGAAAAGCAATAACTGTTCCACAACAGACGTTTTAGTAGCTAGGAAATAAGGAGATAGAAAAGTGGTCCATCAGTCACAGCTGAAGGTGTAGCCTAACTGCCACACTGCGCTACCCTGTTATAATGTACTATACCGCACTACTAGTTAACCTTTGTTCAATTAAATGCTAATAGCAGAGAACTGCAGATAATCCTGTTTTAAAAAAAGTGCTCTGAAGTGGCTGTGGTTATATTGTACAAGTATGCCATTCCCAATTAGCTCTAGAGGATTACTTACGTAGCATTGCACATTGCAGGAGGGCACAGCTGATGACACATTGTTGTGCCTGTCTCCCTATACATTGAATACGATGAAACAGCAATCTTGCTTTGGCTTAGCAAATAAACATATTTTTCTACTTTTGAACATGGATGAATGTTTTCTTTTTTTTTTCTTCTTTTGGAGTTCAGAGATAATATCAATGCATCAGATTGGGTTGTCAGATGTCTCACATCCCCATTGCCAAGCGTATAAAACTCAATTAAAAACCCCTTGTTGCACAGCATGGTATATTTCATCATTACCCCCACAATCTACACTCTCCAAAAGGTCTGTAGCATCCTAAACCTTTTTGGGGGAGCCATGACCTGCTCAAACTGAGAAACAATATTATCCCCCTTTGTAATTTATTTAGTTCAATTCATTTATGAATTGGATCCCATATTTTTCTATACATTTTCCAGGAGCAGGAATATCTTAGATGCCCAGCAGGAGGCATTCCTCAAATAATTTGTCATGGAGCTGACTCAGGACAGGGTACTGCTAGACCTGGTGCTTACAAACATGGATAGTGTGGCAGGAGTTTCACTAGGGGAACACCAAAGGAACAGTGATCACCATGCAGTGTGGTTTGAGATAATTACTGGGACAGAAACTAACCCTGCGAGGGCAAGAATCCTTGAGTCCAGAAGGGTGGATTTCAGGAAAATGGGAGATTACCTAAAGGTCACCCTAGCAGGCATAGGGAATATGGGGAGAGTGGAAGAGCAGTGGAACTTGAAGAGGGAAGCAAAACATCTCTGTGTCAATCAAGTGAGCAAGGGTAAGAGGAAAAGGAGACCACTGTGGTTGTCTAAGGAAATCATTCTTAGACTTTGTCGCAGTGAGCCTCCCCAAATCCATGGAAAAGATTTTGAGGCTCCCCCAAAAACTGAAATAATCTTGGGCTTCCCCAAAGAAAAATAACATACTGTACTTTGCGAAGTACACCATGAATAAATTGAAACCCCTTTGAGTATTTGGCTCACATTCAGTTATTTGTCTTATACTGATGTGAAAACTTTGAAAAAGAGCTCCTGTGCTCAAAGGTGTTATCTGAATAACAAATAAAACAAATGTTATTATTCAGCTTATTGTAACCCCCCTTCCCCCACAGGCCAACCTACGTACTCTGCTATTTTCCTTCTTGAACCAGTTGCAGTATCTTCACGGGTCAGACTACTTTCTCTGTTTCCTCTCTATATGAAGTAACCTTCCTACATACTTTGTCTCTCCCCCTCCTTCCCTGCTCCTAAGCAACTGCTCTGGGATTACTTTGCTCTATTCTGCTGTTGCTCTTACCACTTCTATGCTCAACCCTCGTGTTTGGGCTGTTCTGCCACCAGTCTACAAATTGATCAGTTACCACCACTCATTGTTAGTCTATTGTTCATATTTGTTTGCACTACTGTTCACAGTGTATTTCTTGATTGTTTTGGAGTTATCTTTTGAAATGTATTCACTCCCTACCATTCCCTGGGTGCACCTGAATTGAGCCTTGGCTCATTCACCTTCCCTTGTCACCTATTAGTAAATAAATACATAAAATATACCTAATATTATCCTCTTTCAGTTTGCTTCATCTCTTCACACAAAATATATAAAACTCACAATTTAAATACAGTACTTTTTCAGACTTGGTTGAGCCTCCCCTGGAACAGGTTGGGGTCTCCCCAAGGAGGCTGGCCTCACCATTTGAGAAAGTGGCAGAAAAGGTAAGAGCAAAGAAGATAGCATTTAGGAAATACAAATGGACCCAGGATAAGGGAGATAGAGAGATTTACATAGAAAAGCAAAGACAGACAGGGAAGGCAGTTAGGAGGGTGAAGGTTCAGATGGAGGAAAGAATTACAAATTCAAAAAAGGGATAAAACTCTTTTTAGGTGTATATGTGAAAAAAGAAGACATGGATAGTTAGACTAAAAGCTAAGGTGTGGGGGTTTGTATGGAGGAAGACCACCAAAAGGCAGACATATTGAACAATTACTTTTGTTCAGTATTCATGGAGGAAGAGGCAGGTAATGGGCCTACAATAAAGGACAAAAGCATAAAGGGGTGGAGGGTGGACACAATTCCTTTTTTCTAAGGAAAGAGTCCTTAGGGAACTAACAGAAATAAAAGTTCATAAGGCAATGGGACCAGATGGAGTGTACTGCAGGATACTGAGGAAACTAAATGAGGTGTTGACTGTTTCTCTGACAGCCATGTTTAGCCTGTCATTGGAAACAAGGAAGGTACCAGAGGATTGGAGGAGGGCTGATGTGGTCCCATTATACAAAACTGGAAACAAGGAGGAGGCCAGAAACTACAGGCCAGTGAACCTAACTTTAGTGGTATGCAAGGTAATGGAAACACTATTGAAGAAAAGGATAGTGGAATACTTGGAAACCGTATTCTGTGAGTTCAGCGACTGCGATTGGGTGCCTACCAAAATGATGACTCAATTGTGGTGTCTTACACCACAATGACAAGGGAGGGAGGGAAAACGGATGGGGGGTATGCGAATATAGTGACATCCTGTCGCTACATGTATACTTGCACGGGGGGGAGTGAGCATACTGAGCGTGCGGTGGGAGGGGAGGGAGGCAGGGAGGGATTGTGAAGGGTGGCACTGCAGTGAGCTGCTGAGCTGCTACCATGATGTGGTGGGTGGGTTCAGGGCTGGGGCATGAATGGTGCTGGGTTTGGGTCCAGGCACTGGTACCTTTTGTGCCCTGGCCCAAATTTCTTGGGGGGGGAGATTTGCACCCTCCAACATGCACCCCCTTGTAGTTGAGAATCCTTAGGTAGGAGGGGGTTGGGGAACAGCCCCCCCACATTTACATGTAACATCTAAGTCCATAGTGCCCTTTTGCTGTGCACCAGGAACTGCATCACCAAAATATTTTTTCATCGATTTCCATGCACCGTAATGGCAATCGTTGTTCTGCAATTGCCGTTATCACATAGATCCCCTTGAAACCAGTGGTCCACAAGACCTGAGACAGAATGGTTTCATGGGGGGGTGTGGTCATACCTGACAAACCTGATAGATTTCTTTGACTAGGTAACCAGGAAAGTGGATCGGGGAGCAGCAGCTGTGGCATACCTAGATTTTAACAAGGTCTTCAACACCGTTTCACGAAGAAGACTGATAAACAAGCTGGGGAACCAAGGAGTAGGTTCTAAAGTAGTGAGATGGGTGGAGAGTTGGCTGGAAAATAGGAACCAGAGGGTGGAGGTAAATGGCACATGATCTGGAGTAGGCAGAGTGACCACTAGGATGCTGCAGGGATCAGTGCAAGACCCAGTCTTCTTCAATGTCTTTATCAGTGACAGTGCAAAGGGTCTGGAAGGGAAAGTATACCTGTCCACAGATAACACAAAGCTCTGCAGCAGAGTGAACACTCCATGGTAGTGTATAGAATGAGGAGAGACCTAATTGGGATACAGGACTCATCTAGGGATAAGCAGAAGTGTTTCAATGCTAAAAAGTGTAAAATAATGCATATGGGTCACAGAAAACTGGAGACAATTTACCATCTGGGAGGGGAGGCAATAGCAGGCTCAAAACAGGAAAGGGTCCTGTGGGTAGTCATCTCTGATGAGCTGAAAATGTCAAAGCATTGTGACAAGGCAGCAAGGAAGGCTAGCAGGATGCTTGGATGCATAGACAAAAGCATCACCAGCAGAAGAAAGGAGACCTCACCTTGAGTACTGGTGTCCAGTTCTAGAGGCCTCATCTTCAAAAGGACATAAACAGGGTAGAGGTGGTACAGAGAAGGGCAACAAAAATGGTGAGGGGCCTGCATCATAAACCCTATAAGGAAAGGCTGAGGGAGTTAAATATTTACTCCCTGGAGGACAGGAGGGGAAAGGGGGGATATGATTGAAACATTCAAATACCTCACAGGGAAGAACAGGGTACAGGAGGGTTCCATTTTCCAACGAAAAGATGCTTAAGGACGACAGGGCACAATATGAAACTGGGGGGAGTTACAGAGGTAATGTGAGGAATTACTTCCTTACAGAGAGGATTATGGGCAAATAGAACAACTTACCAGTGGAAGTGGTGGGGCAGAAACTGTTACAAGATTCAGAAATGCATGTGATAGACACAAAGGGATAGTTAAGGGGGGAGGGCATAGGCTGATTAGGGCCTAATGCGTCATTATAGGTAGGGACATAGGGCCAACAGGGTGGGTCTGGAGGCCCTCATCTACCATCAACTTTTATGTTTCTACATTCATATGTGTTTCTTTTACCTAGATTGATATAGTGGATGCATTCAAGGTCCATACAATCTAATAACAGGTTCTTCCACATAGTGTTAATTAGAGGGTCCTTATTTTGCCAGCACCTCACAATGCACCTTGTCACATTTAATAATGCTATATTTGGTGTTTTACTAAGATTTTTTGATGGAAGATACTGTGTAGAATTGGTGCCTAATATACAAAATTATGTTTTTTTTTATAAGTTTATACCTGAAATCCTATTCAGTGCATTAAATATCTGGTCCCAGAAGGGGATAATGTATTTACAAATAACTAGACCATGTTCTAGTGTCCAAATGCTGGAACCATACCTGTTTCACTGGACTGTAATTAAATTGTTTATTGTGTTTAAGAACTGAGGAGTATAATACAGCCTGTAAAACATATGAAACTGTATTTGGTTCAGTTTATTTCTTGTAATTTTTATGCCTTATATAATATCTTCCTATTTATTATTCATTATATTTATCTTGAATTCTTTTCACATTTTTTGCCTTAATTTCTTTTTAGGGGAGTCTTCTGTCCCCATCAAAAAAATATATTTTAATTTTGTTTTTCATTAATTGTGCTTGTATTGAGGTCAAATGTGGTTTTACTAATCTAGAACCTAGCTCTTTATTAAAGCAAAGTCTTAACTATACAAAATAAAAACATCATTCTGGTTGATGTCATATGTTTCCATAATTTGTGTAAATGACATGAAATTATCTTTTTCTTCATACAAGCCATTCAGACATTTTTTTTCCTATTTTGTGATGGTACAGTATATGATTACTATTTAAGTGGAGTGGTGTCTCTATATTTTTTTTCAGGCTTTCTTTGCTTGTTTTGTTGTGATCATTTATCCAAGTTCTAGTCATTTCAGTTTTAATTTGCATTGTATCCTTTCTAGTCATATTAGAGAAGGGCAATTAAGTAGGTTTTATGTATTTGGTATAGCTGGTTTTAAAGAGCACACACCAAGGTGGTTCTTCAGCATTATATTCCCCAATTTGATTCATTAAGGCAGCTTGATTATATTTCTTAAAATCAGGGATATTTTGACCTGCTTTTGTGTTAGGGGTCTTAAGTTTGTTATACAGATTCTTGCTTTTTTGATTTACCATAAATTCTTGTATTTTTTTTATCAAGGTTTTTTAAATCAACCATCATTTATATAAATTGGTAGTGTCTGGAAAGTGTATAGGATTTTTGATACTATACTCATTTTAATTACCTGAACTCTTTCAGTTAATGTTACTGGCAAATCTATCCATTTTTCAAGCATATTTCAACTTTTCCTAATAATACATTAACATTCCAGTTTATAAGTTATTTTCTTGTTCAGCCCCAAAAGATTTCTAAATATTTTATTTTATCTTGCTCAAGTTTAAAGGGATAGTCTTGAAATTGAACCAAGTTGTACTTACGGTTAAAAAGCAACTGACATGTCTAAAAAGACATGCCAGTTGTGCCCTACTCTGCCTACAGTGCCTCCCGGTACAGAAAGCACTGCAAACAGAGGTATTGTAAGGCAGTATTGTACAGTATAGATGTGGTGGAGTGCAGCCTCAGGTCCCCTTCCCAATCCAATCCTGAGGATGACATCAGGTCGGGATAGGGAACTGGCAAAATTCCATTTCACTTGCAAAAGTGCCACAAAATTGGTTTTTTGCAGCAATTTTGCAGGCGAAATGCCACTTTTGCTGGCAAATTGCCAATTCTGCAGCACTTTCACTGGCAAACTAGAATTTCACCAGTTCCCCATCCCCACCTGACGTCATCCTCAGGATGGGATCAGGAAGGGGACCTGAGCCTGCTGCAGGTGGTGTGCATTGTGCTGCATTGCATCTTTACTATAAAATACTACCTTACAGTACCTCCATTTGCAGTGTTGTCCATATCAGGAGGTACTGTAGGAAGAGTAGGGCACAACTGTTATGTCTCTACAGAGACATGCCAGTGGCTCTTTAATGCTTATAGCTACCAATTTATCCCAGTGAATTCTATAGCCTGATACCAATCCAAATTCTCTAATAGCATTCATAATACAGTGCAAGCCTGTTACAATGGACGTATCCATTCACACAACTTTTGTCTGTTATATCCAGTGTTCAGTATATCCAAAGGAGGGGGGGCCTATATGTTAGGTGTTTCTGTGTGTGTGAGTGGGAGCACATAGTGAAAGAGAACCTATTATAAAACTTCATAGAGTACTCAGAATCTTGCCTAACATATATATTTTGCTATTCTGTGTGTTTATTTAATGTTATTTAACTTAACTGGAGTTTTTTTAAGGAATTTTATTGCAGAAGCTAAGAAGAAGATAGTAACATTAGCAGCTTGATATTGCTGTTCTAGGACAGAACAAAGGCTGTAAGAATTTTTTTGAAATATTAAATAATTTCCTTTTAGTATGATTAACTATTAAAAATGTATTCAGCTTGTGGAGAATAATTTTGTAAGAAATGTAATCTCTGAAGCTCCTTCATCTTAATTCTACATTTGCCAGATCTCGCACCAGCTCTGCACTCATCCCACCAAAAAAAAGTACCACAAATGCCCCAAAAAGCTTCATGATGTTTATTATAAGCAATGTGTCTGGCTGTCCTGGTGGTGCTGAGGGTTGAGATGCTGCATGCCACACCTTGCGTCACGCCAACGACCTGAGTTCGGGAACGAGCTTGGGGGTTGGCAGTGAAGGAAATGGATCGAGCACCCACTGGGCTGCTCTCCTCTCCTGCGGGGAGGGCATGGGACCACTCAGTGCTCTGGTAGCCCCTGGTGGAGACCGGAGGCACCACAGAGTACAGAGTCATACATAAGGAGAGTGTGGCTGATGCAGGCAGGGTTGCTGTGTGCCAACATCAGTGCACACCATGCATGGGGAGAGGGTAGGACTTTGGGCACCTAATAGAAAATACCCCCCAGCTCAGATAGGCGATGATCCTGCCAGTGCCACCACCACATGCCCAGTGTTGGCTCCCTGTCACTGCCCCTGTGGTCTCCCCAGGTTGTCTCCCCCTGACCTGGGGAACTGTGATGAAATTGAAGATATAATAGAGCACAGAGGGTGGTAGAGTGAATCAGCAAGTGCAGTGGCCTGAGAGAGTTCTGAGCCAGAGGGCCAGAAAGATAGTTGAAAAAAAAATGTGTCTGTGCATGATAAACAGAGAAAAATACATTGGATTTGAAAAATATGAGATCTGGTAAATCAATTCTTTCTGCTATAACTAATTGTCTATCATACCAGTGTCTGTCGTTCTTGGAGTGCACTATAATATTAAAGGCTTTACTGGGCTCTTTCACATACAATAAGATGTCATCTGTGTACATATAAATATTTAATTGCCTGTCCCCTGTCCAAAATCCTTCTATGTTCCTATGGTCCTTATTGAACTTGCTAGTGGTTCAATTGCTAATACAAACAAGATGGGCAACAGGGGCAGCCCTGTCTAGTCCCTCTTTCTAGTTCAAAAAGTCTGGTATATGTTATTAATTGTCAAAACCTTTCAAATCCTTTCATTTGGATGTTTATAAAATAATTCAACCCATTTTAGAAAATTAAAGCCCAGAACTGCTTTTTGCATTATTTGAAACAAATATTCCCACTACACCCTATCTAAGGCTTTTTCTGCATCCACTGACAAAATTAGTGTTTCTTTATGATTTTCCATTGCAAGTATGTTTAATGCATTTCTGATATTGTTAAAACCTTTTCTCTCTTTGATAAATCCAATTTGATGGGTGTGTACTATTGATGGGAGTATCTTCTCTGTTCTGTTGACTAATATTTTTTGTATATCTTGTATTCTGACTTCAAAAGAGATATTGGTTGAAATGATGTGCACAACATAGGATCTTTTCCTTCCATTGGCAAGACTACAATTAGGAACTCTTGAAAGGTCTTTTGGACTTACCATTCTTTAATAAAGAAGTTATAAAGCTCTGTTTGAAAAGGGGGCTAAATGAGATTTACATATATTGTAGAGCCTTGACGACAGTCCATCAGTTCCAGGAACTTTCCCACTTTTTAGTTGTTTGATGGTATATTTAACTTCCTATTCCATTATTACATCATTAATTGTTTTCTTATTTTGAGTATTAACCTATGGAGTATTTAGTTTATTAATAACTTCCCAGTTTATGTTTTTGATTTTTGGTGCATATAGTTTTTCATAATATTTTTTTAAACTTATTATTTATTCTTTCACAATCTGTTACTATCACTCCTTGGTTATCAGTTTATTTTATTAATCCTTCTGCTTTTTTTTCTTTCTGGAGTAAATAAACTTGGATCTTTCCCAATTTATGAGACTGTGCATAGTATTTGGCCCTTGTTTGCACTATTAATCTTTCTGCTTTCTCATTTATTAAAGTATTGTATTTCTGTTTTAGATCTTCCCATTGCTTAAAATCCAGTGCCTCCTTTTAATATGTATGTCATATTTCTGCTTTTTTAATTTCTTTCTCAAGTATTGTCATTTGCCTCTTTCTTTGCTTGTTTCTTCTACTTGTATAATATGTTATTTGCCCTCTCACAAAAGCTTTCAGTGATTACTAAATTGTATTTAGGGTCATTCTCCTCCTCTATTGTATTGAAAAATGTAATAATTTGTTCTGTAATGAAATCAAAAAAGTTATCTTTAATAAGAAATGGGTCCATGATCCTCCATTTAGCTCCTATTACACTCCCCGCCCAAAAAAAAAAATAGTTCTGCTAATACAGGGGAGTGGCCTGATATCAGAAAGCAAAAACCAGAATCCCAGATCCCTGCTTTACATAACAGCCAAGGGTCCACAGTTACAAACTTTATTGAGACTAATGCAGTTATGAGGCAATTTTATGAGGCTCTATACTGTCCCCCTAACCTCTGGAGCTGCATCTTGTAATTTACAAGCGTTCTTAGGGGACACGCCTTTGCCCTATCTGCCCCCTACTTTACAAGAACAGTTAGATGCCTTATTGTCCAAACAAGAATTACACACTGCTCTTAAGCAAATGAAAGTTGCAAGGCCCCCTAGTAGAGATGGTTTTACAATATGTTTTTATTAGTTAATGACCCAGATAATTATTCCCCATCTTCTGGCAACCCTTAATAGTGCTAGAGACTGCAAGGTGTTCCCCCCACCATGAAGGAGGCCCTCATAATTCTACTTCCCAAAAAATCCAATGACCCACACTACTGCACCAACTATTGCCCAATCTCACTCCTTTTGCTTACTATATTACTATATATATATATAGGAGGCAGTATAGCGCAGTGGTCTAAGGCTCTAAGCTGCAAATCTGGTGACAACCAGCAGACGAGACCTGGGTTTGAATCCCACAGCTTTCACTTGCATACTGTGTGACCCTGAGCAAGTCACTTAACCTCCTTGTGCTCCTAGGTCGCTCCTGTAAAAAAAGCTTTCGGCTTAGTGTGCTATACCTGGTTAAACAACAAAATAAATAAATAAAAATATTCATTTGTTTTGCACACATCTATGCTTTTGACCTTGTCTAATACTGTAGTGCCTGTATCCTGACTTTGTTCTAACTATATTTCTCCTTATCCCTATATTGATTTTATTTGACCCCTTCTCACTGTTGTTACCTCTGTCATGTGCTGCGTCACATGATATGATTATGTATTTCAACTTGTATTCTCCTTGGTCATGCCTGAAAATAGGCATTTATATGCCGAGTGCACCCACCCAGTTACCAAAAGCAAATAAATAAATAAATTTAATTTAAGTTTTATCAACAATGTTAACTTTGTCCTAATCTGACAAGGCCACCTTGGCTGCTTTTACTTTTGCTGTGCACTATTGTTCTTGTTTGCTATATTCTTGCATGTGACACATCATTTTAATTGCTTAATTCCTTTGTCTGTTTGTACCTTGACATGGAACCTATGTAAGAGAACTTTTGCTCACCAGTGTTAATCTGAAATCTAAATGATAAATAAATAAAAAAAAATTCAACTGATATAAAAATTCTAGCCTCAGTCTTAGCAAACAGATTAGAAAATGCCTTACCCTCCTTAATTCACCACGTACAGGCAGATTTTCATAAAAGCAGATCAGGCGCAGAAAACCTTCAGACCCCGCTTGGCCTGAAATGGTACGTTCCAAAGTCACACTCACGCTCATGGCAGCTATAGCCATCAACTTCCATAAAGCATTTGATTCTGTCACTTGGAGCCATCTGCACTCAGTGTTACAGGCATGTGGTATACAGCCTTACTTCAGAAGTTGGATTGCAGCACTATATTCCTCTCTGACTGCGGTGGTGCTCACCAATAATACCACCTCCACTCCATTTGAGCTGCACGGGGCACATGTCAGGGTTGCCCACTATTCCCTTTACTATTCTTAATGGCATTAGACCCCATTACCAGAAAGCTCCAGACTCACAGGATATTCACGGCTTTCAATGACATCAGAATTTCTAGTCAGTACTTTCGTGGATGATATGATCCTGATTCTGTCCCACCCTGTGACTTCAGTATCTCAGGTCATGCATGTACTTCAATTCTTTGCAGAAATATCAGGCTCACTGTGAACTGGAACAAAACAATGATATCCCCCCTCAGTTTGGTTTGTGATGCCAAGTGCACTGCAGGCATGAGCATTGTCTGGGCCCCAGCAGGCTTCTCTTACCTGGGGATCAGAATACACACCGAATGTGCTAAAAGCATACCAAGAATTATCTTCTGTTGATCCTTTCACTAGAACAAGAAATAAAGAGATGGGGGCAAATGCACTTATCCCTCAAGGGCAAAGTAGAGGTGGTCAGGGTGTTCACCCTGCCTAAACTAACCTATTTATTTGAGAACATTACTCTTGTAGTTCCTGAGTCTAACTAATATCTGCCTTCATGTGGGACAACAAACACCCTAGGCTGAGCCAGCTTAAATTAAGAGGGCACTAGAAGAGAGGGGGACTTGACCTCCCCTGGATTCAGGGTTACGTTTTGGCCTACCAGGTGGCACAACCACTAAATGGTACCTCCCTCCTTCAGATGCAGTTCATCCTAGGATTCTCCTTACAGCAACAGCTGACAGGTATCCATTGGTTGGGAGCCCTTCTGTGTTGTAGAAATACGAAATCCTCAGAGGATAACCCCATTATTCGGAACACCCAGTTTGTCTGGGGGTGGTGCCTAAAATTCATACAATGTCCAGCTATGACAAGAGATCCCCCTAGCTGATTCACATTCTTATGGCAGAATCACAACATACTGATAGAAGAGAAGCCCATTTACTGGAGTAATTGGTTAGAGAAAATCATACGAACTGTAGCAGACATTTCACTGCCCAACTCTAATACCCTATTATCCTTCAAGCAGCTTCAAACTAAGTATGGTGTGCTAAAACATGATTTTTGGCAATATTTGCATTTTAGTGGAGCCATGTCAAGTCTATGATGAATGGCATCAAATCTACAGAACTGATTATGGCTGAACTCTAGGCATAAGCAGAATGCGGCTAAAGGGCTTGGAGGTAAGATTTACAGCACATTGAGAGACTCTATGCCTGACCCTATGCTTAGGTGCAAATTTAAATGGGACTCAGAATTACAGACACAGATACCCAACACATAGTGGAAGAACTGCATCCACAAGACCCATACAGCTTACAGGGATGCCAAAAGCCAACTTATACAACTTAAGAGTGTGCACTGCTTGTACACAACACCTCAAGTCCTACAACAATGGGGCTTATTACCACATTCTCAATGTTGGCACTGCCAAGCCCCCAATGCTGGCCTTTTACACATCCTCTGGCAGTGCCCTCAAGTGTCATGGTTTTGGGCAGAAGTTCTTGAAGATTGCTCCTTAGTAATGGGAATACAAATCCCCTACCATCCAGCACAGGTCATCCATGGGGACATCTCTCACCTTCCACAAATCTCAACCCTGGGAAACTGACTGACTACTCTTGGCTTTAATGGAGGCCAAGAGGGCAATACTGATGAAATGGAAACAACCCTGTACCCATTCCTTCATTGACTGGCACTCAACCTTGGTGAGAGTAGCCACTTTTGAAAGACTTTCCTTTGTAGTCAAAGGTATAGTAAACTGCCTCTGTAAACTCCAAAATGGGTCCCTTTCTTGCGGTCCACTTCGGCTCAGTCCCAATCCCTAGCCCACTCAACTCACCTCATGGTAGTGAGGTATTGGGAGACGGTTATTAGTTGCCCACTGACTATAGATCCTGTTCTGTTTGATAGTCCCCCTAGAAGAACTGCAAACAAAATGGGATGCTGGGTTCCAATCTTTTGAACAACACCCCTTGAAAGACTGTCCAACAGTCCTTGCAATTAATAGCAAGGGTATTTTAGTGGACCCCTCCTCTCCTTATGTTTTGGACCACTTACATGGGAGAATTAACCTTTCATCTTCATCTGGTAGTATAAGTGCAATAAAACTGTTTTTGTACCTCACACTCAAGAAAGAGTTTCAGTTTCAGTTTAGTTCAGAGCAATGTTATGTACCCTGTGCAAATACCTTTGCATGCCTCTCGGTTGCATAATGCTGAATGTTACAGGCTAATCAGGAAACACACTGTAAATGTGGCTTTGAGAGTCTAAACCTGGTATGCTAGAATATTTAGGAATCAGTACTGTGTTACCTGTTTGTGTTTTGATAAAAATTCCAATAAAATATTTTATGATAAAAAAAAGAAACAACATTACTATGGTAATCATTTTTTTGTTCAAGCCCCAGGAATCCCTCAGTATGCTTAACAAATGCAGACTTCCAAGCAGTAACTTTAGGATGCTGGGTACAGCACCTATTTGGGGAAAAGGTTCTTCAAGACAGTAGTGCCAAATCTGGTGTATTTTCTTCACTATCTGGCCAAGCAGTAGTGCTTTGTAAAGGTATGCATAGTTTTCCAGGTAGCTACTTTATAAATGTGAACATCCCTTGTGCTTGCCACCGAGGCAGCAGTACC
This sequence comes from Neoceratodus forsteri, assembly GCA_016271365.2. NCBI lineage: Eukaryota > Metazoa > Chordata > Ceratodontiformes > Ceratodontidae > Neoceratodus > Neoceratodus forsteri. Next base: position 1,560,544,488 of record CM028130.1, on the reverse strand, counting down.
ACAAGTGGAGTGAGCCCTGAGACCCTCAAGTGGCTGCTTGCCTACTTCAGAGTAACAGAATTGGATGCTTGCAACAATCCAGTGAGCAATAGTCCTCTTTGATGCTGGGTTACCCTTTTCTACTTCACCATATGTGAGAAACAACTGGGTATGAGAAGACCTGTGGTCTTTGGTATGGTCCAGGTAGTATTCAAGAGACATCTTAATGTCCAAGCTGTGCAATTATTATTCACCAGCACTAGAATTCTCTGTAAAGAACACTGTCAGGGTGTTGGATTGGTTCAGGTGCAACTCAGATACCACTTTTAGAAGGAATTTCCTGTTAGTCCTTAGGACTACATTATCCCTGAGGAAAATGACATAGTTTGGGTCAATGCAGAGTGCTTGAATCTCACACACGCTGTCTTCCACATGACATACTTCAAATCTAAGGTGGTCATAGGCTCAAAAGGGGGTTCCATGAGCTTGACTGTACAAATATTCAGATCCCAAGGATGCACAGGTTCCCTAATGGGGTGATACAGGTGCAAGAGGCCCTTAAAGACTGCTTGAAAATTAGATGAGAAGCCACTGTTTTTTGCTTACACGCTGATGTATAAGCAGAAATAACTGACAGATGAACCCTTAGAGTAGCTGGCCTAAGGTCAAAGGTTTGCAGGTGCAGTAGTTACTTCAAGAGTGTAGGCAGATTGACCTGGAGGGGATTGAGCTGCTTAGGAGCACACCATAGGGAAAATCTTTTCCACTTGGATTCATATGATTTCCTAGTAGTGGGTTTTCTGGACAATTTATTTGTTTAAATTTGATGACCGGGTGAATCCACTGACACAATCAAGTCCCTTTTTCAGGGGCAACCCGGGGAACTGAACATTCCGTACAGATAAAAACACACAATTGCAGATATGATTTACAGACTGGCTAGTCATGAACATACATTCATGGAGTACTAGGTATACGAACATACGAACATACGAAATTTGCTAGCAGATAAAGGCCTAGAGGTCTATCAAGTCTGCTCGAATGTGCAGCTAGCACCCCTTATTCTGCAGCTGCCCCTTCCTTCCACCCTTCCCCTTCATTAACCCTCCCCTTGTCCTGTCCCATCCTCGCTTGAAGCAGTCCACTGTTCTACTGCATACCACTTCTGCAGGTAACGATTCCACCCAGCCACCACCCTCTCTGTAAAAAGTGTCTCTCATCTCCTCCTGAACCTTCCTCGCCTCCAGTCTCATATCATGGCCCCTGGTGGCCCTCCCCTCCTTACTTTGAACAGCCCTCTGTACCTGTCTTGTTTATTCCTTTCATGTATTTAAGGTTTCAATCATGTCCCCTGTCTCTCCTCTCCTCCAGTGAGTACATGTTCAACTCCTTCAACCTCCTCTCATATGATAAGTCCCCCAGACCCTGATCATCTTTGTCTGTCGCTTGCACTCCTCCAGTAACTTAATGTCCTTTTCAGATACGGACACCAGAACTGCACGTAGTACTCCAGGTGTGGTCTAACTAATGACCTATACAGTGGCAGAATCACTCCTCCTCCTTGAGGATATAGCCCTTGCAATACAACCCAGCATTTTGTTGGCCTTTGCAGCTGCCTTCCTACACTGTGCCGAGTTGTTCATTGGACCCTGTGATGAGCACACCCAGATCCTTCTCCTCCTCTGTCTGGGCTAGCTGCACTCCCCTAGCTGGTAAGTCCTCCTGGGTTCTTCATCCCAAATGCATCACCTTGCACTTTTGGCATTAAAGTGCAGTTGCAGTGTGTCTGACCAGGTTTCAAGCTTTGCCAGATCATCCTGCAACCCCTGCCATCCTCTAGGTCATCCACCACCCCGCGCCAACCTTGGTATCATCAGCAAACAGACTGATCTTGCTCTTGATGTCCCATGATATGTCTGCAATGAATATCCCAAACAACACTGGTCCCAACGCCTGAGTCCTTGGGACACCACTGTCACTGCCCTTGGGTGTGAGAGCTCCCCACCCACCACCACCCTCTGTTGCCTTCCCTGCAGCCAGTTTCCTACCCATCTCACCAGCATTGCACCTGCCCTGTGCCTACTAACTTCCTTCCCAGCCTTCCATGTGGCACTGAGTCGAATGCCTTACTGAAGTCCAGATACAGGACATCCACTGCATGTCCCCTGTCCAGTTGCCTAGTTACCCAGTCATAGAACCCGACCAGGTTGGTTTGGCAGGATCGGCCACGTATGAAGCCATGCTGTCTGCTGTCCTGTAGTCCTTTGGCCTCTAAGAGGGCCACCAGCCTCTCCTTCAGGATAGTCTCCATTAGCTTACCCACGATGGATGTGGAGGCTCACTGGTCTGTAGTTTCCCGGTTCATCCTTGGGGCCACTCTTGTGGAGGGCACCACATGAGCCATCCTCCAGTCCTGAGGTACACACCTGAATGTAGTGAGGCATTAATAGGTCTCCAAAGGTCCTGCAAGGACCTCTGCCAGCTCCTTCAGTACCCTGGGTGGATGCCATCTGGGCCTGGTGCTTGTCCACCCTCAGTGCCTTCAAACCCTCTCAACTCTGTCCTCCATGATTTCCCATCTGTCACCACTTCCCCTAGGCCTGCCATTTCACCCATCTTGGGTGTCACCCCTCTCTCTTTAGTAAATACTGAGCAGAAGTACTCATTTAGTGCTTCTCGCCTTATCATACCCTGCTTTCCACCCAACCCTCCTTCCTAATCCTTACTATGTGGTCCTTACAGCTCCTTTTCTCCCTGATGTGTACTTAAAGAAGTCCTTCTCCCCTTCTTAATGCCTTGTGCCAGCCTGAGTTCTGTAGATGCTTTGGCTCCCCTTACTGCCCTTGGTCACCTCTTCGATAATGTCAAGTACTCCTCTCTGTCCCTCCCCCTCCCTGTTTTCTTTGTATTTCCTAAAGGCAGCTCTTTTCCTCCTTACCTTTTCCATGACCTCCTTGCTCAACCAGCCGGGTTTCTTAGCTCTAGCCTTCTTGCTCTGGGCTTTGCAGCAGGTTTTGGTTGCTCCACTATTCCCAACTTTATGAGCTCCCTATCTCTGGTTAGTATCCATACTAGATTGAATTCCTGGCCAGGTACCTTTACCACTTCCCCATCCTCCCAAAGTCAGCCCTCCTGAAGTCCAGCACCTTGTGCCAGATTCCACCCTTCCTTGCCCATATCCAATGTGAGCCATACTGAGTGGTGGTCACTCCCTGACAGCGGTTCCTCCACTGTAAGTTCTCTCACAAAGTCCCCATTTGCCAGCACAAGGTCAGGGTATTCCCTAACCTGGTTGGTTCACTGACCATTTGCAGTAGGAAGCTGTCCTGAAGGCATCCAGTACCTGCCCCTTCTGTTCCTGGTTGTTGGGTGCTCCAGTCCACTTCTGGCATGTTGAAGTCCCCCACAATCACCACACTCACTCCTTCTCGCAGGTCCTCCTGATCTGTCCCTCTAGTCCCTGTCTAACTCCTCCATCTGAGATGGTGGCCTGTACACCACTCCCATTCTAAGACTCCTATTCTTGGAATCCTGGATTTGCACCCAAAGTGACTCTGTACTGCCCTCCTCCCTTCCTCCCTTACACACCTTCAGTCCTTCCTTCACATATAGTGCCACCCCCTCCTTTCCCAGTCACCCTGTCCCTACGGAAATAACCTGTACCCTGGTACAGACAGGTCCCAGTCATTATATTGGTGGCCCATTTTCCGTGATGGCTGCAATGTCCACCTCTCCTCTGCCATGAGAACCTGCAACTCTGCAGTTTTCCTCCCAAGGCTCCTAGCATTAAGGGTAACCACCTTCACCCTTTTCCCTCCTCCCATCCTGCCCTCCTTTCCTAGCATCACCAATAGTACTTGCCATTTGTCCTTTGTCACTGTTATGGGGGTAGCTCATATGATTTCCAACCTGTGGTCCCTGCATATCTCTTCCCCAACTGCCACCCCCACTCCTAGTTTAAACTCCAAACTTCCTCTATATATTCTTCCATCCTCTGCTTCAACACTTTCTTTCCTTCCTCACCAAGTGTAGTCTGTCCTTGGCATAGAGACTACTGTCCTCCCAGGTCCCTCCCCACCCCCAACAGCCCATACCCTTTGCACAACACCAGGTTCTTAGCCATCTGTTAAATTCCTCTATTCTCAGCTTTCTTGTTGTTTGCTCATAATCGGAAGTATCTCGAAAAGTTACTGATCTTCCTGCCCCTCACATAATTGTGCTAGTTCCTCAAACCTCCTCTGACTATATCCACTGTCTTGTCAGCTGTGGGTCGTTTGTCCCAAGATGTATAATTAAATGAGGCTTGTCCTCTACCTCTTCTAGCATATTTCCAGAACAGACTGTCCCACCCTTTCTGCTGTCATTCCTGGCAAGGCCTCCACCCAAATGCGACTATGCCTCCGCCTTGCTACCCCACCTAACTCCTCTTAGTATTGAGTCCCCAGCACTAAGATTCCACCTCTTACTCCTGCTTGCTTCCTTTCATCTCCCTCCTCATTTCCAGCTCCTCTTCTTCCTCCTGCACATTATTATGCCCTTTACCCCTGTTGCAGTTCTCAGCAGAATTTCCGCTCCAGTTTGGTCCAGGCATTTATCAATTACCCTCTAATTTCATCACTTCCTCCTCCACCTTCTTCCTCTCTAGCATGCAAACTATTTTCTGAAGGCCCTTCAGAAACGCCTGCTCCCTCTCTCTGCATAGTAACCTGTTCTCCTTTCCACCCATCACTTCTTCGCCTCCCCTCACAAGTCCCTATTGCCTCCTTCCATTTGACTTTGTCTCCTGACCTGGTTTCCGGCAATCGCTCTTCCTGGCCTGGGCCCCTTGTCTCTGCTTTCTTCTGAGCCTCCTCTCACCACTGTTGGCTTAAATTGCCCTCCTCATCTCCCTTCCTCCTCCCTCCAGTATTGGGCTAAACCCACCCCAATCTGCCTTGCCTGTCTTAGTTCCTCCTGCAGACCTCAATCTCCTTTCTAAGTTTTTCTATGTGGTTGCACACTAAACATCCTCCCACTCCAGGCAATGTAGAAAGATTGTGCACCGAGTTGTTGCAGCCTACCACCCTACCCATTGCTGTCGTTACCACCAGCGACCCCCCCACCTTCCAGATGCAGGATACCAAACACCCCCAAGTCCCCACTCTCCTCTATCAGTGCAAACATTCTTTATGTCCCTTACCTCCTTTGTTGCACACGTTTAGATATGTTGAGCAACTGCTTTGTATATTCCTATCCACACATAAAATACTTTAAGTAGCCATTGCACACCTTCTTCAACTCCTACTCCCTTTACCCAATGCAATAACTATGTGAAGTAGTAATAATGAAAGCTCTAGATTTGCATTTACTTCCTTCCACTGAGAGAGCTGTCACCTCTTCACTTGCTGCAGTTCCTTTCCTGGATGTCTGCTTCTGTTATGACAGGTGCAAACCTTTGCCTGTTTGAGGAAGTGATGTCAGAACCCCTAGTACAAAGGGAATAATTGACCAGGGGTGGGTGGGGTGAGGGGTTTGGTGGGTGGGCAGCCCAGTCCTCCGGAAACAATCAGGTAGCTGAGGCCTCTAGTCAGACAATTAGCACCCTTCCCCACTCAAAACTTTGCAGCTAGTGAAGCCAGCAACAATGAATAAATTCTACTCAAAGCTCCAACATAGGTTTGCTACCCAAAGAAACAGGACACCAATTCAAACAGCTTCACCCAACAATACATCAAAATAGGTTTGGAATTATAAGATATAGGTCTCCAATTCAAAGAAACAGACCAGTTAAATTACACCAATTATGTTTAAAGAGAAGAAATAGGCCTTCACAAATGCAGCCTGCCACACGTAGAACCAAACAAATGAGCCCCACTTTTAGCTACCAAAACAGGTTTCAAAATTCCAACAGCCCCAAACAATACCCTGCTAGCCCCTTAGTAGTAAGAAAGAAAATAAACATTCTACCAAGTAGAATCCATGAAAAACAATGTAAAACAAGAAGCTACTGTACTGTAGATCTGATCCTGTCCCCCTTCCAGTTCTTTGATATGTTTACAGAGGATAATTTGCAGATGTCATTGATATGTGCTTATATACATGGAAAAACTGGGTATCATTATACATTAGGGAGACAGTTCATAACAGATGTCAACAGCAACTGCATCATCAGAGTAAGGGGATAACATTCACATATAACCTGTAGAAATTAATAGGAGGTTGGTGTGAAAACTAAAAAAGATTTAAACATTTAAATTTAAGGGCCTGGAGGACTTGATCAAAGAAGTGGAAATCAGAATACTCTAGCTCCTCAAGAGCCAGGCTTTGAGGCATAGGAACTTGAGGTTCAGAAAGGTTACTCTGCCCTGGGACATGGTCAGAAGGTTGTGTCTCAGGGGAAGATGGATGGGCTGCTTGACAGACAGGACCAGAAACTGAGAGTACCAAGGCTGTCTGGCCCAATTTGGAGCTATCAGAATCATTGTTGCTGATTGACTCCTCAGCTTCAGAAGAACTCGGAACAACAGAGGAAGTGGAGGGAAGACATACAGAAGCTACCCTGTCCAATCTAGGAACAGGGCACCTATGGGTACTGTACCCACTGCCAGAGGCCTGCAATGGTAGAGATGGAGCTGAAATTTGTCTTTGGATGTGAAAGGTCTATGTGTGATATACACCATCTATTGAAGATTGTGGACAATACTTGTTTGTTCAGAGACCATTCATGACGAGCCTGGCTGATCCTGCTGAGAAAATCTGCCAGGGCATTGTCATTTCTTGGGAGGTGGATTGATGACAATTGCATGTCCAGTGAGTGTGCCAGACTCCAGAGTTTCATAGCTTCTGTGCACAGCTTTGAGGAACTTGTGCCTCCCTGCTTGTTGATGTAAAACATGGTGGTGGTAATGTCTGTCCTGACCTTGATGGACTGAGCCTTGACTTGTGGTGCAAATGACTTGAAGAGCCAGAAACACTGCTCATAGTGCTAGTAGGTTTAGGTGCTCTATCATGTCCCATGGCGGCCATATTCCATTTACTGTGAGGTCTACCAGTGGGCACCCCAGTCTAACATGGAAGCATCCATTGTCAGGAAACTGTAGGAGCCTGTGCCTGAAACAGCACCCCTTCTCTGAAATTGCCCTTGTTTTTCCAACATTCCAAAGCTTGTAGCTGGGTCTTTGTGACTGGCATCAGCTTGGAGAGCAGTTGATGCTTTTGGGATCAATGATTCCACAGGTTGAACTGAATGGCCCTTATCTGAAATCTTGCCCCAGGAACCACTGCTGTGGTAGAGGCCATATTGCCTAACAACTGAAGAAAGTGTCTTGCTGATCTTGGCTGACCAATGACAAAGGCATTTGCTAGGTCTACAACCTCTCTCACACTTCTTTCTGGAGTAAAATGTTTTGTCCCATAGGGCGTCCAGCTCTGCCCCTATGAAATCCAATATCTTTACTGGTTCTGTCTGGGACTTTTGCCTATTTATGATGAATCTCAATCCCTCTAGAGTGTTTCTTGTCAGGAGGGGTGCGTCTTTGACCTGTTGGTGTGACTTTCCTGCAACCAGCCAGTTGAAAGGAAATACCATCATGCCTTTCCTCCTGAGGTGTGCTGCTACAACAGCCAAGTGCTTTGTTTGGTACCCCTGGTGTTCCAGCTTGGATAGTGATTCTCTGCATCATCCCATACCACGTCACCTGGCCACACTCTCCTCCTCTTCCTTACCTCCTCTCTTTCTCTTCTACTTATTTCCTCTGTCTCTTTCTCCTTCCTACATTTGTATTGATGTATAAAAACATAATAAATATGATATCTAACCAATATTGGTATTTTACTATCTAGTGATGCAGAAATGCATTATAGGCTAATTAATGTTTAACACTTCCCCGACAGGGATATGATTGTGATTAGTTATCACTAGTTAATGGTAATTAGCAAAATAAAATTAGTATGGTTTAAGATCAAGTTCATTTAATAAGTGGTAAAAGAGCAGTTATTAGTTGAACTATATTCATTCTCATGATATCTCAATGCTCTAATGTTTTTGTCATTTTAAATTATTTGTATTTTACAAGTAATGTATTACATATATAATGTTTTTTTCTTAGTATTTTCCATTTAAGATTGTTATCTATGCTATGTTTTATGTAGATGTGTCTGTTTGGATAATAACTTCAAAATCAATAAAAACATATTGATAAAAAAACACCCTGGGAGTGGATGACAGACCGAAGGGTAGGGCTATGAACTAGCAAAGGCCTGAGGTGAATGTGAACTGCAGCTATTTTTTGTGACTGGGTCTGATTAGAATGTGAAAATACGAATGCTTTAGGTACAGGGATGCTAACCAGTCTCCCTATTGAAGGGCTGGGATAACTGTGGACAGGGTGATCATCTTGAATTTGTCTCTTGTAAGATGCTTGTTCAAGAATCTGAGGTCCAGAACGGGTCGCCACTCTCCATTTTTCTTCCATGTAAAGAAGTACCTTGAGTAAAGGCCCTTTCTCAACTGGGCTAGAAGTACTTTTTCTGCAGAGTTTGCTTATAGGAGTTTTTTGACCTCCAGTTCTAGCAGATTTTTTCTGTTGGTATGGGAGGGAAAAAATGTCTGTGTATGTACAATTTTGGGAACATTTTCAACCTAAAGTGAGGTCTTAGCCCACTGCTTCCAGGACTCACTTGTCTGTGGTGGTGTTTTTTTACTCCTGGAAGAAAAGAGCCAGCCTTCCTCCTACTGGCAATTGGTTGGCAACCTGGACACATACCTCAGGGATTCTGTTTGGGCTCCACCCTAGAAGACGAAGCCTGATCAGCCTTTTGGGAAGACCTTCTTCCTCTGCCTCTGAAGTAATCTCTCAATCATTTGACCTTCCTGTGTGGGGTCCTGCTTGTCATATTGTACCATTTTCTACTGTTTATGCTCTCTGTAATTTTGTATCTCAGTATCCTGTACTCTTCCAGGTCGCGCTTGAAAATAGGCAAGTCCAATTGCCTAACTCACTTACCTGGTCACCAAAAGCTAATAAATAAATAAATAAATAAAGTAGTCATAGGACAAAGGCATGGGATAGTAAGATCTTATGTAATGACCTCTAGCCAGACCTCTCCTTCCTTGAGGCTGTAAGATGTAAAGGCCTTGTCCCTCTCATTATTACTTTTGTAAGTGGTTTTGTATTCCTAAACTTTTTTCATGCAAGCCTCTGTTTTGTCACCAAAGAGGGAATTATTCTCAAAAGTGAAATCCATGGCTTTTGACAGAGTGTTGTGAGGCAAATTTGTTGTATTTACCAAGACAAATCTTCAAAGGGAAACAGCATGGGTCACGGACCTAGAAGCTCTTTTGCTTATGTCCACAGCAATGTAGTACTGGTATTTACTGGCATCCAGAGCTATTCTGGCCATGTCTGCTAAGTCCTTGGCTTGGTCCATTGTATTTGATCACACAGTACAAAAACCATATTCCAAAGGTTTTCTGGTACTGAACTGTGTAGGTCATGTAAGCAGCCTGTCTACGGAACAGCAAGACTTTTGTACACATTTTCTTCCCCATGCCATCCAGTCTCCTGGAATCTTTATCTAGAGGCTGGGAAGAGAGGGGAATCCTAGCCTTGTCACATGTGTCTTCCTGGACCACACCTCCATGTTTGTCCAGCAGGTACTTTCTGTTTTCTTGTTTGCTCCTGGAATAGATGTAAGAGACTGAAATAGTTTACAGGTTGTCTATTGTAGTGCCCTGTGTACTGGTTAGAGCGACCTTTTCATGGGGTTCATTCCCATAATGTCCAGGTGGTACGCGTCCTCCTCTTCCTCACCTGTCTTATGTGTGGGAAGTGCAAGATTATACCCTGGACATTAAAAAACACTCCAAAGCTTGCACTGTGATTGACTGGTTGGCACCTAAGAGGTGTTGTAAATCCTGCAATCACCAACGAAAGAGGTGCCAACCAGCTGTATCCTCATGCCCCCCAAACAGCAAAACCATTCAAGCAACTTTCCACCTTGAAATAGCCACCACTGTTTTTCTCCCCACTATGGAAAGTTGCACTGCGTGTCTGTTTCTAAGCCAACAGAACTGCAATGGAGTCAAATTTTGAAACAATCGACCCTAGCAAACTAGATGAAATTTTTCATTCACTCCAGTCAACAGATCCCCAAACAGTACCAGCAACTGAAACAGCCTTACCTGTCGGTCCCTCTACTGTATCCCCCAATCCTCAGACTCTGACCACTGAGATAGCAAACCATAACATCCCGATTCCTTCTTCAGCAAACACTGCTCCGCCCTAGTCAAACTCCGTGGTCATCAGTCCTGAACAAGGCCCATCCAATCCTCTGAATCAAACATATGAGTGTCACTAAGATGTCACGCATCAAGAAATGGTAAATCTTGAACTGCAAAGACATGAAAAATCAACCCAGAAACAAACTCGCTGGGCTGTAAATGTTTTCAAAGACTGGTTTCAGCAAAAGCAGTTAGCAACAGAGTTGGCTAGAATTTCAAGTACACATTTGAATAGTACCCTAAGGCAATATTACAGTAAAGTGAGAAACACAGATGGAAATGAATACGTATTGAGCAGCTTTGTGAGCTTAAGAGCAGGACTAAATAGATGTTTAAATGATCCCTCACTAAGATCAATCAATATCATGGCAAACACTGAGTTTAATACAAGCAACAGTATTTTTAAAGCAGTAGTAAAAAAAATATAGAAAAGATGGAAAAGATAAGCAAGATCATCATGAACCACTCACCATTAACCAACTAATAACCGTAAGAAATGCTAAAGCTGTGTCATCACACACAGCCACTGGACTCGTACATAAAGTGTGGCTTGATATTCAGTTACATTTTGCCCGGAGGGGTAACAATGGTGCCAGACAACTCCACACAAGCTCCTTCGAAATACAAAAAGCAGAAAATAGCCTTCAATACATTTGTAAGAGTTTTAATGAGGAAATGAAGAACCATAATGAGATAAGTGACCGTACAAAGCAGCACAGCAGAGGTTGCATGTTTGAGCAACCTAATGATCCACTGTGCCCAGTAAAAAGTTTCAAAAAATATATCTCAAAGTTGCCCCCCAACCCTCTTGCTTTATTTTTACATCCCAAAAGCTAGCCTAAAATGTACTGGCACAATGGACATCTGGTACACCCATGAGGCCATGGGTGTTAATTATCTAGGAGGTATGCTACCCTGACTCTGCAAAGAAGCCGAGCAGCCCAAAAGTTTTACAACCCATTCTTTGCATGCTACTGCAGTAACATTGTTAAGCCTGTCGGGTATGGAATCAAGCCAAATAATGACAATTACAGGACACAAGAGTGAAGCTTAACGTTTGCACTTACTGGCTGCCCAGCCTGACAGATTTTCAAAAATGGGGAGACATAATAGCAGGGCAAACCTGCTCAACAAAGTCAGAATCATATGTAAAAGCATCCAGTGACAAAAACGTAACCCACCGTGCTGGAAAGCACCTTGCAATGAAAACAGGAACACCAGCAAAACACCTTGCGATAGAAACTCAAAACAGACCTTCCTGCAGCAAACATTTGTCATCCTGCAGTAAAGATCTGCATGCACCACAAATTCATAATCCTGAAAACATGGAGATCTATGCAAATTATCAGGAAAGCACCTACGAAGCTGAAATACTTCAGCTGAAAGTCGAGGAGAGCAGCATCTTGAAACCTACATTTCTCCAGACTTCTGAAATGCCACTGTAAAACCCACGTGAAGAAACAACTGAAGCTAACAATCAGACCCACCCACCTGTGCCATTCCTGGGCAACTTAATGAATTACGGAATGGTACATTTCTTTTGCAAATTAAAAAAAGATAAATCTGTTTCAGAGCTACAGAAGAAAAACATTGCTTCAATAAAGAAAAATTACAGGTATAAAAAAAGCTACATAACTCATTATTCTGATTTGCTTTTCCAAAGATTGCCATACCAATGTTTCCATAGCAAGCACAACTGTCTGCAACCCTTCTCCTTCTCCCAAGCCTGAAAAAACTACAACATTACAATTTAAAGCTACAAGTCCACAAATCATACCTATCAAAAGAGACCACTATAACAGACTTTAAACTGAAGTTTAAATGTTATAAATAAAAAAAATTATTTCCTCAAAACAGTTGATTATTAACTGTATCCTAATAAATTGTATTATACCACTTTCAAACAGTAAAAATTTTTTACACATACTAAAACCACTTCCACATTTCAAACCTTGTTAAATGTAACACAAATAAAATGCTTATATAAGCCAACGTGTACTGCATGGACTATTTTATTGTGGCGTAAGAATATTTGCATGAAAAAACTTATTTTCAATACAATTAAACAGTATAAAAATTAGTTTTCAAGCTAAATCTTATCTGGATCCAAGGTATAATCATAATAAACCCCTCCATGGTGTGGGTTATGGTGGGATTTACCATGGCTGGCTGCAGCCTCATGGCCAAACCATGCCAGCCATGGTAAATCCCACCATAACCCACACCCTGTCATGTTTTATTACTTAAGTAGATTATTGTCACACCTTGGTTATACATTAAGAGGGTTTATATTATCTTCTCTGCCTGTTAGTCCTGGGTAATGTCCAAATCTTATGTGTAGGGGTGGAGTATAATTTGGACAACCAGTTCCAATTAATCCACTATTGCTCCTCCCTGTTCATATCCTTGATCCAGATTTGGCTGCCAGAGCCTGTCCTGTAAGTTCCAAAGGACCAGAAAAGAGTTTAGCCTTAGATTTATCCTTGCTTCTCTGAGCAGCACCTATGAGGAGAGATGTGGTGTTCAAGTACCACTTGTGCTGATTTCCAGATACTATTGTGGTTTTGTCACTTTCACTCTCGGGGATCTGCTTACCACTGTGACTCTCTTTTCACAGATCCAGGACTGTCAGTACACTGTAGGACCCCAGAATAAACATGCAACAGCGATATTGTAGGATGGCCTGAGTAATCAGACTGTAACAACAGTGTTGCAGTTTCTTGTAAGAATTATTTTTCACAGTTCTGTTTTGCTATAGTGAACTGATGCTGTTGGGGGGGCACCCACCACCTACCAGTTGTCACCCTTCCCTGCTAGCTGCTTATCTTGGCTGATATAGTATACTATTAGGTCAGTATGTTTTTGCAGATGTGCCCTACACCAAGATCCATCCAGACAATGTTGCCACTCATTTGCAGGGTTTTTTTTTTTTGCTGAGCCTTATTATGCTTAACATGTGGAGGGATGGGGGATTTGGTTTAACTGTTTTGTATGTGTCACATATGCTTACTCCTGTTAATGTTATTGCGATTGCAGAACATGGGATATAGTAGGCAGGGGATGGGAGGAATGTCTATCAGGAAAAAAGGACAGGACAAAGGGGAGGAGCAGCTGCAAAATAAGGGTACTAGCTGCAAAATAAGGGTTCTAGCTGCAAAATCAAGCAGACTCGTTAGACCAGTTTGCCTTTTTCTGCTGGCAATTTTCGTATGTTCATATGAAAATGCTTTAATGTTCTCATAGAGAAATGGTCAAAGGGTGTTACAGTGTTCTGACCATCCTGGATCTGTGAAAGGAGAGTCACAGTGTTAAGCAGATCCCTGAGAGTCAAAGTGACAGAACCACAACAGTATCTGGAAACTAAAGCAAGTGCATGTTAATTGAACTCCATGTTTCTCCTCATAGGTGCTGCTCAGAGGATCTCCCCTCCTACAGTACCTCCATTCCTTGAGGCAGAAGGGAGGGATGGTATCAGAATGGAACATCAACAGACTTCAGGTTGGAGGATGGTGCACTCACTCACATAGGTAGCCACTGAAAGCAAATCACATCCGGGTCCAGCCTGTCAGAAATGCAGCAATGCATAAGGGGCTGTGGATGCAATGGGAAGCTCCACCCACAAAAACTGGCACTGCACATTTCACACCAACATGGTGAGAGTGCTTTCAATCATGACAATAGCCTTCAAGATAAGCATTTCCTGCATGCTGGCTGCTGGTACCTGTGCCCCCAGGCATGGTCAGCCAGCTTCAGTGCCATTGTGATGGCTTCCACAGTTTAATTCTGTAGGCAGGTGTGACAGGGTGGAATAAGATCCAATCCTATTCATTATGCAGAAAGAGTTAGATGCAAGGATCTGTTCTAGCCTCTCCTTTTCTGTCTCTTGTCTGTCGGGTTGCACAACCAATATATGTGAATCTGTATGTGAAACTGGGATCCATTGGTTTGAAACTGTATATGGTAATACTGTTGAAATGATTGCAAAAAGCTATTTGGAGTTCAGGGAGTTAACCTGAGATGCAGTTTGAGCTCCTCTCATGCTTGTTTGCAAACTGTTTTGCAAAGCTGTGAGCAGGAGGCCAACTTGGAACACTGTTCTATTTGCAAGCCTGCTCTACAAAGAAACTGACAAGAACTCTGATATATTTTGTGAGAAATAGGATGTCTCCTTAACGAGCTCAGGATGAATAAGTTAATAGGCAAAAATTTGTTATAAACAGAACAACAATATTTTTGTCGGGGAGAGACAGAACCTTGGAATTAGAGAGCCCCTCAGACAAAGAACTCTGTTTTCTCTGTTTGTACTGCCTTTGTAAATACCCAAGGACTGGATCGACAGTCAGAGGGCGGAATATAAGATAAAGGCAGAAGGTAGGGAGTATCCAGTGGAAAGGTCAAAGGGAAGAATGACAAGATACCAGAAGAGGACGGAAGGTATCCGGAAGGTATGTGAGGGGTGGGGAGGTTGAAGCTGCTGAGCTGGCAATGTGGCACAGTGGTCAGGGTGGCTGGCTTTCATGGGGAGGAAGCAGGCTTTGAGGATGGGGAAGAGCACAATATTTTGTGCTTCACTGAGATGGTGTTTTTTTTTCCTGGTTCTCCCCCTTCCCCAACAACACCCCCCCCCAGAATTTGATATTTTCAGTTAGGAGGGTGCAGAGGGTGAAGCCCACCCCCACACATAAATAGTAGAAGGGAGTTTCCTCGCTGTGAATGTACATTGCCGTCTTTATTACCTGTGATTTACATTCACCCTAATGGCGATCGTCATTTGGTGATTGCCGGTATCACATAGAACCAAGGCAGGGTGGGCTAGGCAAAAAGATCTCCCAGAAAGGAGGATAGAGTATAGGACAACAAAGAGGTGAGGGAAGTTACATAATCAAAAGCCATATATGCCAATGCCAGGAGCCTTAGCAACAAGATGAAGGACCTGGAGGCAGCTATGGCACAGTCAGACCTGGACATTGTGGCCATCACAGAGACCTAGTGTAATGATAACCACAATTGGGAGCTGGCCATACCTGACTATAACTTATTCAGGAGAGACAGAAAGGGCAGCAAGGGGGAGGAATGGCACTGTATATGAAAGATAACATTAAGGCCACAGAGATTCAAGGGGAACAAGGAGGGAAGGAGATACTGTGGGTTAAGCTTGAAAGAAAAATTGGGGCAGCCATCTGCACAGCACTAGTCTATAGGCCACCAACCCAGGTGGAAGAGGTAGATAGGGATTTGGTGCTTGCCGTCCAAAGAATGATGGACAAGGGGGAGATGGTGCTGATTGGAGACTTCAACATGCCAGATGTGGACTGGAGCATCCCAGCAGCAGCAGCAGCCAGGAGCAGATTTATCCTGGACTCCCTTCAGAAAGCCTTCCTTAAACAATTGGTAATGGAACCAACTCAGCAGGAAGCAGTACTGGACCTGGTACTCACAAACGGAGACAGTGTGATGGGAGTTGCAGTGGGGGAGCACCTGGGGAACAGTGACCAGCGGACACTGTGGTTTGAAATAACTGAATGGGCAGATCAGATCCCTGCCACACTAAAACATGTACTCTAGACTTTAGGAGGGGCAGATTTTGGGAGAATGGCTAAATGCTTGGAAGGAGCACTAGCGAGAATGGGGAAGGAATTAGTGGTGGAGGAATACTGGCAGTATTTAAAACAGGGATAGCAAGGGCAACACAATTATACATTAAGCAGTTTATCAAGGGGAAAAGGAAGAGGAAACCCTTATGGTATTCCAAGGAGGTAGCAGAAAATGTGAAAGCCAAAAGGATTACATTCAAGCAATACAAAAAGACACAGGCAGAAGGGGATAGGGAGAGGTACCAAGAGAAGCAAAGGGAAGCAGGGAGGGCAGTAAGGGAAGCCAAAGCACAGACAGAGGAGCACATTGTAAAAACAGTGGATAGAGGGGACAAAACCTTTTACAGTTATGTAAGTGAAAAAAGGAAGGTAAAGGAAGGGATAGTGAGGCTAAAGGGTAAGGGTGAGAGTAGTGTTGAGGATGACAACAGTAAAGCAGACATACTGAACAGATATTTCTGCTCAGTATTTACAGTAGAAGAGGTGGGTAGCAGGCCAGAAGGGAGTACAAATGTGGGGAAGGGCATGGAAATGGATACAAGTCCCTTTTCACGGGAAAGGATCCGACAGGAACTGGAAGGAATAAGAGTCGATAAAGCTATGGGCCCTGATGGGGTGTGCCACAGGGTGCTGATGGAGCTCAGAGAAGTGGTGGCTGAGCCTTTGGCAACCCTGTTTAGCTGATTACTGGAAACAGGTGAGGTGCTCAAAGACTGGAGAACACTTGATGTAGTACCCTTATATGAGAGCTGGAACAGAGAGGAAGTGGGTAACTACAGGCCAGTCAGTCTCACCTCAGAGGTTGCAAAGAAAGCACAGCAGTTGGACCACAGTGGGCTCAGGGAGGGTGAGGAGGGTGGAAGAGAGGCACACCCAGTCAGTTGTTCCACTCCACAATCCATACACCATTCTGGGGGAGCACAGCTCCCCTATGGATGCACCCACGGAGGAGATTAAGGAGGCTGAGGACACCTGTCACAAGGGAGGCCCACAGGAAGGAGGCAGAGGATGCCACAAGGAAAGGAAGCAGCTCCTGGTGGGGGACTCAATTATTAGGGGGATAGAACTGGGGGGAGCAGGGAAAACTGAAGAAAGTGCCTGCCTGGTGCCATGGCTTGTAGGGACAGGCAGATCCTCAGGATCACGGAACAGCTGCATGGGAGTTCGAGCTTGATGTCATTGTCCACCTAGGACAAATGACTTGGCTCAACATGAGGTTAGAGCAGTGCAGAAGGACTTTTAGAACTGGGGAGGGGCCCAAGACAAGTAGAACACACAGTATCCTTCTCAGAGGTGCTGCCTGTAATGCATGAGTGAGGCAAGGGTACTTTGCACCATGCAGTTTAATGAGTGGTTGAAAAAATGGTGGGAGCACAGGGTTTGGCTTCATTGGGGACTGGGGTTCCACCTGAGGGACACCAGCTTATACTGGCAGGATGGTCTGCATCTGTCCAGGAAGGAACAAGTCTTTTGAGCAATCGGTTTAAATGCTTCATTGGCAAGCTTTTTAAACTAGTCAAGGGGAGGCACTGATGAGCAGCAGGAAAATCCCAGCCTCCCTACAAAACAGGGTACTAAATGGGAAAAGACCGAGGTAGAAAGGTCAGTGGTATGCTGCAACAGAAAGTAAAGCCATCAAAAATGGAAAGCAATGAGTACCAATGCACATAGTCTGAGTAACAAGCTTCCTGAATTAGTGGCCTTGATGGAGGAGGAACATCTGGATATCGTGGCAGTCACAGAAACATGGTTCGCAAAAACCATGACTGGGACGAAACATACCAGGATACACTATCTACAGGAGAGACAGAGAGGGTAAAAGAGGAGGAGGAGTAGCCTTTACATAAGGGAAGGAATCAAAGTAACAGAACAAAAGAGAAAACAGGGAGGAGAAGAAGCACTGTGGTAAATTTGGAGACCGCAATGACACCACAATCCGCACTAGGGTTAGAGACAGACTTCTTCAGGGGAGGAAATGGACAAGGAAATGATAGAAAGTATACTTAGTATGGCAAAAAAGGAGATATTGCTGATGGGTGATCTGAATATGCCAGATGCTAACTGGAGTGCAGTTGCCACAGCCACTTCAAGAGTGGGGTTATTCTAGATGCTCTACAGGGGCATGCCTAGACAACTAGTATTGGAGCCCACTCGAGAGGGAGCAATCTTAGACCTGGGTCTCTCAAATGGAGATGAAGAGAGATCACAGATGGAAGTGATAGCCATCTGGGAACTAGCTACCATCAACAGTATGTCTACAATAAATACAGCAATAGAGTCAAGCCACACAAAGGCAAAGGTACTGGACTTTAGGAGGGCTGACTTTGCAAATGGGTAAGTGCCCAAGGAATGCACTAGCAAATGGGCAGGAAGGCGGGTGGAAGAACAATGGGAATAATAAAACTGCCATCACAGAGGCAACAATCCTTTGTGTGAAGCAAATAAACAAAACTAAACGATGTAAGAAACCACTATGGTTCTCAAAGGAAGTGGCAGTGAAGGTTCAAGAGAAAAGAAAGCTTTAGGAAGTACAAGGAATCGCAGAAGGAGCAGGACAGACAACTGTATCAAGTTAAAGCAAAAGGAAGCTGGGAAGGCAGTCAGAACAGCAAAGGCCCAAACTGAGGAAAAGATAGCCAACTCAGTTAAGAAGGGGATAAAACCTTTATAGGTACATCAGGAGCCGGAGAAGACCAAGGGAGGGATAGTGAGGCTTAATAAGGGGGGAAGGTGGGCAGAGGGAGACTTAGAACGCAGAGATACTAAACAAATATTTTTGCTCAGTATTTACAAAGGAAGGGGGGTACCTAGAACAAACAGTAGAAACACACTGGATACAGAAGTTGATACCAGCCCATTTACAGAAGAAAGGGTTCTGAAAGAACTCTAAAATTGAAGGTGGACAAAGCAATGGGGCCTGATGGGATTCATCCCAGAATTCTAAAAGAACTAAGGGTAGAATTAGTGACACCACTGCCTACCCTGTTTAACAAATCATGGGAGGATGGGGTGGTACCGAGGACTGGAGGAGGGCAGATGTGATTCCCTTCACAAAAGTGGGAGCAAGGCAGAGCAGGAAACTACAGACCTGTTAGTTTAACCTCAGTGGTAGGGAAAATGATGGAATCACTTGAAGGAAAGAACTGTCGAGTATCTAGAGGCCAGAGGGGCACAGGACCCAAGTCAGCATGGATTCACAGCAGGAAGGTCATGCCAGACAAATCTGATAATTTCTTTGACTGGGTGACCAAAGTAGTAGATCAGGAGGGGCTGTGACATGGTCTGCCTAGACTTTAGCAAGGCATTTGACACAGTCCCACACAAGAGATTAATATACAAGTTAGCTAGCCTGGGAGTGGGTCCCAAGATGACAGCCTGGGTAAAAATTGGCTGGAAAATAGGACACAGAGAGTAATAGAAATGGAGTCCACTCTGATGAAAGGGGGGTTACTAGTGGGTACCGCAGGGTTCAGATAGACTAGTCCTCTTCAATGTCTTTATGTTTGCT
This sequence comes from Neoceratodus forsteri, assembly GCA_016271365.2. NCBI lineage: Eukaryota > Metazoa > Chordata > Ceratodontiformes > Ceratodontidae > Neoceratodus > Neoceratodus forsteri. Next base: position 1,560,525,146 of record CM028130.1, on the reverse strand, counting down.
ACTGCAGAGGGACTGGAAGAAAAGTATGTCTCTTTGCAGATGACACAAAGATCTGCAACAGAGTTGATGCACAAGGTGGGTGGAAAGGATGAAAAGGGACTTGGCAAGGCTTAGAGGAATGGTCAAATGTATGGCAGCTAGATTCAATGCTAAGAAGCGCAAGTAATGCACCTGGGAAACAAAACCCAGGGAAGAGTACACAATGGGGGTGAGATACTAACAACAACAAAATGGAAAGGGACCTCGGCAGTTATATCAGATGACCTAAAGGTGGGCAAGCAATGTGAGAGGGCAGCAAGGAGGGCTGGGGGATATTGGGATGCATAGGGAGAGGCATCACCAGTAGAAAACAGGAAGTTATTATCCTCTGTACAGGCAGCTGGTCAGACCCCATCTGAGTACTGCGCAGTTCTGGAGACCCAGTCTTCGCAAAGACATAGACAGGATGGAAGCTGTCCAGAGGAGGGCAACTAAATGGTGCAGGGTCTGCAACTGGAAGACATATGAAGAGAGACTAAAGGAGCTTAATATGTATAGCTTCGAGGAAAGGAGGGAGAGGGGACATGATAGAAACTTTCAAGTACCTCAAGGGAATCAACAAAGTCCAAGAGGGTAGCATCTTTCAAAAAAAGAGGTGTGCAAGAACAAGGGGGCAAAATTTGAAGATAGAGAGGGGTGGCTCAGAGGTAATTTAAGGAAGTATTTTTTCACAGAGAGGGTTGTGGATGCATGGAACGGCCTTCTGGAGGAGGTCGTGGAGTCAAAAACAGTGGTGGAATTCAAGCATGCATGGGACAGTCATAAGGCAATTCTAGGGGATGGGGGTAGGAAAAGTAGGCTGCTGGTTAACTAGGATCTGCAGCTTATCCAGTAGGCAGGGAAATGGGCAGACTGGGTGGGCCAAGCGGTCCTTATCTGCCGTCAAATTCTATGTTTCTATGTTTCTATGTTTCTATCATGGAAGCACTACTGAAGGAGAGATTAGTGGAGCACCTTGTGGCCAACAGTCTACAGGACCCAAGGCAGCATGGTTTTATAGGGGGGAGGACATGCCAGACTAACCTCATTGAATTTTTCGACTGGGTGGCAAGGGAGGTGGATCAGTGGGGGCAGTGGATGTGGCCTATCTGGACTTCAGCAAGGCCTTTGACATTGTGCCCCATAAGAGGCTGTTAAACAAGCTGGGTAATACGGGTGTGGGTAGGACAGTAGTGTGGTGGGTGAGGAATTGGCTGGATGGCAGGACACAGAGGGTAGTGGTAAATAGCTATCACTCCATAGCAGGAAGGATGACCAGTGGAATGCCACAGGGATCAGTGCTGGGTCCAGTCCTCTTCAACATCTTTATCAGTGACATTACAGATAACATAGAAGGGAGAATTTCCCTGTTTGCTGATGACACAGAACTCTGTAACAGAGTGGACATGCCAGAGGGAGTGGATAGAATGAGGAGAGACCTGCAGAAGCTAGAGGAATGGCCAAGGGTGTGGCAGTTGAGATTTAATGCAAAAAAGTGCAGAATAATGCACATTGGGCACAAAAGCCCTTGAACAACATATCAGCTTGGGGGAGGATACCGCATGCTCCAAGCAGTAAAGGGACCTAGAGGTTATCATCTCTGATGACCTAAAGGTTGGGAGTCAGTGTGACAAAGTGGCGGGTAAAGCAAATAGGATGCTGGGATGAACAGGCAGGAGAATCACCAGCAGGAAAACAGACGTCAAAATTCCACTGTACAAGACATTAGTGAGGCTACACCTGCAGTACAGTGTCCAGTTCTGGAGGTCTTACCTATATAATGATATAGACAGGGTTGAGACAGTTCAGAGGAGGGCAACCAAGATGGTACAGGGTTTGCATCATGAGTCCTACAAGGACAGGCTGAAGCACTTGAAGATGTACTCCCTGGAGGAGAGGAGGGAGAGGGGGGATATGATAGAGACATGCAGGTACCTCACAGGGAGGAACAAGGTGCAGGAAGACCCTATTTTTCAGATGAAGAGATGTTCCAGGACTAGATGTCATGAGATGAAATTGGATGGAGGGAGGTTCAGAGGTAACGTGAGGAAGTATTTCTTCATGGAAAGGGAGGTGACAAGTGGAACGCCCTACCAAAGGAGGTGGTGTGGGCTGAAATGATTACAGGATTCAAGAATGCATGGGATAGGCATCAGGGGATCCTACCAGTTGGGGGAAGGGGACAACCCAGTTGAAAAGAAACCTGAAGAGGCAAAATTAGATGTGCAATTGGGCAAACTAGGTGGGCTAAATGTCATTATCTAGCATCAGTATCTATGTATCTATGTAGTTATACTGAATAATTGTTATTTTTTATTTTACTGTTATTGATAATAATAAAATGCTACTTGCAAATTTCACAACTGTTCCTGGTCTTCCTCTGCTTCCTGACCTATTCCTCAATGACAGATGGTGTTAGCAGTGGGATTTATGTCATGCATACTCTAAGCCAGGAGTTTTGTGCGTGGGTACTAGAACTGGTATCAGGGATGCACAGAAGAAAGGTATGGATTCTGCAGCAGCAAGGTCACATGTGATTACCAGAAGAATGGCAGCCAAGCTAGCAGAGACAGAAGTCCAAGCTGAGACTGTACCACCAGCACCAGTAATGGAAGAAGAACAGACAGTGACAGAACCTGAAAGTCTGACTGCCTTTTTCAAATGGTGGGCTATGCAGCAAAAAGAGAAGGAGAAACAAAGAAGAGAAGAGATGCAGCAGCAGAAGCAGTAGAGAAGAGAAGAGAAGAGATGCAGCATCAAGAGCAGCAATGGCTGGATGCCTTGCAAACTATTAAAGCTGGAGGATCTGGAACATGTCTAGCAGATTCTCTGCCTCCCACAATTTCTCTGCCTTCACTTATCATTTCTGTCTTTTTGTTTTGGAAGTCAAACTTTATTAGCTTTTTATCATAAACAAAATAAACAATAACCCACAATATAGAAACAGGACCAGTAATTAGTATAAACAAACCAGTTTCCACCTAAATCCAATATGTTCCAATTGCCCAAATACCCTCACAAATTACAGAGATTACAAAACAGCTATATATCCACATACATAAATATATATTGTAATATGGGGAGACACCACTGTCCAACTTGACCTTAAAAAAGAAACAAACATAAATCTCACAATCCCCACCGCAGAGAGAAATCAAAAGAGCTAGGGAAAGATAAAATCCTGAATCATTGACAACAATTGACCATTAATTACACAGGCTATTAACTATAGTGAGCCAGGATTTGTACTACAGATTTCCTTTCTTCTTTTTCAGCTAGAAAGTGAAAAAAAGGGAGCCAACTACTCTTCAACCAATCTTTTTGAAGCCTGAAAGAGGCTGTCATGTATTCCATAATCAAAATCTTTTGACAATTTAATAGCCACTGTTCTTCTGATGGAACAGTCATCCACAATTGTGTTAAGGTTTTAAGAACTGCCCCCCCCCCCAAAATAAAAAACAAATACTTAGCTGATCTGCCTCTAAGTTCAGGCGTTGGCATCCCCAGAATCGAGGTCTGGAAGAGGAAAGGAATATTAATCTTGAACATCTTTCCCAGTGCCTCTGCAATCTTTCTCCAATACACTTCGAGAGATGGACTAGTCCAGAAAATGTGAGTGTGGTTTCCCAGTGCTCCACAGCCCCTCCAACACTGATCAGACTGATGGCGCCCAAACATTTTCACCATCACTGGGGTATGAATGTACCTTATTACTACCCACCATCAAAATTCTCACTGTGCAGGACAGGCCATGGAACTGTGAATACCTCACCAAATCTTTACCCCGCGGCATCCTCTGTAACCTGAACCCCTGACTCCTTCTCCCATTTGATCTTAACTGAAACTAAAGGGGTGTGCTTCAAACTCTTGAAGAAATTTATATAATTTAGAAATCAGGCCCATCTTGTTGGGCTGTGCAGTCATTGAAAGTGAAAATATTTGCATTGGGTTGTCCTCCTCTTGGAGGGCCTTTTGCTGTGGGTTCTAAATTAAATAATGATGAATCTCCAAGTACCAAAACAAATCTCGGGGTGCAAGGATGAATTCCTCTTTAAGTTGCAAAAAGGTCTTGAAGATTGACCCTCAAAAAGCTGACCTATTTGCTGAAGTCCTAAATTTGCCCATCTCAGAAAACTAAAGTCTAAATAACAAGAAGTACAGTTTAAACAAGAGCAAATTGAAGTTTCTTTGCACAGCCCAACATTGAACCGATAAACCCCACCCACTTTGTGCCACACTTCGCCACAAGTGCCACCCACGGGTTAGGAATCAATAAAGAGCGTAGAATGACTCTGTCGGCAAAGAGGATGTCTGACAACTGTATCAATGGCAAAGAGGCAGATTCTAGGGTCACCCAATCAGTGGGTTTATTGGAAAAAAGGTAATAAAATGACAAAGCTGTGCAGCCCAATAGTAGACTCTGAAATGCGGTATAGCTAAAACTCCCTTAACCTTGGAAGCCAAGAGGATGGACCAATTAACACATGGTTGTCTGCCCCCCATATAAATTTAGATAACGTACACCATAGAGAAAGCCAAAAGGAGGTTGGAAGTGATATTGGTAAAGCTGAAAATAAAAAAAGAAAACAGGGTAAAATGTTCATGCGCACTATTTCCACCCTACCACCCACTGATAAAGGAAGTTCCTTCCAATGGAGGCAGTTTTCTTGAACTTCAGTTAGTAACTTAGCATAATTAGTACTATACAATGTGGTTATATCATGGGGATCCAAATTCCCAGATACTTAACCCCCTCTTAACCTATTTAAACCTGCAACTATTCAAAAGCAAACTATCTAAAGAATGACACAAACACATAATCTCAGTTTTGGTGTTGTTAATTTTAAATACAGAAATTAGGCCACATCTAATCAGCAAATCTTTAGCTATCGGAAGAGAATTTAGGGGATCTAAGAGATACAATAAGGTGTTACCTGCATATTGCAATATTTGTAACTCCTCCTCTGCTACAAATATGCCCTGATAGGTCTATGACTGATGGATCGTTGCTGCCAAAGGCTCCACACATAAGGCAAACAGGAGCAGGGAGAGGGGACACCCTGGTTAGGTGCCCCTCTCTATCTTAAACCTGGGGGAGAGAAGCCCATTTATTTTAACCGGAGCTTGTGGCTTATCATACATGTTCCGAAGTCAATTTCAACATTTTTGTCCAAACTGAAATTTAGAAAGTGTACCCACCAAAAAGAGCCAGTCAAGGTGATCAAACTCCTACTCAGCATCAATTGACACCACAGTTCCCACTCGCTCCCATGGCCATGTCTGAGAAGTTGACAGGTCATTCAACAGCTTCTTGATATTATTTTGTAAATGCCACCCTGGAAAAAACCCTGTCTGATCTGTATGAATAAGGGAAGGGATCACCTTCTGTAATCTGTGAGTAATTGCTTTTGTAAAGATTTTAAAACCATAATTAAGAATTGAAATGGGGCAAATATTCACACACCTAGTGGTCTTTTTCCCAGGTTTTGGTACAACCATAATGATGGCATCATCCCAAGTATCAGGTAAGGCTCCAGGTTCATGGGCAAGATTACAAAGTTTAGTCAACAGAGGGACTGACTCAGAGGCAAACATTTTATAACATTCAGGCATCAACCCATCTGGACCCGGGGTTTTACCAGATTTTAGAAATTTTATAACCTCAGCAATTTCTATCTTGCTGAAACTTAGAAAGGGTAGGCAACTGAATCGCACTTAAAAAAATAATCTACTCTAGTATCACAATTGTGACCCCTCTCTCTTGTATAGCGATTAGAATAATAATTATAAAAATCCTGGATAATTTGGTGAGATCCCGTACGAGTATCATGGGGAAGGGGTACTTCTGAAATAGTAAGAGGGACATACCTCTTTTTATTTCTTGCTTCCATAGTCTCATGGCCAGACGTTTACCACAGTTGTCTTCTCCCTCAGAGTATTTGTGATTCATAAACTGCAGAGAATCTTCCACCCTAGGCAATGCTAAGTTATTCAGATCTTCTTTAACTTTTTGGAGTTGAGATGAAAGAGAGGGGTCCCATGTCTGTGAACATTCTATAATTGAGATAGTTGGGCTTCTAGTTGACTATAATGTTTCCAGTACTCTTTATTCTTGGAGAAAGCACAAGAAATCATATGCCCCCTCATCACTGCTTTAAGGCCATCCCACACATACTTCAGGGAAGTACCCTTCCCCTCATTTTCCGCTGAATATAATTGAATGGCCTCCTTAACAGAAGGAATAAAATGTGGACCATGGAGTAGACCAGCATTCAGATGCCATAGTCCAGCCCACCTCATAGAGCCCAGCTGTATTCCACCAAATAACAATGCATGATCTGAAAATGAAATGGGGTGAATATGTATCACTTTAAACGTATGTGCCCATTTTTGTTGGATGTAAAACTGGGTTAACACCACATATGAGTGAATATTATTGAGTGCATCAATATGAGTGGCTCAATAATAAACGCTCCCATGTAGAGCGAGTAGGGAAAAAGAGCACTAAATAGGTAAGTGGGTGTAGCACTGTGGGATACACACTACACTCATGAGAAAAGGGGATAAAAAGAAATATTCGGCCAAGTCCTGCCGAGCTGGCCATGTGCTGTAGTGGCTTGAGCCACTGCCACTGGAGTTTGTGGTGCTGGGTTCTGATCCTGGTGCGGGTACATGTTTTGCTTTCAGAGGGAATTTCTACAGTCACAACTATGAGGCAGGGCTTTTGACTGTCCTCTTTTGTGTGACACTCTGCTTATTTGTTTTATTTTGTAAAATGGCATTGTATTTCTTGTACTGTCTCTTGTGAGAGCTGACTGTGAGCCCTGCAATGTCAGAAGCAAGAAGAGGGGTGAGTAGTTTCTTACACTTGTGTGGAGAACTACAGCTCAGACAATGGGGTATATAATTAATTTTAGGGCACTACAGCTGTGTGTATAGCATGCCAGGACCTTGCATGAAAGGTCTTTGCCCCGCTGTAGTCACAAATCAGTAATTTTCATTTGTAAAATCAGGGTTTGACCTTTGGACAACACTTCCAGGTTATTCCCAGCTATTTTAGCAAGACCTGCTGTGAAAGAAACACTTGCAACTACAGTCACAACTAGGAGGCAGGGCTTTTGACTGTCCTGTTTTGTGTGACACTCTGCTCATTTGTTTTATTTTGTAAACCAGCATTGTATTTCTTGTACTTCCTCTTGTGAAAGTGGACTATGAGCCCTCCGACATCAGAAGCAGGAAGAGGGGCAGGTAGTTTCTTACACTTGTGTGGAGAACTAAAGCTCAGATTATAGGGCATATCATTAATTTTGGGGCACAATAGCTGCATGTATGGCATGTAAGGACCTTGCATGAAAGGTCTTCACCCTGCTATAGTGACAAATCAGTAATTTTAATTTTTAAAATTGGGTCTTGACCATAGGAAACACTTACAGGTTATTCCGGGCTTTTTTCAGCAGATGAATAATATTTATTGATCGACTTTAGCCATTTCACATAAAAAAAGTCTCATACAACAAGCAATCCATATCACATAATACATTACAATGACATATTAGCCTAAAAATCAAGGGCCAAGGCCCTAATAATAATAATACCATTATATGTTAAAAAATATCTCTTCCGCAGAGGAAGATATAATATCCAAAAAGTACCATGCCCAAACAGTGAAATAGCTAATATATACTTAAGATAATAAATAAGCAGAAATACAGTGAACAAGCTCTAGGGTGTTTTCTTTTCTAACAAGATCTTCCTTGCCCTTATTTTACCAATTGAGATTAGATAAAGAGCAAGATCAGTAAGGATTTTCTCATTCTCAGAATTAAATAGAGGATCCAGCAGATCTCTATCAGGAATGGTGCAAAGTGTTAAATGTTTTCCCAGAAATATTTTTCTGGTAGTATCATACCAAGAACACCTCAGCACTACATGTTTTAGGTCTTCTATTTCATGTAAAGCACAATCACAATTTACAGGAATCTTTTGTGTTTTGTTATATCTAGCAAGCAGTACATTGCTAGAGAAACTTTCAAACCTGAATCTTGTCAATACTTGCCCGTGTTCTTTATTTTTAACCAAAATAAGATACTGCTTAATTTTATGTTCTTTTGTATTATTTACCAACCATGGAGCAGATTTCAGCACTTTAATTTCTTGTAAGTCCTGTTGTCTGGAAAAATCAAAAATCTTACCAGTGGCAAAAGCTATATATCTGGAGTTCAAGGTAATATTTTGACTAACCCAATCATTTAAATAAGCTAACCCACATGTTTCTAGCAACCCTTTGATATTCCTGAGCCACGTCTGTTTATTATGTTGCAATAATCTTTCCTTCTCTCTCATACATAACTGGATCAAATCATCCTTGGGTTCTGTTTTAGATTTAATCCAGAATCCAATCTGCTGAACCTGGACCATATGTTCCAGTTTTGGCTGTACAATTTGGGTCCTAACTAAAGCACTCGATGTGCCTTTAGATAATTTTAGTATTTTTTATAGGCATTATTAAGGGTTGATTCTAGTTTCACAAGGGTAGAAACTCCCTATACTTCTGTTGCATACAAAATTTGAGCAACAACCTTCGCATTCAGGGTCTTTAAGAATGGGACAATTGAATGTCTGCCATATAAGTGGTCAAACAGATTCAGTGCCAAAAGTGTATTTTTATGAATGTAACATGTGTGCTTATTTCAGTTTAAAGTATTAGAAAACCAGACCTCCAAATATTGATATTCTCGTACATATTTTAATTTATCATTTTATTTAGAAAAATACTTCTGTAAGATCTATTACTTGCAAAAATCATCAATTGTGTTTTTTGTAAATTTGGTTTTAAGTTTTTTTTTCATGGCATAGTTGTTCCATATCTTTAATTGCATTTTGAAGTCCCAACCTACTGGTGGAAATTATAGCCAGATCATCCACATAGGCTAATATTGGAATTTTCATTGATCCAATCTTTGGAGCGTGATGTTTCTCCTTACCTAAGGTTAGGATAATATCATTAATATATATGTTAAACTGTGTATGGGCTAGTACATAGCCCTGATGGACACCCATGTTTGTTTTAATTTTATTTGTTAAATCCTCTTGTTTTGAGTATTTAATTTGGACCCAGGTGTCCAAATATAATATTTTACTGATATTAATTAAGTTAACATCAATACCAATGCTATGCATACTATCCCAAAGTATTTGCCTGTTCAGAAAATCAAACGCTGAAGAAAAGTCCACATATGCTACAAATATTGGTTGTCTTCTGATCTTACAGTATTTTTCCAAAATATGAGTTATGATAGCAATTTGGGTTGCTGTAGTTTTGTTTTAGTAAAACCTGCCTGCAGCTGGGATAATGCTTGTGTTTGTTCCAACCATATAGTCATTCTATTCAGCAGTACTTTAGCAAATAATTTAGCTAAATTGTCTATTAGGCTAATTGGCCTATAATTGCTGGGATCAAGAACTGAGCCCTTCTTGTAGATAGGTATAATATAACTTCCATGCCAAGATGGTAGTAGATAGGCATGCATAATGAACTTAATAAATAAGTCTGTAAGTATATTAGCCTATCATACAGTATTAAGTTTACAGAAATCAATGGATAATTTATCAGGTCCAGGGGACTTTTTTTTTAAACTATCAATAGCCTTAACAATCTCATTTAATATAAACCAATTGAAGTCACTACTAACCTTAAAATTGGTTTCATGATCTTTCATATTTCTATTCCAGTACAATTTAGAAAAATAATCTGCCCAGTTTTCTGGAGTTATATAAGATTTCAAATTGGTTCCATGATAACTATTGCCAGAGGCTATAAGGGACCACATTTTTGTCATCCTTATTTATAACTGCATTATACATTGTTTCCTACAATGATATTTGATGTTCAATTTTTTTGTTTGACATGCCCTCTATATTTTTGCCTAATTTGTCTAAGGGCAGATATAGTCTCTCCAGTGGGATTTTTTTTTGGTAATTCTGAGTTGTTTACTTAATTTCTTCTTCTCATTTCTACAGTGCTTGTAGAACCAGTTTTCATATCTGTATGTTTTATTTTGTTTGGTATCATTATTCCTTTTATGTAACCCTGTTATATATCTGTAGAAGGCTTACGTAATAATTTCATATATCTTTTCCGGTTCAAATTCAACTTCCAGCAAATGTTCTACTTCCTGACTGTATAGTTCTACAATATTGTTAACCACGACTCTGCTATTTTATCACAGTGTAATCTTTTGTTTCTGATTTCAATATACTCCTCAGGCTTTCTTATTATTGTTTAATTAGATTTTCTAAATAAAACAATTGGAAGGTGATCACTTTCTGTTCCATGTATTACCTTGAAGTCCAGATAATTTACATAACTGTATAAAGAACAAAGTGCATAATCAATGGTTGAAGAACCCCTGGAATTAGTGTATGTTGTTTTCCCTACCAAATCAGAGGGTAAACATCCATTTAGTGTCACTAGTTGTAAAGCATCAATCAGATTTGTCAGTTGTTGATGTTTATCTGTGTACTTTTTATCCAAGGTTTGTCTTTGTGGAATCCCAAAATCTATCATAATTGCTTGTAAAACAAGAGAACCATTATGATTTGCATACTTAATGTTAAAATCACCCATAATTAGTATCTCTATACTCTGCTTATTAATTATCATTTTTTACTGTATATCCTTTATTATTTTTAAACTCAGCTTTTTATCAAATAAAGTTGCATTCTTAGGAGCTAGATATATATTACCCAGAAATAATAACTGATCCCATACCTTAACAATAACAAGCAAATAATTAGATTTTAAGAATGTTTCCACTATTTGTATATAATCCACTATCTTAATAAAGGTTATTAAGCCACCCATATAGTGGCCCTTCTTCTTGAGCTTTATTCCAGGAGAATGAATCTGTACATAGCCATTTAATTTTGTTTTTTCCAATGTATCTAGGCTATGCCATGTTTCTTGTAACATTAAAATATCATTTTGTGCAAGAAAGTCTTCAAATTGGGGATCCACATATTTACAATTAATCCCAGCAATGTTCCATGAAACTATAGATAAATGTTCCTATGGATAAATGCTAAAAGTACTCAATTCCTGTCTTAATACCCATCTTACCTTATGATTCCTTCTGTCTCTGTGCCCAACATTTGATACCTACTCTCCAACATTGTATCAGCTGTTAATCTACTGTTACCCCAATGTCTATGTATGTATTCATTGTAACTAAATATGTATCCACTCAATACTACTGTATTTTACAGCTGTGTATGTATTCAATGTAACTAATCCCGGGTCACCCCTGAAAAAGGGATCTCTGGTCTCAGTGGGCTTACCCAGTTACCAAAATCTAAATAAATAAATAATAAATATAGATATATGTTCCCTAAATCTCTAATATACTTCAACAGTGGAAACACTGAGCTGAGAATCTACACCTTGATCAGAGACTTAGTCGCTGCCAATGCTGTTACCATTTATGTCAATTTGTCAGTCATTTATGCCATTCAGTAGACTGTACAAGTTTTCAACCTCAACATTATAGCACACCTCACTTTCAAAACTAGTGCTATCATCTTGGGGAGTAAGGAGATCCACAATATGTATCCCTAAGACATCCAGAAATAAATGTTTCTCCAAAATCTTGTCTGCCAGTACAACATTATTAAGGACCAAATCCAGCAGGCCCCCTAGTTCCCAATTCTTTCTATACTCTATTTACATCAATTATATAATCACTATAAAACTCTATACCCATAATGTTGGCAAACAGATGAAGTATACATTGTTTTAACCCTGATTGTGATTCATATCCCTGCCTTTTTATCCCAAATATAGACAGGGTTACATCAGATGTCTAATTTTGAAAACAGTCATTCATAAGAATATATTGTAACATATACACAGTAGCCAATTTATTCTGCAATTCCTGTGTGCTTGAGAGACTGTTATCTGTTAGTTTAGATACTAGCATCAGACAGTCCAATGTCAAGTTATAATTACTTAACTGATTGGAATTTCACCATATATAATTGGCCACCTTTTCATGTTCAAAGAACAGCAATAACAACTCATTTTCTAAACAGTCATGAGCTCTAACAACTCTAGTATTATGTTTCTCATGGATATCAAGCTGTAACCATTCTTTTAAAAGAAGATTAATAAAAATATTTAGAATTTGTTCATTTTTATCTTCTTCCTTGTTTATCCCCCTTAATAACACAACTACCTGCTTCTCATCCAGTTGTTCTGTTTTTCCCCCATAGTTCCAAATTTCAAGGTTTCATTTATTTTCCTATCTTTTATTGAGGTAATGTTTTCGTTATCCCTCTTATAGTCAGCATTTCCTTGTCCTGATTTTGGATCTGCTTCACATATTCTTACTTGTTTAACTGACTTACTGACACCACCTTTTGATTGTTTATCTTCTAAATGTGGTGCTACTTTAATTTTTGCCACCATCTCAGTTTTTTCACTAGCTTCTCCCATAGTTTGTAAATTCCCTCTTTTTTCCTTCTTAGTCTTCTTGACCAATTGGGCCTTACTGTTTTGAGCTTGAGATGCTTTTTTTCCCAATATTATTTATTTCTGTCTGTGTTGCCTATTCTTTCATAGTTTGATTGCAAACTTTTTTTAATTCATTAATCAGTATCATTTGGGTTTCAAGCATACTGTAGTTTTATTAGCTGCTAATTCACCCCTAAGTTGTAAGAGCTCATTTTTCATTAAACTAATTTGTTCCGTTATTGTGATGTTAACAATATGGAGGTCTTTTAGAACTTGTATGAGGTCAGTTTCAAGAAAGGGTCAGTAAGAGTGTTGTTTGGTGTACTCAGACTGGTATACCTCACCAATCTCATCATTTTGGCAAGGATTACCCTTCTGTGGTTTTAACATTTCTTTCATCCCCAGATAGTGCTTTGCAAATCCTGTCTGATTTGCTTAAGTTCTTTTTCTGTCCCTAAATTCTTTTTAGATGGAATAGTGCTGACATTTATTTTCAGACAGGGTTCAGGAAGTAGCTGATAGCTATTATCATAGTGTGATATTTCTGCTCATTGATTTTGCTGACTAACATCAGATTGTCCTAGATCCACAGATTTTTCTATCACAGAGAATCAATATGCTGAATGGTCATGTATCCAGCATGAATCTTCCATCTGATTAGAGTCCAAAAAATCTAACCTGGGGGTTCTCTCAAGGGATCCCTGCCTGCTGATATCACTGCTGCCAATGTTCTTTTCTCCCTTCTGTCTATAGACACCATTACTACCACTATCACTGTCACTAGAATATTTATTAATCATAAAGGGGTAGAAGTGTCTTTAAGTATCTTATCCCTAGCTTCCGTCCCTATATGAGATGTAATCATTGTTTTACCAACTAGATTTTTAGTTATCCCCCACTCTACTTTTTGTTATTTTTCTTATTTAATGGGTGAGATTTTTCCCTTATTCCAATCTCCTCCATTTTGTGTTTTTGTCCCTTTTCCCTGCTTTTGTCCCTGTTTTGATTTGTTGTCTGTTTGTTGTTATCAGAGCATTTCAGACAATCACCCTACAAATTTGCCTTTATGTTGCCCCTGACCGATTTTGCTACTTCTTGTTTTCATTTTATAAATAAGACTGTGCAAAAATTACAACTGAGTAAAAATTACAGCCAAAAAGCAAAAAACAAAAAATTCAAAACAAAATAGTAAAAAGTCCAGCAAGAAGATCCCTAATAAAGGATCTTCAATTTTCAAAAAGTCAAAGGCAAGCGCTTAAACACAAGAGTCAATATACTGTGACTCCATAAAATACAGCCACTCACTGGATCCACTTGCTTTCCGCTCACATCCGCACGACACCCACTCATATACCCACATGAATCCAAGGAGTCAAACTTGTAATTTATAGTTCTCAGTTTCCAAATGTTCTAGGAAAGTCCCAGTAGTTCTCTTTTTCTGTTTTTTTTTCCACTGAAAACAGGACTATGAAGAAAAATCAGTATACAAATAGGCAGGATAGTTCTATTTGCCAAAAGCCTTATTAGCCATATGAATACAGTATTCTGGAAAGAGATGTCCAGAGAAACCACTAAAAAAAACAACAATGAAAAACAAGGAAAAAACACAGGCCAGTAAAATATGAAGAGGAAAAGGACCTTACATATACTCATATCCTATAATATTTAACATCATAGAGGAAGGTACATTTAAGCCTTGCACTTACTTGTGAAAATTGCAAGGTGTACATAAAATTCCTGAGCAGCAATCAAAAGATCAAAAATGAAATGCCAGAGCAAGAACAACAACTTCAATACTGATTTGTCTTTACCGCAATTTTAGCATAGTAATGCTTAATGAAGCTGATGTAATGCTCGGAGAGCAAACACAGATAGTTACAGTCATGCAGTTAAACTTATAAGATGGCAAACTGTCTGTAAAGTCAACAATGTTAATCAGGCTAGCAGCTCACACTACAGTTCAAGCAGGCAACACCGTCTCCTTCAGCCTCAACACAGGCATAGCAAAGGATCCAGCCCACACAAGTAAGTCCAGTGTCTGCTTGGACACTAATGAACTACCCCATGGTTTGGGGTTTATACTTTTAATAAATTAGAAGCAAACGAGAAGCAAGTACAATTAAATTGATTCAGTTAAAAGAGGGCTTTTATGATAGCAAACTTGGTTGTGTTGTCAATGATTTCCAATCCTTTCAGTTTCTCCAGAATAATTTTAATTTGTTTTCACAGTGGGCAGTTGATAATAAAATTCAACATAATACTACAAAATGCAAAGTGATGCACTTCAGTAAAGCAATCGGATGGCTAACTACACTTTAAATGGTTTACAATTAGAAAAAGTATTAGACGAACGTGACCTTGGAATCACTATTACTAACAACTTGAAATTTAACACCCATAATAGTAAAGTAATAAAAAAGTGTCATGGTGTTATTAATTGTATTTTAAAACATGATAAGAGTAGAGATGTAAAGGTCATCATATCTCTTTACACTAGTTTGGTAAGGCCACATATTGATTTTTGTGCCCCATTTTGTGCACCAACTTCAATTGGAAACAAATCAAACTTGGAGAAGATCCAAAGGAAAATTACTAAGAAAGTTAAAAACCTAGAAAGTAAGGTATATAGTGATAGACTCACAAATTTGAACTTGTACTCACTAGAATACAGATCACTTAGGGGAGACTTGTGTTTAGCTTTTAAAGCTTTTCAAGATCATGCCTTATTTGAAACCATTTGTTTGGTAAATCAGGTATCAATTGTCAACAATAGATTGTATTCTTCTAAACTTTACACTGTGACTAATCAGACTATAAAGCGTAGCAACTATTTTACCCAAAGCTAACCACCCATTTGGAATTCAATCCCATTAAAAGTTATAGCTAGTAATACTTTGGAACAATTTAAATTTAGATTAGATCAGTATATGAGAGAAAGAAAATTTCATTTCCGTCATTAATTTAATGGCGGTGAGTTTCTTGTTGGGCTTTGCCCTCAAACTCATAAGCACCTATGAACCTATGAACCTATAGGGCAATTAGACCACTATTCTGCCACTATATTGCTGGCAAATTATATCTGATAATTGATTCATTGACAATTAAATCCCATTCAGTTCTTAGACATCAGCTACTCAAATAGAGAGTTAGATATTGCCCTTCTCGGTTGTAAGTAGCACAGCCGATCCTAATCAGTAAAATTAGAATAAAGAACTGAAATCAATTGAACAGCTGCATTTAATTTCACTTAGCAATCCACTATATGGGCAGTGAGCTTAATTACATTTCTTAGAGTTTACCTATAAAAAAAATAAAAATTACAAAAGTTACAAAGCTAAAGAAAAAAACAGTTTAAAACCTTTATAATCTATATATACCTAAAGTTATACTTATAAAAATGCAGCGATAATAAAAAAGAAGCACAAAACTCAATACACCAAGATTTCTTGTGTTTCTTGTATCTTCTCTTGTCTTAATACGTCTTAATGTCATATAAAGATGAGGACCGCTTAAAATTAATCATGGACTGGGTCTGCTTCTTGCCAAATTCCCTGCATTCAGGTTTTACCACAATTATGCATGTAAACAAGTATTCCTTGAGGTGGCCAACTCTCCACAGAGCTGCCCCGACATCTCCACCTCAGGCGGCAAGCCCGCTAACACATAATCAAAACCAGAACCAAATGCCTGAAGTGGGGAGCACAGAACCACAAAGAAAGCAGCTTGTAAATAGCAGCACAAGATAGCCTGGAAAGGCATTGATGTAGAGTCACTGCCATGGACTCCTCTTTCTTTTTCAAATTATTCTGGTAAGGAATTCAGGCAATGGTAGCATACCTGTTATAAAAGAAAGGCAAGCATTTCAGTGCTCCTGCTGATTCTCACTCCTCCTCAGCAAAGTCAGCATGCAGCTGTGCAGTCCTCCCCCCAGGCCATCAGCTGCATTTTTAGCAAGGCCTGCTGCAAGCAGGGCAAGCGAGCAGAGTGACCACGTGTTGACATGCACAAAGACACGCAAGACATGTGTGTAGAAAGGATAGCAGGGTAAGCAGGTAAAATCTACTTTGTGTAGTATCTGACATCTACAGTGTGTGTGGACACTATATGATAAAGGTTGTAACACAACCATTGTATATCACCACTAATACTGAGATGGTGGATATTATTAGAATTCAGGAAGAAACTATGGCATAAAATGTGTAGATTGCAAAATGTATTTGCTAATGAATACCATCAACCATAGAAATCCATTCCACTGCACTAAATGTCAACAAAATCAGGAAATGAATAAAGAAATAAATGATTTTAATAACAGGTTGTTAGTGCTAGAATTCAGCCAAAAAGAAATTTCAAACAGACTGCAGTCTCCCACTGTTTAGAAAGTGACCAAAACAACTCTAAATAAAGTGAAGGCTAAACCACCTGAATTATCACATATAAACTCAATACAAAATGAAATGCAACACATACAGATAAATCATAGTGACCCAAATATCGCCAAAAAAAAAAAGGAATAGAGAGGAAGAGAATAGTGATGAAACCAATACTGATTGGTGCATGGTTCAGAGCACTAAAACTGCTAAAAGGGGACATAAGGCCCAAACCTATCATATACCTTTGTTGAACCATTTTGATCCCCTGATCAATCTGACTGAAAACAAAGATGCGTGTCAACCTATCCAAATCCAACAGGACAGGAAGTCAGCGTACCACTAATACCTACCACTGAGCAACAAAATCAAACAAATAACATAAGATTAGATAAAACTACAGCTTCAATCACATCACTTACTCAAACTATGCCACATGATACAGCTGAGACAGAAGATATTCAGGCTATGGAAATGGAGTCAGAAACACCAAACGGAGAGATACAGTAGTAGTAGTAGGAGATTCAATAATCAGATATCTGAACAGGATGATTTGTGAGCCTAACAAAGCCACTAGGACACACTCCAATTATAGTGGGGCAAAAATTAGTGATAACACACGGATGACAAATTCTATCACAAAGAACCTACCTGAACATCCGCTTATCATCATACATGTTGGAGCAAGTGACACCTTTCCAAAAACCACAAACAATATAAAGCAAAATTATGTAGCTCTAACTGACAAATTAACAGAACATAACTGTGAAATTGTAATATCAGAAATTCTCCCTATTCCTAAGGCTACCAAAATGTTGCAGCAAAAATCAAGGATATAAACAACTGGTTAAGGGGCTGGTGTCTTAAACAAGAAATACATTGTATTACACACTGGGAAGAATTTTCATGCAGACCCAAACTATTCTGCTGGGATGAATTGCATATCAGCAGAAGAGGCAGCAGACTCCTGGGCAAATAACTTAAAACGTATATTAAAACCCATTTAAAGTAGGGCACAAGGGGTGAGCTTGAATCATGCTCCTGCTCTGGAAACAAGTATTATGAGGAAAAATACACATAATAAAAATTGGGGTACAAATCCACCAACTGCAAACAAGAATAAAACTAAGAAGGTGGATAACAGTAATAATCACTTCAAAATTCTGTTACCAAATGCTCATAATTTGGTACCTAAAATCAATGAACTAGCTTACACCCTTAACCAATACAACATTGCATGTTGTGGAGTAACTGAAACTTGGTTTAAGGAAGGGGAATGGAATATGGAAATACCCAGTTACCAATTAATACAAAAAAATAGGAAAGAAAAAAGAGGAGGTGGAGTTGCCATTTACATCAAGGACAAATATAAAGCATATGAACTAACTAATGGTACATCATCTAACAATGAAATTGTATGGGTCTAGGTTTCTGTCTGTCTCCTAAAGCACTAAATATTGGATTGGCTTATAGATGACTTAGTTTAAATAAAGAGGAGGTCAATAAGTTTTTATCTGAAATAGAAAATATTAACATCCGGGGGATATCATACTTATGGGTGATTTTAACTTTCCAACTATTAATCGGGCTGCCTTAAAAGTATCTAACTCTGCCAAAAATCATTTGTTAGATATTACCCTATTCCTTAATCTCGACCAACTAGTGACAAAACCAACCAGGGCCTGGCGGGCAAACATAGCCCGGAGCACAAAGCAAGCTATTTTCAAAAGGAATAGCCCAGGACAAACAGCTTCTGAATATAGCATGGTAATGAGGTCGTGTAAACTGGGCTGGGAGTGCAGGGCAAATGTAGCCCTGGAATAAGACAGAACTGAATATAGCAACCAGGAAGTGCAAACCACAACAACAACACAGTGCACAACGACGTGAGAGCAGGTAGAGACGAACTATGTGGCCAATGTGTGTGCCAGCAAATGCATGGACTCAGTACAGCTGCAGGCAGCAGCAGATGTGAAAGAACAGTGATCAAAACTGTATAATATGCGCAGCTTTAGCATGGAGCTAAGCTGTTTGCCCGGTGCAAACACGTTTGCCTGGTGCTAAACTTTGGCATATTCAAAAGTGACATGCAAATGAGCCTACTTAGGTAGTCTCTGGGCAAACATCCAGATTAGTATCTCATTATGCCCTGATTTGCATGCAGTTTGCCCAGCGTTACTGCAGGGTCCCACAGAGCCACCTGTAGGTCAGTCTGGAAGTACAGGGGCTGGCCAGGTCCAACTGCAGCTCCACCTGTAGGTCAGTCTGACAGTGCACAATGATAGCTGCAGGCTACATGTAATCAGTACAGCATAGCATAGCATATTGTACCCCAGGGGACAAGACAGCATAAGCACAGGTGGTGGTGGTGCTGCATGCAACTATCACACTGTAGGGCATGCTACAGTGTGCAGCAGACACTACAGTAGCAAGGGGAACAGTAGTGTGAGGGACACAGCACTGCCTAAGGTGTGTAGGGCAATGATGCTGACTGCACTGTACACAGTGATAGACCCAACGTGCAGGTGTTACCTGACTGTGGACATTACTGTTACGCTGTTGTGTGATCCACAGATGCTGCACCTGTGGCATGGGATGCACACAGTGACATATACATGGCTGGCTGTGTCTGCTGTGGCACCTGTACAGTTGTGCTGAATGTGGCAGGGGGGCACATAGGATCCGACAGACACACAGGCGGTGGGGTATTCCCACTACTGGCCCATGTGCACTGTGTGCTGTGTCCCAGTCTTGTGGCCACACTTGGGCTATGGTGAGCTCTGGCCACCCGTACACCCTTCCCTCAATGGCCACCATGCCCACAGTGCAGCCTGTGTGTGCTGGCATCTGTTGGGCACTACAGACGTATGGTCTGCAGGTGTGTGCTGTATTACCACGCTACCATGATGACCTCTGTGGGCCCGATCACCCCTTACTGCCTGTGCATGGCTGGGACCTGTGGCAGCTGTTGGCATCATGGTGGTGCCATCAGTGAGCGGCATGTGTCCTCCATATCTAGCAGTTTCTAAGTGTCATACTCATATGTTAGGGCCGCTCAAGCTGCGCTAATGCCACGCTATCACCGCGCAAAGCAACAATGTTGCGCAAAACTGTTTGCCCAGGGTTAAGACCAGCTTTTCCTGGGCGGTAATTTGTACCACGCTATGGGTCACACTAAGTCGCGCTAAACACCTTAGCGCGGTGCTAGTCACTGAATATCTCATTGCGCCTGTATTCATGTTCACTTTGCCCCTTGCAAATAATTATTGTTTGCCCAGCACAAATGCGGTTTGCCCACGCTATTTGGCCTTTTGAATATAGCAGACCCGTGCTAATCCTGCGTTAAATCCACGCAAATGTTTTTTGCCCGGCCCAAATCTCTGAATATCTGACCCACAGGGTCTTAAAATACTACCCCCATTAGGTGACAGTGATCACAATATGATACTATTGGACTACAATAACACAACTAAACATACCAAAGGAATGGCTACAATCAAAGACTTTAATAAAGCAGATTATATTAAAATGCAAGAATATTTAGGGGTGTGGGATTGGAAAACTGAACTTTTACACCAAGACCTTGACAACACATGGAGTAATATCAAAAAGAGAATCACATGTTGTACAGATAAATGGGTGCTGATAAGAACAAAATATGAAAATAATTGATGCACTCCACCGTGGTGGAATAAAAATATTAAGAAACAAATTAAAACCAAAAAGAAACTCTACAAAAAATATGCAAAAAAGCAATTACCAAGTAACTGGCTTAAATTTAAACTGGCAGCAAAAAAAACCAAAAACATGATAATAAAATCCAAAGCGAGTCTAGAATTAAAACTAGGAACCAAAGTTAAAGATAATCCAAAACAATTCTACAGTTTCATAGGTTCCCTAAAAGGCAAGCAAAAAATCATAGGCCCACTGAAAAATGAATCAGGATTCATAACTGAAGAAAAAAAAAATAGCCTCCAAACTCAATAAATACTTTGTAAATACCTTTGAACTCAAAGAGAACTTTACATTCAAACTGAACCAAATACTAACATTCCAATATTTTTACCAGAGGAAGTAGGTAAAGTAATATCCACATTGAAAAATAATAGTTCTCCAGGTCCAGACGGAATTACACCAAAACTATTAAAAGAGATAAGAAATGAACTGGTGGGCCTACTATCATGCCTGTTTAATAAATCAATAAAGGAAGTTAAAACCACATCTGAATGGAAAGAGGCAGTAATTACATCAATTCATAAGGTAGGTGCCTTGTCCAATGCAAATAACTACAGGCCAATAAGCCTTACGTCACTATAATCGGGAAATTAATGGAAAAATTACTCCTGATATATATATTAGAGCACATAAATAACTTAAGACTTGTAGACCCCTCACAACATGGTTTCACAAAAGGCAGATCTTGCCTCACTAACCTCATTCAATTTTTGAGCTAATAAATGCAGCATTGGATAAAGGTATTTCTGGGGACATTATTTTTCTTGATTTCACCAAACCTTTTGACAAGGTGTCACATTATACCCTACTTTCCTTGCTAAACAAAATTCAATTGCACCCCAGCTTCATAAATTGGATAAACTCCTGGCTAGACTCCTATAGACAAATGGTTGCCATTAAAGGACATTTCTCAGAATGGTCCTTGATCACTGGTGGTATACCACAGGGCTGTGTTCTGAGCCCCACCTTATTCAATATACTAGTATCCACTCTACAAACTCCCAGTAATACATGGCTCTGCAAATATGCAGATGACTGTAAACTGGTAGTGATTGTTCAAACTCCAAAAGATGAGCAACAGTTGCAAAAGAACTTGGACCAAATATCCAATAGGGCACTAGAAAATAAAATGAAGTTCAATGAAAAGAAAAGTAAGGTAATGCATCTGGGGGTTAACAACCCACTGACCCAATGCAAGCTTAACAATATTATGCTGGCTAGAATGGTTGAAGAAAAGGACCTAGGGATATGGATTACTAACAACCTAACATTTGACAATCCCACTAGGACTATAGTTAAAAAATGTCAAAGGATAGTGGGATGTATCCTAAAACAACATTAAAATCAGGAAAAAAGAAATATTACTACCACTATACAAGGGCTTGGTACATCCTCATCTCGAGTACTGCTCCCAGTTTTGGACACCCCATACTTCAAGAAGTAATAAACTAATTGCAGGAGTTCAGAGAAAACTAACCAAAATCATCTCCGATACCAATAATCTAAGTTACAATCATAGATTGAATACATTGGGGTCATAGTCAGCAGAGTACAGGCGACTGAGAGGTGACCTTTGTTTGACCTACAAAGCAATTAGAGACCCTTTGATGATGGAAACACTGGGCCTAGTATTACATGAAACAAAAATACCCACAAGAATCCATAAACACGGCCAGCCAGGTGGCACTGAGGGTTGAGGTGCTGGATGCCACACCTCACGCCACACCGGCGACCTAGGTTTGGGAACGAGCCCGGGCTGTCGGGGGTTGGCAGGGGAGAGAGAGGATAGAGCATCTGGAGGACTGCTCTCCTCTCTCTGGGGAGGAATCCGGGGCTGCTTGGCATCCTGGCGGCCCTCAGTGGAGATCAGGGATAACGCAGGTACGCCAGCCAGAAGAAGGGGTGGGAGTGCAGCAGACATCAGCAGGAAAGCCGTGCGCAGACGTCATTGCATGCAGCACTCCCGAGGGGACCAGAACAAAGTAGAAAAAAAACTTCTCACTTGTGGAGATGAAGGGGATGCCAGAGATGCAGCCCACATCCCGACTGCCAGCCCTTCAGCTGGAGGACTCCTAGACCAACCCAACACACACACCAGGTATGATCTCCCTAATTTCAGACAGGCTGTTGTGGGAGGATGGGCCTGCCCCTGGAGGGTGATCCAGGGGGTTAGATCTGCCTGGGTGGGTGGTTGGAACAGTGTCTCCACTAATGAGGGTTCGGGCAAGGGAGTAGAGACTGGGGTCGAGTGCATACCCTGGAAGGATGCTCAAGCTTGAAGGAGAATAAACAGAGTCAAAAAAAAAAAGAATCCATAAACACAAACTTATTGGTGAAAAATGTTCAACAAAAAAATGGAATAGATTCTTCACACAAAGAATAATCAATGTTTGGAATACTCTTCCACAGATGATAGTTGATAGACAAAATATAACAATATTTAAACACAGGTTAGACCTTCATATGGGAAAGAAAATATACGATTTCCACCCATGATTCATGAGTGGTGAATTCATTAAAAGGCATGAATGTCTACTGAATTCATATCAAACAATGAACCTATGAACCAACCTTCTCTAGCCCAGTATAAACACTTACCCCAGAAAAGTCCCCATCCTTTTAAACAACCCAATGAACATGAACAGAAAGGGTGGTGCCCATGTGGAACACTTTGCCTGAAGAGGTGCTTTCCTGTAAGTCAATGGGCAGTTTTAAAAGGGGGTGGGACAAAGTGAGGGGGAGAGTCACCGTTATGAAGGGAGGGGAAGGGAGGGAAGGGCAGCTGCAGTGCAAGGGAATGGTTAGCTGTATACTTCAGCAGACTTGATAGACCATGTGGCTTATAGCTGCTGGTAATTTCATAAGTTCATAATGTATGTAAACCACCCTCCCCCTCAACCTTTATTAGTAACAGAAAGAAATGAAAACATGAACCCAAAAGGCTGCATAGAGGGTAGTACCCAAAGGGTACAGTACAAGGCAACAGATGGAAAAAAAACAGAAATTGCATATGGGAACTATCCAGGTTCCCCTTAAAGGGATCAAGCCCCCTCATTGGAGGCAAACGGTGAGTGTGCAGCTACCACCAAGATCAGTACCTATTTGTCACACCGCCCTCTGCTTCTATCTCTGTGACTTCTGAGGAACCCTTCCTATACGTCCCCTCCAGCACCTGGGTACAAAAAGTCCTGTAAAAGGAAGGGCAAAGAAAAAAGGAAAGAAGGAGCGTTATAGCAAGGGATCAAGTCCCCCTAGTTAGATTATAAGTAAAGCCTCCCTCACTTTCCTGAAGTTCCAAAGATAAGCACTTCCAACCTGCCAAACTAAAATATAACCTGACACCACATTTCAAAAGTTAGATATAAGAATCTTATTAGCAGCACTAAGATGCCACTAACCTCTACCATTGTTCACAGTCCCAGTAAGAGCTGATAGTCCACCTCTACTAAGGAGTATTGCTATGCACTAAAAGGAAAATAAAAAGGGAGGATTAATAAATTATTCCATCTTGTAAACTCGTGCACCAATGGCAGTGTACACAAAAGATCTACCAACTGAAGGGAGCAAACATAGAAGAAAAAAACTGCATTCAAAGTCTATAGAGGTCCTTGACAAAGTGACACAGCAAGAGTGGTCAGCACTATGCCTCAATGCACGCAGTCTGGCTAACAAGATGACTGACCTCACTGCCACAATAGCTGAGGCAGGACTAGACTGGGTGGCCATGACCGAAACATGGTTTACAAATAATCATGGTTGGGAGGTGACTATCCCAGGGTACAACTTGTTTAGGAGAGATAGGACTGGGAAAAAAGGGGGGGAGTTAGCTATTTATGTTAAGGATACCATCAATGCTACAGAAATGCAGCAGGTTCTAGGGGAAACAGAGGATCTATGGATCAAAATAGGGGCTAGAAGCTGGAACCCCATTCAGGTAGGAATAATCTACATACCCCCTAATCAGGAGGAAGCCAGGGATAAGGAAATCCTGGAAACCATCCTCCAGATGTCAGACAAAGGGGACATGGTGCTGGTAGGGGATTTCAATCTGATGGAAATAGATTGAAATATCCACACAGCTGTACCACAAAAGAGCAGGGAATTCCTAGTCACACTACAGGAAGCAGACCAATGTCAACTAGTGACATCACCCACAAAGGGTAAAGCATTTCTAGATCTGATATGCACAAATAGCGATAGGGTTACTGGTGTTGAAGTAGGGATCCAACTGGTCAACAGTGATCATAACATGGTATGGTTCAAGGTAAAAAGGACACTAGACTCCACATACTTCAAATTGAAGGTCCTTGACTTCAGTAGGGCAGACTTCACAAACATGAAGGCCTGTCTAAGAGACAACCTTAGTTGCTCGACAGAAGGGAGCATTGAGGAATATTGAATAAGATTGAAGGATGCAATAACCATGGTCACATCACAGTATGTGCATCAGGTTTGTAAGAACAAAAGGAGGAAAAACCCACTGTGGTTTTCCAAGGAGGTGGCAACCATGGTTGGAGAAAAGCACATAGCCTTCAGAAGGTACAAGGAGTAGGGGAACGAGGCTGACAAAACAGACTATAAACAGAAACTAAAAGAGACAGGGAAAGTGATAAGAAATGCAAAGGCTCAAACAGAGGTTAGGATAGCTCAATAAGTAAAAAAGGGTAACAAAACCTTCTACAGGTACATACATGAAAAAAGGAAGACCAAAGGGGGCATTGTTAGAATCACAAAAAAAGATGGACAAACCACAGAGCAAGATGGGGAGAAGGCAGAGGTACTCAATGAGTACTTCTGCTCAGTCTTCGCACAGGAAGCAGACAGTAATGGACCAACAATAGGCATAAAGAAGTGTCCAGTTGAAGGAACAGACATGAATCCTTTCATAGAGGCAAGGGTCCTGGAGGAAATAGATAAGTTAAAGGTAGATAAAGCTATGGGGCCAGATGGGATCCACCCAAGAATACTGAAAGAACTAATGAGGGAACTGACAGCCCCCTTTGCAGTGCTCTTCAACAAATCATTAAGAAGTGGGGAGGTGCCAGAAGATTGGAACAGTGCAACAGCAGTACCACTCCATAAGAGTGGAAGCAAGGAACAGTCAGGTAAATAACGTCCAGTTAGTCTAACACCGGTCGTGGCAAACCTGATGGAGTCCCTGCTGAAGGAAAGAATCATAGCTTTTTTCGAGCAAACTGGTCAGTTTGACAAAAATCAACATGGTTTCACAGCAGAGAGGTGCTGCCAGACAAACCTGTTTGATTTATTTCAATTGGGTCACCAAAACAGTGGATCAGGGCAGGGGCATAGCCAGGGGTGGTTTCCTGGGTGCTTGGAACCCCCCCTTGCTTGCAACACACACACTGTCTAGATGTAAAAAAAAAATTCTCCGGGACCATCTGACTCCTATCCAGCACTTAGCCCCCCCCCCCCAGATTACTCACAGTGGATGTCAGGTGGGTCAGACCTGCCATGCGGTGCTGTTTCTCTTCCCTTCGGTAGCTGTTGTACTTTTAATTAAATGTCCGAAGTGGAAGACTGGAGGCAGGATATGCCGTAGACTGATGGATAAGTGCCCCACCTCCCATCCGCCAAGAAAACATGAGGACCCTAGGTTCTGCATCACATGACTGCATTTGGATTGGTCATGTGATGCAGAGCTGCCGAGAAGACGCGCATAGCCACAGAAGTGCCACTTTCCCACTGCAGGCTGAGGCAGCTAGTTACTTCGGCTGGTCTGGGAGAAGTGCTGTGTGAGACCCTGAGACTTGGGAGTTTTGCCAGCGGCACTGCAGGTAGCCAAACCC
The DNA here is from genome assembly GCA_016271365.2 of Neoceratodus forsteri. NCBI lineage: Eukaryota > Metazoa > Chordata > Ceratodontiformes > Ceratodontidae > Neoceratodus > Neoceratodus forsteri. The sequence goes on along the minus strand of CM028130.1, from coordinate 1,560,498,708 downwards.
TATTGTGCAGCACTAGTCTGGGCACATTTGGGACATAGTGTGGGTGGAGGACTGAGTCAGTGCGTTGGGGGGGGGACAGCCTGAACAGTGGCTTAAAGCAGAGAAGAGGCTCAGATCCATGGCCTGAGCCACTGACTAAGTGTGGGCAAACCAGGAGGCAGCCAGGCCAAGTTGGGAGACAGATCATTAAAGTAACAACTGCAGGCATGGCCAGCAATAATGGGGGCAACTCCCCTCCACGAAAATGATGGGGGAAATAAGGGAAAAATTCTGGAGTTCGACTCCCCTGGCTCAATTAGGCCTAATCATATGGCAATGGGAACATAATCTCAGATTTACAGACTTTAATCATCTCACTGTTAGAACAACTGGGCTGATGTCTGATTGAGTATGGCCGGGGTGGGGGAAAAAAAAGGAGGATTATGATGGCTCTCATGAATTGATTTATTAAGCCCGGTGACCTTCTTAGCTAGTATTTGCTGGTCACAGTTTGATGAGACTGATTTAAAACAACAACAGTCAAGGTGGCTGATGATGAGCTGTGATGGATTAATTATGATGAAAATGTATTCTTTTTTTTTAAATTAAATGTACTTTATTTTATTTTGTTAGAAGCATACATATGTGGTATAACAAGGCACATATACAGAAAAAGGAAAATGCAACTGAATATACATACTTAGGGCCTTAAGGTTACATCGGCCTCCTAATATTACTATCACTAATTCTAAGCTTAATCTTAACCATAATCCCTTCCCCTCCCTTATCCCTTCCCTTCTACTAAGTGCAATTAACATCATATGGTAACAGAACTGTGATTATATATCTAATACTACCACAGATAATCTTAACAGAATCTTTGTTTTACCTTATATTGAGGTTAATGTATAAATCTTGCTCCATTTCCTATCAAAGCTAGCAGGGCATTGTCTGAGGGTAGCTATCATCTTTTCTGTTCTTAAATTGTATAAAAATTCTTTCAGCCATTCTGAATATGGGATAATTTGGGCATCCTTCCAGTGTCTTAATGCCATTTGTGTGACTGTATGCGAAATTAAAGCCATAGCATATCTTCTTTCTAGTACTGGAATCTGGGTGTAATCCCCAAGAATACATATTTTGGGTTCAAAATATGGTCGCAATCCAAGAAGGGGATCAAGTTTGATCTTAATTGTATCCCATAAAGGTCTGATTAAGGGGCACTCCCAAAGCATATGGTATATAGTACCTTCCTGTAAACCACATCTATTACATTGTGAATCTTGTAGTTTACCCATGGTAAACAACTTTGCTGGAGTGAAGTACATATTATGTACCATATGAAGCTGAATCAGGCGTAATTTGTCATTAGAAGTATAGGAATATATGGCTTTCCAGATACTTTCCCAACAAATTTGCATATCCAGGAATTGATTCTTCCAGTATGAGGATTCCCCTTGGATATCTGGATGGATTCTGGGATATAGTTCTGCTGTTATTTTAGATACTGCATAAGGACTCCATACCAGATTACGGAACATGTTCAGAAGATCTAGTTGGTCAGTATCCCAAATTTCAGAACCCATTTTAGATATCAAGAGGTGTTTAATTTGGAAAGCTTTGAATATCTGGTTGGGAAGGAGACCTAAGGTCTTAAGGAGTTCAGATGAAGTCTTAACCTTGCCCATATCTAGTACATCTAAAACCCTAATTTCCTGCTTGGGAACCTTTCCCCTAATTTTTAAATATTGTTTATCTAGTAAGAAATTTGGATAAAAATGAATAGGCTGAGAAGTATCCTTTGTATTATTATGAGGGCTTTACATAATTGACCATTGGCCATGTACTTTCAGGGACATACAGATTAATTCATTTTTTAGAATCTTATAGCCTTGCTTAGGGGAAATGAATAACACACAATCAGGAGAGATGCCAGACTGTCTTATGGCTAAACATTCTATTTTTAGCCAAATTGGATCATAGGTAAATAGTATTCCATTAGTAATAGGGGGGTACCATAGGAAATATTTAACTATATGACTTGCCAGATAATAATGGAAAAAATTTGGCAACTTAAGGCCCCCTTTTTGCTTTGGGTCTCCAAGTCTAACATATGACCTCCTTGGTGGCGTTGTTTTCCAAAGAAACTTGGAAATAATCCGTTGAACTTTCCTAAACCAATTTAGTGGTAGATAAAAATGTAACATATTTAGGGGGGGTAAAATAATCTCGGGAGTATAATCATTTTAATTACATTGATTCTTCCTTGCAAAGAAAGATACAAGGGAGCCCATCTGTCAAGATCCTGTTGTATATGTCCCAGTTTAAGCTCAAGATTCAATTTTTGGATTTGTAATAAATTAGGTGTAAGTATAAGTCCCAAATAAGTTATTTGGGTTGACCATCTAAACTGAAGGCCTTCTAACTGTGCACGATGAGTATGAGAATTTAGTGGCATGATTGTTGATTTATTTATATTCAATTTATAATTTGACAGGGTGCCAGATTTCTTTATAATATATAATATCACTGGAAGGGAATTTTGTGGATTAGTGATGTGTAACATAAGGTCGTCTGCGTATGTTGATAGGCTAAGATCCCACTCACCAATCTGTATACCCTGTACCTGGGGAGAATGTTGTACATGATATGAGTGGCTCCACATACAGGTTAAACAGGTTAGGTGATAGCGGGCATCCCTGACGCGTTCCAGAAAATAAGAGGATTAACTCTGAGAAAACACCGTTACAATAAACCTTGGCTGTGGAGCATGTATATAATAGTTGGATCCACTTCACAAATTTGTGTATAAAACCAAATTTTTTGAGGACTTCAAACAAGAAAGTCCAACTTACCCTGTAAAAAGCCTTCTCTGCATCCAGGGACACCAACGCCATAGGGTAGGGTGCTACCCTGGATGCACAGAAAACACGAAGCAATTTCCTAAAGTGGTCTACAGAGGAGCGACCCGCTACAAATCCCACTTGTTCCGGATTTAGTAGTGGGGTCCAAACTCGTGACACTCAATTAGCTAAAATTTTTGCAAAAAGTTTTATATCATAATTCATCAGGGAAATTGGAAGGTAATTAGAGACCACCTACGGAGATTTATTTGGTTTGGGGAGTACTATTATTAGAGCTTCTAATAATGAAGAATCTGATAGTCCAGAATTACAGAGACAAGTAAACATACTCAAAATTAAGAGCGATAGAGATTCCTTGAATATCTTATAGAACCAAGGCGGAAAGCCACCTGGCGCTGGGGCTTTATCATCCTGTAGTGAATCAATGGCATCCCACAATTCTTGCTGGGTTATAGGTCCTTCCAGAAGATTTGCTTGCAATTGTTGCAGGATAGGAAGTGGAATAGTGTTAAGATAATCCTGAATTTCCTCAATAGAGGGGGCAGGTACCTGTGGGGAGCATAAGGATTTGTAGTATGCCTCAAACTCACTAACACTTTCTTCAGGAGTAGTAAGAAGAGAGTTATCTTTAACAGAGCTAAGAGATACTGAAATCCTGGATTCTTCTTGTTTTCTCAACCGAAGAGCCAATAAGTGACTAGCTTTATCCCCTTGTTCTACATATTTAACATGGGCTTTAAATAGTATATATTGAGCTTTTTTCCTGCAGGAAATTGGAATATTGTTTTTTTTTAATTTAGTCAATTGTACCTGTGTCTCTTCATTCTGCTGATTAATTTGTTGGTTTTCAAGATACTGAATTTGTGATAAGAGTAAAGAAGATTGCTTCTCTCTCTTTTTTTCCCGAATGGTAGATAACCAGATACACTCCCCTCTGACCACACATTTCAGGGTGCACCAAAGTTTATCAATATCCAGTATTGACCCTTGGTTTTGTACAATAAAATGGTCAATTGTTTCTTTAAGGGACTGTACCGATTTTTCATCTTGAAGAAGTTGTGTGTTTAGTTTCCATATGCTATTTTTAGCCATATGCTGTGATAATACACCTTCCATCCAGATAGGTGCATGATTGAAGATAACCCTTGGGAAAAATTTATTTAAAAGCTCTAAGTGAAAAACAAAAAAAAAATAGTATTTTCTATCTGTGATCAGTAATAAATTAGCCACTCACTTATTGCCTAAAATGCACAAAACAGCACCATTTAACACCTACATTTTCAAAATTTCCTGGGGGGGCATGCCCCAGACCCCCAGAAGTGTTTGCGAACCCCACCACCGCCAAATCCTGACTACACCCCTGCAGGGTAGGTCAGTGGATGTGGTTTACCTGGTCTTCAGCAAAGCTTTTGACACCATTCTGCACAGGAGACTAGTCATAAAACTGGAGAACATGGTAATTGGGCCCAAGGTTACAAACAGGGTCAGAAACTGGTTACATGCTAGAACTCAGAGAGTATTAGTAAATGGCACTCTGTCTGTGGAGGGGAAGGTGACTAGAGGGGGTCCTTCAGGGCTGAATTCTGGGGCTGATCCTCTTCAACATATTCATAAGCGACATTGCGGATGAACTGGAGGGAAAGGTGTGCCTGTTTGCAGATGATACCAAAATCGGCAACAGGGTAAACACAACAGAGGGACAGCAAAGCATGGAAGCTGATCTCTGAAAACTGGAGGAGTCGTTCAAGACCTGGCAATTGAAATTCAGTGCCAAAAAATGCAGGGTCATGCACCTGAGAAAGCGTAACCCAGGGAAACTGTACTCAATGGGAGGGGAGCAGCTGGTGGAGACCAGGCAGGAGTGAGACCTAGGGGTGATAATAACAGATGACATCAAGGTCAGTCGACAATTTGAAAAGGCAGCACTAAAGGCTAGTGTATCCTGGGATGCATAGGGAGAGGCATCACGAGCAGAAGGCATGAAATAATTATGCCCCTGTAATGGTTCCTGATCAGGCCTCACCTGGAGTATTGTGTCCAGTTCTGGAGGCCACACCTCAGAAAGGATGTAGATAGGCTGGAGATGGTACAGAGAAGAGCAACAAAGATGGTGCAGGGCTTGCATCAGAAACCGTATGAGGTAAGACTGGAGGACCTCAAATTATACTCCCTAGAACAACGCAGGAATCGTGGGGGCATAATAGAAACATTCAAATATCTTAAAGGTAACAGCAAGGTGCACATGCAGAACCTCTTTCAGGTAAAAGACTACAGCAGAACTAGAGAGCACAACCTTGAACATAATGGAGGAAAGCTCAGAAGCAATATGAGGAAATTCTTCTTCACCGAGTGCGTTGAGGAACCATGGGATAGCCTGCCGGAGGGATGGTGGGAGCCAAGACAGTGGGGGAATTCAAGTGGGAATGGGACAGACTCTGTGGGATACACAAACAGGTAGCTAAGTAGGGGGGGTAGGAAGCTATGGACAGACTTGATGGATCTTACAGTCTCCATCTGCTGACAAATTTTATGCTTCTATGTTGCTATGTATTGTCCAAAGTAGCTTGTTCTTCCAGTATCTTGCTGTTGTTCTACTTCCCAAGAAAAAGGAGGCACACCAGCAACCTGGAAAAAAGAAAAGAAAAAAAGGGGGTGGGGGATGAAGTGGCAGGGATTTTGATGAACAGTCACCACTACAGCTGACTCCATCCACTAAGTGAAATAAAGGTTTGCTTCCAAAGTCCGGGCTCCATCTTAACAAGGAACATCTCTTCACCAATGTCTGCATAACTGGTCTATAACTTTGTTTCTTCCATTCTGAAGGCTTGCAGCACAGCTTTAACACCAGCCAGGGTTTGTTCCAATCTGTGCTTCTTTCCTGAAGGTGAAACTTTGGACCAGCAATTGCACTGCAGCTCTGTCTTTTCACAGACCTTTGCACATTCCATCTGGTCACCTGGTACTGATAAATTGTGAGCCTTCAGCTCTATAAGGGTGGATTCTGGATCCTTAAACTCTATCACCCCATCTGGGAACTGCACATGTATCTTAGCTGGGTAGGGGGTTGTGAATTTCAACTTATGTTGTTTTAAAATAGTGAAAATAGGCACATGAGCTGTTCTACAGGAAGCCAAGTCAGGTGAGTAATCATTATTAAACTGCAGCTTGTGCCCCTTATATAACATATGTCATTTACACTAGGCTCTGATTAGTAAGGTTTGTTTAGAAGCATAGTTATAGAAATAAATACAATAGTGCATGGCTTCTGAGTAGGAGAAACCAGTTGGATGGGGGGGGGGCAAGAGCCTGATGCACCCTCTTAGTAGGTAATGGGCATAGATCTTAGCTGTCTAGAATTGAAGGCAGAAATCATTGCAAGAAGAAAACAAGATCTCCAGAGCCTTCCTTCCCCTCTGGTAAGCCATACAAGTGCACATTATTTCCCCCTCAATTGCTGAATATCTTCTAAGAGTTTAAGCATCACTCGTTCAAGCCTGTCCACCCATGAGTCAGTATTGGATTGTTGCAGTTCCAGGTCTTGAAAGTTAGAGTCCAAAAGTGAAACTGAGGCCTTCAGCTCTTTATGCATGCCCCCAGCTTTCTGCCCAGAATACCTGGAGCTCATCCAGCAGTGCAGCATTGGTTGGTGTGGAGTCTGCCTCCACAGAAGTCACTAAAGATGGAGACACAACAGCAGCAGCAGCCTGGTTACCCAAAGTGGAATCGGAGAAAGAAACTCCCTATGATTCGCCTCCTTTTAACTTCCTTAATTTGCCCATGCAATCAGGTAAGCTCCCACTTATTTCTACAGTTAAAAAAAGCACTTTACTGAAAGACGTGATGGTGAAAAACCCGGTGTTTGGAGGAGCGCGATCTCTAGCTGATCATCTCAGTCAAGGGTGTCCATTTCTGTCTTTTTTCCCCCTTCCTTATCTGTGTCTATAAAATATATGTGAATCTGTGAGTGAAACTGGGATCCCTTGGCTTGAAACTGTTTATAAATATACTGTTGAAACGATTGTAAAAAGTTATTTGGAAATGAGGAAGTTAACCCGAGATGCAGTTTGAGCTTCTCTCAGGCTTGTTTGCAAACTCTTGCAGAGCTGTTAGCAGAAGGCCAGCTTCGGACACTGCTCTATTTGCAAGCTTGCTCTGCAAAGAAACTGACAAGGACACTGATACATTTTGTGAGAAACACGTTTCCATAATGAGCTCTGGATGAAGAAGTTAATAGGCAAACATTTGTTATAAAGAGAACAGCAATATTTTTGCTTGTGAGAGACTGAAACTCTGAATTAGAGATACTCTCGGATGAAAGAGTCTGTTGTTTCTGTTTGTACTGCCTTTATAAATAGTCCTACTGAACAATTTTAATTCTTATGTTGTTTTGAGTGTGCAGCGCAGACAACATATTGGGGTTGCTAAAAGTGGAAGAGCAGGTTTTGGAGGCGCGGTAGTGTTGTGGCCAGTGGAGCCACTGCTTTTTAGGGCTGGGCTCTGTGGTACGAATTAGATTGCATGCTGTCTATGACAGCAGTTGCAAAACGTGCCACCAACTTGAAACATTTTAGTCGCTGCAATGAGGGAGTTGCCTGGTGTAACATTTCAATAAACATGGCGGGCGGAAGATCACAACCCGCTGCCCACCATTTACAGTCCCTAGGAAGCCTATGTGGGGGTGCCCAATCCCTCTGTTGGCATATGTGACCCCTTTATTGATGTGGTCTGCTGAGGTGGTGCCCAATCTTTCTTAGCATCATGCCTCCGAACACAGATATACGTGCCCAGTCCCCCTGTCGGCATGTTAACCCCTCCCCATTTTCCTGCCTCTGTCCCACCTCAATTGCGTGCCACATTGGGACCCCACTCCAGTGTGGCTAACATGCCTCCCCATATAAATGTGCCACACTGGGAGCCCACCCCAGTGTGACCAAACCTGTAAAAAAAAAAAGAAAACGGTCTGCGGTGAATATTTTTATTTTTGTTACCTGAAACAATGGAAAGGTCCCTCGTCATCCTGTCCCCTTCCCCAGCCCACAGCCACCCACTGCACACCCCACCACCCCACACCCCCACCCCATACTTACCTCTGGAGCCTGGCGCGATGATCTTCGGTGGACCGGGAACACGTCTGCACTCTTTAAAGCTGAACGCGAACTGAAGAAATGCCGGTAAACTGTAAAATGGCATAAAGGTTTTTTTTAAAACTTTGGTGCATATCTCAGACATTTTTGTGAATTTTGGCACCAAATTGTCAACATGGTATTCTTGGGACACCACCTTATTAATTCAATCACTGTTATGTCGTTATTCGGTCCCGAAAGGTGATTTTGCGGTCACTGCGTGGAATCGACTTGTGGGATCGATTAATGAAACAACAGTGTGACTGTTCATGAGGTGGGTTCTCAGAAAGCCTATGTTGCAAATTTGGTGAAAAAAATCCAAAAAATGACCGTGTTACGAGAGTGCATTGCACAGTTACCACGCACGCTTGTAACTTCGAGAATTTTTAATATTTTTACTCCAGATTTTCAACATTGCCATTTTTTCATACCTCCTTATGAACAGCACAGATGTCATTTTCCATATCCTGCCTAAAATGTGTTTTCACACTTCTGGTGCACAGTGGCGTAGTTGCTGTAGGAAAACAATGTTTGAGACAGAATAAGAAAATCACAGTAACACTGTTCATGAGCAGAGGTCCCAAAATCCCTATGTTTCAAATTTGGTGAAAAAAATTCCAAAAAAATGACTGTGTTACGAGTGTGTGTTGCGCAGTTTCCACACATGCTTGTAACATCGAGAATTTTTAATATTTTTGCTCCAGATTTTCAAAATTGCCATTTTTTCACACCTCCTTATGAACAGTACAGCTGACATTTTCCACATCCTTCCTGAAATGTGTTTTCACACATCTGGCACATAGTGGCACTGTTGCTGTAGGAAAACAATGTTCGGGACACAGTAAGGCAATCACAGTAACACTGTTCATGAGCAGAGGTCCTGAAATGTCTATGTTGGAAATTTGCTGAAAACATTCCACAAAATGACCATGTTACAAGCGTGCATTGCGCAGTTTCCATGCATGCTTGTAACTTCTAGAATTTTTTATATTTTTACTCCAGATTTTCAACATTGCCATTTTTGCACACCTTCTTATGAACAGTACAGCTGCCATTTTCCACATCCTGCCCAAAATGTGTTTTAGCACATTCATCGCACAGTGACGCAGTCGCTGTAGGAAAATAATGTTCCAGGCAGAATAAGAAAATCACAGTAACACTGTTCATAAGCAGAGGTTCCAAAATGCCAATGTTAAACAGTTAGTGAAAAAATTCCACAAAATGACTATGTTACAAGCATGTGTTGCACAGTGTCCACGTACAGTTGTAAGTTCAAGAATTTTTAATATTTTCACTCCAGAAGTTCAGCATTGCCATTTTTGAACACCTTCTTATGAACAACACAGCTGTCATTTTTCAAATCCTGCCTGAAATGTGGTTTTGTACATCTGGTGCACAATGACGCAGTTGCTGTGGGAAATCAACATTTGGGACAGATTAAGAAAATCATTCTGCCACTGTTCATGAGCAGAGGTCCCAAAATGCCTATGTTAAAAATTTGGTGAAAGAATTCCAAGAAAAGACTGTGTGTTGCACAGTTTTCATGCACGCTCATAACTTCGAGAATTTTTAATAGTTTCACTCCAGATTTTCAACATTGCCATCTCTTCACAGCTCCTTATGAATGATGCAGCTGACATTTTTATGTGGTGCAGAATGGCACAGTCACTGTGAGAAATCAACGTTTGGGACACATTAACAAAATCACAGCAACACTGTTCATGAGCAGATGTCCCACATGCTTTCATGAAGTGGTGTCACAAAAAGGCCATGTTGAAAATTTGGAGTGCAGATACCAATAGAGGCCTAGGGCATTAGGGTTTCTAACCATAATGTTCCACCCTGTACAGACTAACAGGTGTCAGGGTGTGCCTTTGGATTGTCAGCTGTAATGCTCATGCCATTGCACCCCCATCCCCAACCCCACCCTGCAGCCACTGATAGTCATCAAGGTGTGCCTTGGACTATTCGGCCCCAGAGTTCACCCCATTCTCCTATGTTGAACCCATCTCAACATACTTCCCTATGAAATGGGATGAACGTAAGGCCTGATGACCCCAAGGCACAATGCTACACTTGCCAGAGTCTGCAGGGTAGGGTTAGGTGAAATGTCATGAGCGTTATGGCCAATGACCCAAAGGCACACCCCAATGCCTGTCACTCTCTGCAGGGTGGGGTGGAGTTGACATTGGTTCTTTACTTCACTGCCATTCCTATTATGCGTCTCTCTAACACCTGCACTACAAATGCCAATGCCAGCGAGACAACATTCAGCATTGACAAATGCTTGTTTATTTTGCACTAATCCTACCTGTTTTTATGTAAGGCACTCAGAGCCTCCAGGATTGGGTACCATATAAATAAATGTGCCTTGCCTAATGATGCCAAGAATTAGCCAATCAAGAAACAGAAAGAGAGTGCTACCTATAGGTTGTGCTGAAGACTAGTCAGATCAGGAACAGAAATAGAGTGCTGCTTATAAGTTGTGCTGAAGGCTAGTCAGATTAATTTCTCTGCTGACTGGAGCAAGTCTGGGGGGAGTTTGATCCCTGATCACTTGAAGCATTTTATTTATAGAGTTTTCATCAGTTTTTTTTCTTTGTGCTGCCTTTAGTGTTCTTTTTTTATTTTTAGTGCTTTTTCTAAATTTTCCATGGATTTTCAATTCCCAAAACCCACAGAAAAACTGGTGTTTTTTCCACATTCCCACAGTTTTCTGACTAAAGAATTATTGTGTCTGAGGTAAAAATTATGCAGATTTTATATTTTAAACTTATTTTTTCAGGGGATACCCATTTTAAAGTAGTTCCATGATTTTGTACCATTTTTCTTTACTTTTCCTCAGACAAGGAGTCATTTTCAGTGGTTCCACACTGCTGGGAACCTTTTGTTTTTTCCTTTTGGGGACAAGTTTTCTTGGTTCCCTGAGAAATGGGCAGGTCATGAAAGACCAATTTTATGACTGATACATTTTATTTCAAATTACTCTTTTAAGTTGTGGACTAGGCAGACTGCCACTACTCTTTGTTTACAGTTGGGCCCATTTCTGTTTTTCTGTCTGGGTGTGTACTTTCACTTTGCTCCTAACACTAAGTTATTTGCCTTTTAGATTGAAATTATACACTACTCAGTCACTCTAAAAATTGACCTGTTTGTACTTTTGATACATGCTTAACCTAAATGATGAATTGTTCTTGTCAGCGTTTTCCGGTGTTATTGCACTCAAATTTTTACTTGTCATTTGTAGTATTGTACTAAATGTATTCAGTATGTTTGTCTCTGTACCCTCCCGGGTCATGCCTGAAAATAGTCTTGTTGGCTAGTGCACCTAACTGGTTAACAAAACCTAAATAAATAAATTATGGCTTCTCAGTCTGCTTCTCCTTCTTTAAAAAATACAGGTGAGGGGTCTGCTGCTTATCATACAAATAAAGATAGGTCCTATAAGGACCCCATTGAAAATAAGTCCGATAAAAATAAAAAGACCAAGCAAAACAAAAAAATACATTTTCATCAGGTTTCTGATTCAGTACTTGCTAAAAAGAAAAAAAAAAGGAAAACATATCACTGCCTCTCCCACTGAAAAGCAAAGGGAGTGTTACAACAAGATATATCCTCTGGGGAGTAAATGGCAAAGGCATGGCAACTATATCAAACTTTACAGGCTGTGAGCTCTCTTATGGGTGCCCAAGCAAGACCCCCTAGTCCTATTCCTTCTGACCATGGTCTCCACCAGGGCATATTCTATAAGGAGGATGGTGATGAATAAGAGGACAAATTAAAGCAGCAGTGCAATGAAAAAAGTTATTCCAAAAAGCTAATTTTCGGCTATGGTTATAAAAAATATTGACAGAACTATTGATTTGGGTTTTCTGGATGCTTCCTATGCTGTGAACTGTGCATTTACATTTTTTTTCTGGACTCTTAACTATCCTCTGGTCCTCAATATTATTTCTATGCAAAAATGAGGTGGCCATCTTTTTTTCATGAGAAATAATTACATAAAAACTTTCATAAAATTCTTAAATGATGATAGAAACTGAAAATTTTACCACCAAAATAAACTGGAAGACATCTGGCATCAATTAGGAAGAAAAAAAGGTGGGTCAAATTTTAATCCATTTTTGTTGCACTACTGCTTTAAAGTCTGATGAAATTCCTGGCCAAGTATTTGACTCTTTTTCTCATGGCTGGAAGAATTTTTCCTCCCTTTTTACTTTTGTCCAACATATGGTGGGCACCCTTGGCCTTTCTATTCAGGAGTCCATCATGGAGGATCATTTTCGATATGATGGGTCTCCCTCCTCCTAAGAAGCTACTCAAGCAATTCTAGGGGGTTGGGGTAGGAAGACGTAGGCTGCTGGTTAACTAGGATCTGAAGCTTATCCATTAGGTAGGGAAATGGGCAGACTGGGTGGGTCAAGCGGTCCTTATCTGCTGTCAAATTCTATGTTTCTATGTTTCTAAGCTACTCCTTCCTATTCACAAGCCTCTTTGAAGGTCTTCTTTCAAAGTACTCCAAAATCCCACCTCCATACCAGGGGTGGATGAAAAGATAGACAAAAAGTACCAGCTTGGTAAATTTAATGCTAAGTACCTTTACATGCATCCAGACCATGAAGAAGTAGTGCAAGCTGTGGCTTATGACAAAGCAAATGTGGCTGTTTCTTCCCAATCTCCATAAAAAGATTCCAAGAAACTGGACACTATGGGTAAGAAATGTTACACCACAATTTCCCTACTGCTTCACCTCTGTACTTATATGGCACATGCTGCTCAGTACCAAAAGGCTCTCTGGTCTGCTGTTCTGGCAATCAGCCAGCAAGCCCCAAATAAAGTGACTCAGGACTTTTCATAAACTGTCAACACAAAATACCAGTTTCATATGGCTGTGAATGCTAATGGTACAGCATCCAGAGCAGTGGCTCATGCCATCTCCCTCAGAAAATTTGCCTGGTTGAGGACTACAGCACCAATCTCTCCCAGGATACTCAGACTAAATCCATGGATTTCCCCTGTGAAAATAATTCTCTTTTTTGGGGCAAAACAGAGGCAAGCATGAAAAAGGTGGATGAATAAAAAAACACCATCAGAGTAATGCAGCCAAACAGAAACCTTCTATTTCCTACAATCCCCAAAGAAGAGGGGGTAGAGGTAGGGGTTACTATCCTAGATCCTTCTACCCTATGCCATTGCCCATGCCCTTGGATTACTTTCAGATGAAAGGATTGTTTAGGGGAAGAGGTAGAAGGGCTCAGAAATATACTAATACGACCCCTTCTACAAAAACCCAGACCAAATATAAGCCCTGTCTGGATGGCTCAAGTCACCTCTTCTCTCCCAGTAGGAGTAAAGCTGACCCACTACATCCACCAGTGGCACCTCTTCACCACAGACAAGTCGGTGCTGGAGGTGGTGGGTCATGGACTCACCCTGCAGTTCAAAAAAGTCCCACACAGCAGGGTCACAAGACTTTAAAACCCTTTACTCCCACAGAAAGATTTCCGCTGGAGTTGGAGGTAAAATCCCTTCTATCAGCAAATGCAATGGAAAGATATCCTTTTCCCCAATGGGGAAAAAGCCTCTATTCCAGGTACATTCTCACCCAAAAGAAAAATAAGGACTGGTGACCCATTTTGGATCTCAGGAATCTGAACAAACACCTGTTCAACTCAAAATTCAAGATGGTTACCCTGTTGGTAGTGATTCCCACCTTGCAAAAGAAAGACTGTCTAACCTTCCTAGACTTCACAGATGCCTATTTCCATATTTCAGTCAGGCCTTCCTACAGAAAATAGTTCAGATTTTGCTTGCAGGGCTCTGTTATCTTGATTATTGTTATGATGTCTTGTGGCCTTATTTTTTATTATATATTCTTGTTTTTTTTTACACATTATATTGCCCTGCACTTTGAGAATGTTGAGATATTAACATGGGTGGGTTTTTTGGAGGGGGAGGAGAGTGGAAGGGTTCAAGTTTTGTAATTGTTATTATTGTTGTGTTTTGGTGTTGTTTTTCTTGAAAATTTATTATAAAATATATTAAATTTGAAAAAACCAAAGAAAATATCTCAGATTCAGACTGCCTTCTGGTCACTACCAGTTTGCAACTCTACCATTTGGCCTTCCTTCCTTCATCTCCCAGCGTATTTACAAAGTACCTGGTAGTGGTTGTAGCCTGCCTCAGAAATCAAGAAGTGTCCGTCTTTCCTTTCCTGGATGACTGGCTAATCGTGGACAAGTCTCTCCAGGAAAGTCAGAGACTACATCTGCCTCACACAGCACACTCTGGAGTCCTTGAGATTTCTGATCAACACAGAAAAATCCCACTTTGAACCAGTTCAGTTACTGGAGTTCATTGGAGCAGAGTTGGACACACAGCAGAGAAAGGCCCTGCTCCCATTGCACAGGGTACACAACCTTTGAAACCTGGCAAACTTCTTTGTCAAGTGCCAGCCAAGGCCAGACAGATACTTCCTCAGGTTTCTGGGCCACATGGCCTCTACTATAGCCGTGGTCCCAAGTGTCAGGTTTCAGATGAGGGACATTCAGCACTACCTCTGGGATCACTGGTCCCAGAAAAGAGACTATCTGCCAAAGCTCATTTCAGTCACAAAGACTCTTCTGCAAGCCCTAGACTGGTAGAAGGACAAGGAGTGTCTCAGAGAAATGATTTCCTTTTAGGAAAGGGAGCCTTTCAGAGTGCTCACCACAGATGCCTCACTGTTAGGATGTGGTGCACAGCTGGCAGACCTATCCAGAAGCGGAGTGTGGTCCCCAGAGAGTCCAGGTGTCACATAAATCTCCTCAAACTCAGAGCTGTGTACCTAGTTACCAAAGCCTTCCCTCTCCAGCTAAAGGGTGAATCTCTCCAAATCAGGAAAGACAACACCACTGCTATGTTTTGTATCAACAAGCAGGGAGGCCCAGATCCACAAAGCTCTGCACAGAGGTCATGAAGATTTGGTCTCTGGCTTACTCCTTGGGCATACATCTCTCTGCAATCCATCTCCCAGGCAGGGACAATATGCTGGCAGATGCCTGAGCTGCATCAGTTAGGGCCACAATGAGTGGACCCTAAACAGACACATACTGGCCACAGTCTTCAGGAGGTGGGACACTCCAGAGATAGAGCTCTTCACCTCCAACCTCAATTACCAAATTGCGCTATACTGTTTTAGATCTCTGTCTGTGGGCACAGTGCCAGTGGATGCCTTAGTTCTAGATTTTTTTATTTATTCATCTATTTAGTTTTCATTTACTGGGTAGGTGCTCTAGCCAAAGACATGACTATTTTCAGACACGACCCGGGAGGTTATAAAGTATCATATGAGAAACAATGACAGACACAGTGTCTTAGCAGAAACAATGTCGGGTACAGTAGAACTTAATGTCCTATACAGTAAGACTTGGTGCAAATGGCATTATACAAGGTAGGGAAACTTGATACAAAAGGTTAGCTACAAATACAGCAATGGCAAAGCATAGAGCAGTTTAAACAGGCAAATTAACAAAGATGAGCAATGTCAAGATTGGACAGGAAGGTTCCTGTATGCCTTAACTCCATTTCCCTTATTCCTCAGGATCTTGCTAAAACTCAGAAGACAGCCAGCCACCATGATTCTAGTGGCTCCAGACTGGGCAAGGCAGCCTTGGTACTCTCTGCTCCTCACCCGGTCAGACAAATGGCCCATTTACCTGCCTTCCAGCCACAGTCACCTGACCCTGCCTCCGAGGGGGATAACATATCCCAGCATAGTCTCTTCACCTCAAAGCTTAGTACTTGAGGAGCTATGATTCCCAGACTCTTAGTATTCGGAATAGGTCCTAAGAATCCTTTGGCAGGCCAAAAAACCAAGCACCAAAAAGGCTTATGCTTCCAGGTGGAAGAGATTTTCTTTTTGGTGCAGAGACAGGCAAATTGACCCACTGCAAGCCAGCCTGTCTTCTTTGCTGGATTACTTGGTGCATTTGCAAGCACCAGGCCTTAAAGCCTCAACCCTGAAGGTTCACCTTGCAGCCATTTTTGCCTACCTCTCTGCTGATAAGGAGAAATACATAATTTCTCTTTCATTTTCAATAAATTCTTTAAAGGCCTGCTGCACCTCCAACCCCCACTTAAGGAACCTGTCACTTCCTGAGACTTGAACCTGTGCATAGCCAAACTCATGGAGTCCCCTTCCGAGCCCATGGCTACTGCAGATTTAAAATATGTCACCTGGAAAACTGTTTCCTGGTGGCCATTACTTCAGCCAGAAGGATTTCTGAGCTGCAAGCTGTTTGCACTGAGCCTAACTATATTATCTCCCACAAGGATAAAGTAGTCCTCTAGACAAATAGGAAGTTCCTTCTCAAGCTAGTGTCTGAATTTTTCCTGAACCAGTTCATAGAAAAATAGAAACATAGAAGTTGTCAGCAGATTAGAACCGTACGATACATCATGCCTGCCTTTGGCTTCCAACCCCCCTACTTAGCTGCCTGCTTGTTTATCCCACAATGTCTGTCCCATGCCCGCTTGAATTTCCCTACTGTCTTGGTTCCCCCCACCCCCTTCCTGCAGGCTATTCCATGGTTTCACAACACGCTCTGTGAAGAAGAATTTCCTCGTATTGCATCTGAACTTTTCTCCCTTAAATCAAAGGTTGTGCCCTCTAGTCCTGCTGTAGTCCTTTACACAGTCATAACACTCCTTGTCTTTTTACAGACAAATCCACTCCTGGTGAGTGCAGGCTCCACAGGTTGGATGTTAAAAGGGTGCTGACTTACTGCCTGGAGAATACTAAGCAGCTCAGGGCCTCTCATACTCATATCTTCCTCAACTATGGTGAGGTAGGCAAGGGCAGGCCAGCCTCTAAGAGAACCATCTCTTGATGGATAGTCTCTTGCATCCAGTTCTGTTACACTACGACTAGCAAGCAGCCACCTCAATATCTCAGGGTCAACTCCACCAGGGTGCTGCAACCTCGGTGACAGCAGCAAGAGACATTTTCTTGCTCGACATCTGCAAAGCAGGTACCTGGAAGACTGTACATATCATCATAAAGCACTGCTGCTTGGATGTACAGTCCAGATCAGATGCAAAATTTGGCACTGCGGTCCTGCAGAACCCGTTTCCTAAGTAGGTTCTGTTCCCTCCTCCCAACTGCACTGCTTTGTAATCTGCATTAGTCAAGCATGCTGAGGGATTCCTGGAATGAGAAGAAATAATTACTTACCATAGTAATGTTGTTTCTTCCAGGGTATCCCTCAGTATGCTTGACTTCCCACTCAGCCTCGCCTCACATAACCTGGCTGAGATCAGGTCTGTAGTCTATGTCTCGGGCCAAATTTCTTACTGTTGGGATCTATCTAGTGGAATGCTCCACTAGTTACACCACATTATACATAGTTTGCCTATTGGCAAGTTTTTTCTAGTTCTTTTTTCTCAAAATTTTCTCTACTAATAGGTTAGGTTAAGAATTTGGGGCCTTTTGCCTCTAGCTTCAAAATGAATCTGACTAGTGTTCAGCACAACCTACAGGCAGCACTCTCTTTCTGTTTCTTGATTGGTTAATTCTTGGCATCATTAGCATAGACTTCACCTCCTGGGCAGCTGAAACCACCTTGCATAACTGCAAAAATCAAGCATACTAATGGATCCCCTGGAAGAAACAATATTACTATGGTAAGTATCAGACCATTCCCCAATATTAGTATCCTAGGTGAACAATTAATAATTAAAGCAATAATGCACAAGAGGGTGTTGGTTGTGCTGGGATAAACTCATGCCTGGGTGTTTGGGACTAGGGCCGCAGGCCGAGTGCGTCCAATGTCCCAGAAGAGAGGTTATCCCAGCACACCCACACCTGAGTGTCATATTGCTAATATACAATGGCTCATTGTTATACAAAATTAAAAAAAAAATTTAAAAATGTTTTTAGTGGATTTTTACTGTGGCAATATATCTTTATTTCCGAAGAGATCCTCCAACGATACAGTACAGTGAGATTGTGTTGGGATAACCTTACTGTGCCAGGGACCTACTGACCAATGAGAGTCCAGGAAGTTTTCTTGCCATTGTATAATTTCTCTTAGAAGATGAAAGGTTTATTATAAAACTTAAACAAAAATTAGAGGAATTTTGTAGACTTAACAATCCTTCTGCTACATTGTGGGCTAATAACTGGGAAGGCCTTAAATGCTAGCTGAGCGTTTACTTTATTAGCACTTTGGCAGCAATCAAAAACAGAAGAAAAGAAAAAAATCAATGCTGTCCTGGATAAAATACAAAACATGCAAAAGAAGCTAACAATAGATACTTCAAAAAATAATTGGGCTCCTAGTTTAAACTAAAATTTGAATATTTTGAAGTTATTAGAGGCAAAGCAGTGTTGGCAATTAGGAAATGTAGACTTAATTATATTAATTCCTGACCTAAGGCAACAAAGATTTTAGCTGTAAGGTTGAAACAAAATAATAACAACACAAAGATCTTTGCCATTAAGGATCTAGGTAACAACTCCTTAATTAGGGGCATAGAAAGATAAACTTGGGCTTTTATAAATTTTATAAAAAGCTACATGATAGTGATATTGAGCTTTTGCCTAAATAAATTTTAGAATAACAGAATCATAGAAACCTGACGACAGAAAAGGACCTCTCTGGCCCACTGAGTCTGCCCCTTACCACCCCCCAACTCATCATCCTTCTCAAGGGACGTCCCCTCCCCCCAAAAAAATAATCCCTTATGTCTGGTCCATGTCCTCTTGAATCCCTCTACCATTTCAGTCCCACCAATTCCTCAGGTAGTTTATTCCAGGGCTCCACCACCCTCTCCGTGAAGTAACACCACCTCACATTGCCCTTAAATCTTCCTCCTACTAATCTATGACTATGTCCTCTAGTTTTAGCACCGACTTTCTTTCTAAATAAGCTTCCCTCTCGTACCTTATTAATCCCTTTCACATACTTAAATGTTTCTATCATGCCCTCCCCTTTCTGGTCTCCAATGGGTACAAATCCAGTTCCCTCCTTCTCGCCTCATAGGTCTTCCCATACATACCCTGCACCATTTTGGTTGCCCTTCTCTGAACCCTTTCAATCCCATCTATGTCCTTGCATAGGTGAGATCTCCAGAACAGTATCTCGTACGCCAGGCGTGGTCTCACCATAGCTTTATAAAGACGCATTAGCACTTCCCCCCTCCTGCTTGTTATGCCCCTCCCTATGCATGCCAGTATTCCATTTGCCCTATCCACCCCCTGCTGCATTGGTTTCCCACCTTAAGGTTGTTTGAAATTATAATCCCCAGATCCCTCTCCTGCTCTGTTGCCCTAATCCCCCCCAATGTCTAAACTGCCTGTGGGTTACTACACCCCATGTGCATTACTGTACATTATTTGACATTGAATTTTGGCTGCCAGGTTTCCTCCCACTCTTCCAGAATCTTCAGGTCCTCCCTCATGGTCTCCCCCCCCAGTGTCCACTCTATTGCAGATCTTCATATCATCTGCAAATAGGCACATCCTCCACTCCAGTCCTTCCTCTATATCACTGATATAGGTATTAAAAAAGGAGGGGTCCCAGTACCCACCTCTGGGGCACCCTGCTCCTCATCACTTCTCCCTGGAATGCATCCCATTGACCACCACACTCTGCCTTCTGTCCATCAACCAGTTTTTCACCCACCTGATAATTTTCTGTCCGTCCCATAAGCTTTCCAGCTTATTTACCAGCATTCTGAGAGGGATGGTATCGAAAGCCTTACTGAAGTCCAGATAGGCCACATCAACTGCCCCTCCCTGATCGACCACCTTCTTCACTCAATTGAAAAACTCTATTAGGTTCATCTGGCATGACCTCCGATTTGTGAAGCAATACTGTCTGTCATCTTGCAGTCCTCTGTCTACAAGGTAGTTTACCACCCTTTCCTTTATTAGAACCTGCATCCCTTTACTCACCACCAAGGTAAGTCTGACTGGTCAGTATAATTCTCTGATTAATCCCTGCTGCCCCCCCCATGTAGTGGCACCACATCTGCCTTCTTCCAGTCTCTTGGCACCCACCTGGTATTCAGGGACAAGTTAAACAGCCTTGTCAGAGGTGTTGCCAGTTCCTCCCTTAGTTCACGGAGAACCCTAGGATGCAAGTCATCTTGCCCCATCACCTTGTCCACCTTTAACCTTCCTAACTCCTCCCTTACCCTGGCCACACTGAACAGACTAGGAGCCACCCTTTTGTTCTCCCCTCCCTCTAAACTCTGGTCCCCTACCCTCTCTCTCCTCTGTGAAGATCAAGCAGAAGTAGCTATTAAGCACCTCTGCCTTCTCAAAGTCTCCCTCCACTTGTACTCCCTCCTCTTCCCTCACACGAACTATCCCCTGTCTTGCCTTCCTCTTCTCTCCCACATACCTAAAAAAAGTTTTACCCCCCCCCCCCGGCCTGCCTAGCAATTTTCTCTTCTGTATCAGCTTTAGCCTTCCTAATCTTCTGCCCTGCCACCCCCAGTTTTTCTCTGTGTCTCCCTGTCCTATATTCTTGTACAGTATGTTCTGAATGCCCTTTTTTCCCTTAAGTGCTCCTACCACCTCCCTGTTAAGCCAGAGTGGCCTCTTTCTTTATTTGCTTTCTTACTTCCTTTATGCAGAGTTCTGTGGCTTTCAGTAACCTTCCTTTGACAGATTCCCATAATTCTTCCATGTCTCCTGTTACCTCTTTTCCTTCCATTTCTTCCCTGAATACCTCCCTCAATCTGACAGAGTCCATCTGCCTGAAGTCCATAACCTTCGTGTTGGTCCAATTTGTTTCCCTTTCCATCATTACCCTGAAACTCAGTGTATTGTGATCACTTGTACCTAGGCTGTCTCCTGCCATAACTTGTTTCTTACTTTCCCCATTGGTGAGGACCACGTCCAGTATGTTATACCCCTTGTGGGCTCCCTAACCAGCTGTTGCATGAAAGCACCTTGGAGTGAATCTAGGATCTCTCTGCTCCTGGCTGATGCTACAGTCGGGATTTCCAAGTCGACAACTGGGAGGTTTAGGTCCCTCACCAGCAGGAGCTCCCCCTTGAGTGCCATCCATTTAACTGCCTCCAACAGTTGTCTGTCTCCTTCCTCCCCCTGCGTAGGAGATCTGTGAATCACCCCTGGTCTTAATGATGCTCCAGACCATTTTTCCAATGTGATCCACGGGACCTCAGTCTCCCCCTGCTCCTTCTGCCATCCCATTGCCCTAATGTTATCTCTGATGTACAATGCCACCCCTTTTTTCCAGCACTGTCCCTTCTAAAAAGTCTGTACTCCCTGGATACCTGTCTCATAAGTATGATGCTCTGATCACCAGGTCTCAGCTATGGCCACAATGTTCAGGCCCGCATCCACAATTATGGCCTCCAAGTCCACCATTTTGTTCCCCAAAGTCCTAGCATTTGCTAATAAATCTTTCCACCATATACTCCCTTTCTCCCTGCCAACCTTTACTGCCCTACCTACCTACCTACCCCATTTTGTGGGGGAGTACTAACTGGGCTATTTCCCGCTGCTCTCCCACCCTGTTCAGTTTAAATGCAGACCTTCCCTTATGTATCTATCCAATTTATCCTTCAGGACCCTTGTGCCCACCTTGCTTCGATGCAGCCTGTCAGGTGCATAAAGCTCCTCGTTATCCCATGTCCCACCCCATTCTCCCACAGACCTAAACTTTTCCCTTGCACCACCTTCTCAGCCACAAATTGAATTCCCAATTCTCCTCTGATTATCCGTGCTGGCTTTTTATACTGGCAGGATTTCAGAAAAAGAGATGGTGTTCCCCTCCTCTAGACAGATTCTTGCTGCATGCTTGAATCTAGCCTGCACTTACATCACACTGTTGTCCTCCAGATCGTTCATGCCCAGATTCCCTATGATGTGGGGGGTACCCCCTTGTGTCTTGGCTAAGGTGTGCACCAAGTGCCTGGCCTTGAGTGCCGTCATGCCTGGCATGCACCTTGCCATAATAGAACTCTTCATCCCTCCCCCTTCCCCCATTTGATGCCTCTAATTATGGAGTCCCCCAATACCAGTATCCTGCTATCTTCAGTTCCCTGCAGCCTATAAATTCACCACTTAGCTGTTCCCCTTTGTCTTTCTCCCTTCATCTCCCCACTGCTATATCCCCTCCCTCCGCATTGCCCCCATGCCCAGTTCTCCTGCATACACCTTTGTCCATCCCATCTGCTAGGGTGCATAACACTGTCTCCCATTCCTTGGCCTTCCCCTTTTCTGTATCCTTTTACTCATTACCTCCTCTAGTATCTCCTTTCATCACCTATGTTGGGTTTCCTAACCCCATTGCCCGTTCTTTCTCCTAACAATTTCAATTTCCCCTTCCCCCCTCTTTTCTATCATACTTCCCATGACTCTCCCCTTCCACCCTCCTCTTGAGCCCCGTCTTTTACCACATTCTCTCCTCCTCCAGTCTTCTCCCTGCCTTGTCCCCTCCCAGGATCTCTGATTTATCTGTTTTAACACCCTCCTTGCCTCTCCTACCCATCTCCCCTTCCACCGAATCAACCCTTCCCCCCCTTTCAGCTCCCACCCCTCTTCCCCTCCTCATTCCTATCCACCTTGTCTCCTTTCCCCTTGTAATTTCCTGTGTCCCTCAGATTTCTTAAAGGTGTACACCTGTTCCTCAGGATAACCTCACCCCCATTGGAGTTAATGCCACCCGTAGTCTTGCTGCTGATCCCTGTACTAGTTTCCTCCTGCCTTCCCCCCTTTTTTGCTTCCCTCATCATATTCCCCTCCTTATCCTCTTCCCTTTCACTGTGTTCCAAATGGACTCCCCTGTTCCTCTTCCAACCTGGACTCCTTCCTGCCCTGGAAGTGTTCCTCATATATCTCCAATCTACCGGATCCTCCACTCTCGGAGTGTTTTTATATACAAACATATGAAGAAGCCAGCAGAAGGAGGCCATTTGGTCTATCAAGTCTGCTCGTATTGCAGGGTCCACAGCTTGAGCTAATATCCCTGCCCTCCCTCCCCATTCTTCCCATCCACCCTTCCCATGATCCTTACCTTTCCCTATGCCTATCCTAGCCTCTCTTAAAGCTGCCCACTGTCTTCAATGAGATGACCTCTTCCAGCAGCGCATTCCAAGTGTCCACCACCCTCTCTGTAATGAAGTGCTTCCTGATCTCCCTCCTAAACCTCCCACCCTCCAGCTTAAGACAGTGCCTCCTTGTGTTACAGTTGCCACTCAGCTTAAAGAGATTCTCCTTATCAACCTTATTGAAAGTCCAAATCATGACCCCTTCTCTCTCTTTTGTCTTTCAGGGAGTTTTAGCCCTCCTACTGTGTCCCCTGCCCATACTTTCAATACCCCTGCTCTCCCACTCCCTCCTCAGCCTAATAATTTCTACCTCCAGCTGTGCTAGTCTGTTACATATTGGGCAAAATCCCATTCTCCACAGCATATCCATATAAACTGCAGCTCTGCATCCATTACATCCCATGATTCTCTTTGGTCCAGCTCACCTTCCCTTAGACCCCTGCCCTATCTTGTATCCCCTCATCTTCCCCAGCTGCCATGTCCCCACCCTGTCCTCAACCCCCCCAATTCGCACCACTCACACCCTCCAAAATGCATGTTAGCCCTTGCTAAGTCTTCTCAATTAGCTTTGAATACTATAGCAGGACTAAGGATATAAAATTTCCGTTCCTATATATTTGATTTATTCAGTTCAATTTACATTAAATTTGCTTCCCCCAACCTCTCAGTAATATCCCTATAATAAACATTATAAAAAGGTTCTCAGATATGCTGCAATCTGATTGGATGTTAGGATTCAGCAGCCTTACATTAATCCATGTTATACTGTCATGTACAGCCTGATCACAATGGCACATGGATTCTTCCTGTCAGCATTACATCCTCTAGCACTGCTGAATGACTAGAATGATGCATTCTGATCTTGAATCAGCATTCTTAAATTGTTGGTGGAACAATTATTTTATTAAAAAATCTCCCTCTAAATGAGGAAAACATTAAAAAAGTATTCTTTTAACCCTCTTCTTTTGGAACAATTTTTTTATAATAGCAGTAGGGCACTCCCAGAAAGTTAGATTAACAGTCAGCTAATCTCCCTCTAGGGGCAATATGGCACTTGTCTGCACCTTGAGCCACATTACACCCCTGGGGGTGATTAACAGACTGTTACTCTAACCCCTGGTCATGCCTTATTGCTTAATTAATATAGCAGGTTTACTGATCTAAAATTTCACTATTATATAATCACTGTCAATTTAGATATACTCTCTCTAAATAGGACAACCAGCTGTTTTATTATTTACTCTTTTTCCCCTTCTTTTCCCACTCCTGTGTGCAATATTACCAACAACTATGACTCTGTTTCTATGTAAGTTTTTCAGTGCATGCAATACACAGTGGCATCAACAAACTTAAACAACCTCTTTGCTCTGTTTATATCTGCTTAATATTAAGAATGCATTCTGCTCTTTTCTTTTACACATACACAGACTGATTTACCCCTTTTGAAATTCCAAGTAAGAGTCAGCCAATTTCAAACTCAAAATATTAAACATTAAACATCCCCCTGCTCTGTCTTTATCTGCTTAAAATGAACAACACATTCTGCACTTTTCTTATGCAATACAAATACTTAGACTGATAAACCACCATTTGAAAATCAAGTATGAGTCAACCAATTACAAGTAAGAGCAGTCAACCTTTAACCAAAAACAAACCCTGCCCAGAACTGATGATGATTTTGTATATGAAGCTCCACCTCCCCACCTTGAATGCCCAATCTCCAGAAGTCCTCCTTGGATATCAATCCCCAAGTTCCCTAGGCAGTTTAAAAGTAATGGGGTGGGGCGGGGTGGAGTGGGAGATTTTTGGGTAGAACAGCCACAAGGTGAAGGGGGTCCCAAGTTAAGAGACCAAGCAAGCCTCCTCCCCCCTTGCTCCTCACACTCCCAATTCCTCCTGACTGTGGATTGAACTGCTGTGGTGTTCCTTAATGCCTCTTCTAGCTTTGTTCTGAATTTTGAAATTGTTGCCAGACACTACAGTGCTCCGATTGGGCCATGCTGTCTCTTGGTCATTTGTGGCTGTATTTAATTTAAGTACAAGGGTCCAAATGGCCCAGGTACAACTGTTGTCCATTTGTTCCTTTTTTTAATTTTTTATTTGTACTTTTTGCTCCTGAGTCCTGGCAGGCAGCTACTGCCCTCCGATTGGAGGGACTCTCTCTCTCTCTCTCTCCAGTCCCTCTGCTCCCATACTAGGTGGCCTCCGGTAGTTCCCTTGTGGATTTCCCCCTGTGACATGGCCAGGAGGAGGTTGTCGGCTTCTCCCCCTTCCTGGAGACCCAATCCAGAATCTGGGGGACCACTCCTGGGAGCAGCACACCATTATCAAGCCTGTCAGACTCACTTTTATTTCTGTTTTTACCTGGCCCCCCTGCCTGTTGATGCAAGGACATCAGCTTGGAGTCTCCCAACCCATACTGCCCTCCAGCCACCACCAGAGGGCAGTCAGTGAGCAGGATGACCAGTCCCCCTCCCTCAGAGACAGGAGAGCTGTCCTCAGGATGCTCAATCCTGTCTCCCCCTTCTGACCCCCGGCAGCACAGGTTCATTCACAAACCCAGGACACCAGCATGGTGCGAGGTGTAGCATCCAGCATCTCAACCCTCAGCACCACCGGACCAGGTGCCCTTTTTTTAAGATTTTCAGGCAGAAAAGCCACACAGTGCAGTGGTGGAGGAGGTCCCAAGTTAAGGGACCAAGCCAGCCTCCTCCCACCTTGCTCCTTTCACTCCTGACTCCTCCTGACTGCAGATTGAAGCACTATGGCACTCATTAAAGCCTCTTCTGGCTTTTTTTCTGAATTTTGAAATTGGCGCCAGACACTACAGGGCTCTGATTGGCCCAGGCACTCACTTGGTCATTTGCAGCTGTATTTAATTCAAGTACAGGGCTCTGATTGGCCCAGGTACCACTTTTGTCCATTTGTGGCTTTTCATTTTTGGGAAGGTTTAAACATTTCCAAAGTTCTGGATAACTTCAAATCACTCAAGTGAGAATATAGATATAGCTGAGGTAATAGCTGCCATTAAAGCTCTTGAAAGGAATGATGCTCAGGGACCTGATGGTTAATCTGCAAATGTTTACATTAAGTTAATCGAGGTAATTGTGTCAGTTCTTACCATGGGGATAGAGAAGCATGGATTCATAATACTTTACTACAAGGCATAAGGAGGAGTCTAATATCACTCATTCACAAACCCGGAAAAGACCCAAGCGAGTGCAAACCTTATAAGCCAATATCGCTTATCAATATGGATGTAAACATTTTTGCTAAAATCCTAGCAGATAGACTTGGGAAAGTAATACCATACCTAATTGATACCAGGCAGACAGGATGTATTAAGAATATAATAGCAGCTGATAACACAAGAAAGCTATTTTACATTATGGAGATTGCTAATACATTTAAAGTAGTGTTGGCTATTTCTTGCTAGTCACAAACAAGTCCTTGGATCACTTTTTGTGGCAACATATATTTTGGTTTTAGAATTACATAATTTTCCAGATAATTATATTAGATGGGTGAGGTTATTTTACAAAAATCCTTCGACATCTGTCATTACAAATGGTGTTATTTCTGATTGTTTTTCCTTGAAGAGAGGATCTAGGCAAGGATGCCCTCTATCTCCTATGCTATTTTAGATCCCTTGATAAGAAGATTATCCAAAGAGGAAAATATAAAAGGAAACTCAAAACAAAACAAAGAGTACCTTGTCTCACTATATGCTAACATCTTAATTACATTGTCTGATTCTTGGAATTCTATTTCAAAAATTCTGGGTATAATGAGTGAGTTCAGTAGATTTTCATGCTACAAATTAAATATAAAGATATATTTTCTTTTTCCAGTAAACAAATACTGTGTTGAAGAGGACATTATAGATTTAGGCATAACTTGGGAGAGGAATGAATTGATTATTTAGGAATTAAGGCATTCCAGACGATGGCTACAACTACTAAAATAATAATATGAAAACACTTAAAACAAGCATTCAGAATAGCTTAATAAAATGGAATAGTCTTCCTTTGGGGTTTTAGGGTTGAATGGATGCAATTAAAATGCATATTCTTTCAAAGGTACTATACATATTTTTGATGCTTCCATTTTATATTCCAAAAATGGTTTCCTGATATTCAGAGTTACATTATTAAATTTGTCTGGCGTAACAGGAAATGTATATTGCACATAATAAATTCTGTAGGACTAAGCACAGTGGAGGATTAAAATTTCTGGATCTGTATTTTTATTATGTGGCATGCAGGGCATCACAATTAGCTAAATGGCTTGTTAAGAATAAAAGACAAGAGGACATACTGGAATGGATGGTTATAAAATCTGATCTAGCAAAAAAACACATAATTAATCTTTCAGCCTTAATCTTTTCCAGTCCTGTTAAACCTTTCCGAAACAAGATTATGGCTAATAGTATAAGACTTAGTTGTCTGGTCAAGGTTGTTAAATATGAACCTTCAAGAATTTATGGTACAACCTGTATGAGGAAATCCAAATATCTGTCTTAATAAGAAAACATTTGAAAATGAGCAATGGAATGATAAAGGTATTATAAAAATAAAATACGTAGTTGACAAACATTAAATAAGACATTATACTGAATTAGTACAGAATGTTGGCATTTCCATTCATGATCTGGATAAATATGAGATTCTAGCTAGTAGTATAAAGATCTGTTTTCAAAATAATTTATGGTTGATTAAAGCTAAAGAAATCACCAGCACCTTCTTAGCCTGTTTACAGCTCCATTCCAAAATAGCTAATCTATATAAATTATTGATAGAAAATATTAAAGGGGTTGATTATAACATACAGTAAGATGATGGTCACAAAATTTGGGGAAAAATTTGGAAGATTAGAACTGGGCAAACATATGGATCCATGACAGTTGGTTGACAAATTCATTGTCAACCAACGTTACGGCGTCACCTTTATGTCGACTGCATTTGTGGTTGGCACAAAGCCGGTCACTTGGGACTGTGTTTTCCTTGGGGGACTTTGCCCCTGAACCTCTCATAACTAAAGTAATCAATTCTGAACCAGAGTTGATTCAGGGAGGAGGTGCAAGACCCCCAGAAAACAATGCCAGGGTCCCGCACCGACACTACAGTGACCTGTCACTTTAGTGTCGGTCATGGTAAAATTGTCACCATAGCAACAGCATAATCAAACATATGGTGTAATTCATTGAACATTTTTAAAACAGTTAATATGAAACTGGTGCAGTTCAGATATTTACATAATGTACACCACACTCCATTAGCTGTGCATAAAATTGAACTTCAAACAGTGCTGAAATTATGATGAAAAAAGTAGGGGTGCCAAACTGCTCTTATTCAGAAGTGTGCACAGAGTCAGTGAAAAGAGAGTGCAAAAATTCTCATAAAGCTAGGGGGTCTGGGGGCATGCTTTTCAAGGAAATGTTTTAAAACATCACTGTAAATGGTGCATTTTCCTGCATTTTTGAGCTAAGTAAGATATGTTAAAGCCCACCAGGATGAAATGTTCTGTGATAAGGATGTTTCTGTTTCCTACAAGAATGTTTTAAAAATTTAACTGTTTATGAAATTGCATTATTTGCTTAATTTGTAAAGTGGATTGCTTCTCACTCCCCATTTCTCTCACCCTTTGTGAAATTGATCCCCCAGATCACACTTACCCCCTTTGTTGATTACTCCTTTCATCATCATCAACCCCCCAGGATTTATTGCCAGCCCACTGCCTGCAAGTTACACATCATACCCCAATTGCAAGATGTAGACAAGCATGGCAGGTTATACAAAGGATTATTATCATACGAGCTGCCATTCTGATCTGAGGATACGAAAAAAGTGACACATCAACAGAGCACGAGAGCAGCAGGCAATTAAAAACTGAGAGGAGGGGAACAAGTCCACTACTGTTAAGGGACAACCAAAGGGTTATTTGTGAGTTATGATGATAGGCAGAGTATTAAACAAAGATTAAATTAAAGTTGTGGATGAATCCTGCACCATTTAACAATGGGACTCCTCCCCCCAACACACACTCACACACACACACACATATATGCCACCCACTTTATTTCTTAAATAACACTGCTGTGCATTATGGTCTCTGAGATTCAGTTAATTTCAAGTAACTGATATAAGTCATTCCAGTTTTGGGGAAGTCAGAATACTTCTGGGGTTACAACTTTGGAAACCAACATTATGTTGTCAGAGACAATTTTATAATCTGCACATTACAGATAATGCCATGCCTCCCCCCAGTCATTCAGATAAATATTACACCATTGTTTGACTTCTATGCCTGCAAAAGTCACCTACATTTTTCACTATTAGGAGTCAAATGCATCCCCCTTTAATAATCAAACGAAGCCCTTGGCTGATGGCATGTTATCCCACCTTCTCAGGGGTCACTACTGGCATGTTTAGGAGATAGTAAGATTAACATGCGTCTTTCCTAACACATGCAATATTTCCTTCCAGGTATCCCTATTTTCAGGAGCCCCCTTATTTTGACCAACCCCACATCTCCCATACACGTCTCACATAGTCACACCACTATCCAAAATAGCTATAATTCATAGAATCTTCTCTTTTACTGGATCCTGCACTGAGCTTTCATCATGTTGTACACATACAGGCTAGCTCTCCTTGTTTTACTGTTCAAAAATCTGAGAATGTTGCCTATACACCATAGCTGTACTATGCAAATAACTTCTGATGCATTACTCGAGTAGGAGAAAGCGACATACTGTCTGTTTTCTATAATATACATATTTCACCTGGGTGATGGAGACACAAAGCACCTCCCGTAGTCTTGCATCTCATGAACTTTGGAGACACATGGCACACCCCAGCCTTCTCTTACATGACATAGGTTCTAGAGACACACAGTGCCTCCCCACCTTGTCTTATTTTACATGGACTCTGAAGACACAAAGCACCCCCTAACCTTGCCCTACTTCACATGGACTCCAGAGATGCACAACACCCACCACTAGTCTTGCCTTTTCTTCACATGGGCTCTGGAAACAACCCCCCCCAGCTTGCCTTACTTCACATGGGGTCAGGGGTACATATGCACCTCTGCCTTATTTTACCTTACTTCACAAGGGCTAGGGAGATAAATGCCCCCTCCTCAACCTAGCCTTATTTCACATGGGGCCTGGAGACACAAAACACTTCCCCCACCATTCTTGCCTTACTGTACTTTACGTGGGCTATTGAGACAAAAAAAAACCTCTCTCTCTAGGCTCCTTACCTTAGTTCACATTGGCACTGGAGACTAGTACCCCCTTCCCAAGCTTGCCTTACTGCACATGAGCACTGGAGACTAAAGTACCCCCCCAGTATGCAAGGTCAGGCTGAGAAGGCCAAAAGAGTGTAGCCCTTGCCCATTCAGGAGCTCTCTCTATGGTGGCAGCTTATGCTGACACTGCCAGAGGGTCTATTACAGCTCTGCATCTGGCCCTGCCCCACTCTCCAGCCCTGGTTAGCCTGCACTGCTTGCCCACCCTAAGTTCCTCTGAGTCCTGACTTACCCATCCTGATTCTTGCCTATCCCCCCAACTTTATACAGAAAAAAAAAAACATATTTATGTACCGTCTGGAGTTGTGTGCTCCTGCTTTACTTATCTTGTCTAAATAACAAGACTCCTCCCACAGAACAGTGAGCAGTAATCTGATTTCAACAGGCAATACTGCAGAGGTGCCACACTAGTCCTCGGGGCTCCTGAAACTGCACCTTTTTTCTCTCCCTCTCCCTGTCACTCTCTCTGTCTCTGACAGCTCAGTGACAGTGAACAACAAAATTGTTCACAGGTGCTCAGTGTAGGGGCTACTGACTACTACTTTTTCCTCTGGTGTAAGTCATCTATAGTCCAAACTGAAATAAACACCCCAGCTGTGCTCTTTCAAGGGGGTGTCACACCGAACATCAAAGAAGGCAAGCACAACAGCATTTTTTTTATGATAAAGATAAAGATCTCTGTCTATCACCTTTCTAAAGCATCTGTGCAGGACTAACTTTAGTGCTAGCTGTGGATACTACTTTTAGCTGTGGGAGGCTTTTGTTTATTTGGTTTCCAGGAAAGTGGCCATTAAAGCAGTCAAGCAACAGCATGGTATCATGTAAGGCTTTTTTTACACCACTGACTGCAGCGCATTAACCCATGTGTACAGGTTGATGCACTGCAAAGTCAACTTTACAGATGCTTTCCTGAGCACTGTAAGTGTGCTTTGGATTCCTTTTCCACTGCAGCTCACTTTTGGGTACTCCTATCAGAGTGACGGCATTAACTGATGTAAACCCTTTGATGCACTCGCTCTGATGGGACGCCTTCTGTCACAGTGTCTCCCAACATCCTCCACTGAATTTACTGCCCCTCCTTGGAGCGACCTTCAGCACTGTGAGGGCGAGCAGTTTAAACACTAAATTGATGGAGGAGGAGCCAGCACAGTGGGAAGGGAGCAGTACAGATGCAAGAGCGCTCTGGCTGTGTAAACATGGCTTTAGATAAATATGTCTCAAGTACCACTTAACTCACTTTGATGCTGCTTGTTTGGCTATGGGATGGGGGAAGGCTATTGTTTTCCTGGATAGCTGTTAAAAGGGAAAACATGGTGTTAATTTCTATTTTTCACTCAGGCAGGGCTGCTACAATTTGTGTTCCTGACTGAATAGAGATTGGTAGCTTCAGCAGTGAGAAGTAAGGGGGGCAAAACATGCCCCCCCTGTACCTTTCCATTACAGAGAACTCAGGGCGCCCTCCAAAAAAGTAAGGGAGCCTGGCCTCCTCAATCCCCCCCTGTAATTCGAGCACTGACTTCAAAATAAATCAAACTGCAACAAATGTGGAGATTGAAAGGTCAATCTATATATACAGTATTCTGGATTTGTAAGGGGGTTTAAAACCTTTGGAGTAATATTAAAAATGTTCTAAATCACATAGCTTGGCTGAGAGAGAATATAAACCTGGAAACCTGCCTTATTGGTTACGTTGATGACCAAAAACATTGGACCAAAGAACAAAGAACAAAGGCACACAATTTCTCACATTTTGGCCTCAGTCAAGAATATGATTCTTTGTAACTGGATAGACAATATGGGCCCAATTCCAGAAGGGTGGTGCAAATCGCCATGAAATGCAACTTGTGCCACCTGCAACTGCGACATTGACCCTGCGCCCTATTCCAGAAGGGGCAGGGTCATTGCAGCTAAGTCCTGTGACTTGTAACATGTGACCAGGTATGCGGGCACACCTGGTGAACATGTCGCAAGCCGCAATGCAGGTCGTAAGTGCCCCCTCCATGCCCAGCAAGCCATCGGTGCCCCACAGGGCTGCCCACACCCCCATTCCCTGAATCCCCCTTTGCATAGTGCTCCACAGGGCGGTGCAGTCAACCCCCCACCCGTGCCCCGACCCAGAGTCGCCAGCCACAAATGCAGCATATACCCAGCAAAGCCCTGGTAGTCTAGTGCCCCCACCATAGTAATATAAATAAGGTGCCCCCCATTTCCCTGGTAGTCTAGTGCCCCCAATCATAGTAAAATAACACAATATCCCCCCAGTTCCTGGTAGTCTAGTGGCCCCCGCCTGCTGTGCCAGCCCACCCAGCACCACTCCCACCCATCCCCAGCCGGCGACTGGTACAGCTCACCTCTCACTTCCACAGCCAGCCACTGACTGAGTGCAGTATGAGCGCTACTGCACTCAGTCAGTGACTGGCCATGGAGGTGAGAGGTGGGCTGTGCCAGTCACTGGCTGGGGATGAGTGGGGGGTGCTGGGTGGGCTGGCACGGCTTGGTGAGGGGGTGGGGGGCCACTAGACTACCAGGGAACTGGGGGCAATATTGATTTATTTTACTATGATCAGGGGAGGCACTAGACTACCAGGGAAATGGGGACAATTTTTATTCATTTTACTATGATCAGGGGGGCACTAGACTACCAGGGCTTCGCTTGGTAAATGCCGTGACAGCGGCCGGTGTCTCGGGTGGAGGCACGGGTGGGAGATGGCAGCCAGCCCTGTGGGGCTTCTATCTATGGGCTTTTGGGGCTGTGGGTATGGGTAGCCCTGTGAGGCCCCAATGGAGTATGCTGGCATGGGGGGTGGACAAGGTGGAATGTCTGCAAGTAGGTCTACAGGACCCCCGGGGAGGCATCCATAAGTTACACCAGCTAAATGCTGGTGTAACCTACATTGCCGGTTCTCCTCCGAGGGTTCTTGTAGAATCCCGACATCGGGGACTTTGTTGCTGCCCTTCTGGAATGGGGTGGAACTGCTGCCGTAAACCCCCTAGTGCCATGTCACAGAGGGTTTATGGCACAAATGGGAGTGTACCTGCTGTTTGGTGCAAGTGGCCTGCACCATGTCGCAGGCCACTTTGTAGAATTGCGCATGTCGCAACTGCTGGTGTAAGTTGCTACATGCACCATTCTACATGGCGCAAGTGCTGTTACGCCAGGCATAACTGTACTAGAATCGGGCCCCATGTCGCCATATTTACATGAATAGAAAAATAAATGCTTAGATATAAAGTTATGTCCCTGATCTAAAATAAAACGGGCTCATTTTTCAAGTCTCAATCTTTCTAAGTGGGACACCATTTGTAAGCTTTTTACATCTGGATAGGGGCTGTGATGTAGAAGCCCCTCCCTCACATTAAATTCTTTATAAATGGTTATGCCGCTCTAAGTAGATACACAAAATTACATGTTAACTGCTAATCAGCTTCTTTCTTCTACTCTTAAGCTGTCTTTCTTCCCTTTTTTCTTTCCTCCATCTTTTGTGCTAAGACATATATTTCTTTTCCTTCGTGTCAAATGGAATAAGGGAAAAATAACAACACAATAGTGCTTTGCTATTAGAATTAAATATTTTTTGAAAGGGGACAGTAAACATAGGTAGAAATGATATGCATATTCATCCATTGTTTTGTTTATTTTATACCGTATGCTTAAACAATAATGCATAACAGGGTGTGGGTCATGCTGGGATAACCTCACGTCTGGGGTGGTTGAGTACGTGGCCATAGGCCGAGTGTGTCCAATGCCCCAGAAGTGAGGTTATCCCACCACAACTCACACCCTGGAGTGCATTATTGCTATAATGGCCCGATTTTTTTATATAGGAAACAAATAAGAAAACAATGATTTCTTAAATTATTTTTACTTTGTTTTTCATTGTGAAAGCATTCTTACAGAAAAAAGTTCCTGTTCTGCAGTTTTCAAATAGGTGGAACTGTTGTGAAAAGCTGTGCCCCCAGCTCCATTACTTTGTGTTCTGTTCATCTCGTTAGTCACCGTCCCCCCAGTGTCCTGCCTGTGTTCCCGGTGTAAGACATCATTTTGTTTTTGTTTGGAGAATGTGTTGTCAGCCATTACTTTCGGGAGCAGGGTGGTATTGGACATTACTTTCTGGAGCATGGCTGCTTTTGGGAGCTGGGCAGTGTCAGAACAATCACTTTTAAATCATCAGGCTGTGGAGTTGGGGGTGGGGACAAATGGACTGTGGTTTCAGGTATGAGAACACAGTAAAGCTGACTAACCTAAAGAAAGATTTTATATTTTAAATGCTGGCACTACTTGTTTTAAACTCCAGACCATGTGTGGCTTTTCAGTGAAGTGGATGGCTGAGTGGGAATGTGTGGTCACAGTCCATTAGCTGCATGCTGCTGCTGCAGTGTCTGCACTGAAGAGAAAAAAAAAGTTCTTTCTTCATGTTATGTTTTTATGTGGCTGTCTAAAGATGGAGCAAGAGACTGGGGGGGCTGAATTTCTGGATGGTTAACTGTTCATGAGTGGTTGTGGGTGGGGAACACACGAGGGGGGTTGCAAAGCCAATGATGGCTTCCAGATGAAGGGCATAGTGATTTTCTTTTCTATTTGCTGCAGTCCTCTTGCTGCTGGTCGTTCATACAGTGAGGTTATGATGAGATAAGAAATACAGAATTATACATTCCCCCATAATGCAAAGCATCATGGGCTGTATATGCAAATCACCACAAAATATTATGCTGGTTCAACTTTAAGCAGGAATGCATGGTGCTGAAAGGCCTCACACAGTCTGCAAAGGATGCCGGCAGAAGACACAAACTCGTGTTTCATCCCACCAGAACTCATCAGTGTGCTTCATCTGTATGATGCCCCAGTGGAATGAACCAGCTACCCTAAGTTGGTCTGGGGAATTTTAGCAGTTGCTGGAGCACATGGCCTCCTCCACAACAGTGGTGACAAGTGCCAGATTCCAGATGAGAGATATCCAGTATTACTTAAGTGCCCACTGATCTTAAAAGTGGACTCCTCTGTCAAAGTTAATTGCCTGAATCAAAGTGCCTATTAAGGGCAGTTGAGTGATGGAAGAAGGGGGAAAACCTTTGGGAAGGAGTTCCTTCCTCCAGCAGTCACCCATGGAGGTACTCCTCATGCATGTCTCCCTCCTGGGATGGGGAGACCACCTAGATGATCTTACCCTAAGCGAGATATGGACCCACTAGAGTCTCAGGAACATATAAACCTCCTGGAACTCAGGGTCTTGTATCTGGTAATGAAAGCCTGAGAAACAACTACCTGAATAAGAGCTATCCTGCACAATTTCAATTTTTTTTATTTCATTGTTACTGATAATAAAATGATTCTTGGAAATGTTATGACTTCTGTTTGTTTGCCTATGTTTCCTGACCTATGCCTCTATGATAGTTCACCAAACACCTTTGTCTAGATTTCATTCCCTTCAGCAGTAAAAACAGGCCACATAGGTTGCTTAAGAACTTTGATCTATTTTTATTTATTTATTTAATTTTATTCTTTGGTATCCTAAGTTGTTAACACAGTACTGAGATGACAGTATTAATCTATGTATAAACCTATTCACTGCAGATTATCAGATTTGCAACAAACCTGATTAGTGTTGAACTTTGAGTGGTTCAGTACTGCTTGGCTCTACCTAAAATGCTAGAGAAATGTCTGGTACACCTGGAAGTGCAGCAAGGCATCTTAGCATAATTTTCCTACAGCATAGAAGACATTATAGTGTGAAGTTCAGAAACACGTAATGTGCTTTACATGTAACATCATGCTCTTTCAAATTGCCAGCTCTGTTGCTACTGTATATAAACATCTGACTTAACAACAAAGGAGTTGATGTAAAAGAACTTAACATAGAGCTGAGTACCCTGAGATATTGTTAAAAAACTCTTAAACCTAGTGAAAAGTCTGATAAGTAAGAAATACACAGAAAATACATAGCAGAATATATGTATATTAGCAAGCAAAGTGTATTACAACAATATGCATTCATATCCTGACATCTACTCTTACACTGTAGATGCCCTTAGCCCTAAATATTAGTATAACCTATACCTAAGTGTTAGCTGTCTTTGGTGTACCTCTGAGGGTACCAATTAGGGTGCAGGGACCTCATGTTACATTCCCCCCTTGTTGCCTCCAAGGGCAACACAGGCAATTGTTTTGGGAAAGGACAGGAGCAGTGGTCGTTTACAATCCCAACGCACGAGCCTTGTAAAGGAACTCGAGCTGCTCACGGTGTTGGCATAGTGTGCGCCGTAGGCAGCAAAGCATAATAATCAAAATGAAAATTAAAAATGCTTGTATAATAACAAAACCTTTAAAAGTAATCTCTAACCAGGTGTTAGTTAGTGCGTTATTCGTATCTCCATCATTAATCAAGGCAAGAACAGCTTCATTGGCTTTGGTCATATTATTGTTGATGTGGATGAGGTGTGTGTCTTTCCTGTCTAAAAGTGATTTCAGTGTAAGTGTAAGTGGGTCTATGTGTACATTAAAGTATGGCAAGTATTCTGACAGCGTGAGTAGATAATCTGGGTTGCCATCAATAATGTCTGCATCCAGAAGGGGAACGGGGGTTATAACAGTATGTCCAATGACAGTCTTCTGGTGGGGGACAAAACAGAAATTGGGGTGATCAATAGCACATGTAACAGAACCATATGTGTAGGTTTTATAGTTCGTAACTACACAGTATTCACCATCAGAATTATACTGTGAGCGCACAGAAGGCAGTCTCCACTTCTGCAGCTGGACATGGCAGGTGTAGGTCATCTTCGAAATCTATGTTGACAAGCCATGAACCTCCTCACGATAGGATTGGTAGAGCCAAAGTTGAGTCTAAAGAGTTGGTGCCATTCTCAGTGATGTCATCATCCATTGTGAAAGTCCAATCAATGCTGTCTGGAGAGTAACCACAAACAGGCTGTATAACATCAAACACATCACATCGACAGAGGTAAATATATTGCTTCGTCGCACAGCAGTCTGTGTGCAGAGCCACCCAGGCATCCAGGAAAGAATGGTAGACCAGCAGAGGTGGTAGATCCAGGCGTTCCCTGTAGATGTCTTCATCCAAATGCCCAATGGAATGTACCAGTGCAAGCTTGTCGAACAAGGCTATAGTAGGATCAAAGCGTGGTAAGCAGACAGTGAAAGAAACAAACATGGTATCTGTTATGGAAAATTTCTTAGCAGTGAAACAAGGACTGGTATTAGGGTGTCTGGTCACAAACCCCAAATTCCTAGCTGTGGAGAGAGGAATAGTCAAAGTCTGTTGCATACACATGGAAACACAGCTAGTGGTTTTACACTATGGACAATACCATTTGGAAATGCGTCTATCATGTATAATGTCAGGAATTCTTCCAGATTCTAGATCACGGGAGAGGTTATTGATGATAGTGATAATGTAGGAGCCATAAGCAGAGCAGAGTATCTCTCTAGCAATGTATTGTTTATCTGCTTCTTTATTGTTCTGTTGTATGAGTGCGTTGATCTTGTCTTTAGAATCAGTGAAGACTTTAGCAATGTCGTGCATGTTGTATACAGTGTATCTTTCTTCCTGACTAAGGCCATCCACACCATGCAATAATGGAGGTAAAATGTTATTGACCAAACCAGTGGAGAATTTGGCAGAATGACTTTTGATAGCAGCAATGTCTGCTTAATTCCAAATAGACATAGCCATACCAAAAAGACCTGTGACAGTACCTATTGCACCTGTGACATCAGAACTGTCAACTTCACGTTTGTTACATTTATGATTTAGATTATAAGGAGAGGGCTTCCTTCTGAAGTTGGCTCTATGTTCAGTAGAATGGACCCCAGCAATAAGATCTTGCGTGTATGAATCTGAAATGCAGCTAAACTATTGAGCAATAAAGTACTATAAAATGCTGATGTATTAGTATTGTGACACATACCAAACTCTTTCATATTCCAGTAAGTAAGATTAAACAAAACAGGTATATGCATAAACTGTAAGTTATTAATCAAAGAACCTGGAAGGGCAGTGGCTGTGATACCACTACGGGGACCAGGGGTATGCTTTGGACATTCTAAAAGCTACTTATCAGTGGGAGGTAATACAGAGAGGTACATGGCTGCAGAAGCCATGTGGTGTATAGCACAAAATCTATGAGCAGAATCTTTGGACAAAGAATTACAGTAAGAAGGATCTATTAAGGCAGTTATGTTGTACAAACCAGAATGTCATAATGCAGTTTGTAACAAGGATAGTGAACCATTTGGGGATAATTTAGCATTGGGCCAACCCTGGAAAGTTCCTTTGGAGAGTTTGGCCACAGGGAGAATTTGTCCTTGTGATGTGGTTTGCCACTCAATTTAAAGGGTAGATTTGTCAGGAGCAACAACCAAGGCAGTGAGGTAAGCATTGGAACCTTCCTGGACAGTGATCATACTATCTGGTATATTGATGGATACTCCCTCTGGAGGAGGTACTGGAGGATCGAGGTGTCGTAGGAGGTCTGGTACCGTGCCTTGGATGCAGGGGATCACTCCTGAGAAGAGGAAATAATGGAACAAGATAGCCATCTTGTCAGTGTATCTGAAAAGGAAGATCAAAGACTAGTATGTTAGTACAATTCCACCCAATGGGGTGAGGAAAAGTAATTTAAGCTCCTTTATACAATTTCAGCTGGTTTGCATGTAACCATTTGTCAGTCAATTTGTTGTTGTGGAGGAGTCTAACTTGATAGACTGCCGGACTGAGGTTGTTGACAATGGGGTATGGGCCTTCCCACTTATTGGAGAAGGAGTGGGTGGGATGTGCAAATCAAAGTACCATTACTTGATCTCCAACTTGCCAATCCACTTCTTGTGCGTGTTTGTCAAACTGTATTTTGGATTGTTGCAGGGCCTTGCCCGTGCAGTTTGCAGCATATAAGTGTGTGTGTATGAGGTCTTTTCTAAGTTTTTCCACATACTGGTCCACAGACACGTGGTCTGCAGTAGGGGTGTGCAGGTCAAACAACAGGTGTTCAGGTAATCTCATTTGTCTACCAGTCATCACCTCGAAGGGTGTGAGCTGGGTGGTGGCTGAGGGTGTGCCCCTGATTGCCATAAGGAGTAAAGGCAATAGGGAATCCCAGGTTTTGGATTGTCCTCAATGAATTTGGAAAGCATTTGCTTAATCCATCTGTTGGCTCTTTCTACTTGACCTGAGGATTGAGGGTGGTAAGGTATGTGAAACTTCTGCTGAACTCCGAGGAGTTCAAGGGATTCTTTCATCAACTCACCTGTAAAACTGGTTCCTTTGTCAGAATCTACCTTAAGAGGAAGACCCCACCTGGAGAAAATCTGTTCCACCAGGATTTTGGCAGTAGTCTTTGCTGTACATGTCTTAGTGGGGAAAGCTTCTACCCATTTAGAGAAGAGGTCAGTTACCACAAGAGCATACTTATTATTTCTACTGGTGTTGGTCAGAGGGCTAATGAAGTCAATTTGAATGGCATGCCAAGGGCTAGAATGCCTTTGTGGTAAAAGTTTGGCATTTCATTTGGTAGGGATGGGATTGTTTTGCCCACAAACGAGACAGTTGTCTATATACTGTTTAACATCTTTGGTGATATCAGGCCACCAGGCGGTGGTCTTGAGTCATTGAAGGATATTCTCTGCTTCCTGGTGCCCACCAGTGAGAGTGCCATGCACTTGGTGCAAGAATTCAGATATGAAGTGTCTGGGAACTACCCACAACTTGATGGTAGAGT
Organism: Neoceratodus forsteri; assembly: GCA_016271365.2. Taxonomy (NCBI): domain Eukaryota; kingdom Metazoa; phylum Chordata; order Ceratodontiformes; family Ceratodontidae; genus Neoceratodus; species Neoceratodus forsteri. The sequence continues at coordinate 1,560,458,630 of CM028130.1, read as the reverse complement.
CATCTGGTTGGAACCAAATGAGCTTGTCATCTGGTGACAAGCGTAACTTACCTTCATGCCTTCGATAGGGGTTATGTGTGGGAAGTTTCCCTTCAGTACCTTTTTCAAGGAATCTGAACACCTCTTTAAGTTCAGTATCAAGCTGCTGAGCCACGGAGAGATCCAAGGGGGAAAAGGGTTCAGGTTTTTTCTTGAGTGCTGCAATGTGTACAGCTGCATTGGCCTCTGGGTGGTCCATCATCCAGACATCCCCCCTCAGGCTCTTTCCTTAGCAAGGGTGTCTGCTGTGTCATTGAAGGCATGATAGGGGTCATGGAGAGAGTGGGCTTTAACATTGTGTACATAGAGTTTGTGTGCAAATTTCTGTGCCAGTGCATGTATGTATATTACCAATTCTTTGTACTTCACTGGACTGCCATCAGAAGAGAGGAAGGAGTTCTTCTGCCAGAAAGGAAGAAATTCTGTAAGAGAACAACAAACCCAGTTAAAGTCTGTAAAGATGATGGTATCCTAGGTTCCATGTTGGATGAACTCGAGGGCACAGGCCACCGCTGTCATCTCTGCGTATTGTTATGATGCTACACTACAGCGCTTAGATATCTTGACAGTGTTCCCATAAGGGTAAATCACTAAAATACCCATCCCTGAAATCTGTTCTCCCTGATAGTAGGATACTGAACCATCAGTAAAGATACAGCACAAAGAGGTACTCTCGAGTATTTGTGGCGTGGCAGGGAGGAAAGGACCTGAATCAGGAAGATCAGGTGACAGTAGTGTACAGTCATGGGGTTCTCCCTGGAAAAGGAGGCCATGAGCTTGCATAGATGGAACTTTAGTCGGTTGTACCTGTGTATCTCTGTCCTGGAGAAGAAGTGACCAGTGTGTCAGTCTGGTGTTGAAGACTGAGCCATCCTTCACTCTGTCCGAGAGCAGGAAGGTGGTCGGTGTATGGTTGGTATTAATGATCAGTGGTGAGTACCCAATGATATACAGAAAGTGCTTGACAGCCCAGTAGGTGGCCAGAAGGTTCCTTTCACAAAGGCCGTACTTCTGTTCCACTGGGGTCAAGAGCTGTCAGGCATATGCAATGGGCCTCAAGGTGCCATGCACCTTCTGGGCCAGTACTGCTGACATAGCAATGTCAGAGGTGGCACAATCCAAATGGAATGGTAGTGCTGGATTGGGGTTCACCAGTGCTGGGATGGAAGACAAGGCCTGCTTCAGTGACATCACAGCCTGGGTGTGAATAGGGCCCCAAGTCCATGGTACATTCTTTCTGAGTAATTCATACAGAGGAGCAGCTTTCTGAGCAAAATCACGAATGAAATCTCTAGAATAGTTTACCATACCTAGAAACCTTCGAAGAGTTGCTACACTGGTAGGTAATGGCAAGTCTTGTAATCCCTGTACCTTCTTCCAGGTAGGGCTTCGACCTTGGTCAGTTAGTTTCAGACCCAGAAAGAGTACTTCTTTCTGACACAATTGTGCTTTTGCTGGGTTACATTTCAAGCCTGCCTTCTGAATGAGAGTCAGTAGTTCGTCCAAGAGATCCAAATGTTGTTCCTGTGTGGCTGTGGCCAGCAACAGGTCATCCACATACTGTAAGATACATTGGGGGGTAGAGAAACTCTCGAGGGCATCCATCATGTCGAGATGGAAAAGGGATGGACTGTTATGGAATCCTTGTGGCAAACAAGTCCACGTGTACTGTCTTCCTTCAAAGGTGAAGACAAACTTATATTGACTCTTAAGGGTCAATGGCAATGACCAAAAACCATTGGAAATGTCCAGGGCACTTAACCATTTCAGGTCAGGAGTTAGAAGTCGTAGCACATCTGGTGCTGATGCCACAGTTGGGGAACAACCGTGGGTGACCTGAATCAGTTTCCTGTAGTCAATAGTAAGTCTCCAGGTGCCTGTGGGTTTCTTCACGGGCCATACTGGGGAGCTGGCAGTGGAAACACAAGTTCTAATTACTCCTTGCTTGAGCAGTGACTTGATCATTTCTCTAAGAGAAGGCAAGGCCTCAGTTGGGAAAGGATATTGCCTTTGCCTCTCATGTGCTGGGCCTGGCACTTCAATGGCAGTGTGCATTCTACCACAGTCATGCTTGTTAACTGCAAACGCTTCCAAATGTCGCTGCAGGATAGGTAAGAGTTTTGGAAAAAGTTCATAATTCTTGAACAAATCTATGACGTCATACTGTTTGTCACTGGCAGATATCGTTGACACAACGTGTGAATCAGGAATCAAAATGGTGTGATATTGACCCTGAATCTGTATCAGTAGCATGTTAGCTAGGTCCACCACACAGCCGTGTGGCCCAAGGAAGTTGATCCCTATAATACTACGATGATCATGCAGTATCATTAGTTGGAAAGTATGTGAGGACTTTAAGTGGCCTAGCTCTACCGGTAAAGGTAGAGACCGGTATGCAGGTAGCCTAGTACTGTCGACTCCTGACATGTTGGTCCTCTGTCCGGTGGAGGACGTGTCCGGGTGTTCGTCACATAGCACAGATACAGCTGCACCTGTATCTAGCAAAACTACTAGTTGGCAGCCCCCAACCTCGGCCTCGGTGCAGGGCCTTCCATTTGTATCCAAGACCAGCTTGTTTACAATATGGACTGGGGCCTGTAATTGTCAATCCGTACTGCCGGAAGCATGCAGAGGTTGGGCTTGGCTCATGTGAATGACTTCACCATGCTGTACTCACGCTATATAGGGAGGAGCTTCTGGGTTCAGACCTGTATGGGCCTGAGGGCTTGTACCTCCGGCGTCTCCATGGCCGGTTGAGGCCTGGGCTGCCGGTTGTACGGCCGCAAGAGTCTGTGCGGGAACAGCATCTGCCACAGAGTGCACTTGTCCCAGCAGCTCTCAAAATTTCCGATTTTCTTCAGCTATCTCCCTATATGAAGGACCCGTTCTCTGTTGTGGTTTACCTCTGCCCTTATGCTTACTGTTCTTATGCCAGTTCCGGTTCCCACCCCATTGCTGTTGTTGATGCAGTTACTGTTGATGGGCCTGTTGGGAGTGTTGATTATCAGCTGGAGGGGCTGGCTAATGTTGGGCCTGTTGGCGTTGAGCCTGCTCTTCCACTGTGTAGTGTGTCTTGGTCCCCAAGGCGGGTTCCACAGCAGCTACCTTCTTGGAACCAGAGCCCAAATCACGGATATACAGTTGATACACCCTCTTGGTTTTCTGAAGAATATCGGAAAACCTATCTGTGTTTATGTAAGTGGTTGGCTCTACCTTTTCTCTTACTGCTGAAATCATGTTCCTAAGGAACAGGGTCTTATATTCAATAAGATCTACATCCACAGCTTCTTGTGCCAGGTGCTGTCCTGCTCGGTAGGCCATCCAGAGTCTCTGGTGGTAAGTCGCTGAACTTTCTTTTGCATTCTGCTTCACAGGATATGCAAGTATCACTCCTACTACACCTGGACTGTGAGCAGAAATGAGCTCAGCTGCAACCTCGTCAAAGGTAGCGTTCCCATCCTGGTGAACAGCTTTGGGGAGTTTGGCCCATAAACCAGGATCGGTGGTCTGGCGTAATATTTGGACCTGATATTCTGCAGTGAGGCTAAGCATCTTGCATTTAGAATGTACCTTTTCCAAGTGACAGCTGAGGCTGTCGGACGGACTCATCCGACCGATGCTGTCAGGAATTTGCTGAACAGAGTAGGCCATTTGTAGGGGATTAGTGGGTCGATCAGGCAAAGGTAGAGTGTCTCGAGCACCATCCAAGGCTGCACGAGCTGCAGCTTCAGCCGCAGTGTGAACAATACCTTCCTGAGTGCCAGCCTCTTGAAAGAGCTGTCTAATCTGGGTTTAATAGCCCTCATACTCCTCTCAGGAAGAGGAATATTGCCTATCACTCTTTCAATCATGGTTTCTATCTCTTGCCTGTCTTCCACATTAATAATGGCTACCGGAGGCACTGTCGGTACCAGGCTTGGGCTTGCTCCCCCCCATCACGGGCGCCGCCATGTTGGCATTTCCCATGATGAGCGTCACAATGTAGCCGATGTGTGACCTGGGGACTTGGGGGCGGGGACCCGCCATGCTGTGGATGGTTGGGTGTGGAGTCTTGGCCATAGTAGGGGCGTGACTGGGCGTTGTATTGTGAAACGTCATTAGATAACTCCCCTTCTGATGATGAATGAAAGGCAGGGGCTACGCCTCCCATTGCCTTATCATGGCCAGCCAGAACCTCTCACTGATGGCGCAGTGTCGCCATCTTAGTTCTACATTCATCGTGATTCACACTTGCAACATCCATATCAACCTGATCTTGCTTTTGCTTTTGCAAAACTCGCTACACGGCGATCAATTCACGATTGTCCCTGTAAGCTATTTCTAAATCATTACGTACCTGATTAATCTCGTCCTGTAGCTCACCCATTTCATCACTCAACTGAGCATTCACAGCACTCAGCAAATCATTCTTCTGCACAGCCTGACTCTTATCCTGTCTCAGACTTTCACACTCCTGCTGCAACATACATATTTCCTGCTCACCAGCCTGGGCTGAATGATGCAATAGTGAATCCTTTTCATTCCGCAGAATTTGGAGTTCAGACTCCAAGTTTTGCTGCAGTCTAATACATTCTGTTTCCTGCAAACCCATCTGTTACTTAAGAGATGAAATCTGGAAATCAAGGGTTCAAAACCTTGCTTCGGAGGCTTCCAAAGCAGCGTAGAGAGCTGCGACCATCAGCCCTTTAGCGTGATGCTTATTGGTTGATTGTCTTGTCTCTGTATACTGGGTTGAAATCCCCAGTATAGGATTGTTGGATTGACTTGCGTCCTGCACGAAGTCAGCCCATCCTCCATGGGAGGCAAGAAAGTCTGAGACATCGAGTCTCAGTTCTGCACAGATATCTGATACTGTGGCCATTGTGTGGGAGGGAACGAAAATTCAAACTGTGAAAAAGACAGCGTGCTGTGTATCGAACTACAGCATGAGTACTTTAAACACAGCCGGGCTACTGTATTAGTTGCAGGCTTGCAATTCAAAGCTGCTATGGAGTGGGTCGAGACGGCATCGACCACACCCGAAAAGTCAGCCAGACTTTGCAAGTGACTACAAACTGGTTTTAAAATGGGAGAGGTGATATGGGAATGTACACCTACTGTCCCTGGGGGAAAGGGAAAAAGTTTATGCAACAAGTGAAAACTTACAAACACCAAATATCACCTGCACACGGTCACCAATTTGTTGAGAGGTCTAAACCTCACTGTCAGATTCTTGATGATATTGGGAATGCAAGTAATCACAGACACATTTCATTAGAGTAATAAACAAGTTTATTACTACCAAGGGATAAATCACAGTTGCCCTAAGCAGTTCTTACCAATATGAACCGGGAGCCAGTGCTAAGCGTTCCCAACATCTCAAGGTTTCTCTGTTGTCTCTTGGTGTTTCTCGGGTCTCCAAGGTGAAAAGCTTGTGCATTACATTATATACCTATGATAATTACTATGCTTACCAAAAGATAGAAACATTTTTAGTTACAGAGATGAGCCCTATTGGCTAAATTAGAGGTGGCTCCACGGTCCAAGATAACATTACACAATTCTGTAAAGTCATCAGTTTGAGAACAAAAGAGTTCTTATACAGAGTCTTACACAACTCAGTGTAGTAGTACAAATCACCAAAAGATGGCAATGCTGTCTTACATATTATAATTATTTCAAGGACACAGGTGTCTTGGCATCTGACAAGTAAGAAATGTACAGAAAATACATAGCAGAATATATGTATATTAGCAAGCAAAGTGTATTACAGCAATATGCATTCATATCCTGACATCTACTCTTACACGGTAGATGCCCTTAGCCCTAAATATTAGTGTAATCTATACCTAAGTGTTAGCTGTCTACAGTGTACCTCTGAGGGTACCAATTAGGGTGCAAGGACTTCGTGTAACAACGTGTTATTCTAAACTCTAAGCAATACTGCCAGCCCAGTGAGAATAGTTTGCATCCAGATGCATCCTGGGGGGAGGAGAAAGTGGGTAAGTATTACCAGTTTATACATAACACAAATATATATATATATATATATATATATATATATATATATATATATATATAAGAAATGAGACTTTGAACAGTGTGCAGTGATTTAAAATAACAATGACTAGATATATACAGTTTGACTTAAGAGTTCAATTACCAGTGCATGTGAAATTAAATATCAATATACCACAGTACATATTAAGCGTGGAAGGCCAATTCCCTTAGAGAAGAAAGGAGAGAGCCAATTAGGGGCCAAAAGGAGAAGGAATAAGAATAGAGAACTGGTGTGGCAGGGAAAAGGAGGAGGAGGGTAGGTAAAGAAGGAGAGGCTGGCCCTCTGCCCTATGAGATACAACACCACAAGGGCCAAACATTGCAGGGTGCACATCCAGTCCGTGCACTGGTTTCCAGGCCTGCAAGGGGAGGGAATAGGGAAGTAAGGGACAGGCAGATCTGTTTCCCTCTAGGATGCCAATCTGTTGTTTAAGACATACATAGAAACATAGAAACTGATGGCAGATAAGGGCAGCATGGACCATCCTGTCTGCCTTTTTTTTGTTGTATTGCTTGCTCTGTAGACCCCTCCAGGTCTGTGGCACTTCTCCCCCCCCTTACTTATCCCTTATGATTCCCTCATGCTTGTCCCAGGCTTTTTTGAATCACACTTACTGTTTTTGCCCCTAATACCTCTGCTGGAAGACGTCCAGGCATCCACCACCCATTCTGTGAAGAAGTATTTTCTCACATCTCTCCTGAACTTACTCCACTCCAGCTTCATATTGTGGCCCCTTGTTCTGGAGCACCCTTTCCTCTGAAAAATACCTCCTACTTGTATCTTATTTACCCCTGTGAGGTATTTAACTGTCTCAATCATATCTCCCCTCCCCTCTCCCTCCCTCCCTCCTCTCCTCCAAGGTGTACATGTTTAGTTCCTTTAGCCTTTCCTCATAGGACATCCAGTGTAGACCCTGTACCATCTTGGTAACCCTCCTTTGGATTTCCTCCATCCTGTCTATGTCCTTCCTGAGATGTGGCCTCCAAAAACTGGACACAGTACTTCAGGTGGGGTCTTACCTATATCATTTCAATACCACTTCCCACTTCCTGCTAGCAATACTCCTTCCTCTACATCGTAGCATTCCACTAGCTCTCCCAATCACTTTGTTGCATTGTCTAGCCACTTTCAGTTTACTGTGTGGGGCTCCCCTGTTATTGTCTATCCCCATCCCTGCCACCTATGCCTGACTGGGCTATGGCACCCAGTCTGCACTGGGGACACTGTACTACAGCACTTGGGCTTGGACATCTAACTGAGAGGTACTGGGAATACTGGAGCACCAAACTGGTTTGGAGGAATTACAGCTGTATGTGTCTGAGTGATAGCAGCCATGAGACATGCTCCAGTATTAAACAGTCTTTAAGGAACTGAACCCATTCCAGATCAGGAAGACACACAAATTATGATGGCACTTCTTGATATGAGATCCAAAGGTCAGGCAGACAGGTGAGAACAGGTCATTTAAGCTACAAACATCCCCCTCAGCAGCTCATATATGCCCTGAGCTCATAGACTCCAAGAGATCAGGCTGCATTCTGTGATCCTCAGTGGTGGACAGAGCAAGAGACAGCACAGTAGGTATCCAGCTCAGTGGGGAATATCAAGAGGGCGGAGCACCATGGCACAAAACATCAGACCAGGAAGTCTAACAGAGTCATCTATTGGCAGGAGCTGTACCTCTCACCTGGACTCTTCCCTCATGTGTGCCATCCTACTCTTCGATGTATCTTTTTCCTTCTGAGGATTCTATGAAGTATCTAGGTGGACGGCCTGGATGGTTGCTCTGGAGCTTGGCCAGGGACATGAAAACAAACTACTGTCCCCTGTTGTAAAGTTTAGCCTTCACACCATTGAATTTTTGCCACTTGGCTTGAAGATCCCAACAATAATCCTGGAATACCAGGACCCTCCCTCCTTCAAACAATATTGCCCCTCTGTGACTTTGTTGCTTTTAGCATGATTTCCTTGTTAGTATAATATATATACTGTATATGATAAGCTTCAGACCTGTTCTAGGGACATGCTCTACTTCAAACTTAAGGGCAGAAGGGTCCCATTTCAAATGGGCCACCAGCCATTTGTGAAGTTCTTTTTCTGTCTCCTTCTCCTCAGTGTCATTCAGCAACACTACAATCTGTAGATGTGAGCACCTTGTTCTGTTTTCTTGATTGTTGGAGCAGGCACATAGTTCCTTGAGGGGCAGTCTAAGGTTGTTATAATCCTGCCCCACATTACTTACAGTGTCTTTGAGTTCACTGACCCACTTCCCAGCTCATCGATCCAGGTGGTATAGACTGCTAAGATCTCGGGAAGACTGGTGACTACACTCTGTATTTGGCTGATCTGTACAGTCAAGTTGGTAAATCCAGCCTACATGTTTGTGAGGGTATCTGGAACACCCACCAGTGTTCTTTCCAGCTCTGACATTGCAGTTCCACTTTCACTTGCTGCCAAGGCCCGGGAGTGGATATGGATCTTGTGATGTGGGCACTATTCTTGCAATGGTCCAAACAGCTGAAATGTGAATTTCAGCTGCCTTTTTTGTCACTTGACGGATGACATGGAAAAAGAAGCATTGATGTGTGTAGGATTTGCAGCCGTCTATTTTGTTTTACATAGGATTTAGCTGTCTTAAATGCAGTGCCTTGGGGAGTTTAGCTGCAGCACATCTGCCATGATGCACGGATGGCCATGCCCCCTCTACACAAATTTTTCTTTGCATACTGTAACTTAGTAAAAGGAAAAAGGGATAACATAGAAAGGAAAAGGAAAGATGAGGTGAGTGCAGGGGACAATTGGAAATAGGAAGGTATGGTAAATGAATATTTTTGTTCAATGTTCATTGCCAAGGAGGCAGGCCAATTCTCTGACTGCAAGAAGAAATTTAAGGGTGATACAGTAGACAGACTTGCAAGTCTGACCCAACTAAGAAACAGTGCATCCACCAGGGACCACGCACTCCAGATGGAGTAGAGAAGGTTCATAAAGGACATTAAGAAGCATTACTTAATGAGAAGAATGGTGCGTAGATGGAACAAGGTTGTGAAGGCAGATACAATAACAGGATTCAAGAGTAAGTGGTAGGTGTATAAAAGAGCATTCTGACTGAAAGTGATCAGAATGAAAGGGAGGAGAGAGGTTAAAGTGTTGCCAAGTATGGAATATTGGGACAGACTAGATGAACTGTTTGGGTCTTTTTTTAGTATGTCCTTCACTTTTTTATGTTTCTTTGTTTTTATGTTTGAGAAAGGAGGGTCTTGTGATTGTCAACCCTGATCTACAAGTTTGTTTGCCTCAGTGACCTCCTGCACAAACCTAACCAGCAATATCCTCTATGATCCCAAAAGAAAAGCATAATCAATATATTGAGTGCCCACAACACTATCTGATATAAGCCCTTTGTAGTAGTTACACTAACCACCAGGAATGACTAACCCATCAATGCCAAGGAAGTCCCAGATATTGATTCCCTCAAGTGATCCATGTTTTTCCATCTCAGCACTTATCATAAAAGCCCTCGCCCCTACGCTCAAGATACTGCAGCTACCTAGTCTTCTATCCCACCCAGTCTGCTCCTCCCATCAAGAATTATAGAAAACAAATCCTTGCAAATATTAGCATACTGTTTACATTTCACATGTAATTTCCATTTGAGCTGTTTTTGATTTATTTTTACTGTTACAATTTATTAGCAAATAACTGTTTCTGTACCTGTCCCCAAAGGACCCTCTTGAAAACTAGGCATTACCTAATTGTGGATATTTAGGTGGTAGAAATTATAAATAAATTAGAGATACTGTATTTTAATTGGGAGTGCAATGGGGAATTGAGTGACAGCCTTGGAATAAGTCTACTGTACTCTGATAAGGAATTAGAGAGCAGTGCATGGAAAGACAAACACCCAGGTGATTTAGAATTAGGAGGACTGATGACCTGGGGCTCAGGGTGATCCTTCTAGAGCTGAAACCAGTCAGGACAATAAGGTAGGTAGCAAGAGTGAGTGACTAGAAAAGGAGTATAAAATATCTGTTAAAACAATGGAGCAACATACCCAGCACCAACCCCGTGGGGGTATCCCATGATAATAGCATTAGCATATGGGTGACCGAAAAAATGATGACCCATATGAGGGCGCTATTATCATGAGCGACCTCCTAGCATGGCTACAATTGTGACTGTGAGGGGAGGGATAGACAAGCAGAAAGGGTTTATAGCAAGGGGAAGGGGAGGGATAGAGAAGAGGGTTATTACCCTCTAATGTGCCTGCTCCACTGAGCCAACCATGTGATGTGGTGTGGTGGGGAGATAGGCTCACATGCAGTTACCATATTGTGTGTGCCCGGTCACCATTAAGTGCATGTCACCGAATTACTTTTTGGCGATAATGCTCTCAACATTAGCGATCGCCGTTCGGCGAGCGCTATTATCACATAGAACCCCCCTCCTTGGGTACTCCACTAAGAACGTCTTTCCACTTTGAATGGTGCTCATCCACCACCACTTAATGCTTCCTGTCAGACAGTTGTAGATTTAGGTCGAATGACAGCATCCAGAGAACTGTGGTGCCAGGTTAAAAAGGGAGCTAAATATGATAGATAATGGTAACCTGCACACACCTATCAGACAGCCAATTTACTGTCCACCTTCTACACACTTTGTGGGCACACATTGTTTTACATTCTGTGTGGATTTTCCATATGGTAGAGAGTTAAAGGCCTTACTGAAGTCCAGATACATTGTGTTTTTCACCTTAGTGGTTCCATCATTAAAACAACTGTGTAATGGATTCTAAAACTATATAAAATATTTCCAGTTGAGAATTTACCCTCAGTATGAGTCCACTAAGGTTACTGGGGTGTAGTTAATTTGAACAGCTGTGAAAGGCATCATCTTGATGTGTAAAGATCAAATTAAAATAAACAAATCTGTTCATTTATTTCTTAATGGTCATCTGTGGTCTGCCTCTGGGCCATTAACTCTCAGTGGCTGCAGATAACCATGGATTGAATCAAGGACAAACCATGAATGCATGGTCACTAACCAAGAATCACTATGGTCTAACCATGTGCAATCATGTTTTTGCCCCTTTTATTTGTTCATTCCATATACTGTTCTGAGATGAATCTGAAAATAGCAAGTACCTACTGTATCTATTTTGGTTTAACAAAGTAAAAAAACAGTTCCTCAAAATATAGTCATATTGTCGCTGTATTACTAAAATCTATGGTATCTTAGTATACTGTGTTTATTATTCAACTGTTTTGGTACCATTCTGTTGTGTTCTTTGTCAATGTTGCCACACTGTTCTTAAAGCATCTCCATGAATGAAGACCTTCTTTAGAATATTTTCTGAATGTTCTGGACACACCATGATCAACCATGGCTCATTCATGTTTGCCCATGGTCATAAATGCGTGAGGATAGCAACCAAATTTACAAACTCTATTTGCATGACAGAATGCAGAATTTGACGTTTTACATAACATAACTATTCATAACAATATTCAGTTTTGTAATTCATGAAGAAAAAAATAGGTTTACACAAGAAAATGCATTCTTTCACCAAAGTAATGAAGGCTAACAGAATACAAGGGTGCATGCAAAGGGGTATAACAAGTAGAAGGAGGGAAATGGTGGTACCATTGTACAACTCCCTAGTAAGGCCTCATCTGGAGTGCTGTGTTCAGTTCTGGAGGCCCCATTTCCACAAAGACATAGACAGGATGGAGACGGTACAGAGGACGGTGACAAAAATGGTGTCAGGGATGCAGCATAAGTCATATGATGACAGACTCAGAGGTCTCAATATGTACTCCCTGGATGAAAGAAGAGAGATGGGGGCATAATACAGACCTTCAAGTATCTGAAGGGGATCAACAGGGTACAAGAGGAGAGCATTTTTTCACGTGAAGGGAACTAGCAGAACAAGAGTGCACATCATGAGACTAAAAGGGGGAAAACTTAGGGGGAACTTGAGGAAACTCTACTTCACTGAAAGGGTAGTGGAGAGATGGAACAGTCTCCCCCAGGAAGTGGTGGGGGTGACCATGGTTCAGGGATTCAATAATGTGAGTGATAGGCACATGGGAATTATCAAGCTAGGCTGAAAAGGGGGGGAATTGTCATAGCATTTAGGGTACCTTAAGCATTAGAAAGAGGGATAGGGCAGACTGGATGGGCCACAAGGCCCTTATCTGCCAACAACATCTATGTGTCTATGACCATTAAAAAACAATTAACATGTGAACTCAGCAAATCTTAACAATTTCATTTTATAGTGGTATAACTAGAAATTATGCCATTTTATCAGTTATAAATAAGCAGAGACTCCATCAGAAAATGAAACAATAGGAATGGGTACATAAAAGAAAGCTATTTCAAAAGTATGTGTGGATAATATGTACTCGTTATATGGGGAATAATGTCTATGCAACTGTGTGTTGTGGAATGTTTTTACACATCCGAGGTGTGTGATAAACCATAATCCTTGAGAGCAAAGCTCAAGCGGCTTATAAGGTCATCACACACTGAGGGTGTGTAAAAAAAAATCCTTAACAAAACAGTTGCATAGACATTATTTTTAGGGCTCTGGATGGAGCCTACAGCCCTTCTGTCATCTGTAGCTCTAAAACAGCTTTATCTGGAACTTCCATTTTAGACATTTACAGTATATGAATTCCTCCACAGCTGCAAAGTAGTGCACCCCCCTGATATTTGCTATTTGTTGTTCTATTTTAAAGGCATCTGAAGGGGGACAGGGATGCTACTGTATTGTACCTCAGAACTTCTCAGGATATTAACAAAAAAAACCTTTTTAAACTACTGTTTCTATCATCTGTCCAGCTCAGTCTAACATATTTGTTCTATTTCTTTCAGCCACCTAGGGCACTCATTTCCTCTTGTTTTTTTTTGTGCAAAACAAAAGTCAGACTCAGTGTCAGATTACATACAGTGGAGTGCAGATTTCTAGCTGCCTGACATTCCTTTCCACATGACAGATTAGAGGCAAGCAGTGAAAACAGAAGACTTTTTTTCTCATTTTATAATATGATGTACTGAGTGTGTGTTTAGTTGGAGGGTCAGGGCCTTGAAGAAAATAATAACATTTATGTAACTCATTCAAGATTCCATCAGGTGGTCAGAAAAAAGTCTGAGAGAATTTGTGTAAAAACTAACAAATGAAAGATGCAAAAAATAGCATGCACACTGGCCTCTGAGACTGGAATATCCAAAGGCTGTGGGTTCTATCCCCACATCAGGCATGTGGGTTAAAGAGCTTGTGTACTGCCTAAAACTAGTATTAGATTTTAAGAGCAATCAACCATTACCTTTTATATTTGAGGTACTTTATCTTTTCCCTTTGTTTAATTAGAAGATTGTTTACCTGATGTTAATATTTGTGATGTGTGGAACAGCACTCTGTGTGGCAGCAGACATAGCTACTGTAGTTATACTGCCCCCACTACATCACCAGCATCGTGACCTCACTGACTGTGACATCACTGCTACTTAGGAACAGCAATTCAGTGACTGCCAGTTCATTCACGTAATTTCACTGTCAGCAAAATCACAATGATGATGATGTAGTGAGGGGTAGTAGAGCTAGATATGTCAGCTGCTATGCTAAGAGCTGTTCCACACATCCACCACAACATTATGACATAGAAGACTCTCTGATGGGCAAAAGGTAAAAGAAGGTACTTCAGAAATAAAATTTTATAACTGACTACTTCTTAAAATTTATATTATTTTCCTGTTTGCCTGGTTTGGCTCCATTAGCTCTTTAAATCCCAACACTGACACTGCAGTGCAGCATGGGGGTTGGGGTGTTCCTGTCTTTTCTGTCTGCCTGTTCAGGTGGATATTAAAGATCCTATGGCACTTCTCAAAAATAGTGGGGGAATGTTTATTGAAAAATACATCAAAAGGTAACTCATACAAATTCAAATATATTGTGCAGAAACAGCAAATAAACAACAATACAATATCATGAAAAAAAAGGACATGAAAGAAATTACAGCATATACAGTACAAGGGAAAAAGAAAATCATTCCTGAATACAGATATACTCATGTGGGAGGGGAAGAAAAATAAAATTGTAATAAAGAAAAAGAGGAGGTACTATCCATTCATGGAACCTCTATTTATATTTAATAAAAAATGCTAACCCTCTCCACCATTTTGAAACTTTAGTGGAATAATGAAATTGTACATTTTTAATGTACACCACATGCATAGCCTCCATCACAAGGACAAAAAGTGTATCATCTAACATCAGTTTTTGCTGTGGAACCCACTGCCATAAGTAGAATGCCAGACAGCAAAACAGAACAGTAAGAATCCCAGAATCATATCTACTGCATACAGTAGGTACAGAAAATGACCTTAAACAAGAGATTGATAATCCAGAGATGTCAAGCAAGAAAAAATGCATTTACATGAAAACAAATCCCATAAAGGTTTAGCAAAGGAACAATGAAACAAAAAATGTTCTATAGTTTCCTCAAGTTCTTGACAAGCCATATAGGGACAGTATCTTTCAGACAACATGTTATGCTTTGAATTACCTCTGACATTCAGTCTTCCATATGTGGACAAACACAAAATGTCTCATATATGCATGGGTATCCTATCGCTGTTCAACTGCCATAAAGTTGCTCCTCTCAAGGCATCAGGACAGTTTTTAAAGACTGGGTCAACAGGATGATTGGATGCTAATAACAATTTATAAAGAAATGGACCAGAATTCCGCGTTATCTGAGATTTAAACACCACCCATTTCCAAAGTTTTTGTGCACAGGGCTTAAAATACTTTGTAGTCTGTAAATGATGGGACAGTTTGGGAGGAGGGCCCATTCATCCAAATAGGTCTCCAACGTCTGCTAAAACCAAAAATAAGTGTACATGTTAGTGGTCTATAAGTCCAGCTTCAAAGAATGGGCCATAAAAAGAGAATGGAAAAATATAACTGGGTCAATCATGCCCAATCCACCCTGGGCTTTAAATAAATAAGTACAACAATGTTTGGTAGGATTCAACCTACTACCCCATAACATGGAAAAAAACATGCATAAAGCTGAGTTTCCAGCTTCAAGGGTGTGGAGGAAAAATCATAGCAACATATAAGAGACATGGAATGAGGAAGCACTTGATAACATGAATACATTTTAATTTAGAGAGTTTCCACCCTTTCCACCTCAAAACTTTTGACTCAACCTTTTGTAATGCAAGATCCCAAGTAACATCAGGGCAATTTCTAGGGCCAAACCAAATCCCCAATATTTTCATTGGGTCAGAGGAGACCGTAAAATGTGCAATGGATCGAGAAGGGGAGGATAAGCCTATAAACATACCTCAAGATTTCCCAACATTAGGTTTAGAGTTAGAAAACACTGCATATTTGGTGAATTCCTGCAAAGCCACCAGTAAGTGTGAAAAAGAGGGGGAAAAAAAGATAAATATCATCTGCATATGCCTATGCTATTATTTTCCCACCACCACAGGTGCCAACAGCCTCCAATTATGGAAGGCTATTCAGGCTCCTTAAGATGGGGTCAAGGGAAAAGATATATGAAAGGGGGCTGAGTGGGTACGTCTGTCTCACTCCAGAAGATAAGGTTATATACAGTAAGAGGTGATTCTACCCCGAATGATAGGAGAAACCCTCACTGAAGAGTAAAGCAACTTAATCCAGGCAATAAAGCCCAGTGGTACACCATAATACTGAAGGATGAGGAAAATAAACTGGTGATGCACCCTGTCAAAGGCTTTGCACTGGTCCAGGGACAGGCAATAACCCTGCCGGTGTTCCATAGCATAGTATTCAATCACATCTGGTATAATCATAAGGGGATGCTGAATCTTTCTATGGGGGAGACCACAAAATTGTGAAGGATGGAGAAGATTGCCCGCTATGCTATGCAGAATAGTAATAGGTCTCCAAATTGAAATGAGGGCCTTATCTCCAGATTTAAATAAAAATACCAATAAGCCCGAGGTAAAATAAGCTGGAACGACAGTGGAGTTTAAAAAGGAGTTATAAACATCTGCTAAACAGCTAGCTAGGACATCAGAAAAGGTCTTATAGAACTCAAATGGAAGCCCATCCGATCCTGGAGAAACTCCTAAGAATAATGTGTGGATAGCTGACACTATTTCAGAAACCAAAATGGGGAATGACAGTCTCTGTACCTCTACATATAAGGAAGGTATGGGGAACTGTTTAAGCTAGGCCCAAATAGCAGAATCTGATGGGGGAGATAAGGCTGTGTGTGACTGTAAGTTATCTTCTCCATTTACATCAACAGCATCACCCTAGACCTCTCCTCCTGTTCATTCCTCCTGTATGCAGATGATATTGTTCTATATGCTAGCTCCAAAAACCTGACCGACATAAACTCGTACCTTTCCTCCGACCTCCAGAAAACCCAAAACTGGCTATCTGACCACAAACTGATCCTCAATGTAGTGAAAACCCAAGCGATGCTGTTTGGGTCAGTCACCAAACTAAAAGCATGCAATAATAGCATCTCGGTCTCCTGCCCTGGATCCCCGCCCATAAATACAGTTACCTCATTCAAATATCTTGGGGTTGTCCTTGATCAGTCTCTTAGCTTTGATCCCCATGTCAAATCCACTTGCAAGTCAGTAAACTCAAAACTAGGCATTGCCTATAGATCTAGCTATACACTTACTCCATCCACCAGGCTGGCTGTTGCCAGCAGCATCCTTTTACCAGCCCTAACCTATGGAGTCGTAACATGTGTGGCCATACCTAAGTCGTCACTACATGCCTGGGACACCGCTTACAATAATATTTGCCGCTATGCCGCCTCATCCCCCAGGCTTGAACACCACTGCAAACTCTATTTAGTCCTTAATTGGCTGTCACCTACTGCACTGAGATTCTACTCACTTGGCTCCCTAGTGGACAATGTTACCAGGGCACAATCTCCCGATAGTCTTACAAGGCTATTGTTCCCTCAAACACCTTCCTATGGCCTACGCTCGGATGATAAGTCCCTATTGCAGGTGCCTAGGTGCAAAACCTCAAAAGGCTCCCAAGCTTTCTCCCACTACACCCCACAGCTATGGAACACCCTGTCATTAGCACTTCGCCAAGCATCATCCCATGCACTGTATAAAAAAGAGATCCGTGACAGCCTACTTGCCTCAAACTCCTGCACCTGTTTTCAACCCCCTTGATCTCTCATTCTGCCTACCTCCCATGCCTGCTGCGCTCTTAAAGATTAACCTGTCTCTGTTTTCCTACTCCTCCCAACACGAATGTTGCTTTTCGTCCCTACCCACATCACTCCCTACTGCTACGTCCAGTGAAATGCCTTATCCTTCCTCTTACAGGACTGTGGTGGTTCCTCTACAATATGCATCATAAGAATGACTGCTTTTTCTGCCTCATCTCTACTGTAAAATAACTGTATTAGCCTAACTTTGCACCTACTATGTACTCACTTGCTTACTATAACTGTTCCTAGCTCCCCTTATATGTTAGATAGCTTATCATGGTTTATATGTGTGCTCTACCCTACATGTTTCTCTTATCTTCACCATGTATACTTTCACTGACAATTTGTAATTTTTTTTTCCTTTTGTTTTTCTTGTATTTTTCCTATACTGTCCACTCAGTACTTGTAATAATGATGTGTTTTTCTTTCTCATGTTGCAATCCTCCCAGGTCATGACTGAAAATAATCATTTTTTGGCTAGCTCACTTACCCGGTAAACAAAAACCAAATAAAATAAAAATAAATAAAAATGAATGACCTGAAAAAGGCCTTCGTCAGTTGTCACCAAACTCCCTGTTTCTGTAATAAGGCCTTCTACAGAAATAGCATCCTTCCGAGCCTTATAGGCCTCGAAGAGATCACCTATGGGGGATTTTTGGGTACCAAACTGAAGCTCTGTCTGAAGGGTTCTTGTCCTATCATACTGATAATTTTTCATATCATGTTTAACGGTCTCAGTCAGCAAAGAATAGTTCAATCCAGTGATGGATGATAAAGAAAACAAATATTGCAACTGACTCTAATTCAAGATAGTGAAAAAACTTGGAATTAGCAGCCCATTTCCCATACTGTTAAAGCCATTTTTTATGCCCAATTTAGTATCCTCCCACAAGGCACCAACATCATCATAAAGGTCATATACTGAGGTCATGAAAGCCAGTTAATCCCAGACAGAACTGTGGGGTCAGTGAGAGCTAAAACATGCATGTGCCACCTATCTTTACGAGGCTGACATGAGCAGTGAACCTGGAACCGAATAGTAATCAGGGGATGATCATAAAATTCAGTAGGGGAAGTTTCCTGCATGGGAATAGGTAAATTTTTAGAAATAAAAAAATGGTCAATGGCCATAGTAAATTTCCCTCTTCTAT
Organism: Neoceratodus forsteri; assembly: GCA_016271365.2. Classification (NCBI taxonomy): domain Eukaryota; kingdom Metazoa; phylum Chordata; order Ceratodontiformes; family Ceratodontidae; genus Neoceratodus; species Neoceratodus forsteri. The sequence goes on along the minus strand of CM028130.1, from coordinate 1,560,440,151 downwards.
ATGTGTAAGATGGGCCAGATGTATGACAGAGTTTACAATCATGTAATGCAACAAGGTGAATGAGCTTACCTAAAGCTTGGCTGTCACAATAAGTTTTCTTTCCATCCACCGGGCGACCGAGCTTCGGAGTCTCACAATTAAAGTCCCCACCCACTATAATGTAAGAAGAGGAAGCTAAAGAGGGTTGTAAGGACTAAAATAACCCCACACATCCTGCTTTAGCTTGTGGGCCATACAGTATGATGAATCTATAGCCAGCACCTTTCCAGACCCTGTCAACAATTAACAGTCTACCAGAGATCAGGACCACCATTTTGGACAGGGAAAATTCAAAGAAGCGAAACAGAATTCCAATCCCATCCACTCTGTCCAAACCAAAGGACCAAAAGGAAGGACCCCACACCCAGTCAGAATGGAATTTCCTGGCTTGATCCTGGGTATACATCCAGGTTTCCTGCAAAAAGCAGATGTCAATGTGTAGGTCATACAGATACTGAAAAAACGCATACCTTTTAACATACTTAAGTAAGCTACAACAGTTCAAAAAACTGACTACAAGCTGTGACAGATGATGGAAGAAAGTTTAGGGCCCTTTTTTACATTTCTTTTTCAGTTTTATACTCATTTTGGGAAGACCCAGATGGGGTAAGGGCCTGGGATTCAGAAACTTCAATATCCAAATCAGAGTCACACCCTAACAAAGAGAGAGGGTCATAGGGATTCTCAGTCATCACATCAGTGGGCCTCAGAAGGAGGAGGCTTTGAATTCCTAGTAGACTGATGTCTGGGCATAGGAAGGGGAGTCAGGGTGGTTGTAGATGGAACAATCACTCCCTCATGGTCAGAAGTCACAGGACGGGATTGGAAACAGACAGGGGGTGCATCAGAAATCACAAGTGGAACCAGGGGGTCACATCCATGCCCCAATGTGACTATAGTAGATGAGGGGTCAGAGTTGTCCTCTGAGCATTCTGTGGTCATCTTACTACACATAGTTGGCCGAGAAGGAGGGGTTGGAGCCAGCATGGGAGTTGAGTAGTACCCTCCCCTTTTTTGTTCTTTACTGGAGGCAGCCTCCTGAGCTTTTTGGATTAGAAGTCCTGGACTAACAACAGAGTCCTTGTGCTTTGTTGCCCAAGGGCACCCAGCGAAAACATGCCCAGACTCTTCACACAGATCACATTTAGGAAGATTAATACATTGAAGACTAAGATGACCCACCTCCCAACAAATATCACACCGGGGTGTTTCACAGATATTCGATAAATGAGTCCTAGACCCACATTTGTAACATGCCTGAGGCTGGCCTGCATAGAAACAGACCCCCCTGTGCCGGCCCAGCAGGAAGGAGTTAGGGATATGCTCCATGTCATTATCCAGTATCCTCTATTTCACCTTATAGCTCTATCCCCTGGTCTAAAAATGTTCAGAATCCAAAACAGCTTCCAGGGCACTCAAAAGAGCACACTTCTGGGACAACCAGAAAGTAATGTCCTCTACATGGACCCCCTCATTGCGAAACATGATAGTGACATATTTAATCAATGGTTTCATCAGAGGGATCACAAAAAAGGGGGTCCACAGAAGAGAAAACTTTACCTTGTTGTACCTCTTACAGAACAAATCTAATAAATAAGGGGAACGAAAACTAACATCAAAGTTGTCTTTGCCCGAGATATTGATATAGGCGAAGACCTCTTTCAGGGAAAATTTCAAAGAATCCTTCAACAGCAGTTTACCTACAAATTGGCTGTCTGGCCAAACCTCTAACCCTCCTTTATAGAGGATCCTAACCGCATTTCTCCTAGGAGCAGCCTCCCTTTTAGAAGAGGCAAATAAATCAGACAGTAAAGGTTTAGAATGTGAATGGTCATCAGGCCTGTCCATACTCAATGTGTTGGCAGTCTGTGGAGCAGAGCCTGAAGAATCAGGACCCATATGGTCTGTTGGCTGGCTAGGAGCAACCTGATGACCATTTGGCAAGTCTGGTTGAAGAGGAGAGGAGTTCATAGACAAAGTAGGCTGCAGAGTCTGCGTTGCAGGTACCTGGTGATGCAAAGGGGGGTGCCATTAAGGGGATTGCTTGGATAAGGGGATGGATGAATTCCATTCAGGATCTGGGAGCCAAGTCCCATCTGGTAATTTTTTCCAACCTGAGCCTGCCAGAGCTTTCTCTGGAGACCAGTGTGAAAAGGGGTCAGTAGAAATGGGGTTGATAGCAAAAACTGATTGCAAGACAGCAGAGGTAGTTTGTCAGTGATCAGAATGAACCCCAGGGAGGGGAGTGGTCCTCGAGTACTTCATTACTTTGTTTGTCCCAATCCTAAGTAATATTTCTTTTAGATAATGTATTGGTAGTATGTTTTAATTTGGAATCATCAATAGAGCTGGATTTCAATAGGTGATGTCAAGCAGAAAAAGAAAAAGTCATAGCCGAATCTTGTGCAGTAGCAGACGTTTGATAAGAGATTTTATCCATAGTCTGGTTAATAGTTATACTTTGTGGGTGTAAGGTTTATGACCCAGACTCCCGGGAAGAAGGAGTTAGTAGAATGCCAGACGTATTAGTCCCAAGATCAAACTGTAGTTTTTTTTAGAAGGGAGGACTGCAGACACCACTCGTCGAGCAGCTATCTTGGCGGGGGCCTGTGTTTCCAAAACATAGGGAACATTCAGGTGCTTAGGTCATCACCTGAAAGATAAAGAAGCAGAGTCAAACGACTTTAGGCACTCGCTATTCATAGCAATTCTGCTTTCAGCCATATCGGTAATTGAAGAAGACAAAGCAGACTGAAGGAGAGCCACCAAAGCGGCATTCGGCTTTGATGATACTGCATCATCAGTAAAATTGACAGTTTGGCCGATGCTACTGACAGAAGCCCTTACAGCAGAGGGAAGCAGTGAATCAGCAGAGCACACAGTCTGAATCTGGTAACAATATCCGAGTCCTGTGGTAGTAGCATAGATGTAATATTGCACATATCAGTACTTAGCAAGAAAGCAGGCGGGTCCACACAAAAGTTTCCATTGATAAAGCCAATGTCTTCTGTAGATTGAAAAACATCATTCCCACCGTCGTTAGTTTCACAAAATCCTCGATTCCAGCAAAGAAGCCCCTGGAATTACAAGAGTAGAGGAGGGGATCAGCTCCTCTGTCTCAGACACAACCATTCCTGCAGACGTCTCCTGCCAAGTGGCCTTCCTGGAACAAACAGCAGTCCCCCCAATGGAGAGTAGGGGAATCTCCACAGTGTCGTGGCCAAATTTCCCCTGTTCATTAAAAATACCACCAACAGCTTAATGTGGTTCAAGTAAGGATTTATGCCATGTTACAATTTCAGTGGGTTACCATCTGTACCCCCCCCCCCCGGTCACCCCTGTGAGCCTACCCGTCAACAAAATTCAATAAATAAATAAATTCCCCCATTATGCCTTATGGATTCCATATAAATCCAAATCATTCAAAGGCCATCTTGACATATAATTTTAATACCTAACAGCAAATCAGAGACCTTTTCCTTATAAAAGACTGCCAACATATTACATTTAAATAAACAACAAAGACACAAATAAGAAACTAGTGGCTTATGTACAAATCTACAGGGATTTATACAGGGATTTGATGCTGCCTCTACAGGGAAAATACAGGAAAAATTAGGGCTTGTTACAGGAAAATGCTTATTTGGATCTGGGAGCATTGTGATGATTGTGACTAAACAGCACTATACAGTATGGGAACCAACAAGATAATGACTTTGGTTATTTGGTAGCTCTTCACAGCCCTATCGGCTCTGGCTAGAGTTTGCTTATATTTACTAGTGCAGGCAGTTTTGTTCTTTGACACCTGAGTAAGTCAGTGGAGAATTGCTATGGCAGACACACACACACACACACACACACACACACACACACACACACACACACACACACAGAGTAAAGGCTTTTTTTCTTTACTTTTTTTAGTTTCACTGGCAACCAAAAACAGAAAAAAGCTCAGTTACTTGTTCAGGTATGGTTCATTTGTGATGCACGCACTCTGTACCGATGCCACGGAGCCCCGCTCAAATGGTACAAATGACAGGATCAATGATACATATTTAACATTTTTTTTTTGCCCTTTTTCTTCCCTGGTCCTGGGGCCCCAGCACACAGGCAACGTGCACGTGTGGAGGTGCACACATGCCCTGTGTCACTGGATCAGCCCCTTCCACCCCTCCTCATGGCTAATGCTGGAGCTCCCTAGGTCAGCACCACCATCTGTCCTCCACCAAGTGGTGGCCAATGACAGGGGAGCCTCCAATCACTCCCAGGAGGAGAGACCTGCCTTGCGGTAGATTGATCTTGCTCCTCGCCCCCCCACCAGGCCGACCCCCGACAACCTGAGTTCATTCCCACATTTTACAGGCAGGATCAACTAGACAGATGTTGAGAAATATTTAAAAAATTACCTGTTATTTTGCGACAACCAAATGATCTAGCTGGGTGCTCAGTAGCATGGTAACAGACCCACCATGTTGCTTGCAATGCATAGCCCACCCAGACACAAACTAAGAGCCAATAATGTGGTGCGTTACAATTTATTTATTGAATTTTGTTGACCCGATAGGCCCACTGAGACTAGAAGTCCCCTTTTCAGGAGTGATCGGTGGGAGGGAGATACAGAGGTAACCGTGAGTGACACGAAATGCCAGGGAAGTTTATAGATTTATTTATTTATTTAAAATTTGATAACCAGGAAAGGCTTACGGAGCAGAAGCTCATTTCTAGGTGTGACCTGGGAACAGGGATTACAAATAGAAACGGGGAGCGCACACAATAGGTGCAAAGTAATGCAGAGTAACATCAAAAATGTCTTGGTGTTTACAAATATAATACATGCTGAGTAAAAAATTTACAATAAAATGCAATAAATAGGTGCTACAACTAAATGGTGGAGTGAGACTTAGGGCCTCGGGCAGTTGCAGGAAGTAGTTGGGGGGCCTGAGAAGGTGCTTTAGGACTGGAAAGGGAGGCTAAGGTGGGTTTAGGGGGGCTTATTCCAGATGAATGACAGTCTATAGGAGAAAGCAAGTTTCCCTGCTGAAGTGCAGATGCAGGGGAGAGCAAAGGAGCGATGGCAGCTAGAGTGAGAGTTGTAGGGGGAAGGAGCCGTAAGAGCAAGGAGAGAAGAAAGATAGGGGTTGAGAGTGTCAAACCAGAATTTAGAGATGAAGGTGGAGCAATGAGACACACGGCTCTGTGTTACTGGAGGCTGAGAAAGGAGTATAAGTCACAGTGGTGAGTCAAAAATTGGGAATTAGAGGCAAAATGGCAGAAGGCATTGACAATTTTACCTAGTTTGGAGAGAGAGAGAGAGGAGGCAGCAGTGGCACTAAATACTATGCCAGTGTAGTCAAAAGCAGGTAGTACCCATTTTGACAACAGGTCCCTCTAGACAGGGACAGGGAGGCTGCTCTTGTGGCAGTATAGAGTAGGGCATAGCTTGGAGTGTAGAGCATTGAAGTGGGAGGAAAAATCAAGTGAGGGTTCTAGCCATGCACTGAGGTATTTGTAAGCCTGGAACTTTTCAAGAGGAGAGTTATCAAGGGTGTAGAAGGATGGAAGGGTGGTAAGCATTGCAAGCTTTTGTTAGACCCAAAGGTCATGGCCACAGTCCGTTTGGTGTTCATTTTTATGCTGTTTGCCATGAACCAGTTGGATATAGAGGTAAGGTCCTGTTGAAGAGGGGTTTGAACAGCTCGGGATGAGGGGCCGGAGGGGTACAGGACAGTATCATCCATATACATATGGATCTTAGCATGGGAGCAAGCAGAAGGGAGGTCGTTGATGAATAAGGAGAAGAGGACAGGTCTAAGGATTGAGCCCTGGGAGACACTAGCTAGGATTGGTAGGGGGGACAACAGGGTGTTGCTGACTTTAACTGCCTGGGTCGAGTCAGATAAGTAGTGACAGGAGACTTAAAGCAAAATGACATAATAACCAGTTTTTGGGTTATTACGGCATTTTACAGATACCTGTAAACAGAGGGATAAGGGGGTCACCAGTAATTACATATTCATAACAAAAAGTTATGGTTCTTGGAAAACATTTACTCGTGAGCTGGGTAAAAATGTGGTTTATAGATGGCCAGTTAGCATAGCGATAGAGCTACAGCTTGCCATCCAGATGACCTGGGTTCACACCCCAAGCACGGAAAATCTGGACACGTCTGGCAAGATGGGGTTCTAGCATCTGTCCTGGACACCTCCTGCCTTGGGTAGGGAGGGCACCTCCTTCTGTTATATAACTGCCCCCGGTTGCTCAGGGGAAGGGCATATCTTGGAGGCAGTAGTATATGGTAACTCTAGAGCAACCTTACTGTTTCATGCGCACATTTACTTTGCAGGTGATGCAGAGGAGCCATATTAGCACAGTGTGGCTAGTAGGGGAGTTCTGAAGGTAGAGCAAGGATCACTAGCTCTTCTGACACCCCCAATAATCATTCTGATGTGCCAGACCTCAAGATTATGCTCTGGGAAGAAATGAGAATGGCCTTAATAAAATAAGAAAGCACCCCAGCAGCCCCAGGAAGATGAATTCACCCAACTCCAATACCAGAGTCAGGCTCTGCTGACTCCTCCCATGCCTCACTGGCTCCTCCTCTAAGACATTGACTTTCAAATATGATTTCTCCTCACAGCTTGGGGAACTGAAGGACCCATCCACTGGAGACAAGCAGTTGGTTAGGGTAGGATTTTTAAGAGGATATTCAGGAGAGAGTGGCAGTGGGTTGGATACTTAGATGACTGCTATGGTGGGTAAAAGGGCTTGTGTAGGTACAAGGAAGTCCTGGAAGCTGATGGGGAGAAATGGGGGCCAAAATAGAAAGTGTGAAAAAAGAAACTAATAAGTTTGTTTTATAACACAAGGAACTTCTAAAGCTAACAATTACTGTATGGATAACCATGGTCAATTTCAGTAATTCTTAAACTAAATTGAACATGGCCATCCCTGGAGAAACATAATATTGTCAGCAGAAAAGGGATGTTTTGGCCCATGCAGTCTGCCCTGATGTTCCCTGCCTAATCTGTCTCTGCAGACCCTAACTTGTCCCTGGCAACCCTCTTTCCTCCCTGCCTGTTTTCTAACGCACCCATGTGTCTACCTCATGTAATGTATGCTCGAAGGCCCCCTATTGTTTTGCGTCAACCATTTCTACTAGCAGTCTGTTAAAGTCATCTACCATCCATTCAGTGAAGAAATACTTCCTAACCCTCACCCCAGGTTTCTTGCATGCATCCTAGTCCTGGTGCTCCTTCTCATTTGAAAGAGACTTCTCCTGCACCCTGTCCACCCCTGTGACTGTGAGGTATTTGTAGGTCTCTATCATGTCACCTGTCACTCTCCTCTCTTTTAGGGTGTACAGTACATGTTGAAATCCCTCATTCTCCCTCATAGGGTTTCTCATACATCCCCAGCACCATTTTAGTTTGCCCTTCTCTGGACTGCCTCCACCCTGACTATGTCCTGAGGTGAAGCCTCCAAAACCGGATACAGTTCAACAGGTGAGGTCTCACAAGCAAGCCCCTGGTCTGTTCCTGGATAATTTATTTTCAGTGGTTGTTAAGGCTGTGCAAAATTAGCAAATTCTGCTTACATGGAATTTTTGCAAAATGTTGTGACACCCCATGAATTTTATGAAAGTTCAAGTACTTTAGCAGGATTTCTTAGTGGCTCAGTAGGTAGCACACTCACCTCTGAGGCCGGGAGATCAGAGGGCTGTGGGTTAAGTTCCCACATCTGGCACTTGGGTTAATATCCCAGTACTGACACTGTAGTGCAGCATGAGAGGGGTGCTGCACTTCTGAGGTGCCGTCTTTCAGATGAGACGTTAAACTGAGGTCCCATCTGCCTGGATTGGTGGTAGTTCAGGTGGATGTTAAAGATCCCATGGCACTTATCGAAAAAGAGTAGGGGAATTTCCCCAGTGTCCTGGCAAAATTTCCCTCATTCACTAAAAATACCACCAACAGCTTAATCTGGTTCAAGGTCAGTTGCCATTCATCTGTATCCCCCTTCCCCAGCTCGTGCCTGCAAATAGGCAGGATTTGTCTAGAGCACTTACCCAGTCAACAAAAACTAAATAATAAAATACAAATTGGTCATAACTCAGTCATTCTTCAGCTAGAGACATGAACGGATGTTTGCTTTTTTAATAGCTGTGCTGCTTACCTTATTCTTGGCTGCACCCTTTGGGGCTCAGCAGGGTTCCCTCCAAATATTGAACCCACAGGACCATAGTCTCGTACCTGGCAATATTCTACAGGCCTCTCATGGGACCTCCTTGACTGATTACCACACTGTAATTCTGGTTTCTTGTGTACTCCCTGAGAAGTAGGGATGGGCTTCCTTCACTGGCCTCAAGTCATCTTACCTGCCACTCATTTTCTCCCTGAAAGGATTGTTGCCTACTCAAGGAAAACTTAAGCACCGAATGGTTAAAGCCAAAATAACCATCACATTTTCCACCAAAAAGGCTATATTGGTGCTGCTACTCCTGGCTGGTGATGTACACCGCAGTCCAGGCCCTACTCATACCAATACTACGGGAAGGAACAAGGGCAGAGGCCTTGTTCCTACCTGTAGTAGGAATAAGGGCAGCCTAATAATTGCCTCACTGAACATAGGTAACCTGCTTCCTAAGTTTGCACAATTCCAGGCCTGGATGTCCCTATATCTCCCTGATATTATGTGTCTCTCTGAAACGTGGCTAACTTCCAGGACTAAGAACAATGAAATTACATTACAGGGGTACAACATTTTCCGATATGATATGGTAGGGAAAAGAGGGGGAGGCTGCCTCATCTATGCCAGGGATATAAAGGATAAAACCTTTTACAGGAATATTAGGGAGGGAAGAAAGACAAAGGGAGGGATAGTGAGGCTGAATAAAGGGGATGGTGGGTGGGCAGAGAGGGACAGTGAAACATCAGGGATACTGAATGAATACTTCCGCTCAGTATTCACAAAAGAAGAGGGGGGAAGGTACCTAATCCAATCAATAGAAGAACTTTGGATAGGGGGGGTTGATACCAGTTCTTTCTCAGAAGAAAGGGTTCTGAAAGAACTCTTAAAACCGAAGGTGGACAAAGCAATGGGGCCTGATGGGAGTCACCCCAGAATTCTAAAAGAACTAATGAGAGAACTAGTGACACCACTGACTACCCTTTTTAACATATCATGGGAGGATGTTGTGGTACCTGAGGATTGGAGGAAGGCAGATGTGATTCTCCTTCACAAAAGTAGGAGCAAGACAGAGGCAGGAAACTACAGACCTGTCAGTTTGACCTCAGTGGTAGGGAAATGATGGAATCACTTCTGAAGGAAAGAATTGTTTGAGTACCTGGAGGCCAGTGGGGCACAGGACCCAAGGCAGCATGGATTCACAGTGGGAAGGCTATGTCAGATGAATCTAATTGATTTATTTGACTGGGTGACCATAGTAATAGACCAGGGAGGGGCTGTGGACATGGCCTACCTAGACTTTAGCAAGGCATTTGACACAGTCCCACACAAAAGATTAACAAACAAATTAGCCAACCTGGGTGTGGGCCCCAGGGTGGTAGCCTGGGCAAAACACTGGCTGGACAACAGGATACAGATGGTGTTAGTAAATGAAGTCCACTCTGAAGAAAGGGGGGATTACTAGTGGGGTACCACAGGGTTCAGTACTGGGTTCGGTCCTTTTTAATGTCATCATAAGTAAAATTGTAGATGGACTGGAAGGAAAAGTAAGCCTCTTTGCAGATGACACAAAGATCTGCAGCAGGGTTGATACACAAGGGGGCCTGGAAAGGATGAGAAAGGACTTGGCAAGGTTGGTGGAATGGTCAGAAGTATGGCAGCTTAGATTCAATGTAAAGAAGTGCAAAGCAATGCACCTGGGAAACAAAAACCCAGGGGAAGAGTGCACAATGGGCAGGGAGGTAGTAATAACAACAAAAACGGAAAGGGTCCTGGGACTAGTCATATCAGATGACCTAAAGGTTAGCAAGCAATGTGAGAAGGCAGTAGGGATGGCTGGGGGGATACTGGGATGTATAGGGAGAGGCATCACCAGTAGAAAACAGGAGGTTGTTATCCCTCTGTACAGACAGTTGGTGAGACCCCATCTGGAGTACTGTGTGCAGTTCTGGAGACCCTAACATTGCAAGGACAGAGGCAGTCCAGAGGAGGGCAACTAAAATGGTACAGAGTCTGCTACAGAAGCCATACAAAGAGAGACTAAAGGAGCTTAATATGTATACGCTTGAGGAAAGAAGGGAGAGGGGAGACATGATAGAAACTTTTAAGTACCTCAAGGGAATCAACAAAGTCCAAGAGGGTAGCATCTTTCAGAAAAAGAGATGTGCAAGAACAAGGGGACACAATTTGAAGACAGAGGGGGGACAGCTTGGGGGCAATGTGAGGAAGTATTTTTTCACAGAGAGGGTGGTGGACACATGGAACGGCCTTCCTGAGGAGGGTGTGTGGTCAAAAACAGTGGGGGAATTCAAAAATGCATGGGACAGACATAAGCCAATTCTTGTGGGGGGTGTAGGAAGAAATAGGCTGTTGGTTAACTAGGATCTGCAGCTTATCCAGTAGGTAATGAAATGAGCAGACTAGGTGGGCCAAGTGGTCCTTATCTGCCATCAAATTCTATGTTTCTATACTGAAAGGGACCATACTATCCATCTCTGGCAGCTCAGATGACCATGAACTGCTTGTTGTTAAACTCCTACATGGCTCCCATATCAAATCTCTCGTTATAGCCTCAGTCTACCTCCCTCCAAGGAAGGCCGAAGTGGGGCTGGGTAAAGTCTTAGAAGCTACAGTAACTCCAACATAAAAAAGGATAGCAAACTCATCATCACTGGGGACTTCAAATATAAATTGGCTCAGTAAGGAATCAACCCCGAAGGACCTTGTGGCTACCTCCTACCTCTCACAAACAGTGTCTGAACCTACTAGGGTAAACTACAAATTGGGTAACAGTACGCTACTGGACTGGTTGCTTGTAATCTCTCTGGCTAGATTCTCTGAGGTCACTGTTCTTCCCGACTCATTGAGCGACCACTCACCCATCATCTGCAGATGGTCTAATAAATTTTAAAAAGGTCCCTCTACTTTTGTGGTAAGCAGCATGCTAAAGAAAGGCCATATAAGTTAATTTAAAGCAACTCTATCACAGACTGACTGGACCCCCATGGGTAAATTGCAGGACATTGACCTGGCAGTGATGTACTTCACTGACACATTCAGTATGGTCTGTGACAAGTTTGTCCCCTTCAAAAAAAGGAAAGCAAGGAGCTCCATGAATGCATTGAAAACTGGGGACCTCCTGGATCAAATGAGGGAAAGGAGCAACCTCTGGAGCAGGGCTAGGGCTTCAGATAAAAATAAAGACTATTAGTTATACAGGGCAGCCAGGAATAGATTCACTCAGCTCATCACGCTTGCTAAAGCTAAGTACTGCAAGGATCAGCTTGAAGGGAATTGGTTGATGGGAAGAGATTCTGGGAGAATGTAAATGACCTCCTAGGGAAGAGCGATAGGAAACACCCTTCTATGCTTAACATAGATCGTCAAATCTTCCAGGATCATCACACCATAGCTGACTCTTTCAATACAGTCTTCACAGACCTAAGCTCTATGCTCCCACCAGACTTCTTGCTAGCTTCCACACTTCACCTGCATAACCTTTCTACTGACAGCATTCATCCTAACTTTTACTTTAAGCATGTCTTGGTCATAGAGACAAAGGCATATGTAAAAAAAAGTCCTTGGGAAGACCAGGTTAGGTATCGACAACATTGATATGAAGCTGGCAGCCGAAGCACTGGACGATCTTGCAGTCTCCATCTCAATAATCTTCAACAAATCACTCTTCCTCACCAAATTCCCCTCTGTCTGGAAACAAGCTCTAGTGACTCTAGTCCATAAAAGTGGGGATAAGGCCTGCATTGCCAACTACAGACTCATCTCCGTCCTTTCTCCCTTATCCAAAGACCTCAAAAGGATGGTAGCTGATCAAATCACTGATTATCTACTGAAATACAACCTGCAATGTCCTCAACAACATGGGTTCAGGAAGAACCATAGCAGTGACTACGTTGGTTGAGTACACTGATTATATGCATAAGGCCCTTGATGAAAGTAAACTGGTGGGTTTTATTTTCATCAACCTCACAACAGCCTTTGATACAGTTAGTCACCCCCTCCTTCTGGAACAACTGCAATCCCTGGGATTGACTGCAAACTTGTTACACTGGCTCCTTGACTACCTATCACACAGAACACAGAGTCAAAATAGGTCAGGGTGTCTCTGGCCCTAAAGATACTATGGTTTATACTATGGTGAAATAAAGAGTGAGGGGACAAAGCCCATAATTGCTCTTATACTAAACCAGATAATAAAATGACAGGACAAAACCTGAGGTGAGTAACTTATCAAGTCGATACTTGAAGATACTTTTAGTCTCACTCACAACAACATACAATGGAAATCTGTTCCATGGTCCTATGGTTCTTAAAGTAAAAAAATATTTACAATTGGAGGAATGAAAGGATTTGCCCACCAGCTGAAGAGGATGTCCACAAATGTCATGTAAATGATCTTTAAATTGTAGTCCCAATTCACATAGTAGATAAGGATATTGGACTGTGTCGTAAAGCAACAACAGATCACCCCAAGACGAAGAGTGGCTAACGGCATAAGATTCAGGGATCGCAACCTAGTCTAATAAGACATAGTGTGAAACCCTAATAAACATTTGGTGTATTTCCTCTAAACCACTTTGAGTGAGTTACAATCAGATTTACGATAGAGGCACCATAATTGAGCTCCAGATGAGGCAATACATAAGCCCTAAACAGAGGCATCATCACCTCTGGAGTCCTAGAACTAATATTTTTTAGAATAGACCACATAACTTTATTTGTTTTACATATGGCCTCATTTAAATGTTTAGTATATGACATATTGTCTGAGATGAAAATTCCTAAATCTTTCTTATCTGTAGTTTTTCCCAAAGTTGAACCAGCCAATTTATATGTGTTGTGCAAATTATTAGCACCCAAATGCATGACCCTGCACTTAGACGGGTTAAGCTTCATCCCCCAGATATTAACCCAATTGGTAATGACATCAAGATTGTGTTGAATATTGTTTGCTAGTGAGGGAGTGGCACAAGAACCTCCTAATTTAACATCATCAGCATACTTAATGGTTGTGGAAAAACAATCAGTAGTTAGATCAGAGATAAAAGCCTGGAAAAGGCAGGGACCTAAGACAGACCCCTGGGGCATGCCACTGCTCACCAATCCTTTTTTTTAATCATGTAATATTTTATTGAAGTTTTCAGTTTTCATTTAGTTCACATAACACATTACAGCATATTCACAATAAGCCTCAGTTACTGACAAAGAGCCACAGGATAACTGATAATACTGCCATTTTACAGGACGCATCTTAATTACCAAGTTGCTCTAAACTATATCACTATTGTACAGAATCCAAATCTCCACTGGCCTTAAGGAAGGCCTAATCTGTATGTGAGACAGACTAACTATAGCAATCTTTAAATGAACACGAACAATTGTTGAGACATAGAATCCAGTAAAGCATTACCTTACAGCACAGGCCTCTCAATTATACAATAAAATGACACCAGCTAGATTCTCCTAATCATCTTATACTCAGCAATCCCACGATACAATGCTTAAACTATTCATAGGGTCAGGGTTAAGAAGGAAACAGAAAGCGGGAAGTAGAGGGAGAAATAACTATGGATAAGAGAATGGAGAAAGAGCATAACAGGGTCTACACACCTTGGAAGGGGATACTTAACATTAGGCATACCACCCTAGATTCATGTTTGCTAAGAAGTAATAGGAGGGTTTTGTAGTGGCGGAGGAGACACTCTGCAAATGTGGGAGTGAAAGTAGGCATCCCATTTTGAGAAGTAGTCAACAAGTTTCCACTAGCTGCTGCCATATGTCTCTCAAAGGTGGCCAGCCTGACCATGGCCGCCTGCCATTGAGAATGTGTGAGGGGTTGGGGTTGTCTCCATCTCACTAGCACAGCTCTCTTCTCTTCCATGACAGCGACCAGGACCCAGGCTTTATTAGAAGGAGTAAGTGCATTTAGTGAGAAGGTGTCCCTAACAGAAGGGAGTAATGTTGAAGAGATAGTGAAGTATCCGATATAGAGGAACAGTCCTTCAAGATTAATGTCCAGAAGGTACGAATTGTTGGGCACAGACGCTATATGACGTAGGTGGGCCGGAGAAGAGCGGCATCTCCAGCAGTTGTCTTGTGGGATTATCTTTCACCTGTAGAGGACTGAAGGAGTTTGATACCATCTAAGAAGAATTTTTAATTGAATCAATTGGCTCTTTGAGTCTGCATAAGCCGTATGGGCAAGTCTGAGACATTCCGACCACCGCTATGGGGATAGGTTGTGAGAAATATCCTGTTCCCATGCGGCTTTTCTAGTTAAGGTGACATCCGGTTGAGAGTCCCTAAGAGTTCAATGTATAGCGCCTACAAGGCCCCTACCTTTGCTGGGCAAGGAGAGGTTACTGAGACATCTCCAAGGGGATTGGGGTGGCCAACTTTTAAGTAAAGGGATCAATGCACTGTGTAATTGGAGAAATTTCCAAAAGTCCTGATTTGGTAATTTGTATTTAGTTTAAAGCTGCTCGAAGGACATCACCGTACGCGTGTTTGGTATGAGAAGGTCAGCTATTGTCTGTATGCTCTTACAGGCCCATGAGGCCCAATGAAGTGGCTTGTGGTCTACTTTTACAAGAGGACTATTCCAAATTGGGGCATAAGGGGGAGGGTAATCGGAGCTTGGGACACCAGTTATGCCCATTGCACAGCGCCACAGTGCACATGAATTTGTCATAATCGGTGTGAGTTGGGGATTAGCCAGTTTCCTACAGGATAACAGCCAGTAGAGGGAAGTCCTTGCTGACAGCGTGGCTTCCAACACTGACCACTGAGGAGGGGGAGTAGAGCGAGGGGCAAACCACGTCAGAGTCTGGGCCATGTTAAAGGCCAAATGGTATTCCATGAACCAGGGGAGGCCAAGCCCTCCCTTGGTCCAATGAGCACGCAATTTCACTCCCTCCCATCTAGGAAAGCCACCTTCCCAGAGTAGAAGTGCCACCAGTCTATCTGAGGCTTGGAATGGTTTCTGGGAGAAAGGAATTGGGAGATTGTTTAATAAGTAAGAAACCCTGGAAAAAATAAACAATCTGATCGCCTCCACTTTACTCTTCAGAGTTAGGCGCAGCTTCATCCAATGGTGGACCTCAGCTGTTAGAGTTGTTAGGAGGGGAGAGAAGTTGGCCATTTCTAGGTCCTTCCAGGCTGCCGTGATGTTAATGCCCAAGTATGGGAAGCCCTGCGGCACCCAGGAAATGTCTGTACCAGCTAGACATTGTCTACTGCATTTCTTATTTAGAGGGGATAGTGTGTTTTTTTCTGGTTTACTGCGAGCCCAAATATTTTAGCAAACTCCTGCAGTATTGACAGAACTGGTGGAAGGGAGGACTGCAGGTCAGAGAGAGTAAGAAGCATATCATCTGCATATGCATTAACTAAATAGGAAGTTTTCCCAACAGGAACACCCGTTACAGCTGGGGTATTGGTCAGTGTTCTAATTAAAGGGTCCAGAGCTACCAGAAACAGGAGTGGTGAGAGAGGACACCCCTGTCTTGTACCTCTTTGGAGGATAAAGGGGGGGAGAGGTATCTTTATTAGTAAGGATTCTGTCCGAGGGCAGATTGTACAGTGTTTATACCCATGAGCAAAATTGGGATCCAAAGCCATACAGCTGGATAATCTGATGCAAATACACCCACTCCAGAGAGTCGAAAGCCTTAGCAAAGTCAACCGCTAAGGCGGCCATGGGGACCTCGGAGTGAAGTGGCAACCATTTAAGGTTTAAAATAAGGCGTAGGTTATCTGCACTCGATTCCCCTTTTAAGAACCCCATTTAAGAGGGATGAATCAGATTCAGAAGCACTGGGGACAATCTGGTTGCCAATATTTTAGCTAAAATCTTGGTATCGACTGGGAGAAGTGAGATAGATCTATAATTTGCACACGATAAGCTATCCGAGGATTTCTTGGGGATTAGTGAAATAAGGGCCTTGTGCATAGTGGGAGGAAGTACAGCATTCAATTGGGCTTCCTGGAGAGCTTGCAGTAGAGGGCTGGTAATCTCATCCTGCAGCACCTTGTACAATTCTGCAGATAACCGGTCCGGCCCCGGGGCCTTCCCTTTGGCCATATGGGATAGTGCAGACCGGAGCTCATCATGAGTTATGGGAGCATCCAGTGCTAGGACCTGCTCTTCCAAGAGCTTAGGGAGCTGCACCCCTTAGTAAAAACTTTGCAGACGCTGAGATAACTCAACATCTGAAAAAGTATTCTTAGATTGATAAAGGTCTTGATAAAATATTTTCATAGTCTCATTGATAGCCTTAGGTGTTGTAGCAACCTTCCCCTCCTTTTTCTTTAGGGCTAAAATTCTGGAGGAGGTTTGTTGCTTCCGTAGATAGTAAGCTAACAGTTTCCCTCCTTTATCCCCTCCCTCCCAGAACCTGTGTTTAGCACGAGTAAGTTGCCACTCTGCCTTTCTATTCAACAGCACATTAAGTCTATATTTTAGGCCAGCAATGTCGGCTAGGAGAGGGGAGTTAAGTGGCTTAGTGGGTGATAGTTTGAACTGCTTCTCTAGAAGTGCCAGATCTTTCTGAAGCTCTGATATCTGTTTTACCCTTTCTTTGTTTTTGGCTGCAGAGAAGGAGATAATTCTCCCCCTTATAACTGCCTTAAAGGCTTCCCAGACTGTGGCTGCACTTGTTTCCCCTGGAGTGTTAACTGAGGCATAGGAGAGAGAGTTTCCTTTTTTATATAGTCACGAAAGGCTGCGTCATCCATCAGCAATGGGTTACATCTCCACCTTGTGGAGTGTGAGCTCTGCCCTGGGGGAGAGAAAGTGACCGTTACAGGGGCATGGTCCAAAATGACTATACTGCCAATGGTGGGAGCTACTATCCTCGGCATAGCAGCATGGCTGGCCAACCAGAAGTCAAGTCTACTGTGCGTCCCATGCACTGTGGAGAAGTATGTATTGTCACGCCCGCTCGGATGATTAATTCTCCACAGGTCTCCTAACCCTAATTCTGGCATCATAGTGCTTAGAGAGTCTAAAACCTTCGGATGGGACTGTGGTGTGGGTATGGATTTATCTAAAAAGATGTCACGCACCAGGTTATGATCCCCACCTAACAGGATTGGAATATCCAGGTCATCACTAGAGAGCTCTGTGAAGGCCTGACTCACCTCAGAGTAGACATCCCCTGTATCCATATTAAAACCATAAACATTGACTATTATGGCCCTGCCACCAGAATATGACAGCTTAGCCACTATCCACCTACCTAATGAGTCCTGACACTGACCTTCAACAATCCATGGTCCTGATATCTGTAGAAGGATGGCCACACCCCTGGACTTCGTGGAGGCACAACTAGCCAGCACCGTTCCCACTCACAACTTTTTTAGCCATTGCATCGTGCGACTGGTAAGGTGTGTCTCCTGGAGTAATGCGATATCCACGCCGATTGAATTTAAATACTGCAGCACCTTAGTTAGTTTTGCTGGATGGTTCAGGCCACGCACATTCCAGGAGACACAACCCCATCCATGTGGCGCCACCATGGTCTGGACCATGATGATACCCTCCTATTACATACCAAAGAGAATGAGTGTACTCACCCAGCCAATAGTAAACAGGGAGGCAGGTGGGAGTAAAAGAGAAGGGATACCTGGCTAGTGGCTTATGGAAGGTCTTGTACCATCGATGAGCCTCCAAACAACCAGGTGTTGTCTAAGTTGAGAGGAGACAATAACAACCAAACTACCTTTAATTGAGGAGAGGCCTGTGCAAAGTGAAGAAATAAAGAAAAAACAAAGTTATATACCTTGGAAATAAAAAAAAAAAGAAAGAAAAACAGGGCAGAAATCTGGCAACAATCAACTGTCAAGCAACAAGACTAATCAACAGATCAGTTATAAACAGAATCACACTATTGAATCAACCAGCTATAACTCAGTTATTGGTGTTGAGTTGAACGCATGAGTAGAGGCAATTATGCCCCTGAGCCACACTGCTTCAAACACCAAGTGTTAAATTCGGACGGGAGTCACGCTAGATTGAGTGATCTGTCCCAGCCCTAAACTGAGGCCCCTGCCACATGTACTACAACTAGCCTCCAGGATTGACCCGGAGTATGGAGCCACCCCCCCAAACTGCGGGGGGAGGCACTTTAGTCAATACACCCAACTGGGGGATGGGAAAAAGGATGGGGGGAGGGGGGGATCTGTCAGCCATATAGGTCCTTTAAGGATCCAGTTCACGGGGAGAGGTAGCAACCCATTGTAGACACCGTGGGTGACCATTAGCGTGATTGATGACTCAGACCATTGCAGTGAATTAGTAGGTGCCCAAATACATACTGCTTAGGAGTTGCCCAAATAATGATTTATTAAAGCAGTGTATAAATGGTTAGGAAGTACCAGCATTACATTACATGGCCCTTCCATTAACAGAGATGGGGTGCATACAGAGAAGGGGGGATGGGTTACTATCTACATCAGCTGGGCCATAAAGATGCCTTTCAGAAGAAGATAGTGCGAGGTAGATGGGGGGGAGTTCCCCTGCCTTTAACTCATAGACATTGCCTCATTCAGCGCTAGGTGAGCTAGCTTAATAAGAGGTAAAGGGGAGGCATGCCCCTTCCCCCCATGACTGCCTGATTCACGCTTCCAGTTCTCAGCTATTAGCAGTAACAGTAATGACAGTCCACTGATTTTCAGGTCCCCAGTATGGACAGGGCTTCAGCATATGTTTTCAGCCCAGGTTTCACAGCAGAGCAGGTTGCATTCTCCACGTCGTTCTCCTCCTCCTCCATCGTCGATGCCCAGTCAATCGGGATCAGATCACTGTCTAGGTCCCCCATTGATTCCTCCATCTCATCAGCTGGCTTGCTTTACTTCAGCATATTTAGATCTGCCTTTAAAAATTTGGCAGGTAGGGATGCAGCTGAGTTACTCTGAATTGGTGGACGAATGCTTCTAGTGCGTGAGCGCTGTCTCACTGGCAGCGGAGGATCAGCCACTTCAGGCATTTGCAGTACTTGACCAGCATTAGGTATTTCCAAAGCTTGGTGAGGTGCAGAATGAGGTGGGGGTGACTTGGTTCCATCAGGGGAAGGAATCCATAACTGCCTTTGCGATGGGGGAGCAGCATTAGGAGGACCCATCCGTCTACGATATTGGTCCTCTGGGACAACACTGCCTTTTCTGCTGGTTCCCTGTGTTATTTTGCCCCTTGGCTCCCAGAGGCGTCTAGGAGATGTAGTACCTGTCAGCATATTCGGCCAGTGCCCCCGAATCCAGGCCTCCGCATCCTTTGGCGAGTCCGCTATAAAAGACTGGCTATCTTAAGACATATGAAGCGAAGTAAGTCCTTTGAATCTGTATTGTACTGAGTTTGCATTCAACACTTTTTTAAGCAACTTGTAAGCACCTCGCCTTGCTGTAACCTCCTGTGAGAAATTCCTGTATATAGAGATAGCATGGCCCCTCCATGTAAGCTCCCCAATGTCTCTTATGACTTTCCGTAAGCGCTCCTTAACTGAGAGGCGCAACATATGTGCAACTATTGTTTGAGGACTTTTAGTGTGGTTCGAATTACTAGGAACCTGATGGGCATGTTCAACGTTGACCGGCTTTTTCCATCATTCTCCTACCAATCGTGGAAGCCATTCGTTTAGAAACTTCCCTAAGTTGGGGCTCTCTGCTCCCTCTGGTACACCGAGAATAAGGATATTGTTTCTTCTTATGCGATTCTCTTGTATTTCAGCCCTTTGCCATAAGTGAGCCAGCTTGGCTTCATGATTTCTAAGTTTGTGCAAGACATTCAGATGCTGGCCTTTCAGCTCCCCCACTCCCCCACTCACTGTTCAAGGACATTGTGCTGGTCTTCTAGCCTGTGGACATCTGCGACATTGCCCACCAGTGAAGCGCCGATGCTGTCCACCCTGGAGAGTAGCACTTCAAGCATTTTAGTAATGTTGCCCAGGGCTTCCCCCACCTGTGTCTGATCCAGAGAACCCTGGGCTGCTGTCCCATCACTTCAGCTTGCAACCTGATCCATCTTGGTAGTAAATTCCCCGCTTAGCACCGGGGAGTACTTGTGAGGCCTGTAGAACTGTAGCTGGATCGGCGTCGGTAGCCCTAAGATACAACTGACCTCTAACGCCCTCAGTTTCTGTCAGGATGGCACGAAGGAGGCGAGGGGTGTGGGCGCTCCATGAAGACGTGACCTGGGGACACTGCAGTTGGAGATACCGCGGTTGAGCCTGTGCGGCCTACATAGAAGCGCCTCAGTTGGTAACTACATGGTTCACCCAATGTTATTAATTGCAACTTCCCCACAAAATATTTCACCGATGGCGACAGGGGGTGGGAAGGAGAACAGTCAAGTGCAAAGAGAGCACTTAGTCCATCACTCCGGCAGTAATTGTAGAGTTTCCATTGGGCTGGGGCAGAGCGAGAGGTTCAAGCTGCCATCTTCACTGGTTCCCACCGGAAATCCCCTGCTCACCAATCCTTTACTAGATTAACTCCATCGATAAGGATTTGCTGAGTCCGACTATTAAGCCAATTCTTAATCCATCCTATGATAAAGGTGTTAATTTTAAGTTTGTGTAATTTTTGAATCAAGGCCCAATGAGGCATAACATCAAACGCTCAACTGAAATCAATAAATACTACATCACAGTGTATACGTCTATCTAACAAATTGCTAATCTGTTCATAAAAACATAGTAAACTAGTGAGACAGCTTCTACCAGCCTTAAAGCCATGCTGCTCAGGGTCATAATTGTCCAGGGTGGGTGAAATACTGTCTTTAACAAGACTTTCAAATAATTTGCATGTAGAAGACGTTAAACTAATGGGCCTATAATTCTCCCAGTTGTTTTTTACACCCTTCTTATGGATTGGTATAACATAGGCCTCTTTCCAATCCTTTGGAACATAACCAATGGTAATAAAAAAAATCAAACATCATTTTTAAAGGATAGACAAGAAAATCAGCTGGGAGATACAAAAGTTGACCTGCAATATTATCTGGGCCAGGGCTATATTTTCCCTTTAAAGAGAGTAAGTTTGTCTTAACATTGCTGGTATCAAAGCTGATAGGCGAATCCGTGTATGTTGGTATATTGGTACTTACATTCTAAGAAGTAACAGAAAAAGCATTACAAAATTTGATGTTAAATACCTCTGCCATAGAAGCAGGATCGATAATAAGTTTGTCATTTTCAAATAAAGGGCCAACCTGACAGCAGGGTTTTTTTAATGAGTTAGTGTAAGAAAAAAAAAATGTACTGTTTGATTTCATCTGCTCTTAGCCCTCTTGATCATAGTTTTACACCTTTTTTGAATGTTACAATAGGAGATCCAATTCATATTTGATTTATTTCTAAGAAAAAGATTGTATTTTTTCTTTTTAAGTCTGATTAATCTTTTGATAGAATTGTTCATCCATTTCGGAACCCGTTTAGAATTCAATAATTTAAGCTTTAACTGAATGAATGAATCTCCAACATGGGAAAGTGTATTTTTAAATATATCCCAATACTGCTCAGGGGATCTATTAAAAAATAATGTATCCCAGTCAAGTGCATGCATATAATTATTAATTGACTCAAGGTCTGCTCTGTCATACAGATAAACTGTTGTTAAATTAGGATGGTATACGCTCTCTTTATGTATTATAAACAATATGGTATTGTGGTCACTATTGCCAATTGTGTCCCCAACCACCACATTGTCAATAGCGAGTGTGTCATTAGTAATTACTAAATCCAAACATTGGTCACCTCTAGTGGGTACAAGAACATTTTGTCTAAGATTTAGATTTAAACAGGTGGACAGGAATTTTTTACAGTTGCTACCAGCTGCCAAATAGTTATGGCAGTTAATATTGCCTGAATTAAAATTGCCAATAATGACAGTATTTCCTAAAGAGCTGGCTATTTCAATTTCACTAAGTAAAGCATCCAAAATATCTGTAGCAGAATTTGGAGGGTGATAACATGATCCCAGTATCAAACACTCATTAGCAGATAAAAACACTTTCACCCAGATAGCCTCAGTTTGTTTATCATGTTTTTTAATGTAACTAGACATGTCGACAGATTTAAGTTGGTTATTAATAAGCAAGGTAACCCCTCCCCCCTTTCTATTTAACCTGTGTAAATTATATACAGTATAGCCAGGGATCATAAGTTTCCAGCCTTGTTGTCACCCCATGTTTCACTAATAGAGATAATATCCATATTATCAGTTAGGGCTGTGCATGGGCTGAATAGTATTTTCCGAATACCACGAATAGTAGGCTTCCCAAATATTCGGATGCATTTTCCGAATAGTTCACTATTCAGCCACTATTCGGGAACTACTGTTTGGTGAGATTTCCAAGTCTCGCAGAGCTTTGTTGGCCAATCAAAAACTGCTTCTTGAGCTCAAAGGCAAGCACACCATGTGACTTCCTCACTCTGAGCTGGTAGAAGACAGGAGACAGTGGTTTCTGAGAGCTGCTCTGCAGTACTTTTGAGACCTTAAACTTGCTAAAAAAGAAATAGATTTTTGCTTCACAGGCTTTTTTGGGTCAGTATAGTTTTTTTGATCAGTGTCAGAAAAGCTATGTTTGGCTTTCGGACAGGTATTTTGTCCTTATTGCTGTACTCAGTTACAGGGACTAGGAGGGCTGTCTACTAACACCCCTTCTCTGCTGTTGTCTGACATAGCTCCAGTGTGATTTTTTTCAGGTGAAGCACATTTTATTTTTGTGTTTTTTTTTTTTTTTTGCTGTTCTCTGGTTCCAGGCTTGGTTCTCTGCATGACTGATAAGGGCGTCTGCTAACTCCCCCTCCTGCAGGTCACTGCTCATAATTTGCTGTATATGTGCAAAATATTTGATTTTGTGAGGCTTCACCCTGCATGTGCATGCTTAATATATTTTTTTCTTGAGGCAGGGCCACACATGTGCACAGCTGTGTGCACACAGATTTCGATATAAAATTCTTCAGTTCTAAGCCAATCAGGCTTGACTCACTGAATTAGTATTGTTAGTCTCCTCTGGTTCTGGGAATAGATCCCTGTACACATGAGGAGAAGAAGAAGAAGAATCAGCATTTATATAGTGCTTTTAGATACACAGTGTATCCCAAAGCACTTTACAAGCAATGCTAGACTGGTAGTGAAGTGACTGAATGTGTGGTGGCGGCCATAACGCACATCATCACCCACACACAGCCTGGATAATTGCATGAACTGGTTTATGGGAAGGGGAATGTTGGCCAGGACACCGGGAATGTTCCCTACTCTTTGCGAAGAGTGCCCTGGGTTCTTTTATTTCCACCTGGACACCCACCAGGACAACACCAGGATGGATAGAAGGGACCTCGGTTTAACGCCTCATCCGAGGATGGCACACCCAGCAGTACAGCACCCCAATACTGCATTCGATGCCAGCGATTTTTAGGTGCAAGTCCAATCCCAGTGTGGGACGAGAACCCATGACCTTCTGGTCCAGAGGCGGATGTGCTACCAACTGAGCCACGCTGACACGCGGCTGACTCCCCCCCACTTCTACAGCCCACTGCACACAATTAAGCTGTGCTTGTGAAATATATCCCCCTGCGAGTCTGTGCCATGTGTATGTGCACAGTTGTGCACATGCATTTTTTTTGTTTGTTTATTGTTGTTTTGTTAATTAAACCATTGCACCTATTGGGCAGGCTTGTCTCACTGAGTTAACTGTATGTCATCTGTCTGTTCCTTGCTTAGTTCCATGTTTGACTAAATAGGTTGCCCTTTTCTTCACCTTCTTAGTAGCAGTGTTTTTCTTTACTGCTACTTTTTTGTGGTGCAGTATAACTGGAAAGGTTGGTGTATTAATGTAGTTCCACAAGCACTGAGTAAAGCATCACACACACAGGTACTATGTAGTAATAGTTTGTGTTTTACCCAGTAACCAGTAGTGACCTAATCCATCATGTCTTTAGCAATCTTGCAAACATGCTTGGTCCAGCCCCAGCATAGCATCTGCACTGCTGGCCCCAAATGGTGAGGGACAGGATGATAGACCACAAACATACAGCACAGCCACACAATGACTGCTAGTGTTGTCCTGTGCTGCCAAACTCCCAAACAATCTATGAACAAAGGAAGCACTCAGCGGGGGTGCTGGGTTGCAGTAACAAAATACAGTTAAGAGAGTGCAGCATAAAGTTGCCAATACATTTGCTTGTGCTAAGGCTGGAGGATGCCAATAGAGCCCTGGTGCTTTGACCAGAACCTGGTCTTTGTCAGGGTGCATGTCGGGAACGTACAAACACGCTATGAATATATAGCCCTTAAAGAAACACACACTATAAACAAGTGAAGTTAAAATGAATGAGACTGAGATGCCTTTGTAACAAAACAATCCACAACTAACATACCCAAGGATGAAACACTGCATCAAGATTATAGAGCATAGTTCATACTGTGGTGCCAGACAGTATACAATGCAGTATCTTGCAAAATTGCTATAAAATGCTGCAGTATGCTGCAAGGAGCAGTGTAATTTAATGGCAATTAAGCTCTTCATTCATCCAATATTTTGTGGCATGTCATTTACTGCAAAGTACTGAATTGCATCTTGTCTTGCTCCACTGTAAATTATTGATACATAATACATTTCCAGAGAAGGTGGTGAAATAGACTACATAGACAATGACATACAGGTGTCTCTCTTTATTTGATGGGCTCAAATATTGTTCTCCCCAAGCAAGCCTTTTAGTTCTTGTAGCATTAGTAATAGTACTACTACCACTAATACCATTAGTAGTACTACTACTGCTACTGTCACAACCTGTCCATCTGTACATTCACTGTCACATCCTGTTGTGCAGTAGTAGGGGGAATTAGAGCATACATGCTTTGTGCAGCAAGCAGCAGACACCACCACCAGTGTCCCCACTGCTACCATTATGGCTGCTACATCCACAGCCAGTGTGCTTCCCACCACCACCAGTGCCATTCTTGCAGCAGCCACTTTTTCAGCTGTCACCACTACTGCAGCCACTGCTACCACTATTCCTATGCCCATGGCTGAAGCACCTCCTACCCCGTGTTTGTGACCATGAACACCCTCTAGTGCTAACCCAATGCAATGCTTGATATTGTTTTCAGAGTGCTATGTGTGTGTTGTGGTGGATCAAGTGTGCCACATGAAGCTTATGTTGCATTAGTGAGAGCTCAGTGTTGGTGGCTGAAGTGTCTTTGAGGTGTGTATGGTATACCAGGTTCAATGAGTGATTAATGGTGTTGCTGAAGTGCTTTTTAAAAGTTTCCTTAAAAAAATACCTTTTCTGGCCGAATACCGAGTACCGAATATCGAATACTTGGGACCCGAATACCGAATATTTGGCAGAGTATTCAGGAAAAGGTATTCGCACAACCCTATTATCAGTACAAATTTTTATTTTTAAATCATCAAGTTTATTAGTCAAGCATCTAGCATTGAAGCTCATACACTTTAAAGAATGACTGATACATTTACTGGTGTTAGATTGTGATTTCTGAAATGGATGAAATGTACCCAACCCTCCCCCCTTAGTTAGTTTAAATGTTTATGAATAAGTGATAGAATTTTTTGTCCTAATAGAGCATTCCCTTGTCTGTTAAGATGTAACCCATCCTTGCTAAACTAGTTATCATTGCATTCTTCCCAATGGGTCACACAAGTAATGCCCTGATACAAACACCACTTACGTAACCATTCATTGATAATCTTTATTTTACAGTTAAGTGCTGTGGAAAAATGGGGGACTGGAAGAATTTCAGAAAAACAAATGTCACAACCATATTCAATGAGTTTATTAGTCATGGCCACATCTGATTCTTTAATATGTTGAACAGAATCCTGATATATATTGTTAGCCCCAGCATGGATTATTATGAGGGGATTGGGGCCACTATTCCCAAGGATGTCATCTACCAAACCAGTAATATCAGCAATCTTTGCTTCACTAAAGCTTGAACATGTTCTGCTTGTTTTATCTGGATTACAGATATATCTGTCCAGATGTTTAGTGATAGAATCCCCCAGAACAAAGATTTATTTTGAAACTGGTGACATGTTAGTAACTGAGGGGGGAAGGGGAGGTTCAATTGATAAATCTATTAGAGGCTCTGAAGATGTAGAAAAATGAATTAGATTAATGCAAACATGAGACTGACTTTCGGTACTGGGCCTAGCAATGTTCAGTTCAGTGGATCTAAGTAAGACAGTTGAAGCTGGACAAACAGAGGAAAATCCCTCGATATTAGATACTGTATATTAGTATTAGGTAAAGAACCACAATACTTTGCTGCCATGTCGTCAATTTTACTGGGGTCCTCAGCATCAGAACTAGAAACCTCAGAAAGCAGGGGATCAAATCTATTGTGCACTTGAACAGCATATTGTTATGCCTTTCTACCCCTTTTACTGGCTCTTGAGCTTTGAACAGTATACCAAGCCATATTGTCCTCACTTTCATTATGATTTAGCACTTCATCTTTCCTAGTGCATTTTCTAGAAATATCAGATGGTTCATTTAATGCAGTGGCTAAATGTTCGGTACTATCTAAGATAGGAGCACCAATATTATGTAAGGGGGTAGTAACACTAACCACCTGGGGAGATCATAAGAGGTAATCAACCTATAGTGCATTTCCTGTTGACTGTTTTCTAAAGCTGCCAATCTGACACTGAATTTGCTAATTTAGGGACGCAGCTGAGTTACTCTGAATTGGTGGACGAATGCTTCTAGCACGTGAGCGCTGTCTCACTGGCAGCGGAGGATCAGCCACTTCAGGCATTTGCAGTACTTGACCAGCATTAGGTATTTCCAAAGCTTGGTGGGGTGCAGAATGAGGTGGGGGTGACTTGGTTCCATCAGGGGATAAATCTTTATTTTCTTGACACTTTGAACATATAAATGAATAACTAGGGCACTCCCCTGTCCCAATTAAATACATCAGACAGTTACTACATTGCAAGCCAGTAAACCCATCAGTTGTAGTAATGGTAACATGGCTAGGTTGATGGGGGAACGCCAACTACATTATGCAAATGCAGGTATCACTAAACTGACAGTTGACAAAAGGCCAAATCCTGCAAGCAAATAACTCTTACAAGCAGCTACACTTGCTGATCTCTTAAAGGCGTTCTACTTACACAAGTATTACGGTTGTTAGGATCCTCAAGTCCCACTATACCCACGAGACACACTAGACATGCGCAGAAACGCGTGTCTCTGCATACGTCTCCACAAGTGATGCCACGTGCATGACCCACTTGTGCTCGCCCCCTTGCAGAGGGGTGAGTGCTTTATAGCATATGACCTGGAAATGCGATTCTGTGTAGCGGGTCACCTAGTAATGACTCTAAACTGTGTAAAATATGCCCCAAAGAATTAAAACGCTGTGTTATTGCAGCAAATAGTCACACCTAGGAATCCCACTATTTAAAAGTCTGTGCAAAGGCAATATTAAATGTCCCAACACATTAGCTGAACTACAACCCAGCGTACATCCCTGTTCGCCTCAGAGTGAGCATGCAAACCTAAGAGTGCAAAATTAGGCAACGGTCTGCAAAAACACTCAATTGTCCAGTGCTGTCCACACCACAGTCAGTGTTCTACAGCATGGGGTCAGAAATAATTGCAGCATTGTTTGTCTTGGAGTACCCCAGGGGTCAATTCTGGGGATGTTGCTCTTCAGCCTGTTCCTGAACACCCTTTATAAGGCCTGCAAGAGTAAAATTATACTTTATGCAGATGATGTTGTCATCCTCAGCAGCAACCCTCGCATTGATGCCCTGCAAAAAGAACTTCAGACAACTTTCCATCAGCTTGAAGATCAGTTCAGATCTTGTAAACTGTTACTTAACTATAAAAAAACTAAAACAATGCTCCTTTCCAGTCCTTAACCAAAGAAGTTCCACCCCTCGCTAATTATTACCAATAATTTGATGGCTCCCCTAGAGTAGGTGAGGTTCGTCAAGTACCTTGGTGTCACAATAGATGACACCCTTTCCTTCTTGCAGCATATTGACCTAATGGTGAAGGCAGTTAATACCAAGCTGGGGATTCTCTATAGACACAGGCATAATCTTACACTCACAGCTCTCCACATTTGTGTTACCAATTATATCCTGTCTATAGTAGATTATGGACTAGTTGTCTCTGGTGCAGACTCCGATATAGCACTTAAATGGGTTGGTATAGCTCTCAACAAGGCATACAGGCTTACCTTAGGGGCAGATAGGTATACTCACACTTGCACCCTGTATGAACAAACCAGTTGGCTAACTCTCACCAATAAATTGAAGTTCCAAACATGCCTCCCGGCAAAAAAGTTTCTTCTAGGTCAAACTTCCTCATGCCTCATCAGATTCCTCTCAGCTGCACAACCCTACAACGGAACCAGAGGCTATGCCCGGAATGATCTTACTGCCCCCTTCGGGAGAACAGCACTGTGTCAATGCTCCTTCTCCTATAGGGCCCCACTCTGGCTGAATCAGGTCCCAGATGCCATTCTTAATATTGCTGATCTCCAGGCTTTCAAGTCTGAATTGAAATAGTTTCACATTAACAAGAGTGGGTGTGCTTGCCTGTAAGGGGCACATCCCCTACTGCTACCCCTTTTCCTCCCTCCGCTTGATCTAGGCAAGCCTTGTAAAAGACCATCACTTATCCCCTTCCCCTTGACACTGCGTCCACCCATTCTAGCAATTGCTCCCCCCATCAGTCTACCTCCTCCTACCCCTGCCACATTTCCCCTATACCCTACCCTTCACTTCATCTCCCTTTGCTGACGCCTACCTCCACCCGCTAACACCCTTGCTGCTACCCCATGCTATTACCTCCTAACTTCCCCAGCCCCCTTCCCTACCATTGCCTTCCTCAGTATTCACCCACCCCCCATCTTGTCTTGAACTTCTCTTAACTGCCTGTCCCCCTATCTGACAATGCCCTAGTGCTGGGCTGCTCTTGTCTACTACACTGTTGGCTTTCTGTCCCCAGGGACAAGTTCTGCATTCCAACTGTTGTTTTATCACCCTCTCTGTTTGGAATTTTGAAATCATGTGTTTTATTCTTAACTTCTGTTTGGAATACTGAAATCATGTGTTTTATTGTCTTCTTGTCTGTGTTATGTATTGGTTAATTGACATGGAACCTTTGTAAAAGAGCACATTGTTCAAAGATTGTTTCCAAATATTCTTAAATAAATAAATACAATTTGCCATGTCTACATTTTGTATTGATTCCTACAGGGAATGCCAAGTTTCATGACATTTGGATAAGTGGTGGGAGACTTATAGGGGTTTAAGACCAGGTCTGGTAATTTATTACAATGTATGGTAGAACGCTGTTAACCTTAGGAAATCATAATTTCCTAAAGTTGTTAACCCATCGTCCGTCTGTTCCAATGTTGTTAACCTATCGATGTTACATCACATCAATGGGTTAACAACTGGGAATGGTCTGCGCATGTGCACGTCTCTTTTTTTTCTCTCAGGAACAGATAGATGCATGCAGCGGTAAGGGAATGACTGTGTGGCCACGGCGGTGAATATATTTTAAAAATTTAGGTGCCGTTTTCATTTTTTCTTGGGACCATGCACTATAAAAAATTATTTATGGTCCTTCTATCAGCAACCAGTTATTGTTAACCGTCTCATGGTTGCCATGGCAATGTAAACCTCTTGAGCTTAACTCCCAAGGTTTACATGGTCGCCCTGGCAATCTCTCAGTGGTTAACAGACTGGTTACCGAGAGAGGGTCATACATTATCCTCTATATTACATTTCTGAAAATATTTGTCTGCTTACAACTCAGACATCACTAAAGCTAGATAATGGAAAGTTTATATGCATTCTTTCTTGGAAAGATCTTAGAAATTGTTGAACGAGGAGGTAGTTGGTTAAATAAATTGTAAGTTACAGTGGTTCATTATTTCACAGTTTAATTGTAAGTTACAGGGTTCATTATTTCACAGTTTATTATTTGAGAAATTTTGTAAATTTTTTTTTCTTATATTCTTTATTACTACTGGTTTGGGGGGTTGTACCTATGGTACCCCCCATCTAGCTGTCACTTATCGGCCTTGCCCCAGCTGGCTGCCAGAGCTCAACCCCATGCCCTTCCCTCCCAGAAACATCCTGATGGGGACTTACCCCACACACTGTGGAAGGCCAGGCAACACCAGGGAAGCTGACTTGGATGTGACTGTCGCAACACCAGTGGACCACCTTCACATGCGCAGGGAGGATTTTCTTATGCTTAGTTACTATCCCCCCATGATGCATATGTACAATGACACCAAGGATGTTCTGTCCATGCGTCCGCACCTAGCATGTCCGGCATCAGCCTGCATTGACTCCACAGCTTGGCCGTGATATGCACCAACCCCCAGCCACTGCCAGGGGCCAGCACATCTGCAGTTTGCCTTCTCACTTTCCCTGGAGGAGAAGAGTATTCCCTGGGATGCTCAGTCCCGCTCCTTCCCAGCTGACCCCAGCACCCAAGGTCATTCCCAACCCCAGGCTGCTGGTGTGGCATGAGGTGTGGCGCCAGCACCTCAACCCTCAGCACCACCGGGCTGGCATGAACATTTTTAAGGTATTTGTATGTTTGTAATTCTGCTGCTATTGCAGGTATACAACCAAAGTTAGGCATGCATACTTAATGTCAGGATCCTGGAATATAACAAAGCTGGATAGGAGAGTCACGTGATGCTCTCGACTGAGAAGCTGCTGTTCGCTAGCTCTCTGCACTATCCCACTATCAACCTGAAATTTTACCCTTGCACAGCTGCCCTACCATTCAGCAGTGTTAATCCAATAAAGCGACCCCCTTTCTGGAGTGAGTTGACGAGCTTCAGCCGCTTTGCTGCAAGTATGTCCGAGGTAGAAATGAAACAAGATGGTTCCCACCACACGCCTCCACAGATGGCAGACAAAAATGCCAAAAGGCCTAAGGCCCTTGGATCAGGTGCCAGTAAAAACCCGACTCCTACCACAGTGTTGGCTCCACTCTCAGAAGAAAGATTTCTGCAAGAATTCGCATCCTTCAGAGAAGCCTTGAAAGAGCTTACGGAAGAGGTAAAATCTCTTCGTTCTGACTTGGGAGATATAAATAGAACGGTGGGGGATCTCAAAACAAGGGTATTTTCTTTAGAAAAATGGAGAGACATCTCCGATGGGAAAACAGCACAACTGCAGCAGAAGCTCAATAACTTAGAGACTAAATTGAAGATTTAGAGAGAAGCCGTCGCAACAATTTTACCAGATTAGCTTCCTAAGGGTGAGGAGGAGTCACACCAATCCAATTTGCTCAGAAA
Organism: Neoceratodus forsteri; assembly: GCA_016271365.2. Lineage (NCBI taxonomy): Eukaryota > Metazoa > Chordata > Ceratodontiformes > Ceratodontidae > Neoceratodus > Neoceratodus forsteri. The sequence goes on along the minus strand of CM028130.1, from coordinate 1,560,408,597 downwards.
TTTCTAGAATGAATTTGAGGCCCCTCCCGAATGGCCCAATATATATATAGTTGAATGGGCTCATACGCTCCCTTCACCCGAAACCTTCTGCTGGCTCTCCTCCTCATCCTTTTTATGTTTAAACTTTTGAATTTTTTGGACAAACAGTATGTATTACAGAAGACCCGTGACCTCAAGAAAATACTGTATGAAGACAAAAAGTTGAGAATTGCTCAAGGCCTCCTGGCTGGGACCCAACAGAAGTGTGTGGCATTTCACCCTGTGGTGGCCAAGCTCATTGCCACAGGGATTAAATTTAAAATGTTATATCCTGCTCACCTGCAAGTAATGCTCCAAGATACCTGGCATTCTTTTGACACTGTGGATTCAGCAACGTTAACCCTTAGAAAAATGCTTCCAGACCTTTTTAAAGTACAGTGAATCTGTAGATTCTCTGTTATATGTATCACTGCCTGAATGAAGACAGGTTACAGCAGTTCTGTTGGTGTGAATGATCTCTTTTGGTATCTCCTTAATGAACAGCCTTCATGGACTATCTAACAACTTCAGACCTATTGTATAGATCCCTCTCAGGTAATACTATGGGACTTGCTAAAATCGAGGTTAACCCCTGTTCCCATGGCCTGCTGACCCTTCTTATCTGCAAGAACTTTTTTGCAACCACCATGGTCACCGTGAGTCCCAAATTATCAACCAATTTATTGCCATGTACTCCTCTCTCATCGGACATTACATAATTTCAAACAGCTGCAAGATAAAGTTTATCAGGTCCCCTTGACATAGCTAAAGGGCATCTCCTATGGTGTTTTTCTCACCACCTAAAGGATCCTGTTCAACTACGCACTTTCCACCTGCTTTCCTGATCCTCTAATTGGTTACCATCGATCTTTCTGTAGTGCTCAAAGGGTATCCTTTTTAGGATTCCTGAGAAGTATGCACCCATGGAAACATCTAGGTCTCATATCTGCACATGGAAGAGGACTGGGATCATATGGGTGAGTTTCATCTGTGGCTATTGCACAGGTGATTTCTCCTCTCTATGATATTGCAGTGGAGGGATGATTTTGCCTGTGCTCTTGGCCTAAGACTTAGCAACATTTAATTACTATTTCTTTGAGGGACTAAGAACGCGTTGACTACACTGCAAGGACTCAGAGACTGTATTACAATTTTTTGGTTTTGAGATATCTGCATAGTGTTATAAATATTGGGGCACGGGGGAATGTTTTTTATGACTTTGTTTCACTGGATAATTTTTTACTCATGGCACTACCGCTTGTTTTTCCTATAATTTGCTTATGGGGTCATAATTAAAAGGGGTTGTTTTTTCTATCCCATCACTTATCTATGCTGAGCTATAATAGTCTTATGACTTGCTACTTAAGCTTAAATCCTTCCTTGCAAAGTTAAAGTGTAATACTGGGGGGGATGGATATGCTACACTATGCAATATCGGATGAGCTTATGGTCCCTTTTTATTTTTCTTGTAGCAGACCAGGAAGTTTATATGGACTTATGTGTGGGATGGGGGAGCTGGACGAATGAGGCAAGGGGCTACTGGCTTGGAGTCTCATGTGCCATTTGGTTTGGGGGGATAGGGAGGTTCTTTATCAGGTGGAGGGGTGGAGGGATAAGGGGTATGGGGTGGGGTGGGTGGTCTCTTTTGAATTGGTCAGTCTGCTCTTTGGTATGTCATTTTTATGTATGGGAATTGTTGTGGGATGTTCTGGGAGTGGGTGGGTAGTGAGGAGTTTTTTTTTTTTCCCGGGCTGGCTATTAGCATATCTGAATTCTTGGGTCCCTGCTGTGGAGCCTATCTTTCCTGACCCCATCAATATTTTACAGTACAATATGGCACATAAACTTAGGTATTTTTCATAGAAAATAAAGGGGCCACAGTCCCCAACGAAGCGTACTGAGGTATTGTTACATCTTCATAAGTTGCAAGTGAAGGTCTCTTCTCTTCAAGAAACCCATCTCCCAGCTCAGGTCCAGTTGTTAAGCCCTCATGGGTTAGGCATGCTCTGGGCTCAGGTACAGATTTTTGTGAAAGAGGCTGGCTATCCTGGTGTCCAGGTTCACCCCATCTGCCTCCTCCAGGATGTTACCGACCCCTAGGGTAAATACATCTTTGAAGGCTCTACTGGGACATCTGGAGCTGATTTGGGGTTCCGTCTATGGGCCTAATATGGAAGATCCTGGTTTTATTTCCCAACTCATCTCCATATTGTCTGCATGGAGCTCTCTTCCCATGATCCTTGCTGAGGATTGGAATATGGTGTTAGATAATGACCTGGATAGGACCACGTAGACGTGCTCAAGCTCTCACCACAAGCCAACTTGCCCTGCTAGATCTGATAGACTCTTTAAGGCTGGTGGATCTGTGGAGATCTTTACATTTGGCCAAAAGAATATTCATTTCATTCCATTCCACATAATTCTTTCTCCTGCATTGATTTTTTCTACTAAACACTGAAGCACTGTCAGGTGTTGTTCTGAGTCACTATGTGGCCAAGCTTGTGTCTGATCATTACCCAGCTGTGCTACAGGTTAACCTTGCTCCTTCTATGGTAAGAAAAACATGGCACTTTAACAATCAGTTATTGAGACTTCCTGATGTGGTTGAACAGCTACAATATTTCATTTCTGACATTTTTGCTCAATTCACCCTTGATGCCACAGTTTGATATACTTTGGGGTTTGTTTAAATGTGCCTTTCATGGTGAACTGATTTGCCTAGCTACCAGAAGGAAGAGAGAGTTATCCCAGGCTACTTCTTCTCTACTACAGATTATAGCAGCCAAATGGGAACATTCAGAGGCATCCCCACAGTCAGACCTGGAACGCCTTGAAGCTCTTTGGGCCCAGTATAATACCTTGCTTGGGGATCAAGCCCAACATCTCCTTTAGAAAACAAGAGCCAAGTATTTCAACCAGAGTGAGAAAGCTGGAAAGCTCCTCACTCTGTGTCTGCGTACCCAACAAGCAGACAGGATTGTTCCATCCCTCAGGTCCGATTCTGGTCACCTTATCACCTCGTCTAGAGATATAGTTTTACAATTTCAGGCTTTTTACCACTTATTATATGCTGCTTCCTCAGATCCCTTCGATCTTCCCCTTTTTAATACCTTCCTTCAGGACCTGGATCTACCTTCACTTGGAGACATTCAAGTGTAACTATTAAAGGCTCCTCTACCAAAGGTTTACTTGGCAATAGACTCCTTAGCCCCTGATAAGTCCCCTCGTCCAAGACGGTTTTTGCAAATTTCTATAAGAAATTTAAAAGCTCTTAGCACCACACCTTTGAATTTGTTCCAATATGTTTTTCAAGGTCTTTCAGATTTTTCGCTTGAGGCTGCCATTATAATAGTCCTACCTAAACTAGGCAGAGATCACTTATTGGTTTCTAATTATAGACCCATATCTTTAATTAATGTTGATTTAAAAATCTAGCAAAAGTCCTGTCCACTAGGTTAAATTCGGTCAGGGGTGTATCCTCAGTAGAGAGCTGGTGGATTCATATCAGGTAGGCTGTCTGCTGACCATTTTCTGAAACTCTTGTATTTTATCTCCATGTCCAGGGATTCTTCTCTTGGTTCTGGCTTCCCTGGATGTGGAGAAGACCTTTGATAGAGTCTCCTGGGACTACTTGTTCTACCTGCTCCCTAGATATGGATTCCATGCTGAGTTCATCTGTTGGGCTAGGGTGCTCTACACTTGCCCCTCAGCACACGTTTTGTATAATGGGGTTCTATCTGACTCATTCCCTTTGCAGCAAGGAACACATCAGGGCTGTTCCCTGTCCCCATTCTTATTTAATTTATTCCTTGAGCCATTGATCAGGAAAATTAGTTTGTCCCTCCAAGTTCATAGTATCTCCATAGGCCCATTGTATTATTGTTTGTTTATGCTGATGAAACCCTTCTCCATGTTACGCCCCCTTCCATTTCACTACCTGCTGTTCTGGACATTGTAACCCAGTTTGGTATTATGTCTAATTACAAGCTTAATTATTCCAAAACAGAGGTCATGCCCTTGAACTTTGTTACTACCCGGGCAAGTGTGGAGCGTCTGGGCCTTCTTTGGGTCAAAGACAAAATTAAATATTTAGGAATTTACCTCAGTACTGATCCACTCAAACTGAAGCAAGATAACCTAGATCATGTTCTTCACCAAATTCAAATTGACCTAGACCGCTGGTCTTTATTGCCATTGTTTTTGTGGGACCATTTGAATATTCTTAAAATGAATGTTCTCCTGTGGCTCTTATACCCTCTGACAATGCTTAACCCAGCTCTGCCTAAGACTTGGTTGTCTCACGTCAATAGACTTCTGTAAGTTTGTATAGCAGAGGAAACCCCCTCTAAGGGCTTTGGTTAAACTTATGAGAACAAGAGAAGATGGTGGATTGAAGGTTCCCAATATCTACCTTTATTATCTGGCCATCCACTGCTCCCGTTATTTCTCCTGGTGCTGCTCTGACTTAGGGATAACGGAACCCATGTATGTTTCTCATTGGTTGGAGAGTGAGCATTTGTTGTGCTTTCAGTTAGGCTTGAACCCCTGTGCCCTACTGTATGCTCCTCCTAAAAAGATTCCTGGATCTTTAAAAGACACTTCTATAGGTTACTCTATGTAAGTTCATAAACAATTATGTCTCTTGTTAAATTTGGACCTCTCCTTTGACATTACCCAATCCATTTTAGGGAATCCTAACCTGAAAATTGCTGGAAGGTAGCAACCCAGGGGCCTGGCCTTTTGATGTCTCTGTCCATCAATCATCTGGTGCACACTGGCAAGCTTTAATTTCTCTGACATCCAACATAAACTCGGCTGGCCCTCATCCATGTGTTTCAAGTACTTCCAACTCAGGCACATGTTGCTTCATCATTTTGGTACTGGGGTCTGACCCAGAACGTATGGAGATAAGCTGCTTTCCTTGGTACCGTAGCCCCTACATCTTATGTAGTAGCCTTTACCATGCAAGACTATGGGAGCTTCTCGCTGAGATGGACCAACACTTTTTTATTCTTGGGACTCAGGTTCTTCCCTGTCAGGAAGTTCTCATGATTGGTCATGCATCTGGAAGGCTACCTACAAACACATCAAATGGGACAGGTATAATTTCATGCAGTTCCAAGTTTTACATACCATGTTCTATACTCCGATCAAACTCCACAGAATGGGTAAGCTGGCGTTAGACACATTCACCAAGTGCCAGAAGGAGCAAGGTTCATTATTTCACATTCTCTGGACTTGTGAGAGGGTTATGCCTTTCTGGGAGGATATTAAGCAATGCCTGGACCCCTTTTTAGGGCTTGATCATTCATTTACACCTGACATTTGCATCCTGGGAGACTTTTCTGGGGCCTTAATTGGGAATCAAAAACCTCATATTGCTCTAATATCAGCCTGTGCCAAGAAGGTTATTCTTCGGCACTGGCATGATCAGACTGTCCCTACTTATGTGGAATGGTATTGAAATGCTTTTTGCCATACAAGCCAAATGCATTATTGCAAATATGTAAGATCTCAAAAGAAATACACTGGTATGGGAACCCTCTATACCCTGCTGACCCTTGGCACCAGGTGATGTTCAGTTATTTGGGACTATGATGTCTCCCTGCCCTGGTAGGATTCGGATGGGCTGTGCCTGGACCCTCTGTTTAGTCTGATATCTGTTTTTCTAAGTTTACGTGGTCCTTTTCTGTTGTTTCCCTGTTGTGCTCATTCACTATGTTATTGTCCTTTGCTATTAATTGTTGGGATTGGCTTAGTCTCTGGAGAAAAAGGGGCGAGGATGAGGGTGGATTTAGGGTTTTGGGGTTGGGGATGGGTGGAACCATTGTTTTTTATAAAAAATTGATTAGATTGACCCATGATTCTGGTTCACTTATGTGCAATTGTTATTAATCTATATATATTCTGTCCAGTCATAGGTTTACTTATTACTGGTTTGTGTATTACTTACCACTTATCCTCTTCATGTTCATGGTTTTCTTCTTTCTAATCAAGCTCAATAAAGTTTATTCAATGTGAAAAAAAGAAAAACAAAGCTGGATAAATGTGATTAGTAGGTTAAAATGTATCATGGAAATTCCAGAAATTATGAATGGCAAAATTTGCTCTAAAATTGATGGACTCATAATAGGCAATGCCACTAGAATTCCACATGTGGAACTGAATCTTCAGAGTGCACTATAATATCACAATTGAATCCATTTAGCTGTTCTGAGCTGTTTGCAGTACAGTATTGCAGTTCCTTTCTGTGTGACTATTTTGTCCCCCCACCTTTCTTTTTTTAATTAAGAGTTTATTCATTTTTAGGAGCAGTACATTAATACATCCACAGTTTACAATTTCTGATTATAATGACAGGAAATTATATTCATTATCTCGATTGCTAGAAATATTGTACACAACAACCTTGTCCATGGCCATAGTTATAGTTGCAATGTTTGTGCACAATGGTCAGTCAAGAATATACCCTCCCATGGTACTCTTTATTACTTCATGAGTATGTAAAAAGCTAGACCTATTGGATAACATCAAGGCAATGGTCAATGACCCGGTCCAACCAACTGGTCCCAAAATTACTAAATATTTACAATGTTCACCTAAGGCCTACATTGAGTTTTTCCATAGGACAAATTTTCTGTACTACATTCTCCCCGTCCTTCTGCTGTGGGTGTTCCAGTTATAGCCACTAGAGGTGTGCAAAAAAAACTTCTGCCAGTGGAATTTCCATGAAAGTGAGATTTTTGCTTCTGTAGATGTGCGAAAATCACATTAGCAACTTTTGCAGAAATTCCAACTTAGAACGGTGGAATAAACTTTTAAATTGCAGATTATTTTATTAGACAGCCAAGAAAAAGTGCACAGAACTGACCACTTAATCATGGAATAATTATATGTACTGTGGAATGATTAATCAAACTTCAGAAAAAATTTCTTCATAATTGTTATTCCTGAGTTTGAGTGTTTTTGTCTGCAATTTAGCCAAAAAATTCAGTGGAACACAGTGAAAATCCGCCAAACACATTCAGAAGATTCTTATCTTGCCAATTGCAGAAATTCGGAAAACTCCAAGGAATTTCTGAATTTTCACAGAAGTTTCACAAAAGTAGAATTCTCAACTATTGTCCATCTCTAATAGCTGCTGTCCAAATACCAAATATGGCTTTTTTCACCACTGTGAGTCAAATACCCAGCTCATCCTGATGCTGCTTTGCTGTAATTTGCTCTGAATATAATAGAAGTGCCACCTGTGGTGACAGCTGGCCTAAGGATGGAATTGGTTCATTCAAGGCTTACTCTATAGCTTGCCAATAAGCCCCTAGGGCTGGACATTCCCAGAAGATATGTCCTCGGACCCTCTACCCCTGTCATGTGGGTTGCTGCAGGGCTCCGTGCTGTCCCCCATGTTGTTTGCAGTGTATATGCTGCTATTGGGAGATATTATAAGGCAGTATGGACTGAGTTTTCACTACTATGTGGATGATACTCAGCTCTACATGTCCTTTGTGCCTGAACAGGGTGGAGCAGTCCCATTTTTTAACAGCTGCCTCTCTGAGATCCAGGGTTGGATGAGTGCCAACTGGCTAAGGTTGAATTCATGCAAAACTGAGGTGTTGGTTGTGGATCCAGGTCACCAGGGTGTGTGTTGTTGGCAGGTCCACCTTCTGGGCTTTGGCTCAGGGTGACCAGCTGCTTACCTCTGACTGAGTGAGAAATCTGGGTGTTGTGTTTGATAGTGGCCCGACATTAAAATCTCAGGTGTCTGCTGTCATTAAAACCTTTTTATCATCTGAGGAACATCACCAGGATTAAGCACCTGGTTCTGCCTGGTGATCTTCAAACTGGTCCATGCCTTTGTAACCTCACACCTTGATTACTGCAGTGCCCTATCCCAAGAGTTACTGAGGGTTGATATCTGCTGATTGCAGCTAGTGCAGATTGTTGTTGACTGGCTTATCAAGATCTTGCCATGTCATTCCTGTGCTCCACAATCTGCACTGGCTGCCTATCCATTGGTAGATCACCTTCAAGGTCAGACTACTGACCTATAAAGTTCTACACAGGCAGGGACTGCGCTTCTTGCAAGATCTTTTGCTTCACTTCTGCCCCCTCTGCTCACTCTGTTCCTCTGATGAGGGATTGCTAGAGGTTCCCGGGGTTCTACTGAAGACCTCTGGGGCCTGCTCTTTGCTTTTGTGGCTCAACTCTGTGAGATTCTCACCTCATCAGATTAGAGAGTACCTGACCATCGAGTGTTTTAAATCTGCCATGAAAACCTATCTATTTTCTTTAGCATTCTCTGATAAAAGAGCTGGTACTGCTTGGAAAATGGCTGCAATGAATTGCAAATTTCAGATATAATAAACTATCACTTCTTATATTGCACGTATTTTTTCTTTTCTGTTTTCTAATTAGAAGATTTTCTACCTCGCAGTACTGGGGAGCTGTGTGGAGCTGCACTCTGGAGGAAAAAAACAGTCAGTTCTGTTCCTCCCACTACATCAACACTGAGACCACACTGACTATGACATCACTAGTAACCAATGAGAACCATTTCTCACTGCCAGGTTTCACTTTACATGAAGCAGCAGGGACTAGCTCTCCTGGTTACTAGTGCTGTCACAAATTCCTGCATTTTGATTGGTAGCTTAGCTTGAGAAAGTCACTGCTCAGGCTGCAAGGATTGTGGTGCCTCAAGATGTTTGGTCTCATTTCTAACGATGTAGTGGAGGAACAGAACTGACTTTTTTTCCTCCAGACAGAGTGCTACTTCCACACATCACCCTACTACTGCCAGGTGGAAATCTAACTGGCAAACGGAAAATAACAAAATACTTCAGATATTGAAAGTGATACTGACTGCATCTGAAAATTACTATTAATTCCAAGCAGTACACTAGCTCTTTAGTGTTGGTTAGCCTACTGCCATCTGTTATACTTGTTATATAAATGCCATCTACTACATCTGTTATATTAATGATTGTTTTAAAAATTTGAATATCTGTTGTTTTATCTATTGATATGTTACAGTTTTATTGTTCATTGTACAGTGCTATGATCTATTGAAATATTGCTTAAAAATAAAGACTTGATCGATTTAATTGAGTTTGGTTCTTTCAAGTTGGACCAGACAATGGCAGAGGAGGGAGCTAATCCACAACCATCAATACTATGCAGTAGGAGTGTCTAAAACATCCCAACAGCTGCAACAGGAATATGATGTAACATAGACATATAGAAACAGCCACAATGTCTCCAACACTTCATGCCCTTTTGTGTGGTCCGAGGATAAAATTCCCAACACCACTCTCTGATTCCTGCCAGAAAGGAACAATCAAAACCACTGAGGACTGTACCAGACAGTCCACAGAGAATCTGCAGATGATCCAGCAGCACTCCATGGCCTACAGTGTTGAATGCTGCAGAGAGATCAAGGAGAACCAAGATAGAACAGCTCCCGATCCCTCGCTATCAGGAAATCATTCATTACCAAACCAGAGCAGTCTCGTACTGTGCCTCTTACTAAACCTGGATTGGACAAGATTGTAGACATCATGGGATGTTAAATGGTCATCCAGCTTCACTGCAACCACCTTCTCAATAACCTTGCCCACAAAGAGCAAGTTGGAGACAGGTCTGTAGTTAGAGAAGCAGGTAGAGGGAAGCTTTCTTCAGGAGGGTACAACTCACGCCTCCTTCAGGGGGTCCAGAAACACCACTGTCTCCAACGAGCACCAGACTATTCTCAGCGAGGACTGGGCCGATTACTCAATGCATCCCACTAGGAGGTGTGTTGGGCCTGGATCCGAACTACAGTAGGTTGGGCGCATACCCTGGATGACTCTCATAATGTCTGCATTCACCAACTGGCTGATGTCGGACCAGACAGACCGAGGGACTGCAACCGCTTGCCGATCACCACAATACCCATCTGAAGCACTGAGAGATAGCCAACCTGAAGGTGACAATCGAGCAAACTCATCACACTTAACTTGTGAAAACTCTTTCCAGGACTGATGACAGGCTGGATTGCATAACCTATTGACAGTCCAGAAGAGCTGAGTTGGTCGATTCCTCACTGCAGCAATCTCCTTGGAGAGGAATTCTGCCTTCTTACAGGAGATTACTGATTGATTGTCTTTATAATGGGCTATCAATTTAAGTTTGTCAATAACCAGATCAGATTTCCACTAGTTCCACTCCAGCCTTTGACCCCTACGCCTCAGCTCCTCAAAAGTCCCATCAAACCAAGAGGATATTTGGGTGAAGAGTGATGGTCAAACAAGGACTGGAGCTAGGGAGTCGAGGGCCCCTGTCACTGTCTTATTATAGGCTAGGACCAGTTCTCCTGGCTCCCTGCTTACATTTGGCATACCTGATAGGTCCAGTACTACCATAGAACCATCTGGAGTCAAGTCCCTTAAAGGCTGCTACCGGACCATCTCCATAGGAGCAGGTCTATTGTGGGGTGGGGCGCTTGAATTTGAACCTTATAGTATGATGGTCCGACCACATGGCAAGTTCCACCACCAAATCGGTGATCTCCATCTCCAGAAGGAAGACCAGGTCCAATGAATGTCCATGACTATGGGTAGCATAGGTAACTACCTGTGTTAGGCCCAACAAACTCAACTATTGGAGGAAGTCTTGCCCAAAATGGGAGAGTTCATCATTGACCCAGGCATTGAAATCCCCCAGAATCAACCATCTCGGGGATTCAAACACCAGGTCTACGATGAAGTCTGTGACTTCCTGCAGGAATTCTTTCTCACCACAGGGTGAATGGTAGATGAGAAGTATCCTGCAACCTGCACCCACGATACATTAAAAGGATCTGGTTATTCCCACTGAGGTGTCTACAAGGCTCAGATCCAATTTAAAACAAATGGCCACCCCCCTCCCGCCCCTAAGATCCTCTCTCAGGTGGTGTATCATTAAGTACTCAACCAGAATTGCTGATTCCAATACTGGCCAGCATTCTCATCCAGCCAGGTCTCTGGCAACTGAAAAGCATAGGCCACCATTTTATTTTTCATCATTTTTTTTAAATTAAAGGTACAGTCACAACAATAACAGAATAAAAGTGACAGAACTTCAATATAGCATTACAAGCAAACTCAAAAAAACTAAAAGATGTACATAAATATTAAACCTTATTTAGACAGGTATGATCTATACAGAATAAATGTTATAGCTTGATGATTACAAATTGCAATTGTTAGTCCAGATTATTGCCTGGGTGGGAAAAGGCATGCCATCACAACTGTTACCTTTAGCAAAAAAGGGAGGTTATTAGTTATTAACTGGTTAAAGTTGTAGAAAGAGGCCCCGGATCTATTTAAACTTATCAGATTTCCCTAAGATAAGATGACTCATTTTTTTGTTGTTTGCAGCGAAACCCATCATGTTATACCATTCAGACACAGTTGGAGCTAGGGTACTTTTCCATTGTTTCAAAATTAACCTTTTACTGCCAGTGCTACAGCCATAATCCATAACTTCTGGAGGAGAGAATGCACAACCCTGTGAGGATAACAAAATATATAGTTCTGGAATGTGGGAAGTAAAGTTTTACACAAAAAGTGCAAATGTTATGTACTTTCCACTGCAATTTGTTAAGCATTGGGCAGTCCATAGCATATGCAGCAAGGTAACCTCTGCTTGGTTACATCTGGAACACTGGTTGTTTGTGGCATACCCCATATTAGCAGTGTCAGTGTCTCAGCAGGTTGCACACTTGCCTCTGAGGCCAGAAGATCAGAAGGCTGTGGGTTCTATCCCCACACCAGCCACTTGGGTTAAATTCCAAGACTGACACTGTAGTGCAGCATGAGGGGGGTGCTACACTCCTGAGCTGCTGTCTTTCAGATGAGATGTTAAACAGAGGTCCTGTCTACCTGTTCAGGCGGTTGTTAAAGATCCCATAGCACCTCTTGAAAAGAGTAGGGGACTTTTATTGAACATTGGAATTCATTACAGTCAGGTACAATATTTACAACAAAAATAAAAAAATTAAAGGAAAATTCCATCATACAAAGTAAACAAAAAGAAAATCAAGAAATCATACCAACACAAAAGCAAGGCAATAACAAGTTTGTTAACAATAACGTCCTATTACTTTGTTTTACACACCAAGAGTCATTGTTAATCCATAAATGTTAAACTTTTTCCTCAGAGAAAAGTAACATATCTAACTGCATTATTCTACTTAAAGCTTTATGAATATTATTAATGAGTTCTGAATAAGTAACAAGTCTTTGCTGTAGAACCCACATATATTGAGCCTGCCAAATAAAATGCCTAACAATTTGAAAAGTAACATATGTCGTGTCAGTATGATATTTACTAAAGGAGCTGTCTATAGGGCCATAAATCAATGCCTGGTAATACAGATTCAGAAAAAGAGATTATTTCCATGCTTCTTCAAGGAAGCTCCAAAAGGGTTTTATATACATACAATCCAGACACAGATGTTGCTGAGTTTCTACTATCTGTCCACAGGCCCCCGGGAAGTATCTTTCTGTGATCTGCTTGTGCTTATTATTGCTTTTAACATTTAACCTTCCATAATTACATAACCTTGTGCAGTTCTATGCAAAATGTGGAATTCTTGGATTAGACAACTGGTTAAGAACTTTATGAATCTGTATTGTTGGACAACAAGGGAAACCTATATCAGATTGACATTCAGTCTGTAGAATCAGTTTGTCTATAGATTTCCTGTCTAGCTTCTGGAGATGAGTGGGAGTGAGATCCCATCTCATAGTAATTTTTACACTATCTAGCCCATATTGTGGGCATGTGGCATGCCTTTTCAGAAGTCTGGGATTTTTCTCTTCCCATGGGGGAGGCAGGGCAGAAGCCATGCCTCAGCCAGAGACCTCCATGCTATTGTCCCAGGTTTCAAAATGAGACTAATATTGTAGGTCAGAAATAGGCTAAGGTACAAGGCCACAAGGTGTATCATGCCTACCCCTCCTTTATTTATGGGACAATATGTGTACTCCCTTTCCACTGGATTCAGTCTTGATCCCAAAAGGCCTGGAAAATATCCTATATAGTCCCATTATCACCCCCGAGGAAGTGGGCAAATGTAACTTAAGTCTAAAAATTCAGGGACTAATAAAGTTTTAATTAAAACTACTCTTCTTTTCTTAGAAAGTTGCTGTCCCTTCCAACTATCCAACATTCTATTGGCCAAAATCATCCCTTTTTCCCAGTTAAGTGCAGAAATATCACCTAGCCCAAATTCTCCCTCCAAAATTGATATCGGGTTCTTTGAGACTTGAATCCCCGCAAGCTGTCCCATTTGAGGCAAAGGGATGGTCCCAAGCGTTGCCCCTTTGCTTTTCCCTATGTTTATCTTTGAACCTGATAATAATGAAAACCTGAATAAGAACTCTGATAGGACAATAGCTGAACAATTAGGGCTAAGGTTAAAACCAAATCATCAGCATAGGCCAATGCTTTCACCATGGGGGTTCGAATGGCTACTATCCCTCTATATCCTTATTGTAGATTAGCATATGAATTAGTATATCTATTCCAAGTGTATAAAGTAAAGACTAGTGGGCACCCTTTGTCTTACCCATCTGCACACCCCAATTTTTCTACCATACCAACCATTAACATTTGGTGAGATGGATGCCCCAAGATACATATGCTGAATCCAAGATACAAATGCATCGAGTACTCCAAAGGCTGATAATACTGAGAGTAGAAACTTACATGAAAGTCTATCAAAGGCCTTTTCTTTGTCCAGACTTAGGACAATACCCTGAAGTTGTTCACACTCCCTTCTAAAAAAGAGTTCCCTCAAAATTATCAGATTGTCCTGCTGCTTTCTGCCAGGTATGGCACATGTCTGGGGAGGACTAATGAGGTACTGAGCTACCTTAGTCAACTGGGCTAGTAAAATTTTACTTAAAATCTTTAAATCCATGTTGAGTAAACTAAGTGGGCACCAATTACTAATGTCATTCCTAGGTCCCTTTTTGTGTTGGCGCACTTGCACAGCCAACATCTTGCGGCAGTGGAGATTTGGAAGCACGGTCACTATTGGGCGAATGCAGGGCACGCATTAGTAGGTGAGTCCCTCATTCCCCAATCAGCCTGCATGCTGGCACCACACCATGCATACTAATGTGGTGAGCACATCTAAGGAAAGGTCCACTGCAATCCGAGCAAAGCTCATCAGATGCAGTGGACTTCCCAACGTGCTTGGCCACATTGCAAGCATGGTGGGCGGCCACCCAACTGCCGACTTCGGGGGTGCCCAATCCCCTGCCAGCTACGTGGCCTTCAATTATGTGCCAATGGGGAGCCCACTCCCGTCAGCATAAAGCACTCCTCCATGTGTTATATGCTGAGGGGGTGCCCAATCCCCTCTGTTCTTGCACCCCAGCTTTCCTTGTGTGCCGATGGGGGTGCCCAATCCCCATCGGCATAAATTAAACCCCCTTTTGTTGTGTGCGATGAGGGTGCCCAGTCCTCGATGGCTGCAGCAACCCCTAAACAGTTAGGTGGCAAGCTGGAAGCCCACCCCAGCGTGCTAAATCCCCTGAGGGGAAAAAAAACTGTCCCACGATGGTTTTTTTTTTCACCTTGTAACACAAAAACGGTCCCTCATAGTCTCCCTAGCTACCACTCGCACCCACCCACTGTGCACCCTGCCTCCCTACACCCCCCACCCCATACTTACCTCTGGAGTCTGGCACAACGATCTTCGGTGGACCAGGAACACGTCTGTATTCTTCAAAGCCAACCGCGGACCAAGGAAATGCCGGTAAGCTGTATAATGGAATAAATAAGTTTTTTTCAACTTTGATGCATATCTCAGGCATTTCTTGGAATTTTGGCACCAAATTTTCAACAGGGGTTTTTGGGACCCCCTTCCCATGAATTCTTGCACTGTCATGGCATTATTGAGTCCCGAAAGGTGATTTTGCAGTCACTGTGTGGAATCACCTTTTGGGAGTGAGGAATGAAACAACAGTGCCAGTGTTCATAAAGGGAGCACTCAAAAAGTCTATGTTGCAAATTTGAAGGGAAAAATCCAAAAAATGACTGTTTTACGAGTGTGCGTTGCGCAGGTACTACTCATGCTCGTAACTTAGTGAATTTGCAATATTTTCACACCACATGTTCAGCATTGTCATTTTTCCACACCTACTTGAGAACCATACAGCTGTCATTTTTCACATCTGCCCGAAATGTGTTTTCACACCTCCAGCGCAGAATAGCATGGTCGATTTAGGAAATCAGAGTTCGGGACAAATTAGGAAAATGACAGTTGCACTGTTCAAGAGCAGAGGTCCTAAAATGCCTATGCTAAAAATTTGGTGGTGATAGTCCATAACATGATTGTGTTACGAGCGTGAGTTGCGCAGTTTGCACGTACGCTCGTAAGTTCACGAATTTATAATATTTTCACTCCAGATTTTAAACATTGCCATTGTTCTGCACCTCCTTATGAACAGTACAACTGACATTTTTCACATCCTGACCAAAATGTGTTTTCGCAATTCATCGCAAAATAGCACGGTCACTGTGGAAAGTCCGTGTTCAAGACACATTATGAAAATGACAGTGACACTGTTCATTAGCAGAGGTCCTAAAATGCCTATGTTGAAAATTCTAAATGGAAGTCATCAAAATTTTAGGTGTTATGAGCGCATTGCACAGTTTGCAGGCACGCCGAGACTCATGCATTTCTAAAATTTTCGGCCTCCATGTTTAAAATTGGCATTTTTCCACACCTCCTTATGAACAGTACAACTGTCATTTTACATATCCTGGCTGAAATGTGTTTTCACACGTCCAGCGCAGAATTGCACGGTCGCTGTGCGAAATCAGTTTTCAGGGCAGTTTGAGGAAATGACGATCACACTGTTCATGAGCAGAGGTCCTAAAATGCCTATGTTGAAAATTTGGTTCCAAAAGTCCATAAAATGACTGTGCTGCAAGTGTGCGTTGCGCAGTTTCCATGCAGCCTTGTTGCTCCGTACATTTGCAATATTTTCATGCCAGATTTTCACCACTGGCATTTGTGCACACCTCCTTATCAACAGTACAGCTGCCATTTTTCACAGCCTGCCCAAAACTCATTCCCACAACTGTGGCACAGAATGGCGTGCTCACTGTATGAAATCACCTTTTGGGACACATTAACAAAATCACAGCACCACTGTTCATGAGGGGAAGTCCCAAAATACCTATGTTGAAAATGTGCCAAAAACTCCCACAATAATTGGTTATGGACGCCTGCTGCGCAGTTTGTATACATGTTCATTGCTTCATCAATATTTCATATTGCCACCCAGATTTTCAACGTTGCCATTTTTATGCCTCCTCATGAACAATACAGTTGTCATTCTCCACATCCTGACCAAAACTGTGTTTTCATCCTCTGTCACCAAATGCCACAGCCGCTGTGCAAAACCACCTTCAGCTAACAAAGTGATTGTGCCGCTTTTCATGAGGTGGCCTGACAAGCAGCCCATGTTGAAAATGTAGAGTGAAACTACCACTACACCCCTACGGTGTTAGGGTTTCCAACTGTAGTACCCCACCTGGTACGGACTGACAGGCATCAGGGCTGTGACATGGGATCATCGGATGTAATTCTCACACCATTCCACCCCCCCATGCCCACCCTGCAGCCACTGACAGGCATCATGGTGTGTCTTGCACTGTTCAGCCACAAACTTCACCCCACACTCCTATACTGCACCCACATCAGCGTATTTCCTTATGGAATGGGGTAAGTATAATGCCCAAAGACCCCAGAGCACACCATGACACTTGTCAGTGTCTGCAGGGTAGGGTGAGGTACAATGGCATGAGCATTATAACTGACAACCTAAAGGCACACCCCAATGCCTGTCACTCTCTACAGGGTGGGGGTGGGGTTGGCATCTTCAGTACTTCACTGCCATTCCTATTATGCGTCTCTAGCTCCACCACTGCCACTGCCACTGCCAGTGCCAGCACAACAACATTCGGCATTGACAAATGCTTGTTATGTAATAGGACTAATATGGCTTCCTGCATGGATGGGGCACATTTTGAAGTATTCAGTATATAATTAAAAAGTATCACTAACACAGGGGCTAAGACCTCACTAAATGTTTTATAAAACCCCAGCCCTGGTCCATCTGACCCTGGGGCTGAATGTTTCACCAGCTGAACAATTGCTACTGAAACATCTTCAAGGGTCACATCCAAAGTCAGGTTTTCTATGTCTAATGCTGAAACCTGAGGTAACCCCAATGAGGAGAACAACCCCTGGAGATCAAGATCCTGGGGGGATGACCAAACATACCTTGTATGTATGTTTCCACAACTTCTAAAATCTGTAAGAGAGCCTGTACAATCTGCCCAGATGGGGAAATGAGTTCAGTTATGAATCTATTCTCTACCCTATTTTTATACTCTTTGTAGGGATCCAAAGAATTCTTTCATACCTGGGTCCCAAATCATAGTTCTTGGTTAAGAGATTTTGCTTGATTGTATTGAATATCTGCCATTTGTTTTTTAGTGTTACTAATCACAAAACTAACTCAGCTCTGGAAATGAGGTGTTGTAAATGGTGTCACAACTGTAAATATAAGTATTTTTTTTTTTTTTGCAACATAATGGGCTATCTGTTGGAACAAGCTCAGCCATGCCCTTTTAGTGTCCTCCCACCTATCCAAAATGTCATCATAGAGTTCTGCTACAGAAAGCCTTGCTGCCCAATCCTGTGTCCACATTTTTCTCATTTTGGGATCTTCCATTAAGGACTCATTAAATCTCTATTTATTGTTTTTGCAGCGAGGAGTCGATCCCATGTAACCTGCATTCTAATGGCTACATGATCTGAGAACTTGCTTGGATGTGTGGCGTATATAATAATATCCAACACTGGGGATGTAATGTAAATCTTATGGGTTTTTCAGGGCCTCTAAAGTACGTGAAACCTCCTGGCTGATAACATTTCCTATAAGCATCAATCAATCCTGCTGTATTCAGAATTTGTTGCAAGGCAGAGCAATCACAAAATAATTTAGAGGTCTGTAATCCCCTATCTGATTTAGTTAAACCACAATTAAAGTCTCCCAACCAAACCAAAAGCCTCGAAGTGTGGAGAAAAGGCTGGACTTCTTTGAATAGAGCCACTCTCTGGGCCTTCATCTGAGAAGCTTAAATAGCTATTTAGCAAAACCTCTCAGAGTGAAAAGAAATGTCTTGGAGACAGGCTCCACCTGGATGAATGTCCACTAATCAAGAGACCTTGAGGAAGGGGTTCGACAAAATAATGCCTACCCCATCGTAGGTGTCTGTGCCTGTGGACCAAAATGATGGGCCTGATGTCCAAACTCTAGATGATTGCTGGAATTCAATATTAGTTTTTGATTGAGTGTCCTGTATACAGGTGATGTCACTCTTTAGGTTGTGTAAAGAAAATAAAGCCCACAATTGTTTCGTCTCGCTCTTAATACTATTAATGATAAGTGTAGTGATTGTAAGACATTGCATCTAAAGAGACAGGGATAATCAACATCACTAGGGAGACAGGATTATGGAGTTTTAGAGGATCGACACTGCCTTGTCCTTTAGCAATGGATTCTCTCTCCCCGTATCAGTGGTAGATGCAGCTGAGGAAGAATCTGTTACTTTTATCAGAATCACCTTCTGTCCCTTCTGGAGTGAGGAGAGCATACTTTATTTATTTTGTTTCATCAGGAGGACACACTGAACAACAAGTTGTTCATCTCACGGTGCGACCTGGGGAGGGGTTACATAGGGTTGTGAAGGATGATCAGTTACAATAGTATGTAGGTAGTACAAACAATACAACATTGTAAGATTGTGCAACAGTTGGAACACAAGGTATTGTACAATAAACAGAAGTGGAACATTTAGTAAATTACAATACATGTCCAAAATCATACAAAAGAACACATAAACATACAAAACAGTAATAATGCGATAGAACCATTTATAGTGCATGGGTGTACCAGGAGCAGGCTCAAGGTAGTACGTAAGTGCTGTTGGAGTAAAAAGGATGGGGTTAGGTTGTGTACACTGGTGACCCAGAAGGGCAGGTGGAGAAGAGAGGCAAGAACTGAATATGAGGAGAAGGGGTAGCCAGTTCCAGATTTCCCCCTTCAGTATGTTGAGAACCCAGCTTTGGGGGGGGGGGTCATGGTAGGAAGGCAGAAACTGGGGATAGGTATTAAGGTGGGTTAAAGCAGGAACAGCTGAGGGAAAGGTAATTGTATAGGGCAGAGGTAAGGGAGTAGTTGGAGGAGGAGTATCGTATTTCGGGGGGAGGGAATTCCAGATTTTAGGGAAATGATGGGTGAAACTAGTTTGATCAATGAGGGTGGAGTGGCAAGGGATCGTCAAGGTGCGGGCATCATTTGATCTGAGGGAGTGGGTGGGGGGAGGTGGAGTGGAGAGAGAGAGGATGAGAGATACTTATTTCCCACCCTCAACTAGATAGGGATCGGATCATCTCTAACCCCTGTCTCTTTTTGGAGCACAGCTTTCCCCTGCCTAGTTCTTTTCTTTTGGATCATGATTTTGAAAGGTAACTCCTTCTCCCCTTGGGGGTGGGGCATTTCAGTCTCAGCCACTCCAACCCCCTCATTCTGTTCAGGGGTCACATTCTTCCTTTCCACAGTATCTATCACCTGGTCAGGGTCTATTGGTTGGGGGAGCTACAGACCTCTGGTCAGGAGGGCCTAGAGATGGAGGGGATTCGGGTTGTCCTGGATTAGCATTAACCAAACTAACATCTTGGACAGCAATTCATTTTGCTTGTTGGTGCTGTGCCATATTAATTAAACCCTTATGTGAGGGCAGTCTTCCCTATTATGGGATGCCCAAGGGCAATGTCCATAGGCATGTCCCATGCGTTCACCAAGATTGCACTTAAATAAATTCAGGCAAGTGGAAGCCATGTGACCATATTCCAAACAGTGGCTACAGCATGAGGTATCACAGGCTGAACTCAGGTGAATCCTGGAGCCACACTTAAGGCAAGACCTGGGTTGCCCGCTGTAAAATATGGAACCCCGGTCTTTCCCCCAAATAAAAATAACTAGGGAGATGTACTGGGCTTGTATTGGTGGAAAAAGGTTAACCCTGATCTTCCAGCCCCATCCCATATCTGCTCACTGTAAAGGGTGGGGATAGGTTTCCCCAAAATTTCACACCTTTGCCTTAACCAAAAGAGTATGTCCTCTATGTTGACACCTTCATTTTTAAACATGACTGTAATGTGCTTAACCAGAGGTTTGGTTAAGGGAATGGTGTGAGAAGGAATCCAGATAGGATTATTATGTTTGCTTGCACGCATGTGCAAGAAACATAGAGCCACCATATGAATTTTTGTAGGTCTGCCACCCCGCTTCCAATGTTCGTCTCCTTCTTGCAGGCATGGCCTCATCGCACCAGTAAATGTCTGAGCTGTCTATTGCAGAAGTTCAGATGTAGTGGCATACAGTTCAAAGCAAAAGACCACTACAGTCAGCTGTGGTAACATGTAGGCAATTTGCATACTGCCATCGGCAGGCAATTTACATACCGCCATCTGCAGTATGCAAAGTGCCTACACATCAGCACTGCATCTGAACAGCTGTCATAGACAGCTCAGTTTTTTTCTTGCTTCCTCCCCCAAACAAACACCCAAGTAGCACGCTGGGAGCCCACCCCAGTGTGCTTATGCGCTCCCCACCTGCACACTATATGGCCAACTAGGGTGCCCAATACCTCATCGACTCCACTGCCCCCCCAACAGACTAACAGGTGCCATGCTGGGAGTCCACCCCAGCATGGCAAAAGTCTGTATAGCTGATGGGGGTGCCCAGTCCCCCGTCAGTTCCACTGCCCCCCCAACAAACTTCCAGCTGCCCACCCCAGCCTGGCAAAGTCTCCCATCATTTTCTTAAAAAGAAAAACACCTATAAGAAAAACAATCCTCATTGACTGTCTTACCCCTCTCCAACCCACACCCACCATCTGCATATTCCACTTCCCACACCCTGCCTCACCCCATACTTACCTTTGGAGCCTGGCAACAATCTTTGGTGGACTGGAACACGCCTGCACTCTTCAAACCCAATCATGAACTGAAGAAATGCTGTAAGCTGTATAATGGCACAAATGTTTGTTTTTTTTCAACTTTGGTGCATATCTTGGCCATTTTGGGGAATTTTTTCACCAAATTTTCAACATGGGTTCTTGGGCCCCCACCTCATGAAGTCAGTCACTGTCATTTTGTTTTTCAGTCCCGAAAGGTGATTTCGTGGTCACTGCATGGAACTACCTTTTGGGACAGATTAATGAAACAACAGTGTCACAGTTCATGAGGTAGGTCCCCAAAAATCCTAAGTTGAAAATTTGGTGAAAAAATTCCCAAAAATGACTGTTTCACGAGCTTGCATTGCACAGTTACTACGCATGCTCGTAACTTTGAAAATGTTAAATATTTTCACTCCAAATTTCAACATTGACATTTTAACACACCTCCTTATAACCAGTATAGCTGTCATTATTCATTTCTCACCCTAAATGTGTTTTCGCACATGTAGCACGCATTGGCACAGTCAGTGTGCAAAATCAATGTTTGGGACACATTAAGAAAATCACAGTGACACTGTTCATGACCAGAGGTGTTAAAATGGCTATGTTGAAAATTTGGTGACAAAAGTCCATAAAGTAACTGTGTTACGAGTGTGCATTGTGCAATTTCCACGCACCCTCTTAAGTTCACAAATTTGTAATATTTTCAGTCCAGATTTTCAACATTGACATTTTTCCACACATCCTTATGAACAGTACAGCTATCATTTTTCATACCCTGGCCGAAATGTGTTTTCGCACGTCCGGCGCAGAATAGTTTGCATCCTGTTTAAAAATAAATTTTTTATCATCATCATAGCGTGGTCGCTGTGGGAAATTAGTGTTTGGGACAGATTAAGAAAATCACAGTGATACGAAATTTATTTGGTCCAAGAAACAACCAAGAATAGCATATCATAAACTAGCTGCTTCCAAACTTAAAGGAGGCTTATGTCTCCCTCACCTTAATATACATTATTGGGCCAGTCATGTGTCCAAATACCTCAGATGGTTCGCACCAGTCCCTTCCTCTTCTCTCCCACCTTGGCTCAAAATTGAATTGGATTTGATTCACTCCTGTGACATGGAGCCCTCTACGTTACTATGTTTAAAGCCATCCTCATTACCAATAATCCTAAAATCAACCACGACTGAAGTCTCAGTGAGAGTTCACTCCCAACTATGTGCTTTTTCACAATACAAATACCACACCGATTTGTCCCAAACTATTTGGAATTCCCCAACTTTCCAAATTGACAACAAGAGGCTTACACCTAATTGGTTACCCCAACTGGGGGATGGAAAGATATCCTTTTTCGTGAGAAAAGATGGTTCTTGGCTGTCGACTTCTGAAATTACAAATAAATTTAAAATACCCTTGCCCTGTTTCTTTCAGATTTTTCAATTGAGGCATCTCTTTATCAAAGTGATAGGTAAGACCCCCCCCCCACAACCCAAATTCTCTTTCTAGCTGGAACTGAGCCTCCTAGTTAACGTCCCTAAAGCAGTCTCTAAATTACATGCAACCTTATACGAATGGCATTTTAATGAATGCTTTGGTCCCACAGCATACTGGTCATCCCCTTCTTCCCCACTGGAATATAGATTGGCCCACCCTTTGGCATAACTGCCACCGTTTTGTGATACAAGATCGATTATGCCTTATGCAATTTCACATCTAACACAATTTGTATTATTCCCCACAAAAATTAGCTACATGGGGCTTAATATCCTCCAGTTTATGTTCCCGTTGTTTCCAGGAAGAGGGTACCCTTCTTCATATCTTTTGGAACTGCCCCAAAGTAGCCCCTCTATGGAACTGCATTCAAGCCAGAGCAGATCCTTTATTAGGACTATCAGAATATTTTACACCTGAAATATGTTTACTGGGCGACTACTCACATATTTCAAGTGGGTATTTGTAAATATCATATATCCTTGATTTCAATGTCTGTTGAAAATTTGATTCTTAAACACTGGAAGGATAATGATACTATCTCCTATGCTGAATGAATCAATGAATTATTAGCTAACCTCAGAACTGAAAAGGCTATAGCAAGTCTTCATAATAATCTGCCTAAATATAAAAAGATATGGGACAATTACATATGTTGTATTCCCTTTAAAGAGTGCATCTTGTTGGTAACATTATAATAAATGACTTAGAATATATGGACCATGGGGGGCGGGGCAGAAATTGGGGAAAGGGGGGAGGAAGGGAGGACAGATCCAAGGTAACCGACTTTTTGAACTGATGATTCATTACTCTTGACTCTGTCTCATGTAAGTGTTAAAAAGCTGAAATAAACTTTAAATTGAAAAAAAGAAAATCACAGTGACACAATTCATGAGCAAAGGTCCCAAAATGCCTATGTTAAAAATCTGCTGTAAAAAATCCCCGAACTAATTACATTACGGGTGTACATTGTGCAGTTTCTACGCACGCCTGTGACTTCACCAGTTTTTTATATTTTCACTCTAGATTTTCAACAATGCCATTTTTACACCTCCTCATGAACAGTACACCTGTCACTTTTCACATCCTGTTCGAAATGTGTTTTCGCACCTGTGGCGTCAAATGGCACAGTCATTGTGCAAAATCACCTTTCACCTAATGAGCTGATAGTGTCACTGTTCATGTGGTGGGGTCACAAAAAGCCTATGTGGAAATCTTGGAGTAAAAATATCAAGAAACACCCAGGGCTTTAGGTTTTTCTACCATAACGCCCTATCTTGTAGGGACTGACAGGTGTCAGGGGTGTGACTTGGGATTGTCAATAATAATGCTCATGCCATTCCATCCCCACCCCAACCCTGCAGCCAGTGACAGGCATCAAGGTGCACCATGGACCCTTTGACCCCAGAGTTCACCCCATTCTTCTGTACTGTGCTCATTTCAGTATATTTCCTTAAGAAATGAGGTGACTGTACAGCCCAAACACCCCAAGGCACACCTCGACACTTAGCGTCTGAAAGGTAGGGTGAGGTGAAATGTCATGACCATCATGGGTGACACCCCAATGCCTGTCCATCTCTGCAGGGTGAGGGTGGAGTTGGCATCAGTTCAATACTTCAATGCCATTCCTATACTGCATCTGTCTAACTCCTGTACTTCCACTGCTAATGTCAGCAAGCAAACATTCGGCATTGACAAATGCTTGTTTTTTAAACTCTGATACTGAGCCCAAAAATGGTCAGGACTGGAAACATTTTTGAAACTGACATCATAATTCCCATTTCCTAAACTAATAACAGCAAATATCTCCGAGAAGAAAAATTGAATAGAATTTTTCAATAAATTCCTTGCTACATGGATTCTGTCTGGGGGGTTTTCCAGACCACCTTTGTAAAGCAATTGGACTGCGTTGCATCTAGGGTCAGGCTCATCCTTATCAGCAAACAGGTCAGAGAGCTTAAACATACAATAGGTTCTAGGGAAGGCCTGTCTGTTGGTTGTGCAATTCACTAGGCCCAGTCTTATAGGTTTCCTCATCTCCTGTATCTCATTAACAGGAATAGACACAGGGCAGTTTCTACATTATTTGTCTCAATAACAGTAGTCCTAGAAGAAACCACATTAGTAACAGTGCAATTATGATGACAAGTCAAAACATTACCCTGGGGTATTTTGGAGCTCTTATCAGGTCAGTCAGTGGTGGCCACTGCTGCTAGGAGAGATGCAATCATCCTACGATATGAAGGATCTGGCTAATCTGGAGACCAGTGTTCAGACTGCCACTGGATCCAGCCAGCATCTTCTAGATCATGGATGGGGGACCAGTTTCCAGATCCAGTATCCATGTTGTGAGAGACCAAGGGCAGAATGGGGGGGGGGGTGTCAGGTGCTCTGGTACTCCAGTCTTTAGATTTGCACCTGTCAGAGAAAGAAAAAGTAGCTTCTGTGGTATCCAAGGATTCAAGCCATAGTCTAATAGCATTGGGAGTTGCAGGGGCCTGCCTCCCATCCCCAAGTCACTGTTTTGCCACTTTAGCTCTTGAAAGAGCAACAGAAGCAGAGGATAAAGTCTCTGGGCGAGGTGAATGATGGCACACGGAACGTAGTCCATTTTAACTGCCAGCCACATCAACAGCATCGCTTGGTTTTGAAACTAAGGCAGAGGATAAGGAGGGGGGGCTTCACAGTTGCAGCACCAGGCTGTGAGTCATGAACAGCATTACTCAGTGGTAGTTTGACAGCCGAATCCTCTTCACTGACAGCCACCTGCTTTTCAGTGTAAGAAGTTCCGCATCAAGTTCCTGTGCCTTAGAAAGGCATTTTTCTCTTTCATTTTGCAAAAATAGGATTCTGCATGCCTGTTGGTCCAATGGAGCTGCAATCAAATCAGTAGTATCCTGCCTTATAGATCATTCACTTACATCTTCTGAAACTCTAATGGGCTCCACAGAAATGTCTCTATTAGTGTCCGTTCATCCTCGGAGAATTCAGCAGCAACTAACGCCAGATCTATAGCCTCCTGAGTTGAAAGGACGGGCGGGGCTTTTCCCGCCATCTCGATGTCCATGCTCTCCACCTAGTTCTTTCAGAGTGGCCATCTTGGAAAAGATGGCCAAGGGTTCTTCTACTGGCATAGATGAGGAAGTTTGTTGGAAAAAAATCGGAATATATCCTAATACAAAGTAATCCACTAAACTTGTAAATCAAACAAAAATCCAACACAAAAAGGACAAAGGATTGTACAAGAAAAAAAAAAGAAATCATGTCCAGTGTTAATGTCACATATTGTCGAAAAAGAAATTTAAGTAATTGCTGCATCTGTATCAGTAATCCATGGGAGTCCTTTCCATAATTCCAAAATGTCCAAGGAGGGCAAAGAAGTACATTCATGTTCTTATATAGACTTTAAATCATTTACAATTTTCCCCCATTAATTCAATATAAGAGCTGTCTTTCTGCTGCAAGGGAAACTGGTTCCTGACCATCCGTTTATTCCATTTTATAACTGTAATAAGGAGGTGTAATGTACTCAGATGCCACTTATTCCAGTGATATGAAAAGGACCATACATTATGTTACAATAAGATACCTTTGCAAAAAGTGGTTCATGCCGTTGATGTGCCAAGTATGACCAGAAGGATTTAATAAAAGAATAGTCAAAAATAGATGGTCAGTTGTTTCTATGGTGTTAATACACGTAAGCAGGCCGCATATCCTGTCTTGTACTTGTTTGTGTTTTTGGTTATCTTTAATATCCAAATTTTCATGGCATGTTAGCCAATGGAAATACCACATGTGGGTAGGTATTCTAGGTGCTGTTAGAAAAGTGTGAAGGGATTGCAAATGGGGCCAGACATCCTCAAATTGTTCAGATCCCTCTCATAGGGTGTGCAATAAATGTTTATATAGGGTTTTATGAGAAGAAGAAATAAACATCTGTGTTGTAACCTTCCATTGTCTTATTCTAAGGAAGGTCTCCCTAAGATATGAGGGGGTTGTTGCTGAAGACCTCAATGATTTCAGGGAGTTTGTTTCCCATTGGTGAAACCAAGTCCTACAATTGTTGTAAAGCCACGGTTCCCATCCCCTCTGTGTGCTAATTAGCAGTGGTCATAGATTGGGTTGTAAAAAAAAATATTATTAAAAAATAAGATAAGGTTCACAATGGAGAGGCCACCATCCTTCACTGGCAAAAAGTAATATTCATTTGAGTGGGTTCAGGTGACTGCCCCACAGGGTCTGAAAGAATATGCTCAAAATAGATGTTTCTAGGTGCTTAGGGATTGGGAAACATATTGAAGGTAGAGGAATATAGGGACCAAGAGGGATTTAATCAAAAACCCCTTTTCTTTTCCCCAGCTTCTCCCTATTTCATTTTGCTACTTTCTGCTTGCCTATAGAAAGGTTTTCTTCCCAATTTAGTGTGTCCATGCCTGGGGGACCAAATTTGATTCCTAAAATATTAATTGGGTTATTCTGGAGTTTAATAGGTCCTATGTACGTGCCCGGTATAGAGATATCCTCTAAGAAGAATCCAGCACATTTATTCAGATTCAGTGCTGCTCCTGAGAGAGTACCAAAACTTCTACAGAGAGGTAGAGAGTTATGGACAGAAGTTTTGTCTCAGACTAGTAGGCACATATCATCAGCATATGCTAGAGCTTTAAAGGGGCCTGAGTGTCTGGACAGGATATTGGAAGAATAGATTGTAATCCATTGAGTTTCCATAATAAAGTATCAATAAAAATACATATAAGAGGGGCTCATGGGACAACCTTGTCATACCCTCGCTTGATTGGTATCATGGGATCTTTCCACCCATTTACAACAGGGACTACACTAGCTGTTTTATATAATGATTGGATCCAGTGTAGTAAAGCTTTAGGACATGGTAATACTGTGAGGCAGCCCAAAGGAAATCATGACATATTGAATCAAAAGCCTTCCTTTGGTCCAGGAAGAGGACATAATCATGAAGGAACTGGTATGGCTTCTGGATTTTATGTAGCAGCATAAAGTGATCATGTTTCTTCCTGTTTGGTATGGAGCAGGACTGCAGAAGAGATTACTGTCTAAGCCACCAGGAGAAGTCGCTTAGTAAGAATTTTAGTTAAAAGTTTAAAATCTGTGTTTAACATACAAAGTGGCCTCCAGTTATTCAAGTCTGTTCTGTCCCCTTTTATGAAAGTAAATAATATGCCTTTATTGAAATCTAGGGTACAGTACAAGTCACATTAAACTGTTCTGCCAATGAAATACTTTAACATTTATGATTGAGTTGCATAAATGTTGCTAGATTCAGTACAAAGCCTTGTACAAACTGTTTCTTAGAGTTACAACTCAGTTTTGCATTGCATTGTGACCGAAGCTTCAGGTGCATGCCAAGTGAGTAGCAAAAACATTTTATAAACATTGCTCTTGAGCTGATTAAGTGTTGGAAAACAATGAAGTATGAGTTGACAATGCATTGCCAACTGTAAAAAAACACAGCTTAACGTGACTTGTACTGTATTCTATAAGTCTGTATCATCATATTAAATATACTAGAGAGTTCCTCACCTGTGTGTTCTCCTAGAATTTTATACAACTCATTAGGAAGGCCATCTGAGCCTGGTATGCTATTAGCTTTCAAAGATAGCTTCTAAAACTTCTCCTGTAGTGATCTGATGAGTTACATTTGAAGTAATGTAAGGGGAAACTATAGGTAACTGGATGTCACAAAAAATAGTCTGGAAATTTAGTGGGGTCTGACTGAATAGAAGAAAATTAATTCAAGGAGAAGTCAGTAACTACCTTCAGTATCTGAGTCTGGGAGAAATGCTGGATCCCAGCTTGGTCAGTAAGGCAAGTAATATCTTTCTGCCCTATACTACGGTAGCTATGGTCAAAGGGACAGACTGTGCTTATATTCCCCAGTATCCCAAATTTCTGCTGATAAAAAAGTAATTTGGCTTTTTGTTCCTGGAAGTTAACATTTCCTTTTGTACAGATTTAATTTGCTATCTAAGGTCTTGCCTTGTAGTACAAGATATTGTAAATAGAGTTTGTAGATGGTGACGCTGCTGTAAGTATTTTAAGTATGAGGAATTACATTTTTTATGACTATATTGTTTTAGAAATTTAGTTAGGTCCAATTTTATGTCTACCCAGGATTCTCAAAGCAAATAAAGACAGACTTCCTAGCTACCAAAAAGTGATGTAGAGAGGTAAGAAAAGTATTATCCTTGAGCAAGTCTGTATTAAATTTCCAGAAACCAGGACCCTAAGAAATGGGTGGGCAAATACCAATCGTAACTGAAACCATTTTGTGGTCTGAAAATTCCAGGGGTTGGACTCTGGCTGCTGAGACAGACAGATTACAAGATAAAAAAATGTAATCTATTCTGGTCATTAAAACTACTTTTTGAAATGTGGGAGTATGTTGTTTAGTGAAATCTAAATATGCATCTCGTAATTGAGAAGTATGCAAAATCTTGTTTAGGGTCTGTGAATCACAGCAAAGTTTATGAGTTTTAGCATGCATGCTTTTGTCTGATAAACTTAACCCACAATTAAAATCACCAGCAAAAATAATATGTTTCGAGGTATGCAAGTGCGGTTGTATCAAGGTGAAAAGTTCAGTTTGAGCTGATTTGGTTTTGGGGGCATAGAGGGTAATGAGACAGTAGGGTACCCGCCGTATAAGAATATCTAGTATGAGAGCTCTACCTGGGACAATATCATATAATTTAATTAGCTGAAATTCTGACAATGTCACCAAAATACCTACACATGAGCACGGTTCCTGACCAATAGACCAGAAGGAGGGCCCAAAAAGCCAGTCTCTCTGGGCTTGCCTGACTTCATATATTGTACGAAATCTGGTGTCTTGCAGAAAGATTTGGCCAAGGCGTAAAAGGTTGAGAAAAGAGAATACAGTATGTCTTTTTTCTGTTCTCTCAAAACTATTTACATTAATAGTATAGCAAGAGAAAGTGTCTTCCATCGTGAGCAAAATTTATTTTTTCCTATTCATAGGAGTTTTCCATTTTATTTTAGATTTTGCTTTCCTTTTTTGTGAGCTTCTTCCCTTCGAACAGATTTCTGTATCTGTGGTACCTTCAGGAAGGGATGAGGAAATAGAGAAATCATCAGTATCAACCCCAGAGCCTTCAGAGAGGTCTAGTAAAATTTCATACTGGTTAGCAAGATTGATCAGAGAAGTTTTAGTTGTCTTTGAAGGGGGAGCTGCTTGTGGCCTAGATCGGGCTGAATGCCTGTAATCTCTTTGTGTGGGGTCCTTGGGGGGGCATCTCAGGTCATACAGATGGATCCACGGCAATAGGCAAGGCAGGGGCAAGGTAGAAGAATGAGGAGGGTGGGGAGCTTGCCTAATTTATCCATGTGGGGGCCACTGAGAGGGGTAAAGGTGGGCCAGCAGACTCAGTGCTGATGTCTTGGGTGGGTTTGGGTGAGGCAGGCCTGGTCTGAGTCTAGTTTTACCTTTCTGGGCTTGTGAGATAATAAATTGTTGATCTGCCCCCATCATCATGGTGTTCTCAGTTGTGGGCAGCCCAGGTACAGTTCTGAAAAGTATGACCTATTTCATCACATTAATTAGATCTGCATTTATTCAGCCAATGAGTGCTAAGATGTCCCACTTCCCACAAAGGTTGCATTCACTGTGTCACAAGCACTGCTTAAGTGATTAGGATTGCCACATCGATAACAGGCCTTTGGCTGGCCTGGCAAACAGTACTCCCTATCACAACCCAAAAAGGAACTGGGGAGATGTTCCACCCTTTATCATTAGATTTCAATAAGACTTTTATTTTCCATCCTCCTGTCCATATGTTTTCAGAGTCTAGTATGGCTTCAGGTTCTCCTATTACCAAACATCTTAGTTTCAACTAGTAAAGCATATCTGCCATGTCCACCTCCTCATTGTGAAACAAGATGGTAATTGTCTTATAAGTAGGTTTAGTAAGGGGAATGGCCAAGAAGGGAGTCCACAAAGCTGTTTTTTTCAATGAGTGGTATTTTGTCCAAAATTGTTCAAGGCCACAGGTAGTCTTAAAGCTGACATCAAAGGTAGTCTCTCCTGAAATATGAATTAAAGCATAGATTTCACTAGAAAAAAATTTAATGGAGTCTTTGAGTAAAGATCAGGCTACAAATACACGGACTGGAGGTTCAGGCATACCACCCACATATGAGAGCCTAACAGCGTTGTGGCGCTTAGCTGGTAAAATAGGGAATTGAAATAAAGAAGAGAAAGTGTTTTTGTTTCCCTCCATTTTTTTATTCAGCGGGGCTGCAGCTTGTTGTGAGGATGGGGTATTTTCAGTATCCTGCTGGGGTACAGAGGTTACAGGCCTCAAATTCAGAGTAGGGTTCTGAGTGAGGGTTATGTTCTTAGGAATAAACAAAGGATCTACAGAGTTATTATCCTCAGAAGCATTGTAAGTGAGAGTTCCAGAGGATCTAGGTAATGAGATATTAGGGAAATCCACAGCGGTTGGCATGTGTATTGAGACGTACTCAGAAATCCAAATGTTTGAGCCATGCTGTTTCTCGCAGCCTGTACCCTGAATGGCTGACTCAACAGACCAAGGTATTCCCTGTTTATCTGATGCTGGTGTTATTGTTTTCATTTGGTCAGTAGTTATATTAGTTATTAGAGACAGTACTTACAGTACATTCGGCAGAGAGGATAAGTCCAAGGTATTTGCGATGAAATCCATAGCATGTGTACTGGCAGATGGGGGCTCCTTTATTTGGGAACTTGAAGTATTCAGCTGTGAAGTGCTGACAGCATCAGATGAGCTGTCAGTCCGGAGCCAGCGAATCTTCTGCTGCAGTCGCATTTTAGTAATAAAGAACTTCTGCTCCTCGGCGTCCAACATATGAAGAAGGTCTAGGGTCTCTGGTGTGTACTGAGCAAGGGGGTAGTTGGGTGTCTGCAATCTCTTCAGGTGCGTCTTGGTCCCCATCAATGTCCATAGAATCTTGCAAGTTCTGTGCAGGTAATTCAAGTAAATTTTCACTAGAAGGAATTTTGGCCTGGATATTGTTACAATTTTCTCCTTCTGTTTCAGGAATCAAATCAGTCTCTACATTTGTCGAGATGGGAGAGAAAACCTGCCCTCCCACCTCCACAGCATCCATCCTCTCAGCAGAGCTTCCATCCGCCATCTTGGCTGACTGCCAAGACAGCAACAAGGCCCCCTACTGCAGAGTAGGGGAATTTCCCAGGCGTCCTGGCCAAATTTCCCCCATTCACTAAAAGAAAATACCACCAACAGCTTAATCTGGTTCAATTTTGGCTGGTTACCATCTGTATCCCCCCACCCCTCGGTCGCCCCTGAAAAAGGGACTTCTAGTCTCAGTGGGCCTACCGAGTCAACAAAATTCAATAAAAACAAGCATTTGTCAATTCTGAATGTTGTCGTGCTGGCTTTGGCAGTGGGAGTGGCATAGCTAGAGATGCATAGTGCTGTGATTTTATGACTGTGTGTCAAAACGTGGTTTTGCACAGCGAGCATGCCATTGTGCGCCACAGCTGCAGAAACACGTTTTGGGCAGGCTGTGAAAAATGGCAGCTGGACTGTTGATAAGGAGATGTGCACAAATGCCACTGGTGAAAATGTGGCATGAAACTATTGCAGATTGACAAGTTACAAGGGTGCCTTGAAACTGCACAATGCACGCTTGCAACACAGTCATTGTAACGGAGTTTCGGCACCAAATTTTCAACATAGGCATTTTAGGACCTCTGCTCATGAATAGTGTCACCATCATTTCCTCAAACTGTTCCAAAACTGATTTCAGACAGCTGGGCTATGCAATTCTGTGTGGTCGTATGAAACACATTTCAGGCAGCTGCAGTGTTCATAAGGAGGTATGGAAAAATGCCAATGATGAACAGCTGAGTGAAAGTATTACAAATTCACAAAGTCATGAGCACGCTGCAAACTGTGCAAGGCACGCTCATAAAACACTCATTTTATTGACTTTCATTCCCAAATTTTCAAACATAGGCATTTTAGGGCATCTGCTAATGAACAGTGTCACTATCATTTTCATCATGTGTCTCTAACACGGCTTTCCACAGTGACTATGCTATTCTGCGCTGGAACTGCGAAAACAGATTTTGGTCAGGATGTGAAAAATGGCAGCTGTACTGCTCATTAGGAGGTGCAGAACAATGGCACTGTAGAAAGTCTGGAATGAGAATATTAGAAGTTTGCGAACGTACGAGCATGCGTGCAAACTGCACAACACATGCTCATAACACAGTCATTTTATGGAGTATTGTCACCAAATTGTCAACACAGGCATTTTAGGACCTCTGCTCATGATCAGTGTCACTGTCATTTTTGTAATGTGTCCCAAACACTGATTTCGCACAGTGAAAGCGCTATTCTGCACTGAAAGTGCGAAAACAAATTTCAGCAAGGATGTGAAAAATGACAGCTGTATAGCTCATAAGAAGGTGTAGTAAAATGCCAAATTTGAGAATCTGGCTTTAAAATATTGCACTCGCTGTCATGAGCTTGTGCTATGCAGTTGTTATGCACCTCGTAAAACAGTCATTTTATGGAGTATTGTCACCAAATTTTCAACAAAGGCATTTTAGGTCCTCTGCTCATGAACAGTATCACTGTCATTTTTTAATGTGTCCCGAACACTGATTTTGCACAGCAACCGTGCTATTCTGCACCGGAAGTGTGAAAACATTTCGGCAAGGATGTGAAAAATGACAGCTGTATGGTTCACAAGAAGGTGTGGCAAAATGCCAATGTTGAGAATATGGCATGAAAATATTGTGAATGCACTAACTTACAAGCATGTGTTGTGCAGTTGCTACTCGTGTTCGTAAAACAGTCATGTTTTGGTTTTCTAAATTTGCAACATAGGGGTTTTGAGCCCCCTCAGAAAAGTGGCACTGTCATTTCCTTACGCAGTCCCAAAAGGTGATTCCACTCAGTGACTGTGAAATCACCTTTCAGGACTGAATAATGCCATGACAGTGCAAGAATTCATGAGAAGGAGTCCCAAAAACCCCATGTTGAAAATTTGGGGCCAAAATTCACAAAAATGCCTGAGATATGCACTAAAGTTGAAAAAACCCTATTTATCCCATTATGCAGCTTACCGGCATTTCCTCAGTTCGCGGTCAGCTTTGAAGAGTGCAGACATGTTCCTAGTCCACCAATGATAATCGCGCCAAGCTCCAGAGGTAAGTATGGGGTGAGGGGTGTGTAGGAAGGCAGGGTGCGCACTGGGTGGGTGCAGGTGGGGGGAGGGGAACATGGAGACTACGAGGGACCGTTTTCCTTTTACAGGGTGAAAAACAAACAAAAAAAGAAAACATTGTGGGACAGTTTTTTTTTCCCCAGGGGATTTGGCACACTGGGGTGGGCTCCCAGCATGCCACCTAACTGTTTGGGGGGGTGTCTGTAGTCGATGGGGGATTGGGAACCCTCGTCGGCAAACAACACGGTGGGGAGGGCTGAGAGTGCCGACGGGATTGGGCATCCCCGCTGCACAATAAAAAGTGGGGTGCGAGAGTCAAGGGGGATGGGGCACCCCTGGCATTAAAAAATTGTAGGGGTTATTTCTGCCTACCGGAGTGGGCTCCCATAGGCACACAGAAAAGGGCAGGGTAAGAGCCAAGGGGATTGGGCACCCTCTTGGCATTAAACAATTGGGGGGGTGCTTTATGCTGACGGGAAGTGGGCTCCCCCATCGGCACATTCACAGGGGGCAGGGGCAGCTGACAGGGGGATTGGGCACCCCAGAAGTTGGCAGTTCTACTGCCGTGTTCCGCCATTTACATAATGGCGGCGGGCACAACAAGAAAAGAACCGCTGTGTCTGAAAAGCTTTGCTCAGATTGCAACGGACCTTTTCTTAGATGTACTTGCCACATTATGTACGCATGGTGTGGTGCCGGCATGCAGACTGATTGGGGAATGCGGGACATACCTATTGGTGCGTGCCCTGCATTCGCCCAACAGCGACCGCACCTCTAAAGCTGCACTGTCCCACTATGTTGGCTGCGCAAGTGCACCAACATAAAAATTTTAAACAATTTGACTGGGGACAGGTAGTAATAATGTAGTATTTTGTATTGAATTAGCTTACCTTGTGTTTCTCTGCTACAGTGGTAGACCATTCACCATGTGGTGCTACAGTCATCTTCAGAGATCTTACAGTTGAGTTCTGCTTCCCACTTAGCTTCAGCTGATGAAGTCAAGAGTGTAGAATTGGATGAGTTAGAGATTAATTTATAAATACAGCTTGTCCCTTTTCTCAGAGACCCAAATTAAATCATTTGATCCCATTGAGTATTAATGGGAAGAGACAAGTCAGGTCAGAATCTGCTTCTGAAGCAAAGCTCTAAGTTGTAGGTAATAATGAAATTGTGTTTCTGTAGGTTGTATTTTCTCTGATCTCAGCAAAATACAACAGTATGTTGGAGTCACTGCTAAGTAAATCTCTGCATTTTTGGATTCTAGCCTTCTCCCAAACTGTATTACTTAATACTACTTTTCTTTCAAATAGGGCAGGATTTTTCCAGATGGGGCAAAGTGGAGGGGTATGAAGTCAGGGTTAAGAATCAAGTTAATTTTTTTTAGCAGTTTGAAGGTTGTCGACAATCACTGGTTGTCCTATGAGACCAACAGGCATGGCAAGGTAAATAAAATCAGACAGTGAATTTGGTGATATTATTTCTCTTTCCATGGACAGACACAATGCGTCCTGCCCCCTAGGTGTTTTGTTGGACTAAAGGTGTAATACAGTTCGTCTGACTAAGAATGCCATTGGTAATTTTCCCAACAAGGTAAAGCCATACCCCCCTCCTCATGTGTGGCACAAAGTTTTTTTAGGCTAATTCTGGGTGTTTTTTTGGTTTAAAGGAAAATTCTATTGATTGAATTTAACTTTTTCAACTGTTTGTTATTCAAAAGGGAAGGGATATTCTGAAATGGACAGAAGAATTTAGGGGCCAAGATTATTTTGATTGAGTTGATTTTGCCCCAAAGTGAGTTCAGCTTATCCCACCTGCCAAAATCATTCTCTGCCTCCTTTAATAGAGCTTGGAGGTTGATTTCCAACAAGGTTTCTTGGCTTAAATTTATTTTTGAGCGAAAGGAAAATGATCTCATTAGTCATCCAGTCTTTATCGAGAAATTCATTTAATTGGCTACAGATAACAGGGCCCATATTGATGCATATTGTTTGTTATCTTCCAATTCATTTAGTCCCAAAATAATTTCAAAATAATCAATGGTCTCCTTAAGAGCCACAAAAGATTGGTGGGACCTGAAAATTGTTAGGAGAAGGTCGTCTGCAAACGTAAATACCTTGTGTACCTTCTTTACCACCTGAATCCCATGAATAGCTGCATTGGCCTGAATGTGTCTGATTAAGTGTTCCATGGATAGAATAAACAAATAGGGTGAGAGTGGGAAGCCTTGTCTTGTTCTTTGACAGTGATACTGCAGGGACAGCACACCATTAGTGTGGAATTGAGCTTTGCTCCTTTATACAAAGTGAAAACCTAGCCTCAAAATCATTGCCACAACCAAATTTGGTTAGGGCAGCAAGCATATATGACCAGTCAAATGAATCAAATTCTATAGGGAGGTCAATAGAAAGGATCCTGTAAGGAAGTTTGCTTTTGTTTGCAGCCCCGATGACATTAATCAGCCTTGTAACACTGATCCTTTCCTCACTGGAATAAATCCTACCCTTTTCCAAACCCACAAGATCTTGGACTATTAATTGAATTCTGGTTGTCATAGCTTCGGCTATAATTTTGTAATCCAAGTTCATTAAAGAAAATGGACAATAACTAGTGCAGTCCAGCAGGTGTTTGCTCTTTTTGTGAATTGAGGTGACCATAGCTTGTCTCAGGGTGGGGGATAGGGCATTAACACTTCTGGCTTCATTATACATCAATAGCAGGTAAGGTCTTAACTTAGATTTTAATTTATAGTAGAATTTAGAATTTTGAGGCAGTATAGTGCAGTGGTTTAAGGCTCTGAGCTGCATATATGGAGAACTGGGTTTGAATCCCACAGCCCACACTTGCATACTGTGTGACCCTAAGCAAGTCGCTTAACTTCCCTGTGCTCCCAGGTTGCACCTGTAACTTAGTGTGGCACTCCTGGTTAATAAAATTGAATTCCCCAGAGAGACCATCAATGCCAGGTGTTTTTCCTGAGGTCAGAGAAGAAATTCCATTAGCCACTGTATCTCTTGACTAGATAAGGATTTGTTCAAAGATTCCTGTTGCTCACTAGTAATTTTAGGTAAATGAATAGTTTGGAAAAACTTATGTATTTTTCTTACATCATACTGCAACTGTTTGCACTATAGGGAATGAAAAAAATCTTTGAACACCCTGTTGATGTGTGAGTTTGTGGTTAGAACCTTCCCTGTCCCATCTTTAATGCCCAGAATCATATTTAAGGATAATGTTTTCTTAAGCCTGAAGGCCAGCAATTTACTTGATTTTTCTACTGACTCCCATTAATTCTGCCTAAGTCGAAAGAGGGCATATTCAGTTTGTTCTGAGGGGATGGAGTTAATCTCAAATTTTAGCCTGGTTAACTTATGCAGGAGGGAAAGCTCAAGTAGCATAGATTGTTTAAACTGATGATCGAGTTTGAATATGAGAGTTTTTTATTGGCTAGATTGTTTTGCTTAGCTTACTTTTTAGCACAAGAGAAGCTTATAATTCAACCCCTTATGAAGGCTTTGTAGGCCTCCCATAGGCATCCATAAGCGACTGCATTCTTATCATTGATAGAGAAAAACCCTTTAGTTTTTTTTAATGACCAAACCTGACATTCTTTGTCTTGCAACAATTGGGCATAAGCCTCCATCTTAGTTGTTTTTGACATGACTCCCCTAATTGTAGGCACATATCAATCATAGCATAATCTGAGATGATTATAGAGTTGATCTGGACATTAAGTACAGAACTGGTAAGTGTGTGTACAGCTAGAAGGAAATCTAGTCTACTGTAGGACAAGTGCCTGTTAGAAAAAAATGAAAAGTCTCTATCAGTTGGGTGGACTAGCCTCCAAATATCTGAAAGATTCAAGGTTTTTATTACGTTAGTTAGGGCCTGCCTGGATCTAGGTATGCATTTTCCAGGGTTTGGGGTTTGCCTGCCCAGTAATGGGTCTAAATCTTTATTAAAGTCACCCCCAACAATCATGGTCTCATACTGGGATAACCTAGCAGAAAGAGAGTTAAAGAAATCCCTCTGACTAGCGTTTGGAGCATAGATGTTTCAAAAGACTAACTTCTGACTATCAGTTGACCCAGATAAGATCTGAAACCTCCCTTCTGAATCAGATACATGGAAGTCCTTCACAAAGTTAATGCTCTTTCTAAATAAGTTTGCTGCATCCCTTTTCTTTGAGGTAAAAGAGCTAAATTCTACATTCACGACCCATGACCTGGCCAATTTACTGTATTCGTCTGCACTGAGTTGAGCCACTTGTAAAAGGGCAATGTCTGCTTTTTCCTTATTTAAGTAAGCCAGTATTTTTTTCTTTTAAGGGAGATCCTATCCCATTCACATTCCATGAAATGATCTTATATGCTTGCATTTTTATATCCAGGTAAGCTAAGACTTGAAAATCAGAATGAACTGGCTGTTTCTGTCAAATTATAGACTAGTAATAGTTACTAAAATAGAATAAAATTTAAAATGTAACTAAATTACACCTGTAACAGATGCCTTTTTAACCTAAGCAGCTGACAGTAATACAAAAATAACAGCAACAAAATTTAAACAGAATAACATGTTATTCTGAAGTAATGCAGGTAAATTATAGACTAATAACAAAAGCAAAGCTGAGAAGGTGGGCTTTCTGGAACAGTAGGATGTAAGCTACTGTTGGACCTGAATCCACCAAACTTCTGTCCAAGGTAGGGTTGTTAAGTCCTAACTGATGGAGGAGAACACTACCATACATTCTTTGTCTACTAAGATAGTTTAAACCGTAAAGAAACAACATTTATAATTTAAAACTTTTAAAAAAGAGAAAGCATTGGCATATTGGTTACTTAGCCTAAATAGTGTTTATATGTAGTATAACTTATTAACCTACTTCAATTTGTTTTCAAAAGAATGAGGAGAATCATGGTGGAAGTTTGCAGAGAACCTGAATTTTAACCTGTGGGCTTGATAGTGCCGACAGAGTTTGGATAGAGATACAACATCTGAGACCCACACACAGTAGGCTAGGGCAGGAAGTAAAAGGATGTTAAGGGGATAGACTTGCATGTCAGTACCCTGTCTCTTCTGCCTGAAGTAATCATGGTTAATTCCTAGAGGTATGGCATGAATATAGTAGAGATCCATTGTATACTGAATACCTCTGTACTTCTTCCTGAATACCCATATGAGCTTCACATGAAAAACACACCATACCCTGCTGGTCTAGCTTCGGCATTGGATACTTGACTTTTTATATATTACCACGGCTTCTTGTACCCTCGACACCCCACTATATACAATTCCATCTTCTGCTCCTAGCGTGGTGGGCAACATGTTTGTGTGCTTTTAATCCATCTGTAATGAGTCCACTGCTGCCAATAGGGTGACCAGGCACTTAACACAATAAAAATCCACCTTAGCCCAGTGACTCTGCTTCTGCAGTCACTGCCTTAAACATCCCAATTTGAGCTTATGAGTGCCCATAAACCCAGAATGCCCATCTAGGAAAAATGTCTGCAGCACGACAAAGCTCATCATACACTATCAATTATGACCTGGAATACACCCATAAGGGCAAAGAACCAGTTTGTGTATAGGCAAATAATAACCCCAGAGCTGGGGAGGGGGGAGAGAGAGAGAGAGAGATAGGAGAGACATGGAGAAGAAGCTAGCCCCCTGAAGCCCTGTGGTGAGACTCAAGCACTGTATAACTTGCCTATGAAAGCTCCACCTGCATCTATGGATACACTCACTCTCATATCTGGTACTGGACAGCCGAATCCCACACTTGACCTCTTTTCACTTTTAGGGTTTGTGACAGCCATAGGCATGATTTTAAATCAAAATGTAATCTAAGTTGATTCAACTTTAATGGCCTCTGTAATAGCTATTTATTTAACTAATTGTAATGCAAAAATGGCAATAGGCACAGACATTGAGCATAAACATTGAGCATAGATAATAATTTAACACTGTGGGAACACAAGGATAACATTTGCAGTCACAGTATGATTCTTGAACTAGGTGTGGGCTTAGATGTAGCTGGTACCACGCTATGAAGTACCCTGACCACTGAGGGTAAAAAGCAAGCTTAGTGAAATCATAAAATTCCTTGCAACATGAGGATAAGAACTGTAACCAGCCTTAATGCTGAATATAAATAGATACATCTTGTGGCTATAACCATCCTGAGTGTTGCACAGGTTCACAGATGCAGTGCTCCAGAAGATAGGCTGAGCACAGTTGTTGTGTCACCAGCAGGAGTGACAGATCAGAAATTTGCAGACTGCTGAGAATTGGTACCAGCAGAATAGTCCTGTGGAGAACTCTGGTGTCTATTGCAGGGGGCCTTGTATTGTGGCCAGTTCCATTGTCAGCATATTTGAGTTGTTGGAAGATGATGAAGCGAAAGATGAGTTGGCCTTCTTTCTTTGTCTGGCTCCTACTTCTACTGTGACTCTATGTTCTGTAGTTGGCACTGGTGTCTGGTGGCCAAATCTCTTGGAAGGAGTGGATGCTTTATACAATAGGGGCGGGATATTCAAAGGGGTTATGCCTGGCACAACAGGGTGCACCATGCGCAACCCCCCAATGTACCCCAGCATGATATTCAAAGTGGTAAGGTGCGCAGTGCAACCCACGATGCACCTGGGCGCACTGATAATGTATGCAGCACAGATGCAGGGGGTGTGCCCATGCATATGCGGCACATCTCGATATTCAGCCCAGGATGTGCGGTGCATATG
The DNA here is from genome assembly GCA_016271365.2 of Neoceratodus forsteri. NCBI lineage: Eukaryota > Metazoa > Chordata > Ceratodontiformes > Ceratodontidae > Neoceratodus > Neoceratodus forsteri. The sequence continues at coordinate 1,560,368,040 of CM028130.1, read as the reverse complement.
CTGGTACAACCCTTACATACGCCGCACACTGGTGCTCAAAGTTGAGCCACAAATCACAGGCTCAAATGCTGGCCACCCGCAAGTGGGTGGTTGTAGTGCAAGGTGAAACACAACAGCCGCCAGCCTTGGGTAGCCACCCGCCCAGCAAGTACACCGGCCACAAGCACCCTGACCCCCTGGTGGTCTAGCGCCCCCCCCCCGTATGCCCGATCATGGGCTGAAGTAAATGGAAATGAAATTCCTGGTGGTCTAGTGGTAACCCCCCACAGTACGCCCGTTCGCAGGCTGTTGTTGAAATACCGAATTACCTGGTGGTCCAGTGGTACCTCCTCCCACCCACCCACAGAGGTCCCCAGCCACCCAGCACCCTCCTCCATCATTGGCAGGCGACAGCACCCCATCCGCATGCAGCCCAGCCGCCCGCCGAATGACGGCGTACGATACGATCTGTCGCCTATTAATCCACAAGGTGGACCAATGGGCTTGCAGACCATACTGTACTACACAGGTCGGATATGTGAATGAATGCTTTCATTCACATATCTGGTCCTGTGTAGTACAGTATGGTCTCGTAAGCCCATTGTCCATGCTGTGGACCAATAGACATACAGATCGTACTGTACGCTGTCATTTGGTGGGCAGCCGGTGGCATGCTGGCGGGATGCTGCTGCCCGCCGATGATGGGGGTGCTGGTGGCCGGGGACCTCTGTGGGTGGGTGGGAGGGTACCACTGGACCACCAGGTAATTCGGTATTTCAACAACAGCCCGTGAACAGGCGTACTGGGGGGGTTACCACTAAACCACCAGGGATTTCATTTCCATTTACTTCAGCCTGCGATCGATCATATGGTGGGGACTGCTAGACCACCAGGGATTTCATTTCCATTTGCTTCAGCCTGTGATTGGGCATATGGGGGGGGGGACCGCTAGACCACCAGGGTTTGCTGTAATTATTACAGATGGTCGCAATCAAGCATACGGGAGTGGGGGAGCTGCAATAGCCCACCAAGGTGCCAGGCGCAATTCTCCGGGGATCAGCGCATCGCATGCAAATGGGGCCATAATGACATGCAAATGGTCCCATTTGCCCCTTGCATGCATTTTGGCTTCATTTGCATTCTCCAGGCTGAATATCATGGGTGATGTGCCTAGCGCAACTGCACTTGCGCTGGCACATCCCCGTGCTCCCTTTCTGTGTCTTGCGCTGGCACAGTGCCACTGCGCCATGTGCAGTGTGTGTGCCCTCCATGCCATATTCAACGGAGCTGAGCCATACAGCAGCACCATTGAATATCACCTGGTCCTATCCCCAGCGCAGCCCAGTTGAGCTCCACCCAGGCTTGCGCCACTCCCTGGTGCAGTCTGAATATCTGGCCCTAGGTATTTTTAACTTTTCTGAAGTTTGGAGACTGCCCAGAATATTTAGTTTTGTATTTATTCTTGATGGCTGCAGAGTAGAGGTGGGGAGTGGAATCTACAGGGCTGTTGAGGAGAATCACATCAGCAGTGCACGCTGCTCAGCTCCTTGACTGTTAGAGTGCTTAGCATTGGGAGGGGCACAAGCCAGTGGGAGAGAGTGAGCGGGCCTGGCTCGTGCAGGTTCTGCGATATTTGAAAATGTTTGAGCATTATCCAGCAAAGCTTTACTAAAGCAATAAGCCAGTCTTAGATAGTCCCAGGCATTGTCTACATTGTCGCAAGTTACTACACTCCTCCAGGCTCTCTAATCACAAACACGGCAGGATATTTGAAATGATATAGGATCCCCATTCTTTGACATGGCTACTTGACCTCATAAAAACCTTTTCTCCTGTTCACTATTTCTGAAGCAAAATCCTGATAAATTAGTATACTTGTTCCCTGCCACTCTAGTACTTTTATTTCCTTGAGACCCATAAGATTTCCTCTTTCATAGTAAATCTTAAGAAATAAGCCACAATTAGGCGAGAGCACTTGTTTTGGGTGGATTTGGGACCTGCAGTTCTGTGGGCTCATTCAGTTTTCTAGTGGACAAGGCCACTGATAATTCAAGAGTTCATGGATGAAAGAATGTAGAATGGAGATTATGTTGCTGCCTTCCCACTTTTCCAGTAGGTCAATAATCCTTAAATTGTTCTTCCTCACCCTATTTTCCAGATTATCCACTTTTTCCATTAAATAAGAAGTCTGTTGGTTTTGTTGCTGTGTTGCAGTGTTTAGGTAGTTAATAGTGTCCTTCAAATCTTCAACATGTTGCGATGACAGTTTGACAGATTCTTTCATTTGCTCAGATTCAGTCTGCAAACTTACTGTGGCTCGTTTCACTTCAAACATGTCTATTTTTAGGTCGGCTAGCGTTTCTTTCAGTTGTTGGATTTTACTTTTGTTAACCAGAGTGTTCAATGCTAGTGGTGGATTAACTGCTGTGCCCACTCCTGCCTTGTGATTTTCATATAATCTAATGGCCACAGTTGGCATTTTCCCAGGTGAACCGATTATTTCACTGAAACTACATTTGTTTTGGAGATTTTCACCAGAAAATTTATTCAGGTCAGTTGCGGGTGGTATCCTTTACCATGTACATGAATTTTAGATAACCAATATGTGAATTTAACTGTATTTTAAATAAAAAAAGGTAGCGGATGAGATGAGCGCTCACTCACAGGTGACTATCTCCATCAGAGCCGGCATGTGCCTCACCTGGTGTCATTCTTGATCATTAGTAGCTGTGAAAGATCCCTCTAATTATCCACTAATGTTTGGGTAAATATTTGAAGGTTCCCTGATGTTTCCCACTAGTAAGCAGAGTAAATAAAAGGTGCTGTGGAGTGGGAAGGACCCAATCTAATTCTACCTCGTTCCGCTGTAGAGATGGGCTGCTATCCAGCCATCTCAGTGTGTGTACCAAGTGTGTTGCTTAGCAATAATGTTTAAAATTCAGAAGTGCTAGTCCCCCTAGATTTTCACAAAGCTGTAATTTACTATACGCTATCCTAGGCCTTTTACCAGACCATAAGTAGCATGATATTTGACTGTCCGATTTTCTGAAATCTTCCTTTGGGGGTGTGATAGGAAGTATTTGAAATACTTATAGCTCTCTTGGTAACAGGTTCATTCAAAATGTTTTATTCTAAATAAGGAAGCAGCAGTAATTTCCATCTTTGGTGGTCTTCTTGTATTTGTTGCTCCAAGAAACACAGAAACATAAAATTTGATGACAGATAAGGACTGCTTGGCCCACCTAGTCTGCCCATTTCCCTATCTAATGGATAAGCTGCAGATCCTAGTTAACCTACAGCCTACTTCCCCTACCCCCCCACTAGAATTGCTTTATGTCTGTCCCATGCATTCTTGAATTCCCCCACTGTTTTTGACTCTATGACCTTCTCAGGAAGGCCATTCCATGCATCTACAACCCTCTATGTGAAGAAATACTTCCTCACATTACCTCTGAGCCATCCCCTCTATCTTCAAATTGTGCCCCTTGTTCTTGCACATCTCCTTTCTGAAAGATGCTACCCTCTTGGAATTTGTTGATTCCTTGAGGTATTTGAAAGTTTCTATAATGTTCCCCTCTCCTCCTTTCTTCATCTTAAGCTCCTTTAGTCTTTCTTCATATGTCTTCTGGTGCAGACCCTGCACCATTTTGATTGCCCTCCTCTGGACAGCCTCCACCCTGTCTATGTCTTTGCGGAGTGGGGTCTCCAGAACTGTACTGAGTACTCAGGGGCCATAATTTACCATATAATAATTGTCTTAAACCTTGTGTGATCAAAACTCCCAGATAACTTATAGGCTGTCTATTGCATTTAAAAGGAAGTAATTGTGAAGGCGAAGGGTGGTGTATTACCCACCTGCAATACCTTTGTTTTATATGTATTTAATTTACATCCTGCCAGAATCTCCATTTCTCTTAAATGGGAACAATAGGTACAGTCGTAGTCTCTGTCATGGTGAGATACTGTATACCAACAAATGGTCCATTTAAAATGCCACTTTATGTTCTATATCAACTACCTGCTTACCTCTGATCTAGGGATTTTCTCTAATAGCTTGAACAAGTGGTTCTACATATAGATAATAATAATAAAACTTTATTTTTAAAGAGCCTTTCTGCAACGAAGGTGCTATACAACTTGCAACAGATAAAATCCAATAAAACATAAAATCCCATACAGCATGTTAGCCAAATAAATAAATATCTAAAAATAATTAGTCTGGGTAGGCAATGTGCTACAGATGGGTCTTCACAGCCCTCTTAAAACTCTCCACAGTCATGCACTCACTTATCTGATGAGGTGGAGAATGCCACAGGGTCAGGGCCACATACAGAAAGCGTAGGGCCCTGATGTTTTAAGATGCATCCTGGAATCTCTAACAAACCCTCAGCAGCTGAGTGGAGTGATCATCCTGGGCAGTAAGGCAACAGGAGCTCTTGCAGATAGTCTGTGCTCAGTCCGTGCAGGGCCTTAAAAGTCAGAAGCCCAACCTTAAAGGTGATCCGTCACTGAACAAGCAGCCAGTGCAGTTCACGTAGCACCAGTGTGATGTGACTCAAATGAGGGGTCCCCATCAACAACTGTGCTGCAGCTGCAGCAGTCGCATTAGCTGCAAGTGGTGGATATCAACTCCTGGTAGCCCTAGGTACAGGTAGTTGCAGTAGTCAAGGCGTGAGGTCACAAAGGCCTGGATCAACATTGGAAGGTCCCCAGATGGAACAAGGTGCTTAATCTTTGTGATGTTCCTGAGATGGTAAAATGAGGACTTGATGACTGCCAACCCCTGTGAATGCAGTGTCAGCCTGTCATCAAAGACCACCCCCAGGTTTCGCACCCGTTCGGAGGAAGGCAGCTGGACACCTCTGAGACAAAGTCCAGAAAGTTGTCCAGCCACTGACCCTCTGTCCAGTAAACCTGGATCCACCACCAACACCATCATCAGCATAGCAGAGAAACTCAGACCAGATCATCTTACAATGTCTCTGAGGGGCAGCATATACACCATGAACAACATGGAGGATAACACTGACCCCCGGAGGAACCCGGCATGGTGACAGAATGGGCCAGAGGAAAAAATCCCTACCATCACCCTCTGAGATCTGCCAGTGAGGAAAGATTGGAACCATCTGAGAACTATACCAGACAGGCCACAGATGAACCTCAGGTGCCCGAGGAGCATCCCATGGTCCATGGTGTTGAATGCTGAGGAGAAATCAAGAAGTATCAAGGTGGAGGGCGCTACTGATCCCTCGCCACCAGGAGATCACTGAGCACCCGAACCAGAGTGGTCTTGGTACTATGCCTCAGTGAAAATCAGACTGGAGAGGATCATAGATATTGTGGATGGTAAGGTGGTTCTCCAGCTGTAGTGCCGCAATTTTCTATCAGCAACCAGTTATTGTTAACTGTCTCAAGGTTGCTATGGCAATGTAAACCTCTTGAGCTTAACTCCCAAGGTTTACATGGTCGCCCTGGCAATCTCTCAGTGGTTAACAGACTGGTTACCGAGAGAGGTCATACATTATCCTCTATATTACATTTCTGAAAATATTTGTCTGCTTACAACTCAGACATCACTAAAGCTAGATAATGGAAAGTTTATATGCATTCTTTCTTGGAAAGATCTTAGAAATTGTTGAACGAGGAGGTAGTTGGTTAAATAAATTGTAAGTTACAGTGGTTCATTATTTCACAGTTTAATTGTAAGTTACAGGGGTTCATTATTTCACAGTTTATTATTTGAGAAATTTTGTAAATTTTTTTTTTCTTATATTCTTTATTACTACTCGGCTTGGGGGGGGTTGTACCTATGGTACCCCCCCATCTAGCTGTCACTTATCGGCCTTGCCCTAGCCACAGCCAGAGCTCAACCCCTATGCCCTTCCCCTCCCAGAAACATCCTGATGGGGACTTACCCCACACACTGTGGAAGGCCAGGCGAACACCAGGGAAGCTGACTTGGATGTGACTGTCGCAACACCAGTGGACCACCTTCACATGCGCAGGGAGGATTTTCTTATGCTTAGTTACTATCCCCCCATGATGCATATGTACAATGACACCAAGGATGTTCTGTCCATGCGTCCGCACCTAGCATGTCCGGCATCAGCCTGCATTGACTCCACAGCTTGGCCGTGATATGCACCAACCCCAGCCACTGCCAGGGGCCAGCACATCTGCAGTTTGCCTTCTCACTTTCCCTGGAGGAGAAGAGTATTCCCTGGGATGCTCAGTCCCGCTCCTTCCCAGCTGACCCCAGCACCCAAGGTCATTCCCAACCCCAGGCTGCTGGTGTGGCATGAGGTGTGGCGCCAGCACCTCAACCCTCAGCACCACCGGGCTGGCATGAACATTTTTAAGGTATTTGTATGTTTGTAATTCTGCTGCTATTGCAGGTATACAACCAAAGTTAGGCATGCATACTTAATGTCAGTGGATCCTGGAATATAACAAAGCTGGATAGGAGAGTCACGTGATGCTCTCGACTGAGAAGCTGCTGTTCGCTAGCTCTCTGCACTATCCCACTATCAACCTGTGAAATTTTACCCTTGCACAGCTGCCCTACCATTCAGCAGTGTTAATCCAATAAACGACCCCCTTTCTGAGTGAGTTGACGTAGCTTCAAGCGTTTTGCTGCAAGTATGTCCGAGGTAGAAATGAAACAAGATGGTTCCCACCACACGCCTCCACAGATGGCAGACAAAAATGCCAAAAGGCCTAAGGCCCTTGGATCAGGTGCCAGTAAAAACCCGACTCCTACCACAGTGTTGGCTCCACTCTCAGAAGAAAGATTTCTGCAAGAATTCGCATCCTTCAGAGAAGCCTTGAAAGAGCTTACGGAAGAGGTAAAATCTCTTCGTTCTGACTTGGGAGATATAAATAGAACGGTGGGGGATCTCAAAACAAGGGTATTTTCTTTAGAAAAATGGAGAGACATCTCCGATGGGAAAACAGCACAACTGCAGCAGAAGCTCAATAACTTAGAGACTAAATTGAAGATTTAGAGGAGAGAAGCCGTCGCAACAATTTTACCGTATTTGGGCTTCCTAAGGGTGAGGAGGGAGTCACACCAATCCAATTTGCTCAGAAATTTCTAGAATGAATTTGAGGCCCCTCTCCGAATGGCCCAATATATATATAGTTGAATGGGCTCATCGTTCCCTTCACCCGAAACCTTCTGCTGGCTCTCCTCCTCATCCTTTTATGTTTAAACTTTTGAATTTTTGGACAAACAGTATGTATTACAGAAGACCAGTGACCTCAAGAAAATACTGTATGAAGACAAAAGTTGAGGATACTCGAGCCTCCTGGCTGAGACCCAACAGAGTGTGGCATTTCACCCTGTGGTGGCCAAGCTCATTGCCACAGGGATTAAATTTAAAATGTTATATCCTGCTCACCTGCAAGTAATGCTCCAAGATACCTGGCATTCTTTTGACACTGTGGATTCAGCAACGTTAACCCTTAGAAAAATGCTTCCAGACCTTTTTAAAGTACAGTGAATCTGTGAGATTCTCTGTTATATGTATCACTGCCTGAATGAAGACAGGTTACAGCAGTTCTGTTGGTGTGAATGATCTCTCTTTTTTGGTATCTCCTTAATGAACAGCCTTCATGGACTATCTAACAACTTCAGACCTATTGTATAGATCCCCTTCGAAGTAATACTATGGGACTTGCTAAATTCCGAGGTTAACCCCCTGTTCCCATGGCCTGCTGACCCTTCTTATCTGCAAGAACTTTTTTTTGGCAACCACCATGGTCACCGTGTAGTCCCAAATTATCAACCAATTTATTGCCATGTACTCTCCCTTCTCATCGGACATTACATAATTTCAAACAGCTGCAAGATAAAGTTTATCAGGTCCCCCTTGACATAGCTAAAGGGCATCTCCTATGGTGTTTTTTCACCACCTAAAGGATCCTGTTCAACTACGCACTTTCCACCTGCTTTCCTGATCCTCTAATTGGGTTTACCATCGGATCTTTCTCTGTAGTGCTCAAAAGGGTATCCTTTTTTTAGGATTCCTGAGAAGTATGCACCCATGGAAACATCTAGGTCTCATATCTGCACATGGAAGAGGACTGGGATCATATGGGTGAGTTTCATCTGTGGCTATTGCACAGGTGATTTCTCCTCTCTATGATATTGCAGTGGAGGGATGATTTTGCCTGTGCTCTTGGCCTAAGACTTAGCAACATTTAATTACTATTTCTTTGAGGGACTAAGAACGCGTTGACTACACTGCAAGGACTCAGAGACTGTATTACAATTTTTTGGTTTTGAGATATCTGCATAGTGTTATAAATATTGGGGCACGGGGGAATGTTTTTTATGACTTTGTTTCACTGGATAATTTTTTACTCATGGCACTACCGCTTGTTTTTCCTATAATTTGCTTATGGGGTCATAATTAAAAGGGGTTGTTTTTTCTATCCCATCACTTATCTATGCTGAGCTATAATAGTCTTATGACTTGCTACTTAGCTTAATCCTTCCTTGCAAAGTTAAAGTGTAATACTTGGGGGATGGATATGCTACACTATGCAATATCGGATGAGCTTATGGTCCCTTTTATTTTTCTTGTAGCAGACCAGGAAGTTTATATGGACTTATGTGTGGGATGGGGAGCTGGACGAATGAGGCAAGGGCTACTGGCTTGGAGTCTCATGTGCCATTTGGTTTGGGGGGATAGGGAGGTTCTTTATCAGGTGGAGGGGTGGAGGGGATAAGGGGTATGGGGGTGGGTGGGTGGTCTCTTTGAATTGGTCAGTCTGCTCTTTGGTATGTCATTTTATGTATGGGAATTGTTGTGGGATGTTCTGGGGTGGGTGGGTAGTGAGGAGTTTTTTTTTTTTCCGGGGCTGGCTATTAGCATATCTGAATTCTTGGGTCCCTGCTGTGGAGCCTATTTTCCTGACCCATTAATATTTTACAGTACAATATGGCACATAAACTTAGGTATTTTTCATAGAAAATAAAGGGGCCACAGTCCCCAACGAAGCGTACTGAGGTATTGTTACATCTTCATAAGTTGCAAGTGAAGGTCTCCTTTCTTCAAGAAACCCATCTCCCCCCAGCTCAGGTCCAGTTGTTAAGCCGCTCATGGGTTAGGCATGCTCTGGGCTCAGGTACAGATTTTTGTGAAAGAGGCGTGGCTATCCTGGTGTCCAGGTCTACCCCATTCCGTCTCCTCCAGGATGTTACCGACCCTTAGGGTAAATACATCTTTTTGAAGGCTCTACTGGGACATCTGGAGCTGATTTGGGGTTCCGTCTATGGGCCTAATATGGAAGATCCTGGTTTTATTTCCCAACTCATCTCCATATTGTCTGCATGGAGCTCTCTTCCCATGATCCTTGCTGAGGATTGGAATATGGTGTTAGATAATGACCTGGATAGGACCACGAGACGTGCTCAAGCTCTCACCACAAGCCAACTTGCCCTGCTAGATCTGATAGACTCTTTAAGGCTGGTGGATCTGTGGAGATCTTTACATTTGGCCACAAAAGAATATTCATTTCATTCCATTCCACATAATTCTTTCTCCTGCATTGATTTTTTTCTACTAAACACTGAAGCACTGTCAGGTGTTGTTCTGAGTCACTATGTGGCCAAGCTTGTGTCTGATCATTACCCAGCTGTGCTACAGGTTAACCTTGCTCCTTCTATGGTAAGAGACAAAACATGGCACTTTAACAATCAGTTATTGAGACTTCCTGATGTGGTTGAACAGCTACAATATTTCATTTCTGACATTTTTGCTCAATTCACCCTTGATGCCACAGTTTGATATACTTTGGGGTTTGTTTAAATGTGCCTTTCATGGTGAACTGATTTGCCTAGCTACCAGAAGGAAGAGAGAGAGTTATCCCAGGCTACTTCTTCTCTTCTACTACAGATTATAGCAGCCAAATGGGAACATTCAGAGGCATCCCCACAGTCAGACCTGGAACGTCTTGAAGCTCTTTGGGCCCAGTATAATACCTTGCTTGGGGATCAAGCCCAACATCTCCTTTAGAAAACAAGAGCCAAGTATTTCAACCAGAGTGAGAAAGCTGGAAAGCTCCTCACTCTGTGTCTGCGTACCCAACAAGCAGACAGGATTGTTCCATCCCTCAGGTCCGATTCTGGTCACCTTATCACCTCGTCTAGAGATATAGTTTTACAATTTCAGGCTTTTTACCACTTATTATATGCTGCTTCCTCAGATCCCTTCGATCTTCCCCTTTTTAATACCTTCCTTCAGGACCTGGATCTACCTTCACTTGGAGACATTCAAGTGTAACTATTAAAGGCTCCCTTATTACCAAAGGTTTACTTGGCAATAGACTCCTTAGCCCCTGATAAGTCCCCCGGTCCGCACGGCTTTTCTGCAAATTTCTATAAGAAATTTAAAAAGCTCTTAGCACCACACCTTTTGAATTTGTTCCAATATGTTTTTTCGCAAGGTCTTTCAGATTTTTCGCTTGAGGCTGCCATTATAATAGTCCTACCTAAACTAGGCAGAGATCACTTATTGGTTTCTAATTATAGACCCATATCTTTAATTAATGTTGATTTAAAAAATCTAGCAAAAGTCCTGTCCACTAGGTTAAATTCGGTCAGGGGCTGTATCCTCAGTAGAGAGCTGGTGGGATTCATATCAGGTAGGCTGTCTGCTGACCATTTTCTGAAACTCTTGTATTTTATCTCCATGTCCAGGGATTCTTCTCTTGGTTCTGGCTTCCCTGGATGTGGAGAAGACCTTTGATAGAGTCTCCTGGGACTACTTGTTCTACCTGCTCCCTAGATATGGATTCCATGCTGAGTTCATCTGTTGGGCTAGGGTGCTCTACACTTGCCCCTCAGCACACGTTTTGTATAATGGGGTTCTATCTGACTCATTCCCTTTGCAGCAAGGAACACATCAGGGCTGTTCCCTGTCCCCATTCTTATTTAATTTATTCCTTGAGCCATTGATCAGGAAAATTAGTTTGTCCCTCCAAGTTCATAGTATCTCCATAGGCCCATTGTATTATTGTTTGTTTATGCTGATGAAACCCTTCTCCATGTTACGCCCCCTTCCATTTCACTACCTGCTGTTCTGGACATTGTAACCCAGTTTGGTATTATGTCTAATTACAAGCTTAATTATTCCAAAACAGAGGTCATGCCCTTGAACTTTGTTACTACCCGGGCAAGTGTGGAGCGTCTGGGCCTTCTTTGGGTCAAAGACAAATTAAATATTTAGAATTTACCTCAGTACTGATCCACTCAAACTGAAGCAAGATAACCTAGATCATGTTCTTCACCAAATTCAAATTGACCTAGACCGCTGGTCTTTATTGCATTGTTTTGTGGGACCATTTGAATATTCTTAAAATGAATGTTCTCCTGTGGCTCTTATACCCTCTGACAATGCTTAACCCAGCTCTGCCTAAGACTTGGTTGTCTCACGTCCAATAGACTTCTGTAAGTTTGTATAGCAGAGGAAACCCCTCTAAGGGCTTTGGTTAAACTTATGAGAACAAGAAGATGGTGGATTGAAGGTTCCCAATATCTACCTTTATTATCTGGCCATCCACTGCTCCCGTTATTTCTCCTGGTGCTGCTCTGACTTAGGGATAACGGAACCCATGTATGTTTCTCATTGGTTGGAGAGTGAGCATTTGTTGTGCTTTCAGTTAGGCTTGAACCCCTGTGCCCTACTGTATGCTCCTCCTAAAAAGATTCCTGGATCTTTAAAAGACACTTCTATAGGTTACTCTATGTAAGTTCATAAACAATTATGTCTCTTGTTAAATTTGGACCTCTCCTTTGACATTACCCAATCCATTTTAGGGAATCCTAACCTGAAAATTGCTGGGAAGGTGCTAACCCAGGGGGCCTGGCCCTTTTTGATGTCTCTGTCCATCAATCATCTGGTGCACACTGGCAAGCTTCTTAATTTCTCTGACATCCAACATAAACTCGGCTGGCCCTCATCCATGTGTTTCAAGTACTTCCAACTCAGGCACATGTTGCTTCATCATTTTGGTACTGGGGTCTGACCCAGAACGTATGGAGATAAGCTGCTTTCCTTGGTACCGGTAGCCCCTACATCTTATGTAGTAGCCTTTTACCATGCAAGACTATGGGAGCTTCTCGCTGAGATGGACCAACACTTTTTTTTATTCTTGGGACCAGGTTCTTCCCTGTCAGGGAAGTTCTCATGATTGGTCATGCATCTGGAAGGCTACCTACAAACACATCAAATGGGACAGGTATAATTTCATGCAGTTCCAAGTTTTACATACCATGTTCTATACTCCGATCAAACTCCACAGAATGGGTAAGCTGGCGTTAGACACATTCACCAAGTGCCAGAAGGAGCAAGGTTCATTATTTCACATTCTCTGGACTTGTGAGAGGGTTATGCCTTTCTGGGAGGATATTAAGCAATGCCTGGACCCCTTTTTAGGGCAGATCATTCATTTACACCTGACATTTGCATCCTGGGAGACTTTTCTGGGGCCTTAATTGGGAATCAAAAACCTCATATTGCTCTAATATCAGCCTGTGCCAAGAAGGTTATTCTTCGGCACTGGCATGATCAGACTGTCCCTACTTATGTGGAATGGTATTGGGAAATGCTTTTTGCCATACAAGCCAAATGCATTATTGCAAATATGTAAGATCTCAAAAAGAAATACACTCGGGTATGGGAACCCCTCTATACCCTGCTGACCCTTGGCACCAGGTGATGTTCAGTTATTTGGGACTATGATGTCTCCCTGCCCTGGTAGGATTCGGATGGGCTGTGCCTGGACCCTCTGTTTAGTCTGATATCTGTTTTTCTAAGTTTACGTGGTCCTTTTCTGTTGTTTCCCTGTTGTGCTCATTCACTATGTTATTGTCCTTTGCTATTAATTGTTGGGATTGGCTTAGTCTCTGGAGAAAAGGGGCGAGGATGAGGGTGGATTTAGGGTTTTGGGGTGGGGGATGGGTGGAACCATTGTTTTTTATAAAAAATTGATTAGATTGACCCATGATTCTGGTTCACTTATGTGCAATTGTTATTAATCTATATATATTCTGTCCAGTCATAGGTTTACTTATTACTGGTTTGTGTATTACTTACCACTTATCCTCTTCATGTTCATGGTTTTCTTCTTTCTAATCAAGCTCAATAAAGTTTATTCAATGTGAAAAAAAGAAAAAACAAAGCTGGATAAATGTGATTTAGTAGGTTAAAATGTATCATGGAAATTCCAGAAATTATGAATGGCAAAATTTGCTCTAAAATTGATGGACTCATAATAGGCAATGCCACTAGAATTCCACATGTGGAACTGAATCTTCAGAGTGCACTATAATATCACAATTGAATCCATTTAGCTGTTCTGAGCTGTTTGCAGTACAGTATTGCAGTTCCTTTCTGTGTGACTATTTTGTCCCCCCACCTTTCTTTTTTTAATTAAGAGTTTATTCATTTTTAGGAGCAGTACATTAATACATCCACAGTTTACAATTTCTGATTATAATGACAGGAAATTATATTCCATTATCTCGATTGCTAGAAATATTGTACACAACAACCTTGTCCATGGCCATAGTTATAGTTGCAATGTTTGTGCACAATGGTCAGTCAAGAATATACCCCTCCCATGGTACTCTTTATTACTTCATGAGTATGTAAAAAGCTAGACCTATTGGATAACATCAAGGCAATGGTCAATGACCCGGTCCAACCAACTGGTCCCAAAATTACTAAATATTTACAATGTTCACCTAAGGCCTACATTGAGTTTTTCCATAGGACAAATTTTCTGTACTACATTCTCCCCGTCCTTCTGCTGTGGGTGTTCCAGTTATAGCCACTAGAGGTGCGCAAAAAAAACTTCTGCCAGTGGAATTTCCATGAAAGTGAGATTTTTGCTTCTGTAGATGTGCGAAAATCACATTAGCAACTTTTGCAGAAATTCCAACTTAGAACGGTGGAATAAACGTTTAAATTGCAGATTATTTTATTAGACAGCCAAGAAAAAAGTGCACAGAACTGACCACTTAACTGCGGAATAATTATATGTACTGTGGAATGATTAATCAAACTTCAGAAAAAAATTTCTTCATAATTGTTATTCCGCAGTTTGAGTGTTTTTGTCTGCAATTTAGCCAAAAAATTCAGTGGAACACAGTGAAAATCCGCCAAACACATTCAGAAGATTCTTATCTTGCCAATTGCAGAAATTCGGAAAACTCCAAGGAATTTCTGAATTTTCACAGAAGTTTCACAAAAGTAGAATTCTCAACTATTGTCCATCTCTAATAGCTGCTGTCCAAATACCAAATATGGCTTTTTTCACCACTGTGAGTCAAATACCCAGCTCATCCTGATGCTGCTTTGCTGTAATTTGCTCTGAATATAATAGAAGTGCCACCTGTGGTGACAGCTGGCCTAAGGATGGAATTGGTTCATTCAAGGCTTACTCTATAGCTTGCCAATAAGCCCCTAGGGCTGGACATTCCCAGAAGATATGTCCTCGGACCCTCTACCCCTGTCATGTGGGTTGCTGCAGGGCTCCGTGCTGTCCCCCATGTTGTTTGCAGTGTATATGCTGCTATTGGGAGATATTATAAGGCAGTATGGACTGAGTTTTCACTACTATGTGGATGATACTCAGCTCTACATGTCCTTTGTGCCTGAACAGGGTGGAGCAGTCCCATTTTTTAACAGCTGCCTCTCTGAGATCCAGGGTTGGATGAGTGCCAACTGGCTAAGGTTGAATTCATGCAAAACTGAGGTGTTGGTTGTGGATCCAGGTCACCAGGGTGTGTGGTTGTTGGCAGGTCCACCTTCTGGGCTTTGGCTCAGGGGTGACCAGCTGCTTACCTCTGACTGAGTGAGAAATCTGGGTGTTGTGTTTGATAGTGGCCCGACATTAAAATCTCAGGTGTCTGCTGTCATTAAAACCTTTTTTTATCATCTGAGGAACATCACCAGGATTAAGCACCTGGTTCTGCCTGGTGATCTTTCAAACTGGTCCATGCCTTTGTAACCTCACACCTTGATTACTGCAGTGCCCTATCCCAAGAGTTACTGAGGGTTGATATCTGCTGATTGCAGCTAGTGCAGATTGTTGTTGACTGGCTTATCAAGATCTTGCCATGTCATTCCTGTGCTCCACAATCTGCACTGGCTGCCTATCCATTGGTAGATCACCTTCAAGGTCAGACTACTGACCTATAAAGTTCTACACAGGCAGGGACTGCGCTTCTTGCAAGATCTTTTGCTTCACTTCTGCCCCCTCTGCTCACTCTGTTCCTCTGATGAGGGATTGCTAGAGGTTCCCGGGGTTCTACTGAAGACCTCTGGGGCCTGCTCTTTTGCTTTTGTGGCCCCAACTCTGTGAGATTCTCTACCTCATCAGATTAGAGAGTACCTGACCATCGAGTGTTTTAAATCTGCCATGAAAACCTATCTATTTTCTTTAGCATTCTCTGATAAAAGAGCTGGTACTGCTTGGAAAATGGCTGCAATGAATTGCAAATTTCAGATATAATAAACTATCACTTCTTATATTGCACGTATTTTTTCTTTTCTGTTTTCTAATTAGAAGATTTTCTACCTCGCAGTACTGGGGAGCTGTGTGGAGCTGCACTCTGGAGGAAAAAAACAGTCAGTTCTGTTCCTCCCACTACATCAACACTGAGACCACACTGACTATGACATCACTAGTAACCAATGAGAACCATTTCTCACTGCCAGGTTTCACTTTTACATGAAGCAGCAGGGACTAGCTCTCCCTGGTTACTAGTGCTGTCACAAATTCCTGCATTTTGATTGGTAGCTTAGCTTGAGAAAGTCACTGCTCAGGCTGCAAGGATTGTGGTGCCTCAAGATGTTTGGTCTCATTTCTAACGATGTAGTGGGAGGAACAGAACTGACTTTTTTCCCTCCAGACAGAGTGCTACTCCACACATCACCCCACTACTGCCAGGTGGAAAATCTAACTGGCAAACGGAAAATAACAAAATACTTCAGATATTGAAAGTGATAGCTGACTGCATCTGAAAATTACTATTAATTCCAAGCAGTACACTAGCTCTTTAAGTGTTGGTTAGCCTACTGCCATCTGTTATACTTGTTATATAAATGCCATCTACTACATCTGTTATATTAATGATTGTTTTAAAAATTTGAATATCTGTTGTTTTATCTATTGATATGTTACAGTTTTATTGTTCATTGTACAGTGCTATGATCTATTGAAATATTGCTTAAAAATAAAGACTTGATCGATTTAATTGAGTTTGGTTCTTTCAAGTTGGACCAGACAATGGCAGAGGAGGGAGCTAATCCACAACCATCAATACTATGCAGTAGGAGTGTCTAAAACATCCCAACAGCTGCAACAGGAATATGATGTAACATAGACATATAGAAACAGCCACAATGTCTCCAACACTTCATGCCCTTTTGTGTGGTCCGAGGATAAAATTCCCAACACCACTCTCTGATTCCTGCCAGAAAGGAACAATCAAAACCA
This sequence comes from Neoceratodus forsteri, assembly GCA_016271365.2. Taxonomy (NCBI): domain Eukaryota; kingdom Metazoa; phylum Chordata; order Ceratodontiformes; family Ceratodontidae; genus Neoceratodus; species Neoceratodus forsteri. Next base: position 1,560,351,549 of record CM028130.1, on the reverse strand, counting down.
CTGAGGACTGTACCAGACAGTCCACAGAGAATCTGCAGATGATCCAGCAGCACTCCATGGCCTACAGTGTTGAATGCTGCAGAGAGATCAAGGAGAACCAAGATAGAACAGCTCCCCCGATCCCTCGCTATCAGGAAATCATTCATTACCAAAACCAGAGCAGTCTCGGTACTGTGCCTCTTACTAAACCTGGATTGGACAAGATTGTAGACATCATGGGATGTTAAATGGTCATCCAGCTTCACTGCAACCACCTTCTCAATAACCTTGCCCACAAAGAGCAAGTTGGAGACAGGTCTGTAGTTAGAGAAGCAATTCGGGTAGAGGGAAGCTTTCTTCAGGAGGGTACAACTACCGCCTCCTTCAGGGGGTCCAGAAACACCACTGTCTCCAACGAGCACCAGACTATCTCAGCGAGGACTGGGCCGATTACTTCAATGCATCCCACTAGGAGGTGTGTTGGGCCTGGATCCGAACTACAGTAGGTTGGGCGCATACCCTGGATGACTCTCATAATGTCTGCATTCACCAACTGGCTGATGTCGGACCAGACAGACCGAGGGACTGCAACCGCTTGCCGATCACCACAATACCCATCTGAAGCACTGAGAGATAGCCAACCTGAAGGTGACAATCGAGCAAACTCATCACACTTAACTTGAGAAACTCTTTCCAGGACTGATGACAGGCTGGATTGCATAACCTATTGACAGTCCAGAAGAGCTGAGTTGGTCGATTCCTCACTGCAGCAATCTCCTTGGAGGAATTCTGCCTTCTTACAGGAGATTACTGATTGATTGTCTTTATAATGGGCTATCAATTTAAGTTTGTCAATAACCAGATCAGATTTCCACTAGTTCCACTCCAGCCTTTGACCCCTCGCCTCAGCTCCTCAAAAGTCCCATCAAACCAAGAGGATATTTGGGTGAAGAGTGATGGTCAAACAAGGACTGGAGCTAGGGAATCGAGGGCCCCTGTCACTGTCTTATTATAGGCTAGGACCAGTTCTCCTGGCTCCCTGCTTACATTTGGCATACCTGATAGGTCCAGTACTACCATAGAACCATCTGGAGTCAAGTCCCTTAAAGGCTGCTACCGGACCATCTCCATAGGAGCAGGTCTATTGTGGGTGGGCTGAATTTGAACCTTATAGTATGATGGTCCGACCACATGGCAAGTTCCACCACCAAATCGGTGATCTCCATCTCCAGAAGGAAGACCAGGTCCAATGAATGTCCATGACTATGGGTAGCATAGGTAACTACCTGTGTTAGGCCCAACAAACTCAACTATTGGAGGAAGTCTTGCCCAAATGGGAGAGTTCATCATTGACCCAGGCATTGAAATCCCCAGAATCAACCATCTAGGGATTCAAACACCAGGTCTGATGAAGTCTGTGACTTCCTGCAGAATTCTTTCTCACCACAGGGTGAATGGTAGATGAAGTATCCTGCAACCTGCCCCACGATACATTAAAAGGATCTGGTTATTTCCACTAGAGGTGTCTACAAGGCTCAGATCCAATTTAAAACAAATGGCCACCCCCTTCCCGCCCCTAAGATCCTCTCTCAGGTGGTGTATCATTAAGTACTCAACCAGAATTGCTGATTCCAATACTGGGCCAGCATTCTCATCCAGCCAGGTCTCTGGCAACTGAAAAGCATAGGCCACCATTTTATTTTTCATCATTTTTTTTAAATTAAAGGTACAGTACAACAATAACAGAATAAAAGTGACAGAACTTCAATATAGCATTACAAGCAAACTCAAAAAAACTAAAAGATGTACATAAATATTAAACCTTATTTAGACAGGTATGATCTATACAGAATAAATGTTATAGCTTGATGATTACAAATTGCAATTGTTAGTCCAGATTATTGCCTGGGTGGGAAAAGGCATGCCATCACAACTGTTACCTTTAGCAAAAAAGGGAGGTTATTAGTTATTAACTGGTTAAAGTTGTAGAAAGAGGCCCCGGATCTATTTAAACTTATCAGATTTCCCTAAGATAAGATGACTCATTTTTTTGTTGTTTGCAGCGAAACCCATCATGTTATACCATTCAGACACAGTTGGAGCTAGGGTACTTTTCCATTGTTTCAAAATTAACCTTTTTACTGCCAGTGCTACAGCCATAATCCATAACTTCTGGAGGAGAGACAATGCACAACCCTGTGGGAGGATAACAAAAATATATAGTTCTGGAATGTGGGGGAAGTAAAGTTTTACACAAAAAGTGCAAATGTTATGTACTTTCCACTGCAATTTGTTAAGCATTGGGCAGTCCCACAGCATATGCAGCAAGGTACCCTCTGCTTGGTTACATCTGGAACACTGGTTGTTTGTGGCATACCCCATATTAGCAGTGTCAGTGTCTCAGCAGGTTGCACACTTGCCTCTGAGGCCAGAAGATCAGAAGGCTGTGGGTTCTATCCCCACACCAGCCACTTGGGTTAAATTCCAAGACTGACACTGTAGTGCAGCATGAGGGGGGTGCTACACTCCTGAGCTGCTGTCTTTCAGATGAGATGTTAAACAGAGGTCCTGTCTACCTGTTCAGGCGGTTGTTAAAGATCCATAGCACCTCTTGAAAAGAGTAGGGGACTTTATTGAACATTGGAATTCATTACAGTCAGGTACAATATTTACAACAAAATAAAAAATAAAGGAAAATTCCATCATACAAAGTAAACAAAAGAAAATCAAGAAATCATACCAACACAAAAGCAAGGCAATAACAAGTTTGTTAACAATAACGTCCTATTACTTTGTTTCACACCAAGAGTCATTGTTAATCCATAAATGTTAAACTTTTCCTCAGAGAAAAGTAACATATCTAACTGCATTATTCTACTTAAAGCTTTATGAATATTATTAATGAGTTCTGAATAAGTAACAAGTCTTTGCTGTAGAACCCACATATATTGAGCCTGCCAAATAAAATGCCTAACAATTTGAAAAGTAACATATGTCGTGTCAGTATGATATTTACTAAAGGAGCTGTCTATAGGGCCATAAATCAATGCCTGGTAATACAGATTCAGAAAAAGAGATTATTTCCATGCTTCTTCAAGGAAGCTCCAAAAGGGTTTTATATACATACAATCCAGACACAGATGTTGCTGAGTTTCTACTATCTGTCCACAGGCGTCCCCGGGGAAGTATCTTTCTGTGATCTGCTTGTGCTTATTATTGCTTTTAACATTTAACCTTCCATAATTACATAACCTTGTGCAGTTCTATGCAAAATGTGGAATTCTTGGATTAGACAACTGGTTAAGAACTTTATGAATCTGTATTGTTGGACAACAAGGGAAACCTATATCAGATTGACATTCAGTCTGTAGAATCAGTTTGTCTATAGATTTCCTGTCTAGCTTCTGGAGATGAGTGGGAGTGAGATCCCATCTCATAGTAATTTTACACTATCTAGTCATATGTGGGCATGTGGCATCTTTTTCAGAAGTCTAGGATTTTCTCTTCCCATGGGAGGCAGGGCAGAAGCCATGCCTCAGCCAGAGACCTCCATGCTATTGTCCCAGGTTTCAAAATGAGACTAATATTGTAGGTCAGAAATAGGCTAAGGTACAAGGCCACAAGGTGTATCATGCCTACCCCTCCTTTATTTATGGGACAATATGTGTACTCCCTTTCCACTGGATTCAGTCTTGATCCCCAAAAGGCCTGGAAAAATATCCTATATAGTCCCATTATCACCCCCGAGGAAGTGGGCAAATGTAACTTAAGTCTAAAAATTCAGGGACTAATAAAGTTTTAATTAAAACTACTCTTCTTTTCTTAGAAAGTTGCTGTCCCTTCCAACTATCCAACATTCTATTGGCCAAAATCATCCCTTTTTCCCAGTTAAGTGCAGAAATATCACCTAGCCCAAATTCTCCCTCCAAAATTGATATCGGGTTCTTTGAGACTTGAATCCCCGCAAGCTGTCCCATTTGAGGCAAAGGGATGGTCCCAAGCGTTGCCCCTTTGCTTTTCCCTATGTTTATCTTTGAACCTGATAATAATGAAAACCTGAATAAGAACTCTGATAGGACAATAGCTGAACAATTAGGGGCTAAGGTTAAAACCAAATCATCAGCATAGGCCAATGCTTTCACTGCGGGGGGGGTTCGGAATGGCTACTATCCCCTCTATATCCTTATTGTAGATTAGCATATGAATTAGTATATCTATTCCAAGTGTATAAAGTAAAAGACTAAGTGGGCACCCTTGTCTTACCCATCTGCACACCCCAATTTTCCTACCATACCAACCATTAACATTTGGTGAGATGGATGCCCCAAGATACATATGCTGAATCCAAGATACAAATGCATCGAGTACTCCAAAGGCTGATAATACTGAGAGTAGAAACTTACATGAAAGTCTATCAAAGGCCTTTTCTTTGTCCAGACTTAGGACAATACCCTGAAGTTGTTCACACTCCTTCTAAAAAGAGTTCCCTCAAAATTATCAGATTGTCCTGCTGCTTTCTGCCAGGTATGGCACATGTCTGGGGAGGACTAATGAGGTACTGAGCTACCTTAGTCAACTGGGCTAGTAAAATTTTACTTAAAATCTTTAAATCCATGTTGAGTAAACTAAGTGGGCACCAATTACTAATGTCATTCCTAGGTCCTTTTTGTGTTGGCACTTGCACAGCCAACATCTTATGACAGTGGGATTGGAGAAGCACGGTCACTATTGAGGCGAATGCAGGGCACGCATTAGTAGGTGGTCCCTCATTCCCCAATCAGCCTGCATGCTGGCACCACACCATGCATACTAATGTGGTGAGCACATCTAAGGAAAGGTCCACTGCAATCCGAGCAAAGCTCATCAGATGCAGTGGACTTCTCAACGTGCTTGGCCACATTGCAAGCATGGTGGGCGGCCACCCAACTGCCGACTCCGGGGGTGCCCAATCCCCCTGCCAGCTTACCGTGGCCCCAATTATGTGCCAATGGGGGAGCCCACTCCCCGTCAGCATAAAGCACTCCCCCCAATGTGTTATATGCTGAGGGGGGTGCCCAATCCCCCTCTGTTCTTGCACCCCCAGCTTTCCTTGTGTGCCGATGGGGGTGCCCAATCCCCATCGGCATAAATTAAACCCCCTTTTGTTGTGTGCTGATGAGGGTGCCCAGTCCCCCGATGGCTGCAGCAACCCCCAAACAGTTAGGTGGCAAGCTGGAAGCCCACCCCAGCGTGCTAAATTAAATCCTCTTGAGGGGAAAAAAACTGTCCCACGATGGTTTTTTTTTTTCACCTTGTAACACAAAACGGTCCTCATAGTCTCCCTAGCTACCACTGCACCCACCCACTGTGCCTGCCTCCCTACACCCCCACCCCATACTTACCTCTGGAGTCTGGCAACGATCTTCGTGGACCAGGAACACGCCTGTATTCTTCAAAGCCAACGCGGACCAAGAATGCGCGGTAAGCTGTATAATGGAATAAATAAGTTTTTTCAACTTTGATGCATATCTCAGGCATTTCTTGGAATTTTGGCACCAAATTTTCAACAGGGGTTTTGGGACCCCTCCCATGAATTCTTGCACTGTCATGGCATTATTGAGTCCCGAAAGGTGATTTTGCAGTCACTGTGTGGAATCACCTTTTGGGAGTGAGAATGAAACAACAGTGCCAGTGTTCATAAAGGAGCACTCAAAAGTCTATGTTGCAAATTTGAAGAAAATCCAAAAATGACTGTTTTACAGTGTGGCTATGAGGTACTACTCATGCTCGTAACTTAGTGAATTTGCAATATTTTCACACCACATGTTCAAGCATTGTCATTTTCCACACTCTACTTGAACCATACAGCTGTCATTTTTCACATCTGCCCGAAATGTGTTTTTCACACCTCCAGCGAGAATAGCATGGATCGATTTAGGAAATCAGAGTTCGGGACAAATTAGGAAAATGACAGTTGCACTGTTCAAAAGCAGAGGTCCTAAATGCCTGCTAAAAAATTTGGTGGTGATAGTCCATAACATGATTGTGTTCACGGCGTGCGTTCTTGCCGGTTACCGCGTCGCTTTCGTGAAGTTCACGATTTATAATATTTTCACTCCAGATTTTAAACATTGCCATTGTTCTGCACCTCCTTATGAACAGTACAACTGACATTTTTCACATCCTGACCAAAATGTGTTGCAATTCATCGCAAAATAGCACGGTCACTGTGGAAAGTCCGTGTTCAAGACACATTATGAAAATGACAGTGACACTGTTCATTAGCAGAGGTCCTAAAATGCCTATGTTGAAAATTTGGGTCCGGAAGTCAATAAAATTTGTGTGTTATGAGCGTGCATTGCACAGTTTGCAGGCACGCTCGAGACTTCATGCATTTCTAAAATTTTCGCTCCACATGTTTAAAATTGGCATTTTTCCACACCTCCTTATGAACAGTACAACTGTCATTTTACATATCCTGGCTGAAATGTGTTTTCACACGTCCAGCGCAGAATTGCACGGTCGCTGTGCGAAATCAGTTTTCAGGGCAGTTTGAGGAAATGACGATGACACTGTTCATGAGCAGAGGTCCTAAAATGCCTATGTTGAAAATTTGGTGCCAAAAGTCCATAAAATGACTGTGCTGCAAGTGTGCGTTGCGCAGTTTCCATGCAGCCTTGTTGCTCCGTACATTTGCAATATTTTCATGCCAGATTTTCACCACTGGCATTTGTGCACACCTCCTTATCAACAGTACAGCTGCCATTTTTCACAGCCTGCCCAAAACTCATTCCCACAACTGTGGCACAGAATGGCGTGCTCACTGTATGAAATCACCTTTTGGGACACATTAACAAAATCACAGCACCACTGTTCATGAGGGGAAGTCCCAAAATACCTATGTTGAAAATGTGCCTAAAAAACTCCCACAAATAATTGGGTTACGGACGTCTGCTGCGCAGTTTGTATACATGTTCATTGCTTCATCAATATTTCATATTGCCACTCCAGATTTTCAACGTTGCCATTTTTTATGCCTCCTCATGAACAATACAGTTGTCATTCTCCACATCCTGACCAAAACTGTGTTTTCATCCCTCTGTCACCAAATGCCACAGCCGCTGTGCAAAACCACCTTTCAGCTAACAAAGTGATTGTGCCGCTTTTCATGAGGTGGCCTGACAAGCAGCCCATGTTGAAAATGTAGAGTGAAACTACCACTACACCCCTACGGTGTTAGGGTTTCCAACTGTAGTACCCCACCTGGTACGGACTGACAGGCATCAGGGCTGTGACATGGGATCATCGGATGTAATTCTCACACCATTCCACCCCCTCATGCCCACCCTGCAGCCACTGACAGGCATCATGGTGTGTCTTGCACTGTTCAGCCACAAACTTCACCCCACACTCCTATACTGCACCCACATCAGCGTATTTCCTTATGGAATGGGGTAAGTATAATGCCCAAAGACCCCAGAGCACACCATGACACTTGTCAGTGTCTGCAGGGTAGGGTGAGGTACAATGGCATGAGCATTATAACTGACAACCCAAAGGCACACCCCAATGCCTGTCACTCTCTACAGGGTGGGTGTGGGGTTGGCATCTCTTCAGTACTTCACTGCCATTCCTATTATGTGTCTCTAGCTCCACCACTGCCACTGCCACTGCCAGTGCCAGCACAACAACATTCGGCATTGACAAATGCTTGTTATGTAATAGGACTAATATGGCTTCCTGCATGGATGGGGCACATTTTGAAGTATTCAGTATATAATTAAAAAGTATCACTAACACAGGGGCTAAGACCTCACTAAATGTTTTATAAAACCCCAGCCCTGGTCCATCTGACCCTGGGGCTGAATGTTCCTCAGCTGAACAATTGCTACTGAAACATCTTCAAGGGTCACATCCAAAGTCAGGTTTTCTATGTCTAATGCTGAAACCTGAGGTAACCCAATGAGGAGAACAACCCTGGAGATCAAGATCCTGGGGATGACCAAACATACCTTGTATGTATGTTTCCACAACTTCTAAAATCTGTAAGAGAGCCTGTACAATCTGCCCAGATGGGGAAATGAGTTCAGTTATGAATCTATTCTCTACCCTATTTTTATACTCTTTGTAGGGATCCAAAGAATTCTTTCATACCTGGGTCCCAAATCATAGTTCTTGGTTAAGAGATTTTGCTTGATTGTATTGAATATCTGCCATTTGTTTTTTAGTGTTACTAATCACAAAACTAACTCAGCTCTGGAAATGAGGTGTTGTAAATGGTGTCACAACTGTAAATATCGTAAGTATTTTTTTTTTTTTTGCAACATAATGGGCTATCTGTTGGAACAAGCTCAGCCATGCCCTTTTAGTGTCCTCCCACCTATCCAAAATGTCATCATAGAGTTCTGCTACAGAAAGCCTTGCTGCCCAATCCTGTGTCCACATTTTTCTCATTTTGGGATCTTCCATTAAGGACTCATTAAATCTCTATTTATTGTTTTTGCAGCGAGGAGCCACATCCCATGTAACCTGCATTCTAATGGCTACATGATCTGAGAACTTGCTTGGATGTGTGGCGACATTAATAATATCCAACACTGGGGATGTAAATGTAAAATCTCTATGGGTTTTTCAGGGGCCTCTAAAGTACGTGAAACCTCCTGGCTGATAACATTTCCTATAAGCATCAATCAATCCTGCTGTATTCAGAATTTGTTGCAAGGCAGAGCAATCACAAAATAATTTAGAGGTCTGTAATCCCCTATCTGATTTAGTTAAACCACAATTAAAGTCTCCCAACCAAACCAAAAGCCTCGAAGTGTGGAGAAAAGGCTGGACTTCTTTGAATAGAGCCACTCTCTGGGCCTTCATCTGAGAAGCTTAAATAGCTATTTAGCAAAACCTCTCAGAGTGAAAAGAAATGTCTTGGAGACAGGCTCCACCTGGATGAATGTCCACTAATCAAGAGACCTTGAGGAAGGGGTTCGACAAAATAATGCCTACCCCATCGTAGGTGTCTGTGCCTGTGGACCAAAATGATGGGCCTGATGTCCAAACTCTAGATGATTGCTGGAATTCAATATTAGTTTTGATTGAGTGTCCTGTATACAGGTGATGTCACTCTTTAGGTTGTGTAAAGAAAATAAAGCCCACAATTGTTTCGTCTCGCTCTTAATACTATTAATGATAAGTGTAGTGATTGTAAGACATTGCATCTAAAGAGACAGGGATAATCAACATCACTAGGGAGACAGGATTATGGAGTTTTAGAGGATCGACACTGCCTTGTCCTTTTAGCAATGGATTCCTCTCTCCCCCCCCCCCCGTATCAGTGGTAGATGCAGCTGAGGAAGAATCTGTTACTTCTTTATCAGAATCACCTTCTGTCCCTTCTGGAGTGAGGAGAGCATACTTTATTTATTTTGTTTCATCAGGAGGACACACTGAACAACAAGTTGTTCATCTCACGGTGCGACCTGGGGGGAGGGGTTACATAGGGTTGTGAAGGATGATCAGTTACAATAGTATGTAGGTAGTACAAACAATACAACATTGTAAGATTGTGCAACAGTTGGAACACAAGGTATTGTACAATAAACAGAAGTGGAACATTTAGTAAATTACAATACATGTCCAAAATCATACAAAAGAACACATAAACATACAAAACAGTAATAATGCGATAGAACCATTTATAGTGCATGGGTGTACCAGGAGCAGGCTCAAGGTAGTACGTAAGTGCTGTTGGAGTAAAAAGGATGGGGTTAGGTTGTGTACACTGGTGACCCAGAAGGGCAGGTGGAGAGAGAGGCAAGAACTGAATATGAGGAGAAGGGTAGCCAGTTCCAGATTTCCCCTTCAGTATGTTGAGAACCCAGCTTTGGGGGTCATGGTAGGAAGGCAGAAACTGGGATAGGTATTAAGGTGGGTTAAGGAACAGCTGAGGGAAAGGTAATTGTATAGGGCAGAGGTAAGGGAGTAGTTGGAGGAGGAGTATCGTATTTCGGGGGGAGGGAATTCCAGATTTTAGGGAAATGATGGGTGAAACTAGTTTGATCAATGAGGGTGGAGTGGCAAGGGATCGTCAAGGTGCGGGCATCATTTGATCTGAGGGAGTGGGTGGGGGGAGGTGGAGTGGAGAGAGAGAGGATGAGAGATACTTATTTCCCACCCTCAACTAGATAGGGATCGGATCATCTCTAACCCCTGTCTCTTTTTGGAGCACAGCTTTCCCCTGCCTAGTTCTTTTCTTTTGGATCATGATTTTGAAAGGTAACTCCTTCTCCCTTGGGGGGTGGGGAATTTCAGTCTCAGCCACTCCAACCCCCTCATTCTGTTCAGGGGTCACATTCTTCCTTTCCACAGTATCTATCACCTGGTCAGGGTCTATTGGTTGGGGGAGCTACAGACCTCTGGTCAGGAGGGCCTAGAGATGGAGGGGATTCGGGTTGTCCTGGATTAGCATTAACCAAACTAACATCTTGGACAGCAATTCATTTTGCTTGTTGGTGCTGTGCCATATTAATTAAACCCTTATGTGAGGGCAGTCTTCCCTATTATGGGATGCCCAAGGGCAATGTCCATAGGCATGTCCCATGCGTTCACCAAGATTGCACTTAAATAAATTCAGGCAAGTGGAAGCCATGTGACCATATTCCAAACAGTGGCTACAGCATGAGGTATCACAGGCTGAACTCAGGTGAATCCTGGAGCCACACTTAAGAGCAAGACCTGGGTTGCCCGCTGTAAAATATGGAACCCGGTCTTTCCCCAAATAAAAATAACTAGGGAGATGTACTGGGCTTGTATTGGTGGAAAAAGGTTAACCCTGATCTTCCAGCCCCATCCCATATCTGCTCACTGTAAAGGTGGGGATAGGTTTCAAAATTTCACACCTTTGCCTAACCAAAAGAGTATGTCCTCTATGTTGACACCTTCATTTTTAAACATGACTGTAATGTGCTTAACCAGAGGTTTGGTTAAGGGAATGGTGTGAGAAGGAATCCAGATAGGTTATTATGTTTGCTTGCATGTGCAAGAAACATAAGCCACCATATAATTTTGTAGGTGCCACCCCGCTTCCAATGTTCGTCTCCTTCTTGCAGGCATGGCCTCATCGCACCAGTAAATGTCTGAGCTGTCTATTGCAGAAGTTCAGATGTAGTGGCATACAGTTCAAAGCAAAGACCACTACAGTCAGCTGTGGTAACATGTAGGCAATTTGCATACTGCCATCGGCAGGCAATTTACATACCGCCATCTGCAGTATGCAAAGTGCCTACACATCAGCACCATCTGAACAGCTGTCATAGACAGCTCAGTTTTCTTGCTTCCTCCCAAACAAACACCGTGAGCACGCTGGAGCCCACCCCAGTGTGTATGCGCTCCCCACCTGCACACTATATGGCCAACTAGGGTGCCCAATACCTCATCGACTCCACTGCCCCCCCAACAGACTAACAGGTGCCATGCTGGGAGTCCACCCCAGCATGGCAAAAGTCTGTATAGCTGATGGGGGTGCCCAGTCCCCCGTCAGTTCCACTGCCCCCCCAACAAACTTCCAGCTGCCCACCCCAGCCTGGCAAAAGTCTCCCATCATTTTCTTAAAAAAAGAAAAAAACACCTATAAGAAAAAACAATCCCTCATTGACTGTCTTACCCCCTCTCCAACCCACACCCACCATCTGCATATTCCACTTCCCCACACCCCTGCCTCACCCCATACTTACCTTTGGAGCCTGGCGCAACAATCTTTGGTGGACCGGGAACACGTCTGCACTCTTCAAACCCAATCATGAACTGAAGAAATGCTGTAAGCTGTATAATGGCACAAATGTTTGTTTTTTTTCAACTTTGGTGCATATCTTGGCCATTTTGGGGAATTTTTTCACCAAATTTTCAACATGGGTTCTTGGGCCCCCACCTCATGAAGTCAGTCACTGTCATTTTGTTTTTCAGTCCCGAAAGGTGATTTCGTGGTCACTGCATGGAACTACCTTTTGGGACAGATTAATGAAACAACAGTGTCACAGTTCATGAGGTAGGTCCCCAAAAATCCTAAGTTGAAAATTTGGTGAAAAAATTCCCAAAAATGACTGTTTCACGAGCTTGCATTGCACAGTTACTACGCATGCTCGTAACTTTGAAAATGTTAAATATTTTCACTCCAAATTTCAACATTGACATTTTAACACACCTCCTTATAACCAGTATAGCTGTCATTATTCATTTCTCACCCTAAATGTGTTTTCGCACATTTAGCACGCATTGGCACAGTCAGTGTGCAAAATCAATGTTTGGGACACATTAAGAAAATCACAGTGACACTGTTCATGACCAGAGGTGTTAAAATGGCTATGTTGAAAATTTGGTGACAAAAGTCCATAAAGTAACTGTGTTACGAGTGTGCATTGTGCAATTTCCACGCACCCTCTTAAGTTCACAAATTTGTAATATTTTCAGTCCAGATTTTCAACATTGACATTTTTCCACACATCCTTATGAACAGTACAGCTATCATTTTTCATACCCTGGCCGAAATGTGTTTTCGCACGTCCGGCGCAGAATAGTTTGCATCCTGTTTAAAAATAAATTTTTTATCATCATCATAGCGTGGTCGCTGTGGGAAATTAGTGTTTGGGACAGATTAAGAAAATCACAGTGATACGAAATTTATTTGGTCCAAGAAACAACCAAGAATAGCATATCATAAACTAGCTGCTTCCAAACTTAAAGGAGGCTTATGTCTCCCTCACCTTAATATACATTATTGGGCCAGTCATGTGTCCAAATACCTCAGATGGTTCGCACCAGTCCCTTCCTCTTCTCTCCCACCTTGGCTCAAAATTGAATTGGATTTGATTCACTCCTGTGACATGGAGCCCTCTACGTTACTATGTTTAAAGCCATCCTCATTACCAATAATCCTAAAATCAACCACGACTGAAGTCTCAGTGAGAGTTCACTCCCAACTATGTGCTTTTTCACAATACAAATACCACACCGATTTGTCCCAAACTATTTGGAATTCCCCAACTTTCCAAATTGACAACAAGAGGCTTACACCTAATTGGTTACCTAACTGGGGATGGAAAGATATCCTTTTCGTGAGAAAAGATGGTTCTTGGCTGTCGACTTCAATTACAAATAAATTTAAAATACCCTTGCCCTGTTTCTTTCAGATTTTTCAATTGAGGCATCTCTTTATCAAAGTGATAGGTAAGACCCCCACAACCCAAATTCTCTTTCTAGCTGGAACTGAGCCTCCTAGTTAACGTCCCTAAAGCAGTCTCTAAATTACATGCAACCTTATACGAATGGCATTTTAATGAATGCTTTGGTCCCACAGCATACTGGTCATCCCTTCTTCCCCACTGGAATATAGATTGGCCCACCCTTTGGCATAACTGCCACCGTTTTGTGATACAAGATCGATTATGCCTTATGCAATTTCACATCTAACACAATTTGTATTATTCCCCACAAAATTAGCTACATGGGGCTAATATCCTCCAGTTTATGTTCCCGTTGTTTCCAGGAAGAGGTACCCTTCTTCATATCTTTGGAACTGCCCCAAAGTAGCCCCTCTATGGAACTGCATTCAAGCCAGAGCAGATCCTTTATTAGGACTATCAGAATATTTTACACCTGAAATATGTTTACTGGGCGACTACTCACATATTTCAAGTGGGTATTTGTAAATATCATATATCCTTGATTTCAATGTCTGTTGAAAATTTGATTCTTAAACACTGGAAGGATAATGATACTATCTCCTATGCTGAATGAATCAATGAATTATTAGCTAACCTCAGAACTGAAAAGGCTATAGCAAGTCTTCATAATAATCTGCCTAAATATAAAAAGATATGGGACAATTACATATGTTGTATTCCCTTTAAAGAGTGCATCTTGTTGGTAACATTATAATAAATGACTTAGAATATATGGACCATGGGGGGCGGGGCAGAAATTGGGGAAAGGGGAGGAAGGAGGACAGATCCAAGGTAACGACACTTTTGAACTGATGATTCATTACTCTTGACTCTGTCTCATGTAAGTGTTAAAAAGCTGAAATAAACTTTAAATTGAAAAAAAGAAAATCACAGTGACACAATTCATGAGCAAAGGTCCCAAAATGCCTATGTTAAAAATCTGCTGTAAAAAATCCCCGAACTAATTACATTACGGGTGTACATTGTGCAGTTTCTACGCACGCCTGTGACTTCACCAGTTTTTTATATTTTCACTCTAGATTTTCAACAATGCCATTTTTACACCTCCTCATGAACAGTACACCTGTCACTTTCACATCCTGTTCAAATGTGTTTCGCACCTGTGGCGCAAATGGCACAGTCATTGTGCAAAATCACCTTTCACCTAATGAGCTGATAGTGTCACTGTTCATGTGGTGGGGTCACAAAAGCCTATGTGGAAATCTTGGAGTAAAATATCAAGAAACACCCAGGGCTTTAGGTTTTTCTACCATAACGCCCTATCTTGTAGGGACTGACAGGTGTCAGGGTGTGACTGGGATTGTCAATAATAATGCTCATGCCATTCCATCCCACCCCAACCCTGCAGCCAGTGACAGGCATCAAGGTGCACCATGGACCCTTTGACCCCAGAGTTCACCCCATTCTTCTGTACTGTGCTCATTTCAGTATATTTCCTTAAGAAATGAGGTGACTGTACAGCCCAAACACCCCAAGGCACACCTCGACACTTAGCGTCTGAAAGGTAGGGTGAGGTGAAATGTCATGACCATCATGGGTGACACCCCAATGCCTGTCCATCTCTGCAGGGTGAGGGTGGAGTTGGCATCAGTTCAATACTTCAATGCCATTCCTATACTGCATCTGTCTAACTCCTGTACTTCCACTGCTAATGTCAGCAAGCAAACATTCGGCATTGACAAATGCTTGTTTTTTAAACTCTGATACTGAGCCCAAAAATGGTCAGGACTGGAAACATTTTTGAAACTGACATCATAATTCCCATTTCCTAAACTAATAACAGCAAATATCTCCGAGAAGAAAAATTGAATAGAATTTTTCAATAAATTCCTTGCTACATGGATTCTGTCTGGGGGGTTTTCCAGACCACCTTTGTAAAGCAATTGGACTGCGTTGCATCTAGGGTCAGGCTCATCCTTATCAGCAAACAGGTCAGAGAGCTTAAACATACAATAGGTTCTAGGGAAGGCCTGTCTGGTTGGTTGTGCAATTCACTAGGCCCAGTCTTATAGGCTCCTCATCTCCCTGTATCTCATTAACAGGAATAGACACAGGGGCAGTTTCTACATTATTTGTCTCAATAACAGTAGTCCTAGAAGAAACCACATTAGTAACAGTGCAATTATGATGACAAGTCAAAACATTACCCTGGGGTATTTTGGAGCTCTTATCAGGTCAGTCAGTGGTGGCCACTGCTGCTAGGAGAGATGCAATCATCCTACGATATGAAGGATCTGCCGAATCTGGAGACCAGTGTTCAGACTGCCACTGGATCCAGCCAGCATCTTCTAGATCATGGATGGGGGACCAGTTTCCAGATCCAGTATCCATGTTGTGAGAGACCAAGGGCAGAATGGGGGGGGGGGTGTCAGGTGCTCTGGTACTCCAGTCTTTAGATTTGCACCTGTCAGAGAAAGAAAAAGTAGCTTCTGTGGTATCCAAGGATTCAAGCCATAGTCTAATAGCATTGGGAGTTGCAGGGGCCTGCCTCCCATCCCCAAGTCACTGTTTTGCCACTTTAGCTCTTGAAAGAGCAACAGAAGCAGAGGATAAAGTCTCTGGGCGAGGTGAATGATGGCCACGGAACGTAGTCCATTTTAACTGCCAGCCACATCAACAGCATCGCTTGGTTTTGAAACTAAGGCAGAGGATAAGGAGGGGCTTCACAGTTGCAGCACCAGGCTGTGAGTCATGAACAGCATTACTCAGTGGTAGTTTGACAGCCGAATCCTCTTCACTGACAGCCACCTGCTTTTCAGTGTAAGAAGTTCCGCATCAAGTTCCTGTGCCTTAGAAAGGCATTTTTCTCTTTCATTTTGCAAAAATAGGATTCTGCATGCCTGTTGGTCCAATGGAGCTGCAATCAAATCAGTAGTATCCTGCCTTATAGATCATTCACTTACATCTTCTGAAACTCTAATGGGCTCCACAGAAATGTCTCTATTAGTGTCCGGTTCATCCTCGGAGAATTCAGCAGCAACTAACGCCAGATCTATAGCCTCCTGAGTTGAAAGGACGGGGCCGGGGGCTTCTTCCCTGCCATCTCGATGTCCATGCTCTCCACCAGTTCCTCCAGAGTGGCCATCTTGGAAAAGATGGCCAAGGGTTCCTTCTACTGGCAGAGATGAGGAAGTTTGTTGGAAAAAAAATCGGAATATATCCTAATACAAAGTAATCCACTAAACTTGTAAATCAAACAAAAATCCAACACAAAAGGACAAAGGATTGTACAAGAAAAAAAGAAATCATGTCCAGTGTTAATGTCACATATTGTCGAAAAAGAAATTTAAGTAATTGCTGCATCTGTATCAGTAATCCATGGGAGTCCTTCCATAATTCAAAATGTCCAAGGAGGGCAAAGAAGTACATTCATGTTCTTATATAGACTTTAAATCATTTACAATTTTCCCCCATTAATTCAATATAAGAGCTGTCTTTCTGCTGCAAGGGAAACTGGTTCCTGACCATCCGTTTATTCCATTTTATAACTGTAATAAGGAGGTGTAATGTACTCAGATGCCACTTATTCCAGTGATATGAAAAGTGACCATACATTATGTTACAATAAGATACCTTTGCAAAAAGTGGTTCATGCCGTTGATGTGCCAAGTATGACCAGAAGGATTTAATAAAAGAATAGTCAAAAAATAGATGGTCAGTTGTTTCTATGGTGTTAATACACGTAAGCAGGCCGCATATCCTGTCTTGTACTTGTTTGTGTTTTTGGTTATCTTTAATATCCAAATTTTCATGGCATGTTAGCCAATGGAAATACCACATGTGGGTAGGTATTCTAGGTGCTGTTAGAAAAGTGTGAAGGGATTGCAAATGGGGGCCAGACATCTCTCAAATTGTTCAGATCCCTCTCATAGGGTGTGCAATAAATGTTTATATAGGGTTTTATGAGAAGAAGAAATAAACATCTGTGTTGTAACCTTCCATTGTCTTATTCTAAGGAAGGTCTCCCTAAGATATGAGGGGGTTGTTGCTGAAGACCTCAATGATTTCAGGAGTTTGTTTCCATTGGTGAAACCAAGTCAATTGTTGTAAAGCCACGGTTCCCATCCCTCTGTGTGCTAATTAGCAGTGGTCATAGATTGGGTTGTAAAAAAATATTATTAAAAAATAAGATAAGGTTCACAATGGAGAGGCCACCATCCTTCACTGGCAAAAAGTAATATTCATTTGAGTGGGTTCAGGTGACTGCCCCACAGGGTCTGAAAGAATATGCTCAAAATAGATGTTTCTAGGTGCTTAGGGATTGGGAAAACATATTGAAGGTAGAGGAATATAGGGACCAAGAGGGATTTAATCAAAAATACCCTTTTCTTTTTCCCCAGCTTTCCCCTATTTCATTTTGCTACTTTCTGCTTGCCTATAGAAAGGTTTTCTTCCCAATTTAGTGTGTCCATGCCTGGGGGACCAAATTTGATTCCTAAAATATTAATTGGGTTATTCTGGAGTTTAATAGGTCCTATGTACGTGCCCGGTATAGAGATATCCTCTAAGAAGAATCCAGCACATTTATTCAGATTCAGTGCTGCTCCTGAGAGAGTACCAAAACTTCTACAGAGAGGTAGAGAGTTATGGACAGAAGTTTTGTCTGCGACTAGTAGGCACATATCATCAGCATATGCTAGAGCTTTAAAGGGGGCCTGAGTGTCTGGACAGGATATTGGAAGAATAGATTGTAATCCATTGAGTTTCCATAATAAAGTATCAATAAAAAATACATATAAGAGGGGGCTCATGGGACAACCTTGTCATACCCCTCGCTTGATTGGTATCATGGGATCTTTCCACCCATTTACAACAGGGACTACACTAGCTGTTTTATATAATGATTGGATCCAGTGTAGTAAAGCTTTAGGGACATGGTAATACTGTGAGGCAGCCCAAAGGAAATCATGACATATTGAATCAAAAGCCTTCCTTTGGTCCAGGAAGAGGACATAATCATGAAGGGAACTGGTATGGCTTCTGGATTTTATGTAGCAGCATAAAGTGATCATGTTTCTTCCTGTTTGGTATGGAGCAGGACTGTGCAGAAGAGATTACTGTCTAAGCCACCAGGAGAAGTCGCTTAGTAAGAATTTTAGTTAAAAGTTTAAAATCTGTGTTTAACATACAAAGTGGCCTCCAGTTATTCAAGTCTGTTCTGTCCCCTTTTTTATGAAAGTAAAATAATATGCCTTTATTGAAATCTAGGGGTACAGTACAAGTCACATTAAACTGTTCTGCCAATGAAATACTTTAACATTTATGATTGAGTTGCATAAATGTTGCTAGATTCAGTACAAAGCCTTGTACAAACTGTTTCTTAAGAGTTACAACTCAGTTTTGCATTGCATTGTGACCGAGCTTCAGGTGCATGCCAAGTGAGTAGCAAAAACATTTTATAAACATTGCTCTTGAGCTGATTAAGTGTTGGAAAACAATGAAGTATGAGTTGACAATGCATTGCCAACTGTAAAAAACACAGCTAACGTGACTTGTACTGTATTCTATAAGTCTGTATCATCATATTAAATATACAGAGAGTTCCTCACCTGTGTGTTCTCCTAGAATTTTATACAACTCATTAGGAAGGCCATCTGAGCCTGGTATGCTATTAGCTTTCAAAGATAGCTTCTAAAACTTCTCCTGTAGTGATCTGATGAGTTACATTTGAAGTAATGTAAGGGGAAACTATAGGTAACTGGATGTCACAAAATAGTCTGGAAATTTAGTGGGGTCTGACTGAATAGAAGAAAATTAATTCAAGGAGAAGTCAGTAACTACCTTCAGTATCTGAGTCTGGGAGAAATGCTGGATCCCAGCTTGGTCAATAAGGCAAGTAATATCTTTCTGCCCTATACTCACGGTAGCTATGGTCAAA
The DNA here is from genome assembly GCA_016271365.2 of Neoceratodus forsteri. Lineage (NCBI taxonomy): Eukaryota > Metazoa > Chordata > Ceratodontiformes > Ceratodontidae > Neoceratodus > Neoceratodus forsteri. The sequence goes on along the minus strand of CM028130.1, from coordinate 1,560,332,478 downwards.
GGGACAGACTGTGCTTATATTCCCGTATCCCAAATTTCTGCTGATAAAAAGTAATTTGGCTTTTGTTCCGGAAGTTAACATTTCCTTTTGTACAGATTTAATTTGCTATCTAAGGTCTTGCCTTGTAGTACAAGATATTGTAAATAGAGTTTGTAGATGGTGACGCTGCTGTAAGTATTTTAAGTATGAGGAATTACATTTTTATGACTATATTGTTTTAGAAATTTAGTTAGGTCCAATTTTATGTCTACCAGGATTCTCAAAGCAAATAAAGACAGACTTCCTAGCTACCAAAAAGTGATGTAGAGAGGTAAGAAAAGTATTATCCTTGAGCAAGTCTGTATTAAATTTCCAGAAACCAGGACCCTAAGAAATGGGTGGGCAAATACCAATCGTAACTGAAACCATTTTGTGGTCTGAAAATTCCAGGGTTGGACTCTGGCTGCTGAGACAGACAGATTACAAGATAAAAATGTAATCTATTCTGGTCATTAAAACTACTTTTTGAAATGTGGGAGTATGTTGTTTAGTGAAATCTAAATATGCATCTCAGTAATTGAGAAGTATGCAAAATCTTGTTTAGGGTCTGTGAATCACAGCAAAGTTTATGAGTTTTAGCATGCATGCTTTTGTCTGATAAACTTAACCCACAATTAAAATCACCAGCAAAAATAATATGTTTCGAGGTATGCAAGTGCGGTTGTATCAAGGTGAAAAGTTCAGTTTGAGCTGATTTGGTTTTGGGGGCATAGAGGGTAATGAGACAGTAGGGTACCCGCCGTATAAGAATATCTAGTATGAGAGCTCTACCTGGGACAATATCATATAATTTAATTAGCTGAAATTCTGACAATGTCACCAAAATACCTACACATGAGCACGGTTCCTGACCAATAGACCAGAAGGAGGGCCCAAAAAGCCAGTCTCTCTGGGCTTGCCTGACTTCATATATTGTACAAATCTGGTGTCTTGCAGAAAGATTTGGCCAAGGCGTAAAAGGTTGAGAAAGAGAATACAGTATGTCTTTTTCTGTTCTCTCAAAACTATTTACATTAATAGTATAGCAAGAGAAAGTGTCTTCCATCGTGAGCAAAATTTATTTTTTCCTATTCATAGGAGTTTTCCATTTTATTTTAGATTTTGCTTTCCTTTTTTGTGAGCTTCTTCCCTTCGAACAGATTTCTGTATCTGTGGTACCTTCAGGAAGGGATGAGGAAATAGAGAAATCATCAGTATCAACCCCAGAGCCTTCAGAGAGGTCTAGTAAAATTTCATACTGGTTAGCAAGATTGATCAGAGAAGTTTTAGTTGTCTTTGAAGGGGGAGCTGCTTGTGGCCTAGATCGGGCTGAATGCCTGTAATCTCTTTGTGTGGGGTCCTTGGGGGGGCATCTCAGGTCATACAGATGGATCCACGGCAATAGGCAAGGCAGGGGCAAGAGTAGAAGAATGAGGAGGGGGTGGGGAGCTTGCCTAATTTATCCATGTGGGGGGTCCACTGGAAGGGGTAAAGGTGGGCCAGCAGACTCAGTGCTGATGTCTTGGGGTGGGTTTGGGTGAGGCAGGCCTGGTCTGAGTCTAGTTTTACCTTTCTGGGCTTGTGAGATAATAAATTGTTGATCTGCCCCATCATCATGGTGTTCTCAGTTGTGGGCAGCCCAGGTACAGTTCTGAAAAGTATGACCTATTTCATCACATTAATTAGATCTGCATTTATTCAGCCAATGAGTGCTAAGATGTCCCACTTCCCCACAAAGGTTGCATTCACTGTGTCACAAGCACTGCTTAAGTGATTAGGATTGCCACATCGATAACAGGCCTTTGGCTGGCCTGGGTAAAACAGTACTCCCCTATCACAACCCAAAAAAAAGGAACTGGGGAGATGTTCCACCCCTTTATCATTAGATTTCAATAAGACTTTTATTTTCCATCCTCCTGTCCATATGTTTTCAGAGTCTAGTATGGCTTCAGGTTCTCCTATTACCAAACATCTTAGTTTCAACTAGTAAAGCATATCTGCCATGTCCACCTCCTCATTGTGAAACAAGATGGTAATTGTCTTATAAGTAGGTTTAGTAAGGAATGGCCAAGAAGAGTCCACAAAGCTGTTTTTCAATGAGTGGTATTTTGTCCAAAATTGTTCAAGGCCACAGGTAGTCTTTAAAGCTGACATCAAAGGTAGTCTCTCCTGAAATATGAATTAAAGCATAGATTTCACTAGAAAAAAATTTAATGGAGTCTTTGAGTAAAGATCAGGCTACAAATACACGGACTGGAGGTTCAGGCATACCACCCACATATGAGAGCCTAACAGCGTTGTGGCGCTTAGCTGGTAAAATAAGGAATTGAAATAAAGAAGAAAGTGTTTTGTTCCCTCCATTTTTTTATTCAGCGGGGCTGCAGCTTGTTGTGAGGATGGGGTATTTTCAGTATCCTGCTGGGGTACAGAGGTTACAGGCCTCAAATTCAGAGTAGGGTTCTGAGTGAGGGTTATGTTCTTAGGAATAAACAAAGGATCTACAGAGTTATTATCCTCAGAAGCATTGTAAGTGAGAGTTCCAGAGGATCTAGGTAATGAGATATTAGGGAAATCCACAGCGGTTGGCATGTGTATTGGAGACGTACCAGAAATCCAAATGTTTGAGCCATGCTGTTTCTCGCAGCCTGTACCCTGAATGGCTGACTCAACAGACCAAGGTATTCCCTGTTTATCTGATGCTGGTGTTATTGTTTTCATTTGGTCAGTAGTTATATTAGTTATTAGAGACAGTACTTACAGTACATTCGGCAGAGAGGATAAGTCCAAGGTATTTGCGATGAAATCCATAGCATGTGTACTGGCAGATGGGGGCTCCTTTATTTGGGAACTTGAAGTATTCAGCTGTGAAGTGCTGACAGCATCAGATGAGCTGTCAGTCCGGAGCCAGCGAATCTTCTGCTGCAGTCGCATTTTAGTAATAAAGAACTTCTGCTCCTCGGCGTCCAACATATGAAGAAGGTCTAGGGTCTCTGGTGTGTACTGAGCAAGGGGGTAGTTGGGTGTCTGCAATCTCTTCAGGTGCGTCTTGGTCCCCATCAATGTCCATAGAATCTTGCAAGTTCTGTGCAGGTAATTCAAGTAAATTTTCACTAGAAGGAATTTTGGCCTGGATATTGTTACAATTTTCTCCTTCTGTTTCAGGAATCAAATCAGTCTCTACATTTGTCGAGATGGGAGAGAAAACCTGCCCTCCCACCTCCACAGCATCCATCCTCTCAGCAGAGCTTCCATCCGCCATCTTGGCTGACTGCCAAGACAGCAACAAGGCCCCTACTGCAGAGTAGGGAATTTCCCAAGCGTCCTGGCCAAATTTCCCCATTCACTAAAAGAAAATACCACCAACAGCTTAATCTGGTTCAATTTTGGCTGGTTACCATCTTATCCCCCACCCCTCGGTCGCCCTGAAAAAGGGACTTCTAGTCTCAGTGGGCCTACCGAGTCAACAAAATTCAATAAAAACAAGCATTTGTCAATTCTGAATGTTGTCGTGCTGGCTTTGGCAGTGGGAGTGGCATAGCTAGAGATGCATAGTGCTGTGATTTTATGACTGTGTGTCAAAACGTGGTTTTGCACAGCGAGCATGCCATTGTGCGCCACAGCTGCAGAAACACGTTTTGGGCAGGCTGTGAAAAATGGCAGCTGGACTGTTGATAAGGAGATGTGCACAAATGCCACTGGTGAAAATGTGGCATGAAACTATTGCAGATTGACAAAGTTACAAGGGTGCCTTGGAAACTGCACAATGCACGCTTGCAACACAGTCATTGTACGGAGTTTCGGCACCAAATTTTCAACATAGGCATTTTAGGACCTCTGCTCATGAATAGTGTCACCATCATTTCCTCAAACTGTTCCAAAAACTGATTTCGCACAGCGGCTATGCAATTCTGTGCTGGTCGTGCGAAAACACATTTCAGGCAGCTGCAGTGTTCATAAGGAGGTATGGAAAAATGCCAATGATGAACAGCTGGAGTGAAAGTATTACAAATTCACAAAGTCATGAGCACGCGTGCAAACTGTGCAAGGCACGCTCATAAAACACTCATTTTATTGACTTTCATTCCCAAATTTTCAACATAGGCATTTTAGGGCATCTGCTAATGAACAGTGTCACTATCATTTTCATCATGTGTCTCTAACACGGGCTTTCCACAGTGACTATGCTATTCTGCGCTGGAACTGCGAAAACAGATTTTGGTCAGGATGTGAAAAATGGCAGCTGTACTGCTCATTAGGAGGTGCAGAACAATGGCACTGTAGAAAGTCTGGAATGAGAATATTAGAAGTTTGCGAACGTACGAGCATGCGTGCAAACTGCACAACACATGCTCATAACACAGTCATTTTATGGAGTGTCACCAAATTGTCAACACAGGCATTTTAGGACCTCTGCTCATGATCAGTGTCACTGTCATTTTTGTAATGTGTCCCAAACACTGATTTCGCACAGTGAAAGCGCTATTCTGCACTGAAAGTGCGAAAACAAATTTCAGCAAGGATGTGAAAAATGACAGCTGTATAGCTCATAAGAAGGTGTAGTAAAATGCCAAATTTGAGAATCTGGCTTTAAAATATTGCGAATGCGCTGTCATGAGCTTGCGTTGCGCAGTTGTTATGCACCTCGTAAAACAGTCATTTTATGGAGTATTGTCACCAAATTTTCAACAAAGGCATTTTAGGTCCTCTGCTCATGAACAGTATCACTGTCATTTTTTAATGTGTCCCGAACACTGATTTTGCACAGCAACCGTGCTATTCTGCACCGGAAGTGTGAAAACATTTCGGCAAGGATGTGAAAAATGACAGCTGTATGGTTCACAAGAAGGTGTGGCAAAATGCCAATGTTGAGAATATGGCATGAAAATATTGTGAATGCACTAACTTACAAGCATGTGTTGTGCAGTTGCTACTCGTGTTCGTAAAACAGTCATGTTTTGGATTTTTCCTACCAAATTTGCAACATAGGGGTTTTGAGAGCCCCCCTCATGAACAGTGGCACTGTCATTTCCTTACGCAGTCCCAAAAGGTGATTCCACTCAGTGACTGTGAAATCACCTTTCAGGACTGAATAATGCCATGACAGTGCAAGAATTCATGAGAAGGAGTCCCAAAAACCCCATGTTGAAAATTTGGGGCCAAAATTCACAAAAATGCCTGAGATATGCACTAAAGTTGAAAAAACCCTATTTATCCCATTATGCAGCTTACCGGCATTTCCTCAGTTCGCGGTCAGCTTTGAAGAGTGCAGACATGTTCCTAGTCCACCAATGATAATCGCGCCAAGCTCCAGAGGTAAGTATGGGGTGAGGGGTGTGTAGGAAGGCAGGGTGCGCACTGGGTGGGTGCAGGTGGGGGAAGGGGAACATGGAGACTACGAGGGACCGTTTTCCTTTTACAGGGTGAAAAACAAACAAAAAAAGAAAACATTGTGGGACAGTTTTTTTTTCCCCAGGGGATTTGGCACACTGGGGTGGGCTCCCAGCATGCCACCTAACTGTTTGGGGGGGTGTCTGTAGTCGATGGGGATTGGGAACCCTCGTCGGCAAACAACACGGTGGGAGGGCGACGAGTGCCCGGCGGGATTGGGCATCCCCGCTGCACACTAAAAAGTGGGTGCGAGAGTCAAGGGGGATGGGGCACCCCCTGGCATTAAAAAATTGTAGGGTTATTTCTGCCTACCGAGGTGGGCTCCCCATAGGCACACAAGAGAAAGGCGGGGTAAGAGCCAAGGGGATTGGGCACCCTCTTGGCATTAAACAATTGGGGGGTGCTTTATGCTGACGGGAAGTGGGCTCCCCATCGGCACATTCACAGGGGCAGGGGCAGCTGACAGGGGATTGGGCACCCCAGAAGTTGGCAGTTCTACCCGTGTTCACACCATTTACATAATGGGTGAGCGAGTACAAAGAAAAGAACGCTGTGTCTGAAAAGCTTTGCTCAGATTGCAACGGACCTTTTCTTAGATGTACTTGCCACATTATGTACTGATGGTGGTGTCGGATGCAGACTGATTGGGGAATGCGGGACATACCTATTGGTGCGCGGCCCTGCATTCGCCCAACAGCGATCGCGCATCTCTAAAGCTGCACTGTCCCACTATGTTGGCTGCGTAAGTGCACCAACATAAAAATTTTAAACAATTTGACTGGGGACAGGTAGTAATAATGTAGTATTTTGTATTGAATTAGCTTACCTTGTGTTTCTCTGCTACAGTGGTAGACCATTCACCATGTGGTGCTACAGTCATCTTCAGAGATCTTACAGTTGAGTTCTGCTTCCCACTTAGCTTCAGCTGATGAAGTCAAGAGTGTAGAATTGGATGAGTTAGAGATTAATTTATAAATACAGCTTGTCCCTTTTCTCAGAGACCCAAATTAAATCATTTGATCCCATTGAGTATTAATGGGAAGAGACAAGTCAGGTCGTAAAATCTGCTTCTGAAGCAAAGCTCTAAGTTGTAGGTAATAATGAAATTGGTGTTTCTGTAGGTTGTATTTTTCTCTGATCTCAGCAAAATACAACAGTATGTTGGAGTCACTGCTAAGTAAATCTCTGCATTTTTGGATTCTAGCCTTCTCCCAAACTGTATTACTTAATACTACTTTTCTTTCAAATAGGGCAGGATTTTTCCAGATGGGGCAAAGTGGAGGGGTATGAAGTCAGGGTTAAGAATCAAGTTAATTTTTTTTAGCAGTTTGAAGGTTGTCGACAATCACTGGTTGTCCTATGAGACCAACAGGCATGGCAAGGTAAATAAAATCAGACAGTGAATTTGGTGATATTATCTCTTTCCATGGACAGACACAATGCGTCCTGCCCCCTAGGTGTTTTGTTGGACTAAAGGTGTAATACAGTTCGTCTGACTAAGAATGCCATTGGTAATTTTCCCAACAAGGTAAAGCCATACCCCCCTCCTCATGTGTGGCACAAAGTTTTTTTAGGCTAATTCTGGGTGTTTTTTTGGTTTAAAGGAAAATTCTATTGATTGAATTTAACTTTTTCAACTGTTTGTTATTCAAAAGGGAAGGGATATTCTGAAATGGACAGAAGAATTTAGGGGCCAAGATTATTTTGATTGAGTTGATTTTGCCCCAAAGTGAGTTCAGCTTATCCCACCTGCCAAAATCATTCTCTGCCTCCTTTAATAGAGCTTGGAGGTTGATTTCCAACAAGGTTTCTTGGCTTAAATTTATTTTTGAGCGAAAGGAAAATGATCTCATTAGTCATCCAGTCTTTATCGAGAAATTCATTTAATTGGCTACAGATAACAGGGCCCATATTGATGCATATTGTTTGTTATCTTCCAATTCATTTAGTCCCAAAATAATTTCAAAATAATCAATGGTCTCCTTAAGAGCCACAAAAGATTGGTGGGACCTGAAAATTGTTAGGAGAAGGTCGTCTGCAAACGTAAATACCTTGTGTACCTTCTTTACCACCTGAATCCCATGAATAGCTGCATTGGCCTGAATGTGTCTGATTAAGTGTTCCATGGATAGAATAAACAAATAGGGTGAGAGTGGGAAGCCTTGTCTTGTTCCTTTTGACAGTGATACTGCAGGGACAGCACACCATTAGTGTGGAATTGAGCTTTTGCTCCTTTATACAAAGTGAAAACCTAGCCTCCAAAATCATTGCCACAACCAAATTTGGTTAGGGCAGCAAGCATATATGACCAGTCAAATGAATCAAATTCTATAGGGAGGTCAATAGAAAGGATCCTGTAAGGAAGTTTGCTTTTGTTTGCAGCCCCGATGACATTAATCAGCCTTGTAACACTGATCCTTTCCTCACTGGAATAAATCCTACCCTTTTCCAAACCCACAAGATCTTGGACTATTAATTGAATTCTGGTTGTCATAGCTTCGGCTATAATTTTGTAATCCAAGTTCATTAAAGAAAATGGACAATAACTAGTGCAGTCCAGCAGGTGTTTGCTCTTTTTGTGAATTGAGGTGACCATAGCTTGTCTCAGGGTGGGGGATAGGGCATTAACACTTCTGGCTTCATTATACATCAATAGCAGGTAAGGTCTTAACTTAGATTTTAATTTATAGTAGAATTTAGAATTTTGAGGCAGTATAGTGCAGTGGTTTAAGGCTCTGAGCTGCATATATGGAGAACTGGGTTTGAATCACAGCCCACACTTGCATACTGTGTGACCCCTAAGCAAGTCGCTTAACTTCCTGGTGCTCCCAGGTTGCACCTGTAACTTAGTGTGGCACTCCTGGTTAATAAAATTGAATTCCCAGAGAGACCATCAATGCCAGGTGTTTTTCCTGAGGTCAGAGAAGAAATTCCATTAGCCACTGTATCTCTTGACTAGATAAGGATTTGTTCAAAGATTCCTGTTGCTCACTAGTAATTTTAGGTAAATGAATAGTTTGGAAAAACTTATGTATTTTTCTTACATCATACTGCAACTGTTTGCACTATAGGGAATGAAAAAAATCTTTGAACACCCTGTTGATGTGTGAGTTTGTGGTTAGAACCTTCCCTGTCCCATCTTTAATGCCCAGAATCATATTTAAGGATAATGTTTTCTTAAGCCTGAAGGCCAGCAATTTACTTGATTTTTCTACTGACTCCCATTAATTCTGCCTAAGTCGAAAGAGGGCATATTCAGTTTGTTCTGAGGGGATGGAGTTAATCTCAAATTTTAGCCTGGTTAACTTATGCAGGAGGGAAAGCTCAAGTAGCATAGATTGTTTAAACTGATGATCGAGTTTGAATATGAGAGTTTTTATTGGCTAGATTGTTTTGCTTAGCTTACTTTTTAGCACAAGAGAAGCTTATAATTCAACCCTTATGAAGGCTTTGTAGGCCTCCCATAGGCATCCATAAGCGACTGCATTCTTATCATTGATAGAGAAACCCTTTAGTTTTTTTAATGACCAAACCTGACATTCTTTGTCTTGCAACAATTGGGCATAAGCCTCCATCTTAGTTGTTTTGACATGACTCCTAATTGTAGGCACATATCAATCATAGCATAATCTGAGATGATTATAGAGTTGATCTGGACATTAAGTACAGAACTGGTAAGTGTGTGTACAGCTAGAAGGAAATCTAGTCTACTGTAGGACAAGTGCCTGTTAGAAAAAATGAAAAGTCTCTATCAGTTGGGTGGACTAGCCTCCAAATATCTGAAAGATTCAAGGTTTTATTACGTTAGTTAGGGCCTGCCTGGATCTAGGTATGCATTTTCCAGGGTTTGGGGTTTGCCTGCCCAGTAATGGGTCTAAATCTTTATTAAAGTCACCCCCAACAATCATGGTCTCATACTGGGATAACCTAGCAGAAAGAGAGTTAAAGAAATCCCTCTGACTAGCGTTTGGAGCATAGATGTTTCAAAAGACTAACTTCTGACTATCAGTTGACCCAGATAAGATCTGAAACCTCCCTTCTGAATCAGATACATGGAAGTCCTTCACAAAGTTAATGCTCTTTCTAAATAAGTTTGCTGCATCCCTTTTCTTTGAGGTAAAAGAGCTAAATTCTACATTCACGACCCATGACCTGGCCAATTTACTGTATTCGTCTGCACTGAGTTGAGCCACTTGTAAAGGGCAATGTCTGCTTTTCCTTATTTAAGTAAGCCAGTATTTTTTCTTTTAAGGAGATCTATCCCATTCACATTCCATGAAATGATCTTATATGCTTGCATTTTATATCCAGGTAAGCTAAGACTTGAAAATCAGAATGAACTGGCTGTTTCTGTCAAATTATAGACTAGTAATAGTTACTAAAATAGAATAAAATTTAAAATGTAACTAAATTACACCTGTAACAGATGCCTTTTTAACCTAAGCAGCTGACAGTAATACAAAAATAACAGCAACAAAATTTAAACAGAATAACATGTTATTCTGAAGTAATGCAGGTAAATTATAGACTAATAACAAAAGCAAAGCTGAGAAGGTGGGCTTTCTGGAACAGTAGGATGTAAGCTACTGTTGGACCTGAATCCACCAAACTTCTGTCCAAGGTAGGGTTGTTAAGTCCTAACTGATGGAGAGAACACTACCATACATTCTTTGTCTACTAAGATAGTTTAAACCGTAAAGAAACAACATTTATAATTTAAAACTTTTAAAAAGAAAGCATTGGCATATTGGTTACTTAGCCTAAATAGTGTTTATATGTAGTATAACTTATTAACCTACTTCAATTTGTTTTCAAAAGAATGAGGAGAATCATGGTGGAAGTTTGCAGAGTACCTGAATTTTAACCTGTGGGCTTGATAGTGCCGACAGAGTTTGGATAGAGATACAACATCTGAGACCCACACACAGTAGGCTAGGGCAGGAAGTAAAAGGATGTTAAGGGATAGACTTGCATGTCAGTACCCTGTCTCTTCTGCCTGAAGTAATCATGGTTAATTCCTAGAGGTATGGCATGAATATAGTAGAGATCCATTGTATACTGAATACCTCTGTACTTCTTCCTGAATACCCATATGAGCTTCACATGAAAAACACACCATACCCTGCTGGTCTAGCTTCGGCATTGGATACTTGACTTTTTATATATTACCACGGCTTCTTGTACCCTCGACACCCCACTATATACAATTCCATCTTCTGCTCCTAGCGTGGTGGGCAACATGTTTGTGTGCTTTTAATCCATCTGTAATGAGTCCACTGCTGCCAATAGGGTGACCAGGCACTTAACACAATAAAAATCCACCTTAGCCCAGTGACTCTGCTTCTGCAGTCACTGCCTTAAACATCCCAATTTGAGCTTATGAGTGCCCATAAACCCAGAATGCCCATCTAGGAAAAATGTCTGCAGCACGACAAAGCTCATCATACACTATCAATTATGACCTGGAATACACCCATAAGGGCAAAGAACCAGTTTGTGTATAGGCAAATAATAACCCCAGAGCTGGGGAGGGGAGAGAGAGAGAGAGATAGGAGAGACATGGAGAAGAAGCTAGCCCCTGAAGCCCTGTGGTGAGACTCAAGCACTGTATAACTTGCCTATAAGCTCCACCTGCATCTATGGATACACTCACTCTCATATCTGGTACTGGACAGCCGAATCCCACACTTGACCTCTTTTCACTTTTAGGGTTTGTGACAGCCATAGGCATGATTTTAAATCAAAATGTAATCTAAGTTGATTCAACTTTAATGGCCTCTGTAATAGCTATTTATTTAACTAATTGTAATGCAAAAAATGGCAATAAGGCACAGACATTGAGCATAAACATTGAGCATAGATAATAATTTAACACTGTGGAACACAAGGATAACATTTGCAGTCACAGTATGATTCTTGAACTAGGTGTGGGCTTAGATGTAGCTGGTACCACGCTATGAGTACCCTGACCACTGAGGGTAAAAGCAAGCTTAGTGAAATCATAAAATTCCTTGCAACATGAGGATAAGAACTGTAACCAGCCTTAATGCTGAATATAAATAGATACATCTTGTGGCTATAACCATCCTGAGTGTTGCACAGGTTCACAGATGCAGTGCTCCAGAAGATAGGCTGAGCACAGTTGTTGTGTCACCAGCAGGAGTGACAGATCAGAAATTTGCAGACTGCTGAGAATTGGTACCAGCAGAATAGTCCTGTGGGAGAACTCTGGTGTCTATTGCAGGGGGGCCTTGTATTGTGGCCAGTTCCATTGTCAGCATATTTGAGTTGTTGGAAGATGATGAAGCGAAAGATGCGAGTTGGCCTTCTTTCTTTGTCTGGCTCCTACTTCTACTGTGACTCTATGTTCTGTAGTTGGCACTGGTGTCTGGTGGCCAAATCTCTTGGAAGGAGTGGATGCTTTATACAATAGGGGCGGGATATTCAAAGGGGTTATGCCTGGCACAACAGGGTGCACCATGCGCAACCCCCCAATGTACCCCAGCATGATATTCAAAGTGGTAAGGTGCGCAGTGCAACCCACGATGCACCTGGGCGCACTGATAATGTATGCAGCACAGATGCAGGGGTGTGCCCATGCATGCGGCACATCTCGATATTCAGCCCAGGATGTGCGGTGCATATGCTGGTACAACCACTTCATCGCCGCACACTGGTGCTCAAAGTTGAGCCACAAATCACAGGCTCAAATGCTGGCCACCCCGCAAGTGGGTGGTTGTAGTGCAGGTGAAACACAACAACCCGCCAGCCCTGGTAGCCACCCGCCCAGCAAGTACACCGGCCACAAGCACCCTGACCCCTGGTGATCTCGCCCCCCGTATGCCCGATCATGGGCTGAAGTAAATAAATAGAAATTCCTGGTGGTCTAGTGGTAACCCCCACAATCGCCGTTCGCAGGCTGTTGTTGAAATACCGAATTACCTGGTGGTCCAGTGGTACCTCCTCCCCACCCACCCACAGAGGTCCCCAGCCACCCAGCACCCTCCTCCCATCATTGGCAGGCGACAGCACCCCATCCGCATGCCGCCCAGCCGCCGCCCGAATGACGGCGTACGAGTACGATCTGTGCGCCTATTAGATCCACAAGGTGGACCAATGGACTTACAGACCATACTGTACTAGGATCGGATATGTGAATGAATGCTTTCATTCACATATCTGGTCCTGTAGTAGTACAGTATGGTTCGCAAGCCCATTGTCCATGCTGTGGACCAATAGACATACAGATCGTACTGTACGCTGTCATTTGGTGGGCAGCCGGTGGCATGCTGGCGGATGCTGCTGCCGCCGATGATGGGGGTGCTGGTGGCCGGAGACCTCTGTGGGTGGGTGGGAGGGGTACCACTGGACCACCAGGTAATTCGGTATTTCAACAACAGCCCGTGAACAGGCGATTGGGGTTACACTAAACCACCAGGATTTCATTTCCATTACTTCAGCCTGCGATCGATCATATGGTGGGGACTGCTGAACCCAGGGATTTCATTCCATTTGCTTCAGCCTGTGATTGGGCATATGGGGGGACGCTAGACCACCAGGGTTTGCTGTAATTGTACAGATGGTGCAATCAAGCATACGGGGAGTGGGGGAGCTGCAATAGCCCACCAAGGTGCCAGGCGCCAATTCTCCGGGGATCAGCGCGCCGCATGACAAATGGGGCCATAATGACATGCAAATGGTCCCATTTGCCCCTTGCATGCATTTTGGCTTCATTTGCATTCTCCAGGCTGAATATCATGGGTGATGTGCCTAGCGCAACTGCACTTGCGCTGGCACATCCCCGTGCTCCCTTTCTGTGTCTTGCGCTGGCACAGTGCCACTGCGCCATGTGCAGTGTGTGTGCCCTCCATGCCATATTCAACGGAGCTGAGCCATACAGCAGCACCATTGAATATCACCTGGTCCTATCCCCAGCGCAGCCCAGTTGAGCTCCACCCAGGCTTGCGCCACTCCCTGGTGCAGTCTGAATATCTGGCCCTAGGTATTTTTAACTTTTCTGAAGTTTGGAGACTGCCCAGAATATTTAGTTTTGTATTTATTCTTGATGGCTGCAGAGTAGAGGTGGGGAGTGGAATCTACAGGGCTGTTGAGGAGAATCACATCAGCAGTGCACGCTGCTCAGCTCCTTGACTGTTAGAGTGCTTAGCATTGGGAGGGCACAAGCCAGTGGGAGAGAGTGGCGGGCCTGGCTCGTGCAGGTTCTGCGATATTTGAAAATGTTTGAGCATTATCCAGCAAAGCTTTACTAAAGCAATAAGCCAGTCTTAGATAGTCCCAGGCATTGTCTACATTGTCGCAAGTTACTACACTCCTCCAGGCTCTCTAATCACAAACACGGCAGGATATTTGAAATGATATAGGATCCCCATTCTTTGACATGGCTACTTGACCTCATAAAAACCTTTTCTCCTGTTCACTATTTCTGAAGCAAAATCCTGATAAATTAGTATACTTGTTCCCTGCCACTCTAGTACTTTTATTTCCCTTGAGACCCATAAGATTTCCTCTTTCATAGTAAATCTTAAGAAATAAGCCACAATTGGGCGAGAGCACTTGTTTTGGGTGGATTTGGGACCTGCAGTTCTGTGGGCTCATTCAGTTTTCTAGTGGACAAGGCCACTGATAATTCAAGAGTTCATGGATGAAAGAATGTAGAATGGAGATTATGTTGCTGCCTTCCCACTTTTCCAGTAGGTCAATAATCCTTAAATTGTTCTTCCTCACCCTATTTTCCAGATTATCCACTTTTTCCATTAAATAAGAAGTCTGTTGGTTTTGTTGCTGTGTTGCAGTGTTTAGGTAGTTAATAGTGTCCTTCAAATCTTCAACATGTTGCGATGACAGTTTGACAGATTCTTTCATTTGCTCAGATTCAGTCTGCAAACTTACTGTGGCTCGTTTCACTTCAAACATGTCTATTTTTAGGTCGGCTAGCGTTTCTTTCAGTTGTTGGATTTTACTTTTGTTAACCAGAGTGTTCAATGCTAGTGGTGGATTAACTGCTGTGCCCACTCCTGCCTTGTGATTTTCATATAATCTAATGGCCACAGTTGGCATTTTCCCAGGTGAACCGATTATTTCACTGAAACTACATTTGTTTTGGAGATTTTCACCAGAAAATTTATTCAGGTCAGTTGCGGGTGGTATCCTTTACCATGTACATGAATTTTAGATAACCAATATGTGAATTTAACTGTATTTTAAATAAAAAAAGGTAGCGGATGAGATGAGCGCTCACTCACAGGTGACTATCTCCATCAGAGCCGGCATGTGCCTCACCTGGTGTCATTCTTGATCATTAGTAGCTGTGAAAGATCCCTCTAATTATCCACTAATGTTTGGGTAAATATTTGAAGGTTCCCTGATGTTTCCCACTAGTAAGCAGAGTAAATAAAAGGTGCTGTGGAGTGGGAAGGACCCAATCTAATTCTACCTCGTTCCGCTGTAGAGATGGGCTGCTATCCAGCCATCTCAGTGTGTGTACCAAGTGTGTTGCTTAGCAATAATGTTTAAAATTCAGAAGTGCTAGTCCCCCTAGATTTTCACAAAGCTGTAATTTACTATACGCTATCCTAGGCCTTTTACCAGACCATAAGTAGCATGATATTTGACTGTCCGATTTTCTGAAATCTTCCTTTGGGGGTGTGATAGGAAGTATTTGAAATACTTATAGCTCTCTTGGTAACAGGTTCATTCAAAATGTTTTTATTCTTAAATAAGGGAAGCAGCAGTAATTTCCATCTTTGGTGGTCTTCTTGTATTTGTTGCTCCAAGAAACACAGAAACATAAAATTTGATGACAGATAAGGACTGCTTGGCCCACCTAGTCTGCCCATTTCCCTATCTAATGGATAAGCTGCAGATCCTAGTTAACCTACAGCCTACTTCCCCCTACCCCCCCACTAGAATTGCTTTATGTCTGTCCCATGCATTCTTGAATTCCCCCACTGTTTTTGACTCTATGACCTTCTCAGGAAGGCCATTCCATGCATCTACAACCCTCTATGTGAAGAAATACTTCCTCACATTACCTCTGAGCCATCCCCTCTATCTTCAAATTGTGCCCCCTTGTTCTTGCACATCTCCTTTCTGAAAGATGCTACCCTCTTGGAATTTGTTGATTCCCTTGAGGTATTTGAAAGTTTCTATAATGTTCCCCCTCTCCCTCCTTTCTTCATCTTAAGCTCCTTTAGTCTTTCTTCATATGTCTTCTGGTGCAGACCCTGCACCATTTTGATTGCCCTCCTCTGGACAGCCTCCACCCTGTCTATGTCTTTGCGGAGGTGGGGTCTCCAGAACTGTACGCAGTACTCAGGGGCCATAATTTACCATATAATAATTGTCTTAAACCTTGTGTGATCAAAACTCCCAGATAACTTATGAGCTGTCTATTGCATTTAAAAAGGAAGTAATTGTGAAGAGCGAAGGGTGGTGTATTACCCCACCTGCAATACCTTTGTTTTATATGTATTTAATTTACATCCTGCCAGAATCTCCATTTCTCTTAAATGGGAACATAGGTACAGTCGTGTAGTCTCTGTCATGGTGAGATACTGTATACCAACAAATGGTCCATTTAAAATGCCACTTTATGTTCTATATCAACTACCTGCTTACCTCTGATCTAGGGATTTTCTCTAATAGCTTGAACAAGTGGTTCTACATATAGATAATAATAATAAAACTTTATTTTTAAAGAGCCTTTCTGCAACGAAGGTGCTATACAACTTGCAACAGATAAAATCCAATAAAACATAAAATCCCATACAGCATGTTAGCCAAATAAATAAATATCTAAAAATAATTAGTCTGGGTAGGCAATGTGCCACAGATGGGTCTTCACAGCCCTCTTAAAACTCTCCACAGTCATGCACTCACTTATCTGATGAGGTGGAGAATGCCACAGGGTCAGGGCCACATACAGAAAAGCGTAGGCCCCTGATGTTTTAAGATGCATCCTGGGAATCTCTAACAAACCCTCAGCAGCTGAGTGGAGTGATCATCCTGGGCAGTAAGGCAACAGGAGCTCTTGCAGATAGTCTGTGCTCAGTCCGTGCAGGGCCTTAAAAGTCAGAAGCCCAACCTTAAAGGTGATCCGTCACTGAACAAGCAGCCAGTGCAGTTCACGTAGCACCAGTGTGATGTGACTCAAATGAGGGGTCCCCATCAACAACTGTGCTGCAGCTGCAGCAAGTCGCGTGCTGCAAGTGGTGGATATCAACTCCTGGTAGCCCTAGGTACAGGTAGTTGCAGTAGTCAAGCGTGGTCACAAAGGCCTGGATCAACATTGGAAGGTCCCCAGATGGAACAAGGTGCTTAATCTTTGTGATGTTCCTGAGATGGTAAAATGAGGACTTGATGACTGCCAACCCCTGTGAATGCAGTGTCAGCCTGTCATCAAAGACCACCCCCAGGTTTCGCACCCGTTCGGAGGAAGGCAGCTGGACACCTCTGAGACAAAGTCCAGAAGGTTGTTCAGCCACCGACCCCTCTGTCCGGTGACCTGGATCAACCACCAACACCTTAGTCTTTTCAGAGTTCAATTTCACCCAACGGGATTTCATCCAGTCCTGGATTTCTGTGAGGCAGTTATTAAAGACCGAGCATGCACTAGCCTGGTAAGTTGCAAAAGACAGATTAGAGCTGGGTATCATCAGCATAGCAGTGAAACCTCAGACCATACCATCTTACAATGTCTCCGTGGGGCAGTATATACACCGCAAACAACATGGGGGACAACACTGACCCTTGAGGGACCCCACATCACAGAGAGAATGGGCTGGAGGAAAAAATCCCCGACACCACCCTCTGAAATCTGCCAGTGAGGAAAGACTGAAACCATCTGAGAACTGTAACAGACAGGCCACAGATGAACCTCAGGTACATGAGAAGCACCTCATGGTCCATGGTGTCAAAGGCTGAGGAGAGATCAAGAAGTACCAAGATGGAGCAGCGCTTCTGATCCCTCACTATCAGGAGATCATTGAGCACCCAAACCAGAGTGGTCTCGGTACTATGCCTCTTATGAAAACCGGACTGGTGAGGTTCGTAGATATTGTGGATGGTAAGGTGGTTCTCCAGTTGTAGCACCACAACTTTCTCAATTACCTTCCCTACAAAGGGAGGTTTTGAGATGGGTCTGTAGTTAGGAAGGCAGCTTGGGTCCAGAGCAGCTTTCTTCAGGAGTGGTGTCACCATCACCTCCTTCAGGGAGCTAGGAAACTCACCTGACTCTAAGGAGCGCCAAACTATCTTCGCAAGGACAGGGCCGATGATGACAGAACACCCCATTATCAGTGGAGTTGGGCCCAGATCCAAACTACAGCACATTGGGTGCATACCCTGGGCAATCCACACAATATCCACAATTTCCAGCCAGTCAAAAGAACTCCAGGCAAACAGAGGAGGAGTGACCAGGCACTGACCACCATCAACTCCCATAGAGTGAGCTGGCAGGATCTCAGCCCTGATGCTGGCCATCTTTTCTGCAAAGAAGCCAGCAAGTTGATCACACTCAATCTGTGAAAAGGCTCTTCGAACCTGCAGACAGATTGGGTTGCACAATCTGTCCACAGTTCGAAAGAGCTGAGCTGGTCGATTCTGAGTGGCAGTAATCTCCCTGGACAGAAACTCTGCCTTCCTACGGGTGATTGCTGATAGACAGATTTGATAATGTTCCATCAATCTAAGGTGATCAGTATCCAGGGTGGATTTCCTCCAGTACTGCTCTAACCTTCGTCCTACTCGTCGCAACTCCCTCAAGGTCCCATCAAACCATGGGGACCGAGGGTGTAGAGAGAGGGGATGAACATCGACCAGAGTGATAGAGTCCATGGCCTCAGTAACTGCCTTATTATAGGCTTAAACTAGGGTCTCCTGGCTCCTGAGAGCCCCTGGAACTCCCGATAGGTCTAATACCGCCAACAGGCCATCAGGGCTCACATCCCGCAAAGGGCGGTATATGACCATCTCCACAGGGGCAGGCCTATAAGGAGGGGGGCCCTGGAAACCGAACCTTATAGTGTGATGATCTGACCATCCAACTGGTTCCACCACCAGATTGGAGGTTTCAATCCCCAGGAGAAAAACTAGGTAAAGTGATTGACCGAATTTATGAGTTGCAGAAGCAACAACCAGTGTAAAGTCCATCGATATCATCAGCTGGAGGAAGTCCCGACTGAATTGCGAGACTTCATGGCCAGCCCTGGCATTAAAGTCACCCAGGACCATCAACCTGGACAACCCCAATGCCATGTCGACCATGAAGTCCGCTACTTTCTGTAGGAACCGTTTCTCACCCCCAGGTGGACGGTAGATGAGAACGATCCTACAACCTACACCTGCAATCACAGTATACTCAAATGAGCTGTATTCCTCAATTGGTACAGCTACAAGGTCCAGTTCCATCTTAAAACAAATGGCTATACCCCCACCCCTGTGGTCAGCTCTCCAGCGGTGTATCACCGAGAACCAGCCAGAACAGCAGCCTCCAATATGAGGCCAGCATTTTCATCCAACCAGGTCTCAGTGATGCATGCCAGATCTGCTGTCCCAACAAGATCTACAGTTACTGCTGTCTTGTTCTTAATAGACCTGGCATTGCACAACACCACTTGAGTCAGATGAGATTTCGGTGCCACCCGAGCTATTGGCCCAATAACATTGGAGCCCATGGGTGTGGAAACCAAGCATGGTGAACCATCTTCCATAATCCATTTCATCCCAGGGTGTCTCCTGGACCTCACTACCCTGATACGAGTACCTTGGTTATTCTCCCTCCAACGTTCAGGACCCCTGACCCAGCCCCACCCTTTGCGAGCAATTCTCAATGCTCTGCAATGTTGATATTCTGTAGGCTGCTGTGGGGGGGCATTAAAATGGCGAAGGTCCCAAAGTTCAGAGGGTGAGTAGTGCACGACTAGGACAGTAGCCTGCCAGCACATCTAGGCCACCAATATGTCAAATCACTCACACCCAAAGACCAAAGATACACTCAAAAAACAACTAATCCACCAAACAGTAAATACAAAGCATATAACAATTATAAATCTAATAAAACAGTTTTAATTCTAAAAAAACAGAGTATTCCCCCACAACATAAATAATCCAGTATAATTCGATCCTCCACTCTCTCTCTCTCTCACAGAGTGGAGACAAGAGGTCCAAAAAACCCACACACTAACACTATCCAAAATACTTTGATCCTCCACTCTCTCTCACAGAATGGGGGCAGGACATAAACAAACAATAGCCCCACACACTGTCTATCACACTTGGGAGTAGGCAAAACAAAACCCAATAACTGAAATTAACTCTAAATCCAAAGTAAATATAAAACAAAAACAGAAAACAACAGAAACTTAAGTATGCAATAAAATCTTAAGGCAGCATAAAAACAAACAAAGCAAAGGAAAAAGTCACTTAAACTTCTCAAGCCAGTTTGTGAGTCCATAAAGCTCCCACCTCCTCAGAAAATTAATCGAGACTTGATAAAGTCCAGCTGCTCACGTTAAATTTAGAAAGCAACAAATGTGCACACAAAAATGGGGAAAGGGGACTGTCTGGACAGGTGCCCTGGGTTAGGGAAAATCTCTCAAAAAAAACACCATTAATTTTGACCACTGCTTGTGTGTCAGTGCAAAGGCTCTCAGTCACCCTCTTGAAGAGTTCCAGAAATAGGAATTGTCATGGGCTGTATTGTAATAATTGTCATGACACTCTATCAAATGCTTCCTATGTAAAGAATCATCATATATGTTTTGGTGTGCCTTTTCTAAGATATACAGCATTCCTTTAATGTTATGTGAAGCTTGCCTCTTAGATACAAATTCTGCTTTGTCCTTATGTATTAATTCTGGAAGCAATTTTTCTACTCTGTTGGCTAAAATGCCTGCAAATAATGGTTAGTCCTGGTTAAGGATGTAAACAAGTCAGTATGATTCACATTAAAAGAGATCTTTTTGTGACTTTAATTGTGCAGCTATATTAGCATTCTTCCAAATGGGAGGGGAAGGAAAGTTCCCTGTTAGAATTTCTTGAAACAAATTTCAAGGGGAGAGTAATATTATTTTGAAAGCTTTGTAAAATTCTGATGGACAACAATCAGAGCCAGGACCTTTATTGGTCTTGGTATTAGTTATTGTCAAACATACCTCCACTGCACGGGGGGAGGGGCATAGTCAGCAGCCAGTGTGATTTGCCTCTTGGTTCCTGCAAAGATGATTGAAATATACTGGAATCTGCACTCAGAACTGGATTTAACCTCACAACCTATAGCAAAATATATATCTGCTGTCTGACTGCTGGTTTGGTGACTTTTGGGCCTTAAATTAGTTATTGGAAACCCATCGAAGGTCACAGGTGGTGAATGGAAGAAACATACAAACATAAACCATGATGGCAGAAAATGACTAGAGGTCCATCCAGTCTGCCTGTATTCCCTGTGTAGTCCCGGTGCCATGTACCTGCTAGCTACTACCCCTGTCTGATGACTATGATACATGTTAAGGGGCCTGAGCTCTATTTTGATGGCAAATGGGGGCTTTTTCCCAAAGGTATAAATAAATAGCACGGTGCACCCACCCAGAGTATAATGATAGTGGGCCAAATATTTGTGCTGTACAACCCCCTGAGATGTTGTACTTACCCGCCTCCCCTTCCAGTCACCCCACACACAGAACTTTAAACTGTAACTTTGTAAAAAACATGCAATTAATTACTGTAGCTAATAACATGGTCACAGACAATTTTAGCAGCAACAATAGTAACACATTTATTGTAGCTAAAGGGGAATGGGATGGCAGAGAAAAAAGGCAATTGCAATGCCAGATTAGCTGTCAAAACCCATAAGCACTAACATCAGTGCCCACCCACAACAACAGCAACACCACATTTAATCTGCCCACCTCCCCATTGGTACCACTGTCCCTATAGTCTGTGGAGGGGTTATGGGATAACAGATGGACCAGACACCGAACTTCAAGTTTAACACACAGTCTCTATGTGATGTTTATTCAAAATGCAGGAAATAACCTTCAGCAATGGCATACACGTTCTTTAGTGCATCAGTTTGTAACAACAGACTATGCAAGTCTTTCTCCTACACTGAACCAGTACCTATTGACTCACTGATCTCTGATCTAACTTAGCAGTTGCGATTCAGCCTCCCCTATGTGGGCCTTGTTTGCTTGGTTAGTGGGGGCTCAAATAAAAATTAAAAATAAAACAATCTGAAGACAAAGAACCTCAGGGCAAAAGTACTGAAACAGGGGTTACCCTAAAGGGCATTGACAATAAGCTAAGTTTCAAAGAAACACAACATCACACATACTTCCATAATGCAAAGTATCATGGGATATATGCAAATCACCCTGACATCTTAGATTGGCTCACTTTACAGCAGTTTACATGCATTTTAAATAGCACAACTAACTTAATTTTTATCATACAGTCTCTTAGTAATGTTTCACCTTTATCAAAAACACCTAGTGCCATGGTATATTCAACATTTACAGGTTTCATTCACATAAGATGAGTACATTAATGTATTTTATGATATAGTGCCATTACATACTAAATCCATCAATGAGGAACAAAACCTGTTGTTTTACATCAGCTTGGAGGTCACCACAATAACCTCCCTGTGTGAGGACCTGAGAGGGAAAAGGAAAATTAAAGAGGACACTATAGCACAGTCAAGAAAGGGAAAAGGGAGCCCATAGGTGGCCAACCTTATGGACTAGAATTGTAACATATAGATTAGGCTAAGAAATAGAAGAACTGTTGCAACAGATTTAAGAAAAGGTTGGTCCTCAAGAGTGGCAGGAACTAACTGTCACATAGTCTACTTGGGTACCTAGAGTAAGGTGCAGGCCAGATCATTGCCATGGGCTGGCCAGCATTGGGGTCCTTAGAAAAATCTTTGAGTAACTTGTTGCAAACTTTATATGTGTAGCCAACTTTTAAACTGACTCCCCAGGTCAGGGCAGATCCTGTTTTACTCATTGTTCTGAAGTCCCATTTCCCAGGGTTTGTAGCAGCATCCAAAGGCAGGCTGCAGGGTTAGGACTTTGAGCAGTGCTGTGAGGTGGCAGCAGGCTCAATGGATGAGGTAGAATGGTCTGACTGCTGTACCCTGGCTGGCTTACAGAATCTGGCATCTTGTCATCTTCTGCCTTGCTTGCAGAGTCTGGCAGCTTGTCATCTTCTTCTTCACTGGAGTGCAAGAACATAGTGCAGGGTTTCCTGGTCCACAAAGATCCCTGCTCCAAGGAGTGACCCAACAATCCAACTTCCACAGGAGGGTTAAGAGTGCCCTAGCACTCAGGAGCACCCGTGGCCCCCTGCGTCTTGATCCACCTCACTTGGAAAAGGCTGGCAAGTCCTTACCTGGCTCCAAAGTGGTCTGAGCACAAACACTTTGGTAGACACTTGGATGCAGTTGCAGGCTGAACAGCACAGTCTCTCTTAGCAGAGAGCCCCAGTTCCTAACACCAGGCTTTCACAGTATTCTCTGGCTCCATGGCACAGGGGCATCCACAGGCTTCTTTCCACTTCTGGAATCAGCTTCAGGCCAAAACTAGGCAAACTGAAATCTCTGGCAGACAATTTCCACACTTCCACAAAGCAGAGGACTCTGTCTGGATGCTTCAGGAATTGGCAGAAACACTCTCTCATCTTGGGGCTTTCAGGTGCTGAATGCAGGCAAACTTTCAAAGTATTCAGCTGTGGATGCCTTTGGCTGACTTTCAAACCTTTTCTCCCACACAGTTTGAGCCCTTCTGTCTCTCCAAGATCCCAAACTAGACTGCCCCAAACTGTAACTGTCCCTGGGATTTTGCTGCAGGAATGCCAGCCTCTCACTGGCTGAAAACAACTGTCCATCAGTAAAATTATTAAACATTAACTTTGTTAATGTTAATTGTTGTGGGGGGGCCTTCCACTGGGACCTTCATCCAGAGGAGGTTGCAGTGCTTGGAGGTGCAGTGAGGGGCAGACACAGGGTTGATACACTCTTGTGAGAGTGAGATGTGGGCCCTAATCCCACCCTCCCCACCCCTCCCTCCTCGGATCACAACTCATTTATAGGGGAACACCTGCCTTGCAATTAGAGGAAGGGGCTTCAGGTGCAGCTCATTTACTTCCATCCAAAAATGCAGCCACAGGGCAGGGAAAAGCATAGGTAGGTCTCAAATAAGAGTACAACATCCACAGTGAGTTGTTGATAGTGTGATAGGTGGATAATGTGGGGGGTCTTCCACTGGAATATATCAGGTATTTCTGTTAGAGACTGTGCTAGGATTACTTAATTCTACTTGCTATAGGGATAGTTAGTGTGAAGAGGCTGTATAGGTAGTGTGGACCATGGGTAGGACTGTTGGGTGCAATGGTTGTGGAGCAGCAATGCAGATGAATATACTGTGCAGGCTGGGAGGGTGCCCGACATGACACAGGCTAAGGAGGCTCAAGGAAGAGGTTCAGTGGCTGGGCAGGGAGCTGGGGAGGTTGAAAGATGTGGGGAGGATTTCATTGGTAGGAGGGCTGACATCTGAGAGTATTGTGGGGGCACCACAGAGAAGGAACAGTGGGTCAGGGAAGGGGGGAGG
This sequence comes from Neoceratodus forsteri, assembly GCA_016271365.2. Classification (NCBI taxonomy): domain Eukaryota; kingdom Metazoa; phylum Chordata; order Ceratodontiformes; family Ceratodontidae; genus Neoceratodus; species Neoceratodus forsteri. The sequence continues at coordinate 1,560,308,446 of CM028130.1, read as the reverse complement.
GGGCACACTAGATAGGAAGCCAGCTGATGGAAGGTGGACTCCAGAAGAACCTAGAAAAAGAGGAGCAACAGTAGGCAGGAAGGAGGAGAAAACACATAGTAAGTCAAAGGAGATAGAGAACATGTTAACTTTGCTAGGAAAAACATGGAAAGGAGGATGTAGGAGGTGATTGCACAAGGGATAGCACTCACAAAGAAGAGGGTGTGAGGGGAATTACTAGTGGAGAGATTGAACATGGTGTGACAGGGGAAGGGATACTACTCTGAGAGGTGAGAAAGGAGAGGGAGGTTGGCAGTCAAACAGGTGGAGAGGAAGGGGTCTTAATTGTGAGGGACGGGGAAGACACTGGGGCACATGGTAAAAACACGGTTTTGAGTGGCTCCAAAAATGAGAACCTGGGTTGGGTGGGGCGGCGACAGGCACAAGGAAAGCGGAGGGGGGTGTACTGGTGTTGGGGGACTCCATACTCAAGGGGATCAGATGGGGTGGAAAGGGGAAGAGGCACAGTCGGATATGGGTGGAGTCCATACCAGGATTAAAGGCAGACATGGCAGGACAGGCAATCCTAAGGTGCGTAAAGAGGGGTAGAAGGAAACCACACATTGTGGTACATGTGGGGACAAATGACCTAGCAGGGAAAATGGTGGAGGTAACAAGGGAGAGGATTGAGGAAGTGGAAAGATTGTGTGAGGAGACTGGGGAGTCTGTGGCCTTCTCTGAAGTGCTCCCAGTACCCTGCGCAACGACAATGAGAAAGGAGAGGATTATATAGTTGAACACATGGTTGGTAGAATGGTGTCAAACTAAGGGGTATGGGGTTGTGGGCAGCTAGGGAAGTACCTGGGATAATAACAATCTGTTTGCAAGGGATAGGCTGCACTTGAGTTGGGGGGAGGAGGTTTTATAGCAAAGACTGGAGAGGTATATTGTGACAAGGCTGGATTTAAACTAGATGGGGGGGTGGCAAGTGGACAGCAGGTAGGCAGGGATCCGATAGAGTGGAGTCACAGCCTACACCCCAGGCTAGCAGGGAAGGACTCAGGGAGGCCAAAATAGGAGGCAGTAGAAGGGACGAGATGGAGGCTAGTGAAGGGAAGGGGGCATTATGGAGGGTGGTCTCATTGAATGCAAGAAGCCTAGGAAGCAAATCCGCTGAGCTACAGGCACTCTTAGCAGTGTGGAGGGTGGATATTGCAGCTGTCACAGAAATGTGGGCAACTGAGCACCAGAACTGGGATCTGGCAATCCCAGGATACAAATTATACAGGAAGGACCGAAAGGGGAGGGGTGGGGTGGCAGTCTATGTGAGGGACGGGATCAAATGCACAAGGGATGAGGGAGAAGAAAGGAGAACAGAGGCAATCTGGCTGCAGTTCCTCGACTCAAGGGTTAGGAAACTAAGGTTTGGGGTGGTATACAGGCCGCCGTCCCAGTCTGAGGAGCTTGACAGGGATCTAGCGGGACAAATCAAAAAGGTATGTAGAAAAGGAAAGGTGGTCATCGTGGGGGATTTCAACTAGCCGGGGGTTGACTGGAGCACTCCGGTCACCTCCAGTGCTAGGGAGAAAGTACTCCTGGATGCGATCTAGGATGGTCTCCTGACACAGCTGGTTAAAGTACCTACTAGGCTAAAGAACACTTCAGATCTGGTATTGTCGAATGGGGAGGCAGTGAGGGAAATAAAGGTAGAGGACCCACTATCCGACAGCGATCACCAAACAGTGTGGTTTAATATCACGATGTGTGGGGAGCCAGGGAAATCGGTTACTCGGGTGGTAAACTTCAGGGGGATGGACTTTGGAAGCATGCAGAAGATACTGAAAGGGAAACCGGAGAGCATAAGGCATGAGATGGACATGGAGCTGAAATGGGATCATTATTAAACGGGGTTACAGAGGCAACAGAAGCCTGCACCAAAGCACAGAGTAAAAGAAGCAGAGCAAGAAAACCATGCTGGTTGAACAGCGAAGTTGTGGAGGTGGTGAGGGCAAAATGAGTGGCTCACCAGAGGTTTACGAGGACAGGGAAGGAAGTGGATAGGGAGGAATATGCAAGATGGTCCAGGGAGGTGACCAGAAAAGTGAGAGAAGCCATGGCTCAGAGAGAGCAGAGATTAGCGCAGGGAATTAATGGGGGGGGGACTTCTTCAATACATCAGGGAGAAAAGAAACTGCAAGGACACAATAGCAAGGATAAAAAGGGGGTGGGGAGTGGATGGAATAGGGGAGGAGCAGGCAGAAGCACTGAATAAATATTTTTGTTCTGTGTTCACAGAAGAAAAGGGGGAACTGCTACCAGCATGGGCTGGGAGGGTGGGGACAAGAGGAGAGGAAGTGACAGATGGAAGAACTGAGGCAAGTAGAGTCCTAGAGGGACTGAGGGCACAGAAGGTAGACAAGGCACCAGGGCCGGATGGTATCCACCCCAGGGTGCTGAGGGAGATGGCGGAGGTGTTGGCGGAGTAGCTGGCGAATCTGTACAGCACCTCCCTGGAGTCGGGATGTGTGCTAATGGACTGGAGGATGGCACATGTAGTGCCATTACGCAAGAGCGGGCCAAGGGATGAACCGGGTAATATCATCCGGTAAGTCTCTCATCCATAGTGTGCAAACTCATGAAACGATACTAAAGGAAAGACTGATGTCGTACCTGGAGGACAATGGCCTCCAGGATGTGAGGCAGCATGGGTTTGTTTTGAAAAGTCTGTCAAACCAACCTGATACAATATTATGACTGGGTGACAGGTGAACTGGATAAGGATCATGTGGTGGAAGTTCTTTACTTGGACTTCAGCAAGGCCTTCAGTTCAGTGCCTCATGGGCAGTTTGGGGGGAAGCTAACTGGTGTAGGAGTAGGGCCAAAAATGATAAACTGGATTACAAGCTGGCTGAGTGGGATGCTGCAACAGGTGGTGGTGAGAGGAGAGCTCTCAACTCCAAGGCCGGTGACAAGTGGGGTGTCGCAGGGCTCTGCATTGGGGCCAGTATTGTTTGGGCTCTTCATATCAGACATTGGACATGGGGTGGTGAGCAAGGTAAGACTGTTTGTTTAAAACACCAAAATCGGAGCAGTTGTGGATAGAGAGGAGGGGTGGAAGCAGCTGCAGGGGGACCTAAGTAAGCTAGAGGAGTGATCAGAGAGGTGGCAGCTAGGGTTCAATGCAAAGAAGTGTAAGGTTATGCACTTTGGGGTGAAGAACCCAAGGAGAGAATACTGGCTGGGGGGGTTAAGCTGGGGATCACAGAAGAGGAGAAGGATCTTGGGGTACTGATAATGGAGACCATGAACAACACTGCCCAGTGCAGGACAGTGGCTGCAAAAGCGAACAAAATGCTGGGGTGCTCAGCAAGGGGGCTTTCATCCAGGTGAAGTGAGGTGATCTTGCCCCTCTACAGATCGCTGGTAAGGCCGCACTTAGAGTATTATGTGCAGTTTTGGAGGCCATACCTAAAGCGTGATATCAGGCTGCTGGAGGGGGTGCAGAGGAGGGCAACAAAGATAATATGTGGAATGGAGGGGCGAGACTATGACAGCAGGCTGGGAGACCTGAATATGTATACCCTGAAGGACAGAAGGGACAGGGGGGACATGATAGAGATATTCAAGTATCTGAGGGGAATCAATAAGGATGGGGCAGATGGGGTCTTTAAGTTAAGGAGGGGAAGGGTCACCAGGGGGCATGGGTTAATAAAGGAGTGGGGAAGATTTAGGAAGGAAATGAGGAGACACTATTTCACAGAGAGGGTGGTAGCAAAATGGAATGCCCTAACAGAATGGGTGGTATCATGTAAATCTGTGAACAGCTTCAAAAGGGCATGGGACAGGGAACAGGGGAGAGTGAGGGTGGGAGGTGGCAGTGGGATGACAAGGGAGGGGAGTTGGGGCAGCTGCAAACTAAGGGTGTTGGCTGCACACTCAAGCAGACTTAGATAGACTGGGTGGTCTGTTTCTGCTGGCACATTCGTATGTTTGTATGTTTGTAACTTTCTTTGATTATTGTTTGGGTGTTGATTTGGGAATCTAGAATAGGGTTCACACCTCCTCCCAGCAGTCATTTCTTTGAGTATGGTGCCTAGGATTCTGATTGGCTGTCTCTAGGGTGTCAAAGTATCTAAGATGGCTACTGCAGTACACAGTTCTGAACAGTACATGCAGCAGATCCACTTTCAAGTTTGAATGCAGCCAAATAGTCCAGTTTTTATTAAGAACTTTTCCAGTCTTCAATCAGCGTTTCCCCCCCAACACCCGGCTGCAGAGTTTTACTTTCAAATATTCTCCCTAGCCTGTTGCTAGTGCTATTTTACTGTCCCCCAGACACTAGGCAGCCACTCATTAATATTAATAGGGGCCTCCACATTAATATTCATAAAATGGCTCCCAACGAGAGTGATCATTGGTGCTTCTAAAATAAACACTTCTGTGTTCTCCGGTGTGCCTTCTCCGTGTCTCTGACCAACGTTTTGCTGATCCTGGTGGTTGGGAGCACTGGAGAGGCTTTTACATTGCTGCAATCACAGAGAGAAAATTGCCATGTGCTTCTGCACATGCGTGGAACAAGTTCTTTCCCCCCTCTGGCCCCAAACAACTGAAGGAACACTGCAGGGCTGGACGAAGACTCAGTAACATACTCCAGGACCTGGGCTGGTGACGAAGCACAGTGGGGGAGCAAGGAGAAAAATGAGAGACCAGACAGCCCCCCAGGGCAAATTAAGGGTAAGCCCCACCTGAGGGGGGTTACATCTACAGTATAATCTCTGGAACCTTCCTCGGAACCTATTGTTCCTCCAAGGTATCAATCCTCCCAGTTCTATCCCCATTCGCCTCCCTGGTTTTGTCGCACCAGGCAACCATCATTCCCTCTATTCTATCCTATGCCTTCCTGAATCCTCTGAATGTTTGCACCCTCTACTTCAGCTGACAGACTGTTCCAAGATTCTACCACGCTTTCCGTAAAGAAGTAATTCCTCACATCCATCCAGCACCTCTCTCCTGTTAATTTCCATTTGTGACCACATGACGAAAGTTGGTATTCAGGGTAAATAATTCCCCACAGTTTACTTTGTTAATTCCTTTAAGGAACTTGTAGGTCTATGTCATATCTCCCCTTTCTCTTCTGGTTTAAGTGAGTACATATTTAGTGCCTTGATGCACTCTTCATAGGATCATCCCTGCTGGCCTTGAATCATTCTTGTTACTGTGTGCTGTACTGTTTCCATTCTGTCCCTGTCCTTTCTGATGGGAGGGAACCAGAACTGGATGCAGTACTCCAGGTAAGGCATAACGAGGGATCAGTGTAAAGGAAGTATTGCCTCTTTTCTTCTGTTATCAATACCCCTCCTGATACATCCCAACATAGGAACATAGAGACATGGAATTTGACGGCAGATAAGGACTGTTTGGCCCATCTAGTCTGCCCATTTTCCCTACCTACTGTAACATCGCAGACCCTAGTTGATCTCCGGCTTCTCCCTTATTTCCTCACTACTAAGGTTCCCTTATGCTTATCCCATGCATTCTTGAATCCCATTACAGTTTTTTCCCCCAGCACTTAAGTTGAAAGGCTGCTCCAGGCATCCATCACTCTTTCTGTGAAGAAGTACTTCTTCACATCTCCCCTCAGTCTACCCCCCCAGCTTCATGGCATGACCCCTTGTTCTTGAGCATCTTTTGTTTTAAATGCTTCCCTCTTGAACTTTATTTATACCATGAGGTATTTGAAAGTCTCTGTCATATCCTTCCTCTAAGTCCTTCTCATAGGACTTTTGATGCAGACCCTGCACCATTTTAGTTGCCCTCCCCTGGACCACCTCTACTCTGTCTACGTCCTTCTGGAGATGTGGTCTCCAGAACTGGACACAGTATTCTAGGTGGGGTCTCACCAGTGATCTATATGGTATGCTGTGATCTGGGCACGTCACAGGCAGGCACCTATCAAAACGGCGACCCATTTGCGGCGCATACCCAGATGGTGAGGGAGTAGGAGGCAACCGGATAGGGAGGCTTTGCAAATGGCGATTGGGGGGAAGAACCGAGCACTCCAAGCAAGGGGTGGGAGGGTTTGTGAGGGGTGGTGCTGCAATCAGCCACCGAGCTGGCTCTGTGGTGTGATGGGTGGGTGCTGGCCATAGGTGGTTGGGGTGCAGGGTTCGGGTCCGGGCGCAGGTAAGTTTTGTTGCGCCTGACCCGAGTAGGTAAATATTGTTTTGCACTGTTGAACCCCCCCCGACATGCACCACCCCCCGGAGTCAAGAATCTAATTGTAGGAGAGTGCAGGGGGCTATAAAAGTAAATATCAGTGTTCCTTGCGCTGTTTTCTCTGTCACCGGGGGGTGTACATTGCCGAAATTGAATTTCGGTGATGTACACTCACCATAATTACATAGAAACAATCTATACATCTGCATAACCACCTCCCTTTTTCTGCTGGTGGTGCCCCTCCCTATGTACCCTAACATCCCACTAGCTCTCCCCACTGCCTTGTCACACTGTTTGGCCTCCTTTAGATCATCAGACATGATTACCCCCAGGTCTCTTTCCTTTTTGGTGGTCGTTAGTACCACTCTTCCCATTTTATACTCTGCCCCTGGGTTTCTGTGCCCCAAGAGCATGATTTCACACTTCTTTGCACTGACAGTTAGTTACCAAACTCTTGACCACTCCTCAAGCTTTCTTAGATCTCTACTCATTTTTTCAACCCCAGCCCCACCCCCTGGAGTGTCTACCGTATTGCAGATCTTAGTGTCATCTGCAAAAAGGCATACATTCCCTTCTGGCCCCTCTGAAATGTCACTGTTAAAGACATTAAGAGGACTAGACCCAGTTCTGATCCTTGTGGCACCCCACTGGTCATCCTCCCTTCCTTGGAGTGAACTCTATTACCCTGTTAACCACCTCTCTCTGTCACCTATCCCCCCAACCGATTCCTTACCCAGTTTACCACCTTTGGACCCACTTCTAGGCTGCCCAGCTTTTCAATAAGTCTCCTATGAGGAAATGAGTTGAAGGCCTTACTGAAATCTAGGTAGGCCACAACCACCCCTACACTCTGATCTAATTCCCTCATCTCCCAGTCAAATAAATCTATCAGATTTCCTTGGCATAATCTCCCCCCAGTGAAACCATGCTGCCTCAGATCTTGTAAGCCACTGGATTCAATATATTCCACAATCCTTTCCTTCAATAGAGATTCATTTAAAGTTCAAATATATTTTCAGGAAAACTCCATTGAACACGCTCATTTACAAGGAGCTCCTGTAAGGACAACAACAACATGGTACAAGCATGCGAATACACAGTTCAAATAACAGAAATAAATACAATATAAATAAAAGAAATGTTACATACACTCTGAGAAAAACAAAGAAACATACAGTGGTAATTAAGTTGCTCAGAGAAAACAAAGGAGCATACAGTGGTATCTGAGTTACATGTTTAGCATACAAGTAATATAACATTTACACATACATGAGGAAGCAAAGGGGCACATAGTGATATTTAGGTTACAAGTTTTGTGTACAACAATTATGACATCTGAACATACTGGGTGGGATATTCAAAGGAGTTGCTCAAGGTACAACAGGATTGCGCCATGCACAACCCACCAATGCACCCTGGTGCAATATTCAAAGGGGTAGGTTGCACTGTGCAACCTCCGAAGCACTGGAGTGCACCAATAATGTATGCGGCTCAAGTGCAGTGGGCATGCCCATGCATATGTGGCACATCCTGATATTCAGCCTGGGATGTGCGGCACATATGCTAGCACATACCTGCCTTGCACTGCCCGGGGGGGGTGCAATGTTGTGCCTGGTGAAACCAGGAGCAAGTCCTGGCCACCCACAGGTGAGCTGCCATATTGCAAGGTGCAACACGGCAGCTGCTTGCTGTGGGTGGGCAACCCGACCACTCAGGACACAGTCCATATGCCCCCTGCCCAGAGGGTGTTGTGCTCCCTTACCCGATCACGGGCATAAGCTGAATAAATCCTTGGTGGTCCAGTGAACTTTTCCCCTTTGCCCAATCGCAGGCATGTATAAATGGAAGCCCTGGTGGTCCAGTGGACCGATCCCCAGTGCCCGATCATGGGCATAGGTTAAGAATCCCTGGTGGTCCAGTGAAAACCCCCCAGCACCCAATCACGGGCGGAATGATCTACGGACACCTTGGTGGTCCAATGGTACCCCCCTCCCCACCCACCTACTGCATCCCCTGCCACCCTGCACCCCCTCATCAGTGGCGGCAGCAGCAGCTTGCCCGCAAGCCACCCGGCCGCCCACCAACTGACAGCGTACAGTAGGGCTGATGCCTATTGGTCCACTGCATGGGCCAATGGGCATGCAGACCATACTGTACTACACAGTCCCGAATTGTGAATGAGCATTCATTCACATTCCGGGCCTGTGTAGTACAGTATGGTCTGCACGCCCATTGGCCCAAACAGTGGACCAATAGGCGTACAGCCCTACTGTACACTGTCAGTGAGTGGGCGGCCAGGCAGCTTGCAGGCTGGATGCTGCTGCCTGCTGCTGACCGGGGGGGTGCAGAGTGACAGGGGACACAGTGGGCAAGTGGGGAGGGGGGTACCACTGGACCACCAGGGTGTCCGTAGATCATTCTGCCCAAGATCGGGTGCTGGGGGGTTTCCACTGGACCACCAGGGGATTCCTAACCTATCCCCATGATTGGGCACTGGTGATCGGTTCACTTGACCACCAGGGCTTCTATTTGCACATGCCCACGATCGGGCACTGGGGATTGGTCCACTGGACCATCAGGGCTTCTATTTTCACATGCCCATGATCGGGCACTGGGGATCAGTCTACTGGACCACCAGGGCTTCTATTTACACATGCCTACGATTGGGTGAAGGGGAGCGGAGCCCACCAAGGGGCAGGAGGGTGTCAGTCCCCGACGGCTGCAGCCTGGCAGGAGACCAGGCACAAGTCGCCAGAGATCGGCGCACTGCATGCAAATGCGGCCATAATGTATGCAAATGGCCCCATTTTCACCTTGCATGTGTAATGGCCTCATTTGCATACCCACTGCTGAATATCGCGGTTGATGCACCTAGCACAACCGCACTTGCACTGCTGCATCCCTCTGCTCCCCTCCTGCTGCGCTGGTGCAGTGCCACTGCACCGTGCGCTGTGCGTGCACCCTCAGTGCCATATTCAATGGTGCTGAGTCATGGCGCAGCACCGTTGAATATCGTCTGGACCCTGCCCTGGCACAGCCCAGTTGTGGTGTGTCCAGGCTTGTGCCCCTGCCTGGCGCAGTCTGAATATCCCACCCACTGTACATAAGAGGAGAAAAAGAAAGTAAAATGTTAGAGGGGGAACCCAGGAGTGTCCATAAGTTCTTGCAAATGAAAAAAGACCTTGGAGAGGGAATATTTGCTGGTGTAGCATTGACAGGTTTCCTGGACAGCTGTTTTGGCCATGGATTTAAAGAGAAACAAGTTTGGTGAGCTTCGGTGATGACTGGAGTTTGTTCCAGGCTGTTAGAATGGCATATTGAATAGCCGCTTTACTGTAACAGGTGCGGAATTTAGGTATGTCTAGCAGGATGCTAGTGTTTTTTCTAAGGAAATAACTGCTGCTAGAATGGTGAAACAGGGACGTAATATATGTGGAAAGTTTACTCAGCAGTGCTTTGTAGGCCCATGAACAGGTATGGAGCATCTTTCTAGAAGACAGGGATGTCCAGCCTACTAATGAATAAAGGACATAGTGGTGGGTTCAAAATGGTGCATTAGTTATAAAACGTAAGGCATGGTGGTAAAGAACATCTAAGTTATGCAGGTTAGTAGCAGAGCTACTATTGTAGATGATGTCAGCATAATCCAAGACAGAGGAAGGAAGGTTGCTTGAACTAACCAAATCCTAATCTCTGTGGGGAATAGAGTTTTGTTCCTAAAGAAAATCCCCAATCTGGCTTTTACCTTTTTTGTAAGGGTTACAATATGTTCAGCAAAGGTTAGCTTACTGTTGAGCCAAATTCCCTAGATATTTAAATTTGTCAACAGCCTCTTGGGAGTCCCTTAGAAACGTTATAAAGGGAGCAGGAGTGGCTTGTTTGTGAAGTTGTCCTGAAGGATTGTTGGGGGGGGGGGAAAAGAACATAGCGTTAGTTTTCTTGGCATTGAGTAGTAATTTTGAATGTATTAGCTTGCGTTGCATTTGACTGAAGTCGGCCAGTAACTCATTGCTAACATCTGCTAGGGAGGGTTTGGAAGTGTAGAGGACAGGATCATCAGCAAAGAAGTGGAGATTTGAATTACTGATATTGTTGCTTAAGGTATTTATGTAAATTGAGAAAAGTAGTGGTCCAAGGATGGATCCTTGAGGGGCACCTCTTGTGAGCAGTAGTGGGGATGATAGCAGCTACTCTGATGCGTTGTGATCTGCTTGTAAGGTAACTGGAAAACCAATTTAATAAACAGTTGCTTAACCTATGCTCTTTAAGCTTAGAAGCAGTAGGTCATGGTCAACAGTATCATATGCCTTACTTATGTCTAGGAAAATGGCTCCAGTATATAGTTTGTTATCAAGGGCAGTAAACCAGTCATTTGTTACTGTGGCCAGAGCTGAAGCCTTGCTATGTTTTTGCAGGAAACCAGATTGCAAAGGGTTAAATAGATCTGAATTTTTGAGGTAATCTTTTAACTGACTGTTAACTACTTTTTCCAGTAGCTGTGATAGTACAGGCAGAATGGAGATGGGCCTATAGTTGTTCAGGTCACTTGGATTTCCTGACTTGAATAAGGGTAGCAGGAAGGCTGTTTTCCTGGGGGAGGGGACCATTCCTGATGGTACGGACATATCAAAAAGGTATATAATAGGAGCTGTTAAAAATTAAAAACCTAATTCTAAAAATACGGGGTCAGTGCTGTAATTGCCAGCCTCCTCCCTGCTACCACTTTTGTGAAGTGGGACTACATTTGCCCTCCATCAGTTCTCTGGAACAACTCCTGTATCGGGTGAGTTGTTGTGCAGGACTGTCAGAGGTACAGCCAGTGCTTCTCTGAGCTCCCTCAATATCCTTGGATTTATTCTGTCTGGCTGGATTGTCTTGTTCACTTTCAAATTTGCAAGTTCCTTCAATACTCCCTCCTCTGTAAATATACTAGAGTCCACCTCCCTTCCTTCAATGCTCCTTTCACTTATCTGTGGTCCTTTGCCTTCCCTTTCCTCTGTGAACACTGAACAAAAGTATTTTTTCAGGATGTCTTCTTTTTCTGGTCCCCCTCCGCACACTCCCCCTTCCCTCATTAGCCTTACAGTCCCTCCCCTGGTCATTATCTTTTTGCTTACATACCTGAAAAATGTCCTTTTTCTTCACTGCCTGGGTTATTTTCTCCTCCTAGTGTGCCTTTGTACTACTGGCTGCTTTCCCTGCCTCCATCTGCCTCTCCTGATTCACCTCCCTATCATTCTCCCTCTGAGTCTCCTTATTCCTCCTAAATGCTAACTTGTTTGCCCTTAGCATCCCATCAGTGATGGCAGCCTGTGAGTTAAACTTTCTTTCCCTCATGAAGAAAATAGTGCAGTGGAGGAGGGTGGAACTGCACTGTACTGAATGGACAGCAGGCAGCGAAATGTTATTTAACTCCAGTCCATGGAAACATAGAAACATAGAATTTGACGGCAGATAAGGACCGCTTGGCCCACCCAGTCTGCCCATTTCCATACCTACTGGATAAGCTGCAGATCCTAGTTAAGCAGCAGCCTACTTCTTCCTACCCCAACCCCCTAGAATGGCCTTATGACTGTCCCATGCATGCTTGAATTCCACCACTGATTTTGACTCCACAACCTCCTCTGGAAGGCCGTTCCATGCATCCACAACCCTCTCTGTGAAAAAATACTTCCTTAAATTACCTCTGAGCCGCCCCTCTATCTTCAAATTGTGCCTCTTGTTCTTGCCACACCTCTTTTTTGAAGATACACTAATGGACTTTGTTGATTCCCTTGAGGTACTTGAACGTTTCTATCATGTCCCCCCTCTCCCTCCTTTCCTCGAGGCTATACATGTTAAGCTCCTTTCGTCTCTCTCCATACGTCTTCCAGTGCAGACCCTGCACCATTTTAGTTGCCCTCCTCTGGACAGCTTCCATCCTGTCTATGTCTTTGCGGAGACTGGATCTCCAGAACTGCACACAGTACTCCAGATGGGGTCTGACCAGCTGTCTGTACAGAGGGATAATAACTTCCTGTTTTCTACAGGTGATGCCTCTCCCTATGCATCCCAGTATCCCCCCAGCCCTCCTTGCTGCCCTCTCACATTGCTTGCCCACCTTTAGGTCATCTGATATGACTACCCCAAGGTCCCTTTCCATTTTTGTTGTTGTTAGTATCTCACCCCCCACTGTGTACTCTTCCCCTGGGTTTTTGCTTCCCAGGTGCATTACCTTGCACTTCTTATCATTGAATCTAAGCGGCCATACATTTGACCATTCCTCTAACCTTGCCAAGTCCCTTCTCATCCTTTCCACCCCACCCTGTGCATCAACTCTGTTGCAGATCTTTGTGTCATCTGCAAAGAGACATACTTTTCCTTCCAGTCCCTCTGCAATGTCGCTTATAAATGACATTGAAGAGGACTGGTCCTTATACTGAACCCTGCGGTACCCCACTAGTAACCCTCCTTTCTTCTGAGTGGACTCCATTTACTATTACTCTCTGTGTCCTATTCTCCAGCCAATGCTTTACCCAGGCTGTCATCTTGGGACCCACTCCCAGGCTGGCTAACTTGTATATTAATCTTTGTGTGGGACTGTGTCAAATGCCTTGTTAAAGTCTAGGTAGGCCATGTCCACAGCCCTCCTGATCTACTACTTTGGTCACCCAGTCAAAGAAATCTATCAGATTCCTCTGGCATGACCTTCCGCTGTGAATCCATGCTGCCTAGGGTCCTGTGCCCCTCTGGCCTCTAGATACTCGACAATTCTTTCCTTCAGAAGTGATTCCATAATTTTCCCTATCACTGAGGTTAAACTAACAGGTCTGTAGTTTCCTGCTTCTGCCTTGCTCCCACTTTTGTGAAGGGGAATCACATCTGCCCTCCTCCAGTCCTGGGGTACCATCCCATCCTCCCATGATTTGTTAAAAAGAGTAGTCAGTGGTGTCACTAGTTCTACCCTTAGTTCTTTTAGAATTCTGGGATGAATCCCATCAGGCCCCATTGCTTTGTCCACCTTCAGTTTTAAGAGTTCTTTCAGAACCCTTTCTTCTGTAAATGGGCTGGTATCAACTTCTGTATCCAGAGTGTTGCTACTGTTTGTTTTATGTACCTCCCCCTCATCATTTGTAAATACTGAGCAAAAATATTTGTTTAGTATCTCTGCCTTTTCACAGTCTCCTCTGCCCACCCTCCTCCCCCTCCCTTTATTAAGCCTCACTATCCCTCCTTGGTCTTCCTTCACTCTCTGATGTACCTATAAAAGGTTTTATCCCCCTTCTTAACTGAGTTGGCTATCTTTTCCTCGGTTTGGGCCTTTGCTGTTCTGACTACCTTCCCAGCCTCCTTTTGCTTTAACTGATATAGTTCTCTGTCCTGCTCCTTCTGCGATTCCTTGTACTTTCTGAATGCTTTCTTTTTCTCTTGAACCTTCACTGCCACTTCCTTTGAGAACCATAGTGGTTTCTTACATCGTTGTTTTGTTTATTTGCTTCACACAAAGGCTCGTTACCTCTGTGATGGCAGTTTTTATTATTCCCCATTGTTCTTCCACCCCTCCTTCCTGCCCATTTGCTAGTTCATTCCTTAGGCACTCACCCATTTTGGCAAAGTCAGCCCTCCTAAAGTCCAGTACTTTTGCCTTTGTATGGCTTGACTCTATTGCTGTTTTTATTGTGAACCATACTGTTCGATGGTCGCTAGTTCCCAGATGGCTACCCACTTCTACATCTGTGATCCTCTCTCATCTCCATTTGAGAGAATCAGGTCTAAGATTGCTGCCTCTCGAGTGGGCTCCAATACTAGTTGTCTAAGGCATGCCCCCTGTAGGGCATCTAGAATAACTCCACTCTTTGAAGTGGCTGCTGCAACTGCACTCCAGTTAACATCTGGCATATTCAGATCACCCATCAGCAATATCTCCCCTTTTTCTGCCATTCTAAGTATACTTTCTATCATTTTCTTGTCCATTTCCTCCCCTGAGAAGGTCTTTCCTACAACCCTGTGTGGATTGTGGTGCCATTGCCTGTCTCCAAATTTACCCACAGTGCTTCTTCTCCTCCCTGTTTACCCTTTTGTTCTGTTGCTTTTATTCCTTCCCTTATGTAAAGAGCTACTCCTCCTCCTCTTTTACCCTCCCTGTCCCTCCTGTAGATAATGTATCCTGGTATGTTTACGTCCCAGTCATGGTTTTGTGTGTACCATGTTTCTGTGACTGCCACGATATCCAGATGTTCCTCTCCATCAAGGCCACTAATTCAGGAAGCTTGTTACCCAGACTACGGGCATTGGTACTCATTGCTCTCCATTTTTTGATGGCTTTACCTTCTGTTGCAGCATCCCCCATTGACCTTTCTACCTCGGTCTTTTTCTCATTTAGTACCCTGTTTTGTAGGGAGAGGCTGGGATTTTCCTGCTGCTTATCAGTGCCTCCCCTTCGAATAGTTTAAAAGCTTGCCAATGAAGCATTTAAACCAATTGCTCAAAAGACTTGTTCCCTTCCTGGACAGATGCAGGCCATCCTGCCAGTATAGGCTGGTGTCCCTCAAGGTGGAACCCCAGTCCCCAATGAAGCCAAACCCCTGTGCGCCACACCATTTTTTCAACCATTCATTAAACTGCATGGTACTAATAACCCTCACCTCCCCCATGCCATTGACAGGCAGCACCTCTGAGAAGGATACTGTGTGTGCTACTTGTCTTAGGCCCCTCCCCAACTCTGCAATGTCCTCCTGCACTGCTCTAATCTCATGATGAGCCAAGTCATTTGTCCCTAGGTGGACAATTACGTCCAGCTCAGACTCCCTTGCAGCTGTTCTAGTGATCCTGAGGATGCGCTTCCTGTCCTTCCAAGCTGAAGAAATCAAGATGTGCTGCATTGGTAAAAACATTTCAGACATTTCAGATCCCCCTTTCTCTACTGATGTAATTGCACTACATCAGCAAGGGAATTTGGACTGGTTAAACTTTAAACAGAATTGCATGGTGTTGAAAGGCCTCACAGTGCAACCAGCAAAGTCTGAGAACAGCAGACACAGACATGTGTTCCGTCCTTGTTAGGACTCACCAGTGATCCATATCTATAGCTCCATCTTTTTAGCCTTAGTATAGGTCTTGTTGCACTGGCTCATTTGTTTAAGGGAGTTACTGATAACTCCATGATCCCATTCCTCTTCTGAGGTGTTAAGTCTCACCCCACCCATCCAGTACTCTGTCTTAGGGTTACTTCTCCCAAGGTGCATTACTTTGCACTTTTCATGGGTTGAATTTTAATTGACATACCTTAGACCACCCCTCTAGTTTTCTTAGGTTTCTCTGCATATCCTTTATTCCCTCATCATTATCCAACCTCCCATGTAGTTTTGTGTCATTCACGAAGAGACACAACCTGCCCTGGAGTCCCTCACCAATGTCACTAATGAACATATTGAAGAGGACTGAACACACGAAAGATGCTGGTGGAACCCTGCTCATCACTTCCCTTTCCTCTGATTTAACCCCATTGACCATCACTCTCTGCTGCCTCCTTTCTAGCCAACTACCCACCCAGTTCACAATGCTTTAAGCCGCACCTGGGTCTTCCATCTTTTTGAGCAACATTTTGTGTGGTATTGAATCAAAAGCATTGCTGAAGTCAAAGTACAGCAGATCCACAACATGGCCTTGTCCACTTCCATGGTCACTCAGTCAAAGAAAAAAATCAGATTAGTCTGACAAGACCCCCCCTGCCATGAAAACAGTGTTGTTTACTGTGCTGGAGTTCATTGCTCTCTTAGTAGTCCATGAGATCCTCATTGATTAGTGATTCAATCAGCTTTCCCGTAATGGAGGTCAGACTAACAGGTCTATAGTTCACTGGTTGCTCCCTGTCCCCCTGTTGTGAAGTGGTACAACGTCTGCCATTCTTCAACCCTCTGGAACCTCCCCAGACCTAAGTGAGCTGTTGAAAAGCCCAGCCAGTGGTTCAGCCAGGTCTGCTGTTAATTCCCTAAGTATCTTCGGATACAACCCATCTGGATCCTGGGGCCTTATCTACCTTAAGGGCTGTCATCCCTTTCAGGAGCCTCTCGCTAGTACAGTAAGTACTGGATGCCTCATTTCTGGAACTCCTTTAGCAGCTGCTTTGACGCTGCTTTCTGGCATGGACTCACAGTCCTCTTTTCTGAATACTGAACAAAAGTAGTCATTCAGGAAGGTGGCCTTTTGCTCATCCTCCTCTATCACCCTGTCCCCCTCAACTAGCAGTGTGATGCCCCCCTTTTTTCCTTTATTTTACTGATATATATAAAAAAAACTGTTTTTCTCCATTCTTGACCCCTTTCCTTGATACTCAGTTACACGTCTGCTTTCACCTCCCTGACAGGCCCTCTTTAACTCCTTATTTTTCTGCAGCTAACCCTCCCATTCTGCCTCCCTATGCTTTTCCTTGCATTTACAGAAAGCCTTCTTTTTGACCCTAACTGCTTCCCTGACCCTAGCTAAGAACCATAGTGGTTCCTTAAACCTTTTTATAGATACTGTTCTTATGCTTGCCTTTGATGCTTCAAGGATGGCTCCTTTATTCTCCCTCACTCTCCTCTACCCCCTATGTCCCCCCCCCACTTATGCCTGACCAGTTCCCTCAGCATATTGAAATCCACCCTTCTAAAGTCAAGAATTTTGGCTCATGATTGTCGGTTGCCAGCTCTGATGGCAAATTCAAACTTCACGGCATTGTGGTCGTTGCTCTCTAGCAGCTCCCCTACTCCCACAGCACTCACCATCTCTGAGTTAGTGAGCACCACATCAAGGACTGCATTTTGCCTGGTAGGTTCCTTAATAAGCTGCACCAGTAGACAGTCTTGGAAGGTGTCCAGTAATGTTTGACTCCCGGCATTCTTGCCCACTGGGACCTCCTAATCAATGTCAGGCAGGTGCAGGTCACCCACCACCACTACTTCCCTCTTTGCTGCCCCTCTTTTCAAGGGGAATTGTCAACAATAAGAGCCTCAAACTCAAGTGTGATACTGATCCTAATTTGCCCTTTGTGAGTGAAAACACTTTTTTTTTTACTTACTGATTACTGCAGTGTAATAAATCATAAACAGGCTAATTTCATTGACTAGTAAGCTGACATTTCCTGCAACCAGAAATGCCAGACTCCTCTGCTGCTGACATCAGAGGAATGCTGCAGCAATAGGAGATTCAATAGCCTGCAAGGAAAGTCTGAGTTTTTTATAAGCTGTAATCTTCTGTTTGCTGGTCTGCTGTTCTCCTAGGGCTAGGTACAGTCACAAAGGAGTGTATTAAGCCCTGTGAGCTCAGAAGACCAAGCAAACTTCAGATTTTAGCTTACAAAAGCTTCAACATGTATACTGCAGGCTATTGAAGGCTATTGAATCTCTCAGTTGTGCAGCTCTCCTCTGACTTCAGCTAAAGGGGATTCTGGAATGTCTGGTAACACAAAATGGCATCTTAGAAGTCAACAAAATTAGCCTAATACATTCTATAATACTGCAGTAAACAGTAAGTAAAAACATAGAGGATTGTGTATGATCGCTCATACACAGCAAGGGTATTTTTCACTTGAGAGGGTTCCATGGTAACTGGAGGGGGATTGGGCACCCCCTTGTTGCCATGGAAACCTTGAGAGCTGAAAAATACCCTTGTTGTGTATGATCTTTTTCACTGTTCACAAGAGGATCTCTGGTCGCCTGGTCGTGCATGTGCACCGAGCTTGTAAGTGTTATGCTGCACTAGCTACGCAGCTAGTACAGCACAACAGCTATGATGACGTAGCTAGTGCAGCATAACAATGTTGTTGAAGGATAGATTTCCATCCACAATAACGTTCCACCACACACTATAAATGTTTTTGTACACAAAGTGCAAATTGGGGATCAGCCTCAGACTTGGGTGTGAGGCTGTTATTGCGGACAGTTACCCTTTAAGTTCCTCCTCCAGTTCTCTGTCCCTTTCTCCTCCTTGCCCTAGAGGCCTATAGGTCACCTCTAAGTGCATTTTCCTGCCTCAGGCTGCCATGAGTTGCACCCATAATGACTCAGCCTTCTCACTGCTACCCTAATACTCCCATCTTCTGCCACTTCAATGCCCTTCTTGACTAAAAGGGCAACTCTCCTGCCTATTAGTTCTTGTATCCCTTCTAAACAGTGAGTACCCAGGGACCATCATCTCTCAGTCATTTTTATGTCATCTTGCACTTACGCAGCCAACATATTACAGTAGTAGCAGATTTGGAGGTGCGGTCACTGTGGGCGAATACAGGGCACGCATCAGGGCACACATCAGTAGGTGCGTCCCTCATTCCCCAATAAGGCAGCTGTAGGCGCTGACACCAGCAACACATAAGCTGGCCACCAGATCAAAGAAAAGATTGGCTGCAATGACAGCCAAGCTCGTCATGCAGTGGCATGCCTTTCCTGGTGAACTAGTTCAATTAACATGGTGGCATTGACTGCCGCCATGCAGAGAGCCAACTTCAGGGGGTGCCCAATCCCCCTGTCGGCATGCTCTGATCCACTTCATTTGTTGATGGGGCGCCACTCCCCATCTGCATAATGCCCCCTCCCTCCCATTTCAGTGTGTGCTGAGGGGGTGCCAAATCCCTCTCAGCATCATGCGTTCCCCCATCAGTCTTTCTTTGCCAATGAGGGTTCCAATCCCCATCGGCTTTAGACCCCCTTCCCAGTTTAATTTGCAGATGGAGGAGCCCACTCCCCGTTGGCATAATGTCCCCCCCATTTGTTGTGTGCGGGGTGCCCAATTCCCCTCGGCTCTTGTCCCCCCCTTCGCATGTGCCAATGGGGGTGCCCAATCCCCCTTCAGCTATGGAACTGCACAAAAAACACTCACATGGCATGCTGGGAGCTCAACCCAGCTTGCCAAATGTCCCTGTAAAAAAAGAAACATCCGCAATATTTTTTTTGTTGTAAAACCTGTGAATCAGAAAACGGTCCCACGTGGTCTGTCCTGCTCCCTCCCTCAACCCGCACCCACCCTTTGCATATCCCACCTCCCCACTACCCCCTCACCCCATACTTACTTTCGCAGCCTGGTGCAATGATCTCGGTGGACCAGGAACACGTCTGCACTCTTCAAAGTCGACCCCAAACTGAAGAAATGCCGGTAAGCTGTACAATGGCATAAATAGGTTTTTTTTCAACTTTGATGTATATCTTGGCCATTTTTGGGAATTTTGGCACTAAATTTTCAACATGGGGTTATTTGGACCCCTCCTCATGAGTTCAGTCACTGTCATGGCGTTATTCAGTCCCGAAAGGTGATTTTGCGATCACTGCACAGAATCACTTTTCAGGACTGATTAATGAAATGACAGTGCCGCTGTTCATGAGGGGTGGGCTCTCAAAAAGCCTATGTTGCAAATTTGATGACAAAAATCCCAAAAATGGCTGTTTCTCGAGCGTGCGTTGCAGAGTTTCCACTCACGCTCGTAACTTCGTGAATTTGTAATATTTTCAATCCAGATTTTCAACATTGCCATTTTTCCACACCTCCTTATGAACAGTACAGCTGTCATTTTACATATCCTGACTGAAATGTGTTTTCGCACGTCTGGTGCAGAATAGTGCAGTCGGTGTGCAAAATCAGTTTTCGGGACAGTTTGACAAAATGACAGTGACACTGTTCATGAGCAGAGGTCTTAAAATGCCTACGTTGAACATTTGGTGATGAAAATCCATAAAACGACTGTGTTACAAGCATGTGTTGTGCAGTTTCCACTCACTTTTGTAACTTCGCAAATTTGCAATATTTTCATGCCAGATTTTCAACATTGGCATTTTTTCACACCTCCTTATGAACAGTAAAGCTGTCATTTTTCATTCCTGCGTGAAATGTGTTTTTTGTACCTGTGACATATAATGGCGTGGTCACTGCGGGAGATCAACTTTTGCAACAAATTAAGAAAATCACAGTGCCACTGTTCATGAGGGGAGGTCCCAAAATGCCTATGTTGAAAATGTGGTTTAAAAAACCCCAAAAATAATTGGGTTACGGACGTGCGTTGCGCAGTTTTCTGTGCATGCTCATGACTTAACCAATTTTTCATATTTTTGCTCCACATTTTCAACACCTCCTCATGAATAATACAGTTGTCATTTTTCACATCCTACCCAAAATGTGTTTACATACCTGTGACGCCAAATGACACAGTTGCTGTGCAAAATCTCCTGTCGGCTAACAAACTGATACTGCCGTTCTTCATGAGGTGGGGTCACAAAAAAACAATGCTGATAATTTGGAGTGAAAATATCAATACACACCTACAGTGTTAGGGTTTCCAACTGTTACACAGCACCCTGTAGAGACTGACAGGTGTCAGGGGTGTGACTTGGGATAATCAGCTGTAATGCTCCTGCCATTCCACCCCCACCCCCACCCTGCAGCCACTGACAGGCATCGAGGTGTGGAGTGTTCAGCCACAAAGTTCACCCCATTCTCCTATACTGCACCCACTTCAGCATATTTCCTTATGGAATGGGGTAAGTATAATGCTCAAGGACCCCAAAGTACACCACAACACTTGTTGGTGTCTACAGGGTAGGTTGAGGTAAAATGGCTTGAGCGTTATAGCTGATGACCCAAAGGCACACCCCAACACCTGTCAGTCTCTGCAGGGTGGGTGGGGTTGTCATCAGTTCAATACTTCACTGCCACTCCTATTATGTATTTCTAACGCCTGCACTACCAATGCCAATGCCAGCGAGACAACATTCGGCATTGACAAATGCTTGTTATCTATGGCCTATGTTTCTGTGATGGCCACCAGATTCACTTCAGTTTCTGACATCAATGCCTGGAGCTCACTGAATTTATTGCCTAGGCTTCTGGCATTAAGGCATAACCACTGTATTTGATCCCTGCTCTAACTTTACTACTTTCCTTTTGTTTTTCACATTTTCTTCCCTCCTTCTTTGTACTTGTACCATTTACTTTCCTCCTCACTGGTATTCCTCCTCTTGGTCCTGTAAACACTACTGCATTCCCTCTACCCATTTTGTCCTTGTTGCCCCCTGGATGTGAGAGAGTTTTGTCTAGGATCTCCTTCTGCTCACCATCCATCATGGATTCCCTAGATCTGGACTACATTCGCAGTCAGTCTAAACATCTGATGTAGACAAAAGAAGAAGGAAGAAGGGGCATGCAGCAGGCCCTAATGGAGCCCAGGCAGTTGTGGTTCTCTCATGCTCTGGGAGGTTTACCCATGCCACAGTGACAATGAAGTTGGCAGTGTAAAGTACAATATCAACAATCTGCTGACACCAGCCATCGTGCTCTGACAATCTGCCATGCAGCAGGAGCGACTCCTATGGTGGTGGCAGGCTTTGCCTCCTCATCCTCCGCACATTTTACAACCAACCCCAGGTCACACCACTGTGGACAGTAGGGGGGACAGGGGAATGGCAACATCGCCCAGCAGCAAAAAATCAAAGTTACAGCATAAGCACACACCATCCAGGTGGCAATAATCAGTTGGCACATTAACTGGCTACAGATCAGGGACAACTGAATCAACTATGTTGGACTTACTAAGAGCCCTGTGAGCACTCAAGAAATGGATGCTAGCTTTGGAACAGAAATTTCAAGAATATAATGGCAGAATGCTTGTCTGAGTCCCAATCTGCAGCAGCACAAGCAGAAGTGATGGAGGCAGTAGTGGCTGTTTTAAAGACAGTGACAGGTACAGCCCGCCTTATTAAGGAGAAAAAAATGCTCAACTACTGCCTTGAAGCTCTTGAAAACCTGCTGAGATCATCCAATTTGAGACTTACAGGCTTTCCTGAGGAAGTCATGGGGACAACCCTACGTCATATGTAGGGTACTAGTTGGGCATGAACTTAAACTTGGAGCCAGCTTCCTCAGGTCACAAGAGCATTCAGGATTATCGCTTGAAAGTAATTCCCCTAGCACCATGTTGATCTAGTTATTCAGGTCACTGGAGAGGGGCACTTCAGGGGCTCACATCCACAGATGGAACTGATGTTACCAGACTGTATGACTCTAAAACAATTAATGACTTAAAAATCAATGATTTAACATTCTTTCACATTAACGATAGTGGACTTCCATGTTGTTTGCAAGTTGCTGTTCTCTATTTTCTACACCAGACAGCTATTACCTGAACTCTAGGTTGCATTGGTGCTTAACTAATCAAATAGTATTCTTTCAGAATTCAAGAGTGCATATAAAGAAAATGTTTATTCTTACCCTTAATTCATTTATGCTATGTTGGGTCTGAATCAAAGTTATGTTTTGTTGCCATATACTACTGTTTTATCAGAGGACAGAATCTCTTTAATGTCAGGGGTACCAGTGATACTGAGATTTTCCTTGGGGTGGAGGGGCTGAATGCAAACTGGCCTTACAACTCGCTACCATGAGTACCAAGGGGCAATCAACCATAAGAAGGCAGAGTTTCTGTCCAGGGAGATTGTTGCAGGAAAGAACAGACCAGTTCAGCTTTTTCAGACTGTGGATAGACTACTTCATCCAGGCTGTCTGCAACTGAAAAAAGCATTTTCAACCACATTGTGTGATGAGTTTGCTCAGTTCTTCTCTGACAGGGTGTCCTCCATTCAGTCAGGTATCTCCCCAGCGAGGCAAGTTTTGTCCCACAGTGGTCAGCCTGGTAGGAACACAGGCACTCCTATTGTTTGAGAGCAGTTTAGACCAGTGGAGGTGGCTGAAGTTGTTGAGGTGATCTCGAAGCTGTGGCCCACTTTTTGTGAACTGGATCCAGCCCCAACCTGTTTCCTAGTGAGATGCATCAAGACTGTTTCTCCGGTGTTCGCTAGGATAATCTTGTAAATACAAAATCACACATGCCCCCACAATGCAAAGCATCATGGGCTGCATATGCAAATCACCACAGAATGTTATGCTGGTCCAACTTTAAGCAGAATTGCATGGTGCCGAAAGGCCTCTCACACAGTTTGCAAAGGGTGCTAACAGAAGACATAGACATGTGTTTCGTCCTACCAGGACTCATCAGTATGCCTCATCTGTTTGACACCCCAGTGGAATGGACCAGCTACCCTAAGGCAGTATGCCTGGGATATATTGTTGAACCCATTAAAATAAAAACCATTTAAAGACAAAGAACCTCTGTGCGTAAACACTGAAGGCAAGGGTTACCCAAAGGGCATTTGGCTGGGAAGCCAAGTTTCAAGAAAATACAAAATCACACATGCCCCACAATGCAAAGCATCATGGGCTGATAGCAAATCACACAGAATGTTATGCTGGTCCAACTTTAAGCAGAATTGCATGGTGCGAAAGGCCTCTCACACAGTTTGCAAAGGGTGCTAACAGAAGACATAGACACGTGTTTCATCCTACCAGGACTCATCAGTATGCCTCATCTGTTTGACACCCCAGTGGAATGGACCAGCTACCCCTAAGGCAGTATGCCTGGGATATACTGTGGTGAACCCATTAAAATAAAAACATTTAAAAGACAAAGAACCTCTGTGCATAAACACTGAGGCAAGGTTACCCAAAGGGCATTTGGCTGGGAAGCCAAGTTTCAAGAAAATACAAAATCACACATGCCCCCACAATGCAAAGCATCATGGGCTGCATATGCAAATCACCACAGAATGTTATGCTGGTCCAACTTTAAGCAGAATTGCATGGTGCGAAGGCCTCTACACAGTTTGCAAAGGGTGCTAACAGAAGACATAGACACGTGTTTCGTCCTACCAGGACTCATCAGTATGCCTCATCTGTTTGACACCCCAGTGGAATGGACCAGCTACCCTAAGGCAGTATGCCTGGGATATATTGTGAACCCATTAAAATAAAAACATTTAAAGACAAAGAACCTCTAGCGTAAACACTGAGGCAAGGGTTACCCAAAGGGCATTTGGCTGGGAAGCCAAGTTTCAAGAAAATACAAAATCACACATGCCCCACAATGCAAAGCATCATGGGCTGCATATGCAAATCACCACAGAATGTTATGCTGGTCCAACTTTAAGCAGAATTGCATGGTGCCGAAGGCCTCTCACACAGTTTGCAAAGGGTGCTAACAGAAGACATAGACACGTGTTTCGTCCTACCAGGACTCATCAGTATGCCTCATCTGTTTGACACCCCAGTGGAATGGACCAGCTACCCCTAAGGCAGTATGCCTGGGATATATTGTTGTGAACCCATTAAAATAAAAAAACATTTAAAAGACAAAGAACCTCTGTGCGTAAACACTGAGGCAAGGGTTACCCCAAAGGGCATTTGGCTGGGAAGCCAAGTTTCAAGAAAATACAAAATCACACATGCCCCCACAATGCAAAGCATCATGGGCTGCATATGCAAATCACCACAGAATGTTATGCTGGTCCAACTTTAAGCAGAATTGCATGGTGCCGAAAGGCCTCTCACACAGTTTGCAAAGGGTGCTAACAGAAGACATAGACACGTGTTTCGTCCTACCAGGACTCATCAGTATGCCTCATCTGTTTGACACCCCAGTGGAATGGACCAGCTACCCCTAAGGCAGTATGCCTGGGATATATTGTGGTGAACCCATTAAAATAAAAAAACATTTAAAAGACAAAGAACCTCTGTGCGTAAACACTGAGGCAAGGGTTACCCCAAAGGGCATTTGGCTGGGAAGCCAAGTTTCAAGAAAATACAAAATCACACATAGGATAATCTTGTGTTCACTTTCAGAGAGTCTTTCCAGATGCCTTGAAGGAGGCACTGGTGAGGCCCCTCCTGAAGAAACCATCACCCAGACCTGATGTCTTGGCAAATTATTGACCTACTGTATCTTCAACTTCTTAGGGAAGGTTGTTAAGAAAAGTAGTGGCACTGCAGCTCGAGGCACTCCTCGCGGCCTTCAACTTCTATAAGCCATTCCAGTCCAGTTTCAGGGCAAGGCATGGCACCAAAATGATATTGGCCAGGATGCAAAAAGACCTCTTCAGGACAAGAGACTGGTCAATTCTCATTCTCCTCACTCTGTCTTCAGCATTTGACACTGTGGAGCACATTGTGCTTCTGGATTGCCTTAGAGTGTATTGTGGACTCACTGGTACTATCATCTGGTTTGGGTCCTGTCTCTCAGGCAGGAAGCAATGGGTGATGATGGTTAATTTCTCCTCTTCCCCATAGCCCCTGCCATGTGGAGGTCCTCAAGGCTCTATTCTGTCACCAGTGTTATTCATGGTGTACATACTACCCCTGGGAGACCTCATTAGGTATTACAGTTTGTGATTTTTCTGCTATGCAGATGACACCCAACTGTATATGTCCTTTGGCCCTATAACAAATGACACTTAGGAAGTGCTAAACAACTGCCTGGCTGAAATCCAGGACTGGATGTCCTTCATCAGGTTAAGACTTAATCTCAACAAGACAGTGGTCCTGGTGATTGAGCCTGGTAATGTGGATTATAGGAGTGCCTCTGGGGGTGGCAACAGGATTGGCCCTCTGAGCCACCCCATTGCTTGCTTCCTCTAGGGTGAGAAATCTGGGTGTCTTCCTGGATGACAGGCTGACACTTGATGCTCAGGTGTCATCTGTTGATCGAAGTGATTTTTACCATTTAAGGAATGTTGCCTGGATTAAACACATAGTTCATCCCAAAGATCTGCATCCACTAATACAGTACATGCCTTTGTCACATCCAAGCTTGACTACTGCAATGCTCTGTACTTCAGGGTCTGTGGCGGGACACTTCGCTGACTGCAGCTGGTGTAGAACACAGCAGCCAGATTGCTGACAGGCCTATCTAGGTCTTGTCATGTTAGCCCAGGACTGCGGACTCAGCACTGGCTACCTGTCAGATGGAGGATAATCTTTAAGGTGGGCTTGCTCACCTATGAGGCCCTATATGGATTGGTCCCTGGCTACCTGACTGATCTTTTTTGCACCTGCCACTCCTATCCGCCCCCTCCACTTCTCCACCAGGGTACTCCTTGCGGTTCTAAGAGCCAAGCTGAAAATGTCTGGTGATTGGGCATTCAAGGCTGCTGGCATGGCCTTCTGGAACTCACATCCCAGCTCTTTAAGGGAGGCCGTGACTGTGGAGGCATTTAAGAGGAGCCTAAAGACTCATCTTTTTAAGCACGCTTTCCCGGACTAACCACAGTTGTTTTTTATTCTTAAAGGCTGTATTTATTAATTATTTACAGCTGTATTATATATTAGTATTTTAATGCATTTATGGTTTCTTATAGCCTGTATTGTTGTTACCTTTACCCCGCCTGCTGATTATGTAAGTCACCCAGAGCCTCATGGATTGGGCGCCATATAAATAAACATTACCTTGCTTTACCTTACCTTTTCTTACCTAAAGAACATAAGTACATTATGTTGTCTGATTTTACCTTATCTGTTGTATGCAACCACAAAGGCTAGTATGCAATAGGCCTTTTAACCACATGAAATTAACCAGGATCGAGACAAGGTCTGTCACTGGCATGGCTGGTATATTTGAACAGGTTTTTCCTTATGCTGGTTTATTGTGCATATTTAAATGTATATTATAGACATCTTATGATAAGCATGATGTTTATGTACTGTATGTTGTACAATTTACCTGCTGAGAATTACATTTTGTAAGATGATCTTATGAAAATAATAAGGAACATTTACGAATAAAATACTTCTGCAGCACTGATAAGGCTTAACTGTTGTTCATCTGGTAGAGTAGGTAAATTAAGGTGAGAAAAAAAGTCTTGGTATCTCTCTGGTGCCATTTCCTCCCCTTTTTTGAACTGGGCTGTATGGAAGGCTCAGAAGTCGGTTAGAATCTTTGGTGTATGGTTATTGAGTTGCCCTGATACTGGCTAGGCTTCTTTACTAACGGTGGAAAGTTTTTTGCTGTTGTCTAAGCCTGTAAGCTAAAATCCAGAAAGACTTAACCACCTCTCATAATTCTGTTTAACATACACTAGGTCTTGATCTGTTTTGCAGTTTAAAAGCTCTTGTAGTTGTGTTTTAACATTCTGTATTTGTGGATATAGGGACGTACTGTATCTCCCTACATTTGAGCTTTTTGTAAAAATGCCATGGTTTCTTGAAGCTGCTTATGTTGCTCTCTTTGTTTTTTATGCGTGGCATAACTAATGATTTTCCAGCAAAGGACTGTTTTGAGCATGTCCCATAAAATTGCTTGGAACATGTTTTGGTTTGCACTTTCCGTAATCAGCTGGAGAATCTTAGCAGTTGTTAGTTCCCTAAATGTTGGGTCCCTCAGCAATATTGTTGTGAGCATGGTGGGATACAAAGTGACACAATAGGCAGAGCTCAGGTGCATAAAAGACTCTGGAATGAGTCTGTCATTTTATTAAAAGCCCAAAATATTTACAGAAAGCTAAAAAAATGTGTTAGTTCACTAACCAAAAGAAAATCCCAGGTCTCTGCTTCCCTTGCAGAGCCTGTGGCTTAATTCCAGCCAATTTGGTGTGATAAACCTCTTACACTGATACAAAGAACTGTGTGAATTGATCAGCACACAAATAGGTCCTCCTCCTTCACAGTCAGCACACCAGCTGACGACTCTACTCTTCTCCCCTAGTGGTGAGCCCTATTTATAGCCTTAGGGATTATATCACTCTCTGTGGGGGAGTTCCCATTGGCCATGACCTTACATAATAGGGTGAGTTTCCATATTATCCCATGCCTTAATATGCAGGGGCTTGTTATTTGGCCCTTTTTGCTCAAATATGCTTTATTTTACAGGCAGCCCCAGTTACAACCTCTCTGAGGCTGTCATAACACTGTTTTAGTTCTTTAAATATTGGGGACACTACGGGACTGTATTTTCAGTGCGACAGGTACCCTTCATCAGACCTTTATTCTGGGCTTTTTTAAACTCTAGTGTGCCATGTGCATTTTACATATCTCCAAGACGGGAGATAGTTTCTAGTCCAATGTGCACAGCAAGGGGGTCTTTTGGAAAAGAGGACAGCAAAGAAAAGGTTAGGGTTTTGTCAGGTTGACCTCCCTGACAAAGAAACAAGAAAAGGAAAAGAAAAAGAAGAAAGATGAGAGGATGGAAAAGGGTGAGAGAAATAACACAAGAGAGAGAGACAATAACTGGTACATATGACTCTTTATTCTGTATTTCCCAGGGTCTGTATACTATAACAGGTAGCATCCTGTTACACACCTCTCCCACCAAGAGGCAGCAGATTTCTGTTGTCTAAACACCCTCCTGAAACCTAGGAGGGTTGGAGCTTCTGCCCCCCCCACCCACTCTCAGAAGCTCCCCCTCAGGGACCCTTAAATAATACAGTAATTTATAACAGATATAGTTATATCTATACTCTGTACATTTTCCCTGAGATGTAAACACATTTTCTCAACATGTAACCTTCAGTTTTTTCTTCAAGTTATTTTACTTCAGTAGTTCACTGTAACATTTTGTACAAAAAGCAAGAAAATATGTTAACATCACACATATTTCATCATTTCCATCACATTTGCCCCATATCTGGACAAAAAGTCGGCACTGAGGTGTTTGGAATCCACCCTGTGTGTGATGGTAAAGCGATAGGGTTGCAATGCTAAGTACCATTGCATGATCCTACCATTTTTATCTTTCATTTGTTGAAGCCAACACAGGGGATTGTGGTCTGTCACCTCCGTAAATTCCCTGCCCCACAAATAATATTTGAGTGCTTCTACTGCCCATCTCAATGCCAAACATTCTTTTTCAACAGTAGAATATTTCCATTCTCTCACATGTAATTTTCTACTTATATATAGATCACCAGGTGTTCCTCACCTTTGTGTTTCTGAGACAACACCACCCCAATGCCTGTGTTAGAGGCATCAGTGTGATGTTCAAAGGTGTTTGTAAAATCGGGACTACATAACACAGGGTAGGAACAGAGTAAAGCTTTGAGGGTTAAGAAAACCTCATTACAATCATTAGTCCATTGGACCTTATCAGCACATTTGTTTTGCATCAAGTCTGTCAGTGGGTTGGCAATGGTGGCAAAGTCGGGAATAAAATGTCTGTAATAGCTGACTAGGCCTAAGAAGGAGCGGACATGATGTTTTGTCTGTGGTCTGGGGCTGTTTGCTACTGCCTCTACTTTACTGATATCAGGCTGGATAATCCCTTTTCCTATTATAAACTTCAGATATTTCATCTCAGTTTTGGCTATGGCATATTTTGCGGGGCTGATGGTCAGACCTGAATCAGTAATGGACTGTACGACAGCACTCAAATGAATTAGATGAGTCTGCCAATCAGGTGAAAAAATGACAACATCATCCAAATAATCGGCACTGTATGAGGTATGGGTGCATAAAACCCTATCCATGTAGTGCTGGAAGGTGGCCAGTGTACCGTGCAATCCAAGTGGCATTGTTGTGAATTGGAATAACCCTGTTGGGGTACTAAATACAGTCTTTTCTTGGGCTTGTAAAGATAATGGAATCTGCCAGTACCCTTTTGTTAAGTCCAGGGTACTAATGTACTTAGCTGATCTGATTTTATCTAGAAGGTCATCCACCCTGGGCATCGGATACCCATCAAAGGAAGAAAGGGACCTGATCTTATGAAAATCCAAAAGTCTGATTCTTCCTTCCTTTTTGGGTACCACTACCGTGGGTGAAGAAGACCATACACTACGAGATGGAACTATTACCCCTAGTGCTTCCATGTGCTTGATTTCAGTGATCACATCCTGTCTGACCTTCTCAGGCAAGCGATAAGGTCGCTGATAAATAGGCTTTGTTTGTTCCATACGTATGTTATGTACCACCCCCTTTGCTCTACCTAGTATGCTAGTAAAGGTAGCCCCATAATACTGTAACTGTTCCCCTATTTCTTGTTTTTGGGCATCATTCAGCTTGGGGTTGATTTGCACCTCATCCACCTGGGACCTATGGTCCAGCCTTTCATAAGCTACATCCATCTCACTGCTTTCAGACTCAGGGTACATTAAACAGCCGAGCATAGAGTTTGCTCTTTCCTGCCACTTACGTAATAAGTTAGCATGGTACACTTTCAAAGCTGTTTTTCTTTCTGGTGTTTTAATTTCATAGTTGACCTTCTCCACCTGTTTGATTACTTCATAGGGACCCTTCCATTTCATTAAAAGTGCATTCTTCTGGGTAGGTAATAACAATAACACCTTCTTCACAGGATGAAAACATTTGTCTTTCAGCCCTTCATCATAACCAGATTTTTGATCAGCTTGTCTTTGAATCACGTTCTGATGTGCCACCTGCACAAATTTAACCAATTTCTTTCTTAAGTTGGTCATGTAATCAATTATGTTACTGTGGCAGGCCTCCTTCCCCTCCTCCCAATGTTATTTTACTATGTCCAAGGGATCCCTTGGGTTCCTGCCATACAAAAGAGTAAAGGGAGAAAACCCAGTGGTAGCTTCGGGCACCTTACGATATGCAAATAATAGATAAGGCAGGTACTTGTCCCAATACCTTCCTTCCTTCCTCCTGGATATATTTTTGCAGCATGTGCTGCAAGGTTTTATTGAATCTCTCAACCAGTCCATCGGTTTGGGGGTGGTAAGGAGAGGTTCACACTGCTGTAACCCCCAACAGTTTGTACAACTCCTTTAGGAGGATGGAGGTGAAGTTCATACCCTGGTCTGTGAGGATAACCAGAGGAATACCTAGCCAACTAAAAATGTTGCCAATTCCTTGGCAATCTGATGGGCAGTGGCAGTGTGCATAGGTATTGCCTCAGAGTATTGGGTGGCATAGTCACAGACCACAAGAATAAACTGGTTACCCTTAGCACTCTTAGTTAAGAGGCCTACCACATCCATTGCTATCCTTTGGAATGGTTTCATAACAGCTGGTAAGGGTTGTAGGGTCACCTTATCTTTCTTTCTGCCTTTTGCCACCAACTGACACTCAGGGCATGTCTGGCAGTACTCCGCTACCTGATCATGAATCCCTGGCCAGAAAAAACACTGGCTAAACATACCCAGAGTTTTATCTCAGCCCTCATGACCAGCCATGGGGATATCATGGTCCAATACCATCAGTTTATCCCTATACCTCTGGGGAACCATCATTTGTTTCAGCTGCTCTCCTGTCACAGGATTAATGCATATTCTGTACAATATCTCATTTGACAATACATAC
Source organism: Neoceratodus forsteri (assembly GCA_016271365.2). Lineage (NCBI taxonomy): Eukaryota > Metazoa > Chordata > Ceratodontiformes > Ceratodontidae > Neoceratodus > Neoceratodus forsteri. Next base: position 1,560,277,171 of record CM028130.1, on the reverse strand, counting down.
TGAGATTGTCCCTGTACAGCTACTTGGTCCACCTGTGAAAAAAAAAGGTTTTAATGTCTCATCCCTGTTTTGCTCCTCCTGAATTTTGGCCCCTTTTAACACCAGGTCCCATTCAGGAATCTAAGGTATTGCAGTCTTATGAGTGTCTCTCCGCTTTTGCTTTTCCCTCCTTTTTTCATTCTTGGTTTTTCTGGATTTTCCAGGGATCTCAAATAGTTTTGGATCAAAAGGGAACATATCAGGAGACTGTTCTTTTCTAGCCTGTGCCTGGGTGGTGACCGCAACTAAAGGGTATCCTGGCTGGGAAGACTTTAACAGTTGATCAAACTTTGGATAGTCCTGACCAATGAGCACGGGCACAGGAAGTTGAGGGACTAAACCCACAGCAAGAGTCTGAGTATCTTTCTCCACAGTCATTTCTACCATGGCTGTTGGGTGCCGATGAACATCCCCATGGACACAAGTCACCTTGGTCTATCTACAGGAGGAACAGAGAGGGTAAAAGAGGAGGAGGAGTAGCAGCTCTTTACGTAAGGGAAGGAATCAAAGCAACAGAACAAAAGGGAAAACAGGGAGGAGAAGAAGCACTGTGGGTAAATTTGGAGACCGGCAATGGCACCACAATCTGCACAGGGGTTGTATACAGACCCCCTTCTCAGGGGGAGGAAATGGACATGGAAATGATAGAAAGTATACTTAGTATGGCAGAAAAGGGAGATATTGCTGATGGGCGATCTGAATATGCCAGATGTTAACTGGAGTGCAGTTGCAGCAGCCACTCAAGAGAGGGGTTATTCTAGATGCCCTACAGGGGGCATGCCTTAGACAACTAGTATTGGAGCCCACTCGAGAGGGAGCAATCTTAGACCTGGTTCTCTCAAATGGAGATGAAGAGAGGATCACAGATGTGGAAGTGGGTAGCCATCTGGGAACTAGCGACCATCGAACAGTATGGTTCACAATAAAACAGCAATAGAGTCAAGCCATACAAAGACAAAGGTATTGGACTTAAGGAGGGCTGACTTTGCCAAAATGGGTGAGTGCCTAAGGAATGCACTAGCAAATGGGCAGGAAGGAGGGGTGGAAGAACAATGGGGAATAATAAAAACTGCCATCACAGAGGTAACAAGCCTTTGTGTGAAGCAAATAAACAAAACAAAACGATGTAAGAAACCACTATGGTTCTCAAAGGAAGTGGCAGTGAAGGTTCAAGAGAAAAAGAAAGCTTTCAGGAAGTTCAAGGAATCACAGAAGGAGCAGGACAGAGAACTATATCAGTTAAAGCAAAAGGAAGCTGGGAAGGCAGTCAGAACAGCAAAGGCCCAAACCAAGGAAAAGATAGCCAACTCAGTTAAGAAGGGGGATAAAACCTTTTATAGGTACATCAAGGAGTGAAGGAAGACCAAGGGAGGGATAGTGAGGCTTAATAAAGGGGAGGGGTGAGAAGAGTGACTGTGAAAAGGCAGAGATACTAAACAAATATTTTTGCTCAGTATTTACAAAGGAAGAGGGGAGGTACCTAAAACAAACAGTAGAAACACTCTGGATACAGAAGTTATCAGCCCATTTACAGAAGAAAGGGTTCTGAAAGAACTCTTAAAACTGAAGGTGGACAAAGCAATGGGGCCTGATGGGATTCATCCCAGAATTCTAAAAGAACTAAGGGTAGAATTAGTGACACCACTGACTACCCTGTTTAACAAATCATGGGAGGATGGGGTGGTACCGAGGACTGGAGGAGGGCAGATGTGATTCCCCTTCACAAAAGTGGGAGCAAGGCAGAAGCAGGAAACTACAGACCTGTTAGTTTAACCCCAGTGCTAGGGAAAATGATGGAATCACTTCTGAAGGAAAGAATTGTCGAGTATCTAGAGGCCAGAGGGGCACAGGACCCAAGGCAGCATGGATTCACAGCGGGAAGGTCATGCCAGACAAATCTGATAGATTTCTTTGACTGGGTGACCAAAGTAGTAGATCAGAGGGGCTGTGGACATGGCCTACCTAGACTTTAGCAAGGCATTTGACACAGTCCCACACAAAGATTTACATACAAGCTAGTAGCCTGGGAGTGGGTCCCAAGATGACAGCCTGGGTAAAAATTGGCTGGAGAATAGGACACAGAGAGTAATAGTAAATGGAGTCCACTCTGAAGAAAGGGGGTTACTAGTGGGGTACCACAGGGTTCAGTATTAGGACCGGTCCTCTTCAATGTCTTTATAAGTGGCATTGCAGAGGGACTGGAAGGAAAAGTATGTCTCTTTGCAGATGACACAAGGATCTGCAACAGAGTTGATGCGCAAGGTGGGGTGGAAAGGATGAAAAGGGACTTGGCAAGGTTAGAGGAATAGTCAAATGTATGGCAGCTTAGATTCAATGATAAGAAGTGCAAGGTAATGCACCTGGGAAACAAAAACCCAGGGGAAGAGTACACAATGGGGGGTGAGATACTAACAACAACAAAAATGGCAAGGAACCTGGGGTAGTCATATCAGATGACCTAAAGGTGGGCAAGCAATGTGAGAGGGCAGCAAGGAGGGCTGGGGGGATACTTGGATGCATAGGGAGAGGCATCACCAGTAGAAAACAGGAAGTTATTATCCCTCTGTACAGACAGCTGGTCAGACCCCATCTGGAGCAATGTGTGCAGTTCTGGAGACCCAGTCTTCGCAAAGACATAGACAGGATGGAAGCTGTCCAGAGGAGGGCAACCAAAATGGTGCAGGGTCTGCACCGGAAGACATATGAAGAGAGACTTAAGGAGCTTAATATGTATAGCCTTGAGGAAAGGAGGGAGAGGGAGGACATGATAGAAACTTTCAAGTACCTCAAGGAATCAACAAAGTCCAATAGGGTAGCATCTTTCAAAAAAGAGGTGTGCAAGAACAAGGGGCACATTTGAAGATAGAGGGGGCGGCTCAGAGGTAATTTAAGGAAGTATTTTTCACAGAGAGGTTGTGGATGCGTGGAACAGCCTTCCAGAGGAGGTCATGGAGTCAAAAACAGTGGTGGAATTCAAGCATGCATGGGACAGTCATAAGGCAATTCTAGGGGGTGGGGGTAGGAAGAAGTAGGCTGCTGGTTAACTAGAATCTGCAGCTTATCCAGTAGGCAGGGAAATGGGCAGACTGGGTGGGCCAAGCTGTCCTTATCTGCCGTCAAATTCTATGTTTCTATGGTCTCTATCCCTCCTTTCTCATAGTCATTAATAAGATCAGCTCTTACTAAAGTCTGCTTACTCCCCAAATTTATGAGGCCCAGTAAACTTTATTGCCCAATTCCCACTGTGGTAGCATAGCCCTAGTTAGTCATAGCAAAATGGGAAATATTCGATCCATTACTAGGGCAGTTCCGTGTGATATGTCCCTTTCTTGCACATATCCTACAAATAAAATCAGCATGGTAGGGTCTCTCTCTCTTTGACAACTCTTTCACCCACCAGATACTGGTTTTTGGTAAAAGTTTGATCATATTGTCTTACTGGTGTTGTAATTTGGGCTGTGGGGCTTGGGGTTCCTCTGGTCCTTGAAGGTCTGGACGCCAGGTAGTTCTCCACCAGAGTTATTGTTCGCTCTGCAGTGTCAGGTTTGTGCTCTCTTATCCACACCTGAACATCCTGGAGCATAATCTGTATAAACTGTTCAAAGACAGTTAAATCCATTATCTGATCGACCGTTTTTACTGTTAGTTGTAACCATCTGAGGCAAAAGTCCTTTAATCTGGCAAAGGTTTTCCTTGGTGTAACTTGACCCACCATTTTCAGTGATCTAATCCTTTGCCAGAATGTCTCAGAATTAATGTCATACCTTCTTAGGATCTCCTCCTTTACCCAGTCATAATTATTGGCATCTGGTGCTATCATATGGCTGTACACCAGCTGGGCACATCCAGATAAGTGTGGTACCAGTTTTATCACCCATTGATCTCTGGGCCAGGTACAGGCATGAGCAATCTGCTCAGCGGTGGTCAAGTATGCCTCAGTGTCATCCGCCTCAGTGAGCTTGGTCAATTTGATTTCCCAAGGAATGTTTCTTCCAGGCTGCCAGGAATTCATTGCTTGAATGGCCTGCAAGATATCATGCCATCTAGCATCCTGTCATCTTCTTTCCTCTTCTTGGTTCTTCCGTTCCTCTTCTCTTTGACATCGGTTCTCTTCTTGGCCCCTTTCCATGTCCAGCTCTCTCAGGCAAAGCCAACGCAACAGGTCACCTGGATCCTCTGGAACTGGGTCTTCCTTTTGTCTTCTCTCTTCCTCTAATTGCTTCTTTTCCCCAGCACACCGTTTCTTTTCCTCCTCTGAGGATTCCACATCTTCTTTCTCTTGTGGTTCCTTGGGGAAAATGACAGGCTCTATTGCTAGTATAGGTTTCAACCCCAATTGTTCGGCCTTTGATCTGGTCCACTGGAACTCCTTCCTTCCGGCACCTTTTTATCTGCTCATACATCGGGTATATGACTGTACCCAAGCCAAAGGAAAAAGACGTCCCTCCCGGCTGAGTGTGCTAGTGAGAGCAACAACCAACCACATACAAAACTCCAGTATCACTCACTACAGTAGAAGATAAATGACCCAAATACAAACTACTCAACAGGAAAATGCATGTTGGTAAATATTTTAATTTAATACAGTACTTTCATACATAAAAAGCGGTCTAAAAAACACCATATATCCTCTAAAAAGGTGTTCAGGTGAGACCCACAAACTTCCTACCAGTTTCGCTTCAGAGCATCATCAGGGAGTGTTCCAACAGGTGATGCACTCTACTTTTAAAGGCAGAATTTAAAGTGACAGTGTGTTAAAAAAAAATCTCACTCTAGAGTGACATACGCCCATAGTAAAATATTCATATACAAAAACAAACAAAAATATGTATTTAAAGAAACGAACAACTCACTACAAGTGCAGATGAAAAAACATATATCTAAAATTTGAACAATTACTAAATAATTAATTATAAACATTAGAAACATCTGAATGATGTAAAAATGTAAACACAGCATAGTGCAATCTAAAACTCAGTTCTAGCAGAACTAGTATATAAGCCGAATCACACTATAGAGGAGATATCATTATTGCTAACTGTAATAGCTGAAGTTGATTCCAAGCAGCAGAATACTTTATATTAATTTATAAATGGACTAAAATATCTATATAATAGTATATTACATCTTTGAAAAACCATAATGAGTACAGAATTACATTAAATTGCAAACAATCTGCAACTTAATAAACACGATAGAACCTCAATTATTTCACTTCATACCAAATAACAGTGGTCCAAATAACAGGACCACTGCATTATAACGTACATCAATTATGCATGCATTTTATTTTAGAAAAACTATTAATCAAGTGTATTTGTTCATTTTCTAATTTTTTCATTTTTCAAAAATGGTGTCAACTCAAAAATATTGTTTAGTCCTGGATAACACTTCATTTAGCCTGTGTATAGAAAATCTACTGACCAAAATAGCCTTTTGGTAGCCAGTAGTTGTCACCCCGCCACACCATCAACAACATTCCCAAATCTCAATTTATGAGGGTAAGACGTGTTTGTTCGGATGAAGTAACATATATGCATAGGAGTCAGAAACTGCAGGAGCGATTTGTAAATCGAGGGTATAGTCCTGCTCTAGTTGAGAAAAAAGCAAAGGAGGTTAACCATGTTCCCAGGGAAGATGTATTGCAATATAAACAAAGGGGCTTGAATGATGGTAACCTGGAGATTAGGCTGGTCACAAGATACTGTGCTAAAAGTAGCATTATAAGTGATATTATTAATAAATTTTGGCATATTCTCAGCACTGAGCCAGCCCTAGCATCAATAGCTAAACAAAGACCAAAAGTTACTTTTAGGAGATCCAGAAATTTATCGGACTATTTAGTTCATAGTTTCCTTCCAGTTCCACAAAAACAAACTTGGTTACCTTCAGCCCCTCTAGGATGCTATCGTTGCGGCAGGTGCATTTATTGCAATAAGATTCAACAAACAAAAGGTTTTACATCTGTAAATGCTGAAATTGTTTTTGACATCAGAGGATTTATTAACTGCAGCACTGTTTGTGTGGTTTATTTAGCCACATGTAACTGTGGAGCCTTCTATGTGGGGAAAACATCTAGGGTTTTTAAAGTAAGGGTGGGGGAGCACCTTAGTGACATTAGAAATAGATATTTTGCAAATCCTTTATTTTGTCATGTGAATGCCTATGGGGGAATGTGTTTGTCACATTAATTTTTGTATTGTGGGATAGAAAGGGTGAGGTTAGGCCTTAGGGGAGGTGACCTTGATTTGCTTCTTTCTCAAAGTGAGCAGTATTGGATACACAGGCTAAATGCACTGTGTTATCCAGGACTAAACGATATTTTCAAGTTGACACCATTTTTGAAAAAATGAGAAAATGAACAAATACACTTGATTAATAGTTTTTCTAAAATAAAATGTATGCATAATTGATGTACATTATAATGCAGTGGTCCTGTTATTTGGACCACTATTATTTGGTATGAAGTGAAATAATTGAGATTCTATTGTGTTTATTAAGTTGCAAATTGTTTACAATTTAATGTAATTTTGTACTCATTATGGTTTTTCAAAGATGTAATATACTATTATATAGATATTTTAGTCCATTTATAAATTAATATAAAGTATTCTGCTCCTTGGAATCAACTTCAGCTATTACAGTTAGCAAAAAATGATATCTCCTATATATTATGATTCAGTTTATATACTAGTTCTGCTAGAACTGAGTTTTAGATTGCACTATGCTGTGTTTACATTCTTACATTGTTCAGGTGTTTCTAATGTCTATAATTATTTAGCAATTGTTTGTTCAAATTTAGATATATGTTTTTTCATCTGCACTTGCAGTGAGTTGTTCATTTCTTTAAATACATATTTTTGTATGTTTTTGTATATGAATATTTTACTATGGGCGTATGTCATTCTGGAGTGAGGTTTTTTTTTAACACACCGTCACTTTAAATTCTGCCTTTAAAAGTAGAGTGCATCACCTGTCTGAACACTCCCTGATGATGCTGTGAAGCAAAACCAGTAGGAGGTTTGTGGGTCTCACCAGAGCCCCTTTTTAGAAGGTATATGGTGTTTTTTTACTGCTTTTTATGTATGAAAGTACTGTATTAAATTAAAATATTTACCGACATGCATTTTGCCTGTGGAGTAGTTTGTATTTGGGTCATTTATCTTCTACTGTAGTGAGTGGTGCTGGAGTTTTGTATGTGGTTGATATGACTGTACTCCCCAGAAGAGTTTTTCCCAGGCAGTCTAAAAATGCACCAGGTATCCCACTGATAACACCAGTGTGAGTATGGTGGGATACAAAGTGACACAATAGGCAGAGCTCAGGTGCATAAAAGATGCTGGAAGGTGGCTGTCATTTTATTAAAAGTCCAAAACATTTACAGAAAGGGAAAAAAAATTGTTAGTTCAATAACCAAAAGAAAATCTCAGGTCTCTGCTTCTCTCGCACAGCCTGTGGCTTGCCCCCAGCCAATTTGGTGTAGTAAACCTCTTACACTGATACAAAGAACTGTGTGAATTGATCAGCACACAAATAGGTCCTTCTCCTTTACAGTCAGCGTGCCAACTGACTTGACTCTACTCTTCTCCCCTAGTGGTGAGCCCTATTTATAGCCCTAGGGATTACATCACTCTCTGTGGAGGAGTTCCCATTGGCCATGATATTACATAATAGGGGGAGTTTCCATATTATCCCATGCCTTAACATTTAGGGGCTTGTTATTTGGCTCTTTTTGTCCAAATATGCTTTATTATACAAGCAGTCCCAGTTACAATCTCTCTGAGGCTGTCATACTGTAACACTGTTTTAATTCTTTTAAATATTGGGGACACTATGGAACTGTGTTTTCAGCACAACACGCACCATTCATCAACCCTTTATGCTGGGCTTTTTTAAACTTTCGTGTGCCATGTGCATTTTACATATCTCCAAGACAGGAGATAGTTTCTAGTCTGATGTGCACAGCAAGGGGGTCTATTTTGAAAAGAGGACAACAAAGAAAAGGCTAGGGGTTTGTCAGGTTGACCACCCTGACAAAGAAACAAGAAAAGAAAAAGAAGGAAAATGAGTGGATAGAAAAGAGTGAGAGAAATAACACAAGAGGGACAAGAACGGGCACATAGGACTCTTTATTCTTTATTCCAGGGTCTGTATACTAATAACAGGTAGCATCCTGTTACAGTTGTGTTAAACCTCCATTGTCTAATATCCTCTCTGGTGTTGTGCTTAATTCTTTCTGTAATAGAGGTATGGTCTGATAAAATAGGAGCTTTATCTGTCCATGTCATCTAACCTATGTCTGAGCTTGGGGAGGAGAGAATCTTTTTCTACCTCGTATAGTGCTATCATGTTTATTATGACTGTTACCATCCTCTTATCCCCAGGATGCATCTAGAAACAAGCAAGCCTGCTCAGTATGCTTTTCCTTGTGACATTTTTTTAAATATATAGGTACATAGGTACGTAGGTATGAGTACAGATCAAGTGGCTTCTAGTGCCATAATTGACCCGCCATCACATTAGTGGTAGAAATCCCTAACCTTGTCCCCAATAAACCAATCATATCTGACTTTAAATGATTGAACTGATGATGCTTTAATCACTTCACTTGGTAACACATTCCACATGCTCACTACTCTTTGGCTGAACCAGAGGCCTCTTCTCTTTGTTCTAAATTTCTCCTCCAACAATTGCTTATTATGCCCTCTCTTGGCTCTCGATGATTCTGTTTTTTTTTTTTGTAACCCTACAGATTCCAGCAGAGCATCATCTTTAGTAGCTCTATAAATAAATAACATGTTCCCTCTCCCCCTTCTGTATGACATTGAGTACAAGGACAGGGCTTGCATCCTTTCTCTGTATGTTCTGTTCCTTACCCTGTAAATCTTCTTAGTAAACCTTCTCTAAACATGTTCGAGAAATTTAATACTACTAATACTTTGGGGGGTGGAAAAGTGAGACCATATTCTAATACTGGCCTTATCAACGACCTATAAAGAGGCATTAGGATCTCCTCTTTCTTACCCTGTATATTTCTTATGATGTTACCCATTACTCTATTTGCTTTTTTTAGTTAACTCTCTATTATGAAGTTCAAAGCTCAAATTATCAGAGATAAACACCCCCAAATCTTTTTTCACAAGTTGTTGCACTTATGACCTTGTTGTTGATCATATACTCTGCTTTTCTATTGTTATGTCTGAAATGCATAACTCTGTGATTACTTTCATTAAATTTTAATTTATGTGAAGTTGCCCACTGTTCTAAAGACAATAAGTACTTTTGTAACTTCCTAATAGAATCTTCATAATTGACAATAGCCCTCACCTTCGTGTCATCCGTGTACTTCCAAATCCATATTTCATCATTACCTTACATACTAGTCACAAAGGTGGAGAAAATAGTAGGTCCCAATATTGAGCCCTGTGGGACCCCACTTATCACTAAAGCCCATTCAGAAAAATATCCCCTTATTTGGACTCTTTGAAGTCTGTCATCAAACCATGACTGCATCCATTTAAGGATAGCGGTGTCCTCTCCCATTTCTGTTAACACTTCAGGCAGTTTGATGTGAGACACAGAGTCAAATGTTCTACTGTATTCCAGGTACACAACATCCACTGGAAATCCCTGATTTAAGGTTTGGCTCACAGGCTCAAAAAAGTCCAAAAGATTAGTAACACAAGACCTACCCTGAAAAAATCTGTGTTGTGTTATGCCAACAATTCACAAGCTGGCAAGATTACCAGTGAGGAACAATGTAATAAATCCCTCAAGTAATTTTCCAACCTGAGCGTTATACTGATAGGGCGATAGATAGATAAATAAATAAAAACATGAATAAATAAATAAATAAAACTATGGGTGGGATATTCAGAAGGGTTTCGCATGGCGCAACACAGTTGTGCCATGCACAACCCACTTATGTGCCCAGGCATGATATTCAAAAGGGGAAAGCGCCTGGCACAAATCCCGATGCCCCAGAGCGCATCAGTAATGTATGTGGCTCAAGTAGGGGGGGGCGTGCCCATGCATGCTCTGCACATCCCAATATTCAGCCCGGGATGTGCTGAGCCTGTGCAGGTGCAACACCTACTTGCACTGCACACAGTTGAGCAAGAAAAAAAAGGAGCAACAGCTGGCCATCCACAGGTGAACTGCCGTATTGCAGGGAGCAACACAGCAGCTGCCAGCTGTGGGTAGCCACCCGAGCTCCGGTGGTGCTGTTCGTCATGGTAGCACCCCCCCATGCCGGACTGCAGGCATTAGTATTAAAATAACACTCCTATATCCCTGGTGGTCCAGTGGACCACATCCAGCCAGATTGCGGGCATAAGTATTAACATAAATTGTCCTATATCACTGGTGGTCCAGTGGACTGCGTCCAGCCCAATAGTGGTGTACATTTTAAAATATTAAATACCATTCCATCCCTGGTGGTCCAGCAGTACCCCTCCCACCCACCCACTGAGCCCCAACACCCACTCCCCCGCTGCTGCAGGCGGCAGCTCCCTACCCTGCCGCCCACTGCCGCCAACTGATCATGTGACAGTATTGTATGCCCATTGGTCCACAGCGTAGGCCAATGGGCATGCAGTCCGTACCATACTACACAGTCCAGATATGTGAAGGATCTCAGATTTAGAAGTGGGTAGCCATCTGGGAACGAGTGACCACCAAACAGTGTGGTTCACAATAAACACAGCCATAGAGTCAAGCCATACAAAAACAAGAGTATTGGACTTTAGGAAGGCTGACTTTGGGAAATTGAGAGAGTGCCTTAGAAAAGCACTAGCAAATGGGCAAGAAGGAGGGGTGGAGGAACAATGGGGAATAATCAAAACAGCCATTGCAGAGGCAACAAGCCTTTGTGTGAAGCAAATCAATAAAACAAAATGAAGGAAAAAACCACTATGGTTCTCAAAAGAGGTGGCAGGGACGGTTAAGGATAAAAGGATAGCATTCAGGAAATATAAGGAAACACAGAAGGAGCAGGACAGAGAACTTTATCAGTTAAAGCAGAAGGAGGCAGGGAAGGCAGTCAGAATAGCAAAGGCCCAAACTGAGGAAAAAATAGCCAACTCTGTTAAGAAGGGGGATTAAACCTTTTATAGATACATTAGGGAGTGAAGAAAGACCAAGGGAGGGATACAGAGACTTAATAAAGGAGAGGGAATGTGGGCAGAGGGTGACAGTGAAAAAGCAGGGATACTGAACTAATATTTCTGCTCAGTATTCACAACAAATGAGGAGGGGGAGGTGCCTAAACCAAACAAGGGAGAAACTCTGAATGGGTGGGGGGGTCGATAGCAGTCTATTCACAGAAGAAAGGTTTTTGAAAGAACTCTTGAAACTGAAGGTGAACAAAGCAATGGGGCCTGATGGGATTCACCCAAGAATACTAAAAGAACTAAGGGTAGAACTAGTAACACCACTGACTACTCTCTTTAACAAATCAAGGGAGGATGGAGTGGTACCTGAGGACTAGAGGAGGGCAAATGTGATTCCACTTCACAAAAGTGGGAGCAGGGCAGAGGCAGGAAAATACAGACCAGTTAGTTTGACTTCAGTAGTAGGGAAAATGATGGAATCACTTCTGAAGGAAAGAATTGTTGAGTACCTAGAGGCCAGTGGGGCACAGGACCCAAGGCAGCATGGTTTCACAGCAGGAAGATCATGTCAGATGAACCTAATATATTTCTTTGACTGGGTGACCAAAGTAGTAGACCAGGGAGGGGCTGTGGATATGGCATACCTAGATTTTAGCAAGGCATTCGACACAGTCTCACACAAAAGACTAATATACAAATTAGCCAGCCTTGGAGTGGGTCCCAAGGTGGTAGCCTGGATAAAAAACTGGCAGGACAATTGGATGCAAAAGGTAATAGTAAACGGAGTCCACAGTGAAGAAAGGATGGTAACTAGTCGGGTACCACAGGGTTTGGTACTGGGACCAGTCCTCTTTAATATCTTTATAAGTGACATTGGAGAGCACCTGGAAGGAAAAGTATGCCTCTTTGAAGATGTCACAAAGATCTGCAACAGGGTTGATACACAAGGTGGGGTGGAAAGAATGAAAAGGGTCTTGGCAAGGTTGGAGGAATGGTCAAATACGTGGCAGCTCAGATTCAGTGCAAAGAAGTGCAAGGTAATGCATCTGGGAAACAAAAACCCAGGGGAAGAGTACACAATGGGGGGTGAGTTAATAACAACAAAAATCAAAAGAGACCTAGGAGAATTATATCAGATGACCTAAAGGTGGGCAAGCAATGTGAGAAGGCAGTAAGGAGGGCTGGGGGGATACTGGGATGCATAGGGAGAGGCATCAACAGTAGAAAACAGGAAGTTGTTATCCCTCTCTACAGACAGTTAGTGAGACCCCATCTGGAGTACTGCATGCAATTCTGGAGACCCCATCTCTGCAAAGACATAGACAGAGTGGAGGCTGTTCAGAAGAGGGCAACCAAAATGGTGCAAGGTCTGTACCAGAAGACATTCGAGGAGAGACTAAAGCAGCTTAATATGTATACCCTTGAGGAAAGGAGGGAGAGGGGGGACATGATAGCAACTTTCAAGTATCTCAAGGGAATTAACAAGGTACAAGAGGGTACTATCTTTCAGAAGAAGAGATGTGCAAGAACAAGGGGGCACAATTTGAAGATAGAGGGGAACGGCTCAGAGGTAATGTTAGAAAGTATTTTTTCACAGAGAGAGTTGTGGATGCATGGAACAGCCTTCCTGAGGAGGTTGTGGGGGTCAGGAACAGTGGGAGAATTCAAGAATGCATGGGACAGGCATAAGGCAATTCTAGTGGGGGGCAGGAGGAAGTAAGCTGTTGATTAACTAGAATCTGCAGCTTACCCATCAGGTAGGAAAATGGGCAGACTGGGTGGGCCAAGTGGTCCTCATCTGCCATCAAATTCTATGTTTCTACAGTATGTTTTCCTAAGTAGGCTTGTCCACTTGTCCTCTGGTGTAGGCATCTGGAGTTCGGCTTCCCAAGTCTGTCCCTGCTTTGATGGGTTTGGTCAATGAGGGTCTGGGCAAGTACAGTAGTTGTATGTCATTCTTTGCACTCAGGGTGGGTTCGGGGTCTATTTAGAAATGTGAGTAGGATGTGAGCTGCAGTGGCTGCCCTGATCAAGCAAAGTCTTTGTATGGGTGGTATGCCTAAGCTGAAGGTGTTTCCAAAAGTCACAGTGTGAAAGATTAAATTAGGCAATCAAGTTTTGAAAGGAATAAGGAGACCCAGAGTTAGTGTTTGTGAGTTGCCACACCAAAAAAATGCCCTTACTGGCTCAGGATAACCAAATGAAGCATCTGCTGTCATTATGGAGATGTGGGTTGTGCCAAAGAGCTCCCATTTCTCCAAAGAGTATATTTTCTAGTTGTGACACTTGACTACTGTAGCCCATGATTGCCTGGCAAAGGTTGGCACAGGGGACTGGATGGCACTCCGTTCTGCTGAGGGTTGCCTCCTTGGAGTTCCCAGGGTTAGGTTGTGGCATTTGGGAAACCGTGCATTTTCGGTGGCCACGCCTACCCTGTGGAACTCACTGCCTAGGTATCTTAGGGAGGCTCCCTCGGTAGAAGCCTTTAAAAAGGGTCTCAATACTTATTTGTTCCAGCAGGCTTTTAATTGCTAAATTTATTTTATTGCTGATTTAATTGGAATTGATAGATCATTTTAATTTATTGCTGACTCCCAGTTAATGTATTATTATAAGACTTGTTTTAATATCTGTATTGTTGTCTTGAATGTACAGCACTCTGAGTCCTTGGAATGGGGTACTTTAGAAATAAAGTATCTATCTATCTATCTATCTATCTATCTATCTATCTATCTATCTATCTATCTATCTATTCTTGTCACCTCAGGTTGCATAGGCTCCAGAGGGGACTAGTACTAGTGCCCAACTCAATCTCAAGTCAGACAAGGGGTCTGGGCTTGGGGAGGAGAGAACTAAAACAAATTTTGCCCAGTACCACAGCATTCTGGTATGCCCAGAGCCAGGGAAGAGCCCAGTCTTCCTGGCTGCCTGGAGATCGTAGTATCCTGAGGGCTGAATCTGAGCTTAGCTCCTTCCCAGAGAAAAGTCAAGAAAACCTTTTCCACCCTCTGAAATTTGACTTGTGGAATAATAGATTCTTCCACCTGCAAACGTAAGCCTCTAAAGAGGAGAGGAGAGGACAGGAGAGTATGGGGTTTAGGCTGAGATCTATGATCTTCCCTAGGTCTTTTGTAAGGGTGATCCCTAGGTAGCATAATTGGGAGGGAGACCACTTCTGATGCAGGTGGTGGATCATGCTTTCAGTAATCTATTTGGTAAAGAGGAGCACACCAGTTATTTTTTTCCAATTTACTTTAAGACACAATAATTGCTGGAAGTTGTTCAGTATGGAAAGTGTAGCTGATGAAGAAGTGACTGGGTTAGTTACTGCTAGTAACAGATCATCTGCACATACCAGACATTTGATCTAGGCTGAGCTGCAGTGAGTGCTCTCTGCCTTATGTGCTTGACAGATCATACAGAGTAGGAGTTCCAAGGTAATAAGAAAAAGAATTGGAGAAAGAGAGAAACCCTGCCTAGGCCCCCTTTTCAGACTGATCTTAGAGGAGACTTTGTTAATTGTATGGATTCATGCCCATGGATCGGTATAAAGGAGGTGAAACTTGGGTTCTTTAATTAGATGACTTGTAGTGCAGGCAGGCAAATCACCTTACCTCCACTGGGTAGCGCGTTGCTACAACACAACATTTACGGTGAAGACCATTACAGCAACAACAATGACAGGTTGCTGTAATGGTTGCATGGGACCCCAGCATGGCTTCTTCAGGTCTTGCACCCCCTCTCTGAAACAACTCTGACCAGGAGTTAATCACATTAAAGTATGGGGGTGCATGGAGGCATAGCACCACACTAAAAACACACTTTTTATGATGGCACAATGCCAACTGCGATCACGGTTGACATAGTGCTGTTGCTGTAAAACCAGTTGACAGATTTTCTATAGAACTGGCATCGTAGATCCCCTGCACAGGCATAGTGGACTTGCAATGATCCTTCAGCACTCCTGTTACAGTGATGCACAGCATCATACTCCATTATGGCTACAGATATCCAGATACTTCTGTCACAATAACCTCAGCCACAGCTAGTTGTAATTCTTGGTGCTACTTGGAGCCACTGTTTTCAAATGCCAAAAATATACATTGTTATATAGAGGGTTGTTAAAGAATCAGCAGGTGACATTATATAGAAACAGTGCTTCATAGGCATGTGTCTTCACATGTTACTTAGTGAGCTCTAGTGGTTAGCCGGCATAATGCAAGAAGATAGTCAAGTGCACAGTGATGGCCTTCTCTATGTTTGATGTTTTTTTTTGTTTTTACTCAAGATACTGATCTGATGTTGAGCAACCCTGTACTTTTACTATGGAGCCCCATACGAATGCCACCTTATTGCCACTTTGCCCAGCCTTTTCCTTCCACTGCAATGGCAGCTCTAACATATAGCTGGAAAAAATTTACTGATATGGCATTCAAAAAAATTATCACAAAATTCCACAATTTTCACAAAAGCTTGTAAAACGTAACTTTAATTACTGAAGTTATTTAAAATCTTTGGCTGCTCATAACTTAGCCAGCCTTTGAGCAAGAGATTAGAGAGTTCACACACACACACACACACACACACACACTCTCTCTCATTTTAAAATCAATAAACCTAACACAATTGGTGCTATTGCCTCGTCTAGTTTTAAAGTGACTGTATGTGGGTTTACAATTTGACAATTTTCATACTTGCAAAATGTAATTTTAAAAATTCCAAATGTTTGAATGCTTATAACTGAGACTTTTTTAAAGACAGATCTACAAGTTGATACACTGCTTTATAAGGTATAAGAAATTAAGTTTACTAAATTTAGCACAATTTAGACAAAGACATTTCAGATTTAATGGAAATAATTGAAATTTGCAAAATGTAATGGAAGAGAAATCATAAATTATACGCATTCTGCTGGTGAAATAAAGTTTACATAGTCCTAGTTGCTGCCCATAGATACTTTATAATAATGGTTTGAATCATGGATAAACCATAAATGTATGGTTGCTGACCAATTATCACCATGGTCTAACCACGTGCTGTCATGTTCTTCCACAATCATATAAGTAAGGTAATAAGTGATGAGCCTTGTGTGTATTTTGGTCTCCAGTGGGATCAATTTGTTCTCTCACTAGTTGTGTTATACTTTGACAAGTGACCTCATGGCATTTTGGTACAACTTTTCCATTTCCTGCCTATCACATTAATGCCACAGTTGTGTGGTTTCATCAGGATTTAGTAAAAAAAATAAATGTAAAAAAACATTTGATTTTCAAAAGTTGAGGACTTGCTCTATCTCTGGTCTTGGTCCCTATGGATAGGGAGCCCCCAGTATTAGTAGAACATATGGGTGTCTAAGGTCAACATTGTTTGTAATAAATATTTTGTAAAAAGAGATTCTAGACATATTGGTCCTTGGAAAACAGTTAACTCTGAAAGTTTTGATACCTTTTATTGGATCAACAAGAGTCTTGTACAAAGAATTATACACAAGCTTTCAGGAACTCACATGTCCTTTCTTCAGGGGAATAACAAAACTGAGCAACATAAGCAGTATTTATATCTACTGTGGAGAAATTTATAAGAATAAATGAAAAGAACTACTTGAAGGGTAGTATGACAAGAAGTGTAGGTAGAAAGTGATAAAAGGGATATAGAACAATAAGGCCTTGGGATAAAAGTCTCTGTAAGTTGCAAAATAAAAGAAGACGTGTTAGAAGAACTGGGGTGGGGCAACTAATAGGAACAGGTCAGTTAGATGGCCCACCAGTGCAGTGGTTGGATTTCCACTTGTGACACCAAAGACCCAGGTTTTGGAATAGACTTGGGAGTCAGAGGGCTGGCCAGTGGGAGAAGGATCAAGCATCATGGGGACTGTTGTCCTTCTCTGGGGGAAGGGGGGATGAATGGCTGGTGCTTTTTGGATCCCTGGCTGAGGCTGGGAGTACAGTTGCAGCTAGTGCCATCACTTGGGGGGTAGGGCAGATGCTGGATGTCATTGTACTTTCCCAACCCCTGGAATCTAGTAAAAAACAAATTGTGGCTGCATCAGTGATGCCACAGATCTCTGGCCCTGATCACCCACTGGGTTCCTGCCAGTAGACATAATTCTGGTGTCTGTCATCCCTGCCCCACTCCATGCCCCGTCCTGTGGGGCAAGTCAAGGAGGCAATGCCAGTAGGTGACCCTTGCCGGTATCCTTGTACTGGTGTCACAAGGGATTGTGCTGGTAAGATGGCCCCACCCTGGGGGGTAAGCCAGGGGGATCGCTGAGCAGAGGTAAGTCCTGAGAGCAAGAAGGAGGCCTGGAGAGTCT
Organism: Neoceratodus forsteri; assembly: GCA_016271365.2. Classification (NCBI taxonomy): domain Eukaryota; kingdom Metazoa; phylum Chordata; order Ceratodontiformes; family Ceratodontidae; genus Neoceratodus; species Neoceratodus forsteri. The sequence continues at coordinate 1,560,259,708 of CM028130.1, read as the reverse complement.
TGTCTGAGCTCAGGGCAAGCTGCGGCTAAAAGCATACCAAATAAAAAAAAAAGGAACAGGTCAACTGAAGATAAAGGGATGCATGAAAGTGGTAATAAAAAAAGTGACCAGACAGGAAACCAGATAAGAAAGATCTGAGATACATGGAGTTGAAAGTAGACAGACAGGGTAGAATAGGCAGGAAGTGTTAAGAAATGCATCGAAGCTTTGATGTTTGAAGAAATAAAACAACAAAGGCCTAAATAAACAGAGTGTAAGGTTAGTAATGTCTATACAGTGAGGTGTGAGAACTAATCAAGGGGTGGGCAGGACTGAAGCTGTAAGCATTTGTAAGAGAGGCAGGAAGGAAGTTAGGAACAGGTGATAAAAAAACGGAGCCGGCAGGAACACAGAAAAAAATAACATAAGAATTATAGTTTACCATAGTGTGTCATAAATCCAATGTCCATATTCAGTCCAAAAATGTTAGATTTAAGTTGTTTGATATATTTCAGTTCCCATGTCCTTCTGTCCTGTGTGCTTTTGATGTTGCCCCTTAATATCAGGATGGTTAAGTCAGAGACAGATTTATCTGTTTGTGAAAAATGGTGTCCTACTAGAGTGCTGCAAACCTGGTTTACTATTGTGTGTCAGTGGTGGTTCATTCTGGTTTTCAGTGGTTGCCTAGTTTGCCCAATATATTATCCTTTTTTGCACTTTTGCACTGAATTAGATAAACCACATTGCTGGATTGACATGTGGAGGATCCATTGATTTTTATTGTGCTGTTCTGGCTTGTCTTGATGGTGGTCTGTGTGCATATGTGGGTGCAGGTCTTACATCTTGCCATGTTGCATAGTGTTGTCCCTCTTGTTTTCTGGTTATTTTGGTCTGCTGGGAGTCTGTTATGGATTATTATGTTCAAAAGGTTGGGGAGACTGCTTATAGGCAATGACATGTGGTTCAGGGAAGTTGTCCTTAAGTATTTCATCTTCTCTCAGCATGAGTTGTATTTCCCTAGTCATTTAATGAAGGGGTTTTAGCATGGGGCTGTAAGTGACAACTAGGGGTGTGTTTGATCTTTTTTGCCTGTATTCCAGCAGATTGCCTCATGGTATTTGTATGGCCCATTTAATTTCTCTTTCAATTTGTCCTGGAGAGTGCCCTGCTGGATTATGGAATTCTGAAGTGAGGAGAGCTGTCTGTCTCTTGTTCTCTCATCAGAGCAGATTAGATGGTATTGAATTGTCTGACTGTAGATTACAGATTTTTTTGTATGGTTTGGATGGAAGCTGGAATTATGCAGGTAGCAATGTCTTTCAGTGGGTTTTCTATAAAGAGCAGTTCTTATGTGTCCATTTTAGTGATACAGACTGTGGTATCTAGAAAATGTATGCTAGTGGTGCAGTATTCAATAGTAAGTTTTATAGAGTTTGTAAGGTTCTATGTTTTAACAGCAGCTGTAAAAAGGTGACTGGTCACAAGGCACCAAATTCACATCACAACAACTTTAGAGGAAGTATTTTCTTGTGGGGGGCTTTGCCCCTTGCATCCCTTCCCCTTGTCGGGAGCTTTGCCCCACACACCCCTAATTATATATTCCAACTCCAGGGGGAGCACGCCTCATGGGTGGGGGAAACTGCCAGTCACTGAAAAATGTTGGCAGTGTAATTCAGTTGCCTTTGTGACCAGTTGCCTTTCCACAGTCGCTGTCTTCACAGGTTACCGTTTGGAATAAATATAATTTTGATAATCATCATGTGCTGCAATTTCAAAAACAACCAAACATATTTTTTGTTGTACAGATTGCATGTGAGTACAAACTGATTGTTCGGGTTGCTGATCAAGAAGGGGCAGGTCTCAGCAACACAGCAACTGCAGTAATCTCAGTTACTGATAGGAATGGCAACGCACCCGAATTTGATCCAAAGAAGGTAAGTAACATTCCTCACCATAGTTTTGTTTCTCATTACCAGATAGATTTTTAGATATTTAAGAAGCTTACAAGGCTCATATTTAAAAAAAAATATTCAATTTCAGGGAAAACTGCACTATCCTTTCAGTGAATCAGACTATAACTGAAGTCCGTACTGTTTCTATTTTTTGGCTATTATTTCTGAAGTCACAGTAATACCCTCTCTGGGAGTGTAATTTAAAGGTATTCAGAAGCAGACAATTCTATTTCATTGCTCATCCACTGGAATTCAGAAACTCTTATTCTGAGCCTGATTCTTTTCTGATTCCAGTTAAGAACTTTAACTCAGTATCAGAGTCTGAATTTCTGATTCTGTATGGAATTTGTGATTCCATGTCCAACTGCCGATGTAGAACTCCTTCTCCCCCACATGACAACAATACTATAACCTATTCTCCATGTAACCCTAAGGCCTGGTCCCTCCACAGCTAAATCAGTGACACCCCTTTTCTCCCACCCTTGCTGCACACATTCTAGCCCCTCATCCCCTACCCCCCACGCTTTGGTTACAAAACCACAGGCAACTGGTCCTGCTTACCAAGAGCCTGCTGTACAACTTTGTCATTTGACTGAGAGTCTGGAGGAATTCTTGTGGTTAATTTCCAAGTGTCTACCTAAACTATATCCAGTAATCTGTTCTGTTCATGACCCATGTCAACTAATGTGCTTCTCATGCTTCTTCAAAGTTCCTTTAGTATTAGTATGGTATTATAGCCTGCATGTATGCACATAATTGGACACTGGTTAGCTGGCACACAATCCTCCCTCCTTCTTTGGCCAGCAACTGAAGACTGACTTTTCCTTTTTTAATTGTACATATTAGTTACTCAAAATAGTCCATCTAAGATGCAACATCTCATTTCTAGTTGGACAATGTTACAACCCATTTCCATGGCTAAGTGGAGTGGAGCTCTGGAAGGTTAAGTGACTTGCAAAAGTTTAGACAGTGAGTTGTCTCTAGTGGGATTTGAATATGTCATCTTTTAGTTTGCAAGCTGGTGCTCTAGCTACTAGACCACAGAGTCGACTGCCTGCAGTAAGAAATCCATCAGATGCTCAGACATAATCATACTTAAAGACTTAAACACCCAATATCTTCTTGCTTTGTCAGGGGATTCAGTTAGCAGGAACTATGAAGAATACAACATTACCAAAACTCCAATGGCAGACACATTTTTGATACCCTATTGGCAGACAGCCACTGCCAATTCCAGTAAGAGCACAGGCACTACGATGGAGCTGGAGAATGGTTCATATGGTGCCATTTCACAAGAGTGGTACCAGAGATGAGCTTGGCAACTATAGACCAGGTAGTCTAACATCCATTATTGGCAAATTAATGGATACCATTCTAAAAGAAAGGATGGTAATCTTTTTGGAGGTCAACAGTCTCCAGGGGGGCAACGAAAATGGTGTAAGGTCTGCACCAGAAGACATATGTAGAGAGACAAAAGCAACTTAATATGTATACCCATGAGGAAAGGAGGGAGAGGGTGGACATGATAGCAACTTTCAAGTACCTAAAGAGAATTAACAAAGTCCAAGAGGGTAGCATCTTTCAGAAAAAGAGATGTGCAAGAACAAGGGGGCACAATTTGAAGATAGAGGGGGGACAGCTCAGAGGTAATGTTAAAAAGTATTTTTTCATGGAGATGGTTGTGGATGCATGGAACAGCCTTCCTGAGGAGGTCGTGGAGTCAGGAACAGTGGGAGAATTCAAGAATGCATAGGACAGACATAAAGCAATTCTAGTGGGGGTAGGAGGAAGTAAGCTGTTGGTTAACTAGAATCTGCAGCTTATCCATCAGGTAGGGAAATGGGCAGACTAGGTGGGCCAGGAAGTTCTTATCTGCTGTAAGATTCTATGTTTCTGTGTTTCTATGTTTCTATGATAGGCAGCATGGGTTTGTCATGGGAAGCTCCTGCCAAAAAAACATGATAGCATTTTTTGGCTGGGTCACAAGGTCATTAGACAAAGGCCAGGCAGTGGATATACTATATCTGCACTTCAGTAAGGCCTTCAACTCCGTGCTGCATTGTAGGTTGCTTAGCAAACTAAATAGCCTGGGAGTCAGGGTTAAGCTGCTGGTGTATGTCAGGAACTGGCTACAGGAAAGGAAACAGATTGATGTTAGGGGTGAACTATTCAGGCCTAGACATGTAACCAGTGGAGTACCACAAGGATCAGTGCTTGGTCCAGTATTATTCAACATCTTTATTGATGACATAGCAGGAGGGATCAAAAGTAAGATCTGTCTTTTTGCAGACGATACTAAAATCTGTGGAAGGGTGGACATATAGGAAAGGAGACAGGAACTCATGGAGGATCTGGCCAGACTTGAAAAATGGTCTGGAATCTGGTGGTTTGTGATTAACTCCAAGAAGTGCAAGATCATGCACCTGGGAGCCAGGAGCCCAGGGACCAGCTACTGGCTGGGGGAAGGGGAAGGTGGTACAGATGTCTAGCTCAAAGGAGGAAAAGGATCTAGGGATGCTAGTCAGAGGTGACATGAAACACTTTGTGCAGTGTTGTAATGCAGCAGCCAAATCAAATAAAATGCTGGGATGCATCTTCAGGGGAATTGTCTCCAGGAGAGAGGAAGTCATTCTGCCCTTGTATAGGTTATGGGTTAGACTGCACTTGGAGTACTGTGTGCAGTTTTGGTGCCCCTATTTGAAGAAGAAAATAAAGCTACTTTAGGGAGTCCAGCACAGGGTGACTACGTCAATCCAGGGCATGGGAGATAAACCATATGATGAGAGGTTAAGGGAGCTTAATATGTATTCCTCGGAGGACAGAAGGGAAAGGGGGAATATGATAGAAACCTTCAAGTATCTAAAGGGTATAAACAGGGTTGTAGCAAAGGGCATTTTAAATATAAAAAGAGAGGGGACCACAAGGGGCCACAGTCTGAAATTAGTGGGGGGTAGATTTAGGAAGGAAATAAGGAGGCTCTTTATCGCAGAAAGGGTGGTTTCAAAGTGAAATGAACTGCCTGAGGAGGTGGTATCTTTGGAAGCATGTTTGTAAAATAGACTCTCCCACCAACAGTCCAGCAGGAGAAGAGGACAGCAGAAACTCACTTGAACACTTTTTTGTTGAACTCACAACAATCATAGTAGTTCACATGAAATTAGCAGATGAATTTAAAAACCTTAAAAACTTTGGGACTGCCATTATTTACCTTGGCAATGAGCAGCCATTGCAGGGACCCAAGTGAGTTTGGTTGCGGACAAGCAGAAATGTCAAGCGTGTGACATTATATAACTAAAAAACAACTTGATAAACATGAAGGCCATATGGAGGACCAAGAGGGATGCAATTACAATAATAACTTAATAATATCTGCAGTCGCTATCAAGGCATAATGAATGGCTTCCCGTACTTTTATGTAGAAACTCTTCACAAACGAATCAGGCCACTCACCTACACTCCCAAGTACAGTACACAGTAGAATGCGTATATTTCTCACTCAGGTCAAGGCCACCAAGGTGATAAAATCCAAGGGCAGTCATCCAAAAACTACTAATATGGTAGATTTGTTTTCTTTAAGGTATCAGAACAGCATGGCAAAATAAAATTGATAGGAAATGACTGCAATGTTTCAAGCCAAGAAAGAAGCTCTTTCTGAGGTTAGACCATGGAATGCAATAGACCATGGGATCTGATGGATTGACTTAGGGAGTATGTGGGATTCACCAGCAAAGTCATCTGCTGGTTTGAGTTCTATCTCAAGGGTAGGAGACAGAGGGTGGTATTAGGCCAGTTCTCTTCCCACCTAGTAAACCTGCCCTGGGGTGTTCCTCAGGGTCGGCCCTCTCACCTGTGTTGTTTATGGTTTATATGCTACACCTGGGGAGGATCATTAGGTGGTATGGAGTTGGGTTTCTCAGCTACACAGATGATACCCAGCTGTATCTGTCTTTTTCACCTGAAGCAATGGCCTTGGTAGATGTGCTAATTTGGTGCTTGGACGAAATCAGGGACTGGATGTTTTGAGCTGACTAGGACTTAACCCTGACAAAACTGAAGTGCCAGTGATTAAGTCCAGGTTGTTCGGGGGTGGGAGGGTGTTTCACCATCTGGGAAGGAGGCGGGGCTTTGCCAGGGTGTCATTCTTGATGAAGGATTGACATTTGAGGTTCAGGTGTTGGCAATAGTCCAAAATGTCTTACCATCTGAGGAATATCAACTGGATTTGGTTGCTGATCCCTCGGAAGATTTGCCCTCACTAGTGCCTGCATTTGTGACCTTGAGGCTTGATTATGGTAATAGTCTTTACCTCAGGGTCATTGGAGGTATGTTGTGGCACCTGCAGCTGGTGCAGAAAGGAGCCGCTATGGTGTTACACAGATACACAGAAGGTGATGGCAGATAATGACTGTATGGCCCACCTAGTCTGCCCCTTTTCTCTACCTAATGCATTACCACAGACCCTAGTTGATCTGCGGCTTACCCTTTTTTCCCTAATGCTAGAGTACTCTTATGTCTATCTCATGCATTCTTGAATTCCCCTACTGTTTTGGCCCCCACCACCTCAACAGGGAGGCTGTTCCAAGCATCCACCACTCTTTCTGTGAAAAAGTAATTCCTCATGTTGCCCCGAGCTTACCCCCTCTAGCCTCATATCATGCCCCCTTGTTCTTGTGCACCTTCTTTTCTGAAAGATGCTACCCTCCTGTACATTGTTTATCCCTCTGATGCACTTGAATGTCTCTATAATATCCACCTCCCCATCTTCTCTCCTCCAGGGAATACATATTGAGGTCCTCTAGTCTTTGCTCATATGACTTTTGGTGCTGTCCTTGCACAATTTTTGTTGCTCTTATCTGGACTGTATCTGTTTTGTCTGCAACCAGCCAGTCCCCTGGGGTTACTAGAATCCCATTAGTACTAGTGTTAGGCAGGTAGAACAGGCAGCTGATAAGGAGCACATTTAGGGGCTTCTTACATAATAGCATAATTGTTTACTCAGTAACCTGAGGGAAGGACGATTATGTCATTTAGAACTCTCACAGCAGTATAACCATTTCTGAGTCAGCTGCTGTGGGGGAAATTAGAATGTTCAGTTAGTTCAGTAGTGACAGTCAGAGCGGCAGGAGCTCTGCCAGTGGGGCTCTGTGTCAGAGAGCTCCATGTTTCTCATCCTAGTTTGGAACACAATTACCAGCTCCCAGTGAAGTGGTGGGGACCTTTCTTCAGCAGAAGCATAGAAACATGGAAGTTGATGGCAGATAAGGACCGCAAGGCCCATCCAGTCTGCCCATTTCTTTTTCTACCTTGTAAATGTGCCATCGGCCTTTGCTCTGTCAGTGACCTATCTATTCATAGTCATTTGTATTGCTCCCTTATGCCTATCCCATGCCTGTTTGAAGCCCTGCACTGTATTCATAGCCACCACTTCTTGTGGTAAGCCATTCCATGCATCCACCACCCTTTCTGTGAAAAAGAATTTCCTCACATTCCCCCTTAATCGGCCTCCTCTAATCTCATGCTGTGTCCTCTTGTCCTGCTATTTTTCTTATATTTAAACATGTTAGACTCTTTCACCTTGTTTATGCCCTTAAGGTGTTTGAATGCCTCGATCATATCACCTCTCTCCCTCCTTTGCTCAAGGGTATACATATTGAGCTCCGTTAATCTGTCCTCATATGTCTTCTGATGCAGTCCCTGCACCATTTTGGTTGCCCTTCTCTGGACTGCCTCAATTTGGTTAATGTCCTTGTGAAGGTGTGGCCTCCAATACTGCACGCAGTACTCCAGATGGGGCCTAACCAATGTCTTGTACAGAGGAATATTACCTCCCTCTTACGACTTGTGATACCCCTACTAATACACCCTAACACCCCACTAGCCTTACCTACTGCTTTAGAGGTCTGCTTGGATGATTTTAGATCATCAGTGATGATGATGCCCAAGTCTCTTTCTTCCTTTGTGACTGCTAGCAACTCCCCTCCCAGCCTATAAGTGGCTTCAGGGTTTCTCTTCCCTATGTGCATGATTTTGCACTTCTTTGCATTAAATCCCAGTTGTCACTCTTCTGACCATTCTGCTAGTTTATCCAGATCTCTTCTCATTCTGCCCACCCCATCTGACTCATCTACTCTGTTGCAGATCTTGGTGTCATCTGCAAACAGACAAGCCTTACCCTCTAGCCCATCTGCAAGGTCACTAATGAAGATGTTGAAGAGGACTGGCCCCAGGACTGATCCTGAGGTACCCACTTGTGACTTGCATCTCTTCTGACTGTATACCATTTACCACCACTCTCTGTTTTCTGCCAGTCAACCAGTTTGCCACCCAGTTGACCAACTTCTGACCCACCCCGAGCCTACCCAGCTTATTTATCAGTCTTCTATGTGGAACAGTGTCAAAAGCTTTGCTGAAGTCAAGGTAGGCGACATCAACTGCTCCCTCTTGGTCCGCCACTCTGGTTACCCAGTCAAAGAAATCTATGAGATTAGTTTGACAGGACCTTCCTTTTGTAAACCCATGCTGTCTTGGATCCTGTGCCCCTATGGATTCCAGGTGTTGCACTATCCTTTCCTTAAGAAGTGCCTCCATAATCTTGCCCACTACTGAGGTAAGACAGACCGGTCTGTAGTTTCCCGCCTCCTCCCTGCTACCACTCTTGTGGAGACGGATCACATGAGCCCTTCTCCAGTCTTCTGGGACCTCTCCTGTGCTCAGAGACTCACTAAACAATTCTGCTAATGGCTCTGCTAGTTCCTCCTTTAGCTCCTTAAGTACCCTGGGATGTATGCCATCAGGTCCCATTGCCTTATCCACCCTGAGCTTAGCAAGCTCTTGTAGGACCCTTTCTTTTGTGAAGGGAGTAGTGCTCACCTCCCTCCCCCCTGTGTCCATGATGCTGAGCTGTGGGCCCTGCCCTACCTTCTCTTCAGTAAATACTGAGCAAAAGTATCTATTTAGGATAGATGCCTTTACTGGGTCCTCTCTGTTTTCTGCCAGTCAACCAGTTTGCTACCCAGTTGACCAACTTCTGACCCACCCCGAGCCTACCCAGCTTATTTATCAGTCTTCTATGTGGAACAGTGTCAAAAGCTTTGCTGAAGTCAAGGTAAGCGACATCAACTGCTCCTCTTGGTCCACTCTGGTTACCCAGTCAAAGAAATCTATGAGATTAGTTTGACAGGACCTTCCTTTGTAAACCCATGCTGTCTTGGATCCTGTGCCCCTATGGATTCCAGGTGTTGCACTATCCTTTCCTTAAGTGCCTCCATAATCTTGCCCACTACTGAGGTAAGACAGACCGGTCTGTAGTTTCCGCCTCCTCCCTGCTACCACTCTTGTGGAGACGGATCACATGAGCCCTTCTCCAGTCTTCTGGGACCTCTCCTGTGCTCAGAGACTCACTAAACAATTCTGCTAATGGCTCTGCTGGACTCCTCCTTTAGCTCCTTAAGTACCCTGGGATGTATGCCATCAGGTCCCATTGCCTTATCCACCCTGAGCTTAGCAAGCTCTTGTAGGACCCTTTCTTTTGTGAAGGGAGTAGTGCTCACCTCCCTCCCCCTGTGTCCATGATGCTGAGCTGTGGGCCCTGCCCTACCTTCTCTTCAGTAAATACTGAGCAAAAGTATCTATTTAGGATAGATGCCTTTACAGGGTCCTCCTCCTCACATGCTCCCTTTTTCCATTAAGCTAGCAATACCCCTCTGGACTTTCTCCTTTCACTAATGTATCTATAGAAAGTCTTGTCACCTTCTTTTACTGTTCGTGCTAGTGTTTCCTCAGTTTGGGACTTTGCCTACCTTACTGCCTTCCCTGCTTCCCTTAGGGCAGTTTGGTATGCCTCCTATCTTCATCCCGCTGTGTTCTCTTATATTTCCTGAAGGCCAGCCTTTTGGCTCTGACCTTTTCTGCTACTGTATTTGAGAACCAAAGTGGTTTCCTTCTTCTTTTGCACTTCTTTTCTGTCTAACACAATGGGATGTTGCTTCAAGTATTGCATCCTTAATGCTTGCCCACTTTGCCTGTACCCCCTCACCTGTGTTTCTTTTTGCCAGGGCTAGCTTAACTCTGTTGGCCATCTTATCAAAGTCAGCTCCTCTGAAGTCCCATATTTTGCCTTGGAATGGGATGATTTAGATGTAGTAGCCAAATTGAACCATACCATGTGATGGTCACTGGCCCCAGGTGACCTTCTACCTGGAGATCTGTGATCCCTTCTTTGTTAGTCAGTACTAGATCTAGGATAGCCCTGTCTCTTGTGGGTTGCTGTACCAGTTGTTTGAGGCCCTCCCCTGCAGGAATCCACTATGAGTCTAGTTCTGGAAGATGTTCCTGCTGGTATTGACCAATCTGTATCTGGCATGTTGAAGTCTCCCATTATCAGAACCTCCCCTTTAGCTGTCATGTTTGTATATCTTCTAACATAATGTGTCTATGTCCTCCTCTGGTCTGGGGCCTGTAGACAACCCCAGTTCTTATGGCTGTCCCATTTCCTGTTTCCAGGGTGACCCACAGTTCTTCTGGCTCCTTATGTGTATTCTGAATTTCTGTAGCTTTGATATTTTCATTAACATACAGAGCCACTCCTCCCCCTTTTGCACCTCGGTCTCTTCTGAACAATACATAGCCAGGTACTGAAGTCTCCAAGTGTGGTTACTGGTAAACCACGTCTCACTAATTAGCTACTATGTCCAGTTTAGCCTCTGACATTGTATGCCTGCAGGTCTGGGATCTTATTTCCCAGGCTGTGAGCATTTGTGCACATGATTTTCATTGGCCAGATTTTGGTGTGTTAGTTGTTGGGTGAAGTTTGGCATTACCCTGTGCATCGTGTGGGGGAGACAAACCTTTTTTCTTACCTGGTGATGCAAATGAGCGGCAAACACGCTGAATTCCTGTTTGACCACTAGCTGAGGGGAGGTGTTCCCATTCGATGTATGGGGTGCTGCACCCCTCCCCCATTTGCTAGTTTAAATATTCTGCAAAGACGCAAACTTCTGCCCTAATGTACTGACTCCTCTTTAGTCAGATGCAGTCCATCAAATTTAAAGAACTTTTGCTCCCAGAACTGTTGCCAGTTCCCTACAAATCTGTGTCCTTTTTCCTGGCACCAGTCCTTGAGCCACGTGTTTAGCTCCCCTATCTCCCCTTCTCTGACCTTCCGTCCATCTGCTCCCCTCTCCCAGACTGGCAGGATCTCAGAGAAGGAGATGCTGGACGAAATAGATGATAGTTTGTCACCCAGCCTAGTCAGGTGTTCCTTGGTCTCCACAACTGACCGGCTGGCGAGATCATTAGTCCCTATGTGTACTAGGACATCAATGTTTTTCTCCTGCTTTGTGAACAATTTAGCAATGTGGTCAGTGTCTCTCCATGCTGATGTACCTGGGAGACATCTGACCATCACCCTGGCTGGAGATGGGTATCAACTCCCCGAATCATGGAGTCTCCTATGATCAGAAGTTTTTGGATTTCCTTTGTGCTTGTTTAGTTTTGGTTCCTGATTTGGGTGAGTTTTGTTGTGCTAGCTCCTGTGCGAGTGTCCTGCTCTGCAGTGTCTTCTGCCTCTTTATTTGATTTCAGAGATAGAGGCAGATACCTGTTTGTAGTGTTTATATGGTTTTGGAGGCAATGTGATGGAGAGCAGAGGTGATGGGGCACCTGATTTGCTCCTTCTAACCACCTGCCAACCTCCTGGACCAACTACCCTCTGCGGTCGAGGTTTTTCTTTGGATGCTGGGAAATGGCGGTGGTTCTTATAATGTATTTCCTCTTCAATATGAAATTTGAGGCGTGCAATCTCTGCCCATGCTTCCCGGAGCTGAGCCCTAAGATCTCCAAAGGCCCAGCATGTAGGACAGTGTCCTAAATCCTGTAAGACTGTCCTTCTGAAAATTGTTCCACAGTACCTGCAGTTAATGAAATCCATTCCAAATAAGTTGCTGGGTTTGTAACCTAGTCAGAGTAATCAGAAGGAAAGAAAAAGGAAAAAAAAATGCAAGTAATGGTTTAATTGTGCTTTGTTTAACTTGTTATAACAAGTTAAATTACTAGTGCCCCTGTAAATGAGATCACCTTGTGGAGGCCCCACTGATCTGCCCCTTCCTGCTCTGCCACAGGAAATGTCACAACTGTGGTACCCTATAAAAGGAGTGTAGTGTGGGGTGGTTGGGGATGGGGGTGGATGGCTGGGCCCTTCCCCTGCTGGAAAAGAAGAACCACGGACAAAAGAACAAGGAGGTAAGAGCAGAAACAATCAGTCAACAACAAATGCAGTAACCCTGAAAGCTTATCCTAATGTTAGATAAAACTGTAAAACCTGTAAAGCACCACCTGTAATAATTTCAGAGAAGATATACCCTGTAAGAAACACTTTGCTCCAGAGAAAATAAAGCAGTAACAGAAGATATACCTTGCAAAGACAATTTGAATCAGAAGATTACAGCAGTAATCTGTTAGCACACACCTGTAGGCACACCTTGTAATAATGCAGAAGAAGGTATACCAGCAACAACAATCTGAATCAGAGAAAAAATAAAGCAATGAAATGTTAGCAACAAACAGTAGCAATCCCTGTGAGTAAAAAATAAAAACACCACCACACAGTAAATCTGCTTAGCCAAACTAAGTCTTAATCCTTCTCCCTTGCTCTGGTAAGTTTCTCTACTCTGCCTTTCAAGCAGTCTTAGAAGGAAAGAGCTCAGGTGAAGCTAGGTGCCTTAGCCAGCAAACCAAGTCTTCCTCGATTTCCACTCCAGGAGAATTGAAAGGAACTGCTAGTTCAGTGGATCCAAGGGGCAATCACCTGAAGGTCCTTGTGTGTGTACAGCTGCCTTTGAGAAGGACTTTGTGTGAGATTTCTGACAAGTTATCATGGAAAAGGGTGCTTTCTGGTTGTTCCAATGCCTAAAGGAAGGGGCAACAAATCTGTGAGTACAGAATGGAAAAGTATGTTTTCTGGGTTGTTCTCATGCCTAAAGGAAAGAGCAACTAAACTGTGAGTACAAAATGGGAGACAAGTTCTCTAGTTAGGGGTTTGTTCTGTGGTGTATGTGCCCAAACATAAGGCTAGCTCACACCTGTCAGGACCCCTGTTCACCTAGGCGTGGGACTTTGAAGTAAAGTTCAGAGTCTTTAGCATTTCAGTGGGGAATGAAGGCTTCTGTGGTGTAACCTTGAAGGAATGGCAGAGACTGTTGGTTGGGGCAAAGGGTGGGAGGAATGCCATCTGGAGTCTACAAGGCAGGGCTAACTGATTAATTGATGGGCACCAAGTTACCCTGAGCAAAGGCCTTTGCTGCCGGATGAGGTGAGTGATTAAATTCACAAGCATGCACCTATGGGAAAAGAAGGTCTGAGTGTGTGGCGACAGTTCGCAGGCATTCACTCTTGGGAAATGGAAATGTTTTGGGTGTGTGGCTACAATCCATAAGCATACAACATGGAGAAGAGAAATTAATTGTTTCTGTGGAGAAACTGCCTAGAAAGAGTTGTGAAAACAAAATGTACTTATTTGCCATGACCGACCCTTGGGGGCGTCCACTGATGCTTTGGTAACATCTGTGAATTAAGCCATACTGCACAATCCCAGCTGCTACATTAGACAATCTGATCATTGCTTCTCTTTGAAATGAAAGGGGCCTCTTCTGCAGTTAGGGCTAGCATACGCTTAGAATCCCTTCCCCCGGGATCTGGTTGTAGTTCACAAAGGTATATTTTTTGATAATTGTACCCCAACCCCCCCCTTCCTCTACATAATGAGCCTAGAATACATCCTAAGGCTAGAGGTGGTACCAGTCTAAGTATTTCTGCTGAAAGTAAATGGTATGCCACATGTGGGTACTAATTCTGTTTTATGGGGGGTGCCAACTTGCCAAAAATGGCATGGAAGTTACATGTCTATGTCTTTGTTAACAGTTATGTCAACTGGCCTTTCTAGGTCAGATCACATCTCCCACGAGCTGCGTTAACTGCACTGGCTGTGGTGAGGTGGCATACCTTAAACAAAGTTGGCTTGTTAACTTATAAGACCCTACACGAGCTAGGTATGGGTCACCTGTGTAACCTCCTACATCCCTACATGTCCATATACCTCCTTCACTCTGCTAAGGAGAGTCTTCTTGTGGTCCTCAGAGTGAAGACTGAAAACTTCTGGGGACCGAGCTTTCAAAGTGGCTGGCCTTATATTATGGAATTAAGTTCCACAGGCTTTAAGGAGGGCCCCCTGGGTGGAGAGTTTTGAAAGAGGCCTTAAAACATTTCTGTTTTCTCAGGCCCTTGGGGTCTAAGTCCTTACTTACATTAGTGAATGATTGTTTAGTTATGTGCAGTATTCCTTGAAGATTTAATGGTTATTTTCATATGGGGAAAATTTTTATTTTAGATTATGTTTATTCGTTTTTTTAAGTTGTGCAGAATACAATTAATTTAAAATGTAGCTATGCATAGTACCATTTACAATGTAAAGTACAGTAATACAGTTAGGTAGCCCTAGGGAGAGCAACCTGTGAGATGACCACAGCTAGCAATATGCTGTTGCTGAAGTTTAAAGGCATGAACATTAATACAAAAAAAAAAAAAACAGAAAATGAAAGTCCAAGCAGAGTTTCCATACAGGGAGCACCAGACTGGAGAATATGACACAAAGTGTTCAGACTTGAAATTCTCCTGATTCTATAGCTTGTATGAGTGGGTCCCAAGTTTCCAGGAATTGCTGGTACCAACCCAGTGCGCCAAGTTGGACTCTCTCCAGGGTCATACATAACTTAAGATTATTAACCTATTGAGATACCATAGGTGGAGAGGGAGACATCCAAGCCTGTGCTATAGCTTTCCAGGCATTTATCAGAGCCAATGACCACAGGGGGTTACAGGTCTTCCCATCTGGATGGTGTGGGTCTGGCCCCAGCAATAATTCTAGGGGTGATTTTGATGGAGTATACCCAAGAACTTTGCTCATAATCTGGTGGACATTATACCAGAAGGGGGTTACCTTGGGACAGGTCAATGCCAGGTGTATGAAGTCTCCCTCTCCACTGATACATTTTGGACATTCACTAGGCTTCGAGGCATCAATGGCATATAACCTTTGGGGAGTGGTATAAGTTCCATAAAGAAAATTTGGTTAAATTTGTCTCAACTTGTTACTGTGGGAGCAGTGCTGAAGGTGGGAGCATGCCAGATGCCACACTTTGGAATCTATATTAGAGAGTAAATCTCAGTTCCATTTACCCTTAATTCCATCTGCAGCCTGGCTGGACTGGCCCTGTATAGTATGACTGAATGCCGTAAGTGTTTTTTGTCCTGCCTGGGGTATGTATATTTCCTCCTCAAAGGAGAAAGGGGAGCCCATCCATTCTCAAGTGTTAAGAATAAGCCACATCTTTGTTGGACTGAAAGGTAGATAAAGAAATCTCTGGGCTGTGTACCCTATTCTTCACAAATGGAAGAGAACCTCTTTATTAGACCCCCGGCATATAACTGGTGCACAGAAACCATACCTCTTAGTTTCCAATCCAAAAGCCTCTGTATCAGGGGTATGGAGCACAGCCCTCTGCTACAAATTCCTGACAAGAGGCCAGAGTACAGTGAATCACAGCAGGGGTGTTTTATATGCCTATGGGCCTCCAACCAGACCCCCAGTGTGGTAGCAGTAAAAGGGTTTGTAGGTACCGAAGGAGGGGAGTTACCCAGAGCCATGGCAAGGGTATCTTCCTTTAAGGTGCCCATGAGCATATCCTTCTCTAGTCCAAGACAGGCATTCCCTGCAGATGTGGTACCTACTGGGATAAAGGCAAGCTGTGCACCCAGTAATATCCCTGGAAGTTTGGTAAACTGGTTTCTCCTTCCCTTGGGGGCAGTTGTAAGGCAGTTCTTTTGATACTATCATTCCTGCCTCACAAGAGGAGCCTATGTAGTACAGCATTGAGGGACTTGAAGTGGGCTTTTGGTAAATAGATTGGTAGTGACTGACAAAGATATAGGCATCTAGGAAAAAAAAAGTCATCTTCACTACCCCCACCCTCCCCAACAAGGAAAGCAGAAGTGCGGTCTCATCTTTCGCACTCCTCTGCTATCCTTGAAAGAAGGGGTCTATAATTGAGTATGTAGCATGAGACAATTTTTGCATACAGATTGACACCTAGATATTTTATTTTGTTTACCAATTGTAAGCCCCCTAAGTTAGTGATTAACTGTGCTCTATCTTGTAATCCTATAGGGAGCAACTTGCTTTTAGTCCAATTCACTTTGTGCTCTGAAAGCTCCCCATACTTTCTTATTAGCTGGTGTACAGTTAGAAGGTCTTGTGCAAGATATTGCAGGTACAGCAGTAAATCATCCTCATATAACACTATTTTATGCTCGCCCCCCCCATAGGCCCCTGATTCCCCTGTGCACTCTAAGGGCTGCAGTTAGAGGCTCAAGGGACATCACATACAGCAAGGGAGACAAGGGACACCCTCGCCTGGTTCCACAGCCCACATTAAACGGAAAAGTGATCATACCATTCACTGCTATCTGGGCTTGGGGGTTGGTATACAGGGTGTGAACCCATTGTCTGAAAATGGTTCCCAGTTCCATTCTTCCCAAGATTTCAAAGAGGTACCCCCACTCCACATGGTCAAAGGCCTCAGCGTCTAATGCAAATACAGCAACTCCATGTTTGTCTGTTTTTGCTCCATCTGTAAATTACAGTTAGGATTTGATGGATGTTGTGTTTTCCCTGGTGTCCCTGAACAAGACCAGACTGGTCTGGGTGAATCAAACCAGGCAATAGGGGGTTCAATCTAGTGGCCATTATCTTCACCAGAATTTTATAATCAGTGGTGAGCAAATAAATAGGTCTGTAGGAGGTACATCAAGCAGGATCTTTGCCTGGCTTAGGTAGAACAGTGATGGTGACTAACTGTGTGGAGGGGGGAGCCCACCTTTTTCCAAGCTCTCAACCAACATGTCATAAAGTGGATCTATTAGAGATGAGGTAAACGTTTTAAAATAATCAATGGGGAGACCGTCCGGTCCAGGAGCCTTTCACCCATTCAATGCCCTAATAGCTGCTAGCACCTCTTTTTTTTTTTTTTTTTTTGTTATTTGGGAGTCTAAGGCTTTGGCTTTTCCCTTGTCAAGCTTCTGGAATGAAATTTCTAAAAAGAAAGAGTCAAACTCTTGTTAGGATGGGGACTGCTCTGTAGTGTACATGTTTCCATAGAAAGTGCCAAAGGCATCCCCAATTTCCAAAGGGTTTTGCACAAGCTGGCTAGTTTCACTATGTGTCTGGCCCACCATTCTTTCAGCTTCGCACCTCCTTAACTGCCAGGTTAACAGCTTTCCTCTCTATCTCCATCAAAGTATGCACTTGCATTGGCAAGCAAAATGGCTCTCTGAAGTTTTGAGCTGCTCAAGGTGTTATACCACCATTTTAGCTTTTGAATTACTCTATATAACAGCACAGTGGGATTCATTCTATGGGCAGCCTCTCATGCTTCAATTTTGGATCTTAAAAAATCCAGCTCCCCCTTTTCAACCTTCCTGTGGTGGGCTGAAATGGCCAGGGCTTGCCCTCTGATAAAAGCTTTAAGTGCCTCCCACCTAGTCTGGTGAGAAGTGCCCCCCCACCTGTTAAATTGCAGGAATTCCTGAATATGATTAGACATTATAGAGATATAATTTTGACCTTTCAGAAGTAAAGGATCTAACCTTAACTGTCTGGGCAATGGTGATGAGCCAGGGGCCCTCAAGGACACATGGTCAGACATCAGGATGGAGGAGTACACTACTTCATTGACCCTAGAGATAAGTGAAGGAGAGACCAGTATTCTATCCAAACATGCATATGAGTGGTGGGAGTGGGAGTAGAAACTATAGCCCCTTCCTGAGGGGTACATAAGCCTCCAAGTGTCTTTGAGACCGATCTCCACCTCCGATTCTTTCAGTGCTTTTGCATTTTTTGTAGGGGCAGCTGGGGTTGCATTATATCTGTCCATGACAGTATCTGCAATGCAATTGAAATCTCCCCCTAGTGTCCATGGCCCATCCCAACTTTACATGTCCAGAGCTAATTTCTGAAAAAAGCCTGGGTCCTCTGTGTTGGGAGCATAAACTGACCCTATGGACAATTGCCAACCCCCCTGGAATCATCACCCTTGCCAATGTACATTTACTCACGGGGTCCACTATCCACCCCAGGATATTAACTTGGGTGCCCTGTGGAAACCACACTGATGCTCCTCTCGCCTTCAATGAGAAGGTAGAAGAGACCCACGTGCCCCCCAGGGATTCATCTATCTTTAGTACCTCTCCCGCTGTCATATGTAATAGGTATATTTGCCATTTGAAACTCTTGACCTCTGTTAGTAGTTTCTTCCTTTTAACAACAGACTTCAGCCCATTTACGTTCCATGTTACAACCCTAGCGCTGTTATCCATTTTCGAGTTTTGTGTAAAGGCTTCTACTTAATCGTCCCACCTGTTTTGGTGCACCTGAAGCATAATCCCCCCAAAGATCTCCATACAGTTCAACAGTGAATGAGTTGACTATTCTGCATCTCACATGTTTAAAGCTGCACAACTTCACCCTGTCTTTATTCCTAAATAACTGATCCTCACACTCCCCCCCATCTCTGAAGCGTTAGATGGCCTGAAACAGTTTCTGACCCAGGCACAGTAACCAGCATAGGTCCGTGCCAGTCAAGAAGAATCCAAACCCCCTCCCCCACTGCATCAGATTGAAGAAGCACCTCCCCCCCGCCAGCATCGTAAATGTGACTCCCCAACCCAGTAAAACCTTTAAACATCCCCCACCCACCTTCAGGCACAATGGTGCCTGTGCATATTCCCCTTGCAAACAACTGGCAGATATTAACATCACTACGGTGCCAAAAACATTCCTGAGTAACATTTAATGGCACTAAATTAAATTTAAAATACTAATCTGATAAGGCTGCTCTGCAAACAGATACTGCACTGCTACTAAGGCTCCAAATGTATGCTAAAAATTAATAAGGTTGAAACTCTGTTCATTTTGGGAAAAGGTGAAAACGAGTTTAAGATATAAGAGCTTGTCTTAAATCATAGCAGTTATGTACTGATTGGCACAAGCTTTTCTAAGCTACCAGCCTACAGAATTGCTAAATTAAAGAGAGCAGACAAAAGTCAAATAATAAAATATGCTTTCTTCAGCTTGTTAACCAATTGTTGAGTTCTCCCCCACCGTTACCCATGTCCTCAGACATGGTTAGGGGAGAAGCAGTTCAAAGTTTAGCCGGGGCATTTTCTCCAAGCTTCCTGGAAAAGAAAAAGGACACATTGTGTAATTGTCCCACCCTGTAGGGCTGTAAGTCCAAGAAACAATGGACTATGTGCCCCAATCGAACCCCGGGCAAGAGCCTGGCAAAAAAAGAGCTAACAGATCACTGGATTGTGCCGGTTAGACTGGAGGCAAAAAAGACTTAAGGTTGCGCTTATCTGTTGACAGTTTCATCAGTTTTGTGCAGCCTGAGTCTTCTCCCTTCTGGACTCCTCTTCTTCCATCCATTTCTCTGTGGCTTTAGGGCATATAAAGAAGATTGGTGGCTGACCCACCTTGTTAATTCTGAGTTTAGCAGGGTACATAAATGCAAAGGACCATCCCAGTTTGTACATCTTTGTTTTGACTAAATTGAATTTCTGCCTTTGCACTTGAAAATCCCGACTATAGTCCTGAAAGATGTATACCTTAATATTTTTATAAGAGACTGGGCCTTTACTCTTAGCTTTCCTTAGGATTGCTTGTTTGTTAGTGTAGCTAGGATATTTAATTAGTGGCGAGGCCTATCACCGGGCTTCGGCTGGCCCACTCTGTGAGCTCTCTCTACTTCGTAATTGGTGGCCTCTTCTGGTAGATCTAGGTTCTCTATCAGCCAGTTGTGCAGTTCTTTCTCAGGGCTGTAGCCTTCTGTACCCTCAGGCAGGCCTACAATGCGTGGATTTGAGCGCATCCAATAGTTTTCTTGGTCATCCACTCTAACAGCCAATTCCTCTACAGCCTTTTTCAAACCATTCTTTTCGTTAGTGACAGCATTCAGAGAATCCTCGAGCTCACCTACCCCATGCTCCAGTTCAGATATCTGCGTCAAATGAGTCGCAGACATTTCGGTCAGGTCAGTCACAACACTTTGGAGGTGAGTAATTTATGTGGTTATATTAATGAATCCCACCTTCATTTCATGTTGCATCTGCGCTAATCTGGAAGGCACCCCCGCCAGCGATTTTCCAAGGTCAGACATGTTGAAATCAGACTGCTCTGAAATGCACATGGCCTTGTGGTCTTGTAACCTGCTGCAGCTCTCCAAATCATTACGTGAGCCTTTAGTTGTCTGGATTGCATCAAAACTTAGCTTTGCCTGTTTTTATGTTCTGCTGGTAGCCATGTACTCCGATGTTTCTGGATAAGTATTATTATAGCCAATGCTAAAGTCTAGTAGCCTTTTTAGACATTTATAATGTAGTACTTGAAGGAGCAAGCTAAAAAGCATTTGCCATGTTCTGTAGCTATTTATTTATTTATTTTTTTATGTCTTTAGTAACCGGGTAAGTGCACTGATCTAGAGGACTGTTTTCAGGCATGACCTGAGCAAACAAAGTGGCAACAAACACTGAAGAAAAAAAGTGACATTGGTACATATAGAGCATTAGTACACACCCCAAGACATAGGGTGGTAAGAAAAAGAAAAAGTACAGCAGATAAATGATTATATAGAATAACATAGGATTGTTTTACAGTAGACAAATAGTGGAGTTTTATATACATACAGTGCAGGTTATAACAACAACATGAAAGAAACAAAATGAACATTGGAATGTATAGAGCATTGGTACACACCCCAAAACAATGGGTGGTAAGAAAAAGAACAGCAGATAGATGATTACATACAATAACACACACACATTACCCCCATTTAAGATTATGTTTATGACAGTGGTTGTGTTATTTGTAATCTCTACTCTGGGTCTCCAGGGAAGGGCACCATAAGTAAATAAAAACTGCTACTCTCCTCTTCTTCGGGTATAGGGAAGGGCAGAGTGAAGTGGGCTTAGATAGGGAAACTTCTAAGAAAGCGAGAGAGGGAGGGAAAGAGGGAAGGAGGGAGGGAGAAAAATAACAGTTGTTTAAAACAGAAATCCTGTATGTCCTTCCCAGAAAGGATGCAGACTGACAATTAGGTGTGAATAAATAAACAGGTAATAAGATAATGATGCAGTAAACATAACCAGAAAGCAGATAATAGGGAAAAAATGAACTAGCTCAACCTCAAACTCATCCATGGTCCTCCTAGAGGACATGGGCACATGGCAAGTCTCCACGGGGAAGTGTGGAGATCAAAGTAAGGTGGGGTGTGTCTGGTTGTGGGGGTGATGTGTAGGGCATATAATTCCTTTAGGTAAATAATACCTGAATATTACTACAAATGCAGTGAAATATTGAAAATAATGTATTTTCTTACCTATGTATCGATCAGTGTTTCTGACTCCATTTAATGCGTTCGTCAGTTCGGTATAAATAATATACTGTACTTGTGTTCTTTCTCGTTACCCTTTGTGTGCAGACTATGGTACCTCTAATTAAATTCATCACAAGCCCCTCCATCCTGTCCCAGTAAATATGCATATCCTCAACCTCCTCACCCTAGTATGCAGAACATCCTTGATCTCCTTCCAGTATGCTGACACCCACACTGGTCCAGTATGTACATCCTGTCACAGTATGCACACATGGTCCCTCCTTCCATCTGCTGATAACCATCATGTTCCAGAATGACTGTTCCTACCCCTTTTCCCATCTACAGATACCCACCCTGTCCAATACAAATACTTACCCTTTCCCCCCACCTATCAGCTAATACCTACTGTGTCCAAATAGAAATACCCCTATCTCCTCCTCGCATCAACTATACCCATCCTGTCAAACTATGAATACCCCTGCCCCCTTCTTCCCAACTGCTGATACCATCCTATCCCAATACGAATACCCGCTACCTTGCAATTAGTCTTAGCCCACCACCCTTCCTGTAGCTCACCCCACCAGGAAGCTTTCTACACAAGGAAAGGCCCCCCCACACACACACAATTTGGGCATTCTTCCTTGAGCTGAACAACCCCCATGTACCAAAAGACCTTACAAGAGCTGGATTCACCATCCTTGCAGACCAGACACCTCTCCAGGACCACCCTCTCTGCATATGGCCCCCCTCTCCAGACCACACTCCCTACCCATGGACCACATACTTCTCAACCTAGTGAAACTAAAATGGGGATATCCAGTGGTGTGCATTATGCACATAGGGGGTATTCTGCATCTGTTTCCGGCCCTCCATATGTGAGGAGGGACCAGGAACTATTTTAGGATTGGGCCAATAGTGTGTGTTTATATTTCTGTAGTAAAGGCAGAGTGAACAGAACCTGTTCTGTGTGGTAGCACCTTTCCCATTAGGGACAGAGCAGATGTATGTAAGGGACCAGCCCCCCTGCAGCTGGACTCTCTCCCCATCCAGTAGGACTCCTCTCCTGCAGCTGGAACCTATCTGCAGTTTGAGGGGACAGATTAACAGGGATATGGATCACATCGGTTCTATTGCAAGACCTATAAAAATGCTGCTGTCTTCAGGAAGAACTACCAGTTCAGGTTAGCAAATCCTCTTGTTAACTGGAAACTATGGAAGCCTGCCACCCATTTCTTAAGGGGAATAGGAAACTGAGGCTATGATGGTGGGGTGGGCACAAGATCATTATGGTGGGGGGGGGGATCAGCACCCTAACACCAAGTCTAAAGGAGATCAGTAAACAGCCACTAGAGCTGTATGTGCAGCTCTTCCATTTTCCACTTCTCGGTAGCCAGTGGGCGGCCGTAGCAGGGAGCGGGCTTGGAAAGAGGTATCAGGAGCTAGGTGAGGACCCTCCTGAAGCCATCTATAGGTGGAATCCGGTGCTATTGGAACATTGGAAGCGCTACTGCCTGCCTGCCGACAACTATCTAATAGAGTGGAGGAACTGAACCTTTGGTTCCTGGGTGCCCTGGATTAACTTTGCTTTGCCTCCTGGTCTCTGATCTGGTCTGATCGTGAGTTTTTACAGTTTGCTTAGTCTGTGATTTTTTATTTTGGGGCTTGCCATTTTCAATTGAAGGTGTGAGCTCATCTGAAAACTGGAATATTGTCATCAGCATCTGGAGAGACAAGCTTTTGGATTTATTTTTAATAAGCAATCTGCAATATGTTTATTCTTCTGAATTATTTCACCCATGAGAGGAGGGAACTTTTTACTGGCTGACATTCTGGTGAAATTGTGACTGTCAGGACTCTTAGATTTTAGCCTTTTTAGCCTTTTAATTTTAAAGGTTATTATTTGTTTTATATTGAGAGTAATATTAATTATAATTAACTAATTTAATGTATATTATTTTATCTCTCTTTCCCAGTGGTGAGAGGACTGGGTGGGGGAATTTAATTAGTGGTTTTGTTTTATTTGGTTGTATTTTATGTTTGGGTTTGGAGGGTGAGAGCCTCTTTTGTGAAATCGTTATTTAGGGCTTGGTATTTATTTAGCTTTAAGGGGTGGGTCAATTTTGTAATTAGGACTGCTTATTGGTGTTACCTATTAGAGTAGTAAATATGTGCCGGGAAAGCACAAGGACAGTTGGACATTATTCCCCCTCCAGACTCAGAGACCTTCATCCTTTTTCCTGTCCTCCCCTATCAATAGAAGTTTATAGACGGTGTAGGGCTTTGGGGATTGTTGGAAGAAGGAGGAGGATGGGGCCTGGGTCTGGAGAAGGAATGGAAAGGAGTGGGCGGATAGGGATAGTGGGGACAAGGGGAGATGCCCTGGGGTGAAATGGGCCCAGGAAAGGGGTCCTTCCTGCCTGGTTCCCATACCCAAGGGTTCTGATTATAGTCAGCAGGTAACATGGTCATCCTCGGTTGCTCATCCTACTTCGGCGGTGTTGTGCAACGCCAGGTCTATTGAAAACAAGACGGCTATTATAGCTGATTTTGTTGGGACATCTGCCCTGGCGTGCATCACTGAGACCTGGCTGGATGAAAATGCTGGACCAGTTTTGGCGGCAGCAGTTCCAGCCGGGTGCTCAGTGATACACTGCCCGTTGTTGGATCATAGGGGCAGGGGTGTTGCTATCTGTTTTAGATCAGAACTGGGCCTAGTGGAGGTACCAGTGGGAATTACCAAATCCTTTGAATGTATCATGGGCGAGGGTGTGGGGTGCAGGATACTTCTTGTATACCGTCCACCAGGTAATGGGAATGTTTTCCTGCGGGAAGTCACAGACTTCATTGTCGACCTGACATTGGGGTCCCCCCAGATGGTTGGTTCTGGGGGATTTCAATGCCTGGGTCGACGATGAACTCTCGCAGTTTGGTCAAGACTTCCTCCAGTTAATGATTTCACTGGGCTTCACACAGGTTATTTCCTCCTCGACCCATATTGGTGGTCATTCACTGGATTTGGTGTTCCTTCTGGGGATGGAGATATCCGACTTGGTGGTGGAACCAGTCAGATGGTCGGACCATCACTCCATTGGGTTCAGCTTTGAGGCCACCCCTTGTAGGCTGGCCCCTATGGAGATGGTCCGGTATCGCCCTTTAAGGGGTGTTTCCCCTGATGGTCTGATGGCGGTGCTGGACCTATTGGGCATACCAGGAGATTGCGTGGATCCAGGAGAGCTGGTACTTGCCTATAATAAGGCGGTGGCAGGGGCCCTGGATTCCATTGCTCCTGTTCGTGTTCGTCCTCTCACTCTTCAACCCAAGTCTCCTTGGTTTGATGAGACTTTGAGAGAGTTGAGGAGAGTTGGACGAAGGTTGGAGAGGTGCTGGCGGAGGTCGGGTCTGGATTGTGACAGACTTAGTTTGATGGATCACTATGTGATCTATCAATCAGCAATCTTTCGTAAGAAGGCAGAATTCCTGTCCAGAGAGATTGCTGCTGCACAGAATAGACCAGCTCAGCTCTTCCGGACTGTGGACAGATTGTGCAATCTGATCTGTCTTCAGCCCAGAAGAGCGTTTTCTCAAGAACGGTGTGAGGAGTTTGCTTTATTCTTTTCAGATAAGGTTGCCACAATCAGATCGGATATCCATCTGACCCTCTCTAATGGGAGTGGTGATGGTCGGCAGGAGATGTTGGACACCCAGTTTGTGTGGTCTGACTTCGGCCTCCCCACAATCGATGAAATTGTGATGATCATACAATTATTGCGTCCGACCAACTGTAGTTTGGATCCGGGCCCCACACGTCTCTTAGTGGGTTGTGTGGATAAAATTGGCCCCGTCCTTGCTGGGATAGTCTGGAGGTCCTTGGAGAGGGGGATTTTTCCAAATCCTTTCAAGGAGGATGTGGTTCAGCCCCTTCTTAAGAAATCCTCCTTGGACCCGGACTGTCTGGCAAACTACAGGCCTGTCTCTAACTTACCCTTTGTGGGTAAAGTTATTGAGAAGGTGGTTGCATTGCAGTTGGATGGTCATTTAACCAGCCACAATGTCTACGATTCTCTCCAGTCCGGATTTAAGAAAAGTCATAGTACCGAGACAGCTCTGGTACAGGTACGAAATTACCTCCTAACAGCGAGAGATTGAAGGACTCGTTCCATCTTGGTCCTTCTAGATCTCTCTGCAGCATTTGACACGGTGGAACATGGTGTGCTATTGGAATGCTTGCGGTCTATCTGTGGGCTGTCTGGTACAGTCCTCAGTTGGTTTCGATCTTACCTCGAGGGTAGGACTCAGAGAGTGGTGTCCGGGATTTTTTCCTCGGCATCATTCTCCCTATCCTGTGGGGTACCACAGGGTTCCATTTTTGGCACCCATGTTGTTTGCAGTGTATATGCTGCCATTAGGAGTGATTATTAGGTGGTATGGTCTGAGTTTTCACTGCTATGCAATTGATACTCAGCTGTACATGTCCTTTGTGCCCGGCCAAGATGCTGCCTTTTCGGTCTTCAACAACTGTCTTGCTGAAATCCAGGACTGGACGAATGTGAGTTGGCTGAGGTTGAACCCTGACAAAACTGAGCTGTTGGTTGTGGGCCGGGATCGCCGGGAGGTGGGTTCATTGGTTGGATCACCCTCGGGTCTATGGCTTGGGGGTGTCCAGCTAACTACCTCAGACCGGGTGCGGAATCTGGGCGTTGTGTTTGATAACTGCTTGACATTTAAATCTCAGGTGTCAGCAGCTGTCAAAACCTCTTTTTACCATCTGAGGAACATCGCATGGGTGAAGCACCTGGTTCCTCCAGACGATCTTCCTATTTTGGTCCACGCCTTCATTACCTCCTGCCTTGACTACTGCAACGCCCTTTACCTGGGGCTACCGGGGGTTGAGATTCGCCGCCTGCAGCTAGTGCAGAATGCGGCAGCCAGGCTGCTGACTGGCTCTTCTAGGTCCAGTCATATAACACCTGTGCTCCTCGGACTGCACTGGTTGCCAGTTTGCTGGTGAATCACCTTCAAGGTCGGTTTGCTGACCTATAAGGCCCTACACGATCAGGGACCTGTTTACCTGAAAGATCTCCTTCACCCCTACTGTCACCCCCGCTCTCTCCTATTCACTGACGAGGGATTGCTAGAGATTCCCAGGGTTCATTTAAAAACTTCAGGGGCCAGATCTTTTAGTTTTATGGCCCCAATCCTGTGGAATTCTCTACCTCGTCAGGTGCGAGATAGCCCGACTGTCCAAAGTTTTAAAGAATCTTTAAAAACCTATCTCTTTAGCAAAGCATATAATGATTTCTAATATTGTTGTTTAGTTTAATTTTAAAAAATGGTTTTAATTACTGTTTTATTTTGTATTGTACAGGCGCCTTGGTTTTAGAAAGGCACCTTATATAAATAAATAAAGATTGAGATTGAGATTGAGATTGAGCTGTGGTAGGGTTAGGCTAGAAAACGTTGCCGGTCCTTGACCAGTCTCTCCTCCCAGCTAAGCAACCTCCATGCAGCTGGACAACCATTCCAGTCCCTGAAGTAGCCCCCCTCTCCAGGCAACTAATCTCCCGGCATCTATACCCACCTGTTCTTCCAAGCAGACCAGCCTCCCTGCCTGGACACTCCTCTTATCAACCCTGCCTCTATGCATCTGAACCAATCTTTCCACCCCAGGCCAGCCTCTTCCACTTCCAACAACCAGCCACTGTCCCTGTATTTGGACTACTCCCAGCCCCATACCCACCTAAAGCTGAACACTCTTTCTCAAATTGGATCACCCCCAAGTCCCCAGAGAGCCTCCCCACAGCAGAACAGCCTTTCTGCAATTAACCTGCTCTCTGAACCAGTGCTCTCTCACTTTCATCATAGCTATAATGTGTGCACTGTAATATAAATGTAATTATTTTTATGTTTCTGCTGGAGGGGGTAGGTTATGCTAGGGAGTAATTAGAATGACAGTGCAAAGGCAGGTATGGAGCTAAGCAGCGCATGGAGGTAATAGGGAGGGGCAGACACTGCCAAGGGGATAAGGGGGATGGACAATGTATGAGGGCTGCAGGGACAGGGATTGCAAAGTGGGTAATAGGGATCCACAATGCAAAGGGGTGACGGGGTCAGGCAATGCAAATGAGGTAACAGAAACAGGTAATGCAAACAAGGCAATATTGGAGGCAGTGTCAATGAGGCAACAGGGATAGGCAATACAAAGGGGACATTGGGCTATGCAAGGTGGCATGGGGAGAGGCAATGCAAAAGAGTCTAGGGAACAAAAGAAACACAGGTATAGGTTATTGATGCAATGTCTAGTTGTACCTGTAAAAGAAGAATCTCCATGGTGTCACAAAGGATTTTGGATTGCTTTTATGACACATACATGTGTACAGTACTGTATGAGTATGTCATCCACTTGTACCAACTCTGAGCACCACTTATGTTACCGTCAGCAAACATGGTATAAATACAGTTTAGTGTACTGCCTGTAATTAATAGTTGCCTTCAGATGTAGTCAGCATTGCTTCTTATATCCAATGTATTTTTTCTTTTCTGTTTGCTAATTAGAAGATTTTCCACCTGGCAGTAGTGGGGTGGTATGTGGAGCTGCACTCTGTCTGGAGGCAAAAAAAAAGTCAGTTCTCTTCCTCCCCCTACATCATCAACCCTGAGACAACAGTGACTGTGACATAACTTAAATAGCACACCCCTCTTGTATGCCGATGACCTTGTCTTCTATGTGAGTGCCAAGGACACTATTGACCTACATAGAAAACAAACATCTGACCTAAGGAGTGTCTAAGCCTGGCTTCTACAGAAAATGCTTAATGAACTCAGCCCAGTCACATGCTATGCTATCTGGCACTCCAAATAGGCTAAAGAATATCTCCGTACCACTGCTGGTGATCTGTGATAATTATACCACCTTCTTTGACATGGTTCACTCATTCAAATACCTTGGGATCTCTTTGGACCCTTCCCCTGATTTTTTTCCTTCATTTGAGCACTATCTGTAGAGATGTAAATTCTAGGTTGGTATTCATTTATCATGCCATTCGTAATCTCAGCACTTCTGCTTGCATGTCTGTTGCCAGGAACATTCTACTCCCTTAAGCTAATCTATGGACTTTCTGTCTTCTTGAATATCTCCACCCAGATCTTGCATAAATGTGATATGGCTTATAATAATATCTGTCACTTTGCTCTAGCTAGCAACCGACTAGTCCACCACTGTCTCTTGCATTCCAGACTTGGATGGCTGTCCTCTGCTGGGCTTTGTAACCTCTCCTATGGAGGTGTTATATATAGTGTCCTTCAAAACCAGTCCCTCTCATCTCTAGCCCCCTACCTGGTGCCATACAGATCCACCTACCCTCTTAAGTCTATCAGTTCTGAATTGCTTACTACCCTTAGGACTAAGACAAAGCTTGGAGAGGCAGCCTTTATTTTATCTGTTCTGAAATTGTTGAATAATATCCAAACTAACGTTAGAAATAGGCTAAAGAATATCTCTGCACCACAGAGGATGAATGGGAACAACTGCAAGGGGACCTCACCAAACTGGAAGTATGGTCAGAGAAGTGGCAGCTGGGATTCAATGAGAAAAAGTGCAAGATTATGCACTTCGGAGCAAAGAAGCAAAGGAGGGACTACTGGTTGGGAAGGGTGAAACTTGGAATCACTGAGGAAGAGAAAGACCTAGGGGTGTTGGTAACAGGGAGCATGAACAACACTGCCTAGTACAGGAAAGCAGCAGCTAAGATGAATAGGATGCTGGGCTGTATCACAAGGGGGTTCTCGTTCAGGCATAGGGAAGTGATCCTACCCCTCTTCAGATCTTTGGTCAGGCTGCACTTGGAGTACTGTGTGCAGTACTGGCGGCCATCTCTGAAGAGAGATATTAATTTACTGGAAGGGGTGCAATGAAGGGCAACAAAAATGTTACAGGGGATGGAGGTCAAGGCCTACGAAGAAAGGCTGCATGAGCTAAATATGTACACACTGAAGGAGAGGAGGGATGGGGGATATGATTGAAACATTCATGTATTTGAGGGGATACACAAAGCTAGCACTGAAGGGGTGTTTAAACTGAGGAGGGGTAGGGACACGAGGGGGCACAGACTAAGATTGGAGGGTGGAAGATTTAGGATGGAGACAAGGAGGCACTACTTCATGGAGAGGATGGTGTCTAAATGGAATGCCATACCAGAGGGGGTGGTATCATGCAAGGTAGTAGGAAATTTTAAGAGGGAGTGGGACAAAGCAAGAGAGAGGGTCTGGATGGCAGGGGCTGAGGCTGTCATGGGAATGACAGATGGGGAAGCGGTTGGGGCAATCTAGGGTGTTTGCTGCACACTCGGGCAGACATTGATAGACCTGGTGGTCTGTTTCTGTTGGCAGATTCGTATGTTTGTATGTTCGTAGAAATTGTGTAACTACCTTGGCTTTCTGGAAACAGTACCGATCTTACCTACTCTAGATGTATGCATGTTTCTGTCCCCAGATTTCAATTTATGAAATTGGGTAACTACCAGAGTTTTCTGGAAATAGTACCAATCTCAGCTACTCTGGATGAAAGCATTTTCCTGTCCCTAGATTTCAGTAATAGGATCTCTCTATTTAATCCTACCATCTGAATCTACTAAGCACTTGACCCTTTGTAAATATGCATGCTGCTTCTCAATTGTAACTGTTGTTTCTCTAATGCTTGTGAATACCTTTGACTGAGTTGTACTCTATTGACTTGGTATGTACTGTTGAATGTACTGTATGCTCCGTGCTCTCCTGGGTCGTGCCTAAAAATAGACAATTGCCTGTTTAGCTCACCTTACCGGGTAAACAAAAACTAAATTAATAAATAAGTAAATAAAACCAAGGAGAACCATGTTTCACTGCCAGATACAAAGAGACATAGATACATAGACAGTGTCGGCAAATAAGGGCCTATGGCCCACCCAGTCTGCTCATTTGAGCTTGTAAGTTCAGTTTATGTTTTCCTAGAAGTCTGTTGCCCCTTATCCCTGACCTCCAGAATTCCTTTATGCCTATCCCATTCATTCTTATATCCCTTGATTGTTTTAGCCCCCACCACTTCCTCTGGCAGGGTGTTCCACTTGTCCATCACCCCTTCTGTGAAGAAATTCTTCCTCATGTTTCCTCTGAATCATCCTCCCTCCAACTTCACCCCATGCCCTCTAGTTCTGGAACATCTTTTTCTCTTAAAAATAGAGTATTCTTGCACCCTGTTCCTCCCTGTAAGATACTTGTATGTCTCTATCATATCCCCTCTCTCCCTCCTCTCCTCCAGGGAGTACATGTTCAGTTCCTTCAACCTGTCCTCATAGGGTTTGTGATGCAATCCATGCACCATCTTTGTTGCCCTCCTCTGAACCTTCTCTACCCTGTCTATGTCCTTACGTAGGTAAGGTCTCCGGAACTGTACACTGTACTCCAGGTGGGGCCTCACTAGTGTCTTGTATAGTGGAATTATGACCTCCCTTTTCCTGCTGGTGATGCCCCTGCCTATGCATCCCAGCATTCTATTTGCTTTATTGGCTGCCTTGTCACACTGTTTCCCTACCTTGAGGTCATCAGAGATGATAACCTCAAGATCCCTTTCCTGCATGGTGCATGCTATATCCTCACCTCCCAACTGATATATTGTGCCAGGGTTTTTGTGCCCCATATGTATTATCTTGCATTTCTTTGCATTGAATTTCAACTGCCAAACCCCTGACCATTCTTCAAGTTTCTGCAGGTCCCTTCTCATTCTATCTACACCCTCTGGTGTGTCTAGTCTGTTACAGAGCTTTGTGTCATCAGCAAACAGTGAAATTCTGCCTTCTTGGTCCTGCGCAATGTCACTGATGAAGATGTTGAATAGGACCAGTCCCAGCACTGATCCCTGTGGTACCTCACTGGTCACTCTTCCCTCTGTGGAGTGACAGCCATTTACCACCACCCTCTATGTCCTGCCGCCCAGCCGGTTACCTACCCACCACACTACTGTCCTGCCCACACCCATATTCCCCAGTTTGTGTAATAGTCTTCTATGTGGCACAGTGTCAAAGGACTTGCTGAAGTCCAGATAGGCCATGTCTACTGCCCTCCCCTGATCCACCCCAGATAGGTTTTGAGATCATTCTCTTTGACATGAAACAGCAATGTTTGGCTCTTCATGATTAAAAGTGAAGTCAAAAATTCCTGCATTTTAATTAGTAACTTGTAAAAGTAACTGCTCAGGATGTAAGGGCTATGGTGCCTCAATGTATTTAGTCATGTTTCTGATGAGGTAGTGGGAGGACGAGAAATGACTTTTTTAGCCTCCAATATAGTGCTGCTCCACACATCAGCCTAGTCCTGCCAGGTGAAAAATACTCTAATTAGCAAACAGTAAAGTAAACAGAAAAAAAAATATTCTTCAGCTGTAAGAAGTAATATCTGACTACATCTGAAAATTACTATTAATTCTAGGCAGCACACTAGCTCTTTAAATAAGGGTCCAGCCACCAGCAAAAGAAAAATAAAAGAAAAGGAAAAAAAGATCACCACTGACATCAGCAGAACTTAATTGCGATTACTGTGCATTCCAAAAAAAAACTTGACGTACAAGTCATTTAATTCTTCAAGCTAAATCTATAATATCCTGCTCATGACAGCACAGCTATGCTCACAGCAGTGAAGTCATAATATCCTCCCTGTGACAGCACAGCTATCTCCACAGCAATGAACTGTGATGGCATAATCTTAATCTACCTACCATACTTGTTTAAGTTATTTAGTTATGTATGCTTTCATACGTGACTCCAATTGAAACTGGCTGTTCAGAATATTTTTCTCTGCGTCAGTTCAGTTAACTTCTGATGTCAGTTAAGAAGTGATGCCTGTTCTGCATGCTCGTGACTGCCTCAAGAATGTACACTGAGGTCTGTATGCATATGTAGGGTAGACTTCCAGTCACATTGGTCAGAAACCATGCTTCCAATTTCAAGCACTTTCTCATGCAGGTAATCAGTTCCGATTACAATCACTGACAATTTATTTAATTTCAAATAGACTTTCCATTTATTTTCCTTTTTTTGTGCCAGTTTGGCTCCATTCATGTCTCCAAACATATTTTATTTGCTGCACCTCTGACTTATAAGAGTTTGCTAAAAGTGGTTCAAAAATGTAATTGCTGGTAACTGCATACTGACACTCATTCAGTCTGATTTGTTGTTGAATGAGTTGGAATGTGTTTGTTTGTTGTGTGTGTGTGTGTGGGGGGGGGTGTTATGTTGTGCCAGCCAGTCAATAGATAGTCATTCTTCATTATAAAAAGGGTCTCAGAAATGCTGCAATCTGATTGGCTGTTAGGATTCCAACAGTCTTACATCAGTCCATGTTATACTGTCATGTACAGCCTGATCACAATGGCACATGGATTCTTCATGTCAGCATTCCATCCTTTAGCACTGTGGAATGACTGGAATGATGCATTCTGATGTTGAACCAGCATTCTTAAACTATTAGTGAAAAAAATATTTTATTAAAAATCTCCCTCTAAATGAGGAAAACATTAAAAAATACACTTTTAACACTTTTCTTTTGGAATAATTTTCTATAATATCAATAAGGCACTCCCAGGGGTTAGATTAACAGTCAGTTAATCACCCTCTAGGAGCAATATGGCACTCGGCTGCACCTCATGCCACATTACACCCATAGAGGGTGATTGACGGACTGTTAATCTAACCCCTGGTCATGCCATATTGCTTAATAAATGAGTTGTGGAGATAACAGTGTAAGTCAGTTTGTTATAAGAATGCACTTTAAAATTGGAAATTGAAGATGACTTTATGATTAAAAATCATCATAATCTCACTGCAGACTGACCACAATGGTCCTCACATCTTTCCTAAGGATCACCCTGAGCTTATCACTGAATAGAGGTCATAATTTAATAAAATTATTTTTTTAACTAAAATACTTATATATTAACAGGTCATCAATTTTTTCCTGTGGAGATGGCAAGTTACTATTTGTCAGCATAACCGGTCAGTTATTACAGCAAACATGCACCTTCCCAACACAGCAGCTGCACTCAAGACTCCCTGTGTCACTGTGTTTTGAGCACAGCAGTCTGTCTGGTGATCACAACAGTTTATTCAACCAACTCTGCATAAATAAAAGTAATAACTAACCTGAAATAAAATAAATACTTCTTCAAACACAGCTCTGCTCAAGATTGCCTTACTGTCCGTATCTCGAACACAGCACTTCCTGTATTGCAGTCACTGAAATAAAAGCTGAGATGGTGACAGTAAAGTGTGTGAGACATTGCGCTTTCTTTAATTTAAGAAAAAAAACTAACCTGCCATAACCTGCACAGGTCTATCTTACTCAAGATGCTCCTCGATGATAATGATAAAGTGCTTTGCAGGTTAACCAACAGTCCTTATGATAACACCAGAGGTGAACATTTTGGGGGGGGGGGAGAAAAAAACTGATGACCAGTAATTATATAAAAAAGCATGGAATCTGAGGAAGGCACAGCTTCTATGAGATGCCCTCAACTTGGACACATGCTAGAGGTGAGGAGAAGTTGGTTTTCCTCTGGCTAGACTGGCGCCGATGTACTACCCTAGAATAAGGACGTACCTATCTCTAATCGGGTAGCTGAACCATTGTGCTATATAACATAATAATGATTATATGGAATTTCACTGTAATTTACTGATTATTTTTATGTCAATGTCTGCTGTTGACCATGATAGATAAGATAATGCATTGGACCCTTGTACATAGTTATGATGATTTGGATTGTATTTATTGTTTTATTGTTGTATGCCTGTACTGCCCAATGTTTTGGTCTCTTGTTTGTTGTGTAAGTTTGAAAATCTGAATAAAATAATAAAAAAAGCATTGGATGGTGGGATTACTCAAATTTAATACACACCCTTGGTGTGTGATGCTTGAATAAACACCTCAGATTTCACTCTTGGGGTTTATGTAGCATCACACAGCTCTGGTGTGCATTAAGTTTGTGTAATGCACACCATCCCATGTATTATTCTCTATATTATGAGTCATCATGCAAGCTGCATACAATGATCACAACAGTGTAACCAGGGAACATGGTTAACTCACTATGTAGGATCACCATAAACATCCCCTCTTCTTGACAACACACCCACTCTAGCATTCAGATAAAAATCTTCAGTACTGGTATTTATGCTAAATCATACCTAAAGCATGCATGTTAAATGTCCTGGGGTTCTTTTTTCATAGATACTTTATCTTGCACTTTTTGGCATTGGGTTTCAGCTGCCAAACATTTTACCATTTCTCCTGCCATTGAAGGTTATTTTGTAATCTTCCTTGTCATCCTACGTTGTACTGCTTCCAGTCTACCTTTATCCTTTCTTGAGGTAAAGGCTCTAGAACTGGACACAGAGCTCCAGATGTGGCCTTACTAAGGATTCATTGACGGGGAGTATTCCTTATTACCTTCTACTATCTATACCCTTCCCTATACACCCCCAACATCCTATGTGCTTTGCTGTAGACTTTATTGCACTAGCTTGCCTGCTTTAGTGAGTAGCTGATAATGACTCCCAGGTCCTGCTCCTCAGCTGCAGTGCTAAGTTTAACCCCTCACAGATATTTCTCTGTCCTGGGTTCTTTTTTCCTAGGTGCTTTACCTTGCACTTTTTGGCATTGAGTATCAGCTGCCAAACATTTGACCTTTTCTCCAGCCTTTGAAGGTCATTCTGTAATTCCTTAACTCCCTCAGCACTATCCACAATACTGCAGAGCGTAGTATGATATGCAAAGAGAGCAGTCTGACCCTGGATTCCTTTGCTACTGTCACTAATGAATGTATTAAAAAGGACTAGGCATAGGACCAATGCCTGTGACACCCCACTCGTGACCTCTTTCCCTGTTGATTTAACCCGGTTGAAAACAACCCACTGCTGCCTTCCTTGGATCCAGTTTCCAACCCATCTGACTATCTATCTTATTGCTCCTAGATCCTCCATCTTCCTTTGCAAATGTCAATGAGACACTCAGTGAAAAGCTTTGCTG
Organism: Neoceratodus forsteri; assembly: GCA_016271365.2. Classification (NCBI taxonomy): domain Eukaryota; kingdom Metazoa; phylum Chordata; order Ceratodontiformes; family Ceratodontidae; genus Neoceratodus; species Neoceratodus forsteri. The sequence continues at coordinate 1,560,224,247 of CM028130.1, read as the reverse complement.
AAGTTGAAGTATAGTAAATACACTGCATTACCCTTATCCAGCTCCCTTGTTACCCAGACATAGAAGACAATCAGGTTGTCTAATAGTACCTCCCCACCATGAATCCATGCTGTTTACTATCTACAGACCTACACAATCATGTTTGATCAATTATTCTATCAGCTTCCTTACAATACAAGTAAGACTGACTGTTAGATTGAGTTAAAGATTTTTTAACCATCAAGTCTTATTTGGTTTCCAGTTTTACAGTGCATTCTTGTAACAAACAGGCTTGCACAGTTTCCCCCAACTCATTTACATAGAATGACTCAGTAAATTAGAGAGGCTGGCATTACGTACCTCCCTCCAACCACACATAAAGTCTGACTCATTCAACAACCCACCAGATACACACAGTAAAAAATGTATTCCAGGTGTGTCAATATGTAACTACCAGCAATCAATATGTCAAACAACTTTTTAAAACTCAAAATTGATCAGATGTGTAGCATATAAACTATGTCTGGTGAAAATAAACAGAAAGTCCATATGAAATTAAACTGACTGTCTACGGTTGTAATCAGAACTGATTAGCTGTATGAAAAAGCACTGGAAATTGGAAGCACAGTTTCTGACTTTGGCTAACAAGACAAAACAAAACCAGAAGCCTTTGCTCAACTGTCAGGCACTGGGTGAGTTTATGCAGGTGAAGGAATCCAGCCACTCTGTGAATGGAGCAGTTGGCTTTGTTCAACTGCACAGAGTTTACACTCTCCAAACTGGAAAATGCAACACTATCAGCCTGGCTGATCATTGAGCTGTCACTGCTGAGTCCATTGCAACCTGAGCTGCACTGGAACTAACAGTGACACACCTCTGAAGTATCATTCTTGTAACAAGATGCCTGCTTTGCACTGTGTGCAAGCAAATGTAGAAAGAGTGTTGAAGAACTAGTCAAAAGCAAATTGATTTTTTTCAGTCCCTATTTATTCATACTAAATAGCTCTAGAGTTTTGAGCTGGGCAATCTCTTTTTGTTCTCCAGCTTTCTGAAAGGTAGTCATGCAGATGTCAACGAGCTGGTAATGACCTAACATTGAACAGCTCAGAGACAGCAATGTCTAGTTTTTATGATTGCTTTTGCACTTGCACAAGGGTGAACATATTGATATGATAGTGGATTTTAAGAAGTGTGTCACTGTCCGTCCAATGCAGGGCAGTCTGCAAGGGGCTCCCCACTGTCAGACCAGTTATCAGTCAGACTAATTATGGCACTGTTCTGATCTTGCTGGGCAGAAATGTCACATAGTTCAAAGAAAAGATCCACCCAAAACATAGGGTGGCTTTTTCCTTTGATCTGCATAAGCCACTCAGCAAGCAGAGCTGATCAGCATCATGATCAGCCTGCTGTGGTTCTCCCCTCACAGTAAGAACAATACCTCCCACCCTCTGCCAAGTATCCTTTCCACCTCCCCTTGCTTCTCCCTTCTTTCTTAATTTTCTGACATCAGGGTGTTCAATCTATAGTGCTGGCTAGTACCCCTCATCCTGTCCATCTTCAATGTGTGAGACCATGGAGTCCACCCCAAGTGATGCCGAACATAACACTGAAACTGGGGTGCCCAATCCCCAGTGTTGGTACCTAAAATAATGAAAATTGTCCCTTGTAGTCTTTTTTTTTCTTTATTTTTACTTCCTATAATCCCACTGTCTGTCAACTATCCCTCTCACCTCCCTATCACTTTGCATGCCCTTAGAGGTTAAAGCGACACTGGGGTGCTGAATCCCAAGTGTTGGCACCTCAAATAAAGAAAATCATCCCGTGTAGTCTTTTTTGTTATACAAGCAAAACAAACACTGGCACTACTCTGCTGTATAACATATTGAATAATACATAGGGGGAGTGCATAATGAGAATTTAATGCACACCTGAGGTGTGGGATGCTACATAAACCCTGAAGGCAAAGCCCAATGGGTTTACTGAAGCATCCCACACTGAGGGAGTGCAATAAATTCAAGTTTTGCACTCCCCCATATATGGTTTTATGTAATTGCTAAGGGACATTTTTTTCTCCAACCAGATTTCCTTAAATACTGTCTTTCAGAAAAAAATGTTTTTTTATTCATCATAACATGTAGCAGTTCACATAAGAAAGTAAATAAAGTAAAACTACAGTAACATTTGTATTTTATTGCTTTTTTGTAGGTTTTTATAATTAACAACTAACAAGTTTAATTTACAGACTGACCAAATCTCAATGGGTTTGTTGTACACTGAAGACGCTAGTGAAATGTACACATGTTCAATAAGTACCTATTTCAGTGTATGAACAAACTCTGTGCCAGCAAAGATGTTTAAGAAGTTGAGAAAAAAAAGTGTTTAGAGTTGATTTTCAGATTTTTATTTTTATGTCTGGGTGGTTGTTGTCATGGCGATCTTCAAATTAGGTTGAGAGGTCAGAGTTGAGAACTGATGTCCTGAATCTCTCAGCCAGATTGAAAACTGCCTGAAGCTTGAAAGAAAGGTTAGTGATTCTAAAGATTTGACTTGTGTAGCTGCTTTTGCATCGAGACAGTGGAGATACCGAGATGTTTTTTTGCTGATTGATGGCAGTTGTCAGAGCCGCGAGAGTGAGTGAGTGCGACCGGGGCTGAGGAGAAGCTGATGTGCATTCGCCGTTATAACCCACGGGTTATAATGGTGAATTATAGCCAGCTTCTCCTATGATAAAAAAAGGACTTCAGTTATTACAAAACTTTATTATACAAAAAAGAAAATCAAATCCTACTGATGTTCCACTACATTAAGATATTTTTAAAGTGGTGCTCCAATAATTCAAACATCAAATAGTAACCAAGTGAGGTGCACCCACCTTTCTTCAGCCACATTAGCACTCAGATGTTAGTTCTAAAGTATTAGTATTCAGAAGCCAGAACAAGAAGGATTGTTACTGAAAGGACAAGCCCCTTTGTTATAGGCCGGGAAGCCTAGAGGGAGGGACAGATAAAGATGTGGGGGTGAGAACAGGTAAAGGAAGGGGTGGGGTTTTTGAAGAAGTGGTCATAGGGGGAGGACTAGGTAAGAAAAAGGGGTGTGACTCCAGGGAGGATGGCCTCACTAAAAGGGGTTGGGTCTGTATGGAAAGCAAGCAGAGGATAGGTTGAAAGGAGAGAAAGACAGAGAGAGAGGGGAAAAAGAGAGAAAAGGGGTGGGGGCAATTGGGGGATATAAGGGCCGGCACAGGTGAGCTCACCCTCACTTTTGCTAGGCAAAATTTGATTTTGTTTAGCACATCAGTCGGAAAGTTCCTGAAAGTTCCAGCAAAGATTTGTGGGTAAGGCAAGATTTAAATACTAATATATAACTTTAAAAAATCTTTAAGGGGTAGAATTGGTGATAGTCAATTAAATGCTTAAAGTGCAAAAAGATAGAGAAAAATACTGCAACAGTACAAAGGGCAAGTTTAAACACTGATAGATCACATAAAATGTTTAAAATACTATATATATATATATATATATATATATATATATATACACACACACACACACACACACAAACACTAAAGGTAAGCTGAAGCATGTGGTAAACTAGGTAGATATCTAATAAATTGCTGGTAGAAGATTTTATTAAGCAAGCTAGAAATTGTAGGTTAAGATGGTGTTTATTCTAGAGGTACAGAAGCAGTGACTGACAGGGAGATAAGGGAACAGTCCAATACATACAAAGGTATTTATTGAGGTGGCAGTGGGAAGTATAAAAAAATATAAATAAATAAAAAAGAAAAAATCATGAATGAATGAATGAATGAATGAACGCAGGAGGGGGGGTGTTAGGCAGTCCCTGCTGCATGGTATTGGTAGCACATTTGCTGTGGGGGTGAGAAGGAAAGAATGTGGGGAAGCCAACTGGGAGAATGTTAGAGGTGCGGCTGGTTGTTAAATAAATTGAGAGGCCAGAAAACACATGCATTAGAGTGAATGGGCTGCTTTAGGCAGTCGGGCAGTCCAGCGAGGACAGGAAGACACCAGCAATTGCAGAGCAAACTAGGAATTTAATTTTCTCATGATCTAATACTTCTACTTTGGGTTTTCACAAACTGTGGTTAGTTTAATTTGTCCTCTTTAATTAAATTTATCAGTTTATAAGAACATTTTTGAAGTGCCTCATACTACTCCCCATTGTGTTGGAAAGGTAGTTCAGGGGACAAGCAACCAGAGGCAGCAGAACAATGATGGGAGGGCTGGGGAGGAGGGGCTGCTCTGGCATAAAGGTGTAATGGCTGTCGGTGGAGTAAGTGATCATGTGGTTTTGGGCACAGACAAGTACTGCTAAGGGTAAAAAACAAAAAGGGCAGCCACAGGCATTAGAGGGGAAGATGTGATCAGGAGGTCAGGTGCCTGGATAGAAAGCCATGGGGTGAAAGGGCTCTATCTCCCTATCTCGCTGCAATCTTGATCCCCGCTCCAAAATACATGGTTTTAGTTAAGAAGGGCTGAGGTGGCCACAGTGCAGACACCATCCTGAATTGGGGGTTGTTGAAAAGACAATCAGTTGTAGTTGGAGCCCGTCACCAAGTTTGGAAAATGCCTTATGACAGTTTTGGTAATCCCAATCATAATTACTCAGCAATCCTGAGTGGAGGGGGGTGTGCTTTTGGTTTAAAACACAATCCTTCTTAGTTTTGAGCTTGTCACTGAGAGTAGAAGATTCTGTAGGACAGTTTTTTGCATCCCTATCATAATTACTCAGCAAAATGTGCAGTTGGGATCCTCATTGAGGCAAGAAGTAGGTGGGGTGTTCTTGCACAAAATGCCATTTTTTATTTAGCCCTTGAAAATATTGGACACATTGTGGACACCATCCTAAATGGAGGGTGTTTTGTGTAAAAGGCCAGCTGGCTTGAAGAAAAGTGACGGACCATGTGGGTGGCAGCCATTTTGTGAAATAGTATCGCAGGCCTGGGAGGGGGAGAAACATATACTACCGCAGAGAGAAACCAAGAGGCCCCTGAAAAAGCAATGGGGTTTAATACTTGATGTCGCCACCAGTACCAGTAGCACTGCTGATGCCAGTGCCAACCCCAGTGCCAGGTACCAATACCGGTGCCACTGCTAGACCCTCTGCCAGTACGGAAATAGGATTGACACCAGGAAGTGTGTGAGGGCTTGCCTGACTATGTTGGCTTTCTCTTTCTAGCACATTGATGGGTATTTCAATTCAGGGGACCACTTTCCTTGCACTGCAGCAGTATCTAGAACTAATCCCCAGCCTTGAAGACTTGCATCCATGTTGATAATTATTGAGATGGGGTTGTTCACAGTTGCAGCCATTTAAGGTTGCTGTTGGGAGGCTACTACAGATCAAGCACTTTATAGCTACTAGGAACAATAGTCTTCATAGATGGTTTGCTAGTATGATCCCAGTTTTGAAGAGGAATCATTTAGTGGTATCAGGTGCCATCTTGTCCAGCTGTAGAGGCTGTGAAGGAGACCTTGAGTCCAAACAGCTGCATTGAGTACCAAAAGGCTTATTGGCCCCAGCATAAGATTGGTTGGTGAGGCCTATTTGGCTTATAGATGTGATGGTTTGGGGTCCATAGTTTTCCATATATGGTATCAAACACCAATTATTGTCATTCCAGCCCTAACAATATAGTAAGGCTTCTACAGTCTGGGTCACAGACCCACTGTACTGAGACAGTTTTTTCCTGTGCTCTTAGAGTGGCTTGTTCTGAGGATGAATGAGATCTGTTCATCAGCCAATCACCCAGGCACAGGATGATATATATACCCTCCATTTGTAGATTAGGTACTAATGCAGCCATAACTTTTTTGAAGGCCCATGGTACTGATGTGTGTCTGGAGGAGTGACAGGTATGCAGGACGTGTAGAGTCAGGATGCAAAACCTTAGATTTTGGGTAGGCTGATTTGAAGGGGATGTGGAGATAATCATCCTTGAGACATATTAGGCTAGGAAATATTTCATTATTAACTGCTGCTATTGTGGGGCACAGCATCTCCAACTGAGCCTTTTTGTGGTGCACAGATTGGTTTATGAATTTTAAATCTGGATGGAGCATGCTGTATGGCTCTGAATTTTAAACACCAGACAGAAGGTTGAGTAGAGCTGACTTCCACTTCGGGATAACATTCAGGCATTGGGTGCCATCCAGCAGGAGGTGATTCAACATCACCCTTATCTTGAGGATAGAGGTGATCTGGGTGGGACAACATGAGATGGTATGACCTGGTTTGTTTCAGGCTACTTAATTGAATTAAGTTGCTTATGCCTTGGAAATTATTTCCATTACCCGCTTGTCCTTTGATGATGTGGCCCATAGGTGGGAGAAGAACTGTAGCATTTCCCCCACTGCATCTTTTGGGTCCTGGGGTTTCCTCATTTCCTGAGTGGAAGCCTCTACTACCATTGTTGGACCAGAATCTTACATTCTCAAGGGTAAAAGAGGAAAACTTGAGTCAAAAAAAAGGAAAGAAAAAAATCTTAGTTCAAATAAAGGGTAAGGAATGCTTGTGGAGAATAATGATGGGGGATAAAAATGGGGGCAGGGAGGGTTTGAAGGGCCAATGCAGGGGCCTTCACTACAACACTGTAAAGTGGGGGGTGTTCAAGGCGAGGGTCAGTATTAATTTGACAAAGTCACACCCAATGGAAATCTGTGGCAGGTGCAACTGTATTGAAAAGTTTAGCACTGGGTTACAATGTGTTTTTATTTGGCAGGGAAAAAGACAGAGGGTCAAAGTCAGTGTCAGAACTTTTGGGGATAGAAATAGATGTGGGATGGGGTTTTTATTTGAGCTCCCTAAACAGAAGGTGAACAAATTGAAGGAATTGTTGGGTGAAATAACTAAAAAAAAAGAAAAAAAAAAGAAGAGTGACGCTTCAGAAGCTGCAGCAGGTAGTGTGTCACTTGCACCTGGCTGGTGGGGTCATTGGGCCAGGGTGCGCATTTACATGTCGATTGGCTAGGGCCATAGCAGGAGCAAGGAGTCTGCACCATTGGGTAGATTTGTGTGTAGTGGTCAGGGAGGACATGAACGTAGGGGAGGAGAGCTCTGGGAGAGTGTTTCAAGCTTGTAGAGCGAGCACAGCAGGGAGGTAAGGGGGCAGTCACAGATCAACAGCTAGCCAAGCTTATGGTGACAGGATGGCAAAAGAGGGATGGCCCAGGCCATCATGGGGTTCACCTGGCTGCTACAGGTGGGATAAGTACTATAAAAGGTTGGGGGAACCCAAGTAGAAGTGAGGAGGAGGATGATGGGGGTGGCAGAGGGAGACAGGAAGGGAACAAGATAAAAGAGTGCCCATATCAGAACAGTTGTTGGGGAGACTGGTAGAGGTGCTGCCACAGGTCTGCTGCTCAACCTTCAAGGGATTTTGTTCAAGGCAGATTCATGGTGAGGTATGGGGTGGGGCATTTCGGGTGGGGAGCTGCTGGGTCTAGCAGGAGGTGCACCTGGGTCAGAGTTACAGTGGGAGGATGGCCACTGGAGCAGAAACAGGATCATGATTTTCTTGAAACAGTGAAAACAAATCAGAGGGAAAAGGGCATCCATGTTCCACTACGGCAGCATAGGATAGAGGCTAGTTGCACAGTTTGGGCATTTGGGGAACTTCAGGTCACTGTTTTTTTTTTGTGTTCATTCACCAGAAGGGAAAAAGTGTAACAAAAAATTATGTGTCCGGGGTGTTAAGGAAAGGAATCATGGCCCTGGAGGAAGACCTACAAAAGTACATCCGAAATGTCAATCACTAATGAAGTGTCTTCTTTCTATTCACAGGAAATGGAAATGGTGGAGGGGGGGAGGGAGTATGAGTATAAAAATAGTTTTTTCACAAATATTTGTTCATATGTTTTAGAGAACGGCTGCAGGAAAGAAGTATGGATTGTGGAGTATGCCCACATATGGTGGGCTGAGAGACAGGCTGAACAGAAGCCTGGGGCTAAAAAGCTGGGTTTTGACCACTGAATGGTACGGATTCAGTGAAAAGGCATGCAGGGGGATATGTTGGGAGAGATTTGATGCCATTGATGGAGGAGGCCCGCAGGACCAACCCAGAACCTGACTTACATATCGTACATTTGGGTGGCAAGGACATGGGTACACATCCTTGGTTAGATATATTTAATCATATGTGGGAACACTTGGGAGTGCTTAAGGGCTGGTGGCCTAGGGTCATGGTAGTGTGATCAGAGATAGTGGCAAGAACGGTATGGATGCATGCACAAAAAAGCACAAGGCCATAGTGGGGGCCAGAAAGAGGATGAACAGAGGTGCAGAGAATATGTTTCAAAGATTCATGAGAGAGATATTACAGCATGATGACATAGTGGGAAAATAGCCAGTTGGTATAGAAATGGATGGGGTCCATCTCACAGAGATGGGTAACCACAATTCCATCACAGAAAAGGGGGGAGGAGTGTAGATGCCTTGTTGAGGATTTAATAGGAAAGAAGGAATCGGGGAAGGGAACCACCTTGCAATGCAGGCTTGAGATGGGCTAGTGGAAGAAGAAGAAAGAAAATACTTTCTGGAGGGGAGGGGGAGAAATTCTGGAGTTACACAAGGTGGGGTGTAAGAGGAAAGAGTGTGGACATCCAGGAATAGAAATGGGGGTAGGAACTGGACCTGTTCCAGACATTAAGAGATAACACCCTCAGGTCTACATCTGGGGGTGAAAGAGGAAAATGAACAAGAAAGAAAGGCCCCCTCAGGTTTACATCCAAGGGTAAAGAAAAATGTGATATAAGTTGTGATATTTCAAAATAAAGAGAATATGGAAATGAAATGTTTTAAATAAGGTATGTAAAGGAACTCAGTATTGTTGGATGAAAATTTGAATGACAAAGTTTTAATAAATGGTGTGGCAACTGAGCAACCAAAGCAATATTGAGTGTGGTCTCCTTCTTTGGGGGAAAAGCTCTAGAACAAGAAGGATTTTCCCTAAAAGGACAAGCCCCTTTGTTGTAGTCCTGAAAGTCTAGAAGGAGGGACGGGGGAGACCAGGTAAAGGAAGGGGTGGGTTTTGAAGAAGTGGTCATAGGGGGAGGATTAGGTAAGAAAAGAGGGCATGGCTCAAGGGAGGATGATCTCACTAAAAGGGGTTAGGTCTGTAGGGAAAGCAAGCAGAGGATAGGCTGAAGGGGGGAAGAGAGAGAGAGAGAGAAGAATAAAGGAATGGGTGTGATAGGGGATATAAGGGGTGGCACAGGTGAGCTCTCCCTCACTTTTGCTAGACAAAATTTGATTTCCCACCCACCGCCCAAGAAATTATGGGATACAGAGAGGAAAGAAGAAGGAGAAAGAAAATACTTTCTGGAGAGGAGGGGGAGAAATTCTGGAGTTACACCAAGGTGGGGTGTAAGAGGAAAGAGTGTGGACACACAGGAATAGAAAATGGGGGGCAGGAATTGGACCTGGCCCAGACAGGTGGAAAGGGTGTGGACACCCAGGAATAGAAATGGGGTCAGGAATTGGACCTGGCCCAGACATTGAGAGATAACCCCCTCAGGTCTATATCTGGGGGCGAAAGAGGAAAATGAACAAGAAAGAAAGGCCCCTTCGGGTTTACATCCAGGGGTGAAGAAACATGTGATATAAAATGTGATATAAGTTGTGATATTTCAAAATAAAGAGAATATTGAAATGAGAGGTTTGAAATATGGTATGTAAAGGAAGTCAGTACTGTTGGATGAAAATTTGAATGACAAAGTTTTAATAAATGGTGTGTCGACTGAGCAACCAAAGCAATCCTGGGTGTGGTGTCCTTCTTTGGGGGAAAGGCTCTAGAACAAAAAAGTATTGCTGCACTTACAACATTTATTATGAACTACTTCCAAGTAGCACAAACATCCAATAAAAGATATGCATGGTTAAGTGAAAACAACTAGCACGCAGGCACACAAAGCAGGATACGACAGTTCCAAAAATACTGCAAAAGACACACCACAAAGTGGTGAGGAAAATTTTACATTTCAGCCCATCTAAGTGAGGATTGTTCAGAGGTGTATCATTCAACAGAGATAAAAAACATACCATCCGCAGTTCGGGTTGTTGCATTATACCCCAACTGGTTTCACAATTAATGCATCATCTCTTTTGAATAATAAAGTTTTGTTATGTAGTAGAGTGGTGCCAGTGGTTTTTTTTTGCTTGTCTGTCACTTCATACCGGACACACTCTTACAGTGGAGCTTTTTTGCTGTGGCTGTCTTTTTTTATATACCTGTAAAAAAAAATCCATCGAAGTCTGTTGCTGCCATCGGCCCACCACTGCCATTATGTCTGCCACCCAACCCTGCTTCTCAGCACCCTACACACCCCCACTCCTTACTTACCTTCCAGGGTTCCAATGCCATAATTCTTTCTAGACTGGAGACATGTCTTCACTCTTCTGTGCTGGACTGGGAACTGAGGAAATCAGGTATGCAGTTTAATATTTCAATGAACTTTGAACTTATCCTCAAACTTGGTAATTTTTTAATATTTTTCCTCAAATTCTCAACATGGTCTTTTTGGGACCCCACTTCATGAACAAGGGTGATGAAATTATGCAAATCCATCCCAAAAAGGTGATTGTGCGGTTGCTAAACAAAATCATCTTTCAGGCATGATTTGAACATTTTCTCCACCTTATTTATGAGGTGGAGTCATAAGAAGGCTATATTGAAAATTTGGGGTATAAATATTAAAAAGCAACACAGTTTTGAGCATACATCTAGATTTTTCAACACATGCTTGTAACTTTGGTAATTTTCAATATTGCCAATTTTCAGATCCTAGCCAAACTGTATTTTCACACTTGTCGTGTGAAACAACATTTTGGCCACTATTTTATGAATGACACTGTCATGTTCAGAAGGAGTGGTCATAAAAAGGCTATGTTGAAAATTTGGGTCAAAATATGAAAAAACAACTAAGTTATGAAGAAATGTTGAATTATTCCAATGTTTACTCATAACTTTATTTTTGCAGATTTTGACCCTAAAGTTCAACATATCCCTTGTGTTACCCCACCTCCTGAACATGATTGTTCTCATTTGTCAGACCCCCTCCAAAACTCGTTTTTACAGTCACACTGCAAAATCACTTTTGGATCGGTTTTAAAAATTCCATCTGTCTTGATCAACATGGATTCACAGGAGGGAGGTCCTGCCAGACAAACCTGCTAGAGTTTTTTCAATTGTGTAGCAAAGGTGGTGGACCAGGGTGGGACTGTGGACAAGGATTAGTTGGACTTCAGAAAGGCCTTTAACAACGTCCCACATAGAAGGCTGATAAACAAACTGTGCAAAATAGGGGTAGATCCTAAAGTAGTAAATGGGTGAAGAGCTGGCTTACTGGCAGGAGCCAAAGGGCAGTGGTAGATGGAGTACAATCAGGTGAGGGAAGGATGATGAGTGGGGTGCCACAGGTGTCAGTATTGGGGCTGGTCTTCTTTAATGTCTTTATTTGGCGATATTGCAGAGAGGCTGGAGGGGAAGGTATGCCTATTTGCAGAGGACACAAAAATTTGCAATAGGGTGGACATGGCAGGTGGGGGGTTGAAAGGATAAGGGAGGACATTAAAAAAACTGGAGAAAGGATCCAGAGATTGGCAGCTAGACTTCAATGGAAAAAAAGCACAGGATCATACACATTGGGCACTAAAGGTGGGTGAAGTGCCTAAAATTCGCTACGCATAGTATTTTGTGCAGGACCTGAATTTTGCGTAATTTTCAGCATAGCGAAGCAAATAATTTTGCATCTCAAAATAACGCAAAGTTCCGATTGTTCTTTATGGACTTTGCGTTACTTCACCTTGTTTTTTTGCTCTTTAAGGTGAATTTTGTAGTGATTCATGGGATTTAAGGTCACATGGGCTCTATATTGTTTTGCACAGCCTCAGTTCAGAGTAGTGTGTGTAGTGAAAAGCTGGAGACAGTTTGCTTTCAGAGCTCTGAGATTCAAATAATCGAAAAACCTTTAAAAATGCATTTTTGCCACAAAATTTTGTGTCAAAATTTAGTACAGCGAATGTAGGAAACCCTTATGTGTTTATATCATCGAGTATTTATTGATTTTGTGTGAATATTGAATGTTAATTTAGTACATTCAGTCTCTGTATTGACAGACACTGTAGAAGTGTGCTTCAGGGGAAGGACTAGAAGGAAGATTAGTGAGAAAGGTAGTTTTTCCAACTTTTGTTGGCTAGTTTTTAATTATTTTTGTGTTTAGGTACACACAGTACAGCTTTATTTAATTTTGTATAGTTTTTTCTGTTTGCTGGGCATTTTTTCAGTTGTTTTAAAAGACTGTCTGTATTGTAAATTACTGAACAGTTAAAGTTTCTGTGCCTGACCTTCAATTCATGTGCGGGTGTAAATTGATACATATTTTATTGTGGCACCACAATAGCAGTACTCTGAATTTCTGCATTCAATATTTTTCCCTGCTTCTGTCTGTGTAGCTAAAGCTGTACCACCCCAACCCCCCACCCACTCAAAACAAGGTATTGTTTTTTGACTTTTGGATTTTTGAAGACTGGTTAAGGTGTTGTGTTACTTGTGCCTGTCCCGCTGGATCTCTTTCGCATCCCCCAAAAACAGCAGAAATAATAAGTTACTGTTAATTGTATATGTAATCTTAAAAAAATGCCCACTAAGAGACTGTCATGCAAAGCTGTTTCTGGCTGTGACGCTGCTGCCAAGAAGACTATTAGCAGTGGAAGTTGTTGTGATGATGAGGCAGGTTCATCAGGAGCTAGTAGCAAGTCTCGCAGTGTTAAGAATAGTGGTCTTGGCTGTGATAGTACGCAGCAGAAGGGAACAGTAGCAATTGCTGCAAGTAAAGAGATTTCTCTAACTCTGTTTTTCACAGTGAACTCAGTCACTTCAATGATGGTTGTTGTCTCTGCTGGTAGTAAAGTTAGTGATGGCATGGTTGATAACAGTATGAGTGTTGCTACAGGTTCAACCTGGGCAAACTTATCAGGTGGGAAAAATATTGCTGAATCCGTAGACTTGAGTGTAGTTGATGTCCCACTCCCCACAGTAGTTGAACATTATTCTGATCATGCTAATGACTCACAGTCTCATGTTTCCACTGATCTTGTGGTTATGCCATCCAAACATTCAGGTGTTAATGAAAAAATGTGGATCATAGTATTGAGGCTGTGGTTGGACTATCTCCCCAGGAGGACAGCATCCAAAGTAAATTTGTGGATGATGATTATGATGATGATGCTAGCAACTCCGTTTGGGAACCAGTCAAAAAGAAAGTGAAGGTGGCTGTTTGTAAATGGTCTGTTAGTCAATCCCCCCCCCTCAAAGTTCTGATGTACTATAGCTGTGCCTGGTGATGACCCTGAAGTTATAGTCATTGATTGTGATGTTCAGTCAAAGTCCAAGTGTATACAGCACCAGAAATCATGTAGTACACCCCCCCATTTCATCACCACCAAAACTGCTATTCCATATGCAACCCCAGAAGTGACATATGAAGAGTAGGGCATCAACATTTCTAGTTTGGGATTTTTTTGTACAAGATGGTAGTGATGAAACAGTGGCAATCTGCCAGCTTTGCCAAGTGTGTGTGAAGTGTGGTAAAAAGTGTAGCTATCTGGGCACTGGAGGCCAGCATACTCATCTCAAGAGCAGGCACAATACACCATGGACTCGGCACCAGAGAGGGCTAATGCCTTAGGGTAGCCTGTAATGAGGGTGACCGCTATTGAATGCTTTCAAATAGGGCAACTCAATAATGACACCACCTGCACAGGGCTACTGGACAGGGAGGGTGACCAGATAGGGGCAGCAAATATAGCGACAGGATATCACTATATGTACACGTGCGTGAAGTAGGTAGCAAGCATGCCGTGTGACAGGCAGAAGGGGAGGGAGGGTTTGCGAGGCATACTGTGGCAGTGGGCTGCCGAGTTGGCCCTGTGGCATGGTGGGTTGGTGGCAGGCTAGGGTTGTGAGGGTGCCAGGTTCGGTTCTTGGGTATCGTTCATTTTGTCGCTCCTGGCCATTAATTTTTTTTGTTTTGCAGCTTTTGCACCCCGACATGCAACTCCTGAGCTGAGAATCCTTGTAGTAGGGGTGCGGGTGCGTTGTTGTAAAGTTTACAGGTGTTACATTGCTGAAACTGATTTTTGGCAATGTACACTCATCCTAATGGCGATCACCTTTCTGCAATCGCCATTATGTAAAAGAAGGTGACAAGACTTTCTATAGATACATTAGTGAAAGTAGAAAGTCCAGAGTGGCTATTGCTAAGCTTAATGGAGAAAAGGGAGCATGTGACGAGGAGGACCCAGTAAAGGCATCTATCCTAAATAGATACTTTTGCTCAGTATTTACTGAAGAGAAGGTAGGACAGGGCCCACAGCTCAGCATCATGGACACAGGGGGGAGGGAGGTGAGCACTACTCCCTTCACAAAAGAAAGGGTCCTACAAGAGCTTGCTAAGCTCCAGGGTGGATAAGGCAATGGGACCTGATGGCATACATCCCAGGGTACTTAAGGAGCTAAAGGAGGAACTAGCAGAGCCATTAGCAGAATTGTTTAGTGAGTCTCTGAGCACAGGAGAGGTCCCAGGAGACTGGAGAAGGGCTCATGTGATCCCATTCCACAAGAGTGGTAGCAGGGAGGAGGCAGGGAACTACAGACCAGTCAGTCTTACCTCAGTAGTGGGCAAGATTATGGAGGCACTCCTTAAGGAAAGGATAGTGCAACACCTGGAATCCATAGGGGCACAGGATCCAAGACAGCATGGGTTTACAAAAGGAAGGTCTGTCAAACTAATCTCATAGATTTCTTTGACTGGGTAACCAGAGTGGTGGACCAAGGGGGAGCAGTTGATGTCGCCTACCTTGACTTCAGCAAAGCTTTGACACTGTTCCACATAGAAGATTGATAAATAAGCTGGGTAGGCTCGGTGGGTCAGGTTGGTCAACTGGGTGGCAAACTGGTTGACGGGCAGAAAACAGAGAGTGGTGGTAAATGGTATACAGTCAGAAGAGATGCAAGTCACAAGTGGGGTACCTCAGGGATCAGTCCTGGGCCAGTCCTCTTCAACATCTTCATTAGTGACCTTGCAGATGGACTAGAGGGTAAGGCTTGTCTGTTTGCAGATGACACCAAGATCTGCAACAGAGTAGATGATCCAGATGGGGTGGGCAGAATGAGAAGAGATCTGGATAAACTAGCAGAATGGTCAGAAGAGTGGCAACTGGGATTTAATGCAAAGAAGTGCAAAATCATGAACATAGGAAGAGAAACCCTGAAGCCACCTATAGGCTGGGAGGGGTTGCTAGCAGTCACAAAGGAAGAAAGAGACTTGGGCATCATCATCACTGATGACCTAAAATCATCCAAGCAGACCTCTAAAGCAGTAGGTAAGGCTAGGGGGTGTTAGGGTGTATTAGTAGGGGTATCACAAGTCGTCATGAGGAGGTAATAATCCCTCTGTACAAGACACTGGTTAGGCCCCATCTGGAGTACTGCATGCAGTATTGGAGGCCACACCTTCACAAGGACATTAACCAAATTGAGGCAGTCAGAGAAGGGCAACCAAAATGGTGCATGGACTGCATCAGAAGACATATGAGGATAGATTAACGGAGCTCAATATGTATACCCTTGAGCAAAGGAGGGAGAGGTGATATGATCGAGGCATTCAAACACCTTAAGGGCATAAACAAGGTGAAAGAGTCTAACATGTTTAAATATAAGAAAAATAGCAGGACAAGAGGACACAGCATGAGATTAGAGGAGGCTGATTAAGGGGGAATGTGAGGAAATTATTTTTCACAGAAAGGGTGGTGGATGCATGGAATGGCTTACCACAAGAAGTGGTGGCTATGAAAACAGTGCAGGGCTTCAAACAGGCATGGAATAGGCATAAGGGAGCAATACAAATGACTATGAATAGATAGGCCACTGACAGAGCAAAGGCCGATGGCACATTTATAAGGTAGAAAAAGAAATGGGCAGACTGGATGGGCCTTGCGGTCCTTATCTGCCGTCAACTTCTATGTTTCTATGTTTCTATGACATAGAACCATGCCATAGGAGGGCCTTCACCATCTACCTTAGTGAGTATGGTATCCCCTTCCTTTACTGTAAGTAGCCATGTTGGTAAAAATGGTGAGATAACATCAGAAGATTACTACAGGCATGAGGAGGAGAATGATTTTGAATGTTCAAGTAGTGGTCAGAGTAGCAGTGGTCCATGTGGTAATTCTAGTACATCAGCCCCTGTGCTAAAAACAGGTAAAATAACTGCATTTGTTGTCTTGTCAACTATGCACACACCATCACATGTTAAAGGTATCCCATCCATGTCGGTTCGCAGAGGAGAGACATTTGACATGCCACATGCAAAACATTGAACAATGAATCCCACATTGCACAGCCTTTTTGCACAGAACACTAAATACCCACCAAATTATGCAGTGGCACATGAACTCAATGCTGCCATAGTGGAAATGTTGGCAATTGACCTTTTGCCATTTTCCTTTGTGGAGAATGCTGGATTCTGGCCCTTTGCAGCCCTCGTCTGTCCTAAATGGAAGATCACATCCAGGACATACTTTTCCACCCATGCTGTCCCTGAGTTATATTGGATGGTAACAGAGTCTGTAAGACATGCCCTTCAACATTCCACATCACCTTACATTCACTTAAGCATGGATATGTTGACAACTGGCAAAACAGCAGGTAGTTCCTATTTGTGTATTACTGCACATTGGGCACAGCTACCTGGGGTTGTCTGTGATGGTGGGATGGTAAAGCAGTGTAATAAGTCAGACTATGGTGGTAGCAGCCTTCATGACATTAGACAGCATGCCACACTTGGAATGCATAGTGTAGCAGGGTCGCATACAGGTGAAAACATGCTAGACTTACTACTGACAGAAGTTGACGAGTGGCTGCACCTGTGTCCCTAAAATCTGGCTTCATAGCTAGTGATAATAGATCAGACATTGTTAAATGTATCAGCAATGGTGGCTTTGTGAAGGTTCCCTGCTTGGCCCACTGTTTAAATCTTGTAATACAGGAGTTTCTGCGTACCCTGAAATAAAGCAAATGCTGACTGCTGCATGCCACATCTGTGCCCACTTTGCATTCTCTGAAAAGGCCCTTGACCAACTTAGGCAGCTGCAGATTCAAAACAGCCTCCCTCAGCACTGCCTGAGGCTTGAAGTTGTCACAAGATGGAACTTGACACTTTACATGGCAGAGCAGTTGTATGAGCAGTACAAAGCCATCTTCGGGTATCTAGTTATGCACACTAGCCTAACAATTCAGGCTCCTCAATGTCTGTGACAACTGAACACTAGAGACTCATGGACTCAGTAATAGTAATTTTGAGGCCATTTAAACATGCCACACAGGCAGTGAGTGGTGACACTGCATCCATTAGTCAAGCCATTCCACTGCTGTGAGTGCTGAGGAAAACTTTGTTGAATCTGCAGCCGAGCCTTGATGTGGACAGAGATCAGTTAAGCTGTGCATTACTGAAACACATGATTATAATATTAGACAGCAATCGACACATCACCACTATTCAGCAATCTCCAGAATTTGGAATAGCCACATTACTGGACCCATGCTACAAGCATGGCATTGCATCCATACTGGAGGGACGGCATGATCAGGTTCAAAATCTGACTGAACAACTGGTCCAATTAGTTCATGGGGCACAGAAGTCACATGCAAAGTTCTGTAAACAGCAGCATAACATGGCTGAAGGTCACTGTGGACTGAACACATCCAGTAAGGTGGCTGAGGGGCAAGGGGTGGTGTCAGCTGCACAATTGTCCATTAATCCACTTTGAGGTGCTTTGTCCCAAGTAAGAATTTGTGACCTAGATGAATGTTATGAACAAGTGGATGATTCATCAGGAATGCATGTATCACAAAACATAGTTGAGGCCTGTTTGGCAGAAAACAAGCATCTGACAATACTGGACAATCCTTTGGTGTACTGGAGTGTCAAGGCAAATGAATGGCCAATGCTGACATCAGTCACACTGAAATACCTGACCTGGCCACCCTCCAGTGTTAGTGTGGAGAGGGTATTTAGTTCTGCGAGGGCAATAGTGCATGACTGTCATACTAACCTAACACCTACAAATGTCAGCATGCTGAAATTTATCAAAATGAATGAAGGTCACATACCAAGTTGGACAACCACATCAATGTTTGTACTCTGTCATGATGATAGTTGTGCTGATGATGCTGGTAGCAGCATAAAACAGTGTACCATTGAAGTTGATGACACAGTCATGGAAAAAGAATTTCCAAGTGGGTACAACTCCGGCACTGAGGATTGTGATGCTGCTTTCTCCTTGATGATGATGATGACGATGATGATGAGGATGCTGGTGGGAGGGAGTAATGGCAAAATTACCGGGGTGAAGGCTGTTGCAGTTCTGTAATGTTACCATTTTTTCGCATTACAAAATGAAAAGCAGTGGCCTTGACTATAATATGACAATAGACATATAAATATTAAAAACATGTTGTTATATTTCGAAGTCCCCTTTCTTGATTTTGAGGGTATAGTTCACAGAATGTATGCATTCATTATTACCCGTAGTCCTCTAAACATAAATGTCAGCTTGTAGCCACTTAAATCCTGCTATGAACCCACAGACAGCCAGCCACAGCCACCCTGCTTCTTGAGAGAGAGAGAGGAGAGAGAGAGAGAGAGAGACAGACAGACATTGTACCTGCGCCCAAGCTATGAACCCGTAGCCAGCCACAGCCACCCTGCTTCTTATCCTTAATTTATAGTAAGTATGTACTAACAGCATGTAGTATGGTTTTGACTTGCACTGTAGTGTGAATCCTTCCTATTCCATTTTAAAGATGCCACGGTCACCTCACCAAATACCGGCAACTGATTTTCAATTTGTTTTCACAGGTTACAGAATGTGTAATTTTGTAGGACTGCAGTATTCCTACCACCAAAAGGAAAACATCTACAGGTAATTATCACTCTTATTTTCTCTTTCATTTTTTTATCTAATTTTTTTTTCACTGGTGTAAAGCATTCAAGGGTGGTGACATTCAGGCCATATAAATATATTTTTTCTTAACAGATGGGACAGGCATACTGCAGTATGCCAGGGTTGTACAATGTGTTATCCTGGTCCAGAAAACCCATGATGTAATGTATGTATGACAGTGATCCAGTGCATGTCACTCACTAAATGAGTTAATTTTTTAAGGGCTTTACTAATAGCTTGGTATTTTAAGCTGGATAAGGTGTTTAGTAATAGCCTGGTATTTTAAGCTAGGTATAACAGAAGACAGGAACAGCCATGCTGGGAACTGAATGTGGTGGTGCAATGAACTTCTAATAATTTCTTCATCATCCGTTTTCAGGCAACAATGAGGTGCTATGAACTGCCGTAGGTGGTATCTTTCATTCTGAAGATGGACAACAGTTAGGAATAGATACGCTGAAGACCTTGAAAGAAGACAAAAACATTAATGAAACTTGTTTTCAAATGTGCCCCCCACAAAAAAGGATATAGGACTTACCTTACATGGTTTGCCAGTTTCCGTATAGCCAAATTATCAACCATACCAAACATGCAGAACACAAGTATGCATATAACCTGAGAAAAGGAAAAAAAAGTAATCAGAAATTATAATTTTTCAGTCAACCACAAAGGTAACCCTTTACTCTTAATAAAAATTAAATGTTGCAGTACCACATCAGGTACTGGACTCGTAACAATATGTCTGGCTTGTGGATATGAACATCATGTCTACCAGGGTCAAGTGGAATCATTCCATATGTATTATGATTCCCTGAAAAGGAACAGCATGGTGTACAGCTTACAACACAGAACAAGATTCAATAGAAATTAAATGGATGTGTCTATGCAAAAAAAAAATTTCACTGGGTGAGTAATGACTCACCATTGTGGTATGAAGGCTCACACACAAAGGGCGTCAACCTCACCACCAGGCAATGGTCTCACTGAAGTCGGGACACTGTGATGCATTTCTGGTCTTATTCTTCATCGGGACTTTTCATGACATTAAAGCAGTGGGACAACAGCAGCATCTGGTGTCACCATTACGCAATGGTGTCACTAAGGTTGGGACACTGTGATGCATTTCTGGTCTTATTCTTCATCTGGACTTTTCATGACATTAAAACAGCAGGACATTCACAATATAGGACATTTGGTGGGGTTGGGGCATGATAGGTGATTTAATGGTATTGCGATAATTGCATTGCTGCTTTACCCAATTAAAAGGAAAAAAGTAATAATTCCAATCTAAATCACATCTCTCACAAATGTATCACACTATTATGCTTTCTGCAATAGAAAAGCAGTTTCTAAGAGTTCTTACTTTCCTTTATTTTTCAAAGGTCATAACGGGGTCTGTAAAATTGTGGACACTGCGCTCTCACTTCAGGTGACACTAAGGCGATGTACTGCCCTCTTCAATTATCGTGCATTGCAGCATATAGTTCTGTGCCGCAAACTTAAAGTAAATGAAAGCACACAGCATCCAAAAAGTTGGCGACCATGGGAATTTTAAAAAATATAGTAAAGAAAGTAATAAGAAAAAATTGCTTCTATTGAGGAAACCATAATAGGGGCTGGAATATTAGGTGGAGCTGTGTATTTATAATTATTATGACCGTCACAAAATCCTTGTTAATTTTATGAAAATTTGTTCAGGGGATTATTATTCACACTGTGACACTAATACTGGTTGCTTAATGATGTATAGTATAAGCAGTCAACATTCAGAAGACAGGAAATTGTGGGGGGGGTTGCCATGGTAGGTGAGGTGACTTTAGGGTATTTAGATAGCAGTTGTTGTTATGTATACCATGAAACTTTAACACAATAAACAGTATCCAAAAGGTAATAAAGCCTAACTATGAGAGCATCAGTGCAAGAATGTGGTTACAATTTTGACTGATACTTTTTTATTCTAATTTACATTGCCACCTAATCTGATAACTTGTGTGTACAAACAATACCTATCTTTCAATAATTTAAGTATGCAGCACTAAGCACAGAAACATGGCTCAGGGTTGCATGGGGGGAGCCACAGTACAAGTACTCAGGAACCAAACTGAAGTTGAAAACCTCGGGTCAAACCCCAGGTCAGTAAAATATGTCCGTGAACTGATCGCATATTCAAAAGAACATATTTTTATTACATTAAAAAGTAGCAGCACCCTTCCAAAACTCCATCTCCAGCACTAAATGTTTTTCAGACTCAAAAATAATAAACAGAGTGCTCATTTTAATCGGCCTTGCACCAGGTTGGGATCAGCATTCTCTCATGCTTTTGGACAGCAACTATTTAAATTCAATTCTGTTGTGACTACAATAAAGTCACACGCTGAAGACAGTGCTACATGACATAATGGAACAGTATCTGTTCAAAAACCATTGGGAATACTGACACAAACCAGGTCACAGAGTAACATTACAATGAACACTACTTTTATTACTTCTCATTTAAAAAATGGAGTAATGCAGAATAATATACATTGTTGAAAAAAGGGTAGCATACGCGTATACACAAGTTATTAGATAAGGGGCAATGTAAAATAGAATAAAAAATTATTGGTCAAAATTGTAACTGCATTCTTGAACTGATGCTTTCTTTGTCAGGCTTTATTACTTTTTGGATAATGTTTGCTGTGTTAAAGTTTTGTAGTATACTTACCAACAACTACAATCTAAATACCCTAAAGTCATCTGAAGTCACCTCACCTACAGTACAAGTCACATTAAAATGTTCCCTCAACTCACTAGTGTAACATTGTTCAATGATTTTCCTAATCAGTGCAGGGTTTAATTCAATGAATTAGTAAAAGTTTAGTCTTGGTTTGCATCTAGCTGCTGTGAACTATAAGTTTTATTTTCAGCTAAGTGCTTATGAGTTTAATTTCAGAAGGCAGACTAAACAGCTCTTTAGGAATGCTGTGATATTTATAAACAATGCTCATAAGGAATGCTGTGATATTTATAAACAATGCTCTTCAGGAATGCTGTGATATTAAAAACAATGCCATGAAAATGCAGCTACTGCCGTTTCACTAAACAGTTGCATGTGAGCTGAACAGGCAGTGAAGGATGGTTGGAAAAGAGTTGAAAGCGTCAAGAGTTTGACTTGCCAATCCAGTAGCATCACAAAAAACAATTCTGAACCAGTGAGTTGATGGAACAGTTTAATGTGACTTGTACTGTACCATGACACCTCCCCACCCCATAATTTCCTATCTTCTGAATGTTGCTGGCTTATTCTATACATCATTCAGCATGCCGTATTAGTAGAGACCCATGCAAATTGTAATTGCGAAATAGCTCAAAATAAAATAAAATAAAATCCCTGTCATTCATTTAAAAAAAATAAGCTTTTTTTCTCAGTTTCTACACCCCTATTGTGAGCTTTTTTTGAGTTTTCATAAGCATCCCCACTGTGATACTTAAGTAATAATTAGCTTTTGATGATTAGCTTCTAGCATTTCGCACCTAGCGTACCTTGCAATCATCTCTGCGGTTAGCACCCAATTTGTTTTAATTGCAGCACATGAAGCTGTCTTAGTAAAAAACTGAATCCTCTTCTGAACCATATTTGTCAGCTAATTGGCACAAATTGCATGATTACTAAGTGCCTGACTTGCTGAGATTGAGATTGATTCACTTGCTCACTTGTCAAACTAGAGAATAAGTCGGAATATGACCCTTGCAATGCATGCAGTGTATTCTGTCTGTCTCCACGATTCCCGTTTGTGGCCCCAATTAAACACATGCTCTGGTCATTCTCCGTACCTGTAGTACAGACCCACAGACAAGCAGGGCAGTAAGTAGGGCATTCTGTTTCTTGATGATTGGGGTGGAGGGAGGACAAATGAACACAGTTGGTCAATATAAAAGGCAATTAATTAAATCATGCTAGTTACTGACTGATGAAAGTACAAAGCCTTGATTTTTGGTTTTTTCCAATTACAAGCGCTTTCATTTGCTGGTCTCTGTAGGTTTATGGTCTGTGAGTGGTGCTGCAGTATTTGCAATACCGAAGCCCACATTGTGAAAAAGCTAAGCTGGACAAGGCAGTCTTTATTGAGGAGATTGTATTGAATATTGCTTTATGCTTGCTTTTAATTATAATCAAGATTCTGCATTTATGATAGTGTGATGGCATGAAGTATACAGTGTTGTGATTTTTAGATGTTAAATTATTGTTTCGTACCTGCTGTGTACATCAGAATTAAAGTTCAAAAATAACAAGAAATAAAACAAAATGATAAAAAAACAAGAAATAACAAGAACTTTTTTTAAAATAACAAGAAATTTGGTAAAAATATCAAGAAATGCACTGATCACTAGCTATTAGTGTCCAGTACACATGTGAGGAAAATGCCCTGTAAAACTGATCCCTGGAGGTAAGGAGGGAGAGGGGAGATAAGATAGAAGCATTCAAATACCTCACTGGTCTAAACAGGGTATAGGAAGGAAGCATCTTCCACAATAAAAGATGCTCAAGGACAAGTGGGCACTATATGAAGTTAGAAGGGGTAGGTTCAGTGGTAACATGAGGAAGTACTTTCTCACAAAGTGGTTGGTGGACTCTTGAAATGGCCCCCAGAGGAGGTGGCGGGGGCTAAAACAGTCATGGGATTTAAAAATGCATGGGAAAGCCACATGGGTATCCTGGAAGCAAGAGATGGGTGTTACATAGTTCAAGTAGGGCATCAGGTCTCACAGTAGGGAAGGGTTTGATAGGGCAGACAACATGAGACAAGAGGTCCTTATAGGTGAAAACTTTTACCTATGGGGTTTATGAGGTAGGGTCATAAGAATACTGTGTTGAAAATTTGGGGTCAAAATATAAACAATGACAAAGTTATGAACCTTCCTTGTAATTTTCCTACCCCAGCTTGTAACTTTTGAAATTTTAAATATTTTGACTCTAGATTTTCAACCTAGCATTCTTATCACCCCACCTCATGTATGTCACATCTGTCATTTTGAAATCCTGCCCAAAATGCAGAATTACAATTTGGAGGGGATTCGAACATTTCCTATAATGGGTACATCATGAGGTTGGGTAATAAGAAGGCTATGTGTATATATATATATATATATATATAAATATATATATATATATATATATATATATACACACATATATATATATATATATATATATATATATATATATATATATATTCATAGCAAAAACTCCATTTAATGCATCAGTTAGGGTTGTTCCACAGCGACAAAAGTGAGGAAATGCGGTGTTAGGGTTGAAAACCCTAACTCTGAATTCAACCCCCAGCACCACACACACAGACACACACACACACACACACATATGCAAGTACAGGGGAGGACCAAGGCAACACAACCAATGACAGACAACCAGCAGCAGGTGACAGAAATAAGAAACAATTGTCTAAATGTACTACAAGACATGCCCACCCACCTGACCAGGTACTGCATGCTCAGTGGAGATCAACAGCAAAACTGAGGACATGTACACCAAACGTACACATCCCTGATTGCAGCTGCACACAATGTACCACACTTAGTAGTTGCATGGCCTTACCTACAGATGCCCCACACCACAGCACATGTGGTGGACCACCTGAGCAATAGAGTTGAGCAAAACCAAGGAGTTGTACAGGTATAAAATCTCTGATTATAACAAGGGTTTGAGAAATGCAGCTTTCTGATTGGCTGTAAGCATTCTAACAGCCTTATGTTTAGTGTTTATTAACATACATGTGGAGCCTAACCATATGATGAACATGGTTTAATGTTGTTTAGAAAACAGTTTTATTATGATAGCAATAAGCCACTCCCCATGTATTATGTTAATGGTCAGTTTATCACTGTCTAGTGACATGTGGCACTCGGCTATGCCTCATTCAACATTAAACCCCTACAGGGTGATTAACAGACCATTTAACATAACCGTTGGTCATGCCTTATTGCTTAATTACCTTCATGTGTAGATACTCTCCCTCTGCTAGGCACTGCAGGAGCTTTGCAACACAGTGTCCCACCCAGTTACATCATCCACTGTCTAGTTACTGGAGAATGGCTGTGAATATTAACTCATGAAAATCATTGAAACCTTAGTGTGATTATAACTGACAGAGTCAGTGATAGAGATAACCCCTGCCATCCTAGTACACTTATCCCATTGTGAGTTAGATCTATACTAAAAGACATTCTATTTATATCTACACTATACCTACTTGATTCCTGTTGTAGCACAATTAATATAGTTATCACTTTGATAGCATCAGTGACAGAATTGTGGCAAACCCAAACACTAGGCATACAGCCTGAG
Source organism: Neoceratodus forsteri (assembly GCA_016271365.2). NCBI lineage: Eukaryota > Metazoa > Chordata > Ceratodontiformes > Ceratodontidae > Neoceratodus > Neoceratodus forsteri. Next base: position 1,560,198,902 of record CM028130.1, on the reverse strand, counting down.
TATGAAACAACTGTTAAAAAAATGAGGCTGTGTCCATAAATGGCATAGATCACTCATTGCAACAATAGTCAATGTATCACTATTTCAATAAGTTAGTCATCACAGATGCAATGACATTGTCTTTATCAGGTTCAACATACTCAGTAAGTGCCTACAGGAAAATCAATCTTATACACATCTCTGATACAGCTACGCCATTGTTGGCTCAGTAGTGCTATGATATTTAGAAGTTGCTTGGCCTAATCCACGCAATTACACTGTTTCTTACAAAGAATACTTACTGCATCTTTAGTATTCAAACACACTGAAGGTATATGTATGTACATGAGCAGTACACCTTCATCAGTAAGAATGCATCTGATACTGGCAGTACAAATTGCACAGCATTGAACAGGCAATGCTTTTCCATACATTTACATCAGCCTCTCTATCTTGAGTAAACAGTTGCAGTAAATGTACTACTATGTAAATCAGATACTAAATGCAACACTACTTTTATCTTGACCATGGCTGTGTCTTGTGGTTAATTTACGTAGTTCTCTTAATTAATGTATACTCACTAGTGTTAAAACCTTTGTACAACTGTGATCATGCACCTTCAGCATTTATATTGACTAACGGCACAGTAACAGTTGTGCTGTGGTGTGGGGCATCGGTAGGTAAGGCCATGCAACTACTAAGTGTGGTACGTTGTGTGCAGCTGCAATCAGGGATGTGTACGTTTGGTGTACATGTCCTCAGTTTTGCTGTTGATCTCCACTGAGCATGCAGTACCTGGTCAGGTGGGTGGGGATGTCTTGTAGTACATTTAGACAATTTTTTTCTTATTTCTGTCACCTGCTGCTGGTTGTCTGTCATTGGTCGTGTTGCCTTGGTCCTCCCCCGTACTTGCATGTGTGTGTGTGTGTCTGTGTGTGTGTGTGGTGCTGGGGGGGGGTGTGAATTCAGAGTTAGGATTTTTAACCCTAACACCGAATTTCCTCACTTTTGTCGCTGTGGAACAACCCTAACTGATGCATTAAATGGAGTTTTTTTTGCTATGAATTTCCCTTCTTTTTGAGAATGGTAAGTATAAGTAGTAAATACAGACATGGCACTGCAGTCACACAATGGCAACAAATCAATCACTGTATGAATGCAGATGTGGTACCATGGACCCTTTTGCTCCTACGGTCTCATAAAATCATTTGTTATATCTATACTGTTCTGTCAGTGTACATCCTACAACCCATATAGTGACAGTATTTGATTTGGCATATACATGTGGTGGTAGAGGGACAGGTCCTTCAAGATGTACAGTATCACCACATGATCACCTGCATGACTACAGTGCTGCTACTGCCTAACCTTCTGCCATCACACTCCCACCACATAATCTGGTGTATGAGTACAGTGGTAATACAGAAATAGTTTACATACCCCACAGTACCAACTAATTATTAACATTATACATTTGTAGTGCAAGTACACACCTTTGGGATGCTGTTAAAGAACCACACTATTTAATGTATGAAACATGAAAGGTAAGTGTCAAAAAAAAAAAAACAAACTAACATTTCCACCCACAGAAATGCAAAGTTAGACAGATAAATATTTGCATGGTATTATGAGCACATGGTATTTTGTGTTGGGGATATATCTACTGATGCATTTCTATAACTGGTTTTCATTCCTATCTACTTGCCAGTGTAATACCACAGACAAGAAATGTTTTGCTGCTCTAGCAAATTTTTAGATTTTACAGTAACTTCGATTTTCGTACTAAACACCATATGCAAACATTTTTGTGTTAAACTTACTTACTGATGTCAATATTTTCTCATGTTGTACCTGTGTAACTTGACTTTAAAGATATTGTCCAGATAACTGTATTCATGATAACATATTTTCTAAAGAAAGTGATAAGAAATACTATGTGTTTCACAATATAAGTATGTTAAACTCTGCTGTGTCTGTAATCTTATACTGCATAACAAATTTCACTGTTTGTTAATTAGACAATAATGGTTTCTACACAATTATGTTAATACTATCCTTATAACCTTGTAGCACTGTATTGTACCACAAGATCTGCTGAAGTATGAAATCTAGTCACACAGTGCTGAACTCACCATGATCATAATCTGTCATTGTCTGCATTGTAATAATACTATATATATGTTATCAAACACTAGAAAATATTGAATAGCATATTACTAAACTGTACTGATATGGTAAATAAGAGATTAGCATAAGGCTGTTGCAAATCCTGCACTGTTTAACAGAATATCAACAGTTACACCCTTGTAATAATATCAGTATAGGAAAGACTTTCTAATGAATCATGTTTTTCACAGATGCTATGGATAAAGGGAAAATGAAACACAAGAAACATTTTGTTAAAGAAAATATTCTATTTTTTATATTTCAATATACAAATATAAAAAAATGACATGTCATACAAAAAATAAAATTTCTGTTTCATACAAAAAAATAAGTTATCATTCTTAAATAAAAAATAAGAAAATGAAAAATTATACTTTTACAAAAATAATTTGAAAAATAAATATGTTAAAGAAATAATTATTTTCTAAACATTTCGAATGAACATGATTATTATTAATACAACTATTAAACTATATACAAACAACAGACTCTCCATGATCGTGAGAGGTGTGGCACTGCTCGAGGCAGCACAGTCCAGAAGTTGGACAATATGTGGAGGCACACCAAAGTGGAAGCTTTTGCAGCAAAGCAGAGGGGGAAGACACACATGAAGCTGTGGAGGCTGGTTACTGTCTGTCCGTCAGTTGTTGATGGTGCAGGTGAAGCAGTGGTACTGGACACACTGACACCTGCTACTGTGTCCACAGGCTTGAGCAGCAATTTAATCATTGCCTGCTGCGCTGCGAAGAGGGACAACAATTTCTCTTGCCCCTCCCGCAGCGTAGCAGTTTCTTCTTTAATGGAATCTATTTTCTGCTCGAGCCTGTGGACACAGCAGCAGTGTACAGTGCATGTCTCCTCGCAGTGTTGTTCTGTAAAGATACAAATAAAATAGCAATTAATATATAGTAGTAAATATAACATTTTGTTCTTCTGTTGTATCTATTATATTATCTTTACCTTTCATATATCATAAGCAGACATAGATCACTGCTACTAGGGATATAGATTTAAGTAATGATTCTTAAAACTTACTGTTCTTACTCAATATATAATATCAGTCACATATGATGAACCGTTACTCAATTAGTACTGTAAATATTAAAAATTGTCAACGTAATATATTTATATTATACATTATACATAACCTTATGCATCACATTTTGGATTCATACAATTGTTGCTATCTATAGCACAGTAAGATATTGATCAAACTAATGTCATTTACAGTCTTAAAGTAAACTCTGTGCAACTCCCATAATGTAGATGTACTGTTTTTGTTAACTTTTTCTTATTTGAACATTTCTGCTGTGCACCCTGACACTGTTACATCGGGTAGTGCATATTAATAAATGTTAATAACAATGATTTCTCTTACATAGGAATGAGTTAAAAACAGTGTTGTACTGTAACTGTTTACTACCAATATTGAAGAACGATCTTCTACAGATATTAAAATACTGGGACAGATATTCAAACTGCGCCATTCTGTGGTGCAAGCCCTTGCACTGCTCAAAAAAGTTGTGCAGGTGTGTAGCAAGGACGATATTCTACGGAGTTGCAGTATTGAGCATTTTTTTTGAATATTGACCCATCTCCACAGCCACTGTTCATGGCACTGTGTAACTTGCAGCATCGCAAGTGGTCAGAGTGGACCATTCAGTAGCAATGGCACAATTTCCATTGCATCATGTGCAATCCTGCGATATTGAAAAGGTGACATGTAAGTGAGGCCACGATTTATGTAAGGCACAGCGGGGGCCATTTGCATGTAATTATGGCCCCATTTGCATGGCATTATTATGTGGTTGCGCAGATCCCCAACAACTTGCACCTTGCGCCCTGCTAGGCAGCAGCCATCAGGGAGCGACACCCCCTGCAGCCTGATCGCGGTCATAAGATTAGTAAACCCCCCAGAGCATCCCAATGGGGGCATAACATCAGTAAACCCCCCCACAGCAGCCTAATGGTGTGCATAAGATTATTACCCCCCAACCAGCCCAATCACGTTCACAACATCAGTAACCCTCCAAGCAGCTCAACCGCATGCATAACATTATTTACCCCTTCCCAATAGTGACCATAACTTCAACCCCCCTCCAAAGACCAATATCCCTGGTGTTCCACTGTACTGTGAAGCCTGATCATGGGCATAACGTCAACCCCCCAATCTACAATATCACTGGTGATCTAGTTGGCCCCACCCCACCCAGCCACGGACCCCGCCATCCGCCCCTCACATCAGCCAGTGGGCAGCAGTACTCACACACCTGCCGCCCTCCCACCCACCGACTAACAGCTTGTAGGGCTGCATGCCCATTGGTTCAGGACAACAGCCAATGGGCATACCAGACCATACCGTACAAGTCAGTCCAGATATGAATGAATTCATTCATTCACATATCTCATTTACTGTATAAACTGCAACTCTGCCCGATCAATGGGCGTGCAGCCCTACAGCTGTCAGTCTGCCGGCGCAGGGCAGCAGGCGGGTGTGGTGTTGCCGCCTGCCAGCTGAGGGGGGGAGCAGGGTGGTGGTGCTTTATGTATGCGTCAGGTGGGGATCCACTAGATCACCAGGTATTTTGGACATTGGTGGGCCCTCGTGCCTAATCACCGTAGGCATCATGTTATCCCAGCACAACACACACCCTGTTGTGCATTATTGCTTAATTGATTTTTAATATTTACACATCATAACATAGTGAATACAAAGCAACAGTAAATTTTACAACTACTGCTTACAATTATGTACAGACTACCTCTCAAAATGTTACTCTTTTTCTCAGTATCGACAATACATTTTTTCACAGTTTAATAATGGAAAATCGTAACACGGAGTTACAAGTTACTGGTACACATCACAGAACACATGCTCGTTACTAACCCTACAATGATATTTACAGAAACAGTATTCCAAACAGTTCTAATTATTCTACATTCAGCAACCATATAGTTAAGTGATATCGCACCAAATGGTATTGGTGATGACATCATTTGCCCATGTACTGTAGTGTTGTTTGGCAACAAGGCACACAAAAATGCCGTAAACACAGCATCTGCGGAGGATCCTGCCACTACCAACATTCTCAAGTGGCACTGTGGAATTATACACTAGCCTGTTTTTTGGGTAAGATAGAAAGAACTAAGTAAATTTAAAAATGCAGTATGTTTATGCAATGCTACTGTGGTACTTGTTGCACTGGAAAAAAATATTTCCTAATTGCTACACTGCCCTGCTACTGAGCCTGTGTAGATTTGTATCATTATTATCAGTTTCACCATATTTTCAAGGGACACTTTGTGAGCAAGCAGCCAATTGACATGCCAAACACAGGATGAGGCAGCACGTTTCAGACATTATTGTCTGGTGATAGTTTTTCGGTACTCTGCTGTTTGCAGGGTTCTGTCTGTTAATGCGAATGAAGTACCCATTAGCTTTCCTTTTAACAAACACTGTCTTTTCTATACTGAACTGGGTGTATATGCAAGTGACGGAGATGTTGTCCCATGTGAACCAAGATGGGTGTGATACTGATTTATACACACTTATCTGTCAAAAGGCTGGTTGTCATCTTAGTTTGTCTAGCAGTACAATTATGAAAGTAAAGGGTGTTTGTATTTTGTTACTGAGCTTTAGCAGACAGCAGCTTAGCGTTGTTCAAGATAGTAGTTTTATTTCAGAATTTCAATGGTAATAAGTGTTTTAGAGATACAGCTATTTACCACGTCTTCTGATGTCCTGATTGCAGTTTTAACAATCGCAGAGCTGTGCAGACAGACAATTAGATCAGAAAAGTCACACTTCATTTTTTATGGGCATAATCTAATAGGAAATAACTGTTAATTAAAATGTACTAATCATTACATTGCAATTAAATACTTCTTATTTCATACTTACGTTCTGCAGTACCACTCTTCTCCTCCTTCACCTGCACCAGTGGTGTCATCACACCTCATGTAGGCACTATAAAAAAATATCACAATTGTATGTAATGATGATAATTGAAATTTTTCGATATATTTAACAAAACTCTTACTCTATTACATAAAGATCACATACTGCACTAGTATCATCCAAGTATATGTTTAAATTCTAAATAGCTAAAGTACAGCATTATAAACATAGTACTATGAAAACTGCAAAACACAGAAAGGCTACAATATTCGCACTGCAACATAAAGTGGTGCAATCCTTGTTGTAACAGTACTGGGTTTTTCACAAAGTTCAACACAGCAAAAATGCTGCAGTGCTGTAACCTGTTTACTACAACTAAATGTGCACTTTCACCAGCTCCATCATGCATTGCACAGTGGAACTGTGCCACTGTAAGTCAACAGACAATAGTATATCAACTACACAGCACCAGTGGTGTATTACTACTCACATAAACTATAATATTCAGCAATGGGCACCCACATATCAACATAGTACATGTGAACTACAAATGTTAACATTGCTGTGTCAATGTGGAGCAGTTAGTATACAAGCAAGGCAATTAACAGTTATCTGTGTGTGATCACCTGTATGGCTGCAGTGCTGCTATTGTTTACCCTGCCACAGTGAGCACTTTATACTGATTGCCATGACCTTTTACTTCAATGTACCCCATAACCGAATTACATCCTCTCAACATAAAAATGTTCCTTTGTAGAGCACTGCAGGCAACCACGTCACCTGAACAGAGTCTTACTATAAGAAATTTTCCCTGTCAGTCAAGTACTAGCAACTATTCACCTAATCACACAGTTACTCTCTGGAAATATCCATACTGATGCAGTGAAGCAAAACCTATCAGTCAGTCATGGTATTTTTAAGCAATAAGCCATGAGGGGGTGTGGGTTATCAGGGGATTTACCACAGCTGGTGTGGTTTGCCTACGAGGTGCAGCCGAGTGGGTAAATCCTCAACTGCCGTGGTAAATCCCCTGATAACCCACACCCCCAAGTGGCTTATTGCGATTATGCCATGACATCTTGATACAGATTTAAGCTGAAATTATTTTATTTTTTCCTGTGTAAACAAATGCATTTTATTAAGAAATATTGTTGCACAAAAGAAAATAGTCCCTAGCTGATTTATATGAGCTGTTGAGAAGCACTGAATTCAAACTGCTTGCTGCAGAGACTGGAGCTGATGAGCCCGCCTGTGAGAATGACTATGAGACTGCCGCCTCGCCGTGGTCACACAGCACAGTGTGTTTCTGGTTGGGTTTCTGGTGTGAGCAGGAAGTGACCATGGTCACACATCACAGTGTGTACTTTCGGGTTGGGTTTCTGGTGTGAACAGGAAGTGACCGAGTTGCGTGTTTATTTTTTTTTAAATATATATTTTTTAATATGGAGGAGTGAGGTAGCCTGGTAAACTAATGAGGGCAGAAACAGAGTGGACCGGAGACAGTGACGAGGGAACCAAGAGATGCAGTGGGAGTCTTATGGCAGGATGGAAGGCAGACAGCACTGGAGCAGACACTAAGGTGAGGTGGGTGCAGTTTCATTGGTTAGGGGGAAAAATATATTCAAGCATGTTGTTTTTTTTTTTAAGTGCAGATCCACTTTCTGGGGGGAGTTGTGTTACGCCATGTGCTTTGCATAATAGGATGTCATGGGAATCGGAGACTGCCGGTTAGCGAGCGTTTCAACATGGCGGATCTCTGGTTTCAATTTCCTGGGTTGGATGATTTTTAAGCGATGTGGCTGGCTGGCACCTTTTGCGGTGATTATCAGAGGATTTACAATGGTGGTAAGGTGCCAGTCAGCCATTCTGATTCGTTGTTGTCCAAGGTCCATGGTATAATATGATATATATAACTGCGATATCCAGCTGACGCCCACCCCATGACCAAATGCAAACTTACCATGCTATATTTAAACATAGAAGTTCACTGGAATCATATCACAACTTCATTGTGACACAGAATTGAAAAATGATAATGCTGCTTGGGCCAGTGGCTGCATTTAGGGAAATTACAGCAAATACAATCAGCCAGTACACTGCTTGATAGTCATACCCACCTAGCAACCCTACCACTGTGTCCTGACAACCTGCCCACTCACTCAGTCACCAGCAGATAACAGCTTAGCACCTGGCAAAGAAGTACACAGCCAACAACAGATAGCATTGACTTTGGCTCTACTCTAATCTATACACAACATGAACACTGACTGTTCACACTGTAGTCTATTACACTGTCCTAATAGGTGTGTGTGTGGGAGGTATCATGGCAATGCAGAATAGTACCAGAAATCAGATTTATTCAGAGGGACCACGTCATCTGTAGCACTGTGTAGTATAGCAGCTTACCTCAGTTTGAGCAGTCATTGTTTTTTTGTTTGTGTTTAAACTTTACTGTGTGTGACAGTGGTAATACAAATTAAGTAAACACAAGCACTACAATATTCTTTCCCATGACCTATTCAATGTCAAAATACCATTGTTTCTGCTGCAGCATTCTTTTGTCAGTTTGACATTACTCATCATACATTGCCTGGTCTCTAATTGTTCAGTGTTGGGATGTTCCCATGATCTTAATCTGTACAACATCACGGGTCTACTCTGAACCTCACTGTAACACTGTACATTAAGCTTTGCTTGATGCTGTACTTGATGATCAGCTTCATGGTCGAATCTTCATTTTACAAAACAGATTTTGTCTTACACACAAACATCTTTACAATGATATTTGTTATTCTGTATACCAATGAAACCTTGGATAATAGCAATAATGGCCTCCAGGGTGTGCGTTGTTTTGGATAGCATAACGCCTCAGGTGTTGGAGCCGCTCGGCCTGCGGCCTTTTGCCCAAGCACTTGAGGTGTGACATAATCCCACCACAACACACACCCTGTTCACATTATTGCTTAATTATAGCCACAGAAAATACTTGTTAACTCTCTTTTCCTCACTTATAAAAAAGGCTTACTTATACCATACCCAAGAAGTACTCATAGGTGATATTAAATGTTATGAAAACAGGTGCATTCTTACCATCTGACTCCACAAAAATTACACTTTCGGAGTCAGACTCTGCAGCCTCCACAGCTTCAGCCCATGCTGGTACTACCTCGGCAACAGGTGGGGAGCGCCTCTGACGATCTGTTAAATTAACACAAAAAAAGGTATTTAGTTACTGTATTATTTGAATCATCAGTTATTTAGAAACACTTAAATATAAATAATTGACATATTTCTACTACTTAACATGTTCCTTTATTGACTATTTCCCAGTCATCATACAGACATGTAAAATGTCATGTGTTATCATAAATATTACAAGCAAACAAATTATTCACAATATTCAAATTGTCATCAGTTCAGCAGTGTAATTAATATGATAACCATTGCTGTTTAACATAATACTACTCTATATTCAGTATACACATCCATATAACAACAGTTAGAGATATATACACTAATACATGATATACAGCTGATAAGCATTGTTACATCACGGCAAGTGGTTCCTGCAGTGTCAGTTAACCTTGATAGCACATCACAAAACAGTAACAGTTACCCTAGCAACCAGTACACATGATGACACTATGGTTGTCACCTGTACCATTTTACATTCTTCTTTTTTTGTGCTAGTATAGTGCCTCTACTCCCCCCAGTCACCAAGTGCAATCCCCTTGCCTCAGACTCACATTTTTGTAAGAATTGAGCCAGTTTTGTTCTTGTGTCCCACCACCAATCATACTTTCTAACCCATGTAGGCACATAAATGAATGAACACCCTCCACTTGTACTGGTACCCCCCATCCAGTAAGCATGATCATAACCCTACATTGTCATGCTAACATCAAAATATACCTGCTGTTCCAGTAGAACACTCAACCCCACCGCTGCAATTTCAAACACATCAGCATCAGAAAGTAATGTTTAACTGGTGAAGTAGTACTCCCTCAGCCCCCAAACCACAAAACATTACTCAAAGCACTCAAATATCACAGCAATATCTAGTGTTTCAGTACCCCAAAACCTGAAGTGCAGTGTCCATCCTCCAATACACACAGTAAGAGCAGGTCTGACGAGCAGGCCAGTTCTCCTCTCACCCATCACAACTGGCTAGAGACTGCAGTAGCAGTAATGCATACCACATTCATCAGACAGCTGTAGTGTTCAGAAGAGTCCTGACCTGTTTGCCACCAATCTATCAATGTTCTAAACAGGAAGATGACCAGCACAGATCTGAGCAGGGCCAGGCACCACTACAACAGCAAATATTACTGTCATTGTGCGACTACTGAGAGTTTGCAATCATGCCTTGGGTGGGTGTACACATCACTAAGACACCAAGAAAATAATTTAAGTAAGTGTATACAGGGATCGAACATTGCAGTTGCTGTGTGAGCAAACCACCAAAAACACAAAACACAGCCTAGCATTAACACAGCTACATTGGGTGTATACTGGTTGCAGAATGTTGCATACACCACAACACAACACAACTACTATTATCATGAAAATATTGATACTTTACTTACGGTGTGTAGCACGCTCCCCCAGCTTGTGGCTTTCCAGCCGCCTTCCACAGCTCATAGCTGAGGTAGTACCAACATGTATCCTGATCTGGTATCTCCTCCCTCTGCTTGAGTTGGTAAAATCGCTGCCGCAACAGCTTCCACTTCCTCTTACATTGCAGTGGTGTCTTGTTTCGCACTTTTAAGACTACATACAAATAAGTGTGTATGCGCCTCCACATATTGTCCAACTTCCCGGTTAGTGCTATGCATGAGGATGTGTGCACTACCCTGTGCCTGTACTGCCTCGAGCAGTGCACACACCTCTCTGATGCTCCAGATTCTCATGACTCTGAAAAAAAAAACACAAATCATAGTACTTATTGGCATGTTCTCTGAAATAGTTGACTTTCTGTTCTATTAAGTTAAACTACTTAAATCTTTACAGCTGTATCTTATAAATGTTGTCATCATTATCTCAAATCTTTACATGCATATACAAAAAAATACTCTCAAAAATAACATTTAAGCATTCTGTTAAGTACAAAGTCAGTGTACTGCAAATATGAAAATTTTGCAAACTTACGATCGTCCATAATAACTGGACAATGTACACTCATGAAACAGCCATTTTTAGGCATTTTGTCACCAGTTTTTCAACATAGCCATTTTCAGACCACTGCTCATGCACATTGTCACTGTGATTTTCTTCATGTGTCCCATACAGTGATGTAACACAACAACTGCACCAGGGGAGGAACCATGCATAAACTGCACAGCCTGATATTCAGCCAGGCTCTGCATAGTTGTGCAGGCGCAACTCTCAACCTGTGCCTGCACAACTTTGAGCAAAAAAAAAGGAGGTAAGTCGTGGGCCACCACAGCTGAGCTGCCGCATTGCAGAGCACAACACAGCAGCTGCCACCTGGGGTGGCCATCCACTTATTCCCTGTGCCCACGATGCAGCCCAATCACAGGCATAATAGTAATACCCCCCCGACTGGCCCAATCACACTCAAAACAGTAGTAACCCCCACCCCATCTATCTCTGATGAAGTTGCATCTCAAAGTGCGCACTTTCGTCAACAGAGCAGTGTTTGTTCTGCAGCGCTTGTGGTGTAAGATGTCTCATGTGCTTGAACAATTCAGGAAAGTTGTCTATGCCATTAAAAAAAGGCTACAACTGTATCCTTCTTTGACTGTCGACAACTTCTGTGACATTTTCATAGGTCAGTGGATGCACACACAGCACTCAGAGGCATATTTTTGGGAAGACTCTTATTATTCCCTGAAAAAAGAACACAAGGTCATCATTGATGACTACGGCAAACTAGTAAATGTCATCAGTATCTGTGATGACAATGCAATGGATACATATGATGACTGTGATTCAACCACAGACTTCAATAAACGGCACTGTCTGGCATGGGCATGTGATGATACCTGCAACTGTAGGCAATCGTCATTTCAAAAAGTTGAACAGTTTGTCAACCTATTTGTGATAATAGATCGCAAAGACAGACATAAACTGTTTAACACAATTGACCATTGCGAAATTCATCCACATACTGGACATGGGTCACTCATTAGCATGTCTCGATAGTGGTGTTTGTGACAGTATTTTTTACAACATGCGGATGCTAGGAGTGCATCAAACAGGTATGCGAAACTTCGTATACAGAGTACATGAAGTACGGCGAGCTGTACATCAGTACACTTCCTTAAATGAGTTATTACAGTCAGGTGACATGCAAGGTGCCATCACATTCTCAAAAAACTGCAACACATAACTTCTGTACCAGACACAACAATTGCCCAGAGTAACACTTCTGCAGAAACATCTGTTTCAGTGTTAGAAAGTGACATACTGAGACAGTAAGGTAAAGAAATTGCTAAGTTTGAGCTAGCAAAGTCTCAGAAGTTTGACTCTGTATGTGTCTCATGCAACCGTTTGAACTACACAAAACAAACAGTCACAGTCAACCTAGAAACCTTGTCACCATACAATGACATGTGGTTCCGTCTCTCTTACCATTCTTGCTGCTGAAATCTGACTTTCACGTACAAGACACCATTGTGCTATGTAAACACTGTTTCTCCAAACTAAGGTCTAACATTTTGCCAGCAAGGTCACTACTGAATAATATGGAGGCAGATGTTACACCAGCTGAGTTTTCAACATTAAATATGTTTGAACACATTCTAATTCAGACAATGAAACCATTCCAAACCATTCTACGTCTGAACACAAAGACACAGAACATTCCACAAAAAGAGCTTGTTAGATCTCTAAAGGGTTCCGTGATGTATCTACCACTTCCTCTACAGGAAAATGTTCAAGCAATCTCAACAGAAAATAGTTTGGTGATTCTTGTTAATGGTGTTCCAACAAAGGCCAAGATCATCTGGCAAGATGTTGTCAATGTGCAAAAGGTTAAGCTTGCTCTTACTTATTTAAAGAGTAACAATCCCTTTTATACAGACCTTGACATAGATCAGATGGCCAGTCTCTCTGTCCCAACATGATCTGTTAGAAAAAAGTAAACCAATCATTGAGAAGGTCAGTGGACAGACAAGTGATAATGTGTATGAACAGTACACAATTCACCCACTACATGGCAGAGATCTAGTAGGATACAACATTGATCTCTATCAAATGAAGCAGGTGGAAGGTGAGCCTGTCAGCATTTGGGAGGTAACACTAGAAGCACGCTGTTTCCCAGACCTATTTCCAAAAGGGTCAGGTGGATGCCTAGATGAAAGAGAAGTGTGTGTACAAGGTGCTGAGTACCGCACTAGCCGTTGCTCAGCAAAGAAGGCAAATTCAGACGTAACATACAATACCTGTTCCATCTCCTCTGGGAGAGTGAACTTAGCATTCTGTCTGTGTCTATAGCACATACTATTCATCTAACAAGTCCACTAGATGGAATAACAGCTGCTCAATTTCTAGAGAAATTAAAGCAGAAAGATGAAAATGTGCAAGTGAATCTGTCTTCCATACTTTCAAGTCTTCGTGGTACCAAAGAATATTGGTATCGCAGACACTCTGAAGTGATGACAATGCTGCAAGAGTATGGTGCAGCCACATGGTTTGTCACACTCAGTTGTGCTGAATATGCCTGGGACGAGCTCACTGAACTGTTGAAGTGGGCCAATTCTGATGTTCACGGCATTTCATCAATGACTGTCAGAGAAATGTGTTCACTTGATCCTGTGTCTGTCACAAGACATTTTCGCAAGTGGTTCCATGACATTCTGACTTTCATCTTGTCAAAGGACAACCCACCTCTAGGTACTGTACAACATTACTTTTGGAGGACAGAATATCAAGCACGGGGTCCCTCATATCCATATGTTATTGTGGATCAAGGATGCTCCACGCATTGGTGAACATGAAGCAGCAGAAGTGCTAGCATTCATCAAGAAATATATCACTTGTCACATTCCAGACAAGTATGAGAGTCCTACACTATGGAAGTTGGTACAAAAGTTCCAGCGACATATTTGTGCAAAATATTGCCAGCGAGTAGTGAAGAACAAGTCTAATTGGTACACATGATGTTGCTTTGGATTTTCTAGATGAGTTTGTCAGGATGGTGCCATGAATGACCTATTCTCAGCAATGCGACACCACTTGAAGGCAAAATCAACCAAGAGGGTATACGAGTTACCCAGAGATGAGAAAGAGGTGTACATCAATGACTACAACCCAACTCTTCTCCTAATGTGGCAAGCAAACATAGATGTTCAGTTTGTGGCTGATAACTCACTGGCCCTGGTTCGGTACATCACTTCGTACATAACCAAACATGAGCAGACTAGCTTTCAAGATCTTTGGGAAGATATTGCCAGTTCAAGCAGAAGCCTGACATCTCAGCTTTGGTCACTGGGCTTGAAGACTCTTTCACACAGAGAATGTGGAGCTTATGAAGCCAGTGACCGTTTAATGGGTACACATCTGTACGGGAAGTCTGATGCTGTCCGGTTTCTCAGTGTAAACTACAAAGAGAAACACAAACATGTACTGATTCCTCATGCCAAAATTGAGGAGCTCGCTGCCAATAGACCTTCAAAACATATCTTGAAGAATAACCTGATAGACACATACTACCCCCGTAGACACAACAACATGAATGATATGTGTCTCTTTCAGGTGGCTAAGTGGGATGACTACAAGGCAGATGTATCACCTGACTCAACACACCAGATTTACAAGGTGAATGGAGTAGATGACTGTCTCATAAAGAGATACAAGCCATGGCTCATAGACCACTGTAAATTACATGTAGGTACATCAGAGAGCAGAGAACATTACTACTTCACTCTCCTATTCCTATTTAGACCCTGGAGGAGTGAGTCTGAATTAAAAGGTGACTGTGACACATTCGAAGAGCAGTTCAATCTCAGTTATGAGACTTTTAAAACTCAATACTCAGAGACATACATACAGAGACTAGAGGCTGAGAAAGAACAGCTTGAGAAGGCAGAGAAGCAGCTTCAGGAAGACACTCCTGTTAGTTCACAAGACAACCTTGATCCAGAAGGACAAGCTGTTCTAGGTGAACCTCTGCCCTTAAATGCCCCAGAACTGTTAATGTCAGAAATTGAGACAGCCATGGAACATGGCACACACTCCATTGTCAACCCAGCTGACTTGAGAGAAAGACTAAATCAGCTGCAGCATACAGTTCACTCTCAAGTAGTTGAAGCTGTCCAACATGGCCTACAACACGAAACAAAACAATGTGAACTGTCGTGACTATAAGCGACTACTGATGTTTGTTAGCGGTTCAGCTGGCACAGGAAAGAGTTTCCTTATTGAAGCCATCACTGCTGAAGTACGGGAGCCTGACAGGATCTCCATTGTCTGTTGCTGTAACAGATCCCGCAGGACTAGAAGCATACAACATTGGTGGAGTTACATTACACCGTCTCTTTATGTTGCCAGTGGAACATGGGAGAACTGGAGAGTATCGTAAACTGTCATTTGAGGTTGCATCTCAGCTCCGTTCCATGTTCACAAAGATGAAGTTACTCATCATTGATGAAATTAGCATGGTCTCCAATGTCATGCTTGCCTGTATTCATCTACGTCTACAGCAGATCTTAGGTACTGATGATGGAGTGCCATTTGGTGGCAAAAGTATACTTGTGTTGGGAGACCTTTTACAGCTTGCACCAGTCAATGCCGAGCATGTATTTACAACTCTAACTGCCAAACAAGCTAAGAATATCCTCGGCTGCATTGCAGGCTATAACATATGGGAATTATTTTCCTATGTTGAGTTGTCTGAGAACATGCGCCAAAGTGGTGATCTAGCTTACAAATCACTTTTAGATGAAGCTCGTACAGGTTCTCTATCACCTGAACATGTTAGTATGTTAAACGATCGGAGAATCACAGTACATACTGCATGCATAGAAACAGCATGTAATGTCTTCAGCAATGTATACTCTACAGGGACACACATCGTGTGTCTTATGCCAAGACTAAAGAAATGCACTGAATTCAACAATCTAATGCTGCAGAGAGAAAACCAAGAGATTGTAACTCTGCATGCTGTTGATACAGTAGATGGTGTTATTCTTAGTCGAAACCTAGTAGCAAAGATGACTGAATGACTACGTGAACTCAAGTCAGATGTTTCACGCACAGCTGGCCTAGAAGCTGTTCTCACAGTTTGTAAGAATGCACGTATCATGCTGCGTTGTAATCTAGATGTAGAATGAGACATGGTAAATGGTGCCATGGGGAAACATCACTGACTTCGTCTATAATGTCCAGAAGACATATATCAAGACACTTGTAGTTCACTTTGACAACATGGAACACTCTGTACGCATAGAATGCACCTGTGTAAAATTCCAGGTTTTTAAGGATATCTATGTGAACAGGAAACAATTTCCATTATGTGTTGCATATGCTGTATCCATTCACAAATCTCAGGGCTTGAGTTTGGATTCAGCAATGGTGGACATAGGTACAGACATTTTCAAGGATGGCATGAGCTACGTGGCACTTTCACGGGTCAGCAGCCTTTCTGGGTTGCACATTATTACTCTAGCACCTCAGAAAATACGAGCTGACAAGCGATGTTTTCTTGAGTACAACAGGTTATGTACTCTACATCAGCCACAAATGTCTTTAATACCACTGCCTACATATCTGGCTGTCTCACACAATTCAGTCACATCTACAGGTAAGAACAAACAACGACAAGCTTCCAGAAGTGATTCAACTCAAAAGAGTTCAACAAAGGTCACAACTTCAAGTAAACATTCACAGCCAGCAATTCATCAGAAATCAGTTGGTGTAGCTGCTGTACCACTGTTTGACAACAGCACTAGAGTGAACTGCTATGCTAACTCAGCTATGCAAGTTTTTACATCCCACACTTTGTGCGGGCAATATCTGCTTCAAAAGACAGTACCCTATCAAACGCTTTGAAGCACATTCTCAACATGACTTCTGACCACTCTAACAATGTACACTCACTAACACCACTATGACAGGTGTTAGGTACATATGATGGATGGAGTACATTTGCTGCTGACATACAGCAAGACACTACTGAGTTTATGATGGCTGTCATAAACAACCTGGATGAAGACGGCACCCCAATGCGGCACTACTTCACAGTATCATATGTAACAAAATATGTATGTGTTTCATGTGGCCATTCACAGCGTGAAACCACAGAAGACATGCTGTGGATTACTCTCTTGGTTCCTCAAACCAAAAGTGTCAAATTTCGACAGCTATTCACCAATGCTCAATGTGGACATGCCTGTGCAAGGTGTGGAGGCAGATGCACTCAGTTGATACGTATCAGGAGTTCATCTCAATATCTGTTGCTTATCTTGCACAGGTTTGACTCCAACAGACTCAGAGTTGATTCTCCTATCACAGATTACGCAGCTAGTAGAATACTCTTCAACCAATCAGTGTTTGACACTCACAGTATAATCTATCACCATGGCCAATCCATGCATTCTGGCCATTACACCTGTTTACTAAGGTACAGAAGTGGATGGGTAGAGTGTGACGACTCTACAAGCAGTTTTAAACAGAGACTCCCACGACAGTTAAAAAATGCGTATCTTCTAATATTGAAGAATTATGATGACCTTCATATTTTCAGAAGAATAAGACAGAACACGTGGAGGTTTTAAAGTAACTACTTTGTGACACAAACATTTGTAGGTCAGTACAATTGTTTCCAATCTATGACTCTGAATAAACCATAGCATTTCAACAAAATGCTATTCTGACAGAGTCATTCCATGCACTATGACATCTAAGATCTTGTGTGGATCAGTGACTACATGGAAATTGTTGTAGTGGTTTCAATCAGCGCCAACAATATTGACAGTCTCTAGAGAACCCATGCTTACATGTCTATCAAAGATTGTACATCTGAAAACTGAGGCCTTACTGCTGTCATCTTCTGTACATATCTTTAATTGTTAATGTATCATACTCATACATAACAAATTGCTATCAGTTTTCAACTATTACTCTTTGCAAATAAGGATAAGTTCTCAGTTATCATCGTAAATAACTGAGCAACACTTCTACCATTCACCAAACATTGCACTCTGTCACAAGTTGTCTATCAACACTTGCATTTGTCTATTGACTCTTGACATGTAGACAACAACATCATTCGCTCACCATGCAAAAGTGTAGAACTATCCCACCTTAATTTGTAATACTAATACTGTACATATGTAAAAATAACTACCTTTATTATAATGCAAGATGCTGAATTATACAACTGTAAATACCAAACAATTGCATCATATAATTGACTAACTTTGACATGTCTTTGTAATTACTTGTACATAATGTTAACATTTTTATTCACCTTGACATTGTTAGTAACTACTTTCATAGTTGTACTAAAACTTTTAGTCTAACACTAAAGTACAAATGAATGTTTAGCATATTATACAGCACTATACTAGTTACATCCAATTAACCATTACTTTGTGAAAAAAGCATACCATGCACAGTTTTTAAATTGACAAGTTAATAATTTACATAGAAGCTAATGTAAGAATTGGAAAAAAATGTAATTTGTTCCTGTAAGAATATTCTATTTTTTTGTACTTGTCATATTAGTAATTCTAACCTATGTAAAAAATGTTGACAATTGTAAATAAGACACTAGTACTGATCACAACACACTGCATACCTGTTCCTGACAATATTGGTGATCGCCTCAATTGAGGGGTCGGGTGGGAATTTTCCATTTGCGCCTAATCAGTGACATATCATTAAATGACAGTAATAAAATTTCACTGAAGTAACATCTTTTTATATTCTATTACTTCAACACTTAGCATATGGTTTTTCGCCCACCCCAGGAACATCCACATTAGCAGTCACACAATAACAACTAAACACTTCTGTATCATGTGTGTAATCACTGTGTGCAAGCTACTGACATACCTTTATTAGCATAGCACACAAGTAATGGATGACACTGAATTAGGACATGCAACTACCTAAAAAAATACTCAATATTGTTAACCAAAGTCTCTTCAAGTTCATTATCAAATATATAATGAAGAGAAACAGGTTCACCTTGAGTATCACAAGTTCAGGAGCAATGTCAGAAAGCACTTCTTAACACAAAGAATAGTAAACACTTAAACATCACTGTAAACAGAGAACACCTAATTAAAGACAGTTACCACCTAGTAAAGAACCAGGTATATGTATACAAGGCAGATAACAACCCCACCAGCAAAACATGGGACAACACTGCAGAGATAGCAAACACCTAACCTCAAGATGTGTAACATGTAAAACAATCACAATAAATAGAACAAATTACCTTCTTATGCTACCTTTTTTCTATACTGTATTATAGTATCACATATTTGCTCCAATTCATATAATCCAGTCTCTATAAATGTGACACATTTACATATATTCCAAGCAATTATTAAACACATACAAGGATTGTATTGTGAGACTGATTTTGTAAAATAAATACAGTCTTAATTTGGCTTTTTTCAATTTATCCAATTGGCAATAAATATTTTAAAATCATAACCACCTATGTCAAGTCTTTACTTAAAATAGCATAACAACATCAGAACATAAGTGTTGCTTTATCATCTTGATTACTATATTACTGTTTGTTATTATTTATAGTAATATTCAAAAACAATTTGAGTGGGTGTCTATATAGTGTAGCTGTGTTTTCTTGTAGGGATGTACAATGGGGAGAGAGAGAAGTGGTGGGTAAACAAGTTTGAGGGAGCCAATGTATACAAGACCAGTGGATGGCTGCAACATATTAAGTTATAGACTACTACTACAACCCCCTCTCCTCACACAGAAACAATATGAGGTGCTGTGCTGTAATGACTACTGCTTATGCATGACAGTAATTATAAATGGCTAGTCCACCAATGAGAATTATTTCCTTGCCTGTTAATCAATCAAGCATCTTAACTCACTTAAAACAAAGGCTGCTGGGAGTTATATTTCACCAGAAAACCCACTAGAGGGTTAAACATCTCCTACAGCTCTGGCACCACTGGGTAGACCACGTATTTTAAGTGGGAATGCACTGTAAAAGAAGTGAGGTTGTGATCGTAATATCTAGAACAACTCCTTTCCAACTACTCTCAGAACTAATGAAGCCTGAAGGCGAGATATGTCATTATTAAGGACCTCCTCGACAAAAGTGAGATAGTAATGTCATCTAAGAAGGGCTGTGACCAAGAATATCCACATTCCTTTGTGGAACTAATGTACACCGTGGCACAAACAGCAATTAAAGAGATCCAGGAGACTCTAAACTTAAGATCCATGGACAATGTTGAATTTGGACACTAACAATTAAATCTTTTTTTTCCCCGACCTCCTGCACATAATACAGCACAGTGCCCTGGAGGGATTCAAAGTGGGTACTTCAACCCTAACATTCAATTTCTTAACTTTTCCCACTGTGGTACACCCCTAACTAATGTACTAAACAGCTCTATGGGTCTTGATTCTGCATTCAAAGTCTCAGGCAAATCCGTTGAATGTTTGCAAACTTATAAACTGTCAAAATATTCATTGAACATGTAAATGCTTCCTCAACCCTAACTACATAACAGTGTATTTCAAATCACTGTTAAAAGTGCTTTACCAAAGTACTGTCAAACTCACAAAACTGTAACAAATGTTTGCAAAACCTTTTGCAAATTGTGACAGTACTTTTATAGCCTGTGGGAAAATGTCACCAAGTCTTTGACACCCTGATCCAAAAGAACACTTTGGTGCTTTGTCCTATCATTTGGATGAAACACTGCCGACCTGTCACAGATGTGCCTTGCAGTGTTGTGTTTCATATTGTGGTCATCGGCCTTAAGTGTCACCCCATCACATGTGGAAACAAGCTGAAGAATAGGAGAATGGGGGTTACAGTTAGGACCATTGACCCCAATGCACACCCTGATTCCACTTTGGGAGGTGGGCTGAAGGGGTGCAAAGGGGGTTTCAACCCTAACATAAAATTCCCTCACTTTTGTCACTGTAGAACAACCCTTACTAATGCATTAAACAGAGTTTTTTGCCTCTAATGTCCATCTTTTTGAGAATGATAATGAGAAATAGTGAATGTAATGCGGCAGCAGGAGGGGCCCTGCAGGCCCTGCGCTCCCACCACGTGATGTATTGTCACATTGTAACATTGTGCCCGCAAACATAAATCGTTATGCACATGGTGACACAAAGCAAAACAGAGAGAGAAACACTACTGTAGACAAAAATGTAAAAAAACAACACAAACACAACTGCAAATGAAAAACCAAACAGTAACACACATCCTGGCATAAACGTGAACAGTAAGTGAAATGGGCATGGAACCACAACCAGAAACACTAATGGTAACAGTAATGTAAGCACACAGGCTGTTTTTACCCAAAAGCTACATAGAGAAAGACAGTAAGTACAAAAAAATTTATGCTAAATAATGAGTGTCGGAACACAAAAATAAGTACTTGTAATAGTAAATTGCTTATATCTCACTAACCGTATGACACAGAAAATTTTTTTAAAAATCATATGTATTATCACTTTCCTGGCTACTTTTTTACTTAGCCCCTAAGACAGGGCTAAGAAATTGTTCAACAAAAAGTACATTTCTTGCACCATTTTCAAGATACAGGCCCTGAAAGGCACAGGAAATGCTGTAATGTTATCCTATGGCAAAAAAAAACAGAAGTTCGGAATGCCATAACTTTGCAATCCTGTAATATTTTTTTCAGAAAACCACTGAAAGACACATCTTTGTCATGTTGGCTGTGTTCCCTACAAATTTCAGCCCAAAAGACCAAACCATTATTTTGCAGCAGGACACCAAATGATTGCTGCAATGCATTGTACGCCATAATGTTATCCTATGGGAAAAAGCGTCAAATTTGGAGTACCATTACTTTGCCACCATGTAATAGACTTTCAACAAAACACTGAAAGGCACATCTGTGAGATGTTGACTGCATTCCTTCCAAATTTCAGCCAAAAACTCCAAACCGTTGTTTTGCAGCGGAGTGCCAAACAATTTCTGTCATTTTCCCACAGACTACAAAAGTACTGTCGCAATTTACGAAAGCTGTAATAGTAAATTGCTTATATCTCACTAACCATATGACTCAGAAATAAAATTTAAAAGTCATATGTTTTATCACTTTCCTGGCTAGTTTTGTACTTACTTCTTTTTGAGAATGATAACGAGAAATAGTGAATGTAATGCAGCGGCGGGAGCGCGGGATGTAATGCGGCGGCGAGAGCGCAGGGCCCTGGCATAGTAACAGGAACAGCAATGCAAACAGAAGCGCTAACAGTGGCGCACATGATAATGCAAGAGCAAATGCAAACAGAAAGGTTAACGCACACGGTGGCGTAGACGGGAACGGTCTGCCATGTAATTTGTTGTCACATAGTAACATGGTGCCTGAAAACTGAAATGTCAATGGGCATGGTGACGCCAAGTGAAACAGAAAGAGAAACAGTACTGTAGACACAAATGGAAAAAAATAACAGAAACACAAGCGCAAATGAAAACGCAAAGGATAACGCACATGGTGGCGTAGACGTCAATGGTAAGTGAAACAGGTACAGAACCGCAAGCGTAAAGGGCAACGGTAACAGTAATGTAAGGGCACAGGCTGGTTTTCCCCAAAAGCTGCATAGAGAAAGACAGTGAGTACAAAGAATGTATGCATAATAATGGGTATCAGAGCAGAAAATGAGGACTTGGAATACTAAATAGGTCATATTTCAGGAACCGTACGATGTGGAAAAAAAATTTAAAAGTCATATGATTTACAACTGTCCTGGCTAGTTTTTAAGTGTCTTTCCGACGAAAAGTCCGTATCTCGCACCGTTTCTGAGATACGGGCCCTGAAAGGCGCAGCGAATGATGTAATGTTATCCTATGGGGAAAAAAGAGAAGTTCGGAGTGCCATAACATTGCCTCCCTATAATATTTTTTCACCAAACCACTGAAAGGCACATCTGTGGGCTGTTGGCTGTCTTCCCTCCAAATTTCAGGAAAAAAGACAAAAACCATTATTTTGCAGCAGGGTGCCAAATGATTCCTGTAATGCATTGGGCACCGTAATGTTATCCTATGGGAAAAACCATCAATTTTGGAGCACCTTAACTTTGCCACCATGTAATATTTTTTCAATACAACACTGAAAGGCACATCTGTGAGATGTTGGATGCGTTCCTTCCAAATTTCAGCCCAAACCTCCCAACCGTTCTTTTGCAGCGGAATGCCAAAGAATTACTGTTATTTTGGGCATAGTGTCGCAAAGTAGTGTCGCAATTCATGAAGCTATAAAAATTCTGCGACACTTTCATGAGTGCGACACTACTTTGAAAGTACTTTTTCAGAAATCTGAAAACATATTTCTGTGGTGTTTTACCCCAAAATAAAGACATGGCTAGCATCCTCAGGGCCCGACTAGGTGAATACAAAAGAATTAGGTTGCTAGAGGGTCTCAATTTTAAATGCCAAGCATTTTTCTGATCACTAACTGAAAACAAGATGGCGGATTTGCGACAGTAACAGGGCCATTTGCGACAGTAAAAAGTGCATTTGTGACACTGTGGAACTTTTTGTTAACTTTTCCCATTGACTTATAATGGGAAATTGTTTTTGAATAACTTTTGAACCGTTTAATATTTTTTCACGAAATCTTCAAAAGGCACATTGGGGACCCTGGCTGCGCGTTCCCTGAAGATTTCAGGCAGGTCGCGCAAACCGTGCGACCTGTAGTCGCGACAGCAGAATTCCAGAAAAAGCATAAACACACACGCAGATCACGCTTAATAACTCTGCAGCTGTATATCCAACCAGTACAAAACTTGGCAGATCCCAAGGCCTATGGTTCTTAATCATGTATTCCAAATTTCAGGTAAATCTGTTAAACAGTTGCAAAGTTATTAAGGTGCAAAATTTTGGATTTAACATAGAAATGGCTCCTCAACCCTAACTATGGTAGCACTACCGTGCTACCATAATATATATATATATATATATATATAGAAGAGGCAAAAACTCCTTTTCATGTATCGGGGTTGTTTCACAGTGACAAGAGGAAATTTGATGTTAGGGTTGAAACCCCCTTTGCACCCCTCCAGCCCACCCCCCAACTGGAATCGGGGTACACATTGGGGTCATTGGCCCTAACTCTCACCCCACCACATGTGGAAAGAAGCTGAGGAATAGAAGAATGGGGTGAGAGTTAGGACCGATGACCCCAACGTGCACCCCGATTCCGGTTGGGGGGGTGAGCTGGAGGGTTGCAAAGGGGGTTTCAACCCTAACATAGAATTTTCTCACTTTTGTCACTGTGGAACAACCCTAACTGATGCATAAAATGGATTTTTGTGCCTCTAATTTCACTTCTTTTTGAGAATGATAACGAGAAATAATGAATGTACTGCGGCGGCGGAAGCCTCCCATCACGTGATGTCTTGTGACATAGTAACATCGTGCCCGCAAATGCAAATCGTAATGTGCATGGTGATGCAAAGTGAAACAGAAAGAGAAACAGTACTGTAGACAGAAATGTTAAAAACAACGCAAACGCAACTGCAAATGAAAACGTAAAGGGTAATGCATATGGTGGTGTAGACATGAACGGTAAGTGAACCGGGTATGGAACTGCAAGCAGAAATGGTAATGGTAACAGTAATGTAAGCGCACAGGCTGGTTTTCCCCAAAATCTTCATAGAGAAAGACAGTGAGTACAAAGAATGTATGCAAAATAATGACTCTCGAAACAGAAAATGAGGACTTGGAATAGTAAATTGCTTATATCTCTGGAACCGTATGACATAGAAAAAAAAATTTAAAAGTCATATGAATTATCACTTTCCTGGCTAGTTTAGGGGGCTAAGCATTTTTCCAATGAAAAGTCCATATCTCACATAGTTTCTGAGATACGGGCCCTGAAAGGTGCGGCGAATGCCATAATGTTATCCTATGGGAAAAAAACAGAAGTTCGGAGTGCCATAACTTTGTCTCCCTGTAATATTTTTTCACCAAACCTCTGAAAGGCACATCTGTGGGATGTTGGCTGTGTTCCCTGCAAATTTTAGCCCAAAAGACCAAACCATTATTTTGCAGCAGGGCGCCAAACGATTGCTGCAATGCGTCGTACGCCGTAATGTTATCCTATGGAAAAAAGTGTCAACTTTGGAGTACCGTACCTTTGCCACCATGTAATGTTTTTTCAACAAAACACTGAAGGGCACATCTGGGAGATGTTGGCTGCGTCCCCTCCAAATTTCAGCCCAAAACTCCAAACCATTGTTTTGCAGCGGGGTGCCAAAGAATTGCTGTCATTTTCCCACGGCCTAGAAAAGTACTGTCGCAATTTGAGAAAGCTTTCGCAAATTCATTCGACAGTGTCGCAAGTACAAAAGTACTTTGTGAAAGAACTTTTTCCAGAAATGTGGAAAACATATTTCTGGGGTGTTTTACCCCAAAATAAAGACATGGCTAGCATCCTCAGGGTCTGACTTGGTGAATACAAAAAGAATTAGGTTGCTAGAGGGTCCCACATTTAAATACCAAGCATTTTTCTGATCACAAACTGAAAACAAAATGGCAGATTTGCGACAGTAAAAGGGCCATTTGTGAAAGTACAAACTGCATTTGCGACACTGTCGAACTTTTTGTTAACTTTTCCCATTGACTTATAATGGGAACTTGTTTTTTGAATAACTTTTGAACTGTTTAATATTTTTTCATGAAATCTTCGAAAGGCACATCGGGGACCCTGGCCAGACATTCCCTGAAGATTTTGGACTGGTCGCACAAACCGTGCGACCTGTAGGCGTGACCGTAGAATTCCAAAAAAGCATAAACGCATGTGCAGATCATGCTTAATAACTCTACAGCCGTATATCTGACCCAGTACGAAGCTTGGCAGATCCCAAGGCATATGGGTCTTGATCATGTATTCCAAATTTCAGGCAAATCTGTCAAAGGTTGCAATCTTATTAAGGTGCAAAATTTTGGTTTAACATGTAAATGGCTCCTCAACCTAACTATGGTAGCACTACTCGTTTACCATTATATATATATATATATATATATATATATATATATATATGTAATATATGGATATGACTCAGTAATACTATACTAAGTTATACAAAAAATTTCCCAGTAATACATCACTACTCTTAATAATACTATCCTGAAAATTTATAATACTATCATTTTTGCTGATAATACTACAGTTCAAAGGTCATCTCCAACTGTAGTATTATCAATGGATCCATATATTACAAAAAATAATGCAAAGATAAGTGTCTTACAAGTCAATAATACCATCTCAAGGTTTTGGGGACTTTAGGACCTCTCGAGCTTCGCTCTCGAGGTTCCATGTCCCCAAAACCTCTTGATGGTATTACTGCCTTGTAATGCACACTTATCTATTTATTATTCTATTTTTATACCATGGGGTGACAGCTTTCTCAGTAGAATATTCTGTGTTATTTCCACTGCAGTGAGGATAAATCCTGATGACATCAGCAAAGTGAGGATAAATGCCATTTATCCACACTCTGCTGATGCCACTAGAGTGAGGATATATTCACTGCTGCTTTCATTCTAAATGAAACTGCTTCAAAAAACAGTTTCTCTTTCTCACTGAAGCTGCAACTTACTCAATTAGCTTTGCAAAACACTCTCACCTGTGTCCCATTGTGTTTCTAACACTCCTAGCGCATTAATGTGCTAATCTCAGCTTCAAAACAACCTGAATGCTAAATGAAACTCCTTCACAAAGCAGTGTCTCTTTCTCAGTGCTACCTGCAACAGTTTCTCTTTCTCACTGAAACTTACAGCTTACTCAGTTAGCTTTGCAAACCACATTCACCTGTCTCCCATTGTGTTTCTGACTCCTTGTCCATTCAGAACAACATGCACACACACACACACACACACACACACTCACACCACACACAGAATGAGCAGAAAACATACAGAAACAGAAAAAATGTTCCTAAAACTCTCACCCCTATGGTATAAATCACACACATGATGGGCAGATCATGGGATATGGAAAATATTCTCAGTTTTACAGCATGAGCTGTGCATTCTCACTCTGCAGGAGTGAGAATATTTTTCATATTCCACTTCTGTCCATCATGTATCATATATATATATATATAGTCTTCAATTGTGTCGGTGTCAGTGGCTCAGTAGGTAGCACACTCACCTCTGAGGCCGGAAGATCAGAGGGCTGTGGGTTCAGTTCCCACATCTGGCACTTGGGTTAATATCCCAGTACTGACACAGTAGTGCAGCAGGATTGGTGGTAGTTCAGGTGGATGCTAAAGATCCCATGGCACTTATAGAAAAAGAGTAGGGGAAATTTTTAACAACCAAAAACAAGAGACAATCATATGAAACATAGAAACAATATCTTAACATAAGAAAACAACTTGAATCCCATCAAATAATCAAATAAACCATCAAAGAAAACAATTGAAAGAAAAATATCATACTTGTGTACACTCTATCCCACCCAACCAACATTTTTCCACAAACGATGACCAACTTCATTCCCTAGAGTGTGAAATTCATATTCATAAATCTTTTCTAACTCATACTGAATTTTGAAAAAAAGTTCCTGCTGCTGAATAATTTTCTGTTGAAGAAATCTAAGGCATGGTGCCCACCATATCGACCATTTTATACAAGCTAGCATAACAAAAATTGTACCGCAGGGTTCAGTACTGGGTCCAGTCCTTTTTAATGTCTTCATCAGTGACATTGCAGAGGGACTGGAAGGAAAAGTATGCCTTTTTGCAGATGACACAAAGATCTGCAACAGGGTTGATACACAAGGTGGCGTGGAAAGGATGAAAAGGGACTTGGCAAGGTTGGAGAAATGGTCAGACGTATGGCAGCTAGGATTCAATGCAAAAAAGTGCAAAATAATGCACCTGGGAAACAAGAACCCAGGGGAAGAATACACAATGGGTGGCGAGGTAGTAACAACAACAAAACAGGAAAGGGACCTGGGGGTAATCATATCAGATGACCTTAAGGTTAGCAAGCAATGTGAGAAGGCAGTAGGGAGGGCTGGGGGTATACTGGGATGTATAGGGAGAGGCATCAGCAGCAGAAAACAGGAAGTTGTTATCCCTCTGTACAGACAGTTGGTGAGACCCCATCTGGAATACTGTGTCCAGTTCTGGAGACCCCATCTCCGCAAGGACATAGACAGGATAGAGGCAGTCCAGAGGAGGGCAACTAAAATAGTGCAGGGTCTGCAAGAGAAGCCGATGGAGGAGAGACTAAAGGAGTTTAATATGATACCCTTGAGGAAAGAAGGAGAGGGGTCATGATAGAAACTTTCAAGTACCTCAAAGGAATCAACAAAATCCAAGAGGGTAGCATCTTTCAGAAAAGAGACTTGCAAGAACAAGGGGACACAATTTAAAGATAGAAGGAGGCGGTTCAGGGGCAATGTGAGGAGTATTATTTCACAGAGAGGTATGGATGCATGGAACAGCCTTCCTGAGGAAGTTGTGGGGTCTAAAACTGTGGGAGAATTCAAGAATGCATGGGACAGACATAAGGCAATTCTTGTGGGGGGGCAGGAAGATATAGGCTGTTGGTTAACTAGGATCTGCGGCCTATCCTGTAGGTAGGGAAATGGGCAGACTAGATGGGCCTAGCGGTCCTTATCTGCCGTCAAAGTCTATGTTTCTATGTTTCTAAGTACTCTTTTGCCATTTAGCCCATGGCTCAGGTATCTGTCCCAAAACTAGTATATCATAAGAGAGAAATCTAAAGAGAGGTTCACCCCACCAATTAGCCAGTGACGTCCAAAAACCCTGTATATGGACACACTCAAAAAACAAATGTCCAATAGTTTCAGGCTGTCTATTACATAATTGTTCAGTACATCCTCTCTCAGATGTCTGTTTGTGTTTCTGATTTCCTTTCACATTTAGTTTTTGATGGCCACACAGCCAAATCATATCCTGCATTTTCCAAGGAATCCTGGGTTCTATCATACTAGCAAGTAACATTGCAGTATTAATATGGCCAGGTACCTGAAAAAGAGGCTCTTCTATATAACAATTTTCCACAATATAAGTATAAAATCACTTTTTCTCATGAGATAAGAACCACCAAAGCTCAATTTTCCAAAGCCTAACATATTTCAATGTGATCTGTACATAGCCCAGGAGAAGCTTATCTGTGGGACGCCACTGCCCCCTGCCCCAGGCTGACAAAAACCTAGTCCCCCACAATTGCATACACAGTTCCACAATCCTTAGTGATTCTAACAACAAAGGCCTAATAGAACTATAGAAATAATTCCCAAAATAATAAACCAGGGGATGGATCATAGCTAAACCACCTGCTTTCCAAGCTCTATATGTATGTGCTTTTTTGACAGGATATAAACGACTCCCCCATAATAGCCTAAAGAAAATGCCCATGACCTTAGCATGCATATTAAACGGTGAAGGAAAAAACATGTGAGACATAAAGAAAAAGGGGGCAATAAATGCTTTAAGAAGATATACACATTTCTTCCATGTCATCTTCTATGAGTGGGCATGTGTGATTTTGTATTTTCTTGAAACTTGGCTTCCCAGCCAAATGCCCTTTGGGGTAACCCTTGCCTCAGTGTTTGTGCACAGAGGTTCTTTGTCTTTTAAATAGTTTTTTATTTTAATGGGTTCACCACAACATATCCGAGACACACTGTCTTAGGGTAGCAGGTCCATTCCACTGGGGTGTCAAACAGATGAGGCATACTGATGAGTCCTGGTAGGACGAAACACGTGTCTATGTCATCTGTTAGCACCCTTTGCAAACTGTGTGAGAGGCCTTTCGGCACCATACAATTCTGCTTAAAGTTGGACCAGCATAACATTCTGTGGTGATTTGCATATGCAGCCCATGATGCTTTGCATTGTGTGGGCATGTGTGATTTTGTATTTTCTTGAAACTTGGCTTCCCAGCCAAATGCCCTTTGGGGTAACCCTTGCCTCAGTGTTTGCTCACAGAGGTTCTTTATCTTCCATGAGTGCCATTTAATCGCCTTTCTGGTAGGCCACATCATAAACAAAATCCCAATTCATAATGACAGAATCTCTTGTGCCAAAATAAAGACCTAAAAGTTTCATATTGCCAGAGCACACTGGATTAGGAAATTGTCTACCACCAAAGCAGAACCTAAAATTAACATTTTACTTTTAGAGCAATTAATCCTAATACCTGTATCAGGTTGTAGAGATTCAATTGTTTGAAGTACTCTCTGACCAGAATTTAAATCTGGCACAGCAAAGACACAATCATCAGCATGTGCCATAACTTTTGGCAACAAAATTCCCTACTTAGTCTGGATAGGTAATATCTGGTCATCTCTTTGTATTACCCTTAAAATGGGATCTAATCCAAAGATATATAATATAGGGATCATTGGACAACCTTGCCTAACACCACTTTTAAGATATACTGGGATACCCAGATGACCATTCACCAAAGGAGTTACTTGAACCTCTGAATCCAAAGTCATAATCAAAGTAAGCAACAATTCTGGAACACCATAATATCGTAAAACATTCCAAATAGAGTCCTGATGAATCGCATCAAATGCAATTACCTGATCAAGAGATAACAAGTAACCATCCAAATTACCCTGCAGACGTTGTTCAACAAGTTCTCTAAGATAAATCAAATTTTGAATTATGTTTCTCCCTGGAACTACACAAGTTTGTGTATGTATAATCAATTTATTTGCCAAATTGGCAAGCCGTACAGTCAGAATTTTAGCCAGAATTTTATAGTCAGATGTAAATAGACTTAAAGACCTCCAATTCCTGACATCCCTTGAATCCCCTTTCTTGTAAAGAAAGATCAGTATCCTATCCTTCATATTCGGCACAAGTCTATTTTCTTTCCAAATGGCTTGAAAAAGGACCTGTAAACATGGGAGCAACACATCTCGAAAAGCTTTATAAAAATCATTCAGGATCCCATCTATACCTGGGGTAGTATGAGCAGTAAGTCCATTTATTGCTGCTTTTATTTCAA
This sequence comes from Neoceratodus forsteri, assembly GCA_016271365.2. Classification (NCBI taxonomy): domain Eukaryota; kingdom Metazoa; phylum Chordata; order Ceratodontiformes; family Ceratodontidae; genus Neoceratodus; species Neoceratodus forsteri. The sequence continues at coordinate 1,560,167,697 of CM028130.1, read as the reverse complement.
TATCAGAGATAGGAGCTACTAATTATTTTTCCTCATCAGGCAGTAGTTTAGGAATGTCTAGACCATCAAAAAACAATGCATGAACAGATGAGTGCAGTTTCTGAAAAGTGGTTTTAACATGTAGTTGAATAACATGCTGTATCCCCTTAATATCACTCATAGCCTTCCTTTCAGTATCTAGCAAAGCAGTCATAACATTTTTACAAGTCCTACCCAAATCTAAATCATATGGATTCACCTGTGCTCTGGAGCCTGTAACTAAATACTGTTGATGCAACATTACCCTATCCTCCTTAGCTTTAAGAAAATCATGCATTTGTCCTTTTATTTCAGCAAGGCTTTGTTGATCACTAACATTGGAAACATCGGACTTAGAAACTGTAAATATTTAGCCCTGAACCCCAAATAAGTCACATATTGATCAACAGCTCTAGTACGTGATAATTGTAGGAATAATATTTTTTAATTCCTCTTTGTGCCTTCCCACCACTCAATGGGGCTATCATAGAGAAATCCAACTGCTAATCTCAAATCAAAAAATTCAAGAACCTGAATCCAAACATACTTTTCTTGTAGTAAGGCTAAATTTAATTTCCAGTAGGCTCTCCTTATAGGAAGCTGCTGTTGTTTCATAATAAGCACCTTCACTACTACATGATACAAAATCTCAAGAGGCAAAACAGAAACTGATAAATTAGAAATACGGTCAGACAAAAACCAAAAAATCAATCCTGGTGGACTTGGGACCTTCAAAAAAGTGTGTGATCATTCCAAATGCACAAAGTCATAGATATCTTTTAAATTACCCTGCTGCAGTACTGAGAGTAATGTATGTGAGTCACAAAATATCTTCTTTGTGTTCCTCCCCAATCCTGGGAAACTAAGCTACAATTGAACCCCCCCCCCCACCATACTAATTTTGAGGTAAAGAGATATGGAGCAATTCTCTGAAACAAGAAAGATCTATCAGCTTTCTGCTGGGGGGCATAAATATTAATAATGCGATATACAGTATCATATATCAGTAACAAACATAGCCCTCCCAGGCTGTACATCTAAAACTTGTAACACCATAGTAGTAATACCAGAAAATAACACCCCCAATCCAACACGTTGTTCTTCCCCAAGTGACCACAAGGAGGCACCCCCTCCAATCATTCTCTGCCTCTCTCATTTCAGATAAAGAGTGTAATCTAGTGTCCTGCAACAAAATCACATTCTCACGATCTTCTACCAGGCTAGCAAACGTGAGTCTCCTCTTTTCCCTAGATCTAATACTATTCCCATTAATAGTAAGAAAAGCAATGCCTTTATCCTTGAAAAGAAAGGAGACCAGGTAATAGCTAGAATCCAAATATCAAAAAGGATTATACAGCAAAGTGTCATTTGCATTTCTTTCATTTTTGAGGCTTAGGCTTGTCTCCGGCACTAACGTCAGGTGCAACCTCAGGTTGAGAGGAGGCAGCCAATGAAGTGTCAGAGTCTAAACCATCATCTTCACCATCAGGGTCACACAATAGTGCAAAATAATTCTGTACTGGAATAGGAACCACATCAACTGACTCCGGCAACACCACCATAGCAGTTTTACCCGACCTTGATCGTGTTACCATTTGGAAAGCAGTATCAGACCACATTTCGGGGGGGGGGCATATTAATAGCATCCAAACCAGCATCAACATTTGCAATCAACATATCACTTCCCTCATCAGGGGGTAAATAACTAGAAGGGGGTGCCCCTTTGTCCAAAACATGCAGAGTACCATCACCCACAGCACAAGTATCAGACTGTGATTTCATAAAGTCATCCCCCTTAGTGGTCTGCAGGTCCACAGCAGTCACAACCATAACATCCATGCCCAAATCATGAGAAACAGGAGGAGGTACATTCTCTAGCAAATCTTGCATCTTTTGCTTATCCTTCTGGGCATTTGCAACATAAACATTTTGCTCCATCCTTACGGCCTGATCAAGACTGTTATGTGAGGCCCAAGAACAAGTATGAAACGTGTGCCCACATTCCTCACAGAAATTACAATGCATGGGTTGTCAACAATGGGCGCCAATATGACCAAAGTCCCCACAGAGACCACATTTCTGCTAATCACATACATTATTGAGATGACCAACTGCCCCACATTTATAACAGGCATGTGGTTGATCTGGGTAAAAAAGCACTCCCCTGTCTCTTCCCAAAAAGAAACAATTTGGAAGGTGCTTTTTAAAACCCTGTTCAGGGTGTAGATCTACCATGTATCTCCAGCCCCTAGTCCATAAGTTCTCATCATCTAAGATGAGCTCAGGATGACCTTTGACTTTGCAGTGTTGCTGCAACCAATAGGTTATGTCCGCAACATTAACACCTTCATTGAGGAATAATATTGCTATCTTTTTTGATACAGGTTTAGTCGAGGGTATAGCCATAAAAGGCTTCCACAATGGTGTAGCTTTTAAAAGGTGAAACTGCTTCCACAACCTATCAAGACCCCCCGGGTGTTTAAAACTAATGTCAAAAATGGAGTCATCAGAGGCATGTATCAAGGCATAGATTTTGTAAAAGGTAATATTTCATGCTCCCCTTGAGAAGCTCCCTTCCAACAAAATACCCATCTGGGATCTCAGACATGGGCCCCCAAAATTTCAGCTGAACAGCATTCCGCCTGGCCGCAGGTTCAGCAGTCTGCCCAAAAGTAACAGGGAACAACTGCTCTCGAACTCTAGAATGCCAAACAGGATCATTAGATTGGGAGACCGTTTCCGACTCACTTGGAGCAATTGAAGCCTTGTCACCAACTTTCTGATCAGTAATGTCCAAACCAGGATGTTCCAATTGAGAAGAGGGGGATCAGGAAGGGGGGAGGAATCACAGCAGTAGAAGGCGCTTCTCCTTCCAAAACCCATATAATAGGCATTATCAAATTCTTGTCAGACCCAGATAAAAGTTTGCCAGACAATAAAGGGGACTTCTTTCCAGGCGTTAGTAAGTCAACAGAATGACCTGAGGCAACAGAAGAAGAAACAACAGGGGTGACCTCAGACTGTGAAGGTTTAATAAATCCTGAAAGTTCAGAGACATCAGCTTCCCAGCCTGTTCCTGAGGAACTTTTTACCCATCCAGCTGCCTCTAAGGCCTGTGTAACCCAGCCTGCGGAGGGGGGGATATCCCTAGCAGCAGGCTGAACAGACTGACTATCTACAGGCGAAGTAGACTGTTGTTCAGCTGGTGGCAAAAGCATTTCCTCAGGCTCCAAAACAGTACTAGCAGTACTATGTACACCCTGACCCCCCCAATATTTCATTGTCAGTAATATCAGTATGGCATGAAGAAGCAGTAACAGAATCCCCCTGGAGATACCTGGCACACCATGCATACCAGCATCAGGAAGTACAGTTCCACCCTGTAAGAGGACAGGTAAAGCCGGCAACTGAGAGTCCATCTTAAGCAAAAAAACTCCCTCTTTCTGATCCAGCTGAATCCCCATGCCTACCGAGGAAGATTCCGCAGTTTCTGGTTCAGGCAACACCACATCAGGAGCTGAGATAGTAACATGCTCCACACCTGCACCATTCAGTATCCAAGTACCTTCCATTTCCTGTGCAAGTTGAAAGGCCTCCTGCACCTACAGATTTCACTCTCCAAATGGTTCCTGGTGGAAAGAAACTGTCGTTCTTCTTCCGCAGGCTGCTGCTGTGAAATATCTATTGTTTCACTTCCCACAGCAAATGGCACCATAGAGCTAGCAGGCAACAAATTATTACTAGAAGCCAAAATAGGATCCCCTCGGGATGCATCAAAAGCGGTGTGTGGCAATTCCATTCTCCGGTCTCGGTCTTCTGCCATTATGGTCACTGGAAAAAAGGGGAGTTGAGGAGGTGACCAGCTCCTCAACCACCCACGCGTCCAAACCCTCTGCCGACTTCAAGCAGACTGTGGAGCACAAGACTACCACAGCACCCTCTCACAAAGAGTAGGGAAGACTTTATTAAAGAAATCATACAGTACAAAACAAAAACCACATACAGCAACCAAAATTACAATTAGTTCCCATAGGAACCTGACTAGAGAATTATAAGAAAAAGAAAGAAACAAGTTTTGACTAATGTCTTCACATAATTGGGAAGTCATTGTCCATAATCCAGGGCAAATTCCGCCAAAGGGCCAGTAATTGGAACCTACAGAGACTTTTAGCTTCAGAAAAATACATGCCCTGTATGGATTTGAAAATATTACCATATAAATCATGATAAGAAAGTTCATGCTGTTGAAGAATGAACAAACATCTAGAATGCCAAATAAACCATTTGACAATAGTAAAAATTACAGTCAATGTACTTGTGTCCCAAATATCCCAGTTACGAGGATAACTACCATACATAAGTGAAGGATATGTAAGCTGTAAAAAAAAAAAAAAGACAAACTGGACTTGTCATACAGGAATTTCCAAAAATCAACAATATAAGTACAAGTAAAATATAAATGCAGCAGGGTTTCAGGTTGGGTAATGCACTGAGGTCTAGAACAAATATGTTCATAAAGGAATTCTGGAGGTCAGGGGAAAGGGGCAACAGACTTCTAGGAAAACAAACTGAACTTACAAGCTCAAATGGGCAGACTCAGTGGGCCATAGGCCCTTATCTGCCGACACTGTCTATGTATCTATGTATCTATGTTCCTCCACCCTCTTATGCTTTTGATTAGCCTTAACATTCAATTTCTCATGACAATTAAGCCAGTGATGATCTAAAAATTTTTTTTGGGATTCTTTTCTCATTCAAAGAGATCAATACGGCTTCTTTATGCAGCTCCGGACATTTGAGAAAGACATCCAATTCACAAAAATGATTCTCCATAACAACTGCATATAACTGCTTTTTTGAGCTTGAGATCACATGTCTACTAGTGATCTCCCAAGACCTAAGTTTGACAAAGACCTCCAGTAGATACATAGGAGATGTAGCTCCCTTTTTAATACAATGCAATTGACCTAAATCCCATGCTGCAAACCAGGGTGATATGGTGTGAATAAAAAGACCACACCAGTATTTATCATGAGAAATAAATAAAGGTTTCAAATTAGCATACAAAAACTGACAGAAAAAAAACAAGACAGGGTTAATCATTTGTTGTCCTCCCTGATTACGAGATAAATATAATACATTTCTCTTGATAGGATTTAGACGACTGCCCCAGAAGGACTGGAAAAATAAAACTATATAATTTAACTTCCCTTATCTTGGGAACAGGAAAAACAGAACTAAGAAATAAAAAAAGAGGTACCAAGTAGGTTCGTATCAAATAAACACGTTTACAATAACTCATTTTAGTACTATTCCAGTTCTGAACCATGCGTGATCCAAGGAGCAATTTGAAGTCCCAGTTATCAATATCCATTCGGGACAACCCAAACTCAATGCCTAAGATTTTTAAAGGACCTAAAGTATATGGGAGACCAGCTATGTGATCCTTAGGAACAATCTGACCTCCCAGAGGTTTCCCAGTACTTTTTAATAAGTTCAAATTGGTTTCTGAGACAGTACCATAAGTGGTACAAACAGTTAATGCTAATTCAGTGGACTGGATATTCCCTACCAAAAGAACTACATCGTCCACATAAGCCAAGGCAGTATAAGGAACTATAAAATTAGATATCTATATTGGGGCAATAACAGGTGTGGAATTGAAAAGCCTTAATAATGGATCTATACAAAAGACATATAAAAGGGGACTGATCGGGCACCCTTGTCGAACACCTTTTTTAATAGGACCATGAGGGCCTAGAAAACCATTAATACAGGGGTGGACAGTGGCAGTACGGTAAAGGGCTTGGATCCAAGCTATAAAAGTGGCTGGAATGTCATAATGATGTGGTACGTGCCATAAGAAGACATGTGCCACATTGTCAAAAGCTTGTCTCTGGTCTAGGGAAAGTACATAGCCATCTAGTGGTGAAAATGAATCATGAGAAAATATGTCCCTTAATAAAAGCAGTTGATCTGTAATCGAGTTCCCAGGCACAGTACAAGATTGTGCCAGAGAAATCAAGAACTTTGCCACTGTTAACCTTGTGTTCAAAAGTTTAGAAAGAATTTTAAAATCATTATTCAATAGGCTAATAGGCTTCCAATTAGATAAATCCAATTTATCACCTTTGTTTTTAAAAGGAAAAATAAGAATTCCTGTAGTCATGTCAAAAGGGACAGTTTGAGTCTGCAAATTATTATTATAAACCGAAGTTAGTTCATCCAAAAGTTCACCATGTAAAAGATGGTAAAGGTCAGAAGTAAGGCCATCTAGACCAGGGGCTTTACCTTTGGATAAGGATTGAATGGCAGTAGCAACTTCCTGAGCTTGAAAAGGAGCTATAAAGCCTAAAAGTTGGTCTTGTGGAGACTGAGGAACCTGAATTTTACTAAAAAAAAGAAAAAAAATCTATATGTTGCCCTGGGGTCGCAGAAAATAAAGAAGCAGCATAGTCAGATGCAATACGTAAAACACTACCTTGGTCATTATGAACCACCCCCTGATGGTTATAAAGAGCAGAAATTGATTTAGTCTGTACCTTTCCTGATGGCTAAGTAAAGGACAAGTATGAAAAAATGGTCCCTGTGTATCATGTTGTTGTCGGGACTGAAGATCTATAGACAAATTTAAATGATAGTGCATCATCATCTTTTGAAAATGAGCAATCTGGGCTGAAAAATCATGTCCGGTAAGCTGCGAAAGAGAATACAAATGTTGGAGCTGTTGTCTGTCCTTTAAATATGAAAAATAAGAACCCTTCCAAAAATATCTGCTATGGGAAATGAGTAGGGAGCGTAAATCTGATTTTGTTTCCATCCACCAGACCACTGGATCATCATATAAGGGATAAAATGATTTCCTACAGGCCAAAAAAGTAGAGACGAGCTGTAGGAAATCAGCTTGCTAAAAAAGCTTAGAATTGAATTTCCAGTATCTGGGACCCATAGGAGGTACTGCTGCGCCCAAGGAAATCTTCACCAGCCGATGGTCAGAATAAGGAGTTAGTTCTACAGAGACTATCTGAAGAATAAAAGAGAGAGATAGAAACAAAAATTCAATACGGGTAGATAACGACCCCTTAAAAGAAGTTTGTTCCTGCACACCTGTATGTGAAAATACAGCATCCTTGAGACGCGCATCTCGGACAGCTTTATTCAATGCAGCCATATCACCAAATATCTTTTCCATTGTGGTGGCAGAACCCCGGTCCCACTTACTCAATCCGCAATTAAAATCCCTTCCCCAAATCACATAATGAGCAATATGCAAAAAAGGACTGATTTGTTGAAAAAGAAGTGTACGCTCTGCTTTAGTCTGTGATGCATAAGTGTTAATAACCCTAAAAAAATCTGTGTCCAAAATGAAATCTAGTAGCAGAACTCTACCAGGAATGAGGTCCAACACCCGAACCACAGTAGGTCGAATATGGTGAAAAAGGATGCCAACTCCTGTGCAACGTTCTGGGCCAATGGACCAGAAAGAAATCCTCGAGAGCCATGCTTTAGTGGAAAGAGAAAGGTCAAAATTAGTGTGGAGCCTAGTATCCTGTAAAAGAAAGACACCAGGAGGGAAAGTCTTTAAAAAGGAAAATACCACATTTCGTTTAATTACATTTTTAATACTATTGACATTAGATGTCAAAATTAAGAATGGAGGGGAGAAAGGCATATGGCAAAGAAAAAATAGGAGAGATTAAATCAACGTTTTTCTTCCTAGATTTACCTTTCCGATGTGAGGGTTGGGAAAAAGTACCGCCCTCATCAGTCATCAATAAATCAGCAGTATCCTTGGGCAGAACAGAATCTGCAGAGGAACAAACTGAATCAGTATCTGAATGATCAGCATCCAAAAAAAAAGAAAATCTATTAGAGGAATCATGAAGTGAAGTTTTGGGCATTTTAGAGGTAGGTAGAGCTCCAGTAGACCGTTTCCAGGTCGATAGTCTCCTTGCCGGAGGGCCCTCGATTTCAGGGGGGGGGGCATAGAGCCAGGTAGAATTGCAGAGACACATGTGGGCACTGAGTCCATATATAGAACAGGGGAATGTTTAGGATGTCTACTAAGGGAGGGAAAGAAGTCTCCTGTTAAACTGGAACAGGACAAGCTACAAACTCCTTGGGAGGGGGAAGATCTGGGGCTGTGGAAACAGACAATTTAGAAAAAGGAACATCCTCAACCAACCGTATACTAGAAGCTTTATTATTTTTTCTCTGGGCTAAAGAAACCAAGAGATGCTGTTCATCTCCATCAGCAGAAGAGGATGTCCTATGAGCTGCCTTGGGACAAGTCATGTAAACATGGCCTTCTTCCCCACAAAGGTTACAACGAACCGAGTTAAAACATTGACCACTAAGATGACCAGTTTTGTGGCATAGGGAACATTTTAGCTGGTCACGAGCACTACTAATGTGTCCCGAGAGTCCACATTTATAACAAGTCCTAGGTTGCCCTGGATAGGATAGAATAGAACTCCTTGATCCCTACCTAGAAAAAAAACTATTAGGGAGATGGCAGAGACCCCCACCTTCAGAATGCAAAAGCACCCTTATTTTCCAACCTCCTGTCCAGATTCCCTCAGAATCAAATATAGCCTCTGGATGGCCAGTCACAGTGCAACACTGTTTCAGCCAAAACAGTAAATCAGTAACACTGACTCCTTCATTTCAAAAGAGAACTGTAATAGTTTTGTGAGCAGGCCTAGTAAGAGGAAGAACCTCAAAAGGGGCCCACATTGGGGTGGCCTTTTCCTGATGATAACGTGCCCAGAATTTGTCAAGGCCACTGCCCAGTTTAAAGCTGACATCAAAGACAGTCTCACCTGATACATGAATTAGGGCATACAATTCAGAAACTTGAAAATTAAAACTGTCTTTCAATAACTTTCGACCCACATAAACCCTGTCTGGAAAAACATCTAAACCCCCTTTACATATGATGCAGACTGCATTATGTCGTTTAGCCGAAGAAACAGAATTATGGAAAAGGGAGGCATAAGGCCTAGAGGTGTTAGGAGGGGCAGTAGGAGGGGGCTGATTGACTACCCCAGGAGGGTCCATTGGAGCATTCTTAATTTCAGCAGGAATATTTTTAGAGATGTCCAAAAAGTCAGAATTATCACTAAGTGCAGCAACCTCCACCTCATGTTGTGGAGAACTTGCCCTTGTAGTACCACGCTGTTGTAAACCTGGGATTTGAGAAAGTTCAAAGTCCGAGGGCAGGTGAATAGGAGAATGTCGTAAATCTTCTATAACTGAAGAGGAATCCTGCTTTCGAGTGGGTTTAGGTGAAACAGGTTGAGGAATCCCCTCAGATAATACAGTAGCCATAGTCTCAGGAGTAGTACTTACGGACCCCAATAAAGAACTAGGAGAAGGAGAAGAGGAAAGCGGGACTCCGGGAATCTTAATGGGTGCAAAGCCCAAGATCCAGGATCCTGTATCAGGAGAGCGGACCCAGCCTGCCACCCATAACAAATCTTCCACTGTCCAGGGATCTCCGTCTCCCACAGGAGCATCAGCCCAACGAAATTTGCTGGGACACCCATGTCGAGTAACTTGCTCCTTGTGAGGATTGTCCTGTGCACCGGTAAAGGAAAACACCATAGCGGCAGCATGATCCTGGCCAGAACGGTGAAAGACAACGCCCGGTTCAGTCAGAGCCTCCATTCGGTCTGTAACCATAGCAACCGACTGTGTAGTGTCAACAAGAAGCTCATTAGCCTCAGCCATAGTCGTAGAACATTTTAATTGAAAACGGTGTAAATGTTCCTTCTTCTTCTGCAAATACTGTTGTTCTTCCACTAACAAAAGCTGTCTTAATTCCTTGTTAGAGGACTCCTCAGTAGGCAAATTAGACTCCACAGTGGGCATGACAGAGTCACCTGAGCGCTTCAAAACCGGCAAAGCAGACGAATAGGCGGCCTCTAAGAGCCGTTCAGTCACAAGAGTTTCAGCAGGAACATCCAATGTTAACTGTGCCGTAGCTGTGGAGGAGACATTCCCCTCGACCTGCTGCACATCCTTCCCCTCAAGCGGCAGCACAACAACTGACTCGGCCATCCTTCGACGGCCAAAAGGGTCCCCCTACTGGCAGACGGTAGGGGAATTTCCCTGGTGCCCTGGCCAAATTTCTCCTAGTCTACCAAAAAATACCACCACCAAAAGCTTAATCTGGTTCACTTTCTGTTGCTCACCATCTGTATCCCCCCCCCCACCAGTCGCCCCTGAAAAAGGGACTTCTATGCCAAGTGGGCTTACCGGATCAACAAAATTTAATAAATAAAAAAATATATACATATATATGCATCTAAGGAGGAATGGGAGCGCAGGATCCAAAGTAAAATAAGGATACCATTACACTATCTCAAAAAGTAAGGAAATATGTTGAAAAAAAAACTTTGTTAATGCTCCAGTTAGGGTCAAAGCAACAAAAGTTTGGAAATGAGGCATTAGGGTTCACTAACACCCAACCTCCCAAACCAGACAGGAGAGCAGGCGTGAGCTGGGCTGAGGATAGCAGGTTAGAAGAACTTGTTGAAACTGAAACTTTAAACAAGAGAAAAAGATGAAAAAACTTCAAACATGTCTTGAAAAACTTCTGAACAGACTCAGTGATTTTAGCAAATAGAATGGCAACTGTAAATTTTAAAGTGTTTGTCTTTTTTTTTTTTTGCTTCTGTGCTCTCTGTGACCCCCTTTTCCCCTTCTCTCCAAGCCCAAGTGGTTTATTCCTTGCCTCAACTTCAGAACCCAGTATACTAGTGGGACACATATTTTAACAGATAATGGAAAAATACAGGCTTTCTTTAACACTGGTCTTTGAGCTTAACCAGTCTTTATAAAATAAAAATAAAAATGTATACTGGTTGTACATTCAATAAAGAAAGATCATGCACTTTCCTGGAAATATAAGAAATGGGAAAAGCTTAGAACCTCTGTGTTGTGATCTTAATTTTACTCCATTCACTTAGATCAATTGCTTATTATAGTATAAAAATATACAGAGATGAATGTCTTGCATTGTTTTGTACTGTCACTTTAAGAGGAGTAGCATCACATGATTTGTAAACTTGCAATATATGGGGTGCAACAATTGGGAGCACCAGCTTTGACAAAGCCTGCAACAGGTGAAATGTCAGTTTGATTCTTTTCAACCACTGTGTGCACCGCTCTGCAATAAACTAAGAAGTGAGCACATTCCTAACTGGATTTCAGTTTTTTTTGATGGAGGGTGAGTTCTGTGATCTTTTTCTGAACTGTATTCTCCATGACACTGCTTAGTCTGACTTGGAGTCAGAGTAAATGATGAACCTTCACTTTCTGATTGGTGGAGGAGACTGTTGGATGTTGAGGAACACGACTCGACAGGAATTGCAATGCAAGCCAAAATACTGCATGGTCTCTGATGTTGCTGAGCAATGGGACTTTCTATTGGTGAGCCTGTTAGAGGTTGTTATTTCCTCTGGGACAGTAGTCATTTGAGGTGCATTCTCCAGTGTGGGTTCAGTAACCTGTTGTGCTTCTGGTAGTCATTAGGATGTGCTGGACTGCTTGTGGTCTCCTGGGTAGCACATCAATTTGGCAACAGAATATCAGCAATGACAATTGCGGCTATGACAATTCAGCGACTGGCAATATGGTGACCAAGAATGCATGGCAAATGAAGTTATGGTGACCTTTGCTTCCCCCCCTCTCCGAGGTGCTATGACCTCATAGCTGGATATGTAAGCAAGGGGGTGCAGGGGGCAATGTCCCCTGCAGAAAGCAAATGTCACCATAACTGCATTTGCCGTACATTCCATCACCGTATTGCCAGTCTCTGATTTTGCCGTACCGTAATTGTTGTTGCTGGTATATCTTCGCCGAATTGACAAGGAGCCATCTCCTGCCAGGATGGAACAAATAATTTTTTGCTTATTTTCAGACAAGGTATTATAATTATTTATCAATGTTTTTATGTCCTGAGATTTGGCCACATCAGTTGGGAGGATGTTGGAGTCAATTAACATTTGTTTTACGGTCTTCTGTGTAGAGTGGTTTGTGATCCTTTTCTCGGGTGGAAGACCTGCAGATTTTTGAAGTAGTTTCATAATGCTGTCGATTTTATTTTCACTGATGATCATCGCTTGGTACCAGTAGCCGGTTTGCTTTAAATTTAGACTGGGTGGCAGGTAAAAGGGTGCATCAGGTTTGTGCATTTTTGGTGGTCTTTGACAGGCATACTTCTCATAGGCCATTGTTGGGTCCCTCTCTGGACTATTAGTGTTGCAGTACATTCAAGGCGGTGCTTATCTCACATCTCTTATGTTTGCACCTGTTCTTGTTTTAGTCTGACGTTCGTGGTACTCTAGGTATTCGTTGCCTTGGCTGTCCTTCTCTGCTACTATGCCCCCCCCATCTCAGCTGGTACTACTTGCTGGTACAACGTGTGAAATGGAGCCCAATATTAAACCAGCATTTGTCAATGCTGAATGTTGTCTTGCTGGCATTGTCATTGGTAGTGCAGGAGTTAGAGATGCATAATATGAATGGCAGTGAAGTATGGAACCAACGTCAACCCTACCCCACCCAACAGAGACTGACAGGCATTGACGTGTGCCTTTGGGTCATCAGCCATAACGCTTATGCCATTTCACCTTACCCTACCCTGCAGACTCTGAGAAGTGTCATGTTGTGCCTTGCAGTCATCGGGCCTTACATTCACCCCATTCCATAAGAAAATATGTTGAGATAGGTGCAGTATAGGAGAATGGGGTGAACTTTGGGGCTGAAGAGTCCAAGGCACACCTTGATGCCTGTCACTGGCTGCAGGGTGGGGGTGGGGGTGGAATGGTGTGAGCCTTACAGCCAACAATCCAAAGGCACACCCCTGACACCTGTCAGTCTCTACAGGGTGGGATGATATGGTTAGAAACCCTAACGGCCCGGGCATTTGTTGGAATTTGCACTCCAAATTTTCAACATGGCCTTTTTGTGACCCCACCTCATGAAAGCATTTGGGACCTCTGCTCACAAACAGTGGCACTGTGATTTTGTTAATCTGTCCCAAACATTTATTTCCCACAGTGACCAAGGACATTCTACACCAGATGTGCAAAACTACATTTCGGGCAGGATGTGAAAAATGACAGCTATACCATTCATTAAGGAGGTGTGAAGAAATGGCAATGTTGAAAATCTGGAGTGAAAATATAAAAAATTCTTGAAGTTATGAGAGTGTATGGAAACTGCACAATGCACGCTCATAACAGTCATTTTGTGGAATTCTTTCACCAAATTTTCAACATAGGCATTTTTGGACCTCTGCTCATGAACAGTGTCACTATGATTTTCTTAATCTGTCCCAAATGCTGATTTCCTACAGTGACTGTGCCATTGTGCACTAGATGTGTGAAAACACATTTTGGGCAGGATGTGAAAAATGACAGCTGCATTGATCATAAGGAGGAGGAGTACAAAAATGGCAATGTCTAAAATCTGGAGTGAAAATATTAAAAATTCTTGAAGTTACAAGCGTGCATAGAAACTGTGAAATGCATGCTCCTAACATAGTCATTTTTTGGAATTTTTTCACCAGATTTGCAACGTAGGCTTTTTGGGAGCCCACCTCATGAACAGTAACACTGCTGTTTCATTAATCGGTCCCAAAAGGTGATTCTGTGCAGTGACCACAAAAATCACCTTTCGGGACCGAATAACGACATGGCAGTGTCTGCGTTCATGAGGTGGGGCCCAAGATCCCCTTGTTGAAAATCTGAAGCCAAAAGTCACACAAATGGCCAAGATATCCACCTAAGTTAACCCCCCATTGATGCCATTATACAGCTTACCAGCATTTCTTCAGTTCGTGGTCGGCTTTGAAGAGTGCAGACGTGTCCCCACTCCACCGAACATCATCGCGCCGGGTTTCGGCGGTAAGTATGGGGTGAGTGTGCCACCTGTGTTTTTTTGGGAGGGGGACTGAAGCCAACAGGGATTGGGCCCCACGTTGACACAGAAAATGTTTGTGTGTTTGGGGGGGTGCATGATGCCGATGGGGATTGGGCACCCCCCTTGGCAGACAAATTAAAATAGGGGGACATTTTGCCAATGGGGATTGGGTTCCTCCATTGGCAAATGAACTGGGGAGGGGGCACGCTAACAGGGGAATTTGGCACCCTGACATCATCTTTCAGGCAGGACTGTGAGAGGTGGAAAGCGACAGCCGCCATCATGTTTATTGAAATGTTACACCAGGCAAGGCACACCCTTCAATGATGGTCACTCCCTCATTGCAGCAGTGAAATTGTTTCAAGTTGGTGTCATGCTTCTGAGCAGCTGTCATAGATAGCATGCTCATTTATTGGTGTCACAGAGCCCAGCCCAACCGTACCTCCAAAACCTGCTACTCCACCAAACTGTCACAAAATGTTAGTCGGCCCACTGGCACAGTGGTTGGATTTCTTCTTGCATCGCCGGCAACCCGGGTTCAGGAATGGACCCCGGGAGCTGGAGGGCTAGCCTGGGGAGAAGGACTGAGCACCTCTAGAGCTGCTCTCCTTCTCCGAGGGAAGGGATGGGGACACTGCCTGGTCCATGAGCACTCCTGGTGGAGGCCAGGAGGAATTGCAAGTGCCGGCATTGAAGCACAAGAGGCAGGGCGGACGTAGGATGTCATTGCACATCCCCATCCCTGGGGCTCAAAAAAGAAAAAAAAATCCTTGCTTGCAACCACCATGCATGACGCCCACCCCTGGCCCTAATCAGCCTCCAGGCCATCTCCTGATTCTGGTCTCACGATTGTGGCACTGAGCTCAGGTGCTGCAACCCCCCACAGGGGAAAAACCTGGGGTGTTGGGAAGCCACAGCCAGTATGGATGTGGGGGTCCAGGGGTCTATGACTGGGCCAAGGATCCAGTGGCCGAGGGCAGCATAAAAGAAAGAATAAAAAAAAATGCTGCTTACGCATACGCAAGACATCATAAAGAAAGCATGTGCAGCAGTGCTGGGGGGGGGGAGTGATAGCCAAGTGTCCCGTTGGTGTACAGGAAGTTTATATCATTTTCTGAAAGGGCTTCTGCCTGTCTTGATAACTTCTTTAAATATTTTTGCTTCACTTTAAGAGTTTCCGGGGTCTGTTTGAAAGTAGTGGGTGGACCCTGGAAAATAGATGCCGGATAGTTTTATTTATATGTAAATAATGGTCTATATTTCCTAGGACACCTCTGACAGTGTTAGGCTCATATTCTGAAACATCCTGTTTTGTTAATTGAAGTATGAAGTCTGTTGGAACGCAGTCAATCTCATCTGTGGGGATGTCTTTTATTTGTTGACAAACACCGTATTTCGAGAGGTCTGTCTGCAGAAGTCTTTGTTCGAAGGTGGTTTTTTTTATTGTATTCACGTTTTCTTGGTTTTCTACGAAGCATAGTTTTTCTTCAGTTGTGCTTTTTTATTTCTTTAAAAAGAGTCATTTTAGGTGTGACACTTTCTCAGTGAGCAGTGAGCTGGCTTTCACTGTACTGTATGTGACAGAGTGAAAAGCCAGTTCCCGCTCTGCACGAGGCATATGGTGCTTCACTGGTAATACTACGGTTCAGAGCTTGAATAATAGTAGTGCGAGCTCTGTATGATAGTATTATGATGGGGGAATAATAGTATTATCAGTTCAGGAACAATGGTGTCATCAGATTGGCAAAGGTGTACTACAAGAATTTTTTTTTTGTATGCTTAGTGCCATATTAAAATGACAAATTAGTATCTTACAAAGCAGTAACCTACTGCATCAGGGTGACAAGTTTGAAAAATAACAAATGCACCCAGACTCATCAAACACTTGACTGGTTTTACCCACAGGCTTCCTCAAGAGTTCAGGATGCTGGAAGAGGAAATCTTAAAAACTATGCATTTAAAGGTACAGTGTTGAACTGAGTGCAATTCAATGTCAAGATAAAACATACACACATACTCACATCCGGACAAAGGGGGACTAGGTATAAATTTAGAACACATCTAAAATAGTAAATAGTAAACATTCTGCCTCAAAAGTGATGGCTTGCCAGCATTTCATCCTGACTGGCTGTCCATTTCAACATCAGAAAGAACCTTCACTCCACTGTAACCCATAGGAAAAGAAAATATCGCAATACATATGTCTACTCAGACTCTTCAGAGAATGGTCTTTAAATGTGCACTGAACCTATCAGATAGGTTGGTTCACAGTTTGCTGGCCACAGTATGACCAGTAATGTAGAATTAGTTGCCAACCTCGCCACATGGCTATTTTGTATGTGCATGTTGCAAATGCTGTGACACCAAGGAAAAGACAACACACTTTACATCAGTTAACGCAGGTAGAACATTTGACATCAGATATTTCAAAAATGGTGACACCACATCTACTGTATTGTGTATTTAGCTACCTGTATCTGTAGGTCTTTCTACATAGGTAAAATCACCAGGAATTTGGAAATCAGAATAGGGGAGCATATTAGGCCATTCAGAAGAGAGATTACTCTAATGCCCTATCCCTTCATGTGCAGTCCCAACAGATACTTGGGAAACATACACTTTGATTCTGTGACTTAGAAAAAGTTAAAACAAGCAAGTGGGGCAAGGACGTAGTAACACTTAACCTGAGAAGGAAAGCACTGTGGATGGTGCAGCTTGGGGGACATTTTGTGCCAGGACTAAATGAGAAGTTTGATTTAATGCCCCTTGTCCCCAGATCCCACCCAATGAAAACTCGGACAAAGATGTGTGGGTACCCAGTTCAGCAATTAATTTACTTAAAATATTTTCCACAATTCAGATCCATATTACCAATCTTTACATATTGCTAAAACACCATAGACAACCCATACATATTCAACACTCTCTGTATTATCGTTACATTGTATCAACTTTTACTTTTTAAGACCATTAACCTTTCTTCTTCTCCTCCCTCCAGATGTACATCTGGGGACTGCCTTTCTCTTCATTTTCTGCTGGGGTCCGAGTGTACACTCATACCCCTCCATCTTCTTGGGATGTCCAGGGTCTTTTATTATTTGTTTTATTCCACCCCCCTTCCTATCCTCCCCCTCCATTATTTTCTACCCTTCTCCTCCTTTTTTATGGTTCATTCTTCCCCATTCTGTTCAGCTTTGGCAGTCCTGAGGCTGCTGTGCTCCACCTGCCACAGTGCCTCACTTTTTCCCCCAATACCTTCTTTTCTTTGTTGGGTTGGTGGGTGGGAAAGTCTCTAAGTAGCAAACTTTGTGAGCTCTCCCTCTCTTATAAGCCCTTATGTACCCCTTAAGCTCACCCCTCTCTCTCTCTCTTTCCGCCAGCCCAATGCCACCTCGTGTTCCATGACCGCATAGCCCCACCCTCTTTGTGACCTCACCTAGCTCCACCCCTCCCTCCAACCACCCCTTCCCCCTGTCTCCGAAACCTGAGACTCCCCACGCATCGGCCTGGGCCTGCTGACAATGGGGTCTGACCCTTTAGTGGGGCAAACCACTTTATCATGGGTAAATTAATTACATGTACCCTGATCATAACACTTGTTTGTGTGTTACTGCTCATATTGATGCCATCTTGATTTAGTAGCCAGTATCTAGTAAAGCTATATTTTGGCTTAGAAGTTTTCAGCCACTCTGATATGATATTAATTATGATGTTTTCTTTCCTATAAGTTAGACTAAAGTGAAAGCCCTTTCTGAGTTTGATATTGACAGCTAGCCAGGATGAAATGCTGGCAAGCCATCACTTGTGAGGCAGTATGTTTTCTCTTAACCTGGAGTGGACTCCAAGCAAATACATGTGGACTATTGCCTCATCTTTTCTCTTTCAGATTTACTATTTACATATTTTTTATATCACTTTGTACTCCCTCAGCATGATTTTCAGCTCCTGTCACTCCACCCCCACGGCTGGCACTCACCTCTCCTGGACTAACCTGAGAGCATGTTCCCTCACAGCTTTGCCCCCATGGTGGGGTGGAGAGAGGAGAGCTGTCTTCCCCCCAGTCCTCATGTCCAGTGCAGCTGCAGGTGTCCAGCTGGTGATGCAGGTCCAGGGTGAAGCACAGGCTTCATCCTGCCTTGGGGACCCTTTTCCATTTTCTCCCATTCCCCTGCTGTGGCTTCACACTGGGATTGTGCATGTAGAGGTGCACATATCCTGCAGCTCTACAACGCCACCCAACAAGTCGCTCGTTTATGCCTCCATTGCCACCAGGGCCTCTACCCAATGGTAGTCAAAGGCTGAAACAAATGCCACCCCATCCCCAGGAGAGAAGAGCTGTCCTAAGCATGGTCAATCCTCTCCCACCACACCACCCAAGCTCATTCCCAAACATGGGTCTCCGGTGTGACAGGAGGTAAGACATTTGACATCTCAGCCCTCCATGCCACTGGGCTGACCTATATTTGAATGTGTTTTAAACTGTACCTACTTCTCCTTTGTCTGGATCTGAGTATGTGTTTATGTTTTATCTTGACACTGAACTGCACACAGCTGAGCACTGTACCTTTAAATGCACCGGATTTAAGTTTTCTGCGTCCTACATTCTGGTCTCTTGAGAAAGCCTCTGGGAGAAACTGGTACAGTGTTTGTTGAGTCCAGACACATTTGCTGTTTTTGCCAACCTGCCAACTTGATGTACCAAGTCACTACTTTTTTACTGCTGTTTTGCACATTTGTTAATACACCTGAGCATTTTAATAATGCTATTGTGTGCACTTAACCCTGTGTTGGTACCAGTTTTGTTTTGTTTACAGTTGTAGCTTTATCTGCCTGGCACATTCAGTTACTGTGGAGGGGCTTCTTGCTTTTTGTTTTAGTGCAAGGTAGTGAACATAAACTTTCAACCCTATCATTTTGGTCACTGAAAACCTTGCCCTTTTCTTTATGAAAATCACAACATCTGCCATATTATTCTTACAAATAATCCAATTGCAAGTACCATAACAGCACATGATTTGTGTAGTGCTCCCCATCCATTTCTTTTTTTTTAACTCTCCGTTTATACTCCCCCTGCCCCCTAAGCTCTGCCACCTTGGGAGTCACCAACTGCGTCTGCCCTGCTTCACCTTATCTGGAGCCCGCGGCAATCCCTCCATGTAGCCTTGGATTGCCCCCCAGGCAAGGACAGAGGTGGGACCCTTACACTCCTGAACAACTTCCACCCATCAGGGCACTAGACAGGAAAGTGGGCTTATGGGTCTGTGCTGAGGTGTTCCATCTTCCAGGAGCCTAGGGAGTGATTTTTCCACTGTTCTGTACTTGGTGTGCATCCCCTGACATCAAGGCATAACTGCCTACGTACGCAACACATTTTCCCCCTCTCTGTATGGGAGGGTACTTGCTGTGCCTCAGGCCTCTGCCAGAGGCCAGTCAAGCACCAAGCCTAACCCCCCCGGGAGAGGAGAGCTGCCCTCCAGATGCTCAATCCTTCTCCCTCCCTGCTGACCCCCATTGACCTGGGCTCGTTCTTCCCCATCCATTTCAATGGCACTATGTATACCTCTGATAGCTCTATACTGCCATTTTGACATCAGAATAGACTGCTTTGTCTGAGAGAAAGTGAATGACTAAGAGTGCAATAAGTGTCCATGTAATGATGTACTTGCCCCCAACTGCATGATGTGAACATGTTCAACCACACGCTCTGCCTCCTTTAGTGCATTTATGATACAGGGTTTGACTGCTTGGTAAATGCCTAGAACTACTCTACATGACCTAGTTGAGTTCTGTGAAAATGAATGTGCTGTGAGTCTTAACGAAGTTGCAGCAGGCACACAACAGAACTAGGACAGATGGCAGTGCTTTTACTGTACTAGAAACTGACTGTAAGAGACAGTGAACTCTAATGGAACTGACAGTAGTAATTGTTTGCTATCTGTATTTGAGACAATGGTACTACAATAGGGTAGGGGACTTGTTTGATTGCTACTGTATAATTAAGCAATAAGGCATGACAAGGTGCAGTATATCATGGGATATCATCACGCTGCAGGTGGTTGGGCACAAGGCCATAGGCCAAGAGTGTACAACAACCCTAGAAGTGACAATATCGCATGATATACTACACCCTGAGTGACTTTTTTCTATTATGAACAGGATTAAAAATGTTTTTTTTTTCAGTAAAAAAAAATGCTTTTAAAACCTTGAGAAATTGCTTCTTTTAGGATGTTGGAAGAGTCTATTTTCACAAAATAGTTCCTGAAGGGCTCGGAGCAGCAGGTGGCACTGTGGTAACTAGCACTGTCTCACTTTGGTAGCACTGCTCTTCTGTTAAATATGTTCTTCATTCATTTCACCCGATCATGCTGCTTAGTCTGGGACCTGGTGAAGATTGTTTGATTTCCGGTTTCTTTTCGGTAGTTAGTTAGAGCTTGTCGGCACCGTGATTGTGATTGGCATTTTTTTTTTTTTGTAAGAAGAAAGTCACGTGCTGTTGACAGTGTGAAATGGTGCTAGTGCAGGCTCAATATTTACATCACCTGGGCAACATCACATTCCTCAGGAGTTTGGCTTAGGTAAGAATATGTATGATGGACTGTGTAACAATACTGGCAGTTGCAGCGGTTGCAGGAGAGATGGCTTATATTTTGGTTTTTGGAGCATGGCTCCGTCAATGGTTGTGCCTTTTTTGCAGTTTGGTGGGAGATCAAAATAGTGGCATAGTGGAGCGATGTGTGGTGCCGTAGGTGAGAAGGCTGGTGGCTGAAGTTTTTTTGAAGCCGTGATGATGTAACTCAGTATCATCACAGCTTAATCAGAGTTGTCCATTTACAATCCCCAGTTCATAATTAAGCAATAATGCATGACAGGATGTGGGATATCATGGGATATCATCATGCCTCGGGTGCACTCACACCTCATGCACCCGAGAAGTGACGATATCCATGATATACCATACCCTGAAGTGCATTATTGCTATTACGAACTGGATTACCATTTTTATCAGAAAAAATTAAAAAAAAGAAAGAAACAGAAAAAGATGATGGTCTTGTAGGAGTACATTTGTGCAAAATAGTCCTTTGTTGGATGAGTTTACCACTGTGGTCAGCAGATAGAGCTGTTGCTACAGGAGGTCATAGCAGGTAAGGTAGCGTTGTCTTGGTAAATGTTTCAATGCTGCTATTTTTGAGGAAATGTCTCAGAGTCCCCGGCCCCCTCCAGAAGGCAGATGTGCATATTTTGTAATGCTTTGTGTGTGGTTACATGCCCCCCCCCACCCCCAGCAGGCAGAAGTGTTTGTCGTTATTAAGGAAATTACATTTCTGTGCTGTCATTGGTTCCATGTCCATCATTCCCGCTACCCGCCAAAACTTGCAGAACTGGTAGTGGTAATGACATTTAATAGCAAATGCTTCTGTTTCAGCAAGGTGTTTCAGCATGGTGAAGGAAAGCAACAGTTGCAGTCTTTAAGTCAACTGGAGGGATTGTCATTTGTCCAAGCATGCTGTAGTGCATGAAAGGAGCTGGCACGGTCATAAGCGGCTGCTATGTGTGGCATGAGGGAGCATGTTGTGGTGGGTAATTTGTTTCTGGAACTTTGTGGTTTGGGACAGTCTCAGAGACTCCTTTACTTTTTTTTCTTTCTTTTCAAACAGCCATGGAGGCGGCTGTGTGGGAGAGACACGGAGGCTCTTTGGCTTATTGTTTTTTAAAACAGCTGCAGGGGGCAGGATGTGAAGGACACAATGGACCACTACTGCATGTGACAGTCACAGGATCAGTATGCTGCAGAAGCTGAAGAGTACCTTTTTCTATACTTAGTGACTGGTAATTTTGTTTTGAATGGGGCCAAGGAGTTGCTACTATTGACTTTGACTTTAGTGTGGCTGTCTACCAACTGCGACTTCAGCGCTGCTGTCTTGCTGCCTGTTGCCATCAGATTGATTTCTTGTGGCTGGCTTTGAGAGAGGAGGCCGGTGGCTGGAGGTTTTTTGAAGCCATGGTGATGTAATAGAATATCATCATGGCTTCAAATGCCTCCCAGACAATCAGCTACATTGATTTTTTTCATCCAGTTCATAATAATATTTCTACAGTAGTATAACACAGTAAGTTTTAATGATGATAATATATACTGCTATTATATAATAACAACTGATAAATAAAAATACACAAGTGCTTTAACAGCAGCTATCCCTCAGAATATGTCTAGCCAGCAGGACACAGTATTATACTATGAATGACAACTGGAGAAGCAAGCTAATTGTCAGGCTACGGGGGTCCACTATTAAATACGGTACTGTCTTTATAAATGTTTGATGATGATGACAAATGTATACATGTTCTTTAACATATACACCAACCAGCCCTCTTGATCTAACCAGCATAGCTAGCAGAGTACAACATATATAACTTCACAATAGCACCCCTAGCTGGCAACAATTAGTTACTTGCAGACGGGGGCCATTTTTTCCTACATCTGTTCTGAAAAGGGCTTTTTAGCTGATACCACTCCTTCTACCCAAAAAACATTGCCTTGGTAAGCTCATTTCAATCTGGTTTCCCAGTCCAAAAATATCCCTGAAAAATCTAGTTCACCCTCAAATTGCCCAAAACAACTTATTTTCAATATGGTCCCCCAAAAAATGTTAGCCCAGAAAGAAGTGTCTTTTTTTATCTGGTGCCCGCACATTGAGAATGATATGGCCTAACTGTTTTATCAGGTTCCTCTCAGAAATCCTTTAGAAGACTTTTTTTGTTTATCTCCCCCCAACACACATATACAAAAGAGCCTTAATTGCTTATGATTCTCTTTAAATTTAGTTCTGTAAGGTTAGTTTTATCAATCAAGTTGGTTTCTTGTCATCTTTCTTTCTTTCTTTCTTCCTTTTTTCCTCTCTTTCTCTCTTTCCTTCTTTCTCTCTTCTTCTTCTTCTTTCCTCCTTCCTTCTTTTCTTTTTCTGTCTCTTCTCTTTCTCTTCTTTCTTCCTTCTTTCTTTCTCTCTCTCATTCATTCCTTCTTTCTTTCTTTCTTTGTAACTGGGCATAACTGGGCAAACCATCTGTAACCAAGCCTGTTACCTCTTGAGACATTTTTTTCTTAATGATATTCACCCTCAAGACTTAATAAGCCCTAACAGGTCACCTTTATAATTATTTTGTTGAGTCTGCATAAGTTACATTTTTTCTCTCTGTTGCCCTGCCATGGACTGCCACCTTGTTGTGCAGTTCTTGCTTCATCTTGCTGCACCTCCAGAGCATTCAGCCTCTTGATTGACAGTGGCTGGGCAGGAGAGAGACCTGCCAGAGAATGTAGATGTCACAACAGTTAGCGTACACTTGATTCCTGTCTTCAGAAGAGAGTGCAGCAGTGTCATTTTGAGTCCTTTCCAACGCAGGACCAGGTTGAACCAACAAAGGTCTAGTTCAGTCAGTCCTGATCCAATCAGGCAAAATCCAGCTGGCCAGCTTTTCACTTCCTGCTAGATGCATGCCCTTACCACTGATTGGAAAGTTGCAACCAAGGATGCCACTACAGGTTGGAGTATCTGTAAAAGGTGCAAAAGGAAGGCTGCCTATTGTACCAAGCTGAATTTAGATAACACAGAGACAGAAAACAAAAAGTGCCAGATGTGTGGAAATGGAACCAGTGGAAAGCAGATATGAAACAGGAATGTTGCGATGTTTCCCATTCCCTTTTAACCCTTAAGTGAGCCTTCTAGTAATGTTTTTATTAAATATGATGGCACCTTCTGTGTATTAACACTGACTTTTTAAAAATGTGCCATAGCAAGTCGTCACACTCACCCAAGTGTAACTTGTCTTTTTCTCCTGCAGGCAGGTTCTCGCACAGTGCTGACAGCACATGCTATAGACAGAGCCTCTGGAAGTCCTGCGAGCAATATGACAATCAGTGTGTATAAGCTGGGGGGTTCAGACTGTAACCAGAAATGGAAACTGTTAGCAAAGGGGTAAGTCAAAATCAGGAAGTAGGTAACTGTCAACACGTGACATTTATATGTGCAGATTTCTAAATTGTTAGCTTGCTGTTTGCTTTTCTTTACCTAAGTGGGGCAGTGGAGGATGCAGCAGCCTTCTGTCACAGCCTGTTATCTACCCCATAGGGAAGAAGTGTTTCCTTGTTCCAGCTAAAGCTGATTCTAACATGTGCCCCCTAATGTTATAAAGGGTTTTTGATTTTGAACCTAGGAATTTGCATACTTTGTATATTAATTAAATTACTTGCATTTTGAAACATGCCAACTTCTTAGTTACTTATTTCTTTAGTTAAATCAAGCTTTTTGTCCCACTGTGCTTGTCCTTCCAGGCTTCAGGACTGGGATGGTGTTCCCAGCAACCCTTGAGGTTATTCACCACTACACTGTGTGTCCCACTAATGGGGTGTCAATGCAGAGTAGGGCCCAATAATCTTTCCAGTGGGGATAATGCAGAGTAGGGCCCAAGAGTGCCATCAGCCAACTTACCAGATAACACAAAGCAAGGAAAATAATTTAATTCAGTTCATACGTAAGGGTCTATGTGAGTAGGCAGAAGTCAATGTTTTTTGGATCACTTGTTTTGGGGTGTTGTTTAGATTTCTGAAAATTTAGTAAGACAGGAAAGGGACTTAACTAGCAGAATATTTGCAATCTTTTGTGACTTGAGTTGTTAAAGAAAAAATATACCATGTCATCAGACAACTCTTTTCCTATAGCTGTTAGGGATACATGTGATTGCTGTAGTTTATTTGTACTGTTCATACTAGTAACTGTAACTATTCTGGGGATTTCCGTTTTATGGTTGTTGAACTCTCACTGTCCATAACAGCTTCATTAGCATACAAGAATGGCGTGAAAGCACCCTCAAGGCTCTACAGTATGCTTGTCTGCTTAATTAGATTTTAACAAAACTAGTTGCAACAAGGTGAAAAAATACTTCATTTACCTTTAGTTAGTTTTCCAAACAATCTGAGTTATAATGCAGGGTTTTCCTCATTAAATTTCTGGCCTGGTGGTGCAGAGGGCTGAGGCATCACACCTCACCTGCTGCCACGCCAGTGATCAGGGTTCAGGAGCAACCTTGGGGCATCAGTGGTTGGCCAGGAAGTGGAGGATTGAATATCCAATGGACTGCTCTCTTTCTCTGGGGGGAGGGTTGGGTAGTGCCTAACGCTTGCCTGTCTCCTGGCAGAAGCTGTGGAAAAGGGAGGTCCGACTAACAGATGGGGAGGTGGGTCAGATGTCAAGGCATGTCATGTGGGAGTGCATGGCATGGCATGTGCCTGGATGCCATTTTCACACCAAGTCTCTAGAGGGCTTCAGAACTCCAGAAAATGCCAGTGGCTGGATGATGGCAGGCATCCGCAAGTCCTGCTCCCTGACTAGCAGGGCCCGCCACCCTGAACTCGATCCGGTCATCGATGGGGACCCCCCCACCAACCTGTCAGTGTGGGTAAGCACTGGGGAAAGAAGGCTGGCAGAAGTCCTAGTGGACATCAGGGAAGTGGGGTTGGAGCACCCTCCTGAATGAGAGCCAACCAGGCAGAAGAAACAGACTAAAGAAACAGCTTTTTTATGTGTTCCTAGAGGTTTTCACTTTCAGCATAGAGATACATGGTATGAATGGATGAGTTGACATCATGTTCTCATATGCTAATGTAACTCTCATGTACAATGAGATTTCAACAACCATACAATAGAAACACCCAGGATAGTTACAGGGGACTAGCATGAACAGTGAAAAGAAATTATAGCAGACACATACTGTATATCTCCAACAGCTACAGGAAAAGAATTGTCTATTTACAAGAAAACAAACAAATTTACAAGATATGAGGGTATAGTTTTCTGTTAATTATACTCTGTGAAACAGATGTTTGATTGGGGAGGAGCTGAAGCAGGCTTAGAGATCGGCAATCAGGGACACTTGGAAGCAGGAAGGGGAGATAAAAAGGGTAACACCCCACATGTCCCTGTACTCTCACTTCCCATCACATGAGTGTGGAAGAGCAGGAGTGGAGAATCTGAATTAGGTGCATCTGTAGGGCTTCCTCAAGTTCATATAGGAAGCTCTGCAGGTGGAACATGAGAAGAAGGCAGGAGAAAACACGTAACTGCTTATGGTATACTGTGACAACCAGCTAGGGGGCAGGTACCTACAGCTTGTTTATATAGTAAAAGTGGATAAAGTGCTCCGAAGAAAAAAGTTGAAACAGGTAAGAGGGTTAAGAATGGGAAAGCAGGAGACAGCCTATCTAGGGTAGGGTAACAAACTAGTTTTAGGGAAGCAAAAGGGAGAGGCAGAAGTACCAAACGAGTAGGAAGGCGGTAGAAGGGTAAACCAAACTTACACAGATATTAAGCAAAAAATGTAAGGATCATGAGAGTGTTGCAGTACAGTGGTTGTGAGGGCCACAATCTTTCAGAAGACCTTCTAAAGACTGAGATGCTGCCTCATATGTACTCTCCTCTCTGGGTAGTGGGCACAGGTTTCTGAACACAGGGCCAAATTAGCAAGGGTACAGAGGACCTTCTGCCCCACCTAGGACCTACCATGTCTGCCACCACTCCCCTAGAGAATGCTTAGGCAGCCGCAGAGTGGATGGACCATGGTGGGCTCCAGGAGAGTGAGACAGGTTGAATGGTGCAACTTCCTCCACCTATACCACTGCAGAACTCCTTTGCCACACTGACAGGATGTGGCAAACAAGAATGAGTGCCAATCACAGTGGGAAGAGAGGTGGTGGAAATCTTCAAGAGCTGAGTCCCCAAAGAGGGACAGAAAGGCCCCCAGACCAAGAGGAAGTAGCTGGTGGTGGGTTACCCTTTTGTGAGGGGGATAGACTTGGGAGCTAGGGGAAAAAGATAATGAGGTGGCATACTTGAGCATTGCATCTGCCTGGAAGGATGGAGAATATATCCAGAAGATCGCTAAGTCAGGAGGAGCTGAGAGGAAGATAGACGTCACTGTCCATCTGAGGATGAATGACCTAGCAACAGATGAGGTAAGAGTAGTTCAAGGTAATGTCAGGGGGCTGAGGAGGGTCTCAAGCAGGTGGCATGTATGCTGGCATCTTCTGAGGTGTTACCTGTGTATGGCAGGGCAGAGGCAAGTGTACTGTGCACCAGGGCATTTAATGACTGGTTCAAGACACGGTGCACGCTGGAAGACTTTGGCTACATTGAGGACCAGCCTGGGAGTATATGGGCCTCTATAAGTGGATGGCCTACATCCTTCCAGGAAGGGGATCACAGCCCTTGCTGGGAGGTTTAAATGCTACCTGGATAAGCATTTAAGCTAGCTGGGGGCAGAGACAGTTAATCCAAGGGAGGCACCAGTTACGCACCCCAAATGATGGTGCATTATTGAGGAAGGACCCAAGAGAAGAAAACTCCCCTAGGGCTTGGGCACAGAAAAGCAGACATGGAGACAAGACAGAAGAAAAAGGGGTATAACTCAGGTAAGTGAGGCCAGAAGATTGGAGGAGACAAGGAATGGTGGAGGCTAAAAGGGAAGAAGTGAGTCAGGAGGCTTTGGGGAACAACACAGGCAGGAATAAGAGAAGGAAGTAGGGAAGCAGACAGGGGGAGGAAGATATAGAGGGCAATGTGTGCCACTGCAAGGAGTCTTGGAAACAAAATTCTGGACATGGAAGCCATCATGGTAGAGGTTAACCTGGATTTAGTGGCCATGGCAGAGCCTTAATGCACTGAACACCATAACTGGGACATAGCCAT
Source organism: Neoceratodus forsteri (assembly GCA_016271365.2). NCBI lineage: Eukaryota > Metazoa > Chordata > Ceratodontiformes > Ceratodontidae > Neoceratodus > Neoceratodus forsteri. Next base: position 1,560,140,011 of record CM028130.1, on the reverse strand, counting down.
ACCAGGCTACTGTTTGTTTAGGAGGGAGAAGGTTGGAGGGAGGGGTTGCATTATATCTGAGGAAAGGAATCAAGGCCACTGAAATAGAAAGGCATCTTGAGGAAAAGGAGGAGCTGAAGGTGCTGTGGGTCATGCTGGAGACAGCAGGATGTGGGGCCACTACCCGTACTAGAGTAGTAGTGTACAGACCTCCAGCACTGGGAGATGAGTTGGAGAAGTCACTTGGGGAAGCCATCATCAGAATGGTTCAGTAAGTAAGGGTGAGGTGCTGCTAGTTGGTAACTTCAGTCTGCCAGATGTGGAGTGAAGGCTTCCTGCAGATTATATGAGGATGAGAGAAATATTGAGGGGACACATACATATCCTCAAGGATGATATGGGAGTGGATCAAGAGTGGACAGTCATCAAGGAGCGAATAGCGGCTGCCACTAACACCAATATTAGAGAGAAGGGAAAAACTCCAAAGCCAAGAGACCATGTCAGTTTGATAGGGATGTGAGCCAGGCAACATGAGGAAAAAAGGGCCATTCACAGAAAGTTTAGGAAGTCCAATGGGATGAAGATAGGGGAAAATACTTGGAGAGAGCTAAGGAGGCAATAGGGTCCTGCAGGTGTGGGTGCTTGTCTCAGTGCTGTACAATGTGCTCGTAAATGACATTGGCAATAGCATAAAAGGTAAAATGTGTCTCTTTACAGATGACACCAAGCTCTGTGGGAGAGTGGACACAGATGAGAAGGTACAGGACCTTAAGGAAGACTTAAGGAAGCTGTAAAAATGGTCTGGAATATGGAAACTTGGGTCCTGTAGGAACCTGAGGACTAAGTACAGTCTAGGTGGGTCAAGGTCACCAAATCAGAGGAGGTAAAGGACTTGGGGATAGTTATCACCAGCAACCTAAAACAGAAACATAGCGTAGAATGGTAGCAGTCAAGGGAAACAGAATTTTTGGCTGTATTGTGAGAGGGCTCACACACAGCTGGGAGATTATATTGTCACTGCACAGACCATTGGTGCAAATGCTCCTGGACTACAATGCACTATACTGGAACTCTACCTGAAAAAGGATATAAACCTGCTCGAGGCAGCCCAGAGGAGGGTGACAAAAATGGTCCAAGGGCACAGGGAAAGTTGTATGAAGACAGGTTAGGAGAACTCAACATGTACTGGCTCGAGGAGATGTGGGAGAGAGGGGACATGATTGAAACCTTCAAGTACCTGAAAGGTATCAACAAGGGAGATACAGGGGACCTTTTTTTGTCTACATGGAAACAAGACGATAAGTAATAGGAGGGACTACTATAAGCTGGTGGGGAAAGGTTCAAGAGGGGGGTCATAGAAACATAAAAAAATCAAAGTTGTCGGCAGATAAGGGCCTCCAGGCCCAGCTAGTCTTCCCTATTACCCCTAACTATCCATCCATCTCTTGCATGCCCTACTGGCATTAGGTGGTCCCTCCCCCAACTACCAGTATCCCTCTATGCCTATCCCATGCATTCTTAAATCCTGTAGTTTTTTCTGATCCCACAACCTCCACTGGCAGGCTGTTCCATTTGTCCACCACCCTCTCCGTGAAGAAATACTCCCTCGAATTTCCTCTGAACCTCCCTCCCTCCAACTTCATCCTGTGCCCCCTCGTCCTTGAGTACTCTTTTTTTTGGAAAATGATATTCTCCTGTGCCTTATTCTTATATGTGAGGTATCTAGTTCAATCATATCCCCCTTTTCCCTCCTGTCTTCCAGGGAGTACATATTTAATTCCTTAAGCCTTTCCTCATAGGGTTTGTGATGTAGGCCCTGCACCATTTTGGCTGCCCTCCTTTGAGCCACCTCCACTCTGTCAATGTCCTTTTGTAGATGGGGCCTACAAATCTGGATACAGTACTTGAGGTGTGACCTCACTAGCATTCTAGATAGTGAAATTATTACCTCCCTTCTTCTGCTAGTGATTCCCCTGCCTATGTATCCCAACATCTTACTAGCCCTTTCCGCCACCTTGTCACACTGCCTACCTACCTTGAGGTCATCGGAGATGAACATCGCAGGTCTCTTTCCTGCTTGGAGCATTCAGGCGACACTTTTTTACAGAATGAGTGGTGAAGGGGTGGAATGAACCCTCAGTGGAAGCTGTCACTCAAAAGACGGTGGCGGGAGGTTCATGAGAGGTGGGACAGGGTGAAGGGTGGGATATGGGCTGGTGGGGAGAGCGTGGAGGAACCACAGTTATTGCTCAGTAAGGGGCTCCATAATCAAGCAGACTGGATAGACTGTAAAGTCTTCTTCTGGCTAGTTTGTATGTTCATATGTAACACACAAGATCCCTGCAGCAGGAGAACAAAATTCCTGGACCTTTACTGGAAACACTGTGGCATTGTAATAATTGCCACCATTCCACTTGGATAAAATGCACTTCCATTAATAGCTCCTGCTAAGTTTGCATGCCTGATCTCTGGTTCTAAAGCTTGCTTCCACATCTAGATCAGCTACATAGCAGTGCAAACCATCATTTCTGAGCCATCCTGGCAGCCCCAAACTTTTTCTTTAAAGCACTGGTGCCATGGTTAGTGGACAAATAGGAACTTTTAGGATTATAATCATAAATGACATTGCAGAGGTGCTCGAGAGGATGGTGTGCCTCTTTGCAGAAGACACTAATATCTGTAACAGGAGGGACACTCTGGCAGGGGTGGAAAAAATGAGGAGGGACCAAGGTAAACTGGAGGAATGGTCCAGAGTGTGGCAGCTGTGATTTAATGCAAAAAAGTGCAAAATCATGCATTTGGGGTGCAAAAACCAAGTGGAGGATTACATGATGGGGGGAGAAACTGATGGTTGCCAAACAGGAAAGGGATTTGGGAGTAATCATATCTGATGACCTAAAGTTGGCCAGACAATGTGCCAAGGCTGAGGGGAAAGCCAGTGGGATGCTGGGGTGCACAGGGAAAAGTATTGCCAGCACAAGGAAGGAGGTAATGATGCCACTGTACAGATTATTGGTGAGGCCTCATTTGGAATATGTTGTCCAGTTCTGGAGGCCGCATTTCAATAAGGACATAGACAGGGTGGAAACAGTTCAAAGAAGGGTAATAAAGATGGAGTAGGGCCTGCATCAAAGTCCATATGAGGAGAGACTGGGAGACCTCAATATGTATTCCCTGGTGGAGAGGAGAGACAGGGCAGATATGATAGCAACCTACAAATATCTAAAAGGCATAAATAGGGTACCGGAGGGTAATATATTTCAGAAAAGGAGATGTCCAGGAATGAGGGAGCATGACATGAGGTTGGAAGGGGGTAAACTAAGGGGTAGTATGAGGAACTATTTCTTCACAGGAAGGGTGGTGGATGCATGGAATAGACTCCCAGCAGAGGTGGTGGGGGAAAACACAGTGGGTGGATTCAAACATGCATGGGACAGGCATAGGGAACCCTAACAACAAGAGCAAGGAGGTACAGCTGGAGATCAAGTAGGGGCTGTGGCTTTTACAGAAGACAGGGAAAATGGGCAGACTAGATAGGCTTAGCAGTTCTTATCTGCCATCAATTTCTATGTTTCTATAATTCTATTGTGTTGCAGTGCAGCACCATTCATTGCCATCAGTTGAAAAGTGCTGTTTATAGAAACTGATCCTCCCAGTATACATGTTTAAGTTTGAAATGACATACGTTCACATGTTAATAAGATAATGCTTACTTTGTTTTGTCCAGCTCACTCATACACGCTCCTAATAACTGTGTGTTTCACTGACTGCGACGAACATGGCTGGATCACAATGTGATCTCAATATGCCCTGTTCCACACACATATGTAAGCCCCCTACAAATGGGGGTTCCCAAAAAGTCTTCCTCGTGCTTGCCTAAATGCTCACTGCCAGGCTGGTGTCCTGCATTTTAGCAGTTTAAATGTGATTGCCAGAGAGTGCCTGTATAGCCTCTGTGTACTGTCTCTTTAAGAGCTGCCTGAATTGCAGTCATAAGTAATCTGAGCTGGAGCTCTGTTGAAAGATGAAACTATTTGCTGAAAATCATTTAGAGTGATAATGATAATGTAGTTTGTCTAACCTAGCTTGTTTGCAGCAAGGACTGTTTTGTTTATCTCCACTATCTTGGTCCTGGACTGCAAATTGGACCAATCAGTTCTGGTGGGACCTAAAATGGAGCCGAACTACAGGAGCTGTCTGGAGTCAAAATCTGTAGGAATTGTAGTTTTGGGCTTTTCGCTCCTTTTTGCACCTGAAGAGGGAGCATTTGTTGTGACTGGCAGACAGATCAGCCAACCAAACCTTTTGGATTCTGGGGAAAGTCCCTGGCTTGCTGGCAGTTGAGTCAGATCTCAGTTGGGAGTGGAATGAGCAACAGCTTGAGACAGTCAAGCAACCATCTGAGTAGTTTTGCTTGAGAGAACTGTGGAAAGGCCTGAGTTGTGGCCTACATGTCTGCCTGCTGCCCCTGAGAGTGACAGAAGAGAATTATTTCGGACCAAATCCAAGTTTGTGAGAATGAAGTAAGTCACTGATTTTTCACCAGGCTCATACCTGAAGAAGACCGATGATTTGCTGAATGCGATCGGCCTGTCAGGATTTCCTGCTACTTTTGAATCCCTGGTCTGTGCGGAGACTTTGTGGTCATGACCGGAGAGCAGTTTGCCTGGTACAATAGAATTTCCTTACATCTAAATGTGCTGTGTATTGAAAGTGGGTCGTGATTTGGTTCCCCACTGTGTGAACTGTGTCCTGCTTGCTGGTATCGTAGAATCCCTTACATGTAAATGTGCTGTGTATTGAAAGTGGGTCGTGATTTGGTTCCCTACTGTGTGAACTGTGTTCTGTTTGCTGGAAGCTTTATCCAGTCTAATCGGACTGAATCCATGTTCATCTCCATTTGGCCTGGGCCATGCCACGCTGGCCCTGCCAGACTACCCTACTGCACAGAGAAAGCCACAGATGAGACTCCTGCCTGGGGATCAGCCCCCTGCTCCACACTTGAACAGGAACGATGCCTCGGTGAATCGTGTGGGCCCTGCTTCTCCTGGCACTCCAGATTAACCACCAGCTGTCTCGATTTTTGTCCAGCCTGTGTCCAGTCTTGGGTATACTGAGTAATCATCAGGGTAGCTCCCTGCAACAACAGCCTAATCTAAAATTGTGTCATCTGATTGTCTTGTTGTTTTCTTTTCACTAACTGAGCCCTCTGGTTCCGGATTACAAATAGTGTGTGTTGTGCATGTTGTTTTCTTCCATCACAGGGCCCCAACCAGCTGCAACATTCCTGGCTAGCCCACCATTCTCCATCTGGGTACCCAGAGTGTGTGACTGTTTATGGACCCTGAAGTGCATGCATAACTGTTTGATTGATAGAGCCTTGAAGCAAATTAACCTGATTACGCCCATCCCTTGTTTAAGCCCCTTAAATAAATCAGATCTAACTAATTTTTGCATTTACACTGACTATGGTTCCACTTTGTGCAAGAGTACTGTACTGCTGTTATTTGCTGTGTATAAACTTGGTTTACAGGTGGTCACCAGGGCTGGGCCAGAGGAAAGCGCTGTACTTGTGTGGTATATCAGGAGTAATATGAAAGTGATTATTGTGTATTGTTCTGGCCAGTAGTAAGGAAAGAAGGGGGTTACAGTGTCCCAGAGGGCTATGCCCAGGTTAGCTTGACCACTACCAACCCTGACCTCCAGGTGGAGGCACCTGTTTCAGAACTAAGGTCCCTTAACCTGCTACTAGCCAAGCAGGCAGGGGTAGTAGCCTTTGGGATAGTGCCACCTAGGGGTTACATTTTGGAGGCTCACCACTGGGATTTTGTGCCTTCTACTGGCCAAAACTTATGAATTATTGTTGAAGATTAATGGCTACCCAGTAGAAATGGCTCTACACCAGTTGGTGGGGTGGTGTACTGGGCAGGAGATCAACCCCCAAAATGCTCTACTTATACTGGATATTCTCCTGGGTACCAGTAAAGACACTGTAGAGGGAGCACTGGGTCAACAGGCTGATTTGATCGCCCAAACTTTCATAGACTTGGTAGAGTGTAGTGACCTCGTGGACAGCTCAAAAGTGCTACAGACTATTGTCCCAGAAGGGGTTCCAGCTGCATAGAGAGTGATAACAAAAGATAGTAAAGACCCTGGTATGGATGAGCTCCCACAATGATCTGAGACTTTTGAGGAGAAATTTGCTAAGTTGTTTCTGGAGGAAGGGAAAATCATAAAGGAATTTAAGAAACCATTCCTGCCACTTTGGAGTGTTCCTTCCCCAACACCCCCTCCCACTCCAGCACCTGTTACTGCCCCGCCTTCTGTGCCCATGCCAATGCTGACCCCTGTATCTGTACCTGCTATTAGCCAAGACTCCTACCGAAGCCTAAGAATCTTCTCGGGCACCCTTCCCCCACAGGGGAGGTTGACTGGGAGACCTGGATAGACAATGTTGCCCCTCTAGTACTTGAATGGTAATGCTCAGAAGTAGAGAAACAAAAGAGGTTGAGTGAGAGCCTCCAAGGTCCTGCCCTGGCTACCATCTGTGCCAAGCGGGCCAATAACCCCAAAGCAACTACACAGGACTATCTTGATGCATTGGAAAATGTGTATGGGAGCCTGGATTCAGATGAGGATCTGTGGTGGAAAGTAAGAAATGCTCAGCAGTACCCAGGGGAGCCATTGTCTGTGTATGTACCTCAGCTTGAAAAGCTGCTACAAGAGTCCCTCAAATAGGGTAGTTTGCCATCAAATTAATTAGATAGAACTAGGCTGGACTGGATCCTTAAGTCTGCTCCATTTTCAGAACTGTTACTGCTTCAGTTGTGCCTTGCCACCCAACTGGAATCTTCCCCCTCCTATGACGACCTAATGAAAGAAATTAGGGGGGTTGAGCAAAGCGACCCCATGGGGGAATTGCACCCATATCTGCTGCTGCTGCGCAAGTGACCGAGAGTGATCAGCCAAGTGAGGCTCAGGGGCAAAAGTCGGCACTTAATGATCACTCTGAGAATGCAAAGGACTTCCCATCCTGGGCCCAGCATTAGAAAGATGAGCTACTAAAGGAAGTCCGAGAGTTGAAGATGGGTGCCTCTGCAAGGGTTTCCCCATGAAACAAGATTCTGGTCCCTTTCAGGAAGTGAGTGCCATGGGGGTGGGGTGGGGTGCACCCTCAGGCATCTGCTACCAAGGGTGGCTCCAAGGCTGAGATCACCGGATTCACTGTCACTCTAAAGGAACTGTTAAGACACATGGCACCACTCTCACCGCTGCAAGCAGATACTAGACACCAATCTCTTACTACTGCTTCAGTTCCTCATACAATGTTCTCTCCTAGGATGACCCAGGAGTCTATCATTTGCCACAACTGTGGAAAGGATGGCCATATGAAAAGAGAATGCCAGACTCAGAAGGACTTAGAAAGAGTAGCTAACAGACTCCAAGGGGAGCTCTGAAAAGAAAATCAATGGCCAAGAGGTGCCTGAAATGTCTGCAGTGAGGGTTCGAGAAACCATAACTCAGATTTCTTTGTGGCTAAATTGTCTGTCCAGGCCTCTGTTACTGCCTCTCCAGACTGGTCCAAAATAGTGGGCCCTTCAATGGAGACTATGGTGACTGTGAATGCTATTCATACTCGGGCTGTGCTTGACATTGGGATGCAAGTGACCATTGTATTCCAGGACTGATATGACAAAACACTTATCTGATGTGCCTTTGCATTCCCTGGAAGAACTACATGTGTTAGGCCTGATCGACAAGTCTTATCCCTACCAAGGGCATGTCCGCCTCTGGTAGTCTTTTCCTGCAACTGTAACTGGTGTAGAGGAGCAATTAGAGACACTGGCCTTAGTGTGTCCCCCCACTGGACTGTATGATGGGGTCCCTCTGTTAATTGGGACAAACACCCATATGTTTGGGAGACTGGCGCAACTCTGTCATGAGAAACAAGGGCGATGGACTGGGAGGGCCCTGAGAATTCTGGCTCTGATCAAGAGGGCCTATGATTTGCAACAGAAACCCGAGGAAGTAGACCAGGATGAACTGGTGGGGATTGTGTGGAAGAAGGATCCCAATTCAATGGTACTGACCCTAACACCCAGTGTACTATTCAAAGGAAAGGTCCGCCTTCGTAAAGATGTCAAGAACAAAATACTCATGTTGGATGTGCCAGGCTATGGAAAATTGCCAGAAGGATTATTGGTCAAGCCCGGCATCTTGCTTGCTTGTGCCCATGCCTATGCACAACGAGTAATGGTCCAGATTCACAATGTGTCAGATAGGGAGATCCAGGTGAACAGAGGGTGCACCCTAGCAATGGTACACTGTGCAGACACTGCAGTATTGCCCAGAAACAAGCACCCTGGTGAGAAGGAGAGAGTAACCCCAGACTTGTTTGACTTTAGTGACTTCCCGTTGCCAGCTGAATAGAACGCTAGTATTAGCAAGAGACTTGCCCAGAGAGACCAAGTGTTTTCGTTGAAGGAATGGGATGTGGGATGTGTCCAGGGTGTGGAGCATCACATACGTCTGCACGATGAACGGCCATTTTGAGAGAGGTCCTGATGCCTAGCCCCAGCAGACATAGATGATATGATAAGACACCTGCAGGAAATGCTTACTGCTGATGTGATATAAGAATCCAGGAGCCCATACGCCTCTCCCATTGTGGTTGTGCATAAGAAGAATGGGTGTGTGAGGATGTGTGTTGATTATCGAATCCTGAACCGGTGGACTGTCTCAGACCAATATACTATGCCTCGTGTACAAGATGCCCTGGACTGCTTGAATGGAAACAAATGGTTCTCGGTTTTGGATCTTTGCAGTGGATACTACCAGATCCCGATGGCCCAGGAAGACCATGAGAAAACAGCCTTCATCTGTCCGTTGGAGTTCTATGAGTTTCTGAGGATGCCACAGGGGATATTGGGCACCCTGGCCACCTTTCAGCAACTGATGGAACGTGGGGTAGGATATATGAATTTGCTGGAATGCCTGGTGTACTTGGACGATGTCATTGTGTTTGGGAGCACCTTAGAGGAGCATAAGAACCGACTGTTTAAAGTCCTAGACCGACTGTAAGACTTCGGCCTCAAGCTGTCCATTGACAAGTGCCAGTTTTTCCAAACCTCTGTGAAGTATGTGGGGCACATAGTATCTACAAAAGGGATAGAGACTGATCTCAGTAAGGTTGAAGCACTGACTACTTGGCCCCAGCTCCATAATCTGAAAGAACTACAATGTTTCCTGGGGTTCTGTAGCTACTACCGCAGGTTCATAAAATTCCAAGGTGATTCGACCACTCTTGAACCTTACCCAGGGTTACCCTCCTACCAATTGTAAATACAAAAAAGAGGCTGTTAAAGAACCAGAAAAAGTATACTTCCACCCAGGTGAACTCTTCAGGCCCTGCTGGACACCTGACTGTGAAGCAGCCTTCCATGAGATAATATACCAGCTCACCCACGCCCCCATCCTCGTCTATGCTGACCCCACTAAACCCTATGTGCTGCATACGGATGCTAGTATGCAGGGTCTAGGAGCGGTGCTGTGTTAAAACCATGAGGATGGCCTGAGACCAGTAGCTTTTGCCAGTAGGAGCTTGACCCCGTCCGAACAAAACTATCCTGTGCATTAGTTGGAGTTCCTTGTGCTAAAATGGGCCATCGTTGATCAGTTTCATGAATACCTCTATGGGGAAAAGATATTGGTGAAGACTGACAATAACCCATTGGCCTATGTACAGACTTCAGTTAAGTTAGATGCCACTGGGCACCGGTGGCTTTCTGCATTATCAACCTATGATTATGCTGTCAAATACAGACTGGGCCTGAACCATATTGATGCTGATTCCCTATCATGAAGGCCCACTTCCAAAAGTGTTTGGGTCAGGCTGTCTGAACCTGACATTCAAGCATTGTGCCAAAAGTTTGATAGAGATAAACAGATGTCTGCGGACACAGTGGACTGTTTAGTAGATTGCTTGGGCCCTTCTGACACCTGCATACCAGCTACTTATTGCCACTTCTCTGCTCTAGATATTAGTGCACTACCTCAATTTGACAATGACAGCATTCAATGGGCTCAATCCCAAGATCCTATGATTATGATTCAGCCAGCACTTGATGCCCTGCGTGCGGGGAAAGATGTGTCAAAGTTACATTCCACTGACTTGCAAACTGCTTTATTGTTTAAAAAAGGCCCCAGATTGAAGTTGCTTAATCAGTTGATGTATAGAGAGACAGTAGATCATAGTGGCAAAGTAGACAAGCAACAATTGGTCCTGGCCACGGCCTTTAAAGATTTGGTACTGAGGTCCCTCCACAATTGTATGGGGCACCTCGGTATTGACAGAACCCTTGACCTAGTACGATCTCGCTTCTACTGGCCCAAAATGGGGGTCGATGTTGAGCACCATGTAAAGACTTGTAATTGCTGCCTGCAAAGAAAAGCCCTGCCTCAGAGGGCTGCCCCCTCCTTGTTAATATTACTACCAGCACCCCCACAGAACTAGTCTGCATAGACTTCTTGTGTTTAGAACCTGATCAGTGGAACATTGACAATGTGTTAGTCATTACAAATCATTTCACATGGTATGCACAAGCTTTTCCTACCAAAGATCAAAATGCATCTACTGTGGTCAAGGTGCTAGTGGAAAATTTCTTTGTCCACTATGGTGTCCCCCAGTGGATACATTCTGATCAAGGCAGAGACTTTGAGAGTCAGCTAATCAAAGAAATGCTCTCTCTATAGGGGTTGCGAAAGTCAAGAGCCACCCCCTGTCACCCGCAGGGAGACCCTCAACCAGAATGTTTTAACTGCACCCTTCTAGACATGCTGGGCACCCTCCACCCAAAAGACAAGCATAAATGGAGCCAGCAGATTAGCACCTTGGTACATGCATACAATTGCACAAAAAATGGTGCTACTGGGTTCTCCCCTTACTGCCTCATGTTTGGGAGAGGCCCAGCTGCCAGTTGATGTCTGTTTTTGGGTCTCTCCAGATGGGGTCAGGGCCGAAAACTACTTGCAATATGTACAAAAACTGAAAGCTCAATTAAACCATGCCTATCAACTGGCCCAGACAATGGCCACCAAGAGAAATCTAGCCAACAAAGAGAGGCATGATAAAAAAGTAAAGGCTCAAGAGCTTCAACCTGGAGACCGTGTGTTGTTACGTAATTTGAGACTGCATGGTAAACACAAAATTGCTGATTGGTGGCACCATCTCCACCATGTAGTAGTTGGAAAGTTGGATGATTTACCTATGTACAAGGTGCGCCCAGAAAACAACTCCAAAGCTGTCAAGATCGTGCACCGTAACCACTTGCTACCTATTGGCCAAGTCATGATTGAGGCTGAACCCCCAGAAATTGAGCCCCCTGGGCCAGTGACTCGTGCTGCTGCAGAAAAGAGACAGAGTCAACCTACCCCAGTGGTCACAGATTTAAGGTTTCCTCCGTAGCAGGCCCAGAATGACAGTGACTGTCAGTCCACTTCTGATGAAAGTGAATACGACCATGCTTATTACCCCTCTTATGAACTGAGTCAGCTGTTTCGAGGTAAGCCCGTGATAAATTGTGGGGATGAAGCGGGGCCTTCTGAACTGCCTTACCCCACAGCTTCATCCTTGGAGCCAATACTCCCAGAAAGTGAAGTGCAAAGTATCACGTCTGAAGATGTCGAGTCTCTGTGTATTGTGGAACTGTATGATTTGCCTGAAGAAGGGGCTGAGGGTTTGAGTCTTTCTGGTGACATACCAGAACTTGAAGAACACTATAAGAGTGCTGACCAGCTCCCTTCAGTACCTCAAAGCTTGATTGTGCCTGAGCCTTTGCAAAATGAATAAAGTGTTGTAGAAACAGAGCCTGCAGAGCAAGGAGCCGATGGTGCCCCACGTTTGGACATTCTCACCCAGGCAGATGCACCCATCACAAGTGGTGAGAGTCCCCGGACCAGTACTTAGAGTACGGAGACCGTAGTTGTCCTCCTCAGAAAGACTGATCAAGCTGTCAAGCCAGTAGTGTGCCTCAGTTATGATTCTCCCAGGAGGCCAGTGGATTTTCCTCTCAATGTGGTGCACAAAGGTGTTTATGTCTCACCAAGCTCACTGCCCAAATTGAGCTTGACAGCCAATGCCAGGTTACTTGTCTTTCCCTCTCACCATGGTGCCCCTGCCCCCTCTAGCCCCAAGTTAGCTGGTAGGGAAGGGCCCCCTCTTTCATTGTTTAAGGTACAAGAAGCTATTACCTGATTCAGTACAGTAATGTTCAATTTACCTGTCTGAAATATGCACAGTGTGTTGTCAGAATGGAAATAGTATCATGAAGTGTAGTGAATATGTATTGTAAAGTAATAAGTTTATGTTAACTGATGCATGATGGTACAGACTTAACACGGATGCCAAGTTTTCTCCAGGCAAGGAAGGGTGTAACCCCCTACAAATGGGGGTTCCCAAAAAGTCTTCCTTGAGCTTGCCTAAATGCTCACCGCAAGGCAATGTCCTGCATTTTAGGCTTTTAAATGTGATTGCCAGAGAGTGCCTGTATAGCTTGTGTACTGTCTCTTTAAGAGCTGCCTCTATTGCAGTCATAAGTAATCTGAGAGGGAGCTCTGTTGAAAGATGCAACTATTTGCTGAAAATCATTTAGAGTGATAATGATAATGTAGTTTGTCTAACCTTCCTTCTTTGCAGCAAGGACTGTTTTGTTTATCTCCACTATCTTGGTCCTGGACTGTGAATTGGACCAATCAATTCTAGTGGGACCTAAAATGCAGCCGGACTACAGGAGCTGTCTGGAGTCAAAATCTGTAGAAATTGTAGTTTTGGGCTTTTGGCACCTTTTTGCACCTGAAGGGGGAGCTTTTGTTGTGACTGACAGACAGATCAGCCAACCAAACCTTTTGGATTCTGGGGAAAGTCCCTGGCTTGCTGGTAGTTGAGTCAGATCTCAGTTGGGGGCGGAATGAGCAAGAGCTTGAGACAGTCAAGCAGCCGTCTGAGTAGTTTCATGTGGGAGAACTGTGGAATGGCCTGACTTATGGCCTACATGTCTGCCTGCTGCCTCTGAGAGGGAGAGAAGAAAATTATTTCGGACTAAATCCAAGTTTTTGAGAACGAAGTAAGCCACTGATTTTTTACCAGGCTCATACCTGAAGAAGACTGAAGATTTTCTGAATGCAATCGGCCTGTCAGGATTTCCAGCTGCTTTTGAATCCCCGGTTTGTGCAGAGACTTTGCGATCATGACTGGAGAGCGGTTTGCCTGGTACAGTAGAATTTTCTTACATGTAAATGTGCTGTGTATTGAAAGTGGGTCATGATTTGGTTCCCCACTGTGTGAACTGTGTTCTGCTTGCTGGAAGCATTATCCAGCCTAATCGGACTGAATCCGCATTCATCTTCATTCAGCCTGGGCCATGCCACGCTGGCCCTGCTAGACTACCCCACTGCACAGAGAAAGCCACCAATGAGAGACCTGCTTGGGGATCAGCCCCCTGCTCCATGCTTGAACAGGATCGACGCCTCGGCGAATCATATGGGCCCTGCTTCTCCTGGCACTCCAGATTAACCACCTGCTGTCTCGATTTTTGTCCAGCCTGTGTCCAGTCTTGGGTATAGTGAGTAATCATCAGGGTAGCTCCCTGCAACAACAGCCTAATCTAAAAGTTTGTCATCTGATTGTCTTGTTTTCTTTTCACGAACTGAGCCCTCTCGCTCTGGATTACAAATAGTGTGTGCTGTGCATGTTGTTTTCTTCCATCACAGGGCCCCAACCAGCTGCAACATTCCTGGCTAGCCCACCATTCCCTGTCTGGGTACCCAGAGTGTGTGACTGTTTATGGACCCTGAAGTGCATGCATAACTGTTTGATTGATAGAGCCTTTAAGCAAATTAACCTGATTATGCCCCTCCCTTGTTCAAGCCCTTAAATAAATCAGATCTAACTCTTTTTTGCATTTACCCTGACTGTGGTTCCACTTTGTGCAAGAGTACTGTACTGCTGTTATTTGTTGTGCATAGCCGTGTTTTACAGGGGGTCCCCAGGGCTGGACTAGAGGAAAGTCCTGGTGGTAAGTGCAGACAGTGTGTGTACTTTAATGGCGTATCAGGGGTATTGTGAACATGATTATTGTGTATTGTTCTGGCCAATAGTAAGGAAAAAGGAGGGGTTTCAGTGTCCCAGAGGGCTGTACCCAGGTTAGCTTGACCACTATCAACCCTGACCTCTGGGTGGAGGCACCCGTTTCAGAATTCAGGCCCCTTAACCTGCTACTAGCCAAACAGGCAGGGGTAGGTAGCCCTTGGGATAGCACCATCTAGGGGTTACACATACATTGCGCTGCTGCTCATTTCTGTTTTTAAATTTTGAAAATAAAGGAAAGAAGAACAGCTGTGCATCATCTATACAACAATAACTGACACTGTACCTTCTGGGGGAGTTCTCTTCATGACAGAATATCTATATACAGAACAACATTAGGCACAATGTTACCCATGTGGGTCACCACAGCTACAGCAGCTGTGCATCAAGGAAAGGGGATTTCCTAACAACACCTAAAAACTGGCCCTAATGTAGGAGTGTGGAACCACTGGGCCATTTAGCCATCCATAGTCCTTCAGGCATTCTACATGGCTTCCATGATCAAGTATGTAAAATGCTAGCATTTTAACACTATGGACATACTTACCAGTGCCTATTCTCCAATGGAATTTTTATGTTTGCTTGCCAAAGGCATAGCAAACATATTGTTATTGCTCTGAGAGAGGGCTTTTGAGGGCGTAGCAATCTCCACGCCAACACCATCAACTCTCTGTTTACCTTTTCTTTTAACATTGAAGTACTTAGCCAATCATAGAGCTGGAAAGTGCAAAGGGGGAGTTGCTGTGATCATGTGTGATTCTAAAATTCGTACTTGGAATGTGTGCCGAGCTTTTTGTACCACTCATCTGTTTCTTGTTTGTTTCCTACTAGTAACATTTTCTGTGCTTTTTGAACTGTTCATGTTGCACTGCTGAGCGATTTGTGTCTCTGCCTCCTGGAAATAGCAGATACGTTACACAACACAGCCACAGCTTGTTTCCATATGCAGCCTCTGCTTGTTCTATCTCCAATTCTCTCCACATATAGAAGAGGCTAGTGCTGTGCAAAACATAAAATTTCATTCGCTGAATTACCACAAAAGTCAGAATTTCTCTTTAGTGAAATTTTGGAATGCACTTTGTCAACTTCTGCAAACTTCTGACTTAGAATGGTAAAATTAATAGGTGTGTTGTGGTTGATTTAATAAGCTGTGGAATGGAATTCTGCAGAACTGATAACTCTGAATTGCAATATGATTGCAAGTATTGCAGCTTGATGCATTGTATTAAATGGGTATACTATGGCATACAAACACACATGTGAAAGCTCCCTCTTTGCACAGGTGATTCCTGGTTTTTGGACTGAACTCCCTCCCTCCCTGGAAACAAAATCTCCTGCTTAAGTAAAATTTGGACCAAAATATTCATTCATGTTTTTTTTGGCAGATAAAGACACATATAAAATAAATTAGTGATGAACGATGTAAGTGATAACTTTGTACAACTGGTTGATGAATCTTTTTAGTGTTTATTCTTGACAAAATGAAATATATTACATTTTTTAAAATGTTTTTTTCTTATTTTTTGATGCCATTTAAGGACAAACTCATGAAATTACAGCATCTCCCTACTAGCAGCAAATCTTCCTACTAATTTGACCCAAATCTCTCTCTTAAGCAAGTTGGACATATCACATGTATATACAAACATGCCGAATCCCGACATCCAGGAGCCCAACAATTCTAGCCTGACAGTCGGTATCCTGATAGTGTGGAATTGCCGTTGGCGGAGGTTTTCTCTGTGTTTTGGGGGCTTTGTCCCCGCACCCCCCTATTTATGATTAGCAGTGTCAGTGGCTCAGTAGGTAGCACACTCGCCTCTGAGGCCGGGAGATCAGAGGGCTGTGGGTTCAGTTCCCACATCTGGCACTTGGGTTAATATCCCAGTACTGACATTGTAATGCAGCATGAGAGGGGTGCTGCATTTCTGAGTGCTGTCTTTCGGATGGGAGCGTTAAACCGAGGTCCCATCTGCCTGGATTGGTGGTAGTTCAGGTGGATTTAAAGATCCCATGGCACTTATCGAAAGAGTAGGGAATTTCCCTGGTGTCCTGGCCAAATTTCCCTCATTCACTAAAATACCACCAACAGCTTAATCTGGTTCAAGGTCAGTTGGCATTCATCTGTATCCCCCTCCCCTGGTCGTGCCTGAAAATAGGCAGGATTTGTCTAGTGCACTTACCCGGTCAACAAAAGCTAAATAAATAATAAATAATAATAATGATTGTCTACTCCACTGTGGGCAATTCCTGACTGTTGCAATGCTGACTGTTGGGCTTTAATTTTCCGGCTCCTGGGTTTTGGGATTCAGCATGCCAGTATACCGTAATACTCCCTATTAAACTGTGTAATGGAATTCCACAGAAAGAACAGTTACATATTTAATGTAACAATAGATTTTCGAGAGACTATCCTTCATGAGGCCACACTTATGGAATTATAACCACCAGGTGCTAGAACCACTTGGAAACTTTTTATAAACAGTCCACTAGTTGCCACCCAGGACGACATCCTACGTTGGTGTTTCCCATGTAAACATGGGTGATCCCTTCCCTCCTCAGTTACCTGCCGGAGATCATACTTGGAGGATCTCCCTATAGGAATCAGGAGAGAACCTGTGGCTCTGCCTACCAGGTGAGGCAGGAAGCAGGAGGTAAACTTTTCTATAGAAGGAGACAGGATTTACAGAGCTCTAAATCCTTATGGGGATGGAGGATGGGATGGCATGGCCTGACAAAAGAGGTTCTCTCAAAGATTTAGAGTTATGGTTGATACATAACTGTTCTATCTTCTTCAAGGATTTCACTTTCATCAGGCCACATCTGTAGAACGAGAATAAAATAGTCTGGGTGGCTAGAGCCTACAGGCCTAAGAAAGGAGGCCCTGAAACACAGTTAGACCAAAACCTGCCCATCTTCATGAGGCAATCTCCAGAATGTAGTGTTTAGTAAACGTGTGGACAGTACTCCAGGTGGCAGCTGCACAAATCTCAGCAGCAGACACATTCTTAGAACAGGAAACAGAAGTGGCCATGCCTCTAGTGAATGTCCATGAACACCCCCAGGAAGTTCCTTACCATACTTCCTGTAAGAGAAAGTAATACAGTTGGCCAACCATTTGGACAGGTACTGTTTAGAGACAGGATCACCCTCTTTCCCAGAGGCAAATGAAACAAAAAACTGTGAGGACTTCCTGTAGTTCTTCATATGGTCTATATAGTCCCTGAGTATTCTATGTACATATAAAGTATGGAGCAATGCTTCCCCTTGACTGGCATGCTTGGGAAAGTAAACGGGCAGGTGGATGGTTTAATTCAGAGCAAACTCAAACAGCACCTTTGGTAGAAATGTAGGATTGGCATGTGTAGACTCTCTGTCTTTGTGAAAAATCAGATAAGGAGGCTCACACATTAAAGTCTGCAGCTCTGAATTTTTTTGAGCAGAAGTAATAGCTACTAAAAATAATGTTTTCCAAAAAAGAAGGCATAGGCCACAAGTCTTGGCAGGCTCAAAAGGAGCCAAAGTAAGCTTTTCCAACACAAAATTCAGGACCCAAGCCAGGACTGGATTACAGATAGGAGGCTTCAAGTGCAGAATGCCTTTAAAAAATGTATGGGTGACCTCCAGCAGAGCAACCATATGACCATCAATAGGCACATGGAAGGCTAAAATAGCAGCCAAGTACATTTTGATAGAAAAGCATTGCAGGCTTGCATCTGACAAGGACAGCAAATACTCCACAACCTGATTTACCAGACAGGTAAAAGGATCCAGTTGGTGAGAAGTGGCCCACAAAACAAACTGCTTTTACTTCTTAGAGTAAGTGGCTTTGGAGGAAGGTTTTCTGGCAGCCACCAAGACATCAGCCATCTTTTGTGATGTCCTAATCTCAGCAATTGCTATGTGTTCAGGAGTCATTCATGAAGGTGGAGTGACTTGAGGTCCAGATGGACCAGAGCTCCCTGTTCCTGCTGTGACAGTAGGCCCTGACATAATGGCAGAGGTACTGGTGGTTCCACTGCCAGTTGCTGCAGTAAGGAGAACCAAACTGATGATGCTGCAGGGGGGTCATGAGTAACAGAGTTACATCCTCTGTTTGAAGCTAGATTAGCACTCTGTGAATTGGAGGAAAGGAAGGAAAGCATACAGGAACCTACCCTTCCAGGAGAGGGACAACGCATCTTACCAGAAAACACCAGGCCCTGGAACAAGCAGGTAGAAAAGAGGCTGTTTTGCATTGTATGGGGACACAAAAGGTCAAGTTCTAGATGAAAGTACCTGTTGAACAGGTCTTCTGCAACAGAGGTCAACTGCTCCCACTTGTACATCCTGGATTGCGACCTGCGAAGTCTATCTGCCTGGACGTTTTGGGCCCCTGGAACATGAACTACTGACAGTTCTAGACCATGATTTGCTTTGTGTTTAATTATTTTAGTTCTGTCTTCTTCAAGGATATCACTTTCATCAGGCCACATCTGTAGAACGAGAATAAAATAGTCTGGGTGGCTAGAGCCTACAGGCTTATTTTAGTTTTTAATTCAGGAAGGGGGTTTTCAAAACTGCTTATCTTGTCAGCAACTTCAGAAGGGCTGAAATAACTTCATATTTGATTTTCCTTTGTGGCTAACTGGACTGATTACTAGAATTCTGTGACAATCTGCATCAATATATTTTGCAATATTTGCTGGTGGTGGTTGTGTGATTTAAAATAGCAAAGGCTGCAGTTTGTAATTGGATGCCAGACATAGCCTGAGGTGGGGGAAATTGTCTTCACAAGTCAGGGAGACCTGCATCACAGTCAGTTGTTCTAGCTTGACCATTTCAGCATTGATCAATTACTATAAACTACTGGTGTGATCCTGTTTCAGACAGAAGTCCATCTTCTTCCAAGTTGTGTACTGGGTGTGCTTTGAAACAACTGAGAAGCTGCATGGGATATATTATATTGGACTAGATATCTGTAACTAATCTCTGTCTCTTGCTTACATCTGAGAGAAGTTTTCCTTACTTTTACATTGGTATTGCTTTGTGTTTAATTATTTTAGTTTTTAATTCAGGAAGGGGGTTTTCAAAACAGCTTATCTTGTCAGCATCTTCAGAAGGGCTGAAATAACTGCATATTTGATTTTCCTTTGTGGCTAACAAAACCACCAGGCTGTTTTGGGGCTGGAGAGGTTTACCTGTGTCTGACTTGGATGTCTGGATTTTTCTCTGTTTGATTAGCAGGGTATTTTCTCTGTCAAATTGTTGTGTAGGGCATCTTGCTGACAGGAAGGCACTCATCGCAGCAGTGGGTGAGAGCTTTTAGCTGATTGTTTTGTGAGGGTACTGTTTAGGCCAAACCCCTTCCAACCCCTCACCCCACCCACCCTGAAATAGTTCCTTTATACCTGAGGTTCTGACATCATTTCCTCAAGAGTGCAAGGTGCATATCACTGTCATATCCTCTCTAGCACACTGCACTGACAATATAAGCATACACATTGTATAATATATATATTTCTATATAACAAACCAATCACACACGCCACACACACACACACACACACACAAAACAAAGAAAAGTAGATAAACATGTGGGAGTAAGCAATGTAATTGCTGTGGGGCAGCAGTCTTCTGGGAGTCTTTCTTGGAGGCTGAGATGCTGCCCTATTTGCAGCAGACAACTCTGCCCTGAGGGAGGAAGGTCATCTCAGGCCGCACTGACAGTAGTAAGGAAACCTTCCCCAGGCCACACTGGACAGTAGGAAGGAACTCCCCATCCAGGGAGCACCAGCACCACCACCACCACCTCAGAGGTTGTGAAGAAAGCACAGCAGTTGGACCACAGTGGGCTCAGGAGGGTGAGGATGGTGGAACAGCGGCACACCCAGTCAATTGTTCCACCCACAATCCATACATTATTCTGGGGAGCATAGCTCCCATGGATGCACCCGCAGAGATGACTGATGACAACTGTCACAATGGAGGCCCACAGGAAGGAGGCAGAGGACACCACAGGAAAGGAAGCAGCTCCTGGTGGGGGACTCAATTATTAGGGGGATAGAACTGGGGGGAGCTGGGAAAACTGAAGTAAGGTGCCTGCCTGGTGCCATGGCTTGGAGGGACAGGAAGCGCATCCTCAGGATCACGAGAACAGCTGCAAGGGAGTCTGAGCTGGACGTAATTGTCCACCTAGGGACAAATGACTTGGCTCATCATGAGATTAGAGCAGTGCAGGAGGGCATTGTAGAGTTAGGAAGGGGCCTAAGACAAGTAGCACACACAGTATCCTTCTCAGAGGTGCTGCCTGTCAATGGCATGGGGGAGGCGAGGGTAATTAGCACCATGCAGTTTAATGAATGGTTGAAAAAATGGTGTGGAGCACAGGGTTTGGCTTCATTGGGGACTGGGGTTCCACCTGGAGGGACACCAGCCTATACTGGCAGGATGGTCTGCATCTGTCCAGGAAGGGAACAAGTCTTTGAGCAGTCGGTTTAAATGCTTCATTGGCAAGCTTTTAAACTAGTCAAAGGGGAGGCACTGATAAGCAGCAGAAAATCCCAGTCTCTCCTACAAAACAGGGTACTAAATGAGAAAAAGACTGAGGTAGAAAGGTCAGTGGGGGATGCTGCAACAGAAGGTAAAGCCATCAAAATGGAGAGCAATGAGTACCAATGCCCGTAGTCTGGGTAACAAGCTTCCTGAATTAGTGGCCTTGATGGAGGAGAGAACATCTGATATCGTGGCAGTCACAGAGACATGGTACACAAAACTATGACTGGGATGTAAACATACCAGGATACACTATCTACAGGAGGGACAAGGAGGGTAAAGAGGAGGAGGAGTAGCTCTTTACATAAGGGAAGGAATAAAAGCAACAGAACAAAAGGGTAAACAGGGAGGAGAAGAAGCACTGTGGGTAAATTTGGAGACAGGCAATGGCACCACAATCCAGACAGGAGTTGTATACAGACCTCTCTCAGGGGAGGAAATGGACAAGAAAAATGATAGAAAGTATACTTAGAATGGCAGAAAAAGGGAGATATTGCTGATGGGTGATCTGAATATGCAGATGTTAACTGGGCGCGGTTGCAGCAGCCACTGAAGAGTGGGGTTATTCTAGATGCTCTACAGGGGGCATGCCTTAGACAACTAGTATTGGAACCCACTTGAGAGGAGCAATCTTAGACCTGGTTCTCTCAAATGGGAGAGAGAGGATCACAGATGTGAAGTGGGTAGCCATCTGGGAACTAGCGACCATCGAACAGTATGGTTCACAATAACACAGCAATAGAGTCAATCCATACAAAGGCAAAAGTACTGGACTTTAGGAGGGCTGACTTTGCCAAAATGGGTGAGTGCCTAAGGAATGCACTAGCAAATGGGCAGGAAGGAGGGGTGGAAGAACAATGGGGAATAATAAAAACTGCCATCACAGAGGTAACGAGCCTTTGTGTGAGGCAAATAAACAAAACAAAACGATGTAAGAAACCACTATGGTTCTCAAAGGAAGTGGCAGTGAAGGCTCAAGAGAAAAAGAAAGCATTCAGGAAGTACAAGGAATCGCAGAAGGAGCAGGACAGAGAACTGTATCAGTTAAAGCAAAAGGATTCTGGGAAGGCAGTCAGAACAGCAAAGGCCCAAACAGAGGAAAAGAAAGCCAACTCAGTTAAGAAGGGGGATAAAACCTTTTATAGGTACATCAGGGAGTGAAGGAAGACCAAGGGAGGGATAGTGAGGCTTAATAAAGGGAGGGAGGGAGGTGAGCAGAGGGAGACTGTGAAAAGGCAGAGATACTAAACAAATATTTTTGCTCAGTATTTACAAATGAAGAGGAGACCCTAAAACAAACAGTAGAAACACTCTGGATACAGAAGTTGATACCAGCCCATTTACAGAAGAAAGGGTTCTGAAAGAACTCTTAAAACTGAAGGTGGACAAAGCAATGGGGCCTGATGGGTTATCCCAGAATTTTAAAAGAATTAAGGGTAGAACTAGTGACACCCACTGACTACCCTTTTAACAAATCATGGGAGGATGGGGTGGTACCCGAGGACTGGAGGAGGGCTGATGTGATCCCCTTCACAAAAGTGGGAGCAAGGCAGAAGCAGGAAACTACAGACCTGTTAGTTTAACCTCAGTGATAGGGAAAATGATGGAATCATTTCTGAAGGAAAGAATTGCCGAGCATCTAGAGGCCAGAGGGCCACAGGACCCTAGGCAGCATGGATTTACAGCGGGAAGGTCATGCCAGACGAATCTGATAGATTTCTTTGACTGGGTGACCAAAGTAGAGAGATTTCTTTGACTGGGTGACCAAAGTAGTAGATCAGGGAGGGGCTGTGGACTTAGACTTTTGCAAGGCATTTGACACAGTCCCACACAAAAGATTAATATACAAGTTAGCCAGCCTGGGAATGGGTCCCAAGATGACAGCCTGGGTAAAGAATTGGCTGGAGAATAGGACACAGAGAGTAATAGTAAATGGAGTCCACTCAGAAGAAAGGAGGGTTACTAGTGGGGTACTGCGAGGTTCAGTATTAGGATCGGTCCTCTTCAATGTCTTTATAAGCGACATTGCAGAGGACTGGAAGGAAAGTATGTCTCTTTGCAGGATAACACAAGATCTGCAACAGGGTTGATGCACAGGTGGGGGTGGAAAGGATAAGAAGGGACTTGGCAGTTAGAGGAATGGTCAAATGTATGGCGGCTTAGATTCAATGCTAAGAAGTGCAAGGTAATGCACCTGGGAAACAAAAACCCAGGGTAAGAGTACACAATGGGGGTGATACTAACAACAACAAAAATGGAAAGGGACCTGGGGTAGTCATATCAGATGACCTAAAGGTGGGCAAGCAATGTGAGAGGGCAAGGAGGGCTGGGGGGATACTGGGATGCATAGGGAGAGGCATCACCACTAGAAAACAGGAAGTTATTATCCCTCTGTACAGACAGCTGGTGAGACCCCATCTGGAGTACTGTGTGCAGTTCTGGAGACCCAATCTCTGCAAAGATATAGACAGGATGGAAGCTGTCCAGAGGAGGGCAACTAAAATGATGCAGGGTCTGCACCGGAAGACATATGAAGTGAGATGAAAGGAGCTTAATATGTGTAGCCTCGAGGAAAGGAGGGAGAGGGGGGTCATGATAGAAATGTTCAAGTACCTCAAGGGAATCAACAAAGTCCAAGAGGGTAGCATCTTTCAAAAAAAGAGGTGTGCAAGAACAAGAGGGCACAATTTGAAGATAGAGGGGGCGTCAGAGGTAATTTAAGGAAGTATTTTTTCACAGAGAGGGTTGTGGATGCATGGAACGGCCTTCTGGAGGAGGTCGTGGAGTCAAAATCAGTGGTGGAATTCAAGCATGCATGGGACAGTCATAAGGCCATTCTAGGGGTTGGGGGTAGGAAGAAGTAGGCTGCTGGTTAACTAGGATCTGCAGCTTATCCAGTAGGTAGGGAAATGGGCAGACTGGGTGGGCCAAGCGGTCCTTATCTGCCGTCAAATTCTGTTTCTATGTTTTTATGATCCAGAGCCCAATACCAGACTATCATTGCTTCCCTACACAGAGGGCAGGAATGAGTACCCCCT
This sequence comes from Neoceratodus forsteri, assembly GCA_016271365.2. NCBI lineage: Eukaryota > Metazoa > Chordata > Ceratodontiformes > Ceratodontidae > Neoceratodus > Neoceratodus forsteri. The sequence continues at coordinate 1,560,116,320 of CM028130.1, read as the reverse complement.
GCTTGTTGGTGTACTGCATCACTTTTATGTTGTTCTTTTGTATTAACAGAGGACCCGGGGATAGATAAGTCTTGGAAGGCCTGTAAGCCATACACAACAGCTCTCATTTCTAGGACATTTATGTGGAGGGTGCTCTCTACTTTGGTCCATGTTCCTTGTGCCTGATGGGGCCCCAGATGTGCCCCCAGCCCATCCCCGAGGCATCTGTACTGAGAATTTGGTGAAGGGTGGAAATCAGGAAGGGTACCCCCTTCAGTTAATGGCTGGGATCTGTCCACCATTGATAGGTCATCTGTACATTGGTCCTGCTGGTCTCTTTGTGTCCATTGTAGGATCCTCATATGCAGCCAGGCCAATGGCTGTGTGTCAGTGGCCACTGCCATCAGGCCTAGGATACTAAGTGAAAAATATCCCCTCCCTCAGGGATAGACGAAGGCACCTCAACCCCGGACCACACTCCCAATACCAGGCGCTCTCCTCTCCTGGGCCCCCACTTAGCCCGGCACTCTTTACTATAGATAGAGTGCCCTGGGTGGATAGAGAAGCCCCTCCCCGGGGGGACTCAGATCTGAGGGATGTGTCAGGCAAGGCAAAGGAGATAAGGAGAAGTGCCTCAGGTGGGAGGTAGAGCCTGGTGGCAGAGGATGCTGGAGAGAATTCCCCGAGGTGAGGTGCATGAAAAAGAATTAAAAAAAAAAAAGAAATGGTAATGTTCCCCCTGAAACAGGAACCTCAGATATTTCCTGGGGGGGTGGGGGCGGCGGCAAATCTTGATACACATGTAGGCATCCTCCTTATCCAGGGAACAATTCCAGTCCCCTACTTGCAGAAGAGGGAGTGACCACTCTGAACTTCTTGTACTCGATTAAAAAGTTCAGATCTCTGAGATCTACAGTGGGTGTCAGGTCTCTTGTGCATTTTAGGACTAGGAAGTGCCAGTAATAGAACTCTATGTTCCTTTGTTCCCAGGGAACAGGTTCTATTGCTCTTTTCTGAAGTAAGGTTTGAATCTTCTCCAGATCTAATAGGATGTGCTCTGGAGAGTAATGGAAAGGTACTGGTGGATGGTCTGGAGGTTGTTCCAGAAGTTCCCGAGTATTACCTTGTGCTGTTATCTGCAGGACCCAAGCATCTGACGTTACCCTCCTCCACTGTAGGCTTTGGATGTGGGGATTGGAGAAGGAGTCAGGCAGAGGCAGTTGCTGAGGTTGCTGCCACATTGCCACCTCTAGGGCGGCTCCTGGTGGGGGTAGGGCTGCTACAGTTCTACCCTTACCCTGTTGTCTGATGGGTGAGTGATGTCTGTTATTGGCCAGTCAAAATGGCACCCTCTGTTGACTATTTGGCTAAGTATGATAGAGGGAATGCACTGATTTCAGGGTTCTGCCAGAGGCATGCAAATTAGAGAGTATATCTTGCACATCTGCATCAAACAATTTATATCCTCAGAATGGAGCATTGAGGATGGATTGCTGGACATCATTCGCCCTATATAAGCTGCAAGTACTTAGCATCACTGAAACATGGCTGAAACCCCATCTCCCCAGTGCTGCATATCACCTCCCAGGGTACTCTCTGCTGAGGCATGACAGGCCTGGGAACAAAAATGGTGGTGAGGTGGCTCTCTACATCCACAAGTCCTTCTCTGCTGCCTCTGTGCTCCACTCTGACCCCAGCTCACTCTGCGAATGGCTTCTAGTGGAGCTGACCAGCAGTGCTACTAAAAAGATATATGTGGGATGTTGCTATAACCCCCCCCCCGCTTGGGTGCTCTGCAAGTCTTGCCTCCTACCAAGAAGGGATGGGCAGCCTCTCTCCCAACAGAGACACCATCATCCTCAGGGATTTCAATCTGGACTGGCTTAGTGCTCAGGAACCAGACTACTCTAATCAACTCAAGCTCCATAACCTTGTTCAAATTATCACCATCCCAACTAGGCACAACTCCCATACCCAAAACCATATAATTCTTGACTGAGTGATCACAGATAGAGAAGAAAAGGTGCTCCAATCGGGGACACTATTGGATACCATTAGTGATCACTCTCCCACCTACATGGTCTGGTCCATGAAGGCAAAACACCCCCCAACTACACTTTTTCTGTAACTACAACCACCCTGATATTCCCTTCCTCCTTAAGGATGCTTGGGCTATAAACTGGTCAACCTTCTACACCCTCTCCCATGTGTCCGTAGCTGAGCATTTCTTCACCGCTGCACTCCTGCATCTCCAAAATCATCATTTCCCCTGATCACTCATAGAGTTAGAGGAGGCTGCACCTGCTGGATCACTAAAGATCTCTTGGTCCTGATGAAGAAGAAGGACAAATTATGGTCAGCCTACAAAAAGACCCCACCGCTGCTGGGTGGAATGAATACAGGGGCCTACGGAACCATTGCAAGCAAACTGGCCTAGCCCAAAAACTTGTCTTCTTTCAGGGCAAACAGAGGGACAGCCTCTGTGATCCCCACCATTTCTGGGGTGAGGTCAGCTCCCTACTTACCTCACATTTTCATAACTCTGCTGTTCACCTTGAACCCCCCCTTAGGCCAGCTTACTGACCCTGCAGAAGTTGGCAAGGCCCTCAATAATAAATTCACAGACCTTTCTGCCCTCCTTGGCAAGCTGTCTACAGTACCTTGGTGTTACCTAGCCCCAGGCCCGACCCCCCTGCCCTAACTCCTGATAATTCCACCCATCCATTCTTCTACTTCTGGACCATCACCCCTAAGGACACTGCCAAGCTACTAAACGTCTGCCTAGCTGGGGCAGCCCAGGCAGCAATGGTCTTTTTTCTGTGTTTCTCAAGCTCTTATCCCCTGCCATCCTAATACCACTCACCTTCCTCTTCAACCTGGCCTTGACCACCCCCTCGGTGCCCAGTACATGGAAGCACACCAAGGTGGTCCCAATTTTTAAAACTGGTGACCCACAATCCACAGACAATTACCAGCCTATATTTTTGCTTCCCCATCTTAGTAAGCTCCAAGAAAGGATCTTACACCAACAGCTGTCCGACCATATTGACACTTATAATCTCATGGCCAGACAGCAACATGGTTTCCGTAAGCATCATTCCACCACATCTTCCCTGGCCCTGTTTACAAATCACATACACAGGAACATGGACCTTAGGAGAGCAATGGGTGCTGTCTTTGTTGACCTGTCTAAAGCTTTTGACCTGGTTGACCACATCCTGTTGCTCTGCTCCCTCCATAACCTTGGCTGGTCAACCAAGACCACTCAGTGATTCAAATGCTACCTCTCAAACAGGTTTCAGTCAGTATGTGTTGGCCCTGCCAACTCCCCGGCCCTCCCAGTTACCACCAGTGAACCACAGGGCTCCATTCATGGCCCATTATTATTCTCAGTTTATTAACTCTCTCCTCTCTGACTGTCTTACTTGTGATGCCCTACTATATGCTGATGACCTTGTACTCTTCACATGCAACAAGGCTCTTGAGAATATATCCACAGTTTTATCCAGTAACTACACTTCTGCTCATAACTGGTTCCAGTTACACTGCCTACTTGTGAATGTAAAAAAAATAAAAATCCATGCTGTTTGGATCCAAGCTGTCCTATCAAAGGTTAACAAGGCTGGGTCCTCCCTGTCAGTAATCACCCCCGATGATGCTATGCTTGAACATGTGCCAACTTTTAAATATCTGGGAGTGCACCTGGACCCCTCCCTCTCCTACACTGATCATGTTACCTCCAACATCCGTTGTGCATACCAGAAACTTGGAGTAGCCTATCAGATTAAGCCTTCCTGACTAGGGAAGCCCACATTGCCATTGCATTAGCCAACTTATTGTCCATTATTGACAATTACTCCCCAATTTACTTGCATACATCCTCGGCCATGCATGTGCATCTCAGCTCAATATATAACAACATCTGTCATTTCTCCCTTCTGGCGCCTTACTCCATCCACCACTGCCATCTCTACCAGCCACTAGATTGGCTCACTCTAAGCCAAAGATTTGACTATGTGCTTGTCAGCATTCTGGACAGCACCATCAGGCTTGGCAATGTTTCCCCTTATATGTCCCTCCTTAACACCAGAACTCCCTCGAGATGCTTGCTTGCAGCCTCAGTACCCCCCCCCGAACATCTCCAAAGTCTCCTTGGCCATGGGTGGTAAAGCATTATCCGTAGCTGCTCCCAATCTGTGGAACAGTCTTCCTGCACCCATCTGCTCCTTGGAACACTCATGCTATCTTCAAATCGCACCTCAAATCCTGGCTGCTTGACTAAGCCAAGTGCCCTTGCTCACTCAGTTAACCTCTCCCACACTCCCCCGCTGACCCTCCAGTTCAACTCCAGTTTTGATGGTTTGGCTACCTCAATGCATACTTTCCACCATCTTTGTGATCTGTCTAATCTCCTTCAATGCTTGTCCATGTACTCCCCCCAATCAGTGTCTTGCATGTTTCCTGTGTTTTGCACTTACTTGTACTTGTCACCAATATTGCTGTAAATAGTTCACAGTTAGTTTTACAATCAATCAATCAATCAATCAAAATCTTTATTTAACCAGGCATACATCATTGAGCATAATTCATTTTCGAGGTAAACCTGAGGTCTTACTGTTCCTAAATTCATCCTGATTTGCTGATTGTTGGGAGTTAATTTGTACAGCCTCCATTACTTACCCTCTTCTGTTGTACCTACTCTGTCTGCATATGCATTTGTTTCTGGACTCACTGTATCATACATTTTCTCCTGTTGTATTTGTCACCTGCTGTGGCCCAGGTTGTGCCTGAAAACTGGTCCCCTGGATCACATACTTACCTAGTTAACAAAGACATAAATAAAATAAAAAATAAATTCACAATGCCAGCCACCCTGAGCCAGGAGTAACTTCTGATGCATATTACAGGGTTTGCTGCCCTGGCAGAAGCATCCAATATATCATGTGTGGAATGTAAGAGATGCTTTCCTATGCGTGCACCCTACTTTAGAGCATTTGGAAGCCCCTGCTTGGGTGTACCTTCTGGGAGGGCCTGGACAGCTGCTTTGGTCTTCCTCCAGAGGGCATATTGGTATTTAACTATTTGGGCCTGGTAGTTTGCAATTCTCCAATTCTTGAGCCCAGAAAGTCAGAAGCAAAAGCCCTTTTACCAGAACATCAAGCTTCCTGAACTGTTTATCAGGAGGTAAAGAACTAAGGTGTTTTGGTCCCTTAGATCTGTCATGTGCAGTGTTTATGACCACAGAATCAACCTCAAATTGGTCTGCAAAAAAAGGCTTGCCTGAGGGAGCCTGATTATTCTTGTCTGTCTTCAAAGGTATGGCAGGTATCATGTTGGGTCTATGACAGGCAGCAAGAGTGGCATCCTCTAATGCATGCAGGAGAGGAGGAATGATGATGGGTGAGGAATCAGGCAATTCTAAAATTCTACTAGGTTTTTCTTAGTAATGTTCATTTCCTCTAAATCAAATCCCATGGCAGTTTGTAGTTCCTGCATCATGGTGATAAAAGAAGGATCTTCAAGGAGGGACCTGGGTGTATATGCCACAGAGTCCTCACTCCCTGTGGATACAGTGGAACTAATCCTTTCATAGGAGTCCACATAATCCTCTTCTTCCTCCTCCTCTTTCTCGTGCATAATGAGGTCAGTGTTGTACTCCTGGTCCTCATCAATGTGTTCAGTGGAATGCAGGGAAGTAGCAGGTGAAGCCATCATGCCCGTGAAGGAATCTGGCACGTCGACTTAGCTGGTGTTGATGCTGGGGTTTGCTTAGCAGGCCCCATCAATGTGTCTCCTTGTACAGGAGGAGGAAGTAGCAGGCACATAGGAATGTCCATAAAGAACGAGAGTACAGCCTGCATATCGGCGCATATGTTGTTGACATGAATGCCGATTGATGTCTATGGGGGAAGTACAGTCCCCAACATCTGCATCAACTTACCAGTCATAATAGGCCTGGTGGCATGCATAACCTGCCTGGACCTGGGGGTGTTGATGGTCTCAGTGACTGGCGGCATCCCTACTGGATCAGTCGATGGCGCAGAAGTGGTCACCATGGGGTGGATGAGTGACCATGAATGAACCTGGGAGGCTTTGTGTTTGCTTTGCTCCCTCTTCCATTGCTTATGCTTTTGCTGCCACATTGTTTTCTCCCAGGACTTGAACAAAGGAGAGATAAAGGACTGGGCTGGTGATGCAGTGGAGCTCTTCTCCTGAAGCTCTTTCTTTAGCTTCACTACCTGCTGCTTCAGGAGGTGTGTTTCTAAAACATTGTCTCTGTGTCACCGGGTAGCAGTATTGAATTTTCTGCACATCTGGCAGGCCTTCATGTTGTGGGCTGAGCCTAGCCAGTATATGCAGACATTGTACAAGTCACCCAAATATATCTTTTTGTTGTACTCACAGTACTTAAATAATTTCAATATCTCTATAGTAGACATACACATCGTCAAAAATCACTTTCTAAAAAGTGATTCAAACAACATGAAGTCTTGCTGTATTCTGACAATCTGCAGTTAGCTCCAGCCTTTAAACTGCCCCGGAGAGTATAGGGTTAATTTTCTATGCAGTGCATAGAACGTTGAGCTCGAGCTCAGTTGAGGTCTCTGTCTGCAGCGCTTTGAAACCCAACCGTCAGATTCTTTACTCCGCCTCACTGAACAGTCGCTCCAGAGATTTCTCCTTCAGCTCAGTTCAAAAGTCGGTTAAAGTGTTGGTTAAAGTGTCGGTTTTAAGCCAAAATTATTCTGAAATTATTCTGCATTGTTGGCTCAGGCTCTGTCTGCGGTACCATGAGTACTAGATAGCTACATTTCATTACTTTGTGGAAATTGTAAGTTTGTTCGATCAGTTCGGCTGAACCAATCCTATATATTGAATCCTTGTACTTTGCTATAGTATGTGGTTACCGGTCCTTATCGGTTCTAAAAAAAACGTGTTTTAAATGTTTTTTTCAAACACCTGAGACATGGTTAGGAACCGATAAGGGAGTCTTGCCTGGCAGTTGCCAAAAAAAGGGTAAGTTGGGTAGGTTGGCCATGTCTGAGAAATCCAAGAAAAAAACCGGGCCCACTGGGTTTCAACACTGCAATGAATGTGGGGAAGTCTTTGCTAAGGCCGATCCCCACACCACCTGTGTTTACTGTCTGGGGTTTGAACACCTCGATAAAAAACTGCCAAATTTGTAAAGATTTTCCTAAGTCTACCCTGGAAAAGAGATTAGGTAGACTTAGAGAAAAGGAGGCCGAGAAGTCCACTGACCTGGATGGCCAGCCCGGTTCGGTTCCGACTGAACCAGAAGGAGTGCCCTCTGACCAGGGCGATACTTCTTCGGGCAAGAGGAGAGCCGATCCTGAGGGATCAGTTCCTATAAAAAGAAAAAGGAAAGACAAATCAGCTGGTTCGGATCCAGAGGTTCATGTTCTGACTGCGGATGAGATTGCCCGAGCGATTCAGATTGTTAAATCGCTTCACCTGGTTCCATCTGATCCAGCTCCATTGGCTAGGGGCTCGGTTCGGTCGGTTCCACTGGTTCAGGAATATGCCCCTGAAGATTTTTATGAACCGGAATTTGAGGAGGAGGGGGATTATGAACACAATGATCACTATGATGGAGCAGAAAGTCTAGATGTGCCCATTGAACTGAACATTTCCCCAGACAGACCTTCTGTTGTTTCCCCTCCTAGGCTCTCTGAGTCCCTTCCCCACCATATGTTTTACAGGAAAGTGGCTGAAACTCTTCAGCTCCCTATGAAGGAAGCTACAGAGGATCGAGAGCAGCCTGATTTTGTAGAGATGATGTACATCCCAGAGTCCAGGAGGCTGTCTATTCCCTTGCACAAATCTTTTGGGAAACAGACACAAAACATTTTAAAGTCTCCTAATCCTGTACCTCCTGTTGATAGAAGAATGGATAAGAGATACACTTTATCAGGCTCGGACACAGAGTTTTTCTACCAGCAATGCAGCCATGTTGGGGACATGCAGGCTGCAGCCTGTGACAGGGCTAATGTCCCCTGGGCTTCACACCCCCTAGATAAAGACTCCAGGAGGATGGATGCCTTGGCAAAGAAGCAATACATGGCATCCTCTTTGGGACTCAGGCAGGCTAATTATATGGCCTATACAGCCAGGTACCAGAAGTCCAGGTGGGACACTGTACTGGCACTGGCTAAACTGGCCTCCCCACAGCTGGCCAAGGAGCTGGCTACAGATGGGATTGAGGCATCTAAGCTACAGTTCCATGCTGCTGTGGACTCCAATGATGTGTCATCAAGAGTCATGGCTACATCTGTGGCTCTTCGGAGAATGGCTTGGCTCAGATGTACTAGCCTCTCACAGGATACCCAGGCTAAGGCCATGGATTTCCCTGTGGAAGGTAATTCTCTGTTTGGGGAGCAGACAGAGAATTATATGAAGAAGATGGAGGAATATAGGACCACTTATAGGAGTGCACAGGCCAAGAAGAGGCAGGCAACTCCTCAAAGGCAGCATTCTAGGGGCAGGGGCAGACCTTTTCAAAGGCCTTTCTTCCAAGCACAGGCCTCTTCTCCATTTTCACAGAGGGGGTTCTTCAGAGGGAGAGGCAGAAGGGGGATGAGCAGGGCTGCATCCACTCCTCAGCCTAAGACCCCTGCCAAGCAGACACCCTGATGGGTCTGCCTGGGTTGACTCTCCTATCCCTGTAGGGGGCAGGCTGGCTTACTTCATCTAGGACTGGGTGTCTGTTAGTTCTGACAAGTGGGTCCTAGAAGTAGTAAGCCAGGGACTGGTTCTCAGCTTCAAAAAATTTCTGAAGACGAGAGCCAGATCTTTTCCACCTGCAAGTCTCTCCAAAACCCTTGCCCCAGAGGCAGAGGATTCATCTCTTCTGGCCTTAGGAGCCATAGAGAGAGTTTCTACCCTACACTGGGGCAAAGGTCTGTACTCCAGGTACTTCCTTACCCCAAAAAAGACAGGGGAGTGGTGACCCATCCTAGATTCATCTCTTCTGACCTTAGGAGCCATAGAGAGAGTTCCTACCCTACACTGGGGCAAAGGTCTGTACTCTCTTGTGCTCTCTAACCGCCCTCACAAAATAAAGGACCTTAATGTATTGCCCAACCCCCTCAGTGACCACTCACCAACTCTCTTCCTCTGGTCCTGCACTGCGCTCAAAGCCGTGCGCCCCCCCTGCTCACTGTCGCCGCTTTGGCCCTGGGGGTCTACGCAAACTTAAACGTCACCTTGCACAACTTGATTGGTCCCCAATCTCTCACGCTAAGGATATTGACACTGCCCTTGCTTTCCTCACCAATGCCTTCTGCAAGGCTTGTGATGTTTTTGCCCCTGTCACACGCACTAGTACTAAGAGGAACCCGGCTGCCTGGATATCCCCCCCTCTGATCCATCAACTGAAGCAACGTGATAACCTATGGCACATTGCTGTCAGTACAGGCAGGCTAGCGGACAGGCAAGCCTACAACGTTGCACGTAACAAGTGCACCTGGGCCATAAGAAAAGCCAAAGCCTGCCACTACCAGTCTACCTTGACATCCACCTGGGGCAATGCCCGCACCTTCTGGAATAACGTGAAAGAGTTAAACGGGTCGTCCCGCTCCCCCCTCCCTCTCAGATGATCATAAATGGCACTATCGACGCTGACCCCTCCCGTATCGCCAACTGCCTTAACGAAACCTTCACTGTTCTAAGCTCTGTTCTCCCGACTCACTTCTTTGACCCATACCGGTTTGCAACAGTCCACCTGTTGCTCGCCCCCCCTTCCTCTTTAGGACTATCTCACCACAGGATGCAAAGCCAATCCTCCTAAAAGCTCTCTCCTCCTGCAACCCTAGTGATGACCCCCTTGACTCCTGGACACTCCGCCGAACTTTGGATGTCATGCTAGTCCCCCTTACTAACTTCCTCAACCAATCCCTGTGTCTCAACGATTCCCGAGGCTTGGAAACAGGCTGAAGTCATCCTATACACAAAATGGAGACCGTAGCTGTCCCTACAACGACAGGCCTATCTCCATCCTCCCCCCTTCCAAGGCTCTCCTGAAAAATAGTATCTGCTCAACTTACAGCGTATCTATCCCAGCCACAACATCCTGTGCCCCGAACAGCATGGCTTTCGCCCAGGTCACAGCACCACCACAGCTCTAGCTGGAATTCTCCCACATTATACACTCTGGCTAGATTCCAGAGAGTTGGCTGGGGCAGTGTTCATTGACCTGTCCAAGGCCTTCGACACTGTGAACCACCCACTTTTGCTAGACACCCTCTGTAAAATGGGGCTGTCTGCTGGCCCATTAGGCTGGTTCTCCAGCTACCTCTGTGGTAGATCCCAACTTGTCAAGCTGACTGGTGGCCTATCCTCGGCTCTGCCTGTACATTCAGGAGTTCCACAAGGCTCCATTCTGGGCCCCACATTATTCAGTCTCTTCCTGAACTCCCTTCCCAGCTCTTGTACCAGAAAACTGTTATTATATGCAGACAATGCCGTCCTACTCTCCTCGCACCCTGACCCGGTCACTCTCCAGAACAGCCTACAGTTCTCCTTCAGCCAAGCTGAAAAATGGTTCCTCGACCACCGTCTGGTCCTGAATCTCAAGAAAACAAAAGCAATGATCTTTGCGCATCACCAAAGTAGCTCCAAAAATGCCCCCTCACCATCCTCCCCATCACCGACCATCCTTTTGAGCAGGTATCTACAAACAAATACCTGGGCATCACCTTTGACTCAGCTTTCTCTTTCCATGCCCATGTCAGTGCCCTATCCGCCACCATGAACGTCCAGATTGGGCTCCTGTATCGACACAAAGACTGCCTCCCTGGCTTCGCCTTGCGGTTGGCCATCACTTCCTCTGTCCTGTCATTAGTTGACTATGGCCTCCCCATCTATGCAGCCGCTGGCCCCACTGTCCTCACCAAAATCCGGACTTCCATCAACAAAGCCTGCAGGCTCCTGTCTGGTGCCCCTAGTGGAACCCACACCTGTCAGCTCTATACCACCACAAACTTACTTAATTTGGAAGAATGTCTGCATTATCACACTGGTATACTAGCAAAAAAGACTCTTCTTGGACTGTGTCCCCCTGGTGTCTCAGCACAGCTCCAGCTTGCCTTCCACTCAGCTGCTACCCGAACCGCCAGCAAAGCCACCTTCTTGGTGCCTAGAACCAGGACCTCCCTTGCCCAAAGGTCCTTCCATTACAGAGCGCTGTCCTGGTATAACTCCCTCCCCACGCACATCTCAAGCACTCCTAAAATTGGCCAGTACAAAGCTGCCCTACGCAACCACCTTCTTAGCACTCGGAAGTGTACGTGCCTATGGTAGGGCCTGTCATTGCCCCCTCAGGCTCGTCAGCCCACCCACTCTATTTTTTTACTATGACCATAGCCTGTTTGGTCTGATATGATCCACCAATGAACCTTGTTCTATACCATGGAAATCTACCTATGGGTAACTATGTATAGGCCTTTGCCTGCATGACCAGCTAGGTCCTACCTATAATTTTGTCTTGTACCACCAGAAGCTACCCATGTTTAGGCAATGTATAATGTATGTATTTGCACCTGTTTTGTCTCACCCTGTCGTACCACACTGCTGTTGTTACCCTCCCTTGTGACGAGGTGCCTTTGTAAATGAGTCTATGACTCAAAGGTTGTAAATCCGATTCTTGAACTAAATAAATAAATAAATAAATATAAGATACCTGAACAAACATCTTTTAAAAATAAAGGTTCAAGATGGTGACTCTGGGAATAATTCTTCCTGCTCTAAGGCCAGGGGACTGGCTAGTGTCCCTGGACCTCAAAGATGCCTACTTTCACATTCCCAGCAGGTGCTCCCACAGAAAATACCTCAGGTTCAAGTTGCTCTCAGGCCATTACCAATTCAAAGCAATGCCCTTTGGCCTAACATCAGCTCCAAGGGTTTTTACAAAGTACCTGGCAGTAGTAGTGGCCCTTTTAAGAAGGCAGAAGATTTCAATTTTTCCATATCTGGAGGACTGGCTCATAGTGGGTCAGTCTCCAGACCAAGTCAAGTGAGACCTGCAAGTGTCCCAGCAACTGCTCTCTTCCCTGGGGTTTCTTCTCAACCTCCCCAAGTCAGTCCTCGAACTAGTACAGCCTCTTATCTTTATAGGGGCAGAGCTAGATACTGTCAAAGCAAGAGTCTTTCTTCCCCTGGAAAGGGCAAGAGTTCTTATAGAACTGGCTTCTTCCTTCAACCTTCAGGTTTCCCGACCAGCAAGGCACTTCCTTCAGCTCTTGGGCCACATGGCAGCTTCTACAGCAGTGGTCCAAGGGGCAAGATTCCAGATGAGGGACATTCATTTCCATCTGAGGGCCTTTTGGTCCCAAAAGAAGGACCCTCTTACCAAGCTGATTCCAGTGACTCTGACACTAATCCAAGCTCTTCAATGGTGACAGGATCAGGACAACTTAAGGCAAGGGGTCCTATTTGTCACTCAGTCTCATTCAGTGGTCCTTACCACGGATGCTTCCCTTTTGGGGTGGGAAACTCATCTGGGGGCTCTCACAGCCCAGGGACTGTGGTCCCGTCAGGAGTCCCTTCTTCATATCAATCTCCTGGAACTCAGGGCAGTTTTTCTGACCCTGCAATCTTTCTATCAGTCTGTGCAGAACAAGGTAGTTCAGGTCAGAACAGACAACACCACCACCATGTGGTACATCAACAAGCAGGGAGGCACTCGGTCTATGGCCTTGTGAACAGAGGCCATGAAATTGTGGTCCCTGACTTATTCCCTGCAGACCTTTCTGATAGCAGTCCACCTTCCAGGAAAGGACAATGTGCTAGCAGATGCACTGAGCAGGATCTCCCAGGGCCATCATGAATGGTCCCTGGACCTCCTAGTGTTGAAAGTAATTTTCTCAAGGTGGGGCACTCCAGAGATAGATCTATTTGCAGCCCCAGATAATCATCAACTTCCTCTGTTTTGTTGCAGACCCCTAGTCCTGGGCTCAGTCCCTCTGGATGCTGTGATTTTGAACTGGGAAGGGAAATTTCTGTATGCCTTCCCTCCTTTTCACCTTCTGTTCAAAGTTCTAGTCAAGATAAGGTCACAACCTTGCAAAGTGATTCTGATTGCTCCAGACTGGACCAGACAGCCTTGGTACCCCCTGTTACTGTCTCTAGCAGTCCATCTTCCCCTGTCTCTTCCCAGAAATTACAACCTGTTAATCTCCTCTCAGGGGAAGATTTGGTACCCCAATCTTTGGTCTCTCAATCTCAAAGCATGGCCCTTGAAGAGTTAGAGTATGCAGATTTGCATCTGTCTTAGGGGTTCTGGATATTGTCAAAACTTCTTGAAAGCCCTCCACCAGAAAGACTTATAACTCCAAATGGAAAAGATTCAGCATTTGGTGTTCCAAGAAGCATATTTCTCCAGACACTGCTGAATTGCCTGCAGTTCTGGATTATATGGTCCATCTTAATGGCCTAGGCCTCAGACCAGCTACTTTCAAGGTCCACTTGTCAGCTGTTTCTGCTTTTCTGTCAGTGGGGAAGTCTTCCTCACTATCATCTCATCCTGTGTTCTGTAAATTTTTCAAGGGATTGCTTCATACCAATCCTCCCTTTAGGGATCCTGCCATTGCCTGGGACTTAAATGTTTGCATTGTTCAACTTATGCAACCTCCTTTTGAGCCTATGTCCTCAGCAGAGCTTAAGTACTTGACTTGGAAAACTGTGTTTTTGGTAGCCATTACCTCTGCCAGATGTATAAGTGAACTGCAAGCCCTGTCAGTGGAACCTGATTTTATCTCCTTTCATAGAGATAAAGTGGTCCTTAGAACCAATAGAAGGTTTTTGCCCAAAGTGGTTTCAGACTTCCCACTTGAATCAGTCTATGTCTCTTCCTATCTTCTTCACTGATCATTCTTCCTCAGGAGAGAGGAGGCTATGCAGTTTAGATGTTAAAAGGGCCCTTAATTACTACATAGAGCGTACCAAGGGTTACAGGTTTGATTCCCTCCAGTTATTCCTCACTTATGGGGAAGTGGGAAAGGGCAAACCTGCCACCAAGAGAACTATTGCCAGGTGGATTGTTTCTTGTATACAATTCTGCTATGAGAAACTGGGAAAAATACCACCCTCAGGCCTGAGGGCTCATTCCACAAGAGGTACAGCTGCTTCCCTGGCTGCTGCCAGGGATATCCCTCTGTTAGAAATTTGTCAAGCAGCCACCTGGAAAACAGTCCATACCTTTACCAAGCATTACTCTCTGGATATCCAGGCTAGGAGTGATGCTCAGTTTGGTACAGCAGTACTTCAGAGCCTATTCCCAAAGTAGGTTCTGTCCCCTCCTCCATGGAGGTACTGCTTGGCAGTCTGCAGATTGTCAGAATACAGCAAGACTTCATGTTGTTTGAAGAAAAAATTACTCACCTTAGAAACTGTGTTTCTTCTAATGGAGTCTTGCTGTAATCTGACCTCCCTCCCTGCCTGCCCTCTCAGAACCTGTTGTTGGGAAGTTTGTGGGCAGGTGCAGTGTTGCACCCAAGGGGTGTCTTCAGCACACCCTCTTTTTTACTTGGGTGCTTATATTATAATCTTTATTTGAATAGGTTTTTGGTTTTGGGTTTCCTGACTTCAGTCTTCCTTTGGGAAACCAAAACTTTTGTTGCCAGTTGGCTAGTTAAATATTTTACAATTTCCACATAGTATAGTTAGTGAGAGTTTGCTCATAAGAATCTGACAGTTGGGTTTCAAAGGGCTGCAGACAGAGACCTCAACCGAGCTTGAGCTCAACGTTCTATGCACTGCATAGAAAATTAACCCTATCCTCTCCGGGGCAGTTTAAAGGCTGGAGCTAACACAGATTGTCAGAATACAGCAAAACTCCATTAGAAGAAACACAATTACTAAGGTGAGTAAATTTTTCTTGTTAACTAGGGTGAGAAAATTAGAAAACTGACAACAACTGCGGGCATTTCCGTGGAAGGTTTGATGAGTATAGTCAGGAAAAGAACGGAGGATGGAAGGGGCCATCCACGTTTATATGGGAAGCACTGATGTAGGACGTCATCATGGATGGCCCCTAGTGCACTGTTTTCAAAAAGTTTCCATGTGGTCCTTGTACCTGGTGGCTATAGTTTCATAGGTGTGGCCCAATGAAAGAGATATCCTTGCAGAAGATGAGTCATTCTACAGTTCATGTGTATCATTCTGCAACTCAGCCAGAATATTCTGTGGAACGCAATGAGAATTTGTGCATCATATTTGGAGGATTTGGATTCCAGCGAAGTCAGAATTTTGGAAAATCTTGCAAAATGTACACATTTTGGAAAAAGATTCACAAATTCAGAATTCTCAGTTTCCACCAAACACTACAAGGAGCACTTTTTACAGTTTTCTGACATGGTGGACAAAGTACATGACCTGCAACTGTCCATCAGTGTGGTGTAGCCAAGGCAAGTCCCATTTTGAAATGAGAATGGGAAGTGAAGAAAAAGAGCTGATTGAAAATAGACTATCTCTATTTTCAATTAGCTTGTTTCTGCACTTTAATGGTTCTGTTGCATTATTACTGTTTTGTACATTTACATGTTCTTTTGTATGATCTTGGACATGTATTGTAATTTACCCAATGTTCCACTACTGTTCATTGTACAATACCTTGGGTTCCAACTGTTGAATAATCTTACAATGCTGTATTGTTTGTACTACCCACATACTATTGTAACTGATCATCCTTCATAACCCTATGTAATCCCTTCCCCACAGGTCGCACCATGAGATGAGCAACTTGTTGTTCAGTGTGCCCTCCTGGTGAAACATTTCAATAAATAAATAAAATGTATTATGACAGAGGGACAGGGCATAAATAATTCACAGAGGGAGATAAAGTGCTACTCCTATTACCATCTTCCAATAATAAATTGTTCATGAAGTGGCAGGGCCCTTATGTAATACTGAAATGGACTGGCCCTGTAACTTATGAGATAGAATTGCCTGAGAAGAAAAACAAGAAACGTATCAACCATGTTAATTTGTTAAAACCTTGGGTAGAAAGACCTCCCCACTTATGTGGCTATATTCATCCTGAGCCTTCTGAAAGCGAGCTGAGTATAGCATATCAGCGGTTGGACAGTATAGGAGAACTTGCAGTTATAACAATAAATCCAGAGATAACAGTCCAACAGGCTATGGAATTAAACACATTGTTACAAACATACCAGAAAACATTTATGGGAACCCCTGGGAGGGAGAAGGGTGCAGTCCATCACATATTTGTACCCCAACAGATACCCATAAGACAAAAAACATATAGACTCCCTGAAAGAGTCAGAAAAGATGTCATACAAGAAATAACAAGAATGCAAGGATTAGGTATAATTGAACCATCCCACAGTGAATGGAGCTTCCCTGTGGTTGCTGTAGGTAAGAAGGAGGGAGGCATCTGCATTTGTCTTGATTTCAGATGACTAAACGCTGTTTCAAAATTTGACAACCACCCAATGCCATGTATTGATGACATCCTCGACCATCTAGGAAATGTCAAGTACATCAGTACCCTAGATCTAACTAAGGAGGTACTGGCAGATTCCCCTTGATCTTGATGCCAAAGAAAAAATCGTGTTTGGTACTCCTTTAGGTCTTTTCCAATTTACTGTAATGCCCTTTGGTTTGCAAAGTGTCCCTGCCACCTTCCAGAGAGTGATGGACAAAATCCTAACCCCACATGCCACCTATAGCGCAGCATACCTAGATAATGTGATAATATTCAGCCCCTCTTGGGAAGAACATGTGCGTCATCTAGCTTTGGTACTGTCTGCCATCACTGAGGCTGGGTTAACCATCAATCCATCAAAATGCGCACTAGCCATGCAAGAAACTAAATATCTCAGGTTCCAGATTGGAAATGGAATACTAAAACCCGAGATAAGCAAGGTGGGTGTCATGGCTAATAGCCCTAGATCAATTACAAAAAAAGATGTAAGGTCATTCTTAGGTCTAGGTGGTTATTACCAGTGCTTTATACCTAACTTTTCTACATTGGATAGTCCTCTGACTGATTTAACCAAGAAAAATAAGCCAGATAAGGTAATATGGACAACAGATTGTGAAGAAGCATTTCACTCCTTTAAAGCCAGGTTATGTTCCTCACCCATTCTGCACACACCAGATTTTATACAACCTTTATAATACAGAACAACATCTAATTATGGCATAGGGGCTGTACTTATACAATTAGTAGATGTGGAGGGTTTTACCATGCCACAACGGCAGCGGACATGGAGACATCCCTGACAGTGACAGCCGCAGTGCCAACTGTTGGCAGCGCTGTTTCGGGGGTGCCTCTGTGTTTCCCACATACCCTGGTCTCTAGGATTCCAACTCCAAGTTGGAGCTGGACCGGGGGGGGGGTCCAGACACCCTCGAGGCAGTCTCAGGTGCTGCACAGACCATCACAGTGATGTACGGGTTTTGCCCAATTCGTGTCGCTGAGATGGTTTTCACAGTGGATGAGTCGCTGCAGTAACAATATACCAATGGGGAGGAACATCCCATTGTCTATATAAGTAGAAAGTTGCACGAGACAGAAACTCATTACTCCATCATAGAAAAGGAGTGCTTGGCCATTAGATGAGCCATAGAAGCCCTATGCTTTTATCTTTGGGGGGTAGAATTTGAACTATGGACCGACCACAACCCCTTGTGCTGGCTGCATGTTATGAAAGACAGAAATCCACGCATCATGCAGTAGTATCTTTCATTGCAGCCATATCATTTTATGATTAAACATCATAAAGGAACTTCACATAGTAACGCAGACTTCATATCCAGATACGGGACGGATGAAGAGAAACACCTGTCATCAGACCTTGGGGTAAAGAAAGATTTGATAGTGTATTAAAGGACCCTGAGGTGGAACCTTAGGAGAGGGTGGGCCATGGCTCCATCTCTCCTTGTGAGAGATCTGATGACAGGTGTAAGTATTCTAGGATCTTTCACAAAAACCTGAAAGGTTTTGTTTTAGGTGGGGAGGAGTATGTGAAAGGGTGCCCCCCCCTTTCTGGTTATGTATGGTCAGGAGGTCAGCATTTCTATGCATCATCTGGGACTTTTGTATTTGTATTTGTAAAGTCTGTCTGTCCATGTTCATTGGGTTGGCCACCCACTTTATTTGTTTGTTTATACGTTGTCTTTCTTGGTATATAGTTCTTTGATGGTCCTAGTTACATATGACTCCCGGGACTAGTTTTAGGGCACACAAGTGTATTATTGCTGATGCTGTCAGATACTACTTTATTCAACTGATAGTTGATATTCTGCAGTATATGCCTGTGCCTATGTTCTCGCAGGTAGCACAATGCTGAATTGAGTAATTTGTCCTGAAATCTGGACTACCTATGTACTACGGCCCTGCGGTAATAGGTAGCAACATTCCTGTATTGAAAGGTGCTATGGTTAAGCATTAAGCACCTAGTTCCTTTCGTCTGTCAGTTAAAATATGCAAAATGTTGTTCTGTTGTAAAAGAATAAATATTATTTTTACTCCTTAAGCCATTACTAGCTATTGGCCCACCTCTTCAACCACAGCCTTTTACACACCCTATTGCAGATTTTTATGTCATCTGCAAAGAGGCATACCTTCCCTTCCAGCTCATCTGCAGATTCACTTTTAAAGATCATATAGAGGACTGGTCCCACTACTGAGCCCTGAGACACTGTGCTGGTCACTATCATTTACCTGGAGCAAACCCTGTTTACTACCACTCTCTGCCACCCATCTCTTGACCAGTTTCTTACTCAGTTTTCCACCTTAGAACACATCCCTACAGTGCCCAGTATTCTTATGAATCTTCTATGCGAAATGCTATCAAAAGCCTCACTGGAATGTAATCAGGCCATGCCCATCACCAACCCTGATCTATTTCCCTTGTTACCCAGTTAAAGAAATCTATCAGATTTGTCTGACATGACCTCCCTCACCCCATGAATCCATGTTGCCTTGGGTCTTGTAATGTGCTAGATTCCAGATATTCCACAATCCTTTCCTTTAGCAGTGACTCCATTAACTTCCCCATCACCAGTTTTAGGCTGACTTTCCTACAGTTGCCAGCATCATCTCTGCTACCACTTTTGTGAAGGGATACTACATCTGCCCTCTTCCAGTCCTCTGGAACCTCTCCTGTTTCCAGTGAATTGTTAGAAAGGATTGTCCGATGGGCAACCAGCACTTCCTGAGCTCACTGAATACCCTTGGGTGTACCCTGTCTGGCCCCATAGCTTTGTCCATTTTCAGATATGCAAGTCCCTTCAGGACTCTATCCAGTCAAAGGACTGGTATCTATCTCCTTTCCCCATGCCATATTGCTTTTATGTGGCCCATCCCTTTCCCCTTCTCTTGTGAAGACTGAGAAAAAATAGGTGTTCAGGACAAACAAAGCAGTTTTTTCTTGGCCAAGCTTAGTACTCTGGCTAATAGCACTATAGAAAAGGTGCTTGATAGCAGGGAAATTCACTTAGCACAGAAAGAACAGTTACATACATACCATAACAGTATATCTTTGAGAAAATCTCTTTCATCAGTTCATACTTATGGAACTTATAGCCACCAGACTGTAGGACCACATGGAAACCTTTGCAAGCAGTCCACTAGGGGCTGCCCACAGTAACATCCTACGTCACCAACCCCTATATAATCGCGAGCGACCCCTTGCCTCTTCAGTTCCCCACTGGAGATCATGCTTGGAGGACCTCCCATCTGGGAATCCTCAGAGAATGCATGGCTCTGTCAAACAAGGGAGGCAGAAAACCTAGCAGGTAGACATCAGATAAACCTTCATAGAGAAGGAGACAGCATTTAGATTGCTGTAGATTCCTATGACCTCTCTTCAGGGAACCAGGAGAGAATGCATGGCTCTGCCAAACAAGTGGGGCACAAAAAACAGCATGAAGATATCTGATAAGCCTTCACAGAGAAGGAGACAGCATTTACAAAGCTGTAGATCCCTACAGCGATGGAGGATGGGTCAGCATGGCCTGATGAAAGAGATTCTCTCGACAATCTACTGTTAAGGTAAGTACATAACTGTTCTATCTTTTTTGAGGCTATCTCTTTCTTCAGGCCACACCTATGGAATGAATACCATGCAGTACTAACCATTAACAGTTTGGTTGTCTGGATGCTACAGCCCAATGAAAGAAAGCCTTTAAGAACTGCCAGACCAAAACCATGCATTTTCAGAATGCAACGTCCAGACTGTAGTATTTAGTGAAAGTCTAGCGAGTACTTCAGTTGGTATCTGGCGCATATCCCTGCAGCAGAGACATGCAGAAAACATGCAACAGAGGTGACCGTGCTCTAGAGCAGTGGTGGGAAAGCTGCAGCCCGAGGGCCGCATGTGGCCCCCTCATCCATCTGCTTTTGCTGTTTGCTCTGTATTGAAGTGTTCTTATCTTTAATTGCACTCTTAATGTTATATAGCTTGTTTTTAATTCAAATGTATAGTTGTGGCTTGTGACTGTGGTAAAGGTGGTCTTGTAGCCCTTGGGAGTGATTGAGGGCCACACTTGTGGCCCCCTGATTATCTTAGGTTGCCCAACCCTGCTCTAGAGGAATGAACATGAACAACAGCAGGAAACTGTTTATCATACCTCTTGTAACCGAAAGTAATACAGGGGACCAGCCATCTGGGCAGGCACTGTTTGGAGCTAGAAATGCCCTGTTTTCCAAGGGTGCCTGAAACAAAAAAGCTGTGAGGAATCTCTGGAGTCAGTCGGGCAGTGTGTAGAAAACCTGTGTATTTTATATATTGATAGTATAAAGCTCTGTTTCACTGTGTGGGCATGCTCTTGAAAATAAATTATCAAGAGGAGTAATTTAATTCACAGCAAATTCAGACACCGCCTTTAGTGAAAAAAAAACTCATGGGTATTATGCAAAGACACCCAGACTTTGTACAAAATGCCAGTAAGAAGTCTCATATGTTAGCTTGAAGCAATGACCTTCTTTGAGCAGAAAAAATGGCAATAAAGAAACACTCTTCAAGGAAGGAGGCAGAAGCCTCTATGGTGGCTCAAAAGGAGCCAAAGTAAGTGTCTCCCATTTAGGCTCCAAGCTAGGACTGACTCACAAATAGGGGACTTTTAATATAAAAGGCCTCTCTGAAATGTACAGGCCCCATCAGCCAGACAACAGTATGACTTTCAATAAGGACATGGGAAGTTGGAAAATCAGCATAGTGCCCCTTAGGAGGCATTTATTGTAGGCCTGCCTCTGACAAGGGTAGTAGATACTACAGTCTTTGGTTTACTGTACAAGTAAACTAATCTAAATGGTAAGAAGCGGACCATAAGGAAAATTGCTTCGATGTAATGGAAAAAGTAGTTCTGGTAGGAGGCTTTTCCCAGATGTCAACCACCCATTAGGAAACCCCACTTCTATCCATGGCTACGTTCTCAAGAGCCATGGAGGACTGTGACTCAACTTGAGGTCCTGATGGATCACACCATGTTGCCCTTGTGATACTGTAGCAAGCCCTAGCATAAGGGCAGGAGAGGAGTAGTTCCACAGTCAATTTCTGGGATATGCAGAACTGAATGTGTGTGAATCAATGGGGAACAATGGCTACCAGAGCTGCCCCATCCTCTGGGAGCATAAGCAGCACTTTCCACCTGAAAGAAAAGGAAGGAAAGGGATACAAGAACTTCCCTTATCAATAAAGGGATAATGTACCTCTCCACAAAGAACTCCAGGTGCTGGAGTGAGTGAATAAAACCCCAGCAGTTTTTTTTTTGGGGGGGGAGTTAAAGGTTTTTATTATTTTAACTTTAGGAAAAGTACATTTGAAAAATCAGATAAATGCAATACATGAAAAGTTACAGAGCATTACAGTGAACTGTAAAACTCATGTTGACTGTCTAGCTCAATACTACTTGTGGAGCACATGCAGTGTACTGTATTAGCATAATTCTCCCTAGGTGAGCTTACAACATTTGCCCTGTGGAGTAGCTGCATGAGAGAACATACTGTCTGTTACCCTTGCCATGTGAGAGCAATGTATCAGGGCTTACCTGGGCTTTTCTCAGTGGCAGCTGTGGCACTTGAACTCTTTGAACT
Organism: Neoceratodus forsteri; assembly: GCA_016271365.2. Classification (NCBI taxonomy): domain Eukaryota; kingdom Metazoa; phylum Chordata; order Ceratodontiformes; family Ceratodontidae; genus Neoceratodus; species Neoceratodus forsteri. The sequence continues at coordinate 1,560,094,260 of CM028130.1, read as the reverse complement.
CAGAAAGGATCTTGGGCAACTAAAGTCAGGACAAGACCTACAATAGAACACACACAAAGTGAACTATCTAGACTTTCTCGGATATAGGAACACATTTAATACACATGCTGTAACCAGCGCTGATACTTTTTCTGGGACAATCAAGAATCAAGTGGTAGCCCCCCAGACCAGCCCAATGACTAATACGTATCAGGTCAAAGTTGCATCCCAGTTGAGTTTAGAAGCCAATAATTGGGATGGAATAGTGGCCCTGAGGGCCTCATATATGTGACTGGACTGGCCTCTGTCCAGTCTAAGTCAGATCTCCACCTGGGAGGCAGGCTTGCCTGGGGGGGATTCTTGTGGGTATATTCAGTGATCACACTCCTGATTTGAAGGAAGCACCAGAAGTCCTTAGGGGGGATCTCATGAGATCTACACATCCCTTCGAATGAGTCCAGGGCATTGGTACCTGAGTTATACAGATCCTGGAGGTAGGACAGACCTGAGGCCACCCAGGAGGGACAGGAGACTGTTTTTTATGTTTGCTTGCATGCATGTGCAAGAAACATAGTGCCATCATCCGAGTTTTCGGAGGTGTGGCAGCCGTCTTCCAATTCAGTCAGTGTATTTGCAGGCATGGCCCCAGTTCTCCAATGAACGCCGCAGCTGTCTATGACAGCAGTTGAAAATGCAGTGCCGTACAGTTTAAAGGGAGAGCTCCGCTTCAGTGAGCAGAGCTCCCCCCTCCATACGCATGCACACATGCACATTGCATGCTCATGCGCTCCCCTCCCACGCACACACTGTATGTCCGACAGGGGTGCCAAATCTCCCGTCGGCTCCAGCTCCCCCCCAAACAGCCTTCCAGCTGCCACGCTGGGTGCCCACCCCAGCTTGGCAATAGATCGTATGGCTGATGGGGGTGCCCAATCCCTGTTGGCTCCACGGCCCCTCCAAGCAGCCTTCCAGCTGCCACACTGGGAGCCCATCCCAGTGTGGCAAACGTCCCGCATCGTCAGCCATCCAGCTGCCATGCTGGGAGCCCACCCCAGCCTGGTAAACGTCCTGCATCATCCAAGAGAAAAAAAACTACCTGTAAACAAAAAAAAGTTCTCTCCGCAGTCTCTGCAGTCTCCCTGCCCACCCTGTGCCCACCCTCTGTGCACTCTGCCTCCACAGACTACCCTCACCCCATACTTACCTCCGGAGCATGGCGCGATGATCACGGTGGACCGGGAACACGCCTGCACTTCTTCAAAGCCGATCGCAACTGAGGAAATGCTGGTAAGCTGTATAATGCAGTAAATAGGGTTTTTTCAACTTTAATGCATATCTTGGGCATTTTTTGGAATTTTGGCATCAAATTTTCAGCATAGGGTTTTTGGACCCCTCCTCATGAATTCTCAAACTGTCATGGCATTAATTGGGCCCAAAGGGTGATTTCGCAGTCACTGCACGAAATCACCTTTCGGGACTGATTAACAAAACGACAGTGCCAGTGTTCATAAGGTGGGCTTTCAAAAAGCCTATGTTGCAAATTTGCTGAAAAATTCCTAAAATGACTGTTTTACGAAAGGCATATAGTTCCACGCACTGTAAGTGCGCAAATATTTAATATTTGTACTCTGGATTTTCAACATTGCCATTTTATCACACTTCCTTATGAGCAGTATAGCTGTCATTTTTCACATCTTGCCCAAAATGTGTTTCCGCGCATGTAGCGCAAGATGGCAAAGTCGTTGTACGAAATCAATGTATGGGACACAGTAAGAAAATCACAGTGGCACTGTTCATGAGCAGAGGTCTTAAAATTGATATGTTGAAAATTTGGTGAAAAAATTTCTAAAAATGACTGTTTTACGAGGTTGAAAATTTGGTAACAAAAGTCCATAAAATGGCTGTTACGAGTGAGCATTGCACAGTTTCCACGCACCCTCGTAAGTTCATGAATTTGTAATATTTTCAGTCCACATTTTCACCAGTGGCATTTTTCCACACTTCCTTATGAACAGTACAACTGTCATTTTTCACAGCATGGCCGAAATGTGTTTGTACACTTTCAACGCAGAAATGCGTGGTCGCTGTGGGAAATCATTGTTCGGGACAGATAAAGAAAATCACAGTGACACTGTTCATGATCGGAGGTCTCAAAATGCCTGTGTTGACAATCTGCTGTAAAAAAAATCCCAAAGTAATTACATTACGGGTGTGCGTTGCACAGTTTCTACGCACGCTCGTGACTTCACCATTTTTTTAAATATTTTCACTGCAGATTTTCAACATTGCCATTTTTTACACCTCCCCATGAACAGTACAGCTGTCATTTTTCACATCCTGTTTGGAATGTGTTTTTGCAGCTGTAGTGCTAAATGCCGTAGTCGCTGTGCAAAGACAACTTTTGGCTAACAAACTGATATTGCCACTGTTCATGAGGTGGGGGGTCACAAAAAAAAATGTTGAAAATTTGGAGTGAAAATACCAATGAATGCCTGAGGCGTTAGGGTTTCCTACCATAATGCCCCACCCTGTAGAGAATGACAGGCATCAGGGGTGTGACTTGGGATTCCTGCCTGTAATGCTCATACCATTCCACACCCTGCAGCCAGTGAGAGGCATCGAGGTGTGCCTTGGACTCTTCGGCCCGAAAGTTCACCCCATTCTCTTATGCCGCACCCATCTCACCGTATTTCCTGATGGAATGGGGTGAGTATAAGGGCCAAAGACCCCAAGGCACACCGTGACACTTGTTGGTGTCTGCAGGCTAGGATGTGGTGAAATGGCATGGCCATTATGCCTGACGACCCAAAGGCACATCCCAATGCTTGTCAGTCTCTGAAGGGTGGTGGTAGTGTTGGCTTCAGTTCAATACTTCATTGCCATTCCTATTATGCAGCTCTGTAACTCCTACACTACCAATGCCAATGCCAGCAAGCAAACATTCGGCATTGACAAATGCTAGTTTATTGATGGTAATCTCACTATTACCCCACAGTGGGGTGAGGCACAATGGGGACGAATTACTACCGAGCTTCTTGTGTAGTTTGCCACAGTGCTCCAAGGAGGGGCCTACTGTCGGGTGAAGTTGCATACCCGTAGGGGAGCAGTTGTACAACATCAGGGTCAGATGGACCAGCTCACATACCTCTCTATCCACACCCAGCCACTGGGGGTCATTTTGCCCAGGGGCTGCAAACCACATTAGTGTCTGGGTGGCCTGGAAAGCCCATTTACAGTATAACCCTCGAACCACGGGAGACCCCACCTCCCCATCTGTCCAGTGCGCCCTCAGCTTACTCCTACTGTACCTAGGTCTCTTCCCATCCCATACAGAAGCCCCCAACAGGGAGTTCAGCTTGGTATACCAAAATTGAGGGAGTTTCAGGGAAATGTGTGATAGGAGGTACATAATCTTGGGAGCAGTAACCATTTTTATTGCAGAGATTTTACCCACCAGACTAAGTTAGAGAGCCTTCCATCCCTCTAACTTTGTCTGTATGGATGCCAATAGCGGTCTCAGATTCATTTTCCGAAGTCTGGTAAGGTCAGAGGTGATATTGATACCCAGATATGTGAATCCCTCAGGTGAACAGTGAAGCCCGTGCTGGGCGGCCATGTAGGAGGTACAGTTAGAATTCAGGGGCAGGACCTCCATCTTAGACTGATTGAGCCTGATCCCAGAGAAAGTGGCAAAATCAGGGAGGGTGCTCAGAAGGCGTGGGAGAGCAATGACAATGTCCACCAGAGGGAGCAAAAGGTCATCAGCATACATGACAGTAGGGTAGGCCTCTTCCCCCAGTGTTACCCCCTGGATTAGTGCGTTCTACCTGATAGCCACGGCCAGGGGTTTCACCGCAAGAACAAAAAGTAGCAGGGGTAGGCATCATTGGCATGTTCCCCTACCTAAGAGAAAAAGTGAGGAAAACATGGAATTGCTGAGTACCTTTGCAACAGGGGAGGAGTAGATAGCCCAAGTCCAGGCTCTGAAACCTGCCCCCAACCCCATGGTGCACAGCACCTGTTGGACAAAGTTCCACTCCAGGGAGTCAAAGGCCTTCTCAAAGTCTATTGCTATCGCTGCTGCAGGTGTGGGGAGCGACTTGGCTGTATGTATTAAGCCCACCAGAGATATAATGTGATCCGCACTGAACCAGCCCTTGACAAACCCTACTTGGAAGGGGTGAATCAGACTGAGAAGGAGAGGGTTAAGTCTGTTGGCCAACAGTTTGGCCAACCCTGTACTATCCACGTTCAAATGAGATGGGCTGGTAGCTGGCCACTTTCAGGGGTCATTCCCCTTCTTGGGCAGGATGGTGATTATCGCCTCCCTGAATGGGGGGAGGGACACCGACCTGCAATGCCTCAGTGAAAACCTGTTGCAGAATAGGGGTGACAGTGGGTTGTGGAAGCTGCCATACCTCCAAGGGGAATCCATCCCCTCCAGGGGCCTTCCCCTTCTTAAGGGACAGTAAAGTAGTAGCAACTTCTACAATAACCGGGGCATCTAAGGCCTTGGCCTGTTGCTCAGAGACTTTGGGAATGTGTAGGGAGTTAAGGAAGGGGAGAACGCCTTTGGGGTTGGGCTATCTAGATGATTTATATAGCGATGAGTAAAATTCAGCTATTATTTGATTAATCCCCTCTGTCGAGGTATGGGTCTTGCCCCCTTTATCCACCAGGGCAGCAATATGCCATTCCGACTGCTGCTTCTTTAAATGATATGCAAGGATCTTTCCCACCTTCTCTCTCCCCTCCCAGTACTTATGTTTAAGTCTAATAATAGAGATTTCAGCTTTCCTGGAGAGGAGCCCATTCACCTGCATCCTTAGTGTGGCCACCTGGCGACCTGCCTCCGACCGGAGGGAGGGGTTCCGGAGGGCCTTGAAAGCTACCTCCACTTCCTGAAGCTGTTTTTCTAGTGACTTAAGATGCATTTCCCTCCTCTTTTGGTGCTTGTGGGTGAACCCCATAATAGCCCCCCTCAGGGTGGCCTTAAATGCCTCCCATGTGGTACCTGTAGAGGTATCTGTGAGATGCTTAATCTTCAAGAAGCCTGTGGCTTCCCACTGGAGCCAAGGGAGAAAGTCAGGATCCCAGGGTAATAAGGGGTCTAACCTCCAGGATGGGGAGGTGGGGGATGGTGGCCCTAGATAAAGGACAGCCACACCGGGGCACGGTCCGATACAACCAAGAGTTGAATGGAGGTGTCAGTGATGTTCCTAGTAATACTGGGAGAGGTGAGCCAGATGTCTGTGTGACTGTGGGAGCTGTGCACTGGGGTTGGAAGGTGTAATTTTGCTGGGACGTGTGGAAAACCTTACAAATATCAGTGAGGGCCATGTCCTGTTGCTGCTGGGAGAACACCAGTACTGCTTTGGAATGGGGCTCTGTGTTGGAGGGAGATCTGTCCAAAATTGGATCTAGTGTAAGGTTGAAGTCCCCCCCCCCCAGTATCATTGGGGCCTCATCAGAGGCCAAAGTGCCCAACACCTGGGCCAGTTTATGAAAAAAGGAGGGTGAGTCTTCGTTAGGGGCATAAGCATTTCCCAGTACCGGGTTCCCTCTACCATAGCCATAAGTGCAATTACCCATCTCCCCTCCAGGTCACTCATCTTAGCACAAGTATCCAGTGCAGCATTTTGTGAAGCAATATGGCTACCCCTCTCTTTCTGGTGGGGGTTGAGGCACGGATGACCTGGCCCACCCACTCCCTCTTCAATCTGTCATGTTCCCCCCCAGTAAGCTTGGTCTCCTGCAGGAACATAACCTCCACTCCCAGGCTCCTAAGGTGTTGTAGTACCTGCCTCCTTTTATTGGGGGTGTTAAGCCCCCTGACGTTCCACATCAGACATGCTTCATCGCCTGTTTAAGATAAGAAGCAGATATCTATAAAGGAGATCTATCAAAGTAAACCTAGGGCTGGGAGCAGGGTAATCTCCCCCAGGGGAAGCAAGTTGCAGTGAGTATGAACATGACATGGAGAGAGAGAGAGAGAGGTGACACCTCCCAGGAATTAAAAGCAGATCTTAGCCTGTTGTCTAGCATCAACTCTGTGTGTGTCCCTTGACACAACAGAAAACAGTAACACATATAATAACTATATACAATTTGCACAATCATTCATACATACGGGGGAGATAGAGGCTTCACCTTGGCTGCAGAACACTGCTGTAAGTCAACCTCTATTCCCAGGATGAAATCCTGCAGTTGTAAACCCCCCTGTAAAGTGAGGGGTTGCTAGATGGGATAGACCCCCGGAGAGAGAGGAAATTATCACCTCGGTGAGACTAGCTGTAAAAGTCTCAGCTCACCGTAGCCCTAGAGGGTAATGGAGAGCCTGTTTTCTAGCCGTATTGAGTAGATACCTGGAGAACTGGAGGAGGAGAGTGGAAGTGAGTGGGGTGTGCCTTGTCCCCCAAAGCAGAGGGGCCTGAATTCTCCTCAGGAGAATTTAGCAATGCCCTACGTGCTGGAAGCTGAAGGGGGCACGGGGTGGTGGGCTGAGAAGCAACAGCAGGTCTCGGGATGTTCTTTGTTCTTACTGGATCAGGGAGGTAGAGAAATGCAAGGTACCCCAATACCATTGCCTCCACTAATGGAGAAGTGCTCAGGCCTCCCGAGATCTCAGGCTCTGCCCAAAACCTTAAGTTGGGTTTCCCTTGGGGCATATGACCTAACAGCACTCTCGAAGATGTAGTGTGACAAAATCTTGACTTGTGACACAGACAACTCAGCACCATCGTAGGATACCCCAACCAAATCCCCACCCCCACTCCCAACATCAACAGGCCCCTTCCCCACACTTACAAACCTGAGGGCAACAGGCCCTGAGCCACGCTCTAAAGTTCACATCATAGGAGGATGGATGGACACTGACAACCCTATAAACAATCATGGGTGTACAGTGAGCCTCCAACTTCATCAACAGTATGTCGTTGCAAGATGTCAGGCCCCTGTGAATCTCTCCCAGTATGGGAGTGAGGCAATTCAGCTGCAAACACAGCCCACAGGAATGTTGGCAAGGCTGTGGGGGGGACGAAGGAAGTCCTGGCAGTCACAGAACTCAAGCGGCGTGGTTTGGGCCTCACAGAAAAAGTTTGGATCACCCTCCACAGCCGCTGAGTCAAAACCCTAGCTCAAACCTCTGACCTGGCTAGCATCAAAAAGAACCTGATACCTGGTGGCGCTGAGGGTTGAGGTGCTGGACGCCACACCTCACGCCATGCCAGTGCCCTGGATTTGGGAATGAGCCTGGGCCATCGGGGGTCAGCAGGGGAGGGACAGGATTAAGGGATCTGGAGAACAGCTCTCATCTCCCTGGAGGGAGGGGGGTACAGGCTCAGCACTTGTCTGGCGTCTGGCAGAAGCCAGAGTCACAACAAATGTAGAGCATACACAGAGAGGGTTGGGGAGTGGTGGATGTTGGTGGATGCCTTGATGTCAGGTCGCATGTCACTCCCCCAGAAAAGGGAAAATGATGCTGGATTGCCAAGAGGAAGGAATGCCAAGCACAGACCCTAATTATTACTGCCTGCCTGACCACCAGAGGTGACCCAACAAAACAAGAATTGTCTCGAGTGTACTGGCCCTATCTTGTACCCACCTGGGGAGTAAAGCCATGGCTCCATGGGGGTCCACCGGGGATCCAGGTAAGGCAGTGAAGTGGGGCTGGTGCATAGGCATCTCCCTACAGAGTGGGGCTCCGGCATGTGGGGGAGAGTAAAGAAAGATTTAAAAAAAAAAAGAACCTGATAGAATCAATGAAATTGAAAGATTACTTATCTGACCATGATTCTGGAGCCTTGCCAGACTTCTGTGTTGGTGTCTGGATTGCGGCCGGCAGACCTGGAGAGGAAACGGGATCCCTAGAGCTGGAAGAGGCCAAACATGAGGTCTTTGGTGGGTGGTTTACCATTGAACTTGATCTGTGGTTAGTCTTCTGGGGTAGAGGATCAGAACTAGACAAGTAGTTGGGCCTTAGCAGAGGAGTGCGCTGTCATTCTCTGGGACCTCCGACGGTATTCAAGTACTGCTCCAGGGAGCATGGCCACAGGGCTTCAAATCGGTTGGATGTAGTGAATCCCTGTAATGGATCATGCACTGATATTTCCATCTAGAAGCCATTCATGGATTCATTCAGCACATGCTCCGAGGAGTGATTCTGCCTCCCATGCTTCTTTGAGGAGTGCCTCTTACAGCTGGCCTTTGGGGGAAGCTCCCACTGCTGATCCCTGGTGTCCTGCCAGTCCCTGGTGCTGTTTGCCTGGAGTGGGGAGCAGAGGTCCAAATCGAACAGAGCTTTAGCGGAAAGGGGCTACAGTGTGCGTGAGTTAGTTTCCTTCGGCCAGTTGCAGTGCAAAAAGTCATTAAGGACCTCTGGTGAGTCGAAATTCACCAGCACCCCATTATGCACTACCCGCATTGTGGCCAGGTAGCACAGGGAGAACAGGAGCATGATCCTATGCATGGTGTGCCTTTCCTCGGTGTAGGCCCTATGCCTATCTGACAACTCCTTCGAGAAGTCCTGAAAAATGCTAATTCTAGTTGAGTGCCTCACGATCTGCTGGATTTCCTTCCCCTTAGCCAGAATCTTCTCTTTGTCCCTGTAGTCAATGAATCTGGCAATGATGGGTTGAGGCCTATCCTGGGGTGAGTGATCAGTGTGCATCTTCCACCTGGAGGGAGCGAGAGGGGTCCAGGTTTAGCATTTCTACAAGGGCTAGCTGCAGGAAGCCCTCTGTGTAGTGCCCCTCAACCTGTTCCAGAAATCACAGATTGTTGTAAAGACCCCGGTTCTCGAGGTTGTCAATTTTGCTCCTCATTACCTGAACGTTGTGCTGTTGCTCCCATAGAGCTTCTGCTAAGTCCTGAAACTGGAGTTTGGTTGTGGTGACCCATTGCTCGGTATGAAGCATCCTGGCCTCTGCATAACCTGGGTATTCTGATTCCTTGCCACTGCTACCAGCGACATTTGTGCCATGAGCTGGCTGAACATCACCTCGACAGATGGCTGCTCCCAGGTCTAAGGTAGTTGAGGATTTGCCATGCTGCTAGGCTGGACCCTCCACACAGGGCTACTCAGGTTTCTGAGCAGGGTTTTTTTATCATGTTCTAAGTTTTCATCGGATAATAAAACAATATTTAGAGTCCTTGGTCTAATCTTCCTCAGTACCTGTAGTTTGAAGAGGGATCAGTGGATGGGTACGGCAGGATTTATATGAATAATTCTCTATGGGCTGTAGAGCTAGTGACTAAGCTGCCATCTTGGTTAGCGTCCCTAGTGGCAGTCAAAGTTTTTTTTTTTTTTGCATTGTGTGGGGATGCCAAAAAATGGGTCGACTCAATATGGTCCCATCTGCCACAAAGGTCTTTCACTATGAGGGTCAGCAGGCTCAAGCCATGCATATGGGATTGTGACCTGCTGAGCTTGTTTAGTGAGACAAGGTCTTCTGGAATGTTGATTGTTCATGGTTCTAGATCATGATCCAGAACCCAGCTGCAGAGTCTCATTGATCCCCTTCATAGGGAAAGAATGAATGCCCCCTACTTATTGATACTGCCCATCTGTATTCTCAGAAGGCCTGAGGGCATCTATAGTGAGAAACTGGGGGGGGGGGACTGAAAAGTACTCCCCATTTACCAGATTCCTAGTCATTTGCCACTGGAGCACATTGCAGCAGAAAAGGACATGACAATGCTCTGTTCTAGTGTGTCAATATGATGAATCCCCTAGGCTCTTAAGGGTCACTGAATAGCCTTTATATATAGATAGCCTGGCCCTGGGTATCTGGACTGTGGTCAATATTATAAGGCTTAAAGATCTTAGGAATATTTTATGTATGATACACCGGTTGGTATGGACCATCTAAGCTGTGCTACTAGAAGGTCAGCCTCCTCCAGGTAAAGGAAGGTGGGGTCTTGGGTAATGTTCCAGACTGCTTGTATATACCGCAGATACTGGAAGGGGTTAAACAGACCTGATGCATATTGACTGTAATGCCTAGAATATGGAACACATATTTGGTCCATGCTAGAATATGTAAAAGCTTCACCATGAAGTGAGCTTCTAGGAGCAGTCATCCAAGTAAAGGTCCCCCCTATGAAGGGCTGTTACCAGCACTGCTAATCATTCAGTGACAATCCATGGTGGAAATAATAAGCCAACAGGAATACCTGGTCTGCCAGTGTTCTCCTTGAGAACAAGACTTGTATTCTGTGCCTTTGTTCCTAGGGAACAGGGCCTATAAACCTTTGTTTGCAACAAGGTATGAAATTGCTCCCAGAAACATTGTGAGATATTCAGGAGGATAATGAGAGAAATTTGGGGGACGGTCTGGAGATAGTTCAAAAATATTCAGAGCATTTCCCTGTGCTGTAATTGCTAATGCCCAGGCATCTGGTGTCACTACCCTCTCCTGTATTGGGAGGAAAGTGACCTCTGACAACCACCCATGCTAACAGTGTTGCTGGAGTCAACAACAGTGAGTCATGCAGAAATAATTACTGCTGCTGCTGTCCACCCTTCCATGCTTAGGAGCTTATGGGGTGGACACCTGGATGGTGCAGGGGGGAAGGCAAGGTTCCTGCTACTCAACCTTAAAGATGGAACAATAGTGAGCACTGGCCATACAGACGCCCCCTATCTGCTCTTCAATTGGGTATGATAGAGAGAGGAAGATATTTCCAGGCTCAGCCTAAGGCCTACAGGCTAAGATGATGTCCTTTACCATTAGCCCCTCCTACTTTATACCCTTTGTAAAAGGAGGGCACGGAGAATGGACTTTCGATATCAGTAGCAAAGCCAGCTACCCTGAGCCCCTTGTGTCTCCTGAGACCTGAGCTGGAGGCATTTGCACTGGTAGCCTCTGAGGTGTCACAGGCCTTATGTAAGAGTGTTTACCTATGTTGCTGCAGGTATGGGATCCTTAAGGAGCTCCTGCTTAGGTACATCGACTAAGGGAGCTTCAGCAACTGAATTAGCTGTCCAAAGGGCATGTTGAGCTGTGGGTTACAATTCCCAGGCCTAGATATGTCAGAGGCAAATGTTCTTTTGCCTTGTACCTTTAGCTCCCTAGGTGCAATACCAGGCTGTGTCATGGAGCAGTTCTTATGACCACAAGAATGGCTGCCCAAGATCTTGAACCTGCCCCTCTAAGTGTGGCAGGAATCCTGTCAGGCCTTTGGCAAACAGTAAGTATGGCATCCTCCCAGGTAGCCATGGTGGGAGTGATAATAATGGAAGTAAGGCCAGACCTCAGTAATAGCTTGTTCCTGTAAAGCAAGCCCACTAGCAGCCTGGCAATTGCTGCATTATGAATATAAACATAGAAACATAGACTTTGATGGCAGATAAGGACCGCTTAGCCCACCTGGTCTGCCCATTTCCCTACCTACAGGATAAACTGCAGATCCTAGTTAACCAACAGCCTATTTCTTCTTACCCCCACAAGAATTGCCTTACGTCTGTCCCATGCATTCTTGAATTCTCCCACAGTTTTAGACCCCACAACCTTCTCAGGAAGGCTGTTCCATGTGTCCACCTCCCCCTCTGTGAAAAAAATACTTCCTCACATTGCCCCTGAGCCGTTCCCCCTCTATCCTCAAATTGTGTCCCCTTGTTCTTACATATCTCTTTTTCTGAAAGATATTACCCTCTTGGACTTTGTTGATTCCACTGAGGTACTTAAAAGTTTCAATCATGTCCCCCCTCTCCCTGCTTTCCTCAAGGATATACATATTAAGCTCCTTTAGTCTCTCTCCTCATATGGCTTCTTTTGCAGACCCTGCACCATTTTAGTTGCCCTCCTCTAGACTGCCTCCATCCTGTCTATGTCCTTGCAGAGATGGGGTCTCGAGAATTGGATGCAGTACTCCAAATGGGGTCCTACCAACTGTCTGTACAGAGGGATAACAACTTCCTGTTTTCTGCTGGTGATGCCTCTCCCAATACATCCCAGTATCCCCCCAGCCATCCCTACTGCCTTCTCACATTGCTTGCTAACCTTAAGGTCATCTGATATAATTGCCCCCAGGTCCCGTTTCTTTTTTTTTGAGTTGTTGTTACTACCCACCCCCCCATTGTGTACTCTTCCCTTGGGTTTTTGTTTCCCAGGTGCATTATTTTGCACTTCTTTGCATTGAATCCAAGTTGCCATACTTCTGACCATTTCTCCAACCTTGCCAAGTTCCTTCTCATCCTTTACACCCACCCTTGTGTATCAACCCTGTTGCAGATCTTTGAGGCATCTGCAAAGAGGCATACTTTTCCTTCTAGTCCCTCTGCAATGTCACTTATAAAGACATTAAAAAGGACTGGACCCAGTACTGAACCCTGCGGTACCCCACTAGTAACCCCCCTTTCTTCAGAGTGGACTCCATTTACTATTACCCACTGTGTCCTGTTGTCCAGCCAATTTTGTACTCAGACTACCACCCTGGGATCTACTCCCAGGCTGGCTAATTTGTTTATTAATCTTTTGTGTGGGACTGTGTCAAATGCCTTGCTAAAGTCTATGTAGGCCATGTCCACAGCCCCTTCCTGGTCTACTACTTTGGTCACCCAGTCAAAGAACTTGATTAGATTAGTCTGACATGACCTTCCAGCTGTGAATCCATGCTGCCTTGGGTCCTGTGCCCCACTGGCCTCTAGGTACTCAACAATTCTTTCCTTCAGAAGTGATTCCATCATTTTCCCTACCACAGAGGTCAAACTGACAGGTCTGCAGTTTCTGCCTCTGTCTTGCTCCCACTTTTGTGAAGGGGAATCACATCCACCCTCCTCCAGTCCTCAGGTACCACACCATCCTCCCATGATTTGTTAAAAAGGTTAGTCAGTGGTGTCACTAGTTCTCCCCTTCTTTTAGAATTCTGGGGTGAATCCCATCAGGCCCCATTGCTTTGTCCACCTTCAGTTTTAGGAGTTCTTTGAGAACCCTTTCTTCTGTGAAAGAACTGGGATCAACCCCCCATTGAGAATGATTCTGTTAATTGGATTAGGTACCTCCCCCTCCACCTCTTTTGTGAATACTGATCAGAACTATTCATTCAGTATTCCTGCTTTTTCACTGTCCCCTTCTGCCCACCCACCGTCCATTCTATTCAGCCTCACTATCCCTCCCTTTGTCTTTGTACACTCCCTAATGTACTTATAAAAGTTTTTAATCCCCCTTCTTAACTTAACTGGCTATCTTTTCCTCAATTTGGGCTTTTGCTATTCTTATTGTCTTCCCCGCTTCCTTCTGCCTTAACCGGTAGAGTTCTCTGTCCTGCTCTTTCTGTGTTTCCTTATACTTCCTAAATGCTATCTTTTCTCCCTAACCTTCCCCACCACCTCTTTTGAGAACCCTAGTGGCTTTTTCTTTCATTTTGATTTGTTTATTTGCTTCACACAAAGGCTTGCTGCCTCTGTGATGGCAGTTTTGATGTTTCCCTATTGTTACTCCACTACTGCTTCTTGCCTGTTTGCTAGTGCTTTTCTAAGGCACTCTCCCATTTTGACAAAGTCAGCCCTCCTGAAGTCCAGTACACTCAGTTTTGTATGGCTTGACTCTGCAGCTGAGCTTATTGTGAACCACACTGTTTTGTGGGCACTTGTTCCCAGATGGCTACCCACTTCTAGATCTGAGATCCTTTCACTGTCTCCATTTGAGAGTATGAAGTCTAAGATTGCTCCCTTCTGAGTGGGTTCCAATACTAGCTGTCTGAGGCATGCCCTCTGTAGGGCATCGAGAATGACCCTGCTCTTGTATGTGGCTGCAGCAAAGGTGCTACAGTTAACATCTGGTATATTCAGGTCCCCCATCAACAATATCTCCCCTTTCTCTGCCATCCTAAGGAAGCCTTCTATCATTTCCTTGTCCATTCCCTCCTCCTGAGATGGGGGTCTGTATACAACCCCTGTGCAGATTGTGGTGCCATTTCCAGTCTCTAAGGTGACCCACAGTGCCTCCTCTCCTCCCTGTTTACTCTTTTGTTCCATTGCTTTCATTCCTTCCCTTACATAGAGAGCTACTCCTCCCCCTCTTCTACCCTCCCTGTCTCTCCTGTAGGTTGTGTACCCTGGTATGTTAACATCCCAGTCATGGTTCTCTGTGTACCATGTTTCTGTGGCTGCCATGATATTCAGTCATCCCTCTTCCATCAAGGCCATCAGTTCAGGGAGCTTGTTGCCCAGACTGTGTGTATGGTACTCATTACCCTCCATTTCTTGATGGCCTTACTCTTTTTCTCCCCCATCCCTGTCCTTACTGCCTTTGTCATTTTCTCCATTTACCCCTTTCCTTCTGCCTATCAACATCGCTGTCTTGGTGTTTACCTCACTAACTACCCTGATTATTTTGGGGGGATGGGGCTAGGATTTCCCTGTTTCTTTCCAGTGCCTCCCCGCTTGGCTAGTTTAAATGCTTGCAAATGAAGCATTTAAACCTATCACCTAGGATCCTGGTTCCCCTCCTGGACAGATGCAGACCATTGTTGGTCTGATCACTACACCGTGAGCTTCAATTTTTGTGCTCCCCTTCGTAGGTCTGCCCCTGTGGAGATGGTTCGATAAAGCCCTTTACGGGATATGCGCCCTGAAGACCTGATGGCAATGTTGAACCTCTCAGAGTTTCCGACTGCAAGCTTGGGTCCAGAGGCCATGGTCTTGGCTTATAACCAGGCCATCTCCTTGGCCCTGGACTGAATTGCTCCTGTCTGTGTTCGTCCTCTCTCTCCACCCTCGGACCCCATGGTTCGATGGGTCCTTGAGGGAGCTGCGACATGTGGGACAATGGTTAGAGCGTCATTGGAGGAAATCTGCTCTGGATGCTGACTGCCTTAGTTTGGAGGAGCATTATCGGCTCTACCAATCAGAGATCTCCCATAAGAAGGCAGAATTCCTGTCCAGGGAGATCTCTGTTGCTCAAAATCGATCGGCTCAGCTCTTCAGAACTGTGGACAGGCTGTGCAAATCAGCCTGTCTCCAGCTCCGTCGAGCCTTTTCACAAAAGGAGTGTGATGAGATCGCTCAATTCTTTGTGAATAAGGTTGCCAACATCAGATCTGAGATCCGTCCAACACATTCTAAGGGGGAAGCTGTTGGTCAGTGTTTGGTCACGGAATCCTCTGCCTACTGGTGTTCCTTTGACCTGCTGATGTTCAGTGATAGTATGCGGATCATCCAGGGGATGCGCTCTACGTGCTGTAGTTTAGATCCGGTCCTACCTCCCTGATTTTGGGTTGTGTTGAGATCGTTGGTCCATTTCTGGTTCAAATAATCTGGTGCTCCCTAGAATTGGGTGAGTTTCCTAGCTCCCTAAAGGAAGCTGTGGTGACTCCCCTTTTGAAGAAGGCTTCTTTGGACCCAGATATGTTTTCCAACTACAGACCAATCTCTAACCTTCCCTTTATTGGGAAGGTTATTGAGAAGGTAGTGGCAAACCAGCTGGAGGACCATTTGACCATCCATAATATCTATGAACCTCTCAGTCTGGTTTTCATAAGAGGCATAGTACCGAGACTGCTCTGGTTCGGTGCTCAATGATCTCTTGATGGTGAGAGATCAGAGGAACCGCCTGTCTTGGTCCTCCTTGATCTCTCTTCAGCTTTTGACACTGTAGACCATGGGGTTCTGCTCGAGCGTCTGGAGTCCATCTGTGGACTGTCTTGTACAGTGCTCAGATGGTTTTCATCTTTTCTATCTGGGAGAACACAGAGAGTTGTCGGGAATTTTTTCCTCTGACCCTTTTCCTCTGCAGTGTGGTGTCCCCCAGGGCTCGGTGCTTTCTCCCATGTTGTTTGCAGTGTACATGCTGCCCCTCGGAGACATTGTAAGAAGGTATGGGCTGAGGTTTCACTGCTATGCTGATGATACCCCGCTCTACCTGTCTTTTGCCCTTGACCAGGTTAGTGCTCTCTCGGTATTTAATAGCTGCCTTGCTGAAATCCAGAATGGGATGAATGCAAGCTGGTTAAACTTGAACGCCGGTAAGACTGAGGTTATGGTTGTGGACCTGGGTCATGGGACAGGGGGGTTGGGGTCTGGTCAGCCCTCGGGCGTATTGCTGGGGGGGGTATCTGATCCTCACCTCTGAACGGGTGCGTAACCTCAGAGTGGTACTTGACGATGGGCTGACTCTTCATCATCAGGTGTCAGCAGTCGTTAAGTCCGGATTTTACCATCTTAGGAACATTGCCAGGGTGAAACACCTTTGATCCATCCAGCGATTTACCCGTGTTGGTCCATGATTTCGTGACATCTCACCTTGACTATTGCAACTCCCTTTACTTGGGGCTTCCTGGGGTTGATATCTGCCGCTTGCAGCTAGTGCAGAACACTGCTGCAAGGTTAATGACAGGGGTGACTAGAAAGACACATATTACCCCTGTGCTGCGCGATCTGCACTGGCTGCCTATACAGTGGTGGATCACTTTTAAAGTAGGTCTTTTGACCTTCAAAGCCCTGCATGGACTAGGCCCTGACTACTTGAAAGAGCTTCTGACTCCTTACCGCCCCTTGAGACAGCTCCGTTCAGCCGACGAGAGGTTGCTAGAGGTTCCGAGGGTTATATTGAAGTCTTCTGGGGCTAGAGCCTTTGTGTTCATGGCCCCAACCCTCTGGAACTGTCTGCCTCGCCAGCTTAGAGAATGCATGACCGTGGAATCCTTCGAGTGGGATTTTAAGACTTTTTTGTGGAGCAAGGCTTTCGTGGATTGATGCTGCTGTGAATGCTGATTTTATATGTATATTTTGATTTTATGATTCATCTGTACAGCGCCTTGGTGTTTGAAAGGCGCTAAATAAATAAAGCTTTATTATTATTATTATTACCGTGCCAGTATAGGCCTTGATGGTAAAGACTTGGTATGAAATCGTGTCGATGGGGGAGGCAGTGGTACCACCATCGATGCTGAAGGACCCAGCATGAATGGAATGGAATGGTATGCAGGGTAGAGACTATAGGACTAGATTGAGAGAGCTGAATATGTACTCCTTGGAGGAACGTAGAAAGCGAGGGGACATGTGCTTGGTATACAGAGCTTGGCAAAATGATGACTTGTGGGATGTTACAGGGTTAACATTTAATAGTTGTACGTATAAAACTAGGTCCCACCCAATGCAATTAACAGCATCTAAATGTAATAAAGTGAGAACTACATGGTGGTTTAACCAAAGGGTAGTGCATGCTTGGAATGCACTCCCTTTGGAGATTGTGGCAAGTAGATCTATGGCCGAGTTCAAATCCATGTGGGGCAGGAATATGTATTAGATCAGAAATTAGATAACCATGGCGAGCATATAGGACGAAAGTCCATTTAGCTCAGTATCTTCCTACGATTCCTATGATTCCTATGAATAAGGGTCAAAGGGGAGTCAGAGGTGCCACCGTTGATGAGGTGGGATATTATCAGCCAGAGTGAAGAGGTCAACGGGGAAGGACAAGGTGCCACCATTGACATCATGACAGAGGTTGAGTACCCAGTAAAGGGTGCCCCTGGACACCAACCTTGGTGTCCTGCTTGGTAGTCAGGGTGGGGGGCAGGCATCGCCACCAAAGCAGGTGACATCTGGAGAATGAGTCATCCCTGAGAAGTGAAGGGGTGACATGTGGCACACCCAGGGAGGCCTTCCCTTGCCTTGATCCCAGTGCTTGTGCTTAAGTCTCCCATTGTCTGCAGAGGTTGGTGGCTCATTTACTAGAGGACAAAAATGCTGCTGGTCTGGAAGAGTTATTTCTGCCAAAAATATAGTAAAAGTAATTATTTCTATCGATGGGAGAAAGAACTACAGTGGCAAAAGCAGCTACGTTTCCACAGTAATCTGACAATCATTGATCAATGGCAGGAAAAGAACTGAGGAAGGAAGGGACCACCCATGTTTATATAGGGAGAGGTAATGTAGGACGTCACTGTGGATAGCCCCTAGTGAACTGTCTGCAAAGGTTTCTATGTGGTTCTAGAGCTGGTAGCTATAAGCGCCATAGGTGTGACCTGATGAAAGAGATATCCTCAGAGAAAATCATAAAATTAACCATCTGGTTCAAACTAGGCAAAGTCTATCAGCACTTTTTATTGAAAATGAAAATGGATGACAAATACTTCTTACACAGTCTTCCATTACTTCTCAAAACTCAGACATAGTGTGAAACATGCAAAGTCAAGATGCATTTATAGTAGTCCAGAAAGGGGCATTCTTTTCTTCTGGATCAGTCCTCTAGTCCAAAATATCTTCAGACATGCATGCTTTAACACTGGATTCCGCATAAGGCTTACTGTTTACAGTTCATCTCTCGCCCAGGACTTTGAACACAGGGTGACATGTGCATGCATATATGTATGCATGATGTCACTGCTGATGGTTCTGAAACAAACCACACCTTCTTCAGGTCTGCTGCATAAACTGTAAGATGGCTGATTTTGTGTTCTGTGCTGTTTTTTAGGATATCTACTGTATCATGAGCCTCCTCTGCACAGTCCCCAGCTGCCTATTTTAAACTCACAATCCTTTCCTAGTCTTCCTCTTTTTCACTAATGTACCTTAAAAATGTTTTGTGTACTTTCTTTACCCCAGTTTATTCCTGCTTAGTTTCCACCTTTGCGCTCCTCACTGGTTTCCCTGCCTCTATCTGCTTCTCTTGATACATCTCCCTGCCCTCTTCTGTCTGCACATTTTCATACCTCCTGAATGCAACCCTTTTAGTCTTTACCTTTTCAGCCACTACCTTTGTTTATTATTTATTAAAGTCAGTAACCAGGAGAGGTACACTGAGCCATGACTCGTTTCCCAGTGTGACCCGGGGGAGGTGAACAGTGGAAGAACTGTAACACAATACATAGCAGCAAAACATCTGCACAACATATGGTAAAAATTAGTAGAGAATTAGAATAAATACTAAACAATTGTAAGAGCAGAGAATAAAGTGCAGTACAGCTCAATGAGGTTGCTTAGAAAGTGCATACTCAGAAGTGGCAGCATTACTTGGTGAACAAGAACAATACTGACAACAGACAATTGACAGGAGGGATGAGTAATTGCCTGATCTTGTAATGGAGGGTGAAAACTGCCCAAGGCGGGAGCAAGGACCCAGCAACTGATTACCAGAATGGTTAAGGCTTGGCAATGGTGTTATCAGGAAGAATTGTAATAGGAATGGGGGGAAGGGTTGATGTTTCAACTGGTCACTGCAGGAGCCAGGGTATGAGGAGAGGCAGAGGGAGGAGAAGGAGAGTTGGTTGTAGATTGAAAGAAGTCGATTAGAGAAGGCAGACTGACCAGCAGAGGAGTGGGGGTGAGGAGTAGCAAAAGTGCGATAGTCTCTGGAACAGAGGCAAAAGGAAGCAGGGGGAGGTTGGGAGAGGAGAGAGGGGAGGTAAGAGGAAAGGGAACCAAGCCATTATTTGGATATGAAGGAGGTACAGTTGGCCTGGCGATGACAGGGCAGAGGGAGAATGGATAGGACTGAATACAGTGAACAATGGTGGGGGGGGAATTTGTAGCAAAACAGCAGGAGTCACAGAAGGTGTCCAGTCTGGTGAAGTAAGTCTTTGACAACCCTATAAGTCTTTTTTCCTCTTAGAGGTTTTCTACTTTTTACTATGCCTTCACTTAACTTAACCTGCTGTTCCTCCACCCCACTCTGGTCCTGCTAGATCATCTCTAAGACGTTCACTCATTTTTATGTTGTTTGCACGCATGCACAAGAAACATATTGCGGCAGCTTGCTCCAGAAGCAGGTTGTGGAGGCACAGCACTCTTGTGGCCAATGCCACCTCAGTCTTCAGGGGGGGCATTGTTTCCGCTGTTTCCAATGGGGTGGCACGCTGCTGCTGGTACTAGTTCAGCCAGTGTGCCACAACCTTGTAAGGTTTCAGCCACTGCAATCAGGGATCACCTCGTCATTGCAGGATAAATCATTCGCTGCAATGAGGAGCAACCAATCATTGCTGGGCAGAACCTTGAGTACTCTGATATTGTTAGTGAACATGGCGGCAACTTGCTGCCGTGTTCTGAACAATGGTGAACCCCATGCAGAGGGGTGCCCAATCCCCTCGGTAGCATGTGCCCCCAAGTGTTTTTGTGCTGATGGGAGCCCTAACCTCAGGTTTCAATGCCTGTGGCATGCATTCATTTTGCCAATGGGGAGCCCACCCCGTCGGCATAAATCCCCCCCAAACACCCAGTGCAGTTGTGCCGAGGAGGTGCCCAATGTCCCTTGGCTCTTGCACCCCCCCTTTTGAGTCAGTTGGGGTGCCCAATCCCCCATCGGCTAAAGCTGCCCCCAAAAGAAACACTGTGTTGGCATGCTGGGAGCCCACCCCAGCATGCCAAATAGCCCTGTAAAAAAAGGAAACCATCCCATGATGTTTTTTTTCTGTTTAACCTGTAAAGAAAGAAAACGGTCCCTCGCTGTCTCCCTGCCCCTCCCACAACCCGCGCCCACCCTCTGCACACCCTGCCTCCCCACACACACCCACCCCATACTTACCTGTAGAATCTGGCACGATGATCTTCGTTGGACCGAGAACACATCTGCCTTCTTCAAAGCCGACCGCGAACTGAGGAAATGCAGGTAAGCTGTATAATGGCATAAATAGGATTTTTTCAACTTTGATGCATATCTCAGGCATTTTTTGGAATTTAGGCTCTAAATTTTCAACATGGGGGTTTTTGGGACCCCTCCTCATGAATTCAGGCACTGTCATGGCGTTATTCGGCCCCGAAAGGTGATTTCGTGGTCACTGTGCGGAATCACTTTTCGGGACTGATTAATGAAATGACAGTGCCAGTGTTCATGAGGTGGGCTCTCAAAAAGGCTATGTTCCAAATTTGGGGTAAAAAAATCCAAGAAATGACTGTTTTATGAGCGTGCATTGCGCAGTTGCTATGCACGCTCGTAAGTTCACGAATTTGCAATATTTTCATGCCAGATTTTCATCATTCAACAAACAAATGAAGCTGGCATGCTCATAAGCAACCAAGGCTATAACACCATCATTTCTTGAAACAAATTATTTATTTTTGTGTAAATAGTCCCAACGTTTCGTCTAAATAATTAGGCTTCTTCAGGGGAACTGTAAAGAATTGCAAAATATACGTACTTATTTTTCTTATAAGATTTCAAAATAAAACTATTCACTTTTATTTGAACAGTTGCATTTAATATAATTATACATTGTATAGTACGTGTATATTTGTTGAATAATGCTCATTGAGCATTCTAAATTATTGTTAGATAAACAGAAAAATATAAAAATCTAATTACCACTACTTCTCCTATTATGAGGACCACCAAATTTATCACAAAATATTTTCCTTACTTTTTAACACTGCTGATTAGGGCCAAGATGATTGCCATATCTCATTGGGGTATAAATATCTTGGGTAGTCACTTTAAACAAAGATGATATGAAAATATTTATAATTTCATAATTTTAATTACCACTTCACTTAAATGCTGCTTAAAAATGTGTCATTAGTTGTTTTTAAATAATTACCTCTTTTTCATTTACTTTTTATTCTTTTTAATCTTATATGTTCATCTTCATAAGATTATCAAGCCTTGGGAACTCCTGACTTCTAACATGTCCCGCTCTACTCATTGCTATAGTGCATTTCAGCGTATTTTAATTAGCTGAGTGCTCCTTGGCATCTGTCTCAACGCACCTTTGTAAATGTTGTGACCATTTTACTACATTCTCTGTTGTCTTCTAAGTGACTATAGGTCTTTAAACTTTTTCTAAGCAATCGAGTAGTTCTGGCATTTAGCACTCCATGCGCTTATTACTATAATGCGTATCAACTTATTTTAACATAGAGTTTCTAACATTTAAAACAACACATACTTTCCATGAATGCATTCAACTTCAACTTTTCATTCAATGCGTTCCTAACTATATATGCTCTCTATAGCCATTTAACTGTTGACACAGTACTTCGCGTTGAAATAAGGATATATTAACTTACTGCAGGGAAAAGTTTCACTACTTGTAGTGTGCTCAACCCTCTCCCAAGGTGCAACTGGCATCATCTGGTTCCCCATTATTCAGCAAATATACAAGCACTACACAATGTATAATTCTATTAAATGCAACTGTTCAAATAAAAGTGAATAGTTTTATTTTGAAATCTTATAAGAAAAATAATTATGTATATTTTACAATTCTTTACAGTTCCTCCAAAGAAGCCTAATTATTTAGGTGAAACGGGACTATTTACACAAAAATAAATGATTAATTTCAAGAAATTATGGTGTTACAGCCTTTGCTGCTTACGAGAATGCCAACTTCATTTGTTCTTTGAACTTACCGAAAACTAGCAAGGGCCACCGATAAAACACCCAGCAAGGATCTTAATTAAGAAGATTGGCAATTTCCCTGGACACCCCTTTTCTTCTATGTAGATTTTCAAAATTGGCATTTGTCCACACTTCCTTGTGAACAGTATAGCTGTCATTGTTCACATCCTGGCCGAAATGTGTTTTCGCATGTCTGGAGCATAATAGGGTGGTTGCTGTTTGAAATCAGTGTTTGGGACAGATTAAGAAAATGACAGTGACACTGTTCATGAGCAGAGGTCCTAAAATGCCTATGTTGAAAATTTGGTGACGATACTCCATAAAATGACTGTGTTACGAGCGTACGTTACGCACTTTGCACGCACACTTGTAACTTCACGAATTTATAATATTTTCACTCCAGATTTTCAACATTGCCATTTTCCCACACCTCCTTATGAACAGTACAGTTGTCATTTTTCACATCCTGACTGAAATGTGTTTTCAGATTTCCTGGCGCAAAATAGCGCAGTCGCTGTGGGAAATCAGTGTTTGGGACAGATTAAGAAAAGGACAGTGACACTGTTCATGAGCAGAGGTCTTAAAATCCTTATGTTGAAAATTTGGTGATGAAACTCCATAAAATGACTGTGTTACAAGCGTGCATTGAACTGTTTCCACGCACCCTTGTAACTTCGCAAATTTGTAATATTTTCATGCTACATTTTCAACACTGGCATTTTTTCACACCTTCTTATGAACAGTACAGCTGTCATTTTTCACATCCTGGCCAAAATATATTTCTGCACTCCTGCCACAGAATAGCATGGTCGCTGTGGGAAATCAGTGTTTGGGACAGATTAAGACTGAATGAGTGATAGG
Organism: Neoceratodus forsteri; assembly: GCA_016271365.2. Taxonomy (NCBI): domain Eukaryota; kingdom Metazoa; phylum Chordata; order Ceratodontiformes; family Ceratodontidae; genus Neoceratodus; species Neoceratodus forsteri. The sequence continues at coordinate 1,560,071,146 of CM028130.1, read as the reverse complement.
AGGGAGTGACCGAGCTCAATTGACTTCTGTTGGGACTGCTGCAGATTTCTTTGTGGGCAGAAAAAGGACCCAACGCAGGAGCCCAGTACAAAAGGGCAGCCTCCAGTGCTGGGAGAAACAGAATAAGTGGGTGAGGGAGGGGGAGTGAATGAGCTCAACGGAGCTCTGTTGGGACTGCTGAGGATTCCTTTGTGGCCAGAAAAAGGTAGCAATGCAGGCAGGGGCCCAGTATAAAAGGGCAGCCTGCATCACTGGCAGAAACGGAACGAGCAAGTGAGAGAGGGGGAGTGAGCGAGCTCAGTGGAGCTCTGTTGGGACTGCTGCAGATTTCTTTGTATGCAGAAAAAGGTGCCAACAGACGCAGGAGCCCAGTACAAAAGAGCAGCCTGCAGCCCCAGGAGAAACAGAATGAGCATGTGAGAGAAGAAGAGTGAGCAACCTCAACAGAGCTCTGTCAGGACAGCTGCGGATTTCTTTGTGGGCAAAGGTGCCAAAGCAGGCAGGAGCTCAGTACAAAAGTGCAGCCTGCAGCGCCAAGAGAAACAGATTGAGTGACTGACAGAGGGGGAGTGAGTGAGCTCAACGGAGCAAAGCAATCAACATTCAGCATTGACAAATGCTTGTTTAATATCTGTCTTCCTAAAGTCAAAGACCTTTGTCCTCATGTTGTTTGCTTCCACTGATGCCCTTATCTTGAATCGCACTGTACAGTGATCACTGTTCCCTAAGTAGCCTACCACCTTCACATCTACGATACTGCCCTTGTTTGAGAGCACCAGGTCCAGTATTACGCCATCACAAGTGGGTCTCTGACTAGCTGCCTGAGAAACACTCCATGCAGGCAGTCCAGGATGTACCTGCTTCTGGCTGAAGCTGCAGCTGGGAGGCCACAATCTGCATCTGGCATATTGAAGTTCCCCACCAGTAGCACCTCCTCTTTTTCTGTCATTATGCTAAAAGCTTGCACTAGTGCCTTATTTAATTTGTTGGAGATCTGCAGATCACACCCATGCAAACAGTGGCTCTGTTTCCCATCTCCAGGGTGTCCCACAGTACTTATAAACTCTCCATTCCCCGGAATACCCTATGCCTCCACTTCTTAGATGCCTTCCCTTACGTACAGCACCACACCTTGTCCTTTCCTCCCACCCTGTCTTTCTTGAATTGAGTATAGCCTGGTATGCCATTTCCCAGTCCTGGTTTCCTATGTACCACAACTTCGTTATGGCCACAGTATCCAGGTCTGCCTCCACCAAGATGGCCTCTAGGTCTGGAATTTTATTTCCTAGAGTTCTTGCATTTGCACACATGGAATTCCACATTTTGTTACTACTCTGCCTGCTACCCCCTTTTCCTGTTTGCCCTGCCTCCTTTTCCCTCTCTTTTTATAGCTCATGTTCCCATCCCCTTTCACTTTTTTCCTTTCAATATACAGCTGTTAGAAGAAGTTCTCTGCATAGTTTATGATGGTGCTACTGCTATATGGCAAATTTCAGTGTTGACAAATGGGTATTACAGCACGGCATGTGTACCATGCTGCAACCCACAATGTAGGACCTCCTTATTGACCTACGCTAAACTGTAAAGTCCAGAAAAAGCTAAACCTATTTACTTAATTGCTTTCCTATAAAAAAATTGAAACTTCCTAAAAACACCTTATTTACTGTTGACAGTGCAAAAATAACTTTAAAAATGGACTAACAAGTAATTTCTGGCTGATTAATTGCCGAATAAAAAATACAATGTAAAGTTTATTTTATAAAGGATTGCTCTTCGTAGACTGCAGCTCTGCAGGGCTAAGTTTTCTGACAGCTCCATCATCAATGTATAGAGATGGCTAACAAACACAGTAGCATGCACACAGAGAGCCAACAAGAAATCATGGGAAATCCCTTCCCTTCATCCTCAAAAAACTGATATTTGGTAACATTGCACTAGTTTTCTGATTGCCTTCACCCATGGCAAATTAAACATATTATTGTGCTTAGAGATCAATATTTCTGATTTACTTACATGTCAAGACTGCTGGCCAGACTGTTTAAGAGTCAACTATTTTATCAACTGTTAGTTGCAAGTGCAAGAGGGTTATGTAATAATTATTTGGTAACAGAGAACGTCAGTATACACTTGTACATGATACTAGATTGTTCTTTTGAAGAGGGTTTATGAGAAAATATTTCTAACCTCTTTTTTTCTTCATCTAGTAATACCATTTCCTTCCAACCAACCCTCTTCTGACTGGTCCCTCTAGTCCCTTCATGCACAAAATCCCTCATGGATTACCTCAGTGTTGGAGCCATTGGGGCTGCTCAATTCTCTCCACAGCACAATCTGAAAATGTGGGAGTTGCCTTGTTGGTGATGCAGGACTTGCAAAGGATCATGCATTCATTTAACCTTTGATCGGACTTTTCCACCTGTGGTTTCTTTCTTAGGGATGCCCCATACACTAATGGCAAGGCCACTCTGGGCACTTAAGAAAGTATAACACACTAAACAACGACAGTCCAGAAATAAAAGGAATACATTCAAAGCTCAGCCATTAAAAATTAACTAGAATAGTTAAACAGGTTGGGTACAAATTATTCTATAAATGCTAGGCTGAAAAGGTGAGACTTCAGCCTCTGCTTAGAAATGCCGATCAAGGGGGCCTCCCAGACTGCAGATGGAAGTGCATTCCACAGGGTCAGCCCAGAGACACTGAAAGCTCGATCCCCAGATGTCTTAAGCTGAACCCTGGGAACATCCAGGAGGCCCCTCGATGAGGAGTGGAGAGAGTGGGCAGAGGTCACAGGTGTCAGGAGCTTTGACAAGTAGCCACGACCCAGTCCATGTAGGGCCTTATAGGTGAGCAAGCCCACTTTGAAAAGGACCCTCCACCTGACCGGCAGCTAGTGCAGAGCACCAAGGACTGGGGTCAAATGACAGGACCTAGATTGGCCCATCAGCAACCGGGCCACCACATTCTGCACCAGCTGCATCCTGTGGAGGGTCCCTTCCATGACCCTAAAGTAAAAAGCATTGCAGTAGTCGAGTCTAGAGGTGAAAAAGGCACGTACCAGGGTCAGCAGGTCTTCGGGCAGAATGAGGGCTTGATCCTGGCAATGTTCCATAAGTAGTAGAAACAACTCTTAACCACAGACAATACCTGATCTTCAAAGGTCAGCCTGCAGTCCAGGATCACACCTAGATTATGCACCATCAGAGATGCGACCAATGGAGCAGACCCTAGGAAAAGACCTGTGTCTGTTTCAGGTTGCAACCTATCACGCCCGCAATCCGGCTTGATCACTAGCACCTCTGCCTTATCTGGGTTTAGTCTTAACCAGCTAGAAGCCATCCAGTCATTGATTTTAGCCAGACAGATATTAAGCACATTGACAGTGCCAGATGTTCTGGAAGCAAATGACAAATAAAGCTGGATGTCATCTGTATAGCAGTGAAACTTCACACTGTACAGTCAAATAATCTCACCCAGGGGCAGCATGTACACTGCGAACAACATTGGTGACATGATTGAGCCCTGTGGAGCTCCACATGACAAAATTCCCTTTCACTACCCGTTACACCCTATCAGAGAGATGGGACTCAAACCACCTGATGACAGCACCGCGAGTCCACAGAACTCACAGAGCTGATCAAGAAGCGCGATGTGGTCCACAGAGTCAAATGCTGATAAGAGATCAAGGAGCACAAGAACCGACCTCTCTCCTCTATCTCTAGCTCTGAGTAGGTCATTAACTAGAGTTGTTTCTGTGCTGTGTCTAGCCTGAAACATGACAGAAATGGTTCATAGATGTCGAAGGTCACACAGTGATCCTCGAGCTGATGTGCCAGCAATTTCTCAACAACCTTGCTCAAAAAAGGCAGGTTGGAGATTGGATGGTAATTTGCCAGGACATCTGGGTCGAGGTAAGGTTTTTCAAAGCTCTTTCAAAGCCACTGGGAACACCCCCTCTGCCATCAAGCACCTGGCAATCCTGGCGAACACTAGACCAACATCCTCAGCACATCCCATTAAGAAACGCTGGGTCCAGATTACAAAATGTGTGCTTCAGCTCTAAGATCACCCAATCACTTCAGACACCTCCCCTAGCCTAAACTCCTCCAAGACAGGCAGAGTGCCTCTGCTCCTACTAGTCTGACTACGGTAAGGTGTTACCCTCCCTGAGGGAATCAGCAACCGGATAGATGACACTCTGTCAGAGAAGAACAGAGGAAGCTCTTCACACACAGTGGAAGAAAAAGTTTTCCTTGGCTGTAGACAGGCAGGATGAAAAAGCCTGTCCACAGTCCAAAAAAGATGAGAAGGTCTGTTCTTCCCTGCCACAATCTCCCTGGACAGGAATTCTGCCTTCTTACTGGAGACTGCCTCCTGGTACTCACCATAGTGGGCACGCAGGACCAGTTTGCCAGCCTCTAGCCGGGTCTTCCACCAGTAATGCTCCAACTTCCAACCCTTGATCTTTTTCATTGCTTTCAGAAATGCACAAGGTGAACCCATTCAAAGTCATGTTAGTGCTGGTCTGCATCCCCACCCATTTTTGGAGTGGTTCCAGCCATGCTTTAAGCTGACTTCATCTAGGTAGTAGCCACAATGCCCCACACCCCCTCCTGCAAGGAGCAGAGCTGTCTACTAGATTCTAAATCCTATATTCCCCATCTGACCTCGGTTGACCCAAACACAGTCCAAAACCCAGGTCATCAGTGTTGAAAGCAATAGCACTACTGCTGCTTTAATGGTCTGAAAATATTTGCCAATTCTGGACAATTATTTTTAAGTTCAAGTTTAAGTTCAAGTTTATTGCAGGAAAACAAACTCCATTGAGCAAGCTCATTCACAAGGAGGTCCTGGTATACATGCACAACAAAGCTAACAGGAAACATACAGTAAATGTGTACAATAGAAATTCAAGTGCTGGCAAGATACATAAGAGACAGGTGTACAAGCATTGTTAAGTGCATTATAATATATCATATTGATTGGGGCATCGTACTCAGACAACAGAGTGCAGCTTCAATCCATATAGACTTTGGACTGTCAAAGACATATACAGTAATAGTGGAAAACCAGTTTTACCGACAGTTACAGACGTCTTTTATTTTTCCAGAAATTAACTTTTTGAAGAGACTAACAGAGACTAACTTAGCCAGTTTCAGAGAGGATTAGACCCTGTTCCAGATGACTGGGAAGACAGTGGAGATAGCACGTTTACTGAAAACGGTGCAGGTTTTGGGGACATCCAGGAAGATAAAATCTGATTTCTTTGAGTGCATAGGTATTGCAGCAGGTATGGATAATCGAGGTTAGATCATTCGGTAACTTGTTAAGGAGAAGCTTGAGAGTCCAGGTGCTGACGTGGAGAATACGTCTAGTTGTAAGGGATGTCCAGCCTACAGCTGAGTAGAGGTCTCAGTGATGTGTCCTATATGGAGAGTTTGAATAAAGTGCAGTGCTCGATGGTAGAGAGTGTCCAGTTTATTAAGTTTTGAGGTGGTAGCAGAGTTATAGATAATGTCCACAAAATCTAATAATGGTAGGAATGCCTGATCTCAGGTGGGAATAGGGACCTGTTGCGGTAGAGAAAGCCTAACCTGATTTTTAATCTTTTAAACAGATCATCAAGGTGTTCACAGAAGGTTAGCCTGCTGTCTAGCCAGAAACCGATATTTCAATTTATCAGTGACTTCCAGGGGCTCACCTAAGGAGGTAACTATAAAATCTTTCTGCAGGGTAGCGAGAGCAGGGGGCAGAGAACTAGGGGGGAAGATCATAGCTTTGGTTTTCTTAGCATTTAAGAGGAGTTTGGCGCTAATGAGATTGGATTCAAGTAGAGCAAAGTCAGCTTGTAGGATGTCCCTAACCTTACTCAGTGAGGCATTGGATGTGTAGAGGACTGTGTCATCTGCAAAGAAGTGCAATTTGGAGTTAGATATATGACTGTCAAGGTTATTAATGTATAGAGAGAAAAGGATGAGGCCTAAGATGGAACCTTGTGGGACTCCTCTGCTATTTGATAGGGGAAGGAGAACAGGCCACCTGCTTTGATTTTTTTGCAGCCTTCCCGAGAGATAGCTCCTAAACCACTGAATGGTTGGCAGGTTGGTACCTATTTTAGCAAGGCTGGCTTCGATTAGGCTGTGGTCTACGGTATCGAAAGCTTTGCTGAGGTCTAAGAAGACAGCTCCCGTGAACTTCTTGGAGTCCATAGCAGTGATCCAATCATCAGTTACTTTAGCCAGGGCAGTGATGGTACTGTGATTAGAACGGAAGCCCGATTGGGCTAGATTCAGAAGTGAATAGGTTTCTAAATGGTGCTTTAGCTGAGCGAAAACCAGCTTTTCGAAGACCTTTAATAGGATGGGCAAGATAGAGATGGGTCTATAATTATTTAAGTGGCAAGGATCCCCAGACTTAAATAGAGGTATAATGTGAGCTGATTTCCAGCATGAGGGTACTGTAGAGGAAGAGACAGAGAGGTTGAAGATGTGTAAGATAGGGGCCGTAAGGTAGGTGAACCCAAGTTTTAGGAAAAACAGTTCAATTCCGTCATCCCCTGCACTTTTCTTAGTATCCAAGTTCATAAGAGAATCTTCCACTTCTTTGAAGTTAAGGAGGAGCAACTGAAAAGGATGGCTCATTTTGGGATCGGTGGAATTTGTACCGTCCAGGCTATTAACACTTGCAGCATACGGGGATGAATCAAACGCTAGACTAGCAGTAACAAAGTGAGAGTTAAATTCTTCAAGAATATGGGTAGAGCTTTCCACGGTCGCACCTTTTATGACTATCTTAGTTGGCAGGGGAGGGGCCATCAGCCGCCCTTCAATGGACTTAAGGCTCTTCCAGATTTTTTTGGGGTTACCTTTGGCCTGCTGTAAAGAGGAGATGTAATAGTTGGCTTTGACAGATCGGATACATTTGATGCAGGCATTCCTGGCTGCTCTGAACACTTGCCAATCCACCGGGATTTTAGTGTGTCTAGCCTTAGCCCACAGCTCATCACGGTTAGAGAGGGCGGTCTTTAGATCAGCAGAGAACCAAGGGTGAGATGTTTTTCTTGTCCTAACCTTGATGAATGGAGCGTGTTTGTTTGTTAAGATAATAAGGTTGTTGTTCAGGACCATGACTGCTTCATCAGGTGTTTTTAAAAGATAGAGGTTTTGCCATCTGACCTGGCCAAGGTCTTTCAGGACGTTCAATTCGTTGAACTTGTGGTATAACCGCTTTGTAATTATCTTGGGCTGTTGGTGATTCTTAGTTAGTAGTCTTGTACAGACTACAATGTTATGGTCACTTATGTCATTATGAAATATGGTTGGAGTATTTTGTGGGGATGGGTGGATAGAATAAGATCAAGAAGTGAGCTGTTAGCAGGGTTTGTCTTGTTGACCCTGGTGGGCTCAGACACTAGTTGGGTGAGACCATGTTCATCACATGGAGACTTTAGCTTGTGTGATTTATGTGTTAACCAGTCCAAGTTGAAATCCCCAGAGATTCTAACTTTGGAGTTGGCAGCGGTTGTTAGCGTTTTTAGGATATCCAGGAGATCAGTTCCACCACTAGGGGGTCTGTAGCAACCTATGATTGTAATGCGTTCCATGGAGGGAAGGTGTAACTTTAGGGAAACAATTTCATATTCCTTATGCTTTGAGCTGCAAAGGATGTCACTAGCTGAGAACTTGGCTTTGGTGTAAATAACTATCCCCCCCAGTCCCCCTATCTACCCTATACAACTTATAGCCCATGAGGGTGACTTGCTGGTCCATATTAGATTTTCTTAGCCAGGTTTCTGTGATAATGAGATCAGGGTCGGTATGTAAAGCCCATACTTGAAGTTGGTCAATTTTCTTGGGCAAGCTTAGGATATTAACTAACATTAATTTAAAACCTGGAGCTGTTGCAAATTCAGTAGGTGAGGTGAAAAAGGTGGGTGGGCCAGGGTTCAACTCTACATTTCCTGAGCATAGGAGGAGTATGAATAACAGTTGCTTAAGAGCCCTCAGGAGAGACCTGAGTGTTTTATTCCTTTTGTCACATTTAATTGTAGTTACTAAGGGCCACCTATTTTTGCTGAAGTGTGCCAACGATGCACGGTAATTTGAATGAAGGATAAGGAGCGCCTAAGAGACATAGAGAAGGGAGCAAGAGGTGTTGGGGGTGAAATAAAGTGGGGTAGTGTGGCAGAGGGCAGGGCGCTGGTGAGGATAATGTGCCCCGATAAAGGGTAGGGCTAGTAGGGGCTGAGCAGATAAGGTATGGACTAGGCCCATAAGGTACATTGATATGAATGACAGCTGGTAAAAGCCAGAGTAGAAAAACGATGCTGTGGGCGCAGTATGCCATAGCTCTAGGGGGAGGAGCTGAGAGGTAGCAAATGGAGAGGATAACTAGTACTAATTTCATAGGGAGAGGGAGCTATGATAGGTCACTTGGCATATCAGCAGGTTTATATTTAAACTGCAGTTATGCTCCAGAAGACCATTAAAGTGCACCAGAATGATCAAAAATACATTTTTCTTGTCTGTAATGCCATGGCAGTTTGACTATTTATTAATGATTGCCCCCATTTAAAGCAACAGTTCAAGTTAGCTGAAACAAAAGGTTATACTGCTTTTGATTAGGTAAGAAAGCACTGAACCTCCTCTATTGAATCATGCTATTTTTAACTCAAAACTACTAGGGACTTTTTTTGCTATACCAATGCGCTTTGGATCAAAAGAAAAAAGTTGGTTCCAACCCACCCTGACAACTCTAAGTCAATCAAGACAGATGTCACAAAGGAACGTCTGTCCCAACTGACTGGGAGTTAACAGAAGCAGCACATTTCTGCATTCTGTTTAATTGAGCTAAGAAGATCCTTCACTTTTACCATTACGACTTCCTAATAATGGAATATGCACATAATACCCACTGCTATGTTACCATGTGGGCTGAAAAGGAAACAAAGGGTAACATTAAATGTAGGCTACAATGGCAGACTTTAATGATAGACCTGTGTGGTATGTAAAAACTTACAGCTAAGTGCAACATACAAAGCTACCTGTATTTGAGTTATTATGGTGTAAATGGGTTATATATATATATATATATATATATGGACCCAGATTTTCAGACTGCTCCTGGCAGTGGAGCAAGTGTGGGCGCAGTGCAACTGGGATGCACTGTGGCCAGGACCAGGTGATATTCAACGGTGATGCGCTATGGTGTAGCACGGTTGAATATGGCACAGACCACGCATGGCACAGTAGGGCTGCGCTGGAGCAAGACACAGCAAGGGAGCACGGGGATGTACCAGGACAAACACAGTTGCACTGGGTGCATCATCCATGATATTCAGCTGAGGGCATGCAAATGAGGCCATAATATATGCAAGGTGCAAATGGGGCCATTTGCATGTCATTATGGCCCCATTTTTATGGCTTGCGCAGGGCAGCCCAGCAAATTGCACCTGGTGCCCTGCACAGCATGACATGTGCACAGTGGGGGGCATCTCTGGCCTCATAGCCGCGATCTCTGGTAAATCACTTTAAATGACTTCCCTGGTAGCCTAGTTGTAGCCCCTGTCACAAATGCACTCAGCAGGTCAGGCCCTCTGCTCCCACAGTGCCAACCTCCGAGTGCAGTAATGTGAACAGGTAACAGACAGGATAACCCTCCTGTCAAGTTCTGGGGGGGGTTCAAACTGTGAACCTTATGCTAGCGTACCCAATGTACAGGCTCAGATACCTACCATCTTTGTGTATTGTGGTACAGTCTTTCACCAGAGGCACCAAGCCAGGCTTCCAAAATGAACCTCTAAAACTCTATAAAACACCTTAGGTATATTCTTACCTTTTCCCAGTTTGGTAACACTATGAAACTGCTGTACAATTGTCAGACTTAACCCTCTGTATGTCACATGCAAAAAGAAATGGCAGACACACATGCAGTCTTTCAAATAATAGGTACTTTACTACAAGAGGATAAAAATATGAAAAATGTGAACACAGAACAATATATCAGAGAGCTCACAATAACATAAAATAACAAGGGAAGATAACAAAACAAAAACTCCTACCACAATACAGTTAGACTTTTTCTATCTAATGTATTACCTCTATAAGTGCCTTTTAAAGTTAGAGATCTTGTTTCTTAACAGCCCAAAAAATATGTCATATTCCCCAGTGACAAGGATACATATCAACTTCATCTCCCCACCCCCTTGGTGAGTCATCCAGCTCTTCCTTTTGGAATATAAAATTACAAAAAAATGATATCCTGGCAGGAGTTATATTAAATAATGTGACATCAGCAAAAACTTATTTCCCAAATTATAAGTCTTGATCAGCCAGTTCCTTTGAAGATTTACAACCCTGCAATCCCTCACCTAGGTGCAAGATATCTGGCAGGAATCAGCTTAATGATGTTCTGTTTCTGAAGTCATAAATGTATATTTTAGTTTCACAGCTTCAGAACAGCAACAGGTCATAAAACAGTCATAAAATTCAATGTCTCAAGGAAGTTAATTTCATTACAGAGATCTCCTGGAGGCAGAATGATGCAGTGGTTTAAGGCTCTGAGCTGCAAATCTGGAGAACTGGGTTTGAATCCCACAGCCCCCACTTGCATACTGTATGACCCTGAGCAAGTCACTTAACTTCCTTGTGCTCCCAGGTTGCACCTGTAAACAAGCTTTCAGCTTAGTGTGTCTCACCTGGTTAAATAACTGAAAAAAAATTTATACATCCTGTAGTTTTCACTGAAACCTGGGGCAACCATGAAGCACAGGCTGTCTTATGTGACACAATAACATACTATATTTTTATATTAAAAATAGCATACAATAATCAGAACCAGCTGGTCAAGAGTCACACTCCTCCCCACCCAGACTGAATTTGGGGGCTCTATCCCCTGCATGGGATGAGCTTCACAAGTCAGTTCACTCCTCATATAGACGTGACAAGCCATCTGTGTTCTGATTGGTCATCCCAGCTCTATGTAAGCTCATCATGTCATACTCTTGCAAGGCAAGACTCCATCTTACTAGTTTACCATTAGTTTTTCCCATTTGTGTCAACCAAACCAGGGGGTTGTGATAATTTTGTACCTCAAAATGCTGTCCATATAAGTATGGCTCTAACTTCTTTAGGGCCCACACTATGGCAAGGCACTCTTTTTCCACAGTAGAGAAAGCCTGCTCCCTGGGAAGTAACTTTTTACTCAGATACACTATAGGGTGAGCTTTTCCTTGGTTGGATGTCCGACTCAGTACTGCCCCAATACCCACTTCTGAGGCATCAGTATGGACCATAAAGGGTCTGCTATAGTCAGGACTTGTCAATACAGGAGCACTGCATAGTGCCTCCTTCAGTCTGGTAAAGGTATTTTCACAGACTGGTTCGCAGGTAATTTTCTTAGGCATCTTTTTCTTTACCAGGTCAGATAGGGGAGCAGCCAGGGCACTGTAATTGGGTACAAATATCCTATAGTACCCTGCTGTCCCTAGAAAACTCCTGACCTGCTTCTGCATTTCTGGTCTGGGCCATGCCTTGATCACCTCTATTTTTACTTGGTTAGGATGGAGCTGTCCCTGGCCTGCAACATGCCTGAGGTATGCAACTTCAGCCACGGCAACCTGGCACATCTCAGCTTTGACAGTGAGCCTGGTCTCTGTATCCTGCCCAGCACTTCCCTAAGGTGGGACAGGTGTTCCTCCCAGCTGGCACTAAAGATGGCAATGTCATCCAAGTATGCCACGGCATACTCCTCAGCACCTTTAACATCTGGTTCACCAATCTTTGGAAAGTGACCCGGGCGTTCTTCATTCGGAAAGGCATTACTTTAAATTTAAATAAGCCTATTGGAGTGATGAAGGCAGACCTCTCCCTAGGGCTGTCAGTTAACTCTACCTGCCAATACCCCTTTGTCAGGTCAGTAGTCATAAGGTATGTCGCCCCTCCCAACTTGTCCAGGAGTTCGTCTGTCTGGGGCATCGGGTGGGCGTCTGACTTCATGAATGCATTCAGTCCACAGTAGTCCACACAGAAATGAGCAGAGCCATCAGGTTTGGGCACAAAGACTATGGGTGAGGCCCAGGGGCTGTGGGATCTCTGGATTACCCCTAAATCCAACATTTCTTCCACCTTTCTCCTAATGTCCTTTTGGCCAGCCTCTGACACCCAATATGCTGTCCATCATATGGGCGTCTGTGTCCCTGTCTCCACGTCATATGTCGCTAAGGGTGGGGGTTAGTCATGGCTTGGTGCTAAACAGTGGGGCAAAGTCTGCTAAGACCTCCCTTACTTCTTGGATCTTGTCCAGGACCAGCTGGGGTAACAATTTAACTGCCTCCACAGGGGCCTCCCACTTGCTTTCTTCCAGCAAGTCCAGAAGGGGATCTCATTCATCTGTCCCCTCCCCAGGACTACATACTGCAAACATCATGTCAGCTCTGTTAGCAAAAGGTTTCATCATGTTGACATGGTACATTCTTTCTGTATGTCTTCTGTCAGGTAATTCTATGATACAGTTCACATCATTTACCTTTCTAACTACTTTGCATGGTCCTGCCCACTCAGCCTGCAGCTTGTCTTTCCGGACCGGGATAGGGACCATGACTTCCTGACCCACCGTGTATGCGCAAGCTCTGGCTCTGCAGTCATACCACACTTTTTGTTTCAGTTGGGTAGCTGCCAGGTTGCTCTGGGCTGTCCCCACAAGCTCCTTCAGACTTTCCCTAAACCTAAGGATGTAATCCACTATGGGAGTGCCCTGGGTGGCGTGTTTTCCTTCCCAGTCCTCCTGGATCAAGTCTAGGGGCCCATGTACCCGGCGTCCATATACGAGCTTGAAGGGGGAAACCCTGTCAACTCTTGGGGCACCTCCCTGTATGTAAACAACAGGTGGGGAAGGTATTTTTCCCAGTCCTTCCCATTCTGTTCAGCAAATGCTTGGAGCATTGACTTTAGGGTACCATTAAATCTTTCCACAAGCCCACTGGCTTGTTGGTGTTAAGGTGTTGTGCACCTCTACACCACCCCACACTTCTCCCACAAACATTTCATCAGGTCTGATGTGAAGGAACCCCCTCGATCGATGATAACCTCCTGCGGAAACCCAACACGAGAGAAAATCCCACGTAAAGCATCTGCCACTTTGTCTGTCCTCAGTGAGGATAGGGCGACTGCCTCTGAATACTGGGTGGCATAATCCACCACAGTCAGGATGAACCTCTTCCTGGAGGAGCTGGGGGTATTTAAAGGCCCCACAATATCCATCCCCATCCTCTGGAATGACTCCTCTACTATGGACAATGGAATTAGGGGGGCTTGGGTTTTCTTACCCGTCTTCCCTATTTCTTGCCACCGGTGACAAGATCTGCAGTACTCCTTCAACTGCTGGGTGAGGTTGGGCCAATTGAAATTCTGGGCCAACTGCTGCATAGTGCACATGATTCCCAAATGGCCAGACTAGGGAATATTGTGTGCAATCTTGAGCAACTGCTCATGGTACCCCTGGGGAATGACAAGCTGCCTGCCTATCACCCCTCCATCTGTCTTCACAGCCTGAGTATACATCAGTCCATTTTCCCAATAAACCTTATGTTTAGCGTCACTTCCCTGTGCTCTGTCAGAGTCTGCCCAAGCTCTCAGCTCCTCTAGACTAGGGTCACAATTCTGAGCAGCTGCAAACTCCTTACACATTCCCAAGGCATGGTACAGGTCTCCTTCAGTCTCAAAACTAGGGTCCCTAGCACTAGCATCAGGGCACTTAGGATCACTGTCATCCCTAACCCTCTGACAATGGGTCACCACTCCTTCTTCGGAGTAACCCTCCATAGCTGTGTGGTTAACTGCTACTGTGGAAATTTCTACCCCCTTTTCATTAGTCTCCATATCAGGAGACACAGGCTGGGGAACCAGCCTCCCAGTGGTTTCCATACTGGCTTCTGTGGGGTCCAGGGAATTACAATTTCCCTTGCCGCTTGGCTGTGGGTAACTGCACACACCATTCTCTGTTTGAGATTGTTGCCAAGGATGACATCAACTGTTAAAGTTTTGTCTACTGCCACCTGTTGCACAGTTCCCACTGTTTTGCCCCAATCTAGAAGAACACTAGCGAGTTGCAATGTGGTCTCCTCACCAGTGAACCCTTGCACAGTTACAAATTCATTAGGTATAAGCTGGCCAGGCTCTACCAGATCCTCTTTTACGAATGTCAGGGATGCCCCTGTGTCCCTTAATCCTTGTGTCTGTAAACCATTCACCGTGACTGGGTGCATGTGTTCCCTCATGTTCACAGGCATGCTTCCAGGGACACATAAACAACCCACTTCTTTCCTAGCCCCATTCTGCGTATTGCTCATCCTTTTGGGACACTGCCTGGCAATGTGCCCAGTTTCTTTACAAACCCAACATTGGTTTCTTTTCTCAGAGAAATCTGTTCTTTGAAACCTGGGGCTAACTGGTTTCAGTGGAGGCAGTGAGGGTTTTAGCTACCCTGAAGGTGTGCTTTTCCCTATTTTGCTCTGCCATGCCTAACCCATTCACTCTCAGAGCAGGTCTGCTCTTGGCATAGTGGTCCGAGAGTTCAGCAGCCTCTTGCACTATTTTGGGATCTCGGTTCTCCAGCCAGGTTTTCAGCTCTGCTGGGCATGCCCCAAAAAACTGCTCTAACAATATAGCATTTTCAATTTTATCTACAGAGTTTGCTTCAATTCCTTCCCACCAACATTTTAAACACTGATGTTGTTTCATGGCTAGCTCCTCGTAGCTCATGTCAGGGCTTCTCCTGAGCTTACAGAATTTAGCTCTGTATGTTTCTGCAGTGAAATCAAACTTTTTTAAAAGTGCAGCTTCAAGTTTGCTGTAATCATTACTGTCCTCATTGTCCATTTGACCCAATACATCCAGAGCTTTCCTGATAAGTAACGGGGATAGCTGGAAGCTCCAGGACCCTCCAGGAATATTTGCCTGAATACAAACTTTTTCAAAGGAATTTAAAAAGGCATCCATATCCTCCCCCTCTTTAAAGTCAGTTATCAATTTGGAATTTAATTTGTAACCCAGTCCTGTAGTTCCAGTTAAACCCAAGCCTCTTACCTGCGCTCATGCTGGTGGTTGGAGTCATAGCTTCTCCAGTTTATGTCACCTCTGACACTCGCGCTTCTCACAGTTTGCCTCATGCTGTTCACATTCAGCTTCTCGCTGTTCTCGCTCCAGCTTCTCCTCTGCAGCCCGCTGGTGCTCATGCTCTTCACGGTCAGCTTCTCACTGTTCTCACTCCCTTTTCTCCTCTGCGGCTTGTTTCTGTCACTCAGCATCTCTCTGGAACTCCAGTTCCATTCTGCGCAACTCAATCTGCAGCCTGATTGCTTCTGGCTCCAGAATGCTGATGACCTCCCCCTGCTGCAGTGGACCTAAACTTGCACTGGCCCTGCTGCCCGCCTCACTGGATCTGGACACTGCACTAGCCTCTGGCCCCTCCACCCCCAGGGTTTGTTCCTTTACAGTCACAGTCTGTGACTCAACACTCTGGGCATCTGCTGCCATCAGGGCATCCATCAGGTTCTGCTTGGTGGCTCTTGCCTCATGCAGGACTCCTCTGTCCTGGCACAACTGCCTCAAGTAGTCTGCAGTGTGCCCACTGTAGTTGGAAGCCATCTTTTTCCCTAACTACTGCTACTCTAACTTGCACTTTAGAAAAAAAATAAAACAGGTAGGAACTTGACTGTAAGCAAAATAATATAGTTCTGTTTCCTTTAAAAAAAAAAAAGAAATAAACCAATGCCTTTTTTTTGCATGTGAGCTGTACAGTATTAAGCTGACACACTGAACAGTTAAAGCTTGTGTTATCAATTTTATCCCACCACCACCATCAAATCTGAGTCTGAATCTCCTTTAGTCTCAAGTTCTGGGTGGGGGTTCAAACTGTGAACCTTATGCTAGCATACCCAATGTACAGGCTCAGATACCTACCCTCTTTGGGGATAGCAGTACAATCTTTCACCAGGGGCACCAAGCCAGGCTTCCAAAATGAACCCTTAAAACCATATAAAAGACCTTAGGTATATTATTATCTTTTCCCAGTTTGGTAACACCATGAAGCTGTTGAACAATTGTCAGACTTAACCCTCTATATGTCACATGCAAAAAGAACTGGAAGACACCCAAGCAGTCTTTCAAATAATAGGTACTTTACTAAAAGATGATAAAAATATGAAAAATGTAAACACAGAACAATATATTAAAGAGCTCACAATCGCATAAAAGAACAAGGGAAGATTACAAAACAAAAACTCCTACCACAATACAGTTAGACTTTTTCTATTTAATGTATAACCTCTATAAGTGCCTTTTAAAGTTAGAGATCTTGTTTCTTAAGAGCCCAAAATGATATGTCATATTCCCCAGTTACAAGGATACATTTCAACTCCATCTCCCAACCCCCTTGGTGAGTCATCTAGCCCCTCCTTTTAGAATATAAAATTACAAACAAATGATTTCCTGTCAGGATATATATTAAATAATGTGACATCAGCAAAAGCTCATTTCTCAAATTATGAGTCTTTGATCAGCCAGTTCCTTTGAAGATTTACAACCCTGCAATCCCTCACCTAGGTGCAAGATGTCTGGCAGGAATCAGCTTAATAATGTCCTAGTTCTGAAATCATAAAATGTACATTTTAGTTTCCCAGCTTCAGAGCAGCAAAAGGTCATAAAACGGCCATAAAATGTAATGTCTCAAGGGAGTTAATTACATTACAGAGATCTCCTGGTCAATTATACATCCTGTAGTTTTCACTGAAACCTGGAGGGAGGCACCCATGGAGCACAGGCTGTCTTATGTGAGACAATCACATATTATATTTTTATATTACAAATAGCATACAATAATCATAACCAGCTGGCCAAGCGTCACACTCCCCTCCCTCCCTTGTCCCCGATCACAGTAAAGCACCCATCACATAAATCCCTGGTAGTCTAGTGGTACCTCCTCCCTTCTGTGTTCCCAGTCACTGGTAAATCCCTGTAAATGAAAGCCCTGGTGGACTAGTGGTCCCCCCCACCCATTGCCATGATCACAGTAGAACTCTGTAAGATAATTCCCTGGTGATCCAGTGGCACCCCCCACCCCTCCCACCCACAGAACCCTTGACCACCCTGCTCCCCGTCCTTCGGCGTGTGGCAGCAAGCCACCCGCATACCGCCTGGGGATGTGTTGCATATGCATGGGCATGCCCCCTGCATCTGCGCCGCATACAATTACATTGCACCCTGGTGCACCAGGATTTGCACTGTGCCTGGCAGCCTTTCCAATATCCCACCGGGGAGCAATGCAGTGTTGTGCCATGTGCAACCCCTTTGAATATCCAGGCCACTGTATATAATGGCAAAATGCAATCATTTCATCCCAGGAGTTGTTGTCCTACTATATTTAATGAGTAATCAATCAATGTACAAACATACTAACAAATGCTTTATTACTTGTTGGTATTATATTATGTAAAGGCAGCATATTGTTGAATTGTCTCTGTGTTGCATAAAACTAACAAAAATATATTTTAAATTCAGGCTGAAAATGTAATTAGTATAGATGTTTCAACTATAGGTCTTTCGAAGGTTTTATCTGTCAAGAGAAAACTAAGCAGTCATTGCAATATGGTTTAAAAAATGGAGTGGATATCTAAGAGTATACTACAGTGTATGGTTGAATGTGATTGTATATGGAGATCCATACACTGTAAAAAGTCATTCTGCTGCAGTAGTGACGTTCATACTAATGCAGAACTACTATTCATTCTGAATTAGTACGAACATCACAATGTAAGTGACCCCATCAGCATTGCTGATAGGGCTAACAGAGATTGAAGCATTGTGTATGCAAGCTGACTGACAAGCAGATGGCCGAGAAGTGCGGGTCACGTTTGGCAAGGAGGATACTTGAAAAAAAGTAAGTGATTTTGTTTTTTTGGGACCATACACTACATAAAATAGTGTATGATAGCCCAAATACACAACATCACTCTTCTCACACCTCGTGGTTACTATGATATCAAAGGGACCTCTTGAGCTTCGCTCCTGAGGTCCTTGATGTCATAGAAACCAGTCGGTGTAAGAATAGCATTGTTGTGTTTGTGCTACCGTACATTAACCTATATGCAGAGATACTACCTGCTTCTTTACTTAATAAGCATAATAATTTCACTACCAAAACTTGTATGAAAACATAAATGACGGACTGGTGCTTGTTATTTGTAAAACTAGGCTTTTATGACCAAACGTTTAAGACTAAACTTAATGCAAAAAAAAAAAATAGTTTTAAAATTCTAGTTTATAATAGGCTGACTCAAATCAGAAGTTCAACTTGTCTGGCTCTAATTTGTCTCCTTGTCTTGCCTGGACACAAGTTTTTCCCTGCACCATGGCTCTAAGGACATGACATTGAGCGGCCATAAGGGAGGTATGAGTTTCATTGCACATCTTCCACCCTCTAATTTAAAGGTATCTAATAAGTTCTGTGGAGACAATGTGTTCTTACTCTAGGTAAGAGTGTTTTAATTACTCCAGTGCTTCAGTATCTCATGCAACTTTGTGTGTAATTGGGTGGTGTGGGTGATCATATTTCACCCTGCCCTCCTCTGCTAAGGAATGACATATGTAGGAGCAGATCATGTAGATAAAGGAGAGCAGGTATTACAATGGGTTAAAATGGGGGCAGATGTGCTGGGCTGATGGACCAAAATACCAAACCTTACTCCTATTTCCAGCAGCCCCTCTCCCCCACTGACACATCTTGGGTCATGAAAGACTGAGAAGGAGGCTAATTTAAAGAACTTACAAATGTTCGTAAGATGCTTTCAGTTAAAGCAGGAAATGGCAACAAATGGCACCAAGCACCACTAAATGCAAAAATTATTTAAACAGTAAATAACTTACATAAGACT
Organism: Neoceratodus forsteri; assembly: GCA_016271365.2. Classification (NCBI taxonomy): domain Eukaryota; kingdom Metazoa; phylum Chordata; order Ceratodontiformes; family Ceratodontidae; genus Neoceratodus; species Neoceratodus forsteri. Next base: position 1,560,052,218 of record CM028130.1, on the reverse strand, counting down.
GCACACCTTTGACAGAGAGAAGGAGCAGGCTCACTGAATGTTCCTACAGGTTTCAAGTATGAGCTCCCTAAAGCTACCAACTTTCCAAGGCCTAAAACTGGGACAGCCCATCCTGACCATGCCCCTACCCCACCCCACTGTGTCAATCCCATGGGCACTACCGCAGACAACTCTGCACACAATTAAATTTTGCTGCTTGCTCTGGCCATGCCATTTCACAGTAACACCAGTAGCAAACATCCAGATTAAAACAATACATCATTCTGCTGCAGCAAGTACCAAATCATGATGTACAGAAAGTTCATTAGACACAAACTTGTGTTAAAGTGTGACCAGACATTTGAGCTGCATGTATTGCTCCTCCTGACAGTCCCATCCAACCTGTTTGCACTCTCCTCATTTGCTGAGCAAACTTCACTTCAGTGAATCCCACCACCACACAAGATTGTTTTCACACACTTCAGTACAGCCAATCAGGTTCATGTACCTTAGTTCACTGCTGCTGATCTCTTCTCTGTCTCAAGTCCCTCTCAGCTGCTGACAGGCAGATGTCCTCATACACTTGTTTGCAGTACTACCCAGTCTAATCAAACAGGAAGGAACATGCTTTACTGTGCTTCCACTGACATGCTTACGGTGCAACATAGGCACAGGGGTTGAAGTTGCAAATTGCTGTCCAGCCCAAGCAGCGCCACAGTGGTGCCAAAATAACTGTCACTCATGGATTAGCAATCAGCAAAAAAAAAGGGACAAAACTGGTACAAGTAAGCAAAAACCAGGACAAAAGTGACATTTTGCAAAACTTGTGGGGACACTAGGACATGCTGCCTAAAATAGAGACTGTCCTGGGAAAATAGGGACTGTTGGTAGCTTTAAGAGCCTCTATGAGACCTGTGTGACTGTTGTGAGCCACTTTTTGTGGTACACATTTAAAGAGGCAGTGCATGATTACCAAACTTAGTGCAAAATCACAATAGCAAGTATAGAAAAGTTAAAAACAGTGTATAAGAAAAGCATAGCAACATAAAATAGTTCAATGTTTGGGTGAATAGAGTATGGGGTTAGTAGTGCATATGTAACTGTAGTTTACTTTTAGCTTTTCTCTATTCCCACCCTTGGTAGGTAAGCTGGGTAGTTAGTAGGGAATAGAAAGCCCAGCACCAAGGGTGGGTAGAGTACTGGAGAAGGAGGAGGTGGGGTAGATGGTAGATGTTTCACAATGTGCTAAGCAGACAATTGCCATAGGAGGTTGGCCCTTATAGGGGATGTGGTAGGAGCTATTCCCCCACATTGAACCTCAGGCTATAGCCCTCCCATTCAATGTTTAGGTGACTGGAGTATGGGGTTAGTAGTGCTTATGTAACTGTAGTTTACTTCTGGCTTTTCTCTATTCCCGCCCTTGGTAGGTAAGCTGGGTAGTGAGTAGGGAATAGAAAGTCCAAAGGAATTACCAATGAATGTTCAAAAGAGTATGATTACCTCATCCAACTCATGAAGAGTATGACCAGTATCATGCAGGTGACCAGTAGCATGCAGGAGAGGAAAAAAACCCAGGTGGAGGAAACCTCTGAGGATCCAAGGCTATTGACTCGTCCATTCTCCAGGCAAACTAAGAGGAGATGAACCTAGGTACTAGCAACCGTAAGATAATTTTTGGAGGAAGGTGAACTGTTTGGAGAGATGACGGTCTGTCTTCATATCCATGGATGATGCATTCTGGAAGGGCGATTCTAAGGTCAGAGAGGTAGGTCTATTCTGAAGGAGCAGCCAAATCCTGAGAGTGGAGTAGGTCCAGTTGAAAAAGAGAAAATGTTGTCCAGGTTTCCAAGGTGATGATGGATGCTGTCCAAAGGGATTACAGAGACTAATGAGCAGGAAGAGCATGATGTGATAAATATGCTACCAGACTTTGAACGGTAGGAATATGATGGGCTATGAAGTCATGGGGTAAACAATCTAACTTTGTAGAGGGTTTGACATTCAAGTTATAGTCTAGAGGTGAAGAGTTAAGCAGTGAGTGATAAATTGCACTGTAAGCATCCATGAAGCAGATGAAGGAGTCGCAGACGGTGTCTTATGTGCCTGGTAGGAGTAGTGACGTGAATGATTTTAGACCAATGAAGGAAGATTAATATATGCGGTAAGATGGTAACTGAATGTATATGGAATAATTGAAAGTTCAGTACGAGGAAGTGGAGAGTTGATTTGCGTATTGATGTTGTGATAATACTTGTATAGACTCGTACTGGTCCTCTGGTAGCAAAGTAGATATGGGTATTTCTGTGGCGTGATTGCCCATGACATGCACTGAGGTGGCCATGACTGTTTTACCTTACAGGTACAGTACAATTCACGTTAAACTGTTCCACCAATGAGCTGGTTTAGCATTGTTTTTAACAGTTGGCAATACACTAGCAACTCATATTCATTATTTTTCAGTGCTTAACCAGCTCAAAAGCAATGTTTATAAAATGTTTTTGCAACTAAGCTGGGCTGCATCTGCAGTCCAGTTATGATGCAACACAAAACTTGAGTTTTAACTCTTAAGAAACAGTTTGTAGAGGGCTTTGTGCTGGAACCAGCAACACATATGCAACTGAGTAAGAAATGCTTAAACAACTCATTGGAGGAACAGTTTAATGTGACTTGTACTGTAATCCAATGTCTAAATACTGTGTGGGGCCCAGAAATGGGTATATGAAAGAGTCTGTAGATTGATGTGACAATAGGGAGTTGAGGGCAGTGTAGAACACCAGGGGTGCCTAACACTGTAGTCAAATATAGATCTGTTGAGAGGCAAGACTGAGATTGTGAGACAGCCAAATTGGTTGTGGACATTTAGACTGAGAACCAATGGAAGCCTGCCCTCAGTGAAAGTCTTCACTGGAGGGAGTATGGGAGGTGAATCATGACGGATGAGCTAGAAGGACCAGTGGATGGGCAGTTGACCTAATTGATGATAATATGATGAAGGAATGTAGATGATTGTATAAGGTATGGTGACATCCAGGAGCTAGAAAAGAGTGGTTTGGATAGATTGCCTTTAGTAAGGCAGCTAGGCACTGGAGATCCAACAATGGGAGTTCTGTGAAGGTATCGGTGAAGGTCTTAGGACATGCAACGGCTATTGAGGAAGTAGAAGTCAAGTAACCTGATCAACAAAGTCAGTGCTCATAGGAGAAGCTATGGAAAGGTGAAATGGATAATGTCAGTACTGCTATGAGGTATCTTGTGGTTCCCATTATCCATAACAGTGATGATGGAAGGAATTAGGTCACTTTTCCATGTAAAAGATATCCTATGAGACATTGTAGATAGGGAAGCCATAGTGCTTGAATTGACAGGATGCATAGGGAGTATCCAGTAGAGTCAGGTGAAGGATGAGCTCATTCCTTAGTCTAGTCGAATGGGATTCTGGAACTGATCTTAGGGAGATAATTGGGAAGTATAGATAACTCTATGATGATGCAAGAGTCTATGAGGCATGTTGTCCAATGGATGTTTCTAGAAGTAGTTTTCCTCAGGTGAAAAGAACAAGTGCTCCATCTAGTAGTTGATGGGAGCTGTTAGAATGGCTAGTGTAGGAGTATGAGATAAATGAACGGGAGGCGTAGTTGACAAGGTAGGAATACTGGTCGGAGATAGGCATTAACTGCCGAAAAAGAGCCACAGCAAACTGGAAGAAGCCCCAAGCTGCCAGGGCAGTAATGAGAAGGCAGCCATCCAAGGATGAAGGGGAAAGTCCTGATTGGATGTCTACAAACTGGAGAAAGGAGTCCAAGACAACAGCATAGGCCAAGCGTACTGACTTCAACAGGTGCACACAAGAACAGAACCAGGGTCAGCACCACAACAAACTGAATCAGAATGGAGGAAAAGTGCTGTAGGTCATGATGTGGATCCGTGGAAGATAAATAAGTGAAGCCAGGTGCCGAGAGCCATAACATTGAGAAACGAGAGTCCCATGTCTGGAGATGATGGTAAACAACAAGTGCAATGGACAGGAGGCACTGCAGTGATGAAGCACAAGGATCTCACTGCCAGAGAAAGATAACTCGCATGGTTTTCTGGGAGGGTGACCAGCAGCAAGGAAGTCCAGGAGGCAGTTGAACTGACTGGAGGCAGAGACAGAGCAAGCTGGCAGTATCCAGATCCAGAGCGTGAGGAGGTTAAGGCAGGGATGAGTACGATGAGTCCATGGAAGTGCAGATCATAGACTGGTGAGGAAGGATGTGGAAGGCAAATAGAGTACAAGGCTCCCATTCCTGAAGGGAAGCAGCAACCGTGTATCAGGTGGAAAATGCAGGGAGGTGACACAGTCGATTGCAAAAATAGGCTCCCCTCCCTGGGATTTAAGGCGAGAATGCATCCAGGCAAAGGTAGGATGTTGAATACAAATGGGCAGAGTGGTCCCATTCCTGAAGGGAAGCTGTGAACAGGTAGGTATTCAAGCAGAGAATGTACAAGGTTAAAACAGTGGAATGCAGACACAGGATTCCATCCCTGGTAGTCGGTACGAGATGACTGCCATTTGATGCTGCTAGGCAAAGGTAGGATGTTGAAGTCAATGGGTACAGTGGTCCCATTCCCAAATGGAAGTGGCAACCAAGTAGTCAGGCAGATAATGTACAAGGTTAAAATGGTGGAATTCAGACATAGAATTCCATCCTTGGTAGTCGGGGTAAGATTACTCTCATTTGATGCTGCCAGGTAAAGGTAGGATAGTGAAGGCAAATGGGAACATTGTCCCATTCCTGAAGGGAAGTGGCAGCCAGTTATTTGGTAGAAAATGTAGAAGGCTGAAATGGTTGAATGGAGACTCAGGCTCCCATCCCAGGTAGTCAAGACTAGATGATCTGGACTTGAGGCTGCCAGGCAGGTAGGACATTGAAGACAAGTGAGTAGAGGTCCTGTTCCTGAAGGGAAGCAGCAACCAGGTATTCAGGTAGAGAATGCATAAGGATGAAACTGTAGAATGCAGTCATGGTTCCTATCTCTAGTAGTTGAGGCGAGACGATCTTCACTCGATGCCACTAGGTAGAGGCAGGATGGTGAAAGCAAATGAGGTTAAGTGGCCTCATTCCCAAAGGGAAGTGGCAACTGGTTGTCAGGTAGAGAATGCATGAAGATGAAACAGTAGACTGCAGAAATGGCTCCCATCCCTGGTAGCCGAGGCTTGCTAACCTTCACTCAATACCGCCAGGTAGAGTTGGGGATGGAGGTTGTCAGATTTATAAGTAGTAGGTAGTAGTTAATGAAATAGAATCCCATCCCCGGAAGGTAGGGCAAGCCTACCTTCACTCAGTGCCTCAGAAGGTACGAGTTAGGGACAGAGTCCAGGAAAAACTGCTGGTATGGGCTGAGCAAGGAAAGGGCAGCTGGATGCATAGTCATAGGAGATAAACAGTGAGGCAGTATAAAGGGGAAGGCAGCAAATAAGAGTTAGATAATATGAAAAGGAGTAGCAGGGATGCCAGTAAGAGGGAGGTAGAGTAATTCAGGAAGGAGCATTCTGGTAGCCATGGAATGCAATGAATGACTGAGGCTGTGAAGGCTGTAAGGGTAAAGATCCATGCGAGGGTAGCAGAGTCATGGAGGCAGAAAGGCATGATTGATCATATGGCTGGCATGATGCAGGTTCCTGCTGATCGAAGCTACAATGCCACAGGGTAGAGGTGTCAGGAGAAAAAAAAATGGCAGGGGCGTAGATAGCATTGATCACAAAGAGAGGAGGGACATAAATGGGGATGGAATGCTGTTATGAGGATCTAAAGACCCAAAAGGAAAATTGGGGAGCATGGGACAGGAACAGGGCATGTGGGGCAGAGCAGAGAGAAGGGGGGGTAGGAAGAAACAGCAGGGGAAGACAAGGAGCCAGGGGAGAAAGGAAGGGAAAGGCTGGGAAAGGGAGAGGTCAGCATCAGTTGCAGAATCTAGCAGAATGTCAGCTCACTGGACTGACTCCATGAAATGTGATGGTGAAGTACGGAGGAGAAACAGGTACAGTCATTCAAGAGGAAGGCAAGGGGAAATAATGTGTCTGTAATCCAATGGGGCCAGCAGTAATATGGCTGTCATGGTAGTAAACATCATACCAGGCATGAGAGTGTCCACAGAACAGAGAAACCAGGGAACACTGAAATAATGGAAACAGGACAATGAAAAAGCATTAGAGCAGCATGGTAATGAGGCATGGGAATGGAGGCAGTCCACAGAGATGAATGGCTGCCAAGTCAGCATGTAATGGTAAAAGCAGGGAAGAAAAGGAGAGCAGGCAGGGCCCTGGGACAAAAGGGAAGGATCTTTTTTTACTGTTCTTAAACACAGGGTACAGCAGGCATGTATAAAACAAACATTTCCAGTTAAGAGGATTTGTACAAAATGCAGAGCTCAAGTATATGTGGACTTATGACCAGCATATGATCCTATGGAGAAGTTCAGAAGGTAGACCCTCGGGCAATGATAACAACAGAAAGTCCTTCTGTGACACCTGGTATGAAAGGGACAAAAAGGCTGCCTAACTTAGCGGCTACACTAAACCGCCTCTAAATATATGCTTCCATTGCTGCACTGTCCTTGAAACCACCTTTGTGGACTGACACCCCCTTTACTGGGGAGAATCTCGGCACTCCACTGGTGAGTACATGACTTGAGAAACTCTGTGTACATTTCAACTCACCAGCTGTGTAAAAGAAGTGTGTCGGGCCTGTCCGGGAACAATGTTGGAATTTCCAAAAATGTCACTGCTGGGTCAATGTGCTGGTGATAAAAAAGAGCAGACAATGTACATACTGTATGTGGACCATCATGGATTAGGACAGGGAGAGCTGCAGTATGAGCCAACTCCGGGGAGGGCAGGTCACGGAGAGAGAGAGCCAGAGGTGGCCCGCAGGCTACACTCCAAGTAGCAAGCAAGAAAGAGGTCAGAGGAGTGGTCCTGAGCAGGGAAGCCAAGCAGGCAAGGTGGATGACACCACAGGAAACAGGCAGTGGTGGCACCGAACAGAGAAGGAGCAGCACAGGAGGTAGGGGGAAGGGGGGAGGGCAAGTGAAGGCAAACAGGAGAGAGTGGACACCATATGGGAGGAGGACGAGGGAGGGACAACCAGGATGAAATTAAGGATGAAAGAGGACGGGGGGGGGACAAGCAAAAGGGGAAAATGAGGAAAGAGGAGCTGGAGGGAGCATGGAGAAACTAACAAAGAGCAGGGAGCAGAAGGGAAGAAGGCTTAGTCCATGAACCACACAGGAGCCCAGGCATCATCGATTTCACAGCGTGCTAAGCAGAGAATTGCCATGGGAGGCTGGTCTTTGCAGGGGATGTGGGAGGAGCTATTCCCCGCACATTGAACTTTGGGCTATAGCCCTCCCATTTTAAGAAAATACATAAAATAACAAGAACACTATTCATCCAAGGCAACAAATTCTGATCTCACCACTTACAACAAACATTCGTCTTATGACTGCCAACCACTAAATAAACAGTTTTGGTGCCTCTGCAGAACCAAAAATCATGACCACTTGGTATTCTCTGAAAAGAGAAGAAAAATTAAGTCAGCATATAATTCCCCATCAGTTACATTTGCATGATTTTTGAATCACTTCAGTTTTTCACATTTTCAGAAATACATTTATATCTAGTCATTTAACATCAGGTTCCTAAGAGCTACCAGTTCATAAATCCAGAAGCTTTCACTCCTTAGTATGAGTGTCCAAATCTCTAACTCCAGACCCAGCTGCATTCTTTTGATGCCACAAAACACAACTTCCCAAATACTGTTTATTCTATGGTCCATAAAATATTTATTCAAGACATTATTTTGTTCTTCGGTGTGAATTGCCTTTAGGTATTTCCCCACCCAGATTTTAAATGCCATGTTAGTCTCCCCAACATAGAAGCTGCTACATATATATGTAGTATGCTATATGACCCCTTTTGGTGAACAGTTAATGCATTTTCTAATTTTGTACTGTCTAGGGCAATCACAGTACTGAAACGCCCAGCCTTTGTGATTATTTTGTAGAACCTACAACTGCTGCATTGGTGGCAACTAGCTGGGTGTGGTTATAGCCACATCTGGTGCAATTCTTTGTTTTTAAGCTGGAGACAGTGTGCAAGTCTGTCTGACAGATTTCATGCCCATTTGTATACCATGCTAGGTGGTTGCCCTAGTTAGTTTCTTTTTGTACTCATATTTTATTGATTTTTATAAAGAGAACCATTACAGCACTTATATCTCGTCCTGGAAACAACAACAGGACCAAGGTATGCAACTTCAGTGATATACAGTAACAAAGTATCTCCAGGCATTTGCGTAAATCTGGAGGGCTGAACAAACATTTCTACATATAAGCTTAAACTCAAATTAATATATCGTCTGTGGAACTGTAGCCCATGAACATGTGGTAAATTAAACTATATATGTGTCTGTGAAGTTTCCTGTACAGAGCTGTGCCCTATAGAGAGCTGTTGGGTGCCACATAAATAACTCAAGAGATTTGTCCATAATGGAGGGATTCTTTATCCCTTCTAATTAAAGTACTGGTGCAAAAATATACAGTTCATCACCTTCAAAAACATTCCCACTGTGAGTGGTGGGAGACAGTTACCCCCCCCCCCATAACAATAAAACAAAGGTCATAGCGATCTCTTACAACAGATTTTCAGTAACTAGTGAAAACAGATTTTAAAACTCATCATTGCACTATGTATATAGATTTGGGTTGGATTCCATTAGACTTACGGGCTAGGGGAATCTGGCTAAATCAGGTTCATAATATATTTAAAAATCAATCTTTTAGATAACTTAAAAAACAAATTACAAAAACCAAAACATGGTTTAAATTTAAGAAAAACTGGTGCTAGAGATTTAATAATACCAAAGTTAAAAAAATCGATTTAGTGAAATGACCCTTCAATAACAAGTAGCTAAAAGCTGGAATTGTCTTCCTCCTTTTTTACGTGGACTAACAACTACTGATCATGTTTTTAAAAATGGCCTGAATCACAAACTTAGTTTTCGTTGTTGTTGTAATAGGTGAAATTAATGTAAATCTAAAAATGCTAACATGCCTGTTATTGATGAGTTTGTAAAATTCTGATGTATTGTTTTATACTTTTCTGTAACTTGTGTTGTTATAAATGTATAGTTGTAATAATTTTGCATAATGTAAACAGGTAAGCCTTGTTAACAGGAATTTTCGGAACCCTATTGGCTGTATCATTGTATAAATAAAATTTTACCATACCATACCATACCATACCATACCATACCATACCATACCAGTCTAAGCTGCAAGACTGAAACAGAACAGTCTGAGTCGCCACTTTAACAAAAGGAACGTACATGTGGATGCATCCCAGAAAGGCAAGATTCACGGATTGCCATCCTCGTCATCATCAATATCCTGTTGTGCTGTATCCCTAGCACGATGCATTTCCAAATTGGCTGCCCATTTTCCAGCATCAAGGGCATCTGTAAAGATATAAACTTTATCTTGGTATACCAGACGTAGTTTCGCAGGGAACAAAATGGTGTGTAGGATACTGAGTTCTCTTATTTTCACCTGCACCCCATCAAATTTCTTTCTGCGCTGTCTGGTGGCACAGGAGATATTGGGAAAAAGATGAACTGTGTTCCCCTCTATACTTAATGGACTATCGTTTTTCTAAATTAAGAATCTTATCTCATGTTCCCATGCTATCCATGACCACCATAAGTGCTCTGGGGGCATTGTCGGATATTCTGCTACAAGGACGCACTCTACGCTTTCACAATATGCCACTCTGATAAATTCCCTTAAGCCTCAAATGTGTATTTTAGCCATTCCTTACTAATTAGCAGTTAGTGGAATCACCTTCCAGCCCCTCTGGAAGGCTGATTAGATGGTGGTTTGTAGTCTGGATTTAATTTTACAAAAGCTCAAGTCTATTAGAAATGTGCTGGTCTGCCAGTCCAGTGGCACTGAGGGTTGAGGAGCTGGACGCCACAACTTGTGCCATGCTGGTGACCAAGATTCAGGAATGGACTCGGGTCATTTGGGGGTCAACTGGGAAGGTAAGGATTGAGAGTCTGGACTGCTCTCCTTCCTAGGGGTGGGGGTTTGTGCTGCAAGCATCAGCACAACAAGAGGGGTTTGGCACAAACCCAGGTGCTTGGCTGCCTCTGTAGAGATAGAGACAGCTGCTGCGCCCATTGCATGGGTGTGGGCACAGGAGTGAAAATGGAGGAAAAATACCAGGACTTGGCAGGACCCATGATGGCCCCGATGGGCCGAAGGAAGTACCCCTTTGGGGGCGGAGGGGGGTTGTAGCCCCTGCTGGATCCACAGCGGTGGACAAATAATGTTGTGATAAAAAAAAATAGAAATGTGCTGGTCCTTCTCTACTCTGCTCAGAGTCCCCAACTTACATTTATCGGCATGGTGCTTTAAGTCCTTCATATCACCAGTCAGCTGTTCCACACAGGTCTCTGTATCTGTGAGTCTGCTCAATAAGCTGTCCAGCTTACTGTTCACAGAAGAGACTGATGACAACAGCATTTTAATTTTGTGCCCTAATGATTGCAGAATCTCTTCACCACCATCTCCTTCAAGTCAGTCCAAGTTGCAATGATCGCATGGCAGGCCCAGTTGCCACCAGCTTTGCTGATTCTTTCCGGCCATCTCCTCCTTGGTTAGCCTTTTTAGGATTGCCATATCATCGGTGACTGCTTCAGCTACACTGCAGTAAGTTTAAAATTATTCCAAATGTTATACAGATTGTTGAAATAATTGTTTAGTATTCAAGTTAGTGAGGAGCTGCAAAATTTGTGGCCGCACTGCTCAGGCTTCACAGTGCCCCTTCCCCCCACTTTGTTTCTGTTTGTAAGTGCTGGTTCTGTCCCTAAGATATGCCAGTTCCTGTGGATCATTTCATTCACAGCATTGGCCTGTCTAGTATAGGGTTGATAAAATTCAGCTGTTTCACTCATCTCTGTTTGTTCCTATATCTGAGCAGGTCTGCACAGCTGGTTTGTGTCACATCCCTTTTTGCTTTTTCAATAAGTCCAGTACTGTACCCTCTCCTAAGGAACCTGTCTTGCATTTCACATTCTTTTTCAGCAGAATCAGAGCTGTTAGCACAATTTGTTTTTATCCTCATGAACTGAGGCATAGGGATGTTCCTGATGGAGTGCCACGAGTGACAGCTGGAAGCATGCAGTGTAGTGCTCCTGTCAGTGGTTTTTCTGAAGAAATCTGTTTTCATGGTACCATCCGTCTTTTCTAGGATCTCCAAATCCAGAAAGTGGACACTGACAGGACCTGCTTACAGAGAGAATGAGATTTGGGTTTGATATTTGTAAAAACTGAACAAATTTCTGCAGTTCCTGTTGTGTCCCATACCTCCATGATCTCTTCAATATAGCCTCTCCATAAATGAAGTTTGTTCCAGAAAGCGTTAACTTCTTGATTATAGATCACCTCCCTTTTCAACTGGCCCATGAACAAGATGGCATAATTAAGGGCAAATGTAGCCTCTTTTACTGGGCTGTATTTACAGTGAGGTGTAGTCAGTACCACATTCCAGGCAGTAGGTCATAGAATCAAGCTTCCCCACTGTGCAGAATATTTGTATAAAGTGACTATATCCATGCTGACCAATAGCCAACCTGGCTCAGACTGGAGTTCACACAGGACATTCAGAATTTCTGTTATGGCTGAATGTAGAATGGCGGGTCCCTCACCAGATCCTTGATATAGGCATACACATACTGGGCTAATGGGTCAGTGAGTGGGCCTATCCCAGCCACAATCAGTCTTCCTTGTTGGTGATCAAATCTCTTAATGCATTTTAGGAGGGGCATACATTGTTGCTCTAGTGGGGTTAGATACACTGTAAAAAAATCATATGTCTGTTGGGAAATCAGACATTTGCTTTTAGAAGTATCAGGAAAGGCATCAATCTCTTTTTTGTAGTTCTCATGTAGGATCCTTGTGGAGTTTGGCATAAAAGTTCTGGCTAGACAACTGCCTCTTGATTTCATTGCAATAGTCCACTGTGTCTAGAACCATGACTGGGCCACCTTTGTCCATGGGTTTTATTGTTGCTGGTTGTTCTCCAACACCTTCATTGTGGCTCTCTCTTCAGTCATGATGTTGACAAACTCAAAATGTAGAGGACTAAAACAAACCTCCAACTTCATTCCTCTATGATGCCAAGTGGTGGTTATTTTCAAGAGGGCATGCATGCATGCTGGACTTCAAGAATCTGACTTGAACACACTGGCAGATCTGAGTTTGTCTCAGTTTGCAGATAGTTAGGTTCAGATAAATTTGTAGGCCAAGGATGTGTTCCATGTTACCCAACTCCTTCAATGAGGAATTAAATGTTAAAGTTTACACGAGGAGCTTTTACCATGACTATCAATATTACTGATATGAACAGAGACTGGGAAGCTTACTGTTTAACATAGTAACATAGAATTTGACAGCAGATTAGGCCCACCTATTCTGCCCATTTCCCTACCTACATAAACTCCAGATCCTAATTGATCTGCAGCTTACCCTCTCTTTCCTACCACAAGGGCTGCTTTCTGTCTATCCCATGCATTCTTGAATTCACCTATTGTTTTTGCTACTATGACCTCTGTAGGGAGGCTATTCTATGCATCCACCACCCTCTCTCTGAAAAAAATACTTCCACACCTTGTCCCTGAGTCTTCCCCCAGCCTCATATTTTGCCCCATTGTTCTTGCACATAAATTTTTCTGAAAGATGCTGCCCTCCTGAACCTTGTTGATCCCTTGAGGCACTTGAATGTCTCTATCATATCTCGCCTCTCCCTCCTTTCCTCTAAGTTATACATATTGAGGTCTTTCAGTCTTTCCCCATATGGTCTCTGGTACATTCCTTTCATCGTTTTCATTGCACTTCATCTATAAAAGGTACATTTATTTGGTGCCAAAACTTATTGATGTTTTGTAGTGAAGTGTCACTTAGTCTGGGCCAATGTGGTTACTATGGTGCAAATATAAATTAAAATAGTTAGTATAACAGTTCTAGGAACAAGTGCATTACACACTCTTTATTCTCTTAACTTTTTCAGACTCCTTTTGCCTTAGTTCACCTGTTTTTTACCATGTAATTCTTACACACTATCAGCATTTGTGATGCACCATAAGTGACGGAGTTCCTCCTAGAAGGAGTCTTACAGAATTGCTCATATTGACACATGTTTCAACATCATTGATTTAAATCACTCCATACCTTTTATATTCACTATATTTTCACAAAAAATGCCATTCTTTGCTTGAAATTGTGTAGAAATGACCCAAGTCTGACATGCAGTACCTAATTAATGTCTTGGTTAGTGTGTTTAACCTGGGTGATACCCTTTAAGAAACCTATTAGATCTGTGATAAAGAATTTACCTAGAGGATCACTTATTGTGGCACCTGCAACCACAGTGTATTACTGCTGCCAGAAATCCCTAATGGAGGTAATGATAAAAGCACTCTTGTTTATTTTAACTTATTTTTTACATCTTTAGGTTGAAATTCAGAGCATTAAAAGGGACCTCTACTTTATTTTACCTTCAATTCAAAAGTGGCATTAATGACCCTCCTGCTTTTCATTTTTCATTCATGCACATATTAAGGTTCACACTCAATTAAAAGACAGTTAGTTTCATTGAGTGGCTGCTCACAAGGGTCCTGTATGGCAGTCCAGAACCCCCTGTGCTAAATTAGACTCCAAAACCTCCATTTGGTGTTACACATCTATGATTTAGCAGTTAATCCTGAATATAGTTACAGCTTGGAGTTTCCTATGGTCTTAAAGAGTTTAATATAAGCTACTAAACAAATTATTTTTGTTTCCTCAATGCTTTACTTGCTTATTATATTTTGCTGCTCATTTCACATTAAAAACATTTGGTACTGGAGAAATTGAAAAAGTTAAGGAAAACATAGGGTGTGCTGTAGTATGTGTGATTAGAACATAAATTCTCATAATTGTAATTTCCTTTTGCTCTATAGTACCTCAAACAGGCATGGGATAGGCATAAGTGAACAATACAGATGAGTATGAATAGATATGCCATTGACAGAGTAAAGGCCTATGGCACATTCATAAGGTAGAAAAATAAATTGGCAGACTGGATGGGCCTTGTGGTTTTTATCTGCCATCAGCTACTATGTTTCTATGTTTCTCATTTGGCCTAGACAAAATGGTGCTTCACTAAAGAATGCTGGCAAGTGCTGAGGCTGGCATCAGATAATTTAGAAAATAGCATGAACTGACATGATCAAATAAATTAACCTTTTTTTAGAAGAAAAAGAGAGTCTTATAGTACCTGTTTTACTGTAATTTCAGATTCTTAAAAAAAAAAAAAAAGAATTCTGGAGCTCAATATACACCCCAGCAGGCTGTTACCAAAACAGAAGGTTGGGGAGGAGGATTTGTGAAGAGGCACAGTGTGAAAGCAGAAGGAGGGGTTACAGTGTATAATATGTGTTCCTGTGATTTTAAATAGCTTGACAGAGTAGTACTACTATTCAAGGATTATTAGGCATCATTTCCCTATAGAGATAGTTTATGGGTTAAAATGAAAATGAAAGATATTTTTGTAGTAAAAATTTATGAAATAAAGAACAAACAACAAAGTTCTGGCATGAATATGTATCAGAACTTTACAAGGCTCACTAAAATCTCTCAGATTCATGTGACCTTTTTCAGTGCTTTCTTTATGCTCCATCAGATAGCCTGTGTTCCCATCTGGCATCATGTGGGTGACCTCCTAGCCAAACACTGGCTTGCAGGTTGTATTTTTAGTGAATGCAGAGGGATTGAAAACATTTTGGGGTATTAAGTTTGGCACAGACAATATTCTAGCACTCAACTAGAAAGAAAGAATAGAAATTTATGAAAAAAGCGAATATATAGAAATCTTGAAAATTCTCAAAAAAGAAGAGGGTCTCAATTATAAAAGAAATTTCTCTTACCCTTACTTACATATTTATGTTTAGTTTTTCTGCCTCCTTTAGAATTTGAAACCCACATTTTTAGTGTTTTCTTTCAAATGTTGTGCGGCAGTAAGCTTAACCCCATGTAAAAAAATAGGGGAGCAAATATGATTAACTCATTAGGGTTTTTTGCACACTTTATTTTTGATTTTTAGAATGCCAAACTGGGCCTTGACCAGTGTATCTTGCAATGGCACAAATGACTACAGAGCACACTGGGTACATTTCTGGTTCATCGGCAGCAGGACCCACCTAAACTGACAGTCATTAGATAGCCCACAATATTCAAAGTCTTCTACTAAGGCACTCAGAATGTTGACATACATAGGGAGGGGCTTTACAAGCAGGAGAAGGGAGGTGATCATGCCACTGTACAAGACCATGGTCAGACCGCACCTGGAATATGGAGTACAGTTCTGTAGGCCATACTTACAAGGGGACAAGGATAGGCTGGAGAGGGTCCAGAGAAGGGCTACCAGAATGGTACGTGGACTGCAGGAGAAGACATATGAGGAGAGACTGTGTGAGCTGGGCCTGTACACACTGCAGGGGAGGAGGGAGAGGGAGGACATGGTTGAAACATTCAAGTACTTGAAAGGCATAAATAGGGTGAGGGTTGACAATATCTTCAGATTGAGTGAGAACAAATCCACGGGGGGCATACATTAAATCTCAAGGGTGGCAGATTTAAAGGTGACATCAGGGGAAATTCTTTTACTGAGAGTGTGGTGGGGTCGTGGAACAGACTGCTGGAATGGGTGGTGGGGGTTGATTCAGCTGGCAACTAACAAAAAAACACGGGATACATACATGGGCCTAACCAACGGGGGGAAGACAGAAAATGGAGGGTGGAGGTCTTCCTAGGGGGACTCGGGAAGACTGGATGGACCATGGGGTCTTTTTCTGCTGACAAATTTCTATGTTTCTGGCCCTACAGCTAATCTCATCCCCCCCATCACTGGGCCATCAGCAGTGGATTTTCTCTTATTTATTTATTGAATTGTTTCACCAGGAAAGAAACACTGAGCAACTTAATGCTCATCTCACGGTACGTCCTGGGGGAAAGGGGAAAGGGATATGCAGAGTATGAGTTCAGATAAATACATACAGATGGTGTAATTATACATACAGTTATAAAACAGGAACATGGCACATGAGACAATATAGGCTGTTGTAGAGTTTCTGTGCAGGCTGTTCTTAGGAGCAGCATACAAAATAGAATCAGTAAAGGTAATGAGCAATGGGATACAAGGTTGACAATGCATAAAATACAGACAGTACACTAGTGCAATATGCAGCAGGGTGAACACATAGGAACCAGTCACCCCTATTTAAGAGCTAGTCTATAAGGGGAAGTATAAGTGCAAGTAGGGTGGGGGGTGAGAAAGAGGAGAGGGAGAGGAAAACAGAGAGGGAGACAGATATGAAAGGGGGGTCAGGAGCAGGTGCAAGAGGGTGTGAGGTAGTTGTGCAACACAGTGGTAAGGGAGTAAAGGGAGGAGGAGTGACGGATTTGTGGAGGGAGGGCATTCCACATTTTGGGCAGGTGGTACTTGAAAGGCAGAAATCTCTCCAAGGACTGAATCCACTAATTCCTTTTGGCTTCACAGGGCCCAGAAATACATTTATCATTTTGCCAGACTGGCATCCCTGTTCTATCATCCAGCCATTCGTCTATCCTCTCTTAGCACTCTGATGGTGAGGGCTCCAGGATGTGGGCATACAATGCCTGCTGCCATTAAGCCAGTTGGCATCTTTTCCAATCTACTCCTGAAGCATCACCACCTGTGATCATGCAGGTAGTAATAGTATGAAAGAGCAGGGCTCCCTCCTCTCCATAGGATGAGAGTCCTCTGGAACACTTCTTTCTCCTGCCACCCCTCCTATGGTCCAAGTTGGGGAAGGGGGTATGAACCCTAGTTGTTAGAATCATGAACAAAAAATCTGCTGCAGGATGTTTTTGTCCCTACAGCTAACCCCATCCTCCTATTGTTGGTCCATCAACAGTGGTTTATCTCTCTCCCAGCTAGGGTAAACCTGATAATCATTTCTGGTTCTCCCATCCCTTCTTTGGTATCTACTTGGTAATCAGCCTAGAAAATCTAGCTGCCACATCACTCTTTTGTCTTTCCATTTCATTATAAAATATTATAGAGGAGTAGATACACAGTGATCATAGATAAAGGAGGGCATAATTAAGACAACCAAACACTTGATGTAGGAACTGAGTAAAAGTAGATGGAAAAAGAGATTGTTATGGTTCTCTAGGAAAGTGGCCAAGGTGGTGAGGCAAAAAGGGTGGCATTTATGAGGTATAAGGAAATGCAGAGGGAGGGAGGAATACATGGAGGCATACCAAGTAAAACAGAGGGAAGCAGGAAAGATAGAGAGGGAAGCAAACAGAGGAAGGGATAGCCAAAGGAAAGTTGGATGGGCTAAGACTTTCTTCAGCTACATAAGTAGGAAGAGGAAAGCAAGGGAAGATATAGTGAGGATGATGAAAGCAGCAGGGAAGACTGCAGAGAAAATGATCAAGATAAAGCAGACATCCTGAAGAAGTACTTTCACTCAGTCTTCAAGTGGGGGGTGGGGGTGGAATACCAGGGAGCAGCAGCAACAAAGGGGAGGAGATCAGCACAAGTCAATTTTTAGAGGAAAAGGTCATGAAGGGACTTGCAACTCTGAAAGAGGACAAGGCTATGGGGCAGGATGGGATGTACCCAAGGGTACTGAATGAACTCAGGGAGGTGCTAGCTGCCCTACTGATGTCGTTTTTCAACAGCTCACTGGAAATAGGCATGGTTCTGGAACACTGGAAGAGAATAGTCTAGGTCCTTCTCCATAAAAGCAGCAGCAGGGAGCAAGCTAGCAACTATTGGCTAGCCAGACTTACATCAGTGGTGGGGTAATTAACAGAAACACTGTTAAAGGAAAAGTTGGTAGAGTATCTTGAATCCAACAGGATACAAGACCAAAGGCAGCATGAATTCATGGGAGGAGAGGGTCATGCCAAATAAATCTGATTGATTTCTTTGACTAGATGACCAGGGAAATAGATCAGGACAGTACAGTGGAGGAAGTGGCATATCTGACTTCAGCAAGGCCTTTGATACTTTGCTGCAAAGGAAACTAATAAAGAAATTGATCAGCCAAAGTGTGGGACCCAAAGTGGTGAACTGGGTTAGGAACTGGTTCATGGACAGGTGATGGAGGGTGATGGATAATGACACTCGCTCTAATGAAGGGAGAGTGACCAATGGTGTGCCTCTTCAACACTAGTCAGTGAACCCATTCAGGGTGAGGTGGTACTGGATCTGGTGCTTACTAATGGGGACAGTGTTGCAGATATCAGGGTGGGAAGTCATCTGGGGACCAATGATCATTACACAGTATGGTTCAATAACAGAACAGAAGCAGAAGTCGTCCACACAAGGATGAGGGTCCTGGATTTCAGAAGGTCTGACTTTACAAGGATAGGGCAAGTGCCTCTGACAGGACCTGGCAGGGGGAGAAGGCCTGGGTGGGGTGGAGCACAAATGGACCAGATTAAAAGAGGGCATAATAAAGGCAAAAAACCTGTATGTCAAGCAAGTAAGAAAAAAACATAACGAAAATGCGACCATTATGGTTCTCAAGGGAGGTGCCAAAAAAGGTAAAGTAAAAAGGAGTGGCGTTCAGAAGGTATAATTAGACCCAGAGAAAGGAAGATAGGAAAATGTACCTAGAGAAACAGAGGGAGGCATTGAAAACAGTAAGGGGCACAAAGGTGAAAACTGAAGAAAGAACAGCCCAGGCAGTATCAAAAGGGGACAAAACATTTTTCAGGTGTGTTAGCGAGAAAAGGAAGACAAAAGGAGGGATTGCATGGTTAAAACAGGATAGAAACATAGAAACATAGACTTTGACGGCAGATAAGGACCGCTGGGCCCATCTAGTCTGCCCATTTCCCTACCTACAGGATAGGCCGTAGATCCTAGTTAACCAACAGCCTATTTCTTCCTACCCCCCACAAGAATTGGCTTATGTCTGTCCCATGCATTCTTGAATTCTCCCACAGTTTTAGACCCCACAACCTCCTCAGGAAGGCTGTTCCATGCATCCACTACCCTCTCTGTGAAATAATACTTCCTCACATTGCCGCTGAACCGCCTCCTTCTATCTTTAAATTGTGTTCCTTGTTCTTGCAAGTCTCTTTTTTGAAAGATGCTACCTCTTGGACTTTGCTGATTCCACTGAGGTACTTAAAAGTTTCTATCATGTCCCCTCTCCTTCTTTCCTCAAGGGTATACATATTAAGCTCCTTTAGTCTCTCCTCATACGGCTTCTCTTGCAGACCCTGCACCATTTTAGTTGCTCTCCTCTGGACTACCTCTATCCTGTCTATGTCCTTGTGGAGATGGGGTTTCCAGAACTGGACACAGTACTCCAGATGGGGTCTCACCAACTGTCTGTACAGAGGGATAACAACTTCCTGTTTTCTGCTGCTGATGCCTCTCCCTATACATCCCAGTATACCCCAGCCCTCCCTACTGCCTTTTCACATTGCTTGCTAACCTTAAGGTCATCTGATATGATTACCCCCAGGTCCCTTTCCTTTTTTGTTGTTGTTACTACCTCCCCATCCATTGAGTATTCTTCTCCTGGGTTCTTGTTTCCCAGGTGCATTATTTTGCACTTCTTTGCATTGAATCCTAGCTGCCATACTTCTGACCATTCCTCCCACCTTGCCAAGTCCCTTTTCATCCTTTTCACGCCTCCTTGTGTATCAACCCTGTTGCAGATCTTTGTGTCATCTGCAAAAAGGCATACTTTTCCTTCCAGTCCCTCTGCAATGTCACTGATGAAGACATTAAAAAGGACTGGACCCAATACTGAACCCTGCGGTACCCCACTAGTAACCTCTCTTTCTTCAGAGTGGACTCCATTTACAATTACCTTCTGTGTCCTGTTGTGCAGCCAATGTTTTACTATATACCACCCTGGGACCCACTCCCAGGCTGGTTAATTTGACTATTAATCTTTGTGTGGGACTGTGTCAAATGCCTTGCTAAAGTCTAGGTAGGCCATGTCCACAGCCCCTCCCTGGTCTACTAATTTGGTCACCCAGTCAAAGAAATCTATTAGATCTGCCTGACATGACCTTCCGGCTGTGAATCCATGCTGCCTTGGGTCCTGTGCTCCACTGACCTCTAGGTACTCAACTATTCTTTCCTTCAGAAGTGACTCCATCACTTTCCCTACCACAGAGGCTCGGACTGACAGGTCTGTAGTTTCCAGTCTCTGTCTTCGTCCCACTTTTGTGAAGGGAATCACATCCGCCTTCCTCCAGTCCTCGGGTACCACACCATCCTCCATGATTTATTAAAAGAGTAGCCAGTGGTTTCACTAGTTCCTCCTTAATTCTTTTAGAATTCTGGGGTGAATTCCATCAGGACCCATTGCTTTGTCCACCTTCAGTTTTAAGAGTTCTTGCAGAACCCTTTCTTCTGTGAAAGGACTGGGATCGACCCTCTATCAAGAGTGCTTCTGTTAATTGGATTAGGCACTTCCCCTCCTCTTTGTGAATACTGAGCAGAAGTATCTGCTCAGTATCCCTGCTTTTCACTGTCCCCTCTGCCCACCCACCGCTCATTCTATTCAGCCTCATTATCCTCTCCTTTGTCTTTCTACGCTCACTGATGTACCTATAAAAGGTTTTATCCCCTTCTTAACTGAGTTGGCTATCTTTTCTCAGTTTGGGCCTTTGCTATTCTGACTTCCCTCCCTGCTTCCTTCTGCCTTAACTGGTACAGCTCTCTGTCCTGCTCCTTCTGTGTTTCCTTATACTTCCGGAATGCTATCTTTTTCTTCCTGACTTTCACAGCCACCTCTTTTGAGAACCATAGTGGCTTTTTCTTTCATTTTGATTTGTTTTATTTGCTTCACACAAAGGCTTGTTGCCTCTGTGATGGCAGTTTTGATGATTCCCCATTGTTGCGCCACACCTCTTTCTAGCCTGTTTGCTAGTGCTTTTCTGAGGCACTCTCCCATCTTGCCAAAGTCAGCTCTCCTAAAGTCCAGTACCCTCACTTTTGTATGGCTTGACTCTGTAGCTGAGTTTAACGTGAACCACACTGTTTAATGGTCACTTGATGGGTGATGTATGGAGGAGGACCAAAAAAAGTCAGACATCTTAAATAAATACTTATGCTTAGTGTTCATAGTAGAAGAAGAAGGAGAAGGACCATGAATAGGCAGGCAACAGGACCTGTGAGAGGAGAGAAGTGGACATCAGTCCCTTTTCTGAGGAGAGAGTCAGGAAAGCACTTGTTAATCTTAGAGTGAACAAAGTCATGGGGCCAGATAGTGTGCATCAAAGAGTGCTGATGGAACTCAGGGAGGTGGTGACTGCACCTCCGGCAGACTTAACAGTTGTCACAAAAGAGTTTACCAGGGTATAATAAGTAATGCTATTGAGGAAAAATGGAAGGATAACATCAAAACTGCCTACTCTTGAGGGAAACCTCAAACCTTGCCTTATAATGAACTCTAAAATGTCTGATGCAAAATCTCCTCTAACAACAATGACCAGTTAAACTATTGTACTGCTGTATTTTTTCTCCAGTTTTAAGTCTCTCTCTCTCTCTCTCTCTCTCTCTCTCTGCGTGGGCACTGTAATGGCTATGCAGAAGTAGGCTCTGCTGTCCTCCAATTAATCAGGCCACTGTGGCTCTGCTCTGACCCACATGTCCAGGTCTCTGAACCCTCATGTTGGTAAATGCCTGGTACCAGGCTATGATACCTGATAACAGACCAGGCAGCAGTCTTGGGCAGTAGACCACACTCCCTCTCACCTCTTCTGTGCTGGTAATACCCAGCTTCCAGTGTTGTGCTGGGAAACATGAGAATGCCTTCTATTTCTCTGGCAAAGTTTCCCAGTCTGTCAGTAACAGATGCACAGTTCAGCTCAGACACTCAGCAGCAGTTCTACACCAGTGAAATCCCCCAGAGATTTGCCCATAGGGTATCTCAAACCTTGTACTTCACAAGCCCATAGCTAACATCCAATAGGTCCACTCAGGGTGTCAATCATGGCAGGTAGTCCTGGATCTCTAACGTTTGGTAGATGATTAGCAGATCAAAAGGCACCTGAATTGATTAGGTGGGCCTTTAGTCTATGAGCCCTTGTGGCTTCCAAAGTTGGCAAACTCTTGATTGGCAGAGCAGTGTCCTTCAACCCTGTCACTGTGATGGGGGGGTGTCAAAGGTGGCTGAACAGGGCAGCTGATATGTGGTGCATGAGGGGAATCACACTAAGGTCCCATTCCACACAAAGCACAAATTCAGGCAATCCAAGCCAGTCCCGAGTGAGTTTATACTCATGTCCTGTAGTAACAATAGGCATACTGGGATGTTCCTGATTCATTCACTGACAAACTAGTAGTGGATGTCTATAATGTCACAACAACCCAGAACATCTCAAAGATGCTGTAATCTACATAAGGATTACGCTGTCTCTGGCTAAGGAATGGCTATGAAAGTCCAACATCCATAATGTAACAGATACACTATTTGTACAGCAATGGCTAGTGTAGACACCTGATTTCTAGTCTAGTCATTTCCAGTATCTATCGTTTGCTGTCAAGAGTACCATTATTATCAACTGTGTTACTGCGATTGCTTAACGTTACTATGGATCACCTTGGGGGTGCCAGAAACTATTATCCTGGGATGGGACCTTAGTATGACAAATAATTCCTTGTGCACAACATGTAGAGGCAGGTCAGTGGAGGCACCAAGGTTGGCATTAATGAGTCTGAGTATCAATCTTAGTGGTCTCTCAGAACATCTCAGAGGGCAGCTACTTCCTCTTCCACATCCAACATTTCCTCTGCTACGTCCTGTCTCTCTAATAGCATGGCTCCAATGTGCTTATCTTGGTCCTTTTCCTCAATATTCACATCCTCAGCAACTGGCAAGACATCACTGGGAAAAAAAGGTTCCATATTTTTGGGTTCTGAAGTGTTTAAGCTGGGGTAAAAATCCTTCCCAGGGTTGGTGGTTGGTGCCAAGTAGGGTAAGTACCTAGAAGATCATTATCTAACCAAAGCTTTCAATAGCAAAATGAAGGAATCCCTTTTCTAGGTTGTGGTTACTCATTAATACACCTAAACAGGCTTTGGGTATTGTGGCTTTGAACTGCAGTACTACTTTTAATGTCAGGAGGAACCTTACAGACAATGTTATCTTCTTATTGCTAAGTGGGGATAGGCAAAAGTAAGGCAACAAATTAAAATACTGCATGACATTCTATGAGCCTTCAAAACAAATGAGACCCTTTTAGAATCTGTTTAGAACAAGGTGATTTTGGTTTCATAGGAATTTCTGAGACATGGCTATCCATGAAAAACTCAGATAGTAAAATGCTAATAGATGAGTATATACACATTTGACACAATAAACCTAGAAGTGGTGGGGGAGTATTACTCTATGTAACAAATGATTCTGGAAACGTAAATTGATTTTCTCTGGCAACATTGGCAGCACTGAATACATCCTCAAAAACCTGATTAGATCCAAAACCCATGAAGAAGCCATTTACTCCCAAACTAAAGATAATAGATAATGTGAATTGTTTTGGTCAACTGGCATCCTTTCTCAAAAATGTAGTTCAAGGTAAAGACCTGTTCCTTTTCAGAAACTTCAGTGCTGATTGGGGTAGACCCAGAGGAGACAGGCTTGCTGTAAGCCTCTCCCCTCTGGTATAAACCAAATAATGACCACAATAGCAAGGAAAGAGACTTTCAACAGCAAAGGAAATATACTAGATATGATTTTTACAAGCTATCAGGTGATAGGAACTGAAGTGCTACCAGTGAACTTGGAAGTTCACAACCCTACCTTGTGTACCATAGAATGAGACAACAATATAAATACAAATGGAGACTTTATTGCAAGCAAAAGTGTTAAAATTGTAATTCTCTAAACTTCTTGGAGGCTAAATTGAATATAAATTGGCATCAAACAAATCCGATACCAGACATAGACTTGGTGGTGCATGATTATACAGACAATTCATATCCATATGTAACAAATTATGCAACACACATGCCTCTTTTGAGACAAAAATACTGAGGAAAATTCACGTATTTTGGTTTACAGAAAAAAAAATTAGTCAAAAATGGTAGTGCATCAATAAGGCAAAGGTAAATGGGTGAGTAAATAACAACGAAGTAAGAACTGTGAAAACATTAACAGCGATCACCAAATAATGGCGACAGGGTTGAAACGATGACTCCAAGGTGTTAACCTACTCCAGTGTCAAGGAGCACCTCAGAGTTAGAATC
The DNA here is from genome assembly GCA_016271365.2 of Neoceratodus forsteri. Classification (NCBI taxonomy): domain Eukaryota; kingdom Metazoa; phylum Chordata; order Ceratodontiformes; family Ceratodontidae; genus Neoceratodus; species Neoceratodus forsteri. The sequence continues at coordinate 1,560,027,887 of CM028130.1, read as the reverse complement.
GTAGAGATAGCAGGGTGTCCGGGGTGTGCAACTCCCTGTGGGGATGTGTGGGGTGGATCCTCCCACTCACAGAAAAGGCACAAGTGCAAGTGTATGAAGATGGCAACATACCTGGTGAGCCAGAAGGGTCATCTGTTGCTGCACTATGCTGGGTATGTGTACCACTGGGAAAAGGTGGTTCTTCCCAAAGTCTACTGGTGATACGTGGAGAGCCATCGCTTTTGCTGCTGTGACCATGTGCATACTATTGGTGAGGTGGTGGTTGCTGTCAAGGAAAGCCACAATCATGTTGCACCATTTCTCTGTGCACTGTTTATTGTTGAAAAGTTGCTATAAATGTCAGTAGTTTATTATGTGCACTGTTACTGAAGTCGCCTTTACGATTTCACCATTTTGACGTTATCACATGGAGCCATCAAAAACCATGCATGGAAGCATGCCAACAAATCTCTGTAATTGGAAGACTGGGAAGAGTTAAAAAGACTACATAACCAGTGGCAGACCAGCTTGTGGAATATCTAAACATGCACAAACTCCTATGCCCAGAACAACATGGGTTCAGAGCTGGACACAGACTATCACAGCCTTGTCAGAATTCACTGGTTATATCCACCAAGCCCTGGATCAAGGGAAGCTAGTAGGGGCTACCTTTTTTGACCTATCAAAAGTTTTTGATACAGTTCACCACACACTCCTCCTTGAACAGCTAGCTGACACCGGTCTCTCGTCTTATATAGTTCTATGGTTTAACAGCTATCTCAGCAATCACTCACTGTGGGTCAAGATTGGGGACATTGTCTCAGATAGCAAACCTGTTCACTCAGGGGTCCCCCAGGGATCAGTACTGGGGCCCCTTCTCTTCAGTATCTTCCTAAATAAACTTCCAGGCTCTTGCACCAGTCACATGCTATTGTATGCTGATAACGCTGTCATTTTCATCTGCAACCCCAACCCTGAACTACTTCAACTAAGATTTACTGCTGCTGAAACATGGTTTAAGGAGCACAGACTAATCCTTAACTACAGGAAAACTAAAACTATGATCTACTCCACCACCCACAGCAAACACAAAACCTTTCCAGTATCCATCCTGAACAACACTGGCGATGTGCTGGACCTCGTGCAGTACTTTAAGTACCTGGGTACCACCCTTGACTCCACCCTGTCCTATGCACAGCATATAGACAATGCAGCCAAGGCCATCAGTTCCAGAATCAGGATACTCCACTGCCACAAGCACAGCCTTACATGTGAAGCATTTAACATGGCCATCACCAGCTCAATTGTTACGTCTGTTGACTAAGGCCTAATGGTTTATGGTTCTGCACCAGGCTCAGCCCCCCACTGCATCTTTCTGGCCCTTAATAAGGCCTGCTGACTCCTCACAGGTGCTGCAAGGCTTACTCACACCTGTGAGCTCTATTCACAGGGAAGGGTGGCTCCAGCTGAAGAGCAGAATTAAGTACCAAACCTGTCTACTGGCCAAAAAAAAAAACAACACACTAAATTGGATGCCACCAGGAGTCCAGAATCTGCTCACACACCATGTAAGTGCCAGACTGACCAGAAGCACCCACAGCCAAATTTTCAGCAAACCTAGATGCCACACTGCACTGGGTCAGCATGCATTTTACTACTGTGCACCACACTGGACCAATGGCCTTCCATCAGGCATCTCTGATACCACAACCACTGGTGCTTTCAAGCATAAGCTCAGACAGCACCTTGTCACAGATGACAACTGTGACTGTGTTGGCCATTCATGATGACCAAAACAACTTTCCTACATTTGGACCACCATAATGCAGTAGGACTTAGTGTTCCTCCTAATCCTAGGGGCAACTACCTTTACAGCACTTCATTGTTCCACTCCCCCATCTACCACTCTCCCTTCCCCACTGGGCACCCATTCCCCTCTCTGTCCCTGCCTTCATGCCCTTCTGTCTGCTGCTCTCCTAGACCCACTGTCTCCAACCTTCCTTAAGTCTGTTCTTAACCCCTTATGCAGGCATACATTTCACTATGCTGCAACTGTGCCTATTCTCCACTCTGTTTCTCCCCCCACAAGTAGGCTTAACTTTCTGATGCAGGCACCTTCTCACCAATGCTGTAGCATAGCAGTCTAAATGTTATGCCTTAAGATAAATGCTATCCCAATCTTGTAATCCACACCAATTTATTGTCTTCCTAGCTTGTAATGTATTGTTTTGTACCAGTGCAATTTTGTACTTGCTTGTAATGTAATGCCTTGTACATAATGCTGCATACCTGTTCAATTTTTTCTTATAACTGACATGAAACCTACAAATGAGCATTCACTCACAGGTATTCTCCAAGATATTATTAAAAAAGGTGTAAATTAAAAATTAGGAAGTCTGAGAGCAATTTTTTTAAGGACAAAATGAATAGCGCAACTGCAACGCAATACTGAACATCAGTAAAATAACTAGATGGATCAGTAGGACAGAAGACTAAAACTGGATTTGTGGATGACAAAGGACTAGATCCTCCACCAGGAGTAACAACAAATTTACTCAATACTTACTTTTACACATTATCTGATGTGCAAATTCAGGATGATAATACAAAACATAGGGATCTTATAGAAGAAGGGATGGAAACAGGCCACAGCACTGGATCCAAAATCTTTAATATACCTCAATTTAGATACAAAAATATTAAATGCTTGGAAGTCTTAAAAGAACAGGTTAAATCACAGAAAACTAGTAGAAACAGATCAAATTGAGGGAAGGTTCCTGAAACTTGAAAGCAGTGACCAGGTTCCTAAGACCTGCAAACAATGCTATTGTCCCCCACTTGACAAAATTATTCAACAGAAGTTTGTTTGTGGGAATATTTCCCATATCTTGGAAATCTGTTAATGTTGTCCCCATTCACAAATGGGAAGGGAACAACAACCGAATGAGTTAGCGCCCACCACCCAGTGGCTTTGTTTTCAATTAGTTCCAAGTTGTTTGAAAAAGTAACTCATAAACAGTTTAGAGACTCTATAAAAACACAGCGTATTGAGTCCCCACCAGTCAGTTTTAAAACTGGGAGATCCACAGACACCCCACTCATGGACTTTGTCGATACTGTAGTGGAGGGTGTTTGGCTCAGGGGAGTCCATATGAGTGGTATTCAGGGACCTCACAAAGGCCTTTAATTTGGTCAGTCAAACGTATTACTAGATAAAATACAATGAACTGAGTTGTCTAGTGAAGTTATTTCTTGTGTTAAATCATACTTAATGAGTTTGTCACAACATGTGATAGTAAACTGCACATTATCGCTTAAGGGGGCTCTGACCAGAGGTTTCTCCAAGAATCTATTTTGTGATCTATTCTTGGCCCTTTATTCATTTTGTGATATGTGAATGACATTGCAAATGACACAGAGTACTCAGAAATTAAATTATATGCCAATTACATGGTACTAGTGACAAGAGCCAAAACCTTCCCCAAAATGGAACAAAAAACTACAAAGAGATATTGATCATGTGCAAAGATGTTTTTTTGTCTGTGAACATGGTACTACTTGCCAAGAAAACCAATGCAAAGTATTTTGGTCAACAAAGTCTGAAAAGCAGAAATGTGGGCAAATTTGGTTTCAAATTACTGAACAGGGAGAGCCCAGAAATGGTGGGGGAATATAAATATCTTGGGGTACTGACAGACAACAATCTCAGATTCAAAAATCACAAAAATATGCCAGTCAAGAAGGTGATTACAAGGATCAGGGTCTTCAGGAGGAAAGCTGGCAGCGTATTGAATAAAGTTAGAGAAATTATACCAGTGCAGTTAACTAGACCAGTAACAGAATATGGCAGGGTAGTCAACCAACACATAGCAGTTTGCTTACTAAATAAATTGGACATGGTTTATAATAACTTAGCAAGGTTTGTCCTATGTTGCCCCTGTAAAATGCATCACTGCAACATGCTACAGAAGCTAGCTGTAAGTACTTAAAAACTGAAAGAACGTGGAGCAGTAATGACATATAAGAAACTAAAACGTTTAATCCCAACCAACTGAGATGAATGCTTGGACTTTGCAGACCACAGATACAAACTACTGTAAGTGAAGTTGCCAGTTCATCAGCACAGCGGTACGGCTTCTGCTCGTGACTCCGGTGACCCGAGTTCAAGAAGAAACCTGGGTTGCCATGGTCTGCCTGGGGAAGAATTATTGAGCATCCCAGAGGATACTCTCCTTCTCTGGGGAGGGAGGGTTCTGTCCTCCACTGCAATACTGCCACCTGGATGACACAGGTGATATTGTGACTGGAGGGTTGATGGGAGGGCGGACCTTTGCTAACATCAGGGCAACCTTGTGCTCAGTGTATGCACTCACTAGTCATCTTTACACACAATGTTCTGAGGGGTTTTGGAGAAGCAAGTAAAAAGGCCCTGGTCCCCATGGACATAAGAACCTGGTACATCTAGGGCAGAGCCCTACACTCTGAGGAGTGTGCTTCCTGACAAAGCATCAGTGTGGTTGTTGGCAAGTTCCCCACTCCTATCCCTGCTGGGGGATAAATCACAGCTGCATGGATGAAGTTTGGCACCTCAGAGAGGTAAGGGTACCAGCAGATGGTGCCATAGGACTCTAGAAAGAGTTGGGGGCCAGAGAAGTGAAGGGGCCAAAAACAGAATAAAAAAAGAAAACTAAGGGACATTAAGAACAGAAGCTTTAGGATACCCAACACACATAACCATTTCGGAAATGTGGTATCTAACTTTTACTTATCCAGAGTACGGAACTCGGTCACCTTGCAGATTAGAAACACAGTGCTTATCCAAATTTAAAACTGTGGTGACACAGGACTTTTGATACCTGTAATTGCTAAATGCTGGTTCAATGATAATGTTGTTAGGACTACAGTACAGTGTGTATTTTCAAACGTGTGTTGATTGAGGACTATTAGTATTTTTGATTCTGGAACATGAGAATTATGTGATAAGGGCAAGTCCCTTATTGCGCCACACACAATGACCAATGCAAATATCACCTGAAGCAAAAGGGTGACTGGAATAAACAGAGACCACTACAAATGGTGACAGTCCTCAGCCACACATATCAAACAAATTGCTTTGCTTTTTTTTTTTGTGGCGCTATGCCCCCAGCACCCCTCAAAAATAATATAATCAACTCCTCGGGGGGGGGGCAGACTTAAAAAAAATACATTTAATTTCCCAATGTAGGACCTGAACCTGGGTCTAGCGGCTCTGTAGGTGGTGGTTCTAGCCACTACGCCAAACAACCAGCTCAGCAGGGTTTGGCCACACACCTGCCTATATCCTGTCATAGTGAGTATAGTTCACTGCTACACTCACTGTATAGGATGTTTTGCTTTCTTACAACGGTCACCCTAAACATGAACGTTATTATTGAGTCACTCATATTGAGTCACTTACTAATACTCACCCATATAGGGTGTTACCTGGAACATACTGCTAGTATTTGACTAACTGGGACTGTGAACAGCAGCACTTATAGAATTGTTGTACTGCATTGTATTTGACTGTATAGATTTTTTCATCTCTAACCAGGTAACTTTTTAAGATTCTTCAGGACAACTTTTTAAATAGGCTCTAAGTCCTAAAGTTCACCCTTGTATAAAATAATTTTTTTACCACTACTACTACTGCTGCTACTGCTTCTAACCTGCCTGATCTCGTTGTCTGAAGAATCACTACCCAGATCCTTGGGGTGGATTTTGGTACAACTGTTGTAACAATAGGTCAAAATACCAGTTCCTGTTGTGGGCATTTAGTTAGGCCTTGAGCCCCTTGCCACAAAATGTGCATAATTATGTAAATTATTATAAGATTGGCTCACATTTTAGTTTAACACCTGTTATATATAAGTTCTGGATAATCTGAAAAACTTTTCTGTCACACCCACATGTAATATGTAGAAAAAATAGATTATATTTTTCCCTGTGCAATTTTTCTAATTACTTATCATTTGCATAGATATAAACCTTGTAAACATAATGAAAAGCAATGTAAACATGAAACAACAAGAGTTTCAGAAAATCAAACAAAACAACATAAAACAAAAATGAAACATTTTGCAGTTTTGATAACTTTTGCAAACCGTTATAGTTTTTTATGTATAAAGATTTAAAGTGACTTTGTTTACTTTGTACTTTAAAACTTTTCTTTGTAACTTATTTAAATACCCTTTCTCATGATATATATATATATATATATATATATACACACACACACACACTCATATACAGTATATATATATATATATATACTGTATATAATCGCTATTTTAAACTTAAGCTTAAGCCATGTACCCAAGCTTTTGTATTTAAAAAAATATTTTCCATACAACCTCCCAGCTAAGCCCAATTAAAACATTATAAAAATTAATTAAACTAATACTCAGACATTTGGTTAGCTGTGGAGTCTGTTTTCTTCCTTAACTTCAGAATGTTGATGCAAATCCTTCTTTTTCCTGGATAGCAAAGTTCTTTTAGTAATTGAACTGTGTGGCTGTTTTTGCTTTTACTCTCATTTTCACTGGAACCCCAGATGTTGGACCCACTTGTTGTCAATACAGCACTACAGGCTTGCATTTTGGCTGATGGACATCAATAGGCAGTTTTTGTCTTTGTTTTAGTTTTGCAGAAACTTCAAAACTTCAGTCAAAATGCCCATTACACAAACAAAAGTCTTCACTCCCCAGAATTTGAAAGATTCTGCTGTAGAAAGCTATTTTTCCTTGTTGCTGCTTTATTGTAGATTTTGTTTTCTTCCAGGCTTAAATCCCGGGCTTTTGACCTTAGCACCTCTGGTATGAGTTCAGCAATAAAGGCTTGGTTTCTTGCTGGTTCAAACATTGACAGGCAGGTGTGGCTCTCGGCTTTAGACCTTGCAGAAATTTCAAAACAATAACATTGGCATGTCCACAGGCACATATCTTAACAGCACAAGAGTTTAGAAGATTCTAAGGTGTTGCTTTCAAAGCATACTTTTATTTCTCTGGCCAGAGCATTGCCTTGACATTATTTCCTGCAACATTTACCAACTTTGATTGGATCATGCAAATGATGTAAGGGTGGGTCTTTGCCCTTTTCCCAGGACTGTCTCTTTCACAAAGTTTTTCAAACTCCAGACAATTTTTCTGTTTAAAACCATTAAATACAGGCTTGAAACTTATATTTTCAGATTCAGCATAAAATCTTGAGCCTTTAAACATCAAACACAACTTGTCTATTTTTATTATACAATTAATTTTTAAAGTATTTTATAGAATCTGATTTCTTGTAAATTTCTTAAAAATATGGATAGATGCTTACTCTACATTTCTTGCAGAGCAAAATGAGATACTGTTCTTCCAGATAGCAAGTTAGGAAGTTATTCTAAAGAAAGAGAATCTTTTTCTAATATTAGTGTCTTTGTTCTTAAGCTGACCATGTGGCACATAACTTGCTTTTTCACAGCTCCTTCTCCAAAAGACAAAGCAGAACTCTTGGAAGTAGCATAATGTTTAGTCTTTTACTAGGCAACTTTATGAAAGTTAAATTTTTGAGTGTCTCATGCTGTGCCCTCTCAGGAGAATACCAACATTAATAGGTTATCTCCGGCAATACTGGCATAACACATTTTGGTATATAGTTCCTTCCCCAGAACTCCTGCATTAATAAATTTTAGACCATTAGGAGGTAATCACACAAGCTCTCAAATGCCGTTTCCATAATCTCTGTAAGAATTTTAACTTTGGTGCAGTGAGCAAAAATACATGTTCGGTATTTGTAATGCATTAAGTTTTTTTTCTTTAGCTGTCTTGAACATACACGTTTTCTCGCTGGTTGTCTAGGAGACTGACACCTTTGCCCTCTGTAGCTGCTTAGGAATGTGAGGCATTCTCTTTCACAACTGGAAGCTGCACAGTGTCTTATAATATTACACCCTAAAGAGGCCAGAAAAAGGTGTCCATTAGTGTTAGAAATAGCATATTTTCCTAAGTTTCATTTAAGCAGAATGAAGTGGAACATTTTTTTCCTGTTTCTTGCAGGCAATCTTTCTTTTTGCTTTAGAGAACTTAGCTAGATAGCAACCAAAACTAGTTGTCTTAGTATGACCTCCCAATTACACTAATTAATAATTAAGCAATAATCAAGGATATAAAATAGTAATTATTATAATAAAAAAATAATAACTTTATAATAAAATATTTTATAACTAATTTTTGTTCACACACAACTGTGCACTGTTTCCTTCAGTTGATGGCCCAGGTTTCTGCTTGGTAAAGTGCCTAAGACTCCACAGGTCTGGGGAATGTCTATCTGCTCAGCTTGTAACAGTGATTCCTGTGAATTGTCTGACTGTTATTTGCATACCCCTCTGGCTGTAGCCTATAGACTGGTTGGTCCAAAATTTATTCAATTATGACATTATGGGTATTGCCCCATCCATAAGGGAATTTGTGTTTTCTGGGAAAAGATAAGTTCCTTGCCAACAGCCAGTCTCCAATCAAGAGTTAATGGGCTTTCACTTTCTGATCATACCTGACTTTGTTGGCCAGATTACTCTTTCCAGCCATTTTAGTAGTAAATGGGTAAACAGTGTCCAGTTGATCTGTCAGACAGTGCACATACTGAAGCTACATCTCTAGAAGAACTCTATCCATAAAGATTCTGAAATATGCACAGAGAGGTAGCACAACCTCTCTGCTGCACATTCATTTTATTCTTGGTACAATTAAATGTGGTCATGAGTGCACTGACTTGATGGATTGACTTTGCTTTGTCCTTGAAATCCAGTGTGCCAGGCATATTAAACAAGGTGCAATCAAACTGTTCTGACTGTGAATCATGCTGAGGGTGATATGGGATCATACCAGATGTCAAAATTCCTCAAGGTTCAGCAGTTCCTTGGTCAGGTGACTTTCAAAGTTTCATTGTTGATCTGAATGGATCAGTTTGGGTTCACCATAGTGAGCAATAAACTGGTCCCTCAGAATGCGGGTAACAGCTGTGGTTGTGTGGTCCTTAGTTGGGTACACCTGGGCATATCTTGAAAAATGGTCAGAGAGCACCAGAATATTGATAATATTCTTGAAATCAGTTTTCAGAATGAGGAAGTTGATTCATACAGTGGAGCTTGCCAGGATGCAGTGTAATACTTAAGATACTGCAGTAGAATTACTGCAGTTATTTATTTATTTAGTTTTTGTTGACCGGGTAAGTATACTAGACAAATCCTTGCCTACTTTCAGACACAATCCGGGGGAGGGGGATACAGATGAATGTCAACTGATCTTGAACCAGATTAAGCTGTTTGTGGTATTTTGAGTGAATGGGGGGAAAATGTGGTCAGGGCACCGTGGAAATTCTGCATCTCTTTTCGAGATGTATCATGGAATCTTTAACATCCACCTGAATTACCACCAAAACAGGCAGATGAGATCTTGGTTTAATGTCTCATCCAAAAGACATAACATTGCAATTTCAATGGCAATTAATCCCATTTGCCATGCAGTAACTAAAGACACTTTGTTGCATTCTGACCAGCTCACTGTATTAGCTCCACTGGTTACAATATTGGCAAGAGATACAGATATCTTGAGCACATTCTTGTGTTATACACAATGACCACATTTCTTTCAGTAGTCTTCCACATCATTCTCCATATGTGACCAATAGAAATGAGCATGTTCCAGGTCCAGTATTTGTTCAACTCCTAAATGTCACATTCTGCCACATAGCCATCAGAATCTGGTAGGCAGAATCAGTTGATATGGAGAAGACCTGCGGTCTTGGGCTTCTTAACAGAGCAGATTGTCCTTTAGCCATAGCTTTAGTCACTCTTTAAGCAAAATTTAGTGATTTCATTCCTGTGCACAACATTGTGTGCATCCCCTCCATGTTGGAGGGCACTCACAATGTCTCTAGGTTGAGAATCTAGTCTTTGTTCTCACTGCAGATAAAACTGGCTAAAGTGTGGCAGTGATGTTCACTGGAGAGTAAAAAAAATGCAGTACACATACAGAAAACAGTCAATGGACACTTCCTGGCTTGCCACAAATCAGTCTATATTGGTTAGGAGGGATGCTCATCCATTCCAAACTGTTTTCATAGTGATATCTCCAATGTTTTGGGGAACTTGACCCATTGTTACTTGGCAGCAGTGTTATTAGTTAGGCATCAAGACAAGGCATCCACATCCATAGGATTCAACTCAGGGTATGATTCCTACAATAGCTGTAAGTAGATAATGCCAACAGTCATTGAAGTCCAACCACATCCATCTTTCTCACTGTTTGTACATAGCTTATGGGCTGTTTTCTGTTTTGATGGTGATCTGAGATCCATACAAGTATTCATGGAATTGGTACACAATACTGTAGCTCACCTGAGTGCCAGAAAATCCAGTCTGTAGATAAGGTAGTTATGTTCAGCTGGTGACTAATTCCTGCTGGTGATGGCTATGGGTCCTAAGCCTTCAGATATTCATAATACAGAACATCTTCCAGTACACCGAGATTGACATCAGTAGCCAGAACATGTGGCTTAGTGGGGTCTGCATATAACAAAACTGAAATGTTAGTCAGGTGGGGTTATGATTTTTCAAAATGCTCCATCATAAGAGGCCACATGTTGGGATCCGAAAAGGCTTCTAACCTTAAAGTAGCCTTGTGGTTCTTTTTTTTGGGTGGAGGGGTCAGTCATCCAAGCTTTGCAGGTGAGTGGATACCCTTGGGTCAAGTTCAACAAGGGAATTACCATACAGGTTCAATCACTGATTAAGTGCAGAGAAACCCAGGGATCATTGTAAGTTTTTAAAATTTCAAGTGGTGTTGCAATGTGCTACATTACTTATTTAGTTAGTTTCTACTATTTCAGTATGTACATCCTTGACATATTGTTAACTTCTCCAATGAAGTGTTTCCTTTGTCTTGCACTTCTCTTATATTTAATAGTTTTTTTTTTCAATTTGAAAAAGAAATTTCTTGGTTGTGACCAAGTTGTCAGTATTTTCACCTTACTGCAATTTGTCAGGCTTCCAAGATTGGACATGATATGGCCTACATCATTTACAGAAGCTTCAAAGAACTGGCACTCACCCATTAAGAGCTTAAATCCAAGTTCACTTGAAACGGTTGAATACCTTAAGGAGGTGGGTATCATGTTCCTCCAGGGTCTTGCCAAACATGATCACATTGCCTGGATAGACCAAGCACACTACAACAGGTTCACATTTATTTATTTATTTGTTTTTCTAGCCAGGTAGGTGCACTAGACATAGGAGATGTCTATTTTCAGGCACATCACTAATAATTCTTTTCATAGGGCACTGAAAAGTGGCCTGTGCAGCAGAGATGCCTTTGGGCATGTGTAGGAATTTGTAAAACTCCACCAGACATGACTGTCTTTTCCCAATCTACATGGGCCATGAGGATTTTATAATATCAACTCCTTAAGTCCAACACCAAAAAACAGTAACTTCCACTGAGACAGCTCAAGGCATACTGGATGCGGTGTACTATTACCTGGTTACCTTACCCAGTTACCAAAGAATAAAATAAAAAAAAAATACTATGTATTGATTAGGTATGGCATGCTTATTGATGATCCAGTAATCAATGCACCCATATACAGTTCTTGTCCCAAACCACAGGAGGTAAAGCATGATAATGTCAGGACTCCAGATCCCTTTTACAAGCAGTTCTTGCAGGTGCCAGCACACAAAGTCAATGTCAGTTGGAATCAAGCAGCAAGATCTGTCTCTGAAATGATGATGGCTATATTTTTCTCTGTTCGCACACTCCGCATTCCATTCACATACAGAAGACATGTTGGTCTGAGCAACCATCTTCTAACTGATCTGAGATCTCTACTGCTCAGGTAGATGCAATTTCCCACAATCAAATGCAGCAAGATCCATTGTAGTCCTAAGCCATTCTCACCCAGTTCAGGTTTTTCAGTAATGTTGGTGCAGTATACTTCAGCCAGAATCCTTCCTTTCTGTATAGTAAGAGTCCACTCAGTCACATTCTTGACCTGAAAATTCAGTGCACTATGGCATGTGCATGGGTGTGCATCACAAGCGGTTTCACTACTAGCCATTTGGTAATCCATGCTACTCATGGGTATTGACCATCAGTATCTAGTCAGTGACTATTTCTCTTAAGTTGACAACACTGCTAATAGCACATTCAGCATACAGGAGCAGGGTGATCTTCTCACTGTATCAGCATCACACTATCACAACCTCCTCATCCTCTTTTTCTCACCCTTGTTTCCCTTACCTCTAATAAGCCTATCTTGTAAGCCTGTAGATCAATATTGTCTGACCCAGTAACCGGGCTTCTCATTCATCACAGAGGGGTTTTAAGTGGCAATGATTATGAGGATGTAGTTATACATCCTGAATTTGGGTATACATATTAAGGCAAGTGTTTCCATGGGTCTTCCAAATCCAGTTACTTTATCAGGGAAGTCAATGTCCATAGCAATTCATCCTAAGTAAAGATAAGCTTTATTACTGAGGTCACAGATTTCAAACCCCTTGCAGGGGCAATTGATAAAACTGTAGTAAATACTTGTCATATAAATCCTTAAATATAAGCATAACCTGAGACCATTATCCCATGCAACACAGACAGACTGCTCTTTTACCTTAACTGGCATATACGATAATGGTTCAACTGACTTACCCATGGGAATATTCTGGTTCTATTTAGTCTGAATTGTGATACTGACAATGTTATGAGATGTGTTTCTTGCTGTTTGGGCTCCAGTGTACTCCACTATTGGGCCCCACTAGTGTTCCCCATTGCAGGAATTTATTAATGAACTGTTCATTAACCTTGCCTAGATCTCCTGCATTGTAGCAGTCCCGACATCTGTGTCTCATCTTTACACATCAGAAAAAAAATGCAGTCTTAAACAGACCCTTGTGATCAGGGTGCTGTCCCTGGCTCACCTCTTTCACCACCTCTCTGAGCGTTGATATCACTGCAAGGTGACTCTGTCATTCCTGACCTCAGGGGTCCTCCACCGTAGAATTTTCAGTCCTTATAGCCAACTGAGCTAGGTTTTCTTTTCTCATCAATATCTCTAATTTTTCATGTACCTCTTCAACAGAAACTGGGGCAGTCACCATCGTGGCTTTGTCTTAAGTGAGCTCACTGCTAGTGGCTACTCTTCCTGGTCCCATACTCTTCCGACAAAATTCTCACACAGCGTGACTTGTACAAATGATCCCAAAGATGCAGGTTAATGAGTGTCTAATTAGCATAGACCGATCACTTGATCACCTGCCTCACTCTGGTCTGATCAGTATTGGCTACTGATAGACCTCACTTTCAGTAGGCACACTGGATTACCTTCTACATCTTTAACAAAAAATTAACTTCTCTGCTCTATTTGTATGATGACGGCCAGTTGTATCAAGACCTCTCCTGGCCTTTCCTCACTCCCATACATGCATTTCAAAGTAGCCAACCAGTCTAGCAACTGCCATAGAAGTTTTGAAGACCTGTGTGATGCCCAGAGTGGGAGCCCTCTTTCTTTCACTTAGAGCAGACCTCTTTTCATGGTCAGTACATTTCAGCTTTTGCACTATCACAGTAGTGTTATTACTCCAGGTGTCAAAATCTTCTTCCTCTGAGGGAGCAGGCCTGATTCTAGAGATGGACTGGAGCCTTCTGTACTCTTTGTACTTGCTGGAATGGTGGTGCATCTTTTCCATTAACCCTCCCATGACATCCATGATCACCTCTGTAGGGGTCACAACCAAACTCATGGGTTTCACCAGTTCCATTAAGTCTTTTTTAATCTTGCCCTCCTTGGCTAGGCAGTCCCTTGCATGAGTTTTCCAGTCTGTCCCAGACCCAGGTGTGGGTCACTGTCTAGGTAACTCCCCTAGCTAAGTAATTGCCATGTGTCCTCTATCCCATCAGCCATTAATGTGACAGTCAGCTTGCCTAGGTCTAACTCTTGGTTGCTCTCCACAATGAAGCTAAAGGTTTTGATGCCCACCTATGACATCACCAGCTGTGCTTTCAGACTGCCCACATCTGAGTGTTTGTCGTACAATATTTTCATTTTCCCCCTCTTCATCAGTTTATTGGAGATAATTTGGACCCAAAAAAATATCTTCTAAGGGTTCAATTTCTTTGTATTGTGCTATCTTTCCAGTTCTTGAAATGATGTCATGTTTGCAGCAATTTTAAACTTTTCTGGTGGGGGGGCAATTCCTTACTCCATTGCACTAGTGATCCCACTGGTGACTCAGCTGTAAACTAGAGATTCAGTTCCAGTGGTGCCTCTAAGATGTAAAGGTCCTGTGTGTGGGGGTGTCCCTTCCAATAACTTTGAGATGAGAGGGATATCATTAACTTACAATGCCAACAGGTCACTATATGTGTCACAGTCACGCCTGGGTTCATTTTCTTCTTAACAAGCAAGGTGGATGCATATCCAGTATAAACAGTGAGAAGTCTCCCTCCAGAGGAAGAATTAAGTGGGCCTGTTGACTGGTCAGTATATTCCGGTGGACCTCACACAATACCAAATAGTTCTCCCCAATGAACATGCACTTATATTTTGTAAAGCCAATGATGACCAGATGCAGTAGTAGTCCACAAACACTGAGCTCTTTCCTATCAGGGAGCTTTGCACTAAAATAATCAGTTTACCAGGGTGCTGACCTGGTCCTCATGGATCTTTGATGGAACATACCTGTATACAATTGGAGTTCTGGGAAAAGGTGCAGCCATAAAGCCCATTTCATCCTGTGTAATCCATTTTTTTTTTTTGCCAAAGAATCGTATACAAATTCATCAGTGCATTTCTTGTAATGTTCAGTAGGATCACCTGGTAGGAGCTTGTAGCAATCTTGATCCTTCAATTTGCAACAGATTTCTGACTGGTACTTCAGTTTGTCCAAGACAACATTTTTTCCACCTTTCTCAGCTTGGTTGATTTCATTAGTCTTAATACTTTAAATGGATTGTATTGTCTGAAAACTGTATACATGCTTTGGGCAGGATTCACAAAGGAGATGCGCCCAATGCAACTCGGCTGCCCCGGTGCAGGGGAGATGCACTGGGTGCAAAATGGGCTATTCACAGAGGAGGCACAGATAGATGCCCCCAGCACACCCTCTCTGTGAATAGCACCAGTGCACCCAGCCCAGGATGCCCTGGAGCATCCCAGGCTGCTCCGAAGCATCCCCCATGGCAGGCAGTGAGTCCATCGCCCTGCATCCAAAAATGCTATTCACAGCCAGGGGCATGCAAATGAGGCCATTAGACATGCATGGTGCAATAGGGCCATTTGCATGTCATTATGGCCCCATTTAAATATCGCCAGCTGGGACTCACCAGCAAAATGCGCCCAGCACAACCACTGCCCCACCCCCGCCTGACCCCAGCCCAAGCCATGCCGCTCCAGGCGGCGTGTATATGCCAGATCCCCACCCCAAGCCTGTAGAGGCACCTTTGGGGTGGCAATAGCAACACATTTTTCATCCCCCGCCTACAAAACCGCTCCGGGACGGTAGTAGTGGTGACAATCCCACCAAACCCCTGTACAGAGCTGCTCACGGCGGCAGTAGTAGTGGTGATGACCCCGATCCCCATACAAGGCTGCTCACGGTGGCAGTAGAGGCTGAGATGAACCCCCGGCCCGTACGGTGCAGCTCTCGGCGGTGCTGTACTGCAGGCTTCACCCCTCTAGCCCCAAGCACCTGGTACAGTGGACAAGTCATGGCAGGCGTGTGAGACAGCCCCATGTACACCCAGCCCACCCCTCTGCCAGCAGGATCCACTGTTGGCCAGGCTCAGCCTCAACATACCACCATGCCACCTGCCAGCAAGCTGTCTGCCGAATGACAGCCTCGCACAACCTGCAGTGCTTCGGGTTGTGCAATCGCTGTCAGTCGCAGACAGCTTAGTTGGCGGGCAGCCATGGCAGTATGTGGGTGGGTTGTGCCGCCAGCCGACAGAGGGTCCTTGCTGGGGAGAGGGGTGGGTTAGGTGTACATGGGGGGACTGTCCACATGTCTGCCATGGGTGGTGGCTGTATCGGGTGCTTGGGGCTGGGGGGGGTGAAGCCTGCAGTCCAGCGCTGCCATGAGTGGCATCGTAAGGGAACTCGGGTGGACATCTCAACCTCTACTGCTGCCGTGAGTGGCTTTGTAAGGGGATTGGGGGGTCATCACCACTTCTACTGCTGCTGTGAGCGGCTCTGTATGGGGGTTTGGGGGGGTTGTCACCACTACTACTGCCACCAGGAGTGGCTTTGTATGGGGGATTGGGGGGGCACATGTCCAGTAACACTGCCAGGGGTAGCAGTGTAAGGGGGCATGGGGCTTGAGGGGGCTCACTGGGCTGTCAGGGTGGTCGAGTGCCTGTGCTGTTGCCCACAGTGCGATGGCCAGCCTGTAGGTGGCCCCTGACTTACACCACTTTTTTCAAACCTATCTTTCGGTGGTGCAACCCGGGACTTGCCCCGAAGTTGCGCCACAGATTTGGACTGTGAATGGGGCTGCGCCCAGTATGCATGGGCACACCCCCCCACGGTCCCTATGGATGCACCGCATATCATTACAGGTGATTTGCTGGGCATCGGGGTTGAGCCGGCGCATGGTTGCCCTGCCTGAATCGCCCTCAGGTGCATTTCGGGGATGCACCGGTGCATCTCGGATGCGCTGGGCATATCCCTTTTGTGAATCCTGCCCTTTGTGTTTAAGCTATGAAGATGTTTTGATTGTTTCTTCCATGGAATTATTTTTTTCTGCTTCAGCTTTCGGTGTCTCAATTGCCTTCCACTCAGACTGAGGCACAAAACATTTTGAAGATACCTTAGGGCTTTTTGGGGGGGGGATTTTGGGATCGCCTTTTATTTATTTTATGACCTGTGAACCACCCCACACAGACACACACGCACACACACACATATTTTTGCACAGCAGCTCTTTTGATATGCTTTAGTGCTACTTTTCCTAGTTTAGGACTAAGGAAAACTGGGAATTGCCTTGTCACAGGTCACTTTACTTTTCTGGAGTTCCCTTGTCTTTATGGTAACCCTACCATTCTGATTTTTGTCCATCTTCCTAGAAATGTGTTCTTGCAGGTTTCTATCTTTGCATTTCTCTGCTCTAAATTTCCTTATGTGATATCCCTATCTTAGTTTCCCTTTCTCACATTTCTTTTCCCTGTTTACCTTGTTAAGCACTACTAGTGCCAACTTCATCACTTCACATTCCTTTAGCCTTTTTCCTAAATACCTAGGCCTGGATATTCAGAAGGGTGCGGAATTTGAACAGTGGATTGTGTCTGGCACAAATCCCGATGCGCCGGAGTGCATCAGTAATGTATGCGGTTCAGGTGAGGGGGGGCGTGCCCATGCATATTCTTCGCATCCCGATATTCAGCCTGGGATGTGCTGAGTCCATGCATGCACAACCCCTACTTGTGCTGCACATAGATGAGCCCCCCAAAAAAGGAAAAATGGCTGGCCACCCACAGGTGAGCTGCCATGTTGCAGGACGCAACATGGCAGCTGCCACCTGTGGGTGACTACCCGAGCTCCGGCTGCACCTTCGTGGTGGAGCCCTCCCATGCCCAATCATGGGCATCTTTAGCCCATACACACGTCCAATATCCCTGGTGGTCCAGTGGACCACTTGCAGCACGATCGCGGGCTTAAGAATGTAAATATACATCCTATATCCTTGTTGGTCCAGTGGACTGCTTGCAGTTCGATCGCGGGCTTACGTATAGTAAAAACACGTCCTATATCCCTGGTGGTCCAGCGGACCAATCGCAGGCATTTGTGTAAGAAGTTAAGTCCAGATATGTGAATGGATCCATTCACATATCTGGACTGCGTAGTACTGTATGGGCTGTACGCCCATTGGCTCACGCTGTGGACCAGTGGGTGTACAGCCCTACCAAACTGTCAGTCGGCAGGCGGCAGGGCAGCAGGCAGGTGGGGTGCTGCTGCGCCGCTGACCGGAGGAGGAGCGGGTGGTGGGGCTCCAGTGGGTGGGTGGGGAGGGGCACCACTGGATCACCAGGGATATTGGACTTAACTTCTTACACAGATGCCCGCATTCAGGCTGTGAGCGGTCCACTGGACCACCAGGGATATAGGATGTATATTTACATTCTTAAGCCTGCAATCGGGCTGCAAGCAATCCACTGGACCCCAGGGATATTGGACATTTAAATTGAAACATATATCCACGATCAGGCTGTGAGCATTCCACTGGACCACCAGGGATATAGGAATGATTTTAATTCTACTGATGCCCGTGATCGGGCTGGTAGCGGGCCACTGGACCACCAGGGATATAGGAATGATTTTAATTTTACTAATGCCCACGATCGGGCTGCAAGCAGTCCACTGGACCACCAGGGATATAGGACAAATATATTATTCAACCTATGCCCGCGATCGGGCAGTGGGGCACATTGCCGCAGCTGTGCAGGGGGTGTTGATCCCCAATGGCTGCAGCCTGGCAGGGTACCAGGTGCTAGTCACCGGGGATCAGTGCACCTGCATGCAAATGGGGCCATAATGACATGCAAATGGCCCCATTTGCGCCTTGCATGCATTATGGCCCCATTTGCATTTGCACTTTTGAATATCACAGTTGTTGCACGTAGCGCAACGGAACTTGCGCTAGCACATCCCACTGCTCCACTCTGGCCACTTGCGCTGGTGCAGTGCCTCTGTTGAATATCGCCCAGTCAACGCCCCAGTGCAGCCAAGTTGCGCTGCACCCAGGCTTGTGCCACAGCCTGGCGCAGTCTGAATATCCGGGCCCTAGTGTTTTTGTTTTACTTTGGCAGTGGGAAACTCACTTTGTTTTAATATTCCTTTGGCATGTGTGAATCTTGCATTCTACCCTCACCTATAAAAATGCATAGTAAACATCCCCAAGGCTTGGAAGGCTAAGGCATGGAACACCTTATCTCCTGTCATGCCAGCGACCCATGTTCAGGAATTAACACTGTTGCAGGGAGTCAGTGGAGTGGGACAGAACTGAGCATTCCAGGGACTTCTCTCCTCTCGTGGGAAGGGGTGGCCGGTCAACTTAGCATCTGACTGCTACTAGATGGAGGACCAGTGGTATTTCAGATTATGAGAAGCTCTAAGAGTGGAGCAATAGTTCTGCATAATGTGCGTGGTTTCAGGCACACATACTGATGTGTCACCATAGCAGCAGTCTGGGAGAAAATGGAAAAGTAGGAAGACAGGCATAATGACGCACTGTCTGCTCCCTCACAGCCCATGTTGCTGCTAGACTCAAGGAACCTGGATATGTTGACATGGGAAAGGATGGCCTTCCCTATCCTGATCCCACCAGAAGGGGGGATCCATTGCAGGCTTCATCCTAGGTCCTGGGTCAAGAGAGGCAAGCGACTATTGTGAGTAGTGGGAACAGGGCAGAGAGAGAGCTACTCATCACTGCAGATAAGATAAAAAGCTTTATAAAAAAAATGGCTTAGTGATATTATGACTACAGTTTTATGTGATCTGTATAAAGCAAGAGGTTGTGAGCACTTAGGCTCCTCCCACTCATGAAGCATCACACTTATAATGCAAATTGCCAAGGTAGCTACTGCTGCACCTTCTGTCATGCACTAAATAGGATTTACTTGCTACCTTTGTAATTCAGCATTTTGCCTTTGTTTGTAACAGGTCAGAGTGCCACCATGTGCATTTCCTTAGAATGAATGAGAATGCATCCCTTTTTGCTGCCAGTGATCACTGCTGCAGTCTCCAGGTTTATCAATTGCAGATGCACAGTCTGTAGCAGTTCAGCCTGGACACTCTCAGTCAATGATCCTACTACAGCAGAATCTAAGGGTTACTCAGAACCCGCACTTTGGGCCTGTTCATTTAGGAGCAGATTGCCTATGCACTACATATCTGAGCCATGTAGGCAACTCTAAGTCAGAATGCCATGAACTAGGGATCCAGTGGACACCTGGCAGCATTCACAGAAGGGTTGACCACCCCTTGTGCACACAGTCCCCTGGCCAATCATGCTGCTATGCACCATTGGCTGTCTGGGGAATTGTCTGGGGGGTGTGATCACACACTAAGCCATTCAAAAAGGTGCAGAGTGTTGGACAAGGAGGGTGCAGGATACTGCAGTGAGACCTTGTTGTATTTTTCATCACCTCCCCATGACACCCACAGGCCAGAGTGGAACAGGGAACCCCCACCATTATGCCCTGGCCCACTGTGCTGACTGGAAGGACTGGAGGCATCCAGTCAGGCACTCATCTGTACATTTAATAATAACAGGACCTGCACCTACCCAGAATCCCCTGCTTGCATGGAACAGAGGATCCTCTACTATATCCAGTATGGGCATCTGATTAGATGCCCGCCTGTGTCTTCTGAACCACCCCTCATTAACATGCTTGCCTGGAGGTGGGGGTCTGCAGACAGGTGCCCTGTTGGGGCATGCAGTTGTGCATACCACGCACCCTGCGCCTGTCTACAGTTGTGTAGCTACATGGGCCAGATATGCACAAATCACATGTACCCAGGCACACATTAATGATATCCCGCTTTAATAGTAGCAGTAAGTTTTACAACTTCAGCATAGAAGCTGAATTAATGCAATATTTGAGAACAATGAGCGTAATTTTAATACTTCAAATTGCATGCAAACTATTAAACCCAAATAGACAAACTCACAAGACATTGCAAATATTACATAGCACATAGTCATAAATTGCACAAGTTGTACTGCAAAACATAGCTAAAAAATGTGTCTATCTTTTTCAACAAGCGTCTGTGAGGCACCAAGTCAAAAGCCTTGCTGAAGTCAAAGTAGAGAAAACCACAGCACAGCCCATATCTAATTCCCTCATCACCCTAAAGAAAACTATTAGGTTTGTCTGACAAGACCTCCCTGCCACAAATCCCTGCCACTTACTGTCCTGGAGCTTGTTGCTCTCCATGTAGTCCACAAAGTCCTCTTTGACCAATGAGTCCATCAGCTTCCCTACAATAGAGGTAAGACTGACAGCCATGTAGTTATCTCCATTTTCCTTGTCCCACCCTCCCCACTTATGGAACAAAACTATGTCCCCCACCCTCCAGTCCATCACAACTACCCCAATCCTTAGAGAGCTGTTGAATAGTCCTACAAGGGGGTTCAGCCAGTTCTGCTGCCAGCTACCTGAATAACCTCAGATACAACCCATCTGGACCCAGGGCCTTATCTATTTTAGTGCTTCCAGCCCTTTCTGGATCCTTTTGCTTGTAAATATTGGCTGCCTCATCTCTGGGGCACCTTTAGCGGCCACTTTGATGCCAGTCTCCGGCAAGGGTCCACCATTGTCCTTAGTGAAAACTCAACTAAAGTAATCAATTAGAGTGGCAGCCTTTTGCCCGTCCTCTTCTGTCACCCTACCCTCCTCTGCTAACCTTATGAATCCCCCTCCTTCTTTCCTTTTTCCATATTATGTCGGAAAAACTGTTTTTCTCTGCTGTTGACCCCCTCATCAATACCCAGCTCTTTGTCTGCTTAAGCTTCCCTAACCACCCTTTTTGTCTCACTACTTTTCAGGATGTAGTCTACCCATTCTACCTCCCCTTGCCTTTCTTTATACTTGTAGAAGGTCTTTTTCTTTCCCATCACTGCTTCCCAGACTCTTGCTTAGAACCATAATGGTCTCTTTGACCTGTTCTTTTTGCTTACTGTTCTCATGTATAACTTAGAAGCCTCAAGAAAATTACTCCCTGAATTACCCCCATCTCTTTGAATTGCCCTCATCTGTCTTCCACCCACATGTTGTCCACACTGCTGAACTTTTCCTTGACCATCTCACTCAACTTGTTGAAGTCCACCCTTCTGAAATCCAGGACTTCACCTCTCAGCTGTGGTTTTCTGGATACAAGGGAAAATTCAAACCAAGTGGAGTTATGGTTGCTGTTCCCCAATGGTTCCACTGTTCTCACAGCTTAAGTAACCACTATGTTGTGAGCACCACATCGAGAATTGCAGTCTGCCTGGTGGGATCCTTAACTAGCTGTATCAGCAGACATTCCTGGAAGGTGTCTAGCAAGGCTTGATGTATGGTGCTATTGGCCACTGGAATATCACAGTCAATGTCTGGCAGGTTCAGATCACATATTATCACTACCCCCCTCCACCCCTCTTTCAAGTTCTTCTCTAAATTCTTTGTTTTTCTTTTCTGCTTGCCCCAAAGGCTTGTAGATCACCCCCATGTGCAGTTTCATGCCTGAGGCTGCTGTGAGTTGCACCTACAGTGACTCAGTCTCTCCATTATTACCCCTGATGTACCCATCTTCTACCACCTAGGTGCCCTCCTTGAGAAAAAGGGCTACTCCTTCCCCTCTGCTTGTTTCTCTTTCTCTCCTAAAAAATGAGTCCCCCAACCCCATCACATCCCAGTCATTATTGTCCAAAGCCCATGTACTTGTGAAGGCCACTAGGTTCATCTCAGTGCCCACCATCACTGCCTGGAGACTGATGATTTTGTTACCCAGGCTCCTGGCATTAAAGCATAACCCTTTCATTCAACCCTGATCCTCCATCATTACTACCCATGTGCTTTCCTTGTCCTCTCTTCCTTTTTGTATTTTTTTGTTGTTTTGACACTTTGCATTACTGCTGTCTAATATTGCACACCTAGTCCAGTTGGAACCACAACCCCTTTGCACCTTTTGTGTTGCTACAAGCCCCAGATGTTGTGGAGTACTAGCTAGGATCCCTTTCTTCTCACCTGCCACCATGGTTCCCCTAATTCCAGTCTCCCCCACAGTCAGTTTAAATGTCTGATACAGATGCCAAAACTTTGCTTCAATGCACAGGCCCCATCTCGTGTCAGATGAAATCTATCGCCCTTGAACAGTCTCCTATCCAAGAAGTCCCCCATCCCCCACAAAATGGTGCCCTTTCTCCTGGCACCATTCTTGAAGTCACCTGTCAAACTTCTCAGTTACATCAGTCCATATCATATCCTACTTCTCCTCCCTTTCCCACACATGGAGGACTTCAGAAAAGGCCAGGGAGGCCAGCCAATCAATGTTTTACTAAGACATCTCCAGCATTTTATTCCTAACTCACCCTTATGTTCAAAAACAGCTACAGCTACAGTATGATCCTCTAAGTACAAACTGCTTGAGCATAGGCTTCTCAAGTCCTTTCAGATGTAGACACTTCAATGTGGCTTCTTTAAGGTGAGTAAAAAAACAATAAAGCAGGCCTAGCCAGTTAAATCAGATTCATGAGACTTGGGGAAAAAATTCACCTATGCTCCTAAAGGGTGTCATAGATACTGTAAGTACAGAATATAATGTAAATGAAAGCGGTAATATAAAACTTTATAAAATGGATCAAGATGACTGTTGTGAATACTGCTCTCTAACTGGATGAACCAGATCCCCTGTAATGCCTATAATATACTCCTAAATGCATGGCAGAACATTTTTATAATTTCTGTTTCTCACCTGGTCATCCCTGGACTCTGCAGCAGCATCCCACTCCCACCACCAATGCATCTCATGGACTTACTGGTTAACCACAAGCAGAATAAACTGGCACCAGTCTGGGAATTTGATCAGTGCACTTCCTTTATTAAAAGTACTGTAGCTAAAGGTGCTATACCACCTAAGGCAGTACAAAGCTGAGATGGACAACCAGATGGTGGCGATCATTAGAAAACATATGAAGTGTCCAAAACATAGACTTCAGCAGTGTCCCCATGGGTTTTCTCGAGAGTCTCTTATTTTGAATAGCACCATAAGCAGTTGCACTATAGCACTTTTAATGAAGGAAATGCACTGATCAAACCTTCAGTCTGGTGCCATTTTTGTTCTGCTTTTGATTGTCTCAGTGTTTCCTGGCAGAGATTACCTCCTTGGGGCTTTGTATTTTTTTGTCTACTTACTGGTTAACTACAACTTACCTAGAGCCATATATTGATGTGGCCTGCCATGTAGGGTCATGTGGCATGAGTGAGCCATTGCAATATCCTACATTTTTGTCCCTCAGTGATCAGTGTATGACACAATCATGTGCATGCATGTTGATGCACATGTGGGTTGCATCATCACACCTCTCTGCTGGTACTGATGGTGCTGCCACACAACCTCAGTTGGGTGGCAGGCAAGCAGTGGGACTCAGAGTTCCCCCTTCCATGAGAAAGGACAGCTGTCCTTTGCATGCTCAATCTTCCCTCCCCAGGACAGTCCCCAATCGACCATTGTCCTATTCTGAACCCAAGCTACTGACATGGGTGGAGGTAAGGCTCCCAGCACCTCAGCCCACCACATTACCAGGCTGGCTTTCAACCCATGTCATGGACTTACTGATGGTGGGGCATTTTCTGAGGCAAAGCTTTAAATACCAGGTTTGCTGCCATGTGCCTCAATACACACCAAAAGTGTGCCAATATTTTACAATGAAAGCACACCCTGTTATGTAGTACTGCCTGCATATTCTACTATATTCTGTTTTATAGTTGTAGGTAGGGGTGTGCAAATACATTATTCTGAATATTCAGGCCAACTATTCCATTTGGGGCCCCGGATAATCGGTATTCATATTTGTTATTTGGTAAATTATAGATAAAAGCAAATGAAACGGCCCCCAATCCTATACTCTATAAAATATATAACCCCCTGTCCCCCACCCTCTGATAGAATTCATGCTACCCTCCTCCCCCCTCCAGCACCCACAGTTTTCAAGACAAAATTAAAAACTCCCACAATGGATGGCTGGAATAACTCGCCTACCTCCATGGCTGGCCACTGTCTTTCAGCACTTATTTGCATTAAACAAAATATGTTTCCCACAACCACATTCAGGCAACACCTCCCCAGTACCCACAAGCCAGTGAATGGTGAGTGTAAGGTAGAAGAGGGCAACTAATGTAACCCACCCTCCTCCACAGCCAGCTGCTTTCTTCTAAATGAAAGTGCTTGTGCACTTGCTTATAGTAAAACCAGCTGATCGTGTGATCAACTGGTTTAACTATGATCAAGCACATGAGTGCATTCATTCAGAAGAAGGTAGCCAGCTGTGGAGGAGGGTGGGTTGCGTTAGTTGCCTTCTTCTTCCTTACACTTGGCTGCTGGGGGGGGTGGGAAACACATTTCATTTAACACAACTAAGTGCTGAAAGATGGTGGCCAACTGTGGAGGTGGGTGGGTTGTGCCACCCACCCATCATGGGAGTTTTTTTTTTGATATTGCTAATTTTACATTGAAAACTGTTGGTGCTGGAGGGGGTAGGAGGGTGGCATGGATTCTATCAATGGGTGTGGGGATGAGAGTTGTACATTTTACAGAGTATTGGGTTGTTTCATTTGCTTTGTTATTTTATTCTTCAATGTTGTATTTTCTGAATAAGAATAGGCATGAATAGTGCTTTTATTTGTTATTTGGATCTGAATATTGAATATTACTTGTGGTATTCAGATTTAATATTTGTTACTCGCACACCCCTAGTTGTAGGAGGCAGCATAGATGAGTGATTAAAGCACAGGGGGTTCAGGTAAAATTCCACGAGAGCCACTTACTTGCTGTGTGACCATGAGCAAGTCAGTAAATGTCCCAATGCTTTGTTTCAGCCAGCTGTCAAAGTGAATAAAATGAGGCCCCCCACTGAAAGGCATTGCATCTCATCTGGGCTATCAGGGGTAAATAGTAACAAAATAATAATTGTACGTATGTGTGCAAATATATAAAAATAGTTTGGTGTAGTTTAAATAATAAATATTTGGGCTCTTTTACCATAGGTTCACTGATGCTAGAGGTCACAACTCAGGCCTTTTAACGCCCGCTGAGTTCACTGTTGGAACCTACAAGATAAGATTTGAAACTGGAGAGTACTGGAGACAGCAAAGACAGAACAGTATCTACCCCTTTGTAGAGGTAAGCTGAGACACATGAATGTAATATTTGTGCCAGAATAATGGCCACAACTAGAAAAGAAGCACACCTCTCTCTGGTTGAAATAGTTCTACCTCTTTATTCACATGAACTCTCTAGTGCACATAAACCTAACAATATAAAGATTTCTTCAAATATTTGCTGCACAATTTTGCAGCATGCTTTAGCACTAGAGCTGTGCAGAATATAAAATTCCACCATTGGAATGCCCACAGAACTACCATTTCAATTATGCAGAATTTTGTGGAATATGCATGAAAATTCTTGCCAAATTTCACATTTCAGTTACTCTGGCCTAGTTTTGTAAAGTACATAAGCAAATGATACTGTATCTGGCAGGTTTACAGGTACTAATGACTTGCATAAGTGTGCCAAGTGTCAGAATCCTGGACTGAAAGGGAGCTTTGTTATGGGTGGCTAAAAATTTAATCAAAATGTAATGTTCATTTGTTTCATCTAATTTTAACATTTATTTTCCAAATTTCTCCACAGTTTCAGAATTTAGGTAAATATGCTACATGGTTAGGTGCACCAGGATTTATGTCTCAAGCTTCAAAGAGCTGTAAAGCTTTTTTTTATGGAGGAAGTATAGCGCAGTAGTTTAGGGCTTTCAGAGTAAACCTGGAGACGAAGGTTTGAATCTCCTCAGCTCCCACTTCATGCTGTGTAACCCTAAGCAAGTCACTTAACTTCCTTGTGCTCCCAGGTCACACCTGGAAACAAGCTTTGGCTTAGTATTCCTTTCCTTCTTAAACAATTTTCCCTTTCCTTAAAGATGCCGTGCAATACGTAGCCAAACATTTTGCCAACATTTAGAGATTAGTTTATTATAATTTTGAAAGGATTCATCAAAATGTTATAAACTTTTGTAGGTATACAAGCAATTAATGCATTTATACACTATGGGTGGGATATTCAGAAATGCGCCAGAGGCAGGCACAACAGCTGCGCAGCGTAAGTACACTGTGCCAGTGTGCCCCAATGTGATATTCAAAGGTTGAGCACAATGGCAAGTGACAGCGCAAGACAGCTGAATATTGCAGGGATGTGCCATAGTGCAACAAGGGCAGCACCAGGGAGCAAGTCAGCAGGCGCCATCATGCAACCTGGGCTGCGCAATGGAGCAAGTCTGCAAGTGCAAGAGCACAACATGAGCTGCACAAGGTTTCAGAGGTGCATGGGCCAAGACACAGGACAATAGACACAATGGGGAGAATGCCACAGGAGCAGGACAGACTACCACCAGGGTTCAGGGGAAGACAGGAGGGAGGCATGGCAGGTGCACACCCGCAGGCCCTGACCACATGCACCACAGCAGTGCATGGAGGCTGTGTGGCACCAATGACCACTGGCAATCAGCCACGGGCAGCACCCACAGGATGACATGGGATACACCACCTGGACCAAGCTGACAACACACATGCCAACAGCACACAACACACAGGTCACACAACCCTAGCAGGGTGCCCACGTACACCCCAGGGCACACACTCCGGCCACTGGGCACAGTCCACCAGGCACATATCCCAGTCAACCCCAGATGTACCACACAGCCACCATGCACACCACTGCAGCATGGCTCCATATGCCAGCTGCAAAGCAGACACAGACACAGATGGCTAACAAAATAAATGTGTATTAAAATAAAACAACATCAACTATTTACAGATGAACAGGGATAGGGAGCAGGGAATGGGGAGGCCACAAATAAGATGGTAGGCCAGGGAAGGGAGGCAGGGAGACAGGGGATATGGCTGGGTCAGGGTCAAGGGAGGAAGGGAAGGGGGGATCAGGGGAAGGGAAGGTGATGCAGGCCAATGGGCCCCATGTGCATTCATGCCCTACTGGCACCTGGTCGTCCATCTCCTCTGCGGCCTGCATAGGGCCTGCCTGATGATGGACACCACCTGAAGTGTAGCCATGGCGACCCTCAGAATATGCTCCAGGAGCCTGGTGTTCACATCCACCCGCTGGACATCTAGGACAAAGGAGGGGACATGGATGAGTGCATGCCCATATGACCGAAGCCCATCCACCATGCGCAGTAGTCAGTGGTGACATGTGCCCTGTAGAAGGCACACAGCCAGCCACAGCGTGCATGCCCACACAAGCCACCATCCTGACCATCCACAGCCATGCACAGCACTGCACAGCAACACCACCCATGCGTGGCACACCACAACCATAGTGGCCAGGCAACAGGGCTAAGCAGTGGGATGGCAGTGATGTGGCTGGTACCCAGGTGCACCTACACCCACCTGCAGCAGCCACACACATGTACAAAGGGCATGGCATGGTGCAATGGACCACACTGGAGATGCACGGCTGTAATGGCCATGTGCACAGGGGGCTGTGGCCCACCCCAATCCCGCAAAACAACAATCACTGACAGAGTGCCTACCTGCATGCTGCAGTACAACTGTCGCCTGACCGGCAGCACCTTCCACACATCCAGCTTCCCGTGCCCGTGCACCACCGTTGGGCTACCCATGTCCGGCAATAGCACCCGCCATCCTGGCTCTTAACTGATCCTCAGGGCCTAGTAGAGAGACAGTGAGAGGCAGACATCAGCACCTGGCAACAAACCACATGCCCCACCCCCCCTCCAGCACAGTAAACCCCATGGCCCTGCGTAGTGGCACTACTGTGGCACAGCACACCCATAGTGCATTGCCACGGCTGGCAGAGTGTGCAGCCACAGCCCCCCTGCCTCATGGCGTGACACCCCGCTGGACCCCCACAGAACACCGACATGGCACAGATGATGAAAGGTGCATTCACTTGGCCGTGGAATGGCGCACCTCCGGATGGCTGCCAGCAGTGACCTCAGCCAGTCAGGATCCTCCGCCGCAGTTCCCCCTATCTGTGGCAGCACTGATCCTGGCTATGCCGGGCCCCTGTGGTCTCCTGAAGCCTCTCAGCCACCTTTTGCCACACCTCAGTGTGAGGTCAGTCCAGGGGTACCTGCCCATACAGGGAGCCAACATGTGGCTCTACCAGTGCCACCAGGTTGACCTACTCAACCTGGCTCCAATGTGGTGCCACTGCTGTGCTCCTGTGTGGCATGCTCCTATCTGCACTGGTAATCCAAAATGATGACCGGTAGCGCATGAGCCGCACGTGCTGTGGGTGTGCAACTCACTCGGTGATGCGCTGCCATCTCCAATCGCACATGCCTCGGTGCTGTGCGATACAGCTAAGGTGGCACTGGTACATGCCTCAGGCACCCAGAGTGTCAAAGTACACTTGTAAGGTCAAAGGTCAGCACTCGCACCATGCGTGACAGCACGATAGGGCACGCCATGTATGGTGTGCAATAGGGTCTCGTGTGCCCCACGGTCCATGTGCCAATGGTGCACGGACGCCATTGGGTATACAGCGCATGAACGCCACATGCCCAATAGTGGCAGAGCGCTGTACTGCATATGATGCAATGTGCATCAGATGTGCCACCAACATACATGACGTCAGTGCGTGCATGTACACCGTCAGGCCTACTGTGCACATCATACAGTTGCGCCATGGCTTGTGCATGTGCATCTGCAATACGCTATGTGCAATTCCGTGATATTCAGCAGGAATATGCAGATGGCTGATCAGCATAGCCATGGAGCATCGGAGGCATTTGCATCTCATTACAGTTGCGCATTCCCTAATTTGCATGTGATGCACTATAATGGCGCCATGGGACTGCACAAGAACCAGACTGGTATTGTATCCTTCAGAGTTAAGACACAAGGTGGTGGGCAAGTCAGGACAGTGGATTGGAGGGGCATTGTGTGTGGCAGCCATCACTAACCACATGTCCATACCCACAGGACTGAGCATGTCGGAACACAAGGAGGTTGAGGAGCAGGGGCCTGCATGGAGTCACAGACCCAACTTCACGAGGGCAGAGAGCGATGCCCTCTTTGACGCATACCTGGACCAGGAGCCCCTCCTCGGTGGCTCAGCAGGCACCCCGAAGGCCAGGGCAACTGCATGGAAGGGAGTGGCCAGGGCTATGAACCAGTAGGGCAGCCATCAGAGGTCAGCACAGGAGTGCTAGAAGAAGGTGGGCATGGAAAGGAGGAGGATTAAAGATAAGGTGGCTGTCATCTGGGCTGCATGTGCCGCCATGGGCAGTGGACAGCCCGAAGTGCCACAGCAGACACCACAGAAGGAGCTGGTGGTGGTGTCCTCGTGGAACAGCACCCTTGAGGGTGTTTCTGGCAGTGGATTCCAGATGGGGGCAGACCATCACTGCATGGTAGGTACAGCGGCGCATGGGGAAGGGGAGCGGGGGGCAGGGGTGTGTGACAGCAGCATTAACATGTACATGTTCCTTTACAGATCCAGAGCACCTGCATGCAGCAGCAGGGGTGGGGGTGACCACCATGGGGGCAGTCCTGGACCTGAAGGACCATCCATCCACCTCCACCTGTGTCCTGGGTCTGGGCCGCTGCCAGCCCATTGCCACTGTCTGACTGGATACCTGTGGCGTGGTTGTGGCCAAGGCTCTGACAGTGTTCCAGCAGGATGCCAGCCACGGCATCCAGTATGCTGAGACACAGGTCGGGGTGGGATCTGGGACTGAAGATGATGTGACTGTTATCCTGGACAGTGGTGAGGCCATTCAGGGGAGGCACCCATACCATGCACCCATCACGGCGGCGCAGATGGTGCCATAGTGGTGGTTGCCCTCCCACCAGCTGCAATGCCCAGTGAGGCGGTGGGCAACATTGGTGCGGCACAGTCCATATTGTGTGGCGGTGATGGTGGTGCACCCGTCCCGGTGCTGTTGCATACACAGCGGCGGAAGGACTGCAGCAGCAACAGGATGGGGTCGAGGGGGGCTGGGTGCAGTGGCCGCTGCCATTGCACCACAGACTGTACAGGCCCAAGGGGGTCCTGTTGTGCATCCCCCAACTGCACAGGGGCCATGCTGCAGGATCACACAACTCCCACAAGTTGGCGCAATGCACATGCCCCACAGGGCGCCGAACCACTGACCAAGCACACCCGGCTGCTCCGGGCATCCATGGAGGAACAGATGCTGGTCATGGCAGGGGTGTATGCAATCCACACAGAGCTGCACCAGTCCACAGGGGGGCATGACCGGGACTATGAGCAGCTCCTGGCTGAGGCCACACACATGCAGGAGGACATGACCGCAGCCCTGGATTGGCTTACCACTGCGGTCACAGCCAGCCTAGCGCCAATGGCCACCATGGTGCATGTCTGCCCGCAGCAGTCACCATGGAGTGCATTCTCCACCCCTCGGTCCCGGCGTTGTGTGACCCCATCACTGTTGATGCCGGGATCTGCTGTGGGCATTCTGGGCACACCTGGAGTGGGCCTGTTCGGGGGCCTGCAGTCTCCTGCGAGGGACTGGTCTCGTTCCCGTGGTGACACTCCTGGGGGAACATCTGAGACGCTCCCTGTGGCTGTTGTATAGCCTGCATCTGCTGGGTGTTCTCAGCGGGGCCATCCACGTGTTCACAGCAGCTGTGTGACTCGTGGCGGTCATGATCCGTCACTTTCTGCTGCCTGCCGCAGCCCTGTGTGCACATTGGTGTGGCGTGTGGTGTGTGCGTGTGTGTACCAGGGTCATGCCATCCATGGTCCACTCAACACACCCACCTCGTGCACACCCACCTGGCAGCTGGCCACTGTGGCATGTGCATGATGATGCCCACACAACACCGTCCACCACTGTGCACTGGTGTTCAGCATCTGACACATGCCGGTTGGTGGCATCTGGGTGTGTGTGTGTGTGGGTGCCCGTGTGCATGTGCATGTGTGTGTGGGGGTGTGCGGGTGGGGCCTACAGTGCCGTACAGGGTGCTTCCGCAGAGTCCTGTCCCATACCCATCCATGCTGCCCTCCGGCTGTGTCTGTTGTGGGGCCCAGCCAAGCATGCCTGTATACTGTGCCCTGGTCCCCGCATGTGGCCATGTTCACCTACCTGCGTGCACTGTAGTGCTCCTCTGCAATTGTGTCCTGGTGCTGCTGGGCCAACCTGTGCAGCTGGGGCTCTCATCGTCCAGGGGGGGCTGCCACCACTGCCTGGCCTGGCATCCACGTTGTCCCCACTGCTGTTCCCCTCTTCGACCTCGACAGCTATCCCACGGTCAGTGGCCATGTTGTGTAGCACATAGCAGGCCAGGAATAACCTGCAGGCCTTCGAGGAGCTGTACTATAGGGCACCACCAGACCTGTGCAGGCAATGGAACCATTCCTTCAGCAGTCCAAACACATGCTTGATGATGTTCCATGTGCTGGCGTGTGCCTCGTTGTAACTCTTCTGCGCTGGGGTCGATGGGTGCCGGTATGGGGTGAGCAGCCAGGGCTGAGTGGGTATCCACTGTCACCTGTGTGGGGACATGTTGGGTTAGCATGGTGGTCTGTGTGGCTACCCACTGCCTACCCAGCCAGTCCCTCTGACACCCCCAGCATAACATCCCCCCACACCCTGCCCTGTTGTGCCAGGCTGTCCATTCCAGCTGCATACTCACCTACTAGGTGGCCGGTGGGGATGTCCACACTCTTGAACCTGTAACACAGTGCTGACTGGTGCCTGATGAAGGCATCATGTGCTCCACCAGGGTGTGTGGCACAAACATTGATTATGCGCCCCTTGGCATCACACACCACCTGGCAGTTGACACTGGGGTAGCCCTTCCTGTTGAGATAGCCACCCCCTCCAGCCCTGGCAGTGTGCAGATGCCTACGTGGGTGCAGTTGATGGCCCCTAGCACACCAGGCATATGTGCAACCCTGTGGAACTCCTGCATGTTCTCTGTATGCTCCACTTGTGTGCTGGGGAAATGGATGTATTCCGCAGCATGTGGCAGCAGTGTGTTGAGGAACTGTGTGAGGAGCCATGACCCGGCTGACTGGGCTATGCTTGTGGTATCCCCTGTTGGCCTCTGGAAGGTACCCATGGTGAGCAAGCACATAATGGCTGTGACCTTGGTCTCCACCGACAGGGCGTGGCTCCATCTTGTGGGTGCCTGCATCTCATCACTGCACAGCTCACAGAGCTGCCTCAGAATTGCCCAATTCAGGTGGTACCAGCCAACAATCTCAGTGTCACTGTACTGTTTGAAGTTGGTGCAAGCACAGTACCACTTGTTCCTGGCATACCACCACTGGGCACTTCCACAGCTGTGCTGCTCTGCCTCCTGCCTCCTCACACCCCTTATTACTACCTCCATCTGGATGACTGCACTGGCCATGGCCTGGCCTGTCCTGCCCCCCCCATGCAGATGACTCCCTGGGCTACCCCGGCTGTGTGCTGCTGCCTGTGCCCCTGCACTGGGTACATGCCTATGATGGGGACTCTGCTGGCGATGGATGCCTCCTCCCACCCGTCCAGGTTCTCCGAACGGCCACTGCTCTGTCCAGGCTCACAGGCTCACACTGCAATCGCTGCCCCAATAGATATCTCACACACATGCACACACACTGGGCTGCTCACACACATAGGCACAGTCAGGGTCACACTCCCTGTCCCACTGTCTGTTGCACCTCCTGCCTCTGGGCCTGTCTTGCACCCCTGCTGCTGTCCCGCCTGGCCACTGGCTCTCTCTCTCTCTCTCTGTCTCTCACCCCTGCTCCCTGAGGTGCAAGCCACCGTCCCTTGCTTGCTCCATCTTTTTATGGGCTCAACTTTGCTCCACTCATGTCTCTGTTGCTCCGTGCTTGCTCCATCGGCTTGCTGTTGAATATTGCACTGTGCAGCTTATTCATGGCTATGCCCCTGCACTTGCACATGCATTCATTAGGGTTGCACTTTGGTGCACTGCGATTTGTGCTGCACATTGTCTCCCACTGAATATCGCTCTTTGGTGCATTTCCGCTATTGCGCTGGCACATCGCAGTTGCGCCATGCACAACCGCTTTGAATATCCCACCCTATATGTATTTAGTTTCAGATTTCTAGCTGTTACATGGAGATAAATGTTTTCATGAAATGTCCTACAAAAAAATAAAATGTCAGACTTTGAGCACCCATCATTGTGAGACAATACATCCTAGTGTCATGATTTTGGCACACCATTAGAACTCTTACAAACAAGTAATAATCTAGCTCAATAGAAGGCTGAGTTAAGACCAAATTAATACATTTCTAAAATTCCACTGAAATTCATCAGATTTTAAATTTCAATCATTTTGGCCTAGTTTTTAAAGTATGTGTCCAAATGATACCAAAAAATGGCAGGTATACATGCAGTAACGGCTTTCATAATTGTACCAAATTTCAGAGTCTTACACTGAAAGGGGATAAGCTGTGGGTGGCCAAACATTTAATCACAATTTAATTTTCAGTTATTTCCATCTATTTAAAAAAAATCTTATCCAAACTTCTCCACAGTGTCAGGATTAAGAGAAACGTGTAACATGGGGTAAGTGCACTAAACTTTATGTATTAAGCTTGACAGGGTGCTGTGCTATAGGTATTGATTTTAGGTATTTTGGTATAATTTTTAAATAATTTATAAAAATGTTATAAAATGACAGACCTGGAGCACCAATAATTTTAGGCTATGCACCGTAATGCCAAGATACTTGGCACATCGTTACAGCACCTGTCACCAAGTAATCTTGTCTTACTGTAGATCTGTTGCTCATCTAACAAGTGAGTTAAGACCAAGTTAATAAACTTCAACAATTCTGCAAAATTCTGACAACGTTCTGTGAAATTTCACAGAATTTCATAGAATTTCATCAATATTCCACAAATCCGGAGTTTTCTCATTCTGCACAGCTCTGGTGGATATGGAAGGTCTCTTTAAGCAGAGTGACAACCAAATCATGAGTGGACACTGTCTTAGGTTGGAGGGGATGAGGTTTAGGAGGGAGGCTAGAAAGCATTTCTTCATAGAGAGAGCTGCAGGCAGTTGGAATGCACTGCCAGAAGAGGTGGTCTCATTGAAGACAATGGGTAGCTTCAAGACTCAGAGAAGCTGGGATTGGCTTAAGGAGCATGTGACTGGTCATGGGACAGATGGAAAGGATGGGATGATTTTGGAGGAGGGCACAGGGTCAGTAGCTTAGGCTGTGGACCCAGTAATATAGGCATACTAGATAGACCATACAGTCTTATTCTGCTGTCTTCTTCATATGTTCATATGTCAGTCCATTAAATAGATCTGTGTAAGGAGGGGTACAGCTGACTAGTTCTAGTCGGGTTAGATATTACAGTTTGTACTGCTGTGATAGAAATAGGAATACTCTGCCACTCTGTGCATTCACTATTCATTGTTTCTGTGCCCTCTAAATCACTAGATGGCAGACAAGTCTTTCAGCAGTAGCTTAGTCTTCTACTAAAGATCAGACCTCCTTCACACATAGGCTGGATCTACTGATGTAAAGATGTGTATTCACCAAGCCTAATATTGCTGTTTATATATGTGAACAATTTCACAATGTATGTTAATATTTTCTGTATTTGTGTGTTCTCAATAAAAAGATTAACTACAAAAAGATGTATTGATACTCTCAAACTCTTATATTACTGTCCTTTCTTTGTGAGTTTGTAGACTATCTTGGAAGGGTGCGCAGTAGGGGATACCAGTTAGAACGCCAAGTAGTGCTGTACACCATTGTACTGTCACACCAGTTGGTAAATAAGTAAATTCCAACAAATAGTAAACTCCTTGTACAAATCAATGTTTATTTTATTGCCACTCGTTATCAGTCTATATGCCAGATATAAAAAACTATTTGGGGTCATTACCACATTATGCATTATTACCTGCTGAAGGTTAAAGCACTTGTAAACTTCATATCACACTCAGTAACATAGCTGCGTTATGAGATAATTGCTTTAAGTACTCGACCATTAACCAGCCCAGTTGTGCAGTGGGCTGAGGTGCTGTTAAGCACCTTACCTCTCCCTCACCGGTGAGCTGAGTTCAGGAATGAGCTTGGTCACCAGGGGTCAGTGGGGAGGCGGTACGGGAGAAGTTGGAGCAGCTGTCTGGCAGCTCACCTTTCCTTGATAGGGGAGGTAAGCTATCCCACCGTATGGCAGCCACAAGGTGGATGTCTGGTGATAGAACCAAGTTTCAGGTGGCTGATGTAGTGCGGGGTGGGTAGAATGGGGATGGAGGTTCCAGCACGCATGTGGATCTGCACATACATGCATGACCAAGTTAGCTGTAACCCGGCGGGGGGGGGCATAGGTGGAACATGGACAGTGGAACTGGGCATCAATGAAGCCCTGCCAAAGGTGATGTAACCCACCCTGTCAGAGCCTAAGTGGTGGCTCCAAAGGAAGAGGCAGGTGGCTGGCATCAGCACCTGGTGATAGGGCTGATTGCCTGCCATGTCCCTGCTTAGGAGGATAAGTTACTGATGATAAAAACAAATACCCAGCCTTCCTAGGATATACTTAAAATCCATTTCAGTCTCTTTATCAGGATTCATGGCAGAGAGGGGATCAGAGTAATGTTCACCAATTACACGCACACACAGACAAGCTAATGAATGGCAATAATGTAATTATTTGCCCATTCATGATGTGACAGTACAATAATGCAGACACCTTTAGTGATGCCAAACAGATTTCTGATGCACTCCATAATTCTTTTACAGATCTAGATGCTTATGAGGGCCCTCCTGTTCCCACCCCTAGCTCCCCTTCCTCAACCCCTGTCACTAAAACCTTCATTTCTGGCTGATTACAAAAAAAGCAGGCCCCGAATCAATTGCTAAACATTAAAATGGGCAAGTCTGCTGTGACAAACTTGAACCCACTCCTGTTCTGGCATATTCCTTGACCAAACTACTGTTTATAATCTGTCCCTGTTCCAAGGTGTGGTACTATAGAAATGGAAGGTAGCACATGTGCTTCCAGTTTATAAAAGAAGAACCAAGGAACCTAAAGAATTACTGCCCTACTTCTATACTTAGCGCCCTGGAAAAAGTTCAAGAAAGACTAGTATATAAGTAGATCTTAACTCATTTTGAGTGAAACTACCTTATCACAGATGCCCTACATCACTTCCACAAGCACCGCAGCACTTGGTACTGCACTGGTGCACCTTGCCACAGATATCCTATGGGTCACAGATGATGGAAAACCATTAGGAGTGGTGTTCTTTGATCTAACCAAGGCCTTCAACCTGGTGACTTATGAGGCCCTCTTGACCAAACTAATGAATATGAGTATTTATCTTCTGTCCTGCAGTTGGTTTAAAAGCTACCTCACAGACTGAAAACAGTCCATCAAGTTGGGGGGGGTCTGTCTCTCATCCCCAAGTGAGATCTCAGATAGTGCAGGACAGAGCTGTATCCTGGAACTTATTTTCTAAATAATCATCAATGAACTCCCCTCCAACTGTGGTGGAGCCAAAGTGCTTCTTTATGCAGCTAATGCTGTGCTTTATTGAACCGGCCCTGACCTCAGTGCCTTAAACTCATGGCTCACTGACTCCATCCTAACCAGGATGGACAATGGACAATTACCTCGGCCATTTTTTTCGACCTTGCCAAGGCCTTCAACACCATCTCTCGCTCCCTTCCTAGTAAGTGTATCATTGGAGAGAGGAATCTTTCCAGATCCTTTAAAGGAGGCAGTGGTGTATCCCCTCCTGAAAAAGCGCTCCACTGATCCAGACCGTTCAGCTAAGTACAGACCAGTTTCTAACTTGCCTTTTGTAGGTAAAGTTATTGAGAAGGCGGTTGCACTGCAGCTGGAAGATCATTTGACAATCCACAATATCTATGACCCTCTCCAGTCAGGCTTCAGGAAAAGACATAGTGCTGAGACGGCCCTGGTACAGGTACTTAATGATCTCCTAATGGCTAGAGATCAGAGAGCTCATTCCGTCTTGGTTCTCCTGGATCTCTCAGCAGCTTTTGACACTGTGGACCATGGGGTGTTGCTGGAGCACCTGTGTTTTTTCTGTGGGCCCAGGGGGGCGGTTCTCAGTTGGTTTTGTTTGTTCCTTGAGGGCAGGTCCCACAGGGTGGAGTCTGGGGTGTACTCCTTGACCCCTAGGAACCTGCCCTGCAGGGTTCAGCAGGACTCGGTGCTGTCCCCTACATTGTTCACAGTGTATATGCTGTCATTGGAAGACATTATAAGATGGTATGGGCTGAGTTTTCACTGCTATGCAGATGATTCTCAGCTCTACTTAGGAGGCAGTATAGCGCAGTGGGTTAAGGCTCTGAGCTGCAGATCTGGAGACCTGGGTTTGAATCCCACAGCTGCCTAGGTGCATACTGTGTGATCCTGAGCAAATTACTTAACGTCCTTGTGCTCTCAGGTCACATTTGGAAACAAGCTTCAGCTTAGTGTGCTATTCCTGGTTAAACAATGTTCCCTTTCCCTTCTACTTATCTTTCATGCCAGACCAGGTGTGTGATACTCTCTTGGTGTTTAATAACTGATTCCAGGAGATACAGGACTGGATGAGTGCGATCTGGCTGAAGCTGAATTCTGGAAAAAACAGAGGTACTGGTTGTGGACCCAGATCTGGGAATGGTCAGGACATGGGGGGAGGCCCTCTGGCTTATATCTTGGAGGGGCCCTGCTCAATGCCTCAGGTCAGGTGTGGAATCTGGGAGTGATATTTGATGAAGGCTTGATCCTGAAGGCTCAGGTGTTGGCTGTAGTCAAGTCTTCCTTTTACCATATAAGGAACATCTCAAGGGAGAAGCACCTGGCTCCATTAGAAGATCTACCTACTTTGGTCCATGCCTTTGTTACCAATCATCTTGATTACTGCAATGCCCTTTACCTACAGCTTCTGGGGGTGGATAGCCGCCAATTACAGCTGGTGCAGAACATGATAGCAAGGCTGTTAACTGGAGCTTCCAGGTCCAGCCAGGGAGAGAGGGACATGATAGAAACTTTCGAGTACCTCAAGGGAATCAACAAAGTCCAAGAGGGTAGCACCTTTCAGAAAAAGAGATGTGCAAGAACAAGGGGGCACAATTTGAAGATAGAGGGGGGATGGCTCATAGGTAATGTGAGGAAGTATTTTTTCACAGAGAGGGTTGTGGATGCATGGAACAGCCCCCCTGAGGAGGTTGTGGAGTCAAGAACAGTGGGGGAAATGAAGAATGCATGGGACAGACATAAGGTGGTCCTGGTGGGAGGTAGGAGGAAGTAAGCTGTTGGTTAACTAGGATCTGCAGCTTATCTGTTAGGTAGGAAAATTGGCAGACTAGGTGGGCCAAGTGGTACTTATCTGCCATCAGATTCTATGTTTCTATAACACCTGTGCTGTGTGAACTGCAGTAGCTGCCAGTGCAATGGTAGATCACCTTCAAGGTCACGTTGTTGACCTATAAAGCCATACCTGACCAGGGACCTCAGTACCTGCAAGATCTACTGTTACCCTACTGTCTCTCCCACTCGCTCCGATCATCCAGCAAGGGATTGCTAGAGATTCCCAGGGTGCGTTTGAAAACATCTGGTGGTAGATCCTTTGCCTTTATGGTGCCTACCCTTTGGAATTCTCTACCATGTCGGATACATGATAGCCTGACTGTAAAAGAAAAGAAATCCCTGAAAGCACATTTGCTTGCACAAGCGTTTAATGATCATTTCTAATTCACTGAAAATTTGATATAGTATAGTTGCCGCATTGTGGGAGGAATGGTTTTAACAAAATCTATTTTATTTTTAAAATGCTGTTTTATGTATTGAGTTTTAAAATGTGTATGGTACTGTTTGTAAAGGTGCCCTGAGCTTTGGAAGGGCATCTTATATAAATAAAGTTTACTTTTCTTTGCTTCTTCTCGACTCACTCCTGGCAGCTCAGATATCTCCCATGGCCACAAACTGGTTCAAGGACTACCTTATTGGCAGAACCCAATCAGTTAAGATCTTTGAAGCCACTTCCCCTCCCCCTCCCCTCCCGATTAGCACTGGCAACCCCCAGTGCTCTGTATTAGGGCCTCTCCAATTCTCCATCTTCTTGAATGACCTTCCCTGTTTGCTCCCCCTCCTCCGCTATACATATGTATGCTGATGATACAGTCCTGTATGCATCTGGCTCCTGTCCTGCTAAGGTTACAACCAGCTTACAGCAAGACTATAACAAGATTTAGCTCTGGTCTGCTCACCATCAACTTTTCCTCATTGCCAAGAAGACTGTCTCCATGACCCTTGACACAAGGCAGAGACTCTCTAGGCTTCCCTCCCTACCCACTTTCCACACCCTTGATGGGCCTTTACTTGAGGACACATCCTTCTTCAGGTACTTAGGTGTTTGGTTGAACCAGCGCCTAAACTTCTCTGGACATATTGAGGCCTCCAGAAAAAACTGCGCCCCAAGCTTGGTGCCCTGTTCAGGAACCATAGTTGTATCCCTACTACGGCTAGGCATGAATTTGTTCAGAAGATGCTACTGCCCATTTTTGACTCCTGTGAGATAGTCTATGGTGCTGCCCCTAAATCCTCCTTGGCCAGACTGGGATTTATGTGATAACATCGATCACTGAAAGGTGATCCCCGTTAGGATGATTGTACATCGCCAAAAATAATCTTCAGCAATGTACCCCCCAGCACATAGCAAAATGGCACTGGGGACTTTGATTTAAATGTTATGTGGGGGGCACCCCCAGTACCCCCCACTGAAGGATTCTCAACTCCAGGGGAGTTCATGTGAGGGGGTGCAAAACTGCAACAAAACAAAGTTTGGGCCAGGTGCAACAAAACATACCTGTACTTGG
Organism: Neoceratodus forsteri; assembly: GCA_016271365.2. Taxonomy (NCBI): domain Eukaryota; kingdom Metazoa; phylum Chordata; order Ceratodontiformes; family Ceratodontidae; genus Neoceratodus; species Neoceratodus forsteri. The sequence goes on along the minus strand of CM028130.1, from coordinate 1,559,987,288 downwards.
CCCTGAACCCAGCACCCTTACAACTCCAGCCCTGAACCCACCCACCCACCATGCCATGGGGCCAGCTTGGCAGTTGACCACGGCACCACCCCTCACAAACCCTCCCTCCCTCCACTCTCGCCCCTCACTGAGTGTGCTCACTCCCCCCCCATGCACGTAGATATGTAGCGACATCCTGTCACTATAAGCGCAAACCCCTCAATCCGGTCGCCCTCCTTGGTGAGTAGACCCATTGATATGCACCACGATTGAGTCATCAGTTTTGTAGGTGCCCAATTGCAGTTGCCTATGTCATGTGATGCTGCCAGACTGGACACCCTCTTCATTTTCTTCTGTTTTGCGCTAGATGCCCCCCTCGCACCCACCACTGCAATCTTTATTGTGCCCTATCCTTTCCCTCTCTTAAAAACAGATGACTATCCCACTGTGCAAAATTCACCTCCAAGCACTGGTTGGGTGAGCTCCCTTCCTACCTCGCCTCCTTCTTTATAACACCCCCTCATCCTCCCATTCCCTTAGATCAACCAACTCTGACACCCCAGTAGTCCCCCGCAGATCTACCCAAATTGGCCAATCCAGTTACTCTCACCGCCTCCCCAAAATGTGAAATTCCATCCCTCCTTAAATCCGGCACTCATCCTCCACCTACTCTATCAGCTCTGCCCTCAATAATTATCTTGCTCCTAGCTGCTCTTGCATTGTCCCTCCCTAATTCCCTTCTCTAAGCCCTGGACAAATCCTACCCCTCTACCGTTGCCTTCATTTTACCCTGTGCACCCTCATCCACCAAATTTCTAGCTCTCCTCCCCTTCCCCCAAATTGCTTCCTCTTACTAGCCTCCCTCGAGCTGTCACAGAATGTTGCAGTCCCCAAATGCTGTCCATGGGTCCCTCTCCTACCCCCCAAAGGGCCTTGTATCTCTCATCTACTCCCTTCTCCCACCATCCCTCCCATCTCCCTTGACTTGCAGTCCTCTTGTAGGGTTCTTAGCATCCTGAAGGAGTCCTTCTGCATCTAGGCTTGTCTCCTCTCCTTTCCCCTACCCCATCTTCCTGTCCCCCTAGCCTTTGCAGTCCCCTTGCAGGGTTCTCAGCATCCTGAAGGGGCCCTACTGAATCTAGGCATGTCTCCTTTCCATCCCCTCCCCATTCTACCTTTTCTCCCTAGCCTTCGCAGTCACCTTGCAGGGTTCTCAACACCCTGATGGGGTCCTACTGGACCTAGACTTGTCTCCACTACTTCCCCTCTACTATCTTCCTTTCTCCCTGGCCATCGCTGTCCCCTTGCAGGTTCTCAGCATCCTGAAGGGGTCCAGCTGATCCTTAGCATATCTCCCCTATTCTATCTAGCCACTATCTTGGCTTTCCATGACTACTAGCAGGGTCCAATTGCTTCCTGATGGACTACTGATTAGGCCCCAACCCCTCCAAAGGTGTGAATTCTCTTCCACTCAAGGGTTCAATTCTCACTCTCTCCCTCTCCTATTACTCTCTTAATCCCTATCTACTGACCTTCCCCAACCCCCTTGCAGGGTATCCCGCATCCTGAATGGTCCTCTCTTTAGTGAGGTCCTGTTCCCCCTCCTTGCATTTAAGTCATACCTCCTCCTTCTCTCTCCTCCCTCTTTAAATCCCTACAGCTTTATTGCCCCCTTTCTATCCAGCCCCTCAGCTTCCTTGCATGGTTCCTCACATACTGATGGGGTCTGTCTGGGACACTGCCTTGTCCCCTTCTCTCTGGTACCCCCAGTCTCCTTGCAGGGTTCTTAGCATCCTGAAGGGTTCTCCAGGGACATGACTCTTCCCCTTCCCCCCACCTAACCCCCACCCTCTCCTTTCCCCCTTTCTTTCATGTAAACACTTGTTTACTTATTAACCCAGCACTTATTATTGTCCACTCTTTCTACGTATTATGCGCAACACTGTTGTAACACTGTTTGCAATACCTGCCTTACAACTGTATTTTAATGTTGATCTTGTAACTTGAATGTTTAATATCTCATTCCTATTGTACCCCTTCCACCCAGATCGCACCGGGAGATGAGCGACTTGTTGCTCAGTGTGCCTTCCTGGTGAAACATTTCAATAAATAAATTAAAAAACTATTGACTTAACAAGTACTTTAGGTAATATGAATCATGATTCATCTCTAACCTTCTTGCCTGTAATGTAAAAAGCCAAAGGTCTTACTATTTGGGTCAAGGAAATTTGGCTGTGTCTGAAGTGAACTCCTGACCACTACCACTAAGGGTACCCAGTTAAAGGTCGTGGATGCTATAAAATACTTTGGTGTTTGGCTCAACAAGGAATTTTCCTTCAAACCACACATCAAATGATTAACTAAGCTCCTCACACAGAAGCTGGGCATACTTTATAGGCTTAGGGCCTATCTCACTGTCAAAGCCAGCCTGTATGTAACTGGCAGTGTCTTGATCCCCACACTCCTGCATGGGGACCCCCATTCTATCCCCCCAAAAAGCGAACTTGACAAGCTAAAGTTATTTTACCACATGACAGGCAGGTTTGCTCTGGGTGCCTACAGCTGAGAACATCACTGCAATGTTGTGGCCTACTTCAACTCGCCCCCGCCCGGAAGAGGCTCTCTACCCTACTCTATGCTTGGCCTAAAGATGCTAAATGGCTACTTCCCCAGTCTTGGAGATGTCCTGGTCCATAAGCCCCAAAGGAGGCACCTCTGCTCCTCCAGTCTCCCTCTACTGGAGGTCCCTAGGGCCCTGACTACTACAGGCCAATGACTGTTTTCACACAAAGCCTCCCAGATCTAATATGAGCTCCCTTTTCCCATACAGGAAAGCATGTCACTTTTGCCCTTCAAAAGGCAGCTTAAAGAGTGCTCCTTCCTAAATATAACTGTACCTGTTTCCACTAATCCCTGATAAGTTATTATCACTTTACAGTGCTCTAATTAATCATATGTTGTCTACGAGCTCTGTTGCATCCTATCACTGAACTGTACTACACAAACAGATAACGAATATTGCATTCTGACTTTCTGTTCTTGAGTATGAATCCATTACTACCATTGTTGTTATTGTTGTTTTGTGTTTTATAGGGTGTTCATCTTCATGCTCTGAAATTTAAATGTCTAATTTTTATACTGAATGTGATTAATCCAGGTCATTCCTGAAAAAGTGAGCCTACTCATTTCACAAAGTCCAAGTACTAAATAAAATAAATAAAACTGGACAATTTGGGATAGATTTTCAGAGTCCTGTGCCCACCTCAGATTAGGAGTCTTTTACAAAGTGCCTGTTACTGCACTAATGTCCCAGACTACAATGTTTATTTGAGGCACACTGACTTTTTCTCCTGCTTGTTGCTTTATTCTAATTAAAACAAATGGGTTACATAATAGAGATAACATGAAATCAAATATCTTAGAGAAGCAAATGTTTTCACTGCAAACAGGTATTAGTAAAAGTGATTTAGACATCAGAATTTTTTTTTGTATTTTGTAAAACATTTTTACTATATTCATGTAAGGATTAAGCCATGAGAAAGTATGGGTCTACTGTGGAATGAATCCATGTGGTTGGGGGAGAGTTGGACCACGAGGCCGAAGGCTGAGTGGGTCCAACCAACCAACCATGAATTAATTCCACTGTAGACCCATCCTTTTGAGTGGCTTAATCCGCTTGTAACATGGATAGCTATTTAGGAGGTTACTCTGTATTATTACTATTACATACCACTATTATGAATACCAAACTGCTGTGAAAATATGACTTCCATCTGTCTCACTACAGTCTCTCTAACCTTCTATACCATTCCAAACATGCGCGTGCATATTACAGATTTCGAATCTATTAATATACTGATGTGGTTTTTTCTACATTTACATGAAGTGGCTATAATATCCGGCAGTCACATACACACTCCTGACTCTTCATGATTTCTTTTCTCTCTCCATTTCTTTCTGTGTTTCAGGTCCGTTCTAGTGTGCTTCTCCGTTTCTTTGGTGTTGCACTGTGGGTAGTACTTGTACGCGTTTCCATGCTGCCACACAGAGCGCCCTACAGGTATGGCTCATGAGCACTTTGCTGCCACGTCATCCCATTTCTCCTATTCCAGCTCCCTCTTATTATGGCTCAGTACACTGCTCCACTCATTCTGTGCTATTCCCCTGGCTGTTATACTGACTGCGATTCCTCTGTTTCCCCTCGCGCCTGCTGACATTCTTTTTTTTTTTTTACCAACCTCCTATCGTTCTATTTCACACTTTCTCTTATCATTCCTTTTTCGTGCACTGACTCTCCCACTCATGGCCGTGTGTCACGTCACTTGCTGTCCTGTTACTCAAACCCGACGCAGGTAGGCGCTTTCAATATTGCGCTTTGTACACAGTGGTTTGTGTTCACCGAGTCTGTGCTGCGGGAGCACCATGCCAACCGTTGTCTAATTTTTCCAGTGCGCTCCCGCTGCCTACCATGATCTACTGTAGTATTAGACCATGGTGAGGGATGTACCACATGATGTCATTGCTCCAATCTGATTTCTTTATTTTCTTGTGCTTTTTTTATGTCATGTTACAATAGTATTTATTTTATCTTGCATTTTGGCAGTCACAGTTTGTATGGGCAGTGATTAATTACTCAGCATGTTATTGATTGTTGTTTCACCGATTTACATACTTAACTGATGTTTGTGTAAAATCACATGTTTTTCATTAACTCTTACCTCCCTGATAAAGCCCCACTAGCAGGGCACTACATAGGGGGTTTTAGCATTATGTTCTGTATTTGGCAATAAGGCTTAAAAGTACTTCAAATGGTGTGCACTCTGCCTTTCTATTTTATTTTTCTTTTCTTTTCTTTTCTTTAATTTTTTTACTTATTTGGTAAGAGAAGGGAACCCAGACTAAGTCCATGTACCCACACATGAACACAGTGGTGCAGGAATTTATTTAGACTTTTTAAATATGATCTAGCCTGACTTAGTCTTTGATATAAACTGTATCCTATGTTGGATGGATGCTGCTGGACACCACATCCGGCTCTTATGAATCAGATGCAGATTTCAAAATATTCCCCAGTGTGTCCAAATCAGAGGGAAATTCATTGGGCCATTGAGTGAAGGCACATTGATTACATCTGACAATATCTAGCCCTTAAAAAATCCAGCCCTTAGTTTTCAGTAAAGGTGAACATTATCAGACACGTGTTTCGCCCTCATATCATGAGGACAAAACACGTGTCTGTGCCTGCTGTTCTCAGCCTTTGCTGATTGTATTGTGATGCCTTCTGGCGCCATACAATTTTACTTAAAGTTGAGCCAGTCCTAATTAATTCATGGGCATTTGCATATGATTTCCATGATGCTTTGCATTTTTGAGGTATGTGCAATTTGTGTTTTGTTTAAGGTGTGTGTGTGTGTGTGTGTGTGTGTGTGTGTGTGTGTGTGTATAGATATATATTTATAAAATGGGGAGGAAATGCAAATACAAATCCAGCGTTCTGATTGTATAAAACACATCACATGACCTTGCCTATATCAGAGCGCAACCGCACACCTGCATTTTACCTCCCTCCAAAACAATTTTGCCATTTTATAAGATAGATAGCCCACTCTAGGGTGTGCAGTCATGCTCTGATATATGCATGCCTTGAGTGGTTGATGCACATCAAGATGTGCATATATCAGTGCGCAACCGCACACCTCAGAGTGGGTTATCTATTACATGATTGCATGTTTATTATAAATTTTCTGAAAAATGACAGTGCCATTATTTTTAAGTTCAGTAGCAACTATTATATACACTTGCAGTGATTTGTAAACCATTTCAAGCCTGCAATATTTGACAGGTCACCTAAGTGATTAAACATCATGTGATGTAGGTAGGTTTGAACAAATTGTTTGTGTCAAAATTGTAAAACAGGACATTCAGGAAACGTTAAATTTCTAGTCTTTTTTTTTCAGATTGTTATTTCTGTCGTGGATCAAACTCAAAAGTACCACATCCCTCTTTTGCTAAATCCCCACTCATACTCCACCTACAAAGTGGCAGAGCCAGACCTATGAAGAGATGTGCAATTACAGCAGAGATGGAGAAAGAACAACTCAGATCACGAATTCCATGAAATTGTTTTTTACCATTCCAGGCTGTAAAAATAAATGTAATTCAAAAGAAACTAGTGCTGTCTGACTTTCTGTGGAAATGCTCATTGTATTCTCACAGGTCATAGTATCCATGTAGTAAAGTTAATTAATAAAAGGTTTGTGTAAATTGTAATTTCACCATCCGTGTCTCTGACTCAAACATCTGAGGTTGGATTTTCCAGGTGCCACATCTGATGGAATGTGTTGAGAATTTTTAATAAATATTACAAACTGGGATCACCAGGGAAGCTAGGTTAAGAAATATATTGATGTTTTTAAACCATATTCTCAAATGCGGCTATTAAGCCCATGGGAAAACATTTGAAATTTATATAGAGTCCTACTTACTATTTCGTATTTTTATCCTTCCTGTACTGTTTGTTACCAAGAAAATCTGTATGGAAACAGGATCCTTGCCATTCACACTTCATCTGCTTCTGCTGCTTGTCTGCTCATGATTTCATAATCTCACAATCCCACTCATTAAACCTTCACAGGATTCAAGATTATGACATCACATCTAGACTGGTAAAAGGGGGCAGATGAAGACTGAGAGACAAGAATCCTATTTTCAATCAGTTGTGTTTAGTATTAAAAAAAAGTATAGTTGCCGTGTTGGTCCTAGTAAGAATAGATCCAGAAGCAAATTGTTTGATACCTTTTATTGGACCAATATAGATGTTACAACAAAAGAACAAAGTGCTCTAGCTTTCGAACCAACCAAGTCATTCTTCACATACTATCACACTTTCAAATTCTGTACATATTAAGATACATATCTCATTTACTTGGGGGTTCATGAAAGGTTTAATTCCTTTCAGTAAATATTGCAAAGATTGGTGTGAATGATGGTGATGTATTAGGACTCTTGTACATATATCTCTTTCTAACTAGTTATCTTTCCCAGGGAAGGGGGGGGTGCTGGGGGATTTAATTCCTATGCGTTTTTATTCAGATTCATTACACTGTTTCTGTACATGTTTGTTATACACTGACACTGTATTGAAATCTATATATATCAGGCTCATGGTCTCAATTTCTTCGGGTCCTTGACAAGTAGTTTTGTTGTTTCTATTTGGCACTTATAATTACAATTGATATTACCATGTATAGAATTCTGTACCAACACTGAAGGCCTTAATGTTTATGGAATATATTAACTGGTTGAGACCACAGTTGGGAAAAGGTCTCAAGCTAAGTCGTATATAACATGTGTGAAACATTTGCTCACGTTGAGTAAACTTCACTTATACCCTCTGTATGCTAATATATATATATATATATATATATATATATATATACATAATGTCTGTTTATTTTAATTTTGGAGCTTAGCATGTATTCATTATCTGTTCTTTAAAACCCCAGGACACTTGCAATTAAAGTTGTAAGCTCCTCATCTTACCTGTAATTAGGGAGAACAGCATCGTAAGGTTTTGTTTTCATTAGACTGTTTTCTTCAAAACACACTGAGACATTTTAAAATTGATGTGAGGAGAACTCTTTGCTTGTAGCTATCTTCAGATAACCTTTGACCTTCAGGGGCTTCTTAGCTAAAAGCATGCTGATGTTAATTAGCTTCTGTGATGTAATCTTCTGTTATGTTTCAAATGAGTATGTTAAACCAATGAGAATTATTTCTGTTTTTTTATGCATTATCTGGGTGTTAATAATATGGGGCTTTCTAAAAAGCTGCCATAAAGCTTCTGAAGAAGGACTTGGTTGGGTTGAAAGCTAGAGCACTTTGTTCTTTTGTTGTAACATCAATGTTGGTCCAATAAAAGGTATTGCACCATTTGCTTCTGGATCTGTTATTAAAAAAGCGGAAACATGAAATATAGACAATATGTGAAATAAAACCAGAACTGTATGCAGCTATTGTGTCTTGAAGTTTTCCCAGAAAAATATGTAAACTCTTTTAAAGGGACAGCATACTTTTAAATTGAAGATAATTTTTTAATATATTGTGAAATTTGTGTCGACAAAAGGCACACTGAGCCAAAGTTTGTTTCCAGGGGAATCCTAGTAATGCAGGAAGGTTAAGTAGCTTGCTCAGGGTCACACAGTATACACTTGGCAGTTGTGAGTTTTAAACCCAGGTCTGCTGGGCCTCCAGGTTGACAGTTCAGTGCTCTAACTAGAAGTGAGTGAAGTTCACAAACAGTCTAACTTAGCATCATGTCAAGTGCCTCTTCATGTATTTCTTTACGCAGAGAAGTGGCTACTTTACCAAATAAAGTACAGTGGCACTTCACCAGTAAAAGTGCTAGTGAAATGTCACTATGCACAATTTTTGCAGGGCAAAGTAACACTTTGTCAGAGAAGAACTACACACAGTTATTACACTGCTGATATATCCTTAAATTTGGGAGCTTGATGGTGGAGGAAAGTTGGGGGCTAGAATGTGGGTATTGTGGGGGGTCTGACTTTTGATTTCTGGGATCATGGTATCTGATGGGTTGGAGGAGTTGTGTGGTTACAGGATTTAATATCTGTGGGTGAAAGCACATCCCAGCTTCGCACTTGTTTTGCCAGATAGTTTAAACAAACAACATCTCTAGTTCTAACCTGTATGTTATATCACTGCCTTCGTATTTCCAAAATTCCAACATATAAATCCAGTCTGTTCAAACTGCCTCCTGAGGGCAGCTTGGATTAAAATGTTTTCATTATCTAAGATGTTTCATAGTTAGGCTGGGTAGTATTATTTTCCAAGAGGTCTAGCCACTGGCAATGGTGTCAGTACCTCACTATGAACATAGTATGAACATAGGAACTTTCCATCAGAAACAGGCCTCATGGTCTGTTGAGCCTGCTCAAGTGTGCAGCTAGCCTCTCTTCATGCAGCTGCCCCTTCTGCCCCCTTCCCAGTCCCTATAATCCTTATTTCCACAGCTGTCCAGATTTCATAAAAATGGTGCTGCCCAGCTTGATTATGCAGCATGCCTATGTATCCACCCTTTCGCTACTTTGCACAGTAAGCTACCCCTTCATGCCCTCGACTGGGCACTCAAATTACTTTGGACAATAGGTACCATCCCTAGCTTTGGGAATGTATAACAGGCTCATTATTTCTAGAGGTCACAAAGGGGTGGGGTGTACAAAAGCAAATACAAATGACCAAATAAACTTAGGCCCTGAAGAGAGAACTTTTTTGCAAGAGCTATGCTAGATCTGTACTTCTAGAGGGGTACCCAGTAATTCCACACAGGAAGCAGTATCATGAATGTCCAAACCAGGTTGGGGTTCTAGAGTGTGACTTTATTCCAAAGATGGTACTCTAACGTAATGGTGGACCCCCAAGGTTTATACATTGTGACACAAGACAATGACAGAACAACAGAAAATTGTAATGGACAGAAACTCTACATATTGTAAAAAAACAAAGACAAGGCGCTGCGTCAGCATGTGGTCTAAAAGCAAAACAAAATGGTTATATTAAATGCACGCTGAAAATAGAAAATAGAGTTAAAAATCTACGTTTCGACCTTAGGTTTTCTTCAGGAAATATCTAAAAGAGAAAAAAACAAGTTAGTGTAGCAACTCTACATAGCCTATATGTCATAGGATCTTTAATTCTCTTCAGCAGCAATGGCCTCAGCTGAACAAACATTTCTGCTAGTGGCACAGGCCACACCTTAGCACACAATTCCCATTTGGTATAGGACTTTAACACTTTGGCAAATGGCAACTGGCCACAACTGAACCATTTCTTCTAGTGGCACTGGCCACAACAGAGCACAGAGGGGCTCACAATTAGCACAACCCACACCAGGTGGTACACTTTCTCTTTAGGCATTGGCCACCATGTCCTGAATAACCAGGTGCCCTTATGGAACCTGTAGTGCTGAACTGGTCACTCCAGATGGGGGGGCTGCCCACCTTTTGCTTCCATGTCCATATCCAGCCATTCTTTCAGATTTACACCTCAGCGTCTGGTAAAACAGTTAGAAACATGCATCTTGGAATGACTTTAACATCCAGCATATGAAAACACTACTTCTGAGTGTAGAACTAAAGTCCTGAACAATGTGCATAAGTCTTCTACTGGACTCCACAATTGTCAGCCAACTTTAAAACATGAGAACAGTCTCAACTTAGAACAGAAACTGGTGTGTATTTCCCTTTGTCAAAGAAAACACCCATGAACAGGTACTTTCCCCCAGAAAGCACAAAGTCAGGCTACTCACATTTGGAAAACCAAACAGGCAGCTTCAAAAGGGTCTCAGATCAAATAGGGGACTGTCCCTCAGATCCATCCTAAAGCAGTCCTTTCCATCTCTCTCTGGGGATGAAAATCAGGAAATCCTGCTTTAGACAATGGTTTCCACCACTTCTCTTGGCAGGTAGATGTTTCTCAGGATTAGGGTGAGAAAATTAGGCTCTCCTCTCAGAGCCCACACTGCAGCTCTCATTCCTCCCACTGCTCACTACATATTCCTCTCACAGACTTACCCAAGATTCTAAAACTCCTCTGCTCACAGATAGCTGCCATGGCTTATGCTGCTGTGAGAGTTCTAAATGACATCATCTCTTTCCTCTCAGCTGAGGCTAAGTAAAGAGAGAGTGAGTAGGTGAAAAACCCATCTAACCAGTTATCAACCAGCTGCCTTCCCTACCTAGCACTGACACTGATGGGATTCTAGTAACCCCAGGGGACTGGGTGGTTACACCCATATTATATTACATTTTTAAAAAAATCAGACCGAGCTAACCCCATGCTGGGTGATGGAGGAGTTTGATCAGTATGAAATTACAGAAATTACTAATAATTGTCACTAAAAATAAATTATCAAAATGGGTAGGGAAACCACTGCATCATAATTGGTCTGGACCTTTGTATGGTGACAATACTACTAATTTGTATTTTGAAAGTTTTTTAATTTTTAAAATGATCCTCAAACCCATTTTATAAGTATTATAAGACACTCTGGATCATTGGTAGTACTGTGGTAACCATACTTCCACTGGCAGTAGGGCACATGTCCTATGGCCTTATGGCTTACTATGCCCATAACAATGAGCAATATGAACCTCTGGTAGCCCACTGGATGTGTCTTGGCTTTACAAGTAAAGGTTAGAGCTTTGATTCTATGTGAGAATGCATATGTACTGTCTCATCAGAAAATAATGTTTGGAAGGGGTCAAAAGTGGTGAAGAACATTTCTTCAGATATATTAAGGAAAAAAGGAGGTTGAATTATAAGGCTAGCTGAGGGGGTAGAGTAATAGAGGAGGACAGGCAAAAGGCTGCCACCCTCAGTGAGTACTTTTGCTCAGTAGTTTCACTAGGGAGAACAATGAACCCTGCAAAAGAGTAGCATCAGAGTGGCCACTAAGGCGGTCCTGGAGATGAGGCAGCCAACATTTAATAGCAAAAAGGTTCTTGAAGGGCTGGAAGTCCTAAAGGTAGATAAAGTCCAAGGACCAGAAAGGTTGCATCTCAGGATACTCAAGGAATTGGCAGTGAAACTGGCAGAGTCTTTGGTAGGTCTATTCAAAAGCTCTCTGAGGATGGTGGTTGTTCCAAAGGATTGGAGGGTGGTGGGTGTGGTTCTGCTTCTTAAGGAGAGGGACAGCAAACAAGAAGGGAACTACAGATCTGTCAGTCTTACCTCTATTTTAGGGAAACTGATGGAGTCACTGGTCAAAGAGGAACTCATAGACTACTTGGAGAGCAATGGGCGCCAGGATAGTAAACAGCATGGATTCATGGCAGGAAAGACTTGTCAGACTAACCTGATAGTTTTCTTTGATTGGGTGACAAAGGATCTAGATAAAGGCCACACTGTGGATTTGCTTTCCTTGGACTCCAGCACGACTTTCAACTCAGTGCCTCACAGATGCTTTTTGAAGAAGATGGAGGATCTGGGAGCAGCTAAGGTCATAGTAAACTGGGTAGGTAACTGCCTAAAGGGGAGGCAGCAGAAGGTAGTGGTCCACAGGGTTAAATTAGAAGAGAGGGAGGTAATAAGTGGGGTACCACAGGGATCTGTCCTGGGTCCGGTTCTCTTCAACATGTTTATCAATGACATTTCGGAGGGAATCCAGGACAAGCTGCGTCTCTTCACAGATTGCACTAAGCTGTCTTGGAGGGTGGATAGTGACAAGGGAATAGAGGAAATGCAGAAAGACTTACTAAAGCTAGAGTGGTGGTCTAGGGTTTGGCAGTTGAAATTCAGTGTCAAAAAGTGCAAGGCAAAGGACCTAGGGAACAAGAACCACAAGGCAGAGTACTAGATGGAGGATAGAGACTCAGTACTATGGCTGAGGACCAAGACTTCGGAGATATTGTTAGTGACACCCTAAACAATTGAGTTAGTGCAGAAAGGCATTAAGCAAGACAAGTAGGATGCTGTAATGTATTTGGAGGAAAGGAAAGGAAATACTTCACCTATATAGATCCTTGGTGAGGACACACCTGGAGTACTGTGCCAAGTTCTGCAACCCTCACCTCAAGAAGGATAGTGATAACCTGGAGACAGTGTAGCGAAGGATAACAAAAATGATTCAGGACCAATAGGACTCCTATGAGGAGTGCATCAAGGCTCTGAACATATACTCACTGGAGACCAGAAGGGAGAGGGGAGAGGGGAGATATGATAGAAACCTTTAAATTCCTGAAATAGAATTAACAAGGTGAATTGCAGGGAACTATTACGAACATAAGAATATATAAAATTTCCCAGCAGATAAAGGCCTAGAGGTCTATCAAGTCTGCTCGAATGTGCAGCTAGCACCCCTTATTCTGCAGCTGCCCTTCCCTTCCACCCTTCCCCTTCATTGACCCTCCCTCTTGTCCTGTCCCATCCTCATTTGAAGCAGTCCACTGTTCTACTGGATACCACTTCAGCAGGTAATGCATTCCACCTAGCCACCACCTTCTCTGTAAAAAAGTGTCTCCTCATCTCCCTCCTGAACCTTCCTCCCTTCAGTCTCATATCATGGTCCCGGGTGTCCCTCCCCTCCCTTACTTTGAACAGCCCCTTTGTACCTGTCTTGTTTATTCCTTTCATGTACTTAAAGGTTTCAATCATGTCCCACCGTTCCTCCTGTCCTCCAGTGAGTACATGTTCAACTCCCTCAGCCTCCTCTCGTATGATAAGACCCCCAGCCCCTTGATCATCTTTGTCGCCTTGCACTGCACCCCCTCCAGTAAGTTAATGTCCCTCTTCAGATACAGACACCAGTACTGCACGCAGTACTCCAGGTGCGGTCAAACTATTGATGTATCCAGTGGCAGAATCACCTCCTCCTCCCTCCTCGAGGATATACCCCTTGCAATATAACCCAGCATTTTGTTGGCCTTTGCAGCTGCCTTCCTATATTGTGCTGAGTTGTTCATTGACTCTGTAATGAGCACCCCCAGATCCTTCTCCTCCTCTGTCTAGGCTAGCTGCACTCCCCCCAGCTGGTAACGCCTCCTTGGGTTCTTCATCCCAAAATGCAACACCTTGCACTTTTTGGCATTAAACCCCAATTGCCAGGTGTCTGACCACGTTTCAAGCTTTGCCAGATCATCCTGCAACCCCTGCCACCCTCCCTAGGTCATCCACCACTGCTCCTACCTTAGTATCATCAGCAAACAGACAGATCTTGCTCTTGATGTCCAATGATATGTTTGCAATGAATATCCCAAACAACACTGGTCCCAACACCGAGCCCTGTGGAACACTGCTCGTCACTACCCTTGGGTATGAGAGCTCCCTACCAACCACCACCCTCTGTTGCCTTCCCTGAAGCCAGTGCCCTACCCATCTCACCAGCTTTGCACCTGCCCCTGTGCCTACTAACTTACTTCCCAGCTTTCCATGCAGCACCAAGTCAAATGCCTTACTGAAGTCCAGATTCAGGACATCCACTGCATGGCCCCTGTCCAGTTGCCTAGTTACCCAGTCATAGAACTCCACCAGGTTGGTTTGGCAGGATCTACCCCATATGAAGCCATGCTGTCTGCTGTCCTGTAGTCCTTTGGTCTCTAGGAGGGCCACCAGCCTCTCCTTCAGGATAGTCTCCATTAGCTTACCCACGATGGGTGTGAGGCTCACCAGTCTGTAGTTTCCCGGTTCATCCTCGGGGCCACTCTTGTGGAGGGGCACCACATGAGCCATCCTCCAGTCCTGAGGTACACACCCTGAATGTAGTGAGGCATTAAATAGGTCTGCCAAAGGTCCTGCAAGGACCTCTGCCAGCTCCTTTATTGATCTTGAATACTTGTTCACAGTCATGTGGACACAAGTGGAAACTAACTGGATGGAGGTTCAGGAGAAACATGTGAAAGTACTTGGTGGAGCCATGGAACAGTCTGCCAGCCAAGGTGCTGGGTGTGAAAACCGTTAGTGGTTTCAAGCATGGTTGGTTCAGATGGAAGGGTATGGTACTTGCTAGGGGGAGGATGGGGAGGGACAGGACCCTAGAGGAATGGTGGGTCTCAGGGCTAAATAGGGAACTCAGGCAGACTGGATGAACCATTGGTCTTTTTCTGCTGTCATTGCCTATATTTCTATGGCTGTTACAATTTTATCACTGTCATGTAAGGTATTTTTGCATACACCTTATTTTGAAGTTTTAAAGAAGAATTGTGCTGAGCCTGCAAGCCATGTTTCATGTAAAAGTTATTTTTTAAATAGGGTTCCATTTCTCTAATTGTTCTATCTTTAGTGGCCTTTTATTAAACTCAGCAGGTTTTGCTGATTTACAAACTGGTGGTCAGCATCAGTTTAGAACTTGATGATGCGTGATGTTGGCCCCTCATTTGTTCTGCTGCTGCACTCCCTCCCTATCCCAGGGTACTCGGAGAAGGATATGTATTTGGGTGTTTGAAATGTACTGTTTGGATAAAGGGCTGTATATTTGGTGTTTAAACAGGGCTGTAGTTTAGTGCTGGATTCTGGAGTTCAGTTCTGTGCCAGTTGAGAGAGACAGGAAACTGCAAAGGTAGACTTGGGGGAGGGAGGGGCAGAAAATTAGCCAGTGCCATTTTAAATTGATTCAGTTTAGAGTTGGAAACTGAAGAAGCATGAACTACAGGGATGTGTTTGCTCCTGCCTGAGGAAAGGGGCTGAAGAGTGCAGTTGTGTAAGAGGCTAATTGACTCTCACGGGAGTGGCAGTGGGCCATAATCCCACCCTCCCCATCCCTCCCCCCCAGCATGTCCATACTTACTGGGGCGGTGCTGCATTGGAATTGGTGAAAAGTACTACCAGGTGTATTCACTGATGTTACCTAACAGAGGGAATTGTTCTTTGTAATGCTATAGTGATATGTAGCCTTGGTTAAAGAGGTAAAAAGTTAAAAGACTTACAGATAGTACTGTGTTTTGTACTTAGGTGTACCACCTCATGCTGTATTTTGCTGGGAAACATATAAATGGTATGGCATCATAGTTAGTAGTGTTTTATGCTTCTCTGCAAATGGAGCTGGTATTGTATTTTTAAGTAGGGACTTGGCTGGTTAGAAACTTATTTATAGAACTGTATTTTGTAGTTAGTACTGGCATCATGGGTAGGATAGTGGGCTGTAATGGATGTGGGGTGGCAGTTCGGATTAATATATTGTGGAGGCTAGGAGGGTGTCCAATCTGTATCCGGTTGAAGAGGCTGGAGGAGGAAGAACTGTGGCTAGCTAGAGAGCTGGAGAAGATGAGGGGAGAGGGAAGGGGAAGGGACCTGGAGGCAGAGGGGTCACATCCAGGAAATAACAGGAGGACACTGCAGGGGAGGAACAGTGGCTCAAGAGAAGTGATGCGGAGGGAGTACAGGAGTGGAACAAACAAGGGGCCTAGCATTAGTGGGAAGGCAAGAGCTGGGGGGAGGGAGCAGAGGCACAGCAAGGCAGGATGGCCAGCAAATAGGTTTGCTGAGCTGGTGACATTGGTGGAGGAGAAGGGAGGGAGTGATCTCCAGGGAGGAGCAGAAGATGGAGGAAGAGGGAAACCCACAAGGGGCAGGAGTCAGTTAGAGGAGGGTGACAGGGGTAAAGGGGAGAGAAGCACTGCTGATGGGGTGGACAACAGGGGTGGAGTAGAGGAGGGGGTGCCAGGGCAGAGGGAGGGATGTGGGGGATAGAGAGGGAGCAATGAAGGGAGCAGGGGACAGGATGGGGGAGAAGGGGCAGACAGCGATAGGGAGGAAGGGTGGAGTTAGTGAGCTGGCATGCTGTAAGAGTGGATACCCTGGGAAAGGGGTGGGGCCAGGGACAAGGAATAAGGAAGTGGGTGTACTAGTGTTTGGTGATTTCATACTTAAAGGGATCAGATGAGGAGGTGGGGAGAGGCATAGTAAAATATGGGTGGAGGCTATACCCGGGCTAATGGTGGACAGGGCGGGGTAGGCGGTTCTGAAGTGCACAAGGAGTGGCAGGAAGAAACCACATGCAATAGTGCATGTGGGCACCAATGGCCTGGAGGGGAGATGGTGGAAGTTGTGAGGAGGAGGTTTCAGGAATAAGGAGGGCTATGTGAGGATGTGGGGGAATCAGTGGCCTTTTCAGAGATGTTCCTGGTACCCTGCGCAAATACAGGAAGGAAAGGGAGGATTGGGGAGTTCAACAAACAGCTGGGGGAATGGTGACAGTCTAAAAGGTATGAGGTAGTGGGGGACTGGGGCAGTACCTGGAAAAATAAGGATCTATATGCAGGGGATAGGCTGCACCTGAGCAGGGAGGGGAAAGGGGTATTAAAGCAGAGGTTGGAGGGGTACATAGCATCAAGGATAAATTTAAACTAGGTGGGGGGGTGGCAGGAGGACAGCTAGTAGGCAGGGATCCCAGAGAGTACGCCAAGCGTGCCTACCCCCCCAAGCTATCAGAGAGGTATCTGAGGTGGGGACACAAGGAGAGATTAAGAGGGGGAACTAGGATGGGAGAGAGAAAGATACAAGTTGGAAGGTGGTCTCACTGAATGCAAGAAGCTTAGGTAAGAAATCAGCTGAACTACAATCTCTCTTGGCTGTGGGGAGGGTGGACATTGTGGCCATCACAGAGACATTGGCCACCCAGAACCAGGACTGGGATATGATGATCCCAGGGTACAGGATATTCAGAAAGGACAGGACTAGGGGAAATGTGGGGGGCGTGGTGATCTACATGGGGAAGGGGATAAGGTGTATGAGAGAAGAGGGGGTAGAGGAGAGGACAGAAGCCTTATGGGTGCAGTTTCAAGACTCTAAAAGAAAGACATTTAAGGTGGGGGTAGTGTACAGGCCAGCAGCTCAGGGTGATGACCCAGATAGGGAGTTGGCTGAGCAGATTAGAAGAGTCTGTAGGAAGGGGGACACCGTAGTGGTGGGGGACTTCAACCTCCCTGGGGTGGACTGGAACACCCCAACCACCATGTGTGCAAAGGAGCACAGATTACTAGATGCATTTCAGGACTGCTTCCTGGTGCAATTGGTCAGCAAGCCTACTAGGGAGGGTAGGAGTCTGGACCTGGTATTAACAAATGGGGAGGCTATAAGGGATCTGGGAGTGGAGGACCCCCCCTGGCTGGGAGCGACCATCATATGATGTGGTTCACACTCAGTATTGTAAGGGTAACAGGAGGAACAGGTTCCAGGATGATCAATTTTAATGGAGCGGACTTTAAAAGGATGGGGGAAATTTTGGTTGAGCATCCGGTGGGAATTTAGACATGCATGAGTGCAAGCCAAAAATGAAATATCATTAAGAAAGGGTTGGCAGAGGCTACTGAGACCTGTACCAGGACACAGAGCAAGAAGGGAAGAGCAAAGAAACTGAGCTGGCTGACTCGGGAGGTAATGGAAGGAGTGAGGGCCAAGAGAAAAGCATTCTGGTGGCTTAGGAAATCAGGAGTGAAAGAGGACAAAGGCGAGTATACAAAGAAGTCCAGGGTGGTTACCAGGCTAGTCAGAGAAGCCAAGGCTTCCAGACAGCTGAGACTGGCACAGGGAATCAAGGACGGGTAAAGGGACTTCTTCAGATAAATTAGTGAAGGAAAAAGAAACAAAGACCAGATTGTGAGGATTAAGAAAGATGGGGGGTTGGAGAAGGGGGAGAACCAGGTAGAAGCACTGAATGAGTACCTCTGCTCTGTGTTCATGAAGGACAGAGGGGGTCAGACACCCCAGGGGAAGGTTGGAGTGGGTGGGTGTGTGTGACTGATATCAGAATTATGGAAGACAGGGTTCTGGATGGACTAAGGGCACTGAGAGTGGACAAGGTGCCGGGTCCAGATGGCATTCACGCTAGGGTATTTAGGGAGCTAGCAGAGATCCTGGAGGGACCACTGGCAGACCTGTTCAATACATCACTGGACACAGAATGTGTGCCACAGGACTGGAGGATGGCCCATGTGGTGCCCATTCACAAAAGTGGCCCAAAGGATGATCCAGGCAACTACAGACCAATGATTCTCACTTTAATCATGGGGAAACTCATGCAGTCAATCCTAAAAGAGAGACTGGTGACCTTTCTGGAAGACAATGGTCTCCAAGACAGCCATCAGCATGGTTTTGTATTGGGCAGATCCTGCCAGATGAATCTAGTTGAGTACTATGATTGGGTTACAAGGAAACTGGACAGGGGCCATGCAGTGGACATCCTATATTTGGACTTGAGCAAGGCCTTTGACTTGGTGCCGCATGGGAAACTGGGGGCAAAACTGGAATACATTGGGGAGGAGACAAAAATAGTCAACTGGATCACCAACTGGCTGAGGAGTAGGCAGCAAAGGGTGGTGGTGGTGGTGGTGGTGGTGGGAACTCTCATCCCCAAGGGATGTTACAAGTGTGGTGTCCCAGGGTTCAGTACTGGAACAGGTGATGTTCAGGAAATTCATAGCCAGTATCTCAAATGGGATCTGGAGAAGGATCAGTCTATTCACAGGTGGTACTAAGATCGGTGCAGTGGTAGATGACATGGAGGGGTGGAGGGGACTGCAGGAATACTGGACCCAACTGCAGGAATGGTCAGAGACATGGCAGTTGGGGTTCAATGCCAAGAAGTACAAGGTACTGCACTTCGGAGCAAGGAACCAGGGGAGGAAATACCAGTTGGGAGGGCTACAGTTGGTAAGCAGAGTGGAGGAAAAGGATCTAGGGGTACTAATAATGGGGAGTATGAACCACTCAGCTCAGTGCAGAAAGCAGCTGCAAAGGCAAACAAGATGCTGGGGTGCAAAATGAGGGGAATCTCCTCCAGGCACAGAGAAGTGATCCTACCCCTGTACAGGTCGCTGGTCAGACCACACCTGGAATACTGCATGCAGTACTAGCATTCATTCTTGAAGAGGGACATCAGATTGCTGGAGGGGGTGCAGCATAGGGCAATGAAGAAGATACAAGGACTTGAGGGAAAATCCTATGAAGAGAGGCTGGGAGAGCTGCAAATGTATTCCCTGGAAGAGAGAAGGGATAGTGGGGATATGATCAAAACCCAAGTACCTAAAAGGTATCAACAGGATTAATACAGAAAGGATTCTTCAGATCAGAATGGAGAGGGACATGAGACTGCAATAGCTGAGATTGGAAGGGGGGTTCAGGAGGGAAATCAGGAGACACTTTTTCATGGAAAGGATGGTAGATAAGTGGAACACTCTGCCGAGGAGGTGATATCAAGTAGAACAGTAGTAGGATTTAAGAGAGGGTGGGACAGAGTGAGGGGGGATGGTTATGAGGAGGGAAGGGGAAGGTGTGGTAGCTACAAGTTGAGGGGCTAGCTGCACAATTAAGCAGACTCAACAGACCTTGAGGCCTGTTTCTGCTGGCATTTTGTATGTTTGTATGTTCGTATGTAATTCATTTCCATTTCAACCACATAATTCTATAATAGAAAATGGATGTCATGAGTCATTAATCCAAGCATTTAGCAAGGACATATAGAAAACTACTGCATATTATACAGTTTTGAAATGGTCCTTTCCACTGGAGTGCAAGTAAAAAATACCTTTTTCAGTTTTACTAAAAGGCCTCTAAAGCTGGAACTATAATAGAATTAGTAGTATTAATGCACGCACGCACATACGCACACATGCATGCACACACACAAACAGGCAGCTGCTAAAGAAAATACAGACTTACTGGCAAATATGGGGCTGGGTGAAATTCATCTTCAGCTAGCAGGATTCTGGAGAAGTTATAATTTTGCATCTTCAAAATTTTGTGACATTTTTTTCAGAAAATTTTTTAAATGTTGCCAACATTTAAATTTCAGTTATTTCCATGTAATTGATGAAGTCTTTGTTTGAAGGTCACCAACTTTGGTATGGTGAATTTGCTGTACGTCTCTGAGAATTATGTCAGATTTCAGCTCTCTAGCTTTAAAGAAGGCTATGTTATAATCCTCCAAATGTTCAGAAATGTTAAAATTAAATTTCACAAGTATGTAAACTGCAGAATTGTAAGCCCCTATAACTTTAAAACTTAGAGAACACAATATCACCAGTTGTGTTAGATTTATTGACCCTAAAAATGAGTGTGTGTGTGTGTGTGTGTGTGTGTGTGTGAACTGTCTAATGTCTTGCTCAAAGATTGGACATGGTATAAGCAACCAAAGATTGCAAAATAACATCAGTAATTGAAGTTGCATTTCATGAGCATCTGTGACATTTGTAAAATGTTAAGATACTTTTGTTGAAGCCATATTTCACATAGCCATAAACGTGAGCTGTCATTGTGGAGAAAAGAAAAGGCTGGATAGTGTGGCAATAAAGTAGCATCATAAGAGGCTCCATAGTAAATGTACAGTATAATGGAGTCAAGTGTCGGGTCAGCATCTTGAGTGAAGAACCATGAAGAATAGTGATGGACATCTCTGTGCACTAGGCTGTCTACTTACAATATGCCAGCTAATCACTAGAGCACATATTTCACATAGCCATAAACGTGAGCTGTCATTGTGGAGAAAAGAAAAGGCTGGATAGTGTGGCAATAAAGTAGCATCATAAGAGGCTCCATAGTAAATGTACAGTATAATGGTGTCAAGTGTCGGGTCAGCATCTTGAGTGAAGAACCATGAAGAATAGTGATGGACATCTCTGTGTACTAGGCTGTCTTCTTACAATATGCCAGCTAATCACTAGAGCACATTGACTAACTGCCTTGTGGAATCACATGCGTGGGTAGCACCGCTGCTGTACAATGCCACCTGTTAACTCTTTGACTGCTCTGTAGATACTAATGTATATTTTTAGCATATGAAAACAATGACACCAAGTGACACCAAGTATTACAACTAGTTGTGACTAAGGCCATTGTGACAAAAGTATCTGGATATCCTTAGTCATGTTAGAAACATGGACATTTTTGACAGATAAAGACCATTTGACCCATCTAGTCTGCCCATTTTCCCTGCCTACTGTCCCACCTCAGACCCTTCAAGATCTCTGGTTTTCCCACCCTTTGTGTTACTTCCTAGGTCCCCTAGTATCTGTCCCCTGGCATGCTTGAATCCTGTGACTGTTTTGGCACCTACCACCTCTGATGGAAGGCCATTCCAGGCTTCCATTGCCCTTTCTGTGAAGAAATATTTCCTCACATCCCTTCTTAGCCCCCCACAAGCTTCATAACATAGCCCTTCATCCTCAAGTCTGTCGTTCTGCAGCAAATGCTGCGCATCACTGTCACAGGAGTGTTGGAGGGGTATTGTAGGGTCATGATGTTAGTGCAGGTAAGGTGAGTTGCCTGCCTGCAGTGCAAGTCAAATGAATATGATCAACAGTCAAGCCAAGATGGACTGAAGTTCTGCAAAGAGGAAGGGGATATGATAATGTCAATGAAAAGAGAAGTCATAGGATTTGAACAATGTGACTGGGGAGCTAACTAGTACAGCAGTTACTGGTGGCAGCAGTTGAATGCATGGGTTCACCAAGGGAAAGGTGGTGGGTCTGAGTTGCAAAACAACAGTATGCCACCAGTTGGAGCAAATAAGGCATATAGGGACAATTCTCTTGCGAAAACTTGACATATGAGAATCACACCCTGCAACATTGAAATGGTCTGAGACCTAAATACACTTGGGAGTCCAAAACTTTGATGAACTCACAGATACTTGATGAGGAAGAAATAACTGAGGAGCCTAGAAGAGGAAATTCTGGCTACTCAAATGGAAAAGGTTCTACAGGAAAAGGAGTAGGCAGTTCTTTTTTGAAGAGAGCTTGTCTTTGGAAAACAAAGAGGAATTCATTGCAACAAGCAAATCTATGGAGTTCATCTGCTCAAACTTAGAGGATAAAAAGCAGGGAGGGGGAATAGCCACCCAGAAAGGAACCATAGGATGGTGAACAGCTCCACACAGCTAAATGGATTCAATTGTGATAAGTGCATTTTGAAAGTTAAATTACATACATTGAATTCTAGTGGCATTACCTAGTATGCATCCATTAATCTTTGACAAATTTAGCCAATTAGTAATTTCTGAAAGCTGGCAAATGGAAAAGGAATTGATTGCTCACATACTGCTATGTGTAAGGCCAAGATTCAAACTGAAACCAACAGAAATAGCCTCACAAAGCACCCCACACTTGCACAAGCCAGGAAATATGGGTCCAACTAGAACTGCATGTAGTACAATATATATATATATATATATATATATATTTATTGCTATTTATCCATGTGTTGTGCAAAATACACATAAGATGCTGTTACACAGACATTTCGCCATATGAAATCAAGACAGGTAGACAAATGCAGTTACCTGAGCAGGCTTGATGTGATCCAATACCACCTGAAATGGAACAGGGAGTGAAACTTGAAAACATTGTGCAAACCCTGGTACACAGTTTGAAACAGGTGTACAAACAACATGCTGAAATCATGGGTGTGCATAAGAAAAAAGTTAAAGCTTACTATGAAGACAGAGCCAGCAATCAATAGCTGGAGGTAGGAGACAAAGTAATGATTAAAGTCCTACCTGAAAAAAGACCATTTACAGTGGCTGCTTGTAAAGGTCCACATCTTGCGGTAGACAAAGTGTGTCCCACTGTATACTTGATCCAGATACAGGACGGGAACAATGTTAGACACAGGTATTTTCATTTGATGCAACTGAAAAAGTCTGGTGGCTAACAAATGAAGTTTTTTTTCAGCTTCTTTATTTTAGGATGTTTCTTGACCCTGAGCCATGCTGAGGAGACCGAAGGCTACTTTCAATCCAATGGATTTGTGGATGTGTCACCATTTCCAGCAACTTGTGAAAAAGGGTGGGGTGGGGTGGGTGTGCAGTACTATAAAAATATAAGTAGGTTTGGCTATGCAAAATATACAATGAAACTGGGCAGTAACACCACTTGCATTGTCTGGGGACAGGAACTCTGCCCTACACCAATGGGGAACTCAGGCTGTGTAAATGGAATACTGAGGGGTTAGTTCTCAGAACAGGTGCATCCCAGTACACACCCTAACTGACATTATGATAAACCTGAAGTGCTTGACTATCAGGCTATAAAGGCCTCAATATACTGCCAAGGTTGGATAGGTAAATGGTGGGATCTGGCACAAAAAGGTAATTTTGGGATACCATCCAAATTTGGGCTCATTCAGAGTATTAGCAAGCCCTCTGTAGGGCCTTAGACAGAAGGAATGTACTCATGTGTATTGGCGGGTAATGAGAGTTAAGTGAAAAAATGATTCTATGTTTGGATTTTATCCTGTGTATCCACAAAGTTCTGCGCAACATATTACACTAAACTTATCTACATTCATACCAACTATTAGCAATACTGAGACAAAAATGCCAAGAAAATGGGTTAATAGATATCCTTTCTGATATGACCTGACACCAATGCCAGAAAATGGACACATTTCCAAAGAACTGATAAGATTGTATATAACAATGTTCAATATGTTACTGTTTCTGTTTTGTTAAGCTTGTCTAGTACTGAGTGGCTAAAAGATGTTTGCCCTCATCATTTAAAGCAGTTATACCATACTTTTATTGCTGATATGTGGATTAATTTTAGAAATAGAAATATTAGATTTAAACCTCCAGAGTTACCACCACAACTGGGTAAAGGATTGAAGGGGGGGGAGCTTATGTGGAGATATTACAGGAACACTAGGTTTGGATATGGGGTTTGGAATAGCATGGACTTAGAAGCAGTAAAAGAACACCAAATAAACTTTGAAAATATGTTGTGAAAAGGGGTATTAGGCAAAGAAGTACATATTAGAGAGGTACTTTTAGATGAACAATTTAAAACTATTGTTAACAGGAAAGAAATATTGCATGATTTTCTGATCCTACAAAACTGGAGACATTTAGTTAGAAATGTAGAAGCTGATGATATGTATGAGACTAGGAGAAATGAGGTATGCATAGCATACAGTGCATTTGTTCTGAACAGACTACAAGATACCTTCAGAGATGTTGAAATGGGCAAACTTCCTCCTTTTGTAAACACTACTATGCTTCAAAAATGTTCATACAATGTCAATCATACTATTGCTACTGAGTCCCTTTTAAGAAAACTGGCTAGAGTTTATTTTGCTGGACATGGATGTATATTTAATCATAGTTCACCCATGGTGCCTCTTGTCTTACAAATACCTATTACTGTCTGCCATGTCAAATGCCTGTTTTAACTTTGACAAAGATTGTTCATTTTGGTAAAGCGGAATACCTGTATCACACACAGCTTGTGCCTGCTCCGATCTTCGCCATGCAGGGGCATAATGATTGGGTTGAATCAGACCTTTCTTGCTGTATTTAACTGCAAGCTGTATATCTCTGTAGATGTGAGGTTGCAGTGGGGGGGGGGTTGCTTTCCTTGTGGCATCTCTGATAAAGCTACAAATTGTCACTTGCAGACTGAACTATGGACACAAAATTAGGGTTACCACCTGTCCCTATTTTCGCAGGACAGTCCTGATTTGGGCAGCTGTGTCCTGTAAAAAAACATGAAAAATGCTACATGTCCTGATATTATAGTAGAAAAACATATTTTCTAATTTTCCTCTTAATGTTGCAAAACACTACAATACCTTAACTAAAATACCATAAAATGATAAGAAACACTAGAAACAATTAAAAAACTACAACACTTAGTCTTAATTCTGATTATTTAGTGAAAACAAGTCTGTTGCATTGGTCAGGATTACATATTGTCCTGCGAAAAATCATGTTTCAGTAAGAAATGTCCCACTTTGGGCTTCTTAAAAGGTGGTAACCCTGCACAAAATCTGCAAGTGTTTGTTGCTTATGTAGGGAAAGGACTCTGCTGTGTTGTTGCTATTGCTGATCGCATGATGTATGGACTAAGAAATTACTGTGTCGTGTGGTCTTCAAGCTTTTGTTTTCAGTTTAATTTCATCACTTTTATCAATGGCTACATTATACAGCCTGTGCCTGCTTTTTCTAAGGCCACTACTATACAGGCTGAGTTGGCCTACCTTGAAGACATCTGCACTGCCATGGCAAGATGATCAAGAGTCCTCCATTGACATTTGAACCACCAACATTGTTGGGCCAAAAGGCTGAAGAATTGATTCCTTTACACATGGACAATGCTGTTATCCAAAAGTACATTTATAATTTGCTGACCCTTGGTTGGTGGCCATTTATCAATGCTTATCTCCAGCATCCAACGACATTGTTTATTTTCTGTACATCTCTATGTTTACAAACATTTTTCAATATACAGTACATAGTTGTTGCAAATATGAAAAGTTTATACATACCCTATCTCAACTCCAAATAGAAGCAAAAATGGACCATATGACAACTTTGTATTAGGGTGAGCCACCTGAGATTAACTCCATCTCAAATGACTCAGAGTGGGGAATGATGGTGAGCATATTATTAGTGTGCATATTATTAGTTAAATCCATGAGCACAGTGTGTTCATAAACACTGTGTAGTTAGGTTTCACATTTAACATTAAGTGTGAGCACATTATTATCATGAGCATATTAGTAGCATATTAGCTGTGGCAAATTTGCAGCCCACTCTATTTGCTACCTCTCTCTACATATCTCCGGACACAGGGCCTCTCTAGACCCAAAGTACCTGCACCCTACTAGTCTCTGTCTAGGGATTCCAAGAATGTCGTTTAATGCCTCACTGTTTAAATAAGTTCTAGCCTGTACAGCTCTGACAGTACTGATAATGTATATACTGCCTGTTTTTGTTCGTCTTAGTCTGTATTTGTCTTATCTCCACCCCCTGTAACCAATGTGGAGCCTTTGCAAAAGAGTCTGTGACTCAAAGGTTTGTAATTCCGATTGTATTCAATAAATAAAATAAATACATAAATATTATATTAGTAAAGGCATTATATTAATAATGGCGTATATATGTAAGTATCAGAAACCAATGCACTTTCATACACTAGAGGCAGATTACACCATTAAGGGTTTAAACTAAAAATAACATTTTAAAGTTCATGGTAGGTTGTCAGGCTAGTACTACTGGAGTTTCAGGGCCTAGCAAATGTGTTAACTATTACATCAATGCCTAGCACAGCCTGAGACTAATGTTATCTGTTTCTCATGTACAGTATCATTCTTGCTATATCATAATTGTTAATGAAGCTTTTTGCTGACTACTTGTCTAAGTACAGTGTAGATAAGACACCTGCTTTCTAACAGTGAAAAACATGGTACAGATTTTCAAAGCCCTGAGAAGGATGCAAGGTGCTTGTGTCATACATAGCTGACACAACAGGTACCTTGTGTCTAGGGATGCACCCTGAGCTATTTTGCAAAGCAGCCTGCATCAAGCACAGGCTGTCTGCACCAAAGTGGACTTGCACCAGCCTTGCACCACAAAAGTGGATGTGGCATGGCGCATGGGGGTTGTCGGCAGATGAAGGCTGCCATAACCCCTAACGTTGCACTTTCAAAACCTTTCCCAAGGACAAAGGACTACATACAGATAGACCAGCCAAGGGCTGGTCTAACACTACTTAGACATCTTCTGAGAGGATTGCCAACCAAACACCACTGTGCCCCCCCCCGATATGCCATACTGCATATTGTTTTGATAAAAAGTCCCTGGTGATCTAGCGGCACCCCCTCTCCAATCCTCTATATGCCCAAAATGTGCATTAGTAGATAAATTCCATGGTGAGCTATCCCCTCCCTCAAGATCTGAATGCCAGTAATGCACAAAAGTACAGATTATCATTAATTTAGTTGTGATCTACTCCCCACACCCCATATGCCCAAATATGGATAAGCTGCCAACATCCTGTCCTGGTGGTCTAGTGGGCTCCCAACACCCCACTGAGTAGTGCCCACAACCCAATCCCTGATCCCGAACCCTGATCAGGAGCCCGGCACAACTCTACTCACAACACCATGGCCAGACACCACATGAACTGTTAGAGTGCATACCTTATATAGTAGGCACTCTGATAGTTCATTTGGTGTCTCGCCATTATGATATGAGGAGGGATGTTCTGGGTGCCCAATCAGGGTTTAGGATGGGGGTGAGTGGGGTGTTGGGCACTATCTGGTGGGTTGGGGGCCACTTGAGCACCAGGATGGGATGTTGGCAGCTTATTCCTGTTCAGCATATGGGGAGTGGGTCAGGGACCCAGATCACAACTAAAGTACTGATAATCTGTAATGTAGTGCATTACCCGCATACAGGGCTTGGGAGGGGGGGGCTAGCTCACCAGGAAACTTGTCTACTAATGCACATTATTGGCATACTGGTGATTGGAGGTTGAGTTGCCACTAGATTACCAGGGACTTTTTATTATAACAATATGCAGTATGGCATATCTGGGCGGGTAGCGATCACTTGATCACCATGTTATTTGATTACCTTTTTGGTTATGGGCAGATTGGTGGTGGGGGAGTACTAGCCACTTGTGCACCCATCCAAGGGTGCAGCTGCTGTCCCACCACCCCTCAGCTGTTGCAGCACACCTCGTGGGTGCGTCATCTGTTTGGTGTACTAACACTGTTGCCGCAAGCTGCAGAACCTAGGCGCCAGGACCCTGTCCCATAGAAAATCGGGTGCAGCATCCCAGACACATCAGCACTTGGCACAAGCTGTTATTGTCACATCTTGTGAATGAACTTTGAAATTCCAGCCCCATGTCTTTTTGGTTAAACTCAGAGACAGGGAAAAAGATAAGTATTACACATAGGCTTTTGAGATGAAAAAATGTTTTTGTAACTGAAAGAATACATGAGATAATCAAAATTAACCACAGCCTAATAACTAAAATAGTATATAACATGGAAGGTTTCATCTCTCTGTATCACATGGAATCTGGCATCATGAAGGTGTCACGAAGTCCCAGCCAAATGGTATAATGTAAATATCTAGCTTGAAATTACATCTGTTAGTTTTGGTGATAGAGCAATTTAGGTTCAAATATAAAAATGTATCATGTGTTCTGTGTCTACATATGTATATGCCTACAATGAAATGGTCTAGGGAAATAGAAATGTTATATTGACCACCTGTGTATGTTTGCCTGAATCCCTGAACCTCAGAATACATTGTATTTTTATTTTACTCTTATTATTTTAGTCTTGTGGTATTATTATTATGGAAGGTTAGGGAGAAAAAGATAGCATTCGGGAAGTATAAGGAAACACAGAAGGAGCAGAACAGAGAACTGTACCAGTTAAAGCAAAAGGAAGCAGTGAAAGATGTTAGAATATCAAAGGCCCAAACCGAGGAAAAGATAGCCAGCTCAGTTAAGAAGGGGGATAAAACCTTTTATAGGTACATTAAGGAGCGAAGAAAGACAAAGGGAGGGATACTGAGGCTGAAAAAAGAAGACGATGGGTGGGCAGAGAAGGACAGTGAAAAAGCAGAGATACTGAATGAATGCTTCTGCTCAGTATTCACAAAAGAAGAGGAGGAAGAGGTACCTAATCCAGTCAACAGAAGCACTCTGGATAGGGGGGGTCAATATCAGTCCTTTCTCAGAAGAAAGGGTTCTAAAAAAACTCCTAAAACTGAAGGTGGACAAAGCAATGGGGCTTGATGGGATTCACCCCAGATTTCTAAAATAACTAAGGGGAGAACTAGTAACACCACTGACTACCCTTTTTAACGAATCATGGGAGGATGGTGTGGTACCTGAGGACTGGAGGAGGGCAGATGTGATTCCCTTTCACAAAAGTGGGAGCAAGACAGAGGCAGGAAATGACAGACCTGTCAGTTTGACCTCAGTGGTAGGGAAAATGATGGAATCACTTCTGAAGGAAAGACTTGTTCAGTACCTTGAGACCAGTGGGGCACATGACCCAAGGCAGCATGGATTCACAGTGGGAAGGTCATGTCAGATGAATCTAATCAATTCTTTTGACTGGGTGGCCAAAGTAGTAGACCAGGGAGGGGCTGTGGACATGGCCTACCTAGACTTTAGTGAGGCATTTGACACAGTCGCACACAAAAGATTAATAAACAAATTAGCCAGCCTGGGAGTGGGTCCCAGGGTGGTAGCCTTGGTAAAACATTGTCTGGACAACAGGATGTTGAGGGTAATAATAAACATAGTCCACAGTGAAGGAAGGGGGGGTTACTAGTGGGGTACCGCAGGGTCCAGTACTGAGTCTTGTCCTTTTTAATGTCTTTATGTGACATTGCAGAGGGACTGGAAGGAAAAGTATGTTTATTTGCAGATGACACAAAGATCTGCAACAGGGTTGATGCCCAAGGTGGGGTAGAAAGGATAAGAAAGGACTTGGCAAGGTTGGAGGAATAGTCAAATGTATGGCAACTTAGATTCAATGCAAAGAAGTGCAAAGTAATGCACATGGGAAACAAAAACCCAGAGGGAAAGTACACAAGGGGGGTGAGATACAGACAACAACAGAAATGGAAAGGCACATGAGGGTAGTTATATC
Source organism: Neoceratodus forsteri (assembly GCA_016271365.2). Lineage (NCBI taxonomy): Eukaryota > Metazoa > Chordata > Ceratodontiformes > Ceratodontidae > Neoceratodus > Neoceratodus forsteri. The sequence goes on along the minus strand of CM028130.1, from coordinate 1,559,957,402 downwards.
AGATGACCTAAAGGTGTGCAAGAAATGAGAGAAGTAAGAAAGGAGGACTGGGGGGATACTGGAATGCATAAGCAGAGGCATCACCAGCAGAAAACAGGAAGTTGTTATCCCTCAGTTCAGACAGTTGGTGAGACCCCATCTGGAGTACTGCATGCAGTCCTGGAGAACTCATCTCCGCAAAGACATAGATAGGGTGGAGGCTGTCCAGAGGAGGGCAACCAAAATGGTGCAGGGTCTGCACTAGATGACACGCAAAAAGAAACTAAAGGAGCTTAATATGTATACCCTTGAGGAAAGGAGGGAGAGGGGAGACATAATAGAAACGTTCAAGTCTATCCTACTCTGAATTATTTATGTTATTGTTTACCGTTACCTGTGCTTTGCATAAATTTCTGTGAATTCAACCTCTGATTTATTGCAACCCTAACTGTAATTATTGTACCTAGGTTGTTGTTTTTGTACTGTACTGTTGTAATTTATGAACTCTGAAGTTTGAACTCTCCTGGTTCGTGCCTGAAAATAGGCAGGTTTGTTGCCTAATGCACTTACCCAGTTACCAAATGTTAATAAATAAATAAATAAATACCTCAAAGGAATCGACAAAGTCCAAGAGGGTAGCATTTTTCAGAAAAAGAGATGTGCAAGAACAATGGGGCACAATTTAAAGATAGAGAGGAGACAGCTCAGAGGTAATGTGAGGAAGTATTTTTTCACAGAGAGGGTGAAGGATGCATGGAACAACTTTCCTGAGGAGGTTGTGGAGTCAAAAAACACTGGGGGAATTCAAGAATGCATGGGACAGACATAAGGCAATTCTAGTGTGGGTAGGAGGAAGTAGGCTGTTGGTTAACTAGGATCTGCAGCTTATCCATTAGGTAGGGAAATGGGCATACTAGATGGGCCAAACAGTCCTTATCTGCCATCAAATTCGATGTTTCCATGTTTCTATTATTGGGAAACCTAAAATTGTAAGCAGTACCTCAGATCTAATATTATAATACAAATCCAGAATCCAATGGGAAGGGGAGAGGAGAGATTAGAATACATAGTATACATATTATACATTGGCATTCGGGTGCATACATGGTGTACGATAGTAACAGCATTTGAATGTAAATCAAACACAGCAGTACAGGATGGCATGTCACAAAATATTGCATGACAAGAGGGCTTAATTGCCATTGAATTACATTGATACCAGCAGCATTCTGCAGCATTTTGCAGCAATTTTACAAGTTTATTTTATTGAATGTTGTTGACCTGGTAGGCCCACTGAAACTAGAAGTCCCTTTTTCAGGGGTGATGGGCGGGGGGAATACAGATGGTAACTAACTGAAACTGAAATTGAACCAGATTAAGCTGTTGGAGGTATTTTGAGTAAAGGTAATGCATTGCATACTGTATGAACTAACCTTATGATTTTTGTACTCCTGATGCAGTGTTTCATCATCGGGCATGTTGCTTTAGGATTGTTTTGTTAGAATGGCATTTCAGTCTCATTTGTTATGACTTCACTTGTTATGGTGTGTGTTTCCTGAGGGGTTGTATATTCATAGTGTGTTTTTATGTTGTAAACATGTCCCCTGACAAAGACCCAGTTCCCATCAGACTGGGGTTTTGTCAGCATCCTCCAGCCTTAGCAAAAATAAATGTATTGGCAACTTTATGCTTTGCTCTCTGTTGTGTTTTATTACTGCTCCTCCCACCACCACCAAGTGCTTCGTTTGTTCTAAAGGGATTGCTTTAGGATTTGGTGGCCCAAGAACATCACCAGCAGTAATCTATTAGATGGACTGTACTTTATCGGTCTGTCACCCTCTCCTGCACCACTTGGAGTTGGTGGTACAGATGCTTTGCTCAGGCTGGATCCAGCATGCTTGGGAGTTTGCTAAGACATGATGGATCAGGTCACTAGCAGTTACTGTGTAAAACGCAAACTACCACTAGGCAGTGCCTGTGCATATGATGCTTTACTTAGTGCGTGTGGAACAATAACACACATGCCCACCCTAGAAAGTTTACTGTACCACAAAAAGCAGTAGTAAGTAAAATCATTGCTACTAAAAAGGGGGAAAGAGGAAGGGGGAGAAGAGGGAAACTTCTTTAGTTAAACCTGGAACTGAGCAAGGAACTGATAGTGACATACACTCAACTCAGAGACAACTGTGCCCCATTAACAACTGCAGCAGTTTAATAACATAAACAAAACCATGTATACTGCCATGAACCCTCAAGGCACAGCTTCATGAAAAAATTTATTACAGATGCATAGGTTAACGGTACGCAGTGAGCTGCAGAATGGGGGAGTCAGCCGACACACTCCGTAGTTGTACAGGGATCTAAGCCCCAAACAAGATGACTAAAACTGATAATTCAGTAAGTCAAGCCTGTCTGGTTGTGAACTGCCGAAGTTTATTTCAAAAACTGTGCACACACCTGTGCTCATGTGGGGCCCAGCCTCATGAAAAAATATATTAACCAAGCACATGCAACTTGTGCACAGTAATCTGCACATGCAGGGCACAGCGTCACAAAATCAAATATTATGCACACATAGGCAAATAATTTGTAGTGAACTACAGGAGAAGGAGGTAGCAGACACCTGCTTCAGTTAGGCATTTCTTTTTTGGCAAGTGTAAGGTCTTCGAAGTACTCCAAAGCTAGCTTTCAGAATCAACTGGCTCCTGTCCTCTACCAACTCAGAGTGATGAAGTAACATGGGGTGCTTGACTATGAGCTCCAGAAATGTCCTTTGATTGGCCAGCAAAGTTCTGCAAGACTTGGACATCTCACTAAATAGTCATTTCCATATAATGGCCGAATAGTGAACTATTCAGGAAGGATGAACGGACCAAAAAGCGACACTGCCACCTCGAAGACCAGCACAGTGATAGAGTTCTCCTGAAATCCTTGGATCACTCTGCTGGTCCCTGCAGACACCGGAGGTGCATCTCCCGGTGTTGCACCCCCTCACTGATACAACTCTGAATCAGAGTTGTTGTATATTTAGAGACTGGGGGGGGTTTAGGGGCAGAGCCCCCTGATAAAAACAATGAGACATCCCCGACAGTGCAATACCGACAGTCATCACTGCAGCTGTCGCTGTTGGGGATGTCGGCGAAGCGGATGTCACACCACTATAGGTAAACCTTTGGGAAGGGCATCCAAATATTCAGGAATCCTACTATTTGTGGTATTGGGAAATACTATTTGACCCATGCATAGCTCTAATACTGATGTAAAATATTTGCTTGGTCTCTGCCATTTCTGCACTTTCTGATACAATACCCTCCTTTGTTCTTAGCTGTCTAATGCTTCTGTTTTTCAAATTGTTACCCCAGCTATATTTATAACATTCTTTGTAATTCCCCTTTACACTGGTACTGGGTCAGTATGATGTGGGAAAAATTGCGCAGCAAAAACTGCGCGTAACAACAGCATGTAAAAAAATAGGTACAGGGATACTATAGCGCAGGCATGGCTTAGTGCTATATCTGTAGCTATAACCACCCAAAAAGAGCTGTAGGGTGTCAGGACACAGAGAAGCAGAGGATAAAGGCTCTGCTGGAATGCTGCTGTGGCTGAATGGGTAGAGCCACAGGCAGTGGGGGGTGGCAGAGCATCTGCGTACTAGGGTTTGGTTCTCTGTCCTGCAACACTTCTTTTCCTTTTTCTTCTTTTTAACTGTTTGGTTTCTTGCCCCTTCCCAAACAGTTCTACCCTTCCCTCAAGACTTCTCCCCATCCCCAAGTTGCCTCATCCCTGGAGGTAGTTATATTAAGTTGAGGGTGTTTGGGGGGCACAGACCTCCGTAATAGGGCTTGCGGTGGGCAAAGCCCCTCCCCCCAAAAAAGTAGTCTGTTTTTGTATGTTTAATGTGGCTGTAGCGCTCGCTCTTTTTTCCAAACACCATCACTGACCACATTATTTTTCCATTTGCTGATTTTTATGTGTGGTAGTTGACCGCACTGTTATTGGTTTCAGTGTTTTGACCCTGTGCCTTCACACCTTCTGTTAAATTATGTTAGTTTTTTCTTTATTCTTGCCTTATTTCACTCTTTAACCTCCTCTGTGCTGTTGTTAGCCTCGTTAAATTCTCTGTGGTCTTGTCCTTCACCCAAGTTCTATATATGCCCTTCTTTAAACCCATCCACTTAACCATCCTCATCATTCATTATGGTTTGCAGTTTTTTTATACTTAGAATACTGTCATATTGTAACCTGGATATCTTGTCATTTAGTCCCAGGTCCTCATTGTATTCATCATTTGATTGAAGTTAGCTCTTCTGAAGTTCTTTTTTGTTGTTATTCTGTTTTCTTTTAGGTTAATGCTGTTGATATTAAATGTGATTAAATTTAGACTACAGTTTCCAAGTGGACTATGAACCTACAATCATGGACATCATTTCTAGTGTTGCTAAGGACCAGAACCAGTATCAGCTCTCCTCTTGTAGGCTGCTGCACATGGTTTACTAATTTTAAATATCCACAGCATTCTATAAGCATTCTGTACTGATGGAATGGGGACTCCCAGTATGTCTTTATCTTTGAATCATGCTATATTGAATTCATCTACTAATAGCACATCTCTGGTGTCACATATCTTATGAATTAAGATAATATTTGCTATGTAGTTCATCAACCTTATTCATATTTGGTGGTCCGTATCAGACTCCCCAAAGCAGCTACTTCCTACCCAGTCTATTTAGAGTACAGTACAGAGCAGTGAAGAGAAAGTGGAGGTACTTAACAAGTACATTTGTTCAGACTTATCTAGAGAGAAGGATGTGCCTGTACCACAGGGGAATAGGGGACTGGGGAGAGGGAAGAGGGACACCATTTGTCACCATGGTGTCATTCATGTTGATGGGGTACTAAAGGGCATAAGGACACTGAAGGTACATAAATCCCCAAGGCCAGATTATATGAATCGAGGTGCCCTAAGGGAACTAGTGGAGGCCCTGGCAGGTCCCCTGGCAGACCTGTTTAACATTTCTTTGGAGCTGGGGATCTTGACCCAGGCTTGGAGAACTGCACATGCAGTGTCTCTCCACAAAAGAGTGCCAAAGATTGAGCCAGGGCACTAATGGCTGGTCAGCCTGGCTTTAATAGTGGGCAAGCTGATGGAGTCCATTCTGAAAGAAAGGCTGATGAACTTTCTGGAGGATAATGGGCTCCGGGACCTGAGGCAGCATGGGTTTGTGTCAAGGAGTTCCTGCCAGACATACCTGATTGACTTCTTCGACCAGTCACCAGGGAAGTGGACATGGGCCAAGTGGCTGATATCCAGTACCTGAACTTCAGCAAGGTGCTCTGCTCTGTACCTCACAGTAGACTGGACGTGGAGCTAGAAAACTTAGGGGTGGGAGCTTAACTGGTTGGGTGTGTCAGAAGTTGGCTACAGGATGGAAGCCAATAGGTGGTAGTGGTGGGATTCTCTGAAGCTAGGCCCATGACCAGTGGGCTCCCACGGGGCTCTGTGCTCAGCCTGGTGTTATATTACATATTCATAAGTGACATCACAGATAGGATTAGGGATTAGATATGCCTGTTCACAGATGACACAAAGTTCTCTGGGAGGGTGGATGTGCAGGAAGGGAGACAGGAACTCAGAAAGACCTGGCTAGTCTAGAGGAGTGATCTGGCATTTGGCAACTTGGGTTCAATGCTAACAAGTGTAAAATTATGCACTTGGGAGCAAAAAACCCAGGGACCAAATATTGGTTGGGTGATGTGCAAGTAACCAGGTCACAGAAGGAAAAGGACCTGTGTGTAATTATCAAGAGTCACCTGAAATACTTGGCATGATGTAGGAAGGCTACAGCCAAAGCATATCTGATGCAAGTCTGCATGGCCAGGAGAATCACCAGTAGGAAGACTTAAGTAATTTTTACTGGTGTGCAGGTCTCTAGTGAGACCACACGTGGGGTACAGTGTGCAGTATTGGTGCCCTTCTCTAAAGAAGGATATTAACTTGCTGGAAATGGTTCGGAGAACTGAAACAAAGATGATTCAGGGCCAGCCAGACAACACCTATGAAGAGATGCTCAGGGGGCTTAACATGTACTCTCTTCAGAGCAGAAGGGTGAGGGGGGACATGAGAGAGACCTTCAAGCACCTTAAGGGTATAAACAGTGTGAGCACCAAGGGACTCTTCAGCCTTAGTGAAAATGAGATCACTAGGGGTAACAGCCTGAGGCTGAAACTGGTGGGGGGGGGGACTCAGAAGGGAGAAGGGGGTACTTTTTCACCGATAGGAAGGTGGCTATGTGGATGTGCATGTGTAGCTTTCCGTGATCGTATAGTGGTTAGTACTCTGCGTTGTGGCCACAGCAACCTTGGTTCAAATCTGAGTCATGGCAATATGACAGAAGTGTTAGAAAAGAAATGGGCAAACTGGACAGGCCTTGCGGTCCTTATCTGCCATCAACTTCTATATTTCTATGAATGGGTTGCTGGAGGTGGTGGTATCCCTAAAAACAGTTGACATCTTCAAGAGAGGCTGAGATAGGGTAAGCGAGAAAGTTGTAGGTAGAGAGGGAAGAGAGGGAGTGGGGCTATTTGATAGTGGCCAAAGGGATATGCTGATGGGCCAATTCACTCTTTGAATACAGTGGGAACTGCACATCTGAGCAGACTAGACAGACCATAAGGCCTTTGTCTGCTGTCAGAATCTTGTGTTTGTATTTATGTTTGTATCTATTTCAATCCAGATCAGCTCAGTATTCCTATGTTCTACTATTTTTGGCAATTTTATATTATATGAATTATCTCTGTGGACTATTGCTATCCTGACTCCTTTCAGTTCTTGACTGTTTCTCTGAAAGACATTGTATCCTTGTACAGTTTTGTCCCAACTATCACCGTTATTCCACCAGATCTCTGTGATGCTAAAAATGTCTACCTCTTACATAGAAAGTGTGGCTAATACATCTTCCATTTTATTATTTACACTTGGGTGTTAAGTAGGATACAGTTTACCCTTTTTTGTATTTTCTGGTTGTCTTAGTAATTTTGTGTACTTGATGCTATGTTTTCCTGAGTACCTTTGTTAACTACCTCAGTAGCTCAGGTATGTGTTTCATTTGCCCCCTTCAATAATAGCTTAAAGGCTTCTCAATTGTACTGGCTATTATCCCCCCCCCCATATCTGTGCCCTTTTTTCTGTTGAAGTGTAACTCATTCTTCCTAAACAGGTGCTGACTTTTAAAGGGAAAAATTCCCAGTTGTGGGAATATAACATTTTCTGTTTTGACCCATCTCCTAAGCCATGAATTGGTCATCTTTATAGCCCTTGTTTTAGCTTCTCCTGCCCTGGATACCAGTAGAATTTCTAAAATTGATAATCCTGCACTTTTTATGCTTTAGCATCCTAACTACTTCCATAAAATAAGTCTTGATGTCATCGCCAAGGTTATTTCCATTTGTGCTCCCTGGATAAGAATAGTTACAAAGCTCCGCTGTTGTGAACTAATTTTAAAGCAGTGCACATGCTAAATCTAAGGGCATGGCTACATCACTGTCACATGAGCCAGGGTGCACCGTGGGAGAAAGAAAGCCAATAAACCTATTTGTGATGGAGATCCCCAGGGGTCGTAAAACTACTATACAGCTAGCAGGCTAATTTAGAAAAAATTCCTAATAGCAGACAGAGGGAAGGACACACTAGGACTTAACATACATATCAAAACACTCTGCATAACATATGTTTTTTGCAAATTCTGGGTGGACTACTTCTTTAACATGCCTGATAAAAAAACTGTGCAGATGTTATAAAGCACACAATATGCCCCACTCAGTCTAAACAGCCATTACAAAGGCTTAAAGTGCTCTTTCCTTAAATTGGGTATTGAGGGCTTCAGTAGTATTCAATATCCTAGCGTTCTCTGCAGCCTAGAGGAAGTTTTACTAATTTAGAAAGTCAGACTGAGATAGTGAGATAAACATTTTCTGTTATTTTTTATAATAAAAGGTAGATATAGAAATTTGTTCCCAGTAGTGCAACAAGGCCCCTGGTGAAAGTGATTTATTTTTATTTATTTACTTTATTTATTTATTTATTGAAATGTTTCACTAGGAAGGCATGTTGAGCAACAAGTTGCTCATTCTTCCAGTGCGACCTGGGGGGTAGGGGAACATACAGAACATATAGAGATTTGGTACACGATATAGATATACAATTTGAATACATTTATTAAAGTGAGCAGACTATACAGAAATACTGAAAAGGAGGAATGCTAACAAGTATGAACTAGATGGAATACAGTGCTAACAGTCTTGAACTAGGTAGATACAATAGCACAAATATATTTGGCAAATACTTGGTGGGACATAGCTCTGTTGTTTGAGAATGGCTGGATAGAATACAAGGAGGTTGAACTACAGTAGGGCAAGATTGTGAGGAGACAGAGACAGAACAAAATTTGCAAGGTTTAACAAAAGTGCAAGGTTGATTATAAGTGCATTAGAGATTAGGGGTTAGCCAATAACTATAGCTGGGGAGGGTGGGTGGGGCATATAGGAAGAGAGCAGGGGTGGAAAGGGTTTTTTTGAGGAGGGAAGGAAAGGGGGAGGAGAAGGGTCATAGAAACATAGAATCTGACAGCAGATAAGGACCACTTGGCCCACCTAGTCTGCCCATTTCCCTACCTAATGGATACGCTGAAGATCTGTTCTTACTACCACCCCCCACTAGAATTGCCTTATGTCTGGCCCATGCATTCTTGAATTCCCCCACTGTTTTTGACTTCACTACCTCCTCAGGAAGGCTGTTCCATGTATCCACAACCTTCTCCATGAAAAAATACTTCGTCACGTTACCTCTGAGCCATCCCCCTCTATTTTCAAATTGTGTATCCTTGTTCTTGCACATCTTTTTTCTGAAAGATGCTACCCTCTTGGACTTTGTTCATTCCCTTGAGGCACTTGAAAACGTTTCTATTCTGTCCCCCCTCTCCCTCCTCTCCTCAAGATTATACATATATTTTGAGGGATCTGACAGGGCCTGACCCCTCCAGAATGCTGGGGACCCTGCCTGCACCTGGCAGAGGTCAAGTATGAACAGGAGGAAGCAGGTTGTAGGCAGTGGGAGTTACAGTACATCAGGAAGGAAGGAAGAGAGGGTAAAGAGAAGGGTCTGCCAGGGTCTGGCTGCTCCAGTATGCTGTGGACCCTGTCTGCACAAGGCAGAGGTACAGCACAATAGGAGGGAAGCAGGTTGTAGGCAGCAGAGGTAGAGCATGGCAGGAGGGAAGTAGGCAGCAATGGGGAGTAAGCTTCAGAAGGATTAAGAGAGAGGGAGGTGGCAGAGAAGAGAGTCCGAGACCCAGCCCTTTCAGGAAAGAATGGGGTGGGAGTAGGAGGTGAGGAAGGTGTTTGCCTGGGTTATGGACCCCTCCAGGATGCAGAGAACCCTGCCGGGGCCTAGGCCAAGCAACGGTGAGTGGGTAGTAAGGGTAAGCTGATGTACAGAGTAGGGAACAGGGGGGAATGCTAACCTCCTAAACTACATTTATCCAGCTGTATTAGATTCTAATATCTACAGTACTTACATTGGGCATGCATGCTAACTTTGGGGTGAATACCTGCAATAGCAGCAGAGTAAATATTTTGAAAATGTTCACACAATTTAACAAATAGTGAAACTGTGAAATATGAACCACTGTAACTTGCAATTTACTTAACCAACAACCTCCCTATTTAGCAGATGGTTTTTAAAACCCTTTGAACTGCAAATTTTTATTCCAGTTTCCTTATTGCAAGGGTGAGTACTACACTTAATTGCTTTTGCGAATGAAAAACTGTGTTTGAGCACCACCGTCTAAATGCCAACTCCCAGCTGCTACATATCAAGTTATTTGATTGAGCAGTGCACGGGTTGAAATATTTAAAAAACTTGCAGACTGGATTGGCTACCACACCAACGCAGCTGAAAATGAGCATCTCCAACAATGGAAGCAGTAGTCAAGGACCAGGCAATGTAGACAGTGCCTACAGCTCACTTTTTTGAGAGGACAGCAAGGAAAATCAACTTTTTGCAGAACACACCATGAGAGGTACCATTGGTACTACACATGAACCTAAATCCAGCAAACCCAGTACCACTATTAGAGATGCTGTCTTTTTGCTTGAGAGACTTGCAACATGAGCTAGGAGACTGCATTGGCAGGAGAAATAGATGAGAATGAATATCTCTGTGAAATGAGTACCACGGGGTTTTAGAATATTAAAGAGGACAGGAAATTATTTCTAATTGGTAGCTGTTTATAATGTTGAAGTTTACAGAAATGATATCCATAAGCCTAAATTATCCATATGTAACTACTGTATACCTGAATAAAAAGTGATATGAAAAACTGCATTTTGCATTGTTTTGTTTTTATGGGCCGCATTCTGTTGCAGTTCTCTTCATGGAACCAGTGATCTGGAATCTTAACTATGACACGGTTTGAGGAAAGAACTCTAAGCATGGTTCTGACAGGGCAATAGCTCATGTTTGGCATTCTGTACTCAGACCGTGACATAGTAAACACTCCAAATTGTTGGTTCCAGGAAAAAAACTGTTCAGACTGTTGTTCATATAAAGAAAACAATTGAAAACACAGTTTTTCACAGCAATGTTTATCAAGGTACAGTTAAATATGATTCATTTGGAGGCAAGTGTATCATTTCTCTTACTAGAAACATTACTAACTGCTGCCAATTAGCACAGATTTCCTGTCCCCTTTAAAATGACCCACTTTTGGTACCAACAAGCCGAACTTCATAAAACAGTAGGAGGCTAAAGTGGAGGAAGCCTCCATTAAATTAGTGGAGCTCATTGTGAAAGATGGGACTGACATGGTAACCTGTGAAGTGGGTGCATGAGGAAGGGCGCCGTCCATTACGATGACTCCTTCCTGGCACAATCCACTCACGGCAATGGAAAGGTAGGGCGACCAGATGAGGGGGTGGGCGAACTAGGTGACAGGATGTCTCTATACATATGTGCATGGAGGGGGTGGGAGCGATCAGGGCAAGCATGGGCTGGGAGGGGGTAGAGAGGCTGTAGGGGTTGGCACTGCAGTTGCTGGTCGAGCTGCGTCGTGGCGTCGGGGATTGACTAGTGTCTGGGGTGGCTGAGGTACTGGGTTTGGGTCCAGGCGCTGGTGTGATTTTTTATTGCATCCGGCCCGAAACTTTTTTTTTACTTCTTTCACCCCCCCAACATGCGCCCCTGGAGTTGAGAATCCTTAAGTAGGGGGGCTGCAGGGGGCTAAGCACCCTGTGAGGTGTGGGGGTACAGCCCCCCCTACAGAAAGCAGTAAAAATCCATCCTGGTGCCATTGTTCAGGTGTGCTGGGGTTGTCAGAGTGCCAAAAATGTGTTCAGCACTCTGACTGAGCAATAATGGTGATCACCTTTAGGCATTCGCCGTTATCACATAGACCTGACTGACACAATTCAGGAGGTGAAACATACATTATTGCAGCAAGAAAAAACTGTTGATACATTCAAATTCCATCCTGAGTACAACAAATGCCATAGTACATTCCAAGAATACTTGAAATACTACGAATGATCAAAAAATGATGGCCCAGAAACAAAAGAAATTCCTCAGGAATGACAATGACTACTGATCACTAAAGTTCAGGCGCCACAGAAACGCCGCTCTCTGGACCTATAGAGCCATCTCTAATAAGCTGCCTTACTATATCTCCTGCTGTCTTCCCCTGAGTATAATTGGGAAATACGCATTAAGAAGTTACTCAGCTATTACACTTAAAGTACCCAAAGCAAAATCCGGCTTCGGCAGGGCAGCCATAAGCTTCGTGCTACCTACCTTATGGAACAATCTACAAAAACCTCAAATTAAGCACTCTAATCGGTATAAATGCTTTCAAGATGCTTTATTTCCGTACAATCAGAGAAGTATGTAACTGCTTCACCCACTCAGACCCAGTACTGGTATATAGCCACGCTAGACCCAATTTTAAGTACTGACCCCCAGCTTGCTCCTCACCAGCCTAATTGTTCTCTCTTATCCCCTGTCTTATCAACACTAGGCCCATCCATCCCTTATTCTTCCTTTCCCAACCTCGGATAGGAGCTCACTACCCTGGGTTGTGACATCCTACCATGCCCTGCATTTATAGCATTCAATCCTGGGCTCACATACCCTTTTCTCCATCCACCTTCTCTACATCCAGCTTTACCAACTCCTTTCTGTGCACCGTGCCTCCTAGCCTTTCTCCCCTACTTCCTCCTTCTCTTCCCTCTACCTTCACCTCTACCTGGTGTATATTTTATTTTTATTTTTTTTCTTCCATCATTTCCTCCTGCAACCTTAGATAACCTGCTTTATCTTCCTATAGACACTTCTATGTATGTAAATACTGTGTAATCTGTATAATATCTGTATAATTCTATGTACATATGATCTTCTTTTTCTTCCTTTCTGTAAAGAGTATTATCTGTATTGCCTTGTAAATACCTGTGTTGACCTGTATATACAATTGTTCATGCTCCACCCAGGTCCATCTTGCAAATGAGCTTCTGCTCAACGATGAACGCCTGGTTAAATAAAGACTTGATTGATTGATTGATTGATTGAAATTTGTATTTAACTGGAAAAAACAGCATCCCTCACCAGCTTCAAATCTGGCCACAGGGACAGCAGCTGACCAGGCTACCATATTGACAGACACAATAGCAACCAATGCAGCAGTGATGTCAACACATTCAATCCTGAAGAGAATGGATAGATCTCAACTTGAATACAGCACTAGGAAAAGTGTGTGGGAAGTTGAAGAGAGAGCGAGAATGATCAGGGTTTTTTTTTAGTGCATACATGGGAACATTCCTAGGAGGAGCAACAGGCAAACACATTTTCCATTTCCAACAACAACAGCAGGCAACAGAGGGAGAGGATGCAAAAGAGGACACATCTTGGCAAGAGGAGGGGTAAGAGGTCGGGGCAACCAGTAAAACGCAGGACCCAAGAACAGATATCAACAGTTATAAACATTTTAAGTAGAAAGGAGGCAGTAAAGCACAGTGGCTTAAGGCTCTGAGCTGCAAACCTGGAGACCTGGGTCTGAATCCCACAGCTCGAATTTGCATACTATGTGACCCTGAGCAAGTCACTTAACTTCTTTGTGCTCCCAGGTCACATCTGGAAATGAGCTTCGGCTTAGTGTGTCTTTCCTGGTTTAAAAAAAAAAAACTTTTTGGACACAGAAATGCAGGTACTATCAAAAGGATTATCTTTCGTATCCTCATATAAGCTGGATAAATTCAATGCCTTTGTTGTTATCCAAAGATTTGCCAGAAAAGTTAATCTAAAAACATTTTTTTTTGCTTATAGCATTACCAGTGACATGAGAGAACAGGAAGATAGCTTTAGTGACCAGGATGAGAAACCTATTAATCAATTTAAACCCAGTTCTACTTTTTGCCCACCCTGCATCCTAGAGTTAGCAATTTTCTAGATAGCTGTACCAGAGATCTAGAGAAAATATATAGAGAGATGGACCTAGATTGTCATACTGTAACTTTACCAAAAAAGAAAGATAAACTCTCAGCAACCTAGCCCTTAGTGCCAGTACAGTATTGTTAATTAACCCGCTGATAAGGGCAGAAGTATTGTTATACAGGACAATGAAAAATATGTTTCTGAGAGTTACAGACAGCTGTCAGATGGTGATTTTTATACCTGCTTAACTTATGATCCCACATCACAAATTCAAAAAAATCTCGAGCTCTTCCTCTTTGAAGGGTTCCAGAATGAGTTAATAGATACCAATGAACTATATTAGCTGTCAGTGGATACCCCCAAGAAACTGACAATTTATGCATTGCCTAAAGTCCACAAAGACCTTGTTTTACCCCCTGGATGACAGATTATCTCTGGAATCAGTTGGGTAATGGAACCCCTTTCACACTATGTAGATACAGTAGCTTCATTAACCCAATTGTACCAAAATATGGAGTTGCCTTAGAGATACTGGCCTTATACTATCTGTACTAGATGAAATGTAATTAGAAAAAGAATGGTTGCTGGTGACACTAGATGTCGATTTGCTATATATTAATATCCCTCATGAGGAGGGGGTGGCAGCTATTGAATGTTATTTGCTTACCCTTACTGACATGCCCCAGTATAAAATCAACGTTATTCTGGGATTAACTGAAATGGTTTAAAAAAATATCATATTCCTGTTCGAAGGCAAAACCTATAAAAAACTCAGTGGCACAGTGATGATTGCCACCTTGGCACGTAGTCTAGCAAACCTGCACATGGGTCAGTGGGAGGAGGAGTATGTAAACAATACTGACAGGAACACTTCCTTTAGAAAAATAGATGTTTACAAGCTCTTCATAGATCACTTGTTTACGGTTTGGAAAGGGACAGAAAGTGAGCTGGTAGATTTTGTACACTACTTGGAGTTCACAAACCCTAATTTAAAATTCAAAGTAAATGTACAGCCAGAGTCCATTAATTTTTTGGACATCACTATTTCCAAATAGCGTGATGGGACAATACTGACAGACCTATACAAAAAAAAAAAAAAACACTGACTGCAACAGCCTGCTGCATGCCAAAAGCTGTAATCCACCCCACATCATTAGAAATTTGCCCAAGGGGCAGTTCATTACAGTGAAGCAGCACTGTGGTAATGAGACACAGTATGAGTTGGGCAGGGGAGCTCTCTGACAGATTGAGGGAACGGGGATATCAGGAAGATGACATAATAAAGGCAAAAACAGATACTGACTACATGACTAGAGAATCCCTGTTGTACCCCAAAAACAAAAAGAAGAAAGGTAAACAACAATTGACTCTTGTGATGTCATATGGAGGTGGAACAAGAAAAGCGACTTATATTGTATACAGGAATCTTAATATCTTTAGAGGGACCCATCAGATACACAGAACAGCAGAACTACCTCTGAGAATTTTGAATCGACAGCATATGAACCTCAAAGACAAACTGGTGAATAGCTATCAACCTAAGGTCACTAAAACTGCAACTGAGAAATGGGGAACAAAACCATGTGGGAGTTGTAGAACATGCCACTTAGTGGATAAGTGTACACACTTTACTAACCCCAAAACAGGATGTAGAGAAACCATAAAAGAAAAACAGCTTGTAATGCAGAAGGAATTGTGTACCCCTTAACATGTACATGTGGAAAATATTATGTGGGCTGCATGAAAAGGAAATTCAGGCAGAGAATAGATGAACATGCATTAGCCATTAGAAACATCAATCAGAAATATGCCATGGCAGCCCACATTAACTCTCAGATGAACAGGGGACGACACAAAATAAAAGCAATAGGGATTGAACCAATTGCTAGAGACATTAAAGGGGGAGGTCTTGAGAACATGCTGAATCAGAAAGAACAAATGTGGATTCATAGACTAGGAGCACTAAGGCAGCCAGGCCTCGATGGGAAATTTGAGAGTACACCTTTTCTTAAAAAATGAAAATAATTGTGTAACCACAGTCTCTCCACATTATTGATTCTTTTGTAACCTTACCAGCCCTAAGATCTCCACCACTCTCCCCTGGGTTCTATATATACATGAGTCATCACTGAGACATAAAAATTGCCTTATATGTCACATGATAATTTGAATTTACGTGTGGAGATCACTGATTGGTTAATGGATTTCAGAAGGTGTTTATTTATTTATTGAATTTTATTGACCCGTTAGACCCACTGAGACTAGAAGTCCCTTTTTCAGGGGTGACCAGGGGGAGGAAGATACAGATGGTAACCAAATGAAGTTGAACCAGATTAAGCTGTTGGTGGCATTTTCAGTGAATGGGGAAAAGTTGGCTAGGACACCGGGGACATTCCCCTACTCTTTAGGCAGGTGGCGCTGTCAGTCTGTCTGCAGGGATGGTGGACCTCAGTATGCTGGAGGTTGTGGAGGAGGATAGTTGTGTGTCTGAATCCCCAGAGCTATTGATACAGCCTTCAATTTCTGATGGAGAAGGACAATATGCTTTAGAAAATGATCAAGATTTAGCTCTGGACATGGAAGGAGTTAATGCACAGGAAAATAATGATTTTATTTTGGAAGAGCAGTTAAAAGCAGAATTGGAACAGAAAAAAACACAACTGGATTTAATTTCTGTGGCAGAACAGGACTTTCAGACATGCCACCAGAAGTTGGAGGTGGAACGGAACAAAAGTAAACGCTCAATGGCAAGCCTGACACAAGACGGGAGCAAGCAACTCCTGCTGAGTGAACCACTTAGTGTTTCTGAAAGAGAACAGATTTTCATACAAGAACCGACAATATTTATGCAGACCATTTCAAGTGTTGGGTGCTTATTACCTGACTGGTCTCTGGGTGCAGCATTGCAGCAAGCAGGTTGGCTTTGGGAGGATGGCCATTGGGTTCCGGATCCCAAGATTCTGATTCCAGGTTCCGTGAGTATAAATATTAAGACCCAGAATGGGGCTTTGGTTTCTTCCACAACTCCTCCCATTGCATTGTCTCACAAGGATATTCAGACTCCTCCCAACTTGGTTGCATTGGAGCATACCCGGAAGAAGACTGAGGAGAAGGTTGCTACATTAGATGCAGATGATAATATACAGGAATGCTGCCTTGAGATTTTGGAAAGACTACTAGTAAGCCCATCTTCTATTTCTCCTAGTGAGGGGAAAGCTGTATATATAGAAGAAACAGACACTAATAAAATAAAAAACACTCAGGCCGCTGACAAAGGACAGGAGTTGGAAGAGACTAATAAAGTCAGTGAGGATTCCCCACCTAAACAAACTACAGGCCCTACGTCATATGCAAGTCTTTTTTGCAAACCTGCAGAAGCAGCAAAATGTAGATTTTTGGTCAGACTACACTACACAGGAAGAGCCCCTGTGGTTCCAGACAGGGTTTGGGTTGGGAAGCACCTTTCGATGGACTCAATGGATTTTACCCCAGCAGAGGTTTATGCATTAATTCATCCACCTGGAGATCATTTATATGATATTAGCTTTGTAAATATGAAGTCTTTGGACAAGTTTTGGAAAAAATATTACAAAGTGAAAGATGTTGAGGTTTGGAATGATTTTTTAGTTATTCCTATCACTAAGCCAACTATCAAAACAGTAACTATCCTTTTTAGGAATGAAGGTGTTAATATTGCAAACATTGTTTTTTGGTTAGAAAAAAGATGCAATATACATGACAGTCCTAAACCGATAATGGATGAGAATGGATTTTGGACTGGGGGTTGGATGATAAAAGTACAATTGCTACATACTGAAGAGGGTATTCAGCATTCACCTAGTTCTTTTTTTCTAGGGAGAGATAGAGGTATCATTTTTTTATGTGGGACAGCCTAAGAGTTGCTCTAAGTGTGGTTCTTTGCAACATCTCAATACATCATGTGACCAAGTTAAATGTTTTCAATGTGGGATGTTAGGTCATACAGCAGCCCACTGTGTTGCTCCCCCAGTTTGTAATTTATGTGGAGATGAAGGGCACACATATGCAGATTGTCCATGGGTAACTAGGGATTCAGATGAATCCTCTGATCAAGAATATTTTTTGCACCAAGCAAGAAGACCCTTTTATTCTGAAGCTGAGAGTGGGAACAAAGGGAGAGGTGGACATAGAGGTAGAGGATCTGGGGCGGGGGGAGAGATAGACATTCCTTTCAAACTCAAATGAATCGCAATTTAGAAGGAAATAAGATTCTCCTTACTGGGAGCCAGGATATATTTCAAATTCCTTTTAGTGAAGAAGTAATAGAAAAAGACACCCCCTACGTGACCCTGCTTAGTTCTCCACAACGAGGCTCTAGAAGCCATTTATAAATTCCTTTAGGAGGCCTTAGTCTAGCAGAAATCCCTTCAGTGCTTCTTGTTAAAGGATTGTCTGGCCAGGATTGCTTATTTGAGCAGAGCGGAAGACAGATGAAACAGGATAGTGGGAGGAGAAGAGCCAAGTAATGAGTGCTTAAACTTGTCCCCTTTACCCCTAGCTAATAGATATTCAATGTTATCCTCCTGGGGTGAGTTAATGGAACAACACAGTCCATTGGTTGATATGGTTGTTAGTCAAGAGGAGGTTGTAGAAACTTCAGAAGGTTTAAAATTGCCCCCATGGAAGGCTAAGGTTTTGGATTCTCAGAAACGAGTTACCCAATCTAGCAGGAAAATTGTAAAGGCTCCTCCCTGAGCCTATTTATCTGAGTATTGCTAGTCTTAATGTAAACAGCATAAAATCATCAATTAAAAGATTAGCAACTTATGGGGTATTGTCTCAGTTAAACTTTGATGTAATTGTACTTCAAGATACTAGACTCCATACATTACATGATGTGACACAGGCAACAAAAGAATGACCATGGGGGTCAATCTTATTGGTCTGTAGGGGAGGCTGCTTGTTGTGGGGGTAGGGGTTAGTTTTAAAACTCTGAATGTTCTAGTATTGAGACTGGTAGATATAGAACCAGGTAGAAGTTTATTGATGGATGTTACTTTACATGGTTTGCAAGTTAGATTAATTTTCATGTATGGTTCTCAGCTTAAAGCTCAAAGAATATCCCTGTTAAAGAGAATTCAACCTTATTTGTTTACTAGTAGACACATATTTTTTGTGGTAACTTTAATACTAATTGTCACCAGAGAACAGATAGCGGGAAACAATATTGTGACAAAGCATTATTGAAAAGTGTGCTTTACCAGACAGGATTAGTGGATGCACATACTAAAGGTGGTTTGGCAGCAAAATCTACCTTTTCAAAAGATCCTTTAAATTCTAGAATCAACTTTATTTTTGTGCATGAAAATCTAGATATCTTGAAATGTATAAATATGCCGATGGAAACATCTGCTCATTCCTTGATTGGGATAACTATTGTGAACCCACCCAGACGTGTTAAAGGTACTGGGATATGGAGACTTAATACCTCCCTTATAGCTTCCCCTGCTGTAGAGGATGATTTAAAAACAATTATTAATGATAAGTTAACTACGATTGGCCTTTACAATAATATAGGTGATTGGTGGGAATAATTTAAAAATTCTTTAATAGGTTTTTTTCAAGCCCTAGGTAAAACTAGGGCTAGAACAAAAAGAGAAAAATATCTCTCTTTTCAACAGAAATTGAGTGACTTGATATCTAGACAGGAGGAAGGTGAACAGGATTTGATGAAATCTTACAGATAAAAAATACAATGTCTGAATACCAATGTAATAAATTTTTGTCTTTACAAAAAAAGCAATCTTTTGGTACTCAGGGGAAGAAGGTTTCTGCAAATCCCTTTTTGGCATGCAAAAACAGAAAAGAACATAGGCAATTTGTAAATCTGATCTCTTCGACAGGTACAATAATAGGTGATAATATAGGAACCATGCAGGTAATAGAAAAATATATAGAACAAAAATTTGGAGAAAAGGTTGCGGACTCTGATTTTTTACAACAGGTGTTACAGGCAGCAGATCTTCCTCAGTTATCTTTAAGTTGTCAGAATACGTTAAGAGATTCACTTCATGTGAGTTAGAGACAGTTATGTTGTCTTTAAAACAGAATATTTCTCCTGGATCTGATGGTTTGTCAAATGAAGTTTTTAAAGTTCTTTGGAAATTAATGCCAACGACATTATTGGCATTACATAATTTTTTTCTGGATGAAATGGTTTTACCATCTCAAATGTATGAAGGATTAATGGTTTTCTTATATAAATCAGGAGATCAGGCTAATATTCATAATTGGAGACCTTTGACTTTATTAAATGTAGACTTTAAGATTTTCGCAAAACTATTGGGGAATAGACTTGCTGCAGTAATGCCTGATCTAATAAGTGAGAATCAATATTGTTCAGTCCCTGGGAGACACATTACAGATGCGCTATTGCTCCTCAGAGAAGTGATGGAATACTATGAGGAGACAGGAAGTGTAAATGATAATTTGGGGTATTTAGTAAGTCTTGATCAGGCAAAAGCCTTTGATGAAGTTTCTCAAGATTATCTGTGGCATTGTTTAGAAGCATATGGTATACCACCATTATTTGTGCATGGGTTGAAATTATGTCATGCATTGGCCAATGTTTTACCTTATGAAAATGGGTGGTTGGGGTCAAGATATCAGATCTATAAAGGGGTTCATCAAGGGTGCCCACTTAGCCCCCTTTTATATTTATTTGCTCTAGATTCTTTATTAAGGTTACTGATTAAGTCTTCTAGGATTCAGGGAGTAGAAGGAGAAATAGGGATAAGCTATAAAGTTGTGGCTTATGCAGATGATTTATGTCTAATATTAAAATATAGAGATTCTATGAAGATAGCTTCTAATTTGATTTCAGAACTAGGTGGTATCACAGGAGCTCGGATAAATTTAACAAAAACTCATTGCTTACAGTTGGGAGGATTTCCAGATACAGAAACTAAAGTAGGAGATTTTGTTGTCGACATGGTGCCATGTAAAATATTAGGGATTTATTTTGGAGGAACAGATATGGCAATATATAATTGGCAGAATACCTTGATTCAAGGTAATAGGATGGTAACAGGATGGAATAAATGGAAAATGTCTAAAAGAAAATGAATTTACATGATTAAGACATACTTGATTCCATTTTTTTTGTATATAAGTCATATTTTTTTGATTCCAAAGTGTTTGGAAACCAAAGTTCTGATTTGTTTTTTTTTTTCTTGTTTTTGGGGAAGCAGGTTCAATCCTATTAGAAGGAATGTTTTATATTTAGCAGTTAAAGTGGGTGGTGTTAATATGATTCAGCCAATTCTATTTTTCTTTACAGTGTTTTTATATAGTAATATACTGCACAGCAGGAAATATTAGCTTTCAGTTTATTTTCACTATATTAGCTCAACTGACAAAAGCGCTAAAATAAGCTGATCGCTAATATGACAAGGAGAATAGTGCTATAATTGGACATAAAGCTGATGCGCTAATTCAACAGGGCACTAAATAATACTGTACCCTGCTCCATGCTAAATAAAGAGGGTGCTAATATAAGCTGCTGTACAGTAGTTACACTATTAAATGACTGTTTGTCAAGTTGGAGTTTTTTTAGCTATAAAACAGTTATCGATGGTTCTTCAAGAATGGAAGTCTGGCTCCTTTCAGCATAAGAACAAGAGATGTCCAAGATTGGTAGTGTGGTGGGAAGGAGTTATAGATAAGATTAAAGTCTGGCAGATAGGATGGGGTTCAGTAGGCCTTATGACAAGGAAAACTTTATATAGAGATGTCCTACAAAGATGTTTTTTAGATTTGCTTTTTTCAGGATTCTCTGTGATACATCAGCAAACTATTTCAGAGTATATATCTGATGAACGCATACCACACCACATTTGAGATACTGTGTGGCTGGAATTACATAACAGAATTAATGTTAGAAGCACTCAAAAACACAAAAGTCTTTAGGAGCAGTTTTGCCCAAGAGATTGTTGTGATTCCAAACTAGAAACTATGATGCATTTATATTATCAATGTCTATATGTGAATGAATTTTGGGAAATTGTAAAACATCATTGGAAACAGAAAGTTTTGATTCCTCCTGATTTGGAAGTATTATTCTATGGAATTTTTGATTATGCAGAAACTATTTATACCTTGAGCACTCTAAGAAAAATACATAGATATTTTTTATATTGGATATGGATTAGCAGATGCAGGCTGTTATTACAACAGCAAATGATCTCTCCAGAAGAGTTATTGTGCATGTTATCTTCTGATATATGCCATTTAAGACTTAGGGAATTGATTAAATATGATTCTTCCCATTGGGCTGCGTTATGAGATGGGTATGAGTTCATATGAATGCATTGTATAAGAATGTTAAATAGGGTAGATATGGTTATACATATGTTGTATCTTCCTTTCCTTTCCTTTTTCTTTTTTCTTTTTTTGAGTTGAAAGGTTGGATTAATGATTTATATATAAAAAATGATGATGAATGATGATTAATTGATTTTTAAGCAAGGGGTTGATCATATGATTTGTAATCTCTGTATGTTAAGATTGTGCTCAATGTGTATTTGAATGTATATATTTATTTTAGGTTATGTATCGATATTGTTTTGATTTAAATAAAAAATTCCCCTACTCTTTTTGATAAGTGCCATGGGATCTTTAACATCCACCTGAACTACCACCAATCCAGGCAGATGGGACCTCGGTTTAACGTCTCATCCAAAAGAAGGTACCTCCGAAATGCAGCACCCCCCTCATACTGCACTACAGTGTCAGTATTGGGATATTAATCCAAGTGCCAGGTGTGGGAAATTAAACCACAGCCCTCTGATCTCCCGGCCTCATAGGCAAGTGTGCTACCTACTGAGCCACTGACACTGTTTAAAAGTAGAATGCCACAAAGAAAAAATAAATACTCTAAGGAACCCCCAAAGGCATGGGGTGAAATGTAAGATTATTCTACCACTGCAATGCTGTTACTGGTGATGGAGGAGTAAACTGCATGTTCTTTGAACTACAAGCTTTTGTTTCTGAGTACTTATTGCAAGAGTGAGTGCTACAGTAAATTGCTTTTGTGAAGTTTTACTAATTTAGAAGGTTAGACTGAGATAGTGAGGTAAACCTTTTCTGTTATTCTTTATAGTAACAGGTAGAGATATAAATGTGTTACCAGTAGTACAACAGGGCCCCTGGTGAAAGTTATTTATTCCTGAATGTTAACCTCCTAAACTACATTTGTTCCCGGATCCCCTCCCAATAAACATATAGACAGCCTGTTGTGTGTGTGTGTGCTCAGAGGGCAATGAATTTATTCAAATCATTCCTATATTTACATCCTCAATGTTATTGATTGTTTCCATAATATCATAATCATATGTTGGGATGTGGAAATACTGGGATACAATCTCTATAGGAGGGATAGGAGAGGAAAAAAAGGTGGTTGGGTAGCCCTATACATAAGGGGAGGGATAACAGCAATGGCATGTAGGGAAGGACAGGGCTCAGCAGAGATATTCTGGGTCACTTTAACTAAGAGGACAGGGAAACAGTAGGGATAGGGGTGGTGTACAGACCACTAAATCAAGGGGAGGAAGCAGAGAGGGAAATGGCTAGGGAAACACAAAGGATGACTGGCAAAGGAGAAATTCTGATACTAGGAGATTTAAATCTCCCAGATATGACTGGGAGGATCCCAGCAGCAGCATCAAAAAGGAGAAGGGAGCTGTTGGATTCTATGCAGGAGGCACTTATCCAACAGCTGGTCAGGAAACCAACTAGAGGGGAGGCCATGCTGGACCTGCCAATGACAAATAGTGACAGTGTTAAGGATGTTGAGGTTGGGGAAAATCTGGGGGATAGCGGCCACAGAATGGTTATGTTTAGTCTTCGGACTGGAACAGAAAAGAACAGGACCGCTACTAGGGTCCTGGACTTCAGGAAAGCAGACTTTAAGAAAATGAAAGAAATTCTCAAAGATGAACTAGAAGGGAAAGAGAGCCTAGAGGGCACTGAAGAGATATGGGGGCAATAAAGATGGAAATTCTGCTGGCAACAGAACAATGCATCAGTAAGGTGAGCAAGCACAAACGAAGGAGAAAACTGCTTTGGTTTACAAAAGAAGTAGAAAGAGCAGTCAGGAAAAAAAAAGAAAGCATTCTGGACCTACAAAGCTTCACGGGGAAGGTGGAAAAGAAGGCTTACAAGGAGAAGCTAAAGGATACAGAGAAAATAGTCAGGATGGCTAGGGCAGATATGGAGGAGAAAATAGTGATGTGGGCCAAAAGGGTGGGGGGGGGCAAGAAATTTTTCTGGTATATAAGTGAGAGAAGAAAAAGCAGGCAGGGGATTATGAGGCTGAGAGGGAAGGGGGGAGCTCTTATAGAGGGAGATGAGGAAAAAACTAATCTGCTAAATGAATACTTTACCTCCGTCTTAACGGTTGAGGAAGAAGGAAAGGGGCCAGAGCTAAGAAGCAGTGGAAGAGTGGGCAGGGAGATGGACACAAGCCCCTTTACAGAAGGTAGGCTATTAGAGGAACTAGGAAAACTGTGGACGGACAAGGCAATGGGCCCGGATGCAGTCTATCCCAGGGTGCCTGAAGCCCAAGGAGCTGATGGAGGAACTTGTGGCACCACTCACAAAGTTATTTAATCTGTCTCTAGACAAAGGGAAAGTTCTGGGTGATTGGAAAAGGGCTGATGTGGTGCCATTGCACCAAGTGGGAGGGAAGGATGTACCAGTCAGTCTTACATCTGTTGTAGGTAAGCTGATGGAAGCACTTATAAAGGAAAGGCTGGTACAAGTTCTGGAGGAGGAGGAGCTCATAGATGACAACCAGAATGGGTTCATGAGGGGAAGATCATGTCAGAGCAACCTGATTGAATTCTTTGATGGTGTACCGGAGGTATGGGATCAGGAAGGGGCAGTGGATGTGACCTGTCTTGATGTCAGGAAGGCCTTCAACACAGTCGCTCACAGGAGACTAATAAGCAAGTTAAGCAGATAGGAATAGGGAGAAAACTAACAAACTTGGTGGAGAATTGGCTGGTGGATAGAAATCAGAGGGTGGTGGTAAATGGAGTGCACTCCAAGGAAGGGGGGTGACAAGTGGGGTTCACCAGGGATCCATGTAGGGCCTCATACTGTTTAACATATAGAGTGGGGACATTTCAGAGGGCCTGAATGGGAAGGTGTGTCTATTTGCGGACAACACAAAGATCTGTAACAGGGTAGACACACCAGGAGGGGCGAACAAAATGAGGGAGGATCTGTCCAGGCTGAGGGAGTGGTCAGGGAAGTGGCAACTGCAAGTCAATGCAAAAATAATGCAAAATTATGCACATAGGGTGTAGGAACCCAAGGGCAAAATACTGGCTGGGAGGTGAGAAACTTGAGACAACAGAGCAGGAAAGGGACTTGGGAATCATCATTTTGGATAACATGAAGGTTGGGAACCACTGCAACAAGGAGGTGCAGAAAGCAAGCAGAGCGTTAGCATACATAGGGAGGGGCATGACAAGTAGGAGGAAGGAGGTGATCGTGCCACTCACTATACAAGACTATGCTCAGACCACATCTGGAATATGGGGTTCAGTTCTGGAGGCCATTACAGGGTGACAGAGACAGGGTCCAGAGGGTCCAGAGAAGGCTAACCAAGATGGTTCAGGGACTACACAGGAGGTCATACGAGGAACGACTGGAGGAGCTAAACTTATATGCACTGGAGATGAGGGAAATGGAGGATATGGTAGAAACTCAAATATATGAAGGAAATAAACAAGGTGAGGGAAGGAAACATATTCAGGATGAGTGAAAATAAATCAACTAGGGGACATGCATTCAAACTGGAGTGAGGCAGATTTAGGGGAACTAGAAGGGGGTAGTTCTTCACTGAGAGGGTGGTGAGTCCCTGGAATAGGCTGCCAGAATAGGTGGTGGGTGCAGATTCAGTGAACCAATTCAAAAGGGCATGGGGCAACTACAAGGGGCTAAATAAAAATAAAAATAACATGTACTATAGGGAGTAAGATATACCAGACAGGGAGGGGGTATTGGGCAGACTAAGTGGGCCAAAGGGTCCTTTTCTGCAGGCAGATTTCTATGTTTCTATGTTTCTCACATTCTTTTAGTTCATTTATTTTATAAAGACATTTGCTTTTAAGCCAGCCCGGTTGCACTGAGGGTTGAGGCGCTGGATGCCACACCTCCCGCAACACCTGCGGCCCGGGTTCAGGAATGGTCTCTGGCCACCGGGGGCTGGCAGGGGAGAGGAAAGATTGCTTATCCCATGACTGCTGTCCTTCCTCTGGGGTGGGTGAGGGATATGCACTGCTCTGCAGCAGCATCTAGCAGAGGCTGGGTGCACTGTAAGTTGCATGCATAACAAAAGGAGGGAGCATGGCAGGCATCTGCACCGAGGTGCATCTGTCGCCATTGCAGGTCTGACTTCCACAGGGGTGGAAAATTATAGGGTGACTGCGCCTAATGGCTGAGCCCTGCACCCCCGGACATGAGGGAAGTGGTCACCAGGTGTCAGACTACAGGTCCCTATGGGGAGGGGGATCCTGCTTGACGCCTGGCCTATGTAGATCGGACGTATAAATTCACATGCCAGATCTGGTCTGGGGGTGCTGATGCCAGTGGCTGGTGGTTTCTGGGACCGCTCTGCACAGAGGAGACAGAAATAGTGATATATAAAAATCAAAAAAATTGCTTTTTATCTTCTTCACCTCAGATGTACATCTGGAGGCCATTATCTTCTTTAACTTCTCTCTTGTTGGGAACTTGTGTACACCTGCACCCCTCTTCTGTTCTGTGTTGCTCTGAGGCCCTCTGTGTGTACACCCAGAGCCACCTGCCCCCCACCCTTGTCCCCTTTTTCTTCTTTTACTTTTTCTTCCAATCTCCTGCCCTCTCTTGTCATTCCACCTTTGGCATACCTTGGGGGTACTTATCCCCTGGTATTCTTCTCTTGTACAGATCTGCTGTCCACCTTCAAGTTCAAGTTCAAGTTCAAGTTTATTGCAGGAAAACTCCATTGAGCAAGCTCACTCACAAGGAGGTCCTGTGACATAAACACTTAAAGTACAAACACAGATAGGTAATAACAGTATATACATGAAATACACGTTACATGATGCAGGCTGGATATACATACAAGGGTACCACATAGGGTGACCGCAGGTGGTAAACATTGATATGAGATAGGAAGCAATTTATAGGTCGATACTGATAAATGAAACATGATGACTGGTGTGATTTGATTTAATCAAATCAAATCAAATATACAGTATTTTGGCAGCTAGAACAAACAACAGTCTACAACTGATATGGGAGGGAGGAGAGATTTGATAGAGTAGCAGTGGAGCATAAGCAAAGATAAAGCCAGGAGTAGAAGGGGAAGGGAAAGCAGTTAATATGACAAATCAATTATACCTTACCAGTGGATAAATATGGCACACATGGGGAAGGAAGAGACTTAATGACAGTTACAGGTGTCTTTTATTTTGGCTGAACTTAGCGATTTGTAGAAGTTTATTGAAACTGTGCTAGTTAGTTTCAGTACGGTTTGTAATTGGTTCCAAATGGAGGGAAGGGCATATGCACATAATCGTTTACTAAAGGAAGTCAGGGCCCTTGGTATGTCAAGCATAATAAAGTCAGATTTTCTTAACGAGTATGCACTATGTGAGATACTAATAAGGAAGAGAGATAGCTTGGCAATTTCTGCAGGAGCAGTTTAAGAGTCCATAGCCCAGCATGGAGCAGGCGTCTAGTAGTAAGGGATGTCCAACAACAGCTGCATATAAGTCACAGTGGTGCTAACGGTAAGGGGAGTTGGTAATGAACTGTAACGCATGGTGATAAAGGATGTCCAGTTTACTTAGATTTGCAAGAGTGGTGGAGGAATAGATTACATCGCCATAGTCGAGTAGGGGGAGAAAAGTGGCCTGTACAAGCTTGTTTCGAGTTTCAAGTAGAAAAGGCCAATTTCTGTAGAAGAAACCTAACCTTGCTTTTAACCTTCTAGAGACATCTTCGATGTGGTCACTGAAAGATAATTTATTGTCGATCCAGATACCTAGATATTTAAATTTGGTTACAACTTCCAGAGGCTCGTTTAAGCGTGGTGACAATGAAGTCTTGGGCAAGAGTATTGGAGGAGCCTGAGACAGCACTGCGGGAGAATATCATCGCTTTAGCCTTCTTGGCATTGAGCAGAAGCTTTGCCTTTATTAAATTATGCTCAAGTTGTGCGAAGTCCGCTTGAAGCACTCCCTTGACTTCAGATAACGATGAGTCAGAAGTATATAACACAGTATCATCTGCAAAAAAGTGCAGATTGGACGTAGATATGTTAGCATCTAAGTCATTGATGTACAGAGAAAACAAGATAGGTCCTAAGATGGATCCTTGGGGGACTCCTCTTGCAACTGGCAAGGCAGCAGAAAAAAAGCCTTCCGCCTTTACTTTTTGGAATCTTCCAGTTAGGTAGCTAGAGAACCACTGGGTGGTATGGTATGTGGCACCCAACTTTGCAAGGCAATTGACTAATAGTTTGTGATCAACAGTATCAAAAGCTTTGCTGAGGTCCAAAAAGACTGCACCAGTTACCTTCTTAGCATCTATAGCAGAGATCCAATCATTGGTTACTTTTGCTAGTACAGTGATTGTGCTATGATTAGCCCAGAAGCCAGATTGAGCTGGGTTAATGAGAGAGAAGGTTTCCAAGTGAGATTTTAACTGAATATGGATCAGTTTTTCGAGAACTTTAGAAAGGATAGGCAATATGGAGATAGGCCTATAGTTGTTTACATTGCATGGGTCACCAGATTTAAATAGAGGGAGGATATGTGCTGATTTCCAGCAGGACGGCACAGCAGCAGATGTAATGGAAAGATTGAAGATTGAAGATGTGGAAAATTGGGGCAGTGAGATGGGCATAGCCTGACCTTAGGAAAAAGGGTTCCAAGCCATCAGCATACTGTTTCTTTGTTGTTTCCTCATTATTTCTTCCCTTATTAAATGGGCTGGGTGGGTGGGTGGAAATTTACCAGAAATCTTAATTGTGAGGAACTCTGCCTCTAGCAGCCCCTTTTAAAAACCCCTGTCCCCAACTCTCTCCTTTTCACTTATTTGGCATGCCTCGCCACAAGAAAGCTTGTGCCCATACACCTTCTGTGACTCTCCTTAATGGACCCCTCATGTCTCCTTAATTCATCCCATACATATTTTGCCACATGTCCTTCCCCTACACTCCTTTAATGCCACAGAAAAACTCTTGCATGGTTTATTTTATTTAGTGTTTTTTTTTAAGTTCCCTCCATGTTCAATCAGGCTGTTCCTACATCAAGCCCTAGTAATATAGTGCATGTCCACCAACCCATCTGATCTTGCCCTATGCTACTCAAGCAGACAAGACCGGGTCTTTTTGAATTTTATTCCTCTCCTGGCTGGTACATGGCACATGGCTTCTGTCCTCATTCGTCTTCCCCTTGTACCACTTAGAATTGGAACATGCCTTTTGTGCTGACTACCATTGGGCAAGGTAGTACCTGGCTGTTGCCTTGTTCATTCTTTAAACTTTAACCAAATTAACTATCCTGTGCCTTCTGCTTGTCAATTGCACAGCTTAGGATGAGCCAAGATGCAAGTCTTTTGTGTCATTCTTTCTGGGCTTCTTAACATTGAAAATTAAAACTTCCCTTCAGAAAACAGCTCTTTATCATCCGTTACCTAATAATTAAGACATTTTCTACCAAGTAATACATTTATACGGACAACAGGTGTTCCTGTCTTGTGTTAATAGACATTTCTTTAAACCAAATAGCACTGCACAGATAGATTACCCTCAACCCTTTGTTTTAATTCTAACATATTCTACCAAACATTTCAGTTCCTAAAATCTGTTTTTTTCCCTTTAAATTTCTACTTATCACTTAATGAATCAAATATCTCACCAGAAAACTGGAAAATACTGGAAATAATCTATTTCTTCTTTCCCTTCTCATGCTCTACCCCCTTTGTGATGTCATATCAACCTCTTGTTATGTCATCTCCACTTTTGATTGTCAGCCTTGCTTTCCCTTCCCCCATATCAGGCTACTGGAGGGGATGTAGAGGAGTGCAACAAAGATGATATGTGGAATGGAAGGGTGAGACTATGACAGCAGGCTGAGAGACCTGAATATGTACACCCTGGAGGATAGAAGGGACAGGGGGACATGATAGAGACATTCAAGTATCTGAAGGGACTCAATAAGGATGGGGCAGATGGGGTCTTTAAATTAAGGAGGGGGAGGGTCACCATGGGGCACAGGCTAAGAATAGAAGCGGGAAGATTTAGGAAGAAAATGAGAAGACACTATTTCACAGAGTGGGTGATAGCAAAATTGAACACCCTACCAGAATGGGTGGTATCATGTAAATCTGTGAACAGCTTCAAAAGGGCATGGTACAGGGAACAGGGGAGAATGAGGGTGGGGGAGGTGGGGGTGGCAGTGGAATAACAAATGGGAGGGGGGTGGGGCAGCTGCAAAGTAGGGGTGCTAGCTGCACACTCGAGCAGACTTAGATAGACCAGGTGATCTGCTTCTGCTGGCACATTCATATCCCTTCCCCTTTCTGCTTCAGCCAAATTGATTCACTTTGGTCAAGGGCATGGTACAAATGGTCCTGCTTTGGAAACAGGCAAACCTCCTTATCCAGTATTAGATTCTAGGATCTATTTACATTGGGTATGCATGCTAACTTTGGGGTGAATACCTGCAATAGCAGCAGAGTAAATATTTTGAAAATGTTCACACAATTTAACAAATAGTGAAACTGTGAAATATATGAACTCCTCTAACTTGCGATTTACTTAACCAACAGCCTCCCTATTTAGCAAATGGTTTTTGAAACCCTTCCAAAAAAGTATGCATATACATTCTGAATTATGTAGTCACAAAGGTGGCTAAGCCATCAGCAGAGAAATATTAACAGAAATGTTTACATAAATAATAAATTGCAAGACTTTGAACCCCTACAAGTTCCCACTCCTCATCCAAATTTCATGAAGCTTGGCATTCCTTTATGATCCCTTACAGAAAGTAAACTTGGCAAAATTCAGGATTCAAGCTGTAAAAATGACTAAATTATGACAAATGAAAGAATTTTGAAACATTATACAGAATTTAATGAATGCTGTGGGTGATTGCACACATTCAACAAAAGCAGAGTTTGCTAATTTCACCCAACCACAGTTAAATGCAATTTGCCTTTAACTTTTGTGATGCTTCTTCCTGCTCTCCCAGATCACTGATCATTTTGTTAAACTTCTAAACCTCATTCCCTCTCCCCAAAAACTCAAGTTTTAGTCTAGAATAACACAAATGAAGAGTTGGATCAAACCACAAACTCTGGAGTAGGGTTATGTAGATACTATATGCACTATTTGAAATACTGTAGTTCTGACAGAGCCAAATATCCATGTGTAAGAACTGGATAGTGCACTGCCTGAGTTAATTAATGTATCCTGGCCAACCAGATCAAACACTTTCATCTGATGCACTGTCACCCGCTTCTGAGGAAAGGTGAGTAAACTACTCTGGAGGTTATTCTAATTTAGAAGAATTTTTAATTTTAGCTGCAAAAAAATGACTTCATGGTGTGCCTTTTGTGTGATAAAATGAATACGGCATGTTTCTCATCATTCATCATTCAGGGAGTTGGAGCCCATAACAGACAATAATATCACATCCTCTGTGTTTACTGGTTCCATGGATGACTCTCACTGTAATAAATTATTCAGTTGGAGAAGGCATTTCTTTTAAGTCTGAATTTAGCAGAACCAAACACCACTAATAGATTATATGTCTACACAGTCAAGCACAGTCCTCACTAGAGATGTGCAAAATTGGAAAATTTCGCCCAGCGAAATATTTCACGTAATTAGCGCATTTCACAAAATATTTTGTTGGGCGAAAAGTGAAAATTTGCCCTATGTTGCAAGCAACATTTCATCCCCAAGCTGACAGAATTTCACCCGCCGGTGAGATTTTGCATCACGTCGGTGAAATTTTACCTCCTGTGGAAGTAATTTCTCCTCCCGCGGTGAAATTTAGTAGCCACTGGCCACTTCCCAGAGTTCTCCCTGGTGTCTAGTGGTTCCCTGGTCCCCCTGGCCTTGCACTTGGCCAAATTGTTTTCCCTGGTGTCCAGTGCTCCCCCAGCCGATCACCGGCTGTAATTTCATTAGATAGGCACCCACCAAGTTACCTTGGCCCCCTGCCATTGATTTGTTTAAAAAAAATCATCACCCCTCCTGGTGTCTAGCAAGACCCCCCCACCCCATCATTACATAGCAGATCTAGCCCAGCTCTCCCCCAGTACCCCAGTTGGGCCACTGGCACAGCCCCTCCACTCACCTCCATGGCCGGCAGCCTGACTGATCGTGATTGTGCACTTGAATGAATGAGCACTGGCTCATTCATTCAAGCACCAGTCACACCTCAGGCTGTCAGTTGTGGAGGTGAGTGGAGGGCTGTGCCAGTGGCCTGATCGGAGTACTTGGGGGAGCTGGTTGGAGCTGCTCGGTAATGATTGGGTGGGGGGATGGGGGGTCCACTAGACACCAGGGAGCTGGGGCTGAATTTATTAGTTTTTTAAGAAATGGCAGGGGGCCAAGGTAACAGGGGGGTGCCTACATAGAAACATATAAACAGAATTTGATGGCAGATAAGGACCGCTTGGTCCACCTAGTCTGCCCATTTCCCTACCTAACAGATAAGCTGCAGATCCTAGTTAACCAATGTAACCCCCTTGTTACCCAGGGTTACTAGAATCCCAGTAAGACCTAGTGGTAGGCAGGAAAGGCAGCTTGTGAAACTCCAGTTAAATGGGTTTCACACTGTCTCATCTGTTCTCAGTCTCAGCTGAGACTGAGGGATGACATCACCAATAGAACTTTCGCAGCTGCATGAGCCACATTGGAATCTGCAGCAAAGGGAGTTAGATAGAATGTTGGGAGTTTTGAAGTCAGTGTCTTCAGTTTGTCTTCAGTGAGTGTGTGAGAAGTTGGGAGCTTGCTGGTAAAGCAGCTCAGTGAAGGCTCTAGGAGGGCTACTTTTAAATAATAGTGTGTGTGTGTCTCCACCTTAAAGAGAGACACAGAAGATTACTGAAGTGGTGGACACCACTGTTTTCGGGTCTCAGTGCCCCCTCCCTTTGAGGGGGGATGAGAAGGATTCCCTGCAGATTCCTGGGGCAACCCCCTAGTTCTGTTTGTGGAGGAAAAGCTGCCTGTTTGTTCCAGTATTTATTTGGGAGAAAAGAAGATTTGTGAGTTGCATGTGGGGCACCTGCAACGTGAGGGTGAGTGTCTGCTCTGGCTAAAAGGGCCTATGTTTTCACCCTGGGACTTGTGTGACAATGTGGGAATTGAACTACTAAATATTGGGAAGCCTAGAGTAATGGGCTAAGCAAGTTAAAGGTAGGTTCAAGTTCCAGAGTTTGCTGGGATACAAATAATATGTAGAGGTGATGTGACAGACATCTACCCTTAATCTACATTTGAAAGTTCAGTAAAGGAATTGTTCAGTTTCCAGAGAAATGGCCGGGTATGGGCTGTGGGAACTGGAGGTGGGTGGCCCGCCCATCTTTAGTAACCAGGTCCACCTCTACGGATTTCTTCTGTGGATTTCTACTTTGCCTCAGGCACTTGGCCAGTGATGGGGGAAGTACCCAGACATGGGATTGTAAGGAAAATTCTCTCTAGGAGTCGCAGACTCTAGTGTGGTTTGGGGAGCCACGACAGGATAATTGGTTCATTCTTCCAATGGACCGCGGATCAAGTGGCCGGCGGGGGAGCTGGGCCAGTGGGAAAAAAAAACAAGAGTGTACAAGTCGGGCTGTGTACCCAAAGCTGCATGCAAGTCCGGGCTGTGTGCCTGATGGGTTTAGAGCCCCAGGGCTGGAAATAGTGATAAAGTGTTCTGTTGTCTCTAATCTGCATTACCAGGAAATGTAGCCCCATGGGGCTCCATCTATGCTTTGTTTGTTCAGCTTGGAGTGAATAAAAGCCACACTGAAGAATCCCATTCGTGGTCCTGGACATTACAGTTATTGCTTCCTGTGTTCGGATTTACTTGGGTGCCCCTGTGCAGAGTAGCCAAACCTAGGTCCCCCTGTGCTGAGTAACCTCATCCTCCCCGAACCCAGGTACCCACCAGGTACTGCTGTCAGCTTCAACAGCATGCCACCTGTCATTTTGCTAAAAAGGCAGGGGTGAGGGGTTACACCAACAGCCTACTTCCTCCTACCCTCCACTAGAATTGCCTTATGTCTGTCCTTATCTGTGCCTATCTAATGAAATTAAGGCCAGTGATTGGCTTAGGGGAGTCCAGTAGACACCAGAGAGTGGGGGTTGAGTTGTGTGTCTCACAGAGAAACACCTAAGATTGTATAATTGTGTGTCGGGGGGGGGTGCTTACTGCCGTGTAATTTGCGGTGGTCATCAGTGGTGGATGAAATTGCAGGTGAAATTGTGAAATGTCGCAGCAATTTCACATAACATTTCACAAGGCAAAATTGCCTATTTTGCCGCAATTTCACTGACAAAATTTTATTTTGCTGTATCTCTAATCCTCAGAGTAGTTTGCATAAATGCAGTCTTTGAAACAAAATAGTGCTGGGTATAGTTCCTAATTATTGAGGGGGATGTTGATGCAGATGTGCCAGAATCAGATTGAAATGGAAATTCAAGCACATCATTTCCAGTGCAATGAGTTTATCTATATCTTAATGTTCAAACAAACAAGAGAGTGAAATAGAAACATTCTACCTGCACACCTTCCTCCATTTATTCAAATATCAGAAGGCCTTGTGCTACAGTATTAACATTTCTACAATGTTTAACATTCCTATATTAAATATAATATGCATTTATTCTTTTCCATATCTTTATATCTGACCTAAGTGAAAACACAACCAGTATCATTACTAAGTATGCAGATGACACAAAATTGGGATGACCATGAAGAGATCTGTACGATATCCAAATATCAAAATTGACCTTAATAACATAGCCCAATGGGCAAAATATTGGGAAATGAAATTCAATATTGATAAATATTGTGTGATACATTTGGGAAAGAATAACTCAAAAGTCATTTCCTACTTGGGGGAGGAGAAGCTTAGATCTAGTGAATATGAGAAAGATCTGGGATTCCTAATATCCAGTGATCTAGGTTCATCCAAGCAAACAACATCAGCAATAACAACAGCAAACAAAATGATATGGACAATGGAAAGGAATATAATCTCAAGAGATAGGGAGGTGTTGATGCTGTTGTACAGGTCATATGTCTGCCTTCAAATGGAGTATGCTTCCCAGCTGTGGTACCCATGTAAGAAAATGGATACAGACACTTTAGAGAGGATACAGAGAAGATTTACAAAGGTTATTAAAGGACTTGAACACAAGGAATATAGTGAACGTTTGACCAATCTAAATTTAATGACCTTGGAAACAATAAGAAGTGATCCTCTGTTGATGTTTGACATCATGCAGGATCCATACCTGTTAAAGGAACTGGACATAACTTTTATGCAAAATGGTAAGGAAACAAGAGGCCATCCATTACAGATAGTAGGTAAAATATTTAATAAACAAATGAGGAAATACTTTTATATGGAAAGTGTGGTAAGCCCATGGAATGTATTACAATTGAAGTGTATAACCAGTAAAACAAAAGTAGAATTTAAAAGTAAACTGGAGAAATACATCATGTCTGAAAATAAACTACACTACTACATGGACTGAGTAATAGGAGCTATATAGGCACTCACCTTCTCACTTTTTCCTTTTCCTATTATGGATCCTAGTATTATACCATATTGTAAAATGATTCAAAGAGAAATGGTGAAATCCAGCCACCTCATTGGTCCCATTGTACTGTTGTTTAAGCCCTAATTAACTCTAAGCTCTCCATGGGTCTATGCATCTTGACCTCTTGACAGGGTACCTTGCATCTTGAAGGGTCATCTCTTGGGTTAGGTCCTATTCCCCCTTCTAGCATTTAAGTCACACCTCCATCTTGTCTTTCCCCTCCCTCTTTAAATCCCTACAGCCTTATTCCCCTTTCTGTCTAGCCCCATAGCCCCCTTGCAGGGTTCCTCACATCCTGAAGGGGTCTCTCTGGGACACTGCTTATCCACTCCTCTCTGGTACTCCCAGTCCCCTTGCAGGATTCCTTGCATCCTGAAGAGGACTCCAGGGGCACAACTTTCCCTTCCCCCCACCTCACCCTTTCCTCTCCTCTCCTCTCCTCTTTTCTTTTATGTAAGCTCTTGTTTACTTATTAACCTGACACTTATTATTGTCCACTCTTTCTACATATTATGTGCAGCACTGTTGTAACACTGCTTGTAACACCTGCCTTACAACTGTATGTTAATGTTGATCTTGTAACTTGAAGGTTTAATGTTCCACTCCTATTGTACCCCTTCCCCCCAGGTTGCACTGGGAGATGAGCAACTTGTCGCTGAGTGTGCCTTCCTAGTGAAACATTTCAATAAAGAAAAAAGTATGCTTTAAAACAATAAATGTGTAATCCTGCCAGTGAAACTGTGTTCTAAAAAAAGGTAATGCACTATCACAGTTTAAAAGATTCAGCATTTAAACTGCAGTCAAATCAATACTTTCACCACATCCATAAATTCCAACCTGATACAACCAAACTAGTCCCCAAAACAGTTGCTGCTGCAATAGATGTCATGTGGTATGCCTATTACAACTAAAAGTGAAAATACAGCTACAACAGAATGCAAAATTCACAAAACTGCAACAGTGCTGTGCAGCAGTAGAACACAGCTTCTCTTGATTCAAACCAAGAATCACAGCTGACAAACCAACTGCTGGAAAATGCTGGAAACATTATAACACTTACCTTAGAAGGCAGAGCTTGAGCACAAAGCTGGAAAAGATGCAGTTTTTGATTGAAAGCTTGAGTCCACTTCTGAAATTCCACCTACCCATAGCTCTTCCCCTCAAATGTTCCATATACAAAAAGGTGTAGTCAGGCGGTGTCATTGGGTGCATTTAAAAAAATGCTAATTAGCTACATCTCAATGCGGGGTACACTTCCATCAGCAATGTAGTCATGAGGTATAAGTGAGGTGCCCACATCAATATTACCATGTACAGTAGTTGTGAAAAGATGTTTTTTTTATTAATTTGGTGACTAGGTAAGGCCTGCTAGGCACAAGGCCTGTTTTCAGGTGTGACGCGGAGCACTGAGGAGGTTAAGTGACTTGCACAGGTTCACATAGTATGTAAATAAAGTTGTGTGAATCAAACCCAGGTCTGCTGGATGTACCAAGCTCTTTCACAGTTTGCTACTCTAACCTCAGTGCTAAAGTAATGAGCTGTGAATGATAACATACTCTAAAATGTGACAGTGGCCTTGTTCTAAAGAAAAAGTAAATACCATTTGCTTAATTAGCTAATGTTAAGCTGAACTTTAAAAAGAATTAATAAGTGGACGGTCCCCTTACTCTTACTCCTTTGCCAGCCCAGCCTGATTCCAGGAATCATACACCAGTAAACCTCCTAGGAATCCCTGAACTAAACAGATTTAGTTGGGCAGTGTCTCCTGGAATAGCATTCAAAAGCTATTGTGTTTCTAAACATGTCACTGGAGCAGTTAATCTTACAAAAAGCACAGAAATGGCTCAAGCTGTGGGGGAAAAGAAGTGCTATGGGTAACACCGTAAAGATGATGGGGCAAATTTAAGAAGCTAGAAAATATTTTTTTGTGCAGATTGTGGTGGAAGGGTGGAATAAGCAGCTAAAAGTAGTAGTCTGTGTGAGTTCACTG
Organism: Neoceratodus forsteri; assembly: GCA_016271365.2. NCBI lineage: Eukaryota > Metazoa > Chordata > Ceratodontiformes > Ceratodontidae > Neoceratodus > Neoceratodus forsteri. The sequence goes on along the minus strand of CM028130.1, from coordinate 1,559,920,094 downwards.
GGGGTGGATGGCTTTGTAAAAGTAGCAAAATGGGATGGGGAGAGGAGGACTAACTCTGGCCTATTGGAACTGTATTCTATCTTATATACCCATGTTATGTATTTTGTTCTTGACTCTTGTTACCACCTTGTGGTCTGGGTTGTGGCTGAAATTGGTCCATTTGATCAGTTCACTAACGCGATTATCAAAAACAGAAATAAATAAATAAATAAACAAATAAATAAATAACAGCCACCTGAGATCTCACATTCCACATCAGTTAGATAGAACTGGGCAGGCATGATGGGCCAACTAGCTTTTTTCTACCGTCAAAAAAAAAACGGAGGAAAGAGTAAGGATTGCAAAGTTAAGGGGCCAGAAATAAGACATGATTGGAGTGGTGCAGTGCAGTGGCTGTGGAGCAGCAGTCTTCCGGGAGATGTTCTGGAGGATGTGGTGTTGTCCCATCTGCAGGCACCTCTCTGGGCTGAGGGAAGAGGTTGTTCATCTCCAGGCTGAGTTGGCCAGGATTTGTGGGACCTCCTCTTCCATCCAGGGACCACCAGTGCCACTGCCGTTGCCTCAGAGGTTGCCAAGAAAGAGGAGCGGTTGGACCACAGTGGGCTCAGGGAGGGTGAGGGTGGTGGAACAGAGGCGCATCCCTCCAGTTGTACTGCTCCACAATTCCTATGCCATTCTGGCAAAGTGTGGTTCCTCTGGAGGCACCACAGTGGAGACCAAGGAGGATGCTGGGAACCTCCCAAAGGAGACCCACAGAAGGGTGGCAGGGGACCCTGCAGGAGAAGGAAACAACTCCTGGTGGGAGACTCCATTGTTAGGAAGGTAGAACTGGGCAAGGAAGGGGAGAGGGAGGTAAGGTGCCTCCCTGGCGCCATGGCTTGGAGGTACAGGGAGTGAATCCTCAGGATTGCCGGAGCAGCTGCACAGGGGAGGGAGCTGGATGTCATTGTCCACCTAGGGACAAATGACCTGGCTAAGAAAGGAATTAGAGAAGTGCAGGAAGAGTTTGTGGAATTGGAGAGGGGCCGGTGCTACCCATCTATGGCATAGGAGAGGCTAGGGTGTTCCGTACCATGGGATTCAATCAGTGGTTGAAAAACTGGTGTGAAGCTCAGGGATTTGGCTTCATTGGGGACTGGGGGTCCAACTGGAGTGATGCAAGCCTACACTGGCATGATGGGCTGCATCTGTCCGGGAGGGGAACCAGGATCCTCTGTGATAGGTTTAAATGCTTCATTGACAAGCTTTTAAACTAGCCAAGGGGGGAGGCACTGGAAAGGAGCAGGAAAATCCTAGCCCCCCCCCAAACAATCACGGTAGTAAGTGTGGCAAACACCAACATGGAGATGTCGATAGGGAGAAGGGCAGGGGTAAATGGAGAAAGTGACAAAGGCAAGAAGGACAGGGATAGGGCAAAAGGGGTAAGGCCATCAGGAAATGGAGGGTAATGAGTACCAATGCCCATAGTCTGGGCAACAAGCTCCCTGAGCTGGTGGCCTTAATGGAAGAGGGATGCCTGGATATCGTAGCAGTCACAGAAACATGGTACACAGAGAACCATGACTGGGATGTTAACATACCAGGGTACATAACCTACAGGAGAGACAGGCAGGGGAAAAGAGGGGGAGGAGTAGCTCTCTATGTAAAGGAAGGGATAAAAGCAACTGAACAAAAGAGTAAACAGGGAGGAGAGGAGGCACTGTGGGTCACCTTGAGACTGGAAGGGCACCACAATCCGCACAGGGTTATGTACAGACCCCCATGTCGGGGAAGGAACGGGCAAGGATAGATGGAAGGCATTCTTAGAATGGCAGAGAAAGGGGAGATACTGTTGATGGGAGACCTGAATATGCCAGATGTTAACTGAGCACATTTGCTGCAGCCACATCCAAGAGCAGGGCCATTCTTGATGCCCCACAGGTGGCAGGCATTAGACAGCTAGTTTGGAACCTACTCATGAGGGAGCAATCTTAGACCTCAGACTCTCAAACGGGGCAGTGAGAGGATCTCAGATCTAGAAGTGGGTTGCCATCTGGGGACAAGTGACCATCAAACAGTGTGGTTCACGTTAAACTCAGCTACAGAGTCAAGCCATACAAAGTGAGGGTACTGGACTTTGGGAGGGCTGACTTTGGCAAGATGGGAGAGTGCCTCAGAAAAGCACTAGCAAACAGGCTAGAAGGAGGTGTGGAGCAACAATGGGGAATTATCAAACTGACATCACAGAGGCAACAAGCCTTGTGTGAAGCAAATAAACAAATCAAAATGAAGAAAAGCCACCATGGTTCTCAAGAGAGGTGGCTGTGAAAGTCAGGAAGAAAAAGATAGCATTCCGGAAGTATAAGGAAACACAGAAGGAGCAGGACAGACAGCTGTACCAGTTAAGGCAGAAAGAAGCAGGCAGGGAAGTCAGAATAGCAAAGGCCCAAACTGAGGAAAAGATAGCCAACTCAGTTAAGAAGGGGGATAAAACCTTTTATAGGTACATCAGCGAGCGTAGAAAGACAAAGGGAGGGATAGTGAGGCTGAATAGAATGAACGGTGGGTGGGCAGAGGGGGACAGTGAAAAAGCAGGAATACTGAATGAATATTTCTGCTCAGTATTCACAAAAGAGGAGGGGGAAGTGCCTAATCCAATTAACAGAAGCACTCTTGATAGGGGATCGATCCCAGTCCTTTCACAGAAGAAAGGGTTCTGCAAGAACTCCTAAAACTGAAGGTGGACAAAGCAGTGGGTCCTGATGGAATTCACCCCAGAATTCTAAAAGAATTAAGGAAGGAACTAGTGAAACCACTGGCTGCTCTTTTTAATAAATCATGGGAGGATGGTGTGGTACCCGAGGACTGGAGGAAGGTGGATGTGATTCCCCTTCACAAAAGTGGGACCAAGACAGAGGCAGGAAACTACAGACCTGTCAGTCTGACCTCTGTGGTAGGGAAAGTGATGGAGTCACTTCTGAAGGAAAGAATAGTTGAGTACCTAGAGGTCCAGTGGAGCACAGGATCCAAGGCAGCATGGGTTCACAGCGGGAAGGTCATGTCAGGCAGATCTAATAGATTTCTTTGACTGGGTGACCAAAGTAGTAGACCAGGGAGTGGCTGTGGACATGGCCTACCTAGACTTTAGCAAGGCATTTGACACAGTCCCACACAAAAGATTATTAGTCAATTAACCAGCCTGGGAGTGGGTTCCAGGGTGATAGCCTAGGTAAAACATTGGCTGGACAACAGGACACAGAAGGTAATTGTAAATGGAGTCCACTCTGAAGAAAGGGCGGTTACTAGTGGGGTACCGAGGGTTCAGTATTGGGTCCAGTCCTTTTAATGTCTTCATCAGTGACATTGCAGAGGGACTGGAAGAAAAGTATGCCTTTTGCAGATGACACAAAGATCTGCAACAGAGTTGATACACAAGGAGGCGTGGAAAGGATGAAAGGGACTTGGCAAGGTTGGAGGATTGGTCAGACGATGGCAGCTAGGATTCAGTGCAAAAAGTGCAAAATAATGCACTGGGAAACAAGAACCCAGGGAAGAATACACAATGGTTGGGGAGGTAGTAACAACAAAACAGGAAAGGGACCTGGGGTGATCATATCAGATGACCTTAAGGTTAGCAAGCAATGTGAGAAGGCAGTAGGGAGGGCCGGTATACTGGGATGTATAGGAAAGGCATCAGCAGCAGAAAACAGGAAGTTGTTATCCCTCTGTACAGACAGTTGGTGAGACCCCATCTGGAATACTGTGTCCAGTTCTGGAGACCCCATCTCCACAAGGACATAGACAGGATAGATGCAGTCCAGAGGAGGGCAACTAAAATGGTGCAGGGTCTGCAAGAGAAGCCGTATGAGGAGAGACTAAAGGAGCTTAATATGTATACCCTTGAGGAAAGAAGGAGAGGGGACATGATAGAAACTTTCAAGTACCTCAAGGAATCAACAAAGTCCAAGAGGGTAGCATCTTTCAGAAAAAGAGACTTGCAAGAACAAGGGACACAATTTAAAGCTAGAAGGAGGCGGTTCAGGGGACGATGTGAGGAATATTATTTCACAGAGAGGGTAGTGGATGCATGGAACAGCCTTCCTGAGGAAGTTGTGGGGTCTAAAACTGTGGGAGAATTCAAGAATGCATGGGACAGACATAAGGCAATTCTTGTGGGGGGCAGGAAGATATAGGCTGTTGGTTAACTAGGATCTTCGGCCTATCCTGTAGGTAGGGAAATGGGCAGACTAGATGGGCCTAGCGGTCCTTATCTGCCGTCAAAGTCTATGTTTCTATGTTTCTATGTCATATTCTATGTTTCACAGGAAAAGGGCCATGGAGTTACAGGCCTCCAACCCACTCACTACAAAATATACAAAACAGACACACACGTGAAGAAACTTGCACACCCAAGTAATATCTTAACACTTTTCACAACATGAACAAACTGTTAATATAAGCAAGAAATTGTCTTACTTCTTTTTTTATCACAGTTATTATGTGTTGCCTATGGTTCGTGTCTCCCCCCTCCCAGGTTCTGTCATCACCCTGGAGCTTGAATATGTGGTTCCCCCCTCCTGGTTTGCTCCCCTTCCCGAGTTGCTTCCCCCCAAGAATATTCCTCCTCCTGAGTTTCTCCCTTTCCCCAAGTTGCATCCCCCATAGAGATGATTATTTATATTGAGGGTGTGGAGGGCAAAGACCATCACAAAGCGGTGGGGTGGGGCAAAGCTCCCTGAAACACATTAGTACAGCAGGAGGGGTGCCACTGAATGCCAACGGGGTGCCAGAGAGCTGTGCTGTAATGTGCATCTATTGCTGAGGTGGAATTCCAAGGAGTAGGTGCAACAGGGCTGCGAGAGGCTTTTTTATATTAAAAAACAGGCATGACACCACTGCCCAAGTCTAGCAATCTGTATTTACCAGTGTTTTGAACCCACTGGTATCCTTTTCCTGACTGCTAATTTCTTTTTTTCAGAGCACCTTCAGTGGAATGTTAGGAAAGCTGAAAACCAAAAGCCAAAATCCAGCCTGATGTAGGAGATGATTTAGAGCAGCAGAGCTACTACAAAGCTGCCATTGAGGCACTGCAGAGGTTGTACCTGGACGACATAGAGTTGGAGTCTGGAGTTCAGTTGGCATTCAGTTTTGCCTTGCAGGAGTGAAAGGAGCATCAGAGGCGACTTGCCGCAGAGTGGTTCGGTTGAACTCAGTAAACTCACCGAACTTACCGTGCACATTCCAGTGCAATCTTTAGTGAAAACAGACCTTACTGTTTTTAGAAAACTTGGTCAGTAACTGAAGAAAGGGTATGGATTAGCCCTGTTATTGTCTGTTGTTAAAGCTATATGGGATAACAGGAAAGAGGTTTTACTGAAAAAGACCTATCGATAGTTTTGATTTTATTGAAGTGGTTGTTAACTACAGTGTTTTTCTTGCTTTCTGGTGACCTACTAATTAAATGATGGTGACTCTACAAAGGACCTAGTATTCAATCTTTTTAAAATTTTAGATATTTCTGGTTTGAAGTTTAAGTCCCGGGGAGTGTTAGGTCAGCCAATCAGTGGACAGCTTCAGACCACGTGGTTTTCCTTAGCAAGCCAAAGGGCACATGCATGGCATTCTTCCACAGATCTGCACCTGATCCACCATCGGTGAGCTGAGCCCCGAGCCGTCTATGCATTGATTGGCGGCAGTTTGTTTGGCATTCAGTTTTGCCTTGCAGGAGCAGAAGGAGCATCCCAGCTTTCCCAACACTCCATTGAAGGTGCTCTAAAAAAGAGAAATTAACAAGACTGGGGCACAGGACCTTAGGCAGCATTTATTCACAGCAGGAAGGTCATATGAGACAAATCTATTTAATTGCTTTGACTGGGTGACCAAAGTAGTAGACCAAGGAGGGGCTGTGGACATGGCCTACCTAGACTTTAGCAAGACATTTGACACAGTCACACACAAAAGATTAATAAACAAATTAACCAGCCTGGGAGTGGGTCCCAGGGTGGTAGCCTGGGTAAAACATTGGCTGGACAACAGGATGCAGAGGGTAATAGTAAACGGAGTCTGCAGTGAAGAAAGGGGGCTTATTAGTGGGGTACCACAGGGTTCAGTACTGGTCTGGTCCTTTTTAATGTCTTTATAAGTGACATTGCAGAGGGACTGGAAACAAAAGTATGTCTCTTTGCAGGCAACTCAAAGATCTGCAACAGGGTTGATACACAAGATGAGGTGGGAAGAATGAGAAGGGACTTGGCAAGGTTGGAGGAATGGTCAAATGTATGGCAGCATAGATTCGATGCAAAGAAGTGCAAGGTAATGCACATAGGAAACAAAAACCCAGGGGAAGAGTGCACAGTGGGGGGTGAGATACTGACAACAAAAAAAATGGAAAGGGACCTGGGAGTAGTTATATCAGATGACCTAAAGGTGGGCAAGCAATGTGAGAAGGCAGTAAGGAGGGCTGGGGGAGGGGGGTACTGGGATGCATAGGGAGATGCATCACCAGTAGAAAACAAGAAGTTGGTATCCCTCTGTTCAGACAATTGGTGAGACCCCATCTGGAGTACTGCGTGCCATTCTGGAGACCCCATCTCCAGAAAGACATAAACAGGGTGGAGGATGTCCAGTGGAGGGCAACCAAAATGGTGCATGATCTACACCAGAAGACATACGGAGAGAGACTAAAGGATCTTAATATATATATCCTTGAGGAAAGGAGGTGGAGGAGGACATGATAGAAACTTTCAAATACCTCAAGGGAATCAACAAAGTCCAAAAGGGTAGCATTTTTCAGAAAAAGAGATGTTCAAGAACAAGGGGCACAATTTGAAGATAGAGGGGGGACAGCTCAGAGGTAATGTGAGGAAGTATTTTTTCATGGAGAGGGTTGTGGATGCATGGAACAGCCTTCCTGAGGAAGTTGTGGAGTCAAAAACAGTAGGGGAATTCAAGAATGCATGGACAGGCATAAGGCAGTTCTAGTGGGACGGTAGGAGGAAGTAGGCTGTTGGTTAACTACAATCTGCAGCTTATCCATTAGGTAGGGAAATGGGCAGACTAGATGGGCCAAGCAGTCCTTATCTGCCATCAAATTCCATTTCTATGATTACTAAAGAACAAAAACACTGAAAATGCAGTGCATTAACTTGTTCGGCTCAACACCCACTCTGAAAACAAATCGATACTGTATGTCCCAGCCTATAGCAGAGTAATGGGTAGTAGTCTGGCATTGTGTATCTACTAAATTCGAAGAATGGCTGTCCAACAGCTGTGCAAGCTTTTGAAGCCCAGGAAGCCTTGGTATTCAGTACAGAGCTATGCACTAGAGCCCTCCAGAGATACAGAATGGATGGAGGACTCTTTTATCTTGGACATTTCCATTCAAAGACTAAAGTTTGCAGGCATCCGTCATTGACCTCCAGTACGCTGATGACTGTGCCATCCCTACACACACCAGGAGCGACCTCCAGTCTGCGCTAGATCTCTTTGTGGAAGCTTACCAAAGTCTGGAACTCTCACTCAACATCAAGAAGACCAAGGTGCTCTATCAGCCTGCTCAAGGCCTTGTAAATGACCCTCCACATTTTACCATCAAGGGACAGACCCTGGAGACAGTCGAGCACTTCCCTTACCTCGGTAGCCACCTCTCCCTAACAGTGAACATCGACGATGAGATTCAGCCCAGGATCCATTGCGCTAGTACCTCATTTGGGAAACTGCTTCGGTGCATCTTCACTGACTGTGACATACGAAAGGACACCAATATCCAGGTATACAGTTCGGTTATCATCCCTACCCTTCTTTATGGATGTAAAACTTGGGTGACTTACCGACATCATCTAAAGAGCCTGGAAAGCTATCACCAACGATGTCTTCAGAAAATCCTCTGCATCAAGTGGGAAGATCACCGCACTAATGTCAGTGATCTCGCTGAGGCCAATGTCACCAGCATTGAGGCAATGATCCTCAGACATCAATTCCGCTGGACTGGACACTGTGTACGGATGCCTAACTCTCGGCTCTCCAAACAAATTTCATACTCCCAGCTCGGTCACGGCCAGAGATCCCATGGTGGTCAAAGGAAACTCTACAAAGACATACTGAAGGCGTACCTCAAGAAAACAGATATGGACATCACGAGCTGGGAGGAACTGGCCACCAACCGATTTCAATGGTGCCAGAACCTCCATCAAGCGGGGGCCTGCTTCGAAGAGAAACACCTTGCCCTCAAAGCCGAAAAGAGAGCATGTAGGAAGGAAAGGGAAAGAAACCCCAGCCAGCGGGCAACTCTCCCACATGGAAACATATGCAATTTCTGTGGATGAATCTGTGGCTTTAGGATTGGATTACTGAGCCACCTCAGGACTCACCAGTGAATCATGGTAGAGATCATCCTCGAACTGAGGGATCGCCAATGATGCACTAGACCAAATATGATCCAAAAGTAAGCTGCTGAGCTAAATCAGCTATTTTCTCCCTTCCTAGATTTAATAAACCTATCAGAGAGCAGTGTGTTAATGTTTTATGCATGGTCTATAAAAATTATTTTTTACATACGTTCATAAATATTCTACATACTTTCAGCAGGAATAGTGCGTAGGGTTACCAGTAGGTATAAAGCTAAGCAATGCAAAGTTAAATAAATGCATTTTATACTGAAATTAATTTGAAATACTGTCCTCAACAATATGCTGGTATTAGATCTGATCCTTTCTGGTCGGTTTTGTTAGAGTTTTTATCGGAGGCTAATGCACTTTAAATGCATTTTTTAAGCATTTAAATAGTATTTAATAGTATTTTATAGCAGTTACATGCCCTGTGTGTCTTGTCTACTGTCAGCAAAACACTTTCTTTCCTACTCACTCCATATTTTTGCTTTCTTTTTACAGCTGGTGAAGCTTTCCGGTCTCTTAGGCCGCTTATTTCCATTTTTGGAGGATTGATCCTGGGAGTGATCGCTGAGCCTTGGTCTAGTTGCAGGAGTTCACACTCAGACCTTTTGCAAGTAATCCCAGAGTGGCCTCAACTGAATTGTTTTATACAAACCTATACCTAACTACTAAGGAACTGCATTTAATAACTAATTCGGACTGCATTGGGGTTCTAGGACTAACAGTTTTTTTTTTAGATTATGTAGTGGTTAAAAGATAGCTACTAAGAATTGAGTACTGAGTAACTGTCCTGCATTTGGTGGCCAGTGGTTTTTAGATAGCCAAAGTACATGTTCTGCTTGCTAATTTATTGCTCACTACCTACTGAATAGTGTACACTGTGCACCTGTCTGTTAAGTGCAGTTTCTTTCTTTGAGCGTGAACCTTCTGATTTAGTGTGTAATTTTGCTGTGGTTTGTAATAACAAAATCAGAACCAGAAGCACAAATACCTTTCCTCAACAACCATTGCAAACTACCCATGAAAGCAAGGGTAGAAGAAAAAAAGGCAAAGGGTAAAACAGAGGGAAATAAAACAATACTCCCCCTCCCCCCCCCAGTCAGCCAAAGGTGAACCCAAAAGCAAGGGAACAAGGGATGATTCTTTAGTTAAAGCTCAAGGTCAAACATTAATCACTAAGCACTCAGTGAACATAATGGATAATCCAGTGGAGCTCACTTGGAGTGGAACTCCAAAACTCTCTGCTTCAATTAATACTTCTGTAAAGTATAAGTCCGTTACATTCATTAATGCAGGAAAAAAAAGAAGGGTAAATTACAGGAAAAACCTTCCAATTCCATTATAATGGATGCAGAACAGTTATCTGTTGGTGATATTATTGTTGACGCTACCCTAACTTCTTCCCCTAATTGAACATACTTCTATCCTTTGCTTCAGCCCAGAAATGTCAGTAATCCCAGAAACTGCTCCACAGGAAGTAAAGACTGCCAAGTCCCCCCCCACCCGAACCACAATATGTGGGCCTATCCTACTTTGGTGAGTCCAATATTGGGACAGAGGCACCTTTAGGATCTGAAATTAAGGTGATAAGAACTATTTTGGACAAAATAATAACATATTTAAAAGCAATTGCTGATAAAGAAAAATGTTTAGGGGAGTCAGCTGGACAACAAATTTTGTTGTCACACTTCATGGCCCAGAAACTGGTTAATGATTTAAAAAATCCCCAACTAACTAGCATAATAATAATAGAGTAACTAATTATGCTAAAATATGAGCTTGAGTCACTTAGAGGAGAAGTAGCAATTAATGCAGCTAGACTTAGCTTCATTTGGGTGAAGAGCTTTTGAATCACTGCAGCTCTTTCTCTAAGCAGGGTGAAGGGCTGGGATTGCTGCAGCTCTTTCTCTGTGCAGGGTGAAGGACTGGGATCACTGCACCTCTTTGTGCAGGGTGAAGGGCTGGGATCACTGCAGCTCTTTCTCTGAGCAGGGTGAAGGGCTGGGATCACTGCAGCTCTTTCTCTGTGCAGGGTGGAGGGCTGGGATCACTGCAGCTCTTTCTCTGTGCAGGGTGAAGGGCTGGGATCGCTGCAGCTCTTTCTCTGTGCAGGGTGGAGGGCTGGGATCGCTGCAGCTCTTTCTCTGTGCAGGGTGAAGGGCTGGGACTGCAGCTCTTTCTCTGTGCAGGGTGGAGGGCTGGGATCACTGCCGCTCTTTCTCTGTGCAGGGTGGAGGGCTGGGATCACTGCAGCTCTTTCTCTGTGCAGGGTGAAGGGCTGATATCACTGCAGCTCTTTCTCTGTGCAGGGTGAAGGGCTGGGATCGCTGCAGCTCTTTCTCTGTGCAGGGTGAAGGGCTGGGATCACTGCAGCTCTTTCTCTGAGCAGGGTGGAGGGCTGGGATCACTGCAGCTCTTTCTCTGAGCAGGGTGGAGGGCTGGGATCACTGCAGCTCTTTCTCTGAGCAGGGTGAAGGGCTGGGATCACTGCAGCTCTTTCTCTGTGTGCTTTTTGGCCCACTGCCCTCCCCATCCTCCTTCCTTCCTTTATTAAATACACTTTCTGTCTCCCAGTGACCCACCCCTACTTCTCTCAGGTTTCACTCTTTCTGTCTCTCTCTCTCTCTCTCTTAAAAGGGTAGTATCCTCATTCCTGAGGCATTTCCTTTTTTAACCATAAGCTCATTGCCTGTTGAACCTACAAGTGCTGTCTTTCCCATCTGCTGATCTACCAGTTTAATTAGGCCCCAATATGGTCTTGAACCCTGTACCTTGTACATCATAATCGGTACCTATTCCACTGTGATACCCAGGGCCCTACACTGACCCTGCCTATTTCTGTCCTTAATTTTTTTTCTCTTTGTTACCTGCCATGTGTTCCTCCCCTTTCTCCTGTTATTGCTGTCAGCCCCCCTATCCAGTCACCCTCTTGCTCTAACCCCTTCAGGCATTCTAGTCTCACCTCCACCCCCCCAAACCCTCCACCCAGCCTTTTCACTTTTACAATTCCTCCTGACCCATCCTCCTGCCCACAGTCACCTCAAAATCCATTCCCAGATGATTCCATGCCCCCCTCTTCATCCTCTATCCCTCTACTGCCCCTGGTGTCTCACCAAGCACACATTAGTCACTATAATAAAATGACTCAGATCTAAAAATCTTAAGTCATGTCCCCTCATTTCATATCTCTCCAGGACCCTCATCTTGCTCTTACTCCTCACCGGGACCATCCATCCGAACCCCAGTCCAGAATTCTCCTGTGCTCCCACATTGCAACCTTGCCCCAACAAAGATAAAAACATAAGCATAGTCCACCTCAACATCCAGAGTCTCCCAGCTAAATGTGACTCTTTCCAAGCCTGGGTAGCCATGCACAGTTTTAATGTGATAGCTATCTCTGAAACATGGTTTTCCAACAAGATTACAGACGGGGAGATTGAGCTTAGTGGCTACTCCTCTATCTGAAAGGACAGACTAAGAAAAAATGGAAGTGGTTGCATGTCTTATGTCTCCAACAAACTCTCCTTCACAGAATACAATCCCAGTTATGAATCTTCCCTCCTTGAAACCCTCTCCATCCACCTCCACCTAGGACCAAATAAAACCCTTACCCTCATGACCATCTACCTTTCCCTGGGAACGCCACACACTGACCTTGAGTCACTCCTGGCCATGAAGCACTCTCTCCCTATTAACAGAGAGTGGATCCTCCTCACAGACTTTAACATCAACTGCGAGTCCTGCCATGCTGACACAGCTAAATCTTGCATTGCAAATCTCAGGCTCCACCAGCTTGTCACCTTATCAACCAGACCTAACTATAAAACAGGAACACAAACGCTAGTCAACTGGATCATCGTCATGCACCCCTCCCACATCACTGGTGCCAGAGTCTTGCCAGACTTTATCAGCGATCATAGTGCCATATATTGTCTATGGTCCTCTCGTCTTCCCAAGCACCCCCCCAAATTTATCTTCACCAGGAAAATAACCAATCAGAACATCCAATTAATTAACCACGGTCTAAGCCTAGTTGACTGGTCCTTCATGTATGGGCCAGGTGACTGCAACGCCATCCTGGAGAAACTCTCCAGAATCCTAATTTACATCTGGGACAAACACACCCCCCTTAAAAAAATTAGGAGAAGAGGAAAAATTAATGAATGGGTCTCCCCAGAAATTATTTTGTTAATGAGAACAAGGGACAGAGACTGGGTCCGTTACTACAAACACTAAGACCCCTCTCAGCTTGCCCTTTACAAGTCCCTTAGAAACAAATGCAAATCTGCTATAAGAAAGGCAAAAATAGACTTCATACAAAACAAGCAACTCAGAGAATCCTCAAATCCCCATCAGCTTTGGGGTACCCTCAACTCTCTTCTCAGCAAATCCAGAAACTCTGACCCCATCACCCTGTCTCATGATGGTAGACTTACCCATCACTCCATGGAAGTGGCAAATATCTTTAACTCTTTTTTTGGTGATCTCAAAAATTAATAATAATAATGTAATAATAATAGACTTTATTTTTAAGCACCTTTCAAAATATCAAGGTGCTGTTCAAAGATTAAAACATAATTGCATAGAACAAATACAATAATAAATAAAATAACGGGTCCATATAACTATATATCACTAAAAGGCCTGACACCACAGAAAGGTTTCAAACACCTGTTTAAATCCCCCACAGTTAAACACACCCAGAGCTGATGGGGTAGAGAATTCCATAGGGTAGGGACCATAAACATGAATGCATGGGCCCCAGAAGATTTCAAAGTCACCCTCGGAATCTTCAGCAACCCCGTGTCAGCTGAACAGAGCTGTCACACAGGACAGCAGGGAGCAAAAAACTCTTTCAGGTAGTCAAGGCCAAGTCCATGTAGGGCTTTACAAGTCAGTAAACCAACTTTAAAGGTGATCCGCCACTGAATCGGCAGCCAGTGCAGATCGCACAGCACCGGGGTAATATGCGAAGAATGGGAAGTCCCCATCAACAAACGTGTTGCAGCATTCTGCACTAGCTGAAAGCAGTGGATATCAACCCCAGGGAGCCCTAAGTATAGGGAGTTGCAGTAGTCATGACACAAGATCACAAAGGCATGGACCAGCATAGGCAGATCCCTGGATGGAACAAGGTTCTTGATCCTGGCAATGTTCCTAAAATGATAAAAGGCAGACTTGACAATTGCCAACACTTGGGATCATATGGTCAGCCCATCATCAAACACCACCCCCAGGTCTCGCACCTGTTCAGAGGAAAGAATCTGGGAGCCCCCCCAGATAAAGTCCATAGGGCTGACCAGCCCTCAACCCCTCTATCCGGCGACCTGGATCCACAACCATCACCTCAGTCTTTCCAGCATTCAACTTTAGCCAGCTCTAACTCATCCAATCCTGGATTTCAATGAGGCAGTTGTTAAATACTTAGAGATCACTATCCTGGTTGGGTGAAAAAAACAGGTAGAGCTGGGTATCATCAGCATAGCAGTGAAACCTCAGCCCATACCATCTTACAATGTCTCTGAGGGGCAGCATATACACAGCAAACAACATGGGGGACAGCACCGAGCCCTGAGGAACCCCACATGACAGAGAGAGTGAGTCTGGAGAAAGAATTCCAGACACAACTCTCTGCATTCTGCCAGTGAGGAAAGATGTAAACAACCTGAGGACTGTGCACATCAGGCCACAGATGAACAGTAGACGCTCAAGCAGCATTCCATGGTCCACAGTATCAAAGGCTGAGGAGAGATCAAGGAGCACCAGAATGGAACGGTTTCTCTGATCTCTCACCATCAGGAGATCATTGAGCACCCGATCCAGCTCAGTCTCAGTACTATGCCTCTTTCAAAAACCTCAAACCAGCCACCCCATTCCCTCATGCATCTCTCCTCTCGACCCCCCCTACTCTGACCCCAATTTTGGGCCTCCCACAAATTCTTCTTTAAGGCTGTGAAACCTGTGGACACTATCAGACTTATTCGAGGGAATTACCTGAAACCCAGCAAAGGAGCCGATGGTATCGATTACAAAATCCTTAAACAGTCCATCTATTTTCTTTCAATCCCCATCACCAATCTTCTAAACAGCTCCCTTTACTCTTGTACTTTCCCCAACACCTGGAAGTCTGCCACCATCAAACCATTTTTCAAATCTGAGTACAGAAGCAATGTCGGTAATTACAGTCCTAGCTCCTTCTCGCCCCGTCAAGATCATTGAGAATGTTGTTCACTCTCAACTTACCTGCCGAAGCTCAACAACCTTCTCTCCTGGGCTTAGCATGGCTTCAGATCTGGTCACAGCACAGAAACTGCCCTGGTCAGGTTCACTAGCAACATCCTTAAGGCCAATGACAAAGGTCAATACACTGGGTTGGTATTTGTCGACCTGATGAAGGCATTTGACCTTGTGGACCACACACTCCTACTTGACACCCTCAAAGATCTGCACCTCTCTGTCAATGTCATAGATTGGGTTGGAAGCTACCTTTCTGTGTGATCCCATAAAACCTTCATTGAAGGTCATCTCTCTGTCAAATGCCCAATCAAATATGGGGTCCCCCAGGGCTCGATCCTGGGCTCCCTCCTGTTCTCAATTTTCATTAATAATCTACCCTCTATCTGCCTTAACACACAACTTGTCCTCTCTGCTGATGGTGTGGCACTATACAGTAGTGACGTCAACCCCGCCACCATGCTGAGCAATCTACAGTCGGATTTCACAAAGTTGCACTCCTGGTTCTCCGGAAATGGCATGGTCCTAAATTCTAGGAAGACCAAGTTTATGGTCTTCTCAGGCCCTAGAAAATCCATTGTCACTGGTCTTACATTAGTTGATAACTCTGGCTACCCAATTGGACAGGTGTCTGAATTTAAATACCTTGGGCTCCTCCTGGACCCTCACCTCTCCTATAATCTCCATGTTAACAATCTCATACAGAAGACCCATAACAACCTTGGTCTTCTCTATAGGATAAGAAAGTTCATTATCCCTGCAACCAGGCTTTGCTTAGCTAACTCTCTTCTCCGGCCACACATCGATTATGTATCCATCATCTTCTCCCCCCACCACATCTCTTCTCTACTCCAAACTAAGATCAGCCTACAAAAACATTGCTCGTTTTGTCACTGGTTTACCATAGAAAACTCACCACTGTATCCTCTACTCTTCCCTTAGCTGGCACACCCTTGAAGGGCGGTTCCAACAAAGAAATACTCTCCTTCCTTCATAAGATACACCTGAATTTGCTGCCACCCAGAGTGATTTCCCTCTTCCCCTTTGCTACCACTGTGCGGTCAACCAGAGAGGTCTCAAGTATGGTTTTTGACACCCTTTTCTACCACTCTAAAAAAGTTCAAAACTCAATCACCTATAAGGGCACTAAGCTGTACAGCAAACTGCCCCCCAATAATCAAGTGTGTGGTTCATCCACACCTTCAACCCATACCTCAAATTTCACATACTCAGTTCTTCCATCTGTAGCTGCCCTGACTGGCCCTCCAGCTAAGCCCAGCCACTCTCCACCTTGCTTATCTCTAGTCCCCCTTGCTTTACTCTAGTCCCTGTTACCCACTCCCCTCTCCTCTCCTCCCCATACCCATCCCCCTACCCTTTGCTTCCCCAACTTAGTTTTCACTCCCACCACCCACTGCTAGCCTAGGTTTCTTCATATTTCAATCATGGACCCAATTACAACCAACCATGAAAGACTTGCACTTTCCCCACCTCTACCACTTAGGTTACTGACCCCTCTATACCCCTTCTATTCACTTTTCTGCTCTCCATATGTTACACAAGTAAATGTTCTGGCTGCTCTATGTGCATCTCTCTTTTTACTTTATTATAATCGATTGCCTTCTGTTTTTCAGATTATGAAAATTGTTGCAACTGTTAGACAACTGTTAGTCGTTGACATTGTTCTATATATCTAAACCACTTGTTTGGATTGTTCCCCATGTATAGATCTTGTTTCTGTTAGACTCTTTTTTTGTATTGTCATACCTTCTTAGTATCTCTTACACTGGACGTTTGTGAAAATGGGCAATTTTGCTCACATTCCTTCAAGTATTCAAATAAATAAAGACTGAAAGATAAAAGATTAAAAGAAAGAATTGAGAACATCTTGATGCTTCAACAAAGATAGGAAAATAGAGAAAGAGATTCTTCTCTCTCTCTCTCTAACCCATGATATGATTAAGTTAGAAACTGCTGGGACTGTTGGGGAAACTGTCCCTTGTGCACTATATGAGCCTCTGAACAATCCCATGACACCTTTGTCAGTGGCAACAGTACTTACTGCACCTAAGAAAATAAAGAATAATAAAAATGAAACAAAAAAATAGGAAAATTAACAAACAGGCAAATAAAATCAGGAAGAATGGGTCTAAGTGTCATAAAAAAAATCACAAAATCAAAAAATAATAATAATAAGCTTTATTTAAATTAAGCACCTTTCAAAATATCAAGGCACTGTGCAATAAGGTTAAAACAACAATAAAAATCAACAGCCACAACAACGAAAGAATCTTCCGTGGTCTCTTTAGTCCATTCCATTAAAGGCCTGATGCCATAAAAAAGTTTTCAATGCCTGTTTAAATCCCCCCACAGTCACGGACTCACACAACAAAATGTAAAGGGTAAATGTCCTAAGACTTCTTCTTTCTGCAAGGCTCCAGCTACCCTATCAGCTGAGCCAGTTATCAATACATCTGGTGATCCGCCAATGCAGATCCCTTATACCCAGTTGCCTAACAAAGACAGTGATATAAACCAAAGACAAGAAAATGATATTGACACAGACAAACTGTTAGATAAACAGGCTATAAACCTTTTAAAGGGAGTTGACTAGGATTACATTGAGAATACTCCTGTCTTAATGAAGTTGGGTCAGTTTATTTGTGCTGAGATCTTGGGACTGGAGTTACTTCCAGATGACATTGTTAATGCTTTTAGGGTAACGGATTTAAGCTCTGAAGAGGTGATTTTCTTGATTTTTAAAAATGAGAGAGTTTCCCAATATGTCTGGAGGAACTCTAGCAATTTAGAAAAATGTTTTCTATCTATTTATCTTCCTATGTCTGCCTCTATATTATTTGATCATGGTTTATTAACAAAAACAGATGTCATCTCTTCTTTGGCTCACATTTATTCTCTTCAAGATATAATTGATTTGGAGTATGGGCTGAACTTCGAGCCTGAGATTATACTTTCCATTTTTGGTGTGTCACATTTAAACAAAGAGTCACCTGCTACTCTTAAAAGCATGATTGTTCACCTAATCAGTAACTTCTCTGGCCTAGAATTTTTTGAAGGTGACTAAGTTTCTGTTCAGAGATCCTTCAGAAGCTTGATGGATGGTGAACAGATTGATTTGGTTCTTACTAGCAGGCAACTGGTAGACAATATCCTTGATGTAAGCTCCAGTCTCGACAGTCTAGGTATTCTAATTATTGATCTAAATGCTGTCCTGGTAAGGGGCTTAGTAGGACAGAAAAAATCTGTTATTAACCAAGCTGCACAGACTGAAACAATATATGATCTTGAGACCTCTAACACGTACCAGATCCTCTCCAAAGAAAGAAATTGACTGTCTATTATTGATAAAAGTATGGAACAAACTATATCAATTGATGAGGAAAATTGTAACAGATTAAACATTAGCACCAATCTTTTATTGAATCACACAAAGGTAATTATTCTATTCTTTCATGGAATATTGCTGGCCTTAAAGCAAAATTTGTGGACGCAGAGTTTATGTCTTTCCTTAATAGAATGGATATCCTTTCATTTCAGGAAACATGGCATGGTGAGGAGCAGATTAAACATATTCTGCTTAATGGTTATATGTTAATCCAGACTCCTGTTTTAAAAACCAATAGAAAGGGCAGACTAGTAGGTGGACTAGAAACCTATATCAAAGTTTCAGATAAGATAGAAATCATAAAAACTACAGCTAAGCAAAATGTTATATTAAATGTGATAACCATCTGTGAAGATACAATTATCTTAGGTAATGGCTGTAACCCTCAATGAACTTGAAACAGTACAGTAAAACTTTGATTCAAAATTTACCGGTGGAAATTAAGACCATAGCTAAGGGTATCACATATAATGACATGCTAATAACTGGGAATTTTAATATTAGATAATATAAAACACACATGAAAGATAGAAATGAACAAATCCTATGGGCTTTAAATATTCCTCAGTAGGTGACTATAGATAAAAACAATACTGATAAACACAAACAGTTTGAAACCTTGTTGGAATCCTTAAAATTTATTGTTTTAATTGGGAGACTTCCCTCTGACTCACTGGGAAAGCTGACTCACATTAGCATTATGGGTTCAACTATTCTTGACTGTTTACTTGTTTCTATACATGCATTCCATAAGTACACAGATATTAAAGTGATAGAAAGAACTGAGAGTGATCACCACCCACTGGTCACATTTAGGAAATACAAACATGATAGTGTCTCTCTTCCAGATGAGCAAATGGAAATTATAAATGGCAGGATTAAATGGGACCAACTAAATAATATACAGGCACATCTAGTAAGTGTGAACTTTATAAATCATATCTCGGATAGTGTATTTCAAGAATTGGATCCAGCTTTAAGTTATAATTCTCTGATCACGCAGTATAAGTGTTGTGAGAAACAACATAATAAAAAACAACAATTTTAATAAAGAGAAAGCTAACACAAAAGTATATGACAACTGGTTTCACAAATACTGCAGGACTGAAAAGAGAAAGTTAGCTAGACTCACTTGTTTAGTAAAATAAAAATCCTACCAAACTAAATCTAAAGAACCTAAACAGTTGTAGGAAATTAGAACATGTTAACAACCAATGGATTATTCACCAGGAGGAACTTTGGAACTTATTGTTACATGCTATTAAAGAATAAAAAGATAAAAAATACTGGTTACTAGTAGCCACGGGTACAAGTAACTATAAAAGTCAACATGTCATTTCTATACTGTACTTATACTAGGAGACAGAATGGGAGAAGGCATAATTTGCCCATTTTACCATTCCCCACATAGCGGGCTCAATATTATTGCTTTAAGCACATCATTTGATCTATTTCCCTTTTGAACATGTCCAAACTATCACTTAGAACAACATACTCTGGTAATGTGTTCCATATTCTTGCTGTTCTATGTATAAACGAGTAGTATTTTACATCGGTCTTTGCAGTGTCTAATTTTATTTGCAATTTATGTGCTCTTAAACCTTCTGGTTTCTCTTCTAATTTTATACCCATTTCATTTATTAATTCTGGATCTTTCATGATTTTATATAGTTGTAATAAATCCCCTCTCTTTCTTTTATTCTCCAGACTGAATAAGCTAAGCTTCTTCAACCTATCTTCATAACTATACTTTTTTATGGACCATATAGTTTTCATAAAGGTCCTTTGTATCCTTTCTATCCTATTTATTTCTCCTTTTGTATAAGGACTACATAAATATGAACCGTAATCAATATGTGGTCTTACAAATGTGCTATACAATGGAAGTAGGCATTCCTTTGATCTGTTTATAAAATTCAGTTTAATGTTTCTAATCATATAACTAGTTTTCCTGTTTACCTCTGATCTCTGTGGCCTAAAAGTCATACCTTCATCTATTAGTATCCCACAGTCCTTTTCCATTTCAGATTATTCAATTTCTTGACCATTCAAATAATATGTGTGCCTAGGTTTTTTTTCCCCATATGCAATACTTTGCATTTTTCTATGCCAAAAAACATTTTGTTCTCTAGAGCCCATTTCTCCAGTTTTTGAAAGCCCTTTCAAGATTTTGAATACTTTTTTTATCATATACCTGCCCCCAAATTTTAAATCATCAGCAAAGTTAACTAAATTATTTTTTATGTTGTAATGTATATCCCCCAGATATAATGAAAATAGTGTAGGGCCCAACACTGACCCCTGTGGCACCCCGCTGGTCATATCAGATGATCTGGAATATATACGCCTAATCCTAACTGTCTGCTTTCTATTCCATAACCAATTTTGCTCCCATTCCATCAGTCTATTATCGATACCCAATGCTCCCATTTTAAGAATGAGCTGATCATGAGGTACCTTATCGAATGCTTTCTGGAAGTCCAACAGAAAAACATCTACTGGGTTGTTTTTATATAACTTTCTGTTTATTTGTTCATAAAAGACAAGTTGATTTGTTTGACATAGATACATAGATACATAGATACATAGACAGTGTCGGCAGATAAGGGCCTATGGCCCACCTAGTCTGCCCATTTGAGCTTGTAAGTTCAGTTTGTTTTCCTACAAGTCTATTTCCCCTTACCCCTGACCTCTAGAATTCCTTTATGTCTATCCCATGCATTCTTAAATCCCGTGATTGTTTCAGCTCCCACCACTTCCTCTGGCAGGGTGTTCCACTTGTCCACCACCCGTTCTGTGAAGAAATTCTTTCTCATGTTTCCTCTGAATCGTCCTCCCTCCAACTTCATCCCATGCCCTCTAGTCCTGAAACATCTTTTTCGCTTAAAATAGTGTTTTCCTGCACCCTGTTCCTCCCTGTAAGATACTTGTATGTCTCATCATATCCCCTCTCCTCCTCTCCTCCAGGGAGTACATGTTCAGTTCCTTCAACCTGTCTTCATAGGACTTGTGATGCAACCATGCACAATCTTTGTTGCCCTCCTCTGAACCTTCTCTACCCTGTCTATGTCCTTACGTGGTATAGTCTCCAGAACTGTACACTGTTCTCCAGGTGGGGGCCTCACTAATTGTCTTGTATGGCGGAATTATGACCTCCCTTTTCCTGCTGGTGATGCCCCTGCCTATACATCCCAGCATCCTATTTGCTTTACCTGATGCCTTGTCACACTGTTTCTACCTTGGGGTCATCAGGGATGACAACCCAAGATCCCTTTCCTGCTTGGTGCATGCTATATCCTCACCCCCAACTGATATATTGTGCCGGGTTTTTGTACCATATGCATTATCTTGCACTTCTTTGCATTGAATTTCAACTGCCAAACCCTTGACCATTCTTCAAGTTTCTGCAGGTCCCTTCTCATTCTGTCTACACCCTCTGGTGTGTCTACTCTGTTACAGAGCTTTGTGTCATCAGCGAACAGTGAAATTCTGCCTTCTAGATCCTGTGCAATGTCACTGATGAAGATGTTGAATAGGACCGGTCCCAGCACTGATCCCTGTGGTACCCACTGGTCACTCTTCCCTCTGTGGAGTGACAGCCATTTACCACCACCCTCTGTGTCCTGCCACCCAGCCAGTTACCTACCCACCACACTACTGTCCTGCCCACACCCATATTCCCCAGTTTGTGTAATAGTCTTCTATGTGGCACAGTGTCAAAGGCCTTGCTGAAGTCCAGATAGGCCATGTCCACTGCCCTCCCTGATCCACCTCCCTAGTCACCCAGTCAAAAATTCAATGAGGTTGGTCTGACATGACCTCCCCTGGTGAAACCATGCTCCTTGGGTCCTGTAGTCCATTGACAACCAGATGTTCCACCAATCTCTCCTTCAGTAGTGCTTCCATGATCTTTCCCACTACCGGTGAGGCTGACTGGTCTGTAGTTCCCTGCTTCCTCTTTGTTCCCACTTTTGTATAAGGGGACAACATCTGCTGTCCTCCAGTCTTTGGTACCTCCCTGTTTCCAGTGATTGGCTGAACAGGATAGCCAGAGGTTCATCCACCACCTCTCTTAGTTCTTTAAGGACCCTGGGGTGCACCCCATCTGGCCCCATTGCTTTATCATCTCTTATTACTTCCAGTTCCTTCAGGACCCTTTCTTGTGTAAGGGACTTGTGTCCATTTCTGCACCATTCTCACCCTTGTAGTCCCTTCAGACCCATTACCCCCTCTTCCTTAGTAAAGACTGAGCAGAAATACCTGTTCAATATGTCAGCTTTACTGTTGTCATCCTCACGGCTCCCATCCTCCCCCTTCAGTCTCACTATCCTCCCTTTGTCCTTCTTTTTCACTTATGTACCTGTAAAGGTTTTGTCCCTTTAACCACTGATTTTGCAATGTGTTCTTCTGTCTGAGCTTTGGCTTCCCTTACTGACTTCCTTGCCTCCCTTTGTTTCTCCTGGTACTTCTCCTATCCCCTTCTGCCTGTGTCTTTTTGTATTGCCTGAATGCAATCTTTTGGCTTTCACTTTCTTTGCTACCTCTTTGGAAAACCATAATGGTCTCCTTTCTTTTCCTCTTGCTAACCTGCTTAATGCATAATTCTGTTGTTCTTATAATCCCCATTTTAAATACTGCCCACTGTTCCTCAATCCCTGATTCCTGTCCCATTCCTGTTAATGCCTCTTTCAAGCATCTCCCCATTTTCCCAAAGTCTGCCCCCCTAAAATCCAGGATACGTGTTTTTGTGTGGTTTGGTTCTGCTCTTTCTGTGATTTCAAACCACAATGACTGGTGGTCACTGTTCCCCAGGTGCTCCCCCACTGTTACCCCCATCACACTGTCCCTGTTTGTGAGCACAAGGTCCAGTATTGCCTTCTGCCGAGTTGGTTCCATGACCAGTTGCTTGAGGAAGGCACCCTGAAGGAGTCCAGGATAAATCTGCTCTAGTTGATGCTGCTGCTGGGATGCTCCAGTCCACGTCTGGTATATTGAAGTCTCAACCAGTACTACCTCACCTTTTGTCTGCCATCCTTTGATGGCTAGCATCAGCTCTCATCTGTTTCTTCCTCCTGTGCTGGTGGTCTATAGACCACACCTGTCAGCGGATGGCTGGCCCCATTTTCCT
This sequence comes from Neoceratodus forsteri, assembly GCA_016271365.2. Lineage (NCBI taxonomy): Eukaryota > Metazoa > Chordata > Ceratodontiformes > Ceratodontidae > Neoceratodus > Neoceratodus forsteri. Next base: position 1,559,896,957 of record CM028130.1, on the reverse strand, counting down.
TTCCAGCTTAACCCACAGTATCTCTCCCCATTTTGTTCCTCCTGGATCTGTGTGGCCCTTATGTCATTTTTCATACAGTGCCACTCCTCCTCCCTTCCTGCCTGCTCTGTCTCTTCTGAATATTTGCAGCCAGGTATGGCCATCTCCCAGTCATGGTTATCATTACACCAGGTTTCAGTGATGGCCACAATGTCCAGGTCTGACTGTACCATGACAGCCTCAGATCTTCCATCTTGTTGCTAAGGCTCCTGGCATTTGCACACATGGTTTCCATGATTTGACCTCCTAGACTGCTTTACTGTTCTACTCCAGCCCCTTCCTTGGTTGTCATTTATCCCTGGTTCTCCTTGCTGTCTGCCCTTCTGCTGAATTTTGCCCTTTTCTGCTTATCCACCTTTGGACACTAATCTCCATCTTTTGCACACTGCTTTGCAGAGATAGCCACTCCTCTGGTTCACTGGTTCCATTCTAGCTGTGGGGTGAGCAAGTAGGTACCATCCTTGCTGGCTCGCTACCCTTTGCTAGTTTAAATGCTTGTCAATGTAGCATTTAAACTTATCATTGAGTGCTTGGATTCCCCTCCAGGATGGATGCAGGCCATCAGGCTTGAATAAACCTCCATCCCTCCAGATGGGTCCCCAGTCACCAATGAATCCAAACCCTTCCTCACAGCACCAGTTCTTCAACCATGAGTTAAAGTTCCTGGTGCATGCACTCTATGCTCTCCTTGCCTCTCACAGGTAGTACTTGGAGAAAGTGACAGAAGTAGCTACTTGCTTGAGACCCTCCCCAGTTTCCTAAACTCTTCCTGAACTTCCTTTGGCTCCCATTTGCCAAGTCATTAGTACCTAGGTGGATAATGACATCCAGCTCACCCTCCTGTCTTGCCTTCCCAGTGATCCCCAGTATCTTCCTTCCATCCCTCCATGCCGTGGCACCTGGTAGGCACCTCACCTCCTGTCCTCCCCTCCTGTGTTCCTAGCTGGATCCCTCTTATGATGGAGTCCCCACCAGGATTCGCTTCCTCCTCCTCTGGGGTCCACTGCTTTCCCCACTGAGGTCACCTCCTTGCCTAACTGCCACATCCTTTCCTTCCACTTCCCTGGGTACCTCTATTTGGTTGTCCTCATTTGCCAGTGTGGCATATGAGTTCTTGAGAGGAATAGGATCTGGGATATGCCTCTGCCTGACTGCTCTAACCCTCCCTGAGCCCACTGTCATCCAAGTGCTCCTCATTCTCGGCATCCTTTGAGGCAGCTGCATTGGACTGGGTGGTTCCTGGACAGGGTGATGGTACTCCTGACCCAGTTTACTTCCGCTCTGAGTCTGGCTACCTCATCCCGCAGTCCCGAGATGCATGCAGATAGGCAGCACCTCAGTGTCCAGAAGGTCTGCCTGAATATGGCTGCCCCACAGCCACTGCATTGCACCACTCCCCACATTATACTGCAATTCTACTACTTATCTGCTACTGAAGCTCTCTTAGTTCTCTTTTTATTTATTTACAGTACTAAAAATCCTGTAACTGATCCTCAGATATATATTTTTTTAAGGAAAAAGAAACCAATAATAAATAAATGAGTCAAAACACTTGTCGTGCTGAGGGTGGTCTTCTTCCCCCTTATGCCCCTCCTACTTCACACCTCTTACTATACCCTGTGTTTAGCTCCTGTCAATCAGATTTATCAGGGCATATAATTAAGAGTTGGGGGAAGGGTGGGGGCAAAATTTGCAGCAATTAAAGACAGCACAGAATTACACCACCACTATTTTTAAATTTTCAACAGCCCAAAACAATTATAAGTAAAGACAACACAGAAAGAAAGTATAGTGTCACTACAAGCCTACAATCTAAGTTTAAAAGAAAATAAAAGTTACAGTTACTCTGAAGCACTGAATTGAATATGTTTCCTTCCTTCACCTTCTGGCTTCTTCTGAGAAGATGAACTTCTGTTTGCTGCTTTAACTGTGACTAAGCCCCACCTCCAGTTATCACGTAGCTGAGGTCAGAGGCCAGACAATTAACACCTTCACCCAGCTACAGGACAGTCAGACAAGCCAAGAAAATTTGCAGCAATTAAAGACAGCACAGAATTACACCACCACTATTTTTTAAATTTTCAACAGCCCAAAAACAATTATAAGTAAAGACAACACAGAAAGAAAGTATAGTGTCACTACAAGCCTACAATCTAAGTTTAAAAGAAAAATAAAAGTTACCAGTTACTCTGAAGCACTGAATTGAATATGTTTCCTTCCTTCACCTTCTGGCTTCTTCTGAGAAGATGAACTTCTGTTTGCTGCTTTAACTGTGACTAAGCCCCACCTCCAGTTATCACGTAGCTGAGGTCAGAGGCCAGACAATTAACACCCTTCACCCAGCTACAGGACAGTCAGACAAGCCAAGATAAAATTTGCAGCAATTAAAGACAGCACAGAATTACACCAGCACTATTTTTGAAATTTTCAACAGCCCAAAAACAATTATAAGTAAAGACAACACAGAAAGAAAGTATAGTGTCACTACAAGCCTACAATCTAAGTTTAAAAGAAAAATACCAGTTACTCTGAAGCACTGAATTGAATATGTTTCCTTCCTTCACCTTCTGGCTTCTTCTGAGAAGATGAACTTCTGTTTGCTGCTTTAACTGTGACTAAGCCCCACCTCCAGTTATCACTTAGCTGAGGTCAGAGGCCAGACAATTAACACCCTTCACCCAGCTACAGGACAGTCAGACAAGCCAAGATAAAATTTGCAGCAATTAAAGACAGCACAGAATTACACCAGCACTATTTTTGAAATTTTCAACAGCCCAAAAACAATTATAAGTAAAGACAACACAGAAAGAAAGTATAGTGTCACTACAAGCCTACAATCTAAGTTTAAAAGAAAAATACCAGTTACCAGTTACTCTGAAGCACTGAATTGAATATGTTTCCTTCCTTCACCTTCTGGCTTCTTCTGACATGATCTATTTTTTTTGAATCCATGCTGTCTTATGTCATTTTCACCTGATTCCTTAAGATTATATTCCAGCGTGTTCATTAGAAGTTTTTCTGCTGTTTTACACAAAATTGCCATTAGATGAACTGGTCTATAGCTAATCACTGATGTTTTGGCTCCTTTTTGTTTATACAGTGGAGTCACAGTAGCATTTCTCCAATCCTCAGGTACCTCTCCTGAAGAAAAGGACTGATTGAATAAATGTGCCGGGGGGGGGCTGCTATATAGTCCCTAACTTCTCTCAACAGCCTGGGGTGCAACTGGTCAGGCGCTGCTGATTTGTAGGGTTTCAACTCAGTCAAACAATTTTTCTAGGTGGTCTATGCCAGTGTTCAGGTCCAGATTCCTGCTACAATTCTGTCTAATTTTTATCTTCTTTTGTTCTTTCCTATTATATACTGAACAAAAATACTGGTTCAATTTTTCTGCCATCTCTGCTGTGTCGACCACTTCCTCATCTTCTACAATTATATACAAGAATATATGTATAGCATGACATTTATTTATATAGTGAGCTCTTGTTTTGATCTTCCATCTAGTTATCCAAACTCATTTGTCTTTTGTTCACCAACAGTTTCTTCTAGTCCTACTACCTCCAGCAACCACTTCACTGGTAGGTACCATAACTGCCAATACCTCTTCTAGTCCACCCCATACTCTGTCCCCTTACCATTGTTGTCTTCACAATCACCCATCCTTTATCTAATTCCTCTCTTATTAGACCTTCCACTAAATCTTGACTACCCCATCCCGATGCTCCTCCCATTTCCTCTTCTCTCAGTGCTTTCAATTATCCTACCTGCCTCCTCTCTCCCACCTGCACCATGCTCTAGTTTCCCCAATCTTTCTTCTTTGAATTCCATACCAATTACCCCACAGCACCATCAATTACAGCATTACAATCCTTCTAATCCAAGCAATTTAGGACCTTGGTGCAATAATTTTGTATTATTTGTAATCAGTGTTGGGTAAGTTAATTTTTCTATAACTTTCTATTTCTTTTATTAAACTTGATCCAGAAGGCTCCATGCATTCACTAGCAAGGATGGAGATGTACTAGAAAAAGTAATACAACTGACAGTTACAGTTACGTATTTCTTTTTATACAAAAACAATACAAAAATAATAAAAAACTATAACAGATGACATTTATTTGAAAGTAATAGGTTAGTTACTAGTTACTTTCAAATAAATGTGATCAGTTACAGTTACATATTACTTTTGTATAAAAAGACATAAGTAACTGTAACTGTCAGGTGTATTATTTTTTCCAGTACTTCTCCATCCTTACTAGTGACTGCACAAAAATTTCTGGAACAAGTTTCCAAAAGTAATTGAAAGTAATAGAAAAAGTAGCTTACCCAACACTGTTTGTAATTTCGCTTACTGAGAAGAACTGTTTTTTTTAAACGTGTTTGCGCTGATGTTTGTCCATAATATGTTTCTTCTCATCTTTAATTGTCCATTTAGTATCTTTGTTGTTTAGTTGTTTACTGGTGTGGAACCTCTGTAAACTAGCCTTTGGCTCAAAGGTATTTGTAATGAGAGAAATAATAACATAAAATAAATACTGTAGCACCAGATATTTGGATCGAACACTATTCTTCTGTATTCTATGATGATTCTATTACTGCACATTCAGATAATCTGGAAATAAGTGATCCCTTTACATGGTTTACACATACCAAAGTTAAAATAGCTATAGAAGGTTTTAAGAGCAATAAAGCTGCAGGCCCCAATAAAATACCTGTCAACTTGATACTTACTAACATCGACTGGTGAGTAGCCATACTAGTCTCTTTTTTTAATAAATCTGTAATGTATGTCTATTTCTGGATTCATGGCTGGGTAGCCATGTTTCCCCATACATAAAAAAGGTTCACATAAAGACCCCTTAAATTATAGATCTACTAGCTTGTTGGGCACAATCTCTAAAATCTTTGTGAAAGTCTTGCTGAATAGGTTAACAGACTGGTTAGACCATACAAAAATATTATCTGAACTACAGGTTGGGTTCAGAAAAGATTCTGGTACTGTGACTCAAATATTCTTACTAAATCATCTAATCTAAAAATACACTAAAATAAAGAAGTAGTACATTTTTGTTGCATATGTTGATTTTACATTAGCTTTCAATACAATTTTGTGTTTGCTGTTGTGGGGAAAAAATGTCCAATTTAGGCATTGATCAAGATCTTATAGTGCTCATTAAAATACTGTATACAAATACTTGGGCTCAAATCAAATACACTAAATCCAGTTTATTAACAGATGAAATCATTACTAATATCAGAGTCAGACAGGGTTGTGTGCTTGCTCTGACTCTGTTTAATATTTACATTAATGATATAATTATTGATCTAGATAATCCTTTATTTCATCTGGCTAAATTAAATAATAACTATATCCTGGTTCTTGCTTATGCAGACAATCTAGCAATAATTTCCACTAGCAGATTGGGTCTTCAGAGATCACTAAAACATTGGATTCACTAAGCAAAATTCATAACCTTAAGCCAAATTGAAACGAAACAAAAATCATGGTATTCAGAGATAAAAAGAAGTATAGATCACTTACATTGGCGGGAAACAAACTGGAATTTGTTAGAGAGTTTTCACATCTAGATGTACTATTTTCAAATAATGGCAAATGGAATAAACACATTACATGGACCTGTCTAAAGCTTCAAAAATCAGTAAAATTATTGCAAAGGTTTAATATATTGTATGGGGCCAAAACCATGGCTCCCATGATCAAAGCTATTAATGCAAAAATTATTTCACAAGCAGCATATGTGGTAGAAGTTTGGGGAACCAAAAAGCTGAATAAAATAGACACAATTCTTAATCAAACATACAAACAGTTATGAAGAGATCCTCCAAGCACATCTAACATGCTGGTTAGAACTCAGATTGGACAGATCAGTTTTGAACACCTAGTCCAAGAATGCATAGTCACCTACTGAATAAAGCTACAGTCCAAAGCAAAGCAGACTTTTCTGGTAAATAGCTTGAAGGAAAAAATTACATTATTTGCATATATCCAGACTGGTTGGATAAATCTTGTGTACCATTTATTAAAACTCTATCATCTCTATTATTTAAAACAACGGGGCAATCAAAATATATCAATAAGTATTACTTACACTAAATATGTTAAGAAAATCATCCACCATTGCGCTAAGGAATTGGACCTAGAGAACATTAAACAACTGAAAGTCTTCAGCTGGTTAGTGAAAAATACTGCCGAACATTCACTGAAATATTTTCTTGTAGCCATCCTGATTCCTCAGCATAGATACTTGCTTGTTCAATATAGGTTCAAAGTCTTTCTGAGTAACGTAATTGCAATCAGATATAAGAGGTCATTTCATCAATTGATATTATGTTATTGTTCCTTAAAATAAGTAGAGGACCTGGAACCTGTCATTCTGAGATGTCCCTGATATAGTAATCTAGAGAAAAGAACTTTAATGAGATAACTGGATCTATATTTATACCATCCATAGTTCTCTTTGATTTAATTTTTAACTCTGAAAATGTTAACGTTCTAAGTAAGCTTGCAGTTTTTTTGAGAGAAATAACTAAAACAAGAACCAGGTGCATAACACATTTTAATGATGCAAAATGGTTAGAATAATTTTGGATTGTAAACTAAGTTATTACACCAGCTGCTAGTGGTGTTTATATGCCTCTGCTGAAATGCTAGCTATGTACCAGCATAAGGTAGGACACTAGAAATCTGGCTGACAATTACTAGTCGACAGTTGGCAAGCCTGTCGTATGTACTATGAAAAATGAACCTGTCTGTTCAATATGTTATGCACATATATGTATGCTGCTAATGTAAATCTGGTCTTGTAATTTTGTATTTGTCTTTCTATGATACCATATTTTTGTAATGGCAATTTTTTAAGCTGATCAATAAACTAAACATTAGTACAGCAGTGTTTTCTCAGTTTGTAGGCATTGCTGTTGTTTTCAGTTGGTATATTTGTCTGCACTATTTTGCAGTTGCTCTTTTTGTACTTGCTTTTATTTTTTTTGCTATTATCACATGGAACCTATGTAGATGCCCATATCAGATATATTGTAAAGTCTTTACCATCATATTTAAGGGACACTACACAGTTGTTAAATGTTTTGAGAGATGTTCAAAAAGAAAGGGAACGGTTACAGGTTTCCATGGATATTGCACAATTTTATACTAACATTCCTCATGATGAGGGCTTCTGGCCCTTCATGATAAGTTGGCTAGAAATACCATTCACAGTCAAGATAAATAGTCTTTTTAATGGAATGTGCTAGATTTGTGCTCACCAGTAATTTCTTTATCTTTTAGGATGTTTTTTACCATTAGATAAATGGGGCAGCCGTGGCAGCAACATTCACCCCAAATTATGCTAACATACATATTGGAGTATGGGAAAGGATGCTGTCCACTTTCCAGAAGCTAATCCATTTTATCATAGTTTGGCCTCTTGAGATGCTATATTGATGACATATGTTTGATATGGAGTGGTAGCAAGGAGAAATTGGCGTTGTTTGTTAACCAGCTGCATAAAAATAGCACTAACTTGAAGTTCCAGGTGGAAGCAAGTGAGTCAGAGGCACATTTGTTTGGATTTTCGTTTAGGAAAAGCATGCAGATGGCGCTCTGAGTACAGAACTTTATAGAAAGAATACAGATAGGAATAGCTTTTTGCTCCATCTAGTTGTCACCAGAGCCATATAGTGGGAAATATTCCCAAGGTCCAGTTGTTGAGGGTTAGGAGAAATTGCACAACAGATGAATTATTTAAGCTCCATGCAACAGAGATAGAACAGAGATTCTTGGAACATGGGTATAGAGGGGAACTAATGGTTGAAGAAAAAACTCAAGCAAAGGATACAGTTAGAGATTCACTGCTAATTTATAATACCCCAAAACAACATCAAGATAACACATTGAAGTTAAAGAGTACATATGGCATTCACTACAAACAGGTGAGAGACATCTTACAGAAACACTGGGCAATATTGTAGATGGAACCATTGCTGGAGGGTGAGGTGGATTCTCCTCCATGCATGGTTACCACAGTGGGTCAAATTTATTGAATAAACTGGTTCACAGTTTACAATGAAGTGTTCCAATTAGGACCACTCGGCTCCCAAATCAACCTAAAAGAATGCATCATTGTGGACATTGCATTTATTGCAGATACATGAATAGCTCAGACACAAAGGGCAACCTTAGGAGGCATGCACCAAATGTGGTCCAGCCCCTAGCCTTACTCTCTACTGAGCTTCACTGATCTTCACCAACTGGAAGAGAGACCAATCATGGAGGGAAGGCAGACTCTGACAGGTACAGAAGCAGGGATTCCTTGACAGCAGTTTAACCCTAGGAGGCATACATCAAGTGCAGTCCAGCCCTCAGCCTTACTGTTTGCTGAGCTTCACTGATCTTCACCAACTGGAGAGAGAGAGAGAGAGAGAGAGAGAGAGACCAATCACAGAGGGAAGGCAGACTCTGACAGGTGCAGAAGCAGGGATTCCTTGACAGCAGTTCTAGCTGGGTGAATCCCCCTTGGAGTGCACATTCCGGGCTCCCTTCTCCACGGATGCAGCTTATCTCCTCGCTCACTCTGCTCAGACCTAGCCAGTGGCTGCTCTCTCAACATATGGAACAATTTATTTTCCTTTTCTGTCCTTCCAGGTTGAGAAGGTAGGTGGTAGCTTCAGCTGTGGTACGTGGATGATTGTTTTCAGAGATACAGGGTAACTCTCTCCCACCCTGCCCCTCCTCCCACTCACCCCTTGGCTCTCTTTACCTTTATAGGCAGCTGTCTATGACATCACACTAGGGAGACCAAAACAAATATTTTTTTTCTTTTATCTTTTCATCTGCTAATCACTAGAATAACCTCTTACCTTCTACCTTTCATCTACATAATAAGATAGCTAAAATGATAAACTTTGCCAACTGCAATATTTGTGGAACCCTCTTTACCAGGGCTTTCCTCAACAGTGGAGTCACTGCCCTATGTGCACAACTATCAATGACCTAAGTGCCCAACTTAGGGCTGCACATGCTGAAATCTTTTACCTTAGATCTCAACTGCACCACACCCTGTGGTGGTCTAATACTATCCCTCCTAACCATGACAACATTACACAGGTGCCCCCACCTCAAAAAACAAGCAAACCCAGAGGGTGGCAGATAGTCACAAAATGCAAAGGACCCAAAGGAGCCACACCAAAATCTGAGAGTACTCCTATTCGAACATCAAACAAATTCACTGCACTAGCATCCGCATCATTAAGTGTAACCAACACCAATTTAGGGGAGTAACAAGTCACAAGATGTAAGACCACCCCCCCGCTATAGAAACCACAAAGGGGAAAAAATCCATAATTGTCCTAGTGACTCCATGATATGGGGAGTAGAGTCACACATTCAGCAGCAGAATTGAGCTGCAGTTACTGTCAGGTGCCTCCCTGGGATGTCGGCATGGAGGGACACAAACCGTATAGAAAAGTTTATATGTATGGCACCACAAAACACACGTGTTCTCATCCATGTGGGAACAAATGACCTGGCCAGTCAAACTCTAGAACAGACAAAGCTAAACCTATCCAAGCTAGGTGATAAACTATCTTCCATTTCATCCTGCATCTCTTTCTCAGAGATACTGCCTGTGTGGAAAAAGGGGATAGCAGGCAGAGGATCAGGGAAAGAGATATAATCAAACTAAACAGCTGGCTAAAACAGTGGTGCCAAGAGAAAGGACACCACTACATTGGCAACTGACAGAACTTCTGGGACAGGGAGTTCTTCAAATTCAAAGGACTACACCTTACAAGACAAGGTACTAGGGCACTAGGCCAGAAGTTTGACGTCCATCTCGGTCAGTTAAACTAAAGGGCAAGGAGGAGGAGACACAGGCACCCAGCACAACACATGGGTGGCCATCTGTCCCTTCCCCATCAATTCCTTACAACAATCCATCAATAAAGCAATATAAACATACCATCAATAGCATCAATCTTATTTCCATCCAGCAGGTACCAACACCCACAACAGTCCCTGTCAACCAGTTGAGTGCAGGAACAGGTCAGCATTCCAACAGAAACACCAGGGATTATATTTCCATCTGGCTGCATCTCGGCCTACAATGCTGCACAGAACCTACAAAAACAGAAAAGGCCCCTGGGGGCTTCCCTCAACATAGACAAAATAACCACCCAGGTGGTTCAATAGCTCAGGAGTGGAAGGCAATGTGTATCAATGCATGCAACCTTTCTAACAATATCCCTGGGCTTTCTGCCATTATAGCATAGGAACAGCTGGATTGGGTAGCAATCACCTAAACATGGTTCTCTGATTATCACACCTGGGATATTAGCATACTTGGCAACTCACTTTTCCACAAGGACCAGAAAAATAAGAGGGGGGGAGTTGCTGTATATGTCAAGGAAGGAAAAAGGGCAACAGAGATTCAACAGGAACACAGCAATGAAGAAGCCCTATGGGTCACTCTAGGAGCTGGGGTCAGGTCTCCTATCCACCTGGGTGTCATGTATAGGCCCCCAGCCCAGGACTCTAAACTGACAAGGAGCTCCTTGAGACCATTCACTCAATGGCTGACAAAGGGGAGCTGCTTCTGCACAGGGACTTTAATCTACCAGATGTAGACTGGTCCATGTGCCAGCTTCCACACAAAAGAACACAAAATTTCTCATCACTCTTAAGGAAGCTGAGTTTTTATTTATTTATTTTTATTATTTATGACTTTGTTAACTGGGTAGGTGCACTGATCCCAAGAACCATTTTTAGGCATGACCCAGGCCACATAAGGTGGCACAGAGTAGAAACATCAGAATAACAAGAACATAGCAAGAGCAGGTAATACATAGTGAAAGGTTACAGTTGTTACATTTGGCAATACATGGTGGCAGTAGTTGAGGGACAACAGATAACAAAGCAAAATAAGGATCATGGTGGTACAGTTTCAGTAAATAGGGGAAATGATTTAACCCTACCCCTGGAACCAATGGGGGGGCTAGTCCTTAAAGTAGTGGCAGGTGGATGCCAACAGGAGTTAGTCTTTGAGGTGAGTCTTGAACTGGCGGTGAGTGTTTATGGTGTGCAGTTCATTGGGAAGCTTATTCCATAGTGCAGGAGCTGCTACAGACAGGGCTACCCTGGGGATTTTCAGGGAGGGGGATACTGGAGGAGCATAGGCAGCAGTGTGAGGTTTGATGGTGAGAAGGGCAGCAAGAGGGGATATCTGGCCAATATGGATGGGCAGAATCAATAAAACTGTACAGTGCAAGGTCAAAGTGGGCTTGTAGTGGGAGCCACCCCAGTGTAGTGTAGCGTGTGCAGTGGTGTATGGAGAAAGGGGCCAGCAGGGAGAAGCAGCAGGCATTGTTGTATGCTACTGATAGTTTTGCCATGGTGGATGTGGAGTTACTGGAGTAGATGGGAGAGCAGTTGTCCAGGACAGGCAGCAGGTTTCCCTGGATGATGGCATGGCGGACCTCAGGGGTGCGGTATTGCCAGTATCTGTAGGCAGCCCCTAGTTTTTGGTGAAATCTTAGAACCAGGGAGTTTATGTGCTTGGTAAAGGAAAGGAAGGGGTCAAGCATAACTCCTAGATATTTGAAATACTTGATGTCCCCTAGGGCATGGCCTTCATGGGACATGATGATTAGTGGTGGGTTCGATTGTACTTTCATTAGGAAGGGCTTAGATCTGAACAGCATTGTTTTTGTGTTTTTGGCATTGACCAGAAAGAGGTTGTTAGAGAACCAGTTGTGGGCTGCAGTGTAGTTTTGTGAGAGGGCTGCAGAGATGAGGTTAGGAGACTTTCCGTTGGAGAAGAGCACGAGGTCGCCGGCATAAAGGATTGAGTGACAGTTGAGAATATCAGCTGAAAGGGAGTGAGTGAATGAATAAGAAGAAAAGGAAGGGTCCCAGGATAGAGCCTTGGGGGACCCCAGTAAAGACGGCCAGAGTGGGCGAGTGGGCCTGGCCAATGCACACAAACTGGAAGTGCCCTATATTGTAGCTTCTGAACCAGGTGGTGACCTCTGGAGAGCAGCCAAGGTGATGCAATTTGGAGAGCAGGAGCAAGTGATTCACCAGGTTGAAGGCTTTGGAGAGGTCAATGAAGACTGTGCCAGTTGCATTTCCACGATCTATGTTTGTGAGGATGTGGTCAGTTTGGAGTGTGAAGGCAGTAGTGGTGGAGTGATTCTTGTGGAAGCTGTTTTGTTGGCTACATAGCAGGTCATATTTACCTATGTAATCAGCAAGTTGGTGGTGGACGGCTTTTTCCAGTAGCTTGCTTAGGTGAGGAAGGATGGAGATTGGGTGATAGTTGTCTGCAGATTCTGGGTCCCCGGCTTTATGAATGGGAATAACCTTTGCAGTTTTCCATGTATCGGGCATGGAGGAAGTGATCAGGGTGAGGTTGAAAATGAATGTTAGGGGGCAATGATGGCAGGGGAGATAAGTCTAAGGAAGACAGGAGATAATCCATCTGCTCCAGGGAAGCCATTGTTTGGGAGGCTTCTTAGGATTTTAGCTACATCAGCATATGAGAGTATTTTGAAGAAAAAGGGGGGAGGTGGAGGTTGAGAGGTAGGCTCAGTGGGTGATTTTGTGGGGGCAGGCAGGGGAACTGGGTGTTTTTGCAGGTAGTTTGGGAGTTTGCTCAGGTACATAGACATAGTGAGGTTACAGAATTTGATTTGTCATTGAGGGCCTTGGTCACTTCTTGGGGATTGGTAATGAGGCCAAAAGTAGTATGTAGCTGTGGGACAGGCTTACTGGGGGGGTTAGTAGTGAGCCAATGGATACCCAGAATTGTTTATGGTCCCAGAGGTTAGTTTTCTGGAGACTGCGAAAATGTGTCTGTTTGAGAGCTTTGGCCAGGTGTTTGCAAAGGTTCTTCCGATGCCTGTAATCATCCCATAGGGTAGGGGATGGGGATGCTTTATAGGTTGACCAGGCATAGTCACTGTCTTTCATGAGGGTAAGGAGGTCTTTCATGACCCATCGTGAGTAGCCACCCCTCACCCTTCTGGTGGTGACTGGAAAATGCTTGTCCTGTAGAGTCAGGAGAGCTTGACTGACCATGGATGCTGCCTGGGTCACATTTGATTCTGAGAAAAAGGCAGACCAGTCAAGTCCCCATGCCTCAGAGAGAAGGACTGGGGTGTTTGGGCTTCTGAAATTATGGAAAGACAGGTATTTGGGTGGGGGCCATTTAAGTTTGGATGACCAGAGAAGGTACATAGGGGACTGATCACCATTGGAGTCAGCCATGGTAGCAGCATGCAGGACACAGTCCTCTTGGTTAGTTACAATCCAATCCAGGAGTGTCTGTGTGCCTTTGCAAGGGTTCTGCCTTGTGGGAAGGTTAATAGTTTGGGCTAGGTTGCATTGTTTTAGGAGGGAGGCATAGTCAGGCTGGGGGGAACTGAGCCAGTTTAGATTAAGATCACCCAAGAGAACTGAGTCTCTGTGTGGGGATATGGAGCCCAGGCCTGAGAGGAAGCTGTTTAGACCCTTGTTTCTGACTGTAGAGGGATTGTAGCAGCACCCGATATAGAGTTTTTTTGCTAATTCCCAGAGTGAGTTCGGTGAGGAGTCATTCACTGGGAGAGGTTGGGTCAGAGTGGAGAACTATGTTGGCTGACAGGGGTTCCTTGAAAAATGGAGCTACTCCACCTCCCTTTTTTTTGCCAGGTCTATCCAGGCGGTGGAAGGAGTAGCCAGGTAGTTGCAAGGTGGCATTAGTAATGTGAGGTTTTAGTCATGCCTCAGAGAGTCCCAGTACATGGGGTTTGATAGCTCAACCCATGCTTCCAGGTCCTGGTATTTGGAGGGAAGACTGCATACATTTATATGGGTGATTTTTAGCCCTGGGGCATTTGTTCAGGTGCTGTCAGAGGGGGTTATGTGGGAATTAGCAGGGCCGGGGTTGCTCTCAGTGTCTCCTGCTTGGAGTAGGAGGGATAGGAATGGGATGCAGGTGCAAGTGCAGGAGGGAATTGCAATAGAGCAGGATATGGAGGCCAGGTAGTGACCAAGTAAGAGACGTTCCATGTTTAAGAGGAAGAAGAGGGTGATGTGACCTGGGTAGGAGAGTTACTATGAGAGGAGGAGTGTAGGGTGTACTGAGGGGAGTGGGATTCCAAGAGGTAGGCTAGGTACATTTGGTCCCGGGCCAGTGCTGAGGCACATACATCCATCAGCGCCAGGGCACATGCTAGGGATATTGCAAACAGTGTGAGATGGGGCAGGTTCATGGTGACAGTGGACATTGGTAGAGAGGAGGAGAAAAATCTGGAGTCCAAAACACAGGTCTAGGAAACTTTTGCATGAGCAGTGCTGGGTGAGAACAGCAAACCAGTGAGGAAGCTTTAAGAAAGAGAGGGAGACCAACAAAGGGGGTGAGGAGATGGATAGCTTTAAGCTCCACAGCTCTCATTTTGGGAGCCAATGGGGCAGGATGGGGTAGGGGAGGGAGGAGCTTAAGTGTATTTAAAGGTGGCCTGGGAGGGAAGGGGGATGGGCCGATAAATTTGGCAGCAGAAGCAGGAGCCTTGGAGGCTGGGGCTGAGTATAGGCTGTACCTGATGCTTGTTTCCAGGGGGCATGTGGCAGCAGGCTCCTTAGCACCAAGAGAGGTGCAGAGTAGTGTTCAGGCATGTAGGAGGTGAACCGCTGATGGTGGTAGGTAGCCCAATGGGCTACAAGGATGCCTGTTGAAAGAGGGACAGGACAGGGATTTATAGCACTCTGAAGTGGTGGGAGTGAAAATAAAATTAGCACACAGACAAAAGAGCTGCAATTTACTAAAAGAGGGCCAAATTGAAGGGCAGGAAGCAGACAGCTAGGCACCAGCTCTGTAACTGAGATTTGTAAAACAAGGGGGTCACAGTTGGGTTGAACCAACTAGTGGACTCACCCACCAGGGATAAAGCAATCCTGGACATGGTTCTCACTAATAGCCCCAGAATATCCAACGTCCATGTCAGCATCAATCTGGGAGCCAGTGATCATAAGTTTGTCTGGCTACTACTCAATAATATGTCAGTTCCAGGACACACCAGACTAAAGATTATCGGCTTCAAAAAAGCTGACTTCCAAAAAATGAAATCCAGCATTAAAGCACTGCTGAGAGACAGATCTGCAGGTGTTGTAGAAGCTCACTGGAAAAACTTAAATGACTCACTGAACGTGGTAACAGCAGACTGCATAAAGCTAGTAACTAAATCTAAAAGAAAGAGGAACCTCCTCTGGTTTACTAGCAAGGTAGCACAAAAGATTAGAGAAAAGAAACAAGCCTTTAGGCAGTTCAAGGAGCCACAGAGGGAAGGGGATAGGGTGCTCTACAATGAGAAGCTCAAAGAGGCTGGAAAGACTATTAGGTTAGCAGAAGCCCAAACAGAGGAAAAATAGCACTGGGAATCAAAAAAGGGGACAGAACAATTTTTAGATACATCAGCGAAAAAAAGAAAAGCAAAGGGGGATAGTCAGAATGTTAGCAAACAATGGTCAGATAATGGAAAAAGACAAAGACAAAGCTGAAGAACTCAATGTATTCTTTTGCTCAGTCTTCACAAATAAGAATGGTAGTGGTCGGGCACTAAACAGAACAGGGCATCCTGCATGGAAGGCAGACACAAGCCCCTTCACAAAGGAAAGGGAGCTGAAAGAACTAGAAAAATTGAGGACAGACAAAGCCATGGGACCAGATGGAATTCACCCAAGAATACTGAGAGAGCTTCAAGTAGAAATACCTGCACAATTAGCTGAGCTATACAATGAATCTCTGGAAAGTGGAAAGGTGCCATATGAGTGGAAGAGGGCTTCAGTGGTGCCCTTGCATAAAAGTGGTAGCAGAGAGGAGGCAGGAAATTACCACCTGGTCAGCTTGACCTCAGTGGTGGGTAAAATCATGGAGACACTCTTTAAAGAAAGGATAGCAGACTTCCTAAAAGTGGCAGGAAAACTCGACCCCAAACAACACAGATTTACCGTAGGTAGATTATTTCAGACTAACCCAATTGAATTCTTCATTTGGGTGACCAAAGCAGTGGACTGGAGGAAAGCAGGAAGGGGTGGATCAAAGGGGTATCCACACAGTGATCTCATTTACAGGGGCACAAGTAATTTAACTTGTTATAACAAGTTATACAAAAACAAATAAACAAAACACAAAATCAAACTTTTGCTTTCATTTTCCTCCTTCTAATTACTCTGACCAGGTTATAAACCCAGCAACTTATCTGGAATGGATATCATTAACTGCAGGTACTGCAGAATACTTTTCAGAAGGGTAGTTTTACAGGATTTAGGACACTATCCTACATGCTGGGCCATTGGATATCTAAGGGTTCAGCTCCAGGGAGCATGGGCAGAGATTGCGTGCCTTAAATTGCATATTCAAAAGGAAATATATTATAAGAACTGCCTGCCATTTCCCCAACATCCAACAGACGAACCTCGATCACAGAGGGTAGTTGGTCCGGGAGGTTGGCAGTTGGTTAGAAGGGGCAAATCGGGTGCCCCATCACTTGGTGCTCTCCAACATATCACCTCCACAAACCATATAAAAACTACAAACAGATATCTGCCTCTGTCTCCAAAATCAAACAAAGGGGCAGAGGACACTGCAGAGTAGGACACTGCAGCACAGGATCTAGCACAACAAAACTCATGCAAAACAGGAACCAAAACAAAAAGAGCAAAAAGGAAATCCAAAAAACTTCTGTTCATAGGAGACTCCATGATTTGGGGAGTTGATACCTATCTCCAGCCAGGGGTAATGGTCAGATGTCTCCCAGGTACATCAGCATGGAGAGACACTGACTGTATTGCTAAAATTGTTAGTAAGCAGGAGAAAACATTGATGTCCTGGTACACATAGGGAATAACGATCTCGCCAGCCGGTCAGTTGTGGAGACCAAGGAACACCTGACCAAGCTGGGTGACAAACGCTCATCCATTTCATCCAGCATCTCCTTCTCTGAGATCCTACCTGTCTGGGAGAGGGGGGCAGATGGACAGAAGGTCAGAGAAGGGGAGATAGGGGAGCTAATTATGTGGCTTAAGGGCTGGTGCCAGGAAAAAGGATACAAATTTGTAGGGAACTGGCAACAGTTTTGGGAGTGAAAGTTCTTTAAATTTGGTGGACTGCATCTGACTAAGGAAGGAGTCAGTGCATTGGGGCAGAAGTTTGATATCTTTGTGGAATATTTAAACTAGCAAATGGGGAGAGGGATGCAGCACCTGATATGTCGAATGGGAAGAACACCTTTCCCCTCCCTCAGCTAGTGGTGAAACAGGAGTTCAGCATGTCTGTAGTTCATTTGCATCACCAGGTAAGGAAAAAGGACTAGCTCCCCATACAACACACAGGGGAAACACCAGACCTCGCCCAACAACTAACACACCAAAATCTGGCCAATGGAAAATCATGTACACAAATGCTCACAGTCTGGGAAACAAGATCCTAGACCTGCAGGCAATAATGACAGATGCTAAACTGGACATAGTAGCCATTAGCGAGACATGGTTTACCAGTAACCACACTTGGGAGACTTCAGTACCTGGCTATGTACTGTTCAGAAGAGACCGAGGTACAAAAAGGGGGTGGGGGTGGAGTGGCCCTTTATGTCAATGAAAATATCAAAGCTACAGAAATTCAGAATACACATAAGGAGCCAGAAGAACTGTGGGTCACCCTGGAAACAGGAAATGGGACAGCCATATGAACTGGGGTTGTTTACATGCCTCTAGACCAGGGGAAGACATAGACACATTACTGTTAGAAGATATACAAAACATGACAGCTAAAGGGGAGGTTCTGATAATGGGAGACTTCAACATGCCAGATACTGATTGGTCAACGCCAGCAGGAACATCTGCCAGAACTAGACACATAGTGGATTCCTTGCAGGGGGAGAGCCTCAAACAACGGGTACAACAACCTACAAGAGACAGGGCTATCCTAGATCTAGTACTGACTAACAAGGAAAGGATCACAGATCTCCAGGTAGAAGGTCACCTGGGGGCCAGTGACCATTGCATGGTATGGTCCAATTTGGCCACCAGAACTAAATTATCCCATTTCAAGGCAAAAATATGGGACTTCAGAGGAGCTGATTTGATAAGATGGCCAACAGAGTTAAGCTAGCCCTGGCAAAAAGAAATACAGGTGAAGGGGTACAGGCAAAGTGGGCAAGCATTAAGGATGCAATACTTGAAGCAACATCCCATTGTGTTAGAGAGAAAAGGAAGTGCAAAAGAAGAAGAAAACCACTTTGGTTCTCAAAAACAGTAGCAGAAAATATCAGAGCCAAAAGGCTGGCCTTCAGGAAATATCAGGGAACAGAGCGGGGTGAAGATAGAGAGGCATGCCAAACTTCCCTAAGGGATGCAGGGAAGGCAGTAAGACAGGCAAAGGCCCAAACTGAGGAAACACTAGCACGAACAGTAAAAGAAGGTGACAAGACTTTCTACAGATACATTAGTGACAGGAGAAAGTCCAGAGGGGGTATTGCTAAGATCAAAGGGGATAAGGGTGTGTGTGAGGAGGAGGAGGACCATGTAAAAGCATCTATCCTAAATAGATACTTCTGCTCAGTATTTACTAAAGAGAAAGTAGGGCAGGGCCCACAGCTGAGCATCATGGACATGGGGGGGTGTGCACTAGTCCCTTCACAAAAGAAAGGGTCCTACAAGAGCTCGCTAAGCTCAGGGTGGACAAGGCAATGGGACCTGATGGTATACATCCACTTCGGCACTTGCCCCCACAGGCAGTGGTCACAATCCAGCCATAGCACCTCTACGGTACAAGAAGCCTGATCCACCCACCCCCCAAAGAGATAGATAAGGTGCCACTTGGCCCCATGGGCAGCGGTCATGGTCCAGCCATAACACATCTGTGGTGCAAGAAGCCTGAACCACCCCCCCAAAGAGATAGATAAGGTGCCACTTACCCCCACAGGCAGTGGTCACGATCCAGCCATAGCACCTCTACAGTGCAAGGAGCCTGAACCCCCCCCCCAAAGAGATAGATAGGTACGACGCTTGAAAAATTGCCACAATTTCTTTGGGCTGTGTGAAAGCAGAACCGGATCATCACTTGCAATTTGCTGTTTTCAATTTCAGCACCTTCTCAGGGTTGCGCTATTGGCTCCATGCCTGTGTTGATCTCCCTGATTGGCTGGTCTCACTCACCTGAGACAGAAGCACCCGAGATGTGTGGCTTAATGTAAGCCTGTATCCCTGTACTCGGCTTCTAATTTATATATTTTAATTTAGCCTGTTCTGCTCAGCCTGTGTAAAGTAACACCATTCCCCCCACTGCAGTTTCTCTCCAACTGTCTGTGCACTGATTCAGTGCTAGCTCTGCAAACTTCCCCTTGATTTTTCCCCAATTAAGCTTTCACTCTGTACACTGCCTTGAACTGAGTTTGCAAAAAAGTTTTACTGGCTTTGTTAATATATTTTTTTTAATCCTATTTAAGACTGTACTGGGTTTACATGCTTACTGCTATGGACTTAGAAAATTCAGTGAATTGTAAAATCTGTGTAGCCTCTGTCTTGAGCCTAAGGCTCCTGCCCTTGACTTTCATTCTTAATCATCTTCCTTTGTCCCCTGTCCTCCTCTGTCTCTGTTCTGTCCCTCCTGCCCTCCCCCATCAGTCTGTTCTTTTGTGCTTGTTTTGGATTCCCGAGTTAGCCGGCACCTTGCCTCTGTCTGAGACTGCCCCCTGACTTGTCTTTCAAGTTGGTGCTCAGCTCTCTTTGTGTGTCTCTGTTTAGACGCCTCCCCATCTGTTCCTATTTAATCTGCTGTCTCCTTCCTTACAGGTGCCACTTGCCTCCATGGGCAGCAGTCACGATCCAGCCATAGCACCTCTACAGTGCAAGGAGCCTGATCCACCCACCCCCCCAAAGAGATAGATAAGGTACGACACTTGAAAAATTGCCACGATTTCTCTGGGCTGTGTGAACGCAGAACCAGATCATCACTTGTAATTTGGTGTTTTCAATTTCAGTGCCTTCTCAGGGTAGTGCTATTGGCTCCACACCTGTGTAGAGCTTCCTGATTGGCTGGTCTCACTTACCTAAGACAAAGCACCCGAGACGTGTGGCTTAATGTAAGCCTGCATCCCTGTACTCGGCTTCTAATTTATATATTTTAATTTAGCCTGTTCTGCTCGGCCTGTGAAAGTAACTTACATATCCCCCGCTGCAGTTTCTCTCCAGCTGTATGTGCACTGATTCAGTGCTAGCTCTGCAAACTTCCCTTGATTTTCATCCCACCCTCCCCAGGCCTCCTTTAAATGCACACAGTCTCCGCCCACTCCTGTCTGATGTTTCAATGTATTGGTTACTTACTGTCAACAACTGCAATTCCTCCCATCCCCTTTTTGCAACTAAGCCTTCTAGCAGCTTTATCTCATTCTGTCTTGCTGAGACATACCATTTTGGTACTTTAGGTTTGCTTATTGCTGACTAGCATATCCTGTCTTCCTAAGGCAGTTGATTTAGGTCAAGTGATCTCTCTAGTACTTAGTCTGCTCCAGAGCAGTAGCTAAGAAATTTGCTTCAAAGTCTCTCTGACCCTAGTACTACTCTATAGTCAGGTGAACTCATTTCTTATTAGCCTGACTAGGAGCTGTACTTAACGATTACTGCTTCAGGCTCCACTGCCTATAGTAGTATTCTGCAGGGATTAAGAAATTCTCCTCCATTGAGAATCCTTCTCTGCTCGCACTTGTAGTGCCCATTGGATGATAGTCTCATAATGAGGGCATATTACCTGCTTCTATGCTTGTCTCTGCTCATCTTACATGTATTGGACCTGAACATGAATCAAAAAATAACTCCTAGAGTGGAGAATGGCTCTCTTTTTACATTGTCTGACTGGGACTTTTCCTATCAAGTAGAATAACTTGTATGTGCTCTAACTTCCCCTAGCCCACTGCTGGTCCTTCACCTGCTCCAACATACAGGAACTCTCCTAGGGCCTGCCCACAGGGCTACACCACCTTCTGCATACTCCCCCCTACTCCCTTTGACTCTCTCGGTCAGGGTATTATTGTATGCAGCATCAGGAAAACTGGGAACTAGCCTCAGAACTCCCTATACTGCCGCAGACAAATCACATAACTGAAAGAAGACCCAGCCACCCACACTTCTCCTAGGACTCTGCAGGAAACTCTTGTTCCTGCTTTTACTATGCTCAGGAAATGTTGAGCTTAATCCAGACCCTTTGGCACCCATGGAATCTCCAGCAGAGCTACAAAGCCTCAAGGGGCTTACATTCTTGCATGTTAATGTATGTAGCCTATTAAACAAATCACTTCTGTTCAGACCTGGGTATGTCATACTGCTCCAGATGTTCTGGTGATTATGGAGTCCTGGCTCTGACTGGCAACCAGTAACAATGAAGTTAACATCCCCTCCTACTCTTTGTTCGGAGCCGACAGGCAAACCAGAGGTGGTGGGGTAGCTATTTACATCAAGGATAAATTCCCTACCTCCATAATTGACTCAACCTCTGTCCCAAAAGAATCTGAAAGCTTGTCATTGAAGATTGAAATTGCCACCGGTGTCTCATTATGTATAATAGGATGCTACAGACCCCCATCAGGTGGATTACAGTTGTTAAAACATCTCGAAAACATCCTGGGTTCAGCATCTTCAGAGTGTATCATACTAGGGGACTTCAACTTAGACTGGCTCTCCAGTGCATCCACCCCACTTAAAATGTTCTGTGATTCCCTTGGGTTATCACAGTTAATAAACAAATCTACTCATCCTAACAAGCTCAACCCTAATAACAGTACTCTCTTGGATATCATTTTAGTTAACAAACCCCATTTATTCTCCCATGCTGGCGTCTTTTTCTCTGATATTAGCGACCATTGCTTCATTACGTGTGTAAGATCCACTCTTAAATCCACAACTGTACCAACATTCTCATTTAAAAGGTGCATATGCAACTTTGATCTCCATGGGTATATATCAGACCTAAGAGACTCCATGCGATGGCAGAACTTCTATCTAGCCAAGTCCCTGACTACAGCTTATGATATTTTCTCAGAAATTGTGCTAGGGGCTCTCAACAAGTATGCTCCCATAGTAAAAGTTTGTGCCAGAAACAAATCCTGTTGGTGGTTTACAGAAGACCTGAAAGATGCTTTGTGGAGTAGGGATGTGCTCTGGAGAACTGCTAGGAAAACTAATTTAATAAATGATTGGAACTCTTTCCGAAGGGCGAGGAACTTCTGCACCAAAATGGTCAGAGAAGCCAAAGCTAATTTCTACTGCTCTCAGCTGGAGAGCTCCTCAAAGAAATGCCTCCAAATTCTGGAAGACTATCAAAGACATTGAAGGTCACACCACTGATTCCCTACCTACTAAATTATTGATCAACAATACTGTCATCTCTGACAGACCGTCTATCCTCGATGCTCTCAATAATTATTTTCCATTGCAGGGCTAGCCTTTGACTCCTCTCCCGTGAATATCTTCCACCAACAACTTAGACTGGATACACAAGAAAAACTCATCCCCAGTCCATCCTTCTCTCTGCAGCCTACCTCTCTGAAAGAAGTCAAAGATCTTCTCCTTCAGCTGGACACTAGGAAAAGTGCTAGGGCTGACCTCATTGACCCGTACTTCTTAAAGGTTGGCTACCATGTCCTCGCAGTCCCAATTACTCATCTCTTCAACTTATCCTTGTCCCAGGGTGACCTACCGCCCATTTGGAAAAATGCACTTGTGGTCCCTTTGTTTAAGTCAGGAGATCCTAGTGACCTCAATAACTACAGGCCAATCTCCCTACTTCCAATCCTGTCAAAGATGCTGGAGAAAATAGTGAACTCCCAGCTTTGGAAGTACCTGAATCAGAAAAATTGCTCAACCCATTACAATCCAGTTTTAGAGTACAGCACAGCACAATCTCTGCTCTAGCTAAGGTGACAAATGACTAGCAGCTTGAATTAGACAAAAAAAAACTGTTTCTGTGCAGTTTTCTTGGACCTAAGCAAGGTGTTCGATACAGTTGATCACAGACTGCTTCTGTCTTCCCTCTGGAACATTGGTTTGGATTCCCTATCCCTTAAATGGTTCTCCAACTACCTCTCAGGATGACTTCAACAAGTAAAGGCAGAAGGGGAAGTTTCTCCTCCAAAACCCCTATCAAGGGGTGTACCGCAAGATTCCATTCTTGGTCCCTTGCTCGTCACCATTTATATTAACAAAATAGATGCCCCTATCAAAGAAGCACAAATACACCTATCCGCAAACGATACGGTACTCTATGCTAGTAGCCCCACACCTGAAACAGCCTGTAAAGCCCTTCAAAATGAATTTAATCTGCTGCAACATCAGCTTTATAAACCAGAAACTGCTCTTAAATGCAAAAAAAACCAAAGCAATGTTCCTCTCATCCCTTCAAAATGCAATAAATTCTGCAATTGCTGGGACACTCCTGCAGATCACTAACATTCTAGGTGAGCAGCTGGACTACATACCAAAGTTCAAGTACCTATGGGTCTGGTTAGACCATAGACTTACTTTCACAGATCACTTAGAAGAACTGGCAAAGAAACTTAGACAAAGACTTGGTCTGTTCTTTAGGATTAATAATCTCCTCACAAGAGACGCTAAACTGAAACGGTTCAAACTACCTTTCTTTCCCTATTGGATTATGCAGACTTTCTATATAGTCAGGGACCTGCAGGTACCCTAGCCAAACTCAATATGCTTTATCACAGAGCCATAAGATTTATCATGGGTCTTCCATACTCAACCCACCACTGTGCATTGTACACGGCAGTGGGATGTTCATCCCTTGATCACAGATGGCAAAAAAATGCTGCGGTTTGGACATACAAAGCTATCTCAAATAAACTGCCCCAGTATATCTCTGTCTGTTCACCTTTGTGCACTCTGGGGAAGTATGCCCTGAGAAGCATCTCATATAGCTACCTTTATGTTTACAAAGCAAAATCTCGCATTGGCAGAGAAGCCATCAGCTTTGTGCTCCCTCAACTGTGGAACAAGCTGCAAAAAACTTTGAAATTAACTCACCCCATCAGCCTAGCAGCTTTTAAATCTCTATATCTACATCATAATAAGGAGTCCTGTGCCTGTCTCCCCTAAATAGTGACTCCTATATGTCCAAGCACACTCTAATTACTACTGTTAAAAGACTGATCACATCTATAATCGACTCTTCCCTCTCCCCTTTTTCTACCCCCGTATCTGTCCCTTCCACATTCCTTTGACCCAGGTTCCAGCTCTAAATTCTCCATACCATATCACTATATATCTTTATATATTAGGTTTTATTTGTGTTCAGTGCACCTGATATGTATATTTCTTTACTTGTATGAAAAATTGTGTCCTACCCAAAACTAGCTGTATCTTCTGTTCCAAACATATACTACTGTCAATGCTACCTGCTGATACTTTGTATATACTGTATTATTGTATCTCACTTTATTTGTATTATTACTATTTTCTTGTGTGTTGCATCCCATGTATATTGTCCCTTGTTCCTTGTTAATAAACTCAGGTCCACCTCGAAAATGAGCTAGCTCAACGGTGATCGCCTGGCTAAATAAATAAATAAAGACATCCCAGGGTACTAAAGGAACTAAGGGTGAAACTAGCAGAGCCATTATCAGAACTGCTTAGTGAGTCTCTGAGCACAGAAGAGGTCCCAGAAGACTGGAGATGGGCTCATGTGATCCCACTCCACAAGAGTGGTAGCAGGGAGGAGGCAAGGATCTATAGACCAGTCAATCTTACCTCAGTAGTGGGCAAGATTATGGAGGCACTCCTTAAGGAAAGGATAGTGCAACCCCTGGAATCCATAGGAGCACAGGATCCAAGACAGCATGGGTTTACAACTGGAAGGTCCAGTCAAACTAATCTCATAGATTTCTTTGACTGGGTAACCAGAGTGGTGGACCAATGGGGAGCAGTTGATGTTGCCTACCTTGACTTCAGCAAAGCTTTCGATACTGTTCCACATAGAAGATTGATTAATAAGCTGGGTAGGCTCGGGGTGGGTCAGAAGTTGGTCAACTGGGTAGCAAACTGGCTGACGAGCAGAAAACAGAGAGTGGTGGTAAATGGTATACATTCAGAAGAGATGCAAGTCACAAGTAGGGTACCTCAGGGATCAGTGCTGGGGCCATTCCTCTTCAATATCTTCATCAGTGACATTGCAGATGAATAGGAGGGTAAAGTTTGTCTGTTTGCAGATGACACCAATATCTGCAACAGAGCAGATGATCCAGATGGAGTGGGCAGAATGAGAAGAGATCTGGATAAACTGGAAAAATGGTCAGAAGAGTGGCAACTGGGGTTTAACGCAAAGAAGTGCAAGAACATGCACATAGGGAAGAGAAACCCTGAAGCCGCCTATAGGCTGGAGGGGGGAGTTGCTGGCAGTCACAAGGGAAGAAAGAGACTTGGGCATCATCATCACAGATGACCTGAAATCATCCAAGCAGACCACTAAAGCAGTAGGTAAGGCAAGGGGGATGTTGGGGTGCATTAGTAGGGGTATCACAAGTCATAAAAAGAAGGTAATAATTCCTCTTTACAAGACACTGGTTAGGCCCCATCTGGAGTACTGTGTGCAGTACTGGAGGCCACACCTTCATAACGATATTAACCAAATTGAGGCAGTCCAGAGAAGGGCAACCAAAATGGTGCAGGGACTGCATCAGAAAACATATGAGGACAGATTAACAAAGCTCAATATGTATACCCTAAAGCAAAGGAGGGAGATAAGTGATGTGATCAAAACATTCAAACACGTTAAGGGCATTAACAAGGTGAAAAAATCTAACATGTTTCAATATAAGAAAAATAGCAGGACAAGAGGACACAGCATGAGATTAGAGGGAGATCGATTAAGGGGTAGTGTGAGGAAGTTCTTTTTCACAGAAAGTGTGGTGGATGCATGGAATGGCCTACCTCAGGAAGTGGTGGATATGAATACAGTGCAGGGCTTCAAAGAGGTATGGGATAGGCATAAGGGAGCAATACAGATGAATATGAATAGATAGGCTATTGACAGAGCAAAGGCCGATGGCACATTCATAAGGTAGAAAAAGAAACTGGCAGATTGGATGGACCTTGCGGTCCTCATCTGCCGTCAACTTCTATGTTTCTATGGGGGGGCAGTGGACATGGTGTACTGGGCTTCAGCAAGGCCTTTGACACTGTCCCATACAGGAGGCTGATCAATAAACTTGAACACACAGGTGTCGGTCATAAGATAGTAAGCTGGGTAGCACATATAATTCAGAAAGTCACATTAAATGGCATTATGTCCAAAGAGGGTTTTGTGACCAGCGGATTCCCTCAGGGATTGGTGCTGGGTCCAGTCCTCTTCAACATATTCATCGGCAACATAGCTGATGGTCTTGAAGGTAAAGTCTGCCTATTCGCAGATGATACAAAACTATGTAATGGGGTGGGCAATCAGGAGGGATCCTCCAGTATGAAGGAGGATTTCAAGAACCTTGAACAGTGGTCCAATGACTGGCAACTTAGATGTAATGTTAAAAAATGCAATGTGATGCACCTGGGAAAACAAAACCCAAGAACTCAATACTTCCTAGATGGGCATCAATTTGAAGAGACCATGACTGAACACAACTTAAGCATAATCATATCAGATGACCTTAAATCAAGGAATCAATGTGAAAAACTGTCATGGAAAGCAAGCAGTATCCTCAGATGCATAGGCAAAGGAATAACTAGCAGGAAACAAGAAGTGATCATTCCACTGTATAGATCCCTGGTGAGACCTCACCTGAAGAAGGACATTGAGCGCTTGGAATCAATTCAGAGAAGGGCCACAAAGATGGTGCAGGGCCTCCATCACAAACTATATGAATCTAGACTGTAAGACCTAAACTTGTACTCCCTGGAACAGAGAAAGGACAGAGGGGATATGATAGAAACATTCAGATTCATCAAGGGTATAAACACTGTTCAGGTAGACAAACTCTTCCATGCAAACGGAGAGGTGTGTACAAGAGGGCACAGCTTACACCTGAGGGGGGAATGCTCAGAGGCAATATCAGGAAGTACTTTTTTATGGAGAGGGTAATAGACACATGGAACAGCTTGCACCCAGAGGTGGTTGCAGCAAAGATGGTGAATGCATTTAAACACACATAGGACTGGCACTATGGAATAAACAAAAACAGCAGAATATAGGGAAGGGGGTTAGGCTGATGGGCAGACTCGATGGGCCACTTGGTCCCTATCTGCCATCAAATTCTTATGTTCTTATCTTTAGCAGTGTTCACAATACTAAGTATTTTGAAATAAGGCAGTTTATAAACTATTCAACTGCAGGGATGGACTATATGGCAACTTGTAAATGTGAAGCGTTTTGTATTGGAAAGAAGTCAAGAATGTTGAAATAAAGGGTGGAGGAGCATTAAAGTTCAGTTCATAACTGTGACAGAAACCATGGTTTAGCCAAACATAATATGGATAACAGGGATCAAGGTGCGCATGCATTTGTATTTTGTGCATAGAGAAGGTTGCTTTGGGGAAAAGGATTGTGGACCTGAAGAATCAGATCCTCAGAACAGAATTTTTCTGGATTTACTGTTTGGGGGGTTGAAGTACCCTGGTTTGAATAATTCTTTTAATATTTTACCTTTTTGAAACAATGATATTCCACATAACAGCATGCATATTAGCCACTGTGTGTTGGTAATATGATCTGGGGGTGGAGGAAAAAGAGAAAACAAATTTTGGTCAAATAATGCGCTCATGACCTTTTGACCCCAGATCTATGCCATAGAATGGTATGCATATTAGCCATTTTCTCATCATATAGTGGGTAGCAGAAAGAAGAAAAAATATATACATTTTTTTTACTCAATTAATGTTCACATGACCCTTTTACTCCCAACCTATAGACCATCTTAGGGGTGGAATACCTTTTATGGTTTCCACATCCAATTATCTTGTAATTATTTTCCCTGCTCTCCCTACCTTTAACATTATATACATCATCTTGACCTTTTTACCTCCCCCTAATAGGATAATAATAATAATAACTTCATTTAATGGAGCACCTTTCACATTTTCAAGCACTTCACACAGTCACAAACAATTCAATAAAACATAATTAAAATCACAGCAAATCAGGAAATGCCTTACTCCATAAAAATGTTTTCAGTGCCTGCTTAAAGCTCCCCACAGTCCTGCACTCCTGAAGCTGATGGGGCAGAGAATTCCAGAGGGTTGGGGCAGCAAACATAAAAGCATGAGCCCCAGATGAATTCAAACTAACCCTCGGAATCTCCAGCAACCCCTCATCAGCCGAGCTGAGCTGTCGCACAGGGGTGTAAGGAGTCAAAAGCTCTTTCAAGTAATCAGGACCAAGTCTGTATAGGGCTTTGTAGGTTAACAGACCTACCTTAAAGGTGATCCGCCACTGAATCGGCAGCCAGTGCAGATCGTGCAGCACTGGGATAATATGAGATCTCCTAGATACCCCAGTCAATAAACGAGTGGCACCATTCTGCACTAGCTGCAAGCGGCGGATATCAACCCCAGGAAGCCCTAAGTAAAGGGAGTTGCAATAGTCAAGGCACGAGGTCACAAAGGCATGGACCAAAATGGTCAAATCACTAGACGGAACAAGGTGCTCGATCCTGGCAATGTTCCTAAGATGGTAAAAGGCTAACTTAATGACTGCCGACACCTGATGATGAAGGGTCAGCCCGTCGTCAAGTATCACTCCCAGGTCATGCACCCATTCGGAGGTGAGGATCTGAGTGCCCCCCAAGAATAAACCGGAGGGTGAATCAGTCCTCAACCCCTCTGTCCTGCATCCCGGGTCCACTACCAAAACCTCAGTATTACCTGCGTTCAACTTTAACCTACTGGAATTCATGTAGTCTTGGATTTCAACAAGACAGCTGTTAAATACTGAGACAGTACTAACCTGGTTGGGGGCAAAAGACAGGTAGAGCTGGGTGTCATCAGCATAGCAATGAAACTTTAGCGGATACCGTCTTACAATGTCTCCGAGGGGCAGCATATACACTGCAAACAACATGGGGGACAGCACCGAGCCCTGGGGAACCCCACAAAGCAGAGAGAAAGACTCGGAAGAAATAATTCCCAAGACCACTTTCTGAGTTCTACCGGTGAGGAAAGATGAAAACCATCTGAGCACTGTACCAGTCAGTCCACAGATGGACCTCAGGTGCTCGAGCAGGACCCCATGGTCAACACTGTCAAAGGCTGAAGAGAGATCAAGGAGTACCAAGATGGAGCGGTTTCTCCGATCTCACCATCAGGAGATCATTGAGCACCCGAACCAGAACAGTCTCAGTACTGTGCCTCTTACGATGGATGTTGGGGTTGCCTTGTTAAATTGGTATGGATTGAATTGTTGTAGATATCAGGAGTCTGGTTTATGGATATAGGGGAGTCTAATTTATTAGTACAATATTATCTTTTAATATTATAGGGACACTGTTTTGCCCCTATAATTAGGGTTGAGTACTCTGTTTAATGTTAAACCCCATTTTTTGTACCTTAATAACTTTTGCGTTCTCTGATAAAATAGCCAAAAATTTGGCATGTGTGTTCAGGCTGCCAGAGTCTCAAGGTGTAGAAAGTTTCTTGGCAACATCTTGTGTGGTGTTTGAGATACAAAGTGCCAAAAAACAGAAAAAAAACACTTTTGGTTTCCCTATACTTAACATTGGGAATATTTTACTCTCACCTACCGCCTAGACTGTGTGGAATTTTTTCATGAAATTTTCAAGGGTGAAGGGGTCAATGCCAAGGGTGTGTATTTGGAAGGTTTGGTGAAAAGTTATTGTACTGTTTTAAAGTTATCACAATTTTTTGAGTTAATGTTCTGGTAAAAAAAAAAAACTATTGCCAAAGGTAAACAAGCATTTGTCAATGCCGAATGTTGATTGCATTGGTCTGTTGAGCTCGCTCAGTGGCCCTGGGTCACTCGTTCATTCTGTTTCTCCCATGCTGCAGGCTGCACCTTTGTACAGGGCTCCTGGCTGCATTGGCAGTTTTTTTTCTACCCACAAAGAAATCTGCAGCTGTCCTGACAGAGCTGTGTTGAGGTGGGTCACTCGCCCTCTGTCAATCGCTCATTCTGTTTCTGCTGGCACTGCAGGCTGCCCTTTTGTACTGGGCTCCAGCCTCTGTTGGTGGCTTCCCACAAAGAAATGTGCAGCAGTCCTGACACAGTTCCATTGAGCTACCTTACTCTCCCTCTCACTCTCCCTCTCTCACTCAGTCTGTTTCTGCCGATGCTGCAGGCTGGTCTTTTGTACAGGGCTCCTGTCTGCATTGCCACCTTTTTCTGCACACAAAGCAATCCGCAGCAGTCATGATAGAGGTCTGTTGAGCTTGCTCACTCTCCCTCTCTCTCTCGCTCATTGTGTTTGTCCCGGTGCTGCTGGCTGCCACTATTGTACTGGACTTCTGCCTGCGTTGGCACCTTTTTCTGGCCACAAGGAAATCTGCAGCTGTCCCGACACAGCTCCGTTGAGGTTGCTGTCTCTGCCTGTCTCACTCTCACATTCTGTTTCGCCTGGTGTTGCAGGCTGCTCTTTTGTACTGGGCTTCTGCCTGCATTGGCAGGTTTTGCTGCCCACAAAGAAATATGCAGCTGTCCCGACACAGCTCCATTGAGGTGGGTCACTCCCTCTCTGTCACTCGCTCATTCTGTTTCTGCTGGCGCTGCAGGCTGCCCTCTTGTACAGGGATCCTGCCTGCATTACCGCCTTTTCTTACCCACAAAGAAATCCACAGCAGTCATGATAGAGCTCCGTTGAGCTTGCTCAATGCCCCTCTCACTCCTCGTTGTGTTTCTCCCAGTGCTGCAGGCTGCCCTTTTGTACTGGGCTTCTGCCCACGTTGGCACCTTTTTCTGCCCACAAAGAAATCTGCAGCTGTCCCAACAGAGCTATGTTGAGGTTGCTCACTCCGCCTGTCTCACTAGCTCATTCTGTTTCTCCTGGCACTGCAGGTTGCCGTTTTGTAATGGTCTCCTGTCTCTGTTGGCACCTTTTTCTGCCCACAAACAAATCTGTGGCAGTTCTGACAGAGCTCCGTTGAGCTTGCTTAGTCCCCCTCTCTCACTCACTCATGCCGTTTCAGTCAGTGCTGTAGGCTTCCCTTTTCTAATGGGCTCCTGTCTGCATTGCTGCCTTCGTCTGGGCACAAAGAAATCTGCAGCAGTCATGATAGAGCTCCGTTGAGCTCGCTCACTCACTCCCCCTCTCTCACTTGTTCGTTCTGTTTCTCCTGCCGCTGCAGGCTGCCATTTTGTACTGGGCCCCTGTGTGCATTGCTACTTTTTTCTGCCCTCAATGAAATCCGCAGCAGTCCCAACAGAGTTCCGTTGAGCTCACTCGCTCCCCCTCCCTCACTCACTTGTTCTGCATCTCCCGCTGCTGCAGGCTGCCCTTTTGTACTGGGTGTCTGCCTGCATTGGCGGCTTTGTCTACCCACAAAGAGATGTGCAGCAGTCCCGAAACAGCTCCGTTGAGGTCGCTCACTTGCCCTCTGTCACTCCTTCATTCCGTTTCTGTGGGGGATGCAGGCTGGACTTTTGTACTGGGCTCCTGCCTGCATTGCCGCCTTTTCCTGCCCACAAAGAAATCCAAGCAGTGACGATAGACCTCCGTTGAGCTTGCTCACTCCCCCTCTGTCACTCGCTCATTCTGTTTCTGCCGTGCTGCAGGCTGTCCTTTTGTACTGGTCTCCTGACTGCGTTGGCACCTTTATCTGTTCACAAAGAAATCCGCAGCTGCCCTGACAGATCTTCATTGAGGTCACTCACTCTCCCTGTCTCACTCGCTCATTCTGTTTCTCGTGGCGCTGCAGGCTGGCCTTTTGTACTGGGTTTCTGCCTCCGTTGGCATTTTGTTCTTCCCACAAAGAAATCTGCAGCAGTTTTGAAAGAGCTCCGTTGGCCTCACTCCCCCTGTCTCACTTGCTCTTTCTGTTTCTGCCCACGGAGCAAGCTGCCCTTTTCTACTGAGCTCCTGACTGCGTCGCCGTCCTTTTCTGCCCACAAAGAAATCTGCAGCAGTCACGATAGAGCTCTGTTGAGCTCTCTCACTCACTCCTCCTCTCTCACTTGTTCGTTCTGTTTCTCCCACTGCTGCAGGATGCCCTTTTGTACTGGCCCCTGTGTGCATTACTGCCTTTTTCTGCCCACAAAGAAATCCGCAGCAGTCCCAACTGAGCTCCGTTGAGCTCACTCACTCCCCCTCCCTCACTCGCTCATTCTGTGTCTCCCAGTGCTGCAGGCTGCCCTTTTGTACTGGGTTCCTGTCTGCGTTGCCAGCTTTTTCTACCCACAAACACATCTGCAGCAGTCCTGAGAGAGAGCGCCATTGAGCTCGTTCACTCCCCCTCTCTCAGTCGCTCGTTCCATTTCTGCCAGCGCTGCAGGCTGGTCTTTTGTACTGGGCTCCTGCCTGCATTACCGCCTTTTCCTGGCCAAAAAGAAATCCGTAGCAGTCACGATACACCTCCTTTGAGTTCACTCACTCCCCATCTCTCGGTTGCTCGTTCTGTTTGTCCCAGCACTGCAGGCCGCTCCTTTGTACTGGTCTCCTGCCTGCGATGCCACCTTTTCCTGCCCACAAAGAAATCGGCAGCTGTCCCGACAGAGCTCCATTGAGGTCGCTCGCTCACTCCCTCTGTCTCACTTGCTCATTCCATTTATGCCAGCACTACAGGCTGCCCTTCTGTACTGGGCTCCTGCCAGCATAGCCACCCTTATCTGCCCACAAAGAAATCCACAGCAGTAATGATAGAGCTCTGCTGAGCTCGCTCAGTCCCCCCCCCTCGCTTGCTCGTTTTGTTTTTCCCACCGCTGCAGGATGCCCTTTTGTTCTCAAGCCCTGCATGCGTTGCTGCCTTTTCCTGCCCACATACAAATCTGCACCAGTCCCAACAGAGCTCCGTTGAGCTCACTCACTACCCCTCCCTCACTTGCTCGTTCTGTGTCTCCCGGAGCTGCAGGCTGCCCTTTTGTACTGGGCTCCTGCCTGCGTTGTCGCCTTTTCTTGTCCACAAAGACATCCGCAGCAGTCCCGACAGAGCTCAGTTGAGCTTGGTCACTCCCCCCACCTCTCATTCACTCAATCCTAATCTGTCCCAAACACTGATTTCCGGCAGCGACTGCGGTATTCTGCTCTGGAAGCGCGGAAACACATTTAGGCCAGGATGTGAAAAATGACAACTGTACTGTTCATAAGGAGGTGTGAACAAATGCCAGTGTTGAAAATCTGGCTTGAAAACATTACTAATTTGCAAACTTACAAGGGTGCGTGGCACCTGCACAACACACGCTCGTAACACAGTCATTTTATGGAGTTTCATCACAAAATTTTTAACATAGGCATTTTAGCACCTCTGCTCATGAACAGTGTCAGTGTGATTTTCTTAATGTGTCCTGAACACCGATTTCCCACAGCAACTGCGCTATTGTACACCGAAACTGAGAAAACACATTTCGGCCAGGATGTGAAAAATGACAGCTGCACTGCTGATAAGGAGGTGTGGCAAAATGGCAATGGTGAACATTTGGAGTGAAAATATTGCAAAGTTGCGAAGGTACGAGTGTGCGTGGAAACTGCAAAATGCACATTTGCAACACACTCATTTTATGGACTTTCATCACCAAATTTTCAACATAGGCATTCTAGGATCTCTGCTAATGAACAGTGTCACTGTCATTTTCATAATGTGTCCCAAACATGGATTTCCCACAGCGACCACACTATTCTGCACCGGAACTGAGAAAACACATTTCGGCCAGGATGTGAAAAATGACAGCTGTACTGTTCATAGGGAGGTGCAGAAGAATGGCAATGTTGAAAATCTGGAGTGAAAATATTATGAATTTGTGAACTTATGAGCGTGCGTGCACACTGCGCAACGCACGCTCATAACACAGTCATTTTATGGAGTATTGTCACCAAATTTTCAAGATAGGCATTTTAAGACCTCTGCTCATGAACAGTGCCACTGTCAGTTTCTTAATCTCTGTGGAACTCTGATTTCCCACACTGACTGCGCTATTCTGCGCCAGAAGTGCGAAAACACATTTTGGCCAGGGTGTGAAAAATGACGGCTGTACTGTTCAAAAGGAGGACTGGAAAAATGCCAATGTTGAAAATCTGGGGTGAAAATATTGCAAATTCACAAAGTTACGAGCGTGTGTAGCAACTGCACAATGCACGCTCGTAAAACAGTAATTTTTTGGATTTTTCCCACCAAATTTGCAACATAGGCTTTTTGAGAGCCCACCTCATGAACACTGGCACTGTCATTTTGTTAATCGGTCCCAAAAGGTGATTCCACACAGTGATCGCGAAATCACCTTTCAGGGCTGATTAATGCCGTGACAGTGACAGAATTCATGAGGAGGGGTCCCAAAATTCCCCTGTTGAAAATTTGGTGCCAACATTCCAAAAAATGCCTGAGATATGTATCAAAGTTGAAAAAATCCTATTTATTCCATTATACAGCTTACCAGCATTTCTTTAGTTCATGGTCGGCTTTGAAGAGTGCAGACGTGTTCCTGGTCAACCGAAGATCATCGTGCCAGACTCCGGAGGTAAGTATGGGATATGGGGGGGTGTGGGGAGGAAGGGTGCACAATGGGTGGACATGGGTTGCGGGAGGGGGGCAGAGGAACCACCGTGGGACCGTTTCCTTTTTTACAAGTCACAAAAAAAAAAAAGACATCGGACCTTTTTTCATTTTGCAGGGGCATGTGGCACGCTGGGGTGGGCTCCCAGCATGACAACAGAGTCTTCCTTTTGGGGGGCAGCTGTAGCTGACGGGGGATTGGGCACCCCCGTCGGCACACAACAAAAGTGGGGGGGGGACATAATGCCGACGGGGAGTCGGCTCCCCCGTCGGCAACATAAATATTGCAGGCACTGCAGACGATGGGGATTGGGGCCCCCATCAGCAACTAAACATGGTTGGGGGGCACATATTGCCTAGGGGGATTGGGCACCCCCTCGGCAGCGATATCGAATATTGCTTGTGAACATGCCATGTTCACAAACAAAAGATCTCGCCTTGCAATGACGGGTCACTCCCTCATTGCAGCGAATGGCTGACACTGCAATGACGAGGCAGCCCCTGATTGCAGTAGCTGTTTTTTTACAGGTTGGTGGTACGCTGGCTGAACTAGTGTCAGCAGCAGTGTGCCATAGCATTGGGGGAAGCGAGATAAGCCTTTACAGGCTGTGGTGGCATTGGCCACAACAGTGCCATGCCTCTACAACCTGCTTGTGGAGAAACCTGCTGCAACATGTTTCTTGCGCAAGCGCACAATCAACATAAAAAAACACATCACAACTGGTTATTTGCATGATTTACTTGCCATGATGAAAACAAACAAAAAAAAGCACACTTGAGATGGCTGTCATTTTCTTTTCACAATTTTAAACTTGCAAACATTAGGAATACATGCAAATTAAGTGTTTAAAACACAAATGCCTGATCCTAGCTAAACAGGACATGTTTAGCTAGATTCTGGTGTTTGTTCTTTTAAGGTAGCAGAAATACATTATCTAGGTACCCCAAATCCAGGGTGCCTAGCTTAGCAAAAGGAGCCATTGACCTGCATCCTCTGTATGACAACAGCGGTACTTCCTTGACTTCAGCAGCCACAGCTGGAACTTGTGTTGTAGACTGCAGTAAAAACAGTGAGCTGTCATTTCCCTGGTGTCTAGTGGTGACCCCTCCTTTTCTGTCCCTTTCTTTATGTACTGTTTCATGTTGCCTTGGTATCTATTGGCATCCCCACCCTCTGATTGTCATCCCCATAATTATTTGATGTTTCTGTAGTGTCTAGAGGCACCCCACCCTCTGATCGCCATCCCCATTCATGAATTATTTTCCTCTGGTGTCTAGTGGCATCCTCCACCCTCTGATCTCTGTCCCCTTTAGTTTAGAAACAGAAACATAGACTTCAATGGCAGATAAGGACCTCTTGGCCCACCCAGTCTGCCCATTTCTCCCTACCTATAGGATAAGCTGCAGATCCTAGTTAACCAGCAGCCTACTTCCTCCTACCCCCCACTATAATTACCTTATGTCTGTCCCATGCATTCTTGTATTCCCCCACTGTTTTTGACCCCACAGCCTCCTCAGGAAGTCTGTTCCATGCATCCACAACCCTCTCTGTGAAAAACTACTTCCTCGCGTTGCCCCTGAACCGTCCACACATTGTCTTCAAACTGTGACCCCTTGTTCTTGCACATCTCTTTTTCTGAAAGATGCTACCCTCTTCAATTTGTTGATTCCTTTGAAGCACTTTAAAATTTCTATCATGTCCCCCCTCTCCCTCCTTTCCGCGTGGGTATAGATTTTAAGCTTCTTTAGTCTCTCTTCGTATGGTTTCTGGTGCAGACCCTGCACCATTTTAGTGAAAGCGGATGATTTGGCCCTGGAAAAAATGTTGCGGAGATAATACAGCGGATAAAAAGGCGAGTGGTCAAAATAATGTTGCATTTAAAAGTCGTGTCTCACATATAGTCGCGGACTAAATGTCACGACCATATGTGAGACAACTGGAAAATTGCAGATGAATGTTTCTCACTTTATAGTTTATCATCATCTGGTGTCATCAAACCACAAAAAACTACAGATCAAGACTCGTTGGATCATGGTGGAAACGCCGCTACTTTTAGCTGTCTTTCTTCACTGCCAACTCCCACGCCATCACTACCCAAGAACTGAGCCCTGACTGTTCTACTGTACTTCACAGCCTGGATAGAAGGCATGACATGGCGCAAGACAAGGCTGAATGCCCGACCTGTTGTCTGGCCTAGGGGTACTTTCACAAAAGGCGGGCACAGCAATGCGTGGGAACCACGAGCATCACACAGCAAGAATCCAACCATGCATTCCAGGTTGCTCTTCTTCTTTAGTAGGGTCATCTCTTTCTAGGTTGCCTTTTTGAGGTCACTGACTCCCTCCCCCCATAATCCACTGCCAAGAAATCCAGGCAGGGGGTTGCAGGATAGGTGTCAGTGATCCAGCTATGGCTGGTACCTCTTCGATGGAGACGCTTTTGTCTCTCCTGCTGTTCTAATGGATGGAGTATGTACTACACTTTACTATGCCAGTTACTGCTGTCCCATGCTCATGGACGGTAGTGCCTCTGCCTCCCCTGTCCACACTCCCCCCCCAGTCGTATCATGATGGCTGGAACACTACTGCTGACAGTAGTGCCTCTGCTTCCCTCGTTGGCTACTTCTCATTATCTGTTGATGGTACAGATGTTGACACTGGATGGCTCCTTTACCTTGGTAAGTCCCACTCTGGCCAGGCTCCATTCTTGAAGGGACTCATTGATGGGCTGTCCTAACCCCCCATTGATGCAGCATGGCACGGCCCCACGAATTTAGTCCCTGGCATGGGCGGAGGATGTCGCCGGTTGGTTATTACTTTGTCAGAGACATTAGTGGTGACTGATTTTTTTACCAGTTTGCTACTCCTGTTACACCCAGCCATGGGACAACTGGAGGCGTCCTTTTGTCTGAGCAATGTTACATACTAACATACTAACATACTATTTGCCAGCAGATTAGGCCTTATGGTCTATCAAGTCTGCTCGAACCTAGATCCTTAGTTGGGTGCCGAGACCCTCCCATCCCTTGTGCTCCAGAAACCCCTATCATCCATCCCCACCCCCCCGGGATAGGCCATCATCTGATACATCCACTTTCTGTGTCTGTCCCACCCTCTCTTAAAGCTCTCCACTGTGGATCTCTGAACCAGCTCACCAGGCAGAGCATTCCAAGGGTCCACCACCCTCTCAGTGAAAAACCTCCTCCTCTTTCCCCCCCTCACCCTTCCACCTTCCAACTTCAAACCATGCCCTCTG
Source organism: Neoceratodus forsteri (assembly GCA_016271365.2). Lineage (NCBI taxonomy): Eukaryota > Metazoa > Chordata > Ceratodontiformes > Ceratodontidae > Neoceratodus > Neoceratodus forsteri. Next base: position 1,559,858,969 of record CM028130.1, on the reverse strand, counting down.
GTGATGCCTCCCTGCTTGTTGTCTCCCTGATGCCTCCCTGATGTTCATCACTATTATCTACTCCATCTCCATTCTCTCCCCATTCTGAAAAAACATGCTCACCTTGTTATGCCTGCACTCATAGCCCCGAATACCCTGGACACATTTCCCATACCTTCCCCTTGCTTCTCTGTTCTCACCACCCAACTCACCTTGCTTCCCTTCTCCTCATCTTCATGCTGCACAAAAATTACCCCATGGTACACAGAAAGCAGTCAAACTATCTGCCAAAAATAAATAAGCATAGGAAATAATGAGTGGTCAATAGGTCGCCGCTTTACATCTCGGCAACATTTTCAGCGACGTTTACTCCAGCAGTGAAATGCCCATGCGACATTTAACCCGCAAGCATTTGTCCGCGGTATTATAGCCAGCGACTAATCATCCTAGTGCCCATTTTAGTTGCCCTCCTCTGGACTGCCTCCATCCTGTCTATGTCCTTGCAGAGATGGGGTCAACAGCACACAGTACTCCAGATGGGGTCTCGCCAACTATCTGTACAGAGGGATGACAACTTTCTGTTTTCTACTGGTGATGCCTCTCACTATGCATCTCAGTATCCCCCCAGCCCTCCTTACTGCCTTCTCACATTGCCTGCCCACCTTTAGGTTATATGATATGACTACCCCTGGTCCCTTTCCATTTTTATTGTTTTTAGTCCCCCCCCCCCATTGTGTACTCTTCCACTGGGTTTTTGTTTCCCAGGTGCAATACTTTGCACTTCTTAACATTGAATCTAAGCTACCATTCTTTTGACCATTCCTCCAACCTTGCCAAGTCCATTCTTATCCTTTCCACCCCCCTTGTGTATCAACTCTGTTGCAGATCTTTGTGTCATCTGCAAAGAGGCATATGTTTCCTTCCAGTTCCTCTCCAATGTCACTTATAAAGACAGTAAAGAGGACCAGCCCCAGTGCTGAACCCTCCGGTACCCCACCAGCAACCCCCCTTTCTTCAGAGTGGATTCCGTTTACTATTACCCTCTGCGTCCTGTTGTCCAGACAATTTTTCACCCAGGCTACTACCCTGAGACCCACTCCCAGGCTGGCTAACTTGTTTATTAATCTTTTGTGTGGGACTGTGTCAAATGCCTTGCTAAAGTCTAGGCAGGTCATATCCATAGCCCCTCCCTGGTCTACCACTTCAGTCACCCAGCCAAAGAAATCTATTAGATTTGTCTGAATTGACCTTCCCACTATGAATCCATGCAGCCTTGGGTCCTGTGCCCTGCAGGCCTCTAAGTACTCAACAATTCTTTCTTTCAGAAGTGATTCCATTTGAGGGATCATGTGATGCAGCCAACGCAGTAGTACCTCTCTTCGACCACTCCCACTCATCTCTCTCATAAAACCCCAAAATAACATAACTTGCTGGCCAGTAAAGCACGGTAGTCCATTTGGAAAAAAAAGATAGTGATCCAAATCTTCTGGGTGCAATTTTGGTAGTGGTAGCGACTTCATGGAGGCAGAAATGTGTCTTGCACTCCCCCACCACATGCTGCCAAGCACGCTGGAGAAATCGAGTAAGAAAACAAAGGCCCAGTCCCACTCTTCTTCCTCGCAGGCCATGGGGCACCAGCAGCAAACTCTCCTGACTCTTGAAATACTAAGGGAGGAATTCCGGCCATTTAAAGAACTACACTCCTTGGCTACGGATTTCAGGAGTCTGTCGGGGGCCCTAGAAGAACTTACTAGATGCACCAGTGACAATGAAGCCAGGCTAATTTCAGCAGAGAAAAATCTTGCAACATTTGACCCAACCATGGCAGCTACAAGATCCAGAATTGACAAGTTAGAGGTGAAGTTCGAAGACCTAGAAGGCAGGAGCCGATGGAATAATTTGATACTGATCAGGCTCCCCAAGATGGCAGAAGGTGAGAATCCTGTTCTTTTTATTCAAAAACTTCTCATCAAATTGGCTGGCCCATCACCCTTTGAAACTGGGTATACGATTGAACGTGGCCATAGGGCTCTGTGGCCCATGCCCCTCCTACCCCTAGTACATTTATTTTCAAGTTTTTAAACTATCAGGAGAGGCAACATGTATTGAGCAAGGTGAAAGACCTAAAAGAAGTGCTCTGGGAAGGGAATATACTCAGAGTGGTTTCAAGATCTGCCCCTGTCAGTCAGGCAGAAAAGAGCTTCCTACCATGCAGTGGTTACTAAACTGATTGCGGCCAGCATCAGATTCCGAATGTGCTACCCGGCCTGATTTCAAGTCCTGATAGAAGAATCCTGGCAGTCTTTTGAGGACCCAAAAACAGCTGAAGAATCCCTGAAAGAATCCTTCCCTGCCTTGTTTAAAGATTGCTGAGGCCTGTTCTGTGTTATGGGAGTGAGAAGCTCTCTTGGAGGGTCGCTAGCCATGTTTTGCTTTTATTAGTTTTTTCCATTACCTGTGGCACTTGCGGCTACTGGAAACTGGTGGTGAAGCTGTGCCCAGCTGAGCAATACTATATTGGCGGGAACATCATTCCCCCCTAATTTTGGACTGGGACATTGTTATTCGCAATATAACCTGGGGGACAATGCACTTGCAATCTGTTACAGGGACAGCCTGTGACTAAGTAAGCTGTTAGACACCCTTCAGCTATGCGTATTATCTTGAAAAACAATCTACCTGGGGGAATGCTTACCCTGGTCTTGGCCAGGGACTGATTAGAGTTTAAGTGTTAGGTATACCCGGGATAGTTCTCATTCTGGTAGTTTCGGAAAAATCTCCATCTACCTTTTGTTTTGTTAAGAAAACCCCAATGTGTGCAGATCTTTTTTACCTGGCTCATCGTGTAAGTCTAGAAGAGTCTCAAAATTTAAAACTTTGTGACCATTTTTTTCTTAGTACACCAGGGGACTCATATGATGCTTCGTCAAGATATTGGATATATGTGTTTCAGAGGATCTGAATTGGACTCCGCCATCTATTTAATTTTTATTTTCTCTTTTATTTCCATATACTGGACTCTGTTCTGGACGTTAAAGGGTTTTTGTGAGGGCGGAGGGAGGATGAGGCCTCCATGTGACAGTGGATCGCTTACTACAATGGGCCGTGGGTTGGAGGGAGGGGTCTACCACTGGAGTGGATGTTTTAGGATATAGGAATCCATTGATTACTATCAGGGTACATGTTTTGGGAATTGTGGAGGGAGGGTGGTGGGTGGGGGGACCAGCTTTGCAGGGGAGTATTTTTTCTGTGGGTGATTTATAATTACAATGTTTTTGACACATTTAGATTATAAAGGGGTGTGTTGTCGAATGTTACTAGATTTTTAACGTGGAATGTCTGTGGAGCAAGGAATAAGAACAAAAGTTATAAGACTTTAAAGCATGTGAAATTATTACAAGACAACATCATATTCCTCCAAAAGACATATTTGTTAGAGGCTGAAGGAAACCTTCTCCAATGACAGTTTGTAGGGAAAGTTTTTCATGCTGGGAACAGCACTCAATCCGTTGGGGTGGCCATTTTAGTAGCTCGGGGCATACCATTTCTTAGTGAACAAGTCCTTGGAGATCCTGAAGGATAGTATGTCTTAGTGAAAGGCTTGTTAGACAGGCGGACCTTAATCCTGGGCAGTATTTATGGTCATAATGCTGATACGCCACAGTTTTTCACTGATCTTCTTAAGGTACTGGCCCCTTTCACCACTATACCGATAATATTAGAGGGTGATTGGAACCTTCCCTTTGCACCTGACTTAGATAAATCAGATTCAAAATGGAAAGGCCTCTCCCCAGCCCAAAGAGCTCTCAGAGAACTGACTGACCATCTGGGTCTCTGTGACCTATGGCGCCTCCTCCATCCCCACCTAAAGGAATTCACTTTCAGGTTTGCGGTTCATGGAACCAGTTAATGGATTGATTACTTTCTGTTGAGTCATTCATTGTTGAGGGGCCTCACTGATTCTGCTATTGACTCTGGGGTGTTACCCGACCATTCTGTAGTGGCCTGTTCCTTGTCACTTCAGGCAGATTCCCCCAAAGAATCACTGTGTAAACTCAACAACCAGTTGCTTAAAGATGAGCATATAGTGAACCAGATAATTCAGGAAATAAAAGACTACACCAATACGAACCTAAATTCCACACGGAGACCTAATTTTGAATGGGGTGCTTCAAAATGTGTACTTCGTGGGGTGTTAATAAAACTAGCCTCTCAGTGAAAAAGGCAAAGAGTCCAGGCAGCTCTTTCCCTACTGTCTAATATTCGGAGTTTAGAAGCTTCCTTATCACTCAACACAATGGAGGCACAGCACTCCACCTTAATAGGACTCCTGGATGACTATTCTCATCTTTTGCATGAGTCTGTGGAATATGCCATACTTAAGACAGGCACGAAATACATTGATCAGGGGGAGAAGGCGGGGCATCTCCTTGCCTTACAGCTTAAAAAGATAGAACAATCCAAGTTGGTTCGAGCTATCCAATCCCAAGTTAGAGGAACCCTGCATCTGTCTCCTAAAGATATAACAGAGGAATTTGCAGAGTTTTTTGGAAAATTATACAGCCCCATGCCCAATCCTTGGGCAAGTGAAGCAGTTCAGAAATATCTCGATGTCACCCCCCTCCCTTCCTTTACCTGGGAGCAGCAGAATTATTTGATTACTCCTATTTCAGAATTTGAGATACAAGCTGCCATTTCCTCCTTGGTCTCCGATAAGGCCCCTGGACCTGATGGCTTTTCTCTCAGTTTTTATAAGATTCTTTCTCCCCATCTGATCTCCTGGTTGAAACTTTTATTTGAGTAGATCCTGGACTTCAAATTTCTGGAGTGTTATCTGTTGGAGGCTTTAATTATTGTAATACCCAAACCTGGTAAAGATCCAGAAAATGTTAGTAGCTACAGACCCATCTATTTACTATACTGTGATGTAAAAATATTGGCTAAAGTCCTTGCTACTAGATAAAAGCATGTCTTGCCCCACATAATCCACCCTGACCAGGTAGGGTTTAAGGAGGGCAGACACTCGGCTGACCATTTTCGCAAACTCGCACATATTTTCTCTGCATCCAGGGATTCTGAAATTCCAGCCGGACTACTTTCCCTGGATGCGGAGAAAGTGTTTGATAGAGTTAACTGAAATTTTGTATTCTTAACTATGAAATTATTTGGTTTCCCACAGATATTTATCCACTGGCTCTCTTCCTTCTACCAACATCCTCTAGCCCATATTTACTGCAATGGTGTATTTTCTAACCTATTCTCTTTATCTTCCAGCACCAGACAAGGGTGTTCTGTTTCACCCTTGCTGTTTAATATTTACCTAGAGCCCCTTCTGACCAAAATAAGAGAACAAGATGACATCAGAGGGAATCAAAATAAATGTTCAAGAATTCAAGTTGTCAGCCTATGCCGATGACATCCTCCTTCACCTCCTACAATCCGAGCAGATGTTTCCCATAGTCTTCTCCCTACTATCAGAATATGGAGCAGTCTCCAATTACAAGGTCACTCTAGAGGAGACCATAGTTTTTCCACTCAATCACGGGTTTACCAAATGTGCAATGGAACCCTTGGGAGTGCAGTGGAGCCCCAAAAATCTGAAATACCTAGGACTATTTTGGGCTAGATCTAAGACAGCGATAAAGAAATTAAATCTAGATCCCCTCCTCCTCAACATTCAACTAGGCTTGCAAAGATGGCAATCCCTTCCAATCTCACTCTGAGGGAGAATAAATATCATTAAAATGAATGTCTTACCCAGACTATTTTACCCTCTATGTATGTTGAACTCATGAATCCCTGTGAGTTGGCTTAAGAAAGTACATGCTATTATCTCCACTTTTATTTGGCTCAAGAAATGGCCCAGACATGCTTACAAAAAACTGGCTGCCTCCACATCTAGTGGAGGTCTGAAGCTCCCTTACTTCAATATGTACTTCTGGGCCAGCCAGGCTTCTAAATATCTGAGATGGCTCACCACTCAAGAGGAGCCTGCTTCTCATCTTTATGTTCCGGAGTGGCTGATACTAGAAAGACAATTGCTAACGGATGCAAAAATTGCCCCGGAAGTCATATTACATGTGGCTGCTAAGGCCCTCCCTACCCACCTGATTAACTCCCCGATTGCTATCTCACTGAAGATACATGCACAATTGTGTGCCTTCCTGGGCTATAGACAGCACATGACTGGAAACCCTATTCTGAGACGGGGAGGACAGTCTATTCCTCCAGCGTGGCTGCCCCGCTTAGGAGACTTTGAAGTCTCAGATTTCTTCTCAAATGGGAGGTGTCTGGACTCAAGCAGAATTCTGGATAAACTTCAACTGGGTAGACCCTGGATTTTCAAGGTTCTCCAATTGCATCACCTGTTAGTCCACTCACTGTAGGACCTTACTCTTAAGTCCTGAAATGAATGACTGTTTCCAGGCAATGATGCCCTTCAGTGGCAAACCCCATGCTATTTCTAAGCTGTATGTTCTCCTCAGGGAAAAAGCCTTGGATCCTCACAGTAATATCCCCAACACTTGGGAAGATTACAACCCAGACACTGCTAATAGATAGGAATCTATCTGGAAGGCTACCTTTATTTACATTCCATAAGACAGATTGAGACATACCCAATTCCAGATATTAAATTATATGTATTGGACCCCCGTCAAGTTCCAGAAAATGGGCAGATCTCCTGCTGCTTTATGTAATGGTGTCGACAGCAGGAGGACTCCCTCAAGCACAATCTTTTGGGACTGCCTGGGGATCAAGCAACTATGGGACCAGATTAAGCCCAGAGCAGACCTCTTATTGGGTCTCGATGAATTGTTCACTCCTGAGATATGCTTGTTGGGGGACCTCTCCCAAATACCAGTGCGGATCAGAAGGTATCATATGGCACTCCTATCCCTAACAGTAAAGAAACCTGTCCTACACCACTGGCTGGATGGACAGCCCATATCATACTTTCAGTGGTCGACAGAGCTTCTCTTCAATCTTAGGGTTGAACAACTGAGAGACAGTCTTTGGGGTTCATTGTCTTGGTATAAAAGGATTTGGGATAGCTTTCACATGCTTTATTTGCTCCAGGTAAAGAGTGTTAATAGTAATAATAGTGGTCAGAAGGGATAATATTCAAGGTTTATCTTATAAATCCTTTTACCTCACCCACTAGTAGCTCCTTACGATTAGGGTAGAGTTCAATTTGAGCTTAACAAGATACTGAAATTTATTTATATTACATTCTGTACACCCTGGTTTTTATTCTGGTTTTATTTTACCATGGTCTGTCAAGCCGGGAGGGATGGGTAGGGTTAGGGAGAGGGGGCCTGACACAGGCTGCAGTTTATCACTTTACTCTTGTTCACATAATGTGTCTGTGTGATGGCCTTTGTTGGTTAAAATACAATAAACTTAAATTTTGAAAAAAAAAAGACTGTAGTTTCCTGCTTCTGTCTTGCTCCCACTTTTGTAAAGGGGACTCACATCCATCTTCCTCCAGTCCTCGAATACTACACCATCCTCCCATGATTTGTTAAAAAGGGCAGTCAGTGGTGTCAGTAGTTCTCCCCTTAGTTCTTTCAGAATTCTGGGGTGAATCCCATCAGACCCCATTGCCTTGTCCACCTTGAATTTTAGGAGTTCTTTCAGAACACTTTCTTCTGTGAATAGACTGGTATCGATCCACCTATCCAGAGTGCTTATATTGTTTGATTTAAGTTCGTCCCCTCCTCTTCTTTTGTGAATACTGAACAAAAGTATTCGTTCATTATCTCTGCCTTTTCACTGTCACCCTCTGCCCCCTCCATTTTATTACACCTCACTATCCCTCCCTTGGTCTTTCTTTACTCACTAATGTACCTATAAAAGGATTTATCCCCCTTCTTAACTGAGTTGGCCATCTTTTCCTTCTTTTGGACCTTTCCTATTCTAACTGCCTTCCCCACTTCCTTCTGTTTTAACTGATAGAGTTCTTGTTCCTGCTCCTTCTGTGATTCCTTATACTTTCTGAATGCTATCTTTTTCTCCCTAACCTTTCTCACCACCTCTTTTGAGAACCATTGTGTTTTTTTCCTTCATTTAGTTTTATTTGCTTTACACAAAGGCCTCTGTGATGACAGTTCTGATTTTGCCCCATTGTTCCCCAACCCCTCCTTCCTGTCCATTTGCTAGTGCATTCCTTAGGCACTCTTCCATTCTGCCAAAGTCAGCCCTCCAAAAGTCCAGTACCCTTGCTTTTGTATGGCTTGACTTGGTGTCTAGTGGCACCCCAAGCCTCCAGTCACTGTTCCCATAATTGATCTTTCCCTGGTGTTTAGTGGCACTCCCACCCTCCAATCACTGTCCCCATTTGTGGTCTTTCCCTGGTGTCTAGTGGCACCCTCCACCTTCTGATTGCCAACCCTCTTATCATTTTGTCTTTCTCTGATGTCCAGTGACACCCCCTGTCACAAACCCACTTCTGGGGGCTAGGTCGACTGGGCTCACAGTGTCCTCCCCTAAGTGCAACCCATGACAGGGGGTCAGGAAATACCCTCCTCATCTCCTTTTAGAATGCATGCTGATTTCACAACTGAACACTCACTATGAGGGACCAGGTCTTCCTCTCTCTGTGGGTAAGGGCAAAATCCAGTTTTGCGTCTGTAGCCAGGTAAGAACCCTCTTTGGTTGCTGCACTGGGGGGAGAACCCAGGCATTACAAGATCTTCAGGACTGCCCTCATAACCCTGAGTGTGGTTTCTCCCACAGGTGGTGCAGGAACCTGATTCAAACCACACAGACCCCCTCTGGAGACCTTGTGTACTTTTATTGTACTTATAGGGCCCCAGATTCCCTTCCAGGATCCTAGTTTTGGTAGCATGTGGCACCTTAGCACCAAACAGGCATGCTACAGATTGAATAAACCTTCCCAAAAGTCTTCATTCACAATGAATCACTCCCTAGCAGTAGTACTTTAAAATAAAAGCATGAGCTTTTGCTGATTACTTAAATAATGACCATACAAACATACAGACAGATGATTTAGATATTTGGTTATGGTATAACTACAAAAAAAGTTGGAAAATACATACAGAATGAACTTGTGAATTAACTGGATAATTTCTACCTTTTCTATAGAGAATCAGACCCGAAAATTAGTGAGTTTTGCAAAGTCTCTCTTTCTCTCTGCTGTGTCTCAGAGTCCCAGTTTTTCTTGCAGTGATCTTCAGTGTGTCTGGCAGTTTTCACTGTGTCAGGAAATTTGGCTTCTGCCCAGTCTCTCTGTTTTAGAGGGCTTAAATAGCCCTTTTCTTCAGTCTGCAAAACTGGACTGTGATTGGCTAGTGGCCTTAATATTTCCATGTCCGACTGTTTATCTCTAGGTCAGCAGAGGGCTCTCTTGCTCTTTTCCCAAAATTTTAAGTGAACCAAAATTATCAATATTTTGCTTTCACACAGCCCCACCTTCCTGGCTGACCTTTGATCTACACTACCTTCCTGACACCATTAAAATGGAAATAGACTGTGGCATTTGGCAGATAATTTAACAATTGCTCCCTAGACTGGGTGTCTGCAGGACCCTGCTCTCAAGCTATTTCACATTGAAATTCAAAATGTTATAAACAGGGGAGATGTTCCTTTCATCTTCTGTCATTAATGGAATATTTCCCTTTGATCAGCTACCAGGAAATTCCAATCCCCTATTGGAATTTAACTCCTGTTTACCTCTAATCAAGAATTTGTTCCAGACAAAGGAAAATGTCAGACACTGAAATACACATCAGCTCTTCCCATGTACCCTGGTAGACAAGTGGGCATCTTTTCTGACAAACACGATGTCCTGGCTTTCTTGGAAATTAAACATCAACAAAATTACAGAGATATATCACAACAATATGACTGCGATGGACAAATCACCACACCCCTACCCTCCTGTTGTTGTCTCCAGAATTAATTGCTCTTTTCCTGGTGTCTAGCGGCACCCCCACCATGAGGTTATTGTCCCTATAATTAAATGATCTTTTCATGGTGTCTAGTGGTACCCCTCACACTCTAACTGTCCCCATTATTGTTTTGTCTTTCACTGATGTCTAAAGGGACATCCCACACTCTGATTGCCATCCCAGTAATTATTTTTATTTTCCTGGTGTGTAGTGACATCTCCACCCTCTGATCACTGTTCCCATTAAATGTTTGTCTTTCCCTGGTATCTAGTAGCACCCCAACCCTCTTATTGCCATTTCTATTACTTTGTGGTCTTTCCCTGGTGTCTAGTGGCACCACCTACCCTCTGGTCACCATCATCATAATTAATTGATCTTTCCCAGGTGTTTTGAGGCACCCCCCCCCACAATCCAGTAATTGTCCTTGTAATTAATTGATCTTTCCCTGGTGTTCAGTGGCACCATGCACCTTCCTATCACTGGCCTTATTATTGTATTGCCTTTCCCTGGTGTCTAGTGGCACCCCCACCCTCAAAGTGCCATTCTCATTATTATTTTTATTTGTCCTGGTGTCTAATGCCACCCCCACCCTCCAATTGCCATCCCAGTAATTACATTATTTTTCACTAGTGCCTAGTGGCATCCCACTCCCTCTGATTGCTGTCCTTATTAAGTGTTTGTCTTTCCCTGATGTCTAGTGGCACCTTGACCCTCCAATCACCATCCTCATTAGTCTGTGGTCTTTTCCTGGTATCTAGTGGCACCCCCACCCTTTGATCACCACTCCAGTCTTGAAAACCATCCTTTGATGCTATTTTTTATGTAAAAATCTGCAAAAAAAAAGGTTTATCACCGATCTGACCCCCTACCTCCACGTCCCACTCAGTACCCACCACCCCATGTTTCCTGGTACACCCCTACACACCCTCACTCACCAGAACAGACCACAGGATGAAGAGCCACTCTCTGATCAAAGACATATTTTCCTTCTGGAACCACTGACTGCAACAGGAGGAAATAAGGTAAGTGTGATTCAATGTATTTCAATAGTGTTTTCAACTTTGATGCGTAACTTTGCCTTTTTTGCATATTTTGACCCCAAATTTTCAGCATGGCCTTTTGGGGACCCCAATTCATGAGCAATGGTGGTGGAGATATGCAAATCCAGCCTGATAGATGATTTCATAGTTGCTAGGCAAAATCACCTTTCAGGTGGGATTTGAAAATTTTCACCTTTCTTTTTCATGAGGTGGGGTCATGGAAAAGAAACTAAGTTTAAAATTTTGGGTCAAATATATACGCGTCAATGTCATGATCATAAAATGTTACTACACTTGCTCATAACTTTGGTAATTTTGAATATTTTGACCCCCAATTTTCAACATTTTTACACCACCTCATGAATGTGACAGCTGTCATTTTTCAAATTCTGGCCAAAGTGTGTATTTGCACCTGTAACATGGAATTTTATTTATTTTTTATTTTTATTTATTGAAGTTTAGGAATTACAAACCTTTGAGTCAGAGACTCATTTACAAAAGCTCCATGTCAGATGGTTCACAGAAAAATACAATGTTGCAAAAGACAATATACAAAGTGCAATAATAATATGCAAATATATATACAATGTAGCAAAATAAGTTGACAAGCCTTACAGTGCAAGCTGCAGGAAGAAGTAGGGCAGCCAGGCAGGGGGAGTTTAGGGGAGACAAGATAAAAGACAGTGGAGAAAGGAGAGGGGACAGACAGGGGAAAGAGAGGGGGAATGAAGAGAATGGGAAAAATAGTAATTAGAGCAGTTGGAAGTGACAATGTCAAAAAAGTCTGGAATGGAATGACATTGCGGTGTCACACAATCACATTTTGGCAGGGATTTCAAAATTTACTGCACTGGGTACGTGAGAGGGTACAATAAGAAAGCAATGCTGAGAGTTTTGTTGCTGTTGTCCTACAAATGGAAGTGCAGGGCCCGAAGGTCCCTCTGCTTCCACAGCAACATACATGTATACATCTATGGAGGGATGGGAACACATGGTCCTCTTTGGACCCTGTGCTCCCACAGGCAAATAAGGAAATGACTACACTATTTCAAAAATTATGAATGGATGGGAGTGCTCCAACAGGCAAATAAGGACATGATAATAATGTCTCAAAAAGTAAGGAAATTAATTGCAAAAAAAACTTTGTTAATGCACTAGTTAGAGATGAAGTGACAAAAGTAGGGAAATGTGGTGTTAGGGTTTCCAACCGTAACACTCCAATCCCACCATGCAAGCAGCAACAGAAAAAAACATTATGATTTCACCTCTTGCCTCTTTGCAAATCAAGTGTGTGGTGTGCCTTGGGGTGTCAACAATAATGCTTACCCCATTCTCATATGCTGTACCCTCTCAGCTTATTTACTGATGGAATGGGAGCGTTAATTGGAATACAGCATACCACATACCTGAATTGCAAAGAAACAATAATAAAACTCATAATGTTTTTCCTATTACTAGCATCGAGAAGGTGGTATATATTATATGAATATAATAGTGTGATTTTATATATACACATATAGATATATATATATATACATATATATTAGAGGCAAAAAACTCTGTTTAATGCATCAGTTAGGGTTGTTCCACAGTGACAAAAATGAGGAAATTTGATGTTAGGGTTGAAACCCATTTTGCACCCTTCCAGCCCACCCCCAACTGGAATTGGGGTGCGCATTGGGGTCATCAGCCCTAACTGTCACCCCATCACATGTGGAAAGAAGCTGAGGAATAGGAGAATGGGGTGACAGTTAGGACTGATGACCCCAATGCACACCCCGATTCCAATTGGGGGGGTGGGCTGGAGGGGTGCAAAGGGGTTTCAACTCTAACATCCAATTTCCTCGCTTTTGTTGCCATGGAACAACCCAATGCGTGATAAACAGAGTTTTACCTCTATATATATATATCTATATCTATACGTGTATATATAAAATCACACTATTATATTCATATAATATATACCCACCCCTCCCCACAAGCAGCAACAGGAAAAAACATTATGGTTTTACTCTATTGCCTCTCTAATCTCTATGCATTAAATGGAGTTTTTTGCCTCTAATTTTCCTTCTTTTTGAGAATGATAATGAGAAACAGTGAATGTAATGCGGCAGCGGGAGCATGGGGCCCTTTCAGGCCCCGTGCTCCCACCAGGTAATGCAGCCCCCGCGCTCCCGCCACGTGATGTCTTGTCATATAGTAACATTGTGCCCACAAACACAAATTGTAATGTGCATGGTGATGCAAAGCAAAACAGAAAGAGTAACAGTACTGTAGACAGAAATGTTAAAAACAACAGAAATGCAACCGCAAATAAAAACGCAAAGGGTAACGCACATGGTGGTGTAAACGTGAACGGTAAGTGAAATGGGTACAGAACCGCAAGCAGAAACGGTAATGGTAACAGTAATGTAAGTGCACAGGCTGGTTTTCCCCAAAAGCAGTATAGAGAAAGACAGTGAGTAGAAAGAATATGTGCAAAATAATGACTCTCGGAACATAAAAATCAGGAATTGGAATAGTAAATTGCTTATATCTCAGTAACTGTATGACATAGAAAAAAAATTTAAAAGTCATATGTATTATTACTGTCCTGGCTAGTTTTGTACTTAGCCCCCATTAAGGGGGCTAAGAGTTTTCTGACAAAAACTCTGTATCTCGCACCGTTTTCGAGATACGGGCCCTCAAAGGCATGGTGAATGCTGTAATGTTATCCTATGGGAAAAAAGCAGAAGTTTGGAGTGCCATAACTTTGCTGCCCTGTAATATTCTTTCAACAAACCACTGAAAGGCACATCTGTGGGATGTTGACTGTATTCCCTGCAAATTTCAGGCCAAAAGACCAAATCGTTATTTTGCAGCAGGGCGCCAAACAATTGCTGCAATGCGTGGCTGTCGTAATGTTATCCTATGGGAAAAAGTGTCAATTTTGGAGTGCTGTAACTTTGCCACCATGTAATATTTTTTCAACTCAACACTGAAAGGCACATCTGTGAGATGTCTGCTGCTTTCCCTCCAAATTTCAGCCCAAAACTCCAAACCGTTCTTTTGCAGCGGGGTGCCAAAGAATTGCTGTCATTTCCCCATAGCCTAGAAAAGTACTGTCGCAATTTGCGAAAGTTTTCACAAAAATTTGGGACACTTTCGTGAGCACGAAATTACTTTGCGAAAGTACTTTTTCCAGAAATTTGAAAAACATATTTCTGGGGTGTTTTACCCCAAAATAAAGACATGGCTAGCATTCTCAGGCTCCGACTACGTGAATACAAAAAGAATTAGGTTGCTAGAGGGTCTCAATTTTAAATGCCAAGCATTTTTCTGATCACTAACCGAAAACAAAATGGCGGATTTGCGAAAGTAAGAGGGCCATTTGCGAAAGTAAAAATGCATTTGCGACACTGTCAAACTTTTTGTTAACTTTTTCCATTGACTTATAATGGGAAATGGTTTTTTTAATAACTTTTGAACCGTTGAATATTTTTTCACGAAATCTTTGAAAGGCACATCGGGGATCCCGGCCGCACGTTCCCTGAAGATTTCGGGCCGGTCACGCAAACTGTGAGACCTGTAGGCACGACCGTAAAATTCCAGAAAAAGCGTAAATGCACGCGCAGATCACGCTTAATAACTCTGCAGCCGTGTATCCGACCGGTACAAAACTTGGCAGATCCCAAGGCGTGTATCTTGATTGTGTATTCCAAATTTCAGGCAAATCCGTTAAACAGCTGCAAAGTTATTAAGGTGCAAAATTTTGGGTTTAACATGTAAATGGCTTCTCTACCATAATATATAAAATATATATATATATATTTTACCTGCCCGGTAGGGCAGCTATATTTAGGGTTGCACGATCATGTTGATGCTAAACCTAAAAGTTTGTACGGTAATAATTTTGGAACCATTTGTCCGATTTGCCTGAAAGTCTGCATGCGTAACCACCAACCATTTATCTCTGCATCTGGAAACTTTTGTTCTGTTCGGATGTATCGTTGCAGAGCCATAGGCTCTCAAAATGTGTAAAAGGGTCAACTTTTGCACATTTTTTTCAGTCAGCCATAACTGACTGAAGAATGCATTTTGGTGGATTCAAATTTGTTTCACTACATGTGGCATGGGTTGAACTGGTGCCTTTTGAAGATTTGGTGAAAAAATATTGCTCCATTGAAAAGTTATTCAAGTTTTTCATGTCCTCTTATAGCCTATGGGAAAATTGATATATGCATTGCGAGAACTTTCACGCACACATTTTCGTTGTCATGCTCCCTGAATTTGTTTTCATGCTACCACCATCTTGTTTTTAGTTAGCGAGAGACAAAAAACTTTGTAAATTTAAAAATAATGCACTTTGGTGAACACCAGCAGTTCTGTTTACCTAATCGGGCCCTGAGGAACACGACCCTGTAATTAGTTTTCCAACAGCTTGTTTGGAAATATGTTTTACAAACTTGGTCCACCATTTTGCCATTTTCTGATAGTGGTAAAAATTTTTGTTGCCGTAAAAACAACCATGAACAAAATAAAAGTAACCTCAATAACATTTTTCTGTGCATGATAACATTTCCATTATAGAGATAGGAGTGCCGCGAAAACATGGAAGTGATCAAGATAACACTGCATGAACACATTTTCTAATGTATTGTCTTCTTTGTCACTTCATTGTGCCAAGGTGTATTATTGTTTTGGGCTGAAATTTTCAGGGTGGCAAGCCCTGGTCCCACAGATGTGCCTTTTTGTGGTTTGGTAACAAAACATTCAATGGCCTTGAAGTTGCAGTGTTTCAAAGTTGAGAAATTTCCCATAGGATAACATTGTGACACCTGTGATGGCTTTCGGCGCCCAAATCTCAAAAACGAAGCGAGGTACAGCTTGGTGATCTAATCTACAAAAACAAGTTTGGAAATCATAGGTGCCACCTGCAGTGGAAAATGTTTCCTTCATGGCACGCTTACGGAGATATTGGCAAAAACGTGTTACAAGGGTTCCTTTTGAGTACTATGGAGGTGCTGTATGGCTCCATTGTTCTGTGTAAGTGAGAGTGTAGGGCCCGTATGACCCCGCGCTCCCACAGATGCATATCATTATGCACAAATGGTTAGTTTGGTGGGATTCATGGTTCTATTATAGTATTTAAAACAGTAAGGAAATTGTTTGCAAAAAACATCATTAATGCATGTGTTAGGGTCATAGTTACATTGACAAAAGTTAAGAAATTTGATGTTAGGATTAACCCCCTAATCCCCCCCATCCTCCACACACCAACAGATGTCAGGGTGTGCTATGTGATCATTAGTACTAAGTCTGAGTCCACTGTCCTGCACTGTAGCATGTCAGCTTGGTTAGTCATGGATGAGGTGAGACTTGGGCATGATGACTCCATTGCAGACACTGATGTGTCTCCCCTTTGCACCTCCAGAACACACTGTATTATCTGTCGGTGTTCCCCCCACACCCCACCTCTAGACACTCTTCTTATTTCACAGCAAATGCTGTATACACAAGTTGCAATGCCTCTCTCTCTCCCTCCTCTCAACTCATGCCATACACAGACAGTCACACTGAGATATATTGAAACTTTTTTGGCCTATGTCACTACCATTGCTTTGTGCTGTTCCCCAATGCCCTTTGTTTACTGTCATTCTATTACCCCACTGTCCCCTTCTGCCTTTATCCCATGATCGCACACAGTAGTAAGATTATGTGCACACAATAGCTTTGGATCCCTTCCTCCTGTTCACCTCTCCTTCCTTTGGATCCTTCCTCCCCCCTCCCTGTCACTCACCTTTTGTCTCTTTTACTATTACATATCCCTACCACTATGTACTACAGTCCCACATCTGAAGCACCTACGGATCTGCAGTATTACATGTCAGCATGTCCCCGCTCTTCTAAATCTAACACATGCCCTATACACAACTAGGATACACCCTCACCTAACCTCCCCCTCCCCAGAGTCACACATTCATCATGTGTCTATAATGTTACTGTTGTTTGAGCCACTTCCACACCCTCTCTCTCTCTCTCTCTCTCTCTCTCTCTCTCTTACGATAACATAACATCCCTGGCTACTACTATAGCACTTTGGGACATCTCACTAATATTCTTTTCCTACCCTCTCTGTTTTTGTTGGACTTCGCACATTGATTAATTCCTACTGCAATTCACATGCCAGTGCAAATATTTCTGCACTCCCCCCACCACCAATACACACACACACACACCAGTATCAATGCCCACCACCCTACGCTCTTCAACAACTCACACAAAATGTACAACAGTCTTGGGGTCATGGTAGTACCACTTACCGTTGTCAATCTTTGACTTGTATTGGCTCTCCTAGTAGTATTCCTCTTTCCTTCAACATCACAGACACCAGTAACATTATCTTTCTCTGTTCCCCCCACTCCGCATGCACACACACACACACACACACACACACACACACACACACTCACAACAGGACATGGGCATAGCCTGTTCGTCACCCATCCAGTACAGATAGACATCCAATGTACGTATACCACAATTGTTGATTTTCTTCACTCATACACATTTCTCCTCCCTTGTTATGTTGTGCCCCCATCCTACACATCACTATGAAATGGCAATAAAAAAAATGCTGACTCCCGACTGGGCAAGAACAGATTTCAGGTGGGATGTTATGTCAGCACAATGGCACCATTCTATTGGCACAATAAGGAAGCAGAAGGGCTGTGTCCTGTTTCAGTAATAGTCCTTTTTAGGTGGTGGAAGCACTTGGGTATGCTATGTGTTTCAATACAACTAAGGTAGACCAACACACACCAGTTTTATTAACTGTCATTACCTCTACCCCCCATCTTTTCCACAATAAATGATGCATATACCAGTAGCGCTGACCCCCCCCCTTACATAGCTAATAAGTATTTTTATACATGTTATTGGATATATTTGAAAAGAAGAAAGGATAGTTTTATATTAAGAAATACACATTTGTATTAATTTCACATAAAAATAGGCTTTCATTATTTATCCTATATATAGTGCTTACAAAAAAATAATAATTTAAAATTTGAAAAAAAAAATCTTAAGTTTTCTTTGAAAAAGTAAACTGTTGTATGAAACATGATTTCTAACATAGCAGATTTCTAAAGTGTAACAGGAAAAAAGGTAAATTCACCTATGAGGAAAAAAAATTGTTGTTATTTTAAATAATATGACTCATTACAAAAAGTTGAATTCTCCGGTAGGCCCCCATTTCTCCCCTCCTTCATGGTCAAGAAAGACACAACACAAATCTTGGAAGAAATGGCCGCAGCCAAGCCTTATTAACAATTCTAGATATTAATCTGCTGAATCTCCAATTTGCTTTATCAATAATATTCAAGATTAATACCTATTCACAATTTAATATTGAGCAGTGGGTGCTGCCATGAGGAAGCACATACCCCAGGCACCCACACCACCCACAACCTGGGCAATCCCTTCCGGTGCTGGCCAAGGTTCTGGTGGCTGCCCCCTGTCTGACATGGCTGACCTTGCAGTCTCTGCTGCTGAGGCTGGACCTAGACCCCCCCATGGGGGTATAGGTCTTGTGATCCACCATCCTCATGCCGACCAAGGGCTCTGACACCTTCAGGAGAACTGGCATCGTCCCCTACTTTCCCACTACTCCCCTCATGCACTCATCCTGTGCAGCCATGCTACCGGGCTGTGACAGTATTACAATAACAATTCAGTAGTTGACTTCAGCTAATGCTGGACTTCTTTGATATGCATCTACTTTACCCCTTTAAGCTACTTTTACTTTGACATGCAGGTTTAGCTTTACTTTTACCTGACTGACCTTCTGCTTATGTCCATAACATTATATCCCTTTTTTGGGGAGGCGAAAAACCCAGGAAAAACACCAGTAGGGGAAAACTGAGAAAAGTCAATCCCCAATTCCTAATGAGGTCACCCATATTGGGTCAAAAAGGTGGCCCTACTGTGTCTACCCCTCCTACTGAAAGCCAGGGGGCCAGGTGGGTGGGTAATCCGATGGGTGAAGGAGACAGAAAGGCTGGACTTGGGAGTGCTGTCCAGTTTTTCCTCATGTATCCTCCCCAAGACCACTACCCCAAGGGGGAGCTTGGCAGTGCCCTATCCTGACCATGTCCAGAGGTTGCTGACCCACCCCTGGGCTGGCCTACTACAACCTCTGTGTTTTTGGCCATGAGGAGGGGGAAGGGGGCCCCTGGACAAATGGATGGCTGCTGCAATCCTTGGCAGCATATGTATTGTCCCATAGACCCCCATTGCTCCCCCCCTTCATGGTCAAGAAAGACACAGCACAGATCTTAGAGGAAATGGCCACAGCCAAGCTTTATTTATTTACAATTCTAGATATTAATCTGCTAAATCTTCAATTTGCTTTATCATTAATATTCAAGATTGATACTTATTCATGATTTAATATTGAGCAGTGGGCACTGCCAGAAGGAAACACATACCCCAGGCATCCGCACCATCCACAACCTGGGCAATCCCTTCCAGTGCTGGCAGAGGTATCCCTCTGCAGTAGCAGTACAGGTCATATGGCCAAGGTTCTGGTGGCCGACCCCCATCTGTCGTCGCTGACCTTGCAATCTGTGCTGCTGAGGCTGGACCTAGATCCCCCATGAGGGTACAGGTCTTGTGATCCATCATCCTCACACTGATCAGGGGCCCCAACACCTTCAGGAGAACTGTCATCATCCCCTACTTTCCCGCTACTCCCCTCGTGCACCACTCCCGCTCTGCCACAGGCCCTGTCTGACCCCTCAAGCCACCTGCTCAACCTTTACCTCCAAGATCACTTGAAAATCACGCAATAAGCTACCTAAAACTTCGCATTGCAGCTGACCCTCTGAGCCCACCTCCAGGCACCTATGGGTATGGTAAATGTTATCATGCCTCAAGACAGTGCCCCGAGGGACTTCATAAAAGCTCTCATCTCCTTGTTGATTTGCAAACAAGCACCATTTATTGTGGGGACCTTGCGTGCTTGAGCCCACTGCTCCCTCACCAACAAGTGTGACCAGATGAGCATAATGTCGGGTCACCAGTCCTTGATGGTCCGCAAATCGTCCTTCATCACCAGCAGCAGATTCGCCATCTTCCTGTGGCCCAGGTCTTCTCCTTCCAAGTGAACCAACAAGATTTGCAGTGTATTCCCACGGTCAGCCATGCCTCCCAATCTCGGAAGCAACCCCTCCCAGAGTATACCCTTAGTCCCCAACCACTCAATCCTGGCATCTTCCTGTGTCAGAAACAGGTTGTTTCTCCCTGGCTGACTGGCTGGTCTCTGTGCTGCCCACCAGATGAATGAATGGCCACATATTCAAATGTGTACATAGTCTTCCCCAGGGCCTGTAAGAGACAATAAACAATGACTGCAAATGTGGTCTCACATAGTGCAGGAATGCCTGAGACTTTCAGCGTCCCAGGGACTGAATCTCTGCATCTGATAGGCCCTTGCCCCAGCATTCATTACCACCCCAATGCAAAATGAATTGGTCCCATAATCCCCAGTGTGTAGCCTAGTTCCTGAATAGCCTTCTGCAGGATGTACCAGAATTGGTAAGCAGTCATTGGACTGCCATCCTGGTGCCTGAAGAAGGTCTCCCCATTCCCGGAACAGTTTTCCCTATACTTCACCAGGCTATGGGCCACCTGCCAGCAGACTCCCATTGGAGCCTTGATCTCGTACCAGCGGCCTGCTCCCCTCTGTTCCATCTTTGATCTGTGGAGCTGAAGGAATACCCTGTGCCCCATTGTTACCATGTCCTGTGACAGCAGGCTTGGTGCACCACGGTTCTTGGAGGGTTTTGTCAACTCTGACACCCTGAAAGTCCCACAGAAGACCACCAGGAACATGGTGCCAAACAGCCGAGTTTCATACTCTTCCCCACAAACCTTGTGGAAAGCCCCCCAAATGGCTTGTAACATAACTGGAGTGATATGCTGTCTGGTATCTGGGGTGGCGGTAAGCAACTTGTGCCACCCTTCCAAAAGGTTCTTCACCTTGAAGGCACTGTCACTGTCCATCATCCCCATGGCTTTCATCACCCATGACAAGCCAGTGAGGTGATGGGCCATCATTCAGGGTGAGTGTCCCGCCATTTGTCCTACCATGACATACCTGCAAAGCAGATCTACCGGGATGGGCCACATGTCAGGCCACCCCTTGGCCTTCTGCATGGCTAAATAGTGTGTGACCACCAGGCAGTACACTTCCCTTGTGCTGGGCATGATGGAGTTACCTGTGCATCTCCAAGTCTGTCGGTCACCACCTCCAACAGGAAGGGAGGCACCTGTTGTGACTCCTTGTTCACTCTTGGTGCCAGCCTGAAGAATCTGTCCCACTGTGAATGAGATAGAGCATCGGCAATGCCGTTATCAACTCCCGGGACATATACTGCCTTGAATGTAATTTTAAGCAATGTACATTTTAAAACAAATACCCGGATCAGGTTTCCCAGTGGTCCCGATGGACCTAACTGTCTATTGATGATATGTACTACCCCCATGTTATCTGATCTGAAGTGCACTGTTTCATTATGGAATCTGGGATCCCAGACACACAGGGCCACCATGACTGGAAAGAACTCCAACAGCGTGATCTGCTTATCCATCGCAGTCTCTAGCCAGCTGGATGGCCATTGCTCTGTGTGCCATTGTCCCCAAAAATAAGCCCCAAACCCCAGACCACCCACTGCCTCAGTGTTTAACTCCAAAGGCGTACCACGCCATGGCCGTTGTCACAAGACAACCACATTGTAGTGATCTAGGAAAAGTTTCCAGACCCATAGATCCTCTTGGAACTGCTTTGTGATCCAGATCCTGTGATGAGGTCTTGTGTAGCCTGTTCCCTTCCTGGCCAAACACAGCATGAAAGTCTTCCCCACCAGTATGATCCTGCATGTGAAGCTGAGGTGCCACACTAACTGTTGCAGTTACCACAAAGTCATTTTTCTGCTCCCCAATGCCTTGTGCAAGAGAGATTGGATTGTGGTCAACTTGTCCAGCAGCAGGTGACAGAGCCTGTTTTCAGAATCAGTTTCTATGCCCAAGAAGGTGAGGGTGGTCCCCGGGGGTTCGGATTTTTCCTTCACTAAAGGAACTTCAAACTCCATGCACACTTGTTCGAAGGCTCTGACAAATTCTACACACTCTGAGGAATCAGCTGGGCCCACAAACAAAAAGTCATCGAGATAGTGTACTATGCTGTCACTGCCCACTACCTGAGCAGTGACCCAATGCAAGAAAGTGCTGAAACTGTCAAACATGGCACAGGCCACTGAACAGCCCATAGGCATGCAGTTATCCACATAGTACTCACTCTCAAACTTTATGCCCAACAGTACCCTATCCTCCTGATGCACAGGCAGTAGCCTTAATGCAGACTTGATGTCCACCTTAGCCATCAGAGCACTTGGCCCTGCTGCCTGTACCACTTCCACTGCCTGGCTGAAGGACTGGTAGTGCACGATGTGTGCTGATGATAAATGTGATCATTCACTGAGTCCCCCTCTAGATGCAATAAGTGATTATTCAACCTATATTCCCCCAGATCCTCCTTGGGTACCAAACCAATGAATGAAACCCTTAGATTTGGCAGTGGTGACCTAGGGAAGGGGCCACTCACACACCCGAGTTGCCTTTCTTTTTCCAGTTTTTCCCAGACAACTTATGGCTAGTCTCTGGAGGACTTCAAGTTCTCAGCCTCATACAGCTGGTGAGGGCTGGACTACGGGATCCTGAAGCCCACCAAAAACCCTTCCCCCCAACAAGTCAGCAGCTACTCTGTCCAGGTACTGGTCCAGCCACATCATAATCTTTTTTATCTGTACCGGAGTGAAAAGGCTTGTCACCTGAAGGCTTCCCAAACCTGCCTTTGCCACTGTTCCCAGTCCCTCTCCCTCCCCATGGGGAGGAGCACTGCAGAAAGGGGTGTCATCTGCCATAGACCAAGCATGCATGTTTAAAGTGGCAGCTGGTGCATGTGCAGGCCGACTGATTGTATGCGTAGCACAGCTGGGTGGTCGGGATGTCCCCCGATCATGGTGCCGAGGCCCAGATCGGGAGCCCACTATTGGTGTGCTGCACACACCCACCCTGTATCACATCCACCATCAATGGCATGTCCAGCTTTCCCCAGCTGATGACAGGGTCTACCTGTAACCTACAATGAAACTTCTCATCGTAGTCCAGCAAAGCCGTACCCCCTTTTTTGCGATGCATCAATGAGATGCAATGCATGTAGTTGAGGATTTCAATCCCTTGTTTTTCATCCCCCTCCAACACCATGGTGGCATAGATCAAAAAGGCTACAACCCAGTTGTCATAAGTATGGCAAACCTTGACCTTTTTCTGGTCTTGGTACTCCCCTTTGTCCTTCTCTTTTTTCTTATCCATGTGTTCCACTGGACGGTTAAGGAGGGAAAAGATATCTACGTATTCCCTATTTCTGATCTGTTGCATGACATTGTCAGTTAAAAGAATCCCCACTGAGGAGTCCAGCCCAGCGTATGGGTTCACCGGTGGTGGTAACACAGGCTTGTCTGTTGCCTGGCCCTCCGACCCTGTGCCCACCCCCCTGCAGGGGATGGCAATGACTGATTCTTAATCTCTGTCACCAGGTCTGCAACCACCCCAACCAACTGCTTTAACCATGCATTGGTCACCACCTACAGACTGGTGTCTGGCAAGAGCTGCTCCCCACCTTGTCTCTCCCCTTCTAATTTGGTGCAGGCACCCACAGACTTATCTCCATCAAACCCTGAAGTGTCTGTGGCTAGCGTGCCTTCTGCCTCACTATCAGAAGACTCCCTCCTAACCAAAGACTTCCCCCTCACTGCCCCTAACACTTGCCTTACCTGGCTGGCACCCACTTGAGGGCCATCAGGTACCTCCTTACTTGCTGAGTGGGTGAGTTTTGCTGGTAGCAGTAGCTTCTGGCCTCCTACCCTCTTCTTTCTGGTGGGTGTTGTGGAATCCTTCCACCCTTCTAGGCACACCTCAGCCAGGTCACTCTGTTCCTCTTATACAGGGACCATAGTTTGTCTTCAGCAGCTGCCAATGCCTTAGACGTGGGAACAAGCTTCCTTGCAGACATCTTTTGAAATGACAACTAGGATCCCCCCCAACAAACACTTTTAATAGTTGCAGTAAGGTAATCTCCCCTGACCACAGTCTGGGGGTTCTGTCCCCTCCCCAAGTATGTATCACCCTCTTGCCTCTGGGCTCCCCCAGTTCCGAGCTGCAAGGCAAGAATGAGAGAGTGGGGAGGGCTCCATCCTAGCTCTGTAGCCACAAGTCACAGGAGGTCCCCTCCCCCAAACGTGGGTGCTCAGACAGGGACCCCCTCTAACCAGGGGGATGAAGGAGACCCCATGGGGATGACCTGTCAACCAAGACAATCCTGGCATGATAAACTGTGGGGAACTGTGAGCCCTAGCGAGGTAGTGTCCATGGATTGCTGCCCACCTGGCAGTGAAGATGTGCCTCAGGAACACACCACAAGTATGAAGAGGCGGCTGGGCCACACAGGACTTCCAGTCTCAATAACTGTAACCCTAAAGCCTTCTTGTCTGCTTGAAGATCTTTGCAGAGCTGGTCAGTAGGTTGATGTGTTGTCACTGATGCAAGCACTAGCCCACCCAAGATGGCTGCTGAGTTCCCGTGACATCTGCAACAGGTCTATAACCAATATGCCTGATCTTGTGGGAGTCGCAGGGCAGCTTGGTCCTGCCATCACATTTTTCCTATTTTATTAGTCCCTAGAGCTTTTGGACTTGTCGGCCTCTGACTTCCCCATCTGCCTCCTTTTTTCAGTCCCACTGCTGAGGCTTAGCCGCGGGAGCAAACTGGGACAACCCCACCCACCTGAGGCTTGCGCTGCTCCCGAGCCTTCAGGAGAGCACAAGGGATCCTGGAACATGTAGTCCCAAGCCCCCGACCACCTCCAGATCATGGCCCCAACCCAGCTAGCCCTCAGGAGCAATCCCCTCTCAAAATGCCAACTCCCTTAGCTCTGTTCCCATCCAGGACACTATTGGAGTCTCACCAGAAGTCTTGGACTATCTCTGCAGGACCCTGCTGCTGGACAAAGGCACAATGGGACTCTGACCTCTACCTCTGCTATCTGCTACACTGAATCAGACTGTCCAGGTGCTCACACATTGCTCGGGTGTGGCTTGATTGCGGTTCTGTGGCAAAAAAGGAAAGAAAAACACATTCTAAGTATTACTGTGTTTCTGAGTTTGTTGTATAGTTCTTATAATAATATGTCAATAAGAAATCCATTAGTTTTTTTTTACCCTATCTTTATGCTCCTACCTTCCCACAGTGAACCCTCTCTTCCGGGGACCCAATGCATCCCTGCATCTGAGCTCTCCCTGAGGTTCTTAATCCCACATGGGTGCCCCACTCCTGGACCTGAGCAGACCGGTTAACTGCCTGGCTGTGGTGGAGGAGTCCCCTTAACTCCCGCAGACCTGTAGCTGAGTGTACATCTTGTGCTTTCTCTCCTGGGATCCTCCAGTCGCCAGTGATGAGACCCATCTACCAGCATCACTGCAGGGTGTTTCCTCATTTTCTCCCACCCCCTGCAGATGTCAGTGCACTGGGAGGGCCAATGAGACAAAGGCAAGGTGAGACGTGCCTTTGCTCCAGCCCTTGGCTGATGTCTGCCCCTCCCAACACATCTGGCTGCCTCCTACTGCACCTTCCACCTGAGTTCCCCCAGGTGGCAGTACTGCAGTGAGATATGCCATCCTCCCTACCGCAGAGAAAGAAAGCATGGGTACTCGATCCTTCTCCTCCCTTGCCAACCCCCGGCAGCCCGTGCTCATTCTCAAACATGTGTCACTAGCGTAGCGCTAGGTAAGGCATCCAGTGCCTCAACCCTCAGTGGCACTGGGCTGACAAATCCAGTAATTTGACTGGCTGAGGAGGTTGGAACCCAGTGCTGATATCCTATGATGACAGCAGTGGTATAAGATACAATGGCCTTTTCACAAAGAAAACAATAGTAAGGGCCATTACTGGCTGACATCACATATGTGGCTGTCACCTTTACTCACTAAAAACTTTCAAGTAGGCCCTAAAAATAAAACTGTCTTAAATTTAGTAACATAAGAATAAAATGTTATTTGTCCTCATAATACTACATATACATAGCTTAAGAAATTAAGTACTACAGTACTTAGAATCGTAATTTATGGAGTTTCTTTGCCGGCCATGAAAAATACCTTTCCTGTCCTCAACAGCTTACTAGGGAAATATGTGTAGTTTAAGGTGTTACAGATAAAACAAAAGTGCTGGTTTCATCTGAGGCCATCTGTTATGTGCTACTGGGAGTTAACATTCATCCTGCAGAATTGAGCAGAGGTTTGAATTCTTGCATTCTATGTGTAGTAAACATTCCAGCTGTTGAATGTTGGCAACATATACAATAAATAAGGCAGAGGAAAAGGAGGTAATATTATAAAGACAAAGAAAGAAATGTTAGGAAATGGGTAAAAGGGGGTGGGTTGAGGGACACTAGAGGATTTAAGAGCTAATTAAAAATACATAAAGTTTGCTGTACATAATATTTAAACCTGAAATTACATTTCAGTGCAGGGCTGTGCTGGGACTATTTAAAAAAAGTCATAAAAATGTTTCTGTTTCAATTTTTTGTATTTCTTTGCCACCCCCACCCCCCACACACACACCAAAACATCTTTGACCAGTTTTGTTATCATAGTAAGACACTCAAGGGTGTATATTGCGGTGGGGTAGTGGCACTCCTCGGGTGGTTGAAGTGAAGGCACTTTGCGATGCCTTGTGCCACACTCGAAGGTGTGCCACTATTGAAACACAACGCGTACACTGTCATTACTTATTGCTTAAATGTTTTTTTTCTGTTTGTTAGAACAGTCTTCACTCTTGTAAAAGAACAAACAAGGAAAACAGAGAATAGCCATATGGATGCATCTGCCGCAGTACAATTGATCTGTATAGGAACATTAAATGGCACTGTCAATATCAATGTGTTCAGTTCTGCAAAGTGATAAATGAGATAAAAGCAGAAGTAGAACAAATATTGGTAAGCTCAAAGTAATAAAATCAGCTATAAAAAGTCAGTGTAAGCAATTTGGAGGGATGCAGTTAAGCTCTTGAAAAGACTATTTTATCTCAATTTTATATGTAAATTAATTATAATAAAGTTAATAACCTCTGATTTCTTTGTGTCTATTGCTTAATCATTAAACTCTTGTTGAATTTTTAATAGCCATATTATAATCGCAATAAAGCTGTCCAGGGAGAGCATCATCCCTGAATAATGTCACACCTAGGGTGGCGGAAGCACTCGGCTTCTGGCCTTGTGCTTCAGCCCACCTTAGGTATGCTGTCATTCAGAGATGATGCATACCCTGTCATGTCTTATTGCTTAAATGTATATCAGTATATCTCTATTCAATATTTTCTTAATGTGATTGATGGAACAAATAACTATGTTTACCAATGAGGAGATATGCTGAGTTGGAACTGTAAAATAGAACAGTAAGATATGTCTGTTATTATGTTATAATTGCTGGTGACCCTATTTAACAACCGGATTATGAGTACTGTCAAATGCCATAATAGCCCCAAATCGGGTTATTACGGCATTCTGATCATTTAATAAACCTGCACAAAGCAGCCCTAAGCCATGCAAACAGCGCAAAGCCACACAAAGCCGCACAAAGCTGCACAAAGCACACAAAAAAACAGCAATTATAAAAAATAAAAGATAGGTAAGTATGTTTTTATGGATTTTTTTTCACACCCTCGGTGTGTGATGACTGTATAAACCTCTTGAGCTTCGCTCTCGAGGTTTATGGGTCATCACACACCTCGGGTGTGTAAAACAAATCCATAACACACACTTGCCTATCCATTATTCTCTATGTGGTGTGTTGTGTGTGATGTTAGATATGGTGTTTCTATAGATGTCATTATACAACCTAATTGCATAAGATTAGTCTTAATCACATTACTGCCGCACCCAAACATTACGGTTCATAGACAGACAATGCTATAGCCCTCTTTCACTTATGCATGGTTACATTAACTGTAGAGTACTATGATTTACAAAGTAATATTTTGTAGTCAATTGGACATCATGCAATACTGTGCTATGATTGGGTAAATAATTGACAATAAAACTGGTGTTATCAATCAGGAGAAATGCAGTTCTGGATATGTTACATGTAATGAAGACAAAATTGTCACACTGTTTCCAGTGATCAGTTTGCTCTATTAAGTTGTGAATGCCTTACATAATTTAGAGGTGTTTTTTATAGTGTACATATGTTCAGATGTTCCGGCCTCTACTGGTTCCTCTTTTATATCAGGCAAGGCCCTGGTCTCCAGTGGTTCTGTAAGTAATATATAAAAAAAAAATTTATAAGTTTTAATGTTATGAGAAGAATCAATTATTGTCTGTTTTTCATTGGCTGATTATTACAACAGGACTGTTTTGGTATTTGTGTTGTTTTGCCACAACATGGAAGGAAACGCTATCGTATGCTTGCCAGTATCAGGAAATCATGGGAACTGAAGAACTGTGGATGTGTCTGATTACAGTCATGTCTGAAGCATTGCTTCTGACAACCTATTCTTTTATGACAATGAAAAATAACATTCTATGTTTTCATTCTGTAAATGGAGATGTATTCTTATTATGGCAGTTAGATAATTGAGTCTATGGGTGTCACAGAGGCCTTGTTGTATGTCTGCATGGTATGCTAATAGAGTGACATTCTAGTAGTTGAACTGAGCAGAATATTTAGTACATTTATTTCATTGAAAGAATTTCATGGGCAAATATTATATTTCTTGAATGTGTCTGTATGGGGTGGGTGATAAAAACAAAATAAAAGAGACAGGAAGAATAAAATAGTCAACAATATAATACGTCATCTGCAGTAGGTGGAAGGACTATTTCATCATAAATACACTTGAGTCAATTTATTATTTATACATATACACATGCTTTTCCCAACTATGTTATGCTTTTAAAAAGAAGACAATTTTATAAATACAATAGGGCACCCCAGGATCTGTGTGTAACACATACTACTGTACAGCTAGTGGCTATAGTCACTCGTCACTTTATGCTTTGCCTTATTAGGCACTTGTCCATAGGATTAAATGTGTTTAACACAGAAACCATCATGCGGTAGTGTTTACTTAATGATGTTTGCGCCTGTTGCACTTTTGAGACACATATGCATACATTTGCAACAAGTGTCAGGATGAAAACGTACACAGAACTTCAGTTATCTGAGTCGCTGTGTGAATAGATGAATGGTGATGTAATCACTATGTGGATAACTTCAATTTATGTACCTAGTGATTACATTGTTACCCATTTATTCAGATAGTGACTACACCACTAACCACCCCCCCGTGTGCTGACTGTTTTGCAGTACTACAACCCAGTTTAACTTCCAACTTCCCATAATACTGTTTACTACCCAAATTATCACAGTCCCAAATATTCACAAAATATACACTGTAAACAAAACACCTGTCCCACCTCCCTCACAAAAAATTAACACATTTGTAATGAAAACACTCAATAAAAATAATACTATTTTTCTCTTTTTTTCTCTCAACACAGCAACCCTGCAAACCAAACACAGTAATCATGGACAAAGGCAAAACATGGGAAGGAAGTTAGGAAAAAAAAAGGTAGAACAAAAATGAAGCCAGAACATCCTGTTACATTAATGTAATATGTGTGGGGTGTCTGTCAGATAAGAAAGTTGTTTCTACAATTGCCAGTGACCACTTGTAACGTTCACTTGAGGCTTAGCCAATAGTGAGGTTACTCGAGGTAATATGCAACTGCACAAATGACTTCATTATGCTACAGGCACACGCACATATCTCTTGTATACATACATAAATATGTATATGGGTATGGTTCAAAATAAACAATGCCACTGATTTTGGCTATGATTTTAAGCTTTAAAGCTATTTTTAATTTTATTTAATTCTGTTGATGAAAGAATCAGACATTGTAGTACAATTAGAGTGTCCTACTTTATATATGCATATTGTATTGTATATGTATATTTACTGGTACTCAAATTTTATGCTAATGATGATGAGATCATTATCTTCTACGTCTTTTGTCCCCTCCTCTGCAGGGACTGGGCTTGGGGAAGCTGGTGTTTCCTCAGCTGTGGCTCCAGCAGCTATTGTGGAAAAAAAAGAGAAACAAAATAATGTGACTTTATATTTACCTTTGCAATATTATGTTGAGTGTGAATGTTCAGTATCTTTTTTTTCTGCAAATAGCTATAAATAGGTAATATTTTTATGATTACACCACTGAAAGTTATTTCACATTGTAATAGGGTGGGATAAAACAGACAAAAAGACAGGAGAACAATGCATAAAATAAACGCATACATGCATTTATAATTTTTATTTCAATCAAAGTCAATATTTTCTGAAATCAAAAATAGAAAAAAAATGGTGTTAGTCATCACACTTAAACCAAAAGAAATGTCCAGCTTTTTGCAGCTCACTCTTTTCTTAGTGACTTCCTTCTCCTCTGGGACCAGCAACCTACTGGCCTACCATTCTCTCTCTGTCTTTAGGTGCTGTTTTTTTTTTTATCCCTTCTAGAACATGACATCATGATCATGTGACTAGGGCAATATACACAATTAAGCCTATTTAGTCTGGAAAATGATAACGGGCAGGATGGCATATGCTTTATCTAAAAGGTACAATGTTGCTCTTTTACTTGATAGGGTCTATTCGGTAAAATAGAGTTTTTTCCTCATATGTAAACTCAATAGAGGCTACACAAGGCTCATTAAAACATTAGCTCCACCCCTCTTCATGACATCATTCTCTTCTGTACTATAAAGACAGTCATTCTGAGGCCAGCCTGCCCTATAGAGCATGGTGAAGCATAGAGCAAGGTAATTAGGCTTGCCACTAAAAGGCAAGCCAGGTTGTCTCATGGCCCCTGCCAGAAAGAGACAAATGAAGGGGGGGAGACTGGTGATGTCACCACTGAGATAGGTAGTGTAATATGACAAGGTAGGGCTAGGGTCCTGGTCATTGGCCAGGGGGTGGAGCTAGCAGGGGCCCTGATTTGGGGTCCTTAGGGGGTATATCTGGGCTTTCTGCCCTGGGATAGCCCTTTTCTTGTCAATAATTTCCTCACCCACCCACCCTTGACAGGAAGGAAGTCTATGGGACATAATGGTTGACACAGAGATATAGGGGTAGGGCTATGAGTGGTGCCCTGCAGGCCCTGAACATGGGGTAGTGGCATGGTGCTGTGGGTAGGCAGCAGATGGTCCCAGGGGCTGGTCAGAGCCTTGGAAGAGGACAGTGGTGCCCAGGTGAAGAGATATGGGAGTGAAGAAGGAAGAAGGGAAGCAAGGGGCAGTAAAGGGGGTAAGGGGAAGAGCTAGGCAGCACGGGCTGGGTACAAGGAACCCAGGCATGATATTAATGCGGGGAGGAGTGGATAGGTTCAGGGGCCAGATTCATGGTGTCCAGGCCTGGAGGGCTGAACGGCTGAGGCCAAGGGAAGAGGGAACCGGCCTGGTTCTGGTGATGGAGGAGGGGGCCAGATTCAGAGTGTCCTGACCCTGAAGCATGCATAAAGGAGAAGCATACAGACGGAGGAAGAGGCCAGATTGAAGAATAAATGATGTGTCATAATTTTGTGTTGTTGTATTGAATTATGGTAATGTGGGATGTTTCATGGGACAATTATCCTTTTTCTACATTTCTTTGGTCTCTAAATAAAATAGACTATAAACATTTGCTGAATTAGAATATGTTTGGGCAACCCAGACCTAAAGGGATTGAAGGCGTTCTCCTAATCTCTCTGGACTGTTTGCCCAGAACATATTAGTCTTGCAACCTAGTACAGGTTGAACATTCATTTTCAGCATAAACTGTCTTTTTGGAAACTTTTATTACTCTTGCAGTAGTAAACCTTGTGCAGTGCCTCATGTTTCTGCACATCTCTTTGTTTCCTACAATGTAATTACCAATGCCAATGGCTGAAATTTCAGCCATCAGCTAACATTTCATTTGGACCCTTTTTGTGCTTGGACAGCCCAGTTACAACCTCTCTTGGCTTGTTCTATGTCAAAATTACACACTTCTCTCTCTGCAGAACACACTAGGAGACTTATTTATTTTCTTCCCATAGTGTCCTCGCTGCAGGCATTCATTTTCATTTTGCTGCATCCCTGCAGCATTTCCTATTTAGGGAGCTGTCAAAGTGCTCCGCTACATCCTGCTCCACACTAGGAGCCAGCAAGGGAAAAACCCATCGCATTTTGCACTTCAGAGCATCATTCTGCTCCAAAGTACACAGGGGTTCTCCTGTTCTATTTTGCATCTTACTCCACCCCATCAGAGTATTCCGAAGAGCACTGCAGCTGAAAGATGCAGTCCATACCAGCAGCACAAACAGGCACTCCAGTGCTTCACTACTTCCCTGCGGGGAAGAACTCTACTGGGGCACCTTTTAGCACCACAGGGTATTTTATGAATGACTCAGTAGCCATTGTGTTGCATGGCAATGCTACCAACTCTGTTGCCAGGAAATAGAGATACAGAAAGTAAAGGGACATAAAGGGATAGCACAGAAAAGAGTGAGATTTGTCAGGTTGTCCACTCTGACAAAGAGAAGAAAAGGGATAGTTAAAAAGGAAACAAGAGAAGATAGTACAGAGTGAAAGGAAAAAGAAACAAGCATTTATCAATGCCGAATGTTGTCTCACTGGCATTGGCATTGGTAGTGCCAGAGGTAGAGATGCATAATAGGAATGGCAGTGAAGTATTAAAGTGACACCAACCCCACCCTGCCCTGTAGAGAGTGACAGGCATTGGGGTGTGCGTTTGGGTCATCAAGTATAAGGCTCATGCCATTGTACCTCACCCTACCCTATAGATACTGACAAGTGTCATGGTGTGCTTTGGGGTCTTTGGGTGTTATACTTACCCCATTCCATAAGAAAATACACTGATGTGGGTGCAATATAGGAGAATGGGGTGACCTTTGTGTCCGAACAGTGCGAGGCACACCACGATGCCTGTCAGTGGCTGCAGGGTGGGGGTAGGGGTGGAATGGAATGGCATGAGCATTACAGTCGATAATCCCAAGTCACACTCCTGATGCCTGTCAGTCTGTACAGGGTGGGGTGCCACAGTTGAAAACCCTAACACCATAGGCGTGTGTTGGTATTTTCACTCCAAATTTTCAACATGGGCTGTTTGTGAGCCCACCTCATGAAAAGCGGCACAATCAGTTTGTTAGCTCAAAGGCGGTTTTGCACAGTGGCTATGCCATTTGGTGACACAGGGATGAGCACAAATTTTGGGCAGGATGTGGAAAATGAAAACTGTACTGTTCATGAGGAAGCATAAAAAAATGGCAACGTTGAAAATCTGGAGTGAAAATATGAAAAATTGGTAAAGTCATGAGCATGCATAGAAACTGCGCAACAGACGTCCGTAACCCAATTATTTTTGGGAGTTTGTTATCCACATTTTAAACATAGGCATTTTGGGACCTCCACTCATGGACAGTGGTGCTGTGATTTTGTTAATGTGTTCCAAAAGTTGATTTCTCACAGCGACCATGCCATTGTGCGCCACATGTGCGGAAACACATTTTGGGCAGGATGTGAAAAATGACAGTTGTACTGTTCATAAGGAGGTGTGAAAAAATGCCAGTGTTGAAAATTTGGCATGAAAATATTGCAAATTTGCGAAGTTATAAGGGTACGTGGATACTGCGCAATGCATGCTTGTAACACAGTCATTTTATGGAGTTTCGGCACCAGATTTTCAACACAGGCATTTTAGGACCTCTACTCATGAACAGTGTCACTGTTATGTCCTCAAACTGTCCCCAAAACTGATTTTTCACAGTGACCGTGCTATTCTGTGCCTGATGTGCAAAAACACATTTTGGTCAGGATATGTAAAATAACAGCTGTACTGTTCATAAGGAGGTGTGGAAAAATGACAATTTTGAAAATCAGGAGTGAAAACATTACAAATTCATGAAGTTACGCACATGCAAGGAAGCTGCAGAATGTACGCTCATAAAACAGCCATTTTTTTAATTTTTCCCAGCAAATTTGCAACATAGGCTTGTTGAGAGCGTCCTCATGAACAGTGGCACTGTCATTTCATTAATCAGCCCCAAAAAGTGATTTTGTGCAGTGATTGCAAAATCACCTTTCGCGATTGAATAACACCATGACAGTGCCTGAATTCATGAGGAGGGGTCCCAATAACCCCATGTTGAAAATTTGGTGCCACATTTCCCCAAAATGGCTGAGATATACAACAAAGTTGAAAGAAAACCCTGTTTATGCCATTATACAGCTTACCAGCATTTCCTCAGTTCACAGTCGGCTTTGAAGAGTGCAGACATGTTCCTGGTCAACCGAAGACCGTCGCGCCAGACTCTGGAGTAAAGTATGGGGTGAGGGGTGTCAGGGCAGAAGTGCGCAGAGGATGGGAGCGGGTTGTGGGAGGGGACAGCGGGGAGACCAGGGGACCATTTTCTTTTGACAGGTTTAAAAAAAACATCATGGGACTTTTTTTTTTACAGGGAGTACTGCAGCTGAGGTGGGCTCCCAGCATGCCACCTAAGTTTTTGGAGTTCTGGCCGATGGGGATTGGGCACCCAGTCAGCACATATTGAGGGGCACACACACAAGCTGAGGGGATTGGGCACCGCCTTGGCAGGTAACAAAAGTTTTGGGGGAAACATTATGCTGACAGGGAGTGGGTTCCCCCGTCGGCAAAATACACTGGGATGGGGATAAACACCTATGGGGATTGGGATCCCCGACAGCAAAGAAAAACTGTTGGCAGGGCCGCATGATGCTGATGGGGAGTGGGTTCCCCCGTCAGCATTGTGACAGGTGGTTTGCCTGCACGTCGGGAGGCGTGTTGTGGTCATGCTGCATGAGAGCTTTGCTCTCATTGCAATGGACCTTTTCTTTGTTCTCATGGCCACATTAGGGATGCGTGAGGTCAGCACCTGCTGCTAGCTGATTGAGGAATGAGGGACGCACCTTCTGATGTGTGCTCTGCATTCGCCCAACAGTGTCCACGCCTCCAAATCTGCTACTACAGCAAGATGTTGGCTGTGCAGGTGTGAGCCAACATAAAAAGGGGTGTTTCACCATATCATATTATAATAACAGGACTTCCTGTTACACACATATTACTATTGTGCTGAAATAGTACAAAGATGAGATTAGCCTTGCTTAAGCCATATCTGGTTGTGCATTATTGTTTAATTAAAAAAAAAAACAAGAACAAAAGAAAAAACTGAGTACCTTTATCAACAACTATTGTGATCTTACAAGTTTCAGTTCTTTTTTTTTTATTGATGTGTTTAACAGTACTCTCAGGGGCTCAGCTGATTACAACCACTGAGTGTAGCCACACAGTGGATGTATATTGTTGCACATGCAGTGTAGAAGCCACCATAATAGTCTTATTCTTGTGTATTCATGAGAGATAGACAACTGGGTTCATGACATGCGTGTTACCTGTATGTTGGGACACCAGTGTGTTAACTGTGTTCAGCAGCCTTCACCTTGTACCCCTCTTCAAACAACCACCCAATTTTTTCATGATAATGACCAGCTTCTGTTGTAAATGTGAAGGTTATGATTGGCTCTGATGTTGCTGTATAATAAAATATACTGGTTCTTCATTGTCAAAAAAAGAATTTAAGTGGCGTTGTTATTGCAGAACAGCTTGCCTGAGAGTAATATTTGTAAGAACTTCATTAATTTCACTGAGAAATAGTCATTACAGAATTACAATAAGGTATCCTGTGGTGTACTTTATGCTGTTCAACACCCTGTCATGGGTGCTGTAAGCTGTTGACTATGTCTTGTGCTCCAAGTGACATGAGATGGGCTGTTTACCCACCATAAGGCCCTCCCCCTCCCATGTCTTGCCATGTTGCATAATTGAAACATAACTATCTTTTATTGGGAATCATAATTTGTACTTATGATGAAGCACTCTTTCTCTGAACTTCGGTTTTCCTTCCTGGAGCCACAGCTGGTATGCTTCATCATACCAGGCCCAGTCCTTCTCTGCAACTTCCCCAGCTCCTTTATTTTGTAAAATTTCTGGTGAATTAGCTTCCACTTCCCCCTGCACACCCTCCATGGTAGTCCATGACCATAGTGACAGAGACTGAGCACCTAGAAAAATGGAGATTCAATCTCGGCCACTATGATCATGGCTACCTAGGATGGAGGGCAACTGAAAACTGTGATTGGTGAAAACTATGACAGGAACTCATGCATATGCATGTGTGCCTGCCCATGGGGGGGCCGAGATGCAGGGGAGGGATGGCATGTGGAAGGGGTTGCGGTGAGCAGCTGCTGAGTTGAATCACTAGTATCGTGGGGAGGGTGGTCACCTGGAAAGCTTGGGGTACTGGGTTCTGGCCCAGTGTGGTGTTTTTTTTTTATGCTGCCTGCAGCATGTATTTCATCAAGTTTTCCCCCAACATGTACCCCCCTGGAGTTCAGAATCCATAAGTAGGAGGGTGGGGTCGGTGAAGTCCCCCGCTGGAGGTGCGGATGGCACAGCCCCCTGCATTAAAAAGAGACCTCTAGGTCTCAAGTGCCATTTTTCTGTGCATTGCCAGTGTGCATCGCCAAATTATTTTTGGTGATGTACACTCACCATAATAGTGATTGCTGTTGCTCAGTTGCTATTATGACATGGAACCTTCCTCCACCTCTTGTGTTCTAATCCTTTGTCATGTCTCAGGCACTTGGTCACTTACTTCCAAATCTTCTCTAGAGGCACGTTGGTACCCCATTATGACCTTTGGATCACAAATTTTGGCCACAGCCTCCAGCAGCAGAGGCAGCTGTTCCATTGTCCAGTACTTGCTTGTTTCTGTAAGAGAAGTAGACATAAGAAAAATAACTTAACTGTGGTGATACATGTGTGCCTAGATGATAAAATCATAGACATCATTCATAGTATATGTAGCTGTATACACACGGCATATTACAGTGATATCTGTTTCATGGTATTATGATATTTGGACATTTTGTGAACTCATTGGGAGAAGCATCTCAAATGATTGTAGCAAACACTGTGAATGACAACACAGGAATACCATTCACAACTCTGCATCTTATGCCTGCCCACCCCAAGATGGGATGTTGAATGTGGGGCTCTGTAGCACATATGTGTCCAATCGCTCCCTACTAATCAAGGAGTAATGCAATGGGGTGGGCAATAGGTGGGTTGGCACTATGTGTCGTGTACCAGGGTATATACTGCTGGATGTGGGGGTGTGCATAAGGGCACAGGGTTTGACAGGGAGGACTGTACCATAATGCTATATGTGCCCCATGTATACATTACAGGACAGGCTGAAAAGCCCATGGAAGCTCCAGGACAACAGTTATAGGCCTCATGATGACAAACGCACACCATGGCATGGAATGATGAGTATGGCAGACCTTCCTCTATAACAACATACATAAAACCTATAACCTTGATAGAGGGTCACCAGCTCAAGGCTCCCCCCACAGTTACTGGTGGCATCACATGAAAAATCCCCTCTGTCCCCTCCTTCTCCAAACCCCTGCAATTCAGGTCTGGTGTTAATGTTATATCTTTCCCCTGACAACAGGCATGCTCCACATCACACTGCACTGTGGCTATATGTTGTGACACACTGTGCAAGTTGTGGGTAAATCATCAATTACCAATACTGTGCACTTTCTGTGTAGAACTTTTCAATGACTGTTCAAATTATGTACCAACTGTGTCACTTGCAAACCATGCACAAGGCAAAAGTGGTGCTTAACAGCTAATTCAATTGCCAGTACACAAAAAGCTGTGTTGTTAATTATATGTGCTATGAGTGTATTTCTTTTGTTTATATGTTTCTTATTGAATTTTAATATTTGTGTGTGCATCTGTTCTTCTATTTTTTGACAAAGAAAGTTGGCTCTTAAAAGAGCCTTTTATTGCCTTTTACTACTTTGCCAAGACACACTGTTCTTCAGATCACAGACAGGATGCCATGTCTGAGGTCTCCCCAAAACAGGTAATTGCCAGTATCTGAGAAATGCACACCATCTCTTAGATACAGCCAATCTTTAAAATACTTTATTTCAGGGTGATGTATTGTGTGCATGCCCAGATCATGTAAAAATGCAGAGATGTGTATATTTATTTTTTTCTTGCCCTGTCAAGCAGATACATGTGTTGATCTGCACACCACACCATCCACTCTGTAATGTCCGAATAGATAATTTTACAGGTGGGTAACATCTCTGAAAGTGAAGCTATGTCCAATTTTGCTTCAGCAACTAAATCTATCCAATATTTGTCATCTAAATCATTCCCTCCAAGATGGATCAGCAGTACGTCTTGCACAGAGTGGTTTCTCAACAGATGTGGCATGGCTGGCATCAGCTGCTCCCATCTCATGCCTCCCTTGCCAAACCAGTAAATTTCACAATTTGGAAGTCTTAAGTCAGTACCAAGGCGACTTCTTTGAGCATATTCACCACATTGACGAATTAAACTGCTGCCTACCATTCACACGGTGATTCTGGAGTTTTCTGCCATGCTAATAGTTTCTTAGAAAACAAAGTGACGGAGAGCTTAATAAGATAGTTTGAATCTATTGGTGGCTAGTATGCTCAAATCAGCAGGGTGAGTAATTTTATTATGGTTTTTTATTCCTCCTGAGACAGATAGCAACAGTGGGTTAACAAAATATTTATTGGCTGATATTACTTTCAGGGTGCCAATGGAAGCATTACACTTCATATATGGCAGCAAATATTTTTTTATTGGCTCTGCCATAGACAAAATACAGTTAATTTTGGTGGGAATTAATGGCTTTCTGATTGCATGATTTTAAACAACACAACAAAGAGGCATTCTGATTTGCTGTTAACTTGCTAGATACACACGTGCTTGCTGTGGTAAACCTCCCTTTTGAACTGACATCTGTGGTGGTGAGTATTGTTTCAAACTCTGTCTTAAGCTGTTAAAATAAAGTAGTAAATACACAATTGAACATGATTAGACTTGCGCTAATCCAGATAGGAAGATATTAGCTTTTAAACAGTAGTATTTTAAGCAGGTACCAATACCTGAAAGTTAACTTTAAATAGATTTTGAGGTGATGTACTTATGTGTATCCTGTTCAGTTTTGCAGTTTTTTCAAAATGGTGCTATTTCCTTCTTCTTGATTTTTATAATAGTATGATTGGCTATGTGAAAGTATTTCCTCTTGTACATAAACATTTTTTTAAAAATATTTAACTTTTGCATAAATTAGTGGTGTGGTATCATTTGCTATTGTGGAGTATCACTCTTCTCACACTGGTGTCTGATTGGTCAGATGTGGTATGTGGGCATTTTTTTTCACAAAAACATGGTCACTCTTAGTGGAGCTAGTTAATAATTTGGTCTCATTATCACCAATTTGTTAATTAGTATGTTGAATCTGTGTGCTTTTAGCACAATATTACACATATGCTACTTTTATATATGAGTTTTGCATTGTTTTGTGGCTGTTAACATTTCTAGAAACCAATTTTACCAACTTCCTGGCTGAAAAGTATCATGGGAAGCAAACACAGAAGATCACAGTAGCTCGACAACAAAATGTTTACGCACTAACATTTTTTTGATCACACACACATTATCATATTATGTATTGGAGAGGCTAGTGCATTTCTATGGGATTGGTGTACTGAGCTCGAAAACGTTCATGGTTACATTTTCAGCCTAGGCAACATAGTATACTTCAATGGGGCTTGCTCACTCAGCTCGAAAACGTTTGCAGTTACATTTTGTTACCTCAACAACATAATGTATTTCCATGGGGCTCATTCACGGAGTTTGACACCTTTCACGGTAACATTTTTTGACCTCGATTACATGATGTATTTCAAAGATGCTCGTTCACAGAGCTCAAAAACTTCTGAATTACATTTTTCAATCTCAACAATATTATGTATTTCAATGGGGCTCATTCATGGAGCTTGAAAATGTTCGCGGTTACATTTTTTGACCTCGGCAACATAATGTATTTCAAAGGGGCTCGCTCATGGAGCTCTCAAATTTTCGTGGTTACATTTTCAGCCTCAGTAACATAATGTATTTCAATGGGGCTCATTCACGGAGCTCGAAAACTTTCACAGTTACATTATTCAACCTCAAAAACATAATGGATTTCAATTGGGCTTGCTCATGGAACTTGAAAACTACTACAGTTACATTTTTCAACCTCAACAACATAATGTATTTCAATGGGGCTCATTCATGGAGCTCGAAAACTTTTGTGGTTACATTTTTTGGCCTCTACAACATAGCGTATTTCAATAAAGGTTCATTCACAGAGCTTGAAAACTTTTGTGGTTACATTTTTCAGCCTTGACAACATTAGGCATTTCAGTGGAGCTTGTTCATGGAGGTCGAAAACTTCAGAGATTTCATTTTCTTCATATGAACTAATTGTGCATAGTTAAATATTATTGTACTGTCAATTATTTAAAATGCTTACTGGGAAATAAATAGTTATAGGAAACTGATAAAAGGTTTTTCATTTGTTTTATAGTTGTGTGATCATGTATCGTTATATACCCTGAAACCTGTGTTTTTTGTAGAGACAATGTCTATGAGACATAGACAACTGAGTAAACATAGGACGGATAAGTATTATAGTGATGTTAAATTGATGAAGAGCAATGTAGGCAATAAAAATGTGACAAGGAAAGTTAAGGACAGTGCAAGGTCTATTCACAGGAAAAGGTTGCCTGCTGCTTATGAGATGCCTGCCTCAATTTGTTGTTTGGAAATAACTGTAGAGTACTCGCGTCCTCATCCTGATGTTGGTAGTGTGGAGCATAGGAGAGCTGGCCAGGTTGCAAACATTCCCAATGCAGCTCATAAACAGAAACACAGTTCTGCAATTTTTGACCATCTTAGTAAGTGTACATTTTTCTGAAAGTTAGCTTCAAAGGCTAAGGTTGATCAGCTTATTTCTACCATGATGAGATGTCAAGGCAAATAACTAAAGAGTCAACTTTTCTTAATGAAACTATGACTTAGGGTTTTTAGATTTGTAAATATGACACTTGCTGTTCTTTCACATTTGTGAAAACAAATGATGAGGGAGATTGAATGGTTCTCTGCTACAGTAGAGTCTGTTCATAGTAGGCTGCAAGATGTTGTCATTCTGATCAGAGGCAACTTTTGAGAAGTCTTTCAAGGCATATGGCTACATAAACAGCACTCAGAGGCTTTTTTTGGCAGGAGTCTTATAAAGCAGTTTCTAAGGATCTTGTCATTTCTGTTGATGAGGGTGGCAAGGCTTGTAATGTGTCGAGTGTCACACACACTGATGAAGAAAGTGTGACAGACAATGACACATGCTCAACAACTGAAACACTGAGTAAACATTGAACATCATGGAGATATGATGAGACCTGTAATCACAAGCAAGTAAGCATCCTTTGATGCTATTACACGGTTTGTGAATCACTTTCTTGCCTTGAAGAAGAAACAGAGATACAACTTATTATATAAGATTAATCTCTGAAATTCACAATCATAAAGGACTGTTGGGGCATTCCTTGGCTTGCTTAGATAGCAGTGTGTGCAACAGTGTATTTCATCATATGCGCATGCTTGCTGTACAAAACCCTGCAATGCTCAGTTTTGTGCATAAAATATACCAGGCAAGAAAAGCTGTGCCAGTATACAAACAGCTTAACGAGTCATAGCAAGTCAGAGATATGGAAGCTGCAAAAATTGTGATACAGGATGTGCAACGTAATAGTAAATGTTATGATGCACCATGTGATGACACGTCTGCCACTGTATCATGCACTTTCACTCTTTGGGAATCTAACATACTGACAACATTCAGAAAACCCCTTGCCAAGTTTGAACTGGCAAAGAGAGAGAGGTTTGACTCTGTGTGCGTCTCATGTCTAGGCTTGGCAGTTTTCAATTTTTATTTGTAACCAAAATCGACTGATAAAATCAACATTTATTCACTGGCCCAGATATTCAAAAGGGATGCACCATGCACAACAGACATGCACCAGCGCAAGTACAAAAATGCACCATTGTGCGATATTCAGTGGGAGGAAGCTACACAGCACAAGTTGCAATGTGCAAGAGCGCAATGGTGCTGAATGCATGTGCAACCACAGGGGGAGGAACCACGAATAAATGGCACAGTGCGATATTCAACAGCATGTGCCATGCGCAATAGAGGAGCTAGCAAAAGTTGTGCGACAGCAGAAATGATCCAAAATAAAGGAACAAGAAGAGGTCAAAGAACGCTACAGGGAAGCCAGAGGTGGGAACGAGGTGACAGCAACAGAGAAGAGGGTAGCAGTGAGTGGGACT
Source organism: Neoceratodus forsteri (assembly GCA_016271365.2). Taxonomy (NCBI): domain Eukaryota; kingdom Metazoa; phylum Chordata; order Ceratodontiformes; family Ceratodontidae; genus Neoceratodus; species Neoceratodus forsteri. The sequence goes on along the minus strand of CM028130.1, from coordinate 1,559,816,563 downwards.
GGGCAGGAGCAGGACAGGGCACACCTTGAAACAACCAGGAACAGGACAGGAGTGGGGAGCCTGTACTACTGTGCAGGAGTGACAGGGAAGTGCCACAGTGGACTGAGGGCAGTGGCAGTAGGCAGGACAGGTAAAGGCCAGAGGTGTACCCGGTACAGGGGGAGCATCACAAAGGACAGCGGGGGGAACGGGATAACAGCTGACGGGGGGACACCAGCCAGGGACATGGCCAGTGCCACCTTCCAGATGGAGGTGGTAATGAGGGATGTGAGAAGACAGGCAGCAGGGGGGTCATGGCCGTGGAACGGCCCGTAGGTGTTACGCCCCTAACAGGTGGTATCGAGCCTGCACCACCTTCGAGAACTACACTGACACAGAGATTGTGGGCTGGTACCACCTGAACCGGGTGATCCTGAGGTGGCTCTGTGAGCTGTGCACTGATAAGATGCAGGCACCCAAATGACAGAGCCATGCTCTGTCAGTGGAGACAAAGGTGACAGCTGTCATGTGCCTGCTCACCACGGGCACCTTCCAAAGACCAATAGGGGACACAACAGGCATAACCCAGTTGGCCACATCACGCCTGCTCATACAATTCCTCGGCGCACTGCTGCCACATGCTGCGGAGTACATCTATTTCACCAGCACACAGGCGGAGCGCACAGCACACATACAAGGGTTCCACAGGGTAGCACATATGCCTGGCATGCTTGGGGCCATTGACTGAACCCATGTGGCCATCCACATACCACCTGGCCCGGACGGTGTATCTTACATTAACCAGAAGGGATTTGCCAGCATCAACTGCCAGGTGGTGTGCGATGCCAGGGGGTGCATAACCAATGTCTGTGCCACGCACCTTGAGGGAGCACATGATGCCTTCATCTGGCACCAGTCCACACTGTGCCACAGGTTTGAGAGTGGGGACATCTCCACTGGCCACCTAGTGGGTGAATATGCACATCACGCAGGATGACATGAGCAGCTGTGGGGGGGTGCATAGTCAGAGGTGCCATGGGTACCGGCCTTGACAGCCCATGGCAGAGTGACACAGACCACCATACTAATGTCCACCCTCTACACACAGGTGACAGTGGCTACCCACTCTGTTCCTGGCTGCTCACACCATACCGGTGCCCCGCGACCCCATCGCAGCAACGGTACAATGAGGCACATGCCACCACATGTAATGTCATCAAGCGGGTGTTCGGGATGCTGAAGGCGTGTTTCTGGGACGTGGACACATCTGGTGGTTCCCTACAGTACAGCCCCTCGAAGGATTGTGGATTATTCCTGGCCTGTTGCATCCTGCACAACATGGCCAATGACTGTGGGATAGCAGTAGAGGCTGAAGAGGGGGACAGTGATGGGGATGATTAGGATGCCGGTCCAGATGATGATGGGCCGCCACCCCCTGGGTGAAGGGACCCCGCCTGATCTGGATGGCACAACTGCACCGGGACGCCATCACAGAGGAGCACTTTGGCCAACACAGGTAGGTCACGGGGCCATGTGCAACCACCAATGGCAAGGGCACAACCCACAGACAGGCATGGAAGAAACCTAGAGGCAGATGGCAGCAAGGGAATGGGTCTGAGCTTGGAACCGCATGTGCCATCAGGGATGGGCAAGGCCAAACACGACATGCGCTCACACACACACACACACACACACACACACACACACCACAAGACATGCACAAGGGGTAGAAGGCAAGCCAACCCCGACTGCAACCCCTAGCCACACACAGGTCCACACATGACCACGCCCAGTGGCTGTCACTGTGCATATCTCAGATGCTGAGCACCATTGCGCACTGGCAGACAGCGCAACGTAGTCATCATCATGCACACGCCACAGTGGCCAGCAGCCGGGAGGGTGTGCACATGGATCATGCATGTGCAGAGCCTGGTACCCCACCCGTGTGTCACACATTGCACAACACACTGCACACAGGGCAGCAGCAGACAGTGGCCATGGTGGGAGACAGGTCAGTAATGCGGCACAGTGCCACAGCTGCCACGGATGCATGGGCAGCCCCACTGAGACCTGCCAGCCATGCAAGGCTGACCATTGACCTCATGGGATGGCACCGATAGTCCCCCAGGGGTGACGCTGTGGGAACACGACCGTGTTAGTGCAGGGGTCTGCAGCTCACTGAACATTCCTGTGCCAGGCATGCTTGGTATGCCCACAGCCGAAACTGGTGTCGACATGGAAGATGTCGCACGACGCAGGGAACGGAGGGTGGACATGACACTGCACGGTGTCTGCAGCACATTGGGCAACGAACTGGGTGCCCAATGTGGCCATGACAGCAGTGAATTTATGAGTTTGCCTGTCAATGGCAGCCATCACATCCTCCCGCTGCTGGGCCATCTCTGCCAGGAGCAGACCATGGTCTCTGCTGCGCCGCTCCTCTGCCTGGTGCAGAACTGGACTGAGTGCATCCACTACCATCACAAGCCGCAACTGCTGATCCACTGAAGCCTGGAGTAGGTGGCTGTGCTCATCAAAGAGGTCATCTGCCTGATCGGCATGCTGTCCCTCGTGGTGTTCCTGGCCATGCTGGGCAGCACCCCTTGACGATGGGCACTGCACACCAGAGCCATGCCGGGGCATGTCCACACAGGGTGCAATGACACCGCCCCTTGACACTGTCCCCCCGTCCCCATTGGCTGACTGCTGGCACTGCCCCTCCAGCCGCCGATCGACAGGGCTCACTGGTGCCACCGCAGTGGCCGCAACAGCCCCACCAGCCTGGATGCACACCAGTGCCACCCCACTGGGGCATACAGGCACAGGCTGGGAATATGATGTCACGCAGGCCTCCATGGCGGCACCACCCACGGCTATGCCCATGCTGTTTCCTGCTGTGGGACCATCCTGCGGCCCACACATACCACTGTCCAGGATGTTTGATCCATCATCATTGGTGCCTGATCCGTCACCAGTCCGTGTCTCAGCATGCTGGAGTCTGTGGCCGCTGTCACACTAGGAGACAGGCAGGGCCTCATCTGCACCAGCACCACAATCTTCAGTCCGGACAGACAGGCAGGTATTCGGTGGTCCTGACCCTCAGACACCTGTGGATGTGGATGGGCACTCCTCCATGTCCGGGACCTTGCCCATGGTGGACACACCCACCACTGCTGACCCATGTAGATGCTCAGGAGCTGTAAGGGAACACAGTAGCGTTAATGTCTCTGCCCTACCCTGTGGCATTCCCCCCCCACCTCCCACACAGTGACAGCACAGGACCTACCATGCAGTAATGGGCTGCCACCCATCTGGAAGCCACCACCTGAAACGCCCTCTATGGCACAACGCCACATGCTGCTGGCCACCCGCTCCTCCTGTGGCATCAGGCATAGCTCATCTGGCTGTCCACCACCGGTTGCAGCACATGCTGCCCTGATGGCAGCCACCTTGTCCTTAATCCCCCTCTTGTCCATGCCGATCTTCTTTTTACATTTCTGCATGGACTGCTGGTGGCTGTCATGCTGGTTCACGGCACACTCAACCTCACCCCATGCCACAGCATGGGCCTGTGGTGTTCCCCGCTGTCTGTTGAGCAGTGGTTCACTGTCGAAGTAGGCCTCAAACAGGGCATCTGATTCCACCTGGGTGAAGTTGGGCCTCCTCCTTCTCCAACATCCCTGTTCCTCCTCTTCCTCACGTTCGGTCATTATACAGCATGTGGGAATGACAGGTGTTACCTTTGTGCAGTCCCATGCATCTCCCACACACCACAGTCCACACTTCCAAACAGCATGCAACCCACCACAATAGACTGCAATACCAAACTGTCCTCTGCAGCCCCATGTTGCATTTATATAGTGCAAGGCATGCAAATGAGGTGAGGCGCAACTTTAAGTGGATGCTAATGCAGTGGCTGCGCCATGGAATTGCTGATGAGCTGATTTGCATATGCTGGCTGAATATCGCACTGTTGCTCCTTGCGCAATTGTGTTAAGCGTGCTCAGGCAAGGGTGCAGCTCTGTGATCTGCACAGTAGGCACCGCACGGCACATGCCCAAAGTGTTGATGCCGACGTCTGCTGCACTGATGATGTGATGAGCATGGGAGACAGTGCATGGCATGGCCACCACTGTGCCAGTGGCACTACTGTGCTGTTCACGCATGTGGCGCTCATGCCATGGAGTGCTGTGGGCACCATGATGCCCCAGCTTTAGGCCACTGCAGGGTGTCACACACAGGCACCCTACCGTGCTATATGCAGGGAGTCCCAATAGCACTGTGGCGGTCCGTGCACGACAGATCCTTGACCCTGCGGTCGACCTTGGCCCCCTAGGCACCATAAGTCCGCATGGGTGCACCCCTATCGCGCTGTTTGGAGACATCACAATGGGGAATGGCAGTGCTGTACCATGCATCTGCACATGGGGGACGTGTGCTACAGAGTGCCATTTTGTGATCCTGTCTGCACGAAAGATGGCACACAGGAAAGCAGCAATGTAGAGCCTGCTTGAACTGGCCAATCTGGTGGCCCTTGTTGAGCCCAATGCTGGGGCCCCATTTAGGGAAAACCCTTTAGAAAGGCCCAGAAGTGCTGTGTGGGAGAAGGTGGCAGAGGCAATGGAGGAGACCACCGGGATCGCCCGCAGCACAAAGCAGTGTCACCACTGCTATGGGGACCTCCAGCAGAGGGACCCAGATAGGCTGGCATGGCTATGGGCATGCGCTAGGTGAGGTGCAGTGCCACGTCAAGGTAGGTGCTCCATCCATACACTGGTAGCATCTGTCCATCTGGGTATCATGGTGTGCATGTGTCCACCACACAGGGGGGTGGGGGCCGTCCAGTGTGGGTGGTGGTGGTGGTGGTGGGGTTGCAGCATGGCTGGGCTGTGCATGATCGCACACACTGGGGGGGACTTTGCTACTGGCTTGTACTGATGTTCTCCTCTCTGTGTTTGCACCCTAGGCCCTGAGGAGAGATACCATGCCCATGAGGCATGGGCACAGTGAGAACGTGATGCTAGCCAGTAACAGGGATGAGGTGGAGGGCCCATAGTGCAGCAGCACCTGGCTTTTGCAGATGCAGGTGAGTGCCTTTCTTCCAGGAACTTCTGTGCATTCTGTGTTGAGGGGTAGGTGGTGGGGCATGGCCACCAGCCCTTGACACCACAGACATGCATGCCACACGGTACACTCAGCACTGTCCTGTGGCACTGCATGTGTGGGTGTGCATTGCTGGTGGTCCATGCATGCACCGGGTACATGGCTGTGCCACTGCCTTTGCACCGCATAGCCATGTCATTGTACGGCCATGGTGGTGCTGTGCGGGACTTGGGCGGTGGGTGTGTGCAGTGGTCTGCATGGCTGTGTGTGCCTGGGTAGGGAGGTCTTGTGGACATGGTCACTGTGGGTGATCGCACATCATCACAGAGGCATGGCCCATATCTGTATGCCTTGCACAATGGGTGGGCTGCAGGGGGATGAACAGTCACATGTGTTGACTCTGCTCCCTTATCCTAGGTGAACATCACTGGATGGCCTTGGAGAGAGGCATGCAGGAGCTGCTGTAGCTGGTGAGGGTGTCCCTTACAATCCTCGAGAGACTGGAGTGGGACAGAGTCCGAAGGAGAAGGACACATAGGCACCACAGGAGCAGAGAGCAGGGCAGACATTAGGCTCCCCATGCCCCCAGACTCAACTAACCCCCCTGGACCCACCCTCACACCCCTTCTTCCCTCTCCCATTTGTTCACCCCTGCCCCATGCCCACCCCCACCTGGTATGTGGCCCTTCCCCCCCTTGTAAATACTTGTACATAGTTTTTTGTTACCTCATTTAAATACATGTGTTTTGTTATGACAACTGTGGTGGTCTCTGATTAGCAGCGGGCTACAGGTGCTCAACTGCAGTGGTGTGCATGGCGTCAGGTGTGGTGCAGGCATGGGCATGTATGTGTGTCCAGCAGGGAACTGCCTATGGTGTGGACGGGGGAATCGGTCACTGTCTGTGGTTTGTGTGTTGTTCTCTGTGCACTGGACACCCGTGTGCAGTGGTCCATGGTGCATTTACTGTGTCCATGGCACCCCTGTCAGACTGTCCGTGGCCTGTGCAGCTGACACCCTTGCATGTCTGTGCTATGCACGGTCTGCTGGCATGTCAGTGGTGGCTGTCCATGCTAGACAACCCCTGTACCCGGCACAATGCCGGATCGCCTCCTGTCACTGGTAAGGTACATGTCTGTCTCAGGTGGCACTGTGGCCTCCGCTATCATTGTCCCCCATCCATGCTGTTGCTTGTGTCTGTTGCAGGGGATGTGCTCCAATGTCTGTCACTTGTGCTACAGCCACATGCTGATAGTGTACGGATTCATGGTGCATGCGCAGAGTGGCTGGTACACCTGTGCCATGGAGGGGTGCTAGCTGTGGGTACACAGCTGCTGTGGCCACACACCAGTGGGTCTGTTGCCCCACTACTGTGTCCCTGTGTTGGTGTGCCCTTGGGTATGGGTGGGTGTCTATCTGTGCACTGTGTTGCATCCTGTGTGGCACATGCTTCCATGCACCACTGTGGGCATCTGTGCTGGCTGTTGGGGCCAGTGCTGGGACAGGGTATGTCCTTGGGAGGGTGTGCAGGATGCTGTACCACTGGTGGTGGGGTCCAGGGCAGGCCCAGTCACACGCAGGGTACCTCATGTGCCGACGCAGGGTCGGTTTCTCAGCTGTACCTCGGCGGGGCTGTGCAGGGTGGCACTGTGTCTGCAGTTGTTGCATCGGTGGCTGCTGCCACCCACTACAGGGTGCTCATGGTGGGGCTGCCTTGCATGGCTCCATGGTGCACAGGGTTGCATTGTCACAGTGGGGGGTGGCATGCATGGGGTGTCATGCACTGCTGGGCGCTGCTCCTGGTCAGGGTGTCTGGGGATCACTGTGCAGGATGTGCTCTGCATTAGTGGGATGGAGTAGCATGGGGTGGCGGGACCTCCATGTGCTCTGGTCACAGCTTGCCAGGGGGTGTGCTGGGGTACCGTGCCCCAGCTGTGGGATTGTTGCTGGTGTCCATAGGCTGGTGGTTCTTCCAGCTCTCCTCATGTTGTGCGGTTCATGGGGTGTGGGGGGCAATGTCTGTTCTGCTGCCTGCTCCTCTGCCCATATCTTCCATGGGTGGTGAACCCCTGCATCCTGTCTCTGCGCATCCCTGGTTGTGCTGATGCACTGCTACCCTGCTCCACTGCACATCCCTGGTTGTGCTACTGCACATCAGACCTGCACCACTGCGCATCCCTGGTTGCACTATGGCGCAGTTCGGGTGATATTCAGTTGTGTGGTGCAAGCGCATCTTGGCCTGCTCAGTGTTTGAATATCGTGCATGTTGCTCATAGGCTCACTGAACTTGCGCCTGCTCCTGCTATTGCGCTACTTTGTGGCGCAGTTTGAATATCTGGGCCACTGAGTTTTTTTCGATAAATATCAATATTTATTGTGGCAATAAAAAAAAAATTGATAAAAACAACTTTTAAACAGGCATTTATCGATGACATTTATCACAAATACAGTTACATGGAGACTTAGACATGGAGACACAGAGACTTAGACAGAGACGTTCACACACACACCACATAAATCCATAAATATGTGTGAAGTACATGAAACATGCGAGTACACCCCGCCCATCTATCATTTGTGCAAAACTATTCAACCACGTAGTAATGAAAGTTGAAATGACACTGACAATGTTACAAGGATGCAGAAATACAAAACATGCTGGCTGATACGAAAGTACAATCAATGCTGGATTCAGCTGTGCAATTCATCACTCAATTTTTTTTAATGTTCATGTCTTTAAATGCAGCTAAACTTTCTGTTATGTCCTTGTTGTGGTCCAATATGTTTAGTAGCCATAGTCTCTCCTCTGACAGGTACATTCTAAGTTTATCTTTCACTTTTCTGAACAGACTAAATGAGCGCTCTACGGCAGTAGATGTAACTGACACTGCCAGTGCCCTCAGTGCAATACTGGACAGTACAGGAAGGTTTTGCATCTCACTCTTCCAGTACCCCATCGGAGCGATCATGCTGACAGAGGAAACATCCAGCTTCATAAATAGATGAAAGTCCCACTCAAAGTCATCTTTTTTGCAATGAAATGTGTTGATTATGGCACCATACTTTGACAGGTACTTTGAAAGCTGCGACTTAACAAAAGGGTCAAAAATCCTGCAATTGTGAAATAGGGAGCCTGCTCCATAAAGGCCTTCAGGGACATTGTGTGTCAGTGTTGTGCTTAGCTTGGAATGAAACTTTTTTGAGAAAGAATGCATTGCTGCAGACAGGGACTGCCTTTTAGAACCCATTGACTTTAAATCAACCTCTTTTAATGATGTTTTTACATCACTTGCTACGTTTAGATCAAAGTTCAAGAGCCTGTCAATTTTGTGTATCAGAAGTGCTTTTGATTCCATTTGGACATGTATCACATGAATTTTACCCAAGAAACTGCACAAAAATGTAAGCTTACAGTACAGCTGTCTTTGACTCAAATCATCCATGACAAGTTGTCATAATTTGGAGGCTTTTTAGACTGTGGCTCTACCCCCTCATTAATTAAAAAGTCACACACACTATCCCTTTGTGCATGAATGAACTGTGCTGCTTCTAACCAAGAAAACCACCAGCAAGGGACAACTCTGGGGGGACTTTCATACTGGATAGTGGAACACCATTATTTGCACACACTTTAAAAAATGCTCACCTTTGTTTATTTGCACTTTTAAATAGTGCTGGAAAGTGAACCACAATTTCATTTATATCAGCAAATTCTTCAGTTTTAATAGCATGGTCAATGGTAATGTGTAATAGATGTGCAATGCACGGTATGTGCAGCAAACGGGGGTAAATGTCTCTAAGGTCTTTTATCAGTCTCTGCATGTAGATTGCTGAATCAGTGTTTATCAAAATACAATCAGACAAAGACAAGGAATAGTCTCTCGTCATGTCATAGAGAAATTTAGAGATTACACCCGCATTGCACTGAAAAACAACTGTAGACTTCAATAGCAGACAGTTTATGGCTCTATTTTTAGATGAGTAAAAAACTCCCAGAACATTAATCGCAAGTAGACCTGCTAACTCAGAGGTTTCAGCAACAACAATAGAGAATTGCTCACCAGATAGCAGCTCATTTAGTTTTGATTTGTGGTGCATGAAGACCTCGGGAATATATTTCTCCTCCAGTTGCCGTCTTTTTGGACATGTTCTAGCAGCAGCTACATATTTTCTAAGGCTGGAATCCCGGGTAGCGTTTATGGGAATTGCTTCAAAACATGAAGTCCACATAAGATCATGTGGGAATTCGGCAGCCTCTTCTTTCTTCTGCTGCATACGACCCATAAAGGATTCCATTGAGGGCTGTGAAATAATGTCCTGACTCTGCTTAAGTCTCAGGTGAGTCTTGCTGCTGAGATGCTCAGAAATGTGGTTTGCTTGTCCTGCTACTTCAATTTTACAAATCTTGCACCATAGAATGTCAACGCAATTCCCATTACTGGTCTTTTTTACGTTTTTTTAATTCTAGTTCTGGGAATTCCAAGCAGTACTCGTCTGCACATTTCCTTTTTTGACCCATACTGTGGGGTTGTGTGGCTGGTTATGTGGTTAATACTACACTTCTAACTCAAGGATTAATGATTCCATTAACAGCTCAGAAGCTAACATGGGAAAACACACAGGTATGCAGCACCTGAAAATTAGGTGTTAATAGACTTGTTGATCACAAGCAATACTAAGACAGACCAAAATAGACAAAAACTGAATGACTGTGATTAAAGTGATATGATGGCATGTTGTAAACTAATTACTGTGTAAATCAACATTTAAACATATCCGTCAAAATTGCCAAAGTTGTGAATCTCGACGTTAATCAATGGTAATTGATTTAAATCACAAATTGCCAAGCCTACTCATGTCACAGACCTCTTTACAGGCTACAGGCTGTTACTGTTGATCTGGAAAAGATTAAATCTTTTAATGACATGTGGGCATGACTGTTGGCTTACCTACTAGTAAAGAATGACTTTGACCTGGACCCAGTTGTCATCATGTGTCATGGAAGCACCAAGGGAGGTCGACAGTAAAAATGTTGACCTCCCCCACAGCAACAGCACAATACCGATGCAGGTATTGTGCCGCCTATTCTAACAGTGTTTTCTGTGGGGGGCTGCACCCCCCACTCCCCCATATGGGGGACTCTGCCCCCTGCACCTCCCAGACTTTAGGATTCCAACTTCAGGTTGGAGTTGGTCCGGGAAGGGGGCAGAGCACTGGGGGAAGGTGTAACATGGAAAAAGGACCATTACCATGAATGTCGCTGTAATGGTCTTTTTTCCTGTTTCGCCGTCGGGGTGTCGATCATAAGGGGTGCACCATGTGTCACTACTGTTTGACAAAGGTGAAAAATAACACTTTGCTACCAAGATCTGTCTTGAACAATATGGAGGCAGATGTTACACCTACTGAGATGGCTGCACTGAATATGTTTGAATGGATACTCATACCAACGATGAAACCATTTCAGACTATTCTATGCCTGAATACTAAAACACGTAAAGTACCTCAAAAAGAGCTTGTAAAGTCTCTGAAAGCGGCTGTGATGTATTTACCACTTCCTCTGAAAGAGAATGTGGAGACAATCTTAAAGGAAAACAGTGTTGTAATACTAGTAAACGATGTACCTACAAAATCCAAGGTCATTTGACAAGATGTCAATGTACAGAAAGTGAAATGTGATCTACACTATCTGAAGAGCAATAATCCTTTCCATGATGACCTTGACATAGATGAACTCTCAGATATGAGTGCTCAGTTTGGACTAGTGGGTACTAGAAAGTCAATGATTGAGAAGGTTGATGTTGCAACTCATGAAGATGTGCATGAGCAGTACACAATTCACTCTCTACATGACAGAGATCCAGATGGTGATAACATTGACCTGTACCAGATGAAACAGGTTGTAGATAGTCCTGTCAGCATATGGGAGGAAAAACTGGAAGCACGTTGCTTTCCAGATTTATTCCCTCAAGGTACAGGAGGTCATCTGGATGCACATGAGGTGCATGTGCAAGGTACTGAATATTGTACATTGAGAGTCTTAAACAAGGATGGCAAATTCCTAGGAACATACAATATTTGTTCCACCTGCTGTGAGAGAGTGAGCCTAGTATCCTTTCTGTGTCCATTGCACATGCACTGCACTTGATTATTCCACTAGAAGGGATTACAGCAGTTGACTTTCTGCAAAAACTGAGAGAAAATGACAAAATGCTACAGGTGAATTTGACATCTATACTCTCAAAATTCTGCATGGCACAAAAGAATACTGCTATCGTAGACACTAGGAGGTCATGACTATGCTGCGTGAATATGGTGCAGCTACTTGGTTCATAACTCTGAGGTGTGCAGAGTACAGCTGGAATGAGTTAGTTAAACTGCTGAGGTGGGCCAATGCTGATGTCGATGGCATTTCATCAATGACACTTGGTGAGATGTACTCACTTGATCCAGTTTCTGAGTCCAGACATTTTCACCATTATTTCCATGAGATATTGACATTCATTTTGCCAAAGGACAATCCTCCTCTTGGATTAGTCGAGCACTACTTTTGGAGGATGGAATACCAGGCACAAGGTGCACCACACATAAATATGCTATTGTGGATTAAAGATGTTCCATGTGTGGAATCTAGCTGGCTTGCATATAATCTGCATAGCATCACATAAAATGCTTGCTGACAGATGATGCATTGCTGAGTACAACAGACTGTGCACTTTGCATCAGCCAACATTGCCTCTTATACCATTACCCATGAATGTGGCAGACTGAAATGCTACAGTCACAGTTTCTGGCATGAAAAAAAGGTACCAGACAGATAGACCAGCTTTGAATTCAGACAGCACAAAGAAGGAATCCACAACTCAACAACAGACAAGCTCTCCTCCACAGAAGAAGGCGCTTGGGATGAGCGTTGTCCCAACATTTGACAATAGCATTTGAGTAAACTGCAATGCAAACTCAGCAATGCAAGAATTTCTCCACATGCCTCGCTTTGTTACCACTATCAAATCTTCGCATGGCACAGCACCGTCTCAGTTATTAAAGAAGGTTGTAAATGATAGTGACAAGCATTGCACTAGCATACAGACTCTGACACCCTTATGACTTGTGTTGAGTGGATATGATGGACATCAAACATTCTCCAATAACATTCAGCAAGATGTGACTGAGTTTATGATAACTATCATTAACAGGTTGGAATCAGATCAGATTTTAATGTGACAGTACTTTACTGTCACCTATGTGACAAAGTGCACTTCCCTGTTTTGTCGACATTCACACAAAGAAGTAACAGAAAACATGATGTGGATTTCATTGTATGTTGCACAGACATGTTCTGTGAAATTCAAACAACTGCTCAGGAATGCAGCGTGTGACTGGAGGTGTACTCGGAGTGGAGGAAAGTGTCTTCAGTCAATACGACTTAGAACTTCTTTTCCGTATCTTCATTTTGTCTTGCAGAGATTTGATGCAAATGGGCTACGAGTTGACACACCGATCACTGATTTTGTAGCTGGAAGAGTACAATTCATGGGAGCATGCTTTGATACTCAGGCTGTGCTATTCCACCATGGAGCATCTGTTCATTCAGGACATTACGTGACATGGCTCAGGTACAGCAATGGCTGGATGGAATGCAATGACTACATGAGCACTTTTAAACAGAGATTGCCTAGTAATCTAAAAGATGCTTATGTCCTGGTTCTCCAAAATGACAATGACCTTCACTGGTCAGAAGAGTAGTAGATGTAAGTGTGGTTTAACTCTGTTTGACACACTGTAGCAGTCATAACAGTGTGCGACGCAACCTTCCCTGGATATGTGCAGCTCTTTTCATATCAGTTTATGAATTGTTGCAGAAACAGATTATGTAGATGCATGTATTTATGATGCCAACAGTCAAGGTAGGTGTTGCTGTGATTTTTGCTTTAATACAGCCTAAGTGGGCCTTAATCCGAACGGGCTGCATGCATGGTCACATGACATATAACAATTGCTTTGACAGTGGAGCAATCTTTATAACTGTAAACTGGTATTTCAGGACTATGCAGTTCTGATGTACTAATCTGCTCATTTCTACATTGCTGCACTATGTGACATTGAATGTGGTCTGACTTCTGTCACACCATTGTACGTCAATGCTGTGTACATTACATAAATTGAGAAACATTACTGTTTGGCAGTTAGCAATGTTCCATCTTCATTGTATGCACTATGTACTTGCCTCATGTCTGCCTAGTGATGCACAAGGACAGATTGTGCAACAAAGCTGCCACTGCAGCTTTGTGTGTGTTTGCACAGGTATTGTTGTGCAATGCTTTATAAGTACAGTAAGGACATGCCTGAAATTCTATGTTTGCAGCATGTCTTTCACTAATACCTGTATTGTGTCCACTTGAGGTGGCATTCTTGCTGCCAACTTTACTTAATTATGAGAACAGCACATTGCTATGTACGGCTATGAAATGGATGATTTCTGGTAAATAGTTACTGTCAATATTGTGTATGTATAAAAAATTAACAACATTTGCTAGAACTATGTATAGCTCTGTAAACTCTCTGTACTGTTTTTGTGTGAAAACTGTAATATTAACATTTGTTAAAACTGTGACAGTTACATAGTACTTCCTAGCTATGTTCTTTTTTGTGTTGCACATAGCTTCAGAATTATAGCTTGTTAAATGTTATTACTGCAGTGTCTGAATGGCATGTATTGTAATATTTTATGGAAAGATGAATATGCATAAATATTTAAGTCCCTACCATTTTGATAAATATGTGAATTGTTACTGTTTATTCAGATTTTCTTATGAATGATTTTTATGAAACACTGTTAATTATCAGATTGCTAATAAATATTTAACTGAATAATTATATTATTTATGTTGGCATTACATTAATGTATCTGAAAGGTTTGTTATTTGTACAGAGATATTACTTGTTCGTTATTTATGGAAGAGCATTGAAAATCACACACTCTGCTCAATATCTGTTTAAGGCATGTTCCTGATTTTTTCTGATCATCTTTATTAAGGGATTGGGAGAGGTATTTCTCCAGATGCACTTACTGTTAAAATGTTACAACATAGTAATGCATTATTGCAGCAATGTTATGATATGCTACTTTGGTGTCTATAGCTTTTTAATTGTTTAACGCATTTGTTTTTTGCCCATCCCAGGAACATTCACTTGTTCAGTCACATATCATTCTTTTAAACTTTTAATATACTTTTGTGAAGAATTACACAGTAGTGGTATGAGACTGAGTGAGTTGTGCAATTTGGCCTTCTTTAAAACAGAACTGGCATTTAATGATTAATAATTTGTTTTAGAACTTATTTTCTGTGTCTGTTGTTGTTTCTTGATTACTGTATATGATTGATATATGGTTCAGGTTTGCAAAGAAGTATAAATGAATATAATGAAATGGTGCTACACATAGATGTGTGTTGGAGCTATAGCTTGCCATGTAAAACAAAAAGTCTGCACACTAGTTACCAGTAATGCATGGTACATTTCTAGGGTATGGTACAATGGTGATGTAGAGGGCTTATGCTCTGATTGTAAAAAATAATGCTTTTAAAAGCTGTGTATGTGTTTACTTTATTACATTGTCTCAAAATTATTTGCAAAAAAACTCCATTAATGCAACAGTTAGGGTTGTTTCTACAGCAACAAAAAAGAGGGAATTCGACGTTACGGTTTTCAACCCTCACTCAGAATCCCCCCCCCCCACCACACACACACAACACACATACAAGCAGGGGATGGTACAAGGCAACACAACCAATCAGAAGCAGATAACATGAGGTAACAGAAAGAACATACAACTTTGTAAACATACCACAATTGGCATCCATCATCATGTTTCAGAAACTGTATCTCTTCTGCTGCCACCCCAGTGTCTTGTGGGGTACACCCACATGCTGTGCAAAGATGTGGTGAGGTGTTAAGAAGGCAATGTAGAACATTTTAAATGAAAGTTGTTTAGTATGGGATAGTTATGACTATTTCTTGTTGTTTTGCTCCACCTACTCATAACTTAATGAACTGACGTGTAGGGCTATCCTTTACTGCATTTGCATACATACTTACGTATGCCTATCTGAGTAGGTATAGTAGCGCAGGGTGTAAAGCAATCCACAATGTAACTGTGAGATATAGACAGTGTTGTTCTTCTATATGGATGGAGGTACAGAAGTGCAGGATATGAAGTATCATTCAGTCCTGCTGTTAGGTATGTGCACTATTCTACTATCTGTGTTTAGCCATGTGACAGATCAGTGAATAACCCCACACTCCAAAACTCATCTATGCAGACTGTTGTAGTATTTAAATGGAAGAATACTGTTCTAAGCATAACATTTTGACACTGTTCTGTTTTGTTAATGTGGGGCTGAGTGTGCAAAGTCTTTTGAACCATGTACTCTCATCTGTACATTCA
Source organism: Neoceratodus forsteri (assembly GCA_016271365.2). NCBI lineage: Eukaryota > Metazoa > Chordata > Ceratodontiformes > Ceratodontidae > Neoceratodus > Neoceratodus forsteri. The sequence goes on along the minus strand of CM028130.1, from coordinate 1,559,801,036 downwards.
CACAGCATGTCAAAATTCATAGAGCACAGTATTCACATGTCACTGTGGGATCCTGCCCTCCCAGTATTAAATCAGCATAGTGCAGTGCTACCCATATGTCACATTGCTCATATGTATTGAAGTAGCAAAACACAATCCCTCTGTCACACTATCCATATGTTGCACTATTCTCATTGTAAGATATAGGTAGTGTGACTTATGTATCATGTTGTGGTATGTCAATAGAGGAATGATAATGCAGCATAGAAACCACCTTATACTGTCATTGTGACATATAGCTGTGTTATACTTATACCTTGATGGAGGGATGGTACTGCAGTATTTGAACAACCATGATGTCACAGTGTGACATATGGACATACTGACACATAGACAATGTTGTAGTACGTTGATGAAATGATGGGCGGGCAGAAGAGAGTGCACGACGCTCTGACTGCGATGGATGATTAAAGGCACCACTCCTGCTACACCAGCTTATTATATTTATTTTGTTTATTTAAATGCTAGGTTTAGTGGCTATGAATAGTTTGTAGTTTACAGCAGACACTTGAGTATCCTGAATGATCAACTTTATTTTCGGCTATTAAGTAAGAAAAGTTTCCCAGAGAGTTTGACATTATATGCAACGGTAGCGCTTTGAAATCAACTAATGGCCATGGCTAATGATCACCAAGTCCCAGGCAACTCAAAGGCAAGTAAAAGAAAAGGAACACCCAATTTACAACAGATGTTTGAACCAGCTAACAAAAGCAATATAGGGGAATTAAAAGATATGTTGGCTGATCTTAAAATCAGCATCTCAGAAGTCACGACGGTAAATATCTCACTAAAACAAGATACAGAAGAATTGAAAAATAAATTAACAGTCTGAAAAAAGGATTTCACTGTTACAAAATGAGATACAACACCTCAAGGATCTTAATATGGAACACGCTAAGCAAATTGTCCTTTTAACTAACAAAACAGATTATTTAGAAAATAGAGGGTGTAGTAATAATATACATATTCTGGGGGTTCCTGAAGGCAGGGAAGGGAGCAATATGATAGGGTTTCTATAGAAGTTTTTGCCTGAACTTTTAAGATATAAATGGTCTGTGGCTCTGGAAATTGAAAAAGCGCACAGATCTTTAGGTCCAAAATCTCACAGTAACTCTAAACCCAGACCAATCATTGCATATTTCTTATGCTTTTCTGTGAAAGATGAGATCCTCAAAGTGACTAGAAACAGAAAATCTCTTATGTATAACAACATGAAGATATCTATCTGTCAGGATTTTCAGGCGCTTTGATTGCCAAAAGAAAATAATTTTGGGAAGTTAAACAGGAGTAACAATGATTAGGTCTGCAATATTATTTTAAATACCCAGCTGTACTAATGATTAAAGATTCCAAAGGGGGTATGGTGTCTTGTGAGACTGTGAATGATGTATGGGATTTTCTAGTTGCTTATCAAGAGTCCTTCAAAAGAAGTTATCTTAAATATTCAAATAGCTACAAACAACAGTCCTCACATATGTCACAAGAAGCACTACCTGAAGTGGCTTTGAAATGGAACTCTAGGGATAAAGCTTTGCATGGCACAGCTGTTGGGTCAGACTCTACCTCCACTGTGAGCCCTTCTGTGAGAACTGACAGATTTTCTCCTCTTCCACACGCACCTCAGCCAACTGAAGATCATAACTGGCACCAAACTATCAATAGGAAATCCAGACAAGCACAGAGGAACTTTTCAACAAAAATCCCAGTGGCCAATAAAAATTACAATTCCAAAAAATGCAACCAGAGTAAAGACAGCCAACATCCATCTATGGGTTCACCCTCTCAGCAGGAACCAGACACCTCACGCATGCTAATGGAGTACCGCTCGGTCTCATCTCCCTCTATAGAGGACTATGAGGAAGGAACTTTGGATACTGAAGAAGGTATTCAGGTGAACGAATTTTTGCAGGACCATAGTAGTCAGGCGACTCTTGATCTGGATATTGCTGTCCCCAAGCAAGTGATGTGTTTTACTTTTTGCCTGTACTGTTTAATTTCTACACTAGGAAGAAAAAGGGAGGCAGTATAGTGCAGTGGTTTAAGGCTCTGAGCTGCAAATCTGGTGACATCCAGCAGACCAGACCTGGGTTTGAATCCCACAGCTTCCACTTACATACTGTGTGACCCTGAGCAAGTCACTTAACTTCCCTGTGCTCCCAGGTCGCGCCTGTAAAAAAGCTTTCAGCTTAGTGTGCTAATCCTGGTTAAACACAACTAAAAAAAAAAAGAAATGTGTTGGAACTTCATCAAACCAGCAATTGCCCCCTGCCATATGCCATGGTTTCTAGAGGTAATATCTCTTTCTTTTGGGGGGGAGTCTTATTTGCAAGGTTATGTTTAAAATATGATCTCACATAGCACTATATGCATTTGGACTTTGGTTATATTACATTGGGAAATACTGCAGACTAAAATTATTTATGTTTATCTATGCTGGTTAATGAGCTCTGCACAGCAATTTCTCAAGATTTAATGCAGCATATCAGCTCTCCAGGTATCAGTACTCCCCCAAATCTCTGCTTAATCTACCATATGTATTATGCACATCTCTGGTATCTCAGGAAGCTGGGATGGGCAGATGTTAACATTGATGTTATATTATGGTATGGCTTTGTAGCTAACTGTTCCTTCTCTCCGCTTTTTTTCAAAGGTAGACTTTACTTCATTTTGGGGTACTATTTGTGGATGGGAAGAATGTCTATAGCTATCAGGGAGCTGGGAGTGTGTAGACGGATGCGACATAGATTCAAATAGTCTACTGGTAATGCTCTATATTAATGGGGGGTGAGCACCTCTCATTATCTTCACTCTATTAATGTGCTTAGTTCTTACTAATGTAGGAAAGATTCTTAGTATTAGCAGGGGAGTCTGCTTTACTAGCTGATCCTGCAAAAAGAATAAATTTAAGCACAGATCTCAGATAATTGTGAACCAGATTTAGAGCTCAACTGAATACATATGAAGTTGTTGTTTCTGCCTCCTTTCCCTTTTCTTTGTTCTCTATATTTCTTCATTCATTTCAGCTAAAGAACAATTTTATTCTCTGGTGCTTGAATATAACTTCTCAATATGCTGGGGAGAAGAATCTTATATGTTGCTGTACAGATTGTACATATCTTTGAATTATAAAGGTCTGAAGTGTTCTCTATGTTTGCAAAGTTATAATCCTAGATATCACTAAAGTATCTGGGAATAACATATAGTTTCAACATCTTAGTCATTATCAGGAAAGATATTTTGAACATAACTAGCTTACTTGACCTAGCAAAATGAAAATATATTCAGACTCGGGTGGTGGGAATGTACTATTCGGAGTTTGCTGCAAGTATTTTGAACCTTACCACCTTGAATTGAAAATTCAGTGCATGTAAGGTTGAAAGTAGCTTTCCAACCTACTTAGTGTTTAAATTCAAGGAGGAATTTAAGTTAAGTGTTTTTGAATGGGGGTTGGTTAAATTACTCTATATTATACTTGTATCTTGTGTTTTGATCTCAGTTTTGTGCGGTTATGTCCTATTAATACTTTTACTGTATTGGACACCTTAGAAAGTAATTCAAATTATTAGAAGTTGTAACTATTTAGCTATTTGTACATCTTAGGACTACTATTTTTTTATTTAAATATAGAACTTCATAGTTTTATAGCTAAGTGTATTAATAGACAACAGTACCTGGAAATATTTTCACTTATAGACTATCTGAATACCTATACAGTTAAAATGGTTATTTATTCTTTGGTCTCTTGGAATGTCAAAGGACTAGGGTCACCTATCAAAAGGAAAAAGGTTTTGTCATTCTTGAACAGATCTAAAGCTGATATAGGATTTCTCCAAGAGACACATCTTATTCATGAGGAAGCGGTTAAACTACAGAGAGGGTGGGTGTGGAAGAGCATAGTTGTTACTCTAAAAAAAAGAGGTACTTCTATCTTAATAAGACAAGGAATTAATTTCGTTAAACAAACAAATATAGCAGATCTAGATGGAAGATTTCAGCTTCTAGTGGGCACACTGGATGGGAGGAAAACTGTGCTTTGCAACATTTATGCTCCTAATGAGCAACAAGATAGCTTCTTCCAGTCAGTAGGAGCAGCACTGTATGACTATTCAGACTATGATATTATTATTGAGGAAGACTTTAATACCATTTTAGATCCTATACTTGACAGATCTTCTATTAAGGCCATTCAACTTGAGACAAAAGCAAGAACTGCTTTTAATAAATTAATAACTGACTTAAGTCTTACAGACATCTTGCACCTAGTACACCCGCAGGACAGAGATTTCACTTTTTTTTTCAAATAGACACAGATCCTATAGTAGACTAGACTACTTTTTAGTCTCCAAAAATATCATCAACATTGTTTCTAAAGCAGAAATAGGAGATATCACAATATCAGATCAGGTGCCAATAACTATTAATTTAGAATGGAATTATGGAAATAACAAACAACACAGCTGGCAACTAAACACTACACTGCTTACAGACAAACAATTTATAGAACAAATTAAACAACTGTAACAGGGAGACCCCAATGGGATCTCCGAGGAGGGGCTGGCTCCCTCCTTGATACTTTCTATTAAACCACCTAGATATATTCTTACAGACTACATGGAGAATGGAGCAGATTTTATGAAGCTTTACTTGGTCAGGATACAAAATTTAAGGTGGTACAAAAAGTTGTAGCTTCAGTTACAAAAATAAAAAGCTGTTCTGTTTTTAGGCAGAACTTACAAACCTTATACAATTGAACAAATACAGAGGATGTACATCCTGTTTCCAAGTAAGGCAATGTTGGTATATTAGCTCTGTAATTGGAGAATTTACCTCTGTATATCCTGTAGTAAGCATGAGCTAAATGACGTAAATCTGGTGACTGAAATGAATGCAAAAAAAAGGGGGAATAATTGTAATAAATACCAATCCCCACAAGATGGCAGCATCGTATAACTTATGACAGTTTGCCTTTAAATTCTCCATTGACATACATGCATGTAGGCTTAACATATACATAGCTGGTTTTGTTGTAAACACTTAACTGTGCCCTTTTTTCTATTATACGTAAAACATAAAAATTGCATTGTAGTTTAAACTATAGCATTAACAAGATATACTTACTCTTAAGCAAGTACAGGATATATGGTTTAAATTCTATTAATATCTTAGCAGACAGTTACAAAGAAATGCAATATACTTTATAACCATATACTGTATGTACTTTTTTCCGTAGCAAGTTGCTGTCACATTCTGATAGGTCACTGTGTAACTATGATAAGTAAGAGCTATGACAAATATGACACATAGCATTTACAAGAAATGCCTACATCATTTTTGAGAAATGCAGCACGTAAGTTTTGTTTTGTCCACAATTTTGCACATGTAAGTTTTGTTTTTAACCACAATTTTATGATATATCTGCATTGTGACTGCATTGTGTATACATACATTTTTATACTCTTGTCTTTCTGTGTCTTTGCTCATGCACCCACTTACTGGCTTTATCAGATTGTACTTGGGGTTTTGTAGCCTGTCCCCTGCCAATTATTAAAATTTGTGCAAAGTCCCACATTATAGTAAAATCACTCTTTACAAGCCCTCCTTTGTGGCATTGCCACACATTTTATTATTATTTATTTGCACATCATGCCTCTTGTGTATTTATGCCATCGCTGACAAGGGCAAACAATATATTACTTTTCCACCCTTTACTAATAATATGGCTTGGGACAGAGACTCCAAACCTAGTTGGCAGCTCCTGTACTGATATTCGTTTCCCTTGTGTATATTCCTGCTTAGGGCTTATACACCACAGGCACACTGATCACAGCCACATGATGGGGAATTGATATCATAACTTCAGAGGTACTCGGCCTAATTTAAGCGTAGGCATATAGTTGACAAAGCCACCAAATGTAGTGCATTAACATTTTTAGAAAAGAAAATGCAAAACATATCCAAGGCATCAGTACCAGTGATGCTGCCTTGACTAGTTTAAATGCTGTTTTGTACAAAAATATTATGCATTACATATGCAAAGGTGACCCATGAGACAATTCCATTGGGGTATTTTTAACATGCAATCTAAAAAACGATATTATCTTGTAGCAAATATAGCAACACTTTTGATTATATTATGGTTTGTAAAACAATCTGCTGCAATAGCAGAGCTGACATTATATTCTTGTATCATTATTTTACTTAGATTAGCGCTTGACCTTCCCTTCTTTGAGCAATTTTGGTTATTATTCTTTGTCAAGTCTGCAGTTCATCTATCTCATGAGTTAGCTTAATTAATCTTTTCATCAGATAACACTGCCATGAGAGTAGTATAGTTAGGCCTAATGCCACTGCTCCCACTAACACCAGGGTTGGGCTGATTCCAAATACATTAATTGTCCAATTTATCAGGAAGTCCCACCATGATAAACAGGGAAGGTATTTGGCCTTTTTTATTACCTTTTTATTTGCTTCTTTTATTCACCGTAGTAATACTTGACCTCTCCTAGCTTTAGTTTTAAGACTCTCGGTCTCAAATGTGGTAAATTTTGATATTGTTATTTCTGGTAGGTCAAAGATGGTAGTAAGTTCCTCTAGCCAGTGGCCTGTTACATTAAAATAGGTAGTATTTCTGGACGCCCTGGGGGAGCTTCACTGATAATAAGTCTGATTATTTACTGTCCAGGTTTTTGAGTTACACTCCCATGTTTTGGTTTCAGTATCCAGGATGCACCAGGAACCATTCCACTTACCTGCCCTATGGATAGGGTCCTCACTTTCAAAAATTAGCTGAAGTTTTTCTGGTGGCCAAGGTTTAGGGACTATATTTTCCCCACATATTTGTAGTGTGGGGGAATTATGACAGAGCATTTCATCAAATAGATGGTATGTACTTGTACCATTTATATTAGGGATCTCTAATATGGTGTTGCCCTCCACCTTGGCATATGCTGTGGTGGAGTTTGTCAACAATATCACTATATTTGTAAGGCTCCATTTGTTATAGGGTCTTTTATTCATAGACACTGGAACAGTGAACATTGCAGGGACTACATACATGTTTTCAGAGGTGGCGGTGTGGGGATAAAGTTGAACCTTGACTAGATTAGCCATTGGTAATATCCCCTATTCACCTGTCTTGGATATCATATTATTAAATCCCTCTTTAGAGATATCGAAAGGCAGCTGCCCCCCCTCGAGCTGGCGCAGTTCAGTTCTGAGGGTAACGAAGACATGTGCTGCCAGGGTTAAACAGGTGCTATATGTGATGGTGGTTTTTATTTGCTCAACTGTACTGACAACCTGTTTTCCTATCTTATCCAAGATAGCAACATTTCTTTCTGTTTCAAAAAGAGCCCAATAGATATCTTGATTGTCCCATTGGATAAGCTTTAGGGCCTGTCCTACCTCATTACCTATTAGAGTTTCTACTGCATCTTGTAAAATATTAATCTGATTCCTCAGGGTTATGGTGTCTAATGAGTTAACCAGACCTAACCCTGTCCCTATCCATTCTCCAAAACCTTGTAAGGACAGCATTTTATATGTTTTTAGTAGGCTATTTCTTTCTAAAAATTGTACTGGGAGATCTTGGTATTGAAGTTTATACTTTATAAGTTGTTGAAATTGGGAGCAGTTTGAGGGCAGTTCGGGGGTGGAGAGATTTAACACTACTGGAAAATATTGTGTCTGGCATGGGTAGTAGGTCTGGACTCCCTCCTGCTCCATTAAAAGTCCTCCAGATGGGGGTGGCGTCTCCACTCGAGTTTCTCCCCTAGGGTCAAAAGATATTGGTACTGCCCTGGTCGGAAGCCATGGTGGTGCGTTTAAGTGTCCATACCAGTAAGATGTGCTAACCCTATTTAAGTACTCACATGGTTTCCCTGGGTACCACCATCCAGGTTTTGTATGGTATAGCATCCAGATGTTCTCCGAGGCCTGGAGGGAAATAAACTGGTATTTTCTGTATTATCAAGTTACATTTACTGCTTCTAGGAAGAAAAACCTGTACTGACTTTCTTAATACAACTATGGTAATTTCTCTGTCAACATCATTACTACAATTTAAAAACCTCTCGAATCCTTGCAAGTTTTTATAAGCTAGACTTCTAGGTCTGTCTGTATCGACTCCTCTGTTCTGTGTGTACCAAAGGTCACATAGTTTTGCTTTCACAGCTTTTTGTACTTCTGGAGTTCGGGAGTTTACTCTGTACACTCTTCTGGTAAGTATCCAACTAACATAAACTCCATACATATTTGTACTTTTGGTGTTCTGATGCCATTTAAATTCATATTTTCAGTCATTTAAATAAGGGGAAGGTGACGGATGCGTTGGCTCGGTGGTTTCTGTCCACTCTGATGGCAAGTTTGGGTCCTCTAGATACCACTCCAAGAAGTCAGGTTGTTCTATGTCCCACGGCCCCTTTGATGTATCAAAGGGAACAGCACATAATGTGGTATGCATTGCACTGTTCTCTAAAACCTCGAGTATTGGAAAGCCAGAATAGTCCAAACATCAGTCTACTACCCCCCATCCCCCCCAGGCATATACTATACAAATCAATGTCCAGTAGGCCACTGTGAGTTCCATTATTTCTTGCTTGCCAGAAGTGTGATATGGTGATATTATTTTTATGGTCATACTTACCTGTTATAGTCCAAATGGGCCACACAAGGCAGTATAGTATACAGATGCTGGTGATGGTCTCCTTTTTTGTGGCTTTGATTGCATACCTGGAAAGAAAATCAAATGCAGTATTTATTCTTTTGATAGTTTGTCTGATACCTTTTTACATTGGTCAACATGGACCCATCTGTGTCTAACTTTTTTGTGTTTTTCTTTGAGTAGTGCACTTGGTAGATGACCCATGGGGGTGCTCTCCAGAATTTCTGTTTTGATCTCTCCACAATCATGGGGTGCACCCTCATAGTCTGTGTATTGTATAAACATAGGATGTTGTACTGACTCAAAACTGACATTGTTTTGTTGAATGGTTAGTACCCATTTTGTGGCTCTCTAATTTGATATGCCTCTTAGGTCTTCTGTCAGTATGTATTTTGGGGCACTGTGTGTAGACTGCACTATAAGTTCTGCAAATTGGGTGATTGTTTGTGCCTGTTGTATAGCCCACACAATTGCCACCATGGTTCTGTCACATTTACTAAATCCCTTTTTCACATTAGTTAGTTGCCTGTTTAAATACCACACAGGCCTGAGTTTTTCATTTTTCTTTTGTAAAATAACCACTAATATTGAGTTTTTGGTTGCTACTGCTTGTAGAAAAAATGGCCTATCTGTGTCTGGTGCTATTAACTCTGGGGCTTGCAGAAGTGCTTGTTTTAACTTGGTTAGTGCCTGTAGTTCTGGGTCTGACCATTTCAATGCTGTGTTTTTCTGGGGTTCCCTTTAGTAACCCATACAGCGGTTTGGTTATTTCAGAGTATCCTTCTATTTAATCTCGACAAAAATTTGTTCTCCCCAGTAGCTGTCACAGGGCTGTGACTGTGGTTGGGATAGGTAAGGTTTGGATTACTTGTTTCCTATCTTTATCTATTGATCTCCCTTCCCCTGATATTTTGTTTCCTAGGTATGGCACATCTGGTTCTGCTATTTGTGCTTTATCTGGATTCAACTTTAATCCACTATCTTGTATTGCCTTTAGCACTTGGTCTAACACTACCCTGTGTTCCTCCTGAGTTTCTGTGGCCACCAGTATGTCATTTACGTACTGGTGGGCCCCTTGTTGGTGCCCTAGCCCTGATCATCAAGAACTCCTTTGAGTTCTGCATGAAACATTGCTGTTGAACAGTTCAATCCCTGTGGTAACCTTGTAAATGTGTACTGTGTTCCCTCACATGTGAATGCCAGTTTATGTTGATGTGGCTCAACTACTGAGATAGACCAAAATCCATTACTTACATCAAGCACTGAAAACATCCTTGCCTTTGGATTTAGCTTTGAAAAAATGCCTGGGCCTGATGTAGTGATCTGTCTTCCTGCTGGTGTGCATTGATTTAATTTTTTGTAATTAATAGTTAGCCTGAATGATTTATCTGGTTTTTGGACCGGCCAAACAGGACTGTTGCATGTTGACTGAGTTTTCCTAAATATACCCCTCTTCTCTGAATTATGTGTTATATCTTTTAGGAGCTCCACTGCCTCCTTTGGTATTGGATACTGTTTTTGGTATCTAGGAGTGTCACCATTGACTTTGGTCTCGACCCCCTTCATGTGTCCTGCATCTGTACCTGATGGGGCCCATACAGCTGAATATTTTTCTATGAGATCTTTTATCTGGGGGTGCTTTGTGTCTGCCCATAACTTTTTCCAGTCCATAGATTTTATTGTCTTACATGTCCAGATACTATGGGAAACTGGTATAGTAAGTGGATGTAGTTTAATGCGGTAGTTTGGGTGTGTTCCTTTGGATTCCTTTATTACTCCTTAACCAACCATCTGCTAGATCCACTATCATACCTTGTGACCCCATTACATTTGTTTCTAAAATAAATCTTTCAGTAATGGCCCCCCTCTGGCACTATAATAATAGGGTAGTTCCCAAGTTTGTGTTTCCCACTGTAATGTTAACTGGTTCTGTGACTGACCCTTCCATTGTATTTTTTCTGCATCCCTTCAGGTCTAGTTTTATAATGCTCTTAATGTCCGGTATCCCTAAATCCTGGGCACATGTTGTGGCTGCTCCGGTATCTACCAGGCACAACATGGTTTTTCCTTGGATGTTTATTTGAACAAGTGGACTTCCTTCATCATCTCTTTTTAGGGGTCCCAGTATTTGTGCCCTGGGACGGAGCTGCCTGCCTTTCATAACTGTGTTTGTGCTAGCCTGTCTATCAATTCCTGTAACTGGTTTTGCTTTTTCTCTGCCTCTGTTTCTTCTTTGGGTTTCTCTAATTTGTTTAACAGCTTTAAGAGCACATCTGTGAGATTCACATCTCCCTTGGTTTGTTTAAATTGTTGGGGGTTGTTGGTCTCACCATGGGCCCCCCCTCCTGGAGCTCTACATCTATTTTTGGTGTGTCCAGATTTGTTACAATTGTAGCATATGAAGGACTGCTTAGTCCCCTCACTTGACCCTTCGTTCTTTAGTGTGACTATATTAGTTTTTGCATTGGGTTTAGATTTTGCTGCATCTTCTTTTGCTTGCTTCTGGTCTTCCAGTAACTCTATCAATTTTTCCTTATCTTGTGTACTCTTACCATCAGTCTAACTGCAGGGTCCATCTCCTTTCCATATGCTTGTATGAGCAAATCTCTTATAACCTCATCATTCAGATTAGGGCTCTCCACTCCTCCATATTTTTTATATATTTCATATAACCTTGCGAAGAACACCCTGGGGCCTTCATTCCTCAGGGTGTTGTCTCAAGATTTTCTAATTAGTTTTTGTTGGTTCCTTTTTGCCTGTTAATTTTTATATTTCCTCGAGCATGTCTTTAGGTTCTGCCCACTTATTTGGGTCTTTTGCCTTAGTAAAATCACCTGTACAAGTTCTTGGTAGTTTATCCACTGTGTCTCCTGGGGCTGCTGCCATTAAGATCCTATACATGTCTTTGTTGGTTAATTGGTATACCTTTTCCCATTTTATTATGGTCTTTAGGCCTTGATCCCATTCTGTTTTCCTATTTAGGTCCCCCAGATCTTTACTGAACTTCTGTATATCCTTTGTTTCTAAATCTGTGGCGGTTTCTCCCTCTCCATCCAGCACTGCATCTACCTGCCTTGGCAATTCTCTTCTACCTCCGTATGTTCTAGGTGATCCCCCTTTATCACCCTCCTCATCTCATGTATTACTTCTTTGTCACTCATGTTTAAGGGTGATGGTTGTAGTTCTCTATTTAAGTTCCAGTATTGCCTAGTTAATTTATCTCTTTTGACTTCTAACCTTTCCTTTTCCTTTCATTGCCTTTTTTCTTCTGCTTTGTCTATCTTTTTAGACAAGAAATGTATCATGTCACTTAGGTCATTCATCTGATCTGTGGTTTTGTTAACCCTTTTATCCGTTTTTCCTTTTCCACTTTTGACTGTATATGGGGCCATTGGTACTTGGAGTTTCTTTTCTGTTTTGACTTTGATTGCCTCTTCTTTATCAGGTGCAGCCCTTGGTAATTTAGGATAGATTTTAACTACCTCTGCCACTTGGGTTGCTATGGCTATTGTCTCATCTCTCTCTTCCTCCACCATTTTTAGTTTTGCCTTTAAATAATTTTTCTGTTCTGCATTATTATACTGGTCTTGCAACTCTTTTATTTTCCTGAGGTCTTCCTGCTGTTTATAAACTTGATTTTCTAATCTTAATTTTTCTGCCTCTTTCTCTTGTTCTTGGTTTTTTATTGTCATAAACCTTACATCCTGATCCCATTTGTCTTGTAAAGCATTTAATTGATCCCTTTTTTCTAATACCAATGTTATAGTCCCCTCTTTTGAGTAAGCCAGTAATTCTTTTACCTCCTCATGTCTTCTAATAAGATGGTCTAAATATTGTACTGTTGCCTGTAATGCATTGGCACATTTTTCTTTCTCATTTGTGCAAGCTGCATTTCTTTCTACGACACATTGGTTAAAATATGGTCTTAATTGTTGATCCCGTGTAGGTTTTTCATATGGACCTAACTTACCATATTTCTCTACATATTTATTGATTAATTCTTTCATCTTGTTTATAGTCTTTCCTGGTCTCACACACTCAAGACGAGACTCTACTCCCTCTCCCTGAGGAGGCTTTGTGTACAGTTCTTGTTTATAGTCTTTTCTGGTCTCACACACCCAAGACAAGACTCTACTCCCTCTCCCTGGGGAGGCTTTGTATATACTTAATAAGGTCTTCACTATTACACTTACTATGTAAGTGTCTCTATTAGGTCTCTGGGCATCCCCTTCAACCTTCCAAGAATCCTGCTGCTTTATTTATTTAATTACTCCTGGTTGCACAGGCAAAGTTCCTTCATCTGGTAGGCTTAAGACCTATGCCCTTACACAGTTGTCTTACTATAATTAATCACACTCATATTCTGAGACTGTTCAGGTATATTAATAATCCACCAAAAAAATAACTAAGCAAATGACAAACAAAATCACCAAAACTAAACAATCCCTTTCCTTATTACAAGCCTTCATTTAGATAGTATACTAATACCTGGTCTCTTGCATTTTCTTTTGCCTAATGTTTGTTACAGTCTGTCCCCCAGTGAGTTGATCAGTCTATCCATGGACAAATTGCTTCAATAAGGAAAAAAAAAGTTTTGCCGGCAACAAAAAAAAATTATCCAATGGTCATAAATTCTAGGTGGTTTTAACCTTTGGTTCAACTCTTTAATTGCCAGTGGCTTTAGTAATCTGAGTCATGGCACCAAATGTAACAGGGAGACCCCAATAGAATCTCTGAGGAGGGGCTGGCTCCCTCCTCAATACTGTCTATTAAACCACCTAGATATATACTTACAGACCACATGGAAAATGGATCAGATTTTATGAAGCTTTACTTGGTCAGGATACAAAATTTAAGGTGGTACAAAAAGTTGTAGCTTCAGTTACAAAAATAAAAAGCTGTTCTGTTTGTAGGCAGAACTTACAAACTGTATAGACAATTGAACAAATAAAGAGGATGTACATCCTGTCTCCAAACAAGGCAATGTTGGTATATTAGCTCTGTAATTGGAGAAATTACCTCTGCATATCCTGTAGTAAGCATGGGCTAAATGTTGTAAATTTGGTGACTGAAATGAATGCAAAAAAAAAAATGGAATAAATGTAATAAATGCCAATCCCCACAAGATGACAGCATTGTATAACTAATGACAGTTTGCCTTTAAACTTTCCATTGACATACATGCACATAGGCTTAACATATACATAGCTGGTTTTGTTATAAACACTTAGCTGTAACCTTTTTCCTATTATACGTAAAACATAAAAATTGCATTGCAGTTTAAACTGTAGCATTAACAAGATATACTTACTCTTAAACAAGTACAGGATATGTGGTTTAAAATATATTAATATCTTAGCAGACAGTTACAAAATAAATGTACTTTTTTCCTTGGCAAGCTGCTGTCACATTCTGATAGGTCACTGTGTAACTATGATAAGTAAGAGCTATAACAAATATGACACATAGCATTTATAAGAAATGCCTACATCATTTTGGGGCAATGCAGCACATACGTTTTGTTTTGTCCACCATTTCGCTCACGTAAGTTTTGTTTTTAATCACCATTTTATAATATATCTGTATTGTGACTGCATTGTGTATACATACATTTTTATACTCTTGTCTTTCTGTGTATTTGCTCATGCACCCACTTACTGGCTTTATCAGATTGCACTTGGGGTTTTGTAGCCTGTACGCTACCAATTATTAAAATTTGTGCAAAGACACACATTATAGTAAAATCACTCTTTACAAGCCCTCCTTTGCTTCTTTGCCACAAATTGCATCATTATTTATTTGCACGTCATGCGTCTTGTGTATTTATGCCATCGCTGACCAAGGGTAAACAGTATATTACTTTTCAACCCTTTACTAATAACAGAGCTTGAGACAAAGACTCCAAACCTAGCTGGCAGCTCCTGTACTGGTATTTGTTTCCCTTGTGTATATTCCTGCTTAGGGCTTATACACCAGAGGCACACTGATCACAGCCACATGATGGGGAATTGATACCATAACTTCACAGGTACTCAGCCTAATTTAAGCGTAGGCATACAATTGACAAAGCCACCAAATGTAGTGCATTAACATTTTTAGAAAAGAAAATACAAAACGTATCCAAGGCATCAGTACCAGTGATGCTGCCTTGACTAGTTTAAATGCTGTTTTGTACAAAAATATTATGCATTACATATGCAAAAGCAACCCATGAGACAATTCCATTGGGTTTTTTTTAACATGCAATCTAAAAAACTATATTATCTTGTAGCAAATATGGCAACACTTTTGATTATATTATGGTTTGTAAAACAATCTGTTCCAATAGCAGAGCTGACATTATATTCTTGTATCATTATTTAACTTAGATTAGCACTTGACCTTCCCTTCTTTGAGCAATTTTGGTTATTATTCTTTGTCAAGCCTGCACTTCATCTATCTCATGGGTTAGCTTAATTAATCTTTTCATCAGATAACACTGCCATAAGAGTAGTATAGTTAGGCCTAATGCCACTGCTCCCTCTACCACCAGGGTTAGGCTGATTTCAAATACATTAATTGTCCAATTTGTCAGGAAGTCCCACCATGATAAATAGGGGAGGTATTTGGCCTTTTTTATTACCTTTTTATTTGCTTCTTTTATTCACCGTAGTAATATTTGACCTCTCCTAGCTTTAGTTTTAAGACTGTCGGTCTCAAATGTGGTAAATTTTGGTATTGTTATTTCTGGTAGGTCATAGATGGTAGTAAGTTCCTCTAGCCACTGGCCTGTTACATTAAAATAGGTAGTATTTCTGGGCACCCTGGGGGAGCTTTGCTGATAATAGGTCCGATTATTTACTGTCCAGGTTTTTGAGTTACACCCCCATGTTTTGGTTTCAGTATCCAGGATGCACCAGGAACCATTCCACCTACCTGCCCTATGGATAGGGTCTTCACTTTCAAAAATTAGCTGAAGGTTTTCTGGTGGCCAAGGTTTAGGGACTATATTTTCCCCACATGTTCGTAGTGTGGGGGAATTATGACAGAGCATGTCATCAAATAGATGGTATGTACTTGGACCATTTATATTAGGGATCTCTAATATGGTGTTGCCTTCTACCTTGGCATACACTGTGGTGGAGTATGGCAATAATGTCCCTATAATTGTAAGGCTCCATATGTTATAGGGTATTTTATTCATACACACAGGAACCATGAACATTGCAGGGACTATATACATGTTTTCAGAGGTGGCGGTGTGGGGATAAAGTTGAACCTTGACTAGGTTAGCCATTGGTAATATCCCCTGTTCACCTGTCTTGGAAATCATATTATTAAATCCCTCTTTAGAGATATTGAAAGGTGGCTGCCCCCCCCTCGAGCTGGCGCAGCTCAGTTCTGAGGGTAGTGAGGACATGTGCTGCTAGGGTTAAACAGGTGCTATATGTGACTCTGGTTTTTATTTGCTCAACTGTACTGACAACCTGTTTTCCTATCTTTTCCAAGATAGCAAAATTTCTTTCTGTTTCAAAAAGAGCCCAATAGATATCTTGATTGTCCCATTGGATAAGCTTTAGGGCCTGTCCTACCTCGTTATCCTATTAGAGTTTCTACTGCATCTCCTAAAATATTAATCTGATTCCTCAGGGTTCTGGTGTCTATTGAGTTAGCCAGACCTAACCCTGTCCCTATCCATTCTCCAAAACCTAGTAAGGACAGCATTTTATATGTTTTTAGTAGGCTATTTCTTTCTAAAAATTGTACTAGGAGCTCTTGGTATTGAAGTTTATACTTTATAAGTTGCTGAAATTGGGAGCAGTTTGAGGGCAGTTCGGGGGTGGAGAGATTTAACACTACTGGAAAATATTGCGTCTGGCATGGGTAGTAGGTCTGGACTCCCTCTTGCACGTCAAAAGTCCCCCAGATGGGGGCGGCGTCTCCGCTCAAGTTTCTCCCCTAGGGTTAAAAGATTTTGGTACTGCCCTGGTTGGAAGCCATGGTGATGCGTTTAAGTGTCCATACCAGTAAGATGTATTAACCCTATGTAAGTACTCACATGGTTTCCCTGGGTACCACTTGGGGTCTTCCATCCAGATTTTGCGTGGTATAGCATCCGGATGTTCTCTGAAGCCTGGAGGGAAATAAACTGGTATTTTCCATATTATCAAAGTTATATTTACTGCTTCTAGGAAGAAAAACCTGTATTGACTTTCTTAATACAACTATGGTAATTTCTCTGTCAACATCATTACTACAATTTAAAAACCTCTCCAGTCCTTGCAACTTTTTATAAGTTAGACTTCTAGGTCTGTCTGTATCGACTCCTCTGTTCTGTGTGTACCAACGGTCACATAGTTTTGCTTTCACCGCTTTTTGTACTTCTGGAGTTTGGGAGTTTACTCTGTGCACTCTTCTGGTAAGTATCCAACTAACATAAACTCCATACATATTTGCTCTTTTGGCATTCTGATGCCATTTAAATTCATATTTTCAGTCATTTAAATAAGAGTAAGATGACAGATGCATTGGCTCGGTGGTTTCTGTCCACTCTGATGGCAAGTTTGGGTCCTGTAGATACCTCTCCAAGAAGTCAGGTTGTTCTATGTCCCACGGCCCCTTTGAAGTATCAAAGGGAACAGCACATAATGTAGTATACATTGGACTGTTCTCTAAAACCTCAAGTATTGGATAGCAAGAATAGCCCACACATTGGTCTACAGCTCCCCATCCCCCCCAAGCATATACTATACAAATCAATGTCCAGTAGGCCACTGTGAGTTCCATTATTTCTTGCCTGCCAGAAGTGTGATATGGTGATATTATTTTTATTATCACACTTGCCTGTTATAGTCCAAATGGGCCACACAAGGCAGTATAGTATACAGATGCTGGCAATGGTCTCCTTTTTTGTGGCTTTGATTGCATACCTGGAAAGAAAATCAAACGCAGTATTTATTCTTTTGATAGTTTGTCTGATACCTTTTAACATTGGTCCACATGGACCCATTTGTGTTTACCTTTTCCTTTTCCTTTTCCCACTCTTTCTACTTATGCTGCTGTATTGTCTATGACCTCTGTAACTTTATATGGCCCTAGCCAATTGGCATCTTTTCAAGGTATTTTCTGATCCCAATTTTTGATCATCACCATGTCTCCCACTTGCAGTGGCTCTTCCAACCCTATTTTGGGTTCCCTTTGTTTTAGGTTTCTTTGGTATGCTTGGGACATGTGCCAACAAGCATGTGGTAGATGTTTTTTTAACTGTTCTTGCACCTGATGTAAAAAGACACTGTGCTTGACACTGTCCTTTAACACACTGGGAGGTTCTGGTAATTCTGATGGGTAGTTCAGTCTCATCCTCGTCCCTGTCATGGGTTTATAAGGGGACAGATCAGTACTAGCCTGAACCATTCCCCTTACAGCCATGAGAACTCCTGGCAAGTGAGTGACCCAGTCTTTCCCTGAGTCCATCACCGCCTTTTTCAGGGCATTTTTCAATGTCCTGTTCATCCTTTCTACCATCCTCGATGATTGTGGGTGGTATGGTAGATGGAATCTTTGTTGTACTCTAATAATTTCACAGAGGTATTTCATTGTCTCATTAACAAAATGGGTACCTCTGTCAGATTCAATTATGTTGGGGAATCCCCATCTACTACAAATTTGGTCAAACAAGATTTTTGCAGTTGTTTGGGCAGTATTGTTTGTAGCAGGGAATGCCTCCACCAATTTTGAAAATATATCCACTATAACTAGTAGCTATTTATACCCTCCTTTTGCAGTTGGGAGTGGCCCCACATAGTTGATATGTAATGCATCCCAGGGCCATCTGCCAACGTCAACCTATTCAATTTAGATTTTCCTCTTTTTGGGTCTTGCTGGAGACATACAAGACAAGTATCCAATGTATCATTTATGGTGGCCTTAATTTTTGGCCACCAATACTTATTTTTGATGATCTGCAGGGTTTTGTCTTTATCACAATGGCCTGCCCATCTGTGGTTTTCTAGAACAATTTGTTGTTTCATACTATCTGGGGGCACCCATTTGGCCTTTTTAGTATTTGGGTCCCTCCACCACAAAACCTCTCCTTTCCTAAACAGGTGATCTTTGTTATTAGTTCCCTTTTCCTTTATTTCTTTAATTTTCTCTTGAAATCCATTGGTCTGTACTTTGTAGTTTACCTAGATCTATTTTCTGGACCTCTTTTAGGATGGCACTATTAACAGTGGCATGTCTTATGCCTGGCCATATTTGTGACCCCCTTGCCCCCTCCTTTGCTGCTTGGTCAGCCAATTGGTTTGTGAGTTTGTGTATGTTTGGGTTTTTGGTCATGTGTGCCTTAACCTTTTGTATTTCTACTGTGTGGGGGTGTTTTTCTACTAGGTCCCAAATAGCATTAAGTAACTGTTTGTGTTGGACATCTTGTCCATCTGCCTTGACCATTTCTCTTTTTCTCCACAAATGTGTCCACTCGTTTAGTGAAGATTCTCCAAATTTTGAGTCAGTATGTATTGTTATTTTTTGTCCTTCATGTCTAATGATGGCCTTATATATTGCTACTAGTTCTGCATACTGTGCTGATTTGTCTCCACCCAAAGCAAATTGCAAAGCTTTGTCTCCACTTTCATGGTGTGCTGGGGAATATACTGCTGTTCCAGTATATGGCACACCATCTACATAGTACCTTGACCCATTCACATATAGGTGTAGTGTTTGGGTAGTGTCACTTGGTAGATGATCCATGGGGGTGCTCTCCAGAATTTCTGTTTTGACCTCTCCACAATCATGGGGTGCACACTCAGTCTGTGTATTGTATAAACATAGGATGTGGTACTGACTCAAAACTGACATTGTTTTGTTGAATGGTTAGTACATATTTTGTGGCTCTCTAATTAGATATGCCTCTTAGGTCTCCTGTCAGTATGTATTTTGGGGCACTGTGTGTAGACTGCACTATAAATTCTGCAAATTGGGTAATTGTTAGTGCCTGTTGTATAGCGCACACAATTGCCACCATGGTTCTGTCACATTTACTAAATCCTTTTTTCACATTAGTTAGTTGCCTGTTTAAATACCACACAGGCCTGAGTTTTTCATTTTTCTTTTGTAAAATAACCGCTAATATTGAGTTTTTGGTTGCTATTGCTTGTAGAAAAAATAGCCTATCTGTGTCTGGTGCTGTTAACACTGGGGCTTGCAGAAGTGCTTGTTTTAACTTGGTTAGTGCCTGTAGTTCTGGGTCTGACCATTCCAATGTTGTGTTTTTTCTGGGGTTCCCTTTAGTAACCCATACAGCGGTTTGGTTATTTCAGAGTATCCTTCTATTTAATCTCGACAAAAATTTGTTATCCCCAGTAGCTGTCACAGGGCTGTGACTGTGGTTGGGATAGGTAAGGTTTGGATTAATTGTTTCCTATTTTTATCTATTGATCTCCCTTCCCCTGATATTTTGTTTCCTAGGTATGTCACATCTGGCTCTGCTATTTGTGCTTTATCTGGATTCAACTTTAATCCACTATCTTGTATTGCCTTTAGCACTTGGTCTAACACTACCCTGTGTTCCTCCTGAGTTTCTGTGGCCACCAGTATGTCATTTACGTACTGGTGGGCCCCTTGCTGGTGCCCTAGCCCTGAATTATCCATCACTCCTTTGAGTCCTGCATGAAACATTGCTGGTGAACAGTTCAATCTCTGGGGTAGCCTTGTAAATGTGTACTGTGTTCCCTCACATGTGAATGCCAGTTTATGTTGATGTGGCTCAACTACCGAGATAGACCAAAATCCATTACTTACATCAAGCACTGAAAATATCCTTGCCTTTGGATTTAGTTTTGAAAAAATGCCTGAGCCTGATGTGTTGAACTGTCTTCCTGCTGGTGTGCATTGATTTAATTTTTTGTAATTAATAGTTAGCCTAAATGATTTATCTGGTTTTCAGACTGGCCAAACAGGACTGTTGCACGTTGACTGAGTTTTCCTAAATATACCCCTCTTCTCTAAATTATGTGTTATATCTTTAAGGGGCTCCACTGCCTCCTTTGGTATTGGGTACTGTTTTGGTATCTAGGAGTGTCACCATTGACTTTGGCCTCGACTCCCTTCATGTGTCCTGTATCTGTACCTGATGTGGCCCATATGGTTGAATATTTTTCTATGAGATCTTTTATCTGGGGGTCCTTTGTGTCTGCCCATAACTTTTTCCAGTCCTTAGATTTTATTGTCTTACATGTCCAGATACTATGGGAAACTGGTATAGTAAGTGGATGTAGTTTAATGGGGTAGTTTTGGTGTGACCCTTTGGATTCCTTTATTACTCTTAATAACCAACCATTTACTAGATCCACTATCATACCTTATGACCCCATTACATTTGTTTCTAAAATAAATCTTTCAGTAATGGCCCCCACTGGCACTATAATAATACGGTAGATTCCCAAGTTTGTGTTTCCCACTGTAATGTTAACTGGTTCTGTGACCAACCCTTCCATTGTATTTTCTGTGCATCCCTCCAGGTCTATTTTTATAATGCTCTTAATGTCTGGTATCCCTAAATCCTGGGCACATGTTGTGGCTGCTCCGGTATCTACCAGGCCCCACGTGGTTTTTCCTTGGATGTTTAATTCAACAAGTGGCCTCCATTGATCATCTCTTTTTAGGGGTCCCAGTATTTGTGCCCTAGAGGTGGAGCTGCCTACCTTTCATAACTGTGTTTGTGCTAGCCTGTCTAGCAATTCCTGTAATTGGTTTTGCTTTTTCTGTGCCTCTGTTTCTTCTTTGGGTTTCTCTAATTTGTTTAACAGCTTTAAGAGCACATCTGTGAGATTCGCATCTCCCTTGGTTTGTTTAAATTGCTGGGGGTTGTTGTCTTACCATAGGCCCCCCCTCCTGGAGCTCTACATCTATTTTTGGTGTGTCCAGATTTGTTACAATTGTAGCATATGAAGGATTGCTTAGTCCCCTCACTTGACCCTTCATTCCTTAGTGTGACTATATTAGTTTTTGCTTTGGGTTTAGATTTTGCTGCTTCTTCTTTTGCTTGCTTGTGGTCTTCCAGTAACTCTATCAATTTTTCTTTATCTTGTGTACTTCTTACCATCAGTCTTACTTCAGGGTCCATCTCCTTTCCATATGCTTGTATGAGCAAATCTCTTATATCCTCATCATTCAGATTAGGGCTCTCCACTCCTCCATATTTTTTATATATTTCATATAACCTTGAGAAGAACACCCTGGGGCCTTCATTCCTCAGGGGTGTTGTCCCCAAGATTTTACCCCAATTAGTTTTTGTTGGTTCCTTTTTGCATAATAGTTTTTGTATTTTCTTGAGCATGTCTTTAGGTTCTGCCCACTTATTTGGGTCTTTTGCCTTAGTAAAATCACCTTTACAAGTTCTTGGTAGTTTATCCACTGTGTCTCCTGGGGCTGCTGCCATTAAGATCCTACACATGTCCTTGTTGGTTAATTGGTATACCTTTTCCCATTTTATTATGGTCTTTAGGCCTTGATGCCATTCTGTGTTCCTATTTAGGTCCCCCAAATCTTTACTGAACTTCTGTATATCCTTTGTTTCTAAATCTGTGGCGGTTTCTCCCTCTCCATCCAGCGCTGCGTCTACCTGCCTCGGCAATACTCCTCTACCTCCCCATGTTCTAGGTGATCCCCCTTTATCACCCTCCTCATCCCATGAATTACTTTCTTTGTCACTCGTGTTTCAGGGTGACGGTTGTAGTTCTTTATTTAAGTCCCAGCATTGCCTGGTTAATTTATCTCTTTTGACTTCTAACCTTTCCTTTTCCTTTCATTGCATTTTTTCTTCTGCTTTGTCTATCTTTTTAGACCAGAAATGTAAAATGTCACTTAGGTCATTCATCTAATCTGTGGTTTTGTTAACCCTTTTATCTGTTTTTCCTTTTCCATTTTTGACTGCATATGGGGCCATTGGTACTTGGAGTTTCTTTTTTGTTTTGACTTTGATTGCCTCTTCTTTATCAGGTGCAGCTCTTGGTAATTTAGGATAGATTTTAACTACCTCTGCCACTTGGGTTGCTATGGCTATTGTCTCATCTCTCTCCCTTCCTCCACCATTTGTAGTTTTGTCTTTAAATAATTTTTCTCTTCTGTATTATTATACTGGTCTTGCAACTCTTTTATTTTCCTGAGGTCTTCCTGTTGTTTATAAATTTGATTTTCTAATCTTAATTTTTCTGCCTCTTTCTCTAGTTCTTGGTTTTTTTATTGTTATAAACCAAACATCCTTATCCCATTTGTCTTGTAAAGCTTTTAATTGATCCCTTTTTTCTAATACCAATGTTTTAGTCCCCTCTTTTGAGCAAGCCAGTAATTATTTTACCTCCTCGTGTTTTCTATTAAGATGGTCTAAATAGTGTACTGTTGCCTGTAATGCATTGGCACATTTTTCTTTCTCATTTTTGCAACCTGCATTTTTTACTAAGACACATTGGTTAAAATATGGTCTTAATTGTTGATCCCGTGTAGGTTTTTCATATGGACCTAACTTACCATATTTCTCTACATATTTATTGATTAATTCTTTCATCTTGTTTATAGTCTTTCCTGGTCTCACACACTCAAGACAAAACTCTACTCCCTCTCCCTGAGGAGGCTTTGTGTACAGTTCATGTTTATAGTCTTTCCTGGTCTCACACACCCAAGACGACACTCTACTCCCTCTCCCTGCGGAGGCTTTGTATATACTTAATAAGGCCTTCACTATTACACTTACTATGTAAGTGTCTCTATTAGGTCTCTGGACATCCCCTTCGACCTTCCGTGTATCCTGCCGCTTTATTAATTTAATTACTCCTGGTCACACAGGCAAAGTGCCTTCATCTGGTAGGCTTAAGACCTATGCCCTTACACAGTTGTCTTACTATAATTAATCACACTAGTATTCTGAGACTGTTCAGGTATATTAATAATCCACCAAAAAATAACTAAGCAAATGACAAACAAAATCACCAAAACTAAACAATCCCTTTCCTTATTACAAGCCTTCATTTAGATAGTATACTAATACCTGGTCTCCTGCATTTTTCTTTACCTTATGTTTGTTACAGTCTGTCCCCCAGTGAGTTGATCAGTCTCTCCATGGACAAATTGCTTCAATAAGGAAAAAAATAGTTTTGCCGGCAACAAAAAAAAATTATCCAATGGTCATAAATTCTAGGTGGTTTTTACCTTTGGTTCAACTCTTTAATTGCCAGTGGCTTTAGTAATCTGAGTCATGGCACCAAATGTAACAGGGAGACCCCAATGGGATCTCCAAGGAGGGGCTGGTTCCCTCCTCAATACTTTTTATTAAACCACCTAGATATATACTTACAGACCACATGGAGAATGGATCAGATTTTATGAAGCTTTACTTGGTCAGGATACAAAATTTAATGTGGTACAAAAAGTTGTAGCTTCAGTTACAAAAATAAAAAGCCGTTTTGTTTTTAGGCAGAACTTACAAACCTTATATACAATTGAACAAATACAGAGGATGTACATCCTGTCTCCAAACAAGGCAATGTTGGCATCTTAGCTCTGTAACTGGAGAATTTACCTCTGCATATCCTGTAGTAAACATGAGCTAAATGACGTAAATTTGGTGACTGAAATGAATGCAAAAAAAATGGAATAAACGTAATAAATGCCAATCCCCACAGGATGGCAGCATTGTATAACTAATGACAGTTTGCCTTTAAATTCTCCATTGACTTACATGCACGTAGGCTTAACATATACATAGCTGGTTTTATTATAAACACTTAATACCTATTATACATAAAACATAAAAATTGCATTGCAGTTTAAACTATAGCATTAACGAGATATACTTACTCTTAAGCAAGTACAGGATATATGGTTTAACTTCTATTAATATCTTAGCAGACAGTTACAAAGAAATGCAATATACTTTATAACCATATATGTACTCTTCTCCTTAGCAAGCTGCTGTCACATTCTGATAGGTCACTGTGTAACTATGATAAGTAAGAGCTGTGACAAATATGACACATAACATTTATAAGAAATGCCTACATCATTTTGGGGAAATGCACCACATAAGTTTTGTTTTGTCCACAATTTCGCACACGTAAGTTATGTTTTTAACCACCATTTTATAATATATCTGTATTGTGACTGCGTTGTGTATACATACCTTTTTATACTCTTGTCTTTCTGTATATTTCCTCATGCACCCACTTACTGGCTTTATCAAATTGTACTTGGGGTTTTGTAGCCTGTCCCCTTCCAATTATTAAAATTTGTGCAAAGACACACATTATAGTAAAACCACTCTTTACAACAACAGACTAAGAATTATTTTGAGTTTAATGACACCGGTGAGATCTCACTATGTACTGTATGGGATGCATATAAGGCATTTATAAGGGGGGGGCAATAATTTCTTATGCTTCCAGGAAAAAAAGAGAAAAAGAAAAAATAATTGATTTCAAAAGAAAAGGAACTTCGATCTCTTGAAAAACTTTCAAAATCCAAAAAAAAAACCCAGATGGAGAAGTACTTAAAAAAATGTTCATGGTGAAATATGAGATCAATAAAATGCTTACAGTTAAATCAGAATATGCTTTATTTAGAACTAAGCAACAGTTTTGGGAAGCTGGGGACAGATGTGGTAAACTACTTGCTGCTAGACTTAGGAACATTCAACAGCAAAGCATTATACCAGGCATTAAGAGTAAAAAAGGGAAAGTGATCACTGATAGTAAGGGTATTAATGGAGAATTTCTGGCCTTCTATAAAAAAATCTATAAGACTTCAGACTTATGCTCTTTTCAAAACATTGAGTCCTTTCTAGAGAAGGTTAATTTACCAACACTAAGTGATTTGGACCGTGAATTCTTGGAGAAGGAGATAACAATACAGGAAATAGATGATACTATTAAGAAGGTGCCTATTGGTAAAACTCATGGACCTCATGAATTGCCAGGTGAATTTTGTAAAGCATTCTCTGACATTTTGGCAACCAAAGTATGTGTAGTACTACAGTTAAATGAAGACTTGGATTCTCTGCCTGCTTCTATGCAGAATGCCTTCATTACCCTTATTCCCAAGATGGATAAAGACCCGCTGGATTGTTCTAGCTACCGTCCCATATCATTGTTGAATTCAGACTATAAAATATTTACAGCCATATTAGCCAAGAGAATCCAAACAGTGTTGACTAAACTTGTAGGTAGAGAGCAAGTGGGATTTGTTCAAAATAGATCTAGTGTGGAATGCATGCATAGATTACTAAACCTTATATGGTGAGGCAATACTGAAAAAGAACCCTACATGCTTCTTTCTCTAGACATATTTAAGGCATTCGATTCACTTCAGTGGGATTATCTATTCAGGGTTTTAAGAGAATATGGTTTTGGTGATAATTTTCTACAAGGAATATCACTAATATATGATAAACCCTCAGCACAAATTATCACTAACGGTTCACTGTCTTCTTGTTTTCAACTGTATTGTGGTACCAGGCAAGGTTGTCCTTTATCACCGTACCTATTTATATTAGCTTTTGATCCTCTGATACAGACTATTAATTGCCATCAGGAAATACGAGGGATTAAAGTAGGGAAACAATATCATAAAGTACTCACTTTTGCTGACAATCTTTTACTCACTATTACTAACCCAATGAATACATATAGATATTTGAAAATGCTTTTAAACAGCTTTGCCACTATCTCTGGACTGGTTATAAACTGGGAAAAAACTCAAATACTAAATGGATACTTGATGACTAGTATTCAACAAGAACTAGACCAAATAATGGATAAAACATGGGTGAAAGACTCTTTGAACTTTAAGGACATCTTTCAAAATAACTATTTGGTTTTACTAAATAATTGGGAAGATGACTTTAAAAGATGGGCTAAACTAAATCTCTCCTTAGTAGGCAGAATTAATGCAATCAAAATGATAGAATCACCAAAGCTGTTTTATTTATTTCAAAACCTTCCTATACCACTAGAATCTGGTTTCTTCAAGAAAATAGATGCTTTGGCTAGAAAATTCATCTGGGATAATGAAAAACCTAGGCTCAGTATCATGAAACTTAGAGCACCAAAAGAGGTTGGGGGTTTTGCCTTTCCCTGGTGGGAGAGATATTATATTGCTTTCAATCTCAAACAAACATAATCTCATTTCTCAGAACAGGTCTACTCAGTGGCACAGTCCCCTTTATGGTTGGACATTGAAAAACAGATAATTGGATCTAAAAATATATGTGACTATCTATACATTAAAATGGAATCAAAAATGAAAGATAATCCTTGTTCACTAGCGTCAATTAAAGCCTTAAAGAAGGCTAATATAATACTTAATCCCAACAAATGCTTTCCTGTTTTCATGCCTTTATGGTCTAATCCTATATTGGGTTTTGAAGGAAAACCTTTGAGAAACACTTCTTGGGCAAAAGCGGGTATACTAACACTCAAGGATGTTATGGATCCTGAAACAAACACTCTTTTATCATTTGATGACTTAAAAACAAAATTTCACATTACATAAATCACATTTTAATTTTTATTTACAACTAAAGGAGTGTTTAACTAAAAAAAGTTATTATGCCTGAACTTCAACTAACTAGGGATGATCAATGGCCAAACATTATTAAATTACATAGAGTAGAAGTCAAAGCAGGTACCCTATATAAATGGTTAACAGACTCTTTCTCATCTGTAGCTATGACTGACGGAGCTAGACAGCATTAGGAGTATGAATTGGGAATCGACATTCCTTCCTCTGATTGGGAAGAGGTTTGGAAACAAGCTTGTTGTAGCTTCAAGGAACTACAAGTTAGGTTGATGCAGTTCAAAATCTTGCATGGTTATTATATGTCACCTAAGAAGCTATATGATATTGGAAGTAGAGTCGACTCTAAATGCTGGTGTTGTGATCAACCAGAAGCTGACCTTGCACATATGATATGGGCATGTAAAATGATTAAGCCAGGTTGGGTAAAAATACATGAGATATGCTATAAGGTCACTGGAATAGATACTCCTTTTGCTTCTGCCATTTAAATCTTAGGTATTATGTCAGAATGTCCTTCCTTAAGCTTTCACCAAACTATATGGCTATGCCAGGCATCTCTGTGCTTTAAAAGGATTCTTTTGAGAAATTGTCTAGATAAATCTAGTCCTACTTTAAATGAATGGCACAACCAGATATCCTTACAAGCAAATAATGAAAGAATAAGTTATAACATATTAAACAAGAGTGAAATATTCATTAAGATATGGGCCTCCTTTATGACTGGGATAGGTTGATATAAAGATATATATATACTATTTATATGCTAAGATTATCCTTTTAGTTAACTTACAGACATAGGTATATGGATTTTACTGTGTGTCAGTTTCCAGGTATACTATACAAAGCTGTTGTACTATTAATTTAACCTTAAGATCAGACTAACTTAGATTATACCTGATGTATATATTTTGATTGTATACTGCTCTATTTATGATATATGTTTAAATAAGGAAAATGTAGAATGTCAATTACTGACTTTTTCCTAATTCTGTATCATATATGTTAATATTCGGAAAAACAATAAAAAAATATTATGGCAAAAAAAAAAAATGATGGGCGGGCAGAGTACATAGGACCCTGGAGTCACAGCATGACATATGCACAGTGTTGTTCTATCTCACTCTATCTCAATTGAGGGATGAAATAACATGATTCAACTCATCATCTGGTCCTACCATGAGTTATGTGCAATCATGCAGTATCTGCATATAGGTATACAGTTCATGCAATGGTCATCTTACATTGTTGCACAGCATATGGGTGTACCCCCCAAGACACTGCGATGGTAGCATAAGTGCTACAGTTGCTAAAACATGTTGATGGATGCCTCTTGTGCTATGTTTAGTTTACAAAGTTGTCTGCTCTTTCTCTTACCTTATGTTGTCTGTTTCTGATTGGTTGTATTGCCTTGTACCATCTCCTGCTTGTATGTGTGGTGTGTGTGTGTGTGTGTGTGTGTGTGTGTGGGGGGGGGTTCAGAGTTAGGGTTGAAAACCCCAATGTCAAATTTCCTCTCTTTTGTTGCTGTAGAAACAAGCCTAACTGTTGCACTAATGGAGCTTTTGCAAAGAATCTCGCTTTCTCTCTCTCTTGATATATATATATATATATATATATATATATATATATATATATATATAGATATAGATATACTGTATATATATATATATATTATGGTAGCATGGTAGTGCTACCATACTTAGGGTTGAGTACCCCATTTAAAGTTAAATGGTGAAAATTTGCACCTTAATAACATTGTCACCATTCAACAGATTTGCCTGAAATTTGGCAAGCACAGGGTGTAACCATAGATCTTGGTATCTGCCAATCTTTGTACTGGTCGGATATACGGCTGTGAAGCTATTAAGCAACATCCATGCGCTCAATTATTTATTTTTTGCCAATTCTTTGCTCTCTTCTACAGGTCGCACGGTTTGTGTGACCGGTTCAAAAACTTTAGGTAACATGTGGCCGGGGACCCAGATGTGCATTTTGAAGATTTTGTGAAAAAATGTTGAACGGTTCAAAAGTTATTCAAAAAACAATTTTCCCATTATCGTCAATGAGAAAAGTTAACAAAAAGTTCAACAGTGTCTCAAATGCAGTTTTTAGTGTTGCAAATGACCCCTGTAGTGTCGTAAGTTAACCATTTTATTTTTCAGTTACTGGTCACAGAAATGCTTGGCATTTAAATGTGGGACCCTCTAGGGACACAATTCTTTTTGTGTTTAGCTGGTTGGACCCTGAGGATGCAGCCATGTCTTTTTTGGGGGCTTAAACACCCCAGAAATATGTTTTTGAAATTTTTGTAAAAAGTAGTGTCACAAAGTAGTGTTGCACTCACAACACTTTCTTGATTTCATTTGCGAAAGTGTTGTGATTTGCGACACTATTTTCCAACACTAGCCCAAAATAACAGAATTTCTTTGCCACCCTGCTACAAAACAACGGTTTGGACTTTTGGGCTGACATTTGGTGGGAAGAAAGCCAACATCCCACAGATATGCCTTTTGGTGGTTTGGTGACAAAATATTTCATGGATGGAAACTTACAGTGCTCTGAAGTTGACGCTTTTTCCCATAGACTAACATTGTGACATGTGCTGCACCTTTTGGGGAACGTATCTCAGAAATGGTGCGAGATATGGACTTTTCATTGGAAATATACTTAGCCCCCCCCCAAACAGGGGCTAAGTACAAAACTAGCCAGGAAAGTAATAATTCATATGAAAATTAAACTTTTTTCTACGTCGTATGGTTCCTGAGATATAAGCAATTCAGTATTCCAGCTCCTAATTTTCTGCTCCAAACCCCATTATTATGCATACATTCTTTGTACTCACTGTGTTTCTCTATGCAGCTGTTGGGGAAAACCATGGTGTGCACTCCAGTTACTGTTACATGTAGTGTTTCCACTTGCGTTTCCATACCTGTTTGCGTTAGCGTTCCCGTGTATGCCACCATGTGCGTTATCTTTTGCGTTTCTGTTTGTGCTTGCATTTGCATTACTCTTACCATTTGTGTCTACAGTACTGCTTCTGTTTGTGTTTCACTTTGCATCACTGTACGCATTACCATTTGCGTTTGCGGCCACCCTTCCATTTGTGTTTGACTTTTGTTTTGCATCATCATTGTTGTTGCTGTTACCATTTGCATTTCCAATTGCGATTCCCGTGTGTTTTATGGTGTGCATTTTCATACATGCTTGCATTTGCATTTCTGTTTCCTTTGGCATTATCGTTGCTGTTACCATTACCATTTGCATTTTCAATTGTGGTACCATGACCATGCGCATTACAGTTTGCGTTTCCATACGCGCTTGCGTTTCTGTTTCCTTTGGAGTTATTTTAGCTGTTACCATTACCATTTGCATTTCCAATTGCAGTACCATGACCATGCGTGTTATGGTTTGTGTTTCCATATGTGCTTGCATTTGCCTTTTCATTTCTGTTTCCTTTGGCATTATTTTTGGTGTAACTGTTACCATTTGCGTTTGCAATTGCAGTACCATGACCGTGCACGTTACGCTTTCCATTTCCATATGCGCTTGCATTTGTCTTTCCATTTCTGTTCCCTTTGGCATTATTGTTGCTGTAACAGTTAACATTTGCTTTTACAATATCAGTACCATGACCGTGCGCATTACCAGTTGCGTTTTCGTATGCGCTTGCATTTCCGTTTGCTTCACTGTTTGCTTTGGCGTTACTTTGCACTTCCATTTCTATTAACGTTTGCATTATCATTTACGTTTGCGTCACCATGTGAATAACCATTAGCACTTGTGTTTGCATTGCAGTTACCATTACTATGTCACAAAATATCACATGGTGGGAGCGTGGGACCCAAAGGGCCTGCATGCCCACCACCACATTCTATTCACTATTTGTAGTCCTCATTCTCAAAAAGAAGGGAAATTCATGGCAAAAAACTTTGTGTAGTGCATCAGTTAGGGTTGTTCCACAGAGACAAAAATGAGGAAATTCAGTGTTAGGGTTGAAAGCCCCCCTTGCACTCTCCCAGCCCGACCCCCCAACCGGAATCAGGGTGTGCACTGGGGTCATTGGTCCTAACTCTCACACCATTCTCTTATACCTCAGCTTGTTTACACATGTGATAGGGTGACAGTTAGGGCCGATGACCCCAATGCACACCCTGATGCCAGTTGAGGTGGGCTGGGGGTGCAAGGAGCTTCCAACCTAACACTGAATTTCTCACTTTGTCACTGTGAACAACCCTAACTGATGCATTAAATGGATTTTTTTTGCTATATATATATATATATATATATATATATATATATATATATATATGTATGTGTGTGTGTGTGTATATATATATATATATATATATATATATATATATATATATATATATATATTATAGTGACAGTAGTACCACTATAATTAAGTTGAGTACCCCATTTAAGGTTAAAGTGTGAAATTTTGCATCTTAATAACTTTGCCAGATTTACCTGAAGTGTGGCAGGCATGGAGCAGTACCATAGATCTCTGGATCTACCAAGTTTTGTAACGGTTGGATATACGGTTGCGGAGTTTTAAAGCGACATTCTGTAGCGCATTTACACTTTTTTGCACATTCTTTGCTCATGCCTACAGGTCGCATGGCTTGCACGACCGGTCCAAAAACTTTAGGAAACATGTGGCCAGGGTCCCTGATGTGCCCTTTGAAGATTTTGTGAAAAAATATTAAACGGTTCAAAAGTTTTCAAAAAGAACGTTTCTCATTATAGTCAATGGGAAAAGTTTAAAAAAAGTTCAACAGTGTTGCAAATGCAGTTTTTAGTGTCGAAAATGACCCCTGTAGTGTCATGAGTCAGCCATTTTTTTTTCAGTTAGTGGTCACAGAAATGCATGGCATTTAAATTTGGGACCGTCTAGGGACACAATTCTTTTTGTGTTCACCTAGTCAGACCCTGAGGATGCTAGCCATGTCTTTTATGGGGGGGGGGTTAAACACCCCAGAAATGTTTTTGAAATATTTGTAAAAAGTAGTGTCACAAAGTAGTGTCGCACTCACAACACTTTTGTGATTTCATTTGCGAAAGTGTTGTGATTTGCTACACTATTTTCCAACGTTATGCCCAAAATAACAGGATTTATTTGCCACCCTGCAACAAAACAACGGTTTGGTCTTTTGGGCTGAAATTTGGAGGAAAGAAAGCCAACATCCCACAGATGTGCCTTTTGCTTGTTTGGTGACAAAATATTCCACAGATGGAAACTAACAGTGCGCTGAAGTTGACACTTTTTCCCATAGACTAACATTGTGGCGTGTGCTGCACCTTTCGGGGCCCGTATCTCAGAAATGGTGCGAGATACGGACTTTTCGTTGGGAAAATACTTAGCCCCCTAGTGGGCTAAGTACAAAACTAGTCAGGAAAGTCCTAATTTTATGAAATTTTAATTTTTTTTGTACGTTGTATGGTTCCTGAGATATAAGTAATTTAGTATTCCAAGTGCTCATTTTTTGCTCCGAGGCCTATTATTAGGCATACATTCTTTGTATTCATTATGTTTCTCTATGCAGCTGTTGGTGAAAAAAAGGGTGTGCACTTTCATTACTGTCACAGTTAGCGTTTCCACTTGCATTTCCATAACCGTTTGCATTAGCGTTCCCGTCTACACCACCGTGTACGTTACCCTTTGCCATTTTGTTTGTGCTTGCATTTGCGTTACTGTTACCATTTGCATTTTCATTATTACTGTTTCTGTTTGCATTTAGTTTTGCATCACCATGTGCATTACCATTTGCATTTGTGTACGCGCTTCCATTTGCCTTTGAGTTTCCTTTGGTATCATCGTTGCTGTTACCGTTAGCATTTGCATTTCCTATTGCGGTACCATGACAGCATGTGTTACCATTTGCGTTTCCATATGCAGTTGCATTTCCATTTGCGTTACCATTCCAATGTATGCCACCGTGTGTGTTACCCTTTGTGTTTTCATTTGTGCTTGCATTTGCATTACTGTTAACATTTGCGTTCCCATTACTGTTTTTGTTTGTGTTTTGTTTTGCATCACCGTGTGCATTACCATTTGCATTTGCGGACACGCTTCCATTTGCATTTCCTTTAGCGTCATCATTGCTGTTACCATTAGCATTTGCAGTTCCTATTGCAGTACCATGACCGTGCGCATTACCATTTGTATTTCCATATGCACTTGCATTTGCGTTTCCATTTGCATTACCGTTCCTGTCTATGCCACGATGTGCGTTACCCTTTGCATTTTCATTTGCACTTGCTTTTGCGTAACTGTTAACATTTGCATTTCCATTATTGTTTTTGTTTACTTTTTCATTTGCGTCACCATGTGCATTTCCATTTACGTTTGCGCATGCACTTCCATTTGCATTTGTGTTTCTGTTTGTGTTTCCTTTGGTGTCATCATTGCTGTTACCGTAACTGTCTGCATTTCCAATTATGTTACCATGCCTGTGTGCATTACGGTTTGCATTTCTGTATGGTGGATATACACTATGACCATGCTAAGCACTCTTTGTGCTGAGTAGGGTGATGAAAGTGTGCACCATACCTCATATTTTGTCACTGAAATTAGTGACATGGACACTCAAAATGAGGGACAATGAGGGACACTAACCCAAATGATGATCTGGACACATCCTGAAACATGGAACTACAGTACCTCAGAACGCAGTGGAAATCATTGTATTTACCTATACTGATGTTAGCCCCTGATAATTAATTTCTACCATAAAGCAGGGATGCCATTTAGGTAGAGGAGTGGGGGGAGCAGTTGCCCCCCTCAGATTTGTGCCTGGGCTGTTCTTAGGATGTGGCAATAATGATATTAAATTTGGATTTAATCTTTTGCACAATAAGTGCCCCCCTGACCTGTGTGCACTCACAGTGCAGGTGCATTTCTGACTTGACTGTGTCTGTATTGTGTTGTCCACTCTCTCCACCTATAAGCAGCGATGCCATCATATGTGACTTTGAGGAGCTCCAGCCAAGCAAGAGCACATGAGTCACATGAGTGGAACACTGTCTTTCCTATCACAGAGTAGACAGGCTGCACGATACAGTTTGGAGGAGCTGGTGAGCACTGAACTCTCAATAGCAGTGTTGTGGTGGCATATTTTTGTTGGGCTACTCTTAGCGAGTCTCCATATCCCTTACTGACTGAAGGGGCTGGGGTGAGCTAGAAGCTAACTCAAGACTAGGTTACCTATTAACTCTACTAGGCTTGCCTCACAAAAAGAACCAGTGTGGGCCCCTATGGCAGCAAGCTAGACCTCGCAGCAGCAGTGACAGCTGTGTGGGTGGACTTCATAGGCCTTAATCAGTGCAATGTAGCAGCAGCCACAGCAGCAGCAAAGCAAGAAGCAAGCAACACAGGTTGAGTGGGTTTGGTTGGTGAGTTGTCTTGGTTGCAGACCACATTGGGGACTAGGGATGGTCAGATCTAGCAGCCGGCTTCTGGCTGAAGGATGGAGGAGGAGCAAACTGAAAACTGGGCTGGTGGCACACTAGGCTAGGCTGCAGGTCAGAGCAGGGCAGAGGCAGGAAACTACAGACCACTTAGTTTGACCTCAGTGGTAGGGAAAATGATGGAATCACTTCTGAAGGAAAGACTTGTTGAGTACCTAGAGGCCAGTGGGGCACAGGACCTAAGGCAGCGTGGATTCACAGTGGGGGAGGTCATGTCAGACAAATCTAATAGATTTCTTTGACTGGGTGATCAAAGTAAAAGACCAGGGAGGGGCTGTGGACATGGCCTACCTAGACTTTAGCAAGGCATTTGACACAGTCCAACACAAAAGATTAATAGACAAGTTAGCCAGCCTTGGAGTGGGTCCCAAAGTGGTAGCCTGGGTACAAAATTGGCTGGACAACAGGACACAGTGGGTAATAGTAAACAGAGTCCACTCTGAAGAAAGGGGGTTACTAGTGGGGTACCACAAGGTTCAGTAATGGGACCAGTCCTCTTTAATGTCTTTATAAGTGACATTGTAGAGGGATTGGAAGGAAAAGTATGCCTCTTTACAGATGACACAAAGATCTGCAACAGGGTTGATACACAAGGTGGGGTGGAAAGGATAAGAAGGGACTTGGCAAGGTTGGAGGAATGGTCAAATGTATGACAGCTTAGTTTCAATGCAAAGAAGTGCAAATTAATGCACCTGGGAAACAAAAACCCAGGGGAAGAGTATACAATGGGAGGTGACATACTAATAATAACAAAAATGGAAAGGGACCTGGGGGTAGTTATATCAGATGACCTAAAGGTGGGCAAGCAATGTGAGAAGGTAGTAAGGTGGGCTGGGGGGATACTGGTATGTATAAGGAGAGGAATCACCAGTAGAAACAGGAAGTTGCTATCCCTCTGTACAGACAGTTGGTGAGACCCCATCTGGAGTACTGTGTGCAGTTCTGGAGACCCCATCTCCATGAGGACATAGACAGGATGGAGGCGGTCCAGAGGAGGGCAACCAAAATGGTGCAGGGTCTGCACCAGAAGACATACAAAGAGAGACTAAAGGAGCTTAATAGGTATACCCCTGAGGAAAGAAGGGAGAGGGGGGACATGATAGAAACATTCAAGTACCTCAGGGGAATAAACAAAATCCAAGAGAATAGTATCTTTCAGAAAAAGAGACATGCAAGAACAAGGGGGCTCAATTTGAAGATAGAGGGTGGGATGGCTCAGAGGTAATGTGAGGAAGTATGTTTTCATTGAGAGGGTGGTGGATGCATGGAACAGCCTTCCTGAGGAGGTCGTGGAGTCAAATACAATGGGGGAATTCAAGAATGCATGGGACAGGCATAAGACAATTCTAGTGAGGGATAGGAGAAAGTAGGCTGTTGGTTAAATAGGATCTGTAGCTTCTCCATTAGGTAGGAAAATGTCAGACTAGGTGGGCCAAGCGGTCCTTATCTGCCATCAAATTCTATGTTTCTATATATATATGTTTCTAGGTTCTGTCCAGATGGCTGGGTACATAAAAGTAAACATTTTTTTTACAGGGGGATTGGGGAAGGAGGAAGGACAGAAACATTGATGTGTTTTTCACATTTCTGCACCTTTGGGCAGCTTCATGACCCATATGAGATGGGTATTGAATGGAATGGAGTTGGGGAGAGAAACTGGGACAATGTTTTTTTGTTGGGCAGGTTCAGATCTTCAGCCAGGAAAAAATTGGTTAGTAACTTGGTGGGTTTAAGCCCAAATCTGATACACTGCTCTGGGATATAGATAGATGACTCTTACACATTTTAATTTTTCTTAATCTGCATGGTATCCCATGAGGTGGATACATGGGAAGGGGCACCATCCATAACAGCGATTCCTTCCTGTCACAGTCCCTCATGGTGATGGGAGGGTAGGGTGACCGAATGAGGGGGTGGGTGAACTTGGCAACAGGATGTTTCTATGCGTACGCATGCGCAGGGGGAAGCGAGCACAGTGAGCATGGGCTGGGAGGGGTAAGAGGAGCTGTAGGAGGTGGCACTGAGGTGGATTGCAGAGCTGCATCATGACATTGGGGGTTGGCTAGTGGTTGGGGTGGGTGAGGGACCGGGTCTGGGTGCTGGTGCAATTTTATTAAGCACAACCCGAACCTTTATTTTTTAATGCTTTCACCTCCACCCTGACATGCACCCCCCTGGAGTTGAGAATTGATTAGTAGAGGGGTTGGGGGGGTGAATCCCCCCATGAGGGAGGTGGGAGGGTGCAGCCCCCCACAGAAAGCATTAAAATACATGTCTCAGCACCATTGTCCTGTGCGCCAGGGTTGTCAGAGTGCCGAAAATGTTTTCGGCACTCTGACTGTGCAATAACGGTGATCACCTTTAGGCATTCACCGTTATCACATAGAACCAATTTGCACTAATCACTAATCACTTTTCAGTCACAAGAAATAAATGTTACCTTATAGATATGTTCCAGAGGTTCCATAGTTTGCTGCCTAGGGGTTAACTAGAACGTGGCATCCACTGGTTGTTGGCTCCCCCCTGCTGAATTCTGAAATGGTGACCCTGCCATAAAGTCTAAATTTACAGGACATCCTCTATATGAGCTGCATGTTTTCAATGAGGGATGGATGAGGGGCAAAACAGTTTTCAGGGGTAAAATGACAGCTGTCCCTTACATTCAGGGACAGTAGAGTGGTGTGGTATGCACAGACTATTGGAGTCCCACTATAGTCAGACTTATGCCCCACCCCCCATGAAGCTGACTTCCACATCCCCACACTCAGGCACATTATGACACAGGGCCTGGGAGAGTGAAATGGGCATGCCCCATTGAAATAAATGAGGGTATTTTTTATTACTATTTTATGCATTATTGATGGAGAGTTAGAGATTAATGAAGGCAACCACTCGACCAACAATAGCCTTGTTTGTAGACCAGTGGCTTTCATTGTTCTCCAACTTGCCATCATATTGTATAAAATAGTAATAAAAAATAACTCCATTCATTTCAAGGGGTATGCCCCAGCACTCTTACCCATGGACATCATCTCTTAAAGATTCCTACCTCTGGCTCCCTAGTATTCAGGTAAGAGACTCTTGACTTATATCTATACTAGGTGGGTTGTCTGTAGCAGCATAGCCACACCCGCTACAGGGTGTGTGCATGGGGGGGAGACTGGCCATGTAGGAGGGTGTCAATGTATTGCTACTTTTGTGTCTGATCCTTAAAGTCTGTCTGTGTGGAAGCATTCAAATCTATGAAGAGAAAATAGTAGGAGTTTAGGCCAGGCAGAAGTAATTAAGTAGTTTTATGGGTAAGTGTGTGTATTTGGGGTGGGAAGAACCACATGTGTTTCCATTGTTACTTGTGCTACAGTTCAGCTGTGCAACTGAGATGGGGAGGCAAGAAAACTATAAAGTATAACAGTGGCTATAAGCATGCTGCATGCATACAGATGTTTGCAGATTTGTACTGAGGTACAAGCAAGCCATATGTGTGGAGGCAGTATAACTTAGTGGTTAAAGGCACTGAACTGCAAACCAGAAGATTTGGAGAACTGAAGACCTGGGTTTGAATCTCATGAACCCTCCCCTTATATTGTGTGTTCCTGAGCAAGTCACTTAACATTTATGTGTGCAGTTATCAGTGAACACTTGCATGTTGCATGCATGCCACATGCATGCAGTCTATTCCAATTGAACTCAAAAAGCATGCTTTCCACACTTACTTGCTGCACGCATGTCACATGCATGCAATCGGTTCCAATTTAACATTTAAATCATACTTGCAGCATGTATACCACATGAGTAGTTTTATGTGCACAGCATGAAAACATTTCATGTAATTATTTCTGAAAGGGATAATAAAGAGGAAGTTGTTTTATAACAGTACAGATACTAAAAGCTGTTATCCCAAGCAGTGATAAAGTAATATAATTTACTTAATCAATTAGCTTAATAACAGTATCATCCTGTGCCTGATAGTAAACAACAACGCAATGATTATTTTGACTGCTTGAAGTGTCATTTTTGATGTTATGCAAACTAATAAACTTGTCTACTGGTCTGAGGTGGATTGAGATGTAATTCCAGAGTTTCGGGCCTCTGTACAAAAAATGTTTTCTGGCAATGCTCTTTGTGTGTAGACAGTGCACTGCTACAGTATGTTATACTGGAATAAATATGCATATTATAGGGGCACAGTCACGCCCTGTAGTTAGGGTTGGTACAGCACTTCAATGCTAAATCTCAGTTTTTGCACTTTAATAATTTTGGCAATGTTTGGCAAAATAGTAAGAAATTTGGCATGCCTGGTCATTTAGCCAGTATTACAAGACTGTGAAAGTTTTGTGATGGAATCTTGTATGATTTTTGAGATATAAGGTGGTGAATAATAGTAAAAATGACTTTATTTCCCCATAGGTTAACACAGGAGTTTTTGTCGTCATCTACAGCACACACAGAATTTAATTTTTCTCTGAAATGTTTAGGGATGATGGGGTGTATGCCAAAGGTGTGACTTTCAATGGGTTGGTAAAAAAATATATTACTATATTTGAATTATAACGATTTTTGTGATAGACGCAAGACAGGCAGGTAAATGAAAACAGTTCAAATTGTAAATTTACTGTTTGAACTGTAAATTTACTGGTCATGCTCAGAGAAAGTACTGTTCATGCTATCGACCATCTTGTTTTTCTAACAATTTACAAACTACTGTTGTACACAACTACTGGATGCTAACAAAACACCTGCATTTAGGTGTCAGTGATATACTTAATTCAACATTTGTCTACAAATAGTATATCTCTATGTTAAATATGTGTTTTTTCTATTGGAATCATGTCCCCCCATCACTTGCTAAGACAGTACTGTCCAATTTGTTATTAACTGTTTGAACTTTACAGTTTGAATGGTAAATAACCATTTACACTCATAATGGGCCATATGCATGAGGCCAATGTGCTGCATAAATAGGGCACGTTGGCATCATTATGCATGAATGCTGTGGAGTGGCAGCCATGTGGCATTCACAACCAGAGTGCACAGCAGTTACACACCCAACCCCCCAGCAGTGTGGACAGCAATATGCTGGGGGCGTGTCAGCTGTATGCGGCATGCACAATCATGGGTAGTGCTGGCCACAGTGGTGCAGAGGAAGGTGCAGGTTATGGCAGCTGGGACCCTGCTGAAACCCAATGTGCATCCCCATGGACATGAACCACCAGTCACGGTGGACATGGGATTCTGTCTGCTGTGCTGCCCCAGCCCACGGGGCCATTAGTGAGGACAGGGGTTTCTGTCCAGCCACTGAGGTGCCATGTCCTGGTAGAGGTATTCCCCCCCCAACATAGCATCCCCAACTCCATTGTGACAGCCTCCCCTGCATATGTCTGCCGTGACCTTGTGGTGGTGGCAACACCCCCAAACACGGCGGTGCCGTCCCCATCTCCGTCCCCATCCCCATCTGAAGTGGACCCCCCTGCTGCACAAATGGATTCCCCAAACACCTCTATCCCAGTCCCTCACCCCAGTCCCCCTGCCCCATCATTGATGGTCAGGGGTACCTCACCATGGCACTGACAACCCGTCCCCAACAATAACTGAATGCCAGTGCCACAACTCCAGAAAACCAGTGGCACATCCCTCGTCACACCTTCATGGCCACCAGCCATCCAAGTGATGCTGGTTACATGCCCCTATATAAGGGTGGTGTGCTCCCAGCAGCACTTGGACAGCTGAGGTGGTGTGTGGAGGGATGTGCTGCTGGCCATCCTGGGCTGCAGCACAGCCTGGCAGGTACGGGGGGTGTTGGTGCCACTCGGGGCCACTGGACATCAACAAAGGGTGGGGGTGTGCCAGGTTTGGGTTCTTGTGGTGGGGCAGCACACAAGAGTGGATCATGGACCTACAGCAGGGGCTCTGTCTGTGTGCTGTGTGGGACCTTGGTCCATGGGCTGGGCCAGGGAGGCACAGTGGACATTGAGGAATGACTGCATGTGTCCAACTGTATGTGGGAGCTATTCATGCACCTGGATCTGAACCATCAGGCACAAGTGATCCAGACTGGGACCCAGGCCAGGCATCCCTTTGGATGCCTGCCTGGGTCTGCAACTCTGCCCCTGGCTGCCCTGCAGAGTCCTGCATGCTGGTGGGGTGGAGCCACATACAGGTGGCTGCCAGTCATGAATTCCAGCATGTGTGCACTTATCCGCAAGTGCGAGCCTACGCAGTTGGGATACATGCCTCCGGCATGTATTTCCCACCCGATAGTGCATAGGGCACATTAGTTGAAACTCTACTGTTTGAACAGTACAATTCCTATTCGGTTTGC